>CM077674.1:88283744-90783744 GCA_039707655.1 Elymus sibiricus
GAGTGGCGGCGTACAACCGCCTCCTGGGCCGGTACCGCACGGCCAGGGGCCAGCTGGCGGCCAAAGAGGGTGAACTTTGCCAGGCCCGAGGTATCTTTTCGAACTTCCTTCGTGCGTTCCTCTAGTGGGGACGCGCCAGCGCTCCCACTGGGTGTAGCCCCCGAGATCCGGGCCGATTGCACAGCAGCCGGGTTGGATCTTCTTTGCTTCTCATTTTGCTTTTTTACCCGGCTTCTAACCGGAGTTCGGATCCGGATGCGCAGCCGCCGCCGTTGACCCGGCGGAGATGGAGGCGCTCCGGCGCCAGCTGGCGGAAGCCGGCCAGCTTCGCGACCAGGCGGCCGCGGAGAGCAACTGGCTGCGGGAGGAGGCGGCCCGGGCAATCCGGGAGAGAGACGAGGCCGCCGCCGCTCATAAGGCCGAGCTGGACCGGCTTGCCGAGGAGCGGCGTCAAGCGGCGGCACAGCAGGAGGAGGCAGCGAAGAAGGCCGTCGAGGAGGTCGCTCAGCTCCATGCGGACCGCGACCGTAGCACCAATGCGTTGGCGGCTAGGGAGCGGGAGGCGCTGCAGGACGCGCTCTACATCGACGAGCTCCTCACGCGTGAGTGTTTTTTACTTGCGTCTTTTGCTTCTTTCTGTTTTCCGCCCTTTGGCGTCTTGGTCAACCTTCCTCCCCTTCTCTTCCAGGGTTCTTCCCCGAGACCCAGGGGTCGGCCGAGGCGGCGGTGAATGCCCATCGGCAGGAGAAGATGGCGGCGGGGGCCGCCGTCGAGGAGTACGCCGCCTGGTCGGTGGCAGAGATCACCGTGGCCGCCAAGGCTCGCTTGGAGGCGGTGGAGCGCCAGATGAACCGGCTCTTTGAAGCTGGTTTGTCGATGGTGGCCGCCCTCTGGCCGGGTGCGGTGGCGCCGAGCAGCGTGAGCCGGCTGGCGCGCTGGCTCGAGGCCGGCGCGGCGTGGCTCAACGCGTGGAGGGCCTCTGCAGCTCGAGCCGGCGCGGACATGGCACTCGGGATCGTGCTGTCGTGGTACCCGACCATCCGTCTAGACCAGCTGTGTGCCCGTAGGGCTGGGGCGGAGGCGGACTTGGCAGAGCGGGCGACGGCGATCGCCGTGCGGGCTAGCGACATTGCGTTGTTTGCCCCGTACAGTGACTTCGTGCCGGAGTGGGCACCGGACGGCGCGGAGCTTCCCGCCGATGACTTCGGCCTGGAGCTCCAGGACCCGGAGGGCAGCTCGGCCGAGACGATTGCCGACGCGGACGACGACGCCGGCGAGCTGGATGACACCGCCACCACAGAGAACCCGACGCCGAGCGATGCCGACGAGGCCGCAGCCTAGGACTTTTTATTTTTCCTGTTGCTTTTGAACTCGGAATTTTTGTTAGCCGGCAGATCCACCCACTGGGGGGTGTGAAATTAATGTAATGAACTTATTGGCCGCGGGCCTTGCTGTATATATGAATGTTTGTCGCTTGTGTGCATGCGCCTGCCGTCTGATAGTTTCGATTTTGTTCTTTTCCCTTAGCTTTTTTCCTGTTTGCTTCCGCTTTCGTCCTTCTCCCCGCCAGCCGAAAGGACAGGAGCTCGCAGCCGACTGTGGATTCGATGACTTGGTTGATCCGGGGCAGGGAAAACGGGTCCTTGGGGCAGGCCTTGTTCAGGCTGGTGTAGTCGATACACATGCACCAAGTACCGTTCTTCTTCAGGACGAGCACCGGGTTGGCCAGCCACTCGGGGTGGAATACTTCCATGATGAACCCGGCTCTGAGCAGCCGGGCGATCTCTTCGCCAATGGTTCTTCGCTTCTCCTCGGAGAAGCGGCGCAGCGGCTGCCGAACCGGCTTGGCATCCGGCCGGACGTGGAGTTTGTGCTCGGCGTACTTCCTCGGAACACCCGACATGTCTTTAGGAGACCATGCGAAGATATCCCGATTCTCACGGAGGAAGTCGATGAGCTCACCTTCCTATTTGCTGTCGAGGCCGAAGCCCACGACGACGTACTCGCTGGAGTTGGGGTTGGACGGGTCGAGCGAAACCTTCCTCGTGCCCTTGGCCGGCTTGAAGGACCCCTCATCGGCCGGCTGCTTGAGCAGAGCCGGCATGACCGGCTGCTCGCCAGCCGGCGCGACAAGCCGGTCGAGCTGGCGCCTCTCCTCGGCGATGACCAGTGACTCGGCCAGCTTGGAGCCAGCTTTGGCGCACTCCAGGGAATTCTTGTAGTCGCCGGCGATGGTGATGATGCCCTTGGGACCCGGCAGCTTCATCTTGAGGTACGCATAGTGCAGAACCGCCATGAACTTGGCCATGGCGGGCCGGCCCAAAAGCGCATGGTAGGGGCTCGCGAGGTTGACCACCTCGAACCAGATCGGCTCTCGGCGGAAGTGGGCGATGGTGCCGAACAGCACGTCCAGCCGCACTCGGCCGATGGGGGAGCACGAGGCGCCTGGCACGATGTCGTGGAACACCGTCTGGGTGGGCTGCAGCTGGCCCTCCTCGATGCTGAGCTTGACCATGGTGTCGCGGTAGAGGATGTTGATGCTGCTGCCGCCGTCGATCAGCACCCGTGAAAAGTGGCAGGTGCGCTTCTCGGCGACGAAGGTGGGGTCGAGGACGAGTGCGTAGCCGCCCGGCGTGGGCATCACGGCCGGGTGGTCCTCCCGGGTCCAATTGACAGGCCGGTCAGACTAGTGCATGTACTGGGGGACCGGAGGGACGACGGCGTTCACCTCGTGCTGGTACTTGCGCTTGTTGTGCTTGTCGTCGCCTTCGCTGATGAAGACGACGTAGGCCGCGTCCTGCTACGGATAGGGGTTGTTGGCGAGGGCGCCGGCTGCCGGAGGTGGCGGGGGAGGAGGCGGTAGCTACGGCTCGGGACCGGGCGGTGGTGGTGGGAAATCTCCACGCATCAGGCGCTGGGTGATGCTGCAGTTCCGGAGCGTGTGCGTGGAAGGCTTCGCTCCGCTGTGGTGCTTGCACGGGGCGTCCAGCATCTTCTCGAATGAGAACTTGGGCTGCCAGGCCGTCTTGACGGTGCCCTGGCGCTTGACGCCGCCCTGCTCGGCCGGCTGCTCCTCCACCACGGCGCCCACTTGCTAGTTGTTGTAACGAGGAGCCGGCTGCTCGGCCTTCCGCTTGTTGTTGCTGTTGTCTTGCCGGCGCTGATTGTTGTCGCCAGCCGGCTTGGGGGGAGCCGGCTAGGCCGGGAGGAGCTTGCCGTCCGCGTCGATCGTGATCTTCACATTCATCGTGGAGTCGGCCGTAGCGTACTTGTCCGCCACGGCCATGAGCTCCGCCAGGGTCTCCGGCTCGTCGCACACTAGCCGGTGCTTGACCAGAGTGCCGTCTAGGCATCCATCGATGAAGTATTGGATGGCCTGGACCTCGTGGACGCCCTCGCAGGAGTTGCGGAGCTCCGTCCACCGTGTGAGGAAATCGTGAAGGGGCTCGCCCGGCTTCTGGACGCACATGGAGAGCTGGCGAGGCTTGCCGGGCCGCTTGTAGGTGCTGGTGAAGTTGCGAATGAACGCGTCTTCGAAATCCAGCCAGGAGTTCACGCTGCCGGCTCGGAGGCTGTTAAGCCATGTCCGGGCCGAGCCGAGCAGCATGAGGGGGACGTATCGCACGGCCACGCGCCGGTTGCCGCCGGATATGCCGACAGCCGTGGTGTAGTCGGTCAGCCAGTCCTCCGGCTTGGTGGCGCCGTTGTACTTTGGGGAGTCGCGGGGCAGCGAGAAGCCTTTGGGGAAGGGCTCCTCGCGAATGCGGGGGCCAAAGCACGCCGGGCCGACAGAGCTTTCCTCCTCCAGGGCTGTGGAGCACGCCAGCCGGTCGATGCGGTGACGGGCGTCGCTTTCGTTGTAGGGCTCGCGGGGGCCGAGCCGGTCACCCGCGGGACCGCGGGGACCGAGCCGGTCAGCCATTGGACCGTGGGGACCGAGCCGGTCAGCCGCGGGACTGCGGGGGGCGGGAGCTTCCTCGGCCGGCTCGGGCCGCCGAGTCGGCCACACGGGGGGCTCCGGCTGCTGAGCCCGGCCGTCGCCAGCCGTCTCGCCAGCGTTGCCGTCTCCGGCGGTGGCTGTACGGTTGTGCCGACACCGACCAGACCGGTGCCGGCCAGAGCGGCTCGCGCTAGTGGCGTGCGAGGACGTCTGCCGCGCATCCCGGGGGGCCCTCCCCGGGTCTCCGATTTTTCCTGAGGCGGAGGCGGATGGCTGGGCGGGGTCGAAGCGCTGTTGTTGCTCGTCCGCCGCGGCGATGAGGTCGCGGGTTCGCTGCTGCTGCTGCAGCAGCTCCTCGCCATCCAAGAATTCGAGATCCGCCATGGCCGCCTGCGCCGCGCGCATGTTCTTGACGGGGGTGTCGTAGACGGGCCGGCCCGCGCCTAACGCACGGGCGATTGCGCCCGCACGGATCTGCACCTCCGCAACCCGGCCGGGCTCGGCAGCAGCCGGCGTGAAACCGTGGGCGTAGTCGTACTCTCGCTGAGCGGACTCCAGCCGGCACCGCGTGGCCGCGAGCTCCGTGGCCTCGAGCAGCAGGTGCTCACGGTCATCGTTGAGCTGAGCCGCTGCAGTGGCCGTGTCGGCGTCGGGCGTGCTGGGGGCTCGCAGACTCCGGATCGTCTCGTGGAGCGGGTCGGCCCGGCGAGGCGGGGCCGCAGCCGCGGCGGCCTTCTCCTTGGCGCGCGAGGAGCCGGAGCTGGTGCCGATAGTCAGCACTTCCGCGCGGACGCAGAGAGCCGCGACGTCGTCAGAGACGGCGCACCCAACGGGGACGGGAGAGTCGGTGAAGTCGCGCACCTTGCTTGGAAACACGTCGGGAACGAGCGTGACGAAAACGCGCAGCGCACCGAGGGGGACGACAAGGCAGCCTGCGGGGCAGGCGACGTCCGTGCCCGGCGCAGTGCTGCAGCCGGCCAGGTTGGCCGTGCGAGGCGTGCGGACCAACCCGTGCACGATGCGCTCGCCGGAGCTGGTGAAGGGCCTCGTCCGGAACTTGACTCCGGCCGGCGCCGCGAGCAGCCCCACGTTGGGAGCCAACTGTCGTGGTGAAATCGCGGCAGATGCCATGAGATGGCTAAAAATGGGGGGCTGCGTGAGGACGCCGGTGGGTTCCGAAAGCAAGGTTGGCACACGCGTGCGCGAGACACAAGGCGTACCCAGGTTCAGGGCCCTCCGGGGAGGTAACACCCCTAGTCCTGCCGTATGAGCTGATATGCACAAAGGTTACAGAGTTGCTCCTGGAGCTGTTTGGATGGAGGAGGAAGAAGGAGCTAGTTCTCCATTCGGCCTCTCCTGTGTGTGGGTGTGTGTGTGTTGCTACTGGGTGCCGACCCCCCGCATGGAGTCCTCCTGGGGGGTTTTATAGCTCAACCCCCCAGGGTTACAAAGGGTAAAATCACTTCACCGGGACCCGGACGTCGGCGACTGGAGCCAGCTGCGGGCCCACCGGCTGCTGGGACCCGCCGGCGGCTCGGCACTGTGGCCCGTCACCTCGAGCATCATGGAGTGGACGGCGCGTGCGCGCTCTGCATAGGTGTGCAGGAGTAGATGGCGCGTGCGCACTCTGCAGAGGCGTGCCGGAGTGGACGGCGTCGCGGGGGGTTGCACTGGCGCGTTGGTACTGACGCCCGCCGTCACGGTCAACAGGGTTGGCAGCTTTGCCAGCGCGCCCTCCCGAGACGGATTGCACTATAGCCATGTTCTCCCCTCGTGGGGGCTGTCTTGTCGTCAGACGCGATGGGACGGCCGCCGACCCACCGCCAGCCGGCTAGCGGACAGCCGGACCCGGCTCGGGGACGGATCCGGCCTAGTACAAGGAAACCGGCCGGTTGGCTAGCCGGCGGGAAGGGGCTCGAGTCGCCCTGATGTTTTTTGAAAAGGGGCTCCGGGTTCGCTTTCCTACCCGGGGGTCATCCCCTCGACACCCCCCTGGGGCCGCGCCCTGTTGTCTTTTGGAGGCTTCGTGAACCTTTTGGCCTCCTCTCCAAGTCTCTAGGGTCTCTTTTGTCCAGAAAAAAAAATCTCCAAAAAGTTTCATGGCATTTGGACTTCGTTTGGTACTGATTCTCTGAAAAGCCAAAAACAAGCAGAAAACAGCAACTGGCACTGGGCACTAGGTTAATAGGTTAGCCCCAAAAAATGATATATAATTGCATATAAAAACATCCAAGATTGATACTATAATAGCATGGAACAATCAAAAATTATAGATACGTTGGAGACGTATCAATGCTCCAAACTCAATGCCGTTTCATTAATAATGATAGGGGGTGAACCTACTAAATTTCCCATAGCATTGAAAGCATCCAAAGTGGGACACATCAAGAAATTGCCTCTGGTAATAGTGTCAAGCACAAATCTATACCAAGTAGTAATTCCCACATAAATGTTTTGAAGAAGAACGGTAGTGGATTGCTTACGAGTTGATCTATTTTGAGCATCGCAAATCCTATACCAAGCATCTTTTAAATTTTCTCCTCCCCTTTGTTTAAAATTAAGCACTTCATTTTTGGGAGTGATAGTAACAAGCGAAGTACTAGCCATAGTGGTGAAGCAAACAAACGAACTAGTAAACAAGCAAATAAAAATATTTTTCTGTTTTTGTAAAAAAAAATTAGAAGTGGGGGAGATGAAAACTAGAGGCAAATGCAAATAAAAAGGCAAATAAAATAAATGCAAGCGGATGATAGTTTGTGCGAAGGTACTTGGTAATTTTGATGATGTCTCCCCGGCAACGGCGCCAGAAATTCTTCCTGCTACTTGTAGACTGCGTTGGTATTTCCCTGAAGAGGAGAGGATGATGCAGTATAGTAGAGATAAGTATTTCCCTCAGTTAAGAACCAAAGTTATCAATCCAGTAGGAGAACCAAACAAAATACCGTTAAGTGCATCTGCACACACAAAAGCAAACACTTGCACCCAACACAAATAAGAGGGTTGTCAATCCTCTTAGCGGTTATTTGCAAGGATTAATTCTGAAAATGATAGATAGATAAACTAAAATACTAAATAAAATAAAAATAAATAAATTGCAGCAAGGTATTTTTAGGTTTTTTATATATGATAAAGTAGACCCGGGGGGCATAGTTTTCACTAGAGGCTTCTCTCTCGAACACATAGCATACGGTGGGTAAGCAAATTACTGTTGAGCAATTGATAGAAAAGCAAATAATTATGACGGATTCATGGCAATGATCATGTATATAGGCATCACGTCCGAGACAAGTAGACCGACTCCTGCCTGCATCTACTACTATTACTCCACTCATCGACCGCTATCCAGCATGCATCTAGGGTATTAAGTATGAAACAGAGTAACGCCTTAAGCAAGATGACATGATGTAGACAAAGTAAACTCAAGCAATATGATTAAACCCCATCTTTTTATCCTTAATGGCAACAATACAAATATGTGTCATGTCCCCTTCTATCACTGGGATTGAGCACCGCAAGATTGAACCCATCACAAAGCATCTCTCCCATTGCAAGATAAATCAATCTAGTAGGCCAAACCAAATCGATAGATCGGAGAGAAATACAAAGCTATAACAATCATGCATAAAAGAGTTCAGAGAAGACTCAACTATTTCTCATGCATAATCTGATCATAAACTCACAATTCATCGGATCCCAACAAACACACCGCAAAAGAAGATTACATTGGATAGAACTCCAAGAACATCGAGGAGAACATGGTTTTGAAGATCAAAGAGAGAGAAGAAGCCATCTAGCTACTAGCGATGGACCCGTAGGTCTATGGTAAACTACTCACACATCATCGGAAGGGCAACAAGGTTGATGAAGAAGCCCTCCATGATTGATTCCCCTTCCGGCAGAGTACCGGAAAAGGCCTCCAGATGGGATCGCGGAAAAATAGAGGCTTGCGGCGGCGGAAAGGTTTTCTCTTCTATCTCTTTGGTATATTGGGAATATTTTGGAATTTATAGCGCTGGAATTAGTCAGGAGGAGCTACAAGGGGCCCACAAGCCTGGGGGGCGCGCTTACCCCCCTGGGCGCGCCCTCCAGGCTTGCCGCCTCCTCGTGGCTCTTCTGGTCTTCTCCCGAAGCTTCGTGGGTCTCTTCTGGTCCAGAAAAAATTAATCCAAAGTTCTTTCTCATTTGGACACTTTTTGATAATGATTTTCTGAAAAGGCAAAAACAAGCAGAAAATAGCAACTGGCACTGGGCACTGGCTTAATAGGTTAGTCCCCAAAAATGATATATAGTGGCATATAATTGCATATAAAACATCCAAGATTGATACTATAATAGCATGAAACAATCAAAAATTATAGATACGTTGGAGACGTATCTACTTTTCCAAACACTTTAGCTCTAGTTTTGGACTCTAATTTGCATGATTTGAATGGAACTAACCCGGACTGACGCTGTTTTCAACTGAATTGCCATGGTGTTGTTTTTGTGCAGAAATAAAAGTTCTCGGATGGACCTGAAAATTTACGGAGAATTATTTCAGAATATATAAAAAATACTGGCGCAAAGATCCATCAGAGGAGGGCCACCAGGCGCCACAAGCCTGGGGGGCGCACCCACCCCCCCCCCCCAGGGCACGCCTGGCAGGCTTGTGGGGCCCTGCCAACTCGGTTTACCCTAATTCCAACGCTATAAGTACCTATTCATGGAGAGAAAAAATCAGAGAGAAAGAATCATCGCGTTTTACGATACGGAGCTGCCGCCACCTCCTGTTCTTCATCGGGAGGGCTGATCTGGAGTCCGTTCGGGGCTCCGGAGAGGGGGATTCAACGCCGTCGTCATCATCAACCATCCTCCATCACCAATTTCATGATGCTCACCGCCGTGTGTGAGTAATTTCTCCGTAGGCTTGCTGGACGGTGATGGGTTGGATGAGATTTATCATGTAATCGAGTCGATTTGTTAGGGCTTTGATCTCTAGTATCCACTATGTTCTGAGATTGATGTTGCTATGACTTTGCTATGCTTAATGCTTGTCACTAGGGCCCAAGTGCCATGATTTCAGATCTGAACCATTATATTTTCATGAATATATTTGAGTTCTTGATCCTATCTTGCAAGTTATACGCACCTATTACGTGTCATGATCCGCATACCCCAAGGTGACAATAATTGGGATTCTTTCCGGTGATTGCCGTAGTTTGAGGAGTTCATGTATTCACTATGTGTTAATGCTTTGTTCCGGTTCACTATTAAAAGGAGGCCTTAATATCCCTTAGATTTCCTTATGGACCCCGCTACCACGGGAGGGCCACAAAAGATGTCATGCAAGTTCTTACTATAAGCACGTATGACTATATACGGAATACGTGCCTACGTTACATTGATGAAGTAGAGCTATTGTGTATCGCCCTAGGTTGTGACTGTTACATGATGAATGTCATCCAACATAATTATCCATGACTGATCCAATGCCTACGCTTTTCGCATATTGATCTTTGCTAAGTTACTTTCGCTGCTGCTGCTATTACAATCACTACAAAACTACTACTTTTACTACTGCTATCAAAATTATCATACTACTGTGCTACTAAACACTTTGCTGCAGAAATTTAGTTCACCAGGTGTGGTTGAATTGATAACTCAACTGCTAATACTCACAAATATTCTTTGGCTCCCCTTGTGTCGAATCAATAAATCTGGGTGAAATACTACCCTCGAAAACTGTTGTGATCCCCTATACTTGTGGGTTATTGATACGTCTCCAACGTATCTATAATTTTTTATTGTTCCATGCTGTTATATTATCAATCTTGGATGTTTTTATAATCATTTACAGCAATTATATATCATTTTTGGAGACTAACCTATTAACTTAGTGCCCAGTGCCAGTTGCGGTTTTCTGCCCTGTTTTTGTTTTACAGAAAATCAATACCAAACGAAGTCCAAATGCCATGAAACTTTTTGGAGATTTTTTATTGGCCAAGATAAACACTAGAAGCTTCGGGAGAGGGCCAGAAGACCCAGGAGGTGGCCACGAGCCACCAGGGCGCGCCTGGGGGGGGGGGGCAGGCGTGCCCTGGTGCCTCGTGGGCCCCCCTTTGCTCCGTTTGACCTAATTCCAGCACTATAAATTCAGGAAAAAAATCAGAAACCCTCAGGGGAGTCCACGAAATACTTTTTCCGCCACCGCAAGTTTCTGTTCCAAAGAGATCCCATCTGGGGTCCTTCTCCGGTAATCTGCCGGAGGGGGAATCGATCACGGAGGGGTTCTACATCAACCTTGCTGCCCTTCCGATGATGCGTGAGTAGTTTACCACAGACCTTCGGGTCCATAGGCAGTAGCTAGATGGCTTCTTCTCTCTTTTTGATCTTCAATACAATGTTCTCCTCGATGTTCTTGGAGTTCTATCCGATGTAATCACTTTTTTGCGGTGTGTTTGTTGGGATCCGATGAATTGTTAGTTTATGATCAGATTATCCATGAATATATTTGAGTCTTTGATGCACTCTTTTATGCATGATTATTATAGCCTCATATTTCTTCTCCGATCTATTGATTTGGTTTGGCCAACTAGATTGATTTATCTTGCCATGGGAAGAGGTGCTTTGTAATGGGTTTGATCTTGCGGTGCTCAATCCCAGTGACAGAAAGGGACATGACACATATGTATCATTGCTATTAAGGGTAAAAAGATGGGGTTTATTCATACGTGAGTTTATCTTGTCTACATCATGTCATCGTTCTTAAGGCGTTACTCCGTTCTTTATGGACTTAATACACTAGATGCATGCTGAATAGCGGTCGATGTGTGGAGTAATAGTAGTAGATGCAGGCAGGAGTCGGTCTACTTGTATTGGACGTGATGCCTATATACATGATCATTGCCTTGGATATCGTCATGATTATTTGCTTTTCTATCAATTGCCCAACAGTAATTTGTCTACCCACCGTATGCTATTTTCTTGAGAGAAGCCTCCAGTGAAATCTATGGCCCCCGGGTCTATCTAAATCATATTACTAAAACCCTAAAAATATTGCTGCCATTTTCTTTTATTTATTTTATTTTGTATTTTTGTTTCAATCTATCTATCTATCACATACAATTTAATCTTGCAACTGACCGCCGAGAGATTGACAACTTCTCGTTTGCGTTGGGTGCAAGGATTTGTTGTTTGTGTGCAGGTGCTGCTAACGAGGTGTTGTGTGATTCTCCTACTGGTTCGATAACCTTGGTTTCATAACTGACAAAAATACTTATCTCTATTGTGCTGCATCATCCCTTCCTCTTCGGGGAAATACCAACGCAAACTACAAGTAGCAGGAAGAATTTCTGGCGCCGTTGCCGGGGAGACATCATCAACATCTATCAAGTACCTTTGCATAAACTCTCATCTCCTTGCATTTACTTTATTTGCCATTTGCCTCTCGTTTTCGTATCCCCCACTTCTAAAACGTTTTTACAAAAATACAAAAATATTTTCCGTTTGCCTTTTTCTTGTTTGTTTGTTTGCTTGCTTGAAACTTGTTATCATGAGTGATTTTGGCATGGCGGAAACCGATGATCGTAAAACTCCTAAAAAGGGAAGTTCTACTAATCTTGATGCTAAAACTTTTGTTTTGGGACATGGTAATGTTATAGGAAAAAGTGTCAGCCAAGAATTCTTTAATTGCATTGGGACCTTGGCTTTTGATGATGCACCTATACTTAAAGAAACTAATAGTTATGCCGATGCTATTTCCGCACTTGTTCTTAAACTTGAAAGAGATTTATTTGCACCCATCCTACTTTGCAAAGATTGTTTTAGGAGTTACCGGTTATAAAAGATCCTAGAGCTAAGAAAATAGTTACCCTTGTTCTCATGAATGAATTTGATCATATAGTGCGAGAAGCTAGGGAAATCTTTGACTTTTATGGTATGAGCCATGAAAAAACGGGAATAGATGAGATCCTTTATAATAATAATTACTTGCTGAGATATTTGTTCCGCAACGACCGCATCTTTGATGAGAATATTAAAAAGGAAGTTCCTCCTTTGAATATAATCCAACAAGTTTTCAATAGCGTCAATAGACAATACTCTTGGATTGTAGCCGGTAATCAAGAGGGATTTAAAGATGGACAACTTGCCAATGCTAAAATTCCTATGGATGATATATTTCATATTACCTTTGAAAAACCCCTTGATAAAAGTGCACCTTTAGATAAGAATAAGAAAGATGACAATACTTCAAATTATGCATTATGCCTAGCTAGGGGCATAAAACAATAGCGCTTGTTGGGAGGCAACCCAATGAATAAAATAATTTTTTCTGTTATTGTGTGTTTTCACATTTATGCTACTGGTATTAATGTGTTTTTGTGTTTTTAATTAGTGTTTGTGCCAAGTAAAGCCTTTAGGATGATTTGGAAGATAGTATAATTGATGCTGTTTGGAAAACAGAAAGTTTTGCGTCCAGTGCCCGAATTTTTTTTCTGTACTTGTGCGTCAGAAAAATCTGAAATTTTTACACAGTATTGTTATATGAATTTCGCACGTTTCCCTAATTTTTCAGAATTTTTGGAGTTACATAAGTATGGATTTTAAATAGATTTCTACAGACTGTTCTGTTTTTGACATATTCTGTTTTTGATGCACTACTTGCTTGTTTTGATGAATCTATGGATTGTATCGGGGGGTATAAGCCATGGTGAAGTTAGAGCACAGTAGGTATAATGAAAAAATAAAATATTAATGGGTTTGCAACAATACTTAAAGTAGTGATTTATTTTGTTATACTAACGGATCTCACGAAGGTTTTGTTGAGTTTTGTGTGATTGAAGTTTTCAAGTTTTAGGTGAGATCACGATGGATGAAGGAATAAGGAGTAGCAAAAGCCTAAGCTTGGGGATGCCCGAGGCACCCCAAGGTAATATTCTAGGAAGACTCAAGCGTCTAAGCTTGGGGATGCCCCGGAAGGCATCCCCTCTTTCTTCTACCAACCATCGGTAATTTTACTTGGAGCTATATTTTTAATCGTCACATGATATGAGTTTTGCTTGGAGCGTCTTGTATTATATGAGTCTTTGCTTTGTTTGATTTTTAGTTTGTCACAATCATCTTTGCTGAACATACCTATTTTGAGAGAGCCACACGTTTATCATCACAATTTGTTAGAATACTCTATGTGCTTCACTTAAATTTTTTGAGCTAGGCAGTTGCTCTAGTGCTTCACTTAAATCTTTTTGAGCACGGTGGTGGCTATATTTTGAAGAAATAAACTCTCTTGCTTCACTTATATTATTTTGAGAGTTGATTAAAATTTTGAAGAAATGAATTCTCATGCTTCACTTATATTATTTTGAGAATTGACAAGACTAAAATTTTGAAGAAATGAATTCTCATGCTTCACTTATATTATTTTGAGAATTGATAAGATTGAAATTTTGAAGAAATATTTGCACTCTCATGCTTCACTTAAATCTTTTTGAGAGTTGATGATAGTAACGGTAATTTGCACAAGATATGAATTTGGTCCCAAAGTGATGAATATTCAAGAGGGATATAAATAAAAACTTTCATTTAGATCATTAGATATGATAAGTGTGATTCATTGCAATAGTTTTGCGATATGGAAATGGTAATATGTGAGTCATGTTAGTGAGTAATTGTGATTTAGTAAGAATATTAGTGTTAAGGTTTGTGATTCCCTATGCATGCACATTAAGTCAATAGTTATGCAATGAAATTATATCCTACCTATGGTGCATTATTCGATGTTAGTTATGTTCAATGCATGTTTATGACCGTTTTCGTTTTTTGGTTGGTTGCTTCTCAATCTTTTGCTAACCTTCATTTGTACTAAGCGGAAATACTGCTTGTGCATCCAAAATCCTTAAACCCAAGTTGTGCCAATTGAGTCCACTATGCCTACCTATATGCAGTATTTCAATGCCGTTCCAAGTAAATTTGCGTGTGCCAACTCTAATTTTCAAAATAATTTTTCCGGTTTGTGTGCCCGTACCGCTCATGAAGCAGCAGGGGGGCCATTATTTTCCATGCTAGGTGTGTTATTCTCACGATGAGTGTTTATTCACTTGTCATTGCACGAGAGAATGGTTGGTAATAGGGATGCCCAGTCCCATAATGAAATCAAAATTAATAACAACAAAATTCCTTGGAAAGTGTTGGTATGGAGGGCACCCGTGGATACGGCTAGCCATGGATTGTGAAAGAATGGTGGAAAGGAAATAAACTTTACTTTCTGTTTGGGAACCACCTATGATGTGTCTAGCATGGAAAATATTGGGAATTCTCGGTCGTTTTCGTTGACAGGAAAAGCATGCCTCTCAAAACATTTTATCTCTTTAATTTCAGCTTTGAGCTCTGGCACATTAGCAAATCTCTGCTTCCCTCTGCGAAGGGCCTATCTATTTACTTTTATGCAATTTTTATTTTTACTTTGAGTCTCCATCTTCTCTTACAAAAGCACCAACTAGAGAGCACTATTGTCATACTTGTGCATTGTGTGTAGCTAATATTTGAGTGTGTTTCATGAATGGATCAATGATTGAGCATAATGGGCTAGGGATAACTTTCTTTAACGTTGATATTTTGAAAGACATGGTTGCTTGTTAGCATGCTTGAGTATTTATAATTTCATGTCAAATTATAGACTATTGCTTTGAATCATTCAAGTCCAATGTCCATGCTACAAAAGAAAAGAATATGTGATGAATATGTTAGGCAGCATTCCACATCAAAAATTCTGTTTTTATCATTTACCTACTCGAGGACAAGCAGGAATTAAGCTTGGGGGTGCTGATACGTCTCCAATGTATCTATAATTTTTGATTGTTCCATGCTGTTATATTATCAATCTTGGATGTTTTATAATCATTTATAGCAATTATATATCATTTTTGGAGACTAACCTATTAACTTAGTGCCCAGTGCCAGTTGCTGTTTTTTGCCCTGTTTTTGTTTTACAGAAAATCAATACCAAACGAAGTCCAAACGCCATGAAACTTTTTGGAGATTTTTTATTGGCCAAGATAAACACTAGAAGCTTCGGGAGAGGGCCAGAAGACCCAGGAGGTGGCCACGAGCCACCAGGCCTCGTGGGCCCCCCTTTGCTCCGTTTGACCTAATTCCAGCACTATAAATTCAGAAAAAATCAGAAACCCTCAGGGGAGTCCACGAAATACTTTTTCCACCGCCGCAAGTTTCTGTTCCAGAGAGATCCCATCTGGGGTCCTTCTCCGGTAATCTGCCAGAGGGGGAATCGATCAAGGAGGGGTTTTACATCAACCTTGCTGCCCTTCTGATGATGCGTGAGTAGTTTACCACGGACCTTCGGGTCCATAGGCAGTAGGTAGATGGCTTCTTCTCTCTTTTTGATCTTCAATACAATGTTCTCCTCGATGTTCTTGGAGTTCTATCTGATGTAATCACTTTTTGCGGTGTGTTTGTTGGGATCTGATGAATTGTGAGTTTATGATCAGATTATCCATGAATATATTTGAGTCTTTGTTGCACTCTTGTATGCATGATTATTATAGCTTCGTATTTCTTCTCCGATCTATTGATTTGGTTTGGCCAACTAGATTGATTTATCTTGCCATGGGAAGAGGTGCTTTGTAATGGGTTCGATCTTGCGGTGCTCAATCCCAGTGACAGAAAGGGACATGACACGTATGTATCATTGCTATTAAGGGTAAAAAGATGGGGTTTATTCATACGTGAGTTTATCTTGTCTACATCATGTCATCGTTCTTTATGGACTTAATACACTAGATGCATGCTGGATAGCGGTCGATGTGTGGAGTAATAGTAGTAGATGCAGGCAGGAGTCGGTCTACTTGTATTGGACATGATGCCTATATACATGATCATTGCCTTGGATATCGTCATGATTATTTGCTTTTCTATCAATTGCCCAACAGTAATTTGTCTACCCACCGTATGCTATTTTCTTGAGAGAAACATCTAGTGAAATCTATGGCCCCCGGGTCTATCTAAATCATATTACTAAAACCCTAAAAATATTGCTGCCATTTTATTTTATTTATTTTATTTTGTATTTTTGTTTCAATCTATATATCTATCACATAAAATTTAATCTTGCAATTGACCGCCGAGAGATTGACAACCTCTCGTTGGCGTTGGGTGCAAGGATTTGTTGTTTGTGTGCAGGTGCTGCTAACGAGGTGTTGTGTGATTCTCCTACTGGTTCGATAACCTTGGTTTCATAACTGAGGGAAATACTTATCTCTACTGTGCTGCATCATCCCTTCCTCTTCGGGGAAATACCAACGCAAGCTACAAGTAGCAGTTATCAGGTATCCACATGCAAGACATACATCAAGTGTTCTCAAATCTGAAATATTCAATCCGACAATAACGAAACCTCAAAGGGAAAGACTCAATTCATCACAAGAAGATAGAGAGGGAAGAAACACCATATGATCCAACTATATTAACAAAGCTCGCGGTACATCAAGATCGTGCTTAATCAAGATCATGAGAGAGAGATCAAACACATAGCTACTGGTACATACCCTCAGCCCCGAGGGTGAACTACTCCCTCCTCGTCATGAAGACTACCGGGATGATGAAGATGGCCTCCGGTGATGATTTCCCGCTCCGACAGGGTGCCGAAACAGGGCTCCGGATGAGTTTTCTTCGATACAGATGCTTGCAGTGGCAGCGTCGAAGTTCTAGGTTTATTTCTGGGGGTTTCTCTATTTATAGGATTTTTCAGCGTTGGAATCACGCAAAAAGGAGTTACGAGGGGCCCACAAGGCAACAGCAAACGACCCCCCCAGGGCGCACCGTGTTGCCTTGTGGCCTCCTCGTGGCTCTTCTAGTCCTTCCACGAAGCTTCGGGGGTCTCTTTTGGTCCCAAAAAATCGTCAAAAAGTTTTGTTCAATTCCGAGAACTTTTATTTCTACACAAAAAACAACACCACGGTAGTTTTGCTGAAAACAGCGTCAGTCTGGGTTAGTTCTAATCAAATCATACCAAAACCATTTAAAATTGTTATAAACATGGCATGAATACTTCATAAATTATAGATACGTTGGAGACGTATCAGCATCCCCAAGCGTAATTCCTGCTCGTCCTCGAGTAGGTAAATGATAAAAGAAATAATTTATGAAGTGTGAATGCTAGCATTGTGCATAAGTTTGATCAATGATAATTTCAATCACTTTTCCTAGCATCATAACAGCAACTCTTTCTCATAAAACTCATCATGATAAAGTAGCAATCAATTCACATGTTATGGTTCAAACAACGCATTCTCTTGAAACTTAACAAGCTATGTTCTTAGTCACCAAACAATTTCAATGCATCTCATTTTCAACAAAGTCTAAGTAAGAGCTCCACATACTCAATTATCATATAGTCTTCTATGATTGCTAATACTCAAAGCATATTTTTAGAACAAATAGCATCCATCGAACACAGAGAAAGATAGGGGCATGATGTTTCGCCTCCCAACTCATTTATCATAGAGATAATTGTCAACAATAATAATTCATGATCAAATATATTTGAATGGCTATATGTGCTTGGATGTTTCCCCACCACATGATGTTTGCCAACTAGAGAATAGGTTGGAATAAGAAATTGACTCAACAAAAATAAATAACATGAAAGTAAATAGCATAAAAGTAAATAGAATGTCCCTTCGCAGAGGGAAGCAGGGATTTGCAGAGGTGCCAGAACTCATAGCTTAAAACAGAGATGAATACATTTTGAGTGGTGTGCTTTTCCTGTCAACGTCACGACTAAGGTATTCAATATCTTCCATGCTAAACACATTATGGCCGGTTCCCATGCAGAAATGAAAAGTTTAACTCCCCCTCAACCATTCAAACACAAGCCATAGCTAGCCGAATTCACGGGTGCCCTCCAAACTTTCAACTTTCTAGGGGGAGCTTTTGTTTTATTATATATATTTTTGTTTTGCGGGACTGGGCATCCCAATTACCAACCTCTCTCATGCAATAACAAGTGAATAAACACCCATCATGAGAATAACCCGCTTAACATGGAAGATACTGACCGCCCCGTCGGTCCATGAGCGGTACGGGCACACAAAACAGATGTTTATTTGAAGGTTTTAGAGATGGCACGTGCAAATTTACTTGGAACGGCAGGGTAATACCGTATATAGGTAGGTATGGTGAACACTCATGGAAGAAACTTGGCTCAAGGATTTTGGATGCACAAGCAGTATTCCCGCTTAGTACAGAAATTTTGGCTAGCAAAAGATTCTACACAAGCACCACATGTTGGAGGATCCATAACAATATAACTTCGATGCAAATATACCAAAACATAACTCATTACGTTGTCTTCCTTGTCCAACTTCAACTAATTTGCTCAAGTTTGAAAATAATTAATGGGTATTCACAATCATAAAAGATGTCCAAGATAATATATTTGTATGTGAAATTTCTCTTCCATATACTAATAATTCATGAATTGCTTGTATGACCAATATTATGATTGTCAAATTTCAATAGATTTTACTTTCTAAACCCAATGTGAAATTACTACTAAGCATATGGAACATGGATAATTTCAGATTTATGATATTCAATTCATTTCAATAATTCACCCATAGGATATAAGTGAAGCATAAGAGTGAATGACAAACTACTCCAAAAGTTATAAGTGAAGATCAATGAGTAGTTAAACAAATAAGTAGCTATGTGAAGACACTCTCCAAATAAAGATTTCAGATATGATAATTTTATTCAAACAACAAAATGAAAATAAAAGGACACTCCAAGGATAGCACATATCATGCGAACAAGTAAAAACTTAGGCTAACCGATAGTTGTTGATGAAGAAAGGTGGGATGCCTACCGGGGCATCCCCAAGCTTAGTTGCTTGGGACTTCTTGGAATGTTATCTTGGGGAGCCTTGAGCATCCCCAAGCTTGAGCTCTTCTGTCTCCTTAATTCCTCTCATATCATGGCTTCTCCTAAATCTTAAAAACTTCATCCACACAAAACTCAACAGGAACTCATGAGATAAGTTAGTATAAATCAATGCAAAACCTTATCATTCTCTACTGTAACAAATTACTAAAATTATAATTTAACATTGCATACTAAATGCCTCTGCATATTTAATATTCCTATCCACAATTAGAACCATTAAACAAGCCAACATATGCAAACAATGCAAACATAACAGCAATATATCTAACCAGAACAGTCTGTAAAGTATGAAGCAAAATCCATACTTATTTAACTCCAAAAATTCTAAAAATTTACCACACTGAAGAAAATTTATCATAGCTTACTGTGTTAAAATTTCAAGATTTTATCGTATTCAGACATTTCTAGAGAATTCAGACAATAATAGAAAACTTTATGTTTTGAAACAGCAACTCATACACTTGCAAATTGAGCATGGTAAAGGCTATACTTGACACTTTTATTGAAATAAAGGATACAAAACATGATTCTAAATAAAACAAAGAAAATCTCTACAAAAGAAAATGACGCTCCAAGCAAAACACATATTATGTGACGAATAAAAATATAGTACCGAGTGAGGTTACAGATAGATTGAAGACGAAAGAGGGGATGCCCTCCGGGGCATCCCCAAGCTTAGACGCTTGAGTCTTCCTTGAATATTACCTTGGGGTGCCTTGGGCATCCCCAAGCTTAGGGTCCTGCCACTCCTTATTCTCCTTCTAATGTCATCTCACTCAAAACTTGAAAACTTCAATCACACAAAACTTAACGGAACATCATGAGTTAGGTTAGTATGATAAAAATAAATCATCCAGTTAGGTACTGTCAAGACAAGATTCATAATTTTCTCACATAATGCCTACTGTATTCTATCATTTCCACAATTTATATTACTCAATATAAGCTATGGAAACACTAAAACAAACAAACTATGCAATAAAAACAGAATTTGTCAAAAACAGAACAGTCTATAATGATCTGAATTAAAGTCATACTTCTGTAACACCATAAATTCTAAAAAAATAGGACAACATAAAAAATTAAAATCCAATAATGTGAAAAAAATTCAAAATTTTATCACGTTCCAGTACAGAATAGAAATTCCAGAACTCGGCACAAAAGTTTCTGTTTTTGCACAGAATCAAATCAACAAGTATCCACACTATCCCCAGGGCCTTTACTTGGCACATTATTTAAAGAAAACATATAAAACATGATTAATAAAGTATCTTAATCATGTGGAAATATAAAAACAGTAGGTATAAATATTGGGTTGTCTCCCAACAAGCGTTTTTCTTTAAAGCTTTTTTAGCTAGGCATGATTATTTCAATGATGCTCACATAAAAGTGATGAATTGGAAAGTAACGGGAGCATCATGAAGCATATGACTAGCACATTTAAGCCTAACCCACTTCCTATGAATAGGGATTTTGTGAGCAAACAATTTATGGGAGCAAGAATCAACTAGCATAGGAAGTCAAAACAAGCATGACTCCAAAACTTGATATTATTGCAATATATATATATATATATATATATATATATATATATATATATATATATATATATATGCATATCTTCCCCTCTCATAATAATTTTTAGTAGCATCATGAATGAATTCAACAATATAACTATCACATAAAGCATTCTTTTCATGATCCACAAGCATAGAAAATTTATTACTCTCCACGTAAGAAATTTCTTCTCATCAATAATGGTGGGAGAAAATTCAATGAAATAACTATCATACAATACTTGATTGGCATAATCCAATTGAAAATTAAAATCATGAAGACAAATTTCATGGTTATCATTATTCTTTATAGCATACATGTCATCACAATAATCATCATAGATATCAACTTTTTTATCGTAGTCAATTGAAACCTCTTCCAAAATAGTGGAATCATTATTAAATAAATTAATGACCTCTCCAAATCTACTTTCATAATTATTACAAAAAGATTCAACACCCTCCAAAATAGTGGGATCATTAGTACCTAGAGTTGACACTCTTCCAAACCCACTTTCATCAATATAATCATCATAAATAGGAGGCATGCAATCATCATAATAAATTTGCTCATCAAAACTAGGGGGACTAAAAAGATCATCTTCATCAAACATAGCATTCCCAAGCTTATGGCTTTGAAAATCATTAGCATCATGGATATTCATAGAAAGCATACTAACAACATTGCAATCATGCTCATCATTCAAAGGACTCACATTAAACATTTTATTAAATTCTTCCTCTAACAACTGAGCACAATTATCGGAATCCTTATTTTCAAGAAAGACATCATACAGGTGAAGTATTCGAGGCAACCTCAATTCCATTTTTTGTGGTTTTCTTTTATAAAACCAAACTAGCGATAAAACAAGAAACTAAAAGATTTAATTGCAAGATCTAAAGATATACCTTCAAGAACTCACCTCCCCAGCAACGGCGCCAGAAAAGAGCTTGATGTCTACTACGCAACTTTTATTCTTGTAGACGTTGTTGGGCCTCCAAGTGCAGAGTTTTGTAGGACAGTAGCAAATTTCCCTCAAGTGGATGACCTAAGGTTTATCAATCCGTGGGAGGTGTAGGATGAAGATGGTCTCTCTCGAACAACCCAACAATCAAATACAAGAAATCTCTTGTGTCCCCAACACACCCAATACAATGGTAAATTGTATAGGTGCACTAGTTCGGTGAAGAGATGGTGATACAAGTGTAGTATGGATAGTAGATATAGGTTTTTGTAATCTGAAAAATAAAAAACAGCAAGGTAGCAAGTAACAAAAGTGAGCACAAACGGTATTGCAATGCTTAGAAACAAGGCCTAGGGTTCATACTTTCACTAGTGCAATCTCTCAACAATGCTAACATAATTGAATCATATAACAATCCCTCAACTTGCGATAAAGAATCACTCCAAAGTTCCTATTAGCGGAGAACATAAGATGAAATTGTTGTAGGGTATGAAACCACCTCAAAGTTATACTTTCCGATCAATCTATTGAGCCATCCCTATAAGTGTCACAAACAGCCCTAGAGTTCATACTAAAATAACACCATATGATATGCATCAACCAACTCTAATGTCACCTAAATACTCCAATGTCACCACAAGTATCGGTGAGTTGATTATTCGATATGCATCAAGCAATTTCAGATTCATAATATTCAATCCACTCAAAGAACTTCAAAGAGTACCCCAAAGTTTCTATCGGAGAAAAGAAGATGAAAACATGTATCAACCCCTATGCCTAGATTACCCCAATGTCACCTCGGGAATCCGGAAGTTGATTACCAAAACATACATCAAGTGACTCAATAGAATACCCCATTGTCACCACGGGTATCCACATGCAAGACATACATCAAGTGTTCTAAAATCTGAAATATTCAATCCGACAATAACGAAACCTCAAAGGGAAAGACTCAACTCATCACAAGAAGATAGAGAGGGAAGAAACACCATATGATCCAACTATATTAACAAAGCTCGCGGTACATGAAGATCGTGCCAAATCAAGAACACGAGAGAGAGAGAGAGAGAGAGAGAGAGAGAGAGAGAGAGAGATCAAACACATAGCTACTGGTACATACCCTCAGCCCCGAGGGTGAACTACTCCCTCCTCGTCATGGAGACCGCCGGGATGATGAAGATGGCCTCCGGTGATGATTTCCCCCTCCGGCAGGGTGCCGGAACAGGGCTTCGGATGAGTTTTCTTCGGTACAGAGGCTTGCGGTGGTGGCGTCGAAGTTCTAGGTTTATTTCTGGGGGTTTCTCTATTTATAGGATTTTTCAGCATTGGAATCACGCAAAAAGGAGTTACGAGGGGCCCACAAGGAAACAGCTCACGATCCCCCCCAGGGCGCGCCATGTTGCCTTGTGGCCTCCTCGTGGCTCTTCTGGTCCTTCCACGAAGCTTCGGGGGTCTCTTTTGGTCCAAAAATAATAATCAAAAAGTTTCGTCCAATTCCGAGAACTTTTATTTCTGCACAAAAAACAACACCACAGTAGTTCTGCTGAAAACAGCATCAGTCCAGGTTAGTTCTAATCAAATCATACCAAAACCATATAAATGGTTATAAACATGGCATGAATACTTCATAAATTATAGATACGTTGGAGACATATCAGGTCCGCTTTATAAAAGTTGTCCAGGTGGACGATCTGCCTCGGTTTCCATGTCATACGGGCGCTCGCGCCCGTATGGAACGCCGTCTTTTGTGTTGTTTCCGCAGAAACGCCACCTGTTGATTCCTTCTTCCTCCATTTTCCTTCCTTTCCATTTCCACACGTGATTTCTTCCATTTTTAGCCCATTTCATGTAGAAACACATCAAAGAGATGATTTGTGGAATCATTTGCATTTATTAGTCATTAGTAGCAATGTCGGAGCGAATATCTCTTTTTAAATGAAATATCTCGGTTTAAACAAGGGTCGATGAGTGTTAAAATATCACTCATCATAACACAAACATGATTTTTATGTAGTCGCCTCCTCCACTTTGCAAGTACTTCACTTGGATAGATCACGAAGTACCAAAAGATGTCCAAGAGGACCAATATCGAGATTGAATGCGGAGGCAGCGCCTGTTCGAGGAAGCCTTCACACGGGAGGAGGAGAGGGAGCGTCGTGGGATGGAGAAGAATGAGCGTAAGAATCATGAGGAGGAAAGGGCACGCAAAGAGATGGAGGCTCGTGAAGAAGAGAGGGCAAGAAAGCTTGCAAGGGCTCGCGATGCACAAGAGGAGGATGAGGCACGCGACAAGAAGGGGAAATGGCCCCGTACTACTCAGTAGACAAAGGGAAAAGACACCGGCATCGATGATGGATTTTCGTGTCATTCGAGACTTCTTGTGTGTGATGAACTATTTATGTCGTTCGAGACTTCTTGTGTGTGATGAACTTGTCATTCGAGACTATTTGTGTCATTCGATTATGTGAAAACTCCGAACTATGGAGCATAGTGTTCCATGTCTTCTTTCTCCCTTTGCCTTTGCCTTTGCCTTTCTTATAGAGAGCTTTTCCTTATGTCGGTTGTGTAGCCTGTGATGGCTGTGGAGCATCAATATCATACTCATGCTCTTGTTGTGTCGGCTCCTCTTGATGGACCTCCTCCTCTGGCTCCTCGTCGCGGAGATAACGGCGTCTAGCTCTGGAGGTGCAGCTAGTACCAGGTGCACTCACGTCAGTGGCCCGAGCACCGTGGCAAGAAAGCATAGCTGCCATCTTGTGGAACCGCTTCTTGAACTTCTGCGATAACACAAAATATGATATGAATGCAAATAACTAATCCGCAAAGATAAGCTTTTCTAATAGATGGCTCATACCTCCATCGTGGACATAGAGTCCTCTCAGATAATCCACAACCCGGGGGATGACTGAGTGCTACATTGGCATCGTTGACGCACGTAAGCAACTCTCTGGCCTGCAATTCATGAACACACAAAACATTCATATTTGAAAAAAAGACAAGATAATGCAAGTATAGGTTCATTAAACTACCAATTCGTCATGCATCGGTATGTAGTCAACTTGAGTCCCTCTGGTCTCTCTCATCACCATGTTGAAGGCATGATAACCTTCTACAGCCTCCGGGTCTACCGACACCAACTCCGACCACTCCTCGTGAGTCCAACCGGGCTTTAGCTTTAACCGGTAACGCTTCACATGCCACACTTGATACTTCTGGTATGCTGACTGATTGTGGGGTCTATTCTCTAATTCCACTAACGTCTCTCTTTGATTCCAAATTTATTCACTTATAGTGTTTGTTCGCCCAATCCGATGTATCCAGATTGTTCCTTTCGACTGAACCTACAAATGATGCACAGTATAAACCATTAGGAAATGTAGACCGTCTCAATGCTCAACTACATATCTCAGAGACATCTTTGCTCATCGATGCAGAGATTGGATTTCCTCCTTGCTCTCCTCAATTGGAATACCTTGCCTTTTTCCAAATTGCCTGGCAACACGGTCTACAAAGTGCCACTCGACTGCTAAAAGCATATCATTGGACATCTAGCCTGCCAAAGATGCTTATCACGCGTGCACATCTCGTTGGTGGAGAAGTCACGATAATCCACATAAGGCATCCAGAAGATCTGCAACACGAGGAGCTAAACTGTTACGTCGGTCTTCACTAAATTTTGTCTTACTTAACTTGTCGGTACCTGGTCAGCAGTCAATGTGTCCAGCTCGTTCACATAGCACTTGTATCGCACATGCGAGCTTCCTGTGTACACCGTCACCCGATCCCAATAGTGTGCAAATGTGGGGTGCCGATATGGATCATCATCATGAAGCCCTTCATGCTCATGTGGGTTTGGTTGGTCGGGGTTCTTTAACATGGGCCGTCCAACCGGCATCCGCTCCCACATCCACACGGATAGGCTCCAAACATACCTAGCCAATGAGGATGTATCTTGCATCCCGCGACACCCCAAGTCAAGCTGCAATGAAACATACATGTTAGATATGGAGGCGCATGACAAATGCAAGATAAATGGTTGCAAATATCTCTTACCTAACGATACAAGTATGCTAGTGCCGTCGAACCCCAACTATACTGAGTATCCCGATTATTGAGTAGCTCCAAGAACATCCAGAGGGCTGAGTTCCTGGTTGAGTCTGAGAAGACTAGCTTGGTTAGTACATACCAAAGATAGGCCCGAGCGTACTGCTACATGACCATCTCATTGGCATCCTCAGGGCACGGATTTGTTCCTCCTCTGACTAGTTTTAGCCAAGAATGCTTCACTTTCGATCTATCAGCCTTGCCTGGGGGAGGGGGAGCGGGCTCAACACCAATTAAAACGCCAATCTGAGCCCGCCAATTAACGGTGCTGACATGACCGGTAACAGCTTGTCCGTTGATAGGAAGGCCGCTTATGATAGCCATGTCCTCTAGGGTCATCGTCATCTCCCCACAGGGAAGGTGGAAGGAGTGTGTCTCGGGCCTCCAACGATCCACAAGTGCGGTGAGCGCCGCATGGTTCACCGGCAGAGGGTGTCGCTTGAACTGCAACACAAATGGGAGAAGACCCAATCTCTGAATGTACGGCTCGTACTGCACGTCGTAAGGAAAGTCATCTGCAGCATGACCCCTCATGCACATAGCAACTACAGGCTGCAAGCAAAGTGAATTTCGGATCAGTACAAAAACACAAATGAAAACACCGAAAATTGATAAGTCATGCTTCTTACCTTCCGGTTCTCAATGCCCTGAGCACGATGCTTCTTGTCGAACTCCTCGATTAATCCGTCGTACCAAGGTCCATCATCATCCGCCATCCTACCAAAAAATCACAACAAGATCTATAAATACAAACAATACAATTTGCTTCTCCAAGTTATGCATTCTTTTTCCCATATGCACACATCATTCTTCTCAAACATATGCACATCATCTTTCAATCAAATAAAATTCTCAAACAATATCGTGTCACATACAACCATATGCAACATCTCTTAAAACATTCCTATTGACAACATATGCAAATACATATCATCTAGAGTACCCAAACCAATCTCTTGAACAAATCATGCCACACACAACCATCAAATTTCATCATCTCTTTGCAAAAAAAGTATGCCAACAATAGGATGATCTACACATAGAAACATCATATATAAATTCAACCGTATTGTCATACCACTTACACATATCATATTTTTTAAAATAGACTTGCTTGCAAACATAAAACTAATTTGCTAGCACATACACAAATCATCTATAATCAAACCAAATTATCAAACAAGTCTATTTTACATACAAACATCATATATTCATCACCCCTCTTAGTAGAATTTTTTTTCTCCTATGGGACAACATATGCACCAAACCGAATTGTTTTTGCCTACATATTCAACTACACATCATCTACTACCTACCAAATCATCTATCAACTACAAACAAATTCCTAAAACAAAGAAACCATCTACTCATCTAGCATCACCTAATGTTGAATAATGCATCAAAAAGAAGAAGACTCAACATAAATAAATTGGAGGAGACGGGGGAGAATACCTCAAGGATGCTTGGGGGCTCAGATCCACGAATTTGAGTGGAGGATGGAGTAGATCAGGGGAGGATTTGGTGTGAGGGAGAAGAGGGGCGAGGGAGAGAGCCCTTCTGTTCGTGTGCCGCCAGGGGAGATGAGGGGAATGGGTGGGCTGGGCCCGCACGCGTGCGTTTCAGTTAGCAGGGCGAGACGTCAGGGTGCTTGGCGTTTGGCCCTTTGCCACGTCAGCAGGTCAACAGGCTGGTTGGTCGTGCGGGCCAGGGATCAGACGCCAGGGTCCCTAGCGTCTCCCGTGCAAGCTGGATGGCAGGGTTGTTGGCGTGACCAAATAAAGGTCAGATTCGAAAAAAAAATCCAAAACGAGGTCAATTCTTGATTTTGTTAGCATAAAAGGTTAAAACAGAAATTTTGTCCACGGATGGTGGCGATCCGTGTACATTTTCAGGTGCGACAGCTGAATGCCGCAAGGCCGCGAAGGAATTGCCTGCATGCTGCGCTCCTCCGCCACAGTTTCCGTCGAGGAAGCTTCCTGTTATGAATGCCTCAGGGCCCCAGGAAGGGAAGGGAGGAAGCTTCGTGCTCCCCCCGAACGTGAGACTCAGCCGTGTGTGAAAAGCGCGCATCATCATGTACTACCGTGCAAAAGAAAAAGGAGAATCGCGCGGTGGAGATCTCTCTCTGTGTTCTGTGGCGACCGGGAATGAGATGGATATTTTCCTTTTCTGTTGACTAGGGGGCGGGACTACCTTTTTTTTTTTTGCGAAAGGGCGCGGGACTACCTGTCGTGAATAGGACCCGTACGGACTCGGACGCCATGGCGCGTGCTCACCTGGGACTCACGTCAGACTTTTAAGCCATGAGAAAATGGTATTCTTGTATGCATGGCACATGGGTGTCGATCCGGACGAAAATGACGTGACAAAACGTAGTATATCACCTAGTGGCAAGGACAATGGTAGTAGCAGTAGAAAGTTAGTCATGATACAACTAAGAAAAAACTAGTACTTGCTGCTTGCCTCCGCAGCTTGATGAGAGGGAGAGAGAGAGTGAGATCATTTGATAATCTTTTCTTTTCTCCTGTACTTCGCGCTATACAATAATGGGAGAAAGAGTGTGCTGGTTCGCTGCCTTGGGATCATTTCCTCCCGGTGCAAGCAAAAGGACCAAGAGGCACTTGTCGGAACAGGACACAAATCCCGGAGCAAGCTGGGTAGCCACGAATTCCGCGTGCATGGTATAGTACGCAGCAAGCCGGGTAGAGACAAATCCAACCAACATCACGTACGAGAATTACAAGCAAAAGACCGAACCAAATCACACTAGTATAATGAACACGGAAACAATTAACTTTTCTCTGAATTACAAAGATAAACCATGATACCACACAGATTAATTCTTTATGCCATCAGACGCACTCGATCACAAGTCACATGTGCTTAACTAGATTATATTAATACGTACTAGTATATAGGAAAACAAGTGTAAATAAAGTAGCATTTCGAGCCGAGCGTGCACAGCCTACAACCCTACCATGCCACCAACATTGGTTCCCAGACCCGGAACCAGAAGCACATCATTCTTTTTGTAAGTACGTTGGACACCGCCTTTTGAACATGCGTTGTTTTGGACCACGGAGGAATGACCCCAACTTTTGCCACCAAACAGGCATAGCCATGGTAGGCATCGATGCATGATTTGAATGACTTCTGACGCTGTTTGCATGTTGTCTTTGGCCATTTATCGGCCTATTTTGAAGAAAATAATTCCAAAACATGCAAACTTGTCAAACACAAAACCACTTGCATGGAGCCATGAATTGCTCATGTTGGGTCATGGACAAAATTTGGGGCCATTTCTCAGATGTCGAAAAATCGACATGCTCACAAACGCACCATCTTTTGAACATGGGTTTTTTTGACCTCGAAGAATGACCCCAACTTTTGCCAGCAAGCAAGCATGGCCATAGATATCAATGCCTGATTTGAACGAATTTTGACACCTTTTGCACGTTGGGACACGTGTGGCCATTTCACCGCCCTATTTTCACCGAAATAATTCAAAAATAAGAAAAACTTGTCCTATGGGAGAACCACCCAGCATGTTGGTCATACAAGCACATAGAAAAAAAGATTTGGTCATTTCTCGATGGTCGAAAAAACCACGTGCTCAGCGATGCACCCGTCTGGGCTAGTCCGGCACCCCCTTCTTAGGAAGTTTTCCCATTTGCGATCACCTGCGTCCGCCTCCGCTATGATCTGCTCGAACGGGACGTTGTGCTTCGCTTCCATGACGCGGCATCCGATACCGCTCGCGTCTGTGATCGCCTAGTCGCTGGGCATGGACTCGTACACCGCCCGCTGCTCACCATGAAGCCCAGGTTCTTCGCGACCATGGCCGCCACGCCCTCCTCGTTCACCTGATCGCGGCGATCTGTCCCTCCTCGAGTGCTGCTCGAGGAGTTGCAGGTTGTACCGATGCCCCTTCTTCAGCATCCGAAACGCGGAGACCGGAGGCGCAGGCTGCTTCGGCTGCTCCTACTCAATCTGCCCCTCCTCGAGTCGATGTTGCTCGAGGAATTGCATGTTGTACCGATGCACCTCCTTCAACATCCAAAACGCAGAGGCCGGAGGCGCGGGCTGCTCCGGCTGCTCCAACTACGCCTTGACCGTGTCGAAGTGCGTATGTGCCATTGTGAAGCCCATAACTGGTGCGGGCTCGGGCTCGTTGTCGGACGCCTCCTCCATCGTCCGGTCTTCGTCACCCGAACCCTCCTCCGACGAGCTCAGAGGCAGACCCGCCTCTATGTTTTATGCATGCAGGGCCTGCCAGTTGTGGACAATGCCAACAATCTCGTGGTGGAGGCTAGGCGACATGCACTTCTACCACACTTTTCTGCTCGCGGTCATTGCGTCGGCGGTTGTGAGCGGAGGGCGAAAGGAGGCGGAGGTGCATCGACAGTCTTGAACCGGCGAGACCAAGCGCCGGGTTGGATGCCCGACGGACGGATGGGAAGCAGGCTTCAATGTAGTAGAAGTCGTCTTGTCGCCTTGTCTGGTCACATCGCTCTGAGCGTAATTGAACGTGGCGCGGAGACCGAGCAGGCGCGGCACATGCATCACTCTTGGCCGCCGCGCCGCTTCAATGCTTCAATGACTGGATGGTAGGGTGCAGACTTGTCATGTCCATTCTGGACTGGCATGAACGCGGCACCCAGAGCGGAGGCACTGTTGGAGAGAACGTGCGGGAGAGGGGTTTGGGTGGGACCACATAGTCAGATGCATACGTGGCACGAGTCCAGACGCTCGCAATCCTCCCCATGGTTTGGTGCCGGTTTGCAGCATTCGAACGCGGACGCGTCCGCGGACATATGTGGCACCATGTTGGTTCTCAAAAAAAAGGTGGCGCCGTGTTGGATGGCAAAAATGATATGGACGTGGCCCGGACGTTTGCGGGCATTTTAAGGCACATGGTTGGAGATGCCCTTAGCATTACACTAAGGGCCTCGTCCACTACAAGTCGGCACACGTCTCCGGCTGTTTGAAAGGGGCGAGTCTATGCGCGAATCCTATTTTGGATGCTCACTGCGTCCAATAGTCGGGCAAACGCACATGGCGAGCGAGGCAATCGATTTGGGTGGGCCGGCCCATTTAGCTAGCTTAGCGTAGGTTTTTCTATCTGGTTTTCTACCTGTTTTGGCATCCTTTTAGAAGGTTTCTGAACCGGTTTACTTTGTTCTGTCATTTTCTTTAACTGGTTTTTTCTGTTTTCTTTTGGTTTTTTATTTATATTTTTTTCTTTTGATTTTCATTTTTCTCTGTTTCTGTTCCTTTTTTTCTTTCCTAAATTCACAAATTTCAGAAAAAAAATGAAAAATCTAAATCTTCAAAAAATGTTCAGAAGTACAAAAAATTGTCTCTTCTTCCGAAAATAGTCAGAATTTTGGCCAAGTTAGACAGCCCCCCGTGCTTCGCACCCCTTTTGGACGCAATGAGCGTCCAATAGGAGTGCCCGAGTGTATATCTCGTTTCTAGCGAGACATAAGAACACGTCGCCTAAAAGTAGCTTCAAATTGCCCGGCCCAGTTAACGTAGATTCGATTTTTCTTAGGCTTGGTTGTTTATATACAGTACTTTCTATTGTTGTTTTTAACTGGATTTCAGTGCTGGTTTTTTATTTTTATCTTTCTGAGAAAATATAAATACATAAATTCCAAAAAACTTAGTGTGGTTATTTCTAAAAACTGTTCAGCATGAATGTTAGCATAGTATAAATGTTTTGCTAGTGTAATTCAAAAAACAATTGACAGCATCAAAAAAACTGTTCATGACAATTAAAAAAAGTTCACGCATTTCACAAAAAGTGCACGTGGCATTTTTTTTAAATGTTATACAATGTAAAATTGTTCGTGTGATTTAAAAAGGTTTCATACCATCCAAAAAGTATGCATTACATTTTAAAAATGTTTAGGTGTTTCAAACATGTATTTGCAACATTTAAAAAAATGTTTATAGAATATATAAAAAAGCCAGCGTAGTTCAAAAAAATGTTTGAACATGTATTTGAAAAATGTTTAACACTTATTTGAAAAAATGTTCAAAATATGTATTTGAGAAAAAGTAATCTTTATTTAATAAATGTTAAATGTGTATAAAAATGTTTTACATGTAGACGAAAAATGAACAATGTGTATGAAAAATAGTAGACATCAAAACATATATTTCAAATAATTAATAGTCAAAGTTACAATTTGGAGACCATATCAATATCCAAACGTCATCTCATTTAAGATAGGAAGAAGTGGCAAATGTTAGCATTTGTTTTGACTTTCTTCAACTAGAAGAAAGTCATTTTCTATTTTTACAAAAGGCAAGCCACTAATCTACAAGCTTATAAAGCATGACTATCAAGACTTTGTCAATTATTAATCTCTAATTTATTTTGCGAGAAGGATCAGATCTATTATAAAAGTTCACCGGCAGTACAAAAGCATCTCAAACATAATGAAAATTGCATCGAGATTCTGAGACCACTGAACGACCACTATGCCACCAGAATGAGCCGCTGACGCGTCGTTGTCGCCGCTCCACTATTGGAGCCGGCTTGACCTTGTCGATGACAGCCGGGAAGTCTTCGTGCACGTGCCCCTAAGGACCAGCGCCCTAGACTCGCAGTTGTTGCCGTTGAACCCTTGCATAGATCTGAATCAGCTACAAAATCTCGTCACATGACGAGAAACCCTAACCTCACTGCCTCAAGGAGACGATAGAAATCTACGCCGGAGTTTCGTCGACTATATTCAAATGGACAAACTCGAGGAGGATAGGAGCCCGGAAGACAAACTCGAAGAAGAAGCGCCGCCATCCGCTCGAGTGTCGCACCTACGAGGACTAAAAAACCCTAACCTAAACTACCAACCAGAGCGGAGGCACCGGGATTCCCCTCCCCGCCACCGGCCACCGGAGCGGCGGGCAGAGGGGAGGCGAACCCACGGGCTCGTCGGTGAAGTCTGGAAGGGAGAGTTTGTTTGCCCTAGCCGCCTAGTGTTAAGGGAGGAGACGAGAGGAAGTCAATTTTTAATCTCTAACTTTTTGACAAAATTAAAGTTCTTTCGTGTCGGATCTCTATTCGACACTCGAGGATGGCGATGAAAATACATTCAGAAAACATGTGTCACAAGCAGCGGCAGAGCTACACACCAGCCCCCAGGGCCAAGGTCCGGGCGTGAAGAGTTTTTCCATTCACCTATATAGATCGAATGAGAAAACATATATTGACGTTTGTATTGGGCCTGAGGTTTTACCAAGCACAACCCAATCACGCATGGGCCCGAAGTTGATGTCTTGATGTCTCGATTTCTTCCAATCAAACCTGGCCAACTGGGTCGAGCTAGGCGGGCCGGCACACTAGCCCGCTTGCCAGGCACGTGACGGGCCGTCATGACACGCGGTGAAGTGGGTCGTGCCTGGGCTGCCTAGCCAGGCACGCCTGCCGCCTGGGCGTAGCACGACAAACAGATGTGCCGACACACTTGCGGCACGGCCCGCCTAGCTGGCCCTGGCAAGTTTGTGACAGAGAGGAGCGTGTTGCCGTTGCCAGAAGGAGCATCTGCACTGGATAGCTGTTGCGAGGAGGAGCGGAGTGACCTGGTGCCAATTCAGGTTTTGGGGGGGGGGGGGGTTAATTAGAATTTCGAAATTTTGACCGTTGGATGTCTAAAATGGTCCGAAAGTTGCAATTTTTTGCTATAATCATTTCCCACACTTAAACATGGATGATCTCAACAATTTCAATAGCTTTGAAGCAAGTGATTTCGATATTGAAATACCCGACAAAGCCGATCCCAACGCCCACAATACTACCACCTAACCGCCTTCCGATGACAGTACACCACCTTCACAGTCCGGCGCCCATTCCACTAGTGCTAGCACTTCCTCCACAAGGGCAGCTGTTAGAGCCGCATTGTTGGATTGCCCAAAAAAATTGTTGTAATATTTACATCAAGGGCAGCTGTTAGAGCAGCGATTTTTTCCAAAATACCCTAAAATAGTTGTGCCCTATTATAAGATAGTTGTTGGAGTTGCGTTTTATGTTCAAAATGTCTAAAAAACGAGTATGCCATGTTATAGGGCAGCTGTCGGAGATATATGAATCTGGCAGTTGCGGCCACACATTCCTTGCCACACTTGCCTATGGTTAGTTCTTCAAATGAGAGCCACAAGTTGGCAAGCCTAAAGGAATCTTGCCACACTTTTTGAGAGTATGTGACGTGGGGCCCTAGTGTGGAAAAAAGTATATTGCCTAAGGTAAGGGCATCTCCAACGTTGACCCTCAAATTTGCTCTGGCATCTCTTCGCGGACCCGGGAGGGGGGGGGGGGGGGGGCAGTCCGCGGACAAGGATGCGGGAGGCGGCCATCCAATGCTGCCCCGCATACATTTCAAGCGGGGTTTAAACTAAGCAGACGAAACTCATGCAAACCGGCCGATATTCATCAAAGTTTGGATAGAAAATAGCACAAATCATCTATACATAGCATGCAAATAAGTCTAGCACAACAATGTCTCAAATTCTATGAGATTTAACCGGATGTCTAACTAGTTTTCATGAACGGATCATGTCGTCTCACACATACTGCCCCTTCAGCTTCATCCAAAAGTGTACACTCATCCAAAAGTGTGTGTACGTAAATGGCCGCCCCTCTTTCCTGTGGTACATCACAGCAGCGTGTACGGGCTACACAATGTGTAGTGCAACATTGAGTGAATGAATGATTTAAACAAGTTGAGCAAGAAGAAGCAAAATTTACGATCTCCTCCTCTGTCGCGTGCAATGGCGACCTTGCCTCCAGCTGACCAACCGCATCACAAAACTTGGTGACGGAAGTCTGGATGGCGTACCATCGATACGCCAATGACCTCACATTGCATTCTTGGACGATGTGCATGTCTTAGGGCGCAATGCGCTTTCGTGCGTGAAACGATTCATGCACTTGCTGCCAGAAGATCCCCCCTCTGCTCCTGCCTACGAAATCCACTGATACGGCCAACCACGTATCGCACAACAACTCATCATCCATGGTCGAGTACCCCACCATCCTTCGTACTCTGAAAAAACGACATGGCGTCTGAAATTAAGGTAAATGGCATTTGACCGAATACCTGCCGGGCGTGGTGTCCGCCATTGAGGTCGTCGACAAGGGGGCGGAGTGTACCTGGGTAAAAACGGTTCCAGGGTGGACAACGCCATCGTAAAGGCGAGCGGGCGCATCGGTGCTCGTTGCGAACATCCGGCAATGCCTGTGTGGCGGCTGGAGAGGTACAGCGACGGCGACGGAGGTAGAGGGTGCGGATGCAAAGCAAGGGGGAGAAGTGGCAGAGTGAAAGAAAATGGGACCAGGATGGCGGATTTAGTAGCCCTGTGTCAGAGTGCGTCCGGACCGCCGAGCGAAACGATTGGATGGCTTCCGTGGTCCGGACTGCATGGTCCGGGCGTATGCGGACGGTTTGAGGGTCGGTGTTGGAGTTGCCCTAAGGCTTGAACCAAATACCCTCCTAAGTTGTTCAAAGTTCTTAGGTGTGGCAATCTATGGTAACCATAGTCACAAACCAAACAGCCCCTTTAGCTTTCTTTTTACATTAGTTGAACTCCAATTTACAACATAATAATGTGGTATGACGCCGTTCCAATTATAGCTTCGCTACATTGGGATCCAACACCAAACAGTTCTTCCCGGTGCAAAAGGAGAAGGGAAACATTTGAATCCGGTGGACCGGCTGAAACTGCGCCGGTCACGCGCTTGTGCGCCACGTAGCGCGTGGGTCCACGTGCACCACGACCTTATCTTCTCCCTTTTGTTCACAGCCACTCGTCAATTCCTCTTTGTACTGTCATCCTCATCCACACTTTTCTTCTTCCCATAGCAACAACGCAGCAGCAGAACAGCTCACACCTCGTGCTTCCCACCTTTGAGAGCTGCCAGACGGAGCGCGCTGTTGCCACCGGCGACATGCGGGTGCTGCGACTGGCCATGGCCGCCGCCACCTCCTCCCCTTCCTTCCATGGTGGTCATGGCACTGCCATCGGCGACATGCAGTGCCGCGGCTAGCCATGGTCACCACCCACGTCCTCCCTCCTCCCCTATGGTGGTCGTGGCCGCCATCCACGCCCAGTTCTCCCCGGCGTTGATGTAGCTACAACCGTTGACGGGGAAAAGCTACAACCGCGACGCAGGGAGCTACAACCGATGGTCACCAATGCTGGGACCGGTTGTGGCCGATGATGCAAGCAGATGGTACAACCATGGACTGGTGAAGATGCAACCGCAGTCTGCAATAGCTGCAACCAGCTAACCGGGCAGAGCTGCAAGAGAGGGGCGGCGGGATGGGGTGCTGCAACCACGAGCAAGTGGCGACGCAAGTCCAGTGAAAACGTCGTCAGCGTCGTCACGGGTCGCAACTAAGACATGAAGCTTGAAGCTTTTTTCAATGCCGGTTGTAGCTTCTGTAACCGCTGGTTGCAACTTTTCGTTGTCGTCCATGGCTTTCGTATCTATGGTTGAAGCTTTTTTATCGCCGGATGAAGCTTTTTTCATCGCCATATGAAGCTTTTTTGGTCACTGGTTGCAACTTTCGGCCGGTGGGTGAGCTGCAGTCGTCAATTGGTTTTTCATTTTTTTTGCTACCACCGTTTTCTAGTTTGCTGGAAACATCACATTTTTTTGCTACCACCGTTGTTTTTGGATGCGAACCACGGGCGTCGTCGCCATTGATTCTGCAGGGGCGAGGCAGAGAGGTGAGGGGATGGGCAGCACAGGCGAGCAGCGGGAGCTGCAACCGGCGAGCAGCAGAGCTGCAACCAGCAGCTCAAAAGGCGACCGGCGACGGCGGCGACCGGCGACCGGCGACGGTGAGGCAATTCGGCGGGAGGCGACCGGCTTCGAAGTTGGTCGTTTGCTCGTTCATGGCGAGCGCCGGCGGCGCCGCTGCTCTGTTTCCCCGCTGGCCTCGTTAGATTTGGTTTTTGAGAGAGAAAACAGAAGCCCCAATCCAACGGCAACACTTGTCGCATCGGGTGGCTAGGGCTAGTCCGGCCGAACTGTTCGGCCGGACTGCCGGCGCCTATCACTGCCGAATCAGGTACGGGAGGCACATTGTCGGGAAGCAGAGAAGAAGACACGAGTTCCGGAGCAAGGTGCATGTGCTCCGGTCGTGGGATATGGCCGCTGCCAACCAACGCCACGTAGTACGAGAATACAGGCAAGAGACTGAATCAAGCCAACATCATACTAGTATGCGGTCAACCGTAGCTCAACGGATTACCCGATAGATGAAATATGCGTCTAGGCCATTCCATTGTTACATCATGAATGCAAAGTTCGCTCAAGTCTGATAATCCGGTTCGCCAAAAAGAAAAGCATATCAATCTAAGAGCACTGACAAAGAAATGGTCAAGCTGGATACGTTCATGTGGTGGTGGATTCGTTGCTTGTTTGGATGCCCAAGGTTCTGTTTCCAAAAAAAAGAAGGATGTCCAAGGTTCTCCGGACAACATTAGTAAATAGATTTCCTTTTCTATTACGTTCAATAAATAGATTCCCTAAGACGTTGCCATGTGACGGGCCACTCTCCTATTGTTCATGTATCCAAAAGGCGACATCATGCTGGTGGCGAGGCATAAGAAACAGCATACAAATCACACTTGTGTCATCCGGGCACTAAAAGTCTGCTTTTCTGCGGCGCACGGCTATGTAGCAACAAGATATGATGCACAGAACATGGTAGCAAGGGCAATGCTACAGTTACAAGAGAATAGGATTTGCAAACTAAGCTGAAATAACGAGAGGGATTAGCGCGTAGGGGTCTCGGTAAGTAGTATAGTGTTTTCTTGACAACAAGCAGCGGAGGTACATAGGACCGTCTGTGCGAATACCATCCGCAGAGGAAATTCACAGGACATGAATCATAAACACATTGACACATACACAGACGAACGAGCAACGCTGATAGTGATGGATCAACATCATAATTGTAGCAAGATAATCAACGACACTACGAAGATCACCTATATCTCGACTCAAGACATACTGACTCATCACTCATATAGAAGGTAAATCTCATCAAGACTGGCTCCCCATACTCCGATTTCCTTCGCGACGTGGAATGAGCAAGACGGATTACTCAACTGTGACGGTACAATATTGGACCAGAACTTGTCTACACCGATGACGGTAGCATGGTATCGTTCGGCCCTTCGTTGAACCTGCAACCAAATGAAGTCAATTTAGTTTGGCACAACACAAATAGATATAGCCATACAGGACGATGTATCATTTGTCATAAACAGATGGTCGTGCCTACGGTACATGTGGTGCGTGCATGTATACTTGAAATAGACATTCTAATTTGACATTTTAGTCACACTAAATTCAGTCAAACGAGCTGCCAGGACTGGGCCCGGGGAACTCCTATTTTTTGGACAAAAAAAAAACACGAGAAGATTTTTTGCGGCGGCGCGGGGCGGCTGGTGCTGTGGCGCGGAGGATTAGAGTGGCGGACTAGCAGCGGGCGCCCGGCCGCGGGTAAGTGGCGTTTCTCGCTGCCGGCCGGTGGTGGATGAGCTGTTTGCCGCGGCAGAGAACGTCGGCTTCAACGTGCGCGGCAGGTGGCCAAGGGTGGTGATGAGCGGCGTGCCGTGGCGGCGGCTGGCGGACGAGCTGTTTGCCTCAACAGAGCACGTCGGCTTCGAGGTTCGCGTGCAGGCGGCGGAAGGTCGTGACGAGCGGAGGGCGGACGATCGGCATGCGTGTCCGAGCACGGGCCACGTGTGGCGACGGGCGCCACGTGCGCTGGCCGCGGGTATCGGACCATCGGCGTGTGCGCGGCCGCGATTGTTAGACACTGAGCGCGTGAGCCGCGGCGGGTGACGAATGATCGGCATGCGGGCTCGGGCCGCCGGAGGAGACCGGCGGCGTGTGCGCCATGGCGGGTGGCGGACCATCGGCGTGTGCCCAGCCGCGATTGTTGGACACCGAGCGGTGCACCAGGTGGTGCAGTGCTTGGAAGTGAACGCGAGCAACGATGCATATGCATGGAAGACAAGCAAGAAGGCATACCTGTCCTGCTCGAAGAAGGCAAAGAAGGCCCCAATACCGGTGGCAGCAGCGATGGCCCAGACGAGTAGAGCAACGGGGAGAGTGAGTCCAGCCGCCCCCATCACCATGTAGCCGAAGGAGAAGGTGAGCAGCGTGGTGAGAATCCACACGGACGCCTTGAGCCGATCCCGCCGCGGCGAGCCAGGGGCGGCTCTCTTGTAGAACCATATGCAGCCGAAGAGGAGAAGGAGGTCAGCGTAGGAGGTGGCGACGAAGGCGACGATGGCGGCGTCGCCCTTGGAGTGGAAAACAGCCATGACGGAGTTGAAGGTGAGGAAGAAGAACATCCCGAAAAGAAAGAACCAGGGGAAGCTACGGCCGCCGGCGCGGATGGGCTCGGGCAGACCGGGCGGCATCATATTAGCTGGTGGAGCGGTGCAGCTGCTCGGCAAGGGCCGTGGCGAGAGAAAGACGGGGCAGATGTTAGAGAGCTTCGCTAGCGATGGGGGTATATGAAGTGATTATTTTCGGGGGAGAAAAGAGAGAGTGTGCCTTTGTGATGTGGAGAGAGACAGAAGGAAAAAGAGAGGTGCTGGTGCCTATGCGATGTGGATAGGAAGAAAAAGAGATGGGCTGGTGCCTATGTGATGTGGAGACGGACAGAAGGAAAAGAGAGGGGCTGGTGCCTATGTGATGTGGAGAGAGACACAAGAAAAAGATAGGGTCTGGTGGTGTCTTTGTGCTGTGGAGAGAGACAGAAGAAAAAAGAGTGTGTGTGTGTGCCTATGTGATGTGGAGAGAGATACCGTAGAATAATATGATGCGCGCGGGCTTGGAACAAAGTCAGGCGACCTTTAAAATCTGGATTTCCTTAAAAAAGCATGGCGGAGGAAAGGGACAAGGCACGTCGCGCGCTTCTCTGCTGCTCCGGGAACGCGGTCGCGGTCGTGCGCTCCGCCGGCGATGAGCCCATCTTTCCCGACGAGGCCATCGTGTACACGGTGCAGATGCTGTTTTCGTTCCCTCAGCTCTAAAGCAGTCTCTACATTTCCCATTTGACACGTTGCGTCCAGCATCAAACGCATGGTAGGTTTAGCCCGACTGATTGGCAGGATAAGTTCAGTTGTTAAGTTGGCTTTTCTTCTGCATCAAACGATGCATCGGTCGCGGTTGAGAGTGCTTGACTAGATTTAATTTTGTTTTAAAGCAAACGAATGGTCGACTCGATCAGTTAACCGATTGTTCACTGGCGTGCACGTACCTGGTGGTGAAGAAAAGCCTGCTGCCATGTAAACCCACCAAAGTGGGTTGTTGTGAGGCAAAGCATTATTCTAATCCAAGATTCCGCCCGATCCGAGGTGTGGGGTCGATCGAGTTTCAGGAAAAGTCACGTACTAGTATAACGAGTAGAATGACCGTGCGTTGCCACGGGCTCTTGAACTATCTTTGAGAGTTATACAATTATAATACATGTGAATTTTCACACGTAGAGACGTTATAACATGGGCACAGTTGCTTAATAATTGAAGTCCACCTCACTTGCAATGTAAATTCATAACAAAAAAACAAATTAACGACGTGTCCGTGTAACAAATTGTGCGATCATCCAACTAAATCCATTATAAATTATTAAGATCTACTTGATGCGTTTAATAAATTCTCGCACAATATCAGGAAAATTGTCTTTAGCTTCATTCCCACGATGTTTTATAGCAAGTATAATAAGAATTGCTTCGTCAACTCATACCCATCCTGCACAAGCAATATATGTAGTTAGCGCGAATAATTAACGTCAAATGTTTTAAAACGTGTGACGGACAATACTCACCATGCAAACCGGCTTGATCAATTCTTTATCGTTCCACCAGAGCATAAAATGAAAAACAAAAAACCCAGACACATCCCTGCAATTTCCTAATTTATATTATATCCAATGCAACGATAACAAAAATAAATGTTAGGGGGCTGAATTTATTACCTGTCTGTGCTCGTTGGAATATTAGACGGAAATAAACGTTGTCATTTAGATATATCGGAATTCCAACGGGGTTGCTTTATTTCGAGTGCTTCTTTGAATTCCCTTGCAAAACCTTTTAACTTCACTACATGCCTTAAATTTTTATTCTCTTGACGATTGTGATGTATGAATAGGGTCCATAATGTACACACGATGTGCCTCTTTGTCGATGACGTACAAGATGTATTGGCCGATGGATGCATACGGAAGATAAATCTACAAGTGGAAGCAATTAGCAACAACAATAAACCATAACAACAATAGCCAAAATACCTTACTTACCATGTTGCACGATGAGATGTTGTTGTCTATCCCCGGCCATCCATCAAACAATGTTGCCAACGTCTGAATAGTTTCCTTCTCGCAGAACTTTTGATCTCGTGTTGACTCTAGCATCATGGACTAAGTAAAAAAAAGAACTATTGTTTAAACATGTTGATACTAATCACATTGAATGAAGAATTATGATAACTTACACAAAAACGCAGATCCATGTAGTGTATAGGAGGGTCTGTGAACAATATTCTCTCGTCACGTGCGAGTATACGCACGGCGATGTTGAAACAATCATTGTCCATACCTTGCTCCATGTTAAGTATGCCCTTAAGTTTTTTGAGACATAAGCACATTGGATGCGGTGTCGAGATTCGGACCCATTCCTTCCTGAAAAATGAATGGTAAGAATAATAATAATGTATACTTGAATATTACATAACTATAAATATAAATGATGCTTACTCCAAACACTCAGCGTCATCGATCGACATGATGTAATTGCATAGGCCGGCAAGTAAATCACATTGATCAGTGGGCATGATGGGGATTGGGGCAGGGTGTTTGTCTTAGCATCCGTCAGGTGGATTATCCAAGATCTCAAGATCGGAATTAGGTAAGATTGTTTCGTCATCAGATTGACAGTATAATGGGCATCCTTTTAGCTTATTAAGTTCTGAATACAGCAAGATGACAGCTAGCTTCGGTCAAAAATGTTTCATGTCCTCCTGAAAAATATTTAAAAATCAATTTTGGTATAATATTTTGAGATTAAATAATGAGATAATATATGAAAATAAAATACCTGGGTGAACTCATGAGATAGTGCATCTGCTGTCCAATATTCCATATAATTTAGCATAAAAAGTCCACACGACGTGCTATAATATTATAAAATAATGCTTTGGAATATCATCAAGATGAATCAAATAAGCTTGTATCAACTAATAGATACGATACGTCATTTTACTATCAATATTTTCTGTTACATGATATATTTGTGTTCATGAGTACCAAACATAATAATTTTCAGTTTGTGACAAGTGCTTACCCATCCGTTTGTATTGCCTCCTTGAACTGTTCCATGACCTTCCATTTTGTAACATTGAGATTGATCCATTTATGATCTCTGTTAAACTCCGAACTCTGTTCTGCAAGTTTCAGACGCTTCTCAAGTCCTAGTAACTATTTTATATATGTGAAAAGACATTAGGGATTAAGTCAAACAAAACATATGTCAAGAGGACCAAAAACAATAGATAGTTACCATAGTGGCAAGTTCACTCCGTTTTTGCTGAACACCAAGTGAGTCCAATACTTGGATCTCATGTTTTTTGGCATTGACGACTGCTAGATACCAATGGTACCTTGGAATGTTAATCGGAATGAATAGCTGGTGTAAACATCATATAAGTTGGAGGCATAATTAGATATAAATCATAATACAAATGGATTAGTTAAAAACAATACATCATTATATGCATGGATAATGAGGCGAGACTAACCATATCTTGTTGTAGATAATTATTAACATGTTGTACGATGCGACGATATTTTGATGGGTCTATGTCTTTTTCTCCGTCTTCTTTCATCTGGAAAATCTTCTGAAATAATGTCAAGCACTATAAAAAAAGGCTTATAGGATATAGGGCATGTGATTGGACATTGCCTGTTCTTGCAGTTGCTCCATTTTTCTTGATTGTTAAATAGGCAGTATACTAACAGGTGAATTTCTACATATACAAAATTTCTTCAAAATCTGGTGGTGGAAGGTCTATTTGCAAGCTTACCAAGTATGAGGAATAAGTCAAACCTTGTGGCTTTGGGATCATAATATTTTTCAAGATGGCCTGAGTTGGGGTGCAGATGATATAAACCGGCACATCATGAATTAGCAGCTTTTCAACAAAAATGACATCTACTAATTGCTTGTCATGTACTATATGTGTACACAAAAGTGAAAGTTAAGACTCATGCATTGGTGTTTATTCAAGGAATATATGAATATATATCAAACATAAACTAATGAAGCACCAATTGTTTGCTAGAAACCAGGAATACATATGGATCCGAAAGATAATGATACTTCCAGCTCGTCATCACCACCAAACACTTCATCAAGAGTACAAGTAACATACCCACAGGACAGAAACAACGGTGATGCTTGCCTACATCAACATTAGAGCCTAAACACGTACGAAAACAATGAAAAGAATAACACTTTTGCCAACATCTCCAACTATGTACTAAGGAGTGATGTTGCGTAAATTGGCACCACCAACAACAATTGCTCTCAAGAACACCTTTCGAAGAATTGGAGATCCTTAGCAAGGATTGCATTGATTCTCTCCACACATGTTGTTGGCACCTGGGTATCATAAAGAGTGAAAATGCCTCACTATTATTGTTTGGGCAGAATGAAAAGACGCTAAGGATACATAAATAGTTCGAAGCCAGCAAAAATGTGTTGCAATGATCTTACAAGAATATGCTACACCAATCTATCACCAGCAACATTATAGTGGAATCCAAAATTTATAATTAGCAAATCATGGAAAAAAAAATTAGCCATAGGGACCTCTGTTTTATAAGCCGCCAAGAACCCCTCTACTTTATAGGCCGCTCTTGCCCTTCCTCTGTCAATGACAATGCAGCTCTCCTGTGCACTTTCTATGCTCCTGTCCTGTGTTTGTTTTCTTGTGAAAGAGAAAGTTCTCGTGTTAGCGAGAGAGGTCGAACTGCCTTATGGACCTCCAATTAATCATGCAAAAGCATGGTAATTTGTCAAAAGAAGCTCATGCCCCAACAGTTGTCGCTGAATTTATATATAATCTGCGAGAAATTATGTTGCTTAATCTTGGATTGCACTATGTAAGCTTTTCACAAAAGTAGGTGTAGCAGGTAATAGCTCTGAATCAAACTGGAGAAAAATCAAGATTGAATAATTTATATGCCTAGCAATTTCCATGAACGGTACATAATCATTGTTTGAACACCACATGGATAGAAATTTAAAATATGAACTGAACTTGATAAATACAAATTCAGAACCTTTCTATGGTTGGCCATCGATCAGCATATACAGCAAGGTAAGTAGGCATACACATACAAAAAGGCAAACAAGTTAATACTTCAGTTTACCAGCAAGTCGTTGAGTTAGGAAGGTTTAGTAAGAAACAGAAAAATACTTCAGTTTAACATTAAAATCTTGTACGTACCCTGAGAAAGAAATCAAACGAATATACATTGATCTTCCATTCAGTGGCACAAAGTAGAGCCTCTGTACAGGAGTAAGATAAGCTGAACACGAATCTGCCTCCAACAGTTCTCTATTCTGTAAACTCTATCATACCGCACAGCAGATTTTCAGGAGCATATGAAAAACGCTTCTCTTTGTGGGGCCTTTTTAAGTTCACAAACAAGATGATATAATAAAAAAATTAGAAGTATAGTTGATGGGTTCCATATATGCAACAAAATGTAACAGTTAAAAATAAATCATGGAAGAAAATAATGGACATCATTAACACCGAAACAACACATAATGAAAACTATAGTTGTAATTCCATTTCGTTTCACTGAAACGACAGAAATGAAAATTGAAAACCATTTCGTCTATACATGAATCAAATTAATTAATCTTCATGCTATTATGGTCAAAAAGAAAAGAAAATACTTCAAATGGTAGTTAATGTTTCAGTCAATACTTCAAATGGTGAGCAGTTTCAGTCAATGCTACATTATTTTCAGGTGACTACACAGTGATGCACGAACGCGAACAGTTTCCAGTAAGATTCTTTCTTATAGTTGCAATAACAAACAAAAAATTGTTCGCCAAACTTATATGCATAGTGCTTTCAAAAACCCTACTACAATAAGGAATTCTTTTCTAGATATGATAAAAAGGGAATACATGCATTTGTTCTGTTTGTAAAGTGATCTGGATATGCATAAAGTGACCCGGATATTCAAATAAATTGTTCATGAAACTTGTATACATACACACATTTTCTAGATATGGTGAAAACTATTGTAAAGTGGTCTGGATGAGATGCTTTGAATAGAAATCACGCCTTGCAGACTCCATATTAGGCTCCAATCACAAGCAGTATATGAAAGGAGATGGAATATACATGGCTTAACTTGTCCAGTGTTCCATTTGCTTGCACAGAGATTCACAATCATTTCCAACTCTTCGACGGCAGGCTTAACAAGAGCAGAAACAACATATGCTTTCTCGTTAAAGCTCCCCCCCTCCTAAGAGATACAAGTGCAAATGGGATATTGAAATAAAAGCAATACATACTGAGCATGGGTGTAAGAACTATCCATCAAATGAGATATACTCAAATAGTGCAGAGGTAAATTTATTCAAGGTAATTTTCTACAAATAGATGAACAAACAATTATAATTGGTTGTACTATTTTCACCTCATCAATCTAGAATATGTTAGATATTATGTGCCAAAGTTTGACATGGTATTTAATACATCAGGGGAGGTATGTTATGTAAGTATGTAGCCTATCTATTGCAAGTGTATGAGAGGGAAAATCCCTGCCTTCACACAAAAATGAGTACCATTGTTGTTTTAACTATTGGCTGATTTCTCTTGTTATCATTAATGAGCAACCCTGTGTATTCAGTATGAGGGCTGAAGCTACGCTTCTCACAATGCAGGAACAGTTTTTTGCTGTAAAATATGCTTATTCCTAATGAATGGCTGCACATGAAGTAGTTTGATCGGCAAATATTAAATTCATTGATATGGCTAGTTAGCTAATTGCTTGGATCTGATCAGTTCTCAAAAAAACTGCAACACTATCAAAACTGAAGCTATTTTCTACACATACGCACCAATAACAATGACAGATTGATGAGAAGCTACAAGCACCAATAAATTGTACGCACTGCTGGGGTATCCTACAAATAAAACAGAGAAAGCAATTCCATATAGCTGACCAGGTGAACATACCAAAGTGATTACCTCTAGTTTGACTGATGACTCTGCTCGACAAAAGTGATGAATCATGCACCACTGCACGTTATCCTAGGCTATGAGTGATGACAGAGGCCGTTCATGTTCATCTGGGCTGCCAAAATCTTGTGCTTAGCAGACGTTGTGCCCCGATTACCTTCTGCATAATTATTGTTTGTGATGGTTCCGGCTAAGAGCGGCGACGATGCAGCCTCGACGAGAGGGCCGGACTCTATCAGCGAGTGGCGATGACACAAGAAGATGGTGAGCAGCCTTCCCCACGCGACTGTGTCAGATCGGAGCACGAGGAGCGGGAGGTGGCCGATCCCACTATGGAAGGCCGAAGATTGGGAGGTGGCCGATCCCACTATGGAAGGCCGAAGATTGGGAGGGGTGGAGATGAAGGCGGGGCGGAGGGAAGGAGAAGGGGTGGGGGTGCGGCTGTGCGTGGAGGAAGACCTGTGGCGGCTATGGATCGTGGGGTTCCCCATCGATCTCTGTGGGCCTCCCTGTGATAGCCATGGCATCAGTAGCAGGCGTGGGGCAAGGTTGCATCAGCTCCACCTCCTGTTCGCAGCTTCATGATTCTCATTGTCCGTAGGTGGCGGCGGCGCCAAAACCCTAGAGGTGGGGCTCGGGAGGGAGAGCGACAACGATCGTGAACACATGATCACGAAGGATCTCGGAAGGGAGGGGGGTTTAGGGACAGAGAACCAGTGATGAGAAAATAACCGGAGGATGAGGGGTCGGGGTAGGAAAAAAATCGGTGGGATCGATGGGAGGGGAGGGGGGGGGGGGGCTTACGTGGGAGGGGGATCGAACGAACGAACGACGACGTACGGACTGCTCCTGGACTGCTCCTTTAGGAGTAGAGATCAGTGCGTGGAACGCGAATGATGACGGGTCTCCATAATGAAGGCAAGAGAAGCTGGCCACGCCATCTCGTCGGATCTCTACCCCGCTTTTACAATCTCCCCTAAGACAGTTAGGTTAGAGACTAATTTAGCAAGGAACGTGTATTAAAGGGCCAACGATTAATGCTAATTCTGCAATGAAGCGAAAAGAAGAAAAGGTGGACCTAGAAGGCCTTGTCTTCTGCATTTTTAGGCAAGCACTCGTACTAGCATCTGCATCTTTTTTCGAACCATGCTGCATGTGACCCTTAATACATGAATGAAGTACTAAACAAAGTTCAGAGTTAAGAAAAACGACCCAGCCACAGAGAGGGAATGTGGTGTCGGCGGCGCGCGTGTGGTGTGGATTCTATCGGATGGCTCGAAATCTGGCCGGAACGAATGCCGCCTCGCCACGTAACGTGGCCGTTTCAAGGGGAAGCTTCGCGGCAGTTACGGCCCGTGATTTTTTATATTGTTGAACTTTTTTCTACCGCGCGTGGTGACGCGTTCCGACTGGTAAAAAAACTGACCACCGCTCCATCTGCTTAGGAGGTCAGGCCACGTACGTATCAGATGATAAGCCAACTCCGCAGAGAAAAACGTGATAAGCCAGCTATATAAGCGCACTGTGTTATCTCTATTAACTATCTGTCTATCTCCAGTAGTAGTAAATCTATATACCTACAAATAAGAGTAATAAGTATAATAATGTAAAGTCAGCAGGTTACAAGATTAAAAAAAATATTTGTATTGAGTAGGACGAGCGAAAAGAGGAGAGAGGAGGGAAGCGGGCTGTAAATTAACAGCCGGCTGCAGCACGGACTCCAAGAAACATTGTGAGAGTGTATGGTGGGCCATGCATTAATAAAATAGTAGAGGTAAATACATTGTGAGTCTTACAAGTTGCGTGGGGCTGTCAGTTTGGTGCATAAACTTGTAAAATACGTGTTTCTAGTCATCAAATTTGCGCGGGCGTGAAAATACATCACATTTCTCGTATGGCGGTGTATTGACTGCCTACGTGCATGCCAGTGTGGCCAGGGCCCACTATCAGCGGCTGGTAGCGGCCGAAGCACAGCGCGTGATTCTTTTTTTGCAGAAACAGCCTTTTTTTTTAACTTCGTACAGAAAGCCCTCCAAACTAAACACATAGTAGCCCGCTAGGTCCCACCCTTCTGTGCAAGTAAATCGGGCTGAAAAATTGGGAACGATGGGACTTCGAACCGGCAACCTGTTGCACTAGCGCGGGCCGGGCTTCCTAAGCACCACACCTGATGATTCTCGGAAAAAAAAATGCACCACACCTGATGTTGCTTGGTATTTAATTTGGACTACTACCGTATATATCCTTTACAATAGAAGTACACATTTTCTCAAAAAGAAAGGATAAAAGTACACATTCTGAACCATATTTTCTTTTATCCAGATTTTCAAACTTAAAATTATTCGAACTCAATCAAAATGTCCGCTGATTTGTCCAAAAGAACTTTACGTACATTCATTCTGCACTATATTCTCTTTCATCATGGTTTTTTAATTTAATATTTTTGAATTCAAACAAAAATTTAGTTGAATTGTCCAAGAAAATATGTACATGCATTCTGACCTATATTTTATTTTATATAGATTTAAATATTTAAAATTATTCGAATTCAAACAAAATTTCCGTTGATTTGTCCGAAAATTTATGTACATTCATTTTGACCTATATTTTCTTTTATCTAGATTTTTAAATTAAATTTTTTTCGACTTCAAACAAAAAAATTGTTGATTTGTCAAAAAGAATTTATGTATATTCATTCTACACAAAAATTTTAAATTTAAAAATATTTGAATTCAAACAAAAATTTATTTTGCCTAGATTTTTTAATTCACTCTGCACTAAATATATATATAAAAGTATACAGTCAGAACTATATTTTCTTTTATCTAGATTTTCAAATTTAAATTATTCAAACACAAACAAAATTCCAGCTGATTTGTCCAAAAATTTGCGTACATTCATTCTTCACTACCCTTTATCTAGATTTATAAATTTAAAATTATTCGAATTCAAAAGGAAATTTAGTTGATTTGGCCGAAAAGTTTATCTAGAATATAAGTCGTTTTCTTACGTAGAAAAAAAGAAAGTAGAATGCACAAGATAAATTGTGTTCATCTTGTGAAGTGTCATTGTGGCCGGATGGTTGGCGCTCGTACACACAGCGAGCTTAGGGCATCTGCAACGGCGACCCGTAAATTTCCTCTCGCATCCGTCCGCGGACAGGGGGGACCAGTCCGCGGACACGGATGCGGGAGCCGCCATCCAACGCTAGCCGCATACATTTCAAACACTCTTTCAACAAACCGGATGAAATTCATGCAAACACGGCCGGATTTCATACAAACATGACGGATTTCATATAACCGGACGAAAACGTTTACATTTTGGACACATTTTTATCTAAACATGATACTGGACTAAAGAATAAACTAGTCTACGGCCGGCGCCGGCGGTAATCCATTCCTACGACATGGAAACCCTTGCTAGTCTACTGCCGGCCGCGACAGCTCTCTATTGTTGTCTCCATGTCCGACAGCCGTGAGCCCCGGAGGTATATGCTTCGGCGCAAAGGACGGCTCGCTTCCCCACCGCTCATCGGAGTGGAACCCACGCCTGATGCTTTAGCCGGAGGGGAAGGGGGGTCGACGATGGTCTGCGCTGAAGAACCGGGCAAGACACCGGCTGTGTACACCGGTATCACCTCGGCGGTGGCCTTCATGGGACCCAAGCGGCTTTGGTCTTCCGTGTTCTACTTCTCCTCGATGATGGCGGCCGGCGCGGATGTGCTGGCCACCGACTCGTTGATGTCCGCCTAGCCGGCTTCTTTCTCTGCTGCCAGGGCGCGGCTACGTGTGCGGTGACGGCGGATGGCGCGGTCACAGGCACAGGAGGAGTGGTACGACGCGGCGTCGTCCACGACAGCGACGATGCCCGTGCCGCCGTGCCCCCCCCCTGCGCCGGCCTGGAGCAACTTGCCACTCCTTCGCGAGCTGGATAGGAGCGGCAACTTGCCGAACCACGTGCCGGCTTGGAGCGGCAACTTGCGCCATCGGGCTAGGCAAGGGAGGTGGAGCAGCGAGCTGCCTCGCTCGTATCCGGCCGGCTCGGTTGTCACCCATCCGTCTTTTATGCCGAAGAACTGCTCTTCCTGCTCGTCGGATGCCATCGAAAGGGTGGGGAAAATGGTGGAAGGATGAGATGCGGAGCGGTGGAGTGGTGCGATTCTTGCCCGGCCTCTGGGCTCCTTTAAATAGAGAGCGGACGGGAGAAGGTTGCCCGACGTTGTGTTTAATGCTGGCCCGCTCGTGAACGGACATGTGGCCGGAGTAGGTTTCTCGGCTTCCACGCGGGTTTAATGGAGGCGTCTGAAACACGGTGCGGAGGCGTGTTCAACCGGGCGTGCAGCGGGCGGCGCCCTCGGCCGGCGCGCCACTTCAATTGCAGAGGCAGTGAGAGGTCGCGTCCGCCCTGAGCCGTCTTCAATGTGCAGCGGTGCGCTCTACATCGGCATGAATGCACGCAACTGGCGACGGGCGGGAAGCACGCGCGGGAGGGAGAAGGGCGTATGGGTGGGCCAGGGCGGCCAGAAGCGGGCGTGACAGCGGTCCGGACTCCCGTAAAGCTCCTCCACGTTTGTCTCCAGTTTGCGGGAGAAAACGCGTCCAGACCGCACCGCGGACCGATACAGGGCTTCCGCGGTCCGGACGGTTGCGGGAGGTTTGCGGGTCGGCGTTGAAGATGCCCTTATCGGGAGGTCACTGTTTCGAACCGGGCTTCCCCTTGTTTGCACACTGTTCATAATATATATAAAGTTAACTGTGCTATTTAAAAGTCGAAGATGAGTCGGTCTAGTGGCTACCTATTCGACTTGTATTGAAGCAGGTCGTGCGTTCGAATCTCACCCCCGCGCCATCATTTTTACTTTTATTTGAGGATTTTGGGTGTAAATAAATAAAATGCAAGGGTGCTTTCTGAAAAAAAATAGTGTGTGCCTCGTGTGCGCGGGATACGGTAAAAAGCACCGTATATAAGTAAGATGACCAGAAACTCGTATTTTACAAGTTTGTGCACCAAACTGATCGTTGCATGCAAGTTCTATGACTCCCAGTGTATTTACCTCAAAGTAGTATTACTTAGCAATTAGCTATTATACATGTTGGCTAATATTAAGTTGACTATATGTGACATGACAACTCCATATAGCTGGTTGTTGGCTATACTGTTAACCATGCTCTAAAAGGATTAGTGCATCTGCCCATCCGTTCTGAAATTACCCCTGAAGTTGGCGCAAATTACCCACCACGCCACCCATTAGTGAGGAAAAAACGAATCGTTTGTTTGTTCACGAGGCGGCCGTCAGTTTTGGCTCATTTATGTTCAATCCCGCCATATATCACATCTACTTAAGCACGTCTCTCTCTTCCTCTAACCCTAGGCAAATTTTCCCCTAAGCTGCGGCTAGGGTTTACCCGTCCTCTCTGGCGATCAGCCGTCAGCGAGTCCTTCCACCAAGTAACTTTCCCCGTCGTAGGGTTCTGCAGCGACTCTCAGCCTTCCCATCCTCCTGGAGAAGATGGAGCCCATGGCTGATACGCAGTCTAGGAACAGCGGTGGTGCTGCTGCCCTAAAGTCCGACCTAGGAGATTTCTTTGAGAAACTGGACCTTAGTGATGAAGCTTTTGATGATCTGGAGATTGCGGAGGATGATCCAGAGATCTAGGAGAGTGTGAGATGGCTAGCCCTTGCTAGGGTTCATACGGATAAGTCGTTTAGCCAGGCGGCGTTCTACTGTGACATGCATGCCGCGTGGAATCCGGCGCAGTCTGTACATTTCCGTCCAGTTGGGTCCAACTTGTTTGTGGTACAAGCTTCGTGTTTGGGTGATTGGGAGAGGATGATGGACCAAGGTCCATGGCTGTTTCGGAATTGGGTGGTACTGATGTGTCCATATGATGGATTCCGCAAAGCCGAGGAGGTTCCAGTCATGTTCATGCCGATATGGTTGCAAATACATAAACTTCCTGATCCGTTCTGCAGGAAGGGAATTGTGGAGCAGCTCCTGAAGAACGCGGGCGAGATCCTTGAGATGAGGCTCAATGGGAATACCCGTGGAGACTATGTACGAGTTCGGGTGCGCCATGACGTGTCGAAACCATTGACGAAATTCGTGAGCATTGTTAGGGCTAAGGAAAGACAAGTCTTCTTGGTTCGCTATGAAAAACTTGCTAGGTTCTGTAGCATGTGTGGACTTGTGGGTCACGAGTTCAAAGAGTGCGGTACTGGAGTTCATATGAAGAAGAGCAAAAAGTTTGGGCCATGGCTGTATGCGGATGTTCCTAATTGGCAGCAACATTCGGATGAACAAGTACCAAGGCAAGGAGGGGGCAGGCCGGCGGGTGTAGTTATGTCGGCCATGAATGTTCCTGTGAGTAATAAAGATCCTGAAGTGGCTGACACAGGAACGAGCTTTTTCAAGCCTGGGAGTGTGCACATGGAGATTGACCCTGCAATCAGGAAGAGGTTGTTTTTGGAGGGCGGTGGAGGGGAGCTAGTTCAAGATGGTTTGCCTGCACCGGTGGGAGTCCTGGCATTATCTGAAGAGAAGGGGGAGGACATCATTGAGGGTGTTTCACCTAGCAACAGTATTAAAAGTACACCGCAGAAGTTTCAAGATCCGAAGAGACAGAGAACATCAGGTGACTTGGGAGATGGAAACACCAGCGTGGACGTGACCATGTTATCGGCGACCCCCGTGGCGGGTTGCCCGGAGCAATGAAGCTGATTAGTTGGAACTGTCGGGGCCTAATTGGGGCTCCGACAGTTTGCTCGCTTCTGGATATCCAGAGGCGGCATGAACCGGATGCGTTCTTTTTGTCCGAGACGCATTTGGATGAGGATAGGACACAAGTGTTGATGAAAAAACTTCGCATGGATCACATGATAATTGCTCCATGTTCTGATGGAAGAAAGGGTGGGCTGCTAATGGTCTGGAAGAAGGAGGTTAGGATCTACTCCCGGACTACCACTCTTGATTTCATCGATGTTTCAGTGGAAGAGGCTAATGGGGATTTATGGAGACTGACGGGGATATATGGCGAACCCATCTGGGAACGTAAAGACCGTACCTATGGTATTTTATGGGATCTGCATGCCAGTCAAATCTGCCATGGATTGTCATTGGAGACTTTAACGAGATTTTGTTTTCCCACGAGAAAGACGGTGGCGCCCCTCGTCACCAAGCATGTCTACAAGCCTTTCAGGATGCCCTCTCGGACTGTTCACTGGAAGATATTGGCTATACAGGTGATAGCTTCACTTGGTTTCGTGGAGGGCTGCGGGAGAGACTAGACCGAGCGGTCTCAAATTCTGAATGGATGTTGATGCACCCATTTGCGGGATTAAGCAACCTTGAGATGGGCAAATTAGATCACAGGCCGATCTGTCTAGATACAGAGTACCTTGCGGGGGTGGCCGAGAAAGGCCCCGTTCGTGCAAAGAAATTTGAGGCAAGATGGCTATCGGAGGAGACCGTTGAGGAGATTGTCAAGACCGCCTGGCAGAAGGCCTTGCACCAGGGTCTCTGTCCAACCACGAGGAAGAAACTTGAGTCGGTTCACAATGATCTGCATCACTGGGATCGGCGTGTACTGAAGGAGCCTCGCAGACGGCTCCGTAATGCGCAGAAAGAACTAGATGACCTTATGCGAAGAACTCCGACAGAGGAGGTGAGAATGAAGCAGAAAGAATTAGCTCTATATGTTGAAAATCTGTTATAGCAAGATGAGATATATTGGTCACAGAGGGGAAGAGTAAGTTGGCTTCGGCGTGGCAACCGCAATACTGCCTACTTCCATCATTTTGCGTCGGCAAGGAGACGGAGGAACCTAATAAAAAAGCTTAAGAATGACTCGGGTGGCTGGGTCGAAGGGAATGAGGACCTTCGGCCTCTCATCAGAGACTACTTTGGCAATTTGTTTCGACCAACGCAGGGGTGATCAACCCGGCCGTGCTGAATTGCATCAAGCCTACCGTATCCAGCTATATGAATGACCTACTGATTTCAGATTTTACTAGAGAAGATGTCAGGAAAGCTCTTTTTCAGATTGGGGACATGAAAGCTCCAGGCCCAGATGAACTTCATGCAATATTTTTTAAGCGATTCTGGCATATTGTGGGGGAGGAACTCACAGATGAGGTTCTTGATGCTATAAATAAAAAGAAGATTCCGGATGGATGGAATTCAACTAATGTTGTCCTCATCCCCAAAGTGGAAAACCCAGAGGTAATAACACAGTACAGGCCTATTTCTTTATGCAATGTAATCTACAAGATTATATCTAAGATGCTTGCAAACAGGCTTAAGAAAATATTACCAGAGGTTATCTCACCAACTCAGAGTGCTTTTGTACCTGGTAGGCTCATTACTGATAATGTACTTGTCGCGTATGAGTGTTTTCATGCAATAAAGAAGAGGACCCATGGGTCTAACGGTTACTGTGCTATGAAGTTAGATATGAACAAAGCATATGATCGTGTTGAGTGGGGTTTTCTAGAGAAAGTGATGCAGAGAATGGGGTTCCATGAGCTCTGGATAAATTTGATAATGGAATGTGTGTCCTCGGTTACATACAGAGTAAGGTTTAATAACACAGAGACGGAGGAATTCACTCCTACCCGTGGGCTTAGACAAGGGGATCCCCTATCCCCTTATTTATTTCTGATCTGTTCGGAAGGCTCATCCAGCCTATTATCATTTGAAGAGGAAGTTGGGGGCCTGGAGGGAATACGAGTTTGTCGGAATGCTCCTTCTATTTCACACCTTCTTTTTGCTGATGATTCTTTGATTCTAATGAGAGCAAACGAACATAATGCAAACACTCTGAAAAGGGTGTTGGACACTTATTGTATCAGTTCTGGGCAGATTGTGAGTAATGCAAAGTCTAATATCTTCTTCAGTCCTAATACTAGTGTCCAGGTAAGAGAGAATTGTTGCAGAGTTCTGAATATTGAAACAGAAGCCCTTTCAGATACTTATTTGGGTTTGCCAACCATGGTTGGAGTGGATAGATCAGATTGTTTTTAACATTTGATAGACAGAGTATGCCAGAGATTGAAGGGATGGAAAGAAAAAACTCTCTCAATGCAAGGTAAAGAAATGTTGGTTAAATATGTTGCTCAAGCTATTCCTTCATATGCTATGTCTATTTTCAAGCTACCAAAAGGAGTTTGCAAGGCAATCACAGATGAAATCTCTGGCTTCTGGTGGGGTGACAATGAAGATCAGAAGAAAATGCATTGGTTTGCATGGTGAAAGTTGTGTATACCGAAGAAGAAGGGGGGCTTGGGGTTTAGGGACCTTCACAGTTTTAATCTTGCTATGTTAGCAAAACAGTGTTGGCAACTTCTCCAGAACCCAGAATCTTTGTGTGCGCAGGTTCTCAGATCAAAGTACTATCCAGATGGAAATTTGTTAAAAGCTGGCCCAAAGAAGGGATCTTCCTATACTTGGCAGAGCATAGTGGCAGGTATCCAGACCTTCAAAAGAGGTTGTATATGGAGAGTTGGGTCCGGATCCCAAATTGATATCTGGCAAGACCCATGGATACCGGCTAGTGCAACACGGATGGTAATCACGCCAAAAGGAATGATAATGCTATCAAAAGTGGAGGAACTAATTAATCCTTACACTGGTGGGTGGGATGAAGAGCTCCTTCGTGATTGTTTCTCACCAGTTGATGTGCAATGGATACTGCAAATCCCTCTAAACAGTAACCTTACGGAGGATTTTGTGGCTTGGAACTATACTAGGTCGGGGACCTTTTCCGTTCGATCAGCCTACTACAGGGAACTCGATCATCAATTTGGCACTAGGCTCTCAAGGCCCGATGGTCAAGGAAATACCCACGTAAATGGAATATGGAAAGATGCTTGGAGACTAAAAGTTCCTGGCAAAGTGAAGCACTTTACGTGGAAGGTTCTGCATGGAGTTTTGCCATGTTTTGGGGTATTGGCTGCACGTCACATCCCTTTAGTGCCCCAATGCCCCCGCTGTAGGGTTGGCATGGAAGATATCCAGCACACTCTTTTTGGCTGCCGTGAAGTTCAGAAGGTCTGGTCGCGGTTGGGGATGCTGGACACAATTCGAAAGGCCATCACCGAGGATAGGTCCGGCTCTGTCACAATGGAAATACTGATCAAGCTGAACACAACTATTGACGGTCTCCCAATTGCGAAACTTGCGTCGGTGGCCGCTTGGTTCCTATGGTGGCAGCGACGACAGCTTGTGAAAGGTGTGACGATTCAAAGCCCGGAAAAGACAGCCTTGTCCATCAGAGTTCTAGCAACGAACTACATAAGATCCCTAACAGCTAAGATTCCATTAAGGTCGACAGACCATATGTGGAGGAAACCTGCTTATAGCACTGTGAAGGTAAACGTTGATGCATCTTTCCATGCAGATACTCTTTCAGGAGCAAGCGGAGCTATTGTACGAGATGACAAAGGGGATTTCATTGATGCGGCTTCATGGTTCATACCGCATGTCCGTGATGTTGATTCGGCTGAACTCTTGGCAATAAGAAATGGTATTTATCTCCTGGCAAGTATTGGATGCACTAGTGCAGAGGTTGAATCAGACTGTTCGTTTGCGGTGGAATCAATTCAGCTAATGGATGATTACATGGGGGCTGATAGTGCTATCGTTGCAGAGTGCAAGCAGTTCTCCATCGATTTTACAAAGCTATCTTTTAAGCATTGTTTTAGAGAGGCGAACCAGGTGGCAGATGAATTAGCAAAACAATGTTTTAGTTTCAATTCTTCTGGTTCTTGGGAAGCTGTAGTCCCGGACTTTATTTCTCACCTACTTGTAAATGATATGACCATTATTTGAGGAATAAAGTTCTAATTATTTCAAAAAAAAAAATATCACATCTACTTAAGCAGCCCATTGGATAGAGCATCTCCCTTCTAGCCTGAAGACCAAGATTTGATCGCCACTTCTTCCCTTTTTTCTCACTTTTCACTCTAAATTCATGTGGGCGTAGGATATAGCTATCTCGTCCATGCATCACTAATCAGATGAGTGTTTGCAATTTCGGCCCAGCCACTCTCTGTTTAACTTTTCTTTTTTCTTTTTTAAACAGATTCAAGTGCTTTTCTAAATATTTATATCTTTCAAACCGTAACTTCAAATCTAACATGTTATGTATGAAAATTCCTCAAAAAAGGTGTACATTTCAAATATGCTATTATCTTGCATGTTAATCAATTATAAAATTACGTTTAGGATGCAACCTTAATTAATATCTTCTTTACATGTGCTATTTTGAAAATGCCTATTGTATATGTTTCCTACCCCATTTAAATTGAGTAGATATGATAGTTTGATGCTTTCACAAAAAACTATTATTTACACCATAGGAGATGATGATTCCTACCGGCTACCATATGCTAAATGTTACAACAGGTACATAAGCATCCTCTCTATTTCGCATAGTGCACAATAACCAACCCCTATACGATGATGTACACTAAACTGTTGATACGAGCTTTATGTAAAGCAGTGGCTTAACGTTGATTCCATATTGTTTGAAATCGTGCCCATGAAGTTTTTTTATAGAATATCAATGTTGATATGCAACCTTGAACATTTGGCATGCATGTCCTTACCTATTGATTGTTTTCAGTGAAGCTGTCTAATATGTTTGCAACCAAATTAAGTCTTGACTTGGATTACAGTTGTAAACACATATATCAGCAAGACAAAAATGATGCTCTTATGCACATGCTATTGTTGGGGAACGTTGCATGGGAAACAAAAATTTTCCTACGCTCACCAAGATCGATCTAGGAGATGAACATCTACGAGAGGAGAGATTGCATCTACATACCCTTGTAGATCGCTAAGCGGAAGCGTTAAGAAACGCGGTTGATGTAGTGGAACGTCTTCGCGATCCAATCACGATCCGTCCACGAACTCCCGATCAAGTGCCGAACGGACGGCACCTCCGAGTTTAGCACACGTGCGGCTCGGCGGCGTCCTCTCCTTCTTGATCCAGCAAGCGAGAGAGAGGGGGTAGATGAGATCAGGACCAACACGACGGTATGGTGGTGGTGGTGGCAGCGGAATTCCGGCAGGGCTTCGCCAAGCGCGTACCGGTGAAACGTGGGAGGAGTTGGGAGAGGTAACGGGCAAGGGTCCAAGGGGTGGCTGCCCCCAACGCCTCCCCACCTTTATATAGGCGTGGAGGGGCTGGTGGCTTGCCCTCCAAGGCCCTAGGGTCGTTGGCCAAAGGGGGAGGAAGGAAATCCCTCCTTTCCTTCCCACCCGATCACTATCCCCCCTTTTTAGGGATCCTGATCTTATCCCTTTGGGATATGATACTATTACTTTTAAAGGAGGATCTTGGTGCGCCTAGACCAGGGTTGTGGGGACTTTCCCCACTACCCACGTTCATGTGGGTCCCTCATGCAGGTGGGCCCCAGTCCGGAACCTTCTAGAACCTTCCCGGTACAATGCCGAAAAAACTCGAACTTTTTCCGGAACCCCGATAACAACTTTCCATATATGAATCTTTACCTCCGGACTATTCCGGAGCTCCTCGTGATGTCCCGGATCTCATCCGGGACTCCGAACAACCTTCGGACTTTCCACTATTAATATCTCAATACTACCCTAGCGCTACCGAACGTTAAGCGTGCGACCCTACGGGTTCGGGAATATGCAGACATGACCGAGACTCCTCTCCGGTCAATAACCAATAGCGGGACCTGGATGCCCATATTGGTTCCTACATATTCAACGAAGATCTTTATCGGTCGAACCTCGATGTCAAGGATTCAGTCAATCCCGTATGCAGTTCCCTTTGTCCATCGGTATGTTACTTGCCCGAGATTCGATCGTCGGTATCTCCATACCTAGTTCAATCTCGTTACCGGCAAGTCTCTTTACTCGTTCCGTAATACAAGATCCCGTGGCTAACTCTTTAGTCACATTGCTTGCAAGCTTATTGTGATGCTGTATTACCGAGTGGGCCCTGAGATACCTTTCCGTCATATAGAGTGACAAATTCCCAGTCTTGATCCATGCCAACTCAACAGACACCCTCGGAGATACATGTAGAGCATCTTTATAGTTACCCAGTTACGTTGCGACGTTTGATACACACAAGGTACTCCTCCGGTGTCAGTGATTTGCATGATCTCATGGTCATAGGAACAGATACTTGACATGCAAAAACGATAGGAATAAACTTGACACGATCATATGCTACGTTCATAGTTTGGGTCTTGTCCATCACATCATTCTCCTAATGATGTGATCCCGTTACCAAATGACAACTCATGTCTATGACCAGGAAACCATGGCCATCTTTGATCAACGAGCTAGTCCGGTAGAGGCTCACTAGGGACATGTTGTTGTCTATGTATCCACAGATGTATTTGTGTTTCCAACCAATACAATTATAGCATGGATAATAAACGATTATCATGAACAAGGAAATATAATAATAACCATTTTATTATTGCCTCTAGGGCATATTTCCAACAGTCTCCCACTTGCACTAGAGTCAATAATCTAGCATTATATGGTTATGAATCTAACACCCATAGAGTTCTGGTGCTAATCATGTTTTGCCCGTGGAAGAGGTTTAGTCAACGGATCTGCAACATTCAGATCCGTGTGCACTTTGCAAATGTTTATGTCCTCCTCCTTGATCGCATCGCGGATGGAATTAAAGCGTCGCTTTATGTGTCTGGTCCTCTTGTGAAACCTTGGTTCCTTGGCTAGAGCAATGGCACCAGTGTTGTCATAGAACAGAGTCATTGGGTCCAGTGCACTAGGCACAACTCCAAGATCTGTCATGAACTGCTTCATCCAGACACCTTCCTTCGCCGCCTCCGAGGCAGCTATGTACTCCGCTTCGCATGTAGAATCAGCTACCACGCTTTGCTTGGAACTGCACCAGCTTACCGCTCCCCCATTTAGAATATATACGTATCCGGTTTGAGACTTAGAGTCGTCCGGATCAGTATCAAAGCTTGCATCGACGTAACCCTTTACGACGAGCTCTTGATCACCTCCATAAACGAGAAACATTTCCTTAGTCCTTTTCAGGTACTTAAGGATATTCTTGACCGCTGTCGAGTGTTCCACTCCTGGATCACTTTGAAACCTTCCGGCCATACTTATGGCAAGGCTGACATCTGGTCTTGTGCACAACATCGCATACATGATAGAGCCTATGGCAGAAGCATAGGGGATGACACTCATCTTTTCTCTATCCTCTGTAGTCGCTGGGCATTGAGTCTTACTCAACTTCACACCTTGCAAAACAGGCAAGAACCCCTTCTTGGACTGATCCATTTTGAACTTCTTCAAAACTTTATCAAGGTATGTGCTCTGTGAAAGTCCTATTAAGCGTCTCGATCTATCTCTATAGATCTTGATGCCTAATATGAAAGCAGCTTCTCCTAGGTCCTTCATTGAAAAACTCTTGTTCAAATATTCCTTCACGCTTTCCAAAAGTTCTATATTGTTTCCAATCAGCAATATGTCATCCACATATAATATTAGAAACGCTATAGAGCTCCCACTCACTTTCTTGTAAATACAAGCTTCTCTGTAAACTTGTATAAAGCGAAGATTCCAACTCCGAGACGCTTGCACCAGTCCATAAATAGATCGCTGAAGTTTGCAAACTTTGTCTGCATTCTCTGGATCGACAAAACCTTCTGGTTGCATCATATACAACTCTTCCTTAAGGAAACCGTTAAGGAACGCTGTTTTGACATCCATCTGCCAGATTTCATAATCGAAAAATGCAGCTATTGCTAACATGATTCTGACGGACTTAAGCATCGCTACGGGTGAGAAAGTCTCATCGTAGTCAACTCCTTGAACTTGTGAAAAACCCTTTGCCACAAGTCGAGCTTTATAGACGGTGACATTACCGTCCGCGTCCGTCTTCCTCTTGAAGATCCATTTATTCTGAATGGCCTTTCGCCCTTCAGGTAATACTTCCAAAGTCCATACTTTTTTTTCATACATGGATCCCATCTCGGATTTCATGGCCTCTAACCATTTGTCGGAATCCGGGCCCACCATCGCTTCTCCATAGCTCGTAGGTTCATCGTTGTCCAACAACATGACATTCAAGACAGGGTTACCGTACCACTGAGGAGCAGTACGTATCCTTGTCGACCTACGAGGTTCGATAGTAACTTGATCCGAAGATTCATGATCACCATCATCAGCTTCCTCTTCAACTGACGTATGTTCGAGAGAAACATCTTTCTGCGCAGTACTACTCTCTGGTTGAAGTAAAGGTTCAACAACCTCATCAAGTTCTATCTTCCTCCCACTCAATTCTTTCGAGAGAAACTCTTTCTCGAGAAAGGACCCGTTCTTAGTGACAAACACTTTGCCTTCGGATCTGAGATAGAAGGTATACCCAACCGTCTCTTTTGGGTATCCTATGAAGACGCATTTGTCCGCTTTGGGTTCCAGCTTCTCTGGCTGAAGCTTTTTGACATAAGCATCGCATCCCCAAACTTTAAGAAACGACAACTTTGGTTTCTTGCCAAACCACAGTTCATACGGTGTCATCTCAACAGACTTAGATGGTGCCCTATTTAAAGTGAATGCAGCTGTCTCTAACGCATAACCCCAAAATGATAGTGGTAGATCGGCAAGAGACATCATAGAACGCACCATATCCAATAAGGTTCGATTACGACGTTCGGACACACCATTACGATGTGGTGTTCCAGGTGGCATCAACTGTGAAACAATTCCACATTGTCTTAAGTGACTGCCAAACTCATAACTCAGATATTCCCCCCCTCGATCAGATCGTAGGAATTTGATCTTCTTGTTACGATGATTCTCAACTTCACTCTGAAATTGCTTGAACTTTTCAAACGTTTCAGACTTGTGTTTCATTAAGTAAACATACCCATATCTACTCAAATCGTCGGTGAAGGTGAGAAAGTAACGATATCCACCACGCGCCTCAATGCTCATTGGACCACACACATCAGTATGTATGATTTCCAACAAGTCACTTGCCCGTTCCATTGTTCTGGAGAACGGGGTCTTAGTCATCTTGCCCATGAGGCATGGTTCGCATGTGTCAAGTGATTCAAAATCAAGTGACTCCAAAAGTCCACCAACATGGAGATTCTTCGTGCGTTTTACACCAATATGACCTAAGCGGCAGTGCCACAAGAAAGTGGTACTATCATTATAAATCCACATCTTTTGGCATCAATGTTATGAACATGTGTATCATCATTATCGAGATTCAATAAGAATAAACCCCTCACACTGGGTGCATGACCATAAAAGATATTACCCATATAAATAGAACAACCATTATTCTCTGATTTAAATGAGTAACCGTCTCGCATTAAACAAGATCCAGATATAATGTTCATGCTCAACACAGGCACTAAATAACAATTATTCAGGTTTATCACTAATCCCGATGGTAATCGAAGAGCGAGCGTGCCGACGGCGATCACATCAACATTGGAACCATTTCCCACGCGCATCGTCACTTCGTCCTTCGCCAGCCTCCGTCTATTCCGCAGTTCCTGCTTTGAGTTGCAAATGTGAGCAACCGCACCGGTATCAAATACCCAGGCACTACAATGAGAGTTGGTAAGGTACACATGAATAACATGTATTGATGGAAATATGCCCTAGAGGCAATAATAAAGTTGTTATTATTTTATATTTCCTTGTTCATGATAAAGGTTTATTATTCAGGCTAGAATTGTATTGACCGAAAACTTAAATACATGTGTGAATACATAAACAAATACCGTGTCCCTAGTGAGCCTCTACTAGACTAGCTCGTTGATCAAAGATGGTTAAGGTTTCCTAACCATAGACATGAGTTGTCATTTGATAATGGGATCACATCATTAGGAGAATGATGTGATGGACAAGACCCATCCGTTAGCTTAGCATATGATCGTTTTGTTTATTGCTACTGCTTTCTTGAATGTCAAATACATGTTCCTCAGACCATGAGATCATGCAACTCCCGGATACCGGAGGAATACCTTGTGTGCTATCAAACATCACAACATAACTGGGTGATCATAAAGATGCTCTACAGGTATCTCCGAAGGTGTCCGTTGAGTTGGCATGGATCGAGACTGGGATTTGTCACTCCGTGTTTCGGAGAGGTATCTCTGGGCCCTCTCGGTAATGCACATCATAAGAAGCTTGCAAGCAAAGTGACTAAGGAGTTAGTTACGGGATGATGTATTACGGAACGAGTAAAGAGACTTGCCGATAATGAGATTGAACTAGGTATGGAGATACCGACGATCGAATCTCGGGCAAGTAACATACCGACGGACAAAGGGAATTACGTATGTTGTCATTGCGGTTCGACCGATAAGATCTTCATGGAATATGTAGGAACCAATATGGGCATCCAGGTTACGCTATTGGTTATTGACCAGAGAGGCGTCTCGGTCATGTCTACATCATTCCCGAACCCGTAGGGTCCGCACGCTTAACGTTCGTTGACGATATAGTGTTATATGAGTTATGTGAATTGGTAACCGAATATTGTTCGTAGTCCCGGATGAGATCCCGGACATCACGAGGAGTCTCGGAATGGTCGAGAGGTAAATATTTATATATGGGAAGTCATATTTTGGGTTCCGGAAAAAAGTGCTGTTTTTTCGGTATTGTACCGGGAAGCTTCCAGAAGGTTCCGGAGGATTCTGGAGGGGTCCGAAAGTCCACAAGTGGGTCCACCACATCCCAAGGGCTGGCATGGGCTTAGGGGAGGTGCCCTGGCCTTATTGGGCCAGGCGCACCAAGTCCTCAAAAGCCCACGCAGCTAGGGAAGGAAAAAAGGGAGAGTCCTAGTAGGAATAGGATTGGACTTTGGAGTCCAAGTCCACGTGTGTAGTATTCACGGTTACTGTTCACGTGGCACTATTCCTTCTACTCCAAGCCCCTACACATATATAAATAGAGGAGAGGGGGTGCCCCAAAGGAGATACAACATTGTCTTAGCCGTGTGCGGCGCCCCCCTCCACAGTTCCGTCCCTCGGTCATATTTTTGCAGTGCTTGGGCGAAGCCCTGCGGAGATAGCATTACCATCACCGTCACCACGCCGTCGTGCTGCCGGAACTCATCCACTACCTCACCGTCTTGCTGGATCAAGAAGTCGAGGACGTCACCGAGCTGAACGTGTGCTGAACGCGGAGGTGCCGTACGTTCGGTACTCGGTCGGTTGGATAGTGAAGTTGTTCGACGACATCAACCGCGTTGTTCTAACGCTTCCGCTTGCGGTCTACGAGGGTACGTAGACACACTCCCCCTCTCGTAGCTATGCATGTCCATGGATAGATCTTGCGTGTGTGTAGAAATTTTTTTGTTTTCCATGCAACGTTTCCCAACAGTGGCATCATGAGCCAGGTCTATGCGTAGATGATATGCACGAGTAGAACAAAAAGAGTTGTGGGCGGTGATCGTCATACTGCTTACCACCAACGTCTTATTTTGATTCGGCGGTATTGTAAGATGAAGCGGCCCGGACCAACCTTACATGTCCACGTACATGAGACCGGTTCCACCGACAGACATGCAACTTGTTTTGCATAAAGGTGGCTGGCGGGTGTCTGTTTCTCCTACTTTAGTTGAATCGAATTTGACTGTGGCCGGTCCTTGTTGAAGGTTAAAACAGCAAACTTGATAAATCACCGTTGTGGTTTTGTGCCGTAGGTAAGAACGGTTCTTGCTATAACCTCGTGATGATCGGGTGTGATAGATTCTACGTTCACATACAACGGGTGTAAGCCAGTTTTACACAAGCACAATACTTGGGTTAAACTTGACGAGCCTAACATGTACAGACATGGTCTCGGAACACTGGAGACCAAAAGGTCGAACATGAGTCATATAGTAGATATGATCAACATGGAGATGTTCACCATTGATGACTATCCCATCTCACGTGATGATTGGACATGGGCTAGTTGATTTGGATCATGTATCACTTAGTTAACTTGAGGGATGTTAATTTAAGTGGGAGTTCATTAGTAGTTTGATTAATTGAACTTAATTTATCATGAACTTAGTCTTGATGGTTTCTTTGCATATCTATGTTGTAGATAAATGGCCCGTGCTACTGTTCCGTTGAATTTTAATGCGTTCCTAGAGAAAGCTAAGTTGAAAGATGATGGTAGCAACTACACGGACCGGGTCCGTAACTTGAGGATTATCCTCATTGCTGCACAGAAGAATTATGTCCTTGATGCACCGCTAGGTGATGGACCTGCTGCAGGAGCTGCTGCAGACGTTGTGAACGCCTGGCAAGCTCAATCTGATGACTACTCGATAGTTTAGAGTGCCATGCTCTACGGCTTAGAACCGGGACTGCAAAAGCGTTTTGAACGCCATGGAGCATATGAGATGTTCCAAGAGCTGAAATTGATATTTCAAGCTAATGCCCGGGTTGAGAGATATGAAGTCTCCAACAAGTTCTTTAGCTGTAAGATGGAGGGGAACAGTTCTGTCAGTGAACACATACTCAGAATATCTGGGTACCACAACCACTTGACTCAGCTGGGAATTGATCTTCCGGTTGAGAGTGTTATTGACAGAGTTCTTCAGTCACTGCCACCAAGCTATAAAGGCTTTGTGATGAACTATAATATGCAAGGGATGGAGAAGACAATTCTCGAGCTCTTCGCGATGCTCAAATCAGCGGAGGTAGAAATCAAGAAGGAGCATCAAGTGTTGATGGTTAACAAGACCACTAGTTTCAATAAAAAGGGCAAGGGAAAGAAGGGGAACTTCAAGAAGAACGGCAAGCAAGTTGCCGCTCCCACGAAGAAACCCAAAGATGGACCCAGGCCTGAAACAAAGTGCTTCTACTGCAAAGGGACTGGTCACTGGAAGCGGAACTGCCCCAAGTATTTGGCAGATAAGACGGATGGCAAAGTGAGCAAAGGTATATTTGATATACATGTTATTGATGTGTTCCTCACTAATGCTCGCAGTAGCACCTGGGTATTTGATACTGGTTCGGTTGCTCATATTTGTAACTCGAAACAGGAGCTACAGAATAAGCGAAGATTGGCTAAGGACGAGGTGACGATGCCCGTCGGGAATGGTTCCAAGGTTGATGTGATCGCCGTCGGCACGCTACCTCTACATCTACCTTCGGGATTAGTTTTAGACCTAAATAATTGTTATTTGGTGCCAGCGTTGAGCATGAACATTATATCTGGATCTTGTTTATTGCGAGACGGTTATTCATTTAAGTCAGAGAATAATGGTTGTTCTATTTATATGAGTAACATCTTTGATGGTCACGCACCTTTTGTGAATGGTCTATTCTAGTTGAATCTCGATAGTAGTGATACACATATTCATAATATTGATGCCAAAAGATGCAAAGTTGATAATGATAGTGCAACATACTTGTGGCACTACCGTTTAGGTCATATTGGTGTAAAGCGCATGAAGAAACTCCATGCGGATGGACTTTTGGAATCTCTTGATTATGAATCATTTGATACTTGCGAACCATGCCTCATGGGCAAGATGACTAAAACTCCGTTCTCCGGAACAATGGAGCGAGCTACTGATTTGTTGGAAATAATACATACCGATGTATGCGGTCCGATGAATGTTGAAGCACGCGGCGGGTATCGTTATTTTCTAACCTTCACAGATGATTTGAGTAGATATCGGTATATCTACTTGATGAAACACAAGTCTGAAACATTTGAAAAGTTCAAAGAATTTCAGAGTGAAGTAGAGAATCATCGTAACAAGAAAATAAAGTTTCTACGATCTGATCGCGGAGGCAAATATTAGAGTTACGAGTTTGGCCTTCATTTAAGAAAATGTGGAATTGTTTCACAACTCACACCACCTGGAACACCACAGCGTAATGGTGTGTCCGAACGTCGTAACCATACTTTATTGGATATGGTGCGTTCTATGATGTCTCTTACCGATTTGCCACTATCGTTTCGGGGTTATGCATTAGAGACAGCTGCATTCACGTTAAATAGGGCACCGTCTAAATCCGTTGAGACGACACCGTATGAACTATGGTTTGGCAAGAAACCTAAGCTGTCGTTTCTTAAAGTTTGGGGATGCAATGCTTATGTCAAAAAGCTTCAACCTGATAAGCTCGAACCCAAAGCGGAGAAGTGCGTATTCATAGGATACCCTAAAGAAACAATTGGGTACACCTTCTACCACAGATCCGAAGGCAAGGTCTTTGTTGCCAAGAATGGGTCCTTTCTAGAGAAGGAGTTTCTCTCGAAAGAAGTGAGTGGGAGGAAAGTAGAACTTGATGAGGTAATTGTACCTTCTCTCGAATTGGAAAGTAGCTCATCAGAGAAAACCGTTCCCGTGATGCCTACACCAATAAGAGAGGAAGATAATGATAAAGATCATGAAACTTCAGATCAAGTTACCACTGAACTTTGTAGGTCAACCAGAGTACGTTCCGCACCAGAGTGATACGGTAATCCTGTTCTGGAAGTTATGTTGTTGGACAACAGCGAACCTACGAACTATGAAGAAGCTATGATAAGCCCGGATTCTGAGAAATGGCTTGAGGCCATAAAATCTGAGATAGGATCCATGTATAAGAACAAAGTGTGGACTTTGGTGGACTTGCCCGATGATCGGCAAGCCATTGAGAATAAATGGATTTTTAAGAGGAAGACGGATGCTGATGGTAATATCACTGTCTACAAAGCTCGACTTGTCGCGAAAGGTTTTCGACAAGTTCAAGGGGTTGACTACGATGAGACTTTCTCACCCGTAGCAATGCTTAAGTCTGTCCGAATCATGTTAGCAAATGCCGCATTTTATGATTATGAAATCTGGCAAATGGATGTCAAAACTGCATTCCTTAATGGTTTTCTCAAAGAAGAGTTGTATATGATGCAACCAGAAGGTTTTGTCGATCCTAAGGGTGCTAACAAAGTGTGCAAGCTCCAGCGATCCATCTATGGACTGGTGCAAGCATCTCGGAGTTGGAATATACGCTTTGATGAGGTGATCAATGCATATGGTTTTGTACAGACTTACGGTGAAGCCTGTATTTACAAGAAAGTGAGTGGGAGCTCTGTAGCATTTCTAATATTATATGTGGATGACATATTGTTGATTGGAAATGATATAGAATTTCTAGATGGCATAAAGGGATACTTGAATAAGAATTTTTCAATGAAAGACCTCAGTGAAGCTGCTTATATATTGGGCATCAAGATCTATAGGGATAGATCAAGATGCTTGATATGACTTTCACAAAGCACATACCTTGACAAAGTTTTGAAGAAGTTCAAAATGGATCAGTCAAAGAAAGGGTTCTTGCCTGTCTTGCAAGGTGTGAAGTTGAGTCAGACTCAATGCCCGACCACGGCAGAAGATATAGAGAAAATGAAAGTCATTCCCTATGCCTCAGCCATAGGTTCTATTATGTATGCCATGCTGTGTACCAGACCTGATGTGTGCCTTGCCATAAGTTTGGCAGGGAGGTACCAGAGTAATCCAGGAGTGGATCACTGGACAGCGGTCAAGAATATCCTGAAGTACCTGAAAAGGACCAAGGACATGTTTCTCGTTTATGGAGGTGACGAAGAGCTCGTCGTAAAGGGTTACGTCGATCCAAGCTTCGACACTGATCCGGATGACTCTAAGTCACAAACCGGATACGTATTTATATTAAATGGTGGAGCTGTCAGTTGGTGCAGTTCCATGCAGAGCGTCGTGGCGGGATCTACGTGTGAAGCAGAATACATAGCTGCTTCGGAAGCAGCACATGAAGGAGTCTGGATGAAGGAGTTCATATCTGATCTAGGTGTAATACCTAGTGCATCGGGTCCAATGACAATCTTTTGTGACAACACTGGAGCAATTGCCATACCCAAGGAGCCCAAGTTTCACAAGAAGACCAAACACATCAAGAGACCCTTCAACTCAATTCGTGAATATGTCAAGGATGGAGACATAGAAATTTGCAAAGTACACACAGATCTGAATGTGGCAGACCCGTTGACTAAACCTCTTCCACGAGCAAAACATGATTAGCACCAAGACTCCATGGGTGTTAGATTCATTACTATGTAATCTAGATTATTGACTCTAGTGCAAGTGGGAGACTGATGGAAATATGCCCTAGAGGCAATAATAAAGTTGTTATTATTTTATATTTCCTTGTTCATGATAAAGGTTTATTATTCATGCTAGAATTGTATTGACCGGAAACTTAAATACATGTGTGAATACATAAAAAAATACCGTGTCCCTAGTGAGCCTCTACTAGACTAGCTCGTTGATCAAAGATGGTTAAGGTTTCCTAACCATAGACATGAGTTGCCATTTGATAACGGGATCACATCATTAGGAGAATGATGTGATGGACAAGACCCATCCGTTAGCTTAGCATATGATCGTTCTGTTTATTGCTACTGCTTTCTTGAATGTCAAATACATGTTCCTCAGACCATGAGATCATGCAACTCCCGGATACCGGAGGAATACCTTGTGTGCTATCAAACGTCACAACATAACTGGGTGATCATAAAGATGCTCTACAGGTATCTCCGAAGGTGTCCGTTGAGTTGGCATGAATCGAGACTGGGATTTGTCACTCCGTGTTTCGGAGAGGTATCTCTGGGCCCTCTCGGTAATGCACATCATAAGAAGCTTGCAAGCAAAGTGACTAAGGAGTTAGTTACGGGATGATGTATTACGGAATGAGTAAAGAGACTTGCCGGTAACGAGATTGAACTAGGTATGGAGATACCGACGATCGAATCTCGGGCAAGTAACATACCGACGGATAAAGGGAATTATGTATGTTGTCATTGCGGTTCGACCGATATGATCTTCGTGGAATATGTAGGAACCAATATGGGCATCCAGGTTCCGCTATTGGTTATTGACCGGAGAGGCGTCTCGGTCATGTCTACATCATTCCCGAACCCGTAGGGTCCGCACGCTTAACGTTCGTTGACGATATAGTGTTATATGAGTTATGTGAATTGGTAACCGAATATTGTTCGGAGTCCCGGATGAGATCCCGAACATCACGAGGAGTCTCGGAATGGTCGAGAGGTAAAGATTTATATATGGGAAGTCATACTTTGGGTTCCGGAAAAAAGTGCAGTTTTTTCGGTATTGTACCGGGAAGCTTCCAAAAGGTTCCGGAGGATTCCGGAGGGGTCCGGAAGTCCACAAGCGGGTCCACCACATCCCAAGGGCTGGCATGGGCTAAGGGGAGGCGCCCTGGCCTTATTGGGCCAGGCGCACCAAGTCCTAAAAAGCCCACGCATCTAGGGAAGGAAAAAAAGGGAGAGTCCTAGTAGGAATAGGATTGGACTTTGGAGTCCAAGTCCACATGTGTACTATTCACGGTTACTGTTCACGTGGCACTATTCCTTCTACTCCAAGCCCCTACACATATATAAATAGAGGAGAGGGGGCGCCCCAAAGGAGATACAACATTGTCTTAGCCGTGTGCGGCGCCCCCCTCCACAGTTCCGTCCCTCGGTCATATTTTTGCAGTGCTTAGGCGAAGCCCTGCGGAGATAGCATTACCATCACCGTCACCACGCCGTCGTGCTGCCGGAACTCATCCACTACCTTGCCGTCTTGCTGGATCAAGAATTCGAGGACGTCACCGAGCTGAACGTGTGCTGAACGCGGAGGTGCCGTACGTTCGGTACTCGGTCGGTTGGATCGTGAAGTTGTTCGACGACATCAACCGCGTTGTTCTAACGCTTCCGCTTGCGGTCTACGAGGGTACGTAGACACACTCCCCCTCTCGTAGCTATGCATCTCCATGGATAGATCTTGCGTGTGCGTAGAAATTTTTTTGTTTTCCATGCAACGTTCCCCAACATGTATATCATATATACCTTGTTTGGCGTTGGCCCCCTTCTTGTCGGCCAGATACTTGGGGCAATTCCGCTTCCAGTGGCCAGTTCCCTTGCAATAGAAGCACTCAGTTTCCGGCTTGGGCCCAGCCTTGGGTTTCTTCACGGGAGGGGCAACTACTTTGCCACTCTTCTTGGAGTTTCCCTTCTTGCCCTTGCCATTCTTCTTGAAACTAGTGGTTTTATTGACCATCAACACTTGATGCTCCTTCTGGATGTCTGACTCAGCGACTTTCAGCATCACAAACAGCTCGACGACTGACTTATTCATCCCTTGCATGTTATAGTTCAACACACAGCTCTTGTAGCTAGGTGGTAGCGATTGAAGAACTCTGTCAGTGATCGCCTCTGGTGGGAGCACAACTCCCAACTCAGCCAGACGGTTGTAATACCCAGACATTTAGAGTATGTGTTCACTGACAGACCCGTTCTCTTCCATCTTGCAAGCATAGAACTTATCGGAGGTCTCATACCTCTTGATCTGGGCATTCTTCTCCAAAATAAACTTCAACTCCTGGAACATCTCATATGCTCCATGACGTTCAAAACGCCTTTGAAGTACTGGTTCTAAGCCATACAACATGGCGCACTGAACTATTGAGTAGTCATCCACACGCACCTGCCAGGCGTTCATAACGTCCACAGACGCTGGAGGGGGTTGCTCACCAAGCGGTGCATCAAGGATATAAGCCTTTTGGGCAGCCGTGAGGATAATCCTCAGATTACGGGCCCAGTCTACAAAGTTACTTCCATCATCTTTCAGCTTGGCTTTCTCTAGGAACGCATTGAAATTCAGGGGAGCTACTATGCGAGCAATTGATCTACAACATAAATTTGCAAAGACAACTTAGACTATTGTTCAAGATAATGAGTTTAGTTTACTTTAAAACTCCCACTCAAATCAACATCCCTCCGGTCGTCCGAGTGTAACATGATCCAAATTCACCAACCCAAGTCCGATCATCACGTGAGATGAGGTGGTTTCAATGGTGAACATCTCCATGTTGATCATATCTACTATATGACTCATGTTCGACCTTTCGGTCTCTTGTGTTCCGAGGCCATGTCTGTACATGCTAGGCTCGTCAAGTTTAACCCAAGTGTTCCGCATGTGCAAAACTGGCTTGCACCCGTTGTATGTGAATGTAGAGTCTATCACACCCGATCAACACGTGGTGCTTCAAAACGACGAACTTTCGCAACGGTGCACACTTGGGGAGAACACAATTTTATCTTGAAATTTTAGAGAGGGATCATCTTATAATGCTACCGTCGTCCTAAGCAAAATAAGATGCATAAAAAGATTAACATCACATGCAAATCATAAGTGACATGATATGGCCATGAACTTGTGCTTTTGATCTCCATCTCCAAAGCACCAGCATGATCTCCATCGTCACCGGCATGACACCATGATCTCCATCATCATGATCTCCATCATCGCGTCGCCATCGGGGTTGTCACGCCAACCATGCTTCTACTACTATTGCTACCGTTTAGCGATAAAGTAAAGCATTACATAGCGCTTAATGATTGACACGCAGGTCATACAATAATTAAAGACAACCCTATGGCTCCTGCCGGTTGCCGTATTCATCGACATGCAAGTCGAGATAAACTATTACAAAACATGATCATCTCATACATCAAATATATTTCATCATGTCTTTGGCCATATCATATCACAACATACCCTGCAAAAACAAGTTAGACGTCCTCTAATTTGTTGTTGCATGTTTTACGTGGCTGCTATGGGTATCTAGCAAGAACGATTCTTACCTACGCAAAACCACAATGGTGATATGCAAGTTGCTATTTAATCTTCTACAAGGACCGCCTTCGTCGAATCCGATTCAACTAAGGTGGGAGAGACAGACACCCGCCAGCCATCTTATGCAACAAAGTCACATGTCAGTCGATGGAACCGGTCTCATGTACGTGGACATGTAAAGTTGGTCCGGGCCGCTTCATCCCACAATATCGCCGAATCAAGAAAAGACCAAGGAAGGAAGCAATCTGAATATCAACGCCCACAAACTCCTTTGTGTTCTACTCGTGATGTCATCTACGCAAAGACCTAGCTCATGATGCCACTGTTGGGGAACGTTGCATGGGAAACAAAAAATTTCCTACACTCACCAAGATCGATCTAGGAGATGAACATCTACGAGAGGAGAGATTGCATCTACATACCCTTGTAGATCGCTAAGCCGAAGCGTTAAGAAACGCAGTTGATGTAGTCGAACGTCTTCGCGATCCAATCACGATCCGTCCACGAACTCTCGATCAGGTGCCGAACGGACGGCACCTCCGAGTTTAGCACACGTGCGGCTCGGCGGCGTCCTCTCCTTCTTCATCCAGCAAGCGAGAGAGAGGGGTAGATGAGATCGGGACCAACACGACGGTATGGTGGTGGTGGTGGCAGCGGAATTCCGGCAGGGCTTCGCCAAGCGCGTACCGGTGAAATGTGGGAGGAGTTGGGAGAGGTAACGGGCAAGGGTCCAAGGGGTGGCTGCCCCCAATGCCTCCCCACCTTTATATAGGTGTGGAGGGGCTGGTGGCTTGCCCTCCAAGGCCCTAGGGTCGTTGGCCAAAGGGGGAGGAAGGAAATCCCTCCTTTCCTTCCCACCCGATCGTTATCCCACCTTTTTAGGGATCCTGATCTTATCCCTTTGGGATATGATACTATTCCTTTTAAGGGAGGTTCTTGGTGCGCCTAGACCAGGGTTGTGGGGAATTTCCCCACTACCCACGTTCATGTGGGTCCCCCATGCAGGTGGGCCCCACTCCGGAACCTTCTAGAACCTTCCCGGTACAATACCGAAAAAACTCGAACTTTTTCTGGAACCCCGATAACAACTTTCCATATATGAATCTTATTACCTCCGGACTATTCCGGAGCTCCTCGTGATGTCCTGGATCTCATCCGGGACTCCGAACAACCTTCGGACTTTCCACTATTAATATCTCAATACTACCCTAGCGCTACCGAACGTTAAGCGTGCGACCCTACGGGTTCGGGAATATGCAGACATGACCGAGACTCCTCTCCGGTCAATAACTAATAGCGGGACCTGGATGCCCATATTGGTTCCTACATATTCAATGAAGATCTTTATCGGTCGAACCTCGATGTCAAGGATTCAGTCAATCCCGTATGCAGTTCCCTTTGTCCATCGGTATGTTACTTGCCCGAGATTCGATCGTCGGTATCTCCATACCTAGTTCAATCTCGTTACCGGCAAGTCTCTTTACTCGTTCCGTAATACAAGATCCCGTAGCTAACTCTTTAGTCACATTGCTTGCAAGCTTATTGTGATGTTGTATTACCGAGTGGGCCCTGAGATACCTTTCCGTCATATGGAGTGACAAATTCCCAGTCTTGATCCATGCCAACTCAACAGACACCCTCGGAGATACCTGTAGAGCATCTTTATAGTCACCCAGTTATGTTGCGACGTTTGATACACACAAGGTACTCCTCCGGTGTCAGTGAGTTGCATGATCTCATGGTCATAGGAACAGATACTTGACATGCAAAAACGATAGCAATAAACTTGACACGATCATATGCTACGTTCATAGTTTGGGTCTTGTCCATCACATCATTCTCCTAATGATGTGATCCCGTTATCAAATGACAACTCATGTCTATGACTAGGAAACCATGGCCATCTTTGATCAACGAGCTAGTCCAGTAGAGGCTCACTAGGGACATGTTGTTGTCTATGTATCCACACATGTATTTGTGTTTCCAACCAATACAATTATAGCATGGATAATAAATGATTATCATGAACAAGGAAATATAATAATAACCATTTTATTATTGCCTCTAGGGCATATTTCCAACAGCTATCATTGAGTACTAACATGTACTTTGCTATTTCCATTCTAATGCAATATTTATTGGGCATCACTGAGGAGTAACGACAATAAAGGTGTAAAGAGATAGCGGCAACTAGGTAGATATTTCGTTGTCTAACAGATTGGAAACATCTTGAGTACACTTCAAAAATCATCCCATCTTTATGTTTTCGTGCAACACCACTTATCATGTTGTCTATCGTGTGGCACTGTGAATGATTTCAAGGGATTTGCTGATGTCGTTGGTGTGTGGATGCGAGATGATTTTTTTTTCTCCTATTACAATGCACGGGCATGTTTGCTAGTTGTTTCAAAAAAGAAACCATCGCCACTAAATTCTCGAATGTTAAAGATTGGGGCGCACGAGCGAACTGGAGTACAATACAAGGGTGAAGTATAAGGGCATCTTCAACGTCGTGCCATAATTCCCCGCAAAAAATCCGAATCATTTTTTGTCATCCAACAACACAGTTCCGCATACGTCCGCGAATGCATCCGCACATCCGAATTCCTACAAACCGGCTCCAAACATGGGGAGGTTTACAGCCGTCCAGAGTCGTGCCACGTACGCTTGTAATGAGGTCACGCCCAAACTCATCGCCACCACTAGTAGAAAAAGGGACATTAGTCCCGGTTCGTAAGGGCCTTTAGTCCCGGTTGGGCAACCGGGACTAAGGAATCGGGACTAAAGGCCCCCGTTTTTAGTCCCGGTTGTGTTACGAACCGGGACTAAAGGGGCTCCACGTGGCCGCTGTGGAGCGCTCAGGCAGGAGGACCTTTAGTCCCGGTTGGTAACACCAACCGGGACTAAAGGCCTCCATGCGTCAGGCGCTGCCAAGCGCTGGGGTTTAGGGTTTTGGAGGGTTTAGGGGTTTCATTTTGTGTTTCCCTTTTCTTTTTGTGTTTACCATTCAATTCTTTTTCATTTAGGGTTTTCATTTTTATTTTATGTTTTCCATTCAACTCGACGCTACTACATATAGCAATGAAGGAACCATTACACAACATCGTCATGAATATAGAGAAGTGACCTCTTTCTCCGTGCTTGGTCGAACAACAAGTTTCGTATATATATTCAACGCTACTATATAAAGTACACGTTCATGTATATATACAATATAATATCTCTTACGATCCCTAATATCTAATTACCAAAATTCCCTACCAATTCCCGATGGTATTCTCCGGTTTTAGATATGACCTCTTCAAGTAAGAATCCCGCCAATTCCTCTTGAATTACCTTTACGCGATCCTTTGGTAGGAGATCGTCCCGCATCCGTTCGATCTAATTTAAAGAAGGGGGTCAATATATATGAATGAAACTCAACACAATTGATGGTAATAAAATAAAATTGTGAATATTGTTTACGTACTTCAAGTTTTTCTAAAATTCTACCTTTCTCACAGGTCGTCTGGCGAATGAACTCGCAAACGTAGTATCCACATAAATTATTCCCGTCTCCCTGCCTCAAGCACTTTACGAGAATAGAGTTCAATCAAAATAATAATCAAGCATGATAATGGTGTTGAAACTAGAATCAAAGAGATGCGCGGACCTAGCTAGTACTACTTACATTGAGTTGTCAAAATTGCAGCTCCTTTTTCCATTCACTCCTAACCTTCTTGGAGAACCGTTTCCAAACCCTGCCCGGCAAAGAAAATGAATAAATGAGTTATTAATTACTTGATATCAGGAAATGAACGAAAGTTGCCGATATAGTGCGATAATGATTGAAATTACCTCTGGAGCAGTTCACTCAGGTCTGCCCACATCTTAGGGTCTTTACGTTTCGAGTCCATGACAAGTACTACTCCTGCGTCAACCTGAATGACTAGCAGAATAAAGTGGAACCTGCGCACGCATAACTCATCAATTACACTTAACATCGAGTAAGCGAAACAGAATGTGTACAAGACAATAACACTCACCAGAAGTTGTAAAGAAATAGTATTTCCCTTCTGGTTTGTTGTTTAATTAACGCCCTTAGCAAGTTATCCTCTGTGTCCTTGGCGTTGTTTTTTTACTGTATATTCATGTATGTTATTTGGGTCAATGAACCCAATGTCATAGATTTGTCCTATTTTGCATTCGAGAATCTTCATTCTACATAATATAGTGAGGATAATTATACATGCAATGAACGAGCTGAGCTAGAGACTTAATTATAGAAATAATACTTACAGACAATAGCAACTGACGATAGATTTGTCGATGGCGTCTTGATTGTATAACTGAAATAATTCATCAAATTCAATGTGAAGCTCGCCGTTTCCACTGAAGTAATGCTCATCTCTAATTCCCCGTATGAGCCAGTTGCTCCCTTCCTTTGAGGCTTCCATGTACCACTCATGCAATCTTCGCATTTGTGTTGGTAGAAGCCGGACCTCCTCAGGTCTGACGAGAGGCTTCCCGTGCTGGTATCTGTATGCTAAATCAGCCGTGGGGAACTCTATGTCGCCTAAGTATTGACCAAGAGTGAAACCAAGATCACGGGCCGCTACCTCCGGAACATAATCGATATCGGAAAACACTTCGAGCGGGGGGCACGATTGGATTTTCTGTTCTCCGAGCTGGGGAATTGTTTTACCCCTTGCACTACTACTTCCTGACCGCTGCCGATGTTCTTTATGTGACTTCATAATAGAGCGGTCATAGTTTGATGGCAGCGAAGGCGGTGGTCGCGTAAGGTTTTCCAAAAACTGCTTCGCTTTTGTGGGATCTATTTTCTCCTTTGGCTCGGGCCGTTTCGGTGCAAGCTGGCGTTTCACATCGGCATCCACGACCTTCTTGGTTTCCTCATCAGTCAGTTCGTATGGTAACTTGGCAGGAGCCTCCTTGACGCTGTTCCTTGTACCTGCTCTGGATTTCTTCACAGTTGTAGTACTAGCCGCCGGAGCGGCGGTTCTCTTCGTATATCCACCCGAGGCTGAGGCGGCGGAGTCTACTGACGCGGCGGAGACGGCTGAGGCGGCGGAGTCTGCTGACGCGGCGGAGATGGCTGAGGCGGCGGAGTCTGCTGACGCGGCGGAGACGGCTGAGGTGGCGGAGATAGAGCTGGATTGCTACTCTGAGGAGTCGATAGCCTTGGCGTCCAATGTGGAAGCACGATGTGTTCCTTTTTCCATAGAATGGTACTTTTTCTGGCATCTCCCAGTTCAGTCTCCCCTTCACCTGTAGGGAAGTCAAGCTCCAGCTGCTCAAATCCCTTTATAACTTCATCCACCCCGACAACAGCATAGCCATCTGGAATCGGAGAGCAATGGTAAGTTCCATTACGTACAGGAGGTAAGGCAAAGCCGACCGCCACCTTCACGGATATGTTCATGCATTTCACATGTAGCTCACAATTTTCCCTTTGCGTGATATCATCCACGGGGTAGCGAGGAGCCGTGATATCATCTATGGGCCGAACGAGCTCCGTGCAAGCCACGTTGCTTTTCCGCTGAGATGGTGGGCTGGCAGTATCGAATGCAGGATCTTCGTGCCGCTGAGATGGGCCGGTAGCTTGCTGGTTGGTAAGTGCCTCTATTTGCTTCTACTGCCACGCTAATTTTTCTTCTATCTGCTGCAGCTGGTCTGCATGTTGTTTCTTTTTTCTCCCTCGGCTTCTATAAGTGTCACTGCAGTCGGGAAACCCAATCTTCCACGGAACGGAGCCTGATGTGCCTCATGTTCGTCCACTGTGTTTAGCATTCCTGAGGGCGCGTGTCAGCTCGTCGTTCTCTCTGTCGGGTTTGAACTTCCCGTCCTGCACGCCCTTCATTGCAGCTTTAGGGGCTTTGAGGGGTGTTGCAAGTTGATCTTTTGTAAAAATACACTTCCTTGTTTCTGGGTCCAACTTTCCCCCATGCCCGTAGAACCATGTCTTTGCCCGTTCGGCCCTCTCCAATGTCTCTGGATCGATCCCTTTATCAATCAGGTCATTCTCAGTTTTCTTCCACTTAGGCCTGGCAACCTTGTAGCCACCTGACCCCATAACATGGTGATATTCCTTCTTTGCAGCATTTTGCTTATTTATTTTTGACCTTTTCTTAGCTTCATTCGATGTCTTGTACTCCACAAATGTGTCCCAGTGATCTTTTATCTTCTCATATGCTCCGGTGAATGTTGGAGTCTCGTTTTTCAGGACATAGTCTTGGTGCAATCTTTTCTTCCAGTTGCAGAATTGTGTGGCCATCTTCTTAAGAGTCCACGCCTTGACTTTTCGCTCTATAACTTTGTTATTTGGATCCACCTCTGGTGGTAGGGTGAAATTTGTCATGAGTGTATTCCAAAGCACTTCTTTGGATCTATCGTCGACATAAGTAACTCCATCCTCCTTTGGCTTATTCCATTCTCGAATGGTGATCGGGATGCTGTCCCTAACAATAACTCCGCACTGACTTACAAATGCTTTTGCGTTCTGCGCGGGACCAATCGGTTTGCCATCTTCAGCGACTTCTTCGATCTTGAACCTTTCATTATCGCCCAACCTTTTTTTCGGGCCTCGATTCTTTATAGAAGATTGGCTCGATCCGGAGGGCTAAAAGAAGAAAGAAGCATTAATATATGTATATACAAATCAATTAATGCATCTAGTCAGCAGAGACTTAATTAATATACCTCGCCGGACTTTGTAATGATTAAGGTTCCAACACCGGAGCCGTCATCTTCTCCCTCCATTTCCTCACTGGAGCCGTCATCTTCTCCCTCCATTCCCTCACCGGAGCCATTCAGAAACTGTGAGGTGATATCATCTCCGTCGCGGATTATTTCCCCCAACATGTCTTCTTGTTCTTCGTCTCTGCCGTGTTCCATAGTTTCTGCAAAGACTTGCAAGTTATTTCAATGCTATAAACAAATTATTAAAACAAATTCACATTTCCATGTCTATTTGCATCTCGATTAAAAAAATCACATTATTAAAACAAATTCACATAATATCACTAATACATCTCGAATAATCGAGTTGCAACAATAATATTATCATATAATATCACTTATACATCTCGAATAATACAGTTAATGCAACAATAATATCACTAATACATCTCGCCCAATCAAACTGGACGTCGACTCGCGGTTCCTGAGCCGCGGGCGGTGAACACCCAAAGAGAAGGAACCATCACAGGATCATAGCTCGGGTGAGATCCCTGAAGAAACTGCCAGGTATTGGAGAACCTGACGTCCAACGCAACCTTGTAGCGACAGACGTGCTCATCCTCATTCCTGACACGGCGACATACCACCTCCTCGGGGGCCGGCTCCCTCTGCACCGATAGTGGCCCATGCGACCGCCACCAAAGAAGCTCCGGGTCGATGACGAGACCCCGATTCCTCACCAAGCTGCGCGCCCCGGAAGGTAGCACCTCCCAGTGCCAGCTCGGCGGAGCCCAGTCCCGGACATGGCGCCTCTCAAACTGGTTGTCGCCGCCGAGTCGACGACGAGGATGCGGGCCGGGCATCGTCGCCGAGAACAAATTCCTATGAAAACAAATCAGGTCTATTTCTCGTTCATTGTGAGACGTTGCTCCGGCTCGCCTTTATTTCATTGTTTGCATCAGATTTATTTAGTTTTTCTTTTTTTCTCTCACCACATGTCTATATTTTTTATACACCTATCAAATACACGATTCACATTTTTTATAATATATGTTTTAATACCAATTTTTATTCATACACATTGTACATTTTTGTATACATCTAAAACATTTTATACACATCTAAGTGATTAACTTTTTTCAAATAAATATCATTGAATTTTTTTTGAATGCTTGTTAGACATTTTTCAAACAAAAGTCTAAAACCTAAAACGCTTACCCCTAACCGCCTAAACGTCGACTATGACTATATGACTATAACTATGAGAGAACTAAATAGTATTTTTCTTTCTTTCTTTCACTTTCATTTTTCCAAATTTAAACACATTCTTTCGTTATTGCATTGCACACATACACAGATCACATCACTTTCAGTTGCACGTGCACAACACATCAGATGTAATACATTTCCTAATAAATCTACCTAAAATTACCTAAATGTTACCTTGCACTACACCATCACACATTACACTATTAGCAACACACATTCACTACACTAACAGTAAAAAATTTGACACTAACAGTACCAATTTTGCAGATCTACAGAGAGAGAGAGAGAGAGGGGGGAAGGAGGAGGAGCTCACCGAGGGATCGAGGAGGTGGCCGGCGGAGGCGGCGTCGGTGCGGAGGTGGACCGTGGCAGGCGGCTGATTCGGTGCTGAGCAGGTGGCCGGGGGAGGAGGCGGACGTCGAGGGCGCGCGCACATGGAGGAGCGCTGGCGCGGGCTCGGGCGGCGTGTGGAAGAGAGCGGCGCCGGCGGGCTCGGGCGGCGCGTGGAGGCCAGCGGCGGGAGCGGATGTCGAGGGCGCGGTCGGGCAGCCTGACGGCGTCGCGAGAGCGAGCTCCTGGCGGCGGCGATCCGTTTCGCGTGAAAATGGAGGAAGATTGGGGGAGGGAGAAGGGGGCGGTTAAATACCGCGAGGCCTTTAGTCCCAGTTGGAGCCACCAACCGGGACGAAAGGGTGTTTAGTCCCGGTTGGTGGCTCCAACCGGGACTAAAGGTAGGCCTTTAGTCCCGGTTGAAGCCACCAACCGGGACTAAAGCTATTTTTGTGGCCGCGGCCGAAAGGGCGCGAAGGTTAGGCCTTTAGTCCCGGTTGGAGCCACCAACCGGGACTAAAGCTATTTTTGGCCGCGGCCGAAAGGGCGCGAAGGCCTACTGGGACTAAATTATTTTAGTTTAGATCAGAAACAGTAGCATACATGCCTAGTTTTGATTTAATTCTTTTTTCTATTAAAGTTTTTAACAAAAAATACTTTATGAAAATTTTAGTTGGATAAATTTTACTTTCTATTAACTTTACTTTAGAACAGAAACAATTTGTATTATTAGTTGAATTTTTTATATTTAATTCTAAGTTAATATTATTTTGATCATAACTAGAGTTTTATAAAAGCTTCTTAGTTGATTCTTTTTGCTATTGAAGAATATTATAAAATACTTTTTTTTAACCTAATAATGTTATATTTTGTTTTCTGTTAAGTTATTAGTTTAGTATTTTTCTTTGGTGCTAAGTTTTATTTAGGACAGAAACTATTTTTGTTATTTGTAGTTAAGTCCTACACTTCCCTTAGGAGTTTTTATTTGGATTTCCTTGAAGTTTTGTTTTGCTTTCTATTTGATTTTTCTTATTGTTTTCTTTATTGCTTTATTCATTGATTGTATTTTGATTGCTAGAATGCTTGCTAGAGTGAATGCTTATATGAATGCAATGTTTGATTATATAGATTTTCATCAGAGAGTGACAAATAGTTGTATCAAGTTATTTCTAAGAGTGATATAAATCTTCAGCAACTAATACCAGTCAAGTGCACTTTGACCATATGTTCAGACCAGTGATTCTAGATTAAAGCCATCATCAGAATAGTTGTCTCCCATAACTATGGCTTTCGACCCAGAATCAAAGGTGCAAATTATTCGGTTATCTTGTATATGCCGAACAGTTACTTGAACAATCCTACCATCTGATATGTTGTCCTCAGTTTCACCAGAAAGCAACCAGAACTCCTCATCTGGACTTGGCTCGGCGTAAGGGGTCCTCCGATCAGAGAAACCACACAGTAGCTCCAACTTTATGTCATACAACGTTTCTCTCTTATCATCTCCAATGCTTCTGCTGTATTCATCTATGTCAAGACGTTTAAGCCATGTCTATATTAACCTTGTTATTTTATATGGAGCCACCAACCGGGACTAACTGCGTATGATCAACCTTGCAAAATACATAGTGAAATAATTACAAATCAGAAAAATACGTGCCGATTTCAAAATGCGGTCAAAACGGGGGGCATGACCGGTGATAGCTAGGGGTGGAATCTTGCAAAACTTGGGACTGAAATCACTATAACTGGTGAGGGTGTATGGCCTATGCCTGTCAACCTCAAGCGGCTTATCTGGAATGCTCAGAAGACATTCATATTTTGTTTGGACATAATTGCATTGATTAACTCCTTTGTATAATTAAAATACTAAAAGGATAGGAATAATTGAAAATTCATAACTTAATAAATAATTATTCAAAAATCATGTTTAAAATGCCAAAACACATATATACCCTAACTCTTACAAAGATTCCCTCCTGTTTGTCCGAAGTGGGACTTTCCAGCTATAAGTCCGGAAACTCACTAGAGAGAAAGTGATGACGGTGAAGCCAGTCACATCCCAGAGTGGGATCTTGGGATGTAAAAAAATTTCTTCGCGTGTGTCCCTTGCTTATGATTGCGCCGTAACCATGGAGAATCTTCATCATTTAACAGGATGCTTGGGTTAGTCTTCACTGTGAAGGGAGGAATTTCATCAAACTTTTCATAATCTTCTGACATGTGTGTCTTGTCTGTTGGAAATATGCCCTAGAGGCAATAATAAATTGGTTATTATTATATTTCCTTGTTCATGATAATCGTTTATTATCTATGCTATAATTGTATTGATTGGAAACTCAAATACATGTGTGGGTACATAGACAACACTGTGTCCCTAGTAAGCCTCTAGTTGACTAGCTCGTTGATCAAAAGATGGTGAAGGTTTCCTAGCCATGGACATGAGATGTCATTTGATAACGGGATCACATCATTAGGAGAATGATGTGATGGACAAGACCCAAACTGTAAACGTAGCATATGATCGTGTCAGTTTATTGCTATTGTTTTCTACATGTCAAGTATCTGTTCCTTTGACCATGAGATCATGCAACTCACTGACACCGGAGGAATACCTTGTGTGTATCAAACGTCGCAACGTAACTGGGTGACTATAAAGATGCTCTACAGGTATCTCCGAGGGTGTCTGTTGAATTGGCATGGATCAAGACTGGGATTTGTTACTCCGTATGACGGAGAGGTATCTCAGGGCCCACTCGGTAATACAACATCACTATAAGCCTTGCAAGCAATGTGACTAAAGTGTTAGCCACGGGATCTTGTATTACGGAACGAGTAAAGAGACTTGCCGGTAACGAGATTGAACTAGGTATAGAGATACCGACGATCGAATCTCGGGCAAGTAACATACCGATAAACAAAGGGAACATCATACGGGATTAACTGAATCCTTGACATAGAGGTTCAACCGATAAAGATCTTCGTAGAATATGTAGGAGCCAATATGGGCATCCAGGTCCCGCTATTGGTTATTGACCGTAGAGGTGTCTCGGTCATGTCTACATAGTTCTCGAACCCGCAGGGTCTACACACTTAACGTTTGGTGACGATATAAGTATAGTTGAGTTGTTATGTTGGTGACCGAAAGTTGTTCGGAGTCCCGGATGAGTTCCCGGACATGACGAGGAGCTCTGGAATAGTCCGGAGGTAAAGATTGATATATGGGATAATAGTGTTTGGTCTCCGGAAGGGTTCCGGAATTCACCGGAAGGAGTTTCGGATGTTTCCCGAAATGTTCGGGTACGAGAACACTTTATTTGGGCCAAGGGGTAAAGCCCACGAGGCTTTAGGAAGGGGCAAACGGAAGTTTTGCGGAGGCCAGGGGCCAGACGCCAGGGACCCTGGCGTCTGGGGCCAGACGCCGAGGACCCTGGCGTCTGGTCCTGGAGTCCGAGCAGGACTCTTGCCTTGCGGGCCAAACCGACTTTGAGGAGGCTCTTTCTCCAAGTTTCGACCCCAGGGCTCAACATATAAATAGAGGGGCAGGGCTAGCACCCGGAATACATCAAGATTTCCCCAAGCCGTGTGCGGCAACCCTAACCCTCTAGTTCCTCCGTCATAATCTCCGTAGCGCTTGGCGAAGCCCTGCAGAGATTGTTCCTCACCACCATCACCACGCCGTCGTGCTGCCGGAACTCATCTACTACTTCACCATCGCTCGCTGGATCGAGGAGGTGAACGCGTCATCAAGCCGTACGTGTGTTGAACGCGGAGGTGCCGTCCGTTCGGCACTAGTTCGTGATCGGTTCGAGGGACGACTTGCGATTTGGATCACGGAGACGTTCGACTACATCAACCGCGTTTCTTAACGCTTCCGCTTAGCGATCTACAAGGGTATGTAGATTCACTCTCCCTCTCGTAGATGCTCATCACCATGGATAGATCTTGCGTGTGCGTAGGAAAATTTTTGTTTCCCATGCTACGTTCCCCAACATTGTCCTCCACTCCCACGATGTTTCTATTCCCTGAAAGAACTATGTGGCGCTTTGGCTCATCATATGATGTATTCGCTTCCTTATCTTTTCTTTTTTTCGGTTTGGTAGACATGTCCTTCACATAGAAAACCTGCGCCACATCATTGGCTAGGACGAATGGTTCGTCTGTGTACCCAAGATTGTTGAGATCCAATGTTGTCATTCCGTACTGCGGGTCTACCTTTACCCCGCCTCCTGTCAGATTGACCCATTTGCACCGAAACAAAGGGACCATAAAAGAAGTTCCATAGTCAAGTTCCCATATCTCCTCTATGTAACCATAATATGTGTCCTTTTCCCTATTGGTGTTTGTTTCATCAAAGCGGACACCATTGTTTTGGTTGGTGCTCTTTTTTATCTTGGGCGATCGTGTAAATGTATTCTCATTTATCTCGTACCCTTGGAAAGTCAATATAGTCGAAGATGGTGTCCTGGCCAACAAGTACAACTGATCTCCAATAGTGGTGTTATTCGTGAGATGTGTTTGCAACCAACCGCCGAAAGTCGCCATGTGTGCACATGTAATCCAGTCGTCAGACTGCCCCGGGTTCTTGGAGCGTACAATATCCATGTGTGTTGGAAATATGCCCTAGAGGCAATAATAAAATGGTTATTATTATATTTCCTTGTTCATGATAATCGTTTATTATCCATGCTATAATTGTATTGGTTGGAAACACAAATACATGTGTGGATATGTAGACAACAACATGTCCCTAGTGAGCCTCTATCGGACTAGCTCGTTGATCAAAGATGGCCATGGTTTCCTGGTCATAGACATGAGTTGTCATTTGATAACGGAATCACATCATTAGGAGAATGATGTGATGGACAAGACCCAAACTATGAACGTAGCATATGATCGTGTCAAGTTTATTGCTATCGTTTTTGCATGTCAAGTATCTGTTCCTATGACCATGAGATCATGCAACTCACTGACACCGGAGGAGTACCTTGTGTGTATCAAATGTCGCAACGTAACTGGTTGACTATAAAGATGCTCTACAGGTATCTCCGAGGGTGTCTGTTGAGTTGGCATGGATCAAGACTGGGAATTTGTCACTCCGTATGACGGAAAGGTATCTCAGGGCCCACTCGGTAATACAGCATCACAATAAGCTTGCAAGCAATGTGACTAAAGAGTTAGCCACGGGATCTTGTATTACGGAACGAGTAAAGAGACTTGCCGGTAACGAGATTGAACTAGGTATGGAGATACCAACGATCGAATCTCGGGCAAGTAACATATTGATGGACAAAGGGAACTGCGTACGGGATTGACTGAATCCTTGACATCGAGGTTCGACCGATAAATATCTTCGTAGAATATGTAGGAACCAATATGGGCATCCAGGTCCCGCTATTGGTTATTGACCGTGGAGGTGTCTTGGTCATGTCTGCATAGTTCTCGAACCCGCAGGGTCTACACACTTAACGTTTGGTGACGATATAAGTATAGTCGAGTTATTATGTTGGTGACCGAAGGTTGTTCGGAGTCCCGGATGAGATCCCGGGCATGACGAGGAACTCCGGAATGGTCTGGAGGTAAAGATCGATATATAGGACGAAGGGAATCGGAATCCGGAAGTGTTCCGGGGGTACCGGGTTATAACCAGGAGAACCGAAAGGGGTTTCGGGGGGCCCCGGCAAGTGTTGGGGGGCCTCATGGGCCAAGGGGAGGAAGCACACCAGCCCACTAAGGGGCTGTGCGCCCCCCTCACCCCATCCCACGATCACCAGAGGGGGTGGGGCGCCCCCCTAGGGCTGCCTCCACCTGGCTTGGGGGGCAAGTCACCCTAGGGTTTCCCTAGGGGCACCCCATCTGTTGTGGCCGCCGGCCCCCCTAGGGGAAACCCTAGGGCACCTCCTCCACCTCCCTTTCCCCTATATATAGAGGGGTAGAGAGAGGGCAGCCGCACCCCATCTATGCCATGGCGCTGCCCTCCCTCTCCCTCGTAGTTCCTCTCTCTCTCTGCGTAGCTTAGCGAAGCTCTGCTGAGATTGCTCCACCACCGCCGCCGCCACGCCGTCGTGTTGCCGGAGGACTCGAGCTACTACTTCACCATCGCTCGCTGGATCGAGGAGGTGAAGGCGTCATTAAGCCGTACGTGTGTTGAACGCGGAGGTGCCGTCCGTTCGGCACTTGATCGGAACTTCGCGGGACGGATCGGGATTGGATCGCGAAGACGTTCGACTACATCAACCGCGTTTCTTAACGCTTCGGCTTAGCGATCTACAAGGGTATGTAGATGCAATCTCTCCTCTCGTAGATGTTCATCTCCTAGATCGATCTTGGTGAGCGTAGGAAATTTTTTGTTTCCCATGCAACGTTCCCCAACAGTGGTATCAGAGCTAGGTTTTTGCGTAGATGACATCACGAGTAGAACACAAAGGAGTTTGTGGGCATTGATATTCAGATTGCTTCCTTCCTTGATCTTTTCTTGATTTAGCGGTATTGTGGGATGAAGCGGCCTGGACCAACTTTACATGTCCACGTACATGAGACCGGTTCCATCGACTGACATGCGACTTTGTTGCATAAGATGGCTGGCGGGTGTCTGTCTCTTCCACCTTAGTTGAATCGAATTCGACGAAGGCGGTCCTTGTAGAAGGTTAAATAGCAACTTGCATATCACCGTTGTGGTTTTGCGTAGGTAAGAATCGTTCTTCCTAGATACCCAAGGCAGCCACGTAAAACATGCAACAACAAATTAGAGGACGTCTAACTTGTTTTTGCAGGGTATGTTGTGATATGATATGGCCAAAGACATGATGAAATATATTTGATGTATGAGATGATCATGTTTTGTAATAGTTTATCTCGGCTTGCATGTCGATGAATACGGCAACCGGCAGGAGCCATAGGGTTGTCTTTAATTATTGTATGACCTGCGTGTCAATCATTAAACGCTATGTAATGCTTTACTTTATTGCTAAACGGTAGCAATAGTAGTAGAAGTATGGTTGGCGTGACAACCCCGATGGTGACGCGATGATGGAGATCATGGTGTCATGCCGGTGACGATGGAAATCATGCCGGTGCTTTGGAGATGGAGATCAAAAGCACAAGTTCATGGCCATATCATGTCACTTATGATTTGCATGTGATGTTAATCTTTTTATGCATCTTATTTTGCTTAGGATGACGGTAGCATTATAAGGTGATCCCTCTCTAAAATTTCAAGATAAAATTGTGTTCTCCCCAAGTGTGCACCGTTGCGAAAATTCGTCGTTTCGAAGCACCACGTGATGATCGGGTGTGATAGACTCTACGTTCACATACAACGGGTGCAAGCCAGTTTTGCACATGCGGAACACTTGGGTTAAACTTGACGAGCCTAGCATGTACAGACATGGCCTCGAAACACAAGAGACCGAAAGGTCGAACATGAGTCATATAGTAGATATGATCAACATGGAGATGTTCACCATTGAAACCACCTCATCTCACATGATGATCGGACTTGGGTTGGTGAATTTGGATCATGTTACACTCGGACGACCGGAGGGATGTCGATTTGAGTGGGAGTTTTTAAGTAAACTAAACTCATTATCTTGAACAATAGTCTAAGTTGTCTTTGCAAATTTATGTTGTAGATCAATGGCTCACGCAGTAGCTTCCCTGAATTTCAATGCATTCCTAGAGAAAGCCAAGCTGAAAGATGATGGAAGTAACTTTGTAGACAGGGCCCGTAATCTGAGGATTATCCTCACGGCTGCCCAAAAGGCTTATGTCCTTGATGCACCGCTTGGTGAGCAACCCCCTCCAGCGTCTGTGGACGTTATGAACGCCTGGCAGGCGCGTGTTGATGACTACTCAATAGTTCACTGCGCCATGTTGTATGGCTTAGAACCGGGACTTCAAAGGCGTTTTGAACGTCATGGAGCATATGAGATGTTCCAGGAGTTGAAGTTTATTTTTGAGAAGAATGCCCGGATCGAGAGGTATGAGACCTCCGATAAGTTCTATGCTTGCAAGATGGAGGAGAACGGGTCTGTCAGTGAACACATACTCAAAATGTCAGGGTATTACAACCATCTGGCTGAGTTGGGAGTTGTGCTCCCGCCAGAGGCGATCACTGACAGAGTTCTTCAATCGCTACCACCTAGCTACAAGAGCTTTGTGTTGAACTATAACATGCAAGGGATGAACAAGTCAGTCGCCGAGCTGTTTGCGATGCTGAAAGTCGCTGAGTCAGACATCCAGAAGGAGCATCAAGTGTTGATGGTCAATAAAACCACTAGTTTCAAGAAGAATGGCAAGGGCAAGAAGGGAAACTCAAAGAAGAGTGGCAAAGTAGTTGCCCCTCCCGTGAAGAAACCCAAGGATGGGCCCAAGCCAGAAACTGAGTGCTTCTATTGCAAGGGAACTGGCCACTAGAAGCGGAATTGCCCCAAGTATCTGGCCGACAAGAAGGGGGCCAACGCCAAACAAGGTATATATGATATACATGTTATTGATGTGTACCTTACCAACTCTCGTTGTAGTGCCTGGGTATTTGATACCGGTGCGGTTGCTCACATTTGCAACTCAAAGCAGGAACTGTGGAATAGACGGAGGCTGGCGAAGGACGAAGTGACGATGCGCGTGGGAAATGGTTACAAGGTTGATGTGATCGCCGTCGGCACGCTCGCTCTTCGATTACCATCGGGATTAGTAATAAACCTGAATAATTGTTATTTAGTGCCTGTGTTGAGCATGAACATTATATCTGGATCTTGTTTAATGCGAGACGGTTACTCATTTAACTCAGAGAATAATTGTTGTTCTATTTATATGGGTAATATCTTTTATGGTCATGCACCCATTGTGAGGGGTTTATTCTTATTGAATCTCGATAGTGATGATACACATGTTCATAACATTGATGCCAAAAGATGTAGAGTTGATAATGATAGTACCACTTTCTTGTGGCACTGCCGCTTAGATCATATTGGTGTAAAACGCATGAAGAAACTCCATGCTGATGGACTTTTGGAGTCACTTGATTTTGAATCACTTGACACATGCGAACCATGCCTCATGGGCAAGATGACTAAGACCCCGTTCTCCGGAACAATGGAACGGGCAAGTGACTTGTTGGAAATCATACATACTGATGTGTGCGGTCCGATGAGCATTGAGGCGCGCGGTGGATATCGTTATTTTCTCACCTTCACCGACGATTTGAGTAGATATGGGTATATTTACTTAATGAAACACAAGTCTGAAACGTTTGAAAAGTTCAAGCAATTTAAGAGTGAAGTTGAGAACCATCGTAACAAGAAAATCAAATTCCTATGATCTGATCGAGGGGGAGAATATCTGAGTTATGAGTTTGGCAGTCACTTAAGACAATGTGGAATTGTTTCACAGTTGACGCCACCTAGAACACCACAGCGTAATGGTGTGTCCGAACGTCGTAATCGAACCTTATTGGATATGGTGCGTTCTATGATGTCTCTTGCCGATCTGCCACTATCATTTTGGGGTTATGCGTTAGAGACAGCTGCATTCACTTTAAATAGGGCACGATCTAAGTCCGTTGAGACGACACCGTATGAACTGTGGTTTGGCAAGAAACCAAAGTTGTCATTTCTTAAAGTTTGGGGATGCGATGCTTATGTCAAAAGGCTTCAGCCAGAAAAGCTTGAACCCAAAGCGGACAAATGCGTCTTCATAGGATACCCAAAAGAGACGGTTGGGTATACCTTCTATCTCAGATCCGAAGGCAAAGTGTTTGTCGCTAAGAACGGGTCCTTTCTCGAGAAAGAGTTTATCTCGAAAGAATTGAGTGGGAGGAAGATAGAACTTGATGAGGTTGTTGAACCTTTACTTCAACCAGAGAGTAGCACTGCGCAGAAAGATGTTTCTGTGGAACCTACGTCTGTTGAAGAGGAAGCTGATGATGGGGATCATGAAGCTTCGGATCAAGTTACTATCGAACCTCGTAGGTCGACAAGGATACGTACTGCTCCTGAGTGGTACGGTAACCCTGTCTTAAAGGTCATGTTGTTGGACAACGATGAACCTACGAGCTATGGAGAAGCGATGGTGGGCCCAGATTCCGACAAATGGTTAGAGGCCATGAAATCCGAGATGGGATCCATGTATGAAAACAAAGTATGGACTTTGGAAGTATTACCAGAAGGGCGAAAGGCCATTCAGAATAAATGGATCTTCAAGAAGAAGACGGACGCAGACGGTAATGTCACCGTCTATAAAGCTCGACTTGTGGCAACGGGTTTTTCACAAGTTCAAGGAGTTGACTACGATGAGACTTTCTCACCCGTAGCGATGCTTAAGTCTGTCAGAATCATGTTAGCAATAGCTGCATTTTTCGATTATGAAATTTGGCAGATGGATGTCAAAACAGCGTTCCTTAACGGTTTTCTTAAGCAAGAGTTGTATATGATGCAACCAGAAGGTTTTGTCGATCCAGAGAATGCTGACAAAGTTTGTAAACTCCAGCGATCCATTTATGGACTGGTGCAAGCATCTCGGAGTTGGAATCTTCGCTTTGATGAGGTGATCAAAGCGTTTGGGTTTATACAAGTTTACGGAGAAGCTTGTATTTACAAGAAAGTGAGTGGGAGCTCTATAGCGTTTCTAATATTATATGTGGATGACATATTGCTGATTGGAAACAATATAGAACTTTTGGGAAGCGTGAAGGATTATTTGAACAAGAGTTTTTCAATGAAGGACCTAGGAGAAGCTGCTTTCATATTAGGCATCAAGATCTATAGAGATAGATCGAGACGCTTAATAGGACTTTCACAGAGCACATACCTTGATAAAGTTTTGAAGAAGTTCAAAATGGATCAGTCCAAGAAGGGGTTCTTGCCTGTTTTGCAAGGTGTGAAGTTGAGTAAGACTCAATGCCCAGCGACTACAGAGGATGGAGAAAAGATGAGTGTCATCCCCTATGCTTCAGCCATAGGCTCTATCATGTATGCGATGATGTGCACAAGACCAGATGTCAACCTTGCCATAAGTATGGCCGGAAGGTTTCAAAGTGATCCAGGAGTGGAACACTGGACAGCGGTCAAGAATATCCTTAAGTACCTGAAAAGGACTAAGGAAATGTTTCTCGTTTATGGAGGTGATCAAGAGCTCGTCGTAAAGGGTTACGTCGATGCAAGCTTTGACACTGATCCGGATGACTCTAAGTCTCAAACCGGATACGTATATATTCTAAATGGGGGAGCGGTAAGCTGGTGCAGTTCCAAGCAAAGCGTGGTAGCTGATTCTACATGCGAAGCGGAGTACATAGCTGCCTCGAAGGCGGCGAAGGAAGGTGTCTGGATGAAGCAGTTCATGACAGATCTTGGAGTTGTGCCCAGTGCACTGGACCTGATGACTCTGTTCTGTGACAACACTGGTGCCATTGCTCTAGCCAAGGAACCAAGGTTTCACAAGAGCACCAGACACATAAAGCGACGCTTCAATTCCATCCGCGATGCGATCAAGGAGGAGGACATAAACATTTGCAAAGTGCACACAGATCTGAACGTTGCAGATCCGTTGACTAAACCTCTTCCACGGGCAAAACATGATCAACACCAGAACTCTATGGGTGTTAGATTCATAACCATGTAATGCTAGATTATTGACTCTAGTGCAAGTGGGAGACTGTTGGAAATATGCCCTAGAGGCAATAATCAAATGGTTATTATTATATTTCCTTGTTCATGATAATTGTTTATTATCCATGCTATAATTGTATTGGTTGGAAACACAAATACATGTGTGGATACGTAGACAACAACATGTCCCTAGTGAGCCTCTACCGGACTAGCTCGTTGATCAAAGATGGCCATGGTTTCCTGGTCATAGACATGAGTTGTCATTTGATAACGGGATCACATCATTAGAAGAATGATGTGATGGACAAGACCCAAACTATGAATGTAGCATATGATCGTGTCAAGTTTATTGCTATCGTTTTTGCATGTCAAGTATCTGTTCCTATGACCATGAGATCATGCAACTCACTGACACCGGAGGAGTACCTTGCGTGTATCAAATGTCGCAACGTAACTGGGTGACTATAAAGATGCTCTACATGTATCTCCGAGGGTGTCTGTTGAGTTGGCATGGATCAAGACTGGGAATTTGTCACTCCGTATGACAGAAAGGTATCTCAAGGCCCACTCGGTAATACAACATCACAATAAGCTTGCAAGCAATGTGAGTAAAGAGTTAGCCACGGGATCTTGTATTACCGAACGAGTAAAGAGACTTGCCGGTAACGAGATTGAACTAGGTATGGAGATACCAACGATCGAATCTCGGGCAAGTAACATACCGACGGACAAAGGGAACTTCATACGGGATTGACTGAATCCTTGACATCGAGGTTCGACCGATAAATATCTTCGTAGAATATGTAGGAACCAATATGGGCATCCAGGTCCCGCTATTGGTTATTGACCGTGGAGGTGTCTCGGTCATTTCTGCATAGTTCTCGAACCCGCGGGGTCTACACACTTAACGTTTGGTGACGATATAAGTATAGTCGAGTTATTATGTTGGTGACCGAAGGTTGTTTGGAGTCCCGGATGAGATCCCGGGCATGACGAGGAACTCCGGAATGGTCCGGAGGTAAAGATCGATATATAGGACGAAGGGAATCGGAGTCCGGAAGTGTTCCGGGGGTACCGGGTTATAGCCAGGAGAACCGAAAGGGGTTTCGGGGGGCCCCGGCAAGTGTTGGGGGGCCTCATGGGCCAAGGGGAGGAAGCACACCAGCCCACTAAGGGACTGTGCGCCCCCTCACCCCATCCCACGATCACCAGAGGGGGTGGGGCGCACCCCCTAGGGCTGCCTCCACTTGGCTTGGGGGGCAAGTCACCCTAGGGTTTCCCTAGGGGCGCCCCATCTGTTGTGGCCGCCGGCCCCCCTAGGGTAAACTCTAGGGCGCCTCCTCCTCCTCCCTTTCCCCTATATATAGAGGGGTAGAGAGAGGGCAGCCGCACCCCATCTATGCCACGGCGCTGCCCTCCCTCTCCCTCGTAGTTCCTCTCTCTCTCCGCGTAGCTTAGCGAAGCTCTGCTGAGATTGCTCCACCACCACCGCCGCCACGCCGTCGTGCTGCCGGAGGACTCGAGCTACTACTTCACCATCGCTCGCTGGATCGAGGAGGTGAAGGCGTCATCAAGCCGTACATGTGTTGAACGCAGAGGTGCCGTCCGTTCGGCACTTGATCGGGAGTTCACGGGACGGATCGTGATTGGATCGTGAAGACGTTCGACTACATCAACCGCGTTTCTTAATGCTTCCGCATAGCGATCAACAAGGGTATGTAGATGCAATCTCTCCTCTCGTAGATGTTCATCTCCTAGATCGATCTTGGTGAGCGTAGGATTTTTTTTGTTTCCCATGCAACGTTCCCCAACAATGTGTTCCTCGATATACGGGGCCACCAAGGTAGAACTTTGTAGAACTGCGTAGTGTGCTTGAGTGAAAGAATGCCCGTCCCTACATATTAGTGAATTCTTTCCTAGCGTGCCTTTTCCACTCAGTCTCCCCTCATGCTGCGATTGAGGAACACCAATCGGCTTAAGGTCAGGAATAAAGTCAACACAAAACTCAATAACCTCCTCTGTTTCATGGCCCTTGGAGATGCTTCCTTCTGGCCTAGCACGGTTATGAACATATTTCTTTAAGACTCCCATGAACCTCTCAAAGGGGAACATATTGTGTAGAAATACAGGACCCAGAATGGCAATCTCTTCAACTAGGTGAACTACGACGTGCGTCATAATATTGAAGAAGGATGGTGGGAACACCAACTCGAAACTGACAAGACATTCGACCAAATCATTCTGTAACCTTGGTAGGATTTCTGGATCGATTACCTTCTGAGAAATTGCATTGAGGAATGCACATAGCTTCACAATGGCTAATCAAACATTTTCTAGTAGAAGCCCCCTCAATGCAACCGGAAGCAATTGCGTCAAAATCACGTGGCAGTCATGAGACTTTAGGTTTTGGAATTTTTTATCTGCCATATTTATTATTCCCTTTATATTCGACGAGAAGCCAGACGGGACCTTGATACTGATCAGGCATTCAAAAAAGATTTCCTTCTCTGCTTTGGTAAGAGCGTAGCTGGCAGGACCTTGATACTGCTTTGGATGCATGCCGTCTTTTTCGTTCATACGTTGTTGGTCCTCCCATGCCTCCGGTGTATCTTTTGTCTTCCCATACTTGCCCAAGAAGCCTAGCAGGTTCACGCAAAGATTCTTCGTCACGTGCATCACGTCTATTGCAGAGCGGACCTCTAGGACTTTCCAATAGGGTAGCTCCCAAAATATAGATTTCTTCTTCCACATGGGTGTGTGTCCGTTAGCGTCATTCGGAACAGATTGTCCGCCAGGACCCTTTCCAAAGATTACTTTTAAATCCTTGACCATATCAAATATATCATCACCAGTACGGTGGGCAGGCTTCTTCCGGTGATCTGCCTCACCTTTGAAATGCTTGCCTTTCTTTCTTAAGGGATGCCTGATCGGAAGAAATCGACGATGTCCCGGGTACACATTCTTCTTACATTTATCCCAATATATACTTTCAGTCTCATCTAAATAGTGTGTGCATGCATTGTATCCCTTGTTTGTCTGTCCTGAAAGGTTACTAAGAGCAGGCCAATCATTGATGGTTACAAACAGCAACGCCCGTAGGTCAAATTCCTCCTGTTTGTGCTCATCCCACACATGTACACCTTTTATATCCCACAACTGTAAAAGTTCTTCAACTAATGGCCTTAGGTACACATCAATGTCGTTGCCGGGTTGCTTAGGGCCTTGGATGAGCACTGGCATCATAATGAACTTCCGCTTCATGCACAACCAAGGAGGAAGGTTATAGATACATAGAGTCACAGGCCAGGTGCTATGACTGCTGCTCTGCTCCCCAAAAGGATTCATGCCATCTGCACTTATACCAAACCATAAGTTCCTTGCGTCATCTGCAAACTCCACCCACTCTCTCTCGATTTTTCTCCACTGCGACCCATCAGCGGGTACTCTCAACATCGCGTCTTTCTTACGGTCTTCTTTGTGCCATCGCAACAACTTGGCATGCTCTTTGTTTCTGAACAGACGTTTCAACCGTGGTATTATAGGAGCATACCACATCACCTTGGTAGGAACCCTCTTCCTGGGGTGCTCGCCCTCAACATCACCAGGGTCATCTCGTCTGATCTTATACCGCAATGCACCGCATACCGGGCATGCATTCAAATTCTCGTACTCCTCACCGCGGTAGAGGATGCAGTCATTAGGGCATGCATGTATCTTCTGCACCTCTAATCCTAGAGGGCAGAGAACCTTCTTTGCTTCGTACGTACTGTCAGGCAATTCGTTATCCTTTGGAAGCTTCTTCTTCATTATTTTCAGTAACTTCTCAAATCCCTTGTCAGATAAACCATTCTCTGCCTTCCATTGCAGCAATTCCAGTGTGGTATCGAGCTTTGTGTTGCCATCTTCGCAATTTGGGTACAACAATTTTTTGTGATCCTCTAACATGCGCTCCAACTTCAACTTCTCCTTTTCACTTTCGCATTCTCTCCGTGCATCAACAATGGCCCGGCGAAGATCATCAACGGGCACATCTGGTGCCTCTTGATCTTCAGCTTCCCCCGTTGCAGTATCACCGTATTCAGGGAACATAGGATAGTTGTCTTCATCCTCTTCTTCTTCATTGTCTTCCGTCATAACCCCTCTTTCTCCGTGCTTGGTCCAACAATTATAGCTGGGCATGAAACCGGACTTAAGCAGGTGGGTGTGAAGTATTTTCGAGGAAGAGTAATCCTTGTCATTCCGACAGTCAACACATGGACAACACATAAAACCATTCAGACCGTTTGCCTGAGCTACACTGATAAAATTATGCAGGCCCGTAATGTACTCGGCAGTGCGTCGGTCACCGTACATCCATTGCCGGTTCATCTACATTATATAATTAAGTATATCAAAAACCATTATAGAACATCATGAATAGAGAAATGACCAAATTAATACAAGTTCATCACATTAAAACCAAAGTACAGTAGTGATCAAATGTTATTACTGCAAAAATAAATACATAAAGTTCATACATAGTTCTCATAAAACAACATACAACTATCTAGAGCATCTAAAACATACATTGAAACTAACATACAACTATGTAAAACATTTAAATGCAACAACAAATGCGATCAAAATCGCAACTAAGATAACAATTGATCCAACAGCATAATGATACCAAGCCTCTTTATCAATGGCATATTTTCTAATCTTTCTAATCTTCAAGCGCATTGCATCCATCTGGATCTTGTGTAGATCGACGACATCGGCAACATGCAACTCCAATTTCATCTTCTCTTCTTCAATTCTTTTCAATTTTTCTTTCAAATAATTGTTTTCTTTTTCAACTAAATTTAACCTCTCGACAAGAGGGTCGGTTGGAATTTCCGGTTCACATACCTCCTAGATAAAAATATCTATGTCAAGTTGGTCGGCATAATTGTCATAAACAGTAAATAAAACAAATAGTTATAAAAGATAATATACCACATCCGAATCATAGACCGGACAAGAGCCGACGGGGTCGGATATCAAAACCATGGCACTATATAATAACAAACAATAATACAAGTAAGAAAATTATACAAGTAATTATCTAAATCATACAAGTAAGAATTTTTTATTTAAAAAAAAAGATAAGAACAAGAGGCTCACCACGGTGGTGCCGGCGACAAGATCGGCGCGGGCGATCGACGGCGGTGAGGACGGGGACGGGGACAGCACGGCACCCTACACATGTGCAAACTAAGAAGTTAATTTGAGCTCAAATTGCATCTAAATCAAATAAACTCCCACATACACTCCTCCACCAAAACCCACAAATCACTCTACTTATAGAGCATGAAATGAGCTAAACTAGCAATGAGAGATGAAAGGATGAAGTTGCTAACCTTTTAGAACACTTGGATAGTTGGTGCACCGCCAAATCTAGACAAATTTTGGGGAAAATGGAGCTTGGAAGTCAAGCTTGGAGGAAGAACAGAGGAGAAGAATGGATTGTGTGGCTCGGGCAAGAAAGAGGAGAAAGATTAAGTGTGGCTCGGGCACCTCATATCATTTTTGTTTTGTGCGAACTCAAGTGGCATCATGCTCTCAGGCATTTCATCGAACACCTCTTGTGCATAGTAAGGGAAAACAAACTAGCACACACCTCCCACCTTCTATGAGGAAAAAACAGAGGAGAGGGCGGGCAGGGGCGAGGATATATATAGGCAAATTTTTAGTCCCGGTTGGGGTCTAAAACCGGGACTGAAGACAGACCTTTAGTCCCGGTTGGAGACACCAACCGGGACGAAAGGGTATCGCGCCTGCCGCAACCCCTTTAGTCCCGGTTGGTGTCTGCAACCGGGACTAAAGGTCCCATTCGAACCGGGACTGATACCTGCCGAGCCCCGTCCGGCGTCCTAGCTGCTCGAACCGGGACTAATGCTCACATTAGTCCCTGTTCGTAACGCGGCCGGGATTATTGCTCCGATCCGGCTAGAACGAAAGCCATGTTTTCTACTAGTGCACGTGTACCACTCTAGAACGTTCGCCGCACGCGTCATCGGCATTACCGCGGTGGCCCTCTGCACAGTGCAGGAGGAAGCGAACCGGCTCTTCTGCGAGCGCCAGGTGGCTGCCGGACAAGGCTGTCGCGATGGTCCGTGCACTTTCGCCGTTGGCGGGACGACGACGACGGTGCGGTCGGGCAGGGCGGCCAAGCGTACGAAGTCGTCGTCCGCCACAAGCGAGCCTCCTAGATTTTCTTCTTCTAGTTTTTAGTTAAACTGACGAACATTGACCGTTTTATGTAATTTATGTCTGAACTTTAATGAAATCCGCCATGTTTGATGAAATTTGTTCGTTTTGTTCAAATTGGTTTTGAAATAGATGCGGGCACAGTTGGATGCCTGGCTCCCACTTCAGTGTCCCCGAATTGGTCCCAGATCCCCACCAGTCCACGGGTGGATGCGGTGTCCGATTTAAGGGTCAGTGTTGGAGGCCGACCCGCAAATATGCTCCGTCATCCGTCCCAGACAAGGGGGACCTGTCTGCGGACACTGATGCGGGAGTCGGCCATCCAACGCTGCCCGCATACATCCCGCCCCAATTTTTTTAAGCCCGCACGCCCAATGTTCAAAGGCAGCGGTACTTCTACTTCAATAAGTTCAAGTATTACACTAAAACATTGTTTTCCCCTTTAATCGCCCACAAATGCTCAATCAGATCTTCCTTTAGTTGCTCGTGGGTTGCTCGATGCCGGATTTGTTGGTACATTTGAACAAACTTTTTCAAATGTGGCCGGATTCTGGGCAGGAAGTTCGATAGGATCACCCATGTTCTCAAATTCAAGACTTGCGGCAGCATCGTCGCCCTCATCCTCCACGATCATGTTGTGCATGATCACACAACAGGTCATCACCTCCCACAAGGTCTCTGCATCCCATTGTTTAGCTGGTCCACGAAACAACTGCAAAATGTGCCTGCAGAACTCCAAATGGGTCTCAACATCCTTTTTGGATGCTTCTTGTCTTTGGGCAAAGTGAACCTTTTTCTGGCCAACTGGGTTAGAGATGGTGTTGACAAAGGAAGCCCACAGAGGATAAATACCATCTCAACCAGATAGTAACCCATGTTGTACTCATGCCCGGTGACAGTATAGTGGCAAGGAGGAGCTTTTCCTTCAGCCAGCCTCGCAAACAATGGTGATCGTTGTAGCACATTGATGTCATTGTGAGACCCGAGCATGCCAAATCCAAATATCAAGCTATGCAACAGCTTCAAGAATGATGGTGGGTTTCTTAACATGGCCCTGATATTGCCCTTGTAAAGCTTTTGAGCAGTTCTTCCATTTCCAATGCATGCTGTCAAGAGATCCGAGCAAACCTGGCCACCCTCTTGCTTCCGAGATTGCCAAGAGCCTCTTGGTGTCTATGCCATTTGGTTCTCTCAGGTATTGAGGTCCAAATACCGAGACCACGGCAGTTGCAAACCTGACCAAGGCATCTCTGCATGTGCTCTCAGACATCCGTAGGTACTCGTCCCACGAATCAGCGGCCGTGCTATATGCAAGCATCTGCAGTGTGGCCGTGCACTTCTGGTAACCAGAGAATCCAATCCTTCCCACGGCCCCCATGGTAGAGACGATCGAAGACATTTTTACGCATCCGAAACCGCCAGCGAAAATTGTCAGCGAAGAGGGCATCGGGGGCAAAGTAGTCGGACGTCGGCGTCAAATGGTCGTGCGCCCTGTTGAAGTTGAGCACTCGACGACCCTTGATCGATCCCTTGAAATTGAGAACATGCTCTTCGGCACGCTCCATGTCTGCAAGGACTGCATGCATCATCGTTGTCTCATCCGTGTAGTCATCCTCGTCGGACGAGCTGTCTGATGACTCAACATAGTACTCGTATATGTACTGCATATTCGAATCCATTGCTTCAAAGAAGAAGGGACAAAAAAATTAGCACGGGCATTTCACCAAACAGTTGTCGGGCATGGTGAATACCGTAAGAGCTAATGGTTCATGTGCGGCGGTCGGAGGAGAGGTGTGGAACGGCAGCGGAGAAGAAACGGCTTGGTTCCACGGGTGTATCGCTGGAGGTGACGGACTCGTCGCGTACCTGCAGGGGTGTGCCGGGGCGGCCGGGGTGGTGGAGCAGGGGGCGAAGACAAGAGAGAAAAAGGGAAGGAGAGAAATTTGGAGGATGGAGGCGCGGGGTCCGGGAGGGGTTTCGTTGGGGATTTGGGTGGGCCGGGGGTGTCAAAGTCCTACATGTCTGCTGTCCGAACTCCCGCAAAGCCCCCACCCCACCCCACCCCCCCCAGTTTGTCTCGGCTTTGCTGGAAAAAGTACGTCCGAAACGCTCAGTGGACCGATACAGGCCGCGTTGGATGGCACAACACGTCCGGACCGCGTGGTTCGGACGTATGCTGGCGGTTTGAGGGTCCGCTTTGGAGATGCCCTTAATAACTATTACTGGTACTCTACTGTGTGGTAGTCCTATATATTTATTTTTCTATTTTTTCGAAAAGGAAGATTACCCCCGGTCTCTGCATCGAGCGATGCACGCAGCCATCTTTATTGCATTATTCAACAAGGTCTTGCAAAATAAATACATAGATCAACCCAAAGCAACCTTCCTGGCAGAAAACGTCGCGCTACCTACAAGATTGATGATGTGCCCTAACCTCGCGCCGCCCACACCAAAAAATCTGGTGAATTAAAAAAAAAAGATTGATGATGTGCCCTAATCTCGCGCCACGCACACCAAGAAATCCGGTGAACTCACCAAGCCGCCCGCCGGCTAGCCGAGAGCACCAACCGGTCTAGTAGACTTCAGCATGCACCGCATGCGCACGCTGTAGAATCCATCGCTACCTTCTCTCGCGGTCTCGTTTTTTGGAGCAATCAATGCACTGATCTTGCCAGGCCCTTCTGTCGTCGACGTCACCACAAGGCCGGACATCATCAACCTCCTGTGTGTGCCCATGAAACAGTATCCAGGGCCAAGACCCCGCTGCATCAAACGGTACTCCTATATATGAAATATATGTCAACGAAACTACTTTTGCACTTGAAGTTTTACTTTTACATCTAACATGAGTACGATGCTATGATCGTACGTAGCAATTTGATTCCATACGGTGATTGATTACCGAACAAGCATCCGTCCTATAAAAAGTAGTCGGACGTCTAGTGGACAAGACGTACCCACACTATGCCCACATGTTCTACCCCAGATACAACACCCTACTTTAAGAGCTCTCAGTACACTGAAAAGCGTCTCTGGTCCGATGCTGACCCCCGGGGGCCTAGCTTCAAATATACCAATCGGAAATGTGCATGCATGACGGTACAAAAGAAGGGCGGCTCTGCACGTCTCCAATTGGAAATGCGACCAGAATAAATATTGTAGTAATGCTTATGTTTGTATATTGTACGAAACAAAGAAATTGACTGCACTCGCCATTGCCATTCTAGACTATGACGTCGTGAAACCAGGAGCCGGAGGAGGGAGAAGTCTTCTCCTGACACCTTCTTTTTTCAGACATATTCAGCCATATGCCCAGCGCGACGCGGGAGCTGGCAGACAGTGTCAGTACGGATTCTGTCGAGGATCATGTATTGTGGCACGGCCAAGATTTTGCCCAACTACATCATTGTGTTGCCCCCTCCGGACTACTACTTGCAAACACAACACCATCCTAACACATCGCGCGCGCACACAACAACAACAACAACAACAACAACAACGGAAGATTAATGCACGCCTGATTCACTAAAAAAGTGAAAGATTAATGCACGTCTGGCATTGACGAGAACCACGGTACAACATGACAGACAGTACGAGATCTTGTATTCGGGTTTAAAACCTCGGTGAGTCTCGTACCCCCCATCGTCCCGCCAGGACTAGTTGCCCATGCATAATTAAGTTTAGGCCAACTCTAACGCGGTGACCCATTTCAAACGGACACAAACAATGGTCCAATGCCCTGACGCATCCCAAAACGCCGTTCACTCGGCGTCCATCTGAACGCATTTTCGGTTCAAATTTGGGCCAAGTTTGCGTCCACAGGACATGAGACGGACGCGCCGCGCGTCCTCTCGGTATTCGCCTCGGGACCGCGTGTCGGCCGCCCAACCACCCGCTCCGGTCCTATTAAATGCCACACATGCGCTCGGGCCCGCGTGTCAGCCGCACGGCCACATCCACATCGGTCTTTTTAATGAGACGGCCGCGCGGGTGGAGGGGGCAGTCCACTTCCATACTTTTCTTCTTCCTCTGCTCCCCACACGCCCAACAAACCCTAGCCAGCGCCGCCGCCCCGCCGCTCGCCTCTCGCCAGCTAGAATGGTGTCTAAGTAGATCACGGAGAAGCCCAGGAAGCACGACCGGGAGGCCGGGTTGTCGTCTGGCTAGTCGGGGCCGAGGAGGGACGCGACCATCTTCTCAATCTCGCCGCCCGCTGCGTCGCGACAGCGGCCCTACATCGTCGTGGAGATTTGCCATATGTACTGGAACACGGACACCCCGCTGCCGTGGGGTGACATGCACCTACCAAGCGGGTGGCACCTCAGCCCAGATCGGGTGGCCGTGCCTCCCATTCCCGCGAGCAGCCGCGCTTGTCTGTTGGTGATCAACCGCCGGCGAGCCCAGCTGCCTTCGGACTTCCTCCGCAACGCCAGGTACGTCGTCGACTCACCTCTCTAGGACACATGGTTCTAGGATGAGCACGACATGCGACGGTAAACTTTCTTTGCTACTCGTGCTCCCATCCCGCCACCGGCGCATGCTCTTGCTCTTCGCTACTGGTGCGCGCATGTTCGCCGCCCCCGCCAGCAGTCGTCGACGATGAAGAGCAGGACGAGGTCCTCAAGAAGGTGCTCAAGGACTCCAAGCTCGAGAAGCTCAAGGAGTGGGACGACCTCGAGGTGCAACTCACCTTATCGGCTGCCGGTGACGTCACCATCCCCGAGCCGGAGCGTGGCGTGGTAGTGGAGGAGGAAATGTAGGAGGAGACGGCCTGGAAACACGACGCTGGTGGGGCAGTCTTGGTCGCGACGACCATGCTCATCACGCCGGAGTACGTGTCTGCCCCGGCCGTGTAGGTGGGCGGAGAGACGTGGTCACCGTCACCGCCATGTTCAGGCATCGCCGAAGTTGCAGCAGGCGCCGCCCACCCACCTGTGGCAGTCACCGCCCTTCGTCGACCTCACCGCGGACGAAAGCGACAGCCAGGACGGCGGCGACGACCGAGACTAGAAGATCTAGGGTTTTTCTTTATTTTAAGTTATTTTTATATTTAAGTTTAAATGTACAGCGACGAGGACGGGACTTTTGGAACAATTGTAATATATTTTAAATTTAAGTTCGAGTTAAAATTATTTCTATGTGCACTGGAAAGGGAAAGTACGCCCGTTTGACGCTGTCAATGATTCGTCCAGTTACACGGTGGACACGTACGGTTCTGACGGCGGGTTGTGCCATTCGTTTGACCCATCCACGGTCGTTGATCGGTGGCGCATAGTCCCCACGGCGTCGGGCTCCGATTCGGAGGTCAACAAACATTGGCATGCTTTACGCCCCATCCGGTGCGGACATGAGGCGAGCCCACCGCCCACCATGCGAGGCAGAGGGCGCAGGAGGCCGAGGCCGCGGAGGCGGAGTTGCACGCTGCTGCAGAGGCGAAGCCGCAATGGGTGACCGTGGGGTGGCAGCGTCGAGCTCCAACCACGAGGCCGGCCCGTCCACGTATATCATGGACCTCACGTCGACAGGTAACGTCCATGGCACGGGCTCCGACGAGAAAGAGTAGGGCATGGGAGGCGGTGGCGCCCCATGTCTCATGTCGGCCAGTCCGTGTTCCATGTCATACTCTTTCTTGCCGGCGACCGGACATTCACTTTGCGGGTCTTACGGCCGCTAGACATGGGCCCGAAAGGGAACAACGAGGACTCGGAGGACGGTCGCCAGTGAAGATTTAATCTAAGTTTTACATTGCATGTAATTATATGAATTTGAGGATTTGCTGCATGTCGGCAGACGGCCGAATTGGCTAGGTTCGGCTGTAGATGCTCTAAGAAACAACATTCAAATCACGCTTGTCATCCCGGCGCTAAAAGTCTGCTTTTCTGCGGCAGTGTCATTCAAACAGCCAAATGCCATAGGGGTGAATGTTAGGAGGAGACTCGGACTCGCACACGGCTATGTAGCAAGAAGATATGATGCACAGAGCATGACAACAAGAGAATGGGATTTGCAAACTTAGCAGAAATTAAAGAGAGGGGTTAGCGCGTAGGGGTCTCGGTAAGTAGTATAGTGTTTTCTTAACAAAAAGTAGCGGAGTTACGCAGGGGAAATTCGCAGGACATGAATCATGATACAGAGATAGTTTCGTCTCTGTACCCACTACCCACATTGACAGATACACAGACGAACGGGTAATGCTGAGAGTGATAGATCAACATCAACATCACAATAGGAGCATGTGCATGCTTGGCTCGTGATGGCGTGTGGTGGCGGCCAAACTTACCAGCATCACTACCAGAAGATTGAGTCGAGTAAATAGCACAGTAGCGATAGACACAACAATACACAGGATGCACGGTAAAAAAAAGAAGAGAGAAGAACTCCAATCAATCGTATAAAAACCAAGAAAATAGTACTAGTACAAAAGATGCAGAGCAACCAAGTTCATTTCTGAACCGCACAGCACAACGTGATGTTGGTGGTTACATGACCAGTCGATCCCCTAAGGGCGCGCCTAAAAACGATGCATGGAAGATCGCCTGCATCTCGACTCGAGACATACTGACTCGCATTGAAGGTAAATCTCATCCACCCCGCAAAAAGGAAGAAGTAAATCTTCCTTCACGACGCGGAATGAGCAGGACATATTACTCAACGGTGGCGGTCCGAGAGCATAATCCATTATTGGACCAGAACATGTCTACGCCTCCACCTGCACCTCCACCTGCATGGCAACGTTCGGCGCTTCGTTGGCCCTACATCAAAAGAAGGCATTTTAGTTTAGTGGAGTATATACTGCACAACATAGATAGATATATAGAACGATGCATTCTTGTCATCAACATAGATGGTCTTTTTTTTTTTTGCGAATGGTCGTGCCTAGCTACATGTGGTGTGCATCATTGTATACTTGAAATGGACATTCATCGTCTGCTGCTAATTTGTTAATTTAGTCGCATCTAAATTAAGTTAAACAAGCTGCGAGGCCTGGGCCCGGGGAAATCTTTTTTAGACAAAAAAGACATGAGGACAAGATTTAGCACCGGCATTTCCAGATAAGAAAGTAAAACGAGCTACTCCCTCCATCCTTTTTTTTTTTTGCGAGAAACTTCCAATCTATTCATCTTCAATCATGGCAGTACAAAGAACAACAGAGGTAATAAAAATTACAACCATGTCCGTGGACCACCTAGCGACGACTACAAGCACTGGAGCGAGCCGAAGGCGCGCCGCTGTCATCGCCCCTCCCTCACCGGAGCCGGGCAAACCTTGTTGTAGTAGACAGTCGGGAAGTCGTCGTGCTAAGGCCCCATAGGACCAGCGCACCAAAGTAGCAACCATCGCCGATGAAGAAAGTCGTAGATCAGAAGGATCAAACCTGTAAACACCCAAACAAAGACGAACGAAGACCGGATCCAAACAGATCCACCGAAGACCAGCACCGACCGAATCCCGCGAGATCCGACGGAGACAAACCTCCACATGCCCTCCGACGATGCTAGACACACCATCGGGACGGGGATAGAACGTGGGAGACAATATTCCTACTAAGGGATATCGCCGCCGCCACACAGCCCCAACCAAGACGCTGAATCTAACAAGAACGAGAACGGGGTCGCTCCCGCCGGCGGGGGGCCGAGATCCTCCGCACCTCCATGGCCTAGAGGCCATCGGAGATGGGGCGGACCGGCGGCGGCGCCGACGGGAGGAGGAAAGAGATTACTCCCTCCATCCTTAAAAGAGTGCACTTCCAACTTTGTTGGAAAGTCAAACTTTTTTTATGTTTGACCTTATTTATACAATAATACATCAACATTTATGCCATCAAATTAGTAACATTAAATTCATGATAAATTATATTTTCATCATATACCTATTTGGTTTCACAAACATTGATATATTTTTGTACAAGCTTCGTCAAATTTTGAGATAGTTTGACCCTCCAACAAAGTTGGAAGTACACTCTTTTAAGGACGGAGGGAGTACGTGCGGCGGCGCGGGGCGGTCGGTGCTGTGGCGCGACGGATTAGAGGGGCGGAGGAGCAGCCTGTGCGCGGCCGAGGGTAAAGTGGCGTTCGCACTACGGGGGCTCGCGGATGAGCTGTTTGCCGCAGCAGAGTACGTCGGAGACTCGGCTTCGACGTGCGCGGCAGGCCCCCGAGGTTGCTGACGAGCGGCGTGTGCCGGACGGCGGGTGGCGGACCTTCGGCATGAGCGTCCGGGCGGCCGAGGGTGGGAAGTGGGAACTGGCGGCGTGTGCGCGGCGGCGGGTGGCGGACCATCGGCATGCGACTACGGGGCTCCGGGCGTGGGCCCTGGATGCGACCAGCGGCGTGTGCGCGAAGGCCGGTGGCGGGCCATCGGCAAGGGTGTGCGCGGCTGCGATTGTTGGTTACCGAGCGGTGTGCACGGCCGCGGGTGCAGTCAGTGCCAGCCAGGGTCCACCTACGCCCGGAGACAGCCTTGTACAGTAGCTACTTTTAAGAAAACACTCTCAACGCCTCAGGCAACGACGGCCCGGGCGGCCTGATGCCTGGCTACGCCCCTAGGAGCAGTGCTTCGAGGTGAACGCGAGCAATGATGCATATGCATGAAGAACAAGCAAGAAGGCGTACGTGTCCTGCTCGAAGAAGGCGAAGAATGCTCCGATCCCGGTGGCGGCGGCGATGGCCCAGACGAGTAGAGCAACGGGGAGATTGAGTCCAGCCGCCCCCATGACCATGTAGCCGAAGGAGAAGGTGAGCAGCGTGGTGAGAATCCACACGGACGCCTTGAGGCGATCCCGGCACGGCGAGCCGGGGGGCGCTCTCTTGTAGAACCATATGCAGCCGAAGAGGAGAACGAGGTCGGCGTAGGAGGTGGCGACGAAGGCGACGATGGCGGCGTCGCCCTTGGAGTGGAAAACAGCCATGACGGAGTTGAAGGTGAGGAACACGAACATCCCGAAAAGAAAGAACCAGGGGAACCTACGGCCGCCGGCACGGATGGGTGCGGGCAGACCGGGCGGCATCATATTAGTTGGTGGAGCGGTGCAGTTGCTCGGCAAGGGCTGTGGCGAGAGGAAGATGGAGCAGGTGGTAGGGAGCTCGAGTGAGGTGATATGCGAGGGGGAAGAGAGACTGAGAGAGAGAGATATAGAGACGTGTGATTGATGTGCATGTGGAGGGGAAGAGAGAGATTGTGATGGGCGTGACATGTTTCGGGGAAAGCCAAGGTAACATGTGGCGGGGAAAGCCAGATAGACAGCATCAATTGTGGTCCACAGGTCCTTCAAGGTGTGCATGCACAGGCACATAAAATCTCCTCGTACAGCACTCCTTTTTCATCAGCCATCCGCACAGCACTCCTTTTTCATCAGTGCATCAGGCACAGTTAGGTTTAACCCCGACTTCTTCCATTTACACATGTCTGCATCAGAAGGATAAGTTTAGTTTTTTGGTTGGCAAATTCCTTCTGCACCAAACGATGTTCAGTACTCCCTCCGTAAAGAAATATAAGAGCATATAGATCACTATTTTAGTGATCTAACCGTTCTTATATTTGTTTACAGAGGGAGTACTCGCCAGTGCATCGGTCTATGTTGAGATCGAGTGACTAAATTTAGAATTTCTTTGGAGGCAAAAGATTTGCCTTATTCATTGATTAAGAGGAAGAAATAGTTTAAGATTTGTGTTACCGCAACCAAAGTGTTACACCATCGAAACATAAAAGGCCACTACTTTCTGGGCATGATTGATATTTTGCACCCGCGGCGACCTAAGTGACTGAATTCTGTGGTTGAAAGGAAGGTATGATGGGCTTTTGCGGGGTTGACCGATCGTTCTCCGGCGTGTCACGCAGGTGGTGACAAGGAAAAGCGTGCTGTCACGCAGTCACAGCAAAGAGGGTTTTTTTTTTTTTTTTTGCAGAAAAGCAAAGAGGGTTGTTCTGAGGCAAAGTATTATTTTAATCCAAGATAGGTTGCCAGATCCGATGTGTGTATCCCACCCGTGCCTTCTTGTAGTATGAAAAGTCACGTACTACAATTACTAGGATAATTGCCTGGAGCAGGGGATGGTAACGGGCTCGCGCTAAGGAAAACAAGAGAAGTTGGCCACAAACAAATTTAATTGCCATCTCGTCGGATCTCTGCCCCGCTTTTACTACAATTACTACGAGACTAATTAGACGTAGTAGCTAATTAAACAAAGTTCAGGGTTACAACGACCCAACCAGAGGTAGGGTACAGTACTTGTACTATGAATAGGAGTGTGCGGACGGCATGTGGTGTTGGCGACGCGCAGCGTGGATTCTATTGGATGATGATGACTCGAAATGTGACGAGACTGAATGTCGACTCGCCACGTAGCAGGAGGAAGCTTCCCGGAAGTTAGCTCGCGTGGGGTTTAGGCCATCTTCAACTCTTTTTTTTATGGTATAATACATGTCTCATTTATCTCATCAGGATCGTAGTACAACCCACATACACACCGACCTGACAAAAACTGAAAAGACAATAGAACGCTAGTCTTTGCACAAAAGAACATCAAACAAGAAAGAAAATTACAATCAAGACCGAAGAATCCTCTGAGCTCGACACCAACACACGTCACCTGCCTCTGGCGCCACCACACTTGCCTCTGGCATCACCTGGCTCTGGTGCTCCCTGTAGTGCCCGGAATTGGGGCGGCGACCCCTCTTCTTCGACGGTGGTGGACCCCGTGGTCGTGCGGGCGACTCAGAGACCGGATCTCGAGGTGGTGATGGCCTTTCTGAGGCTCGCGGCGGTATGGGAAGTCCCCTTCATCAATAGATCGGGTTCGACGCGGCTCGGCAGGTGACACATGCGTCTTTTCTAGAGACGTCGAGCAATGCCGTCGCTGGCAGTTGAAGCTGCTGGCGGATGCGCTGCCGGCGGATGCTACGCACGACGTCTCATGCGGATGCGTCATATCATGCCTGCTACCGGCAGGTGATGCACGGTGGCTCTGGTGGAGGTGTCATATTTAGCCTGTTGCTGCTGGATTGAAGGTAGGGCGACAGTGGTGGGAGGCAGGCGGTATGAGACGTCTTTGTCTTTCGGTGTCTTCTCCAGAGGTATCCGGTTATCAAGGCATCAGTAGCCGGATAAGAGATGATGGTACATACGGTTTCAACGACGAGTTTATGCACTCCGGTGGAAACACAAGATCTCTAATCAGGCTATGTCGACGCATGCCTGTGTCGTGACCTTGCTGAAGGTGGTGGAACCTGTTGAGTATCGTGATTAGATTGGAAACATAGGATAGACTAGGAAGTATTCTAGCTTGTCTTGTACTCCAAGAAGATCATGTACTTCTATATATATGCCCACGAAGCTTAAGCAATACATCCATCGATTTTACCAATCCCTCTCCATCCCCTCTAACATGGTATCAGTTTCCGTCTCTCGATCCTAACCATAATCTTCCGCTCCCTGCTGCCGCCGCGCCTTGTGGCCGCCGCCGGTGCATCTTTCTGCCGCCGCCGCAGTATCCCTCCCACCCGGTTGCCCGAGAGTGCCTCCCCTCCCAATCGCCCCAGCCCTCCCAATCCCAGCCTCCCGCTCGCTTGCTCCCTCCCGATCGAGCAGCCCTCCCGATCCCAGCCCTCCTGCTCGCTCCCTCCCTCCCGATAGAGCAGCCCTCCCGCTCGCTCCCTCCCGATCGCTACCTTTCCTTCCCTTCCCTCGCAGCGAACCCATCGAGCAGCCCTCCCGATTCCAGCAGTGAGCGGCAGAACGGGGCGGGCGGCATTTGCGGCGCGGTAGTGCTAAACATGTCGAACAACGCATGCTGAGTTCTTATTTTTCTTTTTTCATGATCTACTTGGTATTAATATGTCAGAATTTGCATCAACATTTGTCAAAGAAAAAGTATTTGCATGAAATAATAATGCATGTAATTTCATTAAACTTTACCAACTTATTTGTATACAAAAAGCACACAGACTAAAGGAAACACTGCAGTATGAAAGAAGTTGGGAGACGGCTAGCGTGGCAATGTTAGAAGCAGAATTGCAACTAAAAAAAGAAGCACAAATGCAACAAAGGAACAAAGAAAATGCAGAACAAATCACTAGAAAACAAAAGGCACGAGAAAGCAAATCACGAGAACAAGCTGTCGCTTTACTAGCCGGCGATAAGATTTGGTCAAGAGATGAGGAAAGCGCAAATGCCTTGCACGTGGGCATGTTGGATACTTAAACCGAACGGCTGCACGGGCCTGGAAGGCCTCAAAGATCACAAACACTCCATTGTGGGTGGAGCACAAATTACATGACTACTTCACTCTTGGTTCATCAACAAATTTCGTTCTAAGTTTCACTCTTTCGTAGTATCACCCTTGGTGAGTCATGCATACCATGTCACTGGCAGTTGTTAAGAGGGAGGAATACGGTCGGGGAAGCATAAGCAACTAGTGTTATTGCATACTTGGAAGGGACCTTTTGTTGGTTTGGTCTGCACGCTTGGAAGGGAACACGTCGACGAGGGCGACGGATGACAGAGCAAAGGCAATCAGAAGTTGAGAACAGTAACGACATGATGACCGAATCAGCCGGCCCCCCGCCACTTTCGTCGCATCACTGACAAAAAGCTGCCCCCTGGGAGCCTATCTTGAATTACTCCAATTGGAAATGTGACCAGAATAAATATTGTGGTTGGAACACATGTACTCCTATGGTTGTATATATTGTAGGAAACGAACAAATTGACGTAGAGAAAGCACGACGCGGGAGCTGACGGACAGTATCCGTAGATCCAGACGTATTCTGTCAGAGGGTCATGTAGCACGGCCAAGATTTTGCCCAACTACCCCAGGTACTTGCACTGTGCGCCCGACAGAACACCAGCTACTTGCACCCAACTACTACCAGGTACTACTTGCATGGGCAAATTAATGGACGTTTGAGATTGACGAGAACCACGGTACAGCACGACAGATGGTATATGTACGTGTTCTTGAAGGCCAAACAGCAAGTTCAAAACCTTGGTGAGTCATGGTGCCCATGCCTAATGTGGCCAGTTAATTAATTACTCACCCGCTAGAGATGCAGATAGAGATGCAGATGCAGTACGTAGGTCTTTAATTAGGAGCACTCCCACCTGAATGAAAACCGATGCAAGGCAAAAAAAAAAAAAGGAATGATTAATTAATGTGCTAAACCAATGCACGGTGTGCGTGCGTGGGGTGGGTTGCGCCGTACTCCCTTCTTCTCCACCGCCACTTCGTCGACGACGAGTAAGATTTTCAGGCGCGACAGCTGAATGCGGAAGTGCGACATGCCATTGCCATTGCCAGGCACTGTGCCATGCCGCAAAGGAATTGCGTGCATGTTGCGCCCCTCCGCCACCATTACGGGCGGTCGAGGAAGCTTCCTGTGAGGAACGGAGGAAACTTCGTGCACCCCCGAACGTTTCTCAGCCATTGCGTGTACGCGCGGACGGATCAACAATTCGTGTACTGTACAACCGCCCGAAACAAAAAAGATCGCCCGGCCGGTGGGGATCTCTCTATGTGTTCTGTTGCGGTCCGGGAATGGGATTAATTCTTTATGCCATTAGACGCACTCACATGTGCTTAACTTCTCGTATTATATTACAACAATCTAGGAAAACAAGTGCGCACCAAGGGTAAAATAAAGAACTAGCATTTCGAACCAGAAGCACATCATTTTTTTTTTTGTTGCAAGAAACCTGCAGGAGCACTTCCTTTTCATATAGAAGGGAAAAAAAATAGACGGCTTATGTACAGAGCGACAATTTTTTTGAAGGAACTTGACGAAAACCCCTAGCCTGGACACACACAAATGCAAAGTAACCAATACCCTCGCTGCTGGCTTGTGGCTTATAGCAAAAGCCATCGCCCTCTAGTCCTGGACACACACACATGCAAATTCCTTTTGTGCTGTGCCACATCGACCGGTGACGAGGACCATCCATCATTGTCCAATCTATCCAGAATCGGACTACGGTATAGTCCTAGATAGCAGCTGTCCATCCATGGTTTCACTCGGCGCTTCATTGGTTCTGCAAATAAAGCAGCAACAACATTAGCTTCTGTCATTCTTGTCAGCATGTTTAAGTACATTAATTGTCATGCCAACATGCGACGTGAGAATGAATATAATGTGTACTACTTGAATTCAGCTTCAGAAAGACAACTGATCTTGAAATCGATACTGTATACGACAGTAGAAAAACTGTGGATCAAGTAGTACCTGCCCTGGTCGAAGAAGACGGAGAAAGCCCCAATCCCAGTGGCAGCGGCGATGACCCAGAGTAGCAACGCGATTGGGAGCGTGAGCCCAGCCGTGCCCATGACCATGTAGGTGAAGGAGAATGTGAGCAGGGTGGTGAGCGTCCACACCGAGGCTTTGAGCCGGTTCCTCCGTGCCGAGCCTTGGAACGAACTCTTGTAGAGGAAGAGGCAGCAGAAGAGCAGCACGAGGACGACGTAGGAGGTGGCGACAAAGGCGACGATCGCCTCGTCGCCCTTGGAGTGGTAGACAACCATGACGGAGTTCAAGGTGAGGATGCCGAACAGCACAACGACGAACTGGTGCAGTACTGCGTAACATCGATATATAATTATATGTATGTAGAACTAGATGAATGAATAGTCGAAAATGAAATATACATTGATTTTTTGCTGCTATTTCTCGTTTGAGAAATATAGGAAACGAATTTTTTTTTTATTTTTTTTGGCGAGAAGTAGGAAACGAACGTTGAATATGTGGACTAACAGCACGTCCAAAAGGAAAGAAGAACAAGGCGTACAGTGGCGGTGGAGAAAAGGGAGATGGAGAAAGTAGAAGTAGGAGGTGGTGCAGGGGCTGACCGGTGGCAACTCGTCGCCGTCGAAGGGCGGCCGGGAAGAAGGGAGAAAGTAGAAGTAGGAGGTGGTGCAGGGGCTGACCGGCGCAACTCACCGACGAAGTGGCGGTGGGGAAGAAGGGAGGAAGTAGAAGTAGGAGGTGGTGCAGGGGCTGACCGGCGGCAACTCGTCGCCGACGAAGTGGCGGTGGGGAAGAAGGGAGAAAGTAGAAGTAGGAGGTGGTGAAGGGGCAGTCCGGCGGCACCTCGTCGCCGACGAAGTGGCGGTGGGGAAGAAGGGAGAAAGTAGAAGTAGGAGGTGGTGCAGGGGCTGACCGGCGGCAGCTCGTCGCCGACGAAGTGGCGGTGGGGAAGAAGGGAGAAAGTAGAAAGTAGAAGGAGGAGGGGTTGCAGGGCTAACCGGCCGCAACTCGTCCGAGAGAGAAATGGAGAGGGAGTCCCGTCAAACAAAAAATTTAATTCCCGTCAAAAAAAGAAATGGAGAGGGAGAGAGATTGTTACCTGCCCTCCTCGAAGAAGGCCGAGAAAGCCCCAATCCCGGTGGCGACGCCGATGATCCAAACGAGCAGCGCGACGGGAAGCTTAAATCCAGCCGTCCCCATTACCACGTAGCCGAAGCAGAAGGTGAGGAGAGTGGTGAGCGTCCACACCGAGGCCTTGAGCCGGTTCATCCGGGTTGAGCCGGGGTCCGCGGCCGCGCTCCTGTAGAACCAGAGGCAGCAGACGAGTAGCAGCAGGTTGAGGTAGGAGGTGGCGACGAAGGCGAAGATGGACTCGTCGCCATCGGAGAGGTACACCGCCGCGATGGAGGTCAAGGTGAGGAAGCCGAACAGCACAGCAGCAACGGACGCCCAAGAGAATCTGCCGTCGTCGCGGAGCCGCTCCGCCGGCATGTACCAGGGGATGCCATTTTCATGACTGTCGTCATGGTGGCCCTCCGCCCCTCCGGCAGGACGTGACTGCGACTGCAGCATGTGTTCGGACAGCTAGCTATGGACTGAGTAGTGAGATCTTGAGTATACTGAGGGATCTAATGGCGATGCAAGAGGAGAAAGGCGGTGATGCTGCCGAAACAAGCTTAGGTATCTGTCAATATATGGCCGAGACTTGGACTTGGTTCTGCTGTTGGCGTGTTGTCTTTGCTCTAATCTGGTTAAACCGTGTGATTAGTTTAGTAGTCGGAAGGGAGAGAGAGTGCAGAGGGTCGCAGAAAAGAAATCCCCCTCCCCTCCTCCCCGACCCCGCCTCGCGCCGCCTCCCCGGGCGGCGGCCGGGGCGGCCCGCCCGCCACCTCTCTTCGCCCCTCCCCTCCGTCCTCTCTCCCCCGCCGCCGCCGGAGGGGGCCCCCGGCTCTGGCCGGGTGGTTTCGGCGGCGGCGGGACTTCCTTTCCTCCGCGCGCGGCGCCCTCCCCGGGGCTGGGTTCGGCGGCGGGTGCAGCTCGGCAGGCGGCGGTCCGGCGTCCTGGCGGCTGGCGCGGTGGTGATGCTGCTTCTTGGCGGCAGGGCGGCCTGGTGGCGCTGGGTGGCCGGCGGCGCGACCCCGGCCCAGATCTGGGCCCTTAGGGCCCCATCTGGGTCCTAGCGGGCCGGCGCCGGCGTGGCTTCGCTGCCTCTGGCGCGGTGAAGTGGAGGAGCGGCTCGGAAAGGGAGCGGCGGCGCCAACGGCACGCCTTCTGCAGCGCGACGGCGGGAGCTTTACGGGCATTTGAGGGCCTGGCCGGGCCTGTGGGCCCACGGGCCTGGTTTGCTCCTGCTATTGCGTCCGGTCGGATCCCGTTGGTGACGGTGGAGGTTGGGCTCTCCCGCGTGCTGACGGTGCTGCAGCTCCGTGTCCCGGCTTCTCTTCTTCGCTGTGCAGGTCCCACTTCGCGGTGCCGTGGTGAGACAACGTGGGAGACTCAAGACCGTGTTGGCGCAGGGTGGTGGACGGTATGGTGGCATGCTCCGGAGCACCCGGGGTGATGGTTGGGATCGGGAGAAATCCCTGTCGGCCTGGCCGACTCCGACGCGGTGGCGCCTGAGGGTGCCGCCGGACCTTCCTGGAGGGCGTTGGGTGCCACCCTCCCTTTCTCCTCGTCGCGTACCGGGGGAAACCCTTGCAGCAGCGTCGTCATCGTCGCGTTCCTTCTTGGAGGTGTTGTGTGGTACCGGCGCTTCGGAGTCGGAGCTTGGTGGAAGATCCCCGGTGGGGCGCAGCGGTCGCGAGGCTTCTTCGTTTTTGTTGATCCGCCGTTGTCGGCATTTGTTTCTTTTGTATTTTCTCTTTCGATTTTTTTGGGCGTGCCTGTGCTGCTTCCGCCCCAGCACCTATCGTTAGCTGTATCGGTGATGATTGCTTTGTAATAAAAAAGCAGGGGGAAACCCTATTTCGGCGAGGTATCTGTCAATATATAGGGTGAGCGAGGGGACAGCGTGTACGGCCGTATATGCTGCCTGTGTGGCACGCCAGCTTGGCCAGGTCCCGCTGTCTACCACTATAACTGTACTGTTGATTTGGGCATGGTCGATATACAGAAAAGCCCTCGGTTTGCTTGTGGCCTCGAACGAGTTATAATCCCCTCTCGTTAGGGTTTTTTTCTCTCGACGGCGGCGCCGTCGTTGAGTCTTCTCCCCTGCCGGACGCCTCCGTTGTGCACCGCTCGGGCTGCCCGGCTGGTCCAGCGGCGGGGTCCCGGGTCTAGGGATTATCCACAGTCCGTCTTTCCTCGTCGGACTAGGGTCTCCAGATTAAGGATGGCGGCCGCTGTTGCAAAGCTGTCGGGGCTGTCGGGATGTTATGAACTCGCACAGAGGCTGGTGGTGCTTGGTGAGGAGCGACTTGCAGCTGGGCTTCGTGACAAACCAGTACACTGTTTGAGTTATAGGAAGGTACAGATCGCTTCTGATTGGGAACACCGTCAGGACACGAGCAAGGATTACTCGATGAGGAAAAGGCCTCCTGAACTATATGCATCCAACACTGGCTTATGGAAAATCAACAGGACCGGGACTATGGCCGGAAATAATTTTGTTGACACTGATTTGATATCGGCGACCCCTGCTATAGGGGATTGCCGGACGCAATGAAACTCATAAGTTGGAATTGTCGGGGTATCCTTGGAGCCCCGACAGTTCGCTCGCTTTTGGACATCCAAAGGCGACACAACCCTGATGCGTTCTTTCTGTCTGAGACGCATCTAGATGAAACTAAGGCAGATGAGTTGATGGTTAAGCTGCGCATGGACCATAGGATTGTTGCCCCAAGTTTGGATGGAAGAAAGGGTGGTTTGCTCTTAGTCTGGAAGAAGGATCTACTCCCGGACTACCACTCTAGATTTCATTGATGTTTCAGTTGCTGGACCAAGCGGTGATATGTGGAGGCTAACATGTATCTACGGTGAACCAAGTTGGGAAAATAAAGATCGGACGTATCATATGCTGATAGATCTTCATGCCCAATCCAGTTTGCCTTGGACGGTTATTGGAGATTTTAATGAGATTTTGTACTCATGGGAAAAAGAAGGTGGCGCCCCACGACAACATTCACGACTCCAAGCTTTTCAAGATGCACTCTCAGACTGTATGCTAGAGGATATTGGCTACGAGGGTGACAAATTCACATGGTTTCGTGGGGGACTACGGGAGAGACTTGATCGGGCCGTGGCTAATGCCGGTTGGATCCTCATGCATCCGCAGGCAGGGCTGTGTAATCTCGGAATGGGCAAGTCGGACCACCGGCCCATATGCCTTGACACGGACCATCTTTCTGGTGTGGCCGATAGCAGCCCTGTTTACAAGCAAAAATTCGAAGCCCGGTGGCTGGCTGAAGATACAGTTGAAGAGATCGTTAAAACGGCCTGGCAAAAGGCTAGTCATCGGGGCTTGTGTAATTCAGCAAAAGGAAAAATAGATGAAGTGCTCGTTGACCTTCAGGTTTGGGACAAGCAGGTTTTGAGAGGACCTCGCACCCGGCTCAGGAAGGCTCAGAAAGATCTTGAGGCTCTAACACGCTTGCCGTTCTCTACCGAGGTCAGTATGAAGCAGAAGGAACTAGCTGTCTTGATTGAAAATTTACTAGAGCAAGATGAGATCTACGCCGGGGTGACCGAAATTCCTCTTATTTTCAACATTTTGCTTCAGCTCGTAGGAGAAGGAATCTAATAAAAAAACTGAAGGGTGTGGGTGATGTATGGATAGAAGGCAATGATAATCTAAAACCTCTTATTCGTGATTATTTTACCGGTCTTTTTACTTCTGATGTGGCAGGAACCGATGTGAACCTTTTAAACTCGGTTAAACCATGTGTAACAGGGCCTATGAATGACCTCCTTACAGCCGCATATACTAGGGAGGATGTTTGCAAAGCTCTTTTCCAGATTGGAGATATGAAAGCTCCGGGTCCAGACGGACTTCATGCACTGTTCTTTAAAAGGTTTTGGCACATTATTGGTGATGATTTAACTGATGAGGTCCTAGCTGCTATAAATGGGAAGAAGATACCAGATGGGTGGAACTCAACAAATATTGTATTGATTCCAAAGGTGGAGTGCCCAGAGGTAATCACTCAGTATAGGCCCATTAGTCTTTGCAATGTGGTTTATAAGATCATTGCAAAGATGCTTGCGAATAGACTTAAGAAAATTTTACCCGAGATAATTTCGGAACCACAAAGTGCTTTTGTTCCTGGTCGCCTAATAACTGATAATGTTTTGGTTGCATATGAGTGCTTTCATGCAATTAAAAAGAAAACTCATGGATCCCAAGGTTTCTGTGCGGTGAAGTTGGATATGAACAAAGCATATGACCGGGTTGAGTGGGGTTTTCTAAAGGAAATAATGATCAGGATGGGTTTTGATTTGCAGTGGGTTGACATGATAATGGAGTGTGTGTCCTCGGTCAGTTACAGAGTGAGATTTAATGACACTGAGTGTGAGGAATTTGTTCCAACCAGAGGACTGAGGCAGGGAGACCCTTTATCTCCATACTTATTCTTATTATGTTCTGAGGGTCTCTCTAGTTTGCTGGCTCATGAAGAGGAGGTGGGTGGACTGGAAGGTATTCAGGTGTGTAGGAATGCACCCTCTATTTCTCACCTGTTGTTTGCCGATGACTCGCTGATATTGATGAGAGCCAATACACATAATGCTAGCACCCTTAAAAGGGTGTTGGATACATATTGCAGCAGCTCAGGACAGTTGGTCGGTACTGCGAAATCGAGTGTGTTTTTTAGCCCCAATACAAATATTGTGGTCAGAGAGGATGTATGTCGAGAGCTGAACATTGTTACTGAGGCCCTATCTGACACATATTTGGGGCTGCCAACATTGGTTGGCGTGGATAAAAGCGATTGTTTTCAACATCTTGTTGATAGAGTCTGTCAGAGATTGAAGGGATGGAAGGAAAAAAATCCTATCTATGCAAGGCAAAGAAATATTGATAAAATCAGTAGCTCAGGCAATTCCTTCTTATGCAATGTCAGTTTTTAAGCTCCCTAAAGGTATTTGTAAAGCTATTACTGATGAGATCTCAGGCTTTTGGTGGGGAGATAATGAAGAGAAGAAGAAGATGCATTGGTATGCATGGTGGAAGATGTGCATTCCGAAGAAGAAAGGGGGACTTGGATTTAGGGACCTACACAGTTTCAATAATGCTATGTTAGCAAAGCAGTGTTGGCGCCTTATTCAAAACCCTGATTCTCTATGTGCACGTGTCTTGAGCTCGAAATATTATCCGGATGGCAATATTCTGAAGGCTGGCCCAAAGAAAGGTTCTTCATTCACTTGGCAAAGCATTGTTGCAGGAATACAAACTTTTAATCGTGGATGCATTTGGCGTGTGGGAACTGGTGAAAAAATTGATATTTGGCAGGATCCTTGGATCCCCACTAGTGTGACACGTAAAGTGATTACCCCCCGCGGAGCTGTTATGTTAAGTAAGGTTGAGGACCTTATTGATCCACACTCAGGCCAATGGGATGAAATGCTAATTAGGGATAATTTTTCACCTGTGGATGTTCATCGAATATTGCAAATACCCCTACATGTACAAGGTATAGATGATTTTGTGGCATGGAATTATACAAGGTCGGGAACATTTTCTGTCAAGTCTGCTTATCATAGGGAGTTTGAACATCAATTTGGAGGCAGACTAGTGCGACCGGATGGCCAAGGTAACGCCTAGATCAACCCCATATGGAAGACTAATTGGAACCTATGTATCCCAGGGAAGATCAAGCACTTCGCCTGGAAGGTTCTTCGCGGCTCTCTTCCTTGCTATGGAATTTTGGCTGGGCGCCATGTCCCCTGTGTGACGCAATGCCCATTTTTTCGGGTGGGGCATGAAGATATCCAGCACTGCCTTTTCACCTGTCGCAGAGCAAGAGATGTCTGGAGAGCTTTGGGACTGAATGAGACTGTGCGACACGCAGTGGCTCAAGATAGATCAGGATCGATCACGCTGGAGGTGTTAGCCAGGACGGAGAGGGGCTCAAATGAGGTACCAAATCCTGAACTGCTAATGGTGGCGGCCTGGTATATATGGTGGCAAAGGCGAGAGTTCGTCAAAGGAGAAACCATTCAAACTCCAGAACGAACAGCGATTTCTATACGAGTAATTGCGACTAATTATTTCAGAGCATATAGTCAAAAGCATAAAGATCGGACAGGTGATTTCATGTGGAAGAAGCCTAGTAGGGGGACAGTCAAGATAAATGTGGATGCATCTGTTTCGCAGGAGAATGGGGATGGAGCTACCGGAGCTATAGCACGAGATGACTGTGGCAATTTTATTGCCGCCGCAACCTGGTTGCTACCAGCCGTGACTTCTGTGGATTCCGCAGAAATTCATGCCATTAGAAATGGGCTATATTTGGCGGGCCAGATTGGATGTAACAGCGTGCAAGTGGAATCAGACTGTAGCTTTGCAGTGGACGCGATCAAACAACCTGACAGTTACCAGGGACTTGATGTTGCGTTGTTGGCAGAGTGCAAAAACTTATCAACTGGTTTTGCAAAAGTGATCTTCACGCACTGCTTCAGGGAAGCGAATGCTACGGCAGATGAACTAGCTAGATATTGCTATAGTACTAAATCGTCTAGTTTTTGGGATGAGTCTATCCCTGATTTTATTTCTCACTTGCATGTAAATGACTTATCTATTGTCTGAGAAATAAAGTCGTTTTTTGCTGTCAAAAAAAAAAAAAAAGAAGCCCTCGGTTTGCTTTATTTATACGTAGCAAGCCCCTCAAACAAAAAGCAAAAGGAATTGGACTAGCGGGTTTTGAACCCAAGACCAACTGCTAAATGGCTCCCCTGTACAACCACCAGAATAACGAAGGTTCTTGTTTAGCTAGCGCGACTATTCTGTATATTGTATATCTACGTGGACCGAAAAAAATTAAAGACGAAATGTATATCTATCTAATAACCATAAAATGGGAGACAGGCGGTTAGAACCTGTGTCATCGTGGTACGCTCGCGCCTAACCTAACCACCAGGCTACAATGACAAATGATGCCCATAAAGGATAAACATAATATATATTAGTATTTCTTTTGTTATACGTAAGAAAACAAATATTCTAGTGTTTGTGACATTTTAAATTGGCACATGCGTTAGAAAACAAAAGTATGTGGCACTTTATAAAATATTTAAATATTGTAAAAAATATTTGTAATTAAAAAAAAGTATGATGCATTTTAAAATGTTCACCCATTTCGAAATAATGTTCATGACTTTAAAAAAAATGAATACAATATACAAAAATGATCGCGTAGTTTTCAACAATGTTTCGCACCATCCCAAAAATGTTTAACACATACTTGAAAAAAGTTTCAAAAGCTTGTATTTGAAAAGAAATGTTAATCATATTTTTAATATATTAAACATGTATAAAAATATTTGTAGATGTATACCAAAAATGGTGAATGTGTATGAAAAAATAGATATTGAAATATATATTAAAAAAATGTTAATCATGTATTTGAAAATGTTAAATGTGTATAAAAATGTTTCCAATGTATATGAAAAATGTGCAATGTGTGTGTAAAAATAGACGTGTGTATAAAATATATTTCCGATGTATACAAAAATTATATTGAAGGAATGTTTGTTTGCTAGTCTCCGCGCGCGACAAATTTTTGACTTGTCAATCAGAATGATCTCACTCTCTCTGTGATAAATGCATATGTCGTGGCGAGTTCCTATTCCCCACATAGTTTCCGTACATAGAAGTAGAACAAGATAAATAACAATATAAACTTTGTTTATCCCTTTTTGACATCATGTTTTTTTACAATGTTTAAACACTTTTTTAAATGTCAAGTGCTTTTTTTTTGTAACGGGTGAACATTTTTTAAATGTCACAAACACCAGAATATAATTTGTTTTCTTACATATAACAAAGGAAATAGCAACATTTACTATGTTTATCCCTTAGTGGCATTATTTATCGTATTAGCCTGGTGGTTAGCTTAGGCGCTAGCCAACCGCGAGGTCACAGGTTCGAATAGCCGCTCTCCTTTTTTTGGGTCCGCATTGATACGAATACGATATAAGCAGTGTTCCTGCTGGTATAATTAGTACCATTTTTGGCCTGGTGGTTGTCCTCGCGAGCCCAGTAGGTCTTTGGTTCGAGACCCACCCATACCATTCTTTTTTCCGTTTTGTTTGAGATGCTTCCTACGTTAAAAAAAATCTGAGAGCTTTTCTGTAAATCTACCATGCGCAAACAGTTACAGTGTCTGACAGCGGGCCCTGGCCTGGCTGGCGCACCACGCATGCAATGTATACGCCCGCGTACGTGAAGTATGACCGTATTTGCACGTCGGCGCAAGTTTGATGACTATACTCCAAACTGACCCCTATATGCAAGCTCCAAGACTCACGGTGTATTTAACTCCACTGTATATAGCCCTCAACTAAGGAAGATCGATCAGTCACACAGTGCGATTTGACGGTGGACATGCGAACTGACTGGCCCGGATCTATATGAACACTGCGCACAATTCATTTGCTCGGTAGCATGATTGCATCGCATCATGACACAACAGACAAGCCTTTTTATATCACCTGTTACTTCTATTCGTATGTACGCCGCAGACAACTCTGCCATCATCGTTATGTCCATATTATTTTCATGCTTGCATGACATCTACTTACTTCCACTTCATCCAGTCTAACCCTCATCAACCAATTAATTAAACGAGAATGTTAAATGAGAATGCTAAAAATCGGGTTGCAGCAGCCATGAGATTTTGAAGTGAAAGCGCTTCATCCTAGTCGGAGAGCCCTCCTCCGTGGAGAGAAACAGGGGGAAGTGATAAGAGCATATCCGTGTGGCCGGCGCGCATGTTCAATGAGGGAGAGACGTGAGAGGTGGCGTCAGCTCTAGGCCGGCATGAATGTGGCACTGTCGCTCTCGAGCGGCATGAATGTGCGGCAACCACTTTGCACGAGAGAGGGTTCTGGGTGGGTCCAGGGTGTCGGACGCATGCGTGGCAGCATTCCGGACGCCCGGAAGCCCCCCCCCCCCCCCCCCCCCCCCAGTTCGCGGGAAAACGGACGCTCGGACCGGCCCGCGAACAGATGAGGTAACGTGTTGGATGGCAAAACACATCCGAACAGCCTGGTCTGTATGGATGTGGGCGATTAGAGGGTCAGTGTTGGAGATGCCCTAAGTAGTCGACTATTAGATTGATGGCAGCAATTCAACAATCATGATATTGATCTCTTTCTTCCTTTCCCCTTAAGCGCGTATATTTTTGTTGACCTATGTCGCTTGGATCATGACTCTTTCTTCCTCTCCCAAGTTTTCTTTCCATGTATATAAAAAGTATTCTTTCCATGCATCAGGACCGTAGCACTGTGAAGAAATAATACTGTAGGATATTATGGATACATATGTTTTTTTATTGACTCGTAACGTAGCATCAAGGTAAGACATATTGAGCGCACATTAGGCCTATGCACGATTAAAATGCACACAATCAACATCAACGAACATACAAAGGATTACGCCAGTAAAGAGCAAGCCATACATGGATATAGCAAGCCTCACAATTTGTCTCCGTGTGTTTATCCAATTGAAAATAAGCTATGACATGTATATAAGAAAGGTTAGTTACACGGTAAGGTGGAACTTGAGGGGAAGTAGTAAAGAATGCTGTACCAATACAAGTACTATATATTGATAAGACTATAGAAATGAGGAAGTACAAGAGAAAAACTTTTGGATAGAACTATGATAGGTACATACATGGATATAGTTGGACAAGTGGACAACTGGACATGTATGAAGCGATCTGGGCTGGCACATAAAGTGAGGTGCATCTCCTCATGAAATCCCAGGTGCAGCTGGTACACATATAAGAACTCTCTCCAGGAGTTGCCAGTGAAATTTGTTTTTTCTTGATTACTGGTGACATCGATAAAGCTGCTGCCTCTTACAAAAATGTAGGGAAAGGCTGCGTATAATAGACCCAAAGTGGTCGGACCCTTCCCCGGACCCTGCGCAAGCGGGAGCTACATGCACCGGGCTGTCCTTTTTTTACTGGTGACATCGATAAGAAAACTGTCTTTTGTCTCAAGCAAAGATGTAACTTGAGTTGAAACAGATCTTGTAATGCCGATGTGTTTTAAGAAATCATTTCTTTCAAAGCAGAGGATGACCTGAGAAAAATGGAAGTAAATAAATAACTGTTGTTACAGAGAATTATGAACTAAATATTCTTAAGAAAAGAAGATTGTATGCTGGTGAGATTGTTTTCTTGAAAGGCTATATTTCAGATAATGATGTGTAAGCTTAATATTGAGATGTAAGAAGTGCAATGTGACAGACATGAATATGAATTTGGTATCCAAACAGAACTTGTATAGGCTTAGGTACTGGTCCAGCAGTAGGTATGAGTTTCTAGGTTGAAATTTGTATGAAATTGGGATATATTAGAAGGACATGTGGGGCAACTGAAATCTGGCAAAATTTTGGAAAATGATGAAATAAACAGAGGCAATTGAAAGAATGTTGGATCTACATCTTGTTCAGTCGTCAATAAGCCAGCACATAATTATGCGAAACCTATAATGAACTAACAAATAAATCAGACATCTGATGAACAAGATTCCAATAACTATTTGAAACTTGTCATCTTTCTTAACAGGCTGGTGGAGAATACAGAGAGAAGCAGGTGTTCTGCTGTGAATCGCAGCCCAGCTCGAGCTGTTCAGTTACGCTGCGATTCACAGCTTGGAAATCACGCGCACACACACCCTCAGTTACGGAATAGCGGCACGATCTAACCTCCGTTAGGGCGACTCGGGCATCCGGCGGCGGCGGTGAGTGGCACTGCAGGGAACTCGGTGGCGGGTGAAACACCGCGCCGCAAACCGCAAAACGACGACCTTATGTGCCAGCGACGGCGAGGCCGTAAGCAGCGACATCAGGTAAGGATTGCGTCCGTATTAGCCCTAAAATTTTGTAATCCTCTTGTCCATCTTTTTGCAGTCCATAAACTATCAAACATCAATCTATTTTATAATTTGATTAGGTGTGTACGACCGGTTAATTTTGATTATTTGTATACGACCAGTGAATTTGTTCTCTCGCATCTCACAAAAAAAAGACTAGTGATTTTTTTTTCTAATCTTTGTATTAAGTTGTGTTTGCAAAATAAAGAATGTCTGTAGTAAGCAGAGAGATGAATAAGCGTTTTTTAAAAATATAGGGAGAAAGCTTTGAAGAAGGCTAATACAACATGAACGTTTGTGTTTTGTAGTGAACCATTTTTGAACCTTTATGTTTTGGATTTTTAGTTTGGACTTTGAATACCCATTAGTAAAATCCGGAGCCTGCCGTTCGCTGTGATTATTCCTCAGTCCCGACCGGCCATCCCTAGCCGGCTAGGCCCTAAGGCACGCAGTAGAACCGTAGAAGATCGATCAAGGGAACAACTGTGCCAGATTGGAATCGCCAGGGCAGACGTTGCAGCGGCCACCGGCAAGCGAGGCAGCGAGCAGGAGCGGCACATAGTTATATTATACTCCCTCCGTCTCAAAATAAGTGTCTTAACTTTGCATTAACTTTAGTACAAAGTTATACTAAAGTTGAAACACTTATTTTTGGGACGGAGGGGGTACTACGTTGCTTCCACACCTGATACGTACGTGACCTCCTAAGCCGACAGATCTAGGTGGTCCGTTTACTCACCACGCGTTTTCAGTCAACAATATAAAAACCACGGGCCGTAACTGCCGCGAAGCTTCCTCCAGAAACGGCCACGCTACGTGGCGAGGCGACATTGGTTCCGGCCAGATTTCGAGCCATCCAAATTCCATCATGCACATGCCCATGCTAGTACTCCCTCTTTGTTTCTTTTTCTTAACTCTGAACTTTGTTTACTACACTTCATTCATGTATTAAGGCATGGTATGAAAAAACGATGCTAGTAGAAGGCCATATCTGGGTCACATGCAGCATGGTATGAAAAAAGATGCAGATGGTAGTAGAAGTGCTTGCCTAAAGATGCGGAAGACAAGGCCATATCTGGGTCACCACGTGCGTGCGTGCACGCCGGTGAACAATCTGTCGACTGATGATGGAGACCATTCATTTGTTTTACAAACAGAAACTAAATCTAGTCACTCATTCTGAACCGCGACCGCGACCGATGCATCAGTTGACGCAGAAGGAATTTGCCAGCCTAACAACTGAGCTTATCCTGTCGGGCTAAACCTGGAGACGCGGGACGCGACATGTCAAATGGTAAACGTGGAGACTACTTTAGAGCCGGGGGGGGAAGGACAACAGCATCTGCACGGTGAACTTGACCCTCTCCGCCGCTATGCTTTTTAAGGAAACCTAGATTTTAAAGGTCGCCATGACTTTGTTCCAATGTCCACATCACATCACATCACAAGGGCACACGCTCTGTCTTCTCCCCCGAAAACCCTCGAAAACCCTCCTTATATACTCTCTCCGTTTCTTTTTACTTCGCATATAAGATTTGTCTTAAGTCAAACTTCATAAAGTTTGACCAAATTTATATACAAAATTATCAACATCTATAATACTAGAGATATACAACATGAAAGTTAATTCAATAATGCATCTAATGATATCGATTTTATATTGTGATTGTTGATATTTTTTCCTACAATCGCAGTCAAACTTTACTATGTTTGACTTAAAACAGATCTTATATGCGAACTAAAAAGAAACGGAGGGAGTACCACCTGCCCCATGCATCTTCCTATCGCCACGTCACAAACCCTTGCACGCTTGCCGTGAAGTTGCACGACCTCACCACCTAGTATGGTGTCGTCCGATCCGCCCGTGCCCATCCGCGCCGGTGGCCTTCGTAGCTTCCCCTGGGCCTTCGTTCTCGGGATGTTTGGGTTCATCACCTTCAACTCTGTCATGGCTGTTTTCCACTCCAAGGGGGACGCCGCCCGCAAACTCTGTTTGAGCGGTTGCGGTACCTACCGGCAACCATCTCACCATTCATCAGTTGCTTTAAGATTTGGGCTGTGGACAACTATTACTTCTCCTTTTCTGCTATACATATTCAATACCATGCCTAATACAACTATTGCCCCCCACTATTGTCCTTCATATGACAGAGATGGCAGTGATGGCAGCATGTGACAGCCCCCTCTCTCTCTCTCTTTTCTCGCACTTATAAATCCATCATTTTATTTCACCTTAGCTAAATTAAATCGTCCATATTATTTAAACTATAAATTTATTTTTGAAATAATTTAAATATTTGAACTCCTGACGCCAAGACCTTTGAAACTAGACCAATCATGGATACATTTCAAACATTTTAAATTTCCAACATTTCACATTCCATATGTGAAACAAACCTATTTCACAAGAAAAATGTGGAAAACCCCTATTTCAGTGGAAATATGTGAAACCAACCTTTTTAACTAGAAACCTATTTAAACCAAATATAAAATTGATATGTCAACTTGTGAAACTGATTATTCAAAAATGTGTAATAGTTTATTTCAAAAGATCAAAAGAATGTACATTAGTGAAATGACACATTTTCACACTTTTGAAATACACTGTTTCACATTTTCAAATAATTAGTTTCACAATCATACATTACAATTTCACTTTCTGTAGTTATTATTTCACAATTCAGAAATGTGTTATTGGCTTGGTTCACAAAAATCACATCTTTTTAATTGTACATTTGTGAATGACAATTTTTAACACTTTTGAAACACAAAGAGTGAAATTATAATGTAACAATGTGAAACTGACTTTTTGAAAAGAGTGAAATATTGTTTTTTCAAAAATGTGTAACTAAAATAGATGTGATTTTTGTGAAACATGGCAGTGAAATGTAAAAATGTTCTGAATTGTGAAATACTAACCACAAAATGTGAAATTATAATGTATAAATGTGAAACTGGTTATTTCAAAAGAGTGAAATATGTTTTTTCAAAAATATGTAATTGAAATATATGTGCTTTTCGTGAACCAAGCCAGTGTGAAGTGAAATGCAGGTTCTGAATTCTGAAAGAGTAACTACAGAAAGTAAAATTCTATTGTATCGTTTGTGAAACTGATTATTTGAACATGTGCAATAGTTTATTTCAAAAGAGTGAAATATGTTATTTGAAAAATGTGCATTTTAAATCAGTGTTTTTTTGTGAAGCAAGTCACTGAAAAGTGAAACTGTAGGTTCTGAATTGTGCAATAGTCACTACAGAAAGTGAAATTGTAATGTATCATGGTGAAACTGATTATTTTGACATGTGAAATATATGTTCGAATTTAAACATGGTCAAAAAATATCCAAAATTGATCTCATTTTAAAGGTTTTTGCGCAAGGAGTTCAAATATAAAAAAAGTTTCAAAAACGAATATATGGTTTAAAAGATATGGATGTTTTAAATTAGCTAAGAAGTAAGAAATGGTTGGATTTATTGTGTGGGAGAAGAAAAAGTGATTCTGCCACACTGTCATGCATGCATGTGAAGTACACTGGTGGGGGCCAACTGCTGAAGAGAGAGAGTGGAAATACGAAGATGAAAAATCCAGAAAAGATAAGCAATACAAAGATACTTCGCCCACATAGTGTTAGATGGCAACTCCTTATTGGAGACCACCTTGCCGGTACCTAGCGCAACCGCGCAATTTTACTTTTCGGGACGCCGCCATCGTCGCCACCTCCTACGCCGACCTCGTCCTCCTCTTCGGCTGCATATGGCTCTAGAAGAGAGCGGCCCCTGGCTCGCCGCGCCGGGATCGGCTCAAGACGTCCATGTGGATCCTCACCACGCTGCTCACCTTCTCCTTCGGCTACATGGTCATGGGGGCGGCTGGACTCACTATCCCCGCCGCTCTGCTCGTCTGGGCCATCGCTGCCGCCACCGGTATTGGGGCATTCTTCGCCTTCTTCGAGCAGGACAGGTATGCCTTCTTGCTTGTCTTCCATGCATAGGCATCGTTGCTCGCGTTCACTTCGAAGCTCTGCACCACCGCGCGCACCGCTCGGTGTCCAACAATCGCGGCCGGGCACACGCCGATGGTCTGCCACCCGATGTGGCGCACACACCGCCGTTCTCCACCGGCGGCCCGAGCCCGGACATGCATGCCGAACATTGGTCACCCGCCGCGGCCCACCCGCTCGGTACGTTTTTCTTAGAAAATTTATTTGTTGAACGTAAAGAAAAGGAAATATATTCTTTATGTTGTCCGGAGAACCTCGGACATCTTTTTTTTTTGGTTGCAAACAGAACCTCGAACATCCAAACAAGCAACAAATCCACCACCACATGAATGTATCCAGCTTGACCATTTCTTTGGCAGTGCTCCTAGATTGATACTCTGTAACACCCCTATGTAATGAGCTACAGTGATCCTCATGATTATGCTTAAGCTATTTTGGTTTGCAATGCTTGATCACTATGGATTCATATCTCATTTCAAATTCCACCACTGAAATTAATTCAAATTGCAAGTGAAATTTGAAGTTGCACAAAAGTTTCTACAAAATAGTCCATCATTTAGCAAATATTCCTTAACTAATATTTGTTAAGGAAAACAACATCACCATAAAGCTAAAATGAGCTATAGCAATTAAAACACTGCCAAAAGAAGCATATTAAATGCCTTTTCACTTGTGGAAAATTCAAATGGAATCACTGGGCCCCCAAACTTTTTGTGGCAGTGTCCATTATTGCCTAGCATTTGTTTTGACCAGTTGCACATTTTACAAAAGTCATTTGGTGGTCAAACAAATTGAAAAACAGAAGCAAAGGGAAAAGCAGAAAAGAATAAAAAGAAAAGGGCCTAACTACTACTGTGCTAGTGGGCTCTAGTTGCACAGTGCACATGGCCCAACCCACTCCCAGCCTTTTCCCCTACCTCACGTACAGGGGAGGCAGAGCCATGGCGTGGCAGCCATCCAGGGCGCCATGGCCATGGATGGCCACCACGTGCCCTCCCTCAGCCTATAAAAACGTCTCCCGAAAACCCTAACTCGCCCTCGTTCATTCCCTCCTCGACCCCCCCTTCGCCCCATTCCTCTGCTGCTCGATTTCGAGCTCGAAAGCTCTGCAGTCACCACTGCCTCGCCCTTGTTGCCGCGGCCACCGTCGTCGCCGTCGCTCGGGAGCACGTCCAGGAGGTCCACCAAGGTCGCCTTCGTCCGTTCCGGGCATCGATTCGAGCCGAGGCGCTATGTAGCCGTCGCCATCTTCATCTTCTCCGCACGGACGCCACCACCTCGTCGTCGTTGCCGCTGCTCTGGGTCGCTCCCGACCTCCTAATCTTGTCCACGAGAACCAGGGTGAGCCCCTCTTCCGATCCCCCCGTTCCTCAGCTCGATCCGCCCCTTATTCGGTCGCGGCTCGCCATGGCAGGAGCTTCGCTTCCGCGTACATACTGCTGTTGCTCCTGGTCGCTGCTACTGATGCTCTACGCTGCTACCTAGTGCTGCTGCTTAGCCGCTACTGCCACCTGCCGCTGCCACCGCGCGTGCCCGCGCTCGCCCTGCCGCTCCCGCGCCGCTCCTCGCTGACCAGCGCCGTGGCCGGCCTCTGCCGTGCTCGCGCGCGTGCACACCCGCCCGTGATGCCGGCTGGGCCACTGCCACATGGGGCCGGCCCAAATTAGTTAAGGACTAATTGGATTTAGTTAGGGATTAATTAGTGGTTAGGTTAGTTTAGTGTTTCACTGACAGTGGCCCCATCTAATCAATTAACTTAATTGAAACTATTAATTAATACTGTACCTATGATAGTCGGGTCCCACTGGCCAGTTGACCAGTCAACAGTCAACCGTTGACTGCTGACTTGGCAGTCAACTGGGGCCCACTGTCAACCTCTGGTGCACTGGACCGGGTGCACTTAGCATTTACTGTTTTGAATAATTCGAATTAAAATAAATTTAGTAATTTAAAAAAATGATTAAAACTTTGAAAAATCATATAAAATAATCCGTAACTCGGACGAAAATAATTTATATATGAAAAATGATCAGAAAAATAAGACGAATCCGAATATGTCATCCACATACCTGTCACATGCCTCCAACACTGCAAACATGGAACCTTCCCCTCCGGATCAATATACCGATAAGCACCTGGAGCTGGGAAAATATTCCCGGATATTTTCTCTCTCCGTCTAAAATAATTAGTGAAGCAGTAGAGCACATAATCAACCCGTACTGACCTGTCATGCAGCTGTGTGCATTTGTTTGCCCGTTATTTATTTGTTTCTCCCTCCTCTTTCTTCTTCGGTAGGCCCTGCGACTGCTGTCGATGCCCCTGTGATCGACTACGTCACCGACGACCTTCTTCCTTTTCAGCAGAGCTTCCAGGCAAGCAAAACCCCCTTGATCATTCCTATAACGCCCATTCTTTCTCCCCCATGCTTGCATTAAATTTTGCTACTGTTGTTCGATAGCTCCTATTCTGATGCATAGCCTGATTTTGTAACCTGCTGTTGATACTTTACCTGTTGTCCTATATGCTTAGTATAGGCTGGTTAGTGATCCATCAGAGGCCCTACACCCTTGTCCGTGTTGCCAGGCTTTACTACCAGAAGATTCGATCAGTGTGATCGACGTGCAGAGACCGACACATCACCGCACACCCCCTTAGTTGTACGACTCTGCAGAGCTACTATCGAGTGCCGAGGGTGATACCTCATACCTCACTCCTGATGATATCTCTGTAGCGTAGCTAGTCAGTTGTGGGTTACCGAGGGTGATTCCTCTTTCACCACCTCTGATGATGCCTCTGTCGTGCAAGCCCCCAAGTGTGAACCCATCGAGGGTGATTCCTCCAAGTTCACCTTGACGGTTACATCGAATGGGAATCCATCGAGGGTGATTCCTCGGATTCCCCACGATGTTATGGACACACTGGTACTTTGACCTTCACCTCAGACCTTTGTTAAAGTCGGGTCGACCCAAGGGTACCCGCGAGAGATTATTGTGGAGGAACGTCAGGGCAGGTGGAGACCACCTAGGAGAGAGGTGGGCCTGGTCCCTGGTCGTTGGACCGCGGGTTACCAAGTCGGTGCAACAGGGTGTCGGAGGTGAGCCTTGAGCCCTGTTCGTGTCCGCGAGTTACTAATAACACGCTTAACGGATTTGGGTATTTGATATGAGTTGGCCACTGGCCTATACGCACTACCACCACGCTGGATAATGGTTTAATGGGGCCCTCTGCGTCGTACGATTCTTCCGAAAGCTCTGTCAGACGTCTAGTTCAGCATTGTGGCACGGTCGGATCATGCCATCTAGGAGAGGAGTGGCGCTGGTATCCATCGTCCTCACAACGACCCGGAGTGCGAAGGGCGATGGGCCCAAGAACCCTGAGCGCTTAGGATGTAGACCGGCTGGGATCTCTCTACGGAGCCTAGGTAGGACTACGTCGTGTCGATCAGCCGAGGCCGGGCATAACCCGGAAATGTGTGTCCGGCCAGAGTTAATCGAGCGTGTTGGGTAACAGTAGTGCACCCCTGCAGGGAAGTTATCTATTCGAATAGCCGTATCCACGGTAACAGGACGCTCAGTGTTGTATCCGATCTACTACTACTTGAACTGGATACTTGTGTTACCTTAATTAATATGTTAGCTCCGGGATCGCTTTCTCGCGGGAAGTCGAGGAAGGATCTCTGGGCTTTGCTACTACATGCATATTGCTTTATTATATGCTACTAATCTGCACTCTTCTAATGCTGCCAGACGCTGCAAGATGCTAGTCTTCGATAGGCTAGGCCTTCTCTCTATTCTGGCATTTCTGCAGTATAGTCCACAGATACAACCCGTTCCCTTTGATACCGATGCATGATTAGCATAGTTTTGATGTAAGTCTTGCGAGTACTTTGTATGAGTACTCACGGTTGCTTTGCTACCTTCTTTTCCCCATACCCGATTGCTGTGATCAGATGACGGAGCCCCGGAGCCAGCTGATCCCGTCGATGACTACTACTACCCCGACAAAGCCTACTACTACATGGAGACCGACGACCAGGAGTAGTTCGGAGGCTCCCAGGCAGGAGGCCTGCGCCTTTTCGATCTAGTTGTCGTTGTTTTGCTCAGCCTTCTTAAGGCAATCTTGTCTAGTTATGTCTGTACTCAGATACTGATGCTTCCGCTGACTCTTGTGTAACTCAAGCTTATGTATTCGAGCCCTCGAGGCCCCTGGCTTGTAATATAAAGCTTGTATTATTTTATTTTGTGTCTAGAGTTGTGTTGTGATATCTTCCCGTGAGTCCCTGGGCTTGATCGTGCGCATTTGCGTGTATGATTAGTGCACGGTCGAGTCGGGGGCGTTACAAGTTGGTATCAGAGCCGACTGTCGGTTGGAAGCCCCTTTCCAACTCCTTGGCCGAAGTTGAGTCTAGTCTTTGAAAAACTATTTTACTAACTATGTTGTGTGGCTTACGGGGCCACATCGCAAATGGATGGGATTAGGATCTTTTATTCCTCTCCTTTACTCTGGGACTCTGATCTCTCTTCCTTTCGGGTTAAAGATTTTACTGACTCTAACTCTAGGTTCTCGTGATCACATCCACCCGGAGATTTGAATCAACCCTTCTTCGAGTTGAGGGCCAGGTTCTGCTTCACAGTGTTCACAGATGGCAAGATACTTTTATCGAGGGCACCCTGTGTCGTCACCTGCAGATTCCTCGCTCCAGTGGTTTTCTCCGACGTTGATGTAGCCTTTGCTATGTCTCGTTGTTGTATCTCTCCACCGCGTGCCTGCGTGCCGCCTAGTTTGTCTAGCTGCGTGTGTTTCCAAACTCATGCTGCCCGTTTGTATCCAACTATGTGCATGGATTTGTATGTCTTTAACGACTACTAATATGTATCTAATGCACTTGTTGTTCAATGTTCATGTTACATCATGAATGACTCCATACACTTGCAGTTGTTCTTGCTAAACTACCCCTGTTGTTTTTAGCAGGATGGCTGACGATCCTCCGCCTCCACCCTATATTGCCGCAATGATGCAGCAGTTTGAGCTGAACTGTCAGTTCATGTCTGGGCTAATGAACCAATTTCCAACCCAGAATGCTCATCAATAGCCTGCCCCAATAACTCTGCAAGAATTCGTGCGCCTCAACCCGCCCACCTTCCGTAACTCGACTGATCCAATGAATGCTGATGATTGGCTCCGTGACATCGCCTTTCAGATGGAGTAGGCTAATGTTGCCCCTGCCAGTTACGTCACCTATGCGACGTATCACCTGAGGGGTGCTCAATGGTGGGAAAGCCACAGGCGTATGTTGCCTGCTGGAACTGTAACCACTTGGCAGGAATTTCAGTCAGCCTTCCGTGCACGACACATTCCACAAGGTCTGATGGACCAGAAGAAGAAGGAATTCCGCAAACTCACACAGGGCAAAGTGACTGTGGATGAATACCAGAGGAAATTTCTTGACTTATCCCGCTATGCTGAGGATGACGTCTACATTGACGCTCTTAAGCAGGAGAAATTCCATGAAGGACCGCGTCCTGATATAAAGCTCGCACTTGTTGTCCACGATTGCGCAGACTTTGAGACGCTTGCCAGCCAAGCTTTCCGAGCTAAAACTGGTCTGACTGAGTACCAGGAGTCGCTCAAGCGTACTCGAGATGTTGGCCCATCCCCGGGCCAGTCTGCTCAGAAACGTTAAGTATGGATCCCGCACAATGTTTATCACCGGCCTGCTCCAACACCAAGGCCGTCTTATGTCGCACCTCGTCTGCCTCCACCGCCGAGACAGCTAACGATTCAGGGTGGACAGCCCAATACTATGGCTCCTCCCCATAATGATGGTTTATGCCGCAAGTGTGGACAGCCAGGGCACCTTACTATCAACTATCGCCCGGATCAGCCTCAGAATGCACCACGTCCTCCTTTTGGTCGTAAGAAGAGCAGTCGAAACCGTCGTTTCAGGAGCTGTAATGCCAGGCCGTCTGCTATGGGTTGTGGTCAAGTCGCCCATGTCAAGATTGAAGAAGCTCGGGAGGCCCCAACAATCGTGATGGGTACCCTTCCCGTTAATTCAGTGCCAGTTTCTGTTCTATTTGATTCATGAGCATCACATTCATTTGTGTCCCAACAGTTTGCTCAGTTGCATGGGTTAGCTATGGAATCCTTGGCCACTCCTTTAGCGGTTCACGCCGTCGGATCTCAGAGCCGTGCCACCATGGTGAGCCATAGTACTCCCATTATAATTGGAGGTCTAGTGTTTCATGCTTCTCTCGTTGCCCTCAAATCATTCAATATAGATGTCATTCTCGGTATGGATTGACTGGAAGCCCATAACGCTTTCATCGATTGTGCCGCCAAGACAGTCCAGCTCACTCACCCTTCTGGCCAGGCAATCAAATATTCAGCCCGAACAGTTCAGAATGCCGAGAGCCTGATATATGCACTGAATGCATTGAATGCTTCACCTCTTGAAGGAATAGAGAACATTCCAGTCGTTCAAGAATTCCAAGATGTCTTTCCAGAAGAACTTCCAGGAATACCCCCTCCTAGAGCTGTTGAATTTGTCTTAGACTTGAAGCCGGGCACTACTCCTATTGCCAAGCGTCCATACAAGATGCCGCCGCATGAACTCCTTGAGCTTAAGGAGGAAATCGACAAATCACTTCGCAAGGGTTTCATTCATCCAAGTTCCTCTACTTGGGGAGCACCTTCTCTCTTTGTTAAGAAGAAAGATGGTACGAATCGGTTGGTCCAAGATTACCGACCTATCAACCAGGCAACCATTCAGAACAACTATCCGCTTCCTCGGATCAATGATCTGTATGATCAACTTGCTGGTTCCTCCGTATTCTCTAAACTCGATCTGAGGTTGGGTTATCACCAGATCCGAGTTCATGAAGAGGATATTCCAAAGACCGCTTTTGTTACTCGGTATGGCTCATACGAGTACACCGTCATGTCCTTTGGCTTAACCAATGCTCCAGCAACGTTCTCTCGATTGATGAATTATATCTTCATGGATTACCTCGACAAGTTCGTTGTGGTTTATCTGGATGATATCCTGGTATATTCGAAGAATAAAGAAGAACATGCTGAACATCTTCGGCTTGTACTGGAGAAACTGCGTGAACATCAACTGTATGCCAAGTATTCCAAGTGCGAGTTCTGGTAATCTGAAGTGACATATCTCGGCCACGTGATTTCCAAAGATGGCATTGCTGTTAACCCAGAACGAGTTCAGACTATTCTTGAATGGACTCCCCCGAAGAATGTCAAGCAAGTCAGAAGTTTTCTCGGAGTCGCCAGCTATTGCCGCCGTTTTGTCGAGAACTTCTCCAAGATTGCCAAGCCTTTGACTGATTTGCTTCACAAGGGCATTAAGTTTGAGTACAGAAAAATGTCAGGAAAGTTTTCAGACACTCAAAGACAAGCTGACATATGCCCCAGTGCTTGCTCCTCCAGATTTTCGCAAGGACTTCATGATTTATTGTGATGCATCCCGTCAAGGATTAGACTGTGTCCTAATGCAAGAGCGCAAGGTGATTGCTTATGGCTCTCGACAGTTGCGTCCTCATGAAGAGAACTATCCAACACATGATCTCGAACTGGCAGCAATTATTTATGCATTGAAGTTATGGCGACATTACCTACTTGGTAATCGTTGCGAGATCTACACGGATCATCAAAGTTTGAAGTACTTGTTCACTCAGCCATCTCTGAACCTCCGTCAGGAAAGATGGATGGAGGCCATTACAGACTATGACTTGGGTATTTCTTATACCCCTGGCAAGGCTAATGTAATGGCTGATGCCTTGAGCCGTAAATCCTACTGTTGTGAACTTGAGGTTCAGCTACAGCAACCACTCCTGTATGAAGAGCTTCGAAAGATGAACATCGAGATAGCTCCTCAAGTATATCTAAATACCTTGGTTGTTGAACCAGATCTCGAGCGCAACATCAAGACAAGGCAGAATTATGACTCTGAAGTCGAGAAGATTAAGAGCTATCTCTCTAAAGGAAATTCATCGTTCTTCACTGTTGATGATGATGGTGCCTTGTTCTTCAAAGGCCGCCTAGTGGTCCTCAGAAAGAAAAATCTGGACTCACGCTCGGATGTCATGAAAGAAGCACATGACACACCTTTGTCTATTCATCCGGGTAGTACCAAGATGTACCAAGACATTCGTCAGCGGTACTGGTGGCCTGATATGAAGCGAGACATTGCTTGTTATGTTGCTGAGTGTGACATTTGCCGCCGCATCAAAGCAGAACATCAAAGACCTGCTGGAACTCCGCAACCACTTGCTATTCCTGAATGGAAATGGACAAAGTTGAAATGGATTTCATTACTGGATTTCCCAGATCACAGAAGGGTCATGATGCTATTCTTGTCGTCATTGACCAATTCTCCAAGGTTGCTCATTTCCTGCCAGTCAAGGAGACAATCACTGCTAGTCAGTTAGCAGACTTGTATGTTTCCAGAATTGTGTCACTCCACGGTGTTCCGTTGGAGACCAATTCAGACCGTGGCAGCCTCTTTACCTCAAGGTTCTCGGAAAGTTTCCAAGCAGCTATGGGAACTCATTTATCCTTTAGCACCGCTTTTCACCCCCAGTCCCAGGGTCAAGTTGAACGAGTCAACCAAGTGCTTGAAGATATGCTTCGCGCATGTGTCATCTCCTTTGGCAAGAAATGGGAGGAATCTCTCCCGTATGCTGAATTCTCTTACAACAATAGCTATCAAGCTAGTCTGAAGATGGCACCATTTGAAGTTCTTTATGGACGTAAGTGCTGAACTCCTCTGAATTGGTCAGAAACTGGGGAACGGCCACTCTTCGGTCCGGACATTGTCCAACATGCTTGATACGTCTCCAATGTATCTATAATTTTTTATTGTTCCATGCTATTATAGTATCAATCTTGGATGTTTTTATATACATTTACAGCAATTATATATCATTTTTTGGGACTAACCTATTAACTTAGTGCCCAGTGCCAGTTGCTGTTTTTTGCCTGTTTTTGGTTTTCCAGAATATCAGTATCAAACGAAGTCCAAATGCCACGAAACTTTTTGGAGATTTTTTTCTGGACATAAGACACACTAGAAGCTTCGGGAGGAGACGAGAAGATGAAGCAGTGGCCCACGAGGCACCACGGCGCGCCCCAGGGGGGCGCGCCTTGGTACCTCGTGGGGCCCACAAGGCTCCGTTTGACCTAATTCCACCTCTATAAATTCTCTAAAATCGAGAAATCAACAGAGGAGTCCACGAAATACTTTTTCCGCCTCCGCAAGTTCCTGTTCTCGAGAGATCCCATCTGGAGGCCTTTTCCGGTACTCCGCCGGAGGGGGAATCGATCACGGAGGGGCTCTACATCATCCTTGCTGCCCTTCCGATGATGCGTGAGTAGTTTACCCCAGACCTTCGGGTCCATATTTAGTAGCTAGATGGCTTCTTCTCTCTTTTTGATCTTCAATACAATGTTCTCCTCGATGTTCTTGGAGTTCTATCCGATGTAATCACTTTTTGCGGTGTGTTTGTTGGGATCCGATGAATTGTGAGTTTATGATCAGATTATCCATGAATATTATGTGAGTCTTCTCTGAACTCTTTTATGCATGATTATTATAGCTTCGTATTTCTCTCCGATCTTTTGATTTGGTTTGGCCAACTAGATTGATTTATCTTGCAATGGGAGAGGTGCTTTGTAATGGGTTCGATCTTGCGGTGCTCAAACCCAGTGACAGAAAGGGACATGACACGTATGTATCATTGCTATTAAGGGTAAAAAGATGGGGTTTATTCATGTGTGAGTTTACTTTGTCTACATCATGTCATCTTGCTTAAGGCGTTACTCCGTTCTTTATGGACTTAATACACTAGATGCATGCTGGATAGCGGTCGATGTGTGGAGTAATAGTAGTAGATGCAGGCAGGAGTCCGTCTACTTGTCGCGGACGTGATGCCTATATACATGATCATTGCCTTGGATATCGTCATGATTATTTGCTTTTCTATCAATTGCCCAATAGTAATTTGTTCACCCACCGTATGCTATTTTCAAGAGAGAAGCCTCTAGTGAAAACTATGGCCCCCGGGTCCATCTTAATTATATATTGAAAATCCTAAAAATACCTTGCTGCACTTTTACTTTATTTATTTTATTTTGTATTTTTTGTTTGATCTATTTATATATCACCATACAATTTAATCTTGCAATTAACCGCCAAGGGATTGACAACCCCTTGTTCGCGTTGGGTGCGAGGATTTGTTGTTTTGTGTGCAGGTACTGCTAACGAGTTGTTGCGTGATTCTCCTACTGGATTGATAACCTTGGTTTCATAACTGAGGGAAATATTTATCTCTACTGTACTGCATCATCCCCTCCTCTTCGGGGAAATCCCAACGCAGCTCACAAGTAGCAGAAAGAATTTCTGGCGCCGTTGCCGGGGAGACATCATCAACATCTATCAAGTATCTACGCATAAAACTTACATCTCCTTGCATTTACTTTATTTACTTTTGCCTCTCGTTTTCATATCCCCCACTTCTAATTTTTTTTTACAAAAATACAAAAATATTTTCCGTTTGCCGTTTTCTTGTTTGCTTGTTTGCTAGTTTACTTGTGTTGCCATGTGCCTTCTATTTGCTTGCATCTTCGCTTGCTAAAAAATTATTGATATGGATCCTCATCCACTAGCTAATCTTTTCAATAGATTGAATTATGATGAACAAATTGCTAGTGAGTTGAGTGCACTTGATTATCTCTATGAAGTTTTGTTTGAAAATCATGAATCTGAAAATTGTGATAAAGTGATTCATGATAGTTCCTTGAATTAAAAGCATGATTGTAATGATTTTATTATAAATTCTATTAATGTCAATCATGCTAATTATGTGCAAAGCTACGAGCTTGGGGATGAAAATTTTGTTATGTCCACTAATTATTGCAATGATCATGATTGGGGTGATAATGCTTCTTACGATCTTGAAAATTTAGTTAAGCCTCATGATGAATATGATATTGATAATAATGTTTGCAATACTATTAAAAGTGGGTTTGGAAGAGCGTCAACTTTAGATAATAATGATCCCACTACTTTGGAGAATTATCAATCTTATGAATTTTTGGATAAGAGTGGGTTTGGAGAGGTCATGACTTTAGTTGATGTTAATCCCACTATCTTGGAAGATTATAAAACTTTTATGCATGTGGATCATGAAGAGAAAATTTTATATGATAGCTATATTGTTGAATTTGATTATGATCCTACATGTAATTGTTATGAGAGACGAAAATATGGTTGTCATGTTACTAAATTACCTCTCGTTGTGTTGAGATTGTCAATGTTTTATTCTTCTTCTTTGCATATGCTAGATATTTCTTGTCTTGATAATTTGTTTGCTTATAAAATGCCTATGCATAGGAAGTATGTTAGACTTAAATGTGTTTTTCACATGCACATGATGCTCTCTTTGTGCTTCAATTCTTGTTTTTCATGTGAGCATCATTGAAATCTCAAGCATATCTTAATGGCTATAAAGAAAGAGCTTGTTGGGAGACAACCCAATGAATAAAATAAATTTTTGCTTTCACCCACTGTTTTTGAGTGTCCACACAATTATGCTACTGTTATGATTGTGTTTTTATGTTTTAATTAGTGTTTGTGCCAAGTAAAGCCTTTGGAATGATTTGGAAGATAGTATACCTGATGCTGTTTGGAAAACAGAAAGTTTTGCGTCTAGTGCTGGAATTTTAATTCTGTACTGGAGCGTCAGAAAAATCTGAAATTTTTACAAAGTATTTGTATATGAATTTCCCACGTTGTTCTAATTTTTTAGAATTTTTGGAGTTACAAAAGTATAGCTTTTAAATAGATCTTTACAGACTGTTCTGTTTTAGACAGATTCTGTTTTTGTTGCATAGTTTGCTTATTTTGATGAATCTATGGATCGTATCGGGGGGTATGAGTCATGGAGAAGTTGGAGTACAGTAGCATTATGCCAATATTAAATATGAATCAATTTACTACAGTATTTAGAGTTAAGGATTTATTTGTTATACTAACGGATCTCACGAAGGTTTTGTTGAGTTTTGTGTGATTGAAGTTTTCAAGTTTTGGGTGAGATCATGATAGATGAAGGAATAAGGAGTGGCAAGAGCCTAAGCTTAGGGATGCCCAAGGTACTCCAAGGTAATATTCAAGTTAGACTCAAGCGTCTAAGCTTGGGGATGCCCCGGAAGGCATCCCCTCTTTCTTCTACCAACTATCGGTAATTTTACTTGGAGCTATATTTTTATTCATCACATGATATGTGTTTTACTTGGAGCGTCGTGTATTATATGAGTCTTTGCTTTGTTTACTTTTTATTTTGTCACAATCATCTTTGCTGGACACACCTATTTGAGAGAGCCACACGCTTATCATGATTTGTTAGAATACTCTATGTGCTTCACTTAAACCTTTTTGAGCTAGGCAGTTGCTCTAGTGCTTCACTTAAATCTTTTTGAGCACGGCGGTGGCTAAATTTTGAAGAAATATTTGAACTCTCTGTTGGAAATATGCCCTAGAGGCAATAATAAATTAGTTATTATCATATTTCCCCGTTCATGATAATAGTTTATTATTCATGCTAGAATTGTATTGACCGGAAACTAAATACATGTGTGAATAGATAAACAAATACTGTGTCCCTAGTAAGCCTCTACTAGACTAGCTCATTGATCAAAAGATGGTCAAGATTTCCTGACCATGGACATGAGTTGTCATTTGATAATGGGATCACATCATTAGGAGAATGATGTGATGGACTTGACCCAACCGTTAGCATAGCAAATGATCGTTCAGAGTGTTGCTATTGCTTTCACTATGTCAAATACACGTTCCTCTGACCATGAGATCATGCAACTCCCGGATACCGTAGGAATACTTTGGGTGTATCAAACGTCACAACGTAACTGGGTGATTATAAAGGTGCACTACAGGTATCTCCGAAAGTGTTTGTTGAGTTGGCATGGATCGAGATTGGAATTTGTCACTCCGACTATCGGAGAGGTATCTCTGGGCCCTCTCGGTAATACAGCATCACAGAAGCCTTGCAAGCACCGTGACTAAAGAGTTAGTTACAAGATGACGTATTACGGAACGAGTAAAGAGACTTGCCGGTAACGAGATTGAACTAGGTATTGGATACCGACGATCGAATCTCGGGCAAGTAACATACCGCCAGACAAAGGGAACACCGTATGTTGACATATGAGGTTCACCGATAAAGATCTTCGTGGAATATGTAGGAATCAATATGAGCATCCAGGTTCCGCTGTTGGTTATTGACCGGAGAGTCGTCTCGGTCATGTCTACATCATTCCCGAACCCGTAGGGTCCGCACACTTAAGGTTCGATGACGATTTAGTATTATATGAGTTATGTGATTGGTGGCCGAAGTTTGTTCGGAGTCCCGGATGAGATCACAGACATGACGAGGAGTCTCGAAATGGTCGAGAGGTAAAGATTCATATATTGGAAGGCTATATTCGAATGTCGGAAAGGTTCCGAGTGATTCGGGTATTTTTCGAAGTACCGGAGAGTTACGGGAATTCACCGGGAGAAGTAATGGGCCTTATTGGGCCATACATGAAAAGGAGAGGCAGGCCACATGAGGAGGCTCGCGCCCCCCCTTTCCCAAACCGAATTGGACTAGGGAAGGGGGCGCAGCCCCCTCTTTCCTTTCCCTCTCCCTTCCCTCTTTCCTACTCCGTATGGGAGGTGGAATCCTACTAGGACTAAGGAGTCCTAGTAGGACTCCCCACACTTGGCGCACCCCTAGGGGGCCGGCCTCCTCCCTCTCATCCTTTATATACGGGGGCAAGGGGGCACCCCAAAGTACACAATTGTCCCATAGCCGTGTGCGGTGCCCCGATCTCCGTTTTCCACCTCGGTCATATTTTCGGAGAGCTTAGGCGAAGCCCTGCCGGAATCACTTCACCGTCACCGTCGCCACGCCGTCGTGCTGACGGAACTCATCTACTACCTCGACGTCTTGCTGGATCAAGAAGGCGAGGAACGTCACCGAGCTGCACGTGTGTAGAACTCGGAGGTGCCGTACGTTCGGTACTTGATCGGTGGAGCTCGAAGGATTGTTCGACTACATCAACCGCGTTGTGAGACGCTTCCGCTAACGGTCTATGAGGGTACGTAGACACACTCTCCCCTCTCGTAGCGATACATCTCCATGGATAGATCTTGCGTGAGCGTAGGAATTTTTTTGAAATTCATGCTCTGTTCCCCAACAGTGGTATCAGAGCCAGGTTTATACGTAGATGTGATTTGCACGAGTAGAACACAAGTGAGTTGTGGGCGTGGGTGTATACATATTGCTTGTCGTTACTAGTTGTTACTTGATTCGGCGGTATTGTGAGATGAAGCGGCCCGGACCGACATTACGCGTACGCTTACGCGAGACAGGTTTCACCGCTACGTGCACTCGTTGCATAAAGGTGACTGGCGGGTGTCTGTCTCTCTCACTTTAGTTGAATCGGTTTCAATGAAGAGGGTTCTTTTAGAAGATCAAAAAGCAATCACTACACCACGTTGTGGTTTTGCGTAGGTAAGAACGGTTCTTGCAAACCCATAGCAGCCACGTAAAACTTGCACCAACAACGTAGAGGACGTCTAACTTGTTTTTGCAGGGTATGCTGGTGATGTGATATGGCCAAGACATGATGTGATATAAGTTGTTGTATGAGATGATCATGTTTTGTAAGTTATCAGGCAACCGGCAGGAGCCTTATGGTTGTCTCTTTATTGTATGCAATGCCAACGCTATGTAATTGCTTTACTTTACCGCTATTAGTTAGCAGTAGTAGTAGTAGCAATAGCCGGCGAGATGACCACGACGCTACGATGGAGATCAAGGTGTCACGACGCTACGATGGAGATCAAGGTGTCAACCCGGTGACGATGGAGATCATGACAGTGCTTTGCTGATGGAGATCAAAAGCACAAGACGATGATGGCCATATCATGTCACATATATTGAATTGCATGTGATGTTAATCCTTTTATGCATCTTATTTTGCTTAGGACGACGGTAGCATTATAAGATGATCCCTTCACTAAATTTCAAGATAAGTGTTCTCCCCTAGTATGCACCGTTGCGAAGGTTCGACGCTTCTAAGCACCACGTGATGATCGGGTGTGATGGATTCTTTCGTTCGCATACAACGGGTGTAAGCCAGTTTTACACACGCAGAATACTTGGGTTAAACTTGACGAGCCTAGCATGTACAGACATGGCCTCGGAACACAAGAGACCGAAAGGTCGAACATGAGTCATATAGTAGATATGATCAACATGAAAGATGTTCACCATTGATAACTAATCCACCTCACGTGATGATCTGACGTGGTTTAGTTGATGTGGATCATGTTACACTTAGACAACTTGAGGGATGTTAATCTAAGTGGGAGTTCTTAAGTAATTTGATTAATTGAACTTCAATTGTCATGAACATAGTCTTACTTGTCTTAGCAAATTTATGTTGTAGATCCATAGACCGCGCTGTAGTTCCCCTGTTTTTATTATGTTCCTAGAGAAAACGAAGTTGAAAGTTGATGGAAGCAACTATGCGGACTAGGTCCGTGATCTGAGGATTGTCCTCACTGCTGCACAGAAGGCTTATGTCCTTAATGCACCGCTCAGTGAAATACCCCTACGGCTTCGTCTGAGGACGTTATGAACGTCTGGCAGACAAGAAAAGATGACTACTCGATAGTTCAGTGCGCCATACTTTACGGCTTAGAACCGGAGCTCCAAATATGTTTTGAGCAACACGGAGCATATGAGATGTTCCAAGAGCTGAAAATTTGTTTTTCAAGACTCACACCCGGGTCGAGAGGGATGACAACTTTGACAAGTTCTATAGCTACAAGATGGAGGAGAACAGCTCCGTTAGTGAGCATGTACTCAGAATGTCTGAGTACTTCAAACACTTGAATCAAGTGGGAGTTAGACTTCCGAATAAAGTGGTGATTGATAGAGTTCTCTAGTCACTATCACTAAGCTACTGGATCTTCGTGATGAACTATAAACATGCAAGGGATAGAAGATCCTTAAGCTATTCGCGATGCTACAATCTGCGGATGTAGAAATCAAAAAAAGGGAGCATCAAGTGTTGATGGTTAATAAGACCACTAGTTTCAAGAAGGGCAAGGGAAAGAAAAGGGAACTTCAAGAAGAACGGTAAAACAAATGCCGCTCACGCGAAGAAACCCAAGGCTGAACCAAACCCGAGACTTAGTGCTCCCATTGCAAAGGGAAATGTCACAGGGAGCAGAACTTCCCCAAAGTAACTGGCAGATAATAAGACTGGCAATGTCAACAAAGACATTTGATATACATGTTATTGATATGTACCTTACTAGTACTCGTAGGAGCACCTGGGTATTTGATACTTGTTCAGTTGCTTACAACTTGAAACATGGAGCTTCGGAATAAACGAGGGCTAGCTAAGAACGAGGTGACGATGTGCATTGGAAGTGTCTCCAAGGTTGATGTGATCACCATCGCCACGCTCTCTCTACCTTCAGGATTAGTGATGAACCTAAATAATTGTTATTTTGTGCTTGCGTTAAGCATGAACATTATATCTGATAGTGTTTATTGCAAGACGGTTATTCAATTTCAGAGAATAATTGTTATTCTATTTGGATAATATCATTGATGATCATGCACTTAAAATGAAAGGTTTATAGAATCTTGATCGTAGTAATACATATGTTCATAACACGAATGCCAAAAGATAATGATAGTACCACATATTTGTGGCACTGCCGCTTAGGTCATATCAGTGTTAAACACATGAAGAAACTCCATGCAGATGGGTTTTTGGAATCTCTTGATTATGAATCATTTGAGACATGTGAACCGTGCCTTATTGGCAAGATGACTAAAACTCCGTTCTCCTGAACAATGGAGCGAGCAACCAACTTATTGGAAATAATACATACCGATGTATGCGGTCCGATGAGTGTTGAGGCGCGCGGTGGATATCGTTATATTCTCACGTTCACTGATGATTTGAGTAGATATGGTTATGTCTACTTGATGAAGCATAAATCTGAAACATTTGAAAAGTTCAAAGAATTTCAGAGTGAAGTAGAGAACCATCGTAACAAGAAAATAAAGTTCTTACGATCTGATCGTGGAATAGAATATTTGAGTTACGAGTTTGGCAATCACTTAAGACAATGTGGAATTGTTTCACAGCTCACGCCACATGGAACACCAGAGCGTAATGGTGTGTCCGAGCGTCGTAATCGTACTCTATTGGATATGGTGCGTTCTATGATGTCTCTTACCGATTTGCCACTATCATTTTGGGGTTATGCATTAGAGACAGCTGCATTCACTTTAAACAAGGGCACCGTCTAAATCCGTTGAGATGACACCGTATGAACTGTGGTTTGCAAGAAACCTAAGATGTCGTTTCTGAAAGTTTGGGGATGCAATGCTTATGTCAAAAGGCTTCAGCCAGATAAGCTCGAACCCAAAGCGGATAAGTCCGTCTTCATAGGATACCCAAAGGAGACCGTTGGGTACACCTTCTACCACAGATCCGAAGGCAAAGTATTCGTTGCTAAGAATGGATCCTTTCTAGAGAAGGAGTTTCTCTCGAAAGAAGTGAGTGGGAGGAAAGTAGAACTTGATGAGATAATTGTACCTCCTCTGGATAGTAGTACGCCACAGAAAGAAATTTCTGTGACACCAACACAGACCAGAGAAGAAGTTGATGATGATGATCATGAGGCTTCGGATCAAGTTGCTACAGAACCTCGTAGGTCAACCAGGACACGCTCCGCACCAGATTGGTACGGCAATCCTGTCTTGGAGGTCATGTTGTTAGACAACGGTGAACCTACGAACTATGAAGAGGCGATGGCGAGCCCGGATTCCGACAAATGGCTTGAGGCCATGAAATCCGAGATTAGATCCATGTATGAGAACAAAGTGTGGACTTTGGTAGACTTGCCCGATGAAACGGCGAGCTATTAAAAATAAATGGATCTTTAAGAAGAAGACGGACGCTGATGGTAATGTCACCGTCTATAAAGCTCGACTTGTTGCTAAAGGTTATCGACAAGTTCAAGGAGTTGACTACGATGAGACTTTCTCACCCGTAGCGATGCTAAAGTCTGTCAGAATTATGTTAGCAATTGCCGCGTTTTATGATTATGAAATCTGGCAAATGGACGTCAAAACGGCATTCCTTAATGGATTCCTTAAGGAAGAATTGTATATGATACAACCGGAAGGTTTTTTCGATCCTAAAGGTGCTAACAAAGTATGCAAGCTCCAGCGATCCATCTATGGACTGGTGCAAGCATCTCGGAGCTGGAATACTCGCTTTGATGAAGTGATCAAAGCGTTTGGGTTTATGCAAGTTTATGGAGAAACTCGTATTTACAACAAAGTGAGTGGGAGCTCTATAACATTTCTAATAAGTATATGTGATTGGAAATGATGTAGAATTTCTGGAAAGCATAAATAATTAATTGAAAGGAGTTTTTCAATAAAAACCTGTTTTTTGAGTTATCCACGGTTTGGGCATCGAGATCTATAGAGATAGATCAAGACACCTGATAAAAGATTTTCACACACCTTGATTAGATTTTGAAGAAGTTCAAAATGGATCAAGTCAAAAGAAATAAGTTCTTGGCTGGTGTGAAGTGGAGTAAGACTTGAAGATCTAGGTAAAGGTTGTTTACATGTTAGGCATCAAAATCTATAGAGATAGATTGAGACGCCTCATATGACTTTCACAAAACATATACCTTGACAAGATTTTGAAGAAGTTCAAAATGGATCAATCAAAGAAGGAGTTCTTGACTGTGGTGAAAGGTGTGAAGTTGAGTAAGACTCAAATCTCGACCACGGCAAAATAAATAGAATGGATGAAGGTTATCCCCTATGCCTCGGCCATAGGTTCTATAAAGTATGCCAAGCTGTGTGCCTTGCCATGTGTCTGGCAAAAGAGGTACCAAAGTGATCCAGGAGTAGATCACTGGACAGCGGTCAAATTATCCTTAAGATGACTAAGGAAGAATTTCTCGGGAATAGAGATGATAAAGAGTTCGTCATAAGGGGTTACGTCGATGCAAGCTTTAAACACTGATCCGAAAGACTATGAGTCTCAGACCGGATAAGTATAGTGGGGAAATTTTTTGGAGTAGCTCCAAACAGAGTGTGGTAGCAGCATCTACATAGAGATTTGCCAAGAACACACGGATCTGAATATTGCAGACCCGTTGACTAAAACCTCTCTCACAAGCAAAACATGATCAGCTTTAGAACTGATTAAGTGTTAATTACATGGAGATGTAATCTAGATTATTGACTCTAGTGCAAGTGGGAGACTGTTGGAAATATGACCTAGAGGCAATAATAAATTAGTTATTATCATATTTCCCCGTTCATGATAATAGTTTATTATTCATGCTAGAATTGTATTGACCGGAAACTAAATACATGTGTGAATAGATAAACAAATACTGTGTCCCTAGTAAGCCTCTACTAGACTAGCTCGTTGATCAAAAGATGGTCAAGATTTCCTGACCATGGACATGAGTTGTCATTTGATAATGGGATCACATCATTAGGAGAATGATGTGATGGACTTGACCCAACCGTTAGCATAGCAAATGATCGTTCAGTTTATTGCTATTGCTTTCACTATGTCAAATACACGTTCCTCTGACCATGAGATCATGCAACTCCCGGATACCGTAGGAATACTTTGGGTGTATCAAACATCACAACGTAACTGGATGATTATAAAGGTGCACTACAGGTATCTCCGAAAGTGTTTGTTGAGTTGGCATGGATCGAGATTGGAATTTGTCACTCCGACTATCGAAGAGGTATCTCTGGGCCCTCTCGGTAATACAGCATCACAGAAGCCTTGCAAGCACCGTGACTAAAGAGTTAGTTACAAGATGACGTATTACGGAACGAGTAAAGAGACTTGCCGGTAACGAGATTGAACTAGGTATTGGATACCGACGATCGAATCTCGGGCAAGTAACATACCGCCAGACAAAGGGAACACCGTATGTTGACATATGAGGTTCACCGATAAAGATCTTCGTGGAATATGTAGGAATCAATATGAGCATCCAGGTTCCTCTGCTGGTTATTGACCGGAGAGTCGTCTCGGTCATGTCTACATCATTCCCGAACCCGTAGGGTCCGCACACTTAAGGTTCGATGACGATTTAGTATTATATGAGTTATGTGATTGGTGGCCGAAGTTTGTTCGGAGTCCCGGATGAGATCACAGACATGACGAGGAGTCTCGAAATGGTCGAGAGGTAAAGATTCATATATTGGAAGGCTATATTCGAACGTCGGAAAGGTTCCGAGTGATTCGGGTATTTTTCGGAGTACCGGAGAGTTACGGGAATTCACCGGGAGAAGTAATGGGCCTTATTGGGCCATACGTGAAAAGGAGAGGCAGGCCACGTGAGGAGGCTCGCGCCCCCCCTTTCCCAAACCGAATTGGACTAGGGAAGGGGGCGCAGCCCCCTCTTTCCTTTCCCTCTCCCTTCCCTCTTTCCTACTCCGTATGGGAGGTGGAATCCTACTAGGACTAAGGAGTCCTAGTAGGACTCCCCACACTTGGCGCACCCCTAGGGGGCCGGCCTCCTCCCTCTCATCCTTTATATACGGGGGCAAGGGGGCACCCCAAAGTACACAATTGTCCCATAGCCGTGTGCGGTGCCCCGATCTCCGTTTTCCACCTCGGTCATATTTTCGGAGAGCTTAGGCGAAGCCCTGCCGGAATCACTTCACCGTCACCGTCGCCACGCCGTCGTGCTGACGGAACTCATCTACTACCTCGACGTCTTGCTGGATCAAGAAGGCGAGGAACGTCACCGAGCTGCACGTGTGTAGAACTCGGAGGTGCCGTACGTTCGGTACTTGATCGGTGGAGCTCGAAGGATTGTTCGACTACATCAACCGCGTTGTGAGACGCTTCCGCTAACGGTCTATGAGGGTACGTAGACACACTCTCCCCTCTCGTAGCGATACATCTCCATGGATAGATCTTGCGTGAGCGTAGGAATTTTTTTGAAATTCATGCTCTGTTCCCCAACAGTGGTATCAGAGCCAGGTTTATACGTAGATGTGATTTGCACGAGTAGAACACAAGTGAGTTGTGGGCGTGGGTGTATACATATTGCTTGTCGTTACTAGTTGTTACTTGATTCGGCGGTATTGTGAGATGAAGCGGCCCGGACCGACATTACGCGTACGCTTACGCGAGACAGTGTTCAAGGCATGTTTATGACTGTTTTCGCTTTTTGGTTGGTCGCTTCTCAATCTATTTGCTAGCCTTCATTTGTACTAAGCGGGAATACTGCTTGTGCATCCAACTCCTTAAACCCAAGTTGTGCCAAATGAGTCCACCATACCTACCTATATGCGGTATTTCCATGCCGTTCCAAGTAAATTTGCATGTGCCAACTCTAATTTTTCAAAATAATTTTCCGTTTTGTGTGCTTGTACCGCTCATGAAGCGCCAGGGGGTGGCCAATATTTTCCATGCTAGGTGTGTTATTCTCACGATGAGTGTTTATTCACTTGTCATTGCACGAGAGAGTGGCCGGTAATAGGGATGCCCAGTCCCGAAATGAATTTTTTTAATATGATGATAATAATAAATTCCTTGGAAAGTGTTGGTATGGAGGGCACTCATGGATACGGCTAGCCATGGATTGTGAAAGAATGGTGGAAAGGAAATAAACTTTACTTTCTATTTGGGAACCGCCTATAATGTGTCTAGCATGGAAGATATTGGGAATTCTCGGTCGTTTTCGCTGACAGGAAAAGCATGCCTCTCAAAATAATTTTATCTCTCTAATTTAAGCTTTGAGCTCTGGCACATTTGCAAATCTCCGCTTCCCTCTGCGAAGGGCCTATCTATTTACTTTTATGCAAAAAAAATTGAGTCTCCATCTTCTCTTACAAAGCACAACCTAGAGAGCACTATTGTCATACTTGTGCATTGTGTGTAGCTAATATTGAGTGTGTTTCATGAATGGATCAATGATTGAGCATAATGGGCTAGGGATAGCTTTCTTTAGGATTGATATTTTGAAAAGACATGGTTGCTTGTTAGTATGCTTGAGTATTTATATCTTCATGTCAAACTGTAGACTATTGCTTTGAATCATTCAAATCCAAATGTCCATGCTATAAAGAAAAGAATATATGATGAATATGATAGGTAGCATTCCACATCAAAAATTCTGTTTTTATCATTTACCTACTAGAGGACGAGCAGGAATTAAGCTTGGAGATGCTTGATACGTCTCCAACGTATCTATAATTTTTGATTGTTCCATGCTATTATAGTATCAATCTTGGATGTTTTTATATACATTTACAGCAATTATATATCATTTTTTCGGACTAACCAATTAACTTAGTGCCAGTTGCTGTTTTTTGCCTGTTTTTGGTTTTCCAGAATATCAGTACCAAACGAAGTCCAAATGCCACGAAACTTTTTGGAGATTTTTTTTGGACATAAGAGACACTAGAAGCTTCGGGGGGGGGGGACGAGAAGATGATGCAGTGGCCCACGAGGCACCACGGCGCGCCCCGGGGGGGTGCCCTGGTACCTTGTGGGGCCCACAAGGCTCCGTTTGACCTAATTCCACCTCTATAAATTCTCTAAAATCAGGAAACCAACAGAGGAGTCCATGAAATACTTTTTCCGCCGCCGCAAGTTCCTGTTCTCGAGAGATCCCATCTGGAGGCCTTTTCCGGTACTCCGCCGGAGGGGGAATCGATCACGGAGGGGCTCTACATCATCCTTGCTGCCCTTCCGATGATGCGTGAGTAGTTTACCATAGACCTTCGGGTCCATAGTTAGTAGCTAGATGGATTCTTCTCTCTTTTTGATCCTCAATACAATGTTCTCCTTGATGTTCTTGGAGTTCTATCCGATGTAATCACTTTTTGCGGTGTGTTTGTTGGGATCCGATAACTTGTGAGTTTATGATCAGATTATCCATGAATATTATTTGAGTCTTCTCTGAACTCTTTTATGCATGATTATTATAGCTTCGTGTTTCTCTCCGATATATTGATTTGGTTTGGCCAACTAGGTTGATTTATCTTGCAATGGGAGAGGTGCTTTGTAATGGGTTTGATCTTGCGGTGCTCAATCCTAGTGACAGAAAGGGACATGACACGTATGTATCGTTGCTATTAAGGGTAAAAAGATGGGGTTTATTCATGCGTGAGTTTACTTTGTCTACATCATGTCATCTTGCTTAAGGCGTTACTCTGTTCTTTATGGACTTAATAACACTAGATGCATGCTGGATAGCGGTCGATGTGTGGAGTAATAGTAGTAGATGCAGGCAGGAGTCGGTCTACTTGTCACGGACGTGATGCCTATATACATGATCATTGCCTTGGATATCGTCATGATTATTTGCTTTTCTATCAATTGCCCAACAGTAATTTGTTCACCCACCGTATGCTATTTTCAAAAGAGAAGCCTCTAGTGAAAACTATGGCCCCCGAGTCTATCTTAATTATATATTGAAAATCCTAAAAATACCTTGCTGCACTTTTATTTTATTTATTTTATTTTATATTTTTGTTCGATCTATTTATCTATCATCCTACAATTTAATCTTGCAATTAACCGCCAAGGGATTGACAACCCCTTGTTCACGTTGGGTGCGAGGATTTGTTGTTTTGTGTGCATGTACAGCTAACGAGTTGTTGCATGATTCTCCTACTGGATTGATAACCTTGGTTTCATAACTGAGGGAAATACTTATCTCTACTGTACTGCATCATCCCCTCCTCTTTGGGGAAATCCCAACGCAGCTCACAAGTAGCAAACATCTGAAGATTGCTCAGTCTCGTCAGAAGAGCAATTATGACTGTAAACACAAGGTAATGGTCTATCAACATGGCGAACAGGCTTACCCTCGTGTCACTCCGATGAAGGGCACTCATCGTTTCAGAATCAAGGGCAAGCTAGCTCCTCGCTACATTGGCCCATTTCGTATTCTCGCCAGACGTGGAGAAGTGGCATATCAATTGGAATTGCCATCAAACCTTCCCCAGGTTCATGATGTCTTCCACGTGTCGCAACTTCGTCGTTGCTTCAAGGATCCACACCGTGCAGTGGATCATGAGATGCTCGAATTGCAAGATGATCTCTCTTATAAGGAGCATCCGATCCGCATTCTTGATCAAGCTGAACGTCGGACCGATCAGAAGGCAACCAAGTTCCTTAAAGTGTAGTGGTCGAATCATACTGAAGATGAAGCCACTTGGGAACGTGAGGATCGTCTTCGCAAAGAATACCCCGATCTTTTCCCTTCTTCCTCTTAATTCTCGGGACGAGAATTTCTTTTAGAGGAGGAGAATTGTAACACCCCTATGTAATGAGCTACAGTGATCCTCATGATTATGCTTAAGCTATTTTGGTTTGCAATGCTTGATCACTATGGATTCATATCTCATTTCAAATTCCACCACTGAAAATAATTCAAATTGCAAGTGAAATTTGAAGTTACACAAAAGTTGCTACAAAATAGTCCATCATTTAACAAATATTCCCTAACTAATATTTGTTAAGGAAAACAACATCACCATAAAGCTAAAATGGGCTATAGCAATTAAAACAGTGCCAAAAGAAGCATATTAAATGCCTTTTCACTTGTGGAAAATTCAAATGGAATCACTGGGCCCCCAAACTTTTTGTGGCAGTGCCCATTATTGCCTAGCATTTGTTTTGACCAGTTGCACATTTTACAAAAGTCATTTGGTGGTCAAACAAATTGCAAAACAGAAGCAAAGGGAAAAGTAGAAAAGAATAAAAAGGAAAGGGCCTAACTACTACTGTGCTAGTGGGCTCTAGTTGCACAGTGCACATGGCCCAACCCACTCCCAGCCTTTTCCCCTACCTCACGTACTCGGGAGGCAGAGCCATGGCGTGGCAGCCATCCAGGGCGCCATGGCCATGGATGGCCACCACGTGCCCTCCCTCGGCCTATAAAAACGTCTCCCGAAAACCCTAGCTCACCCTCGTTCATTCCCCCCCCCTCGATCCCCCTTTGCCCCCTTCCTCTGCTGCTCAATTTCGAGCTCGAAAGCTCTGCGGTCACCACTGCCTCGCCCTTGTTGCTGCGGCCACCGTCGTCGCCGTCGCTCGGGAGCACGTCCAGGAGGTCCGCCAAGGTCGCCTTCGTCCGTTCCGGGCATCGATTCGAGCCGAGGCGCTGTGTAGCCGTCACCATCTTCATCTTCTCCGCCCGGCCGCCGCCACCACCTCGTCGTCGTTGCCACTGCTCCGGGCCACCCCGACCTCCTAATCTTGTCCACGAGAACCATGGTGAGCCCCTCTTCCGATCCCCCCCATTCCTAAGCTCGATCCGCGCCTTATTCGGTCGCTGCTCGCCATGGCAGGAGCTTCGCTTCCGCGTACATACTGCTGTTGCTCCTGGTCGCTGCTACTGATGCTCTACGCTGCTGCCTAGTGTTGTTGCTTAGCCGTTACTGCCACCTGTCGTTGTCGCCGCGCGTGCCAACGTGCCCCGCGCTCGCCCTGCCGCTCACGCGCCGCTCCTCGCTGACCAGCGCCGTGGCCGCCTCTGCCGTGCTCGCGCGCGTGCACACTCGCCCCTGCTGCTCGGCTGGGCCACTGCCACATGGGGCCGGCCCAAATTAGTTAAGGACTAATTGGATTTAGTTAGGGATGAATTAGTGGTTAGGTTAGTTTAGTGTTTCACTGACATTGGCCCCCATCTAATCAATTAATATATAATTCAAACTATTAATTAATACTGTACCTATGACAGTCGGGTCCCACTGGCCAGTTGACCAGTCAACAGTCAACTGTTGACTGTTGACTGGGCAGGCAATTGGGGCCCATTGTCAGCCTCTGGTGCACTGGACCGGGTGCACTTAGCATTTACTTTTTTGGATAATTCGAATTAAAATAAATCCAGTAATTCCAGAAAATGATTAAAACTTTGAAAAATCATATAAAATAATCCGTAACTCGGATGAAAATAGTTTATATATGAAAAATGATCAAAAAAATAAGACGAATCCGAATATGTCATCCACAAACCTGTCACATGCCTCCAACACTGCAAACATGGAACCTTCCCCTCCGGATCAATATACCGATAAGCACCTGGAGCTGGGAAAATATTCCCGGATAGTTTCCCTCTCTGTCTAAAATAATTAGTGAAGCACTAGAGCACATAATCAACCCGTACTGACCTGTCATGCAGCTATGTGCATTTGTTTGCCCGTTATTTATTTGTTTCTCCCTCCTCTTTCTTCTCTGGTAGGCCCTGCGACTGCTGCTGATGCCCCTGTGATCGACTACGTCACTGACGACCCTTCTTCCTTTTCAGCAGAGCTTCCAGGCAAGCAAAACCCCCTTGATCATTCCTATAATGCCCATTCTTTCTCTCCCATGCTTGCATTAAATTTTGCTACTGTTGTTCGATAGCTCCTATTCTGATGCATAGCCTGATTTTGTAACCTACTGTTGATACTTTACCTGTTTTCCTATATGCTTAGTATAGGCTGGTTAGTGATCCATCAGAGTCCCTACACCCTTGTCCGTGTTGCCAGGATTTACAACCAGAAGATTCGATCAGTGTGATCGACGTGTAGAGACCGACACATCACCGCACACCCCCTTAGTTGTACGACTCTGCAGAGCTACAATCGAGTGCCGAGGGTGATACCTCCTACCTCACTCCTGATGATATCTCTGTAGCGTAGCTAGTCGGTTGTGGGTTACCAAGGGTGATTCCTCTTTCACCACCTCCGATGATGCCTCTGTCGTGCAACCCCCCAAGTGTGAAACCATCGACGGTGATTCCTCCAAGTTCACCTTGACGGTTACATCGAATGGGAATCCATCGAGGGTGATTCCTCGGATTCCCCACGATGTTATGGACACATGGGTACTTTGACCTTCACCTCAGACCTTTGTTGAAGTCGGGTCGACCCAAGGGTACCCGCGAGAGATTATTGTGGTGGAACGTCAGGGCAGGAGGAGACCACCTAGGAGAGAGGTGGGCCTGGTCCCTGGTCGTTGGACCGCGGGTTACTAATAACACGCTTAACAGATTTGGGTATTTGATCTGATTTGGCCACTGGCCTATACGCACTACCACCACGTGGGATAATGGTTTAATGGGGCCCTCTGCGTCGTACGATTCTTCCGAAAGCTCTGTCAGACGTCCAGTTCAGCATTGTGGCACGGTCGGATCATGCCATCCGGGAGAGGGGTGGCGCTGGTATCCACCATCCTCACAACGACCCGGAGTGCGAAGGGCGATAGGCCCAAGACCCCTGAGCGCTTAGGATGTAGACCGGCGGGGACCTCTCTGCGGAGCCTAGGTAGGACTACGTCATGTCGATCAGCCGAGGCCGGGCATAACCCAGAAAAGTGTGTCCGACCAGAGTTAATCGAGCGTGCTGGGTAATAGTAATGCACCCCTGCAGGGAAGTTATCTATTCGAATAGCCGTGTCCACGGTAACAGGACGCTCAATGTTGTATCCGATCTACTACAACTTGAACTGGATACTTGTGTTACCTTAATTAATATGTTAGCTCCGGGATCGCTTTCTCGCGGGAAGTCGAGGAAGGATCTCTGGGCTTTGCTACTACATGCTTATTGCTTTATTATATGCTACTAATCTGCACTCTTCTAATGCTGCAAGACGCTGCAAGATGCTAGTCTTCGATAGGCTAGGCCTTCCCTCTATTCTGGCATTTCTGCAGTATAGTCCACAGATACAGCCCCTTCCCTTTGATACCGATGCATGATTAGCATAGTTCTGATGTAAGTCTTGCGAGTACTTTGGATGAGTACTCACGGTTGCTTTGCTACCTTATTTTCCCCATACCCGATTGCTGCGATCAGATGAAGGAGCCCCGGAGCCAGCTGATCCCGTCGATGACTACTACTACCCCGACGAAGCCTACTACTACGTGGAGACCGACGACCAGGAGTAGTTCGGAGGCTCCCAGGCAGGAGGCCTGCGCCTTTTCGATCTAGTTGTCGTTGTTTTGCTCAGCCTTCTTAAGGCAATCTTGTCTAATTATGTCTGTACTCAGATACTGATGCTTCCGCTGACTCTTGTGTAACTCAAGCTTATGTATTCGAGCCATCGAGGCCCCTGGCTTGTACTATAAAGCTTGTATTATTATTTTTGTGTCTAGAGTTGTGTTGTGATATCTTTCCGTGAGTCCCTGGGCTTGATCGTGCGCATTTGCGTGTATGATTAGTGCACGATTGAGTCGGGGGCGTCACATACTCCCTCTGCGTGAAGAACGTCTTACATTTTGATACGGAGGAAGTACGTTTTTCTTTTCGGTGAACCGGGCAATCATACATGCATATTCCCTATACATAAAGTCACAAATTTCAAAACCTGTTCTAAATCTTCAAAAACTGTTCGGAAGATTAAAAAAATTGCATTTTCAAAAAATGATTGTGTTTTAGAAAATGATTGGAATTCCAAAAATCTTTAAAATTGTTCAAAATCACAAAAAATGTATGAAAATATAAAAAAAAATCACAATTTTTGAAATTGTTCACATTTTAAAAAGAGATTGGAATTTCAAACACTTTTTTACTTTTACAAAAAATGATTGGAATTTTGAAAATTGGTTACAAATTTCAAAATATTATCGAAATACAAAATTTGCTATTTTTTTAAAAAAATTGTGTTTTCAAACTTGATTTTTTTGTCTTAAAAATATTCACCGTTTTCAAAGTTTGTGCACAATTTTTTAAACCGTTGGCAACAATGAACCACTCTTTTTGGTAAAACTCTGTGCATTCGGTTTACATTGTTCAGTTTATATGGCTTTTTTGGTTTGTGCAGTATTAATACTTTGGTAAATATTGTATGAAATTAAGATATGGTTTGGTTTCGGTATATACCATATCTACCATAATAACGAAAGTTGATGGGCATTTGTAAATGACATAATAATAATTTACACATTTCTGACTTAAAACACATATATTTTTATACGAATAGTCTATAACTGTATAAGTATATATGCATGCATGGATTCGTGCCTTGTTGGCTATTGACGATCTTAGCATTTTTTTTAAGACAAGAATGGCTACATTACAATAAAAATGGATGTGCTTATGTAGGAGATATGCCCTAGAGGCAGTAATAACAGTTATTTTGTATCTCCAAGTTTGTAATGAATGTTTATGTCCCATGCTATAACTGCAATGATTCTCGAGTCTGCAATATCCACAAGGCTCGGAGGGAAACTCATGTGCACGTGTGGTATAATAAACGGTAAAATGTATTCCTAGTCACGCCTCTAAGACTGGCTCAAGTATTGCATGATGATCCTATTTTCCTGATCATGGGCATGACTATGCCGGCAATTTTGAGGGCACAATGTTAGGAGAACACTTGTGTTGAATCGACCCGAATTGATGTTATGCTATGAGATACATTCGTCACAAGTTAATGCTTAATAACATAGAGAAAGTTAATGTTTGCATAATTCCTTAGACCATGAGAGTATCAAGTTCCTTCGTACTTGCTTCGTGAACTTTGGGGTTTGTTAAACGTCATCCGTAACTGGGTGGCTATTACGGCGGCTTACGGGTTCACGGAAAAGTATGACAAGAAACAAGATAGCTCAAGATTGGGATTTGCTCCTCTGACGATTTGAGAGATATTCTCGGGCCCTCTCGATGTTACGGTATCCATCATCGTCTGGCCAGACATAGGGTGATTTGATCACAAGGATGCCGGAACACGGAAACGAGAAAAGAGAACAAAACCGGTAACGAGGTAACTGGCATAGTGGACAAGTTGTTGATCCACGGGGATGCCAATAAATCTCACCTCGGGTGTTTGTAACATATCGTGAAGTAACAGGAATAGCACACGGCAACCGGAGGTTCACTCGAATATTTATTCGTGTGGGTATAGGGGTCAATATGGGTGTCCACGGCTCCGATGTTGTTCATTGATCGGAAAGTGTTCCGGTCATGTCTATACTTCACCGAACCTATAGGGTCACACGCTTAACGGTCATCTATCTACTGAATAATAGACAGGGTGTCTGAGAGAAAGTCACTGGAAAAGTTTCGGAGACAACGGAAGAGTTCTGGAGAGAGAACACCGAAAGAGTTTCGGTAAAACCAAAAAGTTATTTCGGAGTATACCATTAAGTCAAAATGGTTTCGGCACATGCCTGGAAATTCTTGGAGGGTGCCAGAATTGTTCTGGGAACTTCTGGGATTTTTCCGGGGAAAAAAACCGGAAATGTTCCGGAGCTGCCGGAACCACTTTGGTTGCTTTTCGCTGATGAAAATCATTGATCTGAAAATGTTTCGGAACGCGTCGAGAATTATTTTAGTGGGTACTGGAAATGTTCTAAGACCTATAGAAATATTTTCGGATTTAACGGTCGCGGAAAAATGTTTTCATGAATAGTGAAAAGCACTTTTTGGTGGCTTCTTGGAGAAGCCACCTTGAGGGCTTTTTGGTATTTCCAAGTGACCTCTACCCCTTGGGCTTGGCCTATAAATAGAGGTGGAGAGGTGCTCTCCATTCACACACTCTTTCTCACATACAATGCCATGCATGATCTGGCCTTCTCTCTCCCTCCCCGCGAAATAGTTTCGTAGAGCCGAACGGCTGTCTGGGTTCCGGTGGGAACTAGTTCTGGACGGCGAAGCCCTGCTGGATAGCTAACACCGTATGTGTGCAACCCCGTAGAGAGGTCATAGGTTCGATCTTTTGCCCGAGGGGTTTTTCGAGGGTCCTCCCGAAGGGCTGTCCGAGTTACCGTTCGAGCTTCGAGAATCCTCCCGAAGGGCTGTCCGTGCCATCGTCTGAGGGACTGTCCGACCGCCTCCCGAAGGGCTGTCCGATGAGAGAGTACATCCTCGCGGTTGGGAGGTTGTAAATCCTAGCTGCGGGGATCTGCACCGACGATCTACATCGACTCTACTTCCGCTGCGCTATGAGTCAGTAATGATCAGATCAAACCTTGTATGCAGTCTCCATAGTGGTCCTGGGCGTGCTCGCTGTACCGAAATTTTTTGTTTTCTGTCGCGTTCCCCTATAGTGGTATCAGAGCCTTGCTATGCGTAGATGCAGGTTACGATCTAGAATGCATAGAGATGTATGGGTATTGCATACTATAATTTTGTAGTAGATGAGATCTATTGCTGAAAATTATTTATGCGGGTGGCAGATGAAATCTGTTACCTGATGTTCTTGTTGCTTCCCTAGAATTTGCGTATTTCTGATCTTGAAACGGCATGGTGGAATTTCACAAAGTTCTGGCAATCAGCGATCCTGAGTGATCAACGAAGTGCTATTAGTTCTTTGGGTTCCACCATAGTTAAAAGAAAGATGAAATTTCGTAGACGAAAGGGCAATACAGATATGATCTGCACGGGGGTCATGCGTATGACGAAGTTCAGTATGGGGCTTGAGATTTTATTATCTCGTGTTTCATACACCCCACAAAGTTAATCCAGCGACTTGAATAATCATACTTGATGATAAACGTTGGTAGCTGCGGTTTAAGTCAAAACCTTAGAAGCCACGTAAAATAAAATTTTGCATAAACCGATTAGAGGCGTCTAACTTGGTTTTGCAGGATGTGCATGTGATATGGTATAGCAGTTCTCATATTAATTCGATTATGTATGAGATGACTATATGATGTAAATTTATTAACATGACCTGCGTGTCATGATTCGGCATGATGGCTGGAGCCATATGATTGTCACTTTAATGACCTGCGTGTCAACCTTAAGTAATGCACTTATTTTATTAGCTATAGAGATAGCAATATTATCTGGTGCATCAACAAGGTGGTGGCAATCTTCGCGAAGGTGAACACCGACGCAAATGCCGAAGACGAAGAAATACTAGACGTCTCCGTCAGAAAGGGCTATACCATATCATGCTATTATGAATTGCCTGAGATATTTATCCCTCTTGATGCACCCTTTTGATTGTGCGGTAGTCGCTTTTTATTAGGGTGATCTCTCACTTAAAATATCAAGTAGTTAGTGTTCTCCCAAGTGTAGCACCGTCACGGCACCTATCTTTTCGGAGTGCGTCATGTTTCCATGAGTACAAACGATTAGAGAAGTGTGAGGCGGGTGAGTTGAGACCTCGCAGCGAGATCACTTGGTTGTCTTGACGTTCAGGCAGGAAAGTCCTGAGCTCGGAACACGCCCATCGAAAGATGAACAAGAATCACATTGAGATGTGATCAGCAAGTTAGCCTACCGATTGAAATTCCCGTCATCAGTGATATTCCCATCAATGGCGTGGAATTGAAATGCGGATCTTGAATCACTCATAATCAATTATGAGAGATATTGATTTGAGTGGGAGTGCACTTTAGAATAAAATTATTTATTCACTAGTGCAAATTAATTATGAACAAAGTTTAAGTGAAACTTGTGTTTACCGTTGTAGATCAAATGGCTCGCAACGCCACGTTCAACTTAGGCCCGGTGTTAGAGAAAGAGAAGTTAGCTACGACTGGAAACAACTATACGGACTGGCTCCGTACCCTAAGGATTGTCCTCAGGGATGCTAAGAAAGACTATGTGCTTGATCAACCTCTAGGTGATTCCCCTACGCCAGAAATGGCTCAGGATATCATCCACGTGTTTGACTCATGAAAAGATGATTTCAGTGTTGTAAAAGAACTTATGTTATCTTGCATGGATCCCGTTGGCACAGTTGATCTGCAGGTGAGCCATCAATCCTTCTGGTGATCATGCAGCGGAACTCTCAATGAAAGCACCAGTGTCGGTGTAAAAACCGGCAGACCTCGGGGTAGGGGGTCCCGAGCTATGGATCTCGGATCGGTGGTAACAGAGACGAGGAAGACGGTGTTTACCCAGGTTCGGGCCCTTTTAATGGAGGTAAAGCCCTACGTCCTGCTTCTGTTTATATTGATGGGGATGTATCAAGTACAGAGTTGATCTACCTCGAGATCGTAATATGTGTCTAACTTCTAGGGATAGGTGAGCGATATTGTGTCGTTCTCCCCTACGGGCTAAACCCTATGGCTTATATACACGCCAGGGAGGGTATCTAGGGTTACAAGGTCGGTATCTAGGAGTAAGGCGGCTGGAAAAATCTTGAAGTGTACTACAAGTCTTCGGTAGAGACAGCCTCGATCACGTCTCCTGTGTGCGGCCTACGGAGTCCATCTTGATCACGTACGAGGCCATATCGGCCCAACCGAGGAGACGGGCTGGCTAGGTTGGCACCCCCTAATCCAGGACACCGTCAGTAGCCCCCGAACTGGTCTTCTACGCCGAGGATGACTTTCAGCAGAGATCACTTCAGATCCGGAGTCCCCGGCTCGACAGGCGAGTTCCACTTTGCATTTCGGATTCTCTCAACGGAGCATCAACATCCGTGGTCCAACCGAGCTTGAACCCTACCCGAAGTGGGTAGATATCTTAGCCTCGAAGGCTTGTTGTTCAGGTATGAACGATTCAATCCGTCCTGACAACTTTATCGGAGAGGCTTGCCCCACGACAAGTCGAGCAGTTACTGCCTCCCCCTCAAATCGTGGTTCGAGGCAGCCTTTTTACTGGCACGTCCCTTCGAGGCAAAGATCGTGCCCACTTTCTTAGGGATATCATCAAGATTTTGTTTCCCCCCATATGCTTCAACGGCATTTTTTATGGCAACCGCGAATTTATCGGCGCATCGAGGGGGACTCTTGGCCTTTCATAGGCCTATAAGAGCAAAAGGGAGAACAGCGTAATAGCCCACGCTCCTATTCTTCCCCCACTGCTGCTTCGTCTAGCTCCAGCGCCCAGATCCAACCAGCACGCTTTTCCCTTTCGCGAGCCCAACTCCTCAACCAGCCATGGCCAACACCCTCAAGGGGCACTGGGGCGGCTCCATCGTGACGGCCGCGACCATCGCAGAGCTGCGCGACGTGGGGTATCTGACCCCTGCCATCGCCGCCCGTGCTCCAGCGGTCGGCCAGCTGGTGACCGCTCCCAACGCCGGGGAGCGGGTGGTCTTCGTCCCCCACCTCATCCGAGGCCTGGGGTTCCCGCTGCACCCCTTCGTGTGCGGGGTAATGTACTATTACGGGTTAGATTTCCACCACCTGGCCCCTAACTCTGTTCTCCACCTCGCCGCCTTCATCACGGTCTGCGAGGCCTTCTCCGCTGCGAGCCGCACTTCGGCTTATGGCTGAAGCTCTTCGGGATCAAACCGAAGTCGAGTGGCTCGGATCTCGCGGAGTGCGGAGGGGCCATGATCAGCAAAAACCAGGGGGCCACCTGGTTCAAGGGCACCTTCATTGAAATGGTGAAGGAGTGGCAAAGGGAGTGGTTCTACATCACCGAGCCCCTCGCCCCTGGTCAAACTGAGGTCCCGGCCTTCTCAGCCGGGCCTCCCAAGAAACTCAAGTCCTGGAAGGAGAAGGGCGTTGCTTGGGGGAAGCCAGAAGAGGTGGAGACCCTGATCGACAGGATCCTGTGGTGGTCCACAACGGGGAAGGTTGAGCTAGCCGACGTCATCAACGTCATGCTCAACCGCCGCATACTCCCTCTCCAACTTCGGGCTACCCCAATGTGGGCACAAAAGCCCGAGGACATGGACACCATCACCTCCTTCCGCTCCACCTTGGCAGCCATGTGGACAAGGCTCATGAAGCTGGCCAAGGACAAGATCCCCAAGGAAGGGGAGGACCGCGGCCTCGAACACGGCTATGAGGCCCCCCCGGTGAGTGGTTCCGCCCTTCAATCTTTTTTTTTGCTCATTGCACTGAGGAGTAAAGTTTTTACTTGAATCGTCGTGTTTTGACATTTTACAAAAGTGGTTGGCCTGGGTACAAGGGGTACGATGCCCGGCCCCACTGCCAGAGCAGCCCCCAACTCCCCTGCTCTCAGCGCTTCTGACTGAGGAGCCGCATGTGGTGGCCCTCAAAGGAACGAAGTCCCAGATGGGGAGGTCAAGTGCTCGGACCCAGGGGACTTGGGTCACCCGGTCCAAAGAGACCCACACCTCCGCCGCTCAAGACGGCAGCGCCGAGGAGGGTGAGGAGGAAGAGGTTCCCCCTTCGAAGGGGATGAGGTTGGCGTTAGAAGACGCCGACGTGGACATGCCGCCGAAGGGCCCAAAGAGGCCGAGGCGAGCCTCGTCTGAGGCCGCCAACAAGTCGTCGGAGAGGGCCGAGCTCTCCGGTGACTCAGAGGAAGACCTCCTCGCTATGGGGCGGAAGAAACTGGCACCCCGAGAGTAAGCCCTTGTCCTCGTCTTCCTTACTTGAGTCATTCTTTCAGTAAGGGAAATCTTACAGTAGCAACTTTTCACATGCAGTCCGCCGAGGGTAACACCCAGCGGTTCTTCGAGCAGGCTGCCATCCGCCAGCGGGACTCCAGAGCCCGCCGCTTCTCCCCCGAAGCACGACGGACTAGGGGAGGCAACATCCACCCCGGTCCCCAACGTCAACTTGACGGGGGCCGGCGAGGTGGCGATCATAGCCGAGGTCAATATCTCGGCCCAACAAGACCTGGGGATGGAGCGCCCCGAGGTCATCGAAGAAGGGCTGGGCCAGTCATTGGCCCAGCCGGCGTCTACCTCGGCTCCGCCACCCCAGGCGGAGGCTGCTCGGGGGGATGCACCCGAGGTCATCCCTCCACCCCAGCCCACTGCCCAAGGACGGGCGGGCGCGGGGTGGACCGAGGAGATGGAGGACGCCCTAAAGGGCTCTTCCATCAAGGAGGAGCACCGTGCCTTGATAGGCTCGGCGCTGCAGGGCTACCGGTCCATAGGGGTCGGCCTACATGAGGTTTTCAAGAACCTCGTAGCAGGTTTCGAGGTACGCCTTCTGCGCATTCAAATTGTTTATTTAAGCTATTTGTTTTATGAGGTTCGTCCGAGGACATAAAAGTGCAGCCTGCTAAACGGCTTAGGGAGTGAGTAGCCCCCGAGCCCGAAGTCGGTTTCAAGAAATCGGCATCGGGGTCGCTTGATTAAATAGGAGCCCGTGGAGTAGCCCCCAGGGCGCTGCTTGAGGCAGTCGTCCTGGACCCTTGTAGTGATCTTAACTATTCCCTTTGTAATAAGGATCTGTTTTTTTTTTTGTTTTTTTGCCAGGTTTCGACCTCGGTTCCGGACTTCGTCTCCGAAGAGATGGCGGAGATGAACCGGAAACTTGAGCAATCTCAAGGTAAGCAAGTTTAAACTTGCCTTGTACTTTGGACAAAGAGGTATAATGTGTGTTAAAGAAAACAACTAAGGCTGAACTGTGTTGACAGGGGAGCTGGAGACGCTCAAGGCCGAGCTCGAGAGGGCTCGGAGGGAGGTGCAGCAACAGGAGGCTACTACCGCCGCGGCCGAGAAGGCCCGGGCCGCCGAGAAGGCAGCCGGGGAGAAGCACCAGGCGCGGGTGCTAGAGGTCGAGGAGACCCTGAAGGGCGTGTTCGAAGCATGTGACAAACTTCAGGAGGAGGGGCAACGAACGAAGGAGGAGCTTGAGAAGCTTCAACGTGCCCACTCCGAGCTCAAGACCTTGGCCCGAGCTGACCGCGAGGTGCTCCAGCAAGTGGAGCAAATCGCCTCGGGTAAGATATTTTTGCTGCAGTGTTCGTTTGGCAGCAAAGGGTGTGTCAAGCTCACCCAATTATGGCATTCCGCAGAGGTCTTTGCGGATCTCCCGCAGAGCGCGGCGGATGCGGCAGCCTACTTCGGCCAGCTGGCGGGCCATGAGGCAGAGAAGGCCTTCTAGGGGCAGTTTCCAGGGTCACCGTCTGCGCAACTGCTGAATCATCGAGTGAAGCAGCTGGTGGAGCTATTTCGCATGACGAGACCAGCGCTCCAGGACCTTTGCATCGCTCTATGGCCTGCCGAAACCATGCCGAAGAGCCTCTTCGGCCTTGCGGCCCGTCTCCGAGATGCCGTGCCCTGCGTGGATCGCTGGAAAAGGTCTGCGTGCTTCGAAGGGGCGCGGAGGGCATACGCTTGCGTGAAGACACACTTCCGCAAGGTTGATGTGGAGACGTGTGCCGCAGGCCCTCCTGCCGACAAGCCGCGCACCGCCGAGCAGTTCTTCGCCGAGGTGGAGGCGGGAGCTCGCACAACAGAAGCCATGTGTCTCAAAGACACTCTGTATTTCTAGATGCTACTTCGGAATGCCGGAGTGTGCGATGTAAAAACTTTATCTTTTGTTGAATGAAAATGGCTTGAGATTCCATGTGTGTTGTTTTATAATTTGATTATTCCTTCGATATGACTGTTTAAAATGAGAGTGGCCAGTCGTCAGCTTCAGCCCCAGTGTAGGTCATACAAAGGGTGTTCCTTAAGGCACGCTGGACCCTTAGCCGACGTCTCGGTACCCGGAGGTGGTCGGTGACTTATAGGAACTAGGCAATCGGACTATAGTTGCTTGATATCTTTCATTTAGTCGTGGGATTTTGACTGTGGGGGCTGATGACCAGCCCTCGGTATGGGAAGTTTTCGGCCAAGTCGGCCGAGGTCTAGGCCATAGTACACTTCGGCTAGGAATGAAAGCCCTTCGTTTAACATGGGTGATCTCTATCGTCACATCGCTTGACGCGGTCTCCGGATGGTAGACCAGTTTACGCCTACCTAGATTGTCAGTTTTCGGCTTTCTCCACAGAGGCGCCATGCCAATTGACCTGGCAGCGCAATCGCAGTGGTTCTCCCGTTACACCCTTAGCCGAATTAATCGGAAACGTAAGGGGTACACATAGGAGCTGGGCAACCCAACTATTGACCAAAATCTAGGCTCGAAACTGATGCATATAAGGCCAAAATCCGAGACGCCGAATACCTCGGACTTTGTTATACAATTGCATCTTTTTTAGAGAACTTCATAGTTTCTTGAAAGGGCATAGTTTCTTTATTTCATAATATCAATCGTGTGCATACCCAGCTGTGATGAGAGTAATTGAAAGAGTACAATGTAGATGGTAGAGAAGGAAGAGGAAGAAACAGGTCCGATAATTGCTAACAGGTTTTAAAGGATCCGGGCCGCTACCTGCCACACGTCTGCATTTCCGAACTGTTGACCAGATCGTCACCATTGATGGTGAAGAATTTGCGAAGGTCGATGCCCTTCCGGCCCTTTATACACCCTAAGTGTTTGATTGACCGAGTTCCTTGAAGGGAGGTGTGGCCGAAGTCACTCTGTGGTTAAAACCACATAGGCGTAGTCGTGTTTGGCAGTTTCTTTTACAGATACTTGCCTGTGCAGGGGCTCTAAGCCTCGTCTTTGCTTGATTAATCCGCGTCGACGTTTGGGTAATTGTTCTGGCTCCTCGACATCCCAGGGAATCTTGAGTGCGAAGTTATGCACTCTGGGGACGTTGTGCCCACTCCAGCGAGGGCACACGAGGAGCCCGCATCCCTATTTCGGGTGCGGGGGTACCTGGCCGAGGTCGATTTGTGCGGCCCGGGCGCGCTTCAAAGAGCGGGCGGCACGTTTATCGCTGCGGGCTGCCTCCTCGGACGCTTGAACCTCGGCTGCAAAGGCCGCGGTATGTTCCTTTGTCCGGAGTGAACGTTCTGTGTTACCATTGACTGTGATGATACCATTGGGTCCCGGCATTTTGAGCTTGAGGTAGGCATAATGCGGGACGGCATTGAAGCATGCAAAGGCTATGCGCCCTAAGAGCGCATGGTATCCACTCCGAAAGGGTACGATATCGAAGATTAACTCCTCGCTTCTGAAGTTCTCGGGTGAACCGAAGACTACCTCTAGGGTGACTGTCCTGGTACAACGGGCTTTGACGCCCGGAATAACACCTTTAAAGGTGGTAGAGCTCGGCTTGATCCGAGATGAGTCAATGCCCATCTTCCGAACCGTTTCCTCATAGATGAGGTTAAGGCTGCTTCCCCCGTCCATCAGGACGCGTGTTAGATGATAACCATCGATAATAGGGTCCAGAACGAGCACCGCCCATCCACCGTGCCTGATGCTGGTCAGATGATCGTGCTTGTCGAAAGTGATCGGGTAAGCCGACCATGGGTTATACTTCGGGGCGACTGGCTCCAGCGCGTATACGTCCCGAAGTACACGCTTCCTCTCCCTTTTTGGGATGTGGGTGACATAGATCATATTGACCTCTGTTACCTTGTTGGGAAATTTCTTTTGCCCTCCATTATTGGGCTGCCGAGGTTCATCCTCGTCGTCGCTGCGGTGTTGGGTTTTACTCTGACCCTCTGCCGCTATCTTGCCGGCTTGTTTAAAGACCTAGCAATTCCTATTAGTGTGGGTTGCTGGTTTTTTCTGAGTACCGTGAATCCCACATGGGCGGTCCAGGAGCCTGTCAAGCTGGCTAGGTCCATCTTTGTTCCCTTTAAAGGGTTTTCTTTTCTGCCCGGATTTAGGTCCGGCGAATCCTACGTTGACCGCGGCGTCTTCAGTGTCGCTTCCGCCATTTTTATACCTGCGCTTATTTTTGTTGCACTTTGGTTTTCCATTGGCGTCGCGAGTTTCCGAGGTGCCTGCCTCGCCGTTATGAGTACTTCGGGCGAGCCAGCTATCTTCTCCCGCGCAAAAGCGGGTCATCAATGAGGTCAGGGCATCCATAGTTCCCGGCTTATCCTGGCCGAGTTGTCGAGCCAACCATTCATCTCGAATATTGTTTTTAAATGCGGCGATGGCCTCGGCTTCGGAGCAGTCTATGATCTGGTTCTTCTTGGTGAGGAACCTGTTCTAGAATTTCCGGGCTGATTCGCCTGGCTGCTGGGTGACACGGCTAAGGTCATCAGCGTCCGGAGGTCGGACATATGTGCCCTGGAAGTTTGCTCGAAAAGCGTCTTCTAGGGCCTCCCAACAGCCGATAGAGTGAGGAGGGAGGCTATTAAGCCAGTGCCTCGCCGGCCCCTTTAGCTTGACCGGCAGATATTTAATGGCACGGAGATCATCTCCATTGGCCATGTGTATATGCAGGAGGAAATCTTCGATCCAAACTGCTGGGTCCGTGGTACCATCGTATGATTCTATGTTGATGGGTTTGAACCCTTCCGGGAATTGATGTTCCATCACCCTGTCTGTAAAGCAGATTAGGTGGGCTGGACCTCGGGACCGAGGAGCGTCTCGTCGAAGGTCGGGAGAAAGCAGTGAGTAGGCTTGATCTCGGGCACGGCCGTTCTTGTCCACCCAGGCATCGTAGCCGTCGGGCCCGGCGGGCGCACGTCCCCTTGACCCGTAGATGGACCGAGGGGGAGCCCTATTTTCCTCAATACGATGTCTAGCGTCGTGAGGATCTAGGTAGTCCACGGGGCCTTTGCCATGACGGTGTGGAGGTGGCCGTTCACCGGGGTTTTCTCGTCTTAGCCTGTCCCGGCCTCTAGGGGGCCGATCGAGGTCGTCAGCGAGCTCCTCGTCGAATTCCGGTAAAAGACGCCTGCGTGGGTATGATTTCGGTGCACTATGGCGTCGGTTTTCCATGCCTTGCTCGGCGGAGAGCACTTCGATCCACTTTTCATTTAGCGCATTGGTATTGGCCTGCAGCTGCTGCTGCTTGCGCTTTAAGCTTTGGGCCGTCGCAACGAGGCGTCGCCAGAAGCATTCTTGTTCAAAAGGGTCTTTGGGGACAATGTAGTCCTCGGTGCCGAGGCTCTCGTCCTCCTCGGATTCCGGAATGTAGTTGTCGTCGGCCCCTTCAAAGAGGTCATCGGGATCTGAGTCCCCTAGAGGTCGGTCTGGTGTGACGTTCCTTACTGGGGAGGCTTGAATGTCCTCCTCATGGTTATCGGCATCGCCGTCCTCCGCGTCGCCATTATTGGCTGTCGTGTCGTTTCCACTGGGTTCCCCATTATTGCCCCTTCGGCGCCTTCACCGACGTCTTGGAGGGGATTTGGGGGTGTCCACCATGTAAACATCGTAGGTGGACGTGGCGGTCCACCTGCCTGCGTTTACCGGGGGCAAGGTGTTCTCGGTGGGGCCATCAGCGTCTTCCTCCATGTCTAAGGGTTCGCCGTAGTCCAACACGTCGGTTAAATCATCGATCGTGGCGACTAGGTGGGTGGTGGGTGGGTTGTAAATTTCCCTATCGTCGGCTTTAAGTCCAATCTAACTGTAAACCGAAGTCTTGCCATCCGAGATAGACATGCTACGGATGCAGTCAAGCATCTCATCGAGGTGAGATAACTCTTCGGGATTCATGGATGCGCCATAGGCAGGGCTGATTCGAAGTACACCCGGCGTGTAACCAGATGCGTTTTCGGGGCGAAGGGAATCTGAACATAATTCCGGGTTCTATGCCGAAATCAGTTCTGGCACCGGCGCAATTTTGGGAGTGGGAGCCGGATCTATCTCCGGACTGGTGATCGAGGAGAGACTGATCGGAGTGGCGGCGTCAGGGGTCTCAAGAGACGCCATGACAGAGTTCGGTTCCGGAGTCGAGCCTCCAGGACCGGCCGAGCTCTCGATCCGGCCGGGAGTCCATCTCGATAGAATGAGTTCGCCACGAGAATCCGCGGTGTACTCAAGGCCACCGAAAGTCACGATCTGACCTAGGGCATAGTTCTCGACAGAGGTCAGGTGACCCATCGAGTCGGCGCGAAATACCATGTTGCCGAAGATGAAAAGCTGGCCGGGGGCATAAACGTCCCCATGGCCGTTGGCACAGTTGATCTGCAGGTGAGCCATCAATCCTTCTGGTGATCACGCAGCGGAACTCTCAATGAAAGCACCAGTGTCAGTGTAAAAACCGGCAGACCTCAGGGTAGGGGGTCCCGAGCTGTGGATCTCGGATCGGTGGTAACAGAGACGAGGAAGACGGTGTTTACCCAGGTTCGGGCCCTCTTAATGGAGGTAAAACCCTACGTCCTGCTTCTGTTTATATTGATGGGGATGTATCAAGTACAGAGTTGATCTACCTCGAGATCGTAATATGTGTCTAACTTCTAGGGCTAGGTGAGCGATATTGTGTCGTTCTCCCCTACGGGCTAAACCCTATGGCTTATATACACGCCAGGGAGGGTATCTAGGGTTACAAGGTCGGTATCTAGGAGTAAGGCGGCTGGAAAAATCTTGAAGTCTACCACAAGTCTTCGGTAGAGACAGCCTCGATCACGTCTCCTGTGTGCGGCCTTCGGAGTCCGTCTTGACCATGTACGAGGGCATATCGGCCCAACCGAGGAGACGGGCCGGCTAGGTTGGCACCCCCTAATCCAGGACACCGTCACTCTCTTTTTAAAGCGATACTCAAATCAAATGAGATAGGACTGCAGAATCAGCAAAAGTTGCTGGTGAATAAAACCGCCAGTTTCAAAAGGAAAGGCAAGCCTAAGGGCGGAGCCAGGACTGAAACTGTGTGTTTTCACTGCAAAGGCACTGGACACTGGAAGAGGAACTTCAAGATATACTTGGCAGATAAGAAGAAAGGTATAACTGTTATACGGGTTAATGTCATTGACGTTTTGCTTGCTTGCTAAAATTCTAAGTCTTGGGTATTTGATACCGGATCGGTTGCTCACATATGCAACTCGATACAGGGGCTTCAGAAGGTGCGCAAGCTCGCAAAGAATGAAGTCGTGTTGCGCATCGGGAACGGTGCTGGGATCGCCGCTCAAGCCGTCGGCATTATGCCTCTACGTCTCCCTTCAGGATTTATCTTAGAACTAAATAACTGTTATTTTGTTCTGGGATTGTGTAGAAACATTATCTCTGGATCATGTTTGGTACACGATGGGTATTCCTACAAGTCTGAGAACAATGGTTGTTCACTTTATTGTAAGGATATGTTTTATGGATTTGCACCCGTTGTTGAGGGCCTTTTCATACTAAATCTTGAATGTGGAAATGATGTCTTTAATGTGAATGCTAAACGCCTTAAGAAGGCTGATACCACCATCACATTCTTGTGGCACTATCGGCTTGGCCACATCGGAAAGAAACGCATGCAAAGACTCCAGTCAGATGGAGTTTTACCGTCCTTTGATTTTGAATCATTTGACACATGTGAAGCTTGTCTGATGGGGAAAATGACCAAGACGATGTTCACGGGTCATCCTGAACGGGAGGGTGAATTATTGGAAATAATACATAGTGATGTATGTGATCAAATGAGCACAACCGCACGGGGTGGGTATTTCTACTTCGTGACTTTTACTGATGATTTAAGTTGGTATGGCTATATCTACTTAATGAAGCATAAGTCGGAAACCTTTGAAAAGTTCAAAGAATTTCAGAATGAGGTAGAAAATCATCGTAACAAAAGGATTAAGTTTCTGCGATCAGATCGCGGGGGCGAATACCTTAGTCATGAGTTTAGCCAACATCTGAGTGACCGTGGAATCGTTTCACAGCTTACGCCTCCCGGAACTCCACGGCGAAACGGAGTGTCGGAACGACGTAACCGAACCCTATTAGACATGGTAAGGTCGATGATGTCTCTTACAGATCTGCCGATATCCTTTTGGTGTCACGCACTAGAAACTGCCGCTCACACATTAAACAGAGCACCGTCTAAGTCTGTTGAGACGACACCATATGAGTTATGGCATGGGAAGAAACCCAGTTTGTCGCATCCAAAAATTTGGGGTTGTGAAGCTTATGTAAAATGTTTACAACCAAGCAAACTCGATCCTAGATCATAAAAATGTTACTTTGTAGGTTATCCCAAGGAAACAGTTGGGTATTCTTTCTACCACCCGTCCGGTAACAAAGTGTTTGTTGCAAGGTATGGGGTTTCTCTTGAGAAAGAGTTTCTCGCAAGAGAATTAAGTGGGAGGACAGTACAACTTGATGAGATTAGTGAATTTTCGGCAACCGTTGTTATGGCTAAGGAACCGGAAGAAATTCCGCAAATTATCCCTACAACCGAGCCGGAAATTGTCGCATGTGATGCGGAAACTTCAGACAATGTTGTAACTGAACCGCGCAGATCAGGTAGGGTGATACGTCCATTTTGCATCATGTTTACTACTGTTATTTATCATGTTTTTAATCATTATAACACTTTTTGGAGTAATTCTAATGCCTTTTCTCTCTTAATATGCAAGATACACACAAGGAGGGAGAATGCCGGCAGCTGGAATTCTGGACCTGAAAAAGCTATGTCAAGATACCTATTCTGCACATCTCCAAATGAGTTGAAATTTTCTGGAGATTTATTTTGGAATATATAAAAAATACTGGAAGCAAAAAGTACCAGAGGGGGCCACCCAGGTGCCCACGAGGCACCAGGGCGCGCCACCCCCCCCCCCCCCAGGCGTGCCCTGGTGGCTCGTGGAGCCCCTGGCCCACTTCTGGCCCCCATTTTCTGGTATATAAGTGCATTTGACCTAAAAAATTATAGAGAAGACTTTTTGGACTGTGCGCCGCCGTCTCGAGGCGGAACTTGGGCAGGAGCACTTTTGCTCTCCGGCGGAGAGATTCTGCCGGGGATACTTCCCTCCGGGAGGGGGAAATTGTCGCCATCGACATCACCAGCGACCCTCTCATCGTGGGAGGGCCAATCTTCATCAAACTCTTCACTAGCACCATCTCATCTCAAACCCTAGTTCATCTCTTGTATTCAATCTTTGTCTCAAAACCTCAGATTGGTACCTGTGGGTTGCTAGTAGTGTTGATTACATCTTGTAGTTGATGCTATTTGGTTTATTTGGTGGAAGATTATATGTTTAGATCCATTATGCTATTCAATACCCTACTGATCATGGGCATGTTGATGATTTGTGAGTAGTTACTTTTGTTCTTGAGGACATGGGAGAAGTCTTGTCATAAGTAATCATGTGAATTTGGTATTCGTTCGATATTTTGATGATATGTATGTTGTTGATTCTCTTAGTGGTGTCGTGTGAACGTTGACTACATGACACTTCACCATCTTTGGGCCTAAGGGAATGCATTGTGGAGTAGTAATTATATGATGGGTTACTAGAGTGACAGAAGCTTAAACCCTAGTTTATGCGCTATTCCGTAAGGGGCTGATTTGGATCCATATGTTTAATGCTATGGTTAGAGTTATCTTAATTCTTCTTTCGTAGGTGCGGATGCTTGCGAGAGGGGGGTAATCATAAGTGGGAGGCTTGTTCAAATAAGAACAGCACCCAAGCACCGGTCCACCCACATATCAAATTATCAAAGTAGCAAACGCGAATCAAACAAACATGATGAAAGTGACTAGATGAAATTCCCATGTGTCCTCGAGAACGTGTTACTTATTATAAGAGATCGTTCCGGCTTGTCTTTTGCTATAAAAAGGATTGGGCCAACTTGTTGCACTCTTTGTTACTATTGCTATTTGTCACTTGTTACAAATTATCTTGCTATCAAACTACTCGTTACCGATAATTTCAGTGCTTGCAGAAAATACCTTGCTGAAAACCGCTTGTCATTTCCTTCTGCTCCTCGTTGGGTTCGACACTCTTACTTATTGAAAGGACTACGATTGATCCCCTATACTTGTGGGTCATCAAGACTCTTTTCTGGCGCCATTGCCGGGGAGTGAAGCGCCTTTGGTGAGTGGAATTTGGTAAGGAAACATTTATATTACATGCTGAAATTTATTGTCACTTGTCACTATGGAAAGTAATCCTTTGAGGGGTTTGTTCGGGGTATCTTCACCTCGACCGGAAGCACCAAAAGTTGCTCCTCAACCTACTGCACCTACTGAAAATATTGAATATGAAATTCCTTCGGGTATGATAGAGAAACTGCTAGCTAATCCTTATGGAGGAGATGGAACAATACATCCTGATTTGCATTTTATCTATGTGGATGAAATTTCTGGATTGTTTAAGCTTGCAGGTTTATCTGGAGATGGAGTTAAGAAGAAAGTATTCCCTTTATCTTTGGGGGTAAAGGCATTGACATGGTATAGGCTATGTGATGATACCGATACATGGGACTGGAACCGATTGAAACTGGAATTCCATCAGAAATTTTATCCTATGCATTTGGTTCATCGTGATCGGAATTATATATATAATTTTTGGCCTCGTGAAGGAGAAAGCATCGCTCAAGCTTGGGAGAGGCTTAAGTACATGATGTACACATGCCCCAATCATGAACTCGCAAAGGAAATTATCTTACAGAATTTTTATGCTCGGCTTTCTCATGATAATCAAAATACTCTCGATTCTTCTTCGACTGGCTCCTTTACGAAGAAAACTATTGAATTCAGATGGGATCTTCTAGATATAATTAAGCGCAACTCTGAAGATTGGGAACTCGACAAAGGTAATGAGTCAGGTATAATACTTGAGTTCGATTGTGTTAAATCTTTTATGACTACCGATGCTTTTCATAAGTTTAGCACTAAATATGGACTTGACTCTGAGATAGTAGCTTCCTTTTGTGAATCATTTGCTACTCATGTTGATCTCCCTAAGGAGAAGTGGTTTAAATATCATCCCCCTGTTAAAGAAAAAATTGAGGAACCCGTTAGTGTTAAAGAAGAAACAATTGTTTACCATGTTGATCCAGTTGTGCCTACCGCTTATATTGAGAAACCACCTTTTCCTGTTAGGATTAAGGAACATGCTAAAGTTTCAACTGTGGTTAACAAAAGTAATATTAGAGCACCTAGACCCTCTGAACAAATTAAAGTTGAACCTAATGTTGCAATGGTTAAAGATCTCTTGGTTGATAATATAGATGGGCATGTTATTTACTTCTGCGATGAAGCAGCTAGAATTGCTAAACCTGATTCTAAAGATAAAAACAGACTCGTTGTGGGCATGCCTGTTGTCTCGGTTAAAATAGGAGATCATTGTTATCATGGCTTATGTGATTTGGGTGCTAGTGTGAGTGTTATTCCATTTACCTTACATCAAGAAATTATGAATGATATTGCACCTGCTGAAATTGAGGACATTGATGTTACTATTAAACTTGCAAACAGAGACACCATTACACCGCTTGGGATTGTTAGAGATATTGAAGTCTTGTGTGGAAAAATAAAATACCCTACTGATTTTCTAGTTCTTGGTTCTCCACAAGATGATTTTTGTCCCATTATATTTGGTAGACCTTTCTTGAACACTGTTAATGCCAAGATTGATTGCGCTAAAGAAATTGTTAGTGTTGATTTTGGTGGTATGTCTCATGAGTTTAATTTCTCCAAATTTCATAGACAACCTCATGATAAAGAATTGCCCAGTAAAGATGAAATTATTGGTCTTGTTTCTATTGCCGTACCTCCTACTGATCCGTTAGAACAATATTTGCTAGACCATGAGAATGATATGCATATGAATGAAAGAAACAAAATAGATAGAATGTTTTTTGATCAGCCACCCATCTTTAAACATAATTTGCCTGTTGAAACTCTTGGAGGTCCTCCTCCACCTAAGGGTGATCCTGTATTCGAATTGAAGCAATTGCTTGATACATTGAAATATGCTTATCTTGATGAAAAGAAGATATATCCTATTATTATTAGTGCTAACCTTTCAGAGCATGAAGAAAAGATATTACTAAAAACTCTAAGGAAACACCGAGCTGCTATTGGATATACTCTTGATGATCTTAAGGGCATTAGTCCCACTCTATGTCAGCACAAAATTAATATGGAGCCTGATGCTAAACCAGTTGTCGACCACCAACGATGATTAAATCCTAAGATGGAAGAGGTGGTAAGAACTGAAATATTAAAGCTTTTGGAAGCAGGTATAATCTATCCCATAGCTGATAGTAGATGGGTAAGTCCCGTTCATTGTGTCCCTAAGAAAGGAGGTATCACCGTTGTTCCCAATGATAAAAATGAACTCATTCCGCAAAGAATTGTAACTGGTTATAGGATGGTAATTGATTTTAGAAAATTAAACAAAGCTACTAGAAAAGATCATTACCCCTTACCTTTTATTGATCAAATGTTAGAAAGATTGTCTAAGCATACACACTTTTGTTTCCTAGATGGTTATTCTGGTTTTTCTCAAATACCTGTAGCACAATCTGATCAAGAGAAAACCACCTTTACTTGTCCTTTTGGAACTTATGCTTATAGACGTATGCCTTTTGGTTTATGCAATGCACCTGCTACCTTTCAAAGATGTATGACTGCTATATTCTCTGACTTTTGTGAAAAGATTGTTGAGGTATTTATGGATGATTTTTCCGTTTACGGAACTTCTTTTGATGATTGCTTAAGCAACCTTGATCGAGTTTTGCAGAGATGTGAAGAAACTAATCTTGTCTTCAATTGGGAGAAGTGCCACTTTATGGTAAATGAAGGTATTGTCTTGGGGCATAAAATTTCTGAGAGAGGTATTGAAGTTGATAAAGCTAAGGTTGATGCTATTGAGAAAATGCCATGTCCTAAAGATATTAAAGGTATAAGAAGTTTCCTTGGTCATGCTAGTTTCTATAGGAGATTTATTAAAGACTTCTCTAAAATTTCTAGGCCTCTTACCAATCTTTTGCAAAAAGATGTTCCATTTGTTTTTGATGATGATTGTCTAGAAGGCTTTGAAACACTTAAGAAAGCCTTAACCACTGCACCTATTGTCCAACCACCTGATTGGAACCTGCCTTTTGAAATTATGTGTGATGCTAGTGATTATGATGTCGGTGTTGTTCTAGGGCAAAGAGTTGATAAGAAATTGAATGTTATCCATTATGCTAGTAAAACTCTAGACAGTGCCCAAAGAAATTATGCTACTACTGAAAAAGAATTTCTAGCAGTTGTGTTTGCATGTGATAAATTCAGATCCTACATAGTTGATTCTAAAGTGACTGTTCACACCGATCATGCTGCTATTAAATATCTTATGGAAAAGAAAGATGCTAAACCTAGACTTATTAGGTGGGTTTTATTGCTACAAGAATTTGACTTGCATATTATTGATAGAAAGGGAGCTGAGAATCCCGTAGCAGATAATATGTCTAGAATTGAAAATGTTCTTGATGACCCACTTCCTATTAATGATGATTTTCTTGATGAACAATTAGCTATCATAAATGCTTCTCGTAATACCCCATGGTATGCAGACTATGCTAATTACATTGTTGCTAAATACATACCACCTAGTTTCACATACCAACAAAAGAAAAAGTTCTTTTATGATTTAAGACATTACTTTTGGGATGACCCACATCTTTATAAAGAATGAGTAGATGGTATTATTAGGCGTTGTATACCTGAGCATGAACAGGAACAAATCCTACGAAAGTGTCACTCCGAGGCTTACGGAGGACACCATGCGGGAGACAAAACTGCACATAAGGTATTGCAATCTGGTTTTTATTGGCCTACTCTTTTCAAGGATGCTCGTAAGTTTGTCTTATCTTGTGATGAATGTCAAAGAATTGGTAATGTTGGTAGACGTCAGGAAATGCCTATGAATTATTCACTTGCTATTGAACCATTTGATGTTTGGGGATTTGATTATATGGGACCTTTTCCTAAATTCAATGGGTATACTCATATTTTAGTTGCTGTTGATTACGTTACTAAGTGGGTAGAAGCTATTCCAACTAGTAGTGCTGATCATAACACCTCTATTAAGATGCTTAAAGAAGTTATTTTCCCAAGGTTTGGAGTTCCTAGATATTTAATGACTGATGGTGGTTCACATTTTATTCATGGTGCATTCCGTAAATTGCTTGCTAAATATGATGTCAACCATAGAATTGCATCTCCCTATCATTCTCAAACTAGTGGTCAAGTTGAATTGAGCAATAGGGAAATAAAATTAATTTTGCAGAAAACCGTTAATAGATCTAGAAATAATTGGTCTAAGAAATTTGACGATGCATTGTGGGCTTACAGAACTGCTTATAAAAATCCTATGGGTATGTCTCCTTATAAAATAGTTTATGGAAAAGCATGTCATTTACCTCTTGAGTTAGAACATAAAGCATATTGGGCAATTAAAGAACTAAATTATGATTTCAAACTTGCCGATGAAAAGAGGTTATTTGATATTAGCTCATTAGATGAATGGAGAACCCAAGCTTATGAAAATGCCAAATTGTTTAAAGAAAAAGTTAAAAGATGGCATGATAGAAGAATTCAAAAACGGGAATTCAAAGTGGGTGAGCAAGTTCTATTGTACAACTCTCGTTTGAGACTCTTTGCAGGAAAGCTTCTCTCTAAATGGGAAGGACCGTATATCATCGAAGAAGTTTATCGCTCCGGAGCCATCAAAATAAACAACTCCGAAGGCACTAATCCGAGAGTGGTGAATGGGCAGAGAATTAAGCATTATATTTTAGGTACCCCCATTAATGTTGAAACTAATATTATTGAAACAATTACACCGGAGGAATACATAAGAGAGACCTTCCGGAACACACCAGAACCCTGAAAAGGAAGAGGTATGTGATACGGTAGGTAAACCGACTCCAAAAATTCCATAAAAATATTTTCTGTCAGTTTTGGAATATTTAGAAAAATACAAAAATAAGAAACAGCCGAGGGGACCCACCTGGTGCCCACGAGGCACCAGGGCGCTCCACCCCCCTGGCGCGCCCTGGTGTCTCGTGGGCCCCACGTGTGCCTTCCCGACTCTGTTTTTATTCTGGATTACTTGTTTTGCAAGGTAAAAAATCTTCATATATACTACCGTATGTTTTGACCACCGTATCGCAGAAATCTCCTCTGTTCTTGTTTCGTGCTATTTTTCTGACAGATTTAGATCGTCATGGCTCCCCAAAAGCTACGTGCCAAGCACCGCATTATGCAATCGTCGCCGGGCAAACGCCCCTACAGCGAGGTCTACTACGAGTTGTCGTCGGGAGAAGAAGATAATGGCAAGGAGGACAAGGTCGAGGAAGTTGCAGGGGCCCAGGCTCCGGAAGGAGGGCAAGCCATCCCCATGGAGGAGACCGCAGAGAAGGGAGATATCCTTCAACCTTTATATGATCATCTCTCCCCATCCGTAATTGAAGCCCTAAGAGTCTTTGAAATAGTTAGTGTTCAGAATACATCTCTCACTCGCGAAGTTATTTTGTTGGAGGAGCAAAACATCGCCCTTCGGAGCATCAACCGCAGACTGATGTATCTGCTTGAGCTGAAGGACAAGCTTGTCACTTCATCACCACCACCATCACCGAAGAAGGACACTTGAGCACATGGGTATGGGCACTCCCCTTGGCTTGTGCCAAGCTTGGGGGAGGTGCCCCGGTATCGTATCACCATAACTTTTATTATCTTTACCTACTTTTTGTTCGATCCTTAGTTATTTCGTGATCTAGTTGAATAAAAGTTTAGTATGATCTATTTTTGAGTGTTAGTTTCGTGATCCATCTATCTATGTAATCGAGTTGAGAGTTATATAATAAAGAATAGTTTGAGTTTCTGCTTCTTTACTTTCACGTTTCTATCATAGCAATGGAAATAATGAAAAAAGATCATATGCTAATCTTATGTAAAGTAATGACATTACATAAAGAAAAGTATAAGTGGTAAATTTATTGAAGGATAACAAACATAGTATTAGTCAATGATGCAATTCATGAAAAAATTAATAAGGGAAGAGAAGATTCACATGCAAATATACTATCTTGGACATCTTTTATGATTGTGAGCCCCCATTAAGTATTTTATGACAAGTTGTTTACGTTGGACAAGGAAGGCAACGTAATGAATTATGTTTGCACATATTCACATAGAAGTTATATTGTTATAGATCCTCCAACATGTGGTGCTTGCCCAATATCTTTGCTAGCCAAAAATCCGCACCAAGTAGAGATACTACTTGTGCATCCAAAAACCTTAAACCCAGTTTCAAGTCATGAGAGTCCACTATATCTACCTAGGGATTGAATAAGATCCTTCAAGTAAGTTGTCATCGGTGCAAAAAGCAATAAAAATTGCCTCTAAATATGTCTGAACTTTTATTGTAAGGGAAATAAGCTTTGTACGAACTTGTGATGGTAAAGAAATAAAAGCGACAGACTGCATAATAAAGGTTGCTATCACAAGGGGCAATATAAAGTGATGTTCCTTTGCATTAAGAGCTCTTGCATCCAACAACAAAAAGTGCATGACAACCTTTGCTTCCCTCTGCGAAGGGCCTATCCTTTACTTTTATGTATTTACTTTTTATGCAAGAGTCAATAGTGTTCTCCTCTATTTCCTTTTTATTTTTCTCTTTTGCAAGCATCATGTGGTGGGGAAAGATCTAGGCACATATATCCAGTTGGATATGAGTGATCATGAGTTATTATTGTTGACATCACCCTTGAGGTGAATAAGTTGGGAGGCGAAATCACAAGCCCCTATCTTTCTATGTGTCTGGCTGAAACTTTTTGCTCCATATATATGTCGTGAGTGTTAGCAATCATAGAAGACTATATGATGGTTGAGTATGTGGACTTGCTAAAATAGCTCCTACATGAGACCCTTCCTGAAAATATGATGAATTGCAATTGCATTGTTGACTGAGAACATAGTTTGTTAGTTTTCAAGAAAGTTTATGCCTTATACTTCATGTTGTGATGAATTGTTACTTGCTCATGAGAAGTTTATGATAAATAAATATTGCTGTTATAATAATGATCATGATGCTGCTATGTCCGTATTTTGTTTTTATCGACACCTCTCTCTCTAAACATGTGGACATGATTATCGATATCGGCTTTCGCTTGAGGACAAGCGAGGTCTAAGCTTGGGGGAGTTGATACGTCCATTTTGCATCATGTTTTACTACTGTTATTTATCATGTTTTTAATCATAATAACACTTTTTGGAGTAATTCTAATGCCTTTTCTCTCTTAATATGCAAGATTCACACAAGGAGGGAGAATGCCGGCAGCTGGAATTCTGGAGCTGAAAAAGCTATGTCAAGATACCTATTCTGCACATCTCCAAATGAGCTGAAATTTTCTGGAGATTTATTTTGGAATATATAAAAAATACTGGAAGCAAAAAGTACCAGAGGGGGCCACCCAGGTGCCCACGAGGCACCAGGGCGCGCCACCCCCCCCCCAGGCGAGCCCTGGTGGCTCGTGGAGCCCCTGGCCCACTTCTAGCCCCCATTTTCTGGTATATAAGTGCATTTGACGTAAACAATTATAGAGAAGACTTTTGGGACCGTGCGCCGCCGTCTCGAGGCGGAACTTGGGCAGGAGCACTTTTGCTCTCCGACGGAGAGATTCTGCCGGGGATACTTCCCTCCGGGAGGGGGAAATCATCGCCATCGACATCACCAACGACCCTCTCATCGTGGGAGGGCCAATCTTCGTCAACATCTTCACCAGCACCATCTCATCTCAAACCCTAGTTCATCTCTTGTATTCAATCTTTGTCTCAAAACTTCAGATTGGTACATGTGGGTTGCTAGTAGTGTTGATTACATCTTGTAGTTGATGCTAGTTGGTTTATTTGGTGGAAGATTATATGTTCAGATCCATTATGCTATTCAATACCCTACTGATCATGGGCATGTTGATGATTTGTGAGTAGTTACTTTTGTTCTTGAGGACATGGGAGAAGTCTTGTCATAAGTAATCATGTGAATTTGGTATCCGTTCGATATTTTGATGATATGTATGTTGTTGATTCTCTTAGTGGTGTAGTGTGAACGTCGACTACATGACACTTCACCATGTTTGGGCCTAAGGGAATGCATTGTGGAGTAGTAATTAGATGATGGGTTGCTAGAGTGACAGAAGCTTAAACCCTAGTTTATGCACTATTCCGTAAGGGACTGATTTGGATCCTTATGTTTAATGCTATGGTTAGAGTTATCTTAATTCTTCTTTCGTAGTTGCGGATGCTTGCGAGAGGGGGTAATCATAAGTGGGAGGCTTGTTCAAGTAAGAACAGCACCCAAGCACCGGTCCACCCACATATCAAATTATCAAATTAGCGAACGCGAATCAAACAAACATGATGAAAGTGACTAGATGAAATTCCCATGTGTCCTCGAGAACGTGTTACTTATTATAAGAGATCATTCCGGCTTGTCCTTTGCTATAAAAAGAATTGGGCCAACTTGCTGCACTCTTTGTTGCTATTGCTATTTGTCACTTGTTACAAATTATCTTGCCATCAAACTACTCGTTACAGATAATTTCAGTGCTTGCAGAAAATACCTTGCTGAAAACCGCTTGTCATTTCCTTCTGCTCCTCGTTGGGTTCGACACTCTTACTTATCGAAAGGACTACGATTGATCCCCTATACTTGTGGGTCATCATAGGGCTATCCAGCCACCTGAGTGGTTTCATAACGAAATCTTCATTCTTGAAGACGATGAACCTGCGCACTACAAGGAAGCGATGGCGGGGCCCAGCTCAAGGGAATGGCACAAGGCCATGAAATCCGAAATGGAGTCCATGTACGAAAATCAAGTTTGGAACTTGGTAGAACTTCCAGAAGGCGTAAAGCCCATTGGTTGTAAATGGATTTTCAAAAGAAAGACAGACGTGGATGGTAACATTACTATCCATAAAGCTAGACTTGTCACGAAAGGATTCACGCAAGTTCCAGGAGTGGACTACGATGAGACTTTCTCGCCCGTAGCTATGCTTAAGTCTGTTCGGATATTACTAGCAATTGCTGCTTATTTCGATTATGAAATATGGCAGATGGACATCAAAACGGCTTTCCTAAATGAAAATCTCAAAGAAGATGTATACATGATACAGCCTGAAGGTTTTGTTGTTCATGAGGATGCTGGAAAGGTATGCAGACTTCAGATGGCCATTTATGGTCTGAAGCAAGCATCAAGGAGCTGGAACATTCGTTTCGATGAAGTGGTCAAACAGTTTGGCTTCATCAAGAATGATGAAGAATCTTGTGTTTACAAGAAGTTTAGTGGGAGCGCAAAAGCATTTCTAATCTTGTATGTGGATGACATATTGTTGATTGGAAATGATGTGAATTTTCTTAGCGAAATAAAAGATTCATTGAAGAAGAGTTTTTCAATGAAAGACTTAGGCGAAGCGGCATATGTATTGGGCATCAGAATCTATAGAGATAGATCAAAACGCCTGATAGCGCTTAGCCAAAGCACGTACATTGACAAGGTGTTGAAAAGGTTCAACATGGAGAACTCCAAGAAAGGCCTACTCCCCATGTCACCTGGCACAGTGCTTTGCAAGAATCAGTGTCCTCGGACCTTCGATGAGCGAGTACAAATGAATGATGTTCCATATGCTTCGGCAGTTGGTTCTATTATGTATGCCATGCTATGTACAAGACCGGATGTTTCCTATGCGCTAAGTGTTAGCAGCCGGTACCAAAGTGATCTAGGATTGGAACACTGGGCCGTAGTCAAAAATATTCTTAAGTACCTCAGAAGGACCAAGGATTTACTCCTTGTGTACGGAGGTGATGAAGAGCTCATTGTAAGTGGTTACACTGATGCAGGCTTCATGACTGACCCAGATGACTTCAAATCTCAATCAGGCTATGTTTTCATATTGAACGGTGGCGCAGTTGATTGGAAAAGTTCCAAACAGAAGACTGTGGCGGATTCTACGACGGAGGCAGAATATGTTGCAGCTTCAGAAGCCTCCAAGGAGGCGGTCTGGATCAAGCAGTTTCTTGAAGACCTTGGTGTGGTTCCAAGTGCGCTGGACCCGGTGGAGATCTATTGTGATAATAGTGGCGTTGTGGCTCAAGCTAGGGAGCCATCTTCGCACCATAAGACAAGACATATTGAACACAAATATAAACTCATTCGACATCATGTCGAAGCGGGTTTAGTGAAAGTACGCAAAGTTCACACGGATCTGAACGTGTCAGACCCGATGACAAAGCCTCTACCACGAGCAAAGCATGAGCAGCACCGGATAGCCATTGGTGTTAGGGAAGCCATGTAACTGGATTATGACTCTAATGCAAGTGGGAGTCTGTAGGAGATATGCCCTAGAGGCAGTAATAACAGTTATTTTGTATCTCAAAGTTTGTAATGAATGTTTATGTCCCATGCTATAACTGCAATGATTCTCGACTCTGTAATATCCACGAGGCTCGGAGGGAAACTCATGTGCACGTGTGGTATAATAAACGGTAAAATGTATTCCTAGTCATGCCTCTAAGATTGGCTCAAGTATTGCATGATGATCCTGTTTTCCTGATCATGGGCATGACTATGCCGGCAATTTTGAGGGCACAATGTTAGGAGAACACTTGTGTTGAATCGACCCGAATTGATGTTATGCTATGAGATACATTCGTCACAAGTTAATGGTTAATAACACAGAGAAAGTTAATGTTTGCATAATTCCTTAGACCATGAGAGTATCAAGTTCCTTCGTACTTGCTTCGTGAACTTTGGGGTTTGTTAAACGTCATCCGTAACTGGGTGGCTATTACGGCGGCTTACGGGTTCACAGAAAAGTATGACAAGAAACGAGATAGCTCAAGATTGGGATTTGCTCCTCCGACGATGGAGAGATATTCTCGGGCCCTCTCGGTGTTACGGTATCCATCATCGTCTGGCCAGACACAGGGTGATTTGATCACAGGGATGCCGGAACACGGAAACGAGAAAAGAGAACAAAACCGGTAACGAGGTAACTGGCATAGTGGACAAGTTGTTGGTCCACTGGGATGCCGATAAATCTCACCTCAGGTGTTTGTAACATATCGCGAAGCAACAGGAATAGCACACGGCAACCGGAGGTTCACGCGAATATTTATTCGTGTGGGTATAGGGGTCAATATGGGTGTCCACGGCTCCGATGATGATCATTGATCGGAAAGTGTTCCGGTCATGTCTATACTTCACCGAACCTATAGGGTCACACGCTTAAGGGTCATATATCTGCTGAATACTAGACAGGGAGTCTGAGAGAAAGTTACCGGAAAAGTTTCGGAGACAACGGAAGAGTTCCGGAGAGAGAACACCGGAAGAGTTTTGGTAAACCGAAAAGTTGTTTCGGAGTATACCATTAAGTCAAAATGGTTTCGGCACACGCCTGGAAATTCTTGGAGGGTGCCAGAATTGTTCTGGGAACTTCTGGGATTTTTCCGGGGAAAAAAACCGAAAATGTTCCGAAGCTGCCGGACCCGCTTTGGTTGCTTTTCGCTGATGAAAAGCATTGATCTGAAAATGTTTTGGAACGCGTCCAGAATTATTTTAGTGGGTACTGGAAATGTTCTAAGACCTATAGAAATATTTTCGGATTTAACGGTCGCGGAAAAATGTTTTCATGAATAGTGAAAAACACTTTTTGGTGGCTTCTTGGAGAAGCCACCTTGAGGGCTTTTTGGTATTTTCCCCTATAGGCTTCTTGGAGAAGCCACCTTGAGGGCATTTTGGTATTTCCAAGTGACCTCTACCCCTTGGGCTTGGCCTATAAATAGAGGTGGAGAGGTGCTCTCCATTCACACACTCTTTCTCACATACAATGCCATGCATGATCTGGCCTTCTCTCTCCCTCCCCGCGAAATAGTTTCGTAGAGCCGAACGGCTGTCTGGGTTCTGGTGGGAATTAGTTCTGGACAGCGAAGCCCTACCGGATAGCTGACACCGTATGTGTGCAACCTCGTAGAGAGGTCGTAGGTTCGATCTTTTGCCCGAGGGGCTGTTCGAGGGTCCTCCCGAAGGGCTGTCCGAGTTACCGTTCGAGCTTCGAGGGTCCTCCCGAAGGGCTGTCCGTGACATCGTCCGAGGGACTGTCCGACCACCTCCCGAAGGGCTGTCCGACGAGGGAGTACATCCTCGCGGGTGGGAGGTTGTAAATCCTAGCTGCGGGGATCTGCACCGACGATCTACATCGACTCTACTTCCGCTGCGCTACGAGTCGGTAATGATCAGATCAAACCTTGTATGCAGTCTCCATAGTGGTCCTGGGCGTGCTCGTTGTACCGAATTTTTTTGTTTTCTGTCGCGTTCCCTTACAGCTTAGCAGGGAATCTGACTCCTATACAAGAAAAAAGACTACTTATATGGTTATTCGGTTAACCATTTGGTTTTTCGGTATATACCATAAAAACCAGAATTCAAAACGGTATGGAAAGTTCATACCATACCAAAACCAGAAACCATAAAAACTGTAAAATTGATTCCGTTCAGTTTATTTTTTTCGATTCGGTTCTAAAATGCACATAGTGTGTTTTTGGAACCACCGCTACAGTAACTAGCATTTTTGGAGCCACTCGCTATAGTAACCGCTACTACAATGAAACGCTACAGTGCCCCGGGCCACGTACCGCTCGCTTCGATGCCTGCCAATAGGCCGACCGATTTAGCTAGTGTGGCATGCGTATTTGATATTTCTATATGGTTTTCTTCCGGTTTTGTGAACCCTTTTTTTGTTTTACGGTTTTTTTTTTATTTTCTTCTGGTTTTATATTTTTATTTTTTGTTTATTTTCTCTTTGTTCATAATTCACAAATATAAAAAACTGTCAGGAATTTCAAAAAAATACATTTTCAAAAAATGTTTGTGTTTTTAAAAAATGATTGGAATTTCAAAATCCTTCAAAATTTGTTCAGACTTTATAAAAATGTATGAAATTTTAAAAACTGTTCACATTTTGTTCGTGATTTTATTTTTTTTGGAATTTCATAAAAGGTTACACTTTTTGAAAAATTTGTTATAATTTTGAAAAATTTCACAAATTTCAAAATATTATCGAAATGCATAATTTCTTTACATTTTATGAAATAAAATCAAAATTTTCAAAGTTGGCGTTTTAAACTTGATTTTTTTTGGCATTTTCAGAAAATGTTCACTTTTTTTTTTCAAAAACCGTTCGCAATTTTTTGAACCGTCGGCCATAATGAATCACTATTTTTGGAACCACCCGCTACAATAAACCAGCATTTTTGGAGCCACCCATTACAGTAAGCGCCACGAAAAGTGCGAATGGTGGTCGACCGCCAGGCGGTGGTTATCCTGACCGTTCTACCCCCTCGTGATCTGCAACCTGCGCGTATTACTAGTCCAGCTGGCACCGTATCCCGCTTTCCACCCGCGTATTCCGGCCAAAAGCTTCCCTCCCTCTAGCTACAGAATCTTTCCTGGCACCGTTCGTGCAGACATGTACGGTGTGAACAGAAGAAGGAATCCTGGCAGGTGCGTGAGTGCACCACAAGTTTTGATGCATACGTGGATGGACTCGGACCAGTAGCACTGAAATTGATTAATTACTGGCAATGTAATCAGCATGCTTACACTTGTTTAACAGCTAGTGATTAACATGTTTGGAAGGTTCCTCACATTTTTCTTGAACTCGGCCCTGTTTTCTCTCGAGTCCTTCTGCACAGCAAAATTCAATGCATAACTTCATAAACTAAAGCGGGTTGAACAGATACAAAGACTAAACGTTTTTATAATGATCCAAACAATACTAGAAAATCTCAGAGCTGAAACTAATCACACCAAATGTTGGCTAATACTGCGAGAAAACAATATGCTACCTGCGACAACAAAATAGTTTGTTTCACAAAAATGTGCGGATAAAGGAACTTTGGATGATAAACTAACACTAATGTATATCTTAGCAATTAGCAAAACTGAAACAAGCTACTGCAACGAAGTCACATAGGCCATATCCGATCTGTTTGGCTGTACACAATAAGATAAAGGAGATTTTTCAGGATTATTTTGCAGGAGACGCGTTAAAAATAATAAAATAATTATCTTTTACAATAATACTGAAATAAACATAGCCTTGTTGAATTCAGAAGTTAACTGTCTGATACTCTGATGTTGAGACTATTTATCAGAAAAATTCTGTTTCAAAAGAAACAAAGAGCTGGGTCTGCTGCTAGGTTTAAACATTTTTTTTGTGGGAAGTTTTCGGTAATCAGAACCCTAACAACTGGAATCAGGTCACACCACTAAACGAAAAGCTTAATAGTTTGGACCACAACGCAATCTAGGGGGTAAACTAACCTAAAAAACACTGCCCACGACGATCAAGCACGAAGGAGATATTTTGTCATGTGCTATTTCGAAACATCAGTCCTGGGCCAACCAAATGGAGCAGATCCAGCCGAGCCGGCCCAACCGAAGCACATGACCCGATTAGGCGTGCCAAACATGTACGCCTACCATGCCCATAGACTGTATTCTGCCCCTTTATAGCCTGCCACCAGTCTAACCGATTTCGGATCCCTAGGCCCATATTAACGCTCACGATAACGACCGCTGGGTGGTCGACCGCGGGAGCTCCTAAGTGGCGCCTTAAGCGCCACTGGAAGCAACCGGCGCCCACGCAACCCCCCCCCCCCCCCCCCCCACCTTCGTGGGCCAGCCCATTAAACCATCGCTCCCGCTTCACTTTTTGCTTCGTTCGCTCGCTCGATCAATGCCCTTGCTCGCATTTGTTTTTTCGGCTGTGCTGTGCTGCAGGTTCAGGAAAAAAACCGGCCTCCGGTTTTTGTGAATTTGAATATGTTTGTGAAATAAAAAAGTTCATTGATTTATTAAAATGTTCGTGGGTTTAAAAAAGTTCATAAATATGAATTTCGAAAAAAGTTCATCGATTTTGAAAAAAAGTTTATCGATTTTGGAAAAAAAATCATCAAAGGAAAAAGTTCATTGATTTTGAAAAAAGTTCAACGATTTGAAAAAAAGTCAATCGATTTTGAAAAAAGTTAATCAATTTTGAAAAAAAAATCATGAACTTTGAAAAAAGATCATCAAAAAAAGTTCACGAATTTGAATAAAAGTTCATGTATTTCTGAAAAAGTTAATCAATTTTGAAAAAAAATCGTGAATTCGAAAAAAGTTCATCGATTTTGAAAAAAAGTTCATCGATATGAAAAATGGTCATCGATCTTGAAAACAAAACATGAACTTTGAAAAAAGTTCATCGAAAAAAAGTTAACGAATTTGAATAAAAGATCATGTATTTTCGAAATAAAAGTTAATCAATTTTGAAAATAAATCACGAATTTGAAAAAAGTTCATCAATTATAGAAAAATCTGCGCGTTTAAGAAAACAAAAAAAAGAAAAATAACAAGAAAAAAGAAAGAAAAATCAAATAAAAACGATGGGATAGTGACTAGCGAAGTGGGAAAACCGAAGAAAGTTATAAAATGATAAAAAATGGAAATGGTACACAAGCGGTTAGCTAGTCTAGTGGTTGCTGATGTGCCCCTCGAACGTAGAGGTTTCGTGTTCGAACCCGTCGCCCTATCTTTTTTTTGGAGTTTAAACAGAAAAAAAAAACATATTGGCCGGCCCAGATCGGAACGGGGGCTATGCGCCCGATTGCAGAAAGACTTGTAACGGGCGCAGAAGGCGCCGTTTAGGAATTGCCATCGACCGCCATAGGGGGAGCACCTATATGACGCATTCTGCGTCAGGTTGCCAGCCTCCCGCACAGGGGAGCGCCCAACTGGGCCGGCCCACTAGCGCACGGGATCGTCGCCTGTAGCGAGCGATCGAACTAAAAGAAAGCCTGTAGCGAGGCAGCGGGCACTGTAGCAACCCGTGCTACTGCAGCAAGACGGTACTGTAGCGCTCTCTGTCTACTGTACCACCCTCTTTATTTTGAAGTGACCATTTTTTGAAAACGCGAACAGTTCTTCAAATTTGCGAACATTTTATGAAACCATGAAATTTTGAATCTTTCAACATTTTTTTAAAAATGAGAACAATTTTTGAAATTTTGAACAAATTTTGAAAACATGAACATTTTTTTAAACTCCGAACAAAATTCAAAAGCACAAACATTTTTTGGATCTATGAACAAAATTTGAATACAGGAACATTTTTTGAAATTCCGAACAAAATTTGAAAACCCGAACATTTTTTGAAACTCTCGAACAAAATTATATAACGCGAACAATTTTTTAAAAAGCGAACATTTTTTGAATATGTGAATTTTTCTTGAAATCGGAAACATTTTTTGAAACAACCGGCCAAAAATTGAAAACACAAACAATTTTCTGAAACTCCGGAACAAAATTTGAAAATGAGAACAAATTTTTGAAAATCGAACATTTTTTGAAAATATGAACATTTTTTTGAAAAAGAGAACATATTTTGTAATTTTATGAACATTTTTTTTTGAAAACGTGAACATTTTTTGAAAAACATGTTTTTAAAAAAATCTGAACAAATTTTGAAAAAGAAAAATGAACTTGAAAAATAAAAAAATAAAAATAAAAAAGAGAAAGAAACAGAAAAAGTAAAAGTAAAAGGAAAATAAAAAAAACCGGTTCAGGAACCTTCTAGAAGGTTCCCAAAACCAGTAAAAACCAGCTGGGAATCCTCTAGAAGGTTCCCAAAACCAGTTGGGCGCTCCCCTATACGTACGCTACAGATGGGCCGACCCAAAATCGCTCGCTACGTCGCCTCCCTGTGGGATTCGCCGACTGTTTGACCCAAAATGCGTCAAATAGGCTTTTCCCGCCATAGGTCCGCACTCCCACTACAATGGCTACTCCACCCCCCCCCCCCCCCCCCAAGCTATGTATTGCTCGCTTCGATGCCTGTCAATGGGCCAGCCCAGTTAGATTGCCCTCAGTGTGTCGCACCCTTGTTAGACGCAACGAGCGTCCAATAGGAGCTCTCGACTGCCAAGGTCTAGGTACGATGTGTCATGAACTCGTCATTGCTCACAAAAAAGGGAAGGGGAGAAAAAAATGTTAGGCCTGGTCACTGGTGTAGGCTCGGGCATAGTTTTTTGGGCCTGTGGGCTTCTTCTGTTGGGCATCGTTCACTTAGTCGAAGTGCGCAAGCGATCAATCGATCCAGTGTAGCAGTACACCTTATGTCACAAAAAAATGTAGTACTAGACCATGCCTTTTATGCGAGAGAAACGTTCGATTTATTCATCAAACATCATGGCAGTACAAAAAACACGAGAAATAACAAAAATTACACCCATGCCCGTAGACCACCAAGCGACGACTACAAACACTAGAGCGAGCCGATGGCACGCCGCCGTCATCTCCCCTCCCTCATCATGCCTTTGTCCAATTCTTTTGTCCATGAAGGACTAATAGGCACTTTCTTACGTGAACCTGTTTTTCGTATAGCTTTGCTAATCTTTGATGGCCATCTGTACTTGTGATAAGAGAGAGAGCCATTTGGCGTAGAGGAAACAATCAACGTGCTCACAATTTGGCAAATCATGCATTTTTTAGATGTAAGTTTTTATATGTCTAGGTAGTGATTTCTAAAAAAATAATACACCAGGTCATCGACACACGAAAAAAACTAACGGCTAGCGCCAACAACCGAAAAAGGTGATGTGCATGCGGATAACAATTGTGACTCGGGGTGACGCCAGCTCACATGTGCCTACAACACCAACATTCAGGGCTCGTAGCAGTGCAACAAGCATAGTCTAGGGCGCTAGGCCATTCCTCCGCATGTGAGCAACAACGACTTGGCGGCATTGCTGGTGGCCACTAGCGAGTGGCATTGCGCACCGATTGCGGGTGAAGGGGAAATGTTGAAGTGATCTAAATTGAGCAAGGGATATTTAAAAGTCTTGATCTTAATAAAATTAATAGAAAAATAGCTTTACAATGGAGTACACGTCATGCATTTTAAAGCTTCCAATGTATTCATTAACTGTCAAAACAGAACAAAGAACAACAAAAGTAATAGAAATTACATTCAGATTTGAGGCCATCTAGTTTTAATGCAATGATAAAGTGGTTTGTTTGAAATAAACATGCACCGGGCGGTGAATCTCTCCTCAACAAATTGCCCTTTTTTTAGCATATCCTCAATAAATTGCTCAACATAACCAAAAAGTTCGAAATCACTAATTAAGGAACACTCTTTGCAAAGGTCACTCCCACCTCCCTAGGTTACGACAACTGGCGACCTGGGAGTTTTCCATTTTTCGTAGATTCGTTTATTCAAAACGTTTTATCTCTTAAACCATGCGTCCAAATCTCGAACCGTTTTCACCGTTGGATTCCTCGCGTCGAGATCTTCAAAATTAAATCTCACGTTGATAGGTTTTGACAAACTTTTTTTAACAAAAAAAACCATACGAAAAAACCAAATCGGAAGCACTTGTTTTTCCTTTCTGAAAGAGGCACGACTGTGCCTCTCGCGGGTGCAAATCCGTGTCTCCACGGGAAGTAAATCTATGCCTCTCGCGGATGAAAAAAAAGAAAACATGTTTTTTTTCGTTTCCGAGAGGCACGACTGTTGCCTCTTGTGAAAGCAAATCCGTTCCTCTCGCAGAATGAAAAAAAACGCGTTTTTTTCCAAGAGGCACGACTTGTCACTAGCGGAAGGACAAAAACGTGTTTTTCGCACAATTTTTTTGGATTTTTTTCCAAAACCTAAGAAAAAAGGGGGGAAACCGAAAAGCCGAGAAAACCCGAAAAAATCATCTAAAAAGCCGAAAACGCGTGCGAAAAAATAAATAAAAAACAAAAATCGGAGGGAGCGCCCAAAACGCGACACGTGGCGGTGGCTGAGAGTGCGCCACCACCCCAGGTGACCCTTGCGGGGGCCCTCGAAGGAGTACTCCTTTGCTCCCACCAAGAAGTTGGCAAGAATTTGTTTAGTCGAAGCTCAGAATAAAATCACAAACGAACAAATAAGGGAGACGACCCATCCTGCTCCGACCGCCGACGTCAAACCCTAGTAGTACAGTGAGACCATTTGTTTTTATTACCATCTCAGTTTATCTCAGTTCTCACTAGTTGGAAGGAAGGACACACACCTGCTCCCCCCAAGGGAAACCAACACCTTTCTCCTCTCCCGCCTCCGCCGCCGTCGTCGGGCGCCATGTCGACGGGCGACATCACCTGCCTCGAGCATGTCATGGACTACTGCCTCCCGGCCTGCCCGGTCTCCCCCGCCGCCCACCTCTCCGCCGCCACCTCCTCCTCCGACGGTGAGGAACGCATCAGCGCGCTCCCCGACACCCTCCTGTGCAACGTCGTCTCCCACGTCCCCGTCAAGGACGTCGCCCACACCGGCGCGCCACCCCGCTCGCCCTCGACGACGCCCACCTCCTCCCGTCCCCCGCCCCCGCCGCCGCATTGGTGTCATGCGTCCTCGCCTCCCACCCGGGCCCCTTCCGCGCCGTTCGCATCGCTGAAATCCCCATCGACGAGTCCAACGAGGAGGCGCTCCCCATTTGCGCGGACTCGATGGTGTTGGTGTTGGCTGTTGCTCTCAATGGCCAATGGAACATCTTGTTCCGGCGGTCATTGGGGCAGATGGAGTCAGTAGAGTGGTCTAATTTGTGGGCTTCCCTCCCGCCGGTGCTTGCGTTGCGGATTATCCGAACACCGTTTCCTTGGCCTCGCCCCTTCGGGGGTTTTCTCTGTCGGCTCGGCATACCATGCTCTGTCCTGTAGGCCGACTATTGCTTGGACATCACCGCTTTGGAAAGGGCCCTTACCCTTGAAGATCAAATTTTTTGTTTGGCAATTGTTGAGGGATCGCCTTCCATCCGGGACGGAGGTGATCCAGATTCAAGAATTATTCTACACGTGCTCATGAGTTTTACTCCGAATCACATATTCAAGAATCATAGCAGTTATAACATAGAATATAAACTCTTAATTATAAACATGAAAATAAATAATATAATTATTATTGCCTCTAGGGCATATTTCCAACAATACATTCAATTTACACTAATAAAAATGAATTAAAAATTCATAAAACTAAAACGAATAAATGATTAAAAGAAAAAAAAGCATGTTTGACTTCTTTTAAATTTTTCTGCGCCCACATGAAAAACAACATAGAAGGGCCTATGTCCAGACAAAAACCAGATCAAAAAGCAGTGAGACACCAATGCACATGAAAAAAAAAGTTCATATACCCACTCACGGACAAAAGACAAACCGATGCGCACTGGAAAAAAAAACAACCCGACAGAGGTTCACTAGCACGAGGCGAGGCACGACGACAACGCAAACAAAACCAGTTTTGCACGAATTTTACAGCCTCTAATTATGTGACGGACAATTTAAGTGCGACATAGCTAGAAATCATCTGGATAAGAATTAACAAATCCATAGAAGAAAAAAACACACAAACACCATATTGTGCATACACAAAGCATAGAATTGCAAAAAAAAAAAAAAGGAAGCAAATGCACTCACAAGTGCTGCAGCGGACCGACACGAGTCAAATAGTAATAGAAAGGAAAATGAAAAGTTTAAGTAAAAGGCCCAGGCACATGAAACGAAACAGACACACGCACTAGTCAACCACGTTTCACGAGCTCACACTAGAACACGAATTTTGAAACTATGTATCCTACGGTTTAAAATTTAGAATTTTTTTGAGAAAATGTTTAAAATTTGGGCTGCGCTACGCGTCGGCCGGCGGATCTTCTAAAAGATCCGCCGGCTCGGCAGTCGTTCGATCTACAGCTATCTAGCATCCAACACCGTCCTAATCATTGCAACAAGGTTAGTGTTGCAGAATTCTTTGCAACAAATCTTATGTTGCAGAAACCTGTTACAACATAGGTGATATTGCAGATTTTTTTTTCTTTGCTATTTTTGCAACAAAGATGTTGCCGAAGAAAATTTTGCCACACAGATGATGTTGCAGAAAATATTTGTAGTTTTTCTCGTCTACATTTTTTTGCAACACGGGTGTTGTTGTGAAAGACAATTTTGCAACACACATGATGGTGCACAAAAAGATGCAGAAAGAGACACGCAAAGGACACGCGTCACAGAGAGGAGGCGGCAGATCACGCGCGTGCGATCCGCCGGCTGATGGCAAGCGTTTCCCCTACAATTTAGATGTGAGATACTTATTTCACTTCTAGATGTGATTTAGCACATTCGATTTTTTATTGTCGATTTATTGATTAGACAAAGATCAGTGCTATTAAGGCGGCACACAAACGAACAAGGCAGAAGGCCCAGCCCGCTTCGTTCCTGCTCCGGCCCACCAAAAAAAAAATGAGACCAACCCAAGGGCTAACTCTCGTTGGCTTTTTTTTTATAGGAGAAACTCTGCGAGCGCGCGAGTCAGAGGGAGGTCCTATATGACGCTCTTTGCGTCAAGTTGCTGCTATTTCGTACAGAGGCTCCACTTGGCGGGCTTTCTGGGCCGTTTTCTGTTTCGTTTTCTGTTTCACGAGCGAGCGAGAAGACAGTGTTTCTGGGGTGCTGGCCCATGTTTGCGCTCTTTCTGGACTGTGTTCGCGAATTCATTCTGTCGGTCGTTACTGTTTCGCGATGTACTTTCTGTTCGACTTAGAAAAAGAAAACTGGTGAACTAAAACTACTGAACTAAAATGTTAATTTCCTTCTGAAACAGTTCTTCAGAAGGACAAAACGAAAAACTTAAAATGTTAAATTCGAACAAAAATGTTAATTTCCTTCTGAAACAGTTCTTCAGAAGGACAGAATGTAAAACTTAAAATCTTGTCATCACTTGAATTGAAGGAAAACTTTTTAAAAAAAACTGTATAATTTTTGAAACGTGAAGTTTTTTCAACATTGTGAGCAAAACTTTGGAAACATGAACAAAATTTGAAACTATGAACTTTTAAGAAAACGCAAACAAATTTTGAAATTGCGAACAATTTTTCAACAAACATGAACAAAATTTTGAAACTTTTACCTTTTTTGAAAACATGAACAAATTTCGAAATTCCAAATACTTTGGAAAATGCGAACAATTTTTCCAACGTGAACTAAATTTGGAAATTTTGAACATTTTTTTGAAAGTGCGAACAAGTTTTGAAAAATGAGAAGAAAAAATTATGAACACTTTTCGAAAACATGAACAAATTTTGAAACTCTGAACATTTTTTAAAATGCGAACAAAATTTTAAATGGCAAACAATATTTGGAAAACATGAACAAAATTTTGAAACTTCACACTTTTTGTAAAACGTGAACAAATTACGAAATTCTGAACTTTTTGAAAAATGCGAACAAAATTTTAAATTGCGAACATTATTTCATATAATGCAAACATTTTTCGAAATACCCCGTACATATTTTGAATTTACGAACATTTTTTCATATAATGCGAACATTTTTTGAATTTATGAACATTTTTTAAAAACATGACCATTTTTTAAAAAAATGAACGTTTTTTAAAAGTGGGAACAATTTTTTTAAGTTTCCGAACAATTTTTGAAACATGAAATTTTTTCGAAAAAAAATAAAAAAGAAACGAAAAAAAAGAAACAGAAAAGGAAAAGAAAAGAGAAAAGAAAGTAGAAAAATAAACAGAAAAACGCAAAAAAGAAAAACCAAAAACCAAAAAGAAAGAGAAAAACCGGTTCAGAGTTTGTGAACAAAAATTCATGTGAACATTTTTTTAAAAGTTCCACTTATGTATATTTTTTTTGAAAAGTGAACATTTTTTGTAATATGTGAACATTTTTTAGAAAATGAGGAATATTTTTTGAATTTGTGAACAAAAGTTACTAACAATGAACATTTTTTGAAATTCTGAACATTTTTCGAATTTTAGAAAAGAATTTGAAATTCTGAAGAACAAAAAGGAAATAAAAAGAGAAGAAAAAGGAATTAAAAATTGAAATAAAGAAACAGAAAAACAAAGAAAGAAACAGAAAAAAAGAAAAAGGAACAGAAAAAACCCAGTGAAAAACCGGTTCAAGAACCTTCTGGAAGGTTCCCAAAACCGGTCAGGAACCTTCCAGAAGGTTCCCAAAACCGGACTCTGTACGCGTGCGCTATCTCATAGTTGGGCCGGCCCATCTTGATCGCTAGGTCGCTCGCGTCTGTGCGAGACGCAATGAGCGTCCGTTAGGAAATTCCCGAGTCAGAGCCGAGGCTCGAATCCGGGCGGGCTGGCTGCAACTCCAGCAGCTTAGCCAACGGGTCGACGCCCCGTCCTCAGCCCACCAACAAGAAACCCTAGCAACTGAGTGAGAGACCAAAGTACCAAACCCATTTCCTTTTTATCTCAGTTTAACTCAGTTCTCATTGGTCGGTCGGGAGGAAGGACACACACCTGCTCCCCCCAAGGGAAAACCCACACCTTTCTCAGAACACTCGGCAATGTCTGGTGCCCATTCTCAGAAATTCAGTGCAAAGATCTTGGCAGAAACAGGTTCCTCTTTAATTTCCATGATAAGGCAGTGAAGAAAAAAGCTTTGGAAGATGGACCTTGGACCTTCAATAAAGATCTAATAGTGATGGAGGATTTCGCACCAAATAAGACTATAGACGAGTATGAATTTAAAACCATCCCGATTTGGGTAAGAGCCTATGGAATTCCTATGGGGATGATGAGTAAAGAAACAGGGGATTTGGTAGGAGATCGAATTGGGGAGGTCCTTGATGTGGATTTAGATGACAATGGAGAAGCAATGGGGGCTTTTATGAGGATTAAAGTGCGTATCGATATTACAGCTCCCTTAACGAGATTCGGAACTTTGATCATTGATGACGATGAGGAAGAGCAGGAGCTGTCCAATGAAGAGGTGATGGGTGGCGAAGAGGATGAGACAGAAGGAAAGGGGAAGGAAAAAGAGAAGATTGTTTCCTTTGAGTATGAATACTTACCTGATTTTTGTTATAATTGTGGTATCATCGGACATACAGAGAAGGCTTGCCCAACAAGATCAAGAAGAGAAGGAGCTAGACAATTTGGGCCTTGGCTGAAAGCTACGATCTACAAGGGCAGCTCAAGTGAAGAAAGGAGTAGAGGTTCGAGCGACCGGGGGGATTTTTGGAGAAGCAACAGTATGGGTAGCGGAGGCAGCAAAAATGGTAGCGATGGACCAACCTGGAGGAATCGTGTGATGGATAGAACTGATGGAGAAAGATCGAGTGGAGGGGACGAAAAGGAAGTTACAAGCCCCCTAAAAATAACCCAGGAAGTACAAGTTGGCTCTGTGGGAGCCAAAAAACTGAATTTTGCAGACAATCAGCCTGCTGCTCTAAAGGAAAAGGAAACAAAAATGAGTCCTCGGGACAAGTCGACTGTCTTGGAGGGCTCCGCATTATTAAGGGAGGCAGGGCCAACAATCACACAGACATCCGAAGTTGTAGCTGGGGGGAAGGAACTGAACCTTGGGGAACTTGCTGGTTTCAATTCCAATAAACAGAGGGATGAGGAGCAGAAATTTGTAAAGGGCAGCCAAATGGAGGAAGAAGTGGAAAAAGGAGTAGTTGCTAAGGAGTCCAAAAATGAGGTGAGAAACAAAGAGCAGGTGGAGGCTGCAAAGGCAGAGCAAAGAGTCAAACTGCGAACTTTCAAAAGAAAGGAGCGTAAAGTAGCTGGTAAAACACCTGTTTCAGGTGCTAGCCCACCAAAAAAGAGACCACTGGACATGATGGAGATTGATGAGGAGTTTCAAACAGAAAAGAAGTCGAGAATGGAGATCGATGTTATGCTATCCAACACCACAAAACCTCAAGCAAGTGTTGAAAACGCTGGGCTGCAGGGACAGCCTGGCGTACCAAGATGAGGATTCTGGCATGGAACTGCCGGGGTTTGGGGAATGGCCCGGCAGTTCGAGGGCTTCTGGAGCTCCAGAAGCAGGACGATCCCAATGTGCTATTTTTATCGGAAACAAAATTGGATAAATTAAGAATGAGAAGATTCAAATGGATGCTTGGGATGGGTAACATCATGATAAAGGAGAGTGATGGCAAAAGTGGAGGTTTGGCGATGATGTGGAAGAAGGATATCCTGGTGGAGTTGAACAATTTCTCAAAGTACCATATTGATGTTAAGGTAAGGGAACAAGATGGCTTCGAATGGAGGATAACTGGTATATATGGAGAACCTGCCTCTGATAAGAAGGATACCACTTGGAGGTTATTAAAGAATCTGAAATCTCGCATGAAGTTACCATGGATATGCCTTGGTGACTTCAATGAGATCCTTCAGGCCCATGAAAAAGATGGAGGTCCGAGTAGATCGCAAGCACAGATGGACAAATTTAAGGAAACTTTAGAATTCTGTGATCTTCTGGACCTAGGTTTTGAAGGGGACATATTTACGTGGAGAAACAACAACCATTTGGCAAAAGATTACATCAGGGAGAGATTGGATCGTGCCACGGCCAACCCGGAATGGCTGAACCGATTTCCTCATGTCAAAGTGACTAATGGCGATCCGCGACACTCTGACCACAGGCCTGTCATTGTTGACACAGAGGGGTGCAAGCAAGGAAAACCACGACGTAGGGGCTGCCCAACTTTCAGATTTGAAGCAAATTGGGTCAAAGAAGATGGATGTGAGGAGCTAATTAGAAATAGTTGGCATGCTATGGGAAGAAGGGCCGATGATAACTTTATGGAGGGCATCAGAGTGCTAGCGGGCAAACTACAAAACTGGAGCAGGAATGTTTTGGGAGACCTAGAAAAGAGAATCAAGAAAGCAAAGCGAGAACTGGAGGAGGTCAGGAGAGGACCAGTGACACACGATGCGGTCAGGAAGGAGCTACTCCTGAAGGAAAAGTTGGAACAACTTCTAAACCAGCAGGACCTCTATTGGAAGCAGAGAGCTCATGTTAACTGGCTGAAGGAAGGAGACAGAAATACAAGTTTTTTCCATAAGTTTGCAGCAGAGAGGAAAAGGAGAAATACAATAAAGAAACTACAGAGGGATGATGGATCTTGGGTGGAGGAAGAAAGTCTAAAAAACTTCATCCATGAATCCTTTTCTTCACTTTTCACCTCCAGCCAGGGTGAAATCGAAGATATCCTAAATTGTGTTGAATCCAAAGTGGATAGGCATATGAATGCTATTCTTTGTGCAGATTACACAAGAGAAGAAGTGAAGGATGCCCTTGACGCAATGGGAGATCTAAAGGCCCCTGGTCCAGACGGAATGCCAGCCCTATTTTACAAAAAGTATTGGCACATTGTTGGGGAAAAGGTGATTCAAGAAGCTCTAAAGGTTCTAAGAGGTGGTGACTTGCCTACAGGGTGGAATGACACAAACATTGTTTTAATCCCGAAGGTAAAGAAACCGGAGAAGATCAAAGATTTGAGGCCAATCAGCCTCTGCAACGTGGTATATAAGATTATATCAAAAGTAATCACTAACCGCCTCAAGGTGATCCTACCTGATATCATTTCAATTAACCAAAGTGCTTTTGTGCCGAGTAGAACCATTTATGATAACATTCTGCTAGCATATGAATTAACTCACTTCTTGCAGAACAGAAGAGGTGGTGGCGGGTGCTATGCTGGCCTCAAACTTGACATGAGTAAAGCTTATGACAGGGTCGAATGGGACTTTCTGAAGAACATGATGCTGAGATTGGGGTTTAACAGGAGATGGGTTAACCTCGTCATGAGATGCGTCTCCACTGTAAGGTACCAAATCAAGGTGAATAACGACATGACCGACATGATTACTCCGAAAAGAGGACTTCGACAAGGGGATCCACTATCGCCCTATCTTTTTCTCATTTGTGCAGAGGGCTTATCAGCAATGCTGAATAAGGCAGAAGCTCAAGGGAAGATACAGGGCATCAAAGTTTCTACAAGAGCACCAAGCGTGAGCCATTTATTGTTTGCAGATGATTCCCTGTTATTGATCAGAGCTGATGCTTCAAATGCCAGAGAAGTGAATTCAATTCTTCAGAAATATGCAATAGGGTCAGGACAAATAATTAACAAAGAGAAATCAGCGGTGATGTTTAGCAAGAATACCCAGGAAAGACAGCGTAGAGAAGTGATGGAGGCTCTACACCTTACAAATGAAGCATGGACTGAGAAATATTTGGGACTGCCGGTGTACATTGGAAGATCAAAAATGAGGGCCTTTGGATTTTTGAAGGAAAGAGTCTGGAAGAAGATCCAAGGAAGAAAGGAGAAGCTGTTATCAGTGGCAGGGAAAGAAGTATTGATAATGGCAGTGGCATAGTCAATTCCAGTGTATACAATGGCTTGCTTAGATCTAACGAAGACTGTCTGTGATCAAATAAGTGCCATCATAAACAGGTACCGGTGGAGCCAAGTAGAAAAGGAGAATAAAATTCACTGGCTAAGTTGGGAGATTTTATCTCTGCCAAAAAGAGATGGCGGGTTAGGCTTCCGTGATCTATACGCTTTCAATAAAGCGATGTTAGCGAAGCAGGCATGGAGACTAATCCAAAACCCAGGATCTCTCTGCGCGCAAGTTTTAAGGGCGAAATATTTCCCAGATGGAAACATTTTTAATGCTAGAGTGAAGCCGGGAATATCTTATACATGGAGAAGTGTACTAAAAGGGGTAAAAACTTTGAAGGAAGGAATGATCTGGAGGGTTGGAAATGGTGAGAAGATTAATATATGGGAGGACAATTGGATTCCTTCAAGCCTTTCGAGGAAACCAATCACGCCTAGAGGAAGGAACTTATTGTCGAGAGTTTCAGATTTAATTGACCCAAATACTGGGGATTGGGACACAAGCCTGATAAACCAAATGTTTTGCAGTGAAGATGCGTCCAATATATTGAAGATCCCTCTAGCAGAGGATAGAGAGGATCAGGTTGCATGGTATTTTGACAAAAAAGGTCAGTTTTCGATAAGATCTGCGTACAAAGTGGAAGTGGACAGAATGGGGAAGAGGTCCAAGAGAGCAATTGGCGCATCATCGAGCATAGGAGGCAATAATAACCAACTTAAATGGGAGATGATCTGGAGAATCCCAGTGCCGGCAAAAGTGCAACACTTTCTCTGGCGCCTAGCCCATCACAGTTTGCCATTTAGACCCAAGCTGGCAAGGAGAGGCATAGAGCTGGACACAAAATGCCCCATGTGCTTAAGGACGGAAGAAGACGGAGGCCACTGTTTCTTCAAATGCAAGCCAGTCAAGCACTTATGGAGATTGGTGGAAATGGAGGAAGTTAGACTTGACCTATTGAGCTGTGTAAGCCCCACTGAAATTATCTCATTTTTGTTGCAGATGGAGGTGGATAAATGCATAAGGACCTGTACCCTGCTTTGGTTGTGGTGGCATGAGAGGAACAAAGCAAATGCTGGAGAGCAAAGGAAGAACATAGAAAAAGTGGCCAAATCAATAGAAGTGCATAGCCTGGAGTATCAGGAACATCTTAAGAAAATGAAGAAGCATAGACCAGCTCAGGAGAAACAAGAGAAGTGGTTTCCTCCTCCACTGTTCCTTAAAATTAATATTGATGGTGCTTTCAATGAAGGCACTCAAAAGGGAGGCTGGGGGTTTGTGATCAGAAATGAGGAGGGAAGTGTAGTAGCAGCAGGAGCTGGCAATCTTAATGCAGTCAAGGATGCTTTACAAGCGGAGGCCTGGGCGTTCACCAAGGCAATTTGCAGAGCTGTGGAACTAGGCTTGAGGCACATAATTGTGGAGACTGACTGCTTAGTGCTTAAACAGGCTACTACAAGCAATGCATATGATTTGGCGACTCATGGAGTTATCTTTCAGGAAATCAAGCATTTGCTCAATGTGTACTTTGATTCAGTTACTATAGGCCGGTGCCCAAGGGCTTGTAATAATGTCGCTCATGTATTAGCAGCCCATGGGGCATGTATGGGTGAGGGGAATCTAGATATTGGTTCTCCCAAATCCCTGACTTTGTACTCCAAACTGTAACCAGCGATCTTGCTGGTCAGAATGGTGTAATGGAATGATCTAGGAGTTGTGCCGTCTCAAAAAAAAAAACCCACACCTTTCTCCTCTCCCGCCGCCGCCGTCGCCGGGCGCCATGTCCACGGGCGACATCGCCTGCCTCGAGCACGTCATGGACTGCTGCCTCCCGGCCTCCCCGGTCTCCCCCGCCGCCCTCCTCTCCGCCGCCATCTCCTCCTCCGACGGTGGCGAGGACCGCATCAGCGCCCTCCCCGACACCCTCCTGCGCAACGTCGTCTCCCGCCTCCCCGTCAAGGACGCCGCCCGCACCGGCGCGCTCTCACACCGCTGGCGCGGGCTCTGGCGCGCCACCCCGCTCGCCCTCGACGACGCGCACCTCCTCCCGTCCCCCGCCCCCGCCGCCGCATTGGTGTCCTGCGTCCTCGCCTCCCACCCGGGCCCCTTCCGCGCCGTCCGCATCGCCGAGATCCCCATCGCGGAAGGAAGGACACACACCTGCTCCCCCCAAGGGAAACCCACGCCTTTCTCCTCTCCCGCCGCCGTCGCCGGGCGCCATGTCGACGGGCGACATCGCCTGCCTCGAGCACGTCATGGACTGCTGCCTCCCGGCCTCCCCCGCCGCCCACCTCTCCGCCGCCACCTCCTCCTCCGACGGCGAGGACCGCATCAGCGCGCTCCCCGACACCCTCCTGCGCAACGTCGTCTCCCGCCTCCCCGTCAAGGACGCCGCCCGCACCGGCGCGCTCTCGCACCGCTGGCGCGGGCTCTGGCGCGCCACCCCGCTCGCCCTCGACGACGCGCACTTCCTCCCGTCCCCCGCCGCCCCCGCCGCATTGGTGTCCCGCGTCCTCGCCTCCCACCCGGGCCCCTTCCGCGCCGTCTGCATCGCCGAGATCCCCATCGACGAGTCCAACGAGGAGGCGCTCCTCCCGGAGTGGCTCCGCCACCTCGCCGACAAGGGCGTGGAGGACCTGACCCTCGTCAACCGCCCCTACTCCTTCGACGTGCCCGTGCAGCTGCCCGCAACCCTCCTCCGCTGCGGCGCCTCGCTCCGCCGCCTCTATCTCGGCGTCTGGCTGGCTCTTCCCCTTCACCACCGGCCTCCCGCGCGGCCCCGACGTCTTCCCCAACCTCCAGGAGCTCGGCATCTGCCACGGCATCACGGAGGAGCGCGACCTGGGGTACGTGCTCGCCTGCAGCCCCAAGCTGGAGACCCTGGCGCTCATCTCCAACTACTGCTACCCCGACCGCGTCCGCATCGGCAGCCGCAGCCTCCGCTGCGTGCTTGTCTGGCATTCCTTGGCGGACGAGGTCGCCGCCGTGTCCGCCCCAAACCTGCAGCGCCTCATTATCTACTGTACGCACCCCAGTGAGGATGACGGGGTCATCAAGGTCAAGATAGGCCATGCTCCCCAGCTTGCCGTGCTCGGCTACTTGGACACGGCCACCCACGAGCTTGAGATCGGCACACCATCATCAAGGTAGTCCAATTCTCACAAATATTTTAGTTTTATCTGGTTTGATTTGCATCGAATTGTAGCATCAATTGATCGATGTTGCGATGATGTGCAGGCTGGGGTGACAAAAGTTTGCCCAAATACAGTGGTTCCAAGCGTCAAGGTGTTAGCTCTGAAGGTCCGTTTCAGAGTGCCCAAAGAAGTGAGAACTTTGGTGTGTTTCTTGAGATGCTTTCCTGGAGTAGAGACCTTACACATCATGACTGTGAGTTTTATCCTGTGGCTCTCTCTCTCTCTCTGTGCATTCAAAATTTCCAATTTTTACTGCTTGCATTCCATCGTTCGCTTGCTGAGTTACGATCTTCGATTTTGCAGTCTGACAACGACACCGACCACTACGATGACCCGGGTGAAGTCAAGCCCAGCGACATGCTCAAGTCCACATTCTGGCTGGGGGTCGGTCCGATCAAATGCGTGAAGTCGCGCGTCCAGAAGCTGGTGTTCGACCAGTTCAACGGGGGCACGAACCAGGTTGAGTTCCTGAAGCTGGTTCTTGGGAGAGCTGTGTTGCTGCAGAAGGTGATTGTCCTGCTGGCCGGTCCGGATTCTATCTCGATTCGCGAGGCCACGAGCAAGCTGCAGCCGTTGGCTTCCAAGAGAATGTGGGCAAGTAAGGTATCGGGCAGAACTTCCTTGGAGGTCCGTGGACGTGCGGCAGGTCAAGTTTGGAGGTATGACGAAGCGTCTGATCTTTCTATCGGCGACCCGTTTATCTCTTAAGGCGGTATCGATGGAGCGTTTTCATTAGCTGCTAGCGTTTGAATGGCGCATTTCCTTGTGAAAGGGAACTGATGTAGCATTAGCTAGCAGCTCTTTTTGGAGTGCTGGAGATTTGGGGTTTAGCAACAGAAGGTTGTGGGTTTAGCGACACCGATGAACTGAGACTTCTCGTGACTTGGATATGTAAAAATGTACTAGTTATCTGCACCGGCATGTAATGTGACTTACCTAGCTCTACTGTTGCTGTGACTTGCTTGTGCTGTTATCTGAACGATTACTGTTATTTCTGCATTCGATGAGATTTCCATGGCCTGTGGCTGCGGCTGTGGCTTACATATATTGGTATCTGCACTCAATGTGATTTTCATGGTCTGACTTAACTGTTCATGTTACCCCTCAGTTTGCTTCTAGTTTTATTTTCTTTCTTCAGCTCATTTTGAGTCACCAGTCACGCCGCTGCTGGGATTCATCTCTTAATCTTTTGTACACGGGGCTCTGGGTTTGTTCAGCAAAATTCACGAGGTAGAAAATGTCGGGTTATCGATGTGAATCTTAAACCTGATGTATCATGGATTGCTGATAGTGAGGAATTTGTTTCGCTGAGCCGTTTAAATATAAGATACCGTACTAGTCGTCTTCCTTAAGTTTACAATCATGAGTTAGACCCAACCATGAGCTTCCTTAAGATACCGTTTGAAAGACACATTGCTGTGATACTTGTTCTTCTTGGCTTTTGCCTGAGTTAGACCCAACCATGAGCTTCAGCTGTTCTTTTTTCCTTCTTTGTTAAACTTGATAAGTACTCTAGACTCTTATAATACCATCATTCAATTGACTTGTTGCATGCTCCTGGCTCCTGGCTCTAGGCATTAAGTTGTCTGTTCTCGCAGTACCGTACCTGGAAAATGTGTCGCCTGGGAACTGTACGGCATTGACTTGATTCTGTATATATCCACAGTTCAGTAAAATGAACTTATATGATTCTGTTCTAGTGTGAGAGCGCCATTACCGGTTCCTGATTTCTGCTGCACCGGTGATGCCTACGACGACTACTGATGAGGACATGTCACCTTTGCCTCTATCAACTACGGCGAGCACTGAGGTGCTCAGGTGCTGCGAGCGGGCAACCGGAGGTGCTTCGAAGGAGAAGCAGTAGGCTGATTCGTTTTTTGATTTGATGAGGAATACAGGGGATAGGGACGAGATCGTAGGGCTGATGTGAGCCTCATCCTACGGTCCACCGGCGCCCCCTGTCCTAAAGGCGACTGCCCAAATATGCCCGACGACGCAATCCAAGCAAAGCTCAGGAAACCTCAATCGCCTCCGCCTCGCTCAAAACCTCGTCGCCTCGAATCTGATCACCCGGAAAAGACTCGTCTTCCCTGAGACGCGTTTACAATCCAGTGTCGCCCCCATGGAAAATTCAGGCGAGGCGACCATCTGCGCCGCAGGGAACGTTATTCCGATGAGTTTGGACGAGAGGTTCACAATAATCAGGAGCATCGGGCTGGAGAGCGCCGACGAGGACGAGCTCAGGACGCTTCTGGAGAGGAAGGCCGCCTCTATCTGCTATGTCTGGTGCGACCCCTCCCCTTGGGTACACATCGGCCAGGGGATCATGATGGTGTACAACGTCAACAAGCTCATCAAAGCCGGCTGCAGGGTTAAAATCCTGATGGCAGATTGGTTTGCTCATATACTCGGCAAATCCGATGACCTAAATGAGATTCAGACCATTGGACGCTACATGATCGAGATATGGAAGGCGGCAGGCCTGGAGCTCAACGGGGTGGAGTTCGTGTGGTTGTACTGGACGAAATAAACGGCCCGGCCTCCGGCGAGTACTGGACGCTTCTCATGGATGTTGCCAGAAACAACACCTTGAGGAGGACGGTGAGGTGCTGCGGCATCGCGGAGCCACCCGTGGAGTACCGAGAACTTGTTAAACCGCATGAACGGGGCGATGTGGTGGGTGCAAGGGTCATCTACACCTGCATGCAGTGCGCTGCTGTGTTGTTCCAGAAGGCGGACATATGGCTGCTGTCCATGGATCCTGAGGAGGGCCATCCGGATGTCGGCACGCTGACGAGAGAATACTGCAGAGACATGAAGGATGAAGATCAAAGGCCTATCATTCTGTCCCATGATAAGCTCCCCAATTTGATTTTAGACCATGAGAATGTTAAGATACAAGATCCAATGTTTGCCATCTTCATGGAAGACGAGGAGCGAGATGTACCTGTGAAAATAAGGAACGCTCACTGCCCTGCGAAAGTTGCACAAGGCAACCAACCCATGCCTGGAGTACATCAAACACATCGTGCTCCCGTGGTTTGGATGCTTTGAGGTGCCCGGCAAGGAAGAGAACGGTGGTGGCATTAGCAGGACGTTTCGGAAGATGGAGGAGCTTATCGCTGATTATGAAAGCGGCGCTCTGCATCCTGCCGACGTGAAGCTGGCCCTCACAAAGGCACTGAACAAGATTATGAACACTGTGCGTCGCCACTTCGCCGACAACAGTAAAGCCAGAGATCTCAAGAAAGCTATGAAGGTGTACTACGTTAATCAACGACCACTGTTTGCATAACGCTGGAGCCTTCAGGGAGCATGCATCATTTAACTTATGCCTTTAATTAGGAACAATATGCCAGAGCAACTCTGTATTTATAGTTATTTATTTACAAGATACTAGCAGCAATGTGTCCCATTTGTGAATAGTTGAGAATTGGTATGAAACAAATTTCTTTTTTGAAAAAAAAGGAAAAGGTTTACGAGCTCAACATTTCAACGTTGCGCTGCGTGAACATACACATGTCTAACATTCAGTTAGCCAGGCTATTGATTTCCCACATGAACAAGATCAGGAAGGAGGTTGAAGGTATAGTAGCTGAAGGCACCAATAGTTCTTCCATCCATGTGTCATCTAGGACTGACAATATTGATATCTCCTCGAATAAGGACGTGCTTCTCATTGAGACCAGTATAACATACACCAGCAGGAAGAATGAGCCACGCGTAAACAAGCGCGGGTTTGATCTGAACGTCGCCGCCGACAATGACCGGGGTTACTGCTTTATCTTCTTTTCCTTATCGATGGCTCGAAATTTAGTACCATTGTACTTTCTTGTCATGATGGCATTGATAGTTGTGTTGTTTGCAGTTCTCAAATACCTTCCCAGCTGGTGTGACAGGATCTAGAGAGATGGGCATTTTCCGGATAAACAAAAAGCAGAGACACAAGTGGGACTTCAGATTGATTCCTTAGCTACCCTGATGGATAGTGCAACAAAGCAGGGGTTAGTAAAAAGGTTTGATTCCTGATCTGGTTGATGGTGGCATCATCATATTACAATATGCTGATGACTTATTTTTTCTGCTTGAGGAAGATGTTGAAAATACTAAGAATTTGAATTCATTTTGTGTGCCATTGAACAAATGTCCGGGCTTAAGATTAATTTTCAAAAATAAAAGATGTTTATTGATTTGTGGAGCCTACTAAATGAGAATTGGGAAAGGTGAAAAACAAAATGGAAAACAGATTGGCCTGTTGGTAGGTTAAGCCCCTCTCCCCTAGACTTATGCTATTAGTTCTAGTTTGAGCAGTACACCTTTTATATATGATCCCCTATTTGGGGATGCCGCTATCTGACTCGAGGGTTCTGCTGGGCGAGTTTGACCCTCTTATGGGGCGGGTCGCGTCTCGGGCAGAACCCTAGTGCGGGCGTTTTACTTCGAAAGGAAGTAAGACGGTCCTGATTGACACCAACCTCTATACCCCCGTCCCATTTATATGTTTGGGTTGTATATTCTGCCGGAGGGGGTTCACAGCTCGTTTGACAAATACCTTTCTCGTTTCTTTTGGCAAGCGACGAACGGCTGTCAAAAATACCATATGGTAAAGTGGGCTGACATCAGTATGCCGAAGGACCTGGGAGGGATAGGCATCCTAGCTTCATGTCGCATGAACATGGCCCTCATGCTTTGTTGGGTCTAGCGGATCAATGGAGGGGAGGGGAGTTGTGGTTACAACTTCTTCATGCTAAGTATTTAGGGGGGCGAGCCTCTCCTTGCGTGCTCGCGTATGGAGGGATCTCAATTCTGGAAGTCCATCCAGCGGATCAAGCAGGAGATCCGCCTAGGGTTAGCTTCTCCATCGGCAATGGAGAGGGAACCTTATTTTGGCTTGATCCATGGCTTAGCGGAACGCCGTTACGATCGGGGTTCCCCAACCTGTTTGCCATTTGCGCGGGCCCGATGGTGTCGGTGTCTGCTGCTGCTCTCAATGGCCAATGGAACATCTTGTTCCAGCGGTCATTGGGGCAGATGGAGTCAGTAGAGTGGGCTAATTTGCGGGCATCCCCCTCCCCCTGTGCCGGTGCTTGTGGATTATCCGGACACCATTTCCTTGCGTCTCGCCCCTTCGGGGGTTTTCTCTGTCGGCTCGGCACACCATGCTCTGTGCCGTAGGCCGACTATTGCTTGGACATCACCGCTTCGGAAAGCGCCCTTGCCCTTGAAGATTAATTTTTTTGTTTGGAAACTGTTGAGGGATCACCTTCCATCCGGGACGGAGGTGATCCAGAGACACGACCTGGGGAATGGCATGTGCCCTCTGTGTGGGGTCCTGGAAACGGGGACCCACATCCTCTTCTCTTCCACTGCGGCAAGGTTCTTTGGAGTTTTGTCTGTGGGGCTCTAGGGCCTGGTTGGTAAGCCCTGGACCTGGCTGAGTTCATTCAAACCAGAGCCAACCAGACTGGTAGACGGATACGCCTCTTCTGGTTTGTGTTTGTTGCATTGGCTTGGACTCTATGGACGACGTATAATAAGATGGTGATTGAGAGGGTCTTCTTTCGACGGGCCTCTGGCTCTATCTTCAAATTACTGGCATTTTTGCAGCACTAGCACCCGATGTTTAGGTTGCCTGACCAAGAGAGGCTGGGACTGATGATGGACGCGATGCATGATGCCGCTCGCCACCTCGCCTCACAGGAGCCCCCCTGAGTCCGCGGCCACTTGATGGTCTTTTTTCTCCATTTCTTTTATTTTTTTCCTAGGGCGTGTTTGTGCTGATGCCCCATCAGGATTATCTTTCTCGTTGAACTTGCAAGTCTTTTATGGATGTGGTGTTGGCTTCATTTATAATACGGTGTGAAAACCTATTTCGAGAGAGAGTAAGGAAGAGATTTGACATCCTCAGAGCCAGGAGGTTTTAGCATGAATATTAGGGGATCAGAAAACCTCACCTTGTCGAATGGGATAATGTGACGCCCCTGCTTGACCGTGCACTAATCATACACGCAAATGTGCACGCTCGAGATCAGAGACTCACGGGAAGATATCACAACACAACTCTAAACTCAAATTTAAACATAAATCCTCATATTACAAACCAGGGGTCACGAGGACCCGAATACATAAGTCATACACACAAATAATATCTGAGTACAGACATAGTTAGTCAAGTTTGCCTTAAGAAGGCTAGCATAAACAGCGACATAACGATCGAAAAGGCGAAGGCCTCCTGCCTAGGGCCTCCGAACTACTCCTTGTCGGCTGGCTCAACCCAGTAGTATGTGCCTCTGGGACTCTCGTGGTAGTAGTCTCCTGCGGTGGCGTCTGGCTCCGGGGCTCCGTCGTCTGATTTCATCAAGTGGGTATGGGGAAAAAGATAGCAGAGCAACCGTGAGTACTCATCCAAAGTACTCGCAAGACTGACATCAGAACTATACTAAATATGCATCGTTATCAAAGGAATGGGGCTATATCTTTGGACTGAACTGCAGAATGCCAGAATAGAGGGGGAGAAGCCTAGCCTATCGAAGACTAGCATCTTGAAGCAATCTTGCAGCATTAGAAGAGTGCATATTAGCATATTATAAATTAACAAGCATGTTGAAGCAAAGCCCAGAGATCCTTCCTCGACTCCATGCGAGAAAGCGATCCCGGAGCTTATAATTAATTAACATGTATCCAGTTCAAGTAGTGGTAGATCGGGATACAACACTAAGCGTCCTGTTACCGTGGACACGGCTATTCGAATAGATAACTTCCCTGCATGGGTGCACTACTGTTACCCAACACGCTCGATCACATCTGGCCGGACACACTTGCTGGGTAATGCCCAGCCTCGGGAGATCGACACGACGCAGTCCTACCTAGGCTCAGCAGAGAGGTCAACACGCCGGTCTAAATCCTAAGTGCGAAGGGGTCTTGGGCCATCGCCCTTTGCACTCCTACACGTTGCGTGGCTGGTCGGGGCCCAGGCGCGACACTGTATACACAAGTGACGTAACCATCCCACCCAAACAATCTGGCTGCATCTCTGAGCTGTGACGTCTGAAGAGCTTTCGGCTGATACATACGACGTAGAGGGTCTCATAACCATTATCCCACATGGTGGTAGTGCGTATAGGGCCAACGACCCACTCAGATCAAATATCCAAATCCGTTAGGCGTATTTAGTAACTCGCAAAGACGATCAGACTACCTGTCGCTCCGACTTAGTAACACACGGATCACGAGCAGGGTGGTCTCCGCCTGCCCTGTCGTTCCGCCACAATAATCTCTCGCGGGTGCCCTCCTGGCAAGCCCGACTTCACATTTCCCCGCGGGTACCCCTCGGGGTCGACCCGCCTGCAACAAGGTCAAAGTATCCGTCTGTCCAAAGTATCGAGAAGGAATCCGAGGAATCACCCTCGATGGATTCCCACTCGAAGTATCGGTCAAGGTGAACCCGGAGGAATCACCCTCGAAGGATTCACACAAGAGGAGTTGCACGACGAAAGCTTTATCGGATGTGGTGAAAGAGGAATCACCCTCGATAACCCTCAACCGGATAGCTATTCTACAGAGGCATCATCGGAAGTGAGATAAGAGGTATCACCCTCGGCACTCGATGCCAGCTCTGTAGAGACGAGCAACTTAGGGGGTGTGCGGTGATGTGTTGTTCTCAGCCCGTTCGATCACATCGAACGGGGCACTAGTACTAAAGCGGGGCAACTACAGCAAGGGAGAGGGGCCACAGATGGTTTACCATCCAACCTATACTAAACATCTTGGATATCAGGCAGGTATCAATAACAGTTACAAGGACATGCTATGCATCAGAATAGGATAAAACAATAGCAGCAGCAAATTCTAATGCAAGCAGGAGGGAGAAGGAATAGGTGATATAGGCATGCGTCAAGGGGGGTTGCTTGCCTGGAAGCTCTGCTGAGAGAGGCTGGTCGTCGGAGGGCTGCTCGTCCGGAGCGTAGTCGTACTCAGGTGCGTCGGCGGCGGTCTCGGCGTCTATCGGGAGAGAAGGAGGGGGAAGAAACAATAAATCCACGGCAAAAATGCAACGGCGATGCATGACATGCCTAAATGATATGCAGGTGTGGTATATTGCCTATTTAATTGTATTAGATAATTTAGGAATTTAGTTGGAATTATTTTATTAAAGTCATGCACTATTCATTTATCGAATCCGGGCAAAAAGTTCCAGGTTCAGTATGTTAGAGGGATGTGACAGGTATGTGGGTTTCATATTTTTCTGATCATTTTTCATATATAAATTATTTTCATCCGAGTTACGGTTTATTTTATATGATTTTTCAAAGTTTTAAACATTTTCTTTAATTATTTTAATTAATTAAATCCGAATTATCCAGAATAGTAAAAGGTGACGTCAGCATGACGTAGTGCTGGCGTCAGCAGTCATCTCTGGCTGACCAGAGTCAAATCTGACCAGTGGGTCCCACTGGCCAGTGACTGTGCTAATTAACAGTGATTAATTTAACTAAAATAACCTAATTAACTAGCGGGACCCACATGTCAGTGTCTATACTAATTATAATTTAGTTTAAATTTAAATCAGTTTTAATTATATGGGTGGGGCCCGTATGTCAGTGACTGTTAGGTTAATTTAATTAGCGTTTAAACTAACCCGGGTTTAATTAGTGAGCGGGGCCCATCGGTCAGTCGCACAGAGGCGGGGTTAGCGGTTGATGACGACAACACGTCAGCGGCGCCGGCGGCTAGTCGCCGGCGACCATTTCTGCGGCGGCGCGGCCTCGGGTGTCGTCGGAAATCGGCCACAGGCCACCATTTCGAGCGGGACTAGGCGCGTTCGATCAGGGAGAGGATGCTGCGTCGATCTACGGCGGTCTCGCGGGCTAACTCGGCCGGAGTTGAGCGCTACGGCGACCGCGGCGGTGCCGGAGTTCGGCCATCTCTTGAACGACGGCTAGAGGGCGCGGCAAGGCCAGCGGAGAGGCTCTACGGGGTCCTAGCGAGGTCTAGAGCACGGCTGTGAGCTCGTTGGAGCTCGACGGGCAGCGTGGCCACGGCGAGGAGCTCATCGGCGGCGAGGTGTTCGGGCGTCTCCAATGCGGCATCTACGGCGACGAAAACGCGCGGGAGAGAGAGAGGGGAAAGACGGCGACTGCTCACCGGGCCCTGCAGGTGTGCGTAAGCGAGCTCGGGGAAGCTTGTCATCGCCGGAATCGCGCCGGAGAAGAAGAAGCCCGAGGAGGAAGAAGAGGAAGCAGCGCTCGCGGTGGGGGCTCCCGGCTCCAATGGCGTGCACCGCACGACGTGGAGGACGACGGCGATGCCCTATGACATCTCAGCGGGGCTTGGGGACGACGGAGAACGCGGGATCGACGGCAATGGCGGGGGCGACTTTCGGGTGAGCTCGCGCGAGAGCGATGGAGGGGACGAGAGGGGGTTCTGGGGCATCTAGGGTTCGCGGGAGGGCGAGAGGGGCTCGAGGGCATCCTTATCCGCGCCGGGGAGGCGGCGGATGGCCGACAGCGCGGCGCTCGGCGCTCGGATGCACGCGCGCGCTGACGCGTGCGAGAGGAGGACGACGACCGTGGTAGCGGGCTGGGCCGGCTACTGTTCGACTTAAGCCCAGCCGCACAGTAAGTCCTTTCCCCTTTTCTTTTTCTATTTTCTGTTTTCTATTTTATTTCTGTTTTGCAAATTGTTTGGCTAACAAATGACTTTTGTAAAATACAAGTGTTGTTCATTTAAATACTAGGTAATATTTAACACTGCCAGAAACTGGTTTGGTGAAATAATGATTTCATTTGAATTCTTACTACATAAAATGGGATTAAATATTGTTGTTTTCCTACTGTTTGTGGTTGTTAGAGTCATCCAAGTATTTTAGGTGATATTGTTTTTCTTAACACAATTAGTTATAGATTATTTGCTATTTATCGAACATTTTAGTTTACAATTTGAAGCAACTTTTATTTTCACTTTAAATTGGAATTTCAATTTGGATTTGGAATTTGAAATGAGATATGATGCAAATGATGATCAAGCACTGTTAAGCATGGTGACTTGGCATTATCAAAAGGTGATCACTGTAGCTATTACATGGGGATGTTACAATTCTCCTCCTCTAAAAGAAATTCTCGTCCCGAGAATTAAGAGGTAGGCTGAAAGAAAGTGGGGTATTCTTCACGAAGACGATCCTCGCGTTCCCAAGTGGCTTCATCTTCAGAATGATTCGACCACTGAACTTTAAGGAACTTGATTGACTTCTGACGGGTTCAACGCTCAGCTTGATCGAGAATGCGGATCCGATACTCTTGATAAGATAGATCTTCTCGCAATTCAAGCATTTCATGATCCAATGCTCGGATAGGATCCTTGAAGCAGCGTCGGAGTTGCGATACATGGAAGACATCATGTACTTGAGAAAGGTTTGGCGGCAATTCCAATTGATATGCCACTTCTCCTTGACGGGCGAGGATACGAAACGGGCCAATGTAGCGAGGAGCTAACTTGCCCTTGATCCCAAAACGATGAGTGCCCTTCATCGGAGTGACGCGAAGGTAAGCTTGTTCGCCAGGTTGATAGACCATTACCTGGTGTTTTCGGTCATAGTTGCTCTTCTGACGAGACTGAGCAGTTTTCAAATGTTCACGGACAATGCGGACTTGTTCTTCAGCTTGCTGAATAATGTCTGGTCCAACGAGTGACCGTTCCCCAGTTTCTGACCAATTCAGAGGGGTTCGACACTTACGTCCATAAAGAACTTCAAAGGGTGCCATCTTCAAACTAGCCTGATAGCTATTGTTGTAAGAGAACTCGGCATACGGGAGAGATTCCTCCCATTTCTTACCGAATGAGATGACACAAGCTCGAAGCATATCTTCAAGCACTTGATTGACTCGTTCAACTTGTCCCTGGGACTGGGGGTGAAATGCGGTGCTGAAGGACAGATGAGTTCCCATAGCTTCTTGAAAACTGTTCCAAAACCTTGAGGTAAAGAGGCTGCCACGATCTGAACTGATCTCCAACGGAATACCATGAAGTGATACGATTCTGGAAACATATAAGTCTGCTAACTGACTAGCAGTGATTGTCTCCTTGACTGGCAGAAAGTGAGCAACCTTTGAAAATCGGTCAATGACGACAAAATAGCATCATGACCCTTCTGCGATCTGGGAAAACCAGTAATGAAATCCATTTCGACTTTGTCCCATTTCCATTCAGGAATATCAAGTGGTTGCAGAAGTCCAGCAGGCCTTTGATGTTCTGCCTTGATGCGACGACAAATGTCACACTCAGCAACATAGCGAGCAATGTCTCGCTTCATATCAGGCCACCAATATCTCTGTCGAATGTCCTGGTACATCTTGGTGCTACCGGGGTGAATAGAAAGAGGTGTATCATGAGCTTCTTTCATGACGCGCGGGGTCAGATTCAGATTGCCCATTCTAGGAACCACTAAGCGGTTTTTGAAGAACAGGGTGCCATCAGCATCAATAGTGAAGAACGAGGGCTTTCCCCTTTTGAGATCACGCTTAATCTTCTCGACCTCAGAGTCGGCTTTCTGTATAAACTTGATGAGGTCCTCGAGGTCTGGTTCAACAACCAGGGTATTGAGATAACCCTGAGGAACAATGTGAAGGTTCAACTTGCGAAGCTCTTCGTGGAGAAGGGGTTGTGCTTGCTGAACCATGAGGTTGTTGAAATATGACTTGCGACTCAAGGCATCGGCCATTACATTAGCCTTGCCAGGGGTATAAGAAATATCCATGTCGTAATCGGCTATTGTCTCGAGCCATCTTTGTTGACGGAGGTTCAAATCTGGTTGAGTATACAGATACTCCAGGCTTTGATGATCCGTGTATATCTCGCAATGATTACCAAGAAGGTAATGTCGCCACAGCTTCAGAGCATAGATAACTGCTGCTAACTCAAGATCATGTGTTGGATAATTATCTTCGTGAGGACGCAATTGACGAGAGCCATAACCAATCACTTTGCGCTCTTGCATTAGGACACAGCCTAATCCTTGACGGGATGCGTCGCAATATATCACAAAGTCCTTGCGAGTATCAGGGGGTGCTAGCACTGGAGCAGATGTCAGCTTGTCCTTGAGTGTTTGGAAACTTTCCTGACATTTTTCTGTCCACTCAAATTTAACGCCTTTGTGAAGCAGATCAGTCAGTGGCTTAGCAATCTTGGAGAAGTTCTCGATGAATCGGCGGCAATAACTAGCAAGACCGAGAAAACTCCTGACTTGCTTGACATTCTTCGGGGGAGTCCAGTCAAGAATAGCCTGAACTCGTTCTGGGTTCACTGCAATGCCATCCTTGGAAATCACATGACCAAGATAGGTCACTTCAGATAACCAGAATTCCCACTTAGAGAATTTGGCATATAGCTGGTGCTCTCGAAGTTTCTCCAATACAAGCCGAAGATGTTCGGCATGTTCTTCTTCATTCTTGGAAAATATAAGGATATCATCCAAATAAACCACGACGAACTTGTCGAGGTAGTCCATGAAGATATAGTTCATCAATCGGGAGAAGGTTGCTGGAGCATTAGTTAATCCGAAGGACATGACGGTGTACTCATATGACCCATAACGGATAACGAAAGCGGTCTTCGGAATATCCTCTTTACGAACTCGGATCTGATGATAACCCAACCTTAAGTCGAGTTTAGAGAACACAGAGGATCCAGCAAGCTGATCATAAAGATCGTTGATCCGGGGAAGTGGATATTTGTTCTGGATTGTTGCTTGGTTAATAGGCCGATAGTCCTGGACCAATCGGTTTGTTCCATCCTTCTTCTTAACAAAGAGAGAAGGTGCTCCCCAAGCAGAGGAACTGGGGCGGATGAAACCCCTTTTAAGTGACTTGTCGATTTCCTCCTTAAGCTCAAGGAGTTCATGCGGCGGCATCTTGTATGGGCGCTTGGCAATAGGAGTGGTACCTGGTTTCTAGTCGATGACGAATTCAACGGCTCTAACAGGGGGTATTCCTGGAAGTTCTTCTGGAAAGACATCCGGAAAATCGCGAACGACTGGAACGTTCTCAATTCCCTCAAGAGGTGAAGCATTCAAAGCATTCAGGGCATAAATCTGAGCTTCGGCATTACGAGTAATGCGGGCGGTGTAGTTCACTATCTCATCGGAGGGGTGAAGGAGTTGGACGACTTTAGTGGCACAGTTGGACGATACACACTGTTGGGAATCCAGATTTTACGCCTTTGTCCTGAGCTCGAAGATGAGCCAATGTCACGTTGGCGCTTCTGTGACTCCCTATGTACCATCTGAGCGGTCTCAACCTGGATAGCCTTGTTCACCAGAGTGGCGAAGTCGGCGAAGTCATGAACAGCAAGGGCAAGCTTGAGGTCTGGGTGGAGTCCATCGCGGAATTTCTCCTGTTTGCGAGCATCTGTGGCAATGTCTTCTTCAGCATAGCGGGACAGGTTAAGGAACTCCCGCTGATAAGCTTCGACAGTCTTACTGCCCTGAGTGAGGTTGCGAAACTCCCTTTTCTTCCGGTCCATGATTCCCTGAGGAATGTAACGGGCGCGGAAAGCAGTCTGAAACTCGTCCCAAGTAATAACTGTCCCAACATGTAATGAACTCTTGTGGGTGTGCCACCATTGAACAGCGGCACCCTTCAAGAAGTAGGACGCGAAGGTGACAAAATTGGCGGGGGCGACACTGGCAGACTCCATCTCGTATGTGATGTCGCGAAGCCAGTCATCAGCATCCAGTGGCTGTTCAGAGTTGCGGTAAACAGCAGGGTTGAGACGCACAAACTCCTGCAGAGTTGTTGGGGCAGGTGGCTGATTCTGAGCATTCTAGTTCTGCTGCGGGAACTGAGCCATGATCCCAACCATGAACTGGCGGTTCAGCTCGAATTGCTGCATCATAGCTGCCATATAGTCTGGCGGTGGTGGATCGTTGGCACCACGGCCACGACCACGACCTGCGGGTCTAACCATCCTGCTAAAATTTAACAGGGGGTAGTTTAGTAAAAGTAACCGCAAGTATTTAGAGACAAACATGATGTAAGACGATAATGAACAAGTAGTGCAATAGATACATAACAGTAGTCAATTGAGACATACAGATCCATACACATAGTCGATTACACGCGGACAGCATAAGTTCGCAGAATTAAACAGCTAGACATACTAGGCGGCGCGCAGGCACGCGGTGGAGGGATACAACAACGTGACATAGCGATATGCTACATCAGCGTCGGAGAAAACCACTGAACCTAGGTAACTGCATGTGACGACGCCGGGCACCCTCGAGGTGAGGATCCTGTGCTCCGTGAACACTCTGATGCAGAACCTGGTCCCGAACTGAAAGAAGAGGACCACGCGGAGGGGTAAAACCTCCAACAGCAGGCCAGTCAAGACCTGGTGGCATCTTCGTCCTGCGCGGGTAAAGAATGTAGTCTGGGTGCATCTGTGCACTGACTGCTGGCAGCAATTGTGTCAGAGCGTCGTAAAGATGAGCACGAGTGGCGTGCAACTCGACAGCAAGAGCTCGAGCAGTGCGGTCTAGAGCCTGAGTGTACTGTACCAAAACCTGCGGGTCATAACGACGCGACACGTAGGGCGTACACATAGCAGTGTAGTATCCAGTCTCATCCCCAACAGGAGCATACGGGATGTATCTGAAGGCAGTATGCTCCAAGCGACTGCTGTGCTCTCCACGGAGACGGACAATAGCAGTATAGGCAGCATCATGGACTGCCATGTCGACAGTCACTCCAACACCGTGAAAGGTGTGCAACTCAGTGACGGAGTTGTCCTGCCGATCAAACATGCAAACCTCAGCATGGTACTGCTCCTGGTTGAACTCGCGGTAATCCTCGTAAACCGTGTACTCGGGATACCAGCGATATCCCAGCCTGGTCAGAAGTTCGACCAAAATGACCGGAAACCCAGTCGCATCAACAACCATGGTCATACGGACAAGCTGTCTTGCAGGACGTGGCGGGAACAAACGATCCATCTGAAACAGAGGAAATTTCAAGATTGTCAAATGACAATGTGAGAAACATATTATAACTTGGAAGGAAAGGTTAAACAGACCAATGGAAAAGAAAATGTGATTATCAGATTAATCAGATCAATGTGAAGGAACAAGTGCAGATAATCCAGCTCTCCGGGTGGATGTGATCACGAGAACCTAGAGTCAGAGTTAGTAAAATTTTAACCCGAATAGAGGAGAGAATAGAATCCCAGAGTAAGGAAGAGGAATAAAAGATCCTAATACCACCCATTTGGCGACGTGGGCCCGTAAGCCACACAACCATGTTAGTAAAATATAGTTTTTCAAAGACTAGACTCGACTTCGACGAAGGAATTGGAAGGGGGCTTCCTACAGGGAGTCGGCTCTGATACCAACTTGTGACGCCCCTGCTCGACCGTGCACTAATCATACACGCAAATGTGCACGCTCGAGATCAGAGACTCACGGGAAGATTGTTGGAAATATGCCCTAGAGGCAATAATAAATTAGTTATTATCTATATTTCCCCGTTCATGATAATAGTTTATTATTCATGCTAGAATTGTATTGACCGGAAACTAAATACATGTGTGGATAATAGACAAATACTATGTCCCTAGTATGCCTCTACTAGACTAGCTCGTTCATCAAAAGATGGTCAAGGTTTCCTGACCATGGACATGAGTTGTCATTTGATAACGGGATCACATCATTAGGAGAATGATGTGATGGACATGACCCAACCGTTAGCATAGCAAACGATCGTTCAGTTTATTGCTATTGCTTTCACTATGTCAAATACACGTTCCTCTGACCATGAGATCATGCAACTCCCGGATACCGTAGGAATACTTTGGGTGTATCAAACGTCACAACGTTACTGGGTGATTATAAAGGTGCACTACAGGTATCTCCGAAAGTGTTTATTGAGTTGGCATGGATCGAGATTGGGATTTGTCACTCCGACTATCGGAGAGGTATCTCTGGGCCCTCTCGGTAGTACAGCATCACAGAAGCCTTGCAAGCACCGTGACTAAAGGGTTAGTTACAAGATGATGTATTACGGAACGAGTAAAGAGACTTGCCAGTAACGAGATTGAACTAGGTATTGGATACCAACGATCGAATCTCGGGCAAGTAACATACCGCCGGACAAAGGGAACAACGTATGTTGTCATATGAGGTTCACCGATAAAGATCTTCGTGGAATATGTAGGAACCAATATGAGCATCTAGGTTCCGCTATTGGTTATTGACCGGAGAGTCGTCTCGGTCATGTCTACATCATTCCCGAACCCGTAGGGTCCGCACACTTAAGGTTCGATGACGATATAGTATTATATGAGTTATGTGATTGGTGACCTAATGTTGTTCGGAGTCCCGGATGAGATCACGGACATGACGAGGAGTCTCGAAATGTCCGAGAGGTAAAGATTCATATATTGGAAGGCTATATTCGGACGTCGGAAAGGTTCCGAGTGATTCGGGTATTTTTCGGAGTACCGGGGAGTTACGGGAATTCACCAGGAGAAGTAATGGGCCTTATTGGGCCATACGGGAAAAGGAGAGGCAGGCCACGTGAGGAGGCACCCCCCCCTTGCCCAAACCGAATTGGACTAGGGGAGGGGGCGCAGCCCCCTCTTTCCTTTCCCTCTCCCTTCCCCCTTTCCTACTCCGTATGGGAGGTGGAATCCTACTAGGACTAAGGAGTCCTAGTAGGACTCCCCACACTTGGCGCACCCCTAGGGGGCCGGCCTCCTCCCTCTCATCCTTTATATACGGGGGCAAGGGGGCACCCCAAAACACACAATTGTCTCATAGCCGTGTGCGGTGCCCCGATCTCTGTTTTCCACCTCGGTCATATTTTCGGAGAGCTTAGGCGAAGCCCTGCCGAAATCACTTCACCGTCACCGTCGCCACGCCGTCGTGCAGACGGAACTCATCTACTACCTCGACGTCTTGCTGGATCAAGAAGGCGAGGAACGTCACCGAGCTGCACGTGTGTAGAACTCGGAGGTGCCGTACGTTCGGTACTCGATCGGTGGAGCTCGAAGGATTGTTCGACTACATCAACCGTGTTGTGAGACGCTTCCGCTAACGGTCTACGAGGGTACGTAGACACACTCTCCCCTCTCGTAGCGATGCATCTCCAGGGATAGATCTTGCGTGAGCGTAGGAAATTTTTGAAATTCATGCTCCGTTCCCCAACAGTGGCATCCGAGCCAGGTCTATGCGTAGATGTGATTTGCACGAGTAGAACACAAGTGAGTTGTGGGCGTGGGTGTATACATATTGCTTGCCGTTACTAGTTGAAACTTGATTCGGCGGTATTGTGAGATGAAGCGGCCCGGACCGACATTACGCGTACGCTTACGCGAGACAGGTTTCACCGCTACGTGCACTCGTTGCATAAAGGTGACTGGCGGGTGTCTGTCTCTCTCACTTTAGTTAAATCGGTTTCAATGAAGAGGGTTCTTTTAGAAGATCAAAAAGCAATCACTACACCACGTTGTGGTTTTGCGTAGGTAAGAACGGTTCTTGCAAACCCGTAGCAGCCACGTAAAACTTGCAACTACAAAGTAGAGGACGTCTAACTTGTTTTTGCAGGGTATGCTGGTGATGTGATATGGCCAAGACATGATGTGATATAAGTTGTTGTATGAGATGATCATGTTTTGTAAATTATCAGGCAACCGGCAGGAGCCTTATGGTTGTCTCTTTATTGTATGCAATGCCAATGCTATGTAATTGCTTTACTTTACCGCTATGAGTTAGCAGTAGTAGTAATAATAGCAATAATTGGCGAGACGACCACGACGCTATGATGGAGATCAAGGTTTCACGACGCTACGATGGAGATCAAGGTGTCACGACGCTACGATGGAGATCAAGGTGTCAACCCGGTGACGATGGAGATCATGACGGTGCTTTGCTGATGGAGATCAAAAGCACAAGACGATGATGGCCATATCATGTCACATATATTGAATTGCATGTGATGTTAATCCTTTTATGCATCTTATTTTGCTTAGGACGACGGTAGCATTATAAGATGATCCCTTCACTAAATTTCAAGATAAGTGTTCTCCCCTAGTATGCACCGTTGCGAAGGTTCGACGCTTCTAAGCACCACGTGATGATCGGGTGTGATGGATTCTTTCGTTCGCATACAACGGGTGTAAGCCAGTTTTACACACGCAGAATACTTGGGTTAAACTTGACAAGCCTAGCATGTACAGACATGGCCTCGGAACACAAGAGACCGAAAGGTCAAACATGAGTCATATAGTAGATATGATCAACATGAAAGATGTTCACCATTGATAACTAATCCACCTCACGTGATGATCGGACGTGGTTTAGTTGATGTGGATCATGTTACACTTAGACAACTTGAGGGATGTTAATCTAAGTGAGAGTTCTTAAGTAATTTGATTAATTGAACTTCAATTATCATGAACATAGTCTAAATAATCTTTGCAATTTTATGTTGTAGATCAATAGACCGCGCTGTAGTTCCCCTGTTTTTATTATGTTCCTAGAGAAAACGAAGTTGAAAGTTGATGGAAGCAACTATGCGGACTAGGTCCGTGATCTGAGGATTGTCCTCACTGCTGCACAGAAGGCTTATGTCCTTAATGCACCGCTCAGTGAAATACCCCTACGACTTCGTCTGAGGACGTTATGAACGTCTGGCAGACAAGAAAAGATGACTACTCGATAGTTCAGTGCGCCATACTTTACGGCTTAGAACCGGAGCTCCAAATATGTTTTGAGCAACACGGAGCATATGAGATGTTCCAAGAGCTGAAAATTTGTTTTTCAAGCTCACACCCGGGTCGAGAGGTATGACACCTTCGACAAGTTCTATAGCTACAAGATGGAGGAGAACAGCTCCGTTAGTGAGCATGTACTCAGAATGTCTGAGTACTTCAAACACTTGAATCAAGTGGGAGTTAGACTTCCGAATAAAGTGGTGATTGATAGAGTTCTCCAGTCACTATCACTAAGCTACTGGATCTTCGTGATGAACTATAAACATGCAAGGGACAGAAGATCCTTAAGCTATTCGCGATGCTACAATCTGCGGATGTAGAAATCAAAAAGGGAGCATCAAGTGTTGATGGTTAATAAGACCACTAGTTTCAAGAAGGGCAAGGGAAAGAAAAGGGAACTTCAAGAAGAACGGTAAAACAGTTGCCGCTCACGCGAAGAAACCCAATGCTGAACCAAACCCGAGACTTAGTGCTCCCATTGCAAAGGGAAATGTCACAAGGAGCGGAACTTCCCCAAAGTAACTGGCAGATAATAAGACTGGCAACGTCAACAAAGATATTTGATATACATGTTATTGATGTGTACCTTACTAGTACTCGTAGGAGCACCTTGGTATTTGATACTTGTTCAGTTGCTTGCAACTTGAAACATGGAGCTTCGGAATAAACGAGGGCTAGCTAAAGAACGAGGTGACGATGTGCATTGGAAGTGTCTCCAAGGTTGATGTGATCACCATCGCCACGCTCTCTCTACCTTCAGGATTAGTGATGAACCTAAATAATTGTTATTTGGTGCTTGCGTTAAGCATGAACATTATATCTGATAGTGTTTATTGCAAGACGGTTATTCAATTTCAGAGAATAATTGTTATTCTATTTGGATAATATCATTGATGATCATGCACTTAAAATGAAAGGTTTATTGAATCTTGATCGTAGTAATACATATGTTCATAACACGAATGCCAAAAGATAATGATAGTACCACATATTTGTGGCACTGCCGCTTAGGTCATATCAGTGTTAAACACATGAAGAAACTCCATGCAGATGGGTTTTTGGAATCTCTTGATTATGAATCATTTGAGACATGTGAACCGTGCCTTATTGGCAAGATGACTAAAACTCCGTTCTTCAGAACAATGGAGCGAGCAACCAACTTATTGGAAATAATACATACCGATGTATGCGGTCCGATGAGTGTTGAGGCGCACGGTGGATATCGTTATGTTCTCACGTTCACAGATGATTTGAGTAGATATGGCTATGTCTACTTGATGAAGCATAAATCTGAAACATTTGAAAAGTTCAAAGAATTTCAGAGTGAAGTAGAGAACCATCGTAACAAGAAAATAAAGTTCTTACGATCTGATCGTGGAGGAGAATATTTGAGTTACGAGTTTGGCAATCACTTAAGACAATGTGGAATTGTTTCACAGCTCACGCCACCTGGAACACCACAGCGTAATGGTGTGTCCGAACGTCGTAATCGTACTCTATTAGATATGGTGCGTTCTATGATGTCTCTTACCGATTTGCCACTATCATTTTGGGGTTATGCATTAATGACAGCTGCATTCACTTTAAATAGGGCACCGTCTAAATCCGTTGAGACGACACCGTATGAACTGTGGTTTGGCAAGAAACCTAAGCTGTCGTTTCTGAAAGTTTGGGGATGCAATGCTTATGTCAAAAGGCTTCAGCCAGATAAGCTCGAACCCAAAGCGGATAAGTGCGTCTTCATAGGATACCCAAAGGAGACCGTTGGGGTACACCTTCTACCACAGATCCGAAGGCAAAGTATTCGTTCCTAAGAATGGATCCTTTCTAGAGAAGGAGTTTCTCTCGAAAGAAGTGAGTGGGAGGAAAGTAGAACTTGATGAGGTAATTGTACCTCCTCTGGATAGTAGTACGCCACAAAAAGAAATTTCTGTGACACCGACACAGACCAGAGAGGAAGTAGATGATGATGATCATGAAGCTTCGGATCAAGTTGCTACAGAACCTCGTAGGTCAACCAGGACACGCTCCGCACCAGATTGGTACGGCAATCCTATCTTGGAGGTCATGTTGTTAGACAACGGTGAACCTACGAACTATGAAGAAATGATGGCGAGCCCGGATTCCGAAAAATGGCTTGAGGCCATGAAATCCGAGATTAGATCCATGTATGAGAACAAAATGTGGACTTTGGTAGACTTGCCCGATGAACCGCGAGCTATTAAAAATAAATGGATCTTTAAGAAGAAGACGGACGTTGATGGTAATGTCACCGTCTATAAAGCACGACTTGTTGCTAAAGGTTATCGACAAGTTCAAGGAGTTGACTACGATGAGACTTTCTCACCCGTAGCGATGCTAAAGTCTGTCAGAATTATGTTAGCAATTTCCGCATTTTATGATTATGAAATCTGGCAAATGGACGTCAAAACGGCATTCCTTAATGGATTCCTTAAGGAAGAATTGTATATGATGCAACCGGAAGGTTTTGTCGATCCTAAAGGTGCTAACAAAGTATGCAAGCTCCAGCGATCCATCTATGGACTGGTGCAAGCATCTCGGAGCTGGAATACTCGCTTTGATGAAGTGATCAAAGCGTTTGGGTTTATGCAAGTTTATGGAGAAACTTGTATTTACAACAAAGTGAGTGGGAGCTCTATAACATTTCTAATAAGTATATGTGATTGGAAATGATGTAGAATTTCTGGAAAGCATAAAGAATTAATTGAAAGGAGTTTTTCAATAAAAACCTGTTTTTGAGTTATCCACGGTTTGGGCATCGAGATCTATAGAGATAGATCAAGACACCTGATAAAAGATTTTCACACACCTTGATGAGATTTTGAAGAAGTTCAAAATGGATTAAGTCAAAAGAAATAAGTTCTTGGCTGGTGTGAAGTGGAGTAAGACTTGAAGATCTAGGTAAAGGTTGTTTACATGTTAGGCATCAAAATCTATAGAGATAGATTGAGACGCCTCATATGACTTTCACAAAACATATACCTTGACAAGATTTTGAAGAAGTTCAAAATGGACCAGTCAAAGAAGGAGTTCTTGACTGTGGTGAAAGGTGTGAAGTTGAGTAAGACTCAAATCTCGACCACGGCAAAATAAATAGAATGGATGAAGGTTATCCCCTATGCCTCGGCCGTAGGTTCTATAAAGTATGCCAAGCTGTGTGCCTTGCCATGTGTCTGGCAAAAGAGGTACCAAAGTGATCCGGGAGTAGATCACTGGACAGCGGTCAAATTATCCTTAAGATGACTAAGGAAGAATTTCTCAGGAATAGAGATGATAAAGAGTTCGTCGTAACGGGTTACGTCGATGCAAGCTTTAAACACTAATCCGAAAGACTATGAGTCTCAGACCAGATAAGTATAGTGGGGAAATCTTTTGGAGTAGCTCCAAACAGAGTGTGGTAGCAGCATCTACATATAACTTAGAGATTTGCCAAGAACACACGGATCTGAATATTGCAGACCCGTTGACTAAAACCTCTCTCACAAGCAAAACATGATCAGCTTTAGAACTGATTAAGTGTTAATTACATGGAGATGTAATCTAGATTATTGACTCTAGTGCAAGTGGGAGACTGTTGGAAATATGCCCTAGAGGCAATAATAAATTAGTTATTATCTATATTTCCCCGTTCATGATAATAGTTTATTATTCATGCTAGAATTGTATTGACCGGAAACTAAATACATGTGTGGATAATAGACAAATACTATGTCCCTAGTATGCCTCTACTAGACTAGCTCGTTCATCAAAAGATGGTCAAGGTTTCCTGACCATGGACATGAGTTGTCATTTGATAACGGGATCACATCATTAGGAGAATGATGTGATGGACATGACCCAACCGTTAGCATAGCAAACGATTGTTCAGTTTATTGCTATTGCTTTCACTATGTCAAATACACGTTCCTCTGACCATGAGATCATGCAACTCCCGGATACCGTAGGAATACTTTGGGTGTATCAAACGTCACAACGTTACTGGGTGATTATAAAGGTGCACTACAGGTATCTCCGAAAGTGTTTGTTGAGTTGGCATGGATCGAGATTGGGATTTGTCACTCCGACTATCGGAGAGGTATCTCTGGGCCCTCTCGGTAAGACAGCATCACAGAAGCCTTGCAAGCACCGTGACTAAAGGGTTAGTTACAAGATGATGTATTACGGAACGAGTAAAGAGACTTGCCAGTAACGAGATTGAACTAGGTATTGGATACCAACGATCGAATCTCGGGCAAGTAACATACCGCCGGACAAAGGGAACAACGTATGTTGTCATATGAGGTTCACCGATAAAGATCTTCGTGGAATATGTAGGAACCAATATGAGCATCCAGGTTCCGCTGTTGGTTATTGACCGGAGAGTCGTCTCGGTCATGTCTACATCATTCCCGAACCCGTAGGGTCCGCACACTTAAGGTTCGATGACGATATAGTATTATATGAGTTATGTGATTGGTGACCGAATATTGTTCGGAGTCCCGGATGAGATCACGGACATGACGAGGAGTCTCGGAATGTCCGAGAGGTAAAGATTCATATATTGGAAGGCTATATTCGGACGTCGGAAAGGTTCCGAGTGATTCGGGTATTTTTCGGAGTACCGGGGAGTTACGGGAATTCACCGGGAGAAGTAATGGGCCTTATTGGGCCATACGGGAAAAGGAGAGGCAGGCCACGTGAGGAGGCGCGCGCCCCCCCTTGCCCAAACCGAATTGGACTAGGGGAGGGGGCGCAGCCCCCTCTTTCCTTTCCCTCTCCCTTCCCCCTTTCCTACTCCGTATGGGAGGTGGAATCCTACTAGGACTAAGGAGTCCTAGTAGGACTCCTCACACTTGGCGCACCCCTAGGGGGCCGGCCTCCTCCCTCTCATCCTTTATATACAGGGGCAAGGGGGCACCCCAAAACACACAATTGTCCCATAGCCGTGTGCGGTGCCCCGATCTCTGTTTTCCACCTCGGTCATATTTTCGGAGAGCTTAGGCGAAGCCCTGCCGGAATCACTTCACCGTCATATTTTCGGTGCTGACGGAACTCATCTACTACCTCGACGTCTTGCTGGATCAAGAAGGCGAGGAACGTCACCGAGCTGCACGTGTGTAGAACTCGGAGGTGCCGTACGTTCGGTACTCGATCGGTGGAGCTCGAAGGATTGTTCGACTACATCAACCGCGTTGTGAGACGCTTCCGCTAACGGTCTAAGAGGGTACGTAGACACACTCTCCTCTCTCGTAGCGATGCATCTCCATGGATAGATCTTGCGTGAGCGTAGGAAATTTTTGAAATTCATGCTCCGTTCCCCAACAAAGATATCACAACACAACTCTAAACTCAAATTTAAACATAAATCCTCATATTACAAACCAGGGGTCACGAGGACCCGAATACATAAGTCATACACACAAATAATATCTGAGTACAGACATAGTTAGTCAAGTTTGCCTTAAGAAGGCTAGCACAAACAGCGACATAACGATCGAAAAGGCGAAGGCCTCCTACCTAGGGCCTCCGAACTACTCCTGGTCGGCTGGCTCAACCCAGTAGTACGTGCCTCCGGGACTCTCGTGGTAGTAGTCTCCTGCGGTGGCGTCTGGTTCCGGGGCTCCGTCGTCTGATTTCATCAAGTGGGTATGGGGAAAAAGATAGCAGAGCAACCGTGAGTACTCATCCAAAGTACTCGCTAGACTGACATCAGAACTATACTAAATATGCATCGTTATCAAAGGAATGGGGCTATATCTTTGGACTGAACTGCAGAATGCCAGAATAGAGGGGGAGATGCCTAGCCTTTCGAAGACTAGCATCTTGAAGCAATTTTGCAGCATTAGAAGAGTGCAGATTAGCATATTATAAATTAACAAGCATGTTGAAGCAAAGCCCAGAGATCCTTCCTCGACTCCCTGCGAAAAAGCGATCCCGGAGCTTATAATTAATTAACATGTATCCAGTTCAAGTAGTGGTAGATCGGGATACAACACTGAGCGTCATGTTACCGTGGACACGGCTATTCGAATAGATAACTTCCCTGTAGGGGTGCACTACTGTTACCCAACACGCTCGATCACATCTGGCCGGACACACTTGCTGGGTAATGCCCGGCCTCAGGAGATCTACACGACGCAGTCCTACCTAGGCTCAGCAGAGAGGTCAACACGCCGGTCTAAATCCTAAGTGCGAAGGGGTCTTGGGCCATCGCCCTTTACACTCCTGCACGTTGCGTGGCTGGTCGGGGCCCAGGTGCGACACTGTATACACAAGTGACGTAACCAGCCCACCCCAACAATCAGGCCGCATCTCTGAGTTGTGACGTCTGAAGAGCTTTCGGCTGATACATACGACGTAGAGGGTCCCATAACCATTATCCCACGTGGTGGTAGTGCGTATAGGGCCAACGACCCACTCAGATCAAATATCCAAATCCGTTAGGCGTATTTAGTAACTCGCAGAGACGATCAGACTACCTGTCGCTCCGACTTAGTAACACACGGATCACGAGCAGGGTGGTCTCTGCCTGCCCTGTCGTTCCGCCACAATAATCTCTCACGGGTGCCCTCTTGGCAAGCCCGACTTCACATTTCCCCGCGGGTACCCCTCGGGGTCGACCCGCCTGCAACAAGGTCAAAGTATCCGTGTGTCCAAAGTATCAAGAAGGAATCCGAGGAATCACCCTCGATGGATTCCCACTCGAAGTATCGGTCAAGGTGAACCCGGAGGAATCACCCTCGAAGGATTCACACAAGAGGACTTGCACGACGGAAGCTTTATCGGATGTGGTGAAAGAGGAATCACCCTCGATAACCCTCAACCGGATAGCTATTCTACAGAGGCATCATCGGAAGTGAGATAAGAGGTATCACCCTCGGCACTCGATGCCAGCTCTGTAGAGACGAGCAACTTAGGGGGTGTGCGGTGATGTGCTGTTCTCAGCCCATTCGATCACATCGAACGGGGCACTAGTACTAAAGCGGGGCAACTACAGCAAGGGAGAGGGGCCATAGATGGTTTACCATCCAACCTATACTAAACATCTTGGATATCAGGCAGGTATCAATAACAGTTACAAGGACAGGCTATGCATCAGAATAGGATAAAACAATAGCAGCAGCAAATTCTAATGCAAGCAGGAGGGAGAAGGAATAGGTGATATAGGCATGCGTTAAGGGGGGTTGCTTGCCTGGAAGCTCTGCTGAGAGAGGCTGGTCGTCGGAGGGCTGCTCGTCCGGAGCGTAGTCGTACTCAGGTGCGTCGGCGGCGGTCTCGGCGTCTATCGGGAGAGAAGGAGGGGGAAGAAACAATAAATCCACGGCAAAAATGCAACGGCGATGCATGACATGCCTAAATGATGTGTAGGTATGGTATATTGCCTATTTAATTGTATTAGATAATTTAGGAATTTATTTGAAATTATTTTATTAAAGTCATGCACTATTCATTTATCGAATCCGAGCAAAAAGTTCCAGGTTCAGTATGTTAGAGGGATGTGACAGGTATGTGGGTTTCATATTTTTCTGATCATTTTTCATATATAAATTATTTTCATCCGAGTTACGGTTTATTTTATATGATTTTTCAAAGTTTTAAACATTTTCTGCAATTATTTTAATTAATTAAATCCGAATTATCCAGAATAGTAAAAGGTGACGTCGGCATGATGTAGTGCTGGCGTCAGCAGTCAACTCTGGCTGACCAAAGTCAAATCTGACCAGTGGGTCCCACTGGTCAGTGACTGTGCTAATTAACAGTGATTAATTTAACTAAAATAACCTAATTAACTAGCGGGACCCACATGTCAGTGTCTATACTAATTATAATTTAGTTTAAATTTAAATCAGTTTTAATTAAACTGGTGGGGCCCGTATGTCAGTGACTGTTAGGTTAATTTAATTAGCGTTTAAACTAACCCGGGTTTAATTAGTGAGCGGGGCCCATCGGTCAGTCGCACAGAGGCGGGGTTAGCGGTTGATGACGACGACACGTCAGCGGCTAGTCGCCGGCGACCATTTCCGCGGCGGCGCGGCCTCGGGTGTCGTCAGAAATCGGCCACAGGCCACCATTTCGAGCGGGACTAGGCGCGTTCGATCGGGGAGAGGATGCCGCGTCGATCTATGGCGGTCTCGCGGGCTAACTCGGCCGGAGTTGAGCGCTACGGCGACCGCGGCGGTGCCGGAGTTCGGCCATCTCGTGAACGACGGCTAGAGGGCACGGCAAGGCCAGCGGAGAGGCTCTACGGGGTCCTAGCGAGGTCTAGAGCACGGTGTGAGCTCGTTAGAGATCGACGGGCAGCGTGGCCACGGCGAGGAGCTCATTGGCGGCGAGGTGTTCGGGCGTCTCCAATGCGGCATCTACGGCGACAAAAACGCGCGGGAGAGAGAGAGAGGGGAAAGACGGCGACTGCTCACCGGGCCCTGCAGGTGTGCGTAAGCGAGCTCAGGGAAGCTTGTCGTCGCCGGAATCGCGCCGGAGAAGAAGAAGCCCGAGGAGGAAGAAGAGGAAGCAGCGCTCGCGGTGGGGGCTCCCGGCTCTAATGGCGTGCACCGGACGACGTGGAGGACGACGGCGATGCCCTACGACATCTCGACGGGGCTTGGGGACGATGGAGAACGCGGGATCGACGGCAATGGCGGCGGCGACTTTCGGGTGAGCTCGCGCGAGAACGATGGAGGGGACGAGAGGGGGTTCTGGGGCATCTAGGGTTCGCGGGAGGGCGAGAGGGGCTCGAGGGCATCCTTATCCGCGCCAGGGAGGCGGCGGATGGCCGACAGCGCGGCGCTCGGCGCTCGGATGCGCGCGCGCGCTGACGCGTGCGAGAGGAGGACGACGACCGTGGTAGCGGGCTGGGCCGGCTACTGTTCGACTTAAGCCCAGCCGCACAGTAAGTCCTTTCCCCTTTTCTTTTTCTATTTTCTGTTTTCTATTTTATTTCTGTTTTGCAAATTGTTTGGCTAACAAATGACTTTTGTAAAATACAAGTGTTGTTCATTTAAATACTAGGTAATATTTAACACTGCCAGAAACTGGTTTGGTGAAATAATGATTTCATTTGAATTCTTACTACATAAAATGGGATTAAATATTGCTGTTTTCCTACTGTTTGAGGTTGTTAGAGTCATCCAAGTATTTTAGGTGATATTGTTTTTCTTAACACAATTAGTTATAGATTATTTGCTATTTATCGAACATTTTAGTTTACAATTTGAAGCAACTTTTATTTTCACTTTAAATTGGAATTTCAATTTGGATTTGGAATTTGAAATGAGATATGATGCAAATGATGATCAAGCACTGTTAAGCATGGTGACTTGGCATTATCAAAAGGTGATCACTGTAGCTATTACATGGGGATGTTACAGATGCCGGCACAGCTGGACGACGGGTTCGCCGGCCTCGCCGCCCAACACCCGCGCCGAGCTCGCCACGAGGAGGATCAGCACCATCAAGATCACCGCCGGAACAAACTTCGGTCTCATCGTCGAACTAATGTGCTTTGCAATTTAGCAATCGTGTTGTCTGTCACAGAGATGCACATAGAGGTAGAAGTTCACGATGGTTGGAGTTGCACGACCATCGACGGCCCCCTCGCGAATGTTTAAAAAGGGAGAGCTTGGCTGCTGCGTTTGTTTGAATGCAAGCCGCAACGCGCGCTTGTTGCTGCATGTATACGTACGCCGCACGCTTGTTACGTGTGTGGCTGGGGAGAGTTCTGCCTGTAAGAGCATCTCCACTCGTGCCCCCAACAGTCCCAGGGCGTGTTTTTTAGCGCCGGCGCCGAAAAATCCCCCCAGTCGCGCCCCTAGGACGCCGATTTCCGCCGGTTCGGCCCATTTTTTGGCCCGGTGATCCCAGGCCGAACCCAGTGCACTGGGGGCGCTTGGGGGCTCCGGCGGAAGGGAAAATGGCGCATGGGCCACCACTGTCAGGGGAAACCGTTTTTTCCACGTCCAGATTCGCCTCCCTGCGCGCGCTACCCCTTCCGCCGCCGTGCCGATCCCGGCGCCGCCCACCTGCCCACCACCGCTAGAAAGGCCATTTCCCGCCGAGAAAGAGAGGGTTCGCCGCGGCAGCCTCAACCCCGCTCTTGGGCGAGCTTTTCCGGCGCTCCAGGGCAAGCGGGGATACCGGCGGCGGCTGCGCGCCTACCACGCCCGCCAGGTGTTCGGCGATTTGTCTGCTCGGCGATGGACTCGGACGACGAGGAGGCGTTCGCGGCGCTGCTGGAGGAGGAAGCCGATGCCGACGCCCAGGACGAAGAGCACCTCATTGTCCTCGCCGCTCTGGCCGGCCTGTTCGCAAGCAATGCAAAGCCGCGGCGAGGTGGCTCGGCGCCGGGCCGGCAGAAGGCAAAGCAGAGGCATCGGCTGGAGGGCTATTGCTTGCTCTACGCCGACTACTTCGCCGACGCTCCACTGCACGGCGAGAAAGTATTTCGGCGCCGTTATCGGATGAGCCGAAAGCTCTTCCTCAGGATTGTGAATTCCATCCGTGAGTTCGACAGCTACTTCAAGTGCAAGAAGGATTGCACCGGCACACTTGGATTCACTTCACTCCAGAAGTGCACGACAGCTATGAGGATGCTTGCATACGGAGCTCCCGGTGATATACTGGAAGACTATGGACGCATGGCTGAGTCCACCACCATTGAGTGTTTGTACAAGTTCTGCAGGGCAGTGGTGGCAGTGTTTGGACCACAATACTTGCGATCACCCAATGCTGAAGACACTGCACGGATCCTAGCACAGAATGCAGCAAGTGGATTTCCTGGGATGCTTGGAAGCATCGACTGCATGCATTGGGCATGGAAAAACTGTCCATTTGCTTGGCAGGGGATGTACAAAGGCGCCAAAGGAGCTTGCAGTGTGGTACTTGAGGCAGTGGCCACACAGGACCTCTAGATTTGGCACTCCTTCTTTGGTATGCCAGGAACTCACAATGACATCAACGTACTGCAGTGCTCGAATGTCTTTGCCAAGCTTGTTGAAGGTCATGCTCCTCCGGTGAACTTCGAGGTCAATGGGCGCCACTACAACAAGGGATACTACCACTGGTAGAAAACAGGGCTTTGGTCCAGGGCCAGATAAGGGCATTAATCCCGGTTCCCTTACGAACAGGGACCAATGGGTGCATCAGTCCCGGTTCGTGAGGCCAGGGCGCCGGCCGGGCCTCAGGGGCCATTGGTCCCGGTTCGTCTGACCCCTTTGGTCCCGGTTCCAGACACGAACCGGGACCAATGGGCCTCGCTCCTGGCGCAGCACCTTTAGTCCCGGTTGGTGGCTGGAACCGGGACTAAAGGTCAGTCTTCTGTCCCGGTTCTAGCCACCAACCGGTTGGAGAAGAGATGCCTATATATACCCTCGCCCCTGCCCACCCTCTCCTCTGTTTTTTGGCCGTGTGGGAGGTGTGCATGCGCTGCTCTGTTCTCCCTTCTATGCATGCACATGAGGTGTTCGATGAAATGCCCGAGCCACACTTAAGCTTTCTCTTCTCCAAGCTCGACCTCCAAGCTCCATTTTCCTCAAGATTTGTCGAGGTTTGGCGGTCCATCCCGTCCCGTCCCCGTCCTCATCGCCGTCGATCGCCCGCGCCGATCTCGTCGCCGGCACCACCGTGGTGAGCCTCTTGTTCTTATCTTCTTTCTAAAAGAAAAAAAATTCTTATTTGTATGATTTAGATAGATACTTGTATAATTTTCTTACTTTTATTATTGTTTGTTATTATATAGTGCCATGGTTTTGGTATCCGCCCCCGTCGGCCCTCGTCATGTCTATGATTCGGATGTGGTATATTATCTTTTATTATGATTTGTTTCATTTAGTGTTTATGAGAATTATGCCCACCAACGTGACATAGATGTTTTTATCTAGGAGGTATGTGAACCGTAAATTCCAACCGACCCTCTTGTCGAGAGGTTAAATTTAGTTGAAAAAGAAAACAATTACTTGAAGAAAAAATTGAAAAGAATTGAGGAGGAGAAGATGGAATTGGAGTTGCATGTTGCCGATGTCGTCGATGATCACAAGATCAAGATGGATGCAATGTGCTTGAAGATTAGAAAGATTAGAAAATATGCCATTCATAATGAGGCTTGGTATCATTATGCCGTTGGATCAATTGTTACCTTAGTTGCGATTATGATCGCATTTGTTGTTGCATTTAAATGTTTTTTATAGTTTCAATGTATGTTTTAATTAGATGCTCTAGAGAGCTATATGTTGTTCTATGAGAACTATATATGTATGAACTTTATGTATTTATTTTTTCAGTAATAACATTTGATCACTACTGTACTTTGGTTTTAATGTGATGATGAACTTGTATTAATTTGGTCACTTCTCTATTCATGATGTTCTGTAATGGTTTTTGATACACTTAATTATATAATGCACACAGATGAACCGGCAATGGATGGACGGTGACCGACGCACCTCCGAGTATCTCGAGGGCCTGCATAAATTTCTCGAAGTGGCTGAGGCAAACAAGCAGAATGGTTTTATGTATTGTCCATGCCCTGTCTGTGAGAATACAAAGGATTACTCTAACTTGAAAACCCTTCACGTCCACCTGCTTGAGAAGGGTTTCATGCCACACTATAATGTTTGGACCAAGCACGGAGAAAGAGGGGTTATGATGGAAGACAACGAAGAAGAAGAGGATGATGACAACTATCCCCCTTAATACGGTGATACTGCAATGGGGGAAGCTGAAGATCAAGAGGAACCAGACGATGTGCCCGATGATGATCTTCGCCGGGTCATTGTTGATGCAAAGAGACAATGCCAAAGTGAAAGGGAGAAGTTGAAGTTCGATCGCATGTTAGAGGATCACAAAAAAGGGTTGTACCCAAATTGCGAAGATGACAACACAAAGCTCGGTACCACACTGGAATTGCTGCAATGGAAGGCAGACAATGGTGTATCTGACAACGGATTTGGGAAGCTACTGAAAATAATGAAGAAGAAGCTTCCAAAGGATAACGAATTGCCCGACAGTACGTACGAAGCAAAGAAGGTTCTATGCCCTCTAGGATTGGAGGTGCAGAAGATACATGCATGCCCTAATGACTGCATCCTCTACCGCGGTGAGTACGAGGTTTGAACGCATGCCCGGTATGCGGTGCATTGCGGTATAAGATCAGACGAGATGACCCTGGTGATGTTGAGGGCGAGCGCCCCAGGAAGAGGGTTCCTGCCAAGGTGATGTGGTATGCTCCTATAATACCACGGTTGAAACGTCTGTTCAGAAACAAAGAGCATGCCAAGTTGATGCGATGGCACAAAGAAGACCGTAAGAAAGACGGAAAGTTGAGAGCACCCGCTGACAGGTCGCAGTGGAGAAAAATCGAGAGAAGGTGGGGGGACTTTGCAGGTGATGCAAGGAACGTATGGTTTGGGTTAAGCGCAGATGGCATTAATCCTTTTGGGGAGCAGAGCAGCAATCATAGCACCTGGCCCGTGACTCTATGTATCTATAACCTTCCTCCTTGGTTGTGCATGAAGCGGAAGTTCATTATGATGTCAGTGCTCATCCAAGGCCCTAAGCAACCCGGCAACGACATTGATGTGTACCTAAGGCCATTAGTTGAAGAACTTTTACAGCTGTGGAATGGAAAAGGTGTACGTGTGTGGGATGAGCACAAACAGCAGGAATTTGACCTACATGCATTGCTGTTTGTAACCATCATTGATTGGCCTGCTCTCAGTAACCTTTCAGGACAGACAAACAAGGGATACCACGCATGCACGCACTGTTTAGATGTCACCGAAAGTATATATTTGGAGAAATGCAGGAAGAATGTGTACCTGGGACATCGTCGATTTCTTCCGACCAACCATCAATGTCGAAACAAAGGCAAGCATTTCAAAGGTGAGGCAGATCACCGGAAGAAGCCCGCCCTCCGTACTGGTGATCACATACTTGATATGGTCAAGGATTTACAAGTAATCTTTGGAAAGGGTCCTGGCGGACAATCTGTTCCGAATGACGCTGAGGGACGCGCACCCATGTGGAAGAAGAAATCTATATTTTGGGACCTACCCTATTGGAAAGACCTAGAGGTCCGCTCTGCAATCGACGTGATGCACGTGATGAAGAATCTTTGCATGAACCTGCTAGGCTTCTTGGGCCTGTATGGGAAGACAAAAGATACACCGGAGGCACGGGAGGACCAGCAACATGTGCACGAAAAAGACGGCATGCATCCAAAGCAGTATGAAGGTCCTGCCAGCTACGCTCTTACCAAAGAAGAGAAGGAAATCTTCTTTGAATGCCTGCTCAGTATGAAGGTCCCGTCTGGCTTCTCGTCCAATATAAAGGGAATAATAAATATCCCAGAGAAAAAGTTCCAGAACCTAAAGTCTCATGACTGCCACGTGATTATGACGCAACTGCTTCCGGTTGCATTGAGGGGGCTTCTACCGGAAAACGTTCGATTAGCCATTGTGAAGCTATGTGCATTCCTCAATGCAATCTCTCAGAAGGTAATCGATCCAGAAATCCTACCAAGGTTGAAGAATGATTTGGTGCAATGTCTTGTCAGTTTCGAGCTGGTGTTCCCACCATCCTTCTTCAATATCATGACGCACGTCCTAGTTCATCTAGTCGACGAGATTGCCATTCTGGGCCCTGTATTTCTACACAATATGTTCCCCTTTGAGAGGTTCATGGTAGTCTTAAAGAAATATGTTCGTAACCATGCTAGGCCAGAAGGAAGCATCTCCACGGGCCATCAAACAGAGGAGGTCATTGGGTTTTGTGTTGACTTCATTCCTGACCTTAAGAAGATTGGTCTCCCTCAATCGCGGTATGAGGGGAGACTAACTGGAAAAGGCACGCTAGGAGCGGACTCAATAATATGTAGGGACGGGCATTCTTGGGCTCAAGCACACTACACAGTTCTACAGAATTCTACCTTGGTGACCCCGTATATCAATGAACACAAGAATATTCTGCGCTCCAAACACCTGGAGCAGTGTGACGACTGGATTACATGTGAACACATCAGGACTTTCGGCAGTTGGTTGCAAACACATCTCATGGGTAACACCACTGTTGGAGATGAGCTGTACTCGTTGGCCAGGGGACCATCTTCGACTGTATTGACTTACAAAGGGTACGAGATAAATGGGAATACATTTTACACGATCACCCAAGATCAAAAGAACACCAACCAAAACAGTGGTGTCCGCTTTGATGCAGCAACCAACAGGGGAAAGGACACATATTATGGTTACATAGTGGACATATGGGAACTTGACTATGGACATGATTTTAAGGTCCCTTTGTTTCGGTGCAAATGGGTCAATCTGTCAGGAGGCGGGGTACAGGTAGACCCACAGTACGGAATGACAACCGTGGATCTGAACAATCTTGGTTACACAGACGAACCATTCGTCCTAGCCAATGATGTGGCGCAGGTTTTCTATGTGAAGGACATGTCTACCAAACCGAGAAAAAGAAAAGATAAGGAAGCGAATACATCATACGATGAGCCAAAGCGCCACATAGTTCTTTCAGGGAAAAGAGACATCGTGGGAGTGGAGGGCAAGACAGACATGTCTGAAGATTATGAAAAGTTTCATGAAATTCCTCCCTTCAAAGTGAAGGCTGACCCAAGCACCCTGTTAAACGATGAAGATTATCCATGGTTACGGCGCAATAAGCAAGGGAAACACACGAAGAAAAAGTGAAGGAGGATACGATGATGGCTCTGATTATGCGAAGAAAAAATGAAATGCCTTTTGTAACAGATGAGTTTTCGTCCGAAACCCTGATACTTCGAAAGAGATTGTCCATTTTGTACACGAAGTGCATCCAGCTTTTGCCGTAACCCTCTCAACTTTTTAGCACATGCTATGTGGGTGAAATGATGATACCATGCCAACTTTCAACCTTTTCAGAGTTCATTTGTAGTGCTTTTCAATTTCAGGGTCATTTAGCTAAAAAAAACTCTAATAGCAAAAAGAAAGAACTAAAAAGCTTTTATAAAACTCTAATAGCAAAAAGAATGAACTAAAAAGAATCAATTAAAATATTTTGTTATGATCAACTAAAACAAAACTATAATATTCTTCAATAGCAAAAAGAATCAACTAAAAAGCTTTTATAAACCTCTAGTTATTATCAAAATAATATTAACTTAAAATTATATAAAATTTATGCAACTAAAATTATCAAAGTATTTTTTGTTAAAAACTTTAATAGCAAAAAGAATTTTCATAAAGTATTTTATGTTAAAAACTTTAATAGCAAACTAAAATGACATAAAAAACAAAAAAATATTATCAAAATAATATTAACTTAAAATTATATAAAATTTATGCAACTAAAATTATCAAAGTATTTTTTGTTAAAAACTTTAATAGCAAAAAGAATTTTCATAAAGTATTTTATGTAAAAACTTTAATAGCAAACTAAAATGACATAAAAAATAAAAAAATATTATCAAAATAATATTAACTTAAAATTATATAAAATTTATGCAACAAAAATTATCAAAGTATTTTTTGTTAAAAACTTTAATAGCAAAAAGAATTTTCATAAAGTATTTTATGTAAAAAACTTTAATAGCAAACTAAAATGACATAAAAATAAAAAAATGCCACCTACTGGGCCACCACGGCCTGCATACGACTAGAAACCCATCTGTACATTGGCCAGGATGCAGGCCCGCGGGCCCAACAGGCCCAACATGGCACTGACAAAGGTTAGGCAAGTACTGCCTGCATTAGAGAGGAGCTCGAAAGCTCAGCCGCAACGCACCTTATAAACCAGTGCTGCCCTCTCTCAACTAGCGAGGTGGGACTAAACTCCCACCACACCGCTGTGCCAGGCTATTGGTCCCGGTTGGTGGCTCGAACCGGGACGAAAGGGTGCCTTTGGTCCCGGTTCGAGCCACCAACCGGGACCAATGCCCCCCTTTCATCCCGGTTGGAGCCACCAACCGGGACTAAAGGTCTTTGCTTCCCGCCCTTTGGGCTGTTGAAATTGACCTTTAGGTTGGGGTGTCACCAACCGGGACTAAAGGTTGGGGTATATAAGCCCACACTTAGGAAATTTTCATAGTTCATCCGCAGTTTCCCCCGACGACGCCGAGCACATCGACGCCGCCAGGCTGTCCCGACGCCGTCAGCCGCCCCCGTCGTCGCCGTCGCCGCGCCCCTGCCCCGTCGTTGCCGTCGTCGCCCTCGAGCCCGCGCCCCTGCCCCGCCCCCGAGCCCGCGCCCCTGCCCCGCCCCCGAGCCCGCGCCCCTGCCCCGGCCCGCCCCCGCCGTCGCCGTCGCCGCGCCCCTGCCCCGTCGTCGCCGTCGCCGTCGTCTCCCTCCTCCCCGAGCCCTTGCCGCCCCCGCTATGAGCCGCCGCCGCCCCGGCCCGCTGTGCATTTTTTTTATATGATGAATTTTTTTTGTTCATATATAATGTATATGTAGATGCTTAGTGTTTATTAATCATGTGTATGTATATGTAAATATTGATATGATGAATTTTTTTTGTTCATATATAATGTATATGTAGATGCTTAGTGTTTATTAATCATGTGTATGTATGTATGTGTATGTATATGTAAATATTGATATGATGATTTTTTTTTGTTCATATATAATGTAGATGTATATGTATGTATGGATGGATATCGATGGATGTATGTATATAGAAAATTCGTAGAAAATTAACCGTAACTCCGATGAAAATAATTTATATATGAAAATCGATCAGAAAAATATGACGAATCCGAATATGCCCTCCGTTCGTCTGTCACAAGCAGCTAGCATAGCGAATCTGGAACCGCCCCCCTCCGGTTCATCTGTCCGAAATTAATGCATACTTCGGGAAAACATTCCCGGATGTTATCCCCCTTCACCTATATCGTGTAGTGTCGCGTTAGAACACCCCTAACTCTCTCGGGAATTCAACATATCCCCGATAACTTCGACATGAGGGGGGGGGGGGTCCGCAAGTATCCTCGACGACCATGAGAGAGGCGGTCCACAAAGTATCCTCTCTCGAAAGATAGGACGACTCATCAGACATGAGGGGGGAGTAGTCCTCGACAATCGTCTGAAACTGACTATTATAAAACTTGTCAACTTTGCATGATGTTTGCCACTAATCCATTGCTCATATGCATATGATTCCTTGTTGTGATATTAAGTCCATGTTTGCCACTAATCCATCTCTCATGGTTGTATATTGCCATGTTGTAATGTTTGCAGAAACTATGGACAGAGACTTAGAAAAAGAAGAGTTGTTGGGGGATATAATCCTTCAAGGAGGTGATATCACCTTGTCGTTTCTCAACGACACCGATGGTGAGGAAGGAGATCATGACGGCTCCGGTGATCCAACAATGGAGGAGGAAGGAGATCATGACGTCTCCGGTGATCCAACAATGGAGGAGGAAGGAGATCATGACGGCTCCGGTGACCGAACGGAGGAGGGATCCTTAACTGTTGCAAAGTCTGGCGAGGTATATATATATTAATTAAGCCTGTGCTGACTTGATGCATTAATTGTTTTGTATGTACATATATTAACACTTCTTTCTTCTTTTAGCCCTCCAGATCGAGCCAAACTTCCGTAAGGAGACGAGGCCCGAAGAAAAGGTTGCGCCAGGATGAAAGGTTCACGATCACAGAAGTCGCTCGAGATGGCCAACCGATTGCTCCCAAGCGGACCAAGGACGCATTTGTACATCAGTGCGGAGTTGTTGTTAGGGACAGCGTCCCGATCAACATCCAAGAATGGAATAAGAAGAAGGACCATGAAGTTTCTTATGTCCAGGATAGACTGAAAGATGATCTTTGGACCTCGCTGATGACAAATTTCAGCCTACCGCCAGAGGAGAATCCGAATAACCCAGTTATAGAGCGAAAGGTCAAGGCGTTTGCTCTTAAGAAGATGGTGGAACTATTCAGGAACTGGAAGAAAGATTTGAACAAAAAGTTTGTCGAGAAAGACGAGACTCCAGAATTCATCGGTCAATATGAGAAGATAAGAGATCACTGGCCCGCATTTGTGGCCTACAAGAAATCGGACAAGGGTAAGCAAAGGTCACTGACAAACAAGCAAAATGCTGCAAAGAAGAAGTATCACCATACCACGGGGTCAGGTGGCTACAGCAAAGCCTGACCATTGTGGGACAAAGCTGAGCAAGACCTGCTTGCTAAAGGGGTCCAACCAGCGACATTGCACTGGCCAGATCGGGCAAGGACTTGGTTCTTCGGGGTTGGGGGAACTTTGGGCCCAGAAACATGGAAGTGTGTTTGGACGAACGAGCAACTTGCAATACCCATCCGGAAGCTTGAGGCAGCAATCAAGGCAGCGCAGGAAGGGACGTTCATTCCCGACAGAGAGAAGGACGAGCTGACAGAGGCCCTCGGGAATCCTGAACACCCTAGATGAACACGAGGCACATCAGGCTCCGTTCCGTGGGTCCATGGGTTTCCCGACAGCGGTGGTTATAGAAGCCGAGAGAGAAAGAAGAAAGAGGAAGCAAGCGAAATGCAGAAGCTCAGTGCAAGATTAGCGAAACTAGAGGAACTTGAGAGCCAGCGATCTACCGGCCAACCATCTCAGCGGCACGAAGATCCTTCCTTCGACACTGCCCTAGAAGCTACCCCACCATCTCAGTGGAGAAGCAGCGTGGCTTCCACGGAGCTCATTCAGCCTGATTTCACGGCTCCTCGCTACCCCATGGATAGTATCACGGAGGCTGAACATTGTGTGCTAATGGCGAAATACCAGAACCTGACCTTGAAGGCGGCGGTCGGCTCTGTTTTACCTCCTCGAGCTGAGGGAACTTTCCATTGCCGTCCGATTCCACATGGCTATGCTATTGTCACGGTGGATAAAATAATGGAGGGATTTGAGGGGCTGGAGCTTGACTACCCTACAGGTGAAGGGGATAATCTTCTGGAAAATGCCTTAAGGAGTACCTGTCTATGGAGAAAGGAGATCAAGCTTCCAAATTGGACGCCGCCTCAGCAGACGCAGCCGGATGAGGCCCCTCAGCATACTCCTCACAGTCCAGCTCAGCCGGATGAGGCCCCTCAGCAGACTCAGCCGGATGAGGCCCCTCAGCAGAGTCCTCTTCCGCCTTAGCTGTCTCTGGCGCGTCAGCGGACTCCGCCTCCTCCTCCGCCTCCTTCAGCACGTCAGCGGACTCCGCCTCCTCCTCCGCCTCCTCCGACGCGTCAGCGGACTCCGCCGCCTCAGCAACAGCGGAAGAGAGCCGCCGCCGCTCCGGCGGCTAGCAGTACAAAAGGCGGGAAGAAATTCAAATTTGGTCCAAGCCTCAGGGTTCCTCCAAAGTTACCATATGAGAGGACTGACAAGGAAACCGATGACATCGTGGAAGCCGAATTGCAGGCCCATTTTGAACGGAAACGTCCACCTCCGAAGGAAACAATAGATCCGGTGAAAGCGAAGCGCACTCTGGATGCCCTTAAGCGACCACCACCGCCTCCGCCGCAATCCAACTATGACCGCTGTATTGAAAAGACATATGATGAAGCGCGGCGGTCGGGAAGTACTGCCAGTGCTTCAAGACGAAGAAGTGCGAAAACAATTCCCCAGCTCGGCGAACAGGAGAAGCAATCGTGCCCCCCGCTCAAGGTGTCTAGCGATATCGCTAATCATCCGGGGCTACTGCCCGGTACCATTCTTGGTGATTACGTGGGCGATGATGTACAGTTTGAAACGGCTGAGGTAGTAGAGATCTTTAGATACGAGCACGGGAAGCCTCTCGTCAAACCTGATCATCCTCATCTAACAACGATGATGCGAAGATTGCATGAGTGGTACTTGGAAAGCTGCAGGAAGAATGGGTCCGATAGTTTGATGGTGAGAATTAAAGATGAGCACGACCTCATTGGAGTCGACCTGATGCCTGTTGAATTTGTGGAGTTATTTCAGTTATTCAATCAAGAGGCCCTCGACAAACAACTCATGACTTGCTACTGTCTGTAAGTATTACTTCTGTAATTAAGTCTCTAGCTCAGCTCGTTCATTGCATGTATATATAATTATCCTCACTATATTATGCAGATTGAAGATCGTCGAATGCAAAAAAAGACAAATCTATGACATTGGGTTCATTAGCCCAAATACCGTAAATGAATGGGCGGTACAAAACAGAGTTAAAGATACCGAGGAAAACTTGCTAAAAGCGTTCCTTCGACAACAAAACAAAAGGGAAATACTCTTTCCTTACAACTTCAAGTGAGTGTTACTGTCTTGTGCATATTCGGTTTCGCTTACTCGAGGTTAAGTACTGTAATTGATGAGTTATGCGTGCGCAGGTTCCACTTTATTCTGCTATCCATTAAGCTTGACGGGGGAGTAGTAACTGTCTTAGACTCGAGACGTAAAGATCCCAAGGATTATGAGGACATGACTGCAATGCTCCAGAAGTAAGTTCAATCAATACCGGGACCATATCGGCAACTTTCGTTCATTTCCTGATATCAAGTAATCATTTTCTTTGCCTGGCAGGGTTTGGAAACAGTTCACCGGAAAGGTTCCGGGTCTGAAGAACGAGCTGCGATTTACACACCCCAAAGTAAGTAGTACTAGCTAGTTCCGCGCATCTCTCATTGATTCTAATTTCATCAATACCATTATCATGCTTGATTATCAGTTTGATTGAACTCTATTCTCGTAAAGTGCTTGTGGCAGGCAGGCGGGAATAATTTATGTGGATACTACGTTTGCGAGTTCATTCGCGACTCGACCACTGAGCGGGGCTTCTTGTCTGACAAACAATTTGAAGTACGTAAACAATATTCACAATTTTATTTTATTACCATCAATTGTGTTGAGTTTCATTCATATATATGTATTGACCCCCTTCTTTAAATTAGATCTGGCAGATGCGGGATGAACTCCTACCACATGATCGCATACGAGCAATTCAAGAGGAATTGGCGGGATTCTTTCTTGACCACGTCATACATGAAAAGGGAGAATACCATACGGAAATTCAATGGGAGTTTGGCGCTTGATGATGTCAGGGATGTTATATTGTATATATGTAGTAGCGTCGGATAGATATACGAAAATTTGTTGTTCGACCAAGCACGGAGAAAGAGAGGTCACTTCTCTCTATATATGTTCATGACGATCTTGTGTAATTAATGGTTTCCTTCATTTGCTTACTAGCTAGCGTCGAGTTCTCTCTATATGTAGTAGCTAGCGTCGATCAAGCACGGAGAAAGAGAGGTCACTTCTCTCTATTAGCTAGCTAACACAATATGAAACCCCTAAACCCTCCAAAACCCCTAACCCCCCCCCCTTTCAAAAAAAAAAACCCCAGCGCCTGCGAGCTGCTGACGCGTGGTTGCCTTTTGGTCCCGGTTGGTGTTACCAACCGGGACTAAAGGCAAAAACCCCAGCGCCTGGGAGCTGCTGACGCGTGGCTACCTTTTAGTGCCGGTTGGTGTTACCAACCGGGACTAAAGGTCCTCCTGCCTGGGCGCCCCACAGCGTCCACGTGGAGCACCTTTAGTCCCGGTTCGTAAGCCAACCGGGACTAAAAGTGATGGGCACTAGTCCCGATCGTTTTGTCCCGGTTCCAGAACCGGGACTAAAGGCCCTCTGGAACCGGGACAGATGCCCTGTTTTCTACTAGTGTACCTAGCAGATGGCATCTATCCGAGATGGTCCACATTTGTGAAGACTATCTCAAACCCTGTGCCAGGAGGCAAGAACTCCTACTTTGCCAAGTGTCAGGAGGCTTGCAGGAAGGATGTCGAGCGGGCATTTGGTGTGCTCCAATCTCGATTTGCTGTTGTCCGGTACCCCGCTCTGACCTGGTCGAAAGATCAAATGTGGGAAGTCATGACTTGCTGTGTCATCTTGCACAACATGATCATTGAGAGCGAGCAGCAAGAACCAGTGTTTGACACTGAACCATATTACAGGCAGGGTCCTCTTGCCCAAGTTGATCACCAGCTACCGGCAACCTGGGCTGCCTTCCTCAATATGCGTCAGGAGATCCGAGACCCACAGGTGCATCAAGAACTACAGCACGATCTGGTGGAGCACCTATGGAGGCTCAAAGGCAACGCCTAGCTCGACGTGTGATGAAATATGAGTTTGATTTGTCGAACTATTTGATTTGTATTGATTTCTGTGATGAACTATGTGATAAAAATTAGTTTGCGTTGAGTTTGTGCCGAAGCACGCCGAAATTGGGCCAATTTGCGCCGACATTGGGCCATTTTGCGCCGAAATTGGGCCGAAATCCGCGGCTGGGGGGGGGGGGGGGGGGGTGATCTTGGGTCGGCGACTGGGAACCATAGCCCCCCACGCCGAATTTTCCGCCGGTTGGCCCCCAGGCGGCGCTATTTCAAGCCCCTTGGGGGGCCGAACGGCTGGAGATGCTCTAAGGGACTACGTGGATGTTGCGCCAGCCGTACATCTCTCATGCTGAATGACTCCATCCAAGATCCAACGGCCGTCCGAGTATAGACGAGGGTCGACCAGCGAGACCGCAAGCTGGAATACGTGCGCGGTACGTATGCACCCTCAGAGGGCGTATATACGTGAATGCATCGTAGGCAGTTGCAAACGCATGCAGTTGCTTGATACGCACGTTTTCCATGTTTCCTTCTTTGACTCCGAACTCAACCGGTAGGCACATACCCCGCAAAATAACAAAACCAGACGTACGTACAACTGTTAATTGGTTTCTAGTGTTTTTCTTATATACCAAAAATTGAGTCAAATATTGTATACCACCATGCATTCAGATTGTGGATATTTTCTCAAGTCAATCTCCTTTTGCATTAGGCTTGTATGTATACTAGAAGTGTACGCGCGCTTCGCCGCGCCATTTTCCAGACCGTCTGTCATGACTTGTGAGGCTCAATGCACGTTCATTTGGTTCATGGGCCTATCGAGCTCTCTTTCTTTCATTGACACAAACCCAAATACAGAAGAATTGCAACAAAAACTTGAGCATTTCCTTCATATTTTTTGTTTTATATAACAAATATAGATTTTTTTTTTGTGTAGCTCTCATTTTAACGTATTTCATCATGAAAATTTACACACATGTGCATTATGCCCCTGGGTGTAAATGTATGTTTTTTCAGATTTTTTTGAAACGTAAATGTATAAATTTCGAATTTTTCAAGTTCGGCCTCCATGGAGCTCGTCCTCCATTCAACATTTTCGAGCTTTTGGTGGGCTTTGTGCAGTGGCTTGGTAATGCTGCTGTTTTAGTTTGGTGGTTGGTTCATACTGACAGTTGGTGCGTCTGACCGATATGGTTGTTTCTACTCCCCAGCCACACACGTAAAGTAGCTACTACCTGGCTGTGAGTTCTTCCCGATGTTGGTTCTTTTTTAACTTGTCTTGTTTCCAGAAATGCAATGCATTGCTCTCGTTCAGATTGAGCACAAGCGGGCCAGTAGTAGGGTAAGTTCCACCAGCGCCGGGTGGTAGTGTGTGTCGGCGCACCGACACTCGTGAACTTTTTTCTCTTCGGGAGAGCCACAGCCATTCGGGTACAAGCTTTCCCTATCCGTGATATGAATATTTACGGAAACACTAGGGACGCAGCACCAGAAAATACCGAGCCGGAAATGCAGTCATTAGAGCACGTACGAGAGCTTGATCTGAACTAGCCTATACCCGCTAGGCGGCACGCCGCGCGCCGCTTATAATGACAGTATAATTAGTAAATAGTGTGTCAATAATATTGGATGGTTTTTCTTGCTGTTTTGTTAGTACAATAGTGTGTGCGTAATTTTTTATTTTGTGTGCTGATTTTGTAGAATTGTTAAATGATTTGGGTGAACACTGTTTATGAATTTTTGTTTATTTCATAAGCTAGCTCATGTCAATTACATAGAAAATCAGCAACCTTATTTAAAAGATGATAAGATAACATAGATGTTGTACAAAAAGCTTGAAATTAAATATATAACATAAGTAAACAGTGGTACAGGAGGCATGGCAATTCATACATCCGTATTGCAAGAAATAGCGGTGATTTTGTGTTCTCTAAATTAATCTTCAGCATCTGATGAAGCCATGTTGGTGTCATCATCTGTTTTCATGTTTGCGAGGGCACTGGTTGCTTCGTCCACAGTCTCTTTCATTACTTGCTCTGCGGTGAATGCCTCCCATCGTGCATAGTCCTCTTCCATCTCTCGTTCGATCTGCTCTATGTATAAGAAGTGTTCTTCACTTTCAGTAGGCGATGGAATGTCAGGATTTAGACAGAGACATGGTACATTGAGAAGATCAAGACACCCAGTGCTGATGAGGAGCTGCTCTTTTTCTTCCATGTATGCAAAGCGCTCGTCTAGGTTATTTGCCTTGTTAGATAAGTTTTACTCTGAAACTCTATGTAGGAGGTCATTTATATGATAAATACTCCCTCCGTGGACGATTGGCGGGCGGCGGCGGCATCTTTTGATGTTTGTGTTCATTATGCTTGTGCTTTCCTTACTTTTAGTTTCGAGCAGTGTAATAGAGAAGCAAATGAAGTTGCTCATAAACTTGCTAGATTGGCTAGATTTTCATTCACTTCTGATTGGTTTGAGGAGCCTATTAACAAAATTGTACCAATCCTCATAGATGATGTAATGGTTATTTCGAAAGAATAAAACTTACGAGTTTCTTTAAAAAAAACTCCCTCGTTGCAAATTACTTGTCGTGATTTTAGTTCAAATCTGAACTAAAACCATGTCAAGTAATTTGGGACAGAGGGAGTATGTTATCTTATATCAAAATGATAGTAGACATGATTTCAGCTTGGAGACATGTTATCTTATAAATGCTTGATCTGAATATCTACCCCCCGCGTGTCATCGCTGCCCCTGACCTTCCTCTAAGCCTTGCCACCATCTTCGACACTGACAACCCCTTGCACCCTGAAACCATCAACCTTCGCCTCCTGTATAGGGCCGGACATGTTACAAATAGCACGTCTGAAAAGTAAACAAAAAACTTTCCTATTCCCAAATCCCAAATTCGAACTCAAAGACCTCCTCTAGTCACACCTCACATCAGCGAACATGCGAAAGTGAGTCTTAATAAGGCGATTGTCACTGCTTATGGAATGGGACCTGGGTGATCTATCCATGACTAGGATCAATCTTGGATGAAACTAAGCAGAGCTTGAAAAGTGCAGTATAGCAGGGAGTTGTATGTTGCGTTCGGGAAGGATGAATCACTCCTGAAAAGGAGTCTATTGATTCTCTCCCAATTGGTTGGATCGTATGGGCGATGATTTACTTTACGGAGAGGTCTCTGCTTCAAGTCCAGGATGACCCATCTACGCCAAGGAAAAAAAATAGAAGAAGCTCTCAAGCCCAATTTGCATATCATATGCATTCTCGTTTTACTTGTGTCCGGATACTTTGGGCTCACACACCAACCCTAGTTGTGTTTTGGAGAAATGCCAACCCCTATGATGTTTCGAAGTGGTCATGTCAGTGCCGACATGCTCTATTAGCCATGACGTTTTTCATGTGTAATCCAAACGTCGGAGTCATTGGCGTTTAGAAAAAGAGTCGGATTTGACTAAACTTTCCAGATAAGATCATTTTTGCTAAGATTTCTCAAAAATGTCGATTTTGTGATTTTTGCCCTGCCCAGGCAGTTGCCCCCCCTCCTCGATCAGCTGCCACCTCACCGCCTCCTGTCGCTGGTTCACGGTCGGCGTCTTTGATCCCTCCCTACCGCGCCGCCTCGCTCGCCCGCTCGCCCATGTCACCGCCGACCTCGTCAATCCCACAGCGGCGCTTGCCTCCGTCCTACATCACGGTCGTCCTCGACGACTCGACGTGGACCCCACCTCCCCTGCCAGCAGTGATGGATGGGTCCTCCCCGTGGCTCCACCGCCATGCGGCCGAGGGGATGAATAACATGTGCATCGATCTTGTTCACCGCCTTTTAGTGGCTTTGCAGAGTCTCACTACATCACAACCGGCCCTACTGTCGGTGTCGCCCTCCGCCTCAAAAGCTTCACCACCAATCCACCATGATCAAAAGATCTGCACGAAGCACTGATAAAAGTGCCCAAACAGGTGGCCGCGCACGACCACACCAACACCAGCAGATCCGGCAGCATATAGTAGATCGAAAGGACCAATCCACCGAGACCGCAATAATCTCCATCCAGTCACCACCAGGTGACCGGCCGAGGCGTGCACCCGAGCACTTCAACTCCAGCTGCTTGATTACTGCACAAATTACGTGCGCCGTGCACTTATTGCAATAGCCATCCAAAAATCCACACGTACGTGCCGCCACATGCATGTATGCGCGCGTGCAGCTACGCTACATGGAGAAGATAATGCTTCAAGTCTTATCTAGCTAATTGTCCACCGAGCAAGCATAGTGTAATTTAATTTACAATATAATCCAGTTGGAAGGCATTCCTTTTAAGGAAATGAAAGCATGTCTTGCACTAGCTAGTTTTTATCAAATTGCACGCTAGTTTTGTTACGAAACTAGTGCACTCATGTATACATTCAGTAAAGCAAAGAAATCCGTTCAGTTCCAACCTGTTCAAAATCTGCATCCAGGAATATTTTCCCACCAAAAAAAGTACTCCTAGATGCTTTTCTTCGGCGCATGTTACCTAGCAACTTTTATACAACCATGAACCATGCATGTGTGCAGACTAGAATAAGAGCCGAATAAACCCAACCCCATATGGACCTCCATCTCATTTGTTCACTCGACTTTTCATCGTAGGACTACTGGCACAAATGAAGGTAGCTAGCTAGCTCGTTGCATATATAGCCCATTCCGTCCTATAATACCTGTAGGGCACAGTGCTCCAAGTGGTCATATAGCAGCCACGGACGTCGTTAGCCACACGTAAACCAAGATGTGCAAGATGAGTCCAGTGCAGCTGCCGGTCCTCCTCCTCCTCGTGATACTGACCGCGCCGGCAGCTCACTGGGCCGCCGCGAGCCCCCCGGCGGACCCGGTGCAGTGCTCGTCCGGCGGCGGCACGGCCAACTGCACCTTCTCGACCGCGTATGGCGTGTTCCCGGACCGCTCCACGTGCCGCGCGGCCGCCGTGGCCTACCCTACCTCCGAGGCGGAGCTGGTGCGCGCGGTGGCGAACGCCACGGCCGCCAAGACCAAGATGAAGGTGACCACGAGGTACGCCCACAGCATGCCCCCGCTGGCGTGCCCCGGCGCCGGGGACGGTCGGGGCCTCGCCATCAGCACCCGGTGGCTGAACCGCGTCGTGGCCGTGGACGCGGCCAGGGCGGAGATCACGGTAGAGAGCGGCGTCACGCTGCGGGAGCTCATCGCGGCGGCGGGCGCGGCCGGGCTCGCGCTGCCCTACGCGCCCTACTGGTGGGGGCTCACGGTGGGCGGCATGCTCGGCACCGGCGCGCACGGCAGCTCGCTGTGGGGCAAGGGCAGCGCTGTCCACGAGTACGTCGTCGGGATGCGCATCGTCACGCCCGCCCCGGCCGCCGAGGGCTACGTCAGGGTTCGCGTGCTCGCGGCCACCGACCCGGAGCTGGACGCCGCCAAGGTCTCCCTCGGCGTCCTGGGTGTCATCTCTCAGGTAAGGTAATCTACACCCTTTGTTGTAGGAGTACATACTATGATGACACGAGGTAGTACATTTACATCAGCTGCCCTAAGTATTTCAGGATATGCTTGTTAACAGGTCACGCTGTCTTAGTCATATATGGTAGTAATAATGACTCTGATGATCAGTCCTTGACTTGCATTAACCTCAATGACATATATTTGGATACGTTGATTAACATATATCAACATTACTTGCGTTAAGATTATTGGTAGATAAGTATTGCGTGCTACTCCATTTATATCTATTAGCAACTGAACCATGCACGTACGTACTTGATGCAACATTTATGTTGATCATGAGTATGTATTTTAGAGCGAAATGTCGATGAGTATGTAGCAGGCGTACGTACCGGATCCACCGGAGGGCTGTGGCTCAAGAAGGCACCACCGGTGGATGATACTTGGAGTACAAAACATGATTCGTCAAAAAGTACAAACATGCAGCCCACAGGCTGGGGTGTGTGTCGCAATCATGTCACTTTAACTGTTTTGGCATTATAGTTTACACTTAAAAGGACACCTTTGGAACAAGGTAGACAAACAGGCTGTGTGTTTTGCTTGCCTTCACGTGCCGCCATGATGTAAAGTTTATGCTTTTACTCGATTTTTGTTTTTCGACCGACACTTGCACCTAAAAATCGAATGATTCGCAAAAAAAAAAAAAAAAAAAAAAAAAAAAAATCATAGAATGGAATGGAAGATAAGTAGTTCAGGCAGTAAACTTGGAGGGGTGTCCACTACATACCCCTCTATATGCTATTGTCGGTATGTTGTTGCAAAGTTTACGAGAATTTTTTTTTCTTTTTTTTTTTTCACCAGCAAAAAAAGAGAGAAAATTTTAGGGTAGCTAATGAGATTTTATCTCACATTTTGGATATTTATTCACGGACAACATCACTTGTGCTAATTCTGAATACAATCCCAAAGTCGAGTGATTCATGGCCAAACTAACAGGTAGCCCACCCTGCCAGGTAGAAAGAAAGGCCAAAGGCCACATATTAAATAAATCTATCCCTTACAAAAAATTTCATACAAGAGTAAAAATTACAGTCAAGTCCTTGAAGAAATCAACACCATCTTCCTTCTACATCCACCAACGGCGCGCCTTGAGCAAACCACGTTGCCGCCTCCAGGCCTCCGTCTCACTGGAGCAACCTTGTTGACATCTAGGAGCGCTTGTAGAAACATTAACTAGGAAGTCGTCGATGTTGACCAGAACACGCCGGTGACTGGGAACTGGATATATCACTGCTTAGGAAAGCTGACACCGAGGAGGGCCAGAAGATAATCCCAACTCCGACTAGACAGAGGAGGGAGCCATAAACTTCACAAATTTCCCCGACGGAGCCATATCTCTCTAAGCTTAGTCGGTCAGAGATGGAACTGGAGAACAAAAACATATCACAACGTCATCCCCTCTACAGGACACCGCCGCTGTGAATAAATGATAATCACGCCAGATCAAGTAACCTGAAGATCGACACCATCCTCTGACTCGTCGATGCCACTCCAATGAAGATTTCGACATCGGGAAGTCCGGAGAACCATTATTCCCATCGTCACTGTTGTCCCAACTTCACTGGCAAGAAGAATTCGAAGACCCTACGAAACATGGATCGGGCCCCTCAAATCCGGTGTTTCCCAATCCTTCCGTCTCCAGGGAACCCACGGCGGCACCCCAAGTCGAGGGGAAAAGCTAGCCGCTGCCTGGTCGCCTCCTCTACAGAAAACCCCACAAAAACAACATTAGTTAATTATATATGTTTATCACAAAGTAAGACATTTGAGCACCATTTTAAAGAAACAAACTATTTGTTCTTAGCAGCAAGTTGTGAGATCAACCAAGTCATCACAAATGTGATGCACTCACATATGGATTTTCCCATCTCAAGTCACTATAGTTGAACCATGAACTATATATTTTGAATGTGTGTAGTAATCTTGCATGCGGCTTTATGCATTTATTTTCTTCGAGTAATTCATATATTGGTGTTAGCGTAGTGTGCTTGGGGTCATGCGTTGTATCTAGAATCGAAAATGCTACACTTACAGAATTCTAGTACGGACTCCTCTCTCGCCAACCAACACCCCTGATTTTAGCTGGTGGGACATTTCCTCCCTAATCCTCTATAACACTAAGCTCCCTAAATTTAAAGAGCCCACATTCAATTGAGGTCTCCAATTAGAATTGAGTCACCCGATTTTGACCGGGTCAACAATTTCTCAAAGCTCTCCCATTCAATTATTTTATACTATACACTATGCTTCCTAATTTTTAAGGTCTCGCAATTAATTGAGGTATTCAATTTAGAATTGGGTCACCCGATTTTGACCGGGTCAACAATTTGTCAAACTCTCCGATTCAATTCTTTTAATTCACTATGTTTCCTAATTTTGAAGCTCTTTCATTGAATTGGTGTATTCAAGATTTATGATTTTGATCGGGCCAATGATTTTTTCAAATCAATCGGCAGCAACCGACCTATAAAAAATATCAATCCCGCGCACCCTCCCACCACCTAGAAAAAAGAAGCGTCACCATGTGATATTATAGCACCAATATAGTATATGCAACCACCAACACAAAAATTTCCCCACATAAATATAGGTTGGTTAGCGGATAACACAGAATCCCACCATGAAAGGCCCACCAAATCAACGCATTATAAATAAAAATAAAACACACTCTATCATCTCCCCCACCAGCCAAACTAAATATTCTATCAGTTTCAAAATATAAGGGGCATTAGTTTTTAGAAAGTCAAATTTCTTTTAAATTTGACCAAGTTCAGAGCAAAAATATCGACATCCACAATATTAAACAAAAAATGTAGAAATTTATTATGGATTTTGATATATTTTCTATAAATTTGATCAAACTTAAAAAATTTGACTTTTCAAAAAAGTAATACACCTTATAGTTTGAAACAGGGTGATTATTTTTTTTTAAAAACCCAACAACACCAACGACGCAGCAAAGCGCGCCCAACCCTTCTAGTCTTCTCTAACCACAACTCTACACTGGAGTACGTAACTGAAATCCCGTGAGAATATGTTCGTAACTCTAGCATCTCTCATCTAGAATTGTAGAAACAAAAAGTAAGAACAATATTCCCGCAAAAAAATACGTAGGAGTATTTTCATTTTTGTTTTTTGTTTTGTGCAGGTCTAACAAATTTGTACGATGGTTTGCAGGTGACTCTGGCGCTACAACCTCTGTTCAAGCGGTCGACGACGTTCACGGAGCGGGACGACGACGACCTCGCGGAGCAGGTGACCAAGTTCGGGTACCAGAACGAATTCGCCGACATCGCCTGGTACCCGGGCCACGGCCGCGCGGTGTACCGCATGGACGACAGGCTGCCGATGAACGCCTCCGGCGACGGCGTCCTCGACTTCATCGGCTTCCGCCCCACTTCGGCCGCGGTGATCAAGGCCAACCGGCTGGCCGAGGAGCTGTCCGAGCAGGTGGGCAACGGCGGCAGCGGCGGCAAGTGCCTGACCGCGAGGGTGACCCACGCCGCCCTCGAGGCAGTCGGCTACGGGCTGGCGCGGAGGAGCGGCGGGCTGTTCACGGGGTACCCGGTGGTGGGGCGGCAGGACCGGATGCAGGCGTCGGGCGGCTGCCTGACGGGGCCGGAGGACAGGCTCCAGACCGCCTGCGCCTGGGACCCGCGCGTGAGCGACTCCAGCTTCTTCCACCAGACCACATTCAGCCTGCCGCTGAGCCGCGCCGGCGCGTTCGTCCAGGACGTCCAGCGGCTGCGTGACCTGAACCCGAAGGCCCTCTGCGGCCTCGAGCTATACGACGGCATCCTCATCCGCTACGTCAAGTCCTCCACGGCGCACCTCGGGAAGCCGGCGGCGCCCGGGGAGCCGGCCGACATGGTGGACTTCGACATGACCTACTACCGCAGCCGCGACCCCGGGAGGGCGCGCCTCCACGAGGACTTCCTGGAGGAGATCGAGCAGATGGGGCTGTTCAAGTACGGCGGCCTGCCGCACTGGGGCAAGAACCGGAACCTCGCCTTCGTCGGCGCCGCGAGCAAGTACCCCGGGATGCGCCGGTTCCTCCGCGTCAAGAGCGCCTACGACCCCGACGGCCTCTTCTCCAGCGGCTGGAGCGACATGATGCTCGGCGCCAGCGGCGCCGCCGCGCCGACCAAGGACGCGCCCGGGTGCGCGCTGGAAGGGATGTGCGTGTGCTCGCGGGACGCGCACTGCGCGCCGGAGCAGGGCTACGTGTGCCGGCCCGGCAAGGTGTACACGGATGCCAGGGTCTGCACCAAAGTGTAGTCGTCCATCTGAATTACAGAAAGAATGGTAGAATGAGCTAGACTCAAACCACACATTGGGTCGAATTTGGAACCTCACCAACTGCTAGAATTTACACAATCCCAGTTAGCAGTAACACATACTCACATAGCAGCTCTGCGGTGCTTCGCTGTAGTACTCCCTCCGTCCCGAAATATCAGAACGTTTTCGACACTAGGGAATACTACTTAATCTGGAGACTGGAGTGTATGGTATCCTTTCTTAGTTTGGACAGTGATCGCCGTGTATCCTTCATGCAAATGTAATACGTACGTCACAGAGGCATTGCATCAATATATTGAGCTCAGTTTCCGGCCTTCACACCACTCTGTTTTGTGCTGTCAGATGGATAGTTTCCCTTGCGTAAACAGTGGGTGGGCTCGATAGTATCTACCGGCTCGAACTCGAATTTGATCGCCATCGTACTTCACAAGCTGCGGCTAGTTTAGGACTCCATTTGCAAGCTGCTCGGATAATTTCATTACTACCATATAAATCGCAAGCTAGCTAGTCAGATGCAAATGTTCACAAATACAATCTGATTTCAGAATCCAAGATGACCGAGTTCACAAAGTACACAAGTTCAGAGACCACAATCACAATCAATGGCCACAAGTACGTGAATGCTAGACAAGCTGCAAGAATTGGTATGGATGAGAAAGAAATGATGGACAATGAAGTGGATAGGAAAAACTTGCAACTTGAGCTTCAGAAATAGAAGTTGTTACAGAAATTGCTTCAACGGGTTTTGGCCAAGAATGGATATTCCTCATGTTGTTGGAGAAGATGAATATTTGGAAAACATTGTGGATGATATCAGCTATAATTTAGATGATAATTACTTAGAGTATGTGGATTATAATTCTAGTCAGAACGGGGCCACTATTAGAAGAATCATTTGTTAGGTTGATCTCCTCCCCGATCGAGTCCAACGGCTCGACGGGGCACTTGACTTGCGCCCTGATCGGGGGCGCCCAACCGCATGTGGTTGGTGGGCCCCTGTCGCCAGCGCTATATAAAGAGGAGGGGTGCCGGGGCACGCATTACGAGGTTGACCGTGCACCACAACCCCACCGACACCACAATCCGATCTAGGGTTGCGCTAGGCCGACGGGAAGCTTCACCGCCGCCGCCGCCCACGCACACACACGCGCTCACGCCGTCACCACCATCTCAAGCCACCATGGCCACCCCATCGAGTTCATCAACCCAAGGAGAAGGTAAATCTACCGCTAATACCTAAGCCTACCCGATCCACAGTTCCATCAATGGTATCAGACAGGTTTGGCTTAGGATTTTCGGAACAAATCAAAGAACTTTCCCCTCCCCGAAGAACCCTAAAGTGACAGGGCAAAGGAACTCACCGGAGAGGGCCTCGGGCTCGCCGGAAAAGCAGCGCCGCCGCAAGGCCGCGCCGTCCCTCTCGATCTCGACGCGCATCGGCATGCCGAGGCGTCGGGAAGAAGGACATACCCCTTTTTTGGGGCAAAGAGGGCACGCGGTAGCCGGCACAGGGCGCTGCCGCTGAACCGCTTGACGGCGGTGCGTCCACCTACGGGTGCACGCACACGCCGGCAAGGGGGCCAGAGGGGCGCCGTTCTTCTCAGATTCTCCACTGCTCGAACCAGGACATGGTGGTGGAGGGAGAAAAAGGAGAGGAAGGAGAAAGGGCTCGCGCGGCGCTGTGGGGAGGGGAAGGGGGCTCGCGCGGCACGGCGGCGTACGTCGCCGTCGGCGGCTGGCCGGTGGCCAGAGAAAGCCGTGCCGTGCGTGAGAGAGAGTGGCGAACAGAGGCGAGAGAATAGGAAAGTGGCTAGGGTTCTCTCCAGCAGCGTTGGATCGGTTGGTTTTCTTCGGCCGATCTGCGCGCTGGACCGTCGGATGGAATCCGACGGCCAGGCCGCAAACCCTAAGCCGCCGCAGGGCCGCTGGGCCGAAAGGGGACGAGGCCGCAGCTCGCGCGCTGGGCCGAGGCCAGCAGGAGCGAGCGCTGGGCCGAGGCCGGTAGCTGCGCGCACGTTGGGCCGAGGCCGGGCTGCGCTGAAGTTTTTCTTTTGTTTTTTGTCTAGTTTCTGGGCAAATTTCATACAGTTTTTCTATGCAAATTATCCGAAGAAAATTCTGTCCAGAAAAGAAAAAGAAATGTTTCTGAAAAGTATAAAAGTTCATGAATTTTTATTCATGTTTTTTCCGCTGCAAATAAATAAAAGCTCTCTTTTAAAAGTAAATAAAATTAAAGTGAGAATTAAATTTAAAAAGAGCATGTTAAAGTGATTATTGAAATAATTATGATCCTGTTATTTTTATGACCAATGTTGTTAATAACATGATCATGATTTGTTATTGTTATAAAAGATGCATTTATTTCTATTTTTGCCCAACGGTGATATAGTTTTAATTGCATAAACAGTTGTATGTTTAATTTTGACCAACGTTGGATTAATGCATGCAATTATTGTTGTGATCTCACTTAATTGTGGTTTCAGGAGGTTTTCACTTGATGAGTTGCCTCAAGGATGTTCCAACCCTCAGAGGCGATAACTACACTGAGTGGAGAAAGAAAGTTGACTTAGCCTTTGTTTGTGCTGAGGTGGACTGGGTTGTGGACACCCCACAGCCGGTCAAACCACCAGAGCCAGTCAGAGGTGCAAAAGATGATGATGCTGCTTGGGCGAAAAGGCAGAGGGATCACGCTCCAGTGGAGATGTCATATACCCTCGAAAACCAAAAGTGGCTCACCGCCAATAAAAAGTGCATGGCTTTCATAAAGAACACAATTGAGAACGCTATTGTGGGCTCAATTGCAGAGTGTACTTCCGTAGGGGAGTTCCTTGAAAAGATAAAGAGCCAGTTCACTGGCTCTTCAAAGATATATGCTACCCAGTTGCTAAAGCAGCTGGTGACAGAAAAGTACACAGGCGGTGGACATGGCATAAGAGAGCACATCCTCAGGATGAGCAACATGGCAGCTAAGCTTAAACCCATGGATGCGGATTTGGAGCTCAAGCCTGCACTCCTCGTTCACCTGGTTATGGCTTCACTGCCAAAAGAATTTGACACCTTTGTTGTCAACTACAACATGTCGCCTGAAAAATGGGACATTGAAAAGACTATAGCCATGTGTGTGCAAGAAGAGGAAAGACTTAAAACCTCACATGGTGGTTCTCTGAACTATGTGAGGGATAATAAGAAAAAGAACTACAATCAGAATGGCAAAGGTTCCCCTTCAAAGCCACATGGAAAAGCTCAATATCAGCATCAGCAAAAGTCTTTCCCAGTGGACAAAGATACATGTCTCCATTGTAAGAAGACTGGGCACTATAAGAAAGATTGCCCTGATTGGCTAAAGTCAATAATGGCAAAGAGAGGTAACAACATTGTTTCCTTTGTAAATGAATCCTTGTATACACAGTTTTCGAAATCTACTTGGTGGATTGACTCAGGAGCAACTGTTCATGTTGCAAATTCATTACAGGGATTCCATTCGACGCGGACTACGCAAAGAAGCGAAAGATGCATTGAAGTTGCAAATGGAGTTGAAGCAGAAGTTGAAGCTGTCGGCGACATCTCCCTGGAGTTAGCTGGTGGATTCATGCTTCTGCTTAGAGATGTTTTATATGTTCCTTCATGTCACAGAAACTTAATTAGTGTTTCGTGTTTGGATAAAGATCATTATGAATGTCATTTTGGACATGGCAAGTGTGCCATATGGTTTAATAATACTCATGTGGGTGTTGCTTTCCTACACGATGAGCTTTATTTATTATCACTACGTGAAAAAGTGTATTCTGTGTGTAATGTGAATGAGCATGTTTCCGCGTCGGATAAAGAACAAAAGAAAAGAAAGAGAACTCATGACTCATCGAAATTATGGCACTGTCGCTTGGGCCATATTTCGAGGGGGAGAATAGAAAGACTAGTTAAAAATGAAATTCTTCCTCCATTAGAGTTCTCAGACATAGAGCAATGCATAGATTGCATTAAAGGAAATATGTAAAACAAATCAAAAAGGGTGCAAACCGTAGCACAGAAACACTAGAAATCATTCACACTGACATTTGTGGACCGTTTCCTGTGAAAAGTGTGGATGGCTATGACTCGTTCATAACATTCACAGATGATTACTCCCGATATGGTTATATTTATCCAATCAAAGAGAGATCTGAAGCGTTGGATAAATTTAAGATATTCAAAGCTGAAGTTGAAAATCATCATGATAAAAGAATAAAGATAGTAAGATCTAACCGTGGGGGGGAGTACTACGGTCGGCACACTCCATATGGCCAAGTCCCTGGACCTTTTGCAAAGTTCTTACAGGAGACTGGCATAGTGGCCCAGTATTCAGTGCCGGGCGAGCCTCAGCAAAATGGAGTAGCTGAAAGGCGTAACCGTACACTGATGGATATGGTGCGCAGCATGATGAGTTACTCCACCTTGCCATTGGGATTATGGATGGAGGCGCTTAAAACCGCCATTCACATTCTCAATAGAGTACCAAGCAAGTCGGTGCCCAAAACACCGTACGAGTTGTGGACAGGAAGAGTGCCCTCCCTACAACACTTAAGGGTGTGGGGGAGCCCAGCTGAGGCCAAAGTGTTTAATCCAAATATTGCAAAGTTAGATTCCAAAACAGTCAGTTGCCACTTCATAGGCTATCCTGATAGACCAAAAGGTTTTCGTTTCTACTGTCCAGAGAGATACACAAAGTTTGTAGAAACAAAACATGCAGTCTTCTTAGAGGACAAAATGATGAGGGGGAGCATGGTAGCTCGGAAAATTGATCTTGAGGAGAAGAGGGTGCATGCACCTAATCCAATGATTCAGGAGCCATTTTTCTCACTACCTGTTGTACCTGCACCGACAATCCCCGAGGTTGCGGTGCAAGCACCTGTTGTAACTCCACCCATGACAACTATGGGAGAAGATCCGGAACCTGCCGCCAGGAGCCGACTGAACCCGTCGTTTAGCATGAAAGGGAGGTGCAGCAGCCATTTTTAGAAGATGTGCCGGAAGGTGAGGCACAGAATGAGACTAGGAGTGAGGCCCTTAGAAGGTCTACAAGACCCAAAAGGTCAGCTATTTCTACTGATTATAAAGTTTATAACACACAAATAGTTCATATGGGAGGTGATCCCACTTCATATGAAGAAGCCATGAGAAGCCCTCACTCATCAAAGTGGCTGGAGGCAATGGAAGATGAGATGAAATCGATGAGTTCCAAAGATGTTTGGGACTTAGAGGAAATTCCTAAAGGAGCCAAAACAGTAGGCTGTAAATGGGTCTACAAAACTAAGTATGACTCTAAAGGGAATGTAGAAAAGTATAAAGCACGACTTGTGGCAAAAGGATTTACACAAAGAGAAGGGATAGATTACAATGAGACTTTTTCCCCAGTCTCATGTAAGGATTCCTTCAGAATCATAATGGCATTAGTAGCACATTTTGATTTAGAGTTACATCAAATGGATGTAAAGACGGCATTTCTGAACGGGGATTTAAAAGAAAAAGTTTACATGAAACAACCCAAGGGTTTTATCATGGAAGGCAAGGAAGATATGGGATGCCGCCTGAAGAAATCTATTTATGGATTAAAGCAAGCCTCTAGACAGTGGTATCTAAAGTTTAATGAGACAATTAAAAGTTTTGGATTTAAAGAAAATATTGAGGATAACTGCATTTATGCAAAGTTTAAAAATGGGAAATACATTTTCCTAATCTTGTATGTGGATGATATCTTGCTTGCTAGCAGTGATGTTAGTCTGCTGCAAGAAACAAAGAAACTCTTGTCCTCAAATTTTGATATAACAGATCTTGGTGAAGCATCATATGTTTTGGACATAGAAATTCACCGAGATAGGAAAAATGGAGTTTTAGGATTATCGCAGAAGGCATATTTAGAAAAGGTTCTTAAAAAGTACAATATGCATGCGAGTAAAGCCACACCTGCTCCTATAGTCAAGGGCGACAGTTTTGGGAAATTCCAATGTCCCAAGAACCAGTACGAGATCGATCAAATGAAAGCAGTACCATATGCTTCGGCTGTTGGAATTTTACAGTATGCACAAGTGTGCACTCGCCCTGACTTAGCTTTTATCACCGGGGTACTCGGTAGGTATCAAGAGAATCCAGGCACAGAGCACTGGAAGATGGTAAAGAAAGCATTGCGTTATGCGCAAGGCACGAAGGACCACATGCTAACATACAGGAGATCTGATCCCCTAGAGATAAGAGGGTATTCAGACGCAGATTTTGCGGGAGACAGAGATGATAGAAAATCCACGTCAGGATACGTGTTCACTCTCGCTGGAGGGGCTATTTCGTGGAGAAGCTCCAAACAGTCAATAGTTGCATCGTCCACGATGTATGCAGAATTTATAGCATGTTATGAGGCCACGGGGCAGGCGATATGGTTAAAGAAATTTATACCCGACTTGAAAGTGGTAGATTGTATTGACAAACCACTAAAGATGTACTGTGACAACCAGCCCGCAGTATTCTATGCTCACAACAACAAGTCGAGTAATGCTGCCAAAACAATAGAGATAAAGTATTATGTTGTGAAAGATAAAATCCAGGATCACACTATAAGTCTCGAGCATATAAGGACAAAGGATATGCTTGCGGATCCGCTTACGAAAGGCTTACCACCCAATGTGTTCAAGGAACACTTAGCCGGCATGGGTTTAAGGGAAAGCCTATGATTCCTGGATCATGAGAGGCCCAAAAGGAACATAATTTGTTTCAGAACAGAGAGGTATGTTGTATCTGTCTGATTCTATCGGCAATTGAGCTGTGACGATGAAACATGTTCTATGTATTGATCTGTGATGAAACGAGTAAAGTAAAAAGTACAAAGTTAAAAGGAAAGATGAGACCAAGGGGGAGAATGTTAGGTTGATCTCCTCCCCGATCGAGTCCAACGGCTCGACGGGGCACTTGACTCGCGCCCTGATCGGGGGCGCCCAACCGCATATGGTTGGTGGGCCCCTGTCGCCAGCGCTATATAAAGAGGTGGGGTGCCGGGGCACGCATTACGAGGTTGACCGTGCACCACAACCCCACCGACACCACAATCCGATCTAGGGTTGCGCTAGGCCGACGGGAAGCTTCACCGCCGCCGCTGCCCACGCACACACACGCGCTCACGCCGTCACCACCATCTCCAGCCACAGGCCACCCCATCGAGTTCATCAACCCAAGGAGAAGGTAAATCTACCGCTAATACCTAAGCCTGCCCGATCCACAGTTCCATCATCATTGGCATTACTAATCTCCATGACAGGCAAGCTGAAGGGGTTGGTGATAATGGGACTATGGCTAGGAGATGTACCAGACTCGGTAGAGAGGTTCTGAGAGTGGAGGATATGGCTAAGGAGAGGGCCTCAACAAAGGATAATTACGGTAACTCTTCTACCCCTGACCCGTTGGATTGTAATAATTCTTCTCTTTTAACCATGACATCCTATATTGGAATTGATTTATGGATACGATTGGACATAATATTGGAATCTTGAGAAAATTGGAAGTAGCTAAATTAGATATGCTTTAGCAATGATAATAATGTTGTTAGAGATCCGTGTAATAGCTCACCAGGTCCCATTGACACTGATGATGTTGATTTAAATAAGCTTTGCTTTGATGGGGATAATTCTGGTATTGATTTGGAGGAAAAAAAATACTTGCATAAATTAAAACAAGTGTTTTCTTCTAGAAAAATAGCGATGGTTTATCACCTACTGTTGCTAGGCTGGGGAAAGGCATCCCTGAAATAGGACTAATGGTAGAAGCAAAAAAATAGAGATATAAACTGGAAGGACCATTCTGGAATGCTAGAGGGGGTAGGAGGTAATATTAAGAAGATATTCATTAGACAAAGTGTAGTGGATTACTCTCTAGATTTTCCGAATATACAGAAAACGATGAAAACCACTTTTCCAATAGTGAATTACATACTTTGTGTGGGGGTAGAAATTTTAAATGGCACTAGGCTGGTTCCACCCAGGGGTAGATCTGGATTCTAGTGGAAGTGAATGATGATTCTTTGGAGATTAATGATTCTGGTCATGTAGGATATTATGTTAGGATGCTAGTTCATGATAAGAATGTTGATTTAACTTTAAATTTATTTACTGGAAATGGAGATGCTCAACCTGAAAGAAAGGTTGAATTTCTAGCAGAATTATTTAGAGTTTACCAGAAAAATACTCTACCATGTGTGGTAGGAGGTGATTTTAACATGATTAGGAAAAGCTCTGAGAAACCCAATACACATGGGCTTTGGAGTTTTGTTTTTAATTCCATGAGTTCTGTTTTTAATTCCTTTATTGAACATGTTGGACTCAGAGATGTACCCCTGGTTGGTAGAAAATATACCTGGGGTAATAATCTAGATGAGCCTACATTTGAGAAACTAGATAGAATTTTGATTTTCCCTGATTGGGAAGAGAAATATCTTTTGTCTGTGGTGACTACACTAGAAAGGGAAATATCTTATCATACTCCTTTTTTTCGAGACACTGGGAAAAACATGGAAAAAACTCCATTATTTAGGTATGAATATGCTTGGGCCATGCCTAGAAGAGGTAGTTCATAAAGTTTGGAGTGTCGGATGCTCAGGCTCCAACATTGATATTTGGCCAAAAAACTTAGATTATTTAGGAAGAAAATAAGAGGTTGGGATAAAAATATGACTGCCAGGTATAGGAAGTTGAGAAGAGATATTTTAGGAAAACATGATGCAATAGACAAACATTTTGAGCAATTTGGGCTCACTGCTGCTGATATACATGAGCAAAAAGAGTAAAGAGAACAATTATATGCTTCTGAAGCAGGAAGAATTAACTGGCTTCAGAGGTGCAAATAGAGAGCGTTAATGATGGAAATTCTAATATCAAGCTGAAGCTAATGGCAGAAGGAGAAAAAAAATAGGATTACATCCCTCAAATAGGAAGAAGGGATTATAGAAGGGGATGATAATTTGATGGATTACATCACCAAATTCTATAAAAATCTTTTTGGCAGACCTGATGATCCAAATGTTTCTTTAGATATTGATGATGCCAAAAAGATCTCTGATCAGAGGCTAATAGACTCACTAGTGATTTTCCCATGGAAGAAATTCATAAACTTGTCTTCTCTATGGAACATAATAAGGGTCAAAGTCCTGATGGGTTTCTAGTTGAATTTTATTAGAGATTCTAGAATTTAATCATGTAGGATTTGAAGGCAATGCTTGATGATTTTCATAGAAGTAACATTATTTTGGCTACGATGAATTATGAGATCATCACTCTAGTTCCTAAAACTAAAGATGCCAAATAAATTCAAAAATGCAGGCTCATTTGCATGTTGGATGTGAGTTTCAAAATATTCACTAAGAGTCTTATAAATATAGACTTGGTGTGATGTTGGATCTTTAATCTCTCATGTTTAAATTACTTTTATTGGAAGGCAGGTATATCATGGAGGGGTTTTTAATTTGCATGAGGCAAAAAAAACTCCATTGATACTAAAAACAAAGTGTTATGCTTTTCAAAGTGGACTTTTAAAAAGCTTGTGACAAGATTAAATGGCCTTTTGTTCACAAAATGCAATCCCTTAAAGGTTTCTTCATAAATAGAGTGAATGGATTATGGAAAGCATGAGAGGGGGGATGTGGGCTTAAAATTTAACAATTTAGCGGGTCCTTACTTTACTACTTTCAAGGGTCTGAGAGAGGGAGACTCACTTTCTCCTTTGTTATTCGATTTGGTGCTTATGCTGTTGCAGGTAATTTAAACAATGCAAAGAAAAGGGGATATGTTAAGGGGGTGATCGGGGAATATTGTGAAGGAGGGGTTAACATGTTGTAATATGCATATGCTACCATCTCCCACTTACCCGATGATCTTTCTAGTGGACAAAGTTTGAAGATTATACTATGTGCATTTGAGCAGATGTCAGGCCTGAAAATTAATCTCCACAGAGATTTTCCTCTCTGGAGATGTTGTGAATAGATGAGAGGATTATAGGAAAAAAGGTTACTTGCTAGTTGGGGAGTCTACCGATGAAATACTTGGGGATCCCACCTCTAACAAGGTGAGAATTAGAAATAAAAGACTGGAGGCCTATAAAAGACAAGATTGAAAATAGATCTGCATGCTAGCAAGACAGAATGCTTAACATTGCTGGCAGACTTGCTCTATTACAATCCAATCTTAGTAGCTTACATACTTTCATGATTTCCTTTTATCCTATACCAGTAGGGGTGAGGAAAAGAGTTGGCTTTTTTAGAGCCAGAATAACCTGGCAGGGAGATAAAGATAAAAAAAATACCATCTTTTGAAATGGGCTGAGGTTTGTCAACCCAAGAAACAAGGATGTCTGGGGATTGTGAATTTTCATATAATGAATATGGCATTGCTTGTTAAATGGATTTAGAAACTGGAAATAGATGAAGACCTATGGCAATATATCCATTCTGTTGAATAAATATGTTAAATGTGCTTGTCTTTCTGGGATTAAACATAAACAGGGAGACTCCCAGTTTTGGTCTGGTTTATTATCAGTAAAATCCCATTTTAAAACATGTAAAGAAAAAGTAGGAAATGTGGCTAATACTAGATTTTAGGAGGATTGATGGGTAGATGATAAACTTCTAAAGCAATCATACCATAGTTTATATGATCTCTGTTTTACTATAAAAATTGTGGCTGGGGTGTTTGACAAAGGTTGGGATCACTTCACTTTAGGAGAACCTCATGTTGGGGTGGGGGGGGGGGGGGGCACTCTGCTACATTGGAATGGGATTAAAGTTGTATGTGCAGAAACTAGATTAAGTGAAGGAAAAGATGTTCTTACTTGGTCTTGAACCACTGATGGTAAATATAACGTTAAGTCTTTTTACAATCAGATGATTTTGAATGAGATGCAATTTCCTTTTAATTTTTTTTCTTCTGAAAGTTAAAACTCCACCAAAAATCAAGGTATTTCTATGGCTCACTTTACGCAATGGTATTGTTACTAAGGAAAACCTTTTGAAAAGAGGCTGGAATGGAAACAAGTGTTGTGCTTTTATCATATTTTCCTCCATTTTTCTGTTGCTAAGTTCATGTGGAGCTTGTTACAATGCACATTTAATCTGAGAGCTCCTCCTAATAATATGAAAACCATGTTTACTTGTTGGCTTGCGTAATATGAAGAAGAGAAGAAGATGATGCTTTCGGTCGGCATATCTGCTGTGATATGGTCTATCTGAAACCGCATCAAAGAAATTTGCTATGATCGCAAAAGGCTGCTTGACCCTTTTGTGATTCTACTTAGAGCTTGTTTGTTAATTAACTCATGGTCGATTTTGCAGAAAAACCAGGAAAGGCAAAGGGAGCTGATATGGGGAGTAAGGTTGTTCGAGCGAGAAGCAAGTCAGATTTTCAATGCGGCTAAAGCATGGCGCCCTGGAATTCTTCAGATTACAAGTGGCTGAAGGAAGAAAGGGTGCTATCAGAAGGGTCATATATCTCCGTTGTCAATCAGCAAAAAAAATTGTTTCTCTGTTGTCCAACTAGCTATTTGAAGATCCATTTTTTCTCACTGAGCAAGAGCTTGCTGCTGATATGTATCTTGTTTCTACTTTTTTTCTTACTGATTTTTTGGAGTATATCCCCCTTCAAGAACCTAGTACCATATTGTATTGGAGTCTGTTATATCTTAGTAGTGGGTGATGTTTTTATCATGGGTTGTTGAGGGGAAGTTGTTGGCTATTGGCAAGAGATGTGATGTCACAGTCTTCTTGCTGCTGTTTGTTGTAACGACAGGCTGCAGTATGCTAGCTTCTGTTTTTTTCCTTTTGTTGTAAGAACTTCTAATGACTATTCGGCATGAATGGTGAGCTATCTCTAAAACAAAGAACTTCTAATGGTTTCTATTAATGGAAATCGGGAGGAAAGCCCTTTTACTCAATAAAAATCACAATCAATTTAGGCAGCGATCGCATATAATCATCCAAAAAATTGATGACGAAGGCCAAGAGAGGATATACCCCCTCCGTTTCTTTTTACTCTGCATATTAGAATTGTCTGAAATCAAACTTTGCAAATTTTGACCAAATTTATATTTGAAAATATCAACATCTACAATATGTAATAAATACAATAGGAAAATATATTCTATGATGGGTCTAATGATTTTAGTGAGTGTTAATAAGTAAACTTGGTCAAACTTTGAAGAGTTTGACTTCAGACAAACATAATACGCCGAGTAAAAAGAAAAGGAGGGAGTACAAGAAATTGCACGATTTTAATAACACTAGGGCCATAAAATGAATTGTAACAGATATATTAGGCTCACCTCTTGCAAAACAATAGCAGTGCCATCAAACAGTTCAAAAATAAACATTGTCATCAATAAACTTTACTGTAATTAAGGGCTATGAGAGGATATCTTGAAGAATAAAACAACACCATTCATCCTCAAAAATGAAAAAATAAACAGTAATGTAAGAATACTAGGTGTGTGCGTGTGTATGATGTTTGTAACTGCACATGCCAGTGCAAAGAACAGCCAATTACAAAGACCATCCGGCACACTACAATTTATAACTTCAAGACTAATAGCTTGTTAATTCATAATTTGCACCTTTTCTGTTGAGATCAATATGACTCCTAAATTAGGAATAGTATGTAAGAACACAATCAGTTTTATGCTCACCGTTGCCAGCAGATGCAATAATAGTTTAATTGCACCCATAAACAGAGTGGTTCCTATTTACTTCCATTGTATAAGTCCAAGCATAGCAAGACATAAATCATCCAGGAGCTAGATAAATATAAGTGACCAAACCACAGTTATGGTGTATTGGAACAAACAATATGAAAATGCCCGGATATTACGGAGTAAAAACATCTTAATTTTCCTGTTTGGGCGCCCCAAAAAAGTTCACTTTAGAGTTACAAACAGCGGAAGCTTTGCCAGTGACACCTATCTAAAGCAAGATGAATAGTTGCTCCAGCTGAGCGAAATCAGTCACTCACAACAAATTGCACTCAAAATGCAAGACTAAGATATGACGTTCGCAGTGTCTTGTGGAGGATAAAACAGAATGGTGATTTGCACCAGCTATTGAGAATGTTTCAGAATCACACGGAGTCTTTGCTGCTGGCGACCTATCTACAATTAGGTAGTGTCAGTTATCACTTCTGCAACTAGTCTTCTAGTAGTAAGAAACTGGCTGTAGATTACAGAGTAAACCTGTTCCATTTTCCTTTCTTTGATGGTATCCATTGGCATTCAGAAAAAACGCCTACCCTTCGATTACCACCGAAGAATGACACTGCAGGCCAAGTCATTTAACTGATGTTCTAGTGGAAAATTAAAACAAGCATCTCAGCAAGTTACCGCCATCCGCTGAGCAACCAATCCTCAAGTTCTCAGCGAGACCGTGCATGGCGCTTTGTTTCATGTATTCTAGTGTTATCACAAAGTACTCCTTCCATTTCTTTTTAGTCTGCATATAAGATTTGGACAAAGTCAAACTTTGTCAACTTTGACTAAGTTTATAGAAAAATATCAACATTCACAATATGAAATCAATATATTGGATGCATCATGAAATTAATTTTTATACCATATAGCTTTAGTATTGTAGATGTTGTTATTTTTTCCTATAAAGTTAGTCAAACTTTATAAAGTTTGACTTTGATCAAATTTTATATGCAAACTAAAAAGAAACAGAGGGAGTATATGACAAAACTAACAACACATATGGCTTGCTTAAGTACCACAGAGTTTTAGGACAACAAATTCTTTTTCCCCGATATCCCTGACTGAAAAGAAAGACAAATACAAATTTTAACCACTTTGGAACAGTAAATCTATCAAAAGCGCAGCTGAATGGACCCTATATTTTAAGTATCAAGCAAGAAACCACCACCTTCACATGCAGCTTCTCCAAGCATGGAAATAATCTCATCATGTCAACAACATCGTCCAAACTAAGAAAAGCCATATTGACAGCTAAAATCTTGACAGTGTGCCCCGCTATTGTCAGGAGGCTATCAGCACGCAGTCCCTGAATAGAGCATGGGAGACAGCAACATCAGGCCTCCATACACAAGCGCTGATGATAAAACACAGGTTAATTAGAAGCCCCCGAGAGGCAAGCAATATAGAAGGCCATGGTTAATTACCCGAATAACTGTGGATCCAAGTGCTAGCTTGGTAGAACAGTCGTTCCAATCAGTAAGGAAGCCCAGGGTGTTGAGTTTAGGCGCGGAGATTATTGACACCCACAGACCCCGGTAAAAGTAGAGAGGGATCAACTTCTCAAGACAAGGCGCATTCTCGATGATGAGCTCCTGAAGCACAAGCTCATTGAGTCCAACAGGGTCTCTAGTTTGCACGCATATGCTTGTAAGGCTGGTGGAGTTGATCCTGAGGCTACGGCAGCCGAAGCTGCTGTACATCAGGAAGCATTCCAGAGCCGGGCAACTGGCAATGAGGCTGTGCAGCGAGCACTCCGAGATGGAGACGTACTCAAGTGCCCAACTGCTTGAGACTGGGGAAGTGGAGAAGCCCCTGGGCGACGGTGTCGTCGGGGAGGCGGCAGCCCCCGATGGTGGCGACACGGAGGGTGGGCGAGAAGCGGTACATGGGGGGCAGGTACCAGCCTCCCTCCCCGTCGTTCCCCCCTGTCGCCGTCGCCGGCGTGGTCCGCCGGGCCCTGCCCGTGCGGCACTGGCAGCGGCGGGGCGGCTTTTCCCCGCGCGCGTGTAGGGGGCGTGGGGGCCCCCTAACGGCGGCGGTGCTGCTCGGCCGGCGGCGGCGATCCCACGGGCCACGGGTGCCCTTGACGCGGTGGCGTGGCTGTTGGTCGCGGGGCGGCGCGGTGGCGCTGGTGGCTGGCGGCGCCCGCTCGACCCAGATCTGGGCCCTTTTGGGCCCCATCTGGGTTGGGGTGGGCCGGCGGCTCGGCGCGCGGCGGCGTTGCTCCCTGGTGGTGGTGGCGAGGCGTCGGCGGTCTGTGGGCTATGAAGGCTTCGTCGGCCGGCGTGCTGCAGCGTGGTGACAGGGACTGTCCGGACCCATTTGGGTCCGGCCGGGCCGTCGGGGCCTGGTAGGTCCTTGTCGCCACGTCCGGTCGGCTCCGCGAGGGTGGTGGAGGCTGTCCCCTCCCGCCGGTCGAGTTGTGGTTGCTCCCGTGGCCGTTGTCTCCTTTCCCTTCCTCCAGGTCTCGTGTTGGCGGCCCCAGTGAGACGGCGATGTTGGCTCGGTGACCGTGGTGGCACAGGCTGGTGGGCGGCAGATTGGGTGGTGCATTACGGAGTGTCCGGGGTGGTGGTGGTTGTTTTGGGTCGGGAGAAATCCCTGGCGGCTCGTCCGACACCGACGTGGTAACGCGTGCGGGCGCCGCCGGACCTTCCTGAAGGGCGTCGGGTATACCCCTTCCCCACTGCCCTCCGCGTACCCGGGGAAACCCTAGGACTTGTTTGGGCTTTCCTTCTTGAAGGTGTTGCTTGGTACGCGACGCTTCGGAGTGGTAGGAATGCGGTGGTACTTCTCCGGAGGGTGCAACGGTTGCCGGTCTTCTTTGCTTCGTTGAGCTGCCGGTGTCGGCATTTGTTTCTCTTTCCTTTCTCTTGTTTTTCTTTTTGGGCTTGTTTGTGCTGCGGTCCCCGCGAGCTGGATGTATCAGATGGTTGCTTTATAATATAAGCGGGGAAACCCTTTATCGTCAGAAGCGGTAGATGGGCGCCGGCAGCGGCCTAAGGTGTGCGAAAAAACACTTGTGGAGCCAGAAATCGAGCTCCTCGAGGCCGTCGAGGGCGGCGGACTGGAGCCAGGCGTCGACGGTGGCGGCGGGGGGCAGGCGGTACTGCTTGACGCAGAGGCGGCGGACGGGGCCTTGGTGGGTCAAGAGGATGTGCGACACGACGCCCGGGACGTTGTTGTAGGCGGCGGCGAGGTCGCGGCAGTCGAGGTTGAGGGGCGCGGAGAGCCAGATGTGGCGCCACCGGGAGGCGAGGATCCGGGTGCGGGCGCCGTCCTTGGTGGGGAGGAGGGAGATGATGTCGCCGAGGACGCTTTCGGGGAGCTGGCTGATCCGGTCGATGCCTCCTCCTGCCTCTTCTGCCGCTCCGGCCGAAGGATCCCCTTCACCGGACTTCTTCCTCTTGCAACGACGGCCGCAGGGCGGCAGCGGCCCCCGCCGCGGCATCCTCCACTCGTGAGTGTCGTGTGGAAATGGAAAGTGGGCCGTACTAGCTTCTTTTCTCGCTTCGCGTTGAGATAGGCCGAAGCTCGGGCCTTCTTCTTATTCATTTGAGCCGGGCTTTCAGTGTACAGTCCCTTTCTTTTAGGCAAATGTACAGTCCTTCTGTGTACAACGCGTACAACCCCTCTCTTTGGCTCTAGATGAAGGGATGGCTAGCGGCACCTCAATGAGTGATCAACAGATGTGGAATGTACTATGGAAGTTGAACGTCGTGCCCAAGGTGAGAGTGTTCTGGTGGAGGGTTTTGCGCGGCATTCTTCCGGATGAACACACTCTGCGGACACGGCATATCAGCGTTTTGAGCAGATGCAAGATCTGCCTTGTGATGGACGAAGATCTCCAGCACGCCTTGATTCATTGTTCCCATGCAAAACGTTTTTGGAACGAGGCACTGCATTGGTTTGATCTCCGGTTACCTCAACTTCACCCAGACTCATGGGCAAGAGAAATTCTTTGTGACTCTCGCTTCTCGGACAAGGACATGCCACTGATTATCACTATCATGTGGTCAATTTGGCACTCTCGTAATAAGTTGAAGCACGAGGAGGAGGGGTCAGATCCAGCAAATTGTATGCGTATGACTAGGGAGGCCCTAGCGCTCCTGGAGTTACCAAGGAAACATACATTGGTTATGCCGGGCCATGGTTGGAGACCACCGGAAGCGGGGATAGTAAAGATCAATACAGATGGTGCAATTTCTATTGACACTACTACTGCCGGTGCAAGTGGAGTTGCAAGGTCTAGTAATAGATTGTTGGGTGCATGGTGCAAGCCATACATTGGTATCACGGATCCTCTTATCGCCGAGGCAATGGCGTTGCGTGATGGTGTCGCCAAACTCCGAGGTTACACGCATGCGATAATGGAGGTGGACTGCCTGGAGATGGTGGATCTCTGGAACACTCGCCACAATTCCCGTTCCATTGTGGCTCCTATCTTAGTTGAAATTGGAGAGCTCGCTAGTGATTTTTCTATTTTTGTAATTCAACATGTAATTCGGTCAGCAAACGTCCCAGCGCATCTATGTGCCAAGCGTTCTTGCGCATTGAATGTCACTGATAGCGGGCTCGAGGACACTCCTGGCTTCCTCTTGACCAGCCTTTTGGCTGACTGTCCGGGGAACGCCTTCGTTTGAATAAAGCTCTCTAAATTGCCTGCAAAAAAAAGACCCATGATTTTTCAAATTACTAATTGTTTTTCTAAATTAGTGAAGATTTTATAATTTGTGATTTTTTTTGAATTTGTGAACATTTTTAAAATTAATATTTTTCAAATTATGAATAGCTTAAATTTCAAAACATTTTTGTGATTTTTTTCAAATTCATGAACTTTTTAAAAATCCATAGAATATTAAAAAAAGGAAACGCTTCAAATCACCCGACCGATTTGTCACTGTGTCCGTCGGGCGTGTGGCTGTCGGATGAGATTGATCATCCACGTCCTTTTGTTAGATCCCATGCTCTTCTAAACCTATCCCGCAACCACCCTTCACTCTCTCCCTCTCGACTCACACCTCGTGCCGCACCACTCAGCCTCACAAGGAAGACGCGTGGGCATCTCCACACATACGGCCTCCGCCCCGCTGGCGATCGCCGGAGAACGCCGCCGCCAGCCCCTTTCTCCTTCCCTCCTCCTCTCTCTTTACCCCCCCTCTCTCTCTCCACACATGAGCTCCCATGATGCTGCTCTCTCCTCTGACTCTCTCTCAATTGTGATTTGATGGATTGCAACATGGATGATGTTTCTAAAACACAGCCAATGTTTCAGTGCGGGAGCCGAGGAGGGGGCGGGGGTTTCGGCAACATGAACTCCAAAAATTATGCAACACGACCTCTGTTGCAAAAAAATTGCAACACAACCTTTGTTGCAAAAAAAATCTACAACATTACCTCTGTGGCAAAGGTGCAATGGTGGAGGATGCCGCTCGGCCGCTTGATGGTGCAGGTCTGATGGCTTGCGATCTGACCGGTCTTTAAAAAAATCAGCCGGCCGACACCTAGCACGCCCCTAAAAAAATCAGAAACTTCTATCAAATTTGAAACTTTTTAAAACTCCATGCACATTCTTTTATTTCACCAAATTTTTCGAAATAAAAAATAACCTATTTTTGTACGCATTCTCCTCTCTCGTTGTCCTGTGGAAACGGAACGTGGCCCGTGCGCTTGTTTTCTCGTCTCGCGTAGATTTAGGCCGAAGCTTGGGCCTTCTTCTATCCATTTGAGAGCCGGGCTTTCAGTGTGATGCAGTCTGCATGCACAGCCTTCTGCTCTTCGCTAATTTCTTAAGTGGACCGGCCAACATAGTCTTTCCTTCACTCGTTTTTTGGGAACCTTCTGGAGGTACTGTCCGATTTTCCGCATCGGGGATTCTCTGTTTTTATTTCGGTTTTAGCCGGCTTTTCATTTGATTTTCTTTAATGTTTGATTGGTTTTCCTTTTTTTCAAAAAGTCATGAATTTCATGAAAATCGTCAACATTTTAGTAAAACTCATTATTTTTCAAATTCTTCATCTTTTTTCTAAGTTAGTATTCCCTCCGTCCCAAAATAAGTGACTCAACTTTATACTAAAGTTAGTACAAAGTTGAGTCACTTATTTTGAGACAGAGGAAGTAAGTTTTAAAAGTTTGTGGATATTTTTTAAGTTCTTAGATATTTTTTCAAATTCATAAATATTTTTTAAAATTTTAGAAAAAATTGTGATTTCTTTCCAACTCATGAACTTTTTAAAAATCCACAGATATTTAAAAACAAATCATTAACTATTTAAAATTTGAAACATTTTTAAAATCCATGAACATTTTTTTATTTCACCATCTAAAAAATAAAAAGCTTGTTTTTTATACAACAAAGGAGCGGCAAAAGGGCAAGTGAAAAAAAAACAAGGCTGCAAGCGAGGGCGGGCTAGCGGGGCGGCCGCCACTACTGGCCACAGCGCCAGCGAGCTGCGTGAGTGCTATGGCGTTATTTTGGCATCTTAAACACCGATTAGGAGCTCCCTTCTTTACTGCAAACTGAAGAAATTAAAGAAAAAACATTTATGTTCAGTGTTAACAGTTGTGGACAGTGGTACAGACTACTAAAGCTTTTTTACATTTTTTTAGTTAGGTAAAGATTTTTGTTTACATGAAATGTGTCTATTTCTGGTTTTCCTTTTCACTTCTCTATATGTAAGGTCCATTTTACGTGTTTTTTTAAATATATTTTATACAAAATCTCAAAAATATGGCACCGATTGAGGAAATTTCAATTATATTTTTTTTAAGAAAAGGAAATTTCAATTATATAACCTCGGCATTCTTGTGTGGGCCGAAGAGGCCCTTTTCGTCCATGTGTGGGCCGAAGAGTGCTCCTCGTTCCTACAATGGAGGAAGAGTGAGTCTTCCTTCACCGTGTGAACGAAAAGGCTGCTACCTACAGTGCCACATACAAAATCACACTCCCTTCGATCTGGAGGTCTCCTTGCCAAACCCTCGCGCCAACAAGATTGTATCGATGACAAAAATCCATTCAATTAAAGAATAGCTTGAACTATACATCGTGGGGAATGAATTCTGCCGATTAGTCTAGATCAACTGTCGCAAGCCTACATCGCGCTCGTTGAGAAATATACTAATTACTCTCACACATCTACACATCTAGGTGCTTCCTACCTCATAGACATTGTCCCTCATCTTATTCTTGTCACTGGCTGCGCACACCATGACCCTTGCCGTCCATGGATGCGAACCGGATGTTGCCAACTCCGGCAATAATAACAATATGGCGAGGGAAAATGTCTAGGATGTTGGTGGCTCAATGTTGCAAATGGCCACGTGTAGGAGATATGCCCTAGAGGCAATAATAACAGCTATTATTAAATCTCCAAGTTCGTGATTAAAGTTTATATTCCATGCTATAACTGCTTTGGTCCTTGAGTCCGTATATCCATAAAGTCTCAGAGGGAAATCCATATGCACGTGTGGAATAATAAACGGTAAAATATATTCCTAGTCGTGCTTCTAAGACAATCTCAAGTGTTGCATGGTGGTCACGTTTTCCTGATCATGGGCATGATTATGCTGGCAATTTTGAGAACACGACGTTAGAAGAACACTTGTGTTGCGACCCAAATTGATGTTATGCTATGAGATACATTCGTCACAAGTTAATGGTTTTATAACACAGAGAAAGTTAGCATTTTCATAATTCCTTAGACCATGAGAGTGTCGAGTTCCTTTATACTTGCTTCATGAACTTTGTGGTTAGTTAAACGTCATCCGTAACAGGGTGGCTATTACGGCGGCTTTCGGGTTCATGGAAAAGTATAACAAGGTACTTGATATATCAAGATTGAGATTTGCTCCTCCGACGATGGAGAGATAATCTTCGGGCCCTCTTGGTGTTATGATATTCATCATCGTCTGGCCAGACATAGCGTGATTTGATCATGGGGATGCCGGAACGCGAGAACAAGAAAAGAGAACAAAATCGGTAACGAGGAAACTGGCATAGTAAACAAGTTGTCGATTCACGGGAATGCCACTAAATCTCACCTCGGGTATTTGTAACATATCGCGAAGCAACATGAACAACATTCGGTAATTACAGGTTCGCTCGAATATTCATTCGTGTGGGTATAGGGATCAATATGGATGTCCACAGTTTCGCTATTGATCATTGATCGAAAAGAGTTCCGGTCATGTCTATACATCACCGAACCTACAGGGTCACACACTTAAGGATCATCTATCTGCTAAGTAATAGATAGGGAGTCCCAGAGATTGTTGCCGGAAAAGTTTCGGAGACGACAGAAAAGTTTCAGAGAGAAAAGCGGAAATGTTTTGGAGACAAAACTTCATACCGGTAATGTTCCGAAACACGTCCAAAATTATTTTAAGGGGTGCCAGAAATATTCTGGACCTTCCGGAGTTTTTTTAGATTAAACGGACGCTGAAAATATTGCATGAAAAGTTGTCATGAATAGTGGAAACACTATTAGAAGAAAATATCTCATGAATAGTGGAAACACTATTATGAGGCATTTTGATATTTTCCCCATAGCCTCTCACCCTATAAATAGAGGTGGGGAGAGCTCTAAAAAATGACTCATTCTCTCTCAAACACAAGGTATGCATGATTTGCCATGTCTCTCTTCCTCACACGAAATAGTTTCGTAGAACCGAAAGGCTGTCTAATCTTCGGTAGGGCCTAGTTCTGGACAGCGAAGCCCTGCCGGATAGTTGACATTGGATGTGTGCAACCTGGTAGAGAGATCGTAGTTTCGATCTTAGTTCGAGGGATACGCTGAGGGATCTCCGAGTGACTGATCGAGTTTCTGTCCGAGTGACTGATTGAGTTTCTGTCCGACGGCCTCCCGAAGGGCTGTCCGAGGGAGAACATCCTCGCGATTGTGAAGTTGTAAAATCCTAGCTGTGGGGATCTGCACCAACGATCTCCACAGACTCTCTTTCCGTTGCGCTACGAGTCGGTAATGATCAAATCAAACCTTGTATGCATCTTCATAGTGGTCCTAGGCGTGTACGTAGTACGGATTTTTTTTTGTTTTCTACTGCGTTACCCTACACCACGCTTGTCTTGCGCGCCATCCAACGAATGCGGAGGCGGCCGATCCGGTCTACTCTTCACCAAGCCAACGCGCAGGGTCCACTGTATTTATGCGAAATGATTGCCATCAACTGACCGATCCAGGCGTTGCATCTGCCGTTTGGTGCACTGTTGGATCAATCCAAATCATGTGTCTCTCTCATGTTCCAATCCAACCAACAACGTCTTCCACCCAACTTATCTTCTCTACCATCGTTCTCCACCACACGAATATTCCTGCCCCAAAATCAAGCCCCCTTTCTCTCTCCCCAAATCAGCTCATGGCCGCGCTGTCGCCCAACCTCGGCTCGGCTCACACGGCACCGATGGTTGGAGCGCCGAGGAGGAGACGGCAGCCACGCCACGCGACACGTGAGCCCTAGTCCGCCCAGTTCGTGGTCTCGAGCGAAGGCCAACGACCCTCCTAGAGGCTGCAGCGACGAAAATCAATGGTGGGGCGACGCAGGTGAGAATCCGGATTGCGACATCGCCGGTAATTTTTTCTGCAACAACACATGTGTTGCATAAGTTCTTTTCGCAACAACACCTGTGTTGCAAAAAGTGAAGACTGAAAAAAGAAATTCTGCAACATCACTTCTGTTGCATTTTTTTTTTGGAAACAAGAACTCTGTTGCAAAAAATTGCAACAGAACCTCTGTAGCAAAATAAAATTCTGTAACAAGACGTGTTGCAAAAAAAATCGCAACACAATCTCTGTTGCAAATGTATATATATATATTTTTTTTTTGCAAATGTTTCTAGAGGAAGAAAATCCACCGGCCGACGCGTAGCAGCCCGGTAAATAGACACAATCAACCACCGTTCAAGTCTCGTTGGTGAGGTACGGTTGCCACAGTTGGCGTTGAGCTGGAGTCACGTTCATCTCCATCTTGCAACAACCAACCGGGACCAGGTGGGCGGGCTGAGATGGGCTAAGTGGGCCTGGCGCTTCAGATGCAGTCGGTCGTACAGCGGGGGTGGTGGCCTGGCCTCAGACTCGAACGGCTGGATTAATTGAAGCCCGAACGGCCGGGAGCGGGAAGGCAGCCATGACAGAAGCCAGAGAAGCCACAGGCGGCGCAACGTCTTCACCTCTCCACCTCCACATCGTGGTGTTCCCGTGGCTCGCGTTCGGCCATATCATCCCCTACCTCGAGCTCTCCGAGCAGCTCGCCAGGCGCGGGCATGCCGTCACCTTCGTCTCCGCGCCGAGGAACATCGCCAGGCTGAGGCCCATCCCTGAGGTCTGAGGACCTCAGGCCCCGGATCCGCCTCCTCCCACTCCCCCTGCCAAGTGTCCACGGCCTGCCGGATGGGGCCGAGTCGACGGCCGACGTCCCGCCGGAGAAGGCCCACCTCCTCAAGGCGGCATTCGACGGCCTCGCCGTTCCCTTCTCCGGCTTTCTTGCCGAGGCCTGCGCCGGCGGGGAGAGTGCGAGTGTGACAGGGTTCGGCAACAAGCCTGACTGGATCTTCGTCGACTTCACACACTACTGGCTTCCACCCATCGCTGAGCAGCACAAGGTACTACGCAGGTTACGTACCGGTCACATGCATGCTACAAATAGTACGTGACGCGTTTCCTGGCTCCGGTCACCATGCTAAATGCTGGCTCTGTTGTTATGTGTGTGCAGGTGCCGTGCGCATTGTTCTCCATCTTCCCGGCGCTGTTCACCGCCTTCGTCGGCCCCAAGACGGCGAACGACGCGGACCCGCGGACGACAGCAGAGGACTTGATGGTCCAGCCGCCATGGATACCGTTCCCGACCCCCATTGCCCACCGTCTCCACGAGGCCAAGCACTTCGTCCAGCCGTTCCGCCCCAATGCCTCCGCCCCATCCGTCATCTACCGCTTCTGGCAAACGGAGGGGCGCTGCCCGCTCATGATCTTGCGCAGTAGCTGCGAGATCGACGGCGCGCTCTGCCCCCTCCTCACCGAGCTCTTCGGCAAACCCGTCGTCCCGTGCGGCCTCCTCGCCCCATACGACACCGCGGTCGCTGCCCAAGAAGCCGCCGCCAACCATGTTGTGGACCGCGACGAGCAAAGTGTGAGCCTCATGCGCTGGCTGGACGAGCAGCCACCGAGATCCGTGATCTACGTCGCGTTCGGGAGCGAGGCGCCGCTGACCGCCGACCACGTCCGCGAGCTGGAGCTCGGGCTGGAGCTCGCGGGCGTACGGTTCATCTGGGCGCTGCGGGAGCAGAGCGCACCCCTGCTCCCCGGCGGGTTCGAGGAGCGCGTGGCCGGGCGCGGAGTGGTGCGCGCCGGGTGGGTGCCGCAAGTGCGCGTCCTCGGGCACGGCGCCGTGGGCGCGTTCCTGACGCACTCCGGGTGGAGCTCGCTCGTGGAGAGTTTCCTGTTCGGCCACCCGCTCGTCATGCTACCGATGTTCGGCGACCAGAGCCTCACGGCGCGCGCCATGGTGGCGAGGGCGGTCGGCCTCGAGGTGCCAAGGGACGAGGACGACGGCTCGTTCGGTAGGGACGACGTGGCCAAGACGGTACGGCGGGTGATGGCGGAGGACGGGGAAGGGAAGGCGTTGGCGCACAACGCCAAGGAGTTACAGGGGATTCTGTGGAACAGGGCGAAGCAGGAGAAATACGTCGACGAGCTGGTGGAGCACCTGTTGCGGCTGCGATGCTGCAGCCACGCGCACACCCAAGACTCCTACATCTCCTAGATTACTTGTCTGGCAGCTGGAATGTACGTACAAGCTCACTGGCATAACTGTGCAATCCCCAAATCCAGCCTCTAAGAAAACATTTTCCCGTTGCTTCTTATCTTCCTCAAACCAGCTGCCTCACATCATGTACAAATCAAGCAATATTTCCTCTGTGATAGGCTTGTTCGGTTTCTCATGCACACGCACCAATGCACCATGTTTTATGATCCTCTCACGGTCTCACCGAATTTGCTTCTTTGTATTGTTTAAAAATCTTGACACATGAGTCATTTTTTCGATAAAGGGCGCTTTTATTATTTCAAAATGTAGCATCAAGCGGATACAAAACATTATGAGTAACACCCGGCCTCTGCATAACTAGGATGCACACAGCCAAACAACAAAAGTCTGACAAAAGGAAAAGTAACAAAAAACGACAAGTCGGCAACAGTAGAGTCCTATAGACCGACACTATGCCTATGTCGAAAATGGAGGTGGATCGATCCGGAGGTTATGCTGCCACCCATGTTGGGAAAAAACCTCCGTAGCCGCCTGCTCCAACCGCGTACACACCGCCTTGAACAGCGGTTGGTGCTCCGGTCGTTGTAGCGTAGACCACGTACGAAGCAAGTGCGTACAACGGAAAATAACCTGTAGATGAGAAGTATTTTTGTCATTAAAAATTAAATCATTTCTACATAGCCAAAGCGACCAAAGTAAGGCATACGCTCCCACCCTTATTAGCGTTTTGAACCTATTTGAAATACCGTCCAACCAATGACCAAATATATTGGCAACACTTGTGGGCGGATACAAATTTGATGCTATTTGGATGACTGACCATGTAGACACATGAGTCATTGACCCTGCAGTTCGAAACAACCTAAAATAAATATTACACTCCCTCCGTCCGAAAATACTTGTAAGAGAAATGAATGTATCTAGACGTATTTTAATTAGTTTTAGATATATATCCATTTTTATCCATTTCTCCGACAAGTACCCCTCCCCGACTAGCTACACACGCGCGACCGCGTCCCCACCCCACGCAATTGCGCCACCCATGACCCACGGCCTCCCCGGCGAGCCCACGAGCTCCCCCCCCTCCCGGCATCGGCCGCCGGATTCAGGCACCCACCGCCTTAATTGAGGCCGGTGTCGACCTCGCGCATGTACAGGAACACGCGGGAGGCACGCATGACGACGGAGTCGTGCACGAGGGCCAGCACGCAGCCGGTGGCAGTTGTGTGGCCCGTGACGGCGGCCACGGTGGGCATGGGCAGCGCAAGGAGGTCGGCCACGAGGGCGCGGAAGGCTCCTCTCAAGGAGTCATGGAGGTGAGGCGGGACCCAGCGCGCCCATGCTTGGTCGAAGCCGTTGGAGGGCACCGGCGGCCAGCACGAGGGCACCGGCACCGGGGGAGGCGCGGACGGTGCCCACGGTGGAGCGAAGGGCCGAGATGAAGGATGGGCCGGCCGTGGCTGGCAGCGGCTAGGCCAGGCAAGGGCAAGGTGCGGCGGGAGGAGATGAGGATGGGCATGGAGGAGGAGATGAGGAGAGGCGGGGCCGGCAGTGGACTTCCGGCGGCAGCGACGGGGGCCGGTGGGTGCAGTTGCCTCCTCCCGATCGGATCGGGAGCGGCATGTGGGGGGTTGATTGCTTTTTTTTAGATCTACGGGTGTGTTTGTAATAATTTTTGAAGTCAGCTTCTTATAGTCTGGCACTACTTGTCATAAAGTGGTCAAACGGGCCAAATCACCCGATCAGTGTCTTTTGCAAAAAGTTTACCAGAAACGCGGTGTCTTTTGCAAAAAGTTAGGGACTAGGTATTTTTCTGCAAATCTAGCCGCAAATGTAGTGGTTTTCTGCAATTAACTCGGTATTTGAGGGACCGTAGGCATTTTGGGGAAGCATGGTGCTGGCAACTAAAATGATGATTTTGGTACGATTCATTATCACTATTCTCATTGGTTTGATAACATCCGTATGTGATTGATAGATCAAGAGTGGGAATATTCTTTGCTATTACAAATCTATCAAGAGCACCGATGTACATCTAGTGTTAGATGCTTATTGACATTTGCAGACCTCTTTTGGCTAACATGTTGTGACAAGCTTCTTGTTGATTCCATTTATGATGGTCCTTTTGTGATGTATTGAGCATTGTAGTTTGTCCTGTTATTAGCTACCCATAAGAGATGTGAGAAATGAAACGGGAAGAAGTGGTGATGCGCAGCCATAGAGTTGAGGTCCAAACCCTACAAAACTCCCCATGACGTGGCTGTCTTCATCTTGTCGGTCAAGCAGAGGCAGCGTCAACCAAATGACTGAGGTCTTTTTTCCCTTGCCGAATTCTGAAACCTTCCACTTCTATATGTGAACTTATTCTTGTTGCCCCAATATTTGATTTTCTTTTTATTGAATAGATAAACGGGGAGATGTGTAAGAAAAAAAGGTGTGCAGATTACTACTTGGCATCACAAGCATTAGGACCATAACAATTAAATCTTTACATCAAGACCCATTATTTTCATTCCATTTGGTAAGCCATGAAGAGACTTTGAGTGCTAGTGGTTCGATTCCACAACAGAATAAAGAATGAAATGATTGAAATTGTGGCTTGCATATTGTCCTTCAACTATGATGAGAGGCATGTAAGCAAACTGGCTAAGGGCCAGTTCTTTTGTAGCTTATTTGGAGCTGTGGAAATAAGTTGCCCCCTACCCAGCTTATTCTAGAAGCCCAAACTAAAATTTTATTTTAGAAGCCTACTAATTCTAAAATAAGTTGGGTGGGGGGCAACTTATTCTAGAAGCCCAAAATAAGCTACAAAAGAACTGGCCCTAAGAGCTATCTCCAACAGCAGCACTATAATAGGGCAGCTGCCTAAAAAACCATTTTTTGCATCACTAGGATGAAAAAACGAGCTCCAACAGCTTCTCTAAATGCAAATATGTGTGGTCCTATTTTAGGGTTGTCATGTCCAAGTGATGTAAATTTGCCTCACACGGCCGCGTACCCAAACGCAAAAATGCATCCGCGCGACTACCCAACTGCCAGCTGGAAGGTCAGCGCGCACAGCCGCTCCGCCTCAGCCTCCGGCGCCACCACACGATTTCAGCCGCCGCCACCACTGTCGCCGTTCCTCTTACGGCCCCAGCCTCGCCGCGTCTCCGTTGACCAACCCCGCCGCTCCAGACGACTGCGGGCTCCCCGCGGCGCGCTGATTTGGGTCCCGCCGTCGCGTCGCATTCCCGAGAGATTCCGGACGGTCACTAACCTTGGGCACCACACTCGCCACCCCGCAGCAGGCCAATGACATGGACTATTAGCTGTCGTATGGTTGCAGTTGACCTCGCGACTGCGGCCACCGAGCCGCGCCGCTTTCTGCGTCGGCCGTTGTCAACGGCGCGGCGTCGGCGTTTTTTGGCCGCCAACTTCATCTGCCGGTAGCTACAAGGCCCTTCTCGACGTCCACGCGACCAATTCGCCCCGGTGCGGCGACCACATAGGCTCCGACGCGCAGCCGGATGGTTTCCTCCTCCTCGCACTCTAGGTGTTTGAGAAATTGTGTACAATGTAATTTTTTTTGCTTCTTTCTTTTCACGTGGAGCAATGAGTAGATGGTAATTATTATTGCATTGTCGATGAGTTCAAGTGATTCATGTTCTCCGTGCGATGATTCCTCGTCCGAAGATGAATATGACATGACCAAAGAGGAGAACATTGCTTTAATTTTGATGATGCACAGGAACAAGAAGTCGAAGCATGGTGGTTCCGTTTTCGGACATGAGGTGATTCAGAGGGATAGGCAAGAGGCGCACAATATATTGATGGGCAACTATTTTTGTGCATCTCCGATGTATCCCCAGCAATACTTTGGGCCCCCGTTTTGGATGTCCACGGGTTTGTTCCATCACATTGCCAACTGTGCGAAGCAACACGATCAGACCTTCGAGCAGAGCAGGAATTGCACTGGAAATCTTGGACATAACACCAACCAAAAGGTGACTACCGCATTGCGCGTGATGGCATATGGTGTTACGGCTGATTTCATTAATGATAAATTGGCAATGGGAGAGAGCAGTTCAAACTTTTATGTCAAGCGATTTGCAAAGGCGGTGGTTGAGGTGTTCGGGCCATAGTATTGAGAGCACCCGGTGCTCAGGACACGGCGAGGCTTTTGGAGATGAACAAAGCCCGTTGATTTCTAGTATGCTTTTGAAGATGATCGGACTGAATCCGGCGCTTTCTTGAGGCGTACCATAACATTCGAGATCCTAATACGCACGAAGATCTTCAAAAAGATCTCATGGAGGTGTGATGGAAATTGCATGGGAAACAACATCCCTAGTTTCATCTTTATGTTCGTTGTATCGTGTGATGTAGTATGTAATAATTTGATGTTGTGGATTGCTGAATTTTATTTTATGTTTGTAGTATTTGTGTTTTACTTGTTTTGGAATTATTTGAGATGAGTTTAATATGAATATGTTCAATATGTATGCAGTTGTAGCTATTGGGGCAGTTTAGTGTCCTATTATAGGGTTGCTATTGGAGGGAAAAAATCAGATGATGCAAAACCAACCTTTTGGTTCCCAATAACTACCTTTTGGTGCCCTATTATAGGGCTGCTGTTGGAGACGATTTAAAGTATTTATTAAACATGAAGTAGGGCCAACAACAAACATCTGACCAACATTTTAGTTGCATCTCGTAAAAAATAGTAGATGCTCGTATAAATTTCACAAACCACCTACTTTGGTGCTAGTTTTGCACATAACACCTACTTTACAGGTTTGTTGCACAAAACACACATATTGGGGTCATTTGTCGCAACTAGGTCTAACCCATCATTTGGGTGTGTTGACACGATTCCTGACAAGTGGGTCCAGTTTGTAAGTGCACCGATGGCAAAAAATCCTATGCTGCAGTTGAGCTGAATTGTTTCCAGATTATTAGTGAGTGCATGTATGATTTACTGGATCTTTTTTGTATGTTTTGAAAATGTTAATTTTGAACAAAAAATTTGAACGAGCCAACTAACATTGCAAACATCTCACAAACCATTGGTCCATATGAGCTACACCTTTTCCTATAATAGTGTTGGTTACATGTGTGATTTACTATAATTGTTTTGCATTTCTTTTGAAAATTTTGAATTTTGAGTAAAAAAATTGAATGAGCTATTGTGGCTATTTATGAATCTTTTTGGATTTGTGTAGCAATCTTGTGTTTTTTCACATGAAAGATTGTGGTGTGGTACTAGCTAGATGTAACAAGTAATGAATCCGGAAAGTTTCAGCTAATTTGGATCACATTATAATGAGATATTGGCAGTCTAAATTGGCTCATTCAATTTTTTTACTCAAAAAATGTAATTTTCAAAAACATGCAAAACAATCCAGTAAATCACACATGTACTCAATACTATTCTGGGGAAAATGCGACTCATTTGTACCAACAGTTTGTGAGATATTTGCAATGTTTTAGTTGGCTCATTCAACTTTTTTGTTCAAAATTTACCATTTTCAAAAATGCAAAAAAAATTCTAGTAAATCATACATGCACTCACTAATAGTTTGGGACAAATTCAGCTCAACTCGAGTAAATGATTGTGAGATATTGACAGATCTAGTTGGCTGCTGATGTGGCCGTTTTTTTGCCACTGGTGCACTTACAAACTAGACCCACTTGTCAGGAATCATGTCAACACACCCAAATGGTGAATTAGACCTAGCTGCAACGAATTACCCCAATATGTGGTGTTTTGTGCAACAAACCTGTAAAGTAGGTGTTCTATGCAAAACTAGCACCAAAAGTAGGTGGTTTGTGCAATTTCCTCATCACTACTACTTTACTATAAAAATCACTGAGTACAACAAATAAAGTTGCACTATTTTCTATGAGCTATAATGTTTGTATATAAAAAGATGGCTCTTTTACAACATTACTTGTCAAAAGAAACCCATGGTTGCAGCTTCTCCGTTGGCTGGTCATAGCCCCAGCACCGCGCCCACACGTCTCGAAGCACATCATCGTGCCGGTTGTAGCACACGGTCCATCATAGCGCACATGATGTCGTCGAGCCGGTTGCTTCTCGCACCGCCCATCGTAGCACGACGTCGTCGTTGTTCCAACACCTCCTCTTGCCAGATGCAGCTCGCGGCCGAGCCGGTTCCAGCATCTCACATCGCCAATCATAACATGATGTCGCCGCTGTCGCAACACCACCCCTCGCCGGATGCACTGTCCCCCGCCCACTGTTTGCAGTTCCTGGCGTGGTCGATTGCGGCTCGGCGTGCTCGCGCTCGTAGCACCACAACTCGTTGTTCACCATTGCAGCTCTCTACAGCACCGCACGATGCACCACCGCACGCCGGTTGCAGCGCCACCACCCGCCGGTGGCAGCATGGAGTGGCGCCTTTAGCTAGACGCAACGCCCATGACCGGGAGGGTTAGGAGGAAGCGGTGATCGGTGGCCATGACGACGTAGATGGCAACGAGTGCCCCACCCATGGCTCTCTGAAGTTCTTGCCCACCCCCTCGCCCTTGTTGATTTGGCAGCCTGGGGAAGAAGGGGAGGATTTTCTCTTCCTGACCACTCTCGTCAAAACTACGACGCAGGGAGTAGGAAGGCAGCGAGACAAGACATGAATTTTGCAACAATGAAGTGCGGCAACGGCGGTCGCCTTTGATTTGTTCATGGCGCATAGAAGAATGAAAATGGGGATAAGGGCATCTCCAAAGCGGACCCTCAAACAGCCTGCAACCGTCTGGACTGCGCGGTCCGGACGTGTTTAGCCATCCAATGCGGGCCTGTATCGGTCCGCCGAGCGGTCCAGACATACTTTTTCTGGCAAACCCAAGACAAACGGGGGGGGGGGGGGGGCTTTGTCGGAGTCCGGACAGCAGCCACGTAGAACTCCGAGACCCTCGGCCCACCCAAAACCCCATCCAAATCCCCTCCCGGACACCACGCCTCCATCCTCCCATTTTCTCTCCTTCAGTTTTTCTCTCTTGCCCTCACCGCCGCTTGATACGTCCAATTTGCATCATAATTTCCTACTGTTATTTATAATGTATTTGGTCATTATTTCACTTTATGATGCAATTATTATGCCTTTTCTCTCTTAATTTGCAAGATTTATATGAAGAGGGAGAATATCGGCAGCTGGAATTCTGGACCTAAAATAACTACAGCAGAGATACCTATTCTACAGAGCTCCAAATGACCTGAAATTTTACGGAGATTTTTTATTGAATATATAAAAAATATTGGAAAAAAGAGATAACAGAGGGGACCCACCAGCTGCCCACAAGGCAACAGGGCGCGCCCCCCCGGGGCGCGCTAAGATGCCTTGTGGGGCCCACAGCTGGCCTCTGGCCCCCTCCTTCTGCTATAAAAGGTCATTTCGCTAAAAAAATAATGAGAAGACTTTCGGGATGAAGCGCCGCCGTCTCGAGGTGGAACTAGGGCAGGAGCACTTTTGCCCTCCGGCGGAGCGATTCCGCTGGGGATACTTGATACGTCTCCAACGTATCTATAATTTTTGATTGTTCCATGCTATTATAGTATCAATCTTGGATGTTTTATATGCAATTATTTTCCATTATATATCATTTTTTGGGACTAACCTATTAACCCAGTGCTCAGTGCCAGTTGCTGTTTTTTGCCTGTTTTTGCCTTTTCAGAAAATCATTATCAAAAAGAGTCCAAACGGAGAAAAAACTTTGGATTAATTTTTTATGGACCAGAAGAGACCCATGAAGCTTCGGGAGAAGACCAGAAGAGTCACAAGGGAGCGACAAGCTCGGGAGGCGCGCCCAGGGGGGTAGGGCGCGCCCCCCAAGCTTGTGGGCCCCTCGTGGCACATCTTGACCTAATTCCAACACTATAAATTCCAAAATATTCCCAATATACCAGAGAGACAGAAGAGAAAACCTTTCCGCCGCCGCAAGCCTCTGTTCTTCCGCGATCCCTTCTGGAGGCCTTTTTCGGTACTCTGCCGGAGGGGGAATCGATCACGGAGGGCTTCTACATCAACCTTGCTGCCCTTCCGATGATGTGTGAGTATTTTACCACAGACCTACGGGTCCAAAGCTAGTAGCTAGATGGCTTATTCTCTCTCCTTGATCTTCAATACCATGTTCTCCTCTATGTTCTTGGAGTTCTATCCGATGTAATCTTCGTTTGCGGTGTGTTTGTTGGGATCCGATGAATTGTGAGTTTATGATCAGATTATTCATGAGAAATATTTGAGTCTTCTCTGAACTCTTTTATGCATGATTGTTATAGCTTTGTATTTCTCTCTGATCTATTGATTTGGTTTGGCCTACTAGATCGATTTATCTTGCAATGGGAGAGGTGCTTTGTGATGGGTTCAATCTTGAAGTGCTCAATCCCAGTGACAGAAAGGGACATGACACGTATTTGTATTGTTGCCATTAAGGATAAAAAGATGGGGTTTAATCATATTGCTTGAGTTTACTTTGTCTACATCATGTCATCTTGCTTAAGGCGTTACTCTGTTTTATACTTAATACCCTAGATGCATGCTGGATAGCGGTCGATGGGTGGAGTAATAGTAGAAGATGCTGGCAGGAGTCGGTCTACTTGTCTTGGACATGATGCCTATATACATGATCATTGCCATGAATCCGTCATAATTATTTTCTTTTCTATCAACTGCCCAACAGTAATTTGTCTACCCACCGTATGCTATGTGTTCAAGAGAGAAGCCTCTAGTGAAAACTATGGCCCCCGGGTCTACTTTTATCATATATTAAAATCCAAAAAATACCTTGCTGCAATTTATTTACTTTTATTTTATTTTGCAATTTACTTTTTATCTTTCACTATCAGAATTAATCCTTGCAAATAACCGCTAAGAGGATTGACAACCCTCTTATTTGCGTTGGGTGCAAGTGTTTGCTTTTGTGTGTGTAGGTGCTGCTAACGAGGTTCTGTGTGGTTCTCCTACTAGATTGATAACCTTGGTTCTTAACTGAGGGAAATACTTATCTCTACTATACTGCATCATCCTCTCCTCTTCGGGGAAATACCAACGAAGTCTACAAGTAGCAGGAAGAATTTCTGGCGCCGTTGCAGGGGAAACATCACCAAAATCTATCAAGTACCTTCGCACAAACTATCATCCACTGGCATTTACTTTATTTGCCTTTTATTTGCATTTGCCTCTCGTTTTCATCTCCCCCACTTCTGAAAGTGTTTTACAAAAACACAAAAATATTCTTGTTTGCTAGTTTGCTTGCTTTGTCACGATGTCTTAAGAAAATAAAAAATTGTGTGACTTTTCCAATACTAATAATAATGATTTTATTAGTACTCCTATTGCTCCTCCTGCCACTAGTGCAGAGTCGTGTGACATTAATGCTGCTTTGCTTAATCTTGTTATGAAAGAACAATTTTATGGTAATCCTAATGAAGATGCTGCATCCCATCTTAATACTTTCGTTGAATTATGCGATATGCAAAAGAAAAAAGATGTGGATAATGATATTGTCAAATTGAAATTATTTCCGTTCTCACTACGAGATCATGCTAAAACTTGGTTTTCATCCTTGCCTAGAAATAGTATTGATTGATGGGATAAGTGTAAGGATGCTTTTATTGCCAAGTATTTTTCCTCCCGCTAAGATTATTTCTGTAAGAAATCAAATTATGAATTTTAAGCAACTTGAACAGGAACATATTGCACAATCTTGGGAGAGAATGAAATTAATGATAAGAAATTTCCCAACACATGGTTTAAGTTTATGGATGATCATACAATTTTTTTATGCGGGACTAAACTTTGTTTCTAGAAATTTGCTAGACTCTGCCGCAGGTGGTTCTTTTATGGAAATTACATTGGGAGAAGCTACAAAACTTCTTGATAATATTATAACAAATTATTCTCAATGGCACACTGAAAGAACTCCAACTTGTAAGAAGGTAAATTCTGTTGAAGAAATTAATACTTTGAGTGATAAGATGGATGCTCTTATGAGATTGGTTGCTAGTAAAAGTTCTCATATTGATCCTAATGATGTGCCATTGTCTACTTTGATTGAGCAAAATAATGATGCTATTGATGTTAATTTTGTCTCTAGAAATAATTTCAACAACAATGCTTATAGGGGTAATTTCAATCCTAGACCGTTTCCTGGAAATTCATCTAATAATTATGGTAATTCCTATGGTAACCCATATAATAATAGGATACCCTCTGATCTTGAAAGTAATATTAAATAATTTATTAATTCTAAAAAAAAAGCAATGCTATGGTAGAGGAAAAATTGAACAAAGTTGATGATATGGCTAGGAACATGGATAGAATTGCTCATGATGTTGAAACTCTCAAAATTAAGATTTTGCCACCCAAGCATGATATAAATGAGTCTATTAAAGCTATCTATGTCTCCATTAATGAATGTAAAGAAAGAACCACTAGGTTGAGAGCTAAGCGAGAATTCTTAGAAAAAGCCATCCCACCCGGTTTCTATCGTAGTAATGATGAAGATATTAAAATGATTGGCGTCACTCCTATTGAATCTTTATTTAGTAACATAAAACTTGATGAAAAGGGGACTGGAGATGAGTCAACTTTAGCTAGAAGGCGTCCCAATTATTTGGAGGGTGATGATCTTAATGATAAAAATGAAAAAAGTGGGTTTGGAGAGGTCAAAACTTTAAATAGTGTTGCACCCACTACTTTGGATTACAAGGACTTTAATTATGATAATTGTTCTTTAATTGAGTGTATTTCCTTGTTGCAATCCATGATTAATTCACCTAATGCCTATGAACAAAATAAAGCCTTCACTAAACATATTGTAGAAGCTATGATAAAAGCTCATGAGGAAAAACTTGAATTAGAAGTTTCAATTCGTAGAAAATTACAAGATGAATGGGAACCTACTATTAAAGTCAAAATTAAAGATTATGAATGCAATGCTCTATGTGATCTAGGTGCTAGCGTCTCTACTATACCAAAATCTTTATGTGACGTGCTAGATCTCACCGATATGGATCCTTGTTCCCTTAATTTGCATCTAGCAGATTCCACTATTAAAAAACCATTGGGTAGAATAAATGATGTGCTTATTCTTGCTAATATAAATTACATGCCTGTGGATTTTATTGTGCTTGATATTGAATGCAATCCGTCTTGTCCCATAATACTTGGTAGGCCCTTCCTACGAACCATAGGTGCTATTATTGATATGAAAGAAGGTAATATAAGATTTCAATTTCCATTAAAGAAAGGAATGGAACACTTCCCTAGAAATAAAATTAAGCCACCATATGAATATATTGTGAGGTCCACCTATGGAATTAATTTGAAGGATGACAACACTTGAAACTATGCATTATGCCTAGCTAGGGGCATAAAACAATAGCGCTTGTTGGGAGGCAACCCAATGAATAAAATATTTTTTTTACTTTCTGTTCCTGCGTGTTTACAAAATTATAGCCTGTGTTCAGATTGTATTTTTATGTTTTAGTTAGTGTTTGTGCCAAGTAATGCCTTTGGGATGATTTGGATGATAGTATAGTTGATGCTGTTTGGAAAACAGAAAGTTTTGCGTCCAGTATTTGATTTTTGATTCTGTACTGGAGCGTCAGAAAAATCTGAAATTTTTAAAAATTATTGGTATATGAATTATTTATGTTTTCCTAAAGTTTCAGAATTTTTGGAGTTACAGAAGTATGGCTTCTAAATAGATCTTTATAGACTGTTCTGTTTTGGACAGATTCTGTTTTTGTTGCATAGTTTGCATATTTTGATGAATCTATGGATCGTATCGGGGGGTAAGAGTCATGGAGAAGTTGGATTACAGTAGAATTATACCAATATTAAATATGAATCAATTTACAACACTACCTAAAGTTCAAGATTTATTTGTTATACTAACGGATCTCACGAGGTTTCTGTTGAGTTTTGTGTGCTGAATTTTTCAAGTTTTGGGTGAGATTACGATGGATAAAGGAATAAGGAGTGGCAAGAGCCTAAGCTTGGGGATGCCCAAGGCACCCCAAGGTAATATTCAAGGAACACTCAAGCGTCTAAGCTTGGGGATGCCCCGGATGGCATCCCTTCTTTCGTCTACAATCTATCGATAACTCACTTGGAGCTATATTTTTATTCATCACATGATATGTGTTTTACTTGGAGCGTCTTATGCTATAGTTTGTTTGCTTTTTAGTTTGTCACAATCATCTTTGCTGAACACACCTTTTTGAGAGGGGCACACATTATTCGTGATTTGTTAGAATACTCTATGTGCTTCACTTATATCTTTTGAGCTAGGCAGTTGCTCTAGTGCTTAACTTATATCTTTTAGAGCACGGAAGTGGTTATATTTTAAAGAAATAGTTGCACTCTCATGCTTCTCACTTATATATTTTTGAGAGTCTAATAAATAGCAGTGGTAATATGCATGTGTTATGAATTTGGTCCTAATATGATAGGTATTCAAGAGGGATATAATAAAAACTTTCATGTAGATCACTGAATATGATAAGTTTGATTCCTTGCAATAGTTTTGCGATATTAAGATGGTAATATGTGGGGGGTGCTAGTAGATAATTGTGGTTTAGTAATAATATTGGTGTTAAGGTTTGTGATTCCCGAAGCATGCACGTATGGTCTGTTGTTATGCTAAGAAGTTGGTGCATGATTTATTATTGATTGTCTTCCTTTGCGTGGCAGTCGGGGGCGCGCGATGGTTAACTCCTACCAACCTTCCCCCTAGGAACATGCGTAGTAGTACTTTGCTTCGAGGGCTAATAAACTTTCGCAATAAGTATGCGAGTTCTTTATAACTAATGTGAGTCCATGGATTATACGCACTCTCACCTTTCCGCAATTTGCTAGCCTCTTCGGTACCATGCATTGCCTTTCTCACATCGAGAGTTGGTGCAAACTTCACCGATGCATCCAAACCCCGTGATATGATACGCTCTATCACACATAAGCCTCCTTATATCTTCCTCAAAACAGCCACCATACCTACCTATTATGGCATTTCCATAGCCATTCTGAGATATATTGCCATGCAACTTCCACCGTTCTTTTTTATGACACACATCACCATTGTCATATTGCTTTACATGATCATATATCTAACATAGTATTTGTGTCTCAGCCACCGTTCATCATTTTTTATACATGTTACACTAGTATCATTGCACATCCTGGTACACCGCCAGAGGCATTCATATAGAGTCATATTTTGTTTTAGTTTCAAGTTGTAATTTTCTTTTGAGTTGTAAGTAAATAGAAGTACGATGATCATCATTATTAGAGCATTGTCCCAGTGAGGAAATAAAAAAAAGAAAAAAAGGGAGGCCAAAAAGAGCCCACGAAAAAAAGGAAAAAAAGAAAGAAAAAAAGAGAAAAAAGGAAAAAAAAGAGGAAAAAATGAGAGAAAAAGAGAGAAGGGGCAGTGTTACTATCTTTTTCCAAACTTGTGCTTCAAAGTAGCACCATGTTTTTCATATAGAGAGTCTCCTATTTTGTCAATTTCATATACTAGTGGGAATTTTTCATTATAGAACTTGGCTTGTATATTCCGATGATGGGCTTCCTCAAATGCCCGAGGTCTTCATGAGCAAGCAAGTTGGATGCACACCCACTTAGTTTTCATGTTGAGCTTTCACACACTTATAGCTCTTAGTGCATCCGTTGCATGGCAATCCCTACTCCTTGCATTGACATCAATTGATGGGCATCTCCATAGCCCGTTGATTAGCCTCGTCGATGTGAGACTATCTTCTTATTTTTGACTTCTCCTTATTAATCTCTACCACCCTATTCTATTCCACCCATAGTGCTGTATCCATGGCTTGCGCTCATGTATTGCGTGGGGGTTGAAAAAGCTGAAGCGCGTTAAAAAGTATGAACCAATTGCTTGGCTAAAACCGGGGTTGTGAATGATAAATACTTGTTAAGAAGATGGAGCATGACAGGATTGAATGATTTTGTAGGGATAATGTTCTTTAGCATTTTTATTTTGAAAGACATGATTGTTTGTTAGTATGCCTGAGTATTGATGTCTTTATATCAAATTATAGACTATTTCTTTGAATCACTCGGATCTTATTATTCATACCGTAAGAGAGATTACATGAAGAAACATGTTAGGTAGCATTCCACATCAAAAATTCTGTTTTTATCATTTACCTACTCGAGGACGAGCAGGAATTAAGCTTGGGGATGCTTGATACGTCTCCAACGTATCTATAATTTTTGATTGTTCCATGCTATTATAGTATCAATCTTGGATGTTTTATATGCAATTATATGCCATTATATATCATTTTTTGGGACTAGCCTATTAACCCAGTGCCCAGTTCCAGTTGTTGTTTTTTGCCTGTTTTTGCCTTTTCAGAAAATCATTATCAAAAAGAGTCCAAACGGAGAAAAAACTTTGGATTATATTTTTCTGGACCAGAAGAGACCCACGAAGCTTCGGGAGAAGACTAGAAGAGTCACGAGGGAGCGACAAGCTCGAGAGGCATGCCCAGGGGGGTAGGGTGCGCCCCCCAGGCTTTTGGGCCCCTCGTGGCACCTCTTGATCTAATTCCAGCGCTATAAATTCCAAAATATTCCCAATATACCAGAGAGACGGAAGAGAAAACCTTTCCACCGCCGTATGCGTCTGTTCTTCCACAATCCCATCTGGAGGCCTTTTTCGGTACTCTGCCGGAGGGGGAATCGATCACGGAGGGCTTCTACATCATTCTTGCTGCCCTTCCGATGATGTGTGAGTAGGTTACCACAGACCTACGGGTCCATAGCTAGTAGCTAGATGGCTTCTTCTCTCTCTTTGATCTTCAATACCATGTTCTCCTCGATGTTCTTGGAGTTCTATCCGATGTAATCTTCTTTTGCGGCGTGTTTGTTGGGATCCGATGAATTGTTAGTTTATGATCAGATTATTCATGAGAAATATTTGAGTCTTCTCTGAACTCTTTTATGCATGATTGTTATAGCTTTGTATTTCTCTCCGATCTGTTGATTTGGTTTGGCCTACTAGATTGATTTATCTTGCAATGGGAGAGGTGCTTTGTGATGGGTTCAATCTTGCGGTGCTCAATCCCAGTGACAAAAAGGGACATGACACGTATTTGTATTGTTGCCATTAAGGATAAAAAGATGGGGTTTAATCATATTGCTTGAGTTTACTTTGTCTACATCATGTCATTTTGCTTAAGGCGTTACTCTATTTTCTACTTAATACCCCAGATGCATGCCGGATAGCGGTCGATGGGTATAGTAGTAGATGCAGGCAGGAGTCGGTCTACTTGTCTCGGACGTGATGCCTATATACATGATCATTGCCATGAATCTGTCATAATTATTTGCTTTTCTATCAATTGCCCAACAGTAATTTGTCTACCCACCGTATGCTATGTGTTCGAGAGAGAAGCCTCTAGTGAAAACTATGGCCCCCGGGTCTACTTTTATCATATATTAAAATCCAAAAATACCTTTGCTGCAATTTATTTACTTTTATTTTATTTTGCAATTTACTTTTTATCTTTCACTATCAGAATTAATCCTTGCAAATAACCGCTAAGAGGATTGACAATCCTCTTATTTGCGTTGGGTGCAAGTGTTTGCTTTTGTGTGTGTAGGTGCTGCTAACGAGGTTCTGTGTGGTTCTCCTACTGGATTGATTACCTTGGTTCTTAACTAAGGAAAATACTTATCTCTACTATACTGCATCATCCTCTCCTCTTCGGGGAAATACCAACGTAGTCTACAAGTAGCAATACTTCCCTCCGGGTGGGGGAAGTGAAATCCATCGACATCACCAACGATCCTCTTATCATGGGAGGACCAATCTTCATCAACATCTTCACCAGCACCATCTCATCTCAAACCCTAGTTCATGTCTTGTATTCAATCTTTGTCCCAAAACCACAGATTGGTACATGTGGGTTATTAGTAGTGTTTATTACATCTTGTAGTTGATGCTAGTTGGTTTATTTGGTGGAAGATTATATGTTCAGATCCTTAACGATATTCAATACCCCTCTGATCTTGAACATGAACATGATTTGTGAGTAGTTACTTTTGTTCTTGAGGACATGGGAGAAGTCTTGTCATAAGTAATCATGTGGATTTGGTATTCGTTTGATATTTTGATGATATGTATGTTGTTGCTTCCTTTAGTGGTGTCGTGTGAACGTCGACTACATGACACTTCACCATACTTGGGCCTAAGGGAAGGCATTGTGGAGTAATAAGTAGATGATGGGTTGCTAGAGTGATAGAAGCTTAAATCCTAGTTTTTGCGTATTCCGTAAGGGGCTGTTTTGGATACATATGTTTCATGCTATGGTTAGATTTATCTTAGTTCTTCTTTCATAGTTGCAGATGCTTGCGAGAGGGGGTAATCATAAGAGGATTGCTTGTTCAAGTAAGAATAGCACCCTAGCACCGGTCCACCCACATATCAAATTATCAAAGTAGCGAACGCGAATCAAATAAACATGATGAAAGTGACTAGATAAGAATTCCCATGTGTCCGCGAGAACACTTTGCTTTATATAAGAGACCGTTCTGGCTTGTCCTTTGCTATAAAAAGGATTGGGCCACCTTGCTGCACTTTTGTTACACTTGTTACTTGTTGCTTGTTACGAATTATCTTGCTACAAAACTATCGGTTACCGCTGCTTTCAGTGCTTGGAGAAAACACCTTGCTGAAAACCGCTTATCATTTCCTTCTGCTCCTCATTGGGTTCGACACTCTTACTTATCGAAAGGACTATGATTGATCCCCTATACTTGTGGGTCATCACCGCTCCACCACCCGGACCGCCACGCCACATCACACCCCTGCCGGAACTCGATGAGTCCGTCACCTCCAACGGCACACCCAGGCTCCACGCCGCTTCTCCTCCATCGCCGCGTAGGTACCATCCACTCCTACGATACTCACCATGCCCGGCAACTGTTCGGTGAATTGCCCGACCTAATTTTTTTGTCCCTTCCTCTTTGAAGCAATGGATTCGGATATGGAGTACATATACGAGCACTATGTTGAGTCATCCGACGAGGAGGATTACACGGATGAGATGACGATAATGCAGGAGGTGCTTGCACACGCGGAGCATGTGGAGGAGCATGTTCTCAATTTTAAGGGATTGATCAAGGGTCATCGAGTGCTCAACCGCAACCAGGCACATGGCCATTTGACTCTGATGGATGACTACTTTGCTCCCGATGCCCTCTTCACTGACAATTTTCGCCGGCGCTTTTGGATGCGCAAAAATGTCTTCGATCATCTCTACCATGGCGTCCAGTCCTTTGATGACTACTTCATCTTGAAGAAGGATGCTGTGGGAAGGATTGGGTTCTTTGGTTATCAGAAGTGCATGGCCGCACCGCGGATGCTTGCATATGGCACGGCCGCTGATTCGTGGGACAGGTACCTACGAATGTCTGAGAGGACATGCGGAGATGCCATGGTCAGGTTTGCAACTGCCGTGGTCGAGGTGTTTGGACCTCAGTATCGGATAGAACCAATTGTGGCAGACACCGACACTACTGCAGACGACCGCTAACGCGACACATGAATCAGAGACCCCGCGACCAAACTGTGTGCGATGCATGAATCGCAAACGGTGTCGTAAAAAACCGTCACCAATAAGACGAAATGTTTGCGATGCCGGAGACATAAAAAATGATTCAGATTAGAGACGCTTGTGCGATACGTGGTATACAGTTAATGCATATGAACTGTTTGCGATAAGCCAGAACAACAAACACGGTCAGCTAGTTCATGGTTTGTGCGATACACGGCATACAGTTCACTCGGATGAACTATTTGTGATTACGCAACACAACAGAAACGGTAGACATATCAAGGTGTGTGCGATATACGGCATGCGGTTAACTCGGATGAACTATTTGTGATTACCCAACACAACAGATACGGTTCAAATTAACAAGATGTGTGTGATACGCGACAAGCAGGTCAGTAATCCGAAATGTGTGGGAAGACCGATAACAACACAGACGATTCCTGCTAATAACCCGTGTGTGTTGTTGGCAAACGCTTGCTGGTAAACAATTGTCAGCAATTGACGAAATCATCACTGACGGGTTCCGTAGTTTAATCCGTGTGCGATGTGATTTGCTCAGTCTGCACAACATCTACGCTCTCTGTGTACAGAACAATATTATTTTGTGTGAATAGTGTGCTCTATTGGGCACACGAGATATATGGATCACACCCGTGGGCAAGCAATGTGCGCGCACGCGTCATGCTAGCTCGCGCTTCCTTCTATGCTAAGTTTCCATTAATTGATGGCATTTTATGAACACGCCACCATTTCCCGCCATTTCCCCATCGATTTTCCGCCGCCACCCAGCGATTGCGCATAAGCCTAGGCGGCCCGTGACACACCGAGGCACAAGCGCAGCCTATAGCCCGTCTAGCTACCTTTTCCAAGCATGCCAACCCACCGAAGCGCCGCCTCTGCCATCAACCTCCTCGACGAGGTAAACGAGCAGGCGCCACGGCCCGTCGAGGGCAAGGGCGTCCCCGGCAACGCGATGGACGACGTCGTGCTGCGCGTCATCACCAGGGTTGAGCAGACCCATGGCGGACAGCGCTTCAGCGCCGCGGATCAAGAAAGGCAACTCAGCGCCGAGAGACTCCAGCTCAATGCACAACATGATCGGTGGTGCCCCGCAGTGCAAGATAGTCACGTCCGCGCCGATTGGCTGCGGCTCGCACAGCAAGAGCGAGAGGCGTGGCGCGCCGCACAGCAAGAGCGATTCCATCGGCGCTTGCCTGCTGTCGACAGGGCATTGCAGCTGGCTACACGGCCCGTTAGTAGCCCCATTCCTCGCCAGGAGTGGGCAGAGGCCGTCTGCGCCGTACTAGCACCAGAGGCCGGCCGCGCCGTGCTTGCACCGAACGGTGGCCACACCATTCGTATGGGTCGCGCCGTTCACCTTGTCCGCGGCCCTCTCAATGCCAACGGGCTGGTCGCTAGGCTCGAGCGCCTCCTTGGCCCAGGTGTCCACATAGGCGCAGTAGAGGAACATGGCCGTCGCATCCTCGAGCTGGTGATCTCCGATGAAATAGCCAACTTGGAGCTCGAGATCGCGCTCCAGATGTACCGCGAGCGTGTCAACTGCTTGGACAAACGCCTGCACGAGTTCAGGCAGAGGCAAGAGCTACCGTAGGCAAGGGTGGTGGTCATGGACGCATTTTATTTTGTTGAGTCATTTCGACGTTGATCGCTATGTATTCCCAACAATCATAATATTGCTCTGTTTCAATGTGTGTACTCTGTTTTCCGTTCTTATATATTGTACAGCTAGATAGATATTAGTATGAAAATGAACAATACGTGATGATACTTAACTGGGATCCCATACTTAACTACTAAGTACAATGCATAAAATTGAAAATGAACAATACTAAAACTAATAATCCCTCCTTATGCAGCTAGTATTCCGGCAGCCCCTCAATAGCAGATCCCTAGTGCGCGGCGGCTTCCCAGCGCGGAGGGAGTTCTCCGCTTCCTCCACCTCGCAGCGCTTGACGTGTCGATCTGCCTCTTGCTGGCGGACGCGCGCGAATGATCTTGCCATTTCGGTGGGCGCCCATAGGAGCTCCTCATCGGTAGCACGCTGGAGCTTATCGGCCCACCTCCACACAGCGATGAGGTGCCTAGCGCCTTTGGCCTTCCTGGTGAAGTACCGGCCGTCTTCGTACACCTCGTCCGCATGTCGACGTGCCCGCCGCCAAAGCTCCAGCGGCTCCTTTTCCCAGGCGGCTTCACGGTCTTCACAAGCCGCGTGGTACCTGGCTTCCTCCTCCGCCATCTCCTTCTTGAACGCCACTTGCCTGGCTTTCTCAGCCGGCTGCAGCGCCTTCCACAGACAAAGATTGTACTGGCCCCAAAACCACTCCAAAGTTAGGGGTTCCGGCGCAACCTTGTCAGGTGGCGCGTAGGGGTCCTCCTCGTCGCTGCTCTGCGCCTGGATGTCCTCGCGGGGCGGCGCCTCCTCCTTGACGGGTGGGCAGATCGTCGGCGCCATGGCAGAGTTTTGTGAGAGAGAGGGGGGGCGAGCGAGGAGAGAATGTAGATGAGAATGCAGGCGGGACGACGTGGGCGGGGTAGTATTTATTGGCGGCTAGAATCTAGATTGACGGGAGCAGTAGAAGCGCCGGTGGCCGGAATTTACGAGTACTATAGCTTGAATTACACACGATTCCCGCATCAAAATCTGTGTGTGAAATAAATCGCTGACGGTTCCCAAGACTGCACCACGTCTGATTAATAACCCGCGCCACTCACCTTCCAAACCTCGCGGCGCGAAACAGAGTGCCAATCATGGGGGGCACAGTTGTCTTGCCAGATATTTGCATTTTCTTTCCAAATGTTTTGCATGAATGCTTATTTCGTGTTACCATGATATTGTTGGAAAATGTATTACATAAATGATTTTTCCAACCCATGATGATATTCTGTTGCATGTACATGTAGTTCAAATTTGAATTACGACTGTTAAATGGTTAGAAACTCACTTAATGTCTTAAAAATGTCAAATAACCCCTGAAAAATTCCAAATTTTAACATGAAAGTTGTATTCGTGGATGTTAACGGTAGAAAAAAAATGCCAAGTCATAAGAGGAAGCCACTATCGGTTCATCATCAAACATGCATATTCTTCCCTCTCAGAACCACGAGTCTTCTCGTGAGATGCTCCGATCTGTGAAAGGTGTGTGCCAAAACTTTCCTCAAAGTAGCCAATTCTTTTACCACAGTATCTTGGTGCCATTTCATGAAATCAAGCAAGGTTTCATGTATTTCTGATCATTTTTGATTTTTTTGGAATTTAAAAGCCATGGTTTTCACTGTTTGTGTCCAAGCCTTGACACCAATATGTTTGAAAATTCCTTCCAATTTACTGCACAGGGCATTAACTCGCACACAAGGACACAAATATGATTTTCCAACCCATGATGGTTTGCCGTTGCATGTACATGCAGTTCAAATTTGAATTACGGCCATTATATGGCTAGAAACTCACTTAATGTCTTAAAAAGGTCAAATCAACACCAAAAATTTCAAAAATTTAACATGACCGTTGCATTAGTGCATGTTAACGGTAGAAAAAAATTCAGGGTCATACGAGGAAGCGAGCGCCGGTTCGTTATCAAACATGCATTGTTCCCTCTCGGAACCACATGTCTTCTCGCGAGATGCTCCGATTTGTGAGAGGTGTGTGCCAAAACTTTCATCAAAGTGGCCAATTCTTTTACCACAACAACTTGGTGCCATTTCATGAAATCAAGCAAGGTTTCATGTATTTCTGATCATTTTTGATTTTTTTGGAATTTAAAAGCCATGGTTCTCACTGTTTGTGTTCAAGCCTTGACACCAATATATTTGAAAATTCCTTCCAATTTACTGCACATGGCATTAACTCACACACAAGGACACAAATACGATTTTCCAACCCATGATGGTTTGCCGTTGCATGTACATGCAGTTCAAATTTGAATTACGGCCATTATATGGCTAGAAACTCACTTAATGTCTTAAAAAGGTCAAATCAACACCGAAAATTTCAAAAAGTTAACATGACCGTTGCATTAGTGCATGTTAACGGTAGAAACAAATTCAGGGTCATACGAGGAAGCGAGCGCCGGTTCGTCATCAAACATGCATTGTTCCCTCTCGGAACCACGTGTCTTCTCGCGAGATGCTCCGATTTGTGAGAGGTGTGTGCCAAAACTTTCGTCAAAGTGGCCAATTCTTTTACCACATCATCTTGGTGCCATTTCATGACATCAAGCATGGTTTCATGCATTTCTGATCATTTTTGATTTTTTTTGGAATTTAAAAGTCATGGTTCTCACTGTTTGTGTCCAAGCCTTGACACCAATATGTTTGAAAATTCCTTCCAATTTACGGCACAGGGCATTAACTCGCACACAAGGACACAAATATGATTTTCCAGCCCATGCATGATGGTTTGCCGTTGCATGTACATGCGGTTCAAATTTGAATTACGGCCATTATATGGCTAGAAACTCACTTAATGTCTTAAAAAGGTCAAATCAACACCGAAAATTTCAAAAATTTAACATGACCGTTGCATTAGTGCATGTTAACGGTTGAAAAAAATTCAGGGTCATACGAGGAAGCGAGCGCCGGTTCATCATCAAACATGCATTGTTCCCTCTCGGAACCATGTGTCTTCTCGTGAGATGCTCCGATTTGTGAGAGGTCTGTGTCAAAACTTTCGTCAAATTGGCCAATTCTTTTACCACTGCATCTTGGTACCATTTCATGACATCAAGCAAGGTTTCATGTATTTTTTTTATCATTTTTGATTTTTTTGGAATTTAAAAGCCATGGTTCTCACTGTTTGTGTCCAAGCCGTGACACCAATATGTTTGAAAATTCCTTCCAATTTACTGCACAGGGCATTAACTCGCACACAAGGACACAAATATGATTTTCCAACCCATGATGGTTTGCCATTGCATGTACATGCAGTTCAAATTTGAATTACGGCCATTATATGGCTAGGAACTCACTTAATGTCTTAAAAAGGTTAGATGAACCCTGAAAAATTCCAAATTTTAACATGACAGTTGTATCAGTGCATGTTAACGGTACAAAAAAATTCGAACAATTTCCATCACCATCCGTTGCTAGTGTACTCCAAATTAGTCTGCCGAAGGTAATTAAAAAATGGACTACATCGCACACAGTTGGTTATAAGAACCGTTTGCTATGAAAATTCGCGGGTCTTTTTATGTCTTCCTCCATAAGCTTCGCCGAATTCGTCTGCTCAAGCGCTGTTCACCCCCGAATTCTCGAGTCCCCGATACCCATTCCCCATCCCCTTCTTGCAAAGAATGATGCCGTGGAGATGCTTCGTGAGGGCCCGTACGGTCGCCGGGTCCTCCCCGAGCGGCTCCGCCTCCGCCAAGAGTGCGGCCGCCTACGTCGAGAGCACGGCCGCATTCGCATTGAGCGCGACCACATCCGCCGAGAGGGCGTCTGCGGCAGCCGACAGGGCAGCTGCAGCAGCCGAGACGGCAGCAGCAGCTGCTGCGATGGCAGCTGCAAACGCCGAGAGTGCTCGAGCAACCGTCCGTGCCATGGAGGTCGCCCTGGCTCGGGTCGAGGCCATCCACGCCCAGGTCGAGGACGCCCACGCCAAGATATTCCAGGCCTCCTCAGAATCCAGCATGCACCCCACGTCCAAAAAGGTGGCGGAGATGCTTGTCGACGATGCGGCGACGGAGGCCATGGAGCCCCTGCTTCCTCATGAGATCGTCGAGTGGGAGCTGGAGATGTAGGAGGCGGCGGAGATCGAGGAACGCCGGGAGGAGGAGTTGCGCGTGGCTAAGGAGGAGGTAGACAGCCGCCTATCCATCGAGGAATTGGCGGTGGAGTACCAACGCGAGCTCTCGCGCCGCCACTACTACGAGTACTACAACCTTGAGGGTGGCACCGAGGACGAGGACGAGGACGATGACGCGGTTGACTTCAGCCTGGGGGACGCGGAGTCTACCAGCAGCGGCATGTCGCTAGGATAAGTCATCGACATCCCATCTTACACTGGTGAGGCATAGGGCGGCGGCGCGTCGGCGGCGGCTTTGTTTAAATTATGCGTACTTAGCCTTTGTTTATAACGCTGGTCTTTTGTTAGAGCAATGTTTAGGTCAACTGGCTCTCTTTAATTACTAAAATTGCTTGATTCAGTAAGTGTGGTCCGTGTGCTGTAGGCTCTTTTGTGTACCCCCCAAATTAGCAAGTGATGTTAAATATGCAATGATGTGGATGAGCACTGTACCCAGGGAAATTTCCACCAAAATTTGAGTGCTCAAACTCATCGCATGCGCGTAAAGCGGAAGAATCGTTTGCGATGCAAACATTTGTTCAAAGTGAAAGGTGTCCGATGACACTGCGCCCCAAGTTTCGCCCCCCCACCTTTCAAATTTTTTTGCCTACTGCCGAAATATCTAACTCTTCCCCCCCTTCCCACCCCCTTTTCTCCCCGACCACAAGCCACATTTCTCCTGTTTACTCCTTCCTTCCTTCCCAAGCTATAGCCGCTTCCTCGCTTGCTTTCCTCGCTCTCTCCGTCTCGCATCCGACCGCCGCGGACGCCATGGTCTTCTTTGACCTCTCCAGCGGTTCCTCCTCCTCCGACGAGTATGTCACCAGCCGGGTATGCCTCTCTCCTCTCTCTCGCCCCCCTAGGCTTAGGGTTCTGATTTGTAATAAAGAATTTTAACCCGGAGACCGATTTGAGCCATTTGTTCCTCTTGTAGCTCCCTAGGACCATCACTTGCAAGGAATGGAGTGGGGTAGCTGAAGATCTGCCTGCTCGTTGTCACCATCAATCTCCATGCGTGAAGTTAGTGGCTTTTGAATCCGTGGATAGCGGGAGGAAGTTTCTGGCATGTGCAGAGAAGGTTAGCCCCACTTTCGTTGTTACAAATCATTTGTTAGATGTGATTCAGACACTGTCACTGTGCTATGTTAATATGGATGTGATTAAGACACTGTCAAAGTTTCTACCTAGTATCTAAAAATGTTGCCATCTCATCAGCGGTGCCCTGAGAAAATTATTTGGCACCGCTTCAGCAGTTTGTGCACCCAACTTTGCTCCACACATCCGAGCAGCCAAGCAGTAAAATACTAATACTTTATGGCAGGAAGGAACTGGGCATCGGAGCAACTAGGTGCTCTAGTTCCCTGAATTTTTCCTCTGGCAATGACTCGGCAGTGCAGGATACCGGTGCCAAATGTAGCAACAGTTGATTTGACACCGGTTTTGGCCTACACAGTGGAGGGCCTTTATTGGTATTAGTTCTATGTTATTAATTTTGTGCATGTACATACCTGTTAGTATTAGTTTGATGGCATTGAAACACTGTCGATGTGTGATGTCTACTACACAACTTATTCTTGTAGACTCGTGTTGGGCCTCCAAGCACAGAGTTTTGTAGGACAGTAGCAATTTTCCCTCAAGTGGATGACCTATGGTTTATCAATCCGTGGGAGGCGTAGGATGAAGATGGTCTCTCTCAAACAACCTTGCAATCAAATACAAGAAATCTCTTGTGTCCCCAACACACCCAATACAATGGTAAATTGTATAGGTGCACTAGTTCGGCGAAGAGATGGTGATACAAGTGTAGTATGGATAGTAGATATAGGTTTTTGTAATCTGAAAATATAAAAACAGCAAGGTAGCAAGTGATAAAACGGAGCACAAACGGTATTGCAATACTTAGAAACAAGGCCTAGGGTTCACACTTTCACTAGTGCAATCTCTCAACAATGCTAACATAATTGGATCATATAACAATCCCTCAACGTGCGATAAAGAATCACTCCAAAGTTCCTATTAGCGGAGAACAAAAGATAGAAATTGTTGTAGGGTACGAAACCACCTCAAAGTTATCTTTTCCGATCAATCTATTGAGCCATCCCTATAAGTGTCATGAACAGCCATAGAGTTCATACTAAAATAACACCATATGATACGCATCAACCAACTCTAATGTCACCTAGATACTCCAATGTCACCACAAGTATCCGTGAGTCAATTATACGATACGCATCAAACAACTTTAGATTCATAATATTCAATCCAACACAAAGAACTTCAAAGAGTGCCCCAAGATTTCTACCGGAGAAAGTAGGACGAAAACGTGCATCAACCCCTATGCATAGATTACCCCAATGTCACCTCGGGATTCCGCGAGTTGAGTGCCAAAACATACATCAAGTGAATTAATATAATACCCCATTGTCACCACGGGTATTCATATGCAAGATATACATCAAGTGTTCTCAAATCCAACAAAGTATTCAATCCAATAATAGTGAAACCTCAAGGGTAAAAACTCAATTCATCACAACAAGATAGAGAGGGAGAAACATCATACGATCCAACTATATTAACAAAGCTCGCGGTACATCAAGATCGTGCCAAATCAAGAACACGAGAGAGAGAGAGAGAGAGCTCAAAAACATAGCTACTGGTACATACCCCTAGCCCCGAGGGTGAACTACTCCCTCCTCGTCATGGAGACTGCCGGGATGATGAAGATGGCCTCCGGTGATGATTCCCCCCTTCGGCAGGGTGCCGGAACAGGGCTCCAGATGGTATTTCGAAGGTACAGAGGCTTGCGGCGGCGGAGTCCAAAATCTAGGGTTATTTCTGGGGGTTGCTCTATTTATAGGATTTTTGGCATTGGAATCTCGCGAAGATGGGCTAAGTTGGGCCCACGAGGCACCATGGCACCATACCCCCCCGGCGCGCCCAGGTGCCTCGTGGGCACCTCGTGGCTCTTCTGGTCCTCCCACGAAGCTTCCTGGTTCTCTTTTGTTCCAAAAAAATCATCAAAAAGTTTCGCTGCATTTGGAGAATTTTTATTTCTGCACAAAAAAAACACCACGGTAGTTCTGCTGAAAACAGCGTCAGTCCGGGTTAGTTCTAATCAAATCATACCAAAACCATATAGAATTGTTATAAACATGGCATGAATACTTCATAAATTATGGATATGTTGGAGACGTATCAGCATCCCCAAGCTTAATTCCTGCTCGTCCTCGAGTAGGTAAATGATAAAAGAAATAATTTATGAAGTGTGAATGCTAGCATAGTGCATAAGTTTGATCAATGATAATTTCAATCACTTTTCCTAGCATCATAACAACAACTCTTTCTCATAAAAGTCATCATGATAAAGTAGCAATCAATTCACATGTTATGGTTCAAACAATGCATTCTCTTGAAACTTAACAACCTATGTTCTTAGTCACCAAACAATTGCAATTCAACTTAATTTCAACAAAGTCTAAGTAAGAGCTCCACATACTCAATTATCATATAGTCTTCTATGATTGCTAGTACTCAAAGCATATTTTTAGAACAAATAGCATCCATCGAACATAGAGAAAGATAGGGGCTTAATGTTTCGCCTCCCAACTTATTTATCATAGAGATAATTGTCAACAATAATAATTCATGATCAAATATATTTGACTGACCATATGTGCCTGGATCTTTCCCCACCACATGATGCTTGCCAACTAAAGAATAATTGAGGTTGAAATGAGAAGTAATACTATTGACTCTTGCATAAAAGTAAATACATAAAGTAAAAGATAGGCCCTTCGCAGAGGGAAGCAGAGGTTGTGATGCGCTTTTTATTTTTGGATGTGCAAGCTCTTAATGCAAAGGAACGTCACGTTATATTGCCCCTTGTGATAGAAACCTTTATTATGCAGTCCGTCGCTTTTATTTCTTTACCATCACAAGTTCGTACAACGCTTATTTTCCCTTGCAATAAAAGATCATACATATTTTAGGAACAATTTTTATTGCCTTTTGCACCGATGACAACTTACTTGAAGGATCTTATTCAATCCATAGGTAGATATGGTGGACACTCATGGGAAGAAACTGGGTTTAAGGGTTTTTGGATGCACAAGTAGTATCTCTACTTAGTACGAATTTTTGGCTAGCAAAAGATCCTAAGCAAGCACCACATGTTGGAGGATCCATAACAATATAACTTCTGTGCAAATATACCCAAACATAACTCATTACGTTGTCTTCCTTGTCCAACTTCAACTAATTTGCTCAAGTTTGAAAATAATTAATGGGTATTCACAATCATAAAAGATGTCCAAGATAATATATTTATATGTGGAAGTTCTCTTCCTTATACTAATCATTCATGAATTGCTTGTATGACCAATATTGTGATTGTCAAGCTTCAATAGATTTCACTTTCTAACCCAAATGTGAAACTACTACTAGACATGATACAAGCATATGAAGCACATATAATTTGAACTTTATGATATTCAATTCATTCAACAATTTACTCATAGGATATAAGTGAAGAACAAGAGTAAATGACAAACTACTCCAAAAAGATATAAGTGAAGACCAAATGAGTAGTTAAGTAAATAGGTAGCTATGTGAGGACTCTCTCTCATTTAAAATTTCAGATCTTGATAATTTTATTCAAACAGCAAAGAAAACAAAATAAAATGACATTCCAAGAATAGCACATCTCATGTGAAGAAGCAAAAACTTAGGCTAACCGATAGGTGTTGATGAAGAAAGGTGGGATGCCCCCAAGTTTAGTTGCTTGAGACTTCTTAGAATAAATACTTGAGATGCTGGGCATCCCCAAGCTTGAGCTCTTGTGTCTCCTTAATTCCTCTCATATCACGGTTTCTCCTAAATCTTAAAAACTTCATCCACACAAAACTCAACAAGAACTCGTGAGATAAGTTAGTATAAATCAACTCAAAACCTTAACATTCTCTACTGTAACAAATCACTAAAATTATAATTAAACATTGCATACTAAATTCCTCTGCATATTTAATACTCCTATCCTCAAATAGAATCATTAAACAAGCAAACATATGCAAACAATGCAACCAAAACCGAAATCTGCCAAAACAGAACAGTCTGTAAAGCGGGATTTAACATTCATACTTCCCTAACTCAAAAAATACTGAAAAATTACCACGTGACATAGAACTCATGCATTCTTACTGTGTAAAAATTTAAGATTTTTTATCATTTTCTGACTATTCAGGAATATTCTGGACATAACAGAAAACTTTCTGTTTTCAAACAGCAACACATGAACTTGCAAACTGAGCATGGTAAAGGCTATAATTGGCATTTTATTGAACTAAAAGATACAAAACATTATTATAAATAACAGAAAGCAAATCCAACTAAAATAAAATGACGCTCTAAGCAAAACACATATCATGTGACAAATAAAAATACAGCTCCAAGTAAGGTTTCCGATAATGTTGAAGACGAAAGAGGGGATGCCTTCCGGGGTATCCCCAAGCTTAGACGCTTGAGTCTTCCTTGAATATTACCTTGGGGTGCCTTGGGCATCCCCAAGCTTAGGCTCTTGCCACTCCTTATTCTCCTCATATCGATATCTCACCCAAAACTTGAAAACTTCAATCACATAAAACTTAACGGATCTTGTGAGATATGTTAGTATGATAGAAATAAATCATCCACCTAGGTACTGTCAAGACAAGTTTCATAATTGTTCTCAAATAATTACTACTGTATTATATCATTTCCACAATTTATATTACTCAATATAAGCTATGGAAACACTAAAACAAGCAAACTATGCACCGAAAACAGAATCTGTCAAAAACAGAACAGCATGTAGTGAGTGATTTAAAAACCATACTTCTGTTCCTCCAAAAATTCTGAAAAATTAGGAAAACGTGAAAATTTTGTAACACAAATGCTCTGTAAAAATTTCAGAATTTTATCATGCTCCAGTATAGAATAGAAATTCTAGCACTGGATGCAAAAGTTTCTGTTTTTGCACAGAATCGAATCAACAAGTATCCACACTATCCCAAAGGCTTTACTTGGCACATTATCGAAACAAAACATATAAAACATGATTAATACAGTAGCTTAATCATATGAACACACAAAATCAATAGGATTAAATATTGGGTCGTCTCCCAACAAGCGCTTTTCTTTAATGCCTTTTTAGCTAGGCATGATGATTTCAATGATGATCACATAAAAGTAAGGAATTGAAACACAAAGAGAGCATCATGAAGCATATGACTAGCACATTTAAGCCTAACCCACTTCCTATGCATAGGGATTTTGTGAGAAAATATTTTATGGGAGCAAGAATCAACTAGCATAGGAAGGCAAAACAAGCATAACTTCAAAACTTTCAATACATAGAGAGGAAACTTGATATTATTGCAACGCCTACAAGCATATGATCTCTATCATAATAATTTTCAGTAGCATCATGAATGAATTCAACGATATAGCTATCACATAAAGCATTCTTTTCGTGATCCACAAGCATAGAAATTTTATTACTCTCCACATAACCAAATTTATTCTCATGAATAGTAGTGAGAGCAAATTCAATGAAATAACTATCATATGATACTTGATTGGCATTATCCAATTGAAAATTAAAATCATGATGACAAGTTTCATAGTTATCATTATTTTTTATAGCATACATGTCATCACAATAATCTCATAGATAGCAACTTTGTTGTCATAATCAATTGAAATCTCTTCCAAAATAGTGGATTCATCATTAAATAAAGTTGTGACCTCTCCAAATCCACTTTCATAATTATTACAATAAGATTCAACACCCTCCAAATCAGTGGGATCATTATTAGATAAAGTTGACACTCTTCCAAACCTACTTTCATCAATATAATCATCATAAATAGGAGGCATGCTATCATCATAATAAATTTGCTCATCAAAACTTGGGGGACTAAAAATATCATCTTCATCAAACATAGCATCCCCAAGCTTGTAGTTTTGGATATCATTAGCGTCATGGATATTCAAAGAATTCACACTAACAACATTGCAATCATGCTCATCATTCAAGGACTTTATGCCAAACATTTTGTTGAATTCTTCTTCTATCAATTGAGCATAATTTTTCGCTCCATCACTTTCAAGAAAAACATTATAAAGATGAATAATATGAGGCAACCTCAATTCAATTTTTTTGTAGTTTTCTTTAATAAACCGAACTAGTGATAAAACAAGAAACTAAAAGATTCAATTGCAAGATCTAAAGATATACCTTCAAGCACTCACCTCCCCGGCAACGGTGCCAGAAAAGAGCTCGATGTCTACTACACAACTTATTCTTGTAGACTCGTGTTGGGCCTCCAAGCGCAGAGGTTTGTAGGACAGTAGCAATTTTCCCTCAAGTGGATGACCTAAGGTTTATCAATCCGTGGGAGACGTAGGATGAAGATGGTCTCTCTCAAACAACCCTGCAATCAAATACAAGAAATCTCTTGTGTCCCCAACACACCCAATACAATGGTAAATTGTATAGGTGCACTAGTTCGGCGAAGAGATGGTGATACAAGTGTAGTATGGATAGTAGATATAGGTTTTTGTAATCTGAAAATATAAAAACAGCAAGGTAGCAAGTGATAAAACGGAGCACAAACGGTATTGCAATGCTTAGAAACAAGGCCTAAGGTTCATACTTTCACTAGTGCAATCTCTCAACAATGCTAACATAATTGGATCATATAACAATCCCTCAACGTGCGATAAAGAATCACTCCAAAGTTCCTATTAGCGGAGAACATAAGATAGAAATTGTTGTAGGGTACGAAACCACCTCAAAGTTATCTTTTCTGATCAATCTATTGAGCCATCCCTATAAGTGTCACGAACAGCCATAGAGTTCGTGCTAAAATAACACCATATGATACGCATCAACCAACTCTAATGTCACCTAGATACTCTAATGTCACCACAAGTATCTGTCAGTCAATTATACGATATGCATCAAACAACTTCAGATTCATAATATTCAATCCAACACAAAGAACTTCAAAGAGTGCCCCAAGATTTCTACCGGAGAAAGTAGGACGAAAACGTGCATCAACCCCTATGCATAGATTACCCCAATGTCACCTCGGGAATCCGCGAGTTGAGTGCCAAAACATACATCAAGTTAATTAATATAATACCCCATTGTCACCACGGGTATTCATATGCAAGATATACATCAAGTGTTCTCAAATCCAACAAAGTATTCAATCCAATAAAAGTGAAACCTCAAAGGTAAAAACTCAATTCATCACAACAAGATAGAGAGGGAGAAACATCATACGATCCAACTATATTAACAAAGCTCGCGGTACATCAAGATCGTGCCAAATCAAGAACACGAGAGAGAGAGATCAAACACATAGCTACTGGTACATACCCCTAGCCCCGAGGGTGAACTACTCCCTCCTCGTCATGGAGACCGCCGGGATGATGAAGATAGCCTCCGGTGATGATTCCCCCCTCCGGCAGGTTGCCGGAACAGGGCTCCAGATGGTATTTCGAAGGTACAGAGGCTTGCGGCGGCGGAGTCCAAAATCTAGGGTTATTTCTGGTGGTTTCTCTATTTATAGGATTTTTGGCGTTGGAATCACACGAAGATGGGCTAAAATGGGCCCACGAGGCACCATTGCGCCATACCCCCTGGCGCACCCAGGTGCCTCGTGGGCACCTCGTGGCTCTTCTGGCCCCCCCACGAAGCTTCCTGGTTCTCTTTTGTTCCAAAAAAATCGTCAAAAAGTTTCGCTGCATTTGGAGAACTTTTATTTCTGCACAAAAAACAACACCACGGTAGTTCTGCTGAAAACAGCGTCAGTCCGGGTTAGTTCTAATCAAATCATACCAAAACCATATAGAGTTGTTATAAACATGGCATGAATACTTCATAAATTATAGATACGTTGGAGACGTATCACTGTGCTGTTGCAGTTATATTTAGCTTCCTCATAAAATGGTCAATTTGTTATTATAGTACCTGACTAAGAACTTAATTATAGCTTGTGATGTTCCTGGATTTAGTTGTTGTCTCAGTAGCAATTAATTCATTTGCACATTGAACTTTTTGAGAAGATATGTCATAATAAACGTGTTTCTTCAGTTTTTCAAAATATGTATGTGGTGATTTTCTATGTTGCTAGAAATCCATTTTCCCTACAACTGTAACTGATTTAGTTTTAAATATTATAGGATGAATGGAAGTGTTCTTACCTGGAGTGGGTTGATCAAGAGTGGCCACCGTCTTTGAAGATGTGCCTAGCAAAGCTCTGGAGCATGTTTAAGGAAGAGAATAGAGATAGGCTTAGAGAAAATGTTGTCAACGCTGAAGAATATTTCTAGGTACTGGAAAAAGATGAAGATGGAGAATGAGCTCAGATTTTTTAAATTAGACTTTGCTAAGATGGTGTTTGCGAAGGAGGAGGCACTTTCCCAGTTGGTCAGTGCAAAACAGGTTCTTACTGAACTGAAAGCAGAGGTGGAGAAGACTAATTTGGTTGATCATGCATCAGTCGATTAGGGAAATGAATATATTGTTCTAATATTGTGCTTATGAAGGTGAACTAGCTATATGTTGTACTGTGCTGTTTTCACGTACCTGTCGTACTGTGATGTTATATTATATTTATGTGCCTGATCTGAAATTGGCAAACATCTATTCGATACGAAATGTGATTTTGCTTAATACTGGAATTATTAATAGTAAACTAATAAACCTGCTAAATGGGTCATGGAACTTTACAAACGGTTCTAGCAGCAAAAGCGTGTGTGATATACTTGAATAACGCAAACGGTTTACGGAGGCAGAGCATGTGTGATCGTTTGTCTGGGATTCACTGTGTGGGATGTACATACGAACGAAAACGATTGGGCATGTATAATTGTATGCGATGGCTCGCCCGATCGCACACTAGCTCATTTTGCCCAGCATGTGTGACCGGAGGACCTATCCCCGACGGTTTCTGGGTCGTGTGGGAAGGACCCCCCTATCGCACACACATGCAAGGCGACGGCTTAAAACTACGTCGCAGAAAGGGGTTAAAAACCATTTGTATAGCAGGTCGCTGCACCAGTGCGAGAGGATCTTGGCAATCTCGGAAGCAAGAGGGTGGCCAGGTTTGCTCGGATCTCTAGACTGCATGCCACTTTATTTGGCATGCCCGGGTCTCACAATGACATCAATGTGCTGCATCGATCACCATTATTTGCTACGATTGGAATCGGCTGAAACTGGTATTTCACTAGAAATTTTATCCTGTGAATTTGGTTCATCATGATCGGAATTATATATATAATTGTTGGCCTCGTGAAGGAGAAAGTATCGCTCAAGCTTGGGGGAGGCTTAAGTTTATGATGCACACATGCCCCAATCATGAGCTCTCAAGAGAAATAATTATACAAAACTTTTATGCTCAGCTTTCTTGTAATGATCAATCCATGCTCGAGACTTCTTCTATTGGTTCCTTTATAAAGAGAACTATTGAATTTAAATGGGATCTTCTGGAAAGAATTAAACGCAACTCTGAAGATTGGGAAATCGACAAAAGTAAAGAGTCAGGTATAAATCTTGAGTTTGATTGTGTTAAATATTTTGTGGAAATTGATGCTTTTCATAAGTTTAGTACTAAATATGGACTTGACTCTGAGATAGTAGCTACCTTTTGTGAATCATTTGTTGCTCATGTTAATCTCCCTAAGGAGAAATGGTTTAAGTTTCATCCACCTATTGAATTGAAGGACGAACCTATTATAGCTAAAGAGGAAGTAATCATTTATAACGTTGATCTAGTTGTGCCTACTGCTTATATTGAGAAACCCCCTTTTCCTGTTAGGATTAAGGAACATGCTAAAGCTTCAACTTTGGTTAATAAGAGTAATATTAAACCAATTAAACCCTCTGAACAAATTAAAGTAGAACATAATGTTGCAATGGTTAAAGATCTTTTAGTTGATAACATTGATGGACATGTCATATATTTCTGTGATGAAGCAACTAGAATGTAACACCCCGATTTTTGGCCCTTTCTTTTTCTTTTGGATTTCTTCGAATTTTTATTTGGAGTTCCTTTTTCCGTGGCTATGTGGTCTTAAAACCTGAGAAGATCTTCTCTTCTTCCTCTCACTAGTGGCTTGTCACTCCCAAACCTATCCCAAGGCCATGTCATTTCCATCTTAGCCCAATCCCAATTTTTATTTCTTGGGAATATTCCTTTTTCTATTAAAGGAATAACCCTGTTTGCCCTAGGTTGTGAAGCAACCTATATTTCTGTCATTCCAAAAATTCCCACAAAATTCTCATAAATTCTTTGGAGCATATCTTACACTAATATGTCAAAATCCATCCTTGCCTAGTTCAAAAATAATTCAGGAATAATCATTTCCTATTCTGTCCAGTATGGCACTTTGTGAAGGAAGTGCCATTTATCTTTTCTTGATTGCCCTCAAAATTTTTGGGCACTCTTTCCTACCCAAATAATTGCCACATGCCAAAATTCAAATTCATTTGCATAGTAAAGCTACCTCAGAAAATTTCCAAAGTTTCTGACCAGAGAGAAGCTTTGTGAAGGAAGTGCTAGCTAGGCTTATCAAAATGAGTTGAAATTTTGGTAGGTCATCCATATGGTCAAATCATGACTCTCCACCAAATTTCATATCCATCCAATAATCGATGTGAGCACACCTTCAAATCTAGGTTTCTGGTCACCATTTCAGTTTGTGAAGCAACTATATTTTATATTTCTTCTAAAATTCTGAAATGAATCCAGGACCTAAGTATCCCTAAATCATTTGAGCATGCCAAAATAGACATCATTTTGCCAAGCCATTTGCTCCACAAAATTCCCCCAAGTTTCTGTCCAGTAGAAAGCATTGTGAAGGAAGTACCATATTGGTGTATCCAAATGGTATGAAATTTTTGCAGTGCCTTCATCTGACCTAATGATCATACTCCAAAAAATTTCAGCTCAATCCAATCATCCATGTGAGTGCTACTTCCTGATCTAGCTTCTGGACCAGATTTGGCAGTTGTAAAGCAACTATGCTAAATGTTGGTCCAAATCTCTTTAAAATCCACAGGCTCATAGTCCTTCCTACCCTCAACCTCTGTGACATCCTGGTTAGTTCTTATCCCCTCTAATTTGATCACTATTTCATGCCTAAGTTTGCAACAACAAACGTTCTCTGATCACTCCCATCAACCCACAATGTGTTTCTTCAATCCATCACTTCAGAGAGGTCCCACTTAGGAAGGACTACATGCTAGACATATTGTGGTTGGCCAGAATGCACCACGCGGTCTGGCGCGCCAAAAGCGTGCTCTGGGCATCGGGACCCCTCTGTCGCCGCCCAAACGCCGAGCTTTCGCCACCGCACCGTGTCCTCTGTGTTGCCCTCGCTCTCCTGCCTCCACGCCACCCCTCTGGACCCCTCTCCCTCTCCTCTTTCCTCTCTGGCGAGCCACGCCATCCCGGGATGCCCGCGGCCGTCGTCGCCTTGCCCTTGTCCTCTTCCTCCTCGTAGCATATCAGCTTCGGATGAACCCCTCTCGAGACCTCTCTCCCCCTCCGCGTGTGCGCGTGCGCACGCGGTCGTGCCAGAGGCATCAACCGCACACTCCCGTCGGCATCCGGCGAGGGCATCACCACCGCGGCTATATAAGCCCACCCGAGATCCTCCTCTCCTCACCAACCTCTCTCTCCCCCTCCTAGCACTCCCCCTGACCACTCACTTGAGCTAGAGGACCTCTCCTCGCCCCCATGGCCGCCATGGCCATCGTCTCTGCTCGCTCAAAATTCGCGAACCCCGAGCCCTCCCTCTCTCTCCTCACCACCCCAGGGGCCTCCCCTAGCGTCCGCAACCCTCCCCACCTCCTCGTTCTGTTGCCAGGACCCTTGTGGCCCGTGCCAAAAACTGCCCGAAGCCGCCGTCCGCCACGATCGCTGCCCCGCTCATCTCGGTGCTCCTCGGCGTCCGTGTGGTGCGGGGATGGACGCGGCACTCTTCCCCGAGCTTGCCGGTGTCCGGAACGCCGGCAACGGTGGCCGGAGTCGCTGGGGCTCGTCGCCGGAGTGCGCGGCCGCCTCTGTACTCGGGCGCGCACGAGGTTGATGAAAGGGAGCGGGAGGAGAGAGAGAAGTTAGCGGTGGGGCCCAGCTGTAAGCCACCCAGAGGCCGGGCCCGCGTGTTTTAAGTGAAGACGGTTTTCCAAAAATATGTTTTCGGTTAATGAAAGCGAATTCTGGTTCTCCTTCGGCCAGGAATGCGTTTTCCAGAATCGAAGACGTATTTTCAAAAGTACGCCTTCTGTTTCCAGCTGCCGGTCGAAAGGTTTAATTAGCGGACGTTCATCCATTAAGGCCTGGAAGGGACAGTTTTTATTCATTTCACTGCCTAACGATCGAACGGCCGTATCTCGGCAACCGTAACTCCGATTCAGGTGATTCCAAAGCCCACGGTCTCAGTTCGTCGAGCCCGTTCCGGTGGTATCATTTTCATGAGGTTGTCACACTGTGAAAATGACCATTTTGCCCTTGCCCTTAAAACAGCTCCGCTGAGAGGGAAACTTTTCCGGCGATTTTTCCGCGAGTGCCTCACACTTCTTCCCGGTGATTCCTTCATCCCCAGGCAAGCCACAACAGCCGCTTGCATGATGGCATTGCAGTAGCCATGGTTTCCACTTGAATATTTAATATTTGTTTGTTCATTTAAATGACTTTGTTAATGCTTCGAATATGCTTGTGAATCCATGTCCATGCTTATGCCATGTTCATTTTCATCTAGTAAGTAAATTTATTAATTGCTAATGTTATTATTCTCATGCTTTATTCTTGTAATCACTTCCGATGCTAGTGATAACGATATGCTCGTATGAATAGTTATCGATTGGTTATGAAAATACTTGTTATATTCATGCTCGTCATTATGCCATGTTCATTTGCACCCCGTAGAATAAATGATTTATCATCATTCATGTTATGATGTTAAATGGTTATGTTGCCCATCCATGGTTACACTGATATTATGCTCATATGCATTGTCATTTCATTATGTTATTATGACTCAGCTCATCACCTTTCAAGTTGAACCTGACATTAATTGAACTTGAACAAATCTGTTGGTTGAGTCATGGTGCCACCGAAACAAGCTCACCAGTGCAACCACACTTGCCTGGATGGGGAGGCCCTAATGCGGTCTATTGTCATGCCTCTCGCCGGTGCCTCCTACTAGGGAAGGTTTTGGGTGCGCGCTACCCTGATCAGGTAGGCGGCCATAAGCCTTGAGTACCCGAGTTTTATGGTACCGAGGTCCCCGTTTGGGACGATGTTTATGTTTGGCCACGACGGTGGCGGCCACATAGGTGGTGGATGTCACGAGTTGGCATCGAGGTAACCCAGGACATAGCCTAAAGGGGAGTTTGTCGGAGAGGCCGGGAGAGTGTCATGCAATAGATTTGTTTTGTCAGAATGTTGTTGGTCCACCCGAATGGGAGCACGAGGCCATGAGTTTCGTAGTGTGGGTACAGTCTACTAACCTCTGCAGAGTGTATAATCTATCGATAGCCGCGTCCTCGGTCATGCACACAGTTCGTAGTAGGTCACACTATGGGTCAACAAAAATAATAACCTGGATCATAAGCAACCCCGGTTTCATGAGAAAGAAGTTGGTTGATCTTTATGTGCTCATGAGATGATCACAGGTATAGATCAAGCTCCGTGTGGTCATGTGATGATCACGATGGTATAGTTGATACCGAGCTTGGTTGATCCTGAGGTGATCGTGTGATGATCATGATGGTAATTTTGTGGTTACAAGATAACCACCGAGCAGAGTAAGTTGGTCCATGAGACCTTAAACGTCGACCCCCTTGCATGCTAGTGCTAGTATCATCATGTTCATATCATGAATTATATGTACATGCCATGCTCATGTTGTTCTAGTAGTATCATGTTCATCATTGATGACTAACCTGTAAATGCCATGCTGTTGTATGTCTTGATTGCTTTGGTTGCTGTGAGCTTGCGAGTACATTCAAAGTACTCACCTGGCATGTCATGCCAGATTGCAGGTGATGTCATGATTGATTGTTTGTCGAGGATCCCGAGGTTGCGATCTAGGATGCGTCCCAGCCAGAGTCCCTGTGGAGTGGAGTTCATCACCGTCGCCATTGTTCCGCTGCTAGAAGTTATTCCGCTACGAGTTGTTCCGTTGCTAGCATAGAGCTATCTGAGCAGGCGTAGTGTCGCCGTGCCCCTGTAACCTTTGTAATATCGGACCCTTGTACCCCGTTTATTCATAATAAAGAGCTGATTTGTTCTATGCCAAGCAGTGCTGTATTCCAGAAGACTTCATCTCTGGGCTGGAATACGGGGTGTTCCGGTCTCTCTGAGCCGGGGTGCCACACCGATTGGTATCAGAGCCAGGTTTGGCTGTAGGACGCCCTAGTCTGCGCGAGTGTTAGAAACCGGTAGTTCGGAGTCTAGCTTGCTTGTTGCATTTGGTTGTTGCATTTGGGTGTCGCATAGCATGCATATAGAGTCACTGTCTTGTCGCTAACAGTTGATCTTGTGAGTGTAGGTGGCATCAGTTTCGATCCACTACCTGCACCCTCCAGCTTTGCACACTTGCTTTTGGTGTTTGGTATCATTTCTGTCCCAGCGGAGTGATGCCGAGGTACCTAGTGGTGTCGATCATTTGCAGGATTGATGCACAGGTATCGCACCGATATTTTCTCTTTAGCCACACCTATCGTTTCGATGGTAGACATGTTTCTACCCTGAATCTTGCCTTCCAACCCGCCGCTTTGGCAACCCTTACTGGTCTTTGTTACCAAAAAAAGGGCAATGCCAGCAGACCCTGTTTTTCACCGCTATCCTACCCTATCACCCATTCTCTGGATGAGTACAGTTCCCTTCCGTATGCTTGATGATGATGTGGCCGTGACATCCGTGTCTCGCTCCATGATCACTAAGTACGTCCTCACCCCTAAGCCCGTCCAGATGCAACCAGTGCCGAGCCAGCGCTTGGTGTAGCTCTGCTTACACCAACCTCTCCACACACTGATCCACTTTCGTGCACACCGCCACAGCATATTAGATCGTAGTACCGGAGTTTCCTCGAGAATTGTGTGCTTAAGTAGGCATGCATAGTGAGGAGAATAGCAGTAAAATGTGATATTGATTGTATGTAATCTTAATGCTTTGTGTGCTTTTGTTTTAATCGTTTCTTTTGGCTTCATTCTTTGGGCCTTCGGTGTTACCTTATTTCCCCTTATGAAAGTTGGTCATCAACCGACACCAGACTCGAAGAATCAGTGAGGATTTCAAATATTTTGAAGCACAGGTAAACAATATGGAATTATCAGTGGACTGCATTGTATTGGGAATATCTGATCTGAATGCAAATGATATTCTCGATTGACTATCAGCATCAAGTTTACATCAGTGAGCAACCATCACAATCGTAATGAACCAGCAGGAAGACCATTTGTGTGCAAGACCACAGAACATTTCTAGTCAAAGGAGTATCAAGGGTATATATATATATATATATATATATATGGCCTTCAGTCTGCATATCACAGAGAGAAGCTTCTGGTATAAGCAACCCAGTCTTCCTCCGCACGCTACCGGAGAAGATTACAATACAAGGCTCCACAATCTTCCTCTGTACGATATGTGGATAGCTTACAGTGTAAGATACTCAGTCTTCTTCGATAAGCCACCGCAGGAAGCTTCTGGCAGAAGGCACCGAGTCTTCCTCAGTAAGCAACCAGGAGGAGAAGCTTCCGAAGTACGATACCCAGTCTTCTTCAGCAAGCTATCCTAGCAAAAGCTTCGTGCATAAGATATCTAGTCTTCCTCAGCACAATACTCTCGATGGCTTCCAACACAAGCTATCCAATCTTTGTTAGTATATCACTACAAACAGTCATCGGCATTGGTACAAGATGTTACTCAGTGAGTTGGCAACATATGGCAGTGCATCCCAAGCATCAGATCTGCAACAGTTTGTCAGAAGCAAGAATCAGTCAAGACACATGTGTCTGCCTTGGGAATCAAATGTTCAGCTACACAGACTCTCATATTTATTGTGAGCATGCTGCCAAGGTCATGCAAGTCACTCGTACGATGAGGCCAGCATGGTGAGAATCCGATAACCCCATGAGTTATGTACGAGGAAGAAAGCAAGTTATACACCTCAGTCTGATGCAATGTCTGACAAGCTATGAAGCAAGACAATGTTGGGACAACAATCCTGACAGTGGATATCAAGGCCAGCTTCCTCACACCCGACAAAGTGATATCATTAACATCCTGTCTTGTATGATTGACGACAACAGTGAGCTCTATACAAGTAACTATGGACCTGGTATATGATCATGATGAACCCTTGCTTACCTTTCTCTTGTAACGGCACCACGCCTGTGTTCTGAGCTGCTTTCGGCCGTCCAGGGTGGATGCCTCCTTCATATTTCCCTTTTCAACAACTGGCCTGTGTTCTGAGCTATTTTTCGGCCGTCTCGGGCAGTTGTTGAGTTTCTTTTTGTAGCAGTGACCCTATGCTCTGAGCTGTTCTTCGGCCGTCTTAGGGAGCTGCTACGTTCTTCTTATCAACACTGCCTCATGCGCTGAGCTGCTTTTCAGCAGTCATGAGCCATGGTTGAGTTATTTCAATAATGTCCCAGATCTGAGTTGTAAAGACCGTTCTGGTGGCTACTGATTTATTTGCCGATTTCATGCAAAGGTTTGGATGATCATTGCCCAACAGTTAAAGCTCGGGAGATGATAAACTTGCCAGTTAAACGTTGCTGCGCTGCCTAAGGATAAGGATAAGGTATGGCTGCCGGAATATTAAACCTGACAGCACCTATGGTCACACAAAGAATTAAGGATATATATGGCCAAGCTCTTTCAGCAAAAGATTCAGAAAAAGAGAACGATAATGAAGGAGCAAGACCGGCAATACAGGTATGATAATTGTGGGATGAACAACATGGTACGGATACCCAAGACAGTCTGATTCCGTATTGATCGCCAGGAACACACACCCAAGGGGTCTACTCTGTTCGTACGGACCTCATATCAAGGTGATAGTTGAATCGTTGATACAGATCTGAGACAAAGAAGTCAGCGAGATTTAGAACTACCTACAGGCAGTCAGATTCCGCCAAGAGAACAGTTATGATTCTCAGCATTGTTTTAAACCCGGAGCATATGCACCTACTCAAGTAACCCGATGCAAGGAATAAATGTTTCATGTCCAGCGAGGAAAATTTATTCCCAACTCCATTGAATACTATCGGTGCTGGATAGAAGAATATCACATCAATTGGAAATCACTCCCGGACGTATGGAAATTTCAGCCATGATAATATCTGATAAGCCAACAGACAGGAAGGAAATAAAGTCAGAGTAACGATGAATCTATGAAGGAAGACCAGTCAGAATATGGACACGGTGAAGCAATCCACCCCAGAGCGTGGCAGTCAGTCAGATGCAATTCCGTGGGAACAAATCATAAAGGAAAAAAGGATACCCAAATTGGAAATGGTTTCCTTAAGTCAGAATATTCATACTTGTTCCCTGAGCAGCCAAATCTCGTGGACGAGATTTATCGTAAGGGGGGTAGGTTTGTAACACCCCGATTTTTGGCCCTTTCTTTTTCTTTTGGATTTCTTCGAATTTTTATTTGTAGTTCCTTTTTCCGTGGCTATGTGTTCTTAAAACCTGGGAAGATCTTCTCTTCTTCCTCTCGCTAGTGGCTTGTCACTCCAAAACCTATCCCAAGGCCGTGTCATTTCCATCTTAGCCCAATCCCAATTTTTATTTCTTGGGAATATTCCTTTTTCTATTAAAGGAATAACCCTGTTTACCCTAGGTTGTGAAGCAACCTATATTTCTGTCATTCCAAAAATGCCCACAAAATTCTCATAAATTCTTTGGAGCATATCTTACACTAATATGTCAAAATCCATCCTTGCCTAGTTCAAAAATAATTCAGGAATAATCATTTCCTATTCTGTCCAGTATGGCACTATGTGAAGGAAGTGCCATTTATGTTTCCTTGATTGCCCTCAAAATTTTTGGGCACTCTTTCCTACCCAAATAATTGCCACATGCCAAAATTCAACTTCATTTGCCTAGTAAATCTTCCTTAGAAAATTTCCAAAGTTTCTGACCAGAGAGAAGCTTTGTGAAGGAAGTACTAGCTAGGCTTATCAAAATGAGTTGAAATTTTGGTAGGTCATCCATATGGTCAAATCATGATTCACCACCAAATTTCATATCCATCCAACAAACTATGTGAGGACACCTTCAAATCTTGGTTTCTGGTCACCATTTCAGTTTGTGAAGCAACTATATTTTATATTGCTTCTAAAACTCTGAAATTAATCTAGGACCTAAGTATCCCTAAATCATTTGAGCATGCCAAAATTGACATCATTTTGCCAAGCCATTTGCTCCACAAAATTCCCCCAAGTTTCCGTCCAGTAGAAAGCATTATGAAGGAAGTACCATGTTGGTGTATCCAAATGGTGTGAAATTTTTGCAGTGCCTTCATATTACCTAATGATCATACTCCACCAATTTTGAGCTCAATCCAATCATCCATGTGAGTGCTACTTCCTGATCTAGCTTTTGGACCAGATTTGGCAGTTGTAAAGCAACTATGCTAAATGTTGGTCCAAATCTCTTCAAATCCACAGGCTCATAGTCCTTCCTACCCTCAACCTCTGTGACATCCTGGTTAGCTCTTATCCCCTCTAATTTGATCACTATTTCATGCCTAAGTTTGCAATAGCAAACTTTCTCTGATCACTCCCATCAACCCACACCGTGTTTCTTCGATCCATCACTTCAGAGAGGTCCCACTTAGGAAGGACTACATGCTAAACATCTTGTGGTTGGCCAGAATGCACTGCGTGCGCCTGTGCACGCGGTGAGCACGCGGTCTGGCGCACCGAAAGCGCGCTCTGGGCATCGGGACCCCTCTGCCGCCGCCCAAACGCCGAGATTTCGCCACCGCACCGTGTCCTCTGTGTAGCCCTCGCTCTCCTGCCTCCACGCCACCCCTCTGGACCCCTCCCCCTCTCCTCTCCGGCGAGCCACGCCGTCCCGGGATGCCCGCGGCCTTCGTCGCCTTGCCCTTGTCCTCTTCCTCCTCGTAGCATATCAGCACCGGATGAACCCCCCTAGACCTCTCTCCCCCTCCGCGCGTGCGCGCGCACACGCGGTCGCGCCAGAGGCATCAACCGCATGCTCCCATCGGCATCCGGCGAGGGCATCGCCACCATGCCTATATAAGCCCACCCGAGAGCCTCCTCTCCTCACCAACCTCTCTCACCCCCTCCTAGCACTCCCCCTGACCACTCACTTGAGCTAGAGGACCTCTCCTCGCCCCCATGGCCGCCATGGCCGTCGTCTCTGCTCGCTCCAAATTCGGGAACCCCGAGCCCTCCCTCTCTCTCCTGACCACCCCAGGGGCCTCCCCAAGCGTCCGCAACCCTCCCCACCTCCTCGTTCTGTCGCCAGGACCCCTGTGGCTGTGTGCCCAAAACCGCCCGAAGCCGCCGTCCGCTACGATCGTTGCCCCGCTCGTCTCAGTGCTACTCGGTGTCCGTGCAGTGCGGGGATGGAGGCGGCACTCTTCCCCGAGCTCGCCGGTGCCCGAAATGCCGGCAACGGTGGCCGGAGTCGCCGGGGCTCGTCGCCGGAGTGCGCGGCCGCCTCTGTACTCGGGCGCGCGCGAGGTCAAAGAAAGGGAGCAGGAGGAGAGGGAGAAGTTAACGGTGGGGCCCAGCTGTAAGCCACCCAGAGGCCGGGCCCGCGTGTTTTAAGTGAAGACGGTTTTCCAAAAATACGTTTTCGGTTAATGAAAGCGTACTCTGGTTCTCCTTCGGCCAGGAATGCGTTTTCCAGAATCGAAGACGTATTTTCAAAAATATGCCTTCTGTTTCCAGCCGCTGACCGAAAGGTTTAATTAGCGGACATTCGTCCGTTAAGGCCTGGAAGGGACGGTTTTTATTCATTTCACTGCCTAACGAACGAACGGCCGTATCTGGGCAATCGTAACTCCGATTCAGGTGATTCCAAAGCCCACGGTCTCAGTTCGTCGAGGCCGTTCCGATGGTATCATTTTCATGAGGTTGTCACACTGTGAAAATGACCATTTTTCCCTTGCCATTAAAACAGCTCCGCCGAGAGGGATACTTTTCCGATGATTTTTCCGCGAGTGCCTCGCACTTCTTCCCGGTGATTCCTTCATCCCCAGGCAAGCCACAACAGCCACTTGCATGATGGCATTGCAGTAGCCTTGCTTTCCACATGAATATTTAATATTTGTTTGTTCATTTAAATGACTTTGTTAATGCTTCGAATATGCTTGTGAATCCATGTCAATGCTTATGCCATGTTCATTTTCATCTAGTAAGTAAATTGATTAATTTCTAATGTTATTATTCTCATGCTTTATTCTTGTAATCACTTCCGATGCTAGTGATAACGATATGCTCATATGAATAGTTATCGGTTGGTTATGAAAATACTTGTTATATTCATGCTCGTCATTATGTCATGTTCATTTGCATCCCGTAGAATAAATGATTTATCATCATTCATGTTATGATGTTAAATGGTTATGTTGCCCATCCATGGTTACACTGATATTGTGCTCATATGCATTGTCATTTCATTATGTTATTATGACTCAGCTCATCACCTTTCAAGTTGAACCAGACATTAATCAAACTTGAACAAATCTGTTGGCTGAGTCATGGTGCCACCGAATCGAGCTCACCAGTGCAACCACACTTGCCTGGATGGGGAGGCCCTAATGCAGTCTATTGTCATGCCTCTCGCCGGTGCCTCCTACTAGGGAAGGTTATGGGTGCACGCTACCCTGATCAGGTAGGCGGCCATAAGCCTTGAGTACCCGAGTTTTATGGTACCGAGGTCCCCCTTTGGGATGATGTTTATGTTTGGCCACGACGCTGGCGGCCACATAGGTGGCGGATGTCACGAGTTGGTATCGGGGTAACCCAGGACATAGCCCAAAGGGGAGTTTGTCGGAGTGGCCGGGAGAGTGTCATGCAATAGATTGGTTTTGTCGGAATGTCGTTGGTCCACCTGAATGGGAGCACGAGGCCATGAGTTCCGTAGTGTGGGTACAGTGTACTAACCTCTGCAGAGTGTATAATCTATTGATAGCCGCGTCCTCGGTCATGGACACATTTCGTAGTAGGTCACACTATGGGTCAACAGAAATAATAACCTGGATCATAAACAACCCCGGTTTCATGAGAAAGAAGTTGGTTGATCTTTATGTGGTCATTCGATGATCACAGGTATAGATCAAGCTCCGTGTGGTCATGTGATGATCACGATGGTATAGTTGATACCGAACTTGGTTGATCCTGAGGTGATCGTGTGATGATCACGATGGTAAGTATGTGGTTACGAGATAACCTCTGAGCAGAGTGAGTTGGTCCATGAGACCTTAAACGTCGACCCCCTTGCATGCTAGTGCTAGTATCATCATGTTCATATCATGAATTATATGTACATGCCATGCTCATGTTGTTCTAGTAGTATCATGTTCATCATTGATGATTAACCTGTAAATGCCATGCTGTTGTATATCTTGATTGCTTTGGTTGCTGTGAGCTTGCGAGTACATTCAAAGTACTCACCTGGCGTGTCATGCCAGATTGCAGGTGATGCCATGATTGATTGTTTGTCGAGGATCCCGAGGTTGCGCTCTAGGATGCGTCCCAGCCAGAGTCCCTGCGGAGTGGAGTTCATCACCGTCGCCATTGTTCCGCTGCTAGAAGTTATTCCGCTACGAGTTGTTCCGCTGCTAGCATAGAGCTATCTGAGCAGGCGTAGTGCCACCGTGCCCCTGTAACCTTTGTAATATCAGACCCTTGTACCCCGTTTATTCGTAATAAAGAGCTGATTTGTTCTATGCCAAGCAGTGCCGTATTCCAGAAGACTTGATCTCTGGGCTGGAATACGGGGTGTTCCGGTCTCTCTGAGCCGGGGTGCCACAGCGATTGGTATCAGAGCCAAGTTTGGCTATAGGACGCCCTAGTCTGCGCGAGTGTTAGAAACCGGTAGTTCGGAGTCTAGCTTGCTTGTTGCATTTGGTTGTTGCATTTGTGTGTCGCATAGCATGCATATAGACTCACTGTCTTGTCGCTAACGGTTGATGTTGTGAGTGTAGGTGGCATCAGTTTCGATCCACTACCTGCACCCTCCAGTTTTGCACACTTGCTTTTGGTGTTTGGTATCGTCTCTGTCCCAGCGGAGTGATGCCGAGGTACCTAGTGGTGTCGATCATTTGCAGTATTGATGCACAGGTATCGCACCAATATTTTCTCTTCAGCCACACCTATCGTTTCGATGGTAGACATGTTTCTACCCCGAATCTTGCCTTCCAACCCGCCGCTTTGGCAACCCTTACTGGTCTTTGTTACCAAAAATAAGGGCAATGCTAGCAGACCCTATTTTTCACAGCTATCCTACCCTATCACCCATTCTCTGGACGAGTATGGTTCCCTTCCATACGCTTGATGATGATGTGGCCATGACATCTATGTCTCGCTCCATGATCACTAAGTACGCCCTCACCCCTATGACCGTCCAGATGCAATCAGTGCCGAGCCACCGCTTGGTGTAGCTCTGCTTACACCAACCTCTCCACACGCTGATCCACTTTCGTGCACACCGCCACAGCATATTAGATATTAGTACCGGAGTTTCCTCGAGAATTGTGTGCTTAAGTAGGCATGCATAGTGAGGACAATAGCAGTAAAATGTGATATTGATTGTATGTAATCTTAATGCTTTGTGTGATTTTGTTTTAATCCTTTCTTTTGGCTTCATTATTTGGGCCTTCGGTGTTACCTTATTTCCCCTTATGAAAGTTGCTCATCAACCGACACCGGACTCGAAGAATCAGTGAGGATTTCAAATATTTTGAAGCACAGCTAAACAATATGGAATTATCAGTGGACTGCATTGTATTGGGAATATCTGATCTGAATGCAAATGATATTCTGGATTGACTATCAGCATCAAGTTTACATCAGTGAGCAACCATCACAATCGTAATGAACCAGCAGGAAGACAATTTGTGTGCAAGACCACAGAACATTTCCAGTCAAAGGAGTATCAAGGGTATATATATATATATATATATATGGCCTTCAGTTTGCATATCACAGAGAGAAGCTTCTGGTATAAGCAACCCAGTCTTCCTCCGCACGCTACCGGAGAAGATTACAATACAAGGCTCCACAATCTTCCTCGGTACGATACGTGGATAGCTTACAGTGTAAGATACTCAGTCTTATTCGAGAAGCCACCGCAGGAAGCTTCTGACAGAAGGCACCGAGTCTTCCTCAGTAAGCAACCAGGAGGAGAAGCTTCAGAAGTACAATACCCAGTCTTCTTCAGCAAGCTATCCCGGCAAAAGCTTCGATCATAAGATATCTAGTCTTCCTCAGCACAATACTCTTGATGGCTTCCAACACAAGCTATCCAATCTTCGTCAGTACGGCACTACAAACAGTCATCGGCATTGGTACAAGATGTTACTCAGTGAGTTGGCAACATATGGCAGTGCATCCCAAGCATCAGATCCGCAACAGTTTGTCAGAAGCAAGAATCAGTCAAGACACAAGTGTCTGCCTTGGGAATCAAATGTTCAGCTACACAGACTCTCATATTTATTGTGAGCATGCTGCCAAGGTCATGCAAGTCACTCGTACGATGAGGCTAGCATGGTGAGAATCCGACAACCCCATGAGTTATGTACGAGGAATAAAGCAAGTTATACACCTCAGTCTGATGCAATGTCTGACAAGCTATGAAGCAAGACAATGTTGGGACAACAATCCTGACAGTGGATATAAAGGCCAGCTTCCTCACACCCGACAAAGTGATATCATTAACATTTGTCACTGTCTTGTATGATTGACGATAACAGTGAGCTCTATACAAGTAACTATGGACCTGGTATATGATCATGATGAACCCTTGCTTACCTTTCTTTGGTAACGGCACCACGCCTGTGTTCTGAGCTGCTTTCGGCCGCCAGGGTGGATGCCGCCTTTATATTTCTCTTTTCAACAACTGGCTTGTGTTCTGAGCTGTTTTTCGGCCGTCTCGGGCAGTTGTTGAGTTTCTTTTTGTAGCAGTGACCCTATGCTTTGATTTGTTCTTCGGCCATGTTAGGGAACTGCTACATTCTTCTTATCAACACTGCCTCATGCGCTGAGCTGCTTTTCAGCCGTCATGAGCCATGGTTGAGTTATTTCAGTAATGTCCTAGATCTGAGTTGTAAAGACCGTTCTGGTGGCTACTGATTTATTTGCCGATTTCATGCAAAGGTTCGGATGCTCATTGCCCAACAGTTAAAGCTCGGGAGATGATAAACTTGCCAGTTAACCGTTGCTGCGCTGCCTGAGGATAAGGATAAGGTATGGCTTCCGGAATATTGCACCTGACAGCACCTCTGGACACACAAAGAATTAAGGATATATATGGCCAAGCTCTTTCAGCAAAAGATTCAGAAAAAGAGAACGATAATGAAGGAGCAAGACCGGCAATACAGGTATGATAATTGTGGCATGAACAACATGGTACGGATACCCAAGACAGAATGATTCCGTATTGATTGTCAGGAACACACAGCCAAGGGGTCTACTCTGTTCGTACGGACCTCATATCAAGGTGACAGGTGAATCATCGATACGGATCTGAGACAAAGAAGTCAGCGGGATTTAGAACTACCTACAGGCAGTCAGATTCCGCCAAGAGAACAGTTATGATTCTCAGCATTGTTTTAAACCCGGAGGATATGCACCTACCCGAGTAACCCGATGCAAGGAATAAATGTTTCATATCCAGCAAGGAAAATTTGTTCCCAACTCCATTGAATACTATCGGTGCTGGATAGAAGAATATCACATCAATTGGAAATCACTCCCGGACGTATGGAAATTTCAGCCATGATAATATCAGATAATGCAGCAGACAGGAAGGAATTGAAGTCAGAGTAACGATGAATCTATGAAGGAAGACCTGTCAGAATATGGATAGGGTGAAGCAATCCACCCCGGAGCGAGGCAGTCAGTCAGATGCAATTCCGTGGGAACAATTCATAAAGGAAAATGGATACCCGAATTGGAAACGGTTTCCTTAAGTCAGAATATTCATACTTGTTCCCTGAGCAACCAAATCTCGAAGACGATATTTATCGTAAGGGGGGTAGGTTTGTAACACCCCGATTTTTGGCCCTTTCTTTTTCTTTTGGATTTCTTCGAATTTTTATTTGGAGTTCCTTTTTATGTGGCTATGTGGTCTTAAAACCTGGGAAGATCTTCTCTTCTTCCTCTCACTAGTGGCTTGTCACTCCCAAACCTATCCCAAGGCCATGTCATTTCCAACTTAGCCCAATCCCAATTTTTATTTCTTGGGAATATTCCTTTTTCTATTAAAGGAATAACCCTGTTTGCCCTAGGTTGTGAAGCAACCTATATTTCTGTCATTCCAAAAATTCCCACAAAATTCTCATAAATTATTTGGAGCATATCTTCCACAAATATGTCAAAATCCATCCTTGCCTAGTTCAAAAATAATTCAGGAATAATCATTTCCTATTCTGTCCAGTATGGCACTTTGTGAAGGAAGTGCCATTTATCTTTTCTTGATTGCCCTCAAAATTTTTGGGCACTCTTTCCTACCCAAATAATTGCCACATGCCAAAATTCAACTTAATTTGCCAATAGTAAATCTTCCTCAGCAAATTTCCAAAGTTTCTGACTAGAGAGAAGCTTTGTGAAGGAAGTACTAGCTAGGCTTATCAAAATGAGTTGAAATTTTGGTAGGTCATCCATATGGTCAAATCATGACTCTCCACAAAATTTCATATCCATCCAGCAATCTATGTGAGCACACCTTCAAATCTTGGTTTCTGGTCACCATTTCAAATTTTGAAGAAACTATATTTTATATTACTTCTAAAATTCTGAAATTGTTCCAGGACCTAAGTATCCCTAAATCATTTGAGCATGCCAAAATTGACATCATTTTACCCAGCCATTTGGTCCACAAAATTCCCCCAAGTTTCTGTCCAATAGAAAGCATTGTGAAGGAAGTACCATGTTGGTGTATCCAAATGGTATGAAATTTTGGCAGTGCCTTCATATGACCTAATGATCATACTCCACCAATTTTCAGCTCAATCCAATCATCCATGTGAGTGCTACTTCCTGATCTAGCTTCTGGACTAGATTTGGCAGTTGTAGAGCAACTATGCTAAATGTTGGTCCAAATCTCTTCAAAATCCACAGGTTCATAGTCCTTCCTACCCTCAACCTCTATGACATCCTGGTTAGCTCTTATCCCCTCTAATTTGATCACTATTTCAGGCCTAAGGTTGCAACAACAAACTTTCTCTGATCACTCCCATCAACCCACACTGTGTTTCTTCGATCCATCACTTCAGAGAGGTCCCACATAGGAAGGACTACATGCTAGACATCTTGTGGTTGGCCAGAATGCACCGCGTGCGCCTGTGCACGCGGTGACCACGCGGTCTGGCGCGCCAAAAGCACGCTCTGGGCATCGGGACCCCTCTGCCGCCGCCCAAACGCCGAGATTTCGCCACCGCACCGTGTCCTCTGTGTAGCCCTCGCTCTCCTGCCTCCACGCCACCCCTCTGGACCCCTCCCCCTCTCCTCTCCGGCGAGCCACGCCGTCCCGGGATGCCCGCGGCCTTCGTCGCCTTGCCCTTGTCCTCTTCCTCCTCGTAGCATATCAGCACCGGATGAACCCCCCTAGACCTCTCTCCCCCTCCGCGCGTGCGCGCGCACACGCGGTCGCGCCAGAGGCATCAACCGCATGCTCCCATCGGCATCCGGCGAGGGCATCGCCACCATGCCTATATAAGCCCACCCGAGAGCCTCCTCTCCTCACCAACCTCTCTCACCCCTCCTAGCACTCCCCCTGACCACTCACTTGAGCTAGAGGACCTCTCCTCGCCCCCATGGCCGCCATGGCCGTCGTCTCTGCTCGCTCCAAATTCGCGAACCCCGAGCCCTCCCTCTCTCTCCTGACCACCCAGGGGCCTCCCCAAGTGTCCGCAACCCTTCCCACCTCCTCGTTCTGTCGCCAGGACCCCTGTGGCCGCGTGCCCAAAACCGCCCGAAGCCGCCATCCGCCACGATCGTCGCCCCACTCGTCTCGGTACTCCGCAGTGTCTGTGCGGTGCGGGGATGGATGCGACACTCTTCCCCGAGCTCGCCGGTGCCCGGAACGGCGGCAACGGTGGCCGGAGTCACCGGGGCTCGTCGCCGGAGTGCGCGACCGCCTTTGTACTCGGGCGCGCGCGAGGTTGAAGAAAGGGAGCAGGAGGAGAGAGAGAAGTCAGCTGTGGGGCCCAGCTGTAAGCCACCCAGAGGCCGGGCCCGCGTGTTTTAAGTGAAGACGGTTTTCCAAAAATACGTTTTCGGTTAATGAAAGCGTATTTTGGTTCTCCTTCGGCCAGGAATGCGTTTTCCAGAATTGAAGACATATTTTGAAAAATACGCCTTCTGTTTCCAGCCGCCGGCCGAAAGTTTTAATTAGCGAACGTTCATCCGTTTAGGCCTGGAAGGGACAGTTGTAATTCATTTCACTGCCTAATGAACGAACGGCCGTATCTCGGCAACCGTAACTCCGATTCAGGTGATTCCAAAGCCCACGGTCTCAGTTCATCGAGCCAGTTCCAATGGTATCATTTTCATGAGGTTGTCACACAATGAAAATGACCATTTTGCCCTTGCCCTTAAACCAGCTCCCCCGAGAGGGAAACTTTTCCAGTGATTTTTCCGCGAGTGCCTCACACTTCTTCCCGGTGATTCCTTCATCCCCAGGCAAGCCACAATAGCCAGTTGCATGATGGCATTGCAGTAGCCATGGTTTCCACATGAATATTTAATATTTGTTTGTTCATTTAAATGACTTTGTTAACGCTTCGAATATGCTTGTGAATCCATGTCCATGCTTATGCCATGTTCATTTTCCTCTAGTAAGTAAATTGATTAATTGCTAATGTTATTATTCTCATGCTTTATTCTTGTAATCACTTCCTATGCTAGTGATAACGATATGCTCATATGAATAGTTATCGGTTGGTTATTAAAATACTTGTTATATTCATGCTCGTCATTATGCCATGTTCATTTGCATCCCGTAAAATAAATGATTTATCATCATTCATGTTATGATGTTAAATGGTTATGTTGCCCATCCATGGTTACACTGATATTATGCTCATATGCATTGTCATTTCATTATGTTACTATGACTCATCTCATCACCTTTCAAGTTGAACCTGACATTAATCGAACTTGAACAAATCTGTTGGCTGAGTCATGGTGCCACCGAATCGAGCACACCAGTGCAACCACACTTGCCTGGATGGGGAGGCCCTAATGCGCTCTATTGTCATGCCTCTCGCCGGTGCCTCCTACTAGGGAAGGTTATGGGTGCGCGCTAGCCTGATCAGGTAGGCGGCCATAAGCCTTGAGTACCCGAGTTTTATGGTACCGAGGTCCCCGTTTGGGACGATGTTTATGTTTGGCCACGACGATGGCGGCCACATAGGTGGCGGATGTCACGAGTTGGCATCGGGGTAACCCAGGACATAGCCCAAAGGGGAGTTTGTCGAAGTGGCCGGGAGAGTGTCATGCAATAGATTGGTTTTGTCGGAATGTCGTTGGTCCACCCGAATGGGAGCACGAGGCCATGAGTTCCGTAGTGTGGGTACAGTGTACCAACCTCTGCAGAGTGTATAATCTATCGATAGCCGCGTCCTCGATCATGGACATAGTTCATAGTAGGTCACACTATGGGTCAACAGAAACAATAACCTGGATCATAAACAACCCCGGTTTCATGAGAAAGAAGTTGGTTGATCTTTATGTGGTCATGCGATGATCATAGGTATAGATCAAGCTCCGTGTGGTCATGTGATGATCACGATGGTATAGTTGATACCGAGCTTGGTTGATCCTGAGGTGATCGTGTGATGATCACGATGGTAAGTTTGTGGTTACGAGATAACCTCCGAGCAGAGTAAGTTGGTCCATGAGACCTTAAACATCGACCCCCTTGCATGCTAGTGCTAGTATCATCTTGTTCATATCATGAATTATATGTACATGCCATGCTCATGTTGTTCTAGTAGTGTCATGTTCATCATTGATGATTAACCTGTAAATGCCATGCTGTTGTATGTCTTGATTGCTTTGGTTGCTATGAGCTTGTGAGTACATTCAAAGTACTCACCTGGCGTGTCATGCCAGATTGCAGGTGATCCCGTGATTGATTGTTTGTCGAGGATCCCGAGGTTGCGCTCTCGGATGCGTCCCAGCCAGAGTCCCTGCGGAGTGGAGTTCATCACCGTCGCCATTGTTCCGCTGCTAGAAGTTATTCCGCTACGAGTTGTTCCGCTGCTAGCATAGAGCTATCTGAGCAGGCGTAGTGTCGTCGTGCCCCTGTAACCTTTGTAATATCGGACCCTTGTAACCCGTTTATTTGTAATAAAGAGCTGATTTGTTCTATGCCAAGCAGTGTCATATTCCAGAAGACTTGATCTCTGGGCTGGAATACGGGGTGTTCTGCTCTCTCTGAGACGGGGTGCCACATAGAATTGCTAAACCAGATCCACGAGATAAAAACAAACCTGTAATTGGCATGCCTATTATTTTTGTTAAAATTGGAGATCATTGCTATCATGGTTTGTGTGATATTGGTGCTCATGTGAGTGCTATTCCATTTACTCTGTATCAAGAAGTCATGAATGATATTGCACCTGTTGAAATTGAAGATATTGATGTTACTATTAAGCTTGCAAACAGATATACTATTACACCACTTGGGATGTTAGAGATGTTGAAGTCTTGTGTGGTAAGATCAAATACCCTACTGATTTTCTTGTTCTTGGATCACCACAAGATGATTTTTGTCCCATTATATTTGGTAGACCTTTCTTGAATACAGTTAATGCTAAGATTGATTGCAATAAAGAAACTGTCAGTATTAATTTTGGTGATGTATCTCATGAGTTTAATTTCTCTAAGTTTCGTAGACAACCTCATGATAAAGAATTACCTAATAAAGATAAAATTATTGGTCTAGCTTCTATTGCTATGCCTCCTACTGATTCTTTAGAACAATACTTGTTGGACCATGAAAATGATATGCACATTGTTGGTGTATAAAACATGGGCATTTTATACCCTGACTTCTGCACAGACAGTGGTAGCTTTCCTGATGGCCAGGGCTTGCCGGAAGACTACCAATATCAATATTCAAGACTTGGTTGCAAAACCATAGACGAGATATCAAGATGGACCATTGAGAAGTATTCCGCTAGTACTGAAGATGGAAGCAATGCTTACCGGCAAGATATGCGTCGGCAAGCTGAAGGCCCGGCAAGCTCCGTGCCGACAAGCCCTTATTGTCCCTTCCTCGCTCCACCTCATCGGGCAGCTAATCACTAGTCGATGAGGTGTCGAGCGGGCAGGTGGTTTGGTGAGACTTGTCGGGGCACGTGTCAGCACGCTGGGAGGAGATTTAGCTTTAATGACACCCGTCCAGGAGGCGTGTCCAGATTATAGGAGGTAGTTGGGCGAGCGGTGCATAAACCTTGCCGGGGCTCCTGCACATGACACCTAATGGCGCATTTAATGCGTTTGTCCTAATCTGGCAGAGTTAGGTATGATAACACTGTTAGCTATCTAATCGATATGTAAAGACTGTTTTGCCACTGTGGTTACCCCTTGATCTATAAAAGGAGGGCCAGGGCAACCTTTACAAGGGTCGACACTTTGCTCTTTGTGCTTGTGCATCCCCATAGTCGAAACGCAAAGGGGCCTCGATGGTCCCATAGATGGTCGTACACACGACATCTTTGGCACGCCAAGTAGGGGGTGCGTTTGTGCGAATCTGATTCAGCAGTCTACACATCACTTTTTCTTCTCCATCATCACCGTTGATGCAGCCCAAGAAGAAGGGCGCGGCCGCAGGATCTCCTTCCACGTCCAAGCTACCGTCCCAAGTGTCCGCGGGTGGCACAGGTGGCACCGGTGACGCAGGCGGAGCGGGCGGCGGTGGTGGAGCTAGTCAGCTTCCTCACCGCGATGGCGATCCGAGCCATCACACTAGAGATGGCGGAGGCGGCCACCATCAGCGACGCTCTGGCGAACACAGTCGCCACAGCAACACCGTCCGGAGCAATGCGAGCAAGGACCCAGTCGACGCGACGTCCAAGGACAGAGCGGCGACGTCCAAGAACACCGCGATGGGATGCACACCGCGACCATCGCAAGATGGGCGTGACGCGTTTCCTCACAACGCCGGCGGCTCCGGACGACCACATGGCAAGACCCCGGTGCAGCACACCCAAGGTGCTCACGTGCCAACACCACACCAGCCCGCTCTTGGGCATGAGCCGCGGCAGCAAGATCGTGATGGCGCTCCTGCTGGCTCTGCCAAGAGTCGAGTGACGTCCCGTTCTTCGCTCCCGGCCATGCCAGCCACGGCAGCGGAGGCCATGGCGCGGGCACAGATGCTGCTGAACTTCCTGCCAGCTCCCGAGAAGATGGATGAGTGGAGAGCCACTATCCAAAGCCTTATCGGTTTCGCCGAGTCATGCAAGTCACAGCAGGCGGGACCTTCACAGCGTCCACAGACAGCGCCAACAGTGCAGTAACCTCCACGGCAACAACTTCAACGACAGCAGCAGACTCGCCGACCCATCGAGCCTGATATGTCTCCGTCGTATCTATAATTTTTAATTGTTTCATGCCATTATCCTACAATTTCCATATACTTTTGGCAACATTTTATATGATTTTCTTGGACTAACATATTGATCCAGTGCCCAGTGCCAGTTCCTGTTTGTTGCATGTTTTTTGTTTCGCAGAAAATCCATATCAAACGAAGTCCAAATGCGATAAAAATTTACGAAGATTTATTTTGGAATATATGTGATTTTTCGGAAAAAGAATCAACGCGAGACGATGCTCGAGGGGCCCACAACCTCAAGGGGTGCACCCCCCTACCCTGGGCACGCCGGGCAGGCTTGTGGCGCCCCTGTAAGGAGGTGGGGTCCCTTCTTCCGCCGTAAGAAAGATAATATCCGGATAAAAACCCCCTCAAAATTTCAGCCAATCGGAGTTACGGATCTCCGGGAATATAAGAAACGGTGAAGGGCCAGAAAACAAAAACACAAAACAGAAGAGAACAGAGAGAGAGATCCAATCTCGGAGGGGCTCCTGCCCTCCGGGAGCCATGGCGGCCTTGGACCATAGGGGAAACTCTCCTCCCATCTAGGGGGGAGGCCAAGCAAGAAGAAGGAGGGGGGCTCTCTCCCCCTCTCTCCCGGTGGCGTCGGAACGCCACCGGGGCAACCATCGTGACGGTGATCTACACCAACAACTTCGCCGCCATCAACATCAACTCTCTCCCCCTATATGCAGCGGTGTAACTCCTCTTCTCCTTGCTGTAATCTCTACTTAAACATGGTGCTTAACGCTATATATTATTATCCAATGATATGTGGCAATCCTATGATGTTTGAGTAGAATCGTTTTGTCCTAAGGGTTGATTGATGATCGTGATTGGTTGGAGTTGTATGTTTTATTTTGGTGCTGTCCTATGGTGCCCTCCCTGTCGCGCAAGCGTGAGGGATTCCCACTGTAGGGTTTGCAATACGTTCATAATTCTCTTATAGTGGGCGGCTAGAGTGACAGAAGCTTACACCCGAGTAAGGGGGTTGTTGCGTATGGGAGTAAAGAGGACTTGTTACTTAATGCTATGGTTGGGTTTTACCTTAATGATCTTTGGTAGTTGCGGATGCTTGCTAGAGTTCCAATCATAAGTGCATATTGTCCAAGTACGGAAAGTATGTTAGCTAATGCCTCTCCCTCATATAAAATTGCAATAATGATTACCGGTCTAGTTATCGATTGCCTAGGGACAAATCCTTCTCTTGTGTTACAAAAGCTTTCTACTAAACAACTAACTTTTATTATCTTGCAAATTACTCATAGTTTTATTCTTGGTAAGTACCCCTAGTTTTATTCTTGCAAAGTAGTTCTAGCATTACACCTACAAAGTACTTCTAGTTTCATACTTGTTCTAGGTAAAGCAAACATTAAGTGTGCGTAGAGTTGTATCGGTGGTCGATAGAACTTGAAGAGAATATAAATTCTACCTTTGTCTCCTCGTTGGGTTTGACACTCTTATTTATCGAAAAAGCTACAATTGACCCCCTATACTTGTGGGTTATCAAGACCTTTTTCTAGCGCCGTTGCCGGGGAGCAATAGGGTGGGGTTGATATTCTCGTGTGTGCTTGTTTGATTTATCACTAAGTAGTTTTTTTTGTTCTAAGTTATTTTATATCTTTAGCTATGGATATGGAACACGAAACACCAAAAAAAATAGTTGTACTTGCTACTCATGGAGATGGGGAACCTCCTAAAACCCTCGATGCTGGTTATGTGGAAAATATTAAATACTACTTTGATAATCCTGATAAATCTCCATTCAACTTGATAATGGGAGATACTTTGGATCAACGGGAATACTTTAGGGATTATCGCTTTTCTCAAAAAGGGAAACACTTATGGGATCAAATTAAAATGTTGCGTTGGTATGTTGGAATTTATGCTTAAGATATGATTGTACTTGTTGCTCTAAGATGGAGGCTCCACACCTTCCCTTTCAATGTGAATTTAATGATAATGAAACCTTAGCTTCTTATGCTAATGGTGTATATGATTACTATGATGTGGAACAAATAGAAGAATTTGTTGCTTTTAAGGGTGCTTATGAAATTGAGTGTTTGTTTGAAAAGTATGAAGATTTTGATGATGCTCTTTACAGATCTAAAAAATTGGATATACTTAAATATTTCTTTGATAATTATGAATAAAATGCCTATATTGATGAGTTTATTAAGAAAGTCTCCGCTGCCCAAGAAGAGACTAATATTTTGTAGGAACCTATGGAAGAAGAAATTGCTGAAACTGTGAGCTCATTAGATGAAAAATATGAGGAGGAGAGCGAAGAACAAAGGGAGGAAGTGCGGATTGATCACCCGTGCCCACCTTCTAATGAGAGTAACTCTTCAACTCATACATTGTTTAATTTCCCTTCGTGTTTACCGAAGGATGATTGCTATGATCCCTTTGATTCATTTGAAATATCCCTTTTTGATGAACTTGATGCTTGCTATGCTTGTGGACATGATGCCAATATGAATTATGCTTATGGAGATGAACTTGCTATAGTTCCTTATGTTAAGAATGAAATTGTTGCTATTGCACCCACACATGATAGTCCTATTATCTTTTTGAATTCTCCAAACTACACTATATCGGAGAAGTTTGTGCTTATTAAGGATTATATTGATGGGTTGCGTTTTACCATTGCACATGATGATTTTGATGGATATAATATGCATGTGCTTGCTGAACCTACTTGCAATTATTATGAGAGAGGGACCACATCTCCACCTCTCTATGTTTCCAATACGATAAAATTGCAAGAAACTGTTTATACTATGCATTGGCCTTTACTTGATGTGCACAAATTGTTCTTTTATGATATGCCGATGCATAGGAAGAGAGTTAGACTTCATCATTGCATGACATATGTTGCTTTGTGCTCACTACTAAATTACAAATCATTGTTAACTAAAATTGGCTTTGATATACCTTGGGATCCGGGTGGATCAATAGCTTGAGCACTATATGCCTAGCTTAATGGCTTTAAAGAAAGCGCTGCCTGGGAGACAACCCAGAAGTTTTAGAGAGTCATTTTATTCTGTTGTGTGCTTTTTAAAAGTTTTAAAACAAAAAATATAGAGGGAAACCTAAAACTTTTTCAAAAAGAAAGTGAAAGTGAGACAGATGAGCAATGTGGAAGTGGGGGCTAGCGTTGAACTTTGTTCATGCCCATGGAAACTTTGTGAACCTTGATGATAGAAACTTTTCAACAAAAATAATTATCCCCTTGTATAAATCCATTGTATTATAAAAATAATTTGCCAAGATTTACCTTTAGGATGTTTAAATTGCTTGTTTGGTGTGTGATGTGCAAAAACAGAAACTTTTGTTGTAGTGTTTGAATTTTGGTATTTTACTCGAACATGCAAAAATTCTAAAAAATTTACACAGTACTTCTATGCACAAAAAAAATTCAGAATTTTTGGAGTTACAGAAGTATATGTTTCATTTGCATCTTTACAGACTGTCCTGTTTTCACAGATTGTTGTTATAGTTTCTTTATTTGCGTATGTTTGAAATCTTGTTGAGCCCCGTTGACTTGGCAGCCATTGAATTGTGATAGCATATAGTGGGTAATGTTTGATTATAATTATACAATAATGTTACAGCAGGACATGATGGGATTTGATGTTATATGTAGTAACCCCTCTAATAAAAGTTCGCTTAAGTTTTGTGTGGATGAAGTGTTCGAAGAATGAGGAGGTATCGATATAAGGAGAATAAGGAGAGGCAAGAGTTCAAGCTTGGGGATGCCCAAGGCACCCCAAGTAAATATTCAAGGAGACTCAAGCATCTAAGCTTGGGGATGCCCCGGAAGGCATCCCATCTTTCTTCAACAATTATCGGTATGTCTCGGTTTTTGTTTTGTTCACATGATATGCGTAAATTCTTGGAGCGTCATGTGCTTTTTATTTTTCTTTTAATTATGCACCATGCTGGTATGAGATAGTCCTTGGTTGATTTATAGAATGCTTCATGCACTTCACTTATATCTTTTGAGTATGGCTTTATAGAATGCTTCATGTGCTTCACTTATATCTTTTGAAGTTTGGATGCCTGTTTCTCTACATATAGAAAATTGTTATTTGTAGAATGCTCTTTTTCTTGACTTATATTTATTAGAGTGTGGTCTTTTGTATAAAGAATTAAACTCTCATGCTTCACTTATATCTATTTAGAGAGTCAACAAGAATTGGTCATTCACATGGTTAGTCATAAAATCCTACATAAAACTTGTAGATCACTGAATATGATAAGTTTGATTCCTTGCAATAGTTTTGCGATATTAAGATGGTAATATGTGGGAGGTACTGGTGAATGATTGTGGTTTAGTAAGAATATTGGTGTTAAGGTTTGTGATTCCCGAAGTATGCACGTATAGTCTTTAGTTATGCTAAGAAGTTGGAGCATGATTTATTATTGAGTGTCTTCCTTTGCGTGGAGGTCGGGGGCGCGCGATGGTTAACTCCTACCAACCTCCCCCCTAGGGGCATGCGTAGTAGTACTTTGCTTCGAGGGCTAATTGACTTTCGCAATAAGTATGTGAGTTCTTTATGACTAATGTGAGTCCATGGATTATACGCACTCTCACCTTTCCGCAATTTGCTAGCCTCTTCGGTACCATGCATTGCCTTTTCACACCTCGAGAGTTGGTGCAAACTTCGCCGGTGCATCCAAACCCCATGATATGATACGCTCTATCACACATAAGCCTCCTTATATCTTCCTCAAAACAGCCTCCATACCTACCTATTATGGCATTTCCATAGCCATTCCAAGATATATTGCCATGTAACTTCCATCATCATCATATACATGACTTGAGCATTCACTGTCATATTGATTTGCATGATCGTAAGATAGCTAGCATGATATTTTCATGGCTTGTCCATTTTTTGATATCTTTGATATGCTAGATCATTGCACATCCTGGTACACTGCCAGAGGCATTCATATAGAGTCATCTTGTATAGTTTTTATCGAGTTGTAAGTAAATAAAAGTGTGATGATCATCATTATTAGAGCATTGTCCCAGTGAGGAAAGAATGGTGGGGACTAATGAGTCCTCGAAAAAGTGGGGATGAGGTCCATGAGACTGTTCTAAAAAAAAGAGGCCAAAAAGAGCCCATCCAAAAAAAAGAAAAAAGAAAACAAAAAAATGAGAGAAAAAGAGAGAAGGGGCAATGTTACTATCCTTTTCCACACTTGTGCTTTAGAGTAGCACCATGTTTTTCATATAGAGAGTCTCCTGAGTTGTCACTTTCATATACTAGTGGGAATTTTCCTTATAGAACTTGGCTTGTATATTCTGATGATGGGCTTCCTCAAATGCCCGAGGTCTTCATGAGCAAGCAAGTTCAATGCACACCCACTTAGTTTTCAGTTTGAGCTTTCATACACTTATAGCTCTTAGTGCATCCGTTGCATGGCAATTCCTACTCCTCGCATTGATATCGATTGATGGGCATCTTCATAGCCCGTTGATCCGCCTAGTTGATGCGAGACTTTCTCCCTTTTTGACTTCTCCTTATCGATCCCTACCACCGCATTCTATTCCACCTATAGTGCTATGTCCATGGCTGTTGGGCCTATTTCCAGAATAAATCTCGGAATAGCCTCAAGTCACACCAGCCCCAAGATTAGAACAACTGGTGGACTCCCTTGTTACAGATATCCAGTACAAGCATAATATTACACAAGGTTGAGCCAGGGTGCTCAACAATTATTACAGACTTGTCGGTATATGACGGTGGTGGTACAAGACAGTGGTGTGGAAGTAATACAACACTGGTATAATAAGATAAAGCCAAGCGTCGGTGTGAGGCTTGACTATTTTATTAGTGTGGCGGAAGCACTGCAGATGGTACACGTGGTAGACTCCAAGACCACAAGGTGACTGACTGGGAACACCACTAAGCGTCAGGCTCACTAGCGCACTCTTCCTCCATAAGGTTGTCTCCATCCAGGTCTGGCCAAATTAACAAGCCAGGGACAAGCTAGTGAGTACGTTTGCATGTACTCAAAAACATTATGAACAAAAGATATACCGAATGCAATAGAGTGCATATGTTCATGATGGACTAAATTATATGCATATTTTGATTGATATTATAGCATGACATGATAAATATTAATACGATCTAAATGGCTAATTATGTCATTCAAGTAATAACCAAGAAAATAAAATGGAACATCGGGCGTTAGACCGCCCGAAAAATTCCAAGAAAAATAAAATGAAACATCGGGCGTTAGACCGCCTGATGATTCCAAGAAAATAAAATGGAATATCGGGCGTTAGACCTCCCGAGGATTCCAAAATAAAATGCCAGTCGGGTGTCTAGATGCGACGCCTCGAAAAGTCTTGAAAAGTAATGCCAAACAGGTGTCTGAATGCGACGCCTCGAGAGGTCTTGAAAAGAAATGCCAAACGGGTGTCTGAATGCGACGCCTCGAGAGGTCTTGAAAAGAAATGCCAAATGGGTGTCTGAATGCGATGCCTCGAGAGGTCTTGAAAAGAAATGCCAAATGGGTGTCTGAATGCGACGCCTCGAGAGGTCTTAAAAAAAGTAATAACATGAGTATCCAGGTGGCATAACCTTCCCAAGAGATACTAAAAAATGCACATAAGAGAAAAAGGTTAGTCGACAGTAATATTCATGTTAACAATAATATTCATGATAGCATCCGTAGTGATAATAATCATCCTGCAAAAGTGAATCATGCTCAATTTTAATTATTTCCTCCGAAGACCAACACCGGGACCGACACTTGACCCTTCCCAGCTAATGTCCTTGACCATGGACATGACTATTCGAATAGGTTTAACTCTGCAGAGGTTGTACTCTTTACCCACAAGTATAGGATTTCCCTAGTCAACCGCGAAACGTTGACTAATTCCTATCACGGTTTTAGGTTGCAAACACACCTAACCAGCACACACCAGCTTAACCGTTCTGATGCCCGGAATCACCCAAGGCATCACACCAGGAAAACTCTAAGATGGGGAGACCACCGTCTCGAATAGCATGGGTTCACAATTTATAACACACGCAAATACAAGGGGTGCCCCCCTCTCGGCCTAGCCGGATACACCCATGCCCTCTGAACTGATGATTGGCATTATTCCAGGGCCATGGAAACCCTCATCGCGGCCCCTCTGTGTGGTGTGTACATGGAAAGGGGTTAGCAACTTACTAAGCCGTACTCCCCTTGCGGGAAGACAAGTGGCAACACTATTTTTAGCTAGGCATGACGGAACAAGACTCGATCCAGGTCGACTCAGAAGGTTTTACTTTCATGACCGGCATGCTCCAACATGCCCACAAAGATACCATCACGACACGACGTGCTCCGTGCTAACTGGCACAACATGAACAGGGGGTGTACCCCTGATTTATTACCAACTTTATCCATGTTGTTGATTCTCAGATGTATGCAAGAAATGCACAACTAAAATATGACCATGCAGGCACTGGCTATCCACTACATAACCGGTGATCATAACTATGCCAACAGGCAAGCAAACACCATATCCCAAGTTCAATATGCTTGCCTTGATCAAAGTAGGTAGAAGGCGATCCCTTGAAATTTTTGGCAAAGTTTCCCTCCTCGTTTTCTATAAAATAAGAATTCAAAATCCGGTCATATTTTTTTGTGACAGCACAAAAAGTTGGCTCAAAATATTTTTAAATAAATACTAAAAAAAACTAGAGTGAAAAATAAGATTTTCAGAAAAAGAATCAATTTAAAAGGAGTTATGGTTAAAAGGTAATGATGATTTTAAAACCAAGGACCTTTCTGTCATTAAAAGTTTCACCAGCGGGTCCTTTTCTCTTTTAAAAGAAAACATTTCGGTAAGAAATACGCCTCCCAACGTTGAAGGCGTACTTTAAGAAAAACACGTTCGAAATAAGCAGAAAAGAAAGAAAAGCTGACATGTGGGTCCCACCCATCAGGTTTAAAATTTAAACGCGCCTCGCACGCGTGAATAGAGAGGATGTGGCGGTCACCGGCGGCGATCATCGGCGTTTCAGGAGACGGCGATGATATGAACGTGCTCGGGGAAGAGTTCCACGTCGGTGGATGGCGGTGGTGATCGCCGGCGAGCACGGTGGTGACGGTGGCGATGGCTCCGGCGGACGGTGGCGTCGGGTGGTTTGGGAACTCGCCGGAGAGAGGGGGAATCGTCAAACTGACGTGCGGAATCGGTGAGTGGGTGCACAAGGAGGCTTCTAGTGGAGTTTGAGAGGCGGAGGTGCACGGAAGGTGACGTGGCGTTCACGGAGGCAGTGGCGGATCGGGCTGCCGGAGTCGGGGAAGACGGCCCTCCCGAGGTCGGGGAGGTGGCTTAGGGTGAATTGGAAGTCCGTGGAAGTGGGGTGGACTTCGAACGGGGCTCTGGGTGCCCTTTTATAGGCCGTGCAGTGATGGCCCGAGTGGGGTGGATCACGGCGAAGTAATTCCGGCCGATGGGGTTTAGTTGCAGGTGGTCGGCTTGGATGGTGGTCATCAGTGAGGTCGGTGAATTCTTCTCGAAGCGCCAGCGCGACGGTCCTCGAGCTCTATCCACTATCCCGACGTTGGGCTCTTGTACGGCCATGGTGGGCGACGAGCAGCTCCTGCGACTGACAGGCGGGCTCGGTTGGTTTTGGACGGTGGTCAAGCGTCGCGGAGAAGATGCCGCGTGGAGGGGATGTAGGAGGGAGAGGTGAGGGGGAGTGATGGGAGCTGGTGCCCGAGCTGATCCACTCGGCCCGTCGTGGCTGGGAACGGCGGCTGTTACACCGGCCTGCCACCGGCCAGCCAACGGTGAGGGACTGGCAGGAGGGGTCCAGGAACGATGCATTGATGGGCTTGATCAACGCAGCGAGGAAGAGGAGGAGTAGAAGGCACGACATCGATGCCTGCCTTCTCTGAATTTTTTCTGAATTTCAGTCAACTATGGATAGTGCACTGAAGGTGTTCGACAGAATGCCAAATGGTCTTGGGCATTTTTGGAATTCTTGAATTTTTTTGTGGTTTCGTACTGATGCATGAAAAAGGTGCACGCAAAGTTTCAGGTCCAACTTTTGGAGTAGTCTAGATTAGGTTTTGAGCAAGGAAATTGAATCTGGTCCAAATTTCATTTGAGTGAAATTTGAAAATTTTGAATTATGGACCAGTAAGTTTTTAGAGAAATGGGTTGTGGATACTACCATGTAGTTGGGATAATTTTTTGTGGGTGCAGAAGAGCTAGGAAAAATATAGTTCCTTTGTAAATCAAAGGAATCAAGAATTAATGGAATTCCCATTTGGGATTTTACTAAATATGTCAAAAATATTTTTGTGCAAAGAGGAAGTGTTGGATAATGTCCGAAGGTGTGAGAATAACTTGGATGATAAGTTGAAAATGATATATGAAAATTTTGGGAGCTTTCTAAATGTTTGAAAGAGATGAAATGGACCTTCCCTTTGAAATAATTAATCATTAAAAACTTTTTCCTAAAAGAGAAAGATTTTTGTTCCTATAAAATATTTATTCAAATAAGAAACCAACAAATCAGAACCCAATCTTCAAAATTTTAAAAACCCAAATGAAAGTTAAAATGGTTTTCAAAACAGAAGAAAGAAGAAATAGATCCATAATGATCCAAATCATTTTTTTTCTTTTAAAGAAAAGATTTTGATACTCAAAAGAAATTATTTTTGGGGTGTTACAATGGCTCACGCTCATGTATTGCGTGGGGGTTGAAAAAGCTGAAGCGCTTTAAAAAGTATTAACCAATTGCTCGGCTGACATCGGGGTTGTACAAGATTTATATTTTGTGTTAAGAAGATGGAGCATGACAAGGCTATATGATTTTCTAGGGATAGCGTTCTTTAGCATTTTTATTCTGAAAGGCATGATTGTTTGTTGGTATGCCTTTGTATTGATGTCTTTATATCAAATTATAGACTATTGCTTTGAATCCCTCGTGTCTTAATATTCATGCCATGATTAGATTATATGATCAAGATTATGCTAGGTAGCATTCCACATCAAAAATAATCTTTTTATCAATTACTTACTCGAGGACAAGCATGAATTAAGCTTGGGGATGCTGATACGTCTCCATCGTATCTATAATTTTTGATTGTTTCATCCCATTATCCTACAATTTCCACATACTTTTGGCAACATTTTATATGATTTTCTTGGACTAACATATTGATCCAGTGCCCAGTGCCAATTCCTGTTTGTTGCATGTTTTTTGTTTCGCAGAAAATCCATATCAAACGAAGTCCAAACGCGATAAAAATTAACGGAGATTTATTTTGGAATATATGTGATTTTTGGAAAAAATAATCAATGCGAGACGATGCTCGAGGGGCCCACAAGCTCGAGGGGCACGCCCCCTGCCCTGGGTGCGCCGGGCAGGCTTGTGGCGTCCTTATAGGCGGTTGGGGCCCTTCTTCCACCGCAAGAAAGACAATATTCGGATAAACCCCCCCTCAAAGTTTCAGCCCAATCGGAGTTACGGATCTCCGGGAATATAAGAAACGGTGAAGGGTCAGAAAACAAAAATACGAAACAGAAGAGAATAGAGAGAGAGAGATCCAATCTCGGAGGGGCTCCTGCCCTCCGGGAGCCATGTTGGCCATGGACCATAGGGGAAACTCTCCTCCCATCTAGGGGGGAGGACAAGCAAGAAGAAGAAGGAGGGGGGCTCTCTCCCCCTCTCTCCCGGTGGCGCCGGAACGCCGCCGGGGCAACCATCGTGACGGTGATCTACACCAACAACTTCGCCGCCGTCAACATCAACTCTCTCCCCCTCTATGCAGCGGTGTAACATCTCTTCTCCCCCCTGTAATCTCTACTTAAACATGGTGCTTAACGCTATATGTTATTATCCAATGATATGTGGCAATCCTATGATGTTTGAGTAGAATCGTTTTATCCTACGGGTTGATTGATGACCGTGATTGGTTTGAGTTGTATGTTTTATTTTGCTGCTGTCCTATGGTGCCCTCCATGTTGCGCAAGCGTGAGGTATTCCCGCTGTAGGGTTTGCAATATGTTCATAATTCTCTTATAGTGGGCGGCTAGAGTGACAGAAGCTTACACCCGAGTAAGGGGGTTGTTGCGTATGGGAGTAAAGAGGACTTTTTACTTAATGCTATGGTTGGGTTTTACCGTAATGATCTTTGGTAGTTGTGGATGCTTGCTAGAGTTCCAATCATAAGTGCATATGATCCAAGTACGGAAAGTATGTTAGCTCATGCCTCTCCCTCATATAAAACTGCAATAATAATTACCGGTCTAGTTATGGATTGCCTAGGGACAAATCCTTCTCTTGTGCTACAAAAGCTTTCTACTAAACAACTAACTTTTATTATCTTGCAAATTACTCATAGTTTTATTCTCGCTAAGTACCCCTAGTTTTATTCTTGCAAAGTAGTTCTAGCATTACACCTACAAAGTACTTCTAGTTTCATACTTGTTCTAGGTAAAGCAAACGGTAAGTGTGCGTAGAGTTGTATTGGTGGTCGAGAGAACTTGAAGAGAATATGAATTCTACCTTTAGCTCCTCGTTGGGTTCGACACTCTTATTTATCGAAAAAGCTACAATTGATCCCCTATACTTGTGGGTTATCAGAGCCCGACGAAACATCGCTGGCCTCTTCGGATCCGTGAGCGCGACAAGACCAACGTCAAGTGCTGCATGACAGGCGGGTGGAAGATTGATGACCCACAAGTATAGGGGATCAATCGTAGTCCTTTTGATAAGTAAGAGTGTCGAACCCAACGAGGAGCACTAGGAAATGACAAGCGGTTTTCAGCAAGGTATTCTCTGCAAGTACTGAAAGTAGCGGTAACAGATAGTTTCGGTAGCAAGATAATTCGTAACAAGTAACAAGTAACAATTATGATAAAGTGCATCAAGGTGGCCCAATCCATTTTGTAGCAAAGGACAAGTCAGAACGAACTCGTATAATAAGCAAAGCGTTCTCGAGGACACATGGGAATTTCATCTAGTCACTTTCATCATGTTTGTTTGATTCGCGTTCGCTACTTTGATAATTTGATATGTGGGTGGACCGGTGCTTGGGTGCTTCTCTTACTTGAACAAGCCTCCCACTTATGATTACCCCCTCTCGCAAGCATCCGCAACTACGAAAGAAGAATTAAGATAACTCTAACCATAGCATGAAACATATGGATCCAAATCAGCCCCTTACGGAATAGCGCACAAACTAGGGTTTAAGTTTCTGTCACTCTAGCAACCCATCATCTAATTACTACTCCACAATGCCTTCCCTTAGGCCCAAAGATGGTGAAGTGTCATGTAGTCGACGTTCACATGACACCATTAAAGGAAGCAACAATATACATATCATCAAAATACCGAACGAATACCAAATTCACATGATTACTTATGACATGACTTCTCCCATGTCCTCAATAACAAAATTAACTACTCACAAATCATATTCACGTTCAAGATCAGAGGGGTATTGAATAGCATTAAGGATCTGAACATATAATCTTCCACCAAATAAACCAACTAGCATCAACTACAAGATGTAATCAACACTACTAGCAACCCACAGGTACCAATCTGAGGTTTTGAGACAAAGATTGAATACAAGAGATGAACTAGGGCTTGAGATGAGATGGTGCTAGTGAAGATGTTGATGAAGATTGGTCCTCCCACGATGAGAGGATCGTTGGTGATGTCGATGGCTTCGATTTCCCCCTCCCGGAGGGAAGTATCCCCGGCGGAATCGCTCTGCCGGAGAGCAAAATAGTTCCTGCCCAGGTTCCGCCTCGAGACGGCGGTGTTTCGTCCCGAAAGTCTTCTTATGATTTTTTCTTGGGCAAATGGCTTCATATAGCAGAAGGAGGGGGCCGAAGGCCTGCCAGGGGCCCCACAAGCTCGGGGGGCGCGCCAAGGCGGGTAGGGCGCGCCCCCAGGCTTGTGGCCTCCTGGTGGGCCCCCTCCTGGTCCTTTGCCAGTGTTTTTTTATATATTCCAAAATAATTCTCCATAAATTTTCAGGACATTTGGAGTTGTGCAGAATAGCTATCTCTGTTTCACCCCTTTCCGGTCCAGAATTCCAGCTGCCGGCAATCTTCCTCTTCATGTAAATCTTGCAAAATAAGAGAGAAAGGGCATAAGAATTGTACCATAAAGTGAAATAATGATCAAAAACATAATAATTAACAGTAGGAAATCATGATGCAAATTGGACGTATCAACTCCCCCAAGCTTAGACCTCGCTTGTCCTCAAGCGAAAGCCGAAAGCAATAATCATGACCACATGTTTAGAGAGAGAGAGGCGTCGATAAAAATAAAATACGGACATGAAGCATCATGATATTTATTATAACAGCAATATATCATCATAAAACTTCTGATGAAAAAGTGACAATTCATCCACACATTAAAGTATGAACCATAAGCCAAATTGAAAACTAAAAAACTATGATCTCAGTCACTGAAGCAATTGCAATTCATCATATTATCAGAAAGAGTCTATGTAAGAGCTTTGTTTAGCAAGTTCACATACTCAACTATCATTTAGTCTTCTATGATTGCTGACACTCATGGCATACTTATGGAGCAAAAGTTTCAGCCAGACACATAGAAAGATAGGGGCTTATAATTTCGCCTCCCAACGTATTGACCTCAAGGGTAATGTCAACAATAATAACTCATGATCACCTACATCCAACTGGATATATATGTCTGGATCAATCCCCACCACATGATGCTTGCCAAGAGAGAAAAATAAAAATGAAATAGAGGAGAATAATATTGACTCTTGCATGAAAGTAAATACATAAAGTAAAAGATAGGCCCTTCGCAGAGGGAAGCAAAGGTTGTCATGCGCTTTTTGTTTTTGGATGTGCAAGCTCTTAATGTAAAGGAACGTCACTTTATATTGCCCCTTGTGATAACGACCTTTATTATGCAGTCTGTCGCTTTTATTTCTTCACCATCACAAGATCATACAAAGCTTATTTTCCCTTACAATAAAAGATCATACATATTTAGAAGCAATTTTTATTGCTTTGCACCGATGACAGCTTACTTGAAGGATCTTATTCAATCCATAGGTAGATATATTGGACTCCATGGCATGAAACTGGGTTTAAGGATTTTTGGGATGCACAAGTAGTATCTCTACTTAGTGCGGAATTTTGGCTAGCAAAAGATAGGGGGCAAGCACCACATGTTAGAGGATCCAAAACAATATAACTTCTATGTGAATATAAGCAAACATAACTCATTACGTTGTCTTCCTTGTCCAACGTCGACTAATTGACATAGAATATTTAATGGGGGCTCACAATCATAAAAGATGTCCAAGATAGTATATTTATATGTGAGACCTCTCTTCCTTTATTACTTTTTCATGAATTGCAACAATGACCAATGCTATGTTTGTTAACTTCCAACAAGCTTTATCAATTATACTTCTTTTTATGTGAAGTCATCACTCCCCATAGGATTAGCATATGACCTTCTTTTTTTTCTTTATTCTTTCTAAGGTTGGATCACTAAGCAAGCACTCGAAACTAGATCATACTAAAACTTTATTCTTCTAAATCACAAAATAACTAAGGATTGAACTAAGATAGATAATGATGATAAAAAGTGATGGTGATACGATACCGGGGCACCTCCCCCAAGCTTGGCACAAGGCAAGGGTGGTGCCCATACCCCATGTGCTCAAGTCTCCTTGTTCGGTGATGGTGGTGATGAAGTGGTGGGCTTGTCCTTTAGCTTCAGTAAGTACTCCAAGTTTCCATTGATTTTCCGAAGTGCACGATTCTGCTCTTCTAACACAATAACTTCATGGGTAAGCCATAGCGATCTAGATCTGTTAGAAAAACAGCCCGAAACAAGAATAGAGGAGAAACTTGCGATGCGGTGGTCAAAACACCCGTGAGTATATATAATGATTTTTTCCCGTGCAGGACAAGTAATATGGAAGAAAAACGGAATCGGGAAAGTCCACGAGGGAGCCACAAGCCTGGCAGGCACGCCCTGGGGGGTAGGGCACGCCCCCCAGGCTTGTCGCCTCCTCATGCACTTTTTGGACTGTTTATTATTTTCCTAATTTTTTATATATTCCAAAATGGACATGTCGGTGTATAAAACATGGGTTTTTATACCCTGACTTATGCACAGATAATGGTAACCTCCCTGCCGACCAAGGCTTGCCGAAAACCACCAAGACCAAGATTCAAGGCCTAGTTGCAGAAGCCACTGGAGAGAAGTTCAAGACGAAGCATCAACGGCCACTCCACTAGTACTGAAGATGAACACATTTCTTGCCAGCAAGGCCGAGCCGGCAAGGTGAAGACCCGGCAAGCTCCGTGCCGGCAAGCTTTCGCCAGCTCGTCAATGCTCCACCTCACCGGGCAGCTAGTCGCTAATCGGTGAGGTGTCGCCCGCGCAGGCTGGTTGGTGAGATTTGCCGGGCTTGTGTCAGCATGCAGGGAGAAGATTTGCCTTTAATGACACCCGTCCAGAAGGCATGTCAAAATAATACGAGGTAGCTGGGCGAGCGGTGCAGAAACCTTGCCGGGGTACCTCTCCACATGACACCTAACGGAGCATTTAATGCTTTTGTCCTAAACTGGCAGAGTTAGGTATGATAGCACTGTTTGCTATCTAATCACTATGTAATGACTATTTTGCCACTGTGGTAACCCCTTTGAGCTATAAAAGGAGGACTAGGGCAACGGTTACAAGGGTTCACTTTTTAGATCATTCCTGCACGACTTGCATGCATAGCTGCTCTCCTCGCACCATCTCGGGATAAGCGCTCCTTGTACTTGTGCTTACGCACCCCTAATACACAAAGCAGGAGTAGGGTTTTACGCTTTACAGCGGCCCGAACCTGGGCAAATCCCTTGTGTTCCTGCTGATTCTGCTCTTTGTACTCGTCGATTTCCCTAGCCGAACCACAAAGGGGCTGGATGGCCCCATAGATGGTCATATCCACGACATCTTTGGCCCGCCAGGTAGGGGGATCACTTGCGCGAACCTGAATCAGCGGATTATGTGTCAATTTCGTCAGCTTCATGACCTTCCTCATCATCGATGGTGCCCAAGAAGAAGGGCATCACAATGACGGCTCCTTCCACCTCCAAGGTTCCTTCGCACATATCCGCAGGCGGCGCAGCCGGCGCAGGCGGTGTAGATGCCGTGGTCGCCATGCCTACCATGGCCGAAGCGGGAGGCGGAGGCGCTGGAGATGGTCATCTTCCACGACCCTCTGGCGAGCAAAGTCGCGATGACGCGGGCGGAGCAGATGGACGTCTTCCTCCTCCTCCCCACGTCGACGAACACAACCACCGGAGCAACAATGCCCGGGCTGGCGCGAGCCGAGATCCCACCGCGGCGACATCCAGAGATGCTGCATCAAGGCGTACGCCACGCTCATCTCAAGATGGGCGCGGCGCGACTCCGAGCGGCGTCGACAACTCCAAGCGGCGGCGACCTCATGGCAAGACCCCTGTTGATCAAGTCCCAGATCCTCAGGCACCACCTCCGCCACGACAACCCGCTGCTGATCGTGTGCCGCGGCAGCAAGACCGCAATGGCGCTCCTGCTAGCTCTGCCAGGAGTAGAGTGACATCGCGCTCTTCGCTTCCGGCCATGCCAGCCACAGCAGTAGAGGCGAGGGCGCGAGCCCAGATGCTGCTAAACATCCCTCCGACGGCAGAGAAGATGGATGAGTGGAGATCCACCATCCAAAGCTTGATTGGGTATGCCGAGGCCAGCAAGTCACAGCAAGCGGAGCCCTCACGACGTCCGCAAACCGCACGAGTAGCTCCAACTGGTGGCCGTGTTGACGGTGCCGCGCTAACAGTGCAATCACCTCCGTGGCAACAGTCTCAACAGCAGCAACACCAACAACCGCGGCAAGCTCGGCGATCTTTCGAGCCCGACGAGATGTTGATGGCCTCTTCGGATCCGCGAGCGCGGCAAGATCAGCGGCAAGTGCTGCGAGACAGGCGGGCAAAGGATGCTTGCACCACCATTGAACGGTGACAAGAGGCGCGCCGTCAATCCGATGCGCGTAACGGCCCCATCGTTGATGAGCCTACGTCGGGGGTTGGTGGATATCTGCCTTACGAGGTTGGATGTCCTGCCTTCACCCGTGAGCTGCGGCAAGTCCGATGGCCGTCTGTCCGGGCCTTCAAGCCAGAAGTACCAGAGAAGTACAACGGCAAGCCGAACCCGGCAGAGTTTTTGGGCATCTACACGATTGCCGTGCAAGCTGCCGGAGGAAGAGATGAGAAAATCCTCGCCAACTACTTTCCGTTGGTACTGAAGCCCAATGTGAGATCTTGGCTGATGAACTTGCCGGATAACTCCATTTCTTCGTGGGCAGATCTATGTAATGAGTTTGTTGGTGCCTTTACCGGAGGCCACAAGGCCCCTGGACAGCCCAGCGACCTGCAAGTAATCCCGCAAAGGGATGGTGAAACATTGCGCAAGTACATCCAGAGGTTCAGCCGTGTGCATCATAACATTCCAGATGTGCACCTCGCAGCCGTCATTGCCGTCTTTCATACGAATGTGCGCAATCGGAGGATGCGGGAGAAGATGAATGTCAAGTTGCCCAAGACCGTCAACGAGCTCTATACGTTGGCGGATAAGTGCGCACGTGCTGAAGAAGGAAGGAGGCTTCCCGGGGAGGACGCTGGTGCCGAGGTAGATTCCGAGGACGACGATCCTGCCACCCCGAAGAAGAAGGGTCGAAAGCACAACAAGAAGCGCAAGGGCAAGACAGTTATGGCTGTTGAGGGCTCCGACAACTCTGAGTCCGCCAAGAAGGCTAAAACTGATAACTCCGGCAAGGAGGCTGCTGTATGCGCCGCTTGCCAGGAGGCGGCGGCAAACAAGAAGGCCGGCAAGTCTGATGGGCCATACTGCAAGATTCACCGCACCAAGGGCCATGATCTCTAAGAGTGCCGACAAGTCGAGCACCTTGTTGAGAAACAGAAGGCTAAATATGAGAAACGCAGCAAAGAGAAGGGTCAGGATGGTGCCAGTGGATCCGGCAAAAAGGGCCGTGGTGGTCGAGGAGGCCATAGCGGCAAGGCCAAGCAGCAGAAAGAGAAACCTTCTAGAGGCCGCGAAAAGAAAGAGGAAGATGATGGAAGTGAAGAGGAAGGGGATGACGGAGAGTCCAGTGAGCAGGAATTCCAGAAGGCAACTGAGGCCATGTGCGTTGATGGAGGTGCATCTTTGCACTCCTCTCACCGCCAGCTTAAGCAGTGGGCGCGTGAGGTTAATGCGGCAGAACCGGCAATGGGCTCTCAAAAGCCACTCAGGTGGTCACACACGCCTATCATTTTCGATGCGAGGATCACCCTGATCGCACAACCGCGGTCGGGTGTTTGCCGTTGTTGGTTTCACCAACAATTCGTAACCTCCAGGTCACGAAAATGTTAGTTGACGGTGGGGCCGGCCTGAACTTGATTTCTCCAGAAGTAATCAAGACGCTGTAGATTCCCGACGAGGAGCTCGACAAAACAGGCACGTTTCAAGGAGTAAATCTGGGAAGAAGCCAGCCCAAGGGAAAGATCACATTGCCGGTGACGTTTGGCGGGGAATTGAACTACAGAAAGGAAAATATTGTGTTTGATGTTGTCAAGATCCCCTTGCCGTATATTGGAATTCTTGGCCGCCCAGCCTTGGCAAAATTCATGGCAGCATCTCACTATGCTTACAATACGTTGAAGATGCCAAGGCCTATGGGTGTCATTTCCATCAACTCCGACAAGAAAGATGCAGTTATTTGCGTCGATAAGATGTACAGAGATGCAGTTGTAGCAGAAGCTGCCAAGGCGCTAGCTCCCGCCAAGAAGAAGGAAAGCAAGAAGTCCGGTAAGACCTCTGACAAGGATTCCGGGAAGCGCACCTCTTCGGAGTGCTGCGCGCCTGTTGAAAACTTGCCGGAGTGCTCCACCGGTAAGAAGTCCAAAGCCACTTCACCAGCGACCAAAAAGGTGCCGGCGAGGGAGGATGGCACTGACAGTACCTTCACCATCAGTGCCACCCTTGACAGCAAATAGGGAAGCGCTCTCATTGCCTTCCTGCGGGCGAATGTCGATGTGTTCGCATGGCGACCATCTGACATCCCCGGTGTTCCCAGGGAGGTAATTGAGCACCACCTTGCCGTCTGTCCCCACGCTCGGCTCGTCAAGCAGAAGGTCAGGAAACAAGCTTTGGAGCGGCAACAATTCATTGCCGAGGAGATCAAGAAACTTGAAGCAGCAGGCCTGGTTAGAGGTATACTACATCCAACTTGGTTGGCAAATCCAGTCGTGGTGCGCAAAGCAAACGGAAAGTGGAGACTTTGTATTGACTACACTTGTGACAGCCCAAGACCGATTCTTTCCATTATTATATTGGTTGCTCTATTTTATTTTGCATTGCATCATTTCATCATGCCACCATGTCATTAAAATTTGCAACCCAAATAAATAAATTGCATAGATCTTTTGATCTATTTAAATTGAGGGAATTCACATGGTGATTTCTCTTTATAACATATCCTCCCAATATTTTAGGGAGCTATAATAAATTCCATTAGTTTGGAACCACCCTCAAACACACTTGCAATTTAAAGTTCCTTCCGTTTTCAAATATTCTAAACCCTTGATCTCTCTCCATTTTGCTCCGGTTCAAGTTGTGGAACTTTGAATTATTTCAGAGTGGCCACGTGTTAATTTTTCAGCTCTTTCGGTAATTATTTGATCCTCCAAGACAACCTTTTCCCTCCTCTTTTCTTTTCTGTTTTGAGACAATGGAAAAATCCTCGCGCAGTGCAGGCCGACCCAGCTCTCCTTTTTTCCCAATTCTTCCAGCCCAACTGGCCTATTTTTCTCCGAGGCCCAGCCCTCTCTTCCTATAACCCTAGCTCACTCCCTGATCCCCTCGCTCTCTCCCTCCCACTATTCACGCTCCACCGCCCACGCATCGTGCGTAGCCCCTCACCCGATCGATCCCCTCTCTCCCTCGTAGACCTCTTGTACGCCGCCGCCAGGGACCTCGCTCGATCCCGCGCCTCCTGCCCTTGCCGCCCGTGCCTGGATCTCCCTCCGCGCCAAGACCTCGCTTCCTCGAGCTCGACAGCCAGGTCCACGCCGCCTGGACTGCCACCCCGCGCCTGCCTTCGGTGATGCACACCGGCAAGATGCACCACCCCAGTTGCTCTTCCTCGCCGCTGGACCAACTACGCCGCCGGTCCTCTCCTTCCTCTACGTCGGCCGGTCCATCTCCTCGGTCTCCTCTGCCTCACGTCGCCCGCGCCTTCCCTTCTCTAGCTCCCTGTCGTCGCCCGCTCGCTGTCAGGGCTGCGTGCCTCCTCGCCACTCCCTTGACCTTCGCTGCCGCCTGCAACAACGCGCCCGCGCGTGCTGTCCAACATCGCACCGCCGCCTTGATCTGTCACCACCCACAAGCCCAGCGCCCCTGCCTGAGGGCATGGTCAGCCGCCTCCACGACCTTGCCTCTGACTCGAGCCTCTGCTGCCACCTCCACGCCGGTCACCTCCTGCATCATCTTGACCGTCATGTGCACCCGTGCCCAGCACCACCCTGGCCTTTGTGCAGCTGCCGAGCTCCGTTCCTTGCACCACACCATTTCTTGTGCACCTCTGTTGCCTCGTTGTCGTTGGACGCGAAGACCATCAAGAACGCCGTGTTGTACGACTACAGGGGTATGGCCACATCCGGCCACTTCCAGATGGATTTCGCCAAGTTCGACTACCGTCGCCGAGAACGATGCCTCCCCGAGGAACCCCGTGTTCGACTGCACAACGAGCTCAAGTACCACTACGACCCGTGTATGACTACGTGGATTCACCAAGTACCCGGAACCACCGACGCCTCTAGAAGATCCCGTGGACGTCAAGTTCCTCTACAAAATGTGTACCACTACCTCCACTACGTCCCGTGTACAACTACACCGCACCGAACTCGATCCGGTCCGAAAACGCACGCTTCGGAGGTATAGCCGCCGAGACTACCGCCCGTGGACGAATGCATGTGTTGTATGAGATGCTCGTGTTTGCACCATGTCCGAATTGTTTCGTGCACGTTCCTCGTTTGCCATGCCATCGATGCGTGGGACACCCGATAACCGGGATCACTCCCCGTCACTCTTGCATGTTCCGCACATCTTATGTTTCTTTTGCACCGGCATCTCAATGAGTTGCCGGATCACCGGAACGTTTCCGTGGCACCGTCGTCGTGGCACCCAATTCTTTCCGTCATGGCGACAAATGCTCTATATCATCCTTCATGCCAACTTTTTCATAGCATTGCATACAACTTAATATGTCATCCTCATGCATATAATAACTCATGAACCATGCATCGGACTAAAATGAATCATATATGTAAAATGTTTAGAATTTCCTGTAGATTCACAATTCGCAACTTTCAACCATGTTAAAAATGTTAAAATTGCTGTTTGCATTAATTTTGCATAAATGACATGTTAAAATGGTTTTTTCATAACTAAATAACCGTAGCTACGAATTAAATAAACTATATATGTAACTTGACTAGAAAAATGTGTAGATTAACATGGTGACATTACTTTTGCTGTTTAACAACATTAAAAATGTGGTTTAGGCAGAACAGTACCAAATTCAAAATTGCATATGGGGATTTTTCGAAATTTTTATGAGTTGTTTCCGGCCTCATTTAAATTGCCTAGATAGGTAGTTTAATTATGCTTCACCTCTTGCCATGTTAACCAACATTTTAACATTGTCATGTGCATAAACGGGAGTGAACTAAATAATTGTTTGTGGAGTTTCGTCAATATGCAACTCGTTGCACATTGATCTTCACTTAGTGTGTAGTATTTGAATTGTTGCACTTTGCCATGCCATGCATCATTTAACCCTGTCATGCATCATATTTGGTTGTGCATCATGCCATGTTTATGCTTGTGTGTTTACCATGTTGTTTGCTTCTTTCCGGTTGTGCTTCTTTTCGATAGTTCCGGTTACGTTGCGGTTGTGAGGATTCGTTCGACTACGCTTGTCGTCTTCTTCATGGATTCGGTCTTCTTCCTAGCAAGATTTCAGGCAAGATGATCATGACCTTGGATATCTCTACTATCTTTGCTTACTAGTTGTCTCGTTGCTATCGCTATGTCGCGCTTCCTACCACATATATGTCAGCCTCCCTTATGCCATGATACAGCCTCTAACCACCCTTACCCAGCAAACCGTTGTTTGGCTATTTACCGCTTTGCTCAGCCCCTTTCTCATAGCGTTAATAGTTGCAGGTGCAGTGCAGGTTGTTCCATGTTGGGACATGGATATGTTGGGATATCACAATATCTAATGCATCTATATACTTGGTTGTGGGTGGAAGGCTCGGCCTTTTGCCTAGTGTTTTGTTCCACTCATGCCGCCCTAGTTTCCGTAATACCGGTGTTATGTTCTTTGATTAGCGTTCCTAACATGCTCAGGGGTTATGGGACCCTCTTGACAATTCGCTTTGAATAACCGCTTCCAGCACGGCCCAACTTTGGTGTTAACTTTTGCCAACATAATAATATTGAATTAAATAATTAATTTGCATAGGGGGTCGCATCCCTGGGGATTCTTAATTCAACATAATACAGGTGGGCCAGTGTTGATGGTGTTGGTCCAAACCGGGCGATGTTCGGCGCCCCCTGGGCAACCAGGGTCTCAGCCAACCCGACGTCTTGCCCATCCGTTGTGCCCTGAGAACAAGATACGTGCGGCTCCTATCAGGATTGTCGGTATACCGGGAGGTCTTGCTGGACTTGTGTTACCATTGTCGAAATGTCTTGTGCACCGGGATTCCGAGGATACTTCGGGTTGACTCGAGGTTGATCGGGTTTTCTTGAGGTTGAGGCATTTCCACTGCAGCTTGTGTTGGTTTGTGATGGACCAGGTTGGAACACCCCTGCAGGGTTAAATCTTACGCGAAGCCCTGCCCGCGGTTATGTGGCGACTTGGAAATTTATAACCTCCGGTTGTAGAGAACTTGACACTAATTCTAATTAAAATACACCAACCGCGTGCATAACCGTGATCGTCTCTTTTCGAGGGAGTTCGGGAAGAGAACATGGTGGGGTTATGTTTGACTCGTAAGTAGGTGTTCAGGATCACTTCTTGATCATTATTAGTTTGCGACCGTTATGCGTAGTTTACTCTTCTTATTCTTGTACTCGTAAGTTAGCCACCATACAATGCTTAGTGCTTGCTGCAACCTCACCAGCTTACCCTTCCATACCCATTTAAGCTTTGATAGTCTTGCTACCCATGGTTATGGGATTGTCGAGTCCTCGTGGCTCACAGATTACTACAACAATAGGTGCAGGTACAGGTAAAGCGATGCCTTGACGTGAGAGCGATGCATGTTTGCTTTTGGAGTTCTTCTTCTGCTTCTTCTTCTTCTTTGTCGATCATAGGATGGGTTCCTGGTTGGCAGCCTGGGACTAGCAGGGTGGATGTCGTTCTTCTTTTTTGTTTGATTTCATCCGTAGTCGGATCCTGCTCTTCTGTATGATGATTGTTATGTACCGTTGTATTCATGTATTAATGCTGTAGCTTGTGGCGAGTGTAAGCCTTTATCTTGTATTCTCATCTGTTCAGTACATGGTATGATGTAACGATATCCACCTTGCGAAGCGTCTCCGATATGAGCTTCTATCCTTAGTGGGATTTTCGAGTCCCTTGAGAATAGGACCGCATATTGGGCGTGACAACACTGATATTAACAAAGCATGTCCAAAGGATCCTTTCCCCTTGCCGTGCATTGATCAAATCATAGACTCTACTTCCGGCTGTGATTTGCTCTCCTTCCTTGATGCATATTCTGGGTACCATCAGATATTCATGGCCAAGGAGGATGAGGAGAAAACCTCATTCATTACTCCATGTGGCACATACTGCTTCGTGCGTATGCCTTTTGGGTTAAAGAGTGCCGGTTCAACATTCGAAAGGGCAGTCCAGATTGGTTTTGAGCCCCAACTACATAGGAATGTGGAAGCATATATGGATGATATAGTGGTCAAAACCAAGGACAAATCAACCCTCATTCAAGATTTAGAAGAAACATTTGCAAACTTGCGCAAAATCAATTTGAAGTTCAATCCTGAGAAGTGTGTGTTCGGCGTTCCATCCGGCAAACTTCTCAGATTCTTTGTATCTCAACGTGGAATTGAAGCAAATCCCGACAAGATCAAAGCAATTGAGCAGATTCAAGCACCAAAAAGCGTCAAGGATGTACGGCGTCTTGCCGGCTGTGTTGCTGCCTTGAGTAGGTTTATTTCAAGATCTGCTGAGCGCGCTCTGCCGTTTTTCAAGATTTTGAAAAAGGCAGGTCCAATGAAATGGACTCCGGAAGCGGAGGCCGCGCTGCAGGATTTGAAAAGATACCTCTCCTCCGCGCCAACACTAGTTGCGCCTAGACCACAAGAGCCGCTGCTGCTATATGTAGCGGCAACAAATCAAGTGGCTAGTGCTGCATTAGTAGCGCAGAGGGAAGTTGATGATGAGGAAGCAGCCGCGGCAAGCCCGTCTAGCGACAAACCGGAATCTTCTCCGACAAAGTCTGGTGCCGACAAGTCAGAAATGGCGCAGGCAAATGAAGCTAATCAACAAGTGGTGCCGAAGAAGAAAGTGGTGCAGCGACCCGTGTATTTTCTTAGTTCCCTTCTGCAGGGGGCTAGATCAAGATATTCTGGAGTGCAGAAATTGCTTTTCGGCCTTCTTATGGCTTCGAGAAAGCTGTGTCACTACTTCCAAGCACACGAGATCACCGTCGTTACTCGCTTTCCGTTGCAACGCATTTTGAGAAATCCAGAGGCAACTGGCAGTATAGTGGAGTGGGCGTTGGAATTGTCAAGCTTTGCACTCAAGTTTGAAAGCACTTCAACCATCCAAAGTAGAGCCTTGGCGGAGTTCATTGCAGAATGGACACCAACACAAGACGAAGAAATTCGAGAAATAGCTCTCCCCGGAAAAGAGACGTCCAAAGAATGGATTATGTATTTTGATGGTGCCTTCTCGCTGCAAGGCGCCGGTGCCGGAGTGCTGCTTGTCGCACCCACTGGAGAGCACATCAAGAATGCGGTTCAAATGCACTTTCCCAGGGAGCAAACTACAAACAACACTACTGAGTAGGAAGGACTCCTTGCCGGTCTTAGGATCGCAGTGGACCTTGGAATCAGGAAGTTGATCATCTGTGGTGACTCACAGTTTGTTGTGAAGCAAGTAAACAAAGATTACCAGAGCCCGTTGATGGAAACATACGTGGAGGAAGTGAGGAAATTGGAGGAACACTTTGACGGGTCACAAACAGAGCACATCCCTCGTGCGGAAAACAACATTGCTGATTACCTATCAAAGTGTGCTGCTCAAAAGCTACCTGTGGAACCGGAAACTTTTGTGCTCCATTTGGATCAACCAACAGTCACTCCATCAACGCAGGCCAGTAAGAGAAGGAAGTTGAATACCGGCAAGTACTTTCCGGCAAAACTCTTAGAAGCCGCCGGTAAGGATGTTGCCGGGAAGAACGACACGGTTGTCGGTGAGCAGTGGCTTCGCGCAGAACCCCAGGTTCTTGCCGCGGAGGCAAGCGCTCCCGCGGCCGAAGAAATGCCTTTAGTCCTTGTCGTCGAGCCGCAGGCTCTGGCATGGGCACAACAGATAGTCCATTTCCTTCAAACAGGAGAACTTCCCGATGAGCAAGAAGAAGCTGAGAAAGTAGCCCGTCAGTCAAGTATGTATCAGTTTGTGGATAACACACTATACAGAAAGAGGCCAAACGGTGTGAAATTAAAGTGTATTTGTCGGGAAGATGGACTGAAGCTCTTGGCAGAGATACATGGAGGCATATGTGGCTCTCACATAGGATCAAGGGCGCTTGCCGGCAAAGCTTTCCGGCAAGGCTTCTATTGGCCCACTGCCCTCCAGGATGCAACTGAGCTAGTAACCAAGTGTGAAGCATGCCAGTTCCATTCAAAGAACATATATCAGCCAGCTCAAGCTCTTCAAACGATCCCTCTCTCGTGGCCCTTTTCGGTCTGGGGGCTCGATATCTTGGGACCCGTTCCCCCATGCTACCGGGGGCTTTGAGTTCTTGTACATTGCAATCGACAAGTTCACAAAGTGGCCTGAAGTGGAGCCAGTGAGGAAGGTGACAGCGCAATCGGCCGTCAAGTTCTTTAAAGGATTAGTTTGCCATTTCGGGGTTCCTAACAGAATCATCACCGACAACGGCACACAGTTCACGAGCCACACCTTCATGCAGTATGTCCAGGACCTTGGCGGCAAAATCTATTTTGCATCTGTTGCTCACCCAAGAAGCAACAGCCAAGCGGAAAGGATGAACGCTGAAGTCCTGCGAGGCCTCAAGACAAGAACCTTTGACAGGCTGCGCAAATGTGGAAGACACTGGATTGATGAGTTGCCGACAGTTCTTTGGTCACTCAGGACGACACCAAATCGAGCTACCGGCCAAACACCCTTCTCCCTAGTCTATGGTGCAGAAGCGGTGCTCCCCACGGAACTCATATACGGGTCACCTCGAGTGCTCGCTTATGATGAAGCTGAGCAAGAGCAGTTGCGGCAAGACGACGCAACGCTCCTTGAGGAGGATTGTCTTCGGGCGGCTGTGCGAGCTGCACGCTACCAGCAAGCCTTGCGCCGCTATCATAGCCGCAAAGTGCGCGCCCGAAGCATTGAGGAAGGCGAGCTTGTTCTTCGGCGCGTTTATTCCGCCAAGAGATCGAACAAGTTGACGCCGAAGTGGGAAAGCCCTTATCGGGTAGTACGAGTCACCAGACCTGGCGTAGTCCGTCTGGAGACCGAAGATGGCAATCAAATGCAAAACTCATGGAATATTGAGCATCTTCGCAAGTTCTACCCATAAGGCGCGGATTGCCGGGTCTCCCGGCAACCCCTTTTGTACAAGTTTTGCCGGCAAGACTTGTAACCCTTTGTACAAAGCCAGGTACAGATCATGTGCATAATAAAGCTAAGTGTTTCACAACTTATCGTACATTTTTCCTTTATGTATGCATGTAATGTTGTGATTATGCTTTAGTTTGTATGAGATGGCTGATGAACCGTCAAGGTTCCCAAACCACTCTTTTCTATTCTTTCTTTTTCTTAAAGGACAGAAGGATCCCTCGCGTGCAAGTTTCCCGGGGGGAGTGATGATGGGGTACCATTTTAAATGATGTTCAAGTGATCATTTCGTACGGCGAGGAAAACAGTGCAAGGAAAAGCTAAGTTGAAAAACTTTGAAACTTTTTCCTTGTTACATTTGCAATTTCCCTTGAATGATTCTGTGTTTGTATGAAAAACCTGCACACGAAGGAACCCTGTCGCGATCAGTCCGCGCTCTAGTTTGCCTCGAGTCCGCTCGGCAAGCTTAGCAGCTGCGTTCTGGCCCGACAAGTTACCTTGCCGGCAGCGGCACTTCCAGCAGGCTGCTAATGACCTATTCCTCGAAGCGCTCACAGCAAGTGTGCGCATCAGCAAGTTTCCCAACAGCGTAGGGAACACAATCATACAAAGACAAAATAAAACAAGGGAAACGGTGCACATTCATTCCGTCAGCATAAGTCATATTACATCGCGAAAGCAGTGCAGATCTAACATGAGATTGAATGAATCTTTTACATGACAAGCACAGCGATGGATATAACGACAAGCTCAATCCCGGCGATCACCCTAGATCCTGGGAATTTGGAGAACCTTGTCGGCAAGAGGAGCAGCAATCTTGTCGGCGGCGGTAATGTCGGTGTTCTCCGGCAGCTTCCTGAAGACCCCGGAGAGATCAAGGCCGGGATTGCGATGAGCAATTTTGAGCAGCACCCTGTATACAACCTCACGTGCAAACTTCCGGGATTCGTCAACAAATGAAGCAGATCTGTCCTCATGATACGTCCTCAAGGCGTCAATAAGGCCCTCAAAGAACTTGGTCAGTCTGACGCTGGTGGCCTCCTTGTCATTGACAGTGAAGCCCCAGCTCTTCATGTCCATGACGGCGATCTGGGAAGAGATGCGCTCAGCGGCATTGACAAGCCTGCCGGTCCAGAGGGAGGGGTTATGATGCAGTTGGGCATGGTTGTTTTCGGCATCCTTCTTCAAAGCCTCTTCCTTTTCCAGCTTCTCCGCCAAGACTCTCTCCCTCTCGTTGGCAGATTCCAAATCTGATACCAAGGTGGCCAGTTGAGATTTTAGATCTCCAATTTTCTTGGCGGCGGCATCAAGATCTTGATTCTTAGACGACAGGTGCATCTGCAAGTGAAAGTACATGTAGTCCCCATGTGTGGTTTTGGTATTTAATGACAATCCTTATGGACTAATGTTTGCATTGAGATATACATGTGAAGGAAATTTCTAGTTGCAATGCATGAAGAATACTGGATGAATTGAAGGATGAAATCCATCAACACAAATATATGCATTGAGACTTGATAATGAATGACAATTCCTATGAAGAAACAGTGGCATCAAGTTATATATGAAGGCTTGTTCCATGGGCGATGCAAGAAGGAGATTGAATGGATTCGGAATGAATGTCATATACATATAGTGTGCATCAAGATTGAGCTCAATGATTGAATCAAATATGATCAAGATGAATTCCATGTGATGAACAAGATGTGATCTATATGTAGTTCATTGAAGGATCTCAGAGGTTGTCATGCTTAGGCTTATGGGTTGAGCCATGATGGATCAAGATCTTGAGAGAATGATTAAAGAGAAGAATTCTACATATGGCTTAAAGATAGGATCATGATGAGCTGATATGTTGAGTCATGGATGATTATGTCTTGAAGCAAGTAATTCAAGTGAAGAATTCATTGTGCCTCTCAAGAGATTATGTTGGAACATGAAAAAGAGCAAGTGATGACCAATATGGTATTCATGGATAAACTCTATATGGTCATATGATAAGTGAGATATTGGTAATCATGTCTTGAAGAAATGAAGCATAGTGAAGAATTCAATATGGCCTTCAAGACATCAAGATTAAGCATTGAGTAAAGATAAAGGTTGACCAAGATAAAGATCAAAGAATCGAACTCTAAATGGTCAACACACAAGCGCAAACGATGCATCACATAGGATCTTGTGGTATGATAAGAAATTGTCAATTACACTTTGTGTACTAACCCATACTATGTGTTGTCTATGTTTATGAGGGTTAGGTTATTCTCATGGGGTAGCATCTAGAGAGAGATTCCAAGTGTCCATGAGAGGATGGCATCAAGTGTTCATGATCATGGTTGACAAGGGCAAGTTCAAGATAACCATCCCGAAGGATTACATGCTTGAAGCTTGTGGATGATCACATGATGGACATGTGAAGATGAATACAAAGCAAAGCTTCCCACATTGTGTATGGGAGAGCTACTTGAAGACTTCACCAATGTCTTGCCTTCAACTTGAGCCAAGAAGAAACATCAACATCAAGCTCAAGTGAAAGGCTCGAGTCAAAGGTATTAGTTCCTTTGGCGTTAGTGTTGTGGAGTGATGACCACCGAATGAACATATACACTCAAGAATGGATTCTCGATAGCTATGTAGTGTAGATCTTTTATGATTCTTGAGTTATAGGGATCCCACACTATTAAGAGGGGAATAAAGGGGTTCATGATGGATTTGCTCAAGTCAACATCTTCTATACACAATTCCACTCATATCCTATATACCAAAGAAATCCATAGCCAACTAGGTTCCCCAAAGTATATGATCTAACCTTTGCATACTTTGCACCTTTAATTTTGGTTTATCTTGGATGGTTCTCTATGTGAGGACCTGGATTTTTTCCATAGCTTCAAAACGAGCCCAAGATCATCAAAATCGGAGTCCGTATGAAAAAGTTATGCATGTTTCAGTTTTGGGGTTCCTGCTGTTTTTTATTGGCCGGATATCCGGGACTTGGCCGGATGTCCGGGCTCTCGGGACACCCCAGATGTCCGGGATCCTCCCGGAAATCTGGCTCGTTGAGTCCAGAACCTGTGTGTAAATGGTGGTTGTGCCCGCCGGATGTCCGGCACTTGGCCAGATGTCCGGGGCCTGAAGGTTGGCCGGATGTCCGGGCCTTCCCCGGATATCCGGGACCCTGTTTTTCTACTACGCCTGTGTTCTTCGTGTTGTTTTTCTTCAGCCGCCGGATGTCCGGCCCGTCTCAGCCACTTACTCAAAAATGGCTAGTTTTCTTGGCTTGCTATATATACCCCTCTACCAATTCGGTAGAGGGTTGACCACTTCATCCCAAATCACCCCAAGAACACAAGTGGCTCCCTCTCACTTCTCCTACACCAAATCTTAGATCCCGGAGAGATTCGTGAGATTTCTTGAGAGATTTTCCAATCAAAAGATAGATCCGCTCCCTCTCCCTCTTGTGACCAAAGGAATTTTCGATTTGAGCAAGTCTTGATCATTTCCCCTTTGTTCTTGTTACTCTTGGAGGTTGGAGACTCCTAGGTGGTAGGAGTGCTCCGGTGAGGAATCAACGTGTGATTTGTCCCCCGGAAAGTTTGTGAAGGTTTGGAGGCCACCTCAAGGTCTACCACTAGTGGTTGGGAATCGCCTTCGTGGTGATATCTCAAGGAGAATAGGGTGAGCCTTCATGGCGTTGGTGTGCCTTCGTGGTAACATCGACCTCTCTAACGGTGACTAGCTTCCCTCCAAGGAAGTGAACATCGGGATACATCCTCGTCTCTGTGACTTTAGTTATCCCTAACCCTAACTCCTTACTTGTGGTTTACTTTGGTCACTTGACCGTGCATTCACTATATCTTGTTGTCCTCATTGTATTGTGTTGGCTATTCCCTTGTAGAGATTATTTAGGCCTTCACTTTATATTCCGCAATTCATACTTGCTACTATTGATATATCTTGTGCTTAGTGTGAATTGCTAGCTTGTAACATTCATTTCCATATCTTGTGACATAACTTGTGTAAGCTTGTAGTGCTTACTTGAGTTTGCTTGTATCATTTCAATTCCATATATTGTGATACAATTTGTGTAAGCTTGTATTGCTTACTTGTGGTTGTGTGAATTATTCATTTCCATATCTTGTGATATACATTGAGTAAGTTTGTGTAACTTGTGCTTACTCATATCCTCATTGTTCTCATCTTGTTTATCCTAAGTTGTTGGTGCACTTAGTGAGCTTAGTATATTTAGGATTTGTGCATGAAAAGTATCTGCTTAGTTTATTTCCGCATTAGGATATAGCCAAATCCGTAAAAGATTTTAAAACGCCTATTCACCCCACTCTAGGCGACATCGTGATCCTTTCAGCAAGTCCCCTAGAGTGCGGGCTGCCTTCAGCGCTTCATTCTTAAGATTCTCGACTTCTTTGCTGCTACCGGCAAGATCTTCCTTCAACTTGGCCATTTGGGACTCCAGCTCTGTCTTGGCGGCGGCAGTGGTAGCAACTTTGTCGGAAGCCTCCTTGAGCTTGGCGGCGCTATCTGGAGCTTGGACTTCAATAGTATCCTTGTGATTCTTCTCCAGCTCTTGCGTCCTCCGCTCAAGGAGTTTCTCAATCTCTTCATCTTTGCCGCGGAGAGTGGCGGCAAGGGCTGCCTCTCGTGCGGCAAGGTCTTTCTCCTTGGCGTTGAGCAGCGCCTCGTGATCTGCCAACTTGCCGTCACGGATTGCCGCTTCATTCTTGGCGGCATTAAGCTTTTCCTCCTGCCTTACAAGGTTGCGGGCCTGCTCATTATACCATGTGCGTAGCTCGTCCGCTTTCTTCTTCAGTTTCTGGTCAACCAGATCCGTAGCTTTGCGCTCTTCCTGGACTCTATCCCATCTTCGGCTGTACCTTTCTTGGACGCCCTTGAACCCGACGGCCATGATCTCCATGAAGGCAACATCTTCAGCGTTGTCAGTACCATTAGTGGCGTCGGAGGTTCTTTGGGATAGAGGGAGTAAGATCCGAGCGATTTCTTCGTCAAAGTTTGGCCCCGCGGTACCAGATGAACTGGGGGCTCCAGACTCATGCTGAGAAGTGATCAACGCCAAGCTGCTTGACGGAACCTGCAAGGTTGGCGCCGCTAGATGGTTGTCGGGGTTCGGCGCGTCGGTTGATCTCCTCGGTGGCTTGCACAAGGTTCTCTTCAGCGACAATCTTGGTGGCTTCATCAGCGGCATCCTTCGCAATATTCGCTACCTCCACAAGGATTTCACCTTCTTCGGGAGAAGTTGGAGCTGTGGGGTGAAGCGAAAGCGAAGGCAGAATGAGATTCAACTTACAAGTCAAGTTCAAGAAAACAAAAAAAAATTGTGAGAAGCGTGTAAAGGCAAGAGGATTACCCGTTGACGTTTGATGAGGAAGGGCATCTCCTTCCCCGGCAGCCTATGTTGCCAACGCACGGTTATCAGCCGCTTCGCTCGGCGGGATAACTTCCGTGCGGACAGGCTCATCGGTGGAGGCCCTTGCCGGAGAAGCACTCTCCAGAACGATGGTTGGCGGGGAAGCCACAGTGGGGTCCGCCTCTTGGCGTTCTTCCTCGTGGCGGACCTCTCCCATCTCCTCGACGGGCTCAGAGGGAGGAACTTTGGCGCTGGCGCTGGCGGGAGGCATCTGCACCACATCCTCCCGCAGGGGGCTGGGCTGGGGGCTGGTAACAATGGTTTCAGCCGTTGCAACCCCCTGCCCGGCACTTGCTGTGGGATCCTGTTCTGCTGCAGGCTTGGGCCGATTCGCCCGCTGCGTGAGTGATTCTAGATCTCTGTCAAGACAAGGAAATCAAATCAGAACGGCAATCAGATGAAATCAAAGCTTGATGGAAATGAGCAAAATCACTTACTCCTCCTCTTCAGACTCGCCGAGGACGTCGAAATCATATATCACTGGCGGAGGCGATTCTCTGGCCCTCTTAAGTGCCGGAGGAGGTGGACCGGTCGGTTGAGTGGGTTCAATTTCCTTGGAAACCCCTTGTTGGGAAGATGGAGGTTGAGTTCGAGGACGTCGAGTTGATTGCCGACGTACTTCTTCTTGGTGGCTGGTCCTCGTGGTCGTCTTCTTCACAGTAGGGCCAACTCCTGGCAGAGAAGTGTGCACCGGCTCCTGACTGACCGCCCTTCAAAGATGGCATTTCTTCTTTGTCGGGGCTCGTGGACCCTCTTCCTCTTCAGGCTCTCCGGCAACCTCAGTCCCGACAACCTCAGCTCCGGCAGTCTCGCCCCCGGCAGGCTCTTCCTATTGCTCTTCGGCAGCTTCTTCCTCGTGATGCTCTTCGTCATCATCCTCAGCTGCCGCGGCACCAAGAGCGCTTGCCGCATTGATCCTCGCGATCTCTGCGGCCTTGCTGGTGATGTACTCCAGTTCTTCATCATTGGTGGCCCGGATGAGATCCGTTTCCTTCCGGGAAGCTTTCTCCGTCAGGTTGGAGGCCCAATCCATCTCGTTCACCAAGGTGGGCATTGGCCAGTCCGCTTTGACTCCGTGAGCATCGCAGTCCGGCATCATCGACAAGATGGAGTCCTTGGCGGAGTTGATGTGCAGCGGGATAATTCCATCCGGCAAATGGAATGTGCCAGTTTTCTGGAACAACTGTTCGCAGAGGCATGCATGCTCCATGACCGTCAAGTTGTTGCCGGTCCCAGGATACAATCGCATAATATCAGTGGCATTCTGGTATTCCCAAGTGAGTCTTTCCATCTTCTGCTGCGGCGCGATGCGTCGCTGGAGGAAATCAGCGCCAACCATTTCTATGGTCAGCTTGGCGGCCTTGAGACGGGCGATTCTTTTCAGTGCCGGGCGAAGTTTCTCATCGGTGGTGCCAAGATCGCTCCAATTCTTGCCGCGTAGAACTCTCGTTGTACGCGGTATACAGAACTGATGGAAATCCTTTTCCTGGATCCAGCACCACTCTGCCCTCCACTCGTCCCACTTGAGGTGGAGCTGCCCGACAAGGTATTGGCCCTTGGTTTTTGCCCTAGGGATCCATGTTACACTGCCAGAGAGCGACTTATCCTTGATACGTTGGGGGCAACTCCGACAAAGTTCTCGCACAGATGGGCGAAGACCGCCATACAAGTCATCGCTTTTGGAGTGAAATCCAGCAGTCTGAACCCAAAACTGAACATCATGGAGCTGAAGAAATCTAAGAATGGAGGAACCAGACCAAAGTAAAAATAAGCGCAGAAAAATGGATACGAATCTGCGGGGTCCTTGTCGCCTTTAGGAAGCAACACTGGGGCCTTGTGATCCTTGGTGTCCCTTCCCCACATGTACGCGTACCTCTTGATCAGCTCGTTGCCATCCATGTAAGACGGCGAGCAGATCGCATTTTCTCTCCGCCGCTTCTCCAGCTCTTCCAACGCCTTCTTCTTCTCCTCCGCCTTGGGATCGAGTGGCTTGGCGGGCTTCTTCCCCGCCGCGTCGGCTCTCTTGGGCGCCATCTGGACTCGGGAGGAAGAAGAAGGTCGAGGTGAGGTGCGAATTGATGGCGGCAGTGGCGAAAAGGGGGCTCTGGCAGAAGGAAGAAGATGAAGCAGGGGAAGGCAGGGGCGAATGAGCAGCGCCTCCTCGCGGTTGCCTTTTTATGGGGAAGGCGCGAGGGGGCTGGCTCTCCACTGTTTACCCCAGCAGCGCTTTTTACAGGTGCACTACCGCGAAATAACCGCAACAGTCCACGTTCCCACAACCCGCATTTAATGCGTGGATTGGACGTGCGTCAGGATAGCCATCATGACTAAAAATTACAGCGGTAGTTTTCCCACCGCGTGTCTGTGCATTGTTTGGGCCTAGCCCAACGACGCTTCGGACGCGCGTATGGCCCAGGCCCGGGGGCTCCTGTCGGTGTATAAAACATGGGTATTTTATACACTGACTTATGCACAGACAGTGGCAGCCTCCCTGCCAACCAAGGCTTGCCGGAAACCACCAAAACCAAGATTCAAGGACCAGTTGCAGAAGCCACTGGAGAGAAGTTCAAGACGAAGCATGAACAAGCACTCCACTAGTACTGAAGATGAAGACATTTCTTGCCGGCAAGGCCGAGCCAGCAAGGTGTAGACCCGGCAAGCTCCGTGCCGGCAAGCTTTCGCCAGCTCGTCAGCGCTCCACCTCACCGGGCAGCTAGTTGCTAATCGGTGAGGTGTCGACCATGCAGGCTGGTTGGTGAGATTTGTCGGGCACGTGTCAGCATGCAGGGAGAAGATTTGCCTTTAATGACACCCGTCCAGAAGGCGTGTCAAAATAATACGAGGTAGCTGGGCGAGCGGTGCAGAAACCTTGCCGGGGCTACCTCTCCACATGACACCTAACGGAGGATTTAATGCTTTTGTCCAAAACTGGCATAGTTAGGTATGATAGCATTGTTTGCTATCTAATCACTATGTAATGACTGTTTTGCCACTGTGGTAACTGCCAGTTACAAGGGTTTGCTTTTTAGATCATTCCTGCACGACTTGCATGCATAGCTGCTCTCCCCGCACCTTGCCGAGAGAAGCGCTCCTTGTACTTGTGCTTACACACCCCTAATACACAAAGCAGGAGTAGGGTTTTACGCTTCACAGTGGCCCGAACCTGGCTAAATCCCTTGCGTTCCTCTGCCGATTCTACTCTTTGTGCTCGTCGATTTCCCTAGCCGAACCACAAAGGGTCTGGATTGCCCCATAGATGGTCATATCCACGACAGGACAGACAGTACTTTTATGGAAGTTTTGGGTTCGGTTTACTTACCGTACAACATACCTACTCCTTTTCAATATTCTGGAGCGTTCTGGAAGGTTTCCTCTATGTGCTCTTCCGGTGTCATTGTTTAAACAATATTGGTTTCAACATTAATGGGCGTACCTAAGATATAATGTTTAATTCTTTGCCCATTAACCACTCTCGGATTATTGCCTTCGAGGTTGTTTATTTTGATGGCTCCGGAGCGATAAACTTCTTCGATGATGTATGGTCCTTCCCATTTAGAGAGAAGTTTTCCTGCAAAGAAGCTTAAACGAGAAATGTACAATAGAACATGATCACCTACTTTGAATTCCCGATTTTGAATTCTCTTATCATGCCATCTTTTAACTTTTTCTTTAAACAACTTGGCATTTTCATAAGCTTGTGTTCTCCATTCATCTAAAGAGCTAATATCAAATAACCTCTTTTCACCGGCAATTTTAAAATCATAGTTAAGTTCTTTAATTGCCCAATATGCTTTATGTTCTAGTTCAAGAGGTCAATGACATGCTTTTCCATAGACCATTTTATATGGAGACATACCCATAGGATTTTTATAAGCAGTTCTGTAAGCCCATACTGCATCATCAAGTTTCTTAGACCAATTATTTCTAGATCTATTAACGGTCTTTTGCAAAATTAATTTTATTTCTCTATTAGTTAATTCAACTTGACCACTAGACTGAGGATGATAAGGAGATGCAATTCTATGGTTAAGATCATATTTAGCAAGCAATTTACGGAAAGCACCATGAATAAAATGTGAACCACCATCAGTCATCAAATATCTAGGGACTCCAAACCTCGGAAATATAACTTCTTTAAGCATTTTAATAGAAGTGTTATGATCTGCACTACTAGTTGGAATAGCTTCTACCCACTTAGTAACATAATCAACAGCAACTAGAATATGAGTATACCCATTGGATTTAGGAAAAGGTCCCATATAATCAAAACCCCAAACATCAAATGGTTCAATAACAAGTGAATAATTCATAGGCATTTCCTGACGTCTACCAACATTACCAATTCTTTGACATTCATCACAAGATAAGACAAACTTACGTGCATCCTTGAAAAGAGTAGGCCAGTAAAAACCAGATTGTAATACATTGTGTGCAGTTCTGTCTCCCGCATGGTGTCCTCCATATGCCTCGGAGTGACACTTTCGTAGGATTTGTTCCTGTTCATGCTCAGGTACACAACATCTAAAAATACCATCTACTCCTTCTTTATATAAATATGGGTCATCCCAAAAGTAATGTCTTAAACCAAAGAAGAACTTTTTCTTTTGTTGGTATGTGAAACTAGGTGGTATATATTTAGCAACAATGTAATTAGCATAGTCTGCATACCAAGGAGTATTACAAGAAGCATTTATAACAACTAATTGTTCATTAGGGAAATCATCATTAATAGGAAGTGGGTCATCAAGAACATTTTCCATTCTAGACAAATTATCTGCTAAGGGATTCTCATGTCCCTTTCTATCAATAATGTGTAAATCATATTCTTGTAGCAACAGAACCCACCTAATAAGTCTAGGTTTAGCATCTTTCTTTTCCATAAGATATTTAATAGCAGCATGATCAGTGTGAATAGTAACTTTGGAATCAACAATGTAAGATCTGAATTTATCACATGCAAACATAACTGCTAAAAATTCTTTCTCAGTAGTAGCATAATTTCTTTGAGCACTGTCTAGAGTTTTACTAGCATAATGAATAACATTCAATTTCTTATCAACTCTTTGTCCTAGAACAGCACCAACAGCATAATCACTAGCATCACACATAATTTCAAAGGGTAGGTTCCAATCAGGTGGTTGAACAATAGGTGCAGAAATTAAGGCTTTATTAAGTATTTCAAAGGCTTCTACACAATCATCATCAAAAACAAATGGAACATCTTTTTGCAAAATATTAGTAGGAGGCCTAGAAATTTTAGAGAATTCTTTTATAAACCTTCTATAGAAACCAGCATGACCGAGGAAACTTCTTATACCTTTGATATCTTTAGGACATGGCATTTTCTCAATAGCATCAACTTTAGCTTTATCAACTTCAATACCTCTTTCAAAAAAATTATGCCCAAGGACTATACCTTCATTCACCATAAAGTGGCACTTCTCCCAATTCAAGACAAGATTAGTTTCTTCACATCTCTGCAAAACTCGATCAAGGTTGCTCAAGCAATCATCAAAAGAAGTTCCGTAAACGGAGAAATCATCCATGAAAACCTCAACAATCTTTTCACAAAAGTCAGAGAATATAGCAGTCATACATCTTTGAAAGATAGCAGGTGCATTACATAAACCAAAAGGCATACGACGATAAGCATAAGTTCCAAAAGGACAAGTAAATGTGGTTTTCTCTTGATCTTCAGGTGATACGGGTATTTGAGAGAAACCAGAATAACCATCTAGGAAGCAAAAGTGTGTATGCTTAGATAATCTTTCTAACATTTGATCAATAAAATGCAAGGGGTAATGATATTTCCTAGTAGCTTTATTTAATTTCCTGCAATCAATTACCATCCTATAACCAGTTACAATTCTTTGTGGAATAAGTTCATTTTTATCATTAGGAACAACGGTAATACCTCCTTTCTTAGGAACACAATGAATAGGACTTTCCATCTACTATCATCTATGGGATAAATTATACCTGCCTCCAGAAGCTTTAATATTTCAGTTCTTACCACATCCTTCATTTTAGGATTCAGCCTTCTTTGATGATCAACAACGGGTTTAGCGTCTGGCTCCCTATGAATTTTATGCTGACATAAAGTGGGACTAATGCCCTTAAGATCATCAAGAGTATATCCAATAGTAGCACGGTGCTTCTTCAGAGTTTTAAGTAATCTCTTTTCCTCATGCTCTGAAAGGTTAGCACTAATAATAACAGGATATATCTTCTTTTCATCAAGATAAGCATATTTAAGTGTATCAGGTAATTGCTTTAATTCAAACACAGGATCACCCTTGGGTGGAAGAGGATCTCCCAAGGTTTCAACAGGCAAATTATGTTTAAGGATAGGTGCTTGTTTAAAGAATAGCTCATCTATTTCATTTCTTTCATTCATGTGACACCCTGGTTTTTCTCAGCTTTTCTTTTCAAAAATTTGTTTGAAAATTTTGTTTGGAATTTGGCTCGGATTTGTATCTGAATGACTCTATGGACTTAAAACTTGGGAATATTTTTGATTTTCTTTCCCAAGTGACTCAAGCTCTCAAAAACTTCTCTCAAGTCATGTCATTTCCATTGTTGCTCAATCTCAATTTTATTCCAATCTAATATTCCTTTTTCCATTAAAGTAATAACCCTTTGAGCTCTAGGTTGTGAAGCAACCTATATTTCTATTCTTCCAAAAATCCCAAGAAAATTCTCATAAATCCTTTGGACCATGTGAACCTTGGATGTGTGAAAATATTCAAGATTTACTCCTCATGGTGAGCACAGCATCCAATCTTTGATTCTGGCAAAAATTTCTGTTTGTGAGGCAACTATATTTTATATTGCTTCAAAAATTCTTAAATTAATCCAAGACATTTTCCAACCCATATTATCAGTCTCCACCAATTTTTGGCTCATTTCATTCAGCCAATTTCTCTATAAAATTCCTCCAAGTTTCTGTCCAATGGGAAGTGTTGTAAAGGAACTACCCTGTACACTAACCCAATTGGACTGAAATTTTTATAGCATGTTGGCATCCCCAAATCACCCACAAATACCAAGTTTCAACTCCAGGAACCCATCCAGGTGAGTGCAACATCCTCAGCAAGATTTCTGGACCACAAAGGCAGTTGTGAAGCAACTATGCCCTACAGTGGTCCATTTGGTCTGAATTTTCTCCAGCATAGACACCTTCCTACTGTATTTCAGTGTGACAACTCCTCTCTCTCAAAACCCTAGTCATTTCGACTCAGCTTGTTGCCCAACTTGCTGTCCAGAAACTTGCCTGGAACCTAGCCAGCTGGCCAGACCAGCTCTTGTCAAACCAAGGGCACAGGGAGGCCTCACGTTGAAAAGACTACCGCATGGACATGATCAATCGGGCCAGAGCACACCGCGTGCACCAATGCACGCGGTGACCACGCGTCTGGCCGAGCCAAAGTTGTGCTCTGGACGTCGTCTGCATCGGACACGCTCGCTCAGGCCACCTCGCGCTGTCTCTCCTTGTCCCAGCATGCCGACTGCGTCGCCCCTATGCACCGTACGGGCACTATGGCCGCACTGGCTGGCGTCTTCCTCGCCGTGCCGCGCCAGCGCCATTAAGTCTCTGCCCTCTCCCGTCCCATCCCTACGCGGCTCGGGTGCCTGCGCAACGGCCAGCGAAGCGCCAACGCCGGCATTTCCCCCGCGGCGGGATCCGGTGCTGGCATTGCCGCCCGGCTATAAAAGCCACCTCCCAGCCCTCCCTCTCTTCACCCATCGCCTTCTGCATCTCTCAATCGCCGCCTAGTAGCACCAGAGCGAGCCGGAGAGCTCTTCTGCTCCGTCTCCGATGAGCTGCTCCGCCGCTCTGCCCCAGCTCCACCCGCTCGCCTCCGTCCACCCTAGGCCCAGCTGAGACCACCAACGAGCTCGTGAAGCCCCACTTATCATCCCCAGCCCTTCTTCTGCTCGGGTACTCGCCGGAGTCGCCGGATCCGTCGACCCCCGAAGCACGCCGCCGCCTGAGATGAAGGGGGCGACGCCGTCCGGCCATCTCCCGACGAGCTGCGGGTATGGGAGTGTGCATTGTCGTCTGCCCGATCCATCCCCGCCGTCCCCGAAGCTCACCGCCTTCGTCATCGCCGGCAATCCTCACTGGTGAGCCGCCCTGCTTCTGTTCCTCTGTCTCTCCTTTAAATATGACAGACGGGCCCCGCATGTCAGCGATTCCCTTCGCGCCCGAAGCGGTACGCTAGTGGAGGCGTACTCCGGTTTTACGCCTTGGACGTGGCCGCTCCAAGGTTTTTCTGTTTTTCGGTTAAATTCAAATAATTCCAGAAACTTTGACTGAACTTTGACCATCAATAACTTTTAAACCATAAGTCCAAATGAGTTCATTCTTTTTGCAACATTTTTATTTTGAGCTCCTCTAGTTGCTGTAATATTTTGATATTTTTCTATACTGTCTAGAATTTCTGGTCAAAAGAAAATGCCTTATGTGGTATTTGAAAATGCTTTCAAAAATGCTTTTCAGATTGTTTTGAGTAGTTGGTGAAGACCAGGAGCATTCTCCCACACTTCCTTGGTGCAAGGCAAGCCACAACTCTCATTTGCATAATTGCATTGCAATATCATAGTTTAACTAATTATTTTAGTGATAAATATGAATTGTTTAAGTTAATTTATATCACATCTTGAAAATCTTGGATAGGTTACTGTCATGATGATGATGGGATTATAGAGTAGTAGTAGATTTCAAGTTTGATGTTGGTATAAGGCTGCCGGACTGTGAGATTACCGTCTATGATTATTTTGTGATTCCGTCAGGTACCTTATATATAGGATCAGTAGTGGTATTTGATCATATTGCTCATTGGATTTCTAGCTAGTTATTGTTGTAGCATGGATCCTGGTGATACCGGAGTGGCGGTTATGATTATAGTTACTTGGGGATAAATTCCTTCATTGTTGATCAAGTGCCACTGAACCGAACTTTCCAGTGTAGCCACACCTGCCGGAATGGGACGGCCTTGGCTTGGTCTGACAGCGTGCTCTTTTGTCGGTATCACCAAAGAGGGGAGATTATGCGTGTGTGCTACCCTGATCAGGTAGACGACGATAATCTTGTGAGCCTGGTTTGGTTATTGAGCTCAGGTCCCCGTTTGGGACAGTTTGTTGGCCACGATGGTGGCAGGTGTCAAGAGTGACACAGGGGCCACCCAGGGCATGACTCGGACGAGGAATGATTGTTGGTGGTATGGTGGAAGAGTCACGGGTTAGGCAAGTTTCGTTGGAGCAGCACCGGTCCACCTGGAAGGGAAGTGTACCGAGGTACAGGACCAGGAGCTCCATAGTGTGGGTAAAGTGCGCAACCTCTGCAGAGTGTAAGAATCTATTCAAATAGCCGCGTCCACGGTATTGGACACAGTTCGTACTAAGTCACACTGTCTGATCAACACCAATGAGGGAATGACGTGTTAATGATGGAAGAACTCGTCTCAGTATAGTTAGGTGGCCGATTGTTTGAAGGTCGCTGGTAATTGTGGAGGATGATCTCGGGGACGATCGTCAGGAGTTCTCAAGGTGACTATGAGTTGGTCATGAGAGTAAGTGGTTCAATCAAGTGGTTCCGTAGTGGTAACAAGATTGATAGTTGTAGCAATAGTATGTTATTAATTTCTTCCACCCTTTAGTAACATCTAAATCTGATTTAATCATGATTGCTATGACATTGTTATGTCTTGATGCTCTTGTTTGTTGCGAGCTTGCGAGTACGTTCAAAGTACTCACCTGGCGTATCATGCCAGTTTGCAGGTGCTGCTATGTTTGCAAAGTGGAGGTGTTCGAGTTGCGAGCTAGGACGTGTCCCAGCCAGAGTCCCTGCAGAGTGGAGTCCATTATCGACGCCGTGATTCTGTTGCTAGGATTCGAGCCGCCGCTAGCATAGAGTTATCATAGCAAGCGTAGCTTTGCCGATGCAACCCCTTTGTAATATCTCAAACCTTTGTACTCCATTTATTAGTAATAAAGAGCTGATTTGTTCTATGCCAAGCAGTGCCGTATTCTAGAAGACTTGATCTCTGGGCTGGAATACGGGGGTCCTCCGGTGACTCTAAGCCGGGGTGCGACAAGGTTTGGTATCAGAGCCAGGTCTGGCTATAGGACACCCTAGCTAACCCCAGCGCTAGAAACCGTTAGTTTAGAGCCCAGCCTGCTTGTGTGTTGCATCTGAGATGCTGCACTTGGTTGTTGTATCTGTTTGTTGCATGGCATGCATATAAATTTGGCTCACTAATCAGTTGATTTTGTAGATGGCATCCATTCCGGTTGACTACAACTCAGCCCCTGCACCACTCAGCTTCGCATCCCTGCTTTGGGATGTCTGGCGTCTTCTCTATCCCAGTGGGGAGATGCCAAGGTACCAAGTGTTCCAGACCTCGCTTGCAGGATTGGTGCTTGAGTATCATGCCAATGTCATTCCGTCAGTCGACTTACCTTTGGGGAAGCGCACCTATAGTCTCCATGGTGGTTATGCCTCTACCCCGGATCGCGCTGTCCAACTTACCGCTCTGGCAGGCCTCACTATTCTTGGCCATCAGGAAAGCGCGATGCAGGAGAATCGTGCCTTCCACTACAATCCCACCATGTCCACTACTCCCAGATGGATTAGATTTCCTCCTGTCCGCTCAGATGACGATGCCGCTGTGGCATACATGTCTCGTTACATGGTCATAGAGTACGTCCTCATTGCTGAGCTAGTCCGAGATGCAACTCGTGCCCGGAGAGCGCTTGGTATGGCTTTAGCTCTGTCGACCTCTCCGCCAGCTCATTTGCTCTCCAGCAACCCGCCATCCAACCCTAGTACCTAAGTATCTGCGAGGTTCATGTTACATGAGTTGTGGTAGTGCCAAGTGCTGTAAATTACCCTGAGTAGTAATAAAGTGTGGTTTTTTTTTGCGAGTTTGGTGCTTTTCCTTGAGCAGTCTTTATTTGCTCTTCTCTGGTTCTTCGGTGTCATACTACTTTCTCTATGGAAGTTGCTCATCAACTATCGGACATGAAGAGACAATGAGGATTGCAAGTACTTGGAGGTTAAGTTGAGCAGTATGAAATTCTCAGGATCACATTGCTTGAGGGAGCATTCGGTTGAAAGCAAATAGTACTCTAAATTGACTATCAGTGTCAAGTTTACATCGGTGATGCAATTGTCATAGCAGAAATGTTTAAACAAGCAGGAAGATCAGTGGTGTGCAAGGACAATGATATGTTTACCGTACAAGTTGGGATTCAAGAAGGATAGTCGGCCAACTCTTCCACAAGTAACCAACAACCGGAGTTGTGAGGATGTATACATAGCAGCATAGCACCATAAGAAACTTCTGGTATAAGCAATCCAGTCGTCCTCTGCACGCCACCGGAGAAACTTACAAGGCAAGGCTCCTCGAGTCTTCCTCAGTACGATATATGGATGACTTCTCGCACAGGATACCCTGTCTTCCTCGGTAAGCCACCGTGGGAAAGTTTCCAACATAAGGTACAGAATCTTCCTCGATAAGTAACCAGGAGGGAAAGCTTCTGGGGAACGTTACCCAGCCTTCTTCAGGACGCTATTCCGGCAAAAGCTTCGAGCACAAGCTATCCAGTCTTGTTCAGCATGGCACTACAAATAGTTGGCAGCATTGGTATAAGTTAGTACACGGTGTATTGGCAGTGCATCTCGAGAAGCCAAGCCATAATCGTTCGGTCAGAAATATGAGCCGGTTAGTACACAAAAGTCTACCTTGGGAATCAGATGTTCAGCTACACATGCTTCTTTATACATTGTGGAATATTGCCCGGGTAATGACAGTCACTCGTACGAAAGCAACTATGTTTGAGCTAGACTACCAAAGGAAGGTAAGGATCCTACACCTGCATAAGTTATGCAAGTGAACGAACGCCGGTATACCCATTAGCATGTTGGGAGGACTCACAAGCTATGAAGTAAGACAATTTGGAACAACAATTTGGGCAGTGGATACCAAGGTACCTATGGACTGGGTATATGGTCCTGATGAACCCGTGCCTGCTTTTCCTTGGAAACGGCACCACGCCCGTGTTCTGAGCTGTTTTTCGGCCGTGCAGGGTGGATGTCGGCATTATATTTTCTCTTTTCAACAACTGTCCTGTGTTCTGAGCTGTTTTTTCGGCCGTTTCAGGCAGCTGTTGAGTTTCTTTTGGAAGCGGTGACTCTATGTTCTGAGCTGTTCTTCGGCCATCTTAGGGAACCGCTACATTCTTTTGATCAACATGGTCTCATGCTCTGAGCTGCTTTTCAGCCGTCTTGAGCCATGACTGAATAATTCCAGTAAAGTCCCAGATCTGAGTTGTAAAGACCGTTCTGGTGGCCACTGGTTTATTTGCCGATTTCATGCAAGGGGTTAGGACGACCATTGCCCTACCATTACAGCTTATGAGATGAAAAGCTTGCCAGATAAGTGTGACTGCACTAGGTTAAGGACCAGGCATGCTTGCCAGAATTTTGCACCTGATAACACCCATGGCCATATGAAAAGTTGGGGAATACGTGACCAAGTTTCTGTGGCAAAGGAATCAGGAAAGAGAACAATAAAGAAGAGCAAGACTGAAGATGTAGGCGTGATGATCATTACAGAAACAACATGATACGAATTCCTAAGATTGGCTGATTTCGTATCCATCATCATGAATACACCACCAAGTGGTCCGCTTCGCTCTGTATTGAAAGATTCCATATCCGGCATCGCAAGACTTATGGATATCTCGACAGGATGGGCGCTTGTAATGGTACACAACAATTTTGGATCACAGACCCACGCATGTGCTACCCTGTCATGAGCAAGGTTAGTCTGCCAGAACCACCATCAGTCAAGATATTGCTATAACATATTACTCCTTGATATTGGACATGAGGGAGAGCAGCCACCTCGTTGCTACGGATTTGAGGCAAGACAGTCAGCCAAGAGGATTCAGCCTCCCCGCAAGTAGCCAGACTACACTGGGAGAAATATCATCATTCATAGCGTTGTAACCAGCTACAATAGCCAACTAAGTGGTGCCTACTGAGAGAAGATGTTCATCGTCCCCATCGATATCGAATGATAGAAGGACATGCTCAGCAAAAACCACTCCCGGACTATTGGGAGGGTGACTTACTTCAGGCAGGAAAATATGTCAGATGAACCAACATACATGGTAATGATGAAGTCAACATACTGATGGATATGCGAGGAAAAATCTATCAGAATGTGGGTACGGTGAAACAAACCACCCAGAGTAAGAAAGTCACGCCATATGAGGTTCGTTGGGAACATCATATCAGAGGAAAAAGATCCTAAGTTGGAATTGGTTTCCTTAAGGTGGAATATTCATACTGATTCCCTGAGCAACCAAATCTCGAGGACGAGATTTATCCTAAGGGGGGTAGGTTTGTGACACCCTAGGTTTTCTCAGCTTTTCTTTTCAAAAATTAGTTTGCAAATTTTGTTTGGAATTTGGCTCGGATTTGTTTCTGAATGACTCTATGGACTTAAAACTTGGGAATATTTTTGATTTTCTTTCCCAAGTGACTCAGGCTCTCAAAAACTTCTCTCAAGTCATGTCATTTCCATTCTTGCTCAATCTCAATTTTATTCCAATCTAATATTCCTTTTTCCATTAAAGGAATAACCCTTTGAGCTCTAGGTTGTGAAGCAACCTATATTTCTATCCTTCCAAAAATCCCAAGAAAATTCTCATAAATCCTTTGGACCATATGAACCTTGAATGTGTGAAAATATTCAAGATTTACTCCTCATGGTGAGCACAACATCCAATCTTTGATTCTGGCAATAATTTCTGTTTGTGAGGCAACTATATTTTATATTGTTTCAAAAATTCTGAAATTAATCTAGGACATTCTCCTACCCATATTACCAGTCTCCACCAATTTTTGGCTCATTTCATTCAGCCAATTTCTCTATAAAATTCCTCCAAGTTTCTGTCCAGTGGGAAGTGTTGTAAAGGAAGTACCCTGTACACTAACCCAATTGGACTGAAATTTTTATAGCATGTTGGCATCCCCAAATCACCCACAAATACCAAGTTTCAACTCTAGGAACCCATCCATGTGAGTGCAACATCCTCAGCAAGATTTCTGGACCAGAAAGGCAGTTGTGAAGCAACTATGCTCTACACTGGTCCATTTGGTCTGAATTTTCTCCAGCATAGACACCTTCCTACTGTATTTCAGTGTGACAACTCCTCTCCCTCAAAACCCTAGCCATTTATCCTCAGCTTGTTGCCCAAGTTGCTGTCCAGAAACTTGCCTGGAACCTAGCCAGCTGGCCAGACCAGCTCTTGTCAAACCATGGGCATAGGGAGGCCTCACGTTGAAATGACTACTGCGTGGACATGATCAATCGGGCCAGAGCGCACCGCGTGCGCCAATGCACGCGGTGACCACGCGTTTGGCCGAGCCAAAGTCGTGCTCTGCACGTCATCCGCGTCGGACACGCTCGCTCAGGCCACCTCGCGCTGTCCCTCGTTGTCCCAGCATGCCGACTGCGTCGCCGTCGCCCACCTGGCCCATCTGGTACCCTCTCCCTCTCTGGCGAAGCTCGCCGGCAGACGCGGCCAAGCTCTGCCCCTGTGCACCATACAGGCACTGTGGCCGCGCTGGCTGGCGTCTTCCTTGCCGCGCCGCGACAGCGCCATTAAGTCTCTGCCCTCTCCCATCCCATCCCTACGCGGCTCGGGTGCCAGCGCGACGGCCAGCGAAGCGCCAATGCCGGCATTTTCCCCGCGGCGGGATCCGGTGCTGGTATCGCCGCCTGGCTATAAATGCCGCCTCCCAGCCCTCCCTCTCTTCACCCATCGCCCTCTGCATATCTCAATCGCCGCCCAGTAGCACCAGAGCGAGCCGGAGAGCTCTTCTGCTCCGTCTCCGGCGAGCTGCTCCACCGCTCTACCCCAGCTCCACCCGCTCGCCTCCGTCCACCCAAGGCCCAGCTGAGACCACCAACGAGATCGTGAAGCTCCACTTATCATCCCCAGCCCTTCTTCTGCTCGGGTACTCGCTGGAGTCGCCGGATCTGTCGACCCCCGAAGCACGCCACCACCTGAGACGAAGGGGGCGACGCCGTCCGGCCATCTCCCGACGAGCTGTGGGTACGGGAGTGTGCGTCATCGTCTGCCCGATCCATCCCCGCCGTCCCCGAAGCTCGCCGCCGTCGTCATTGCCGGCAATCCTCGCAAGTGAGCCGCACTGCTTCTGTTCGTCTCTCTCTCCTTTAAATATGACTGGTGGGCCCCGCATGTCAGCGACTCCCTTTGCGCCCGAAGCGGTACGCTAGTGGAGGCGTACTCCGGTTGTACGCCTTCGATGTGGCCGCTCCAGGGTTTTTCTGTTTTTCAGTTAAATTCAAATAATTCCAGAAACTTTGACTGAACTTTGACCATCAATAACTTTTAAACCATAAGTCCAAATGAGTTCATTCTTTTTGCAGTATTTTTACTTTGAGCTCCTCTAGTTGCTGTAAAATTTTGATATTTTTCTATGCTGTCTAGAATTTCTGGTCAAAAGAAAATGCCTTATGTGGTATTTGAAAATGCTTTCAAAAATGCTTTTCAGATTGTTTTGTGTGGTTGGTGAAGACCAGGAGTATTCTCCCACACTTCCTTGGTTCAAGGCAAACCACAACTCTCATTTGCATAATTGCATTGCAATATCATAGTTTAACTAATTATTTTAGTGATAAATATGAATTGTTTAAGTTAATTTATATCACATCTTGAAAATCTTGGATAGGTTACTGTCATGATGATGATGGGATTATATATTAGTAGTAGAGTTCAAGTTTGATGTTGGTATAAGGCTGCCAGACTGTGAGATTACCGTCTATGATTATTCTGTGATTCCGTCAGGTAACTTATATATAGGATCAGTAGTGGTATTTGATCATATTGCTCATTGGATTTCTAGCTAGTTATTGTTGTAGCATGGATCCTGGTGATACCGGAGTGGCGGTTATGATTATAGTTACTTGGGGATAAATTCCTTCATTGTTGATCAAGTGCCACTGAACCGAACTTTCCTGTGCAGCCACACCTGCCGGAATGGGACGGCCTTGGCTTGGTCTGACAACGTGCTCTTTTCTCGGTACCACCAAAGAGGGGAGATTATGCGTGCGTGCTACCCTGATCAGGTAGACAACGATAATCTTGGGAGCCCGGTTTGGTTATTGAGCTCAGGTCCCCGTTTGGGACAGTTTGTTGGCAACGACGATGGCAGGTGTCAAGAGTGACACAACGGCCACCCAGGGCATGACTCGGACGGGGAATGATTGTCGGTGGTACGGTGAAAGAGTCACGGGTTAGGCAAGTTTCGTTGGAGCAGCACCGGTCCACCTTGAAGGGAAGTGTAGCGAGGTACGGGACCAGGAGCTCCATAGTGTGGGTAAAGTGCGCAACCTCTGCAGAGTGTAAGAATCTGTACGAATAGCTGTGTCCACGGTATTGGACACAGTTCGTACTAAGTCACACTGTTTGAAGGTCGCTGGTAATTGTGGAGGATGATCTCGGGGACGATCGTCAGGAGTTCTCAAGGTGACTATGAGTTGGTCACGAGAGTAAGTGGTTCAATCAAGTGGCTTAGGGCAAAGTGGTTCCGTAGTTGTAACAAGATTGATAGTTGTAGCAATAGTATGTTATTATTTTCTTCCACCCTTTAGTAACATCTAAATCTGATTTAATCATGATTGCTATGACATTGTTATGTCTTGATGCTCTTGTTTGTTGCGAGCTTGCGAGTACATTCAAAGTACTCAGCTGGCGTACCATGCCATTTTGCAGGTGCTGCTATGTTTGCAAAGTGGAGGTGTTCGAGTTGCGAGCTAGGATGTGTCCCAGCCAGAATCCCTGCGGAGTGGAGTCCATTATCGACGTCGTGATTCTGCTGCTAGGATTCGAGCCGCTGCTAGCATAGAGTTATCATAGCAAGCGTAGCTTTGCCGATGCAACCCCTTTGTAATATCTCAAACCTTTGTACTCCATTTATTAGTAATAAAGAGCTGATTTGTTCTATGCCAAACAGTGTCGTATTCCAGAAGACTTGATCTCTGGGTTGGAATACGGGGTGCTTCGGTGACTCTGAGCCGGGGTGCCACAATTCATATGCATATCATTTTCATGGTCTAGCAAGTATTGCTCTAAAGGATCTGTAGGAGGCACAACAATAGAAGCAAGACCAATAATTTCATCTTTATTAGGTAATTCTTTATCATGAAGTTGTCTACTAAACTTAGAGAAATTAAATTCATGAGATATATCACCAAACTTAATCTAACCTTCTCTTTAACACAATCAGTTTCAGCAATAACGGTATTCAAGAAAGGTCTACCAAATATAATGGGACAAAAATTATCTTGTTGTGAACCAAGTACTAAGAAATCAGTAGGGTATTTGATTTTTCCACACAGGACTTCAACATCTCTAACAATCCCAAGTGGTGCAATAGTATCTCTGTTTGCAAGCTTAATAGTGACATCAATATCTTCAATCTCAACAGGTGCAATATCATTCATTACTTCTTGATATAAATAAAATGGGATAGCACTGACGCTTGCACCCATATCACATAAACCATGATAGCAATGATCTCCAATCTTAACAGAAACAACAGGCATGCCAACTACGGGCTTGTTCTTATCTAGCATATCTCGTTCATTTCTAACTGGTTTAGCAATTCTAGCAGCCTCATCACAAAAGTAAATAACATGCCCATCAATATCATCAACCAAAAGAACTTTAACCATAGAAATATTAGGCTCAACCTTAATTTGTTCAGAAGGTTTAGGTGTTCTTATATTACTTTTATTAACCACAGTTGAAGCTTTATCATGTTCCTTAATCCTAACAGGGAAAGGAGGTTTCTCAAAGTAGGCAGTAGGCACAACTGGATCAACATTGTAAACAATTGTTTCTTCTTTAACACTAATAGGTTCCTCATTTAATTTGGTAGGTGGATGATATTTAAACCATTTCTCCTTAGGGAGATCAACATGAGCAGCGAAAGATTCACAAAAGGTAGCTACTATCTCAGAGTCAAGTCCATATTTAGTACCAAACTTATGAAAAGCATCAGTTTCCATGAAAGATTTAACACAATCAAACTCAAGATTTATACTTGACACTTTACCTTTGTCGATTTCCCAATCTTCAGAGTTACGTTTAATTCTTTCCAGAAGATCCCATCTGAATTCAATAGTTCTCTTCATAAAGGAACCAATAGAAGAAGTATCGAGCATGGATTGATCATTATGAGAAAGCTGAGCATAAAAGTTTTGAATAATTATCTCTCTTGAGAGCTCATGATTGGGGCATGTGTGCAACATATACTTAAGCCTCCCCCAAGCTTGAGCGATACTTTCTCCTTCACGAGGCCAAAAATTATATATATAATTTCGATCACGAAGGACCAAATGCATAGGATAAAATTTCTGGTGAAATTCCAGCTTCAACCGGTTCCAATCCCATGTTTCAGTATCATCACATAGCCTATACCATGTCAATGCCTTTCCCTCCAAAGATAAAGGGAATACTTTATTTTTAACTCCATCTCCGGATAGACCTGCAAGCTTAAACAATCCACAAATTTCATCCACATATATCAAGTGCATATCAGGGTGCACCGTTCCATCTCCTGCATAAGGATTAGCTAGCAGTTTCTCTACCATACCCGAAGGAATCTCATAATAAATATTTTCAGTAGGTTCAGTAGGTTGAGGAGCAACTCTCAATGCTTCCGGTCGAGGTGAAGATACCCCGAACAAACCCCTCAAAGGATTACTTTCCATAGTGACAAGTGACAGTAAATTTCAGCACGTAATATAAATGTTTCCTTACCAAATTCCACTCACCAAAGGCGCTTCACTCCCCGGCAACGGCACCAGAAAAGTATCTTGATGACCCACAAGTATAGGGGATCTATCATAGTCCTTTCGATAAGTAAGAGTGTCAAACCCAACGAGGAGCAGAAGGAAATGACAAGCGGTTTTCAGCAAGGTATTCTCTGCAAGTACTGAAAGTAGCGGTAACAGATAGTTTCGGTAGCAAGATAATTCGTAACAAGTAACAAGTATGATAAAGTGCAGCAAGGTGGCCCAATCCTTTTTGTAGCAAAGGACAAGTCAGAACGAACTCGTAAAATAAGCAAAGCGTTCTTGAGGACACATGGGAATTTCATCTAGTCACTTTCATCATGTTTGTTTGATTCGTGTCCGCTACTTTGATAATTTGATATGTGGGTGGACCGGTGCTTGGGGTGCTGTTCTTACTTGAACAAGCCTCCCACTCATGATTACCCCCTCACACAAGCATCCGCAACTACGAAAGATGAATTAAGATAACTCTAACCATAGCATGAAACATATGGATCCAAATCAGCCCCTTACGGAATAACGCATAAACTAGGGTTTAAGCTTCTGTCACTCTAGCAACCCATCATCTAATTACTACTCCACAATGCCTTCCCTTAGGCCCAAAGATGGTGAAGTGTCATGTAGTTGACGTTCATATGACACCACTAAAGGAAGCAACAACATACATATCATCAAAATATTGAACGAATATCAAATTCACATGATTACTTATGACAAGACTTCTCCCATGTCCTCAAGAACAAAAGTAACTACTCACAAATCATATTCATGTTCAAGATCAGAGGGGTATTGAATAGCATTAAGGATCTGAACATATAATCTTCCACCAAATAAACCAACTAGCATCAACTACAAGATGTAATCAACACTACTAGCAACCCACAGGTACCAATCTGAGGTTTTGAGACAAAGATTGAATACAAGAGGTGAACTAGGGTTTGAGATGAGATGGTGCTGGTGAAGATGTTGATGAAGATTGGTCCTCCCATGATGAGAGGATCGTTGGTGATGTTGATGGCTTCGATTTCCCTCTCCCGGGGGGAAGTATCCCCGGCGGAATCGCTCCGCCGGAGAGCAAAATAGCTCCTGCCCAGGTTCCGCGTCGAGACGGCGGCGCTTCATCCCGAAAGTCTTCATATGATTTTTTCTAGGGAAAATGGCTTCATATAGCAGAAGGAGGGGGGTGGAGGCCTGCCAGGGGCCCCACAAGCTCGGGGGCGCACCCAGGGGGGTAGGGCGCGCCCCAGGCTTGTGGCCTCCTGGTGGGCCCCCTCCAGGTAATTCCTTTGCCAGTATTTTTTATAATATCCAGAATAATTCTCCGTAAATTTTTAGGTCATTTGGAGTTGTGCAGAATAGCTATCTCTGTTTCACCCCTTTCTGGTCCAGAATTCCAGCTGCCGGCAATCTCCCTCTTCATGTAAATCTTGCAAAATAAGAGGGAAAAGGCATGAGAATTGTACCATAAAGTGAAATAATGATCAAAAACATAATAATTAATAGTAGGAAATGATGATGCAAATTGGATGTATCAAAGATGCCCGCACCACCATTGAACAACGACGGGAGGCGCGCCATCAATCAGACGTGCGCAACGGACCAGTCATTGATGAGCCTGCACCTGAGGTTGGCAGGTATCTACCTTACGAGGTTGGATGCCCGGCCTTCACTCGTGAGCTGCGGCAAGTCCGCTGGCCGTCAACCAGGGCCTTCAAGCCAGAATTGCTGGAGAAATACGACAACAAGCTCAACCCGGCAGAGTTCTTGGGCATCTATACAATCGTTGTACAAGCTGCCGGAGGACGGGATGAGAAAGTTCTCGCTAACTATTTCCCATTGGCACTCAAACCCAATGTGAGATCTTGGCTGATGAACTTACCAGAAGGCTCAATTTCTTCATGGTCTGATTTGTGCAATGAGTTCATTGGTGCTTACACCGGAGGCCACAAGCTTCCTGGTCAGCCCAGCGATCTGCACGTAATCCCACAAATGGATGGCGAGTCTTTGCGGAAGTATATACAGAGATTCAGTCGCATGCACCACAACATTCCTGATGTGCACCCCGTTGCCATGATTGTTGCCTTTCACATGAACGTGCGCAATCGAAGGATGCGGGAGGAGATTACATCCGGCAAGTCAAGACCATCAACGAGCTTTATGCATTGGCGGACAGATGTGCACGGGCTGAGGAAGGAAGGAGGCTTCCTGGGGAGGATGCTAGCGCCAAAGTTGACTCTGAAGATGACGACGCCACCACTCCGAAGAAAAAGGGCCGAAAGCGCAACAGAAAGTGCAAAGGTAAGACAGTAATGGCCGTTGAAGGCTCCAGCAACGCTATTGCTGCCAAGAAAGCCAAGACGGAGAGCTCCGGCAAGGGAGCTGCCGGGTGCGCTGATTGTCAGGAGGCCGTGGCGGGCGAGAAAGTCGGCAAGACCGACGGGCCATATTGCAAGATTCACTGCACCAAGGGCCATGATCTCCAAGAGTGCCGGCAGGTTGAACAACGTGCCGAAAAGCAGAAAGATGAGTATGAAAAGCGCGACAAGGAGAAGGGCCAAGACGGTGCTGGGGGATCTGGCAAGAAGGGTCATGCAGGCCGAGGAGGCCTCCGCAGCAAGGCCAAACAGCGGAAAGAGAAACCTGCTCGACGCCGTGACAAGAAGGAGGATGATGATGATGATCACGAGGACGAAGAGGAGTCCAGCGAGCATGAATTCTAGAAAGCAACCGAAGCCATGAGCATTGACGGAGGTGCATCTTTGCACTCCTCTCACCGCCAACTCAAGCTGTGGGCACGTGAGGTCAATGCGGTAGAACCGGCAGTAGGCGCTCAGAAGCCACTCAAGTGGTCCCATACGCCCATCATTTTCAATGCTGAGGATCACCCTGATCGCACAACTGCGGTTGGGTGTTTTTCGTTGTTGGTTTCACCAACGATCCGCAACCTCAAAGTCACGAAAATGCTGGTTGACGGTGGGGCCGGACAAAGCACCTGCTCCTGCCGGAAAAGCTGAGAAAAACAGGAAAACTGGCAAGACCTCCGACAAGGCTTCCCGGAAGCGCACCTCCTCGGAGTGCTGCACACCCGTCGATGACGTGCCGGAGAGCTCTACCAGCAAAGGCAAGAAATCCAGAGCTACTCCACCTGAGACCAAGAAGGTGTCGGCGAAGGAGGATTACACAGGTGGTATGTTCACCGTCAGTGCCACCCTTGACAGCAAATAGGAAAGCGCGCTCATTGCCTTCCCGCGGGTCGATGTGTTTGCATGGCAACCATCTGACATCCCCGGTGTTCCCAGGGAGGTAATTGAGCACCACCTTGCCGTCTGCCCTCACACGCGGCCCGTCAAGCAGAAAGTCAGAAAGCAAGCTCTGGCGCAGCAATAGTTCATTGCCAAAGAGATTAAAAAGTTAGAAGCGGCTGGTTTGGTTAGAGGAGTACTTCATCCAACATAGTTGGCCAATCCAGTTGTTGTGCACAAAGCAAATGGGAAATGGAGGCTCTGTATCGACTATACTGATATTAATAAAGCTTGTCCAAAAGATCCTTTCCCTTTGCCACGCATCGACCAGATTGTTGACTCCACTGCCGGCTGTGATTTACTCTCCTTTCTTGATGCATATTCTGGTTATCATCAGATTTTCATGGCCAAGGAGGATGAGGAGAAAACCGCATTCATCACTCCATGTGGCACATACCGCTTCATGCATATGCCTTTCGGACTGAAGAGTGATGGTTCAACATTTGCAAGAGCGGTCCAGATTGGTTTTGAGCCCCAGCTGCATAGAAATGTGGAAGCATATATGGATAATATAGTGGTCAAAACCAAGGACAAATCAACCCTCATTCAAGACTTAGAAGAAACATTTGCAAATTTGCGCAAGATTAACTTGAAGTTCAATCTCGAGAAGTGTGTGTTTGGCGTTCCATCCGGCAAGCTTCTTGGGTTCTTTGTATCTCAGCGAGGAATTGAAGCCAATCCCGGCAAGATCAAAGCTATTGAGCAGATAGAAGCACCAAAGCGGGTCAAGGATGTGCGACGTCTTGCCGGCTGCGTAGCTGCATTGAGCAGGTTCATCTCCCGGAGGCCGCACTGCAAGATTTGAAGAAGTACCTCTCCTCTCCGCCAACACTAGTTGCGCCTAAGCCACAAGAGCCGTTGCTGCTATACCTGGTGGCAACAAATCAAGTGGTCAGTGTTGCATTAGTGGCAGAGAGAGAAGCTGACAACGAAGAAGCAACAGTTGCAAGCTCGTCAAGCAACAGCCGGAATCTTCTCCTGCGGAATCTGGTGCCGACAAGTCAGAATCAGCGCAAGCAAATGATGCAAACCAACAAGTGGTGCCAAAGAAGAAAATGGTGCAGTGCCGAGTTTACTTTGTTAGTTCCCTTTTGCAAGGGGCTAGATCAAGGTACTCTGGTGTGCAGAAACTGCTTTTCGGCCTTCTCATGGCCGTGAGGAAGCTGCGCCATTATTTCCAAGCACATGAGATTACTGTCGTCACTCGCTTTCCGTTGCAGTATATCTTGAGAAATCCAGATGCCACCGGCAGGATAGTGGAGTGGGCGTTGGAATTGTCAAGCTTTGCACTTAAGTTTGAAAGTACCTCAACTATACAGAGCAGAGCCTTGGCGGAGTTCATTGCGGAATGGACACCAACACAAGACGAAGAAATTAAAGAGACTTCTCTCCCCGGCAAAGAAACAACTAAAGAACGGATCATGTATTTTAACGGTGCCTTCTCGCTGCAAGGCACCGGTGCCGGAGTGCTGCTTGTCGCACCCACCGGAGAGCACCTTAAATATGTGGTACAGATGCACTTTCCCAGGGAGAAAGCTACAAACAACACTGCTGAGTATGAAGGGCTTCTTGCCGGTCTTAGGATCGCAGTGGACCTTGGAATCAGAAAATTGATTATCCCTGGTGTTGGGGATGTCTCCTAGCATGTAGACCCGGCAGGTGATAACCCGGCCATAGAGCAGACTCAGCGGGTCATCTCACTGCAGGACCAAAGGATTCTTGGCGGGCCGGCTTGATGGAGGCCTAGCAGGAAAGGCCGGCTCAGGTTGTGGGCCAGCTCAAGAAGAAGATACTTGGCTTTAGAGTTGCCTTGGAGATCAACTAGACTTAGAGTAGGAGACGGGTTAGGTTTACGACCCGGACTCTCATGTAAATCTAGGGTTCCACCTGTGTATATAAAGGGGAGCACCTAGGCAAAAAAGACTAAGTTGCAATCTCTCAAAAGCTAGGTTAGCGAATCCGCACCCTTGTAATCGAGATCTACAGCAATATAATCAAGCAGGACGTAGGCTTTTACCTCGATCGAGAGGGGCCGAACCTGGGTAAATCCGTGTCTTCTCGTTCCCGATCAACCCCGTTAAGCTTCCACACTAGTGTGATGGCCTCATGTCCAATTCCTTTCACAAGGGCATCTGCCGTGATGAAACCACGACAGTTGGCACCCACCGTGGGGCCTCCGCATGGTGGAGTTGAGCTTTTAGCGGGATCTCTCCCAGGGTTCGGGAAGTACGCGGTTGGCTTGATGACGAAGAGCTGCCGCGGGAACCTCTACATCGACGATTCGTATTGGGGCCCCGACGCCGACTCAATCGAGTACGGGTACCGGGTCCCCTTCGGCTAATTCCACACCATCATCGGCGTGGTCGACGAGTCGGCCGCCGGGTTGGAGAACATTGCCGGAGTCGAGTTGGCGCGCCGCGCGGGTCCAAGCCAGGTGAGACCCGGCCCTCCTCAAGCCAACCTGAACCATGTCTTCGTAGGGTTCACCCAAGGAGTGGCCTTGTCGGAGAACTCTGCGTCTGGAGATGATACGCTCGTCCAATCTGACGGCGAGTCCTCGACGGGAGAAACCGAGTCGATCCGTCCTCTGCATGATGGAAGGCTCAGACACGCTGACGACGTCTTTTTAGAAGTCCCAGAGCCGCCTCGTTTTGCGGCGGTATACATGGCGGGTAGGCAAGATTCGATGCGTGATCCGGTTGATCCAGCGGCCGGACAGAACCTCACCATTGCCGGCTTAGGTGGGGCCAGCGCGTCGGCAACCGGCTGTCAGAAAACCGGGGTGCAAGCACTCGCAGACTTGATGAACACGCTGGCAACCCTGTTGGCCGAGCCGGTCACTGTGGAGAACGTGGCAGCACGCAACACGGAGATCATGAAGTGTCGCGAGCAGATGGCCAAGATCCAAGAGGATATTAACGCAGAGAATACACGCATCGCACAGGTGCAGGCCCAGTTTGCCGAGGAGCGGCAACGTCTGGATGAGGAGGCGAATTACCTAACTCACTGGCAGGCCGAGTCAGAACTTGTCCACCGGAGGCGTCATCAGAGCCGGCTTCCGGTCGATCTTGAGCCGACTCAACTGTTCACTACACCGCCGGCTCCGGCGATCCCGGGAGCTGGAGTTGTTCCCCCAAGAGAACCGCCTCTACAGCAGCCGGCTCAGCAGAGGGAGCCGGCCCAGCATCGCACGCCAGGTCAGCAACAGCAGCCGCCATCTCACCGGTTCCAGACCCCAATTGGACACTGTTCCAACCCGGTCGATAACGTGCTGGCAGCAACCCACAACTTGGCGGGTATTCCAATTGAGGGGGATGGTCTGATTCAGACGGAGGCCGGGAACACTATTGCGATGCTCAAAACAGCAGTAGTGCAGCAGGCCAACTACTCTCATAGCCAGCATCGGCTTCACTCGACCCCTCATCAGAGCCGCACCAGCAGCCAGCGCCCTGAGTCGCCAGCGGTCTCCAGCAGCGCACACCGCAGAAGAGCCACCCAGCCGCTAGCGGATCAACATCAAACCACAATCCCGAATGCACAAGACATTGTGGACGCCGCTCGGGCTCTACGTGCCTGGGAGGAAGAAAACGCGCGTGCAGGCCACAACCCGCTGGCGTACGTCAACACGCCGGCGCACGTCAACCCGCCGCCGAACGTCAACCCGCCGGAAGTGCATGACCCGCCCGCCGCAACCCAGACAGCTAGCCGGCTTGGGGGCTCATCGGGCCGCATGATCGGAACTCTCTGTTTGGTACCAGCACTGCGAGAAGCGCGCATACCCCCAGATTTCAAAGGTCCTCGCAAGGTTCCTAACGATACAACGAATCTGGAGCCCACCGAGTGGATCGAGAGTTACGAACTGGCAATGGACTTATTGGGAGCAAGCGAGGTAGTGTGTGCACATTATCTGCCTCTCATGTTGGAAGGCCCCGCTCGCACTTGGTTGAAAAACCTACCAGTAAATTCTATCAACACTTGGCAGGAGCTGAAGGAGCGCTTTATCAAGAATTTTCAGGGAACCTGCAAAAGGCCAACCACAATTGTTGATCTGGAACGTTGCGTTCAGCAGGAGGATGAGTCGGCGCACCATTGGGCACGCCGGGTTGCAGAGGTCATACATAGTTCCGACAGCATCTCGGCTGCTCAGGCGGTGCTTGTTCTGGAATGAACATGCAAGTTTCAGCCACTGGTTCAAAAACTAGGGCGACTCAAGAGAAAGGCCCAAGACATGGGTGATCTGATGGACGTCTTAACCCGGAATGCGAAGTCTGATAATACTAAAGATCCGCCGTCTGATGAGGAAAAAGCCGATAAAGACAAGAAGGGTGGCGGCAAGGGCCACCAGCAGAACAATTGTAACGGGCAGAACAAAAACGGCGGTAAACGCAAAGGTTATGATAGTAGCTCCAATCTGGTGGCGAACACAAATACAGGGAACAAAGGTCAGCGCCAGAACGATGGTTCTAGGAGGCCGTCCTCTGGTAATCGCCCTCTCAGCTACGAGGAGGCTCTCAAGGCTCCTTGTCCAAAACATAGTTATAATGGTAAGCCGTCTAGCCACTCCTGGGAAAATTGCTACATCATGCAAGAGTTCTCCATACAGGTCTCCCAGAACCATCATAACGGGGGTGGCAATGGCGGACAACCCGGCAATCAGGGACCCGGCTTCTCTGGAGCCGGCTCACAAGGGCCCTTCGCAGGTCCTGGTTTCCACGGGAACAATGGCCAGGGCAGCGGGTTTCAGGGGGCTGGTAATACTAGAGGCGGTAATCAGCGGAACAACCAGGGAAATCAGCACCAAGCCGGGGTGACAGGGTTTCAGAGTACCCCAAAGCAGCTAAATAGTGGGCATTATCATGTTTTCACCACCAGCACGTGCAAACGGGATCGAAAGGTGCAACGGCAAGCCGCCCACGCGGTTGAGCCGGCAACCCCTTATTACCTCAATTGGTCTAAACAGCCGGTCACCTAGAGCAGGGCGGATCATCCGGTCCTCCTTGATCATCCCGAGTGTCGGTGTAAAAACCGGCAGACCTCGGGGTAGGGGGTCCCGAGCTGTGGATCTCGGATCGATGGTAACAGAGACAATAGAGATGATGTTTACCCAGGTTCGGGCCCTCTTGATGGAGGTAAAACCCTACGTCCTGCTTCTTTTATATTGATAGAGATGTATCGAGTACATAGTTGATCTACCTCGAGATCGTAATGTGTCTAACTTCTATGGCTAGGTGAACAATGTTGCGTTGATGTCCCCTCTACGGGCTAAACCCTATGGCTTATATACATGCCAGGGAGGGTACATAGGGTTACATTGTCGGTATCTACGAGTAAGGTGGCTGGACAAATCTTGAAGTGTACTACAAGTCTTCGGTAGAGACAGCGCCGATCATGTCTCCCACGTATAGCCTCCGGAGTCCATCTTGGTCACGCACGGGGGTACCTCGGCCCAACCGAGGAGACGGGTCGGCCCGGTTAGCACCCCCTAATCTAGGACACCGTCAGTAGCCCCCGAACTGGTCTTCTACGCTGAGGACGATGGTCGACAGATATTACTTCGGATCCGGAGTCTTTGGCTTGACAGATGAGTTCCACTTTGCATTTTGGATTCTCTTAACAGAACACCGACATCCGTGGTCCAACCGAGCTGGTATCCTACCCGAGGGGTGTAGATATCTTAGCCTCGAAGGCTGGTCGTACAGGTATGAACAATCCAATCCCGCCTGACAACTATATCGAAGAGGCTCGCCCCATGATGGGTCGAGCAGTTACTGCCTCAACCTCAAATCGCGGTTTGAGGCAGCCCGTTTACTGGCACGTCCTTTCGAAACAGAGATCGTGCCCGCTTTCTTAGGGATATTACCAAGATTTTATTTCCCCCCCATAAATCTCAACGACATTTTTGATAGCGGCTGCGAATTTATCGGCGCAGCAGAGGGACTCTTGGCCTTTCACAGGCCTATAAGAATCAAAAGGGCAAACAGCGCAACGACGTACGCTTCCATTTCTTCCCTACTACTACTTTGTCATGCTCCAGCGCCCAGATCCAACTAGCACGCCCGTCTTTTTTGTGAGCTCATCTTCTCAACCAGCCATGGCCGACACCCTCAAGGGGCACTGGCACGGCTCCACGGTGACAGCGGCGACTATCGCCGAGCTGCGCGACACGGGGTATCTAGCCCCCACCATCGCTGCCCGCGCTCCAGAGGCCAACCAGCTGGTGCCCGCTCCCAGTGCCGGGGAACGGGTGGTCTTCGTCCCCCACCTCATCCGAGGCCTGGGGTTCCCGCTGCACCCCTTTGTGCGCGGGGTAATGTACTACTATGGGTTAGATTTCCACCATCTGGCCCCTAACTCCGTTCTCCACCTCGCTGCTTTCATAACGGTCTGTGAGGCCTTTCTCCGCTCTGAGCCACACTTTGGCCTGTGGTTGAAACTCTTCGGGATCAAACCAAAGTCAAGTGGCTCAGAGCTCACGAAGTGCGGAGGGGCCATGATCAGCAAGAACCAGGGGGCCACCTGGTTCAAGGGCACCTTCATCGAAATGGTGAAGGAGTGGCAAAGGGAATGGTTCTACATCACCGAGCCCCTCGCTGTTGGTCAAACCGAGGTCTCGGCCTTCTCAGCCGGGCCTCCCAGGAAGCTCAAATCCTGGAAGGAGAAGGGCGTTGCTTGGGGAAATCTAGAAGAGGCGGAGACCCTGGTCGACAGGATCCTGTGGTGGTCCACGGCGGGGAACGTCGAGCTGGCCGACGTCATCAACGCCATGCTCAACCGCCGGATACTGCCTCTCCAACTTCGGGCTACCCCGATGTGGGCACAAAAGCCTGAGGAGATGGACACCATCAACACCTTCTTCCGCTCCACCTTGGCAACCACGTGGTCCAAGCTCATGAAGCTAGCCAAGGATAAGATTCCTCCAGCGAGGGAGGACCGCGGCCTCGAACACGGCTATGAGGCCCCCCCGGTAAGTAATTTCGCCCTTCAATATTTGTTGCTTTGCTCATTGTGCCAAGGAGCTAAGTTTTTACTTGAACTGTCGTGTTTTGACATTTTCCAGAAGTGGTCGGCCTGGGTAAAAGGGGTACGATGCCCAGCCCCACTGCCGGAGCAGCCCCAGACGGGGAGGTCCAGTGCTCGGACCAGGGGGACCTCGGTCACCCAGTCAAAAGAGACCCACACCTCCGCTGCTCAAGACGATGGCGCCGAGGAAGGCGAGGAGGAGATTCCCCCTCTGAAAGGGAAGAGGTCGGCGCTAGAAGATGCCGACGTGGTCGTGCCGCCGAAGGGCTCAAAGAGGCCGAGGCGAGCCTCATCCGAGGCCGCCCATAAGTCATCGGAGAGGGCCGAGCTCTCCGGTGGCTCCGAGGAAGACCCCCTTCCAATGGGGAGGAAGAAACCGGCACCATGAGGGTAAGCCAATGCCTCTATCGTTTTTCCTTAAGTCGCTTTTCCAGCAAGGGGAATCTTACACAAGTAATGTTTCATGTGTAGTCCGCCGAGGGTGATCCCCATCCGTTCTTCAAGCGGGCTGCCATCATCTAGCGAGACTCCAGAGCCCGCTGCTCCCTCCCCAAAGCCTGACGGTCTGGGGGAGGCGACATCCACCTTGGTCCCCGAAGTCATCTTGACGGGGGCCGAGGACAACACCTCGGCCCAACAAGATCCGGGGACGGAGCGCCCCGAGGTCATACAAGAACTGTTGGGCCAGTCGTTGGCCCAGCCGGAGTCTACCCCGGTTCCACCACAACAGACGGAGGCCACTCGGGGGGAGACACCCGAGGTCATCCCTTTGCCCCAGCCTACTGCCCTGGGAAGGGCTGGCGCGGGGTGGACCGAGGAGGTGGAGGAGACCCTGAGGGGTTCTTTCATCAAGGAGGAGCACCGTGCATTGATGGGCACGGCGCTAGAGAGCTACCGGTCCACAGGGGCCGCCCTGCACAAGGTTTTCAAGAACCTCGTACCAGGTTTCGAGGTACGCATTCTACGCATTCAGCATGTTTATTTGAGCTGTTTGTTTTTGTGAGTTCTGTCCGAGGACATAAGAATATAGCCTTCTAAACGGCTTAGTGAGTGAGTAGCCCCCGAGCCCGAAGTCGGTTTCAAGAAACCGGCATCGGGGTCGTTTGATGTAATAGGAGCTGATAAATGACCTGGATTATTCCCTGTATAATGAGAATCCGTTTTGTTCCAGGTTTCATCCTCGATCTCGGACTCCGTCTCCAAAGAGATGGCGGAGATAAACCGGAAACTGGAGCAGTCTCAAGGTAAGCGAGTTAAACTTGCCTTTGTATTTCGACTAAATACGTGTAATATATATGAAAGAAGGCAGCTAAGGCCGAACTGTATTGACAGCGGAGCTGGAGATGCTCAGGGCCGAGCTCGACAGAGCTCGAAAAGAAGTGCGGCAACAGGAGACTGCTGCCGCCGCAGCCGAGAGGGCATAGGCCGCCGAGAAGGCAGCCGGAGAGAAGCACCAGGCAAGGGTGCTAGAGGTCGAGGAGACCCTGAAGGGCATGTTCGAAGCACGCGACAAACTTCAGGAGGAGGGGCAGCAGATGAAGGAGGAGCTCGAGATGCTGCAGCATGCCTACTCCGAGCTCAAGACCTCGGCCCGAGCGGACCGCGAGGTGCTCCAGCAAGTGGAGCAAATCGCCTCGGGTAAGAGATTTTTGCTGCAGTGTGCGTTTGGCAGCAAAGGGTGTGTCGAGCTCACCCAATTATGGTGTTCCGCAGATGACTTCGAGGAACTCTCACAGAGCGCGGAGGATGCGGTGGCATACTTCGGCCAGCTGGCGGGCCACGAGGCGGAGAAAGCCTTCTGGGGTCAATTCCCGGGGTCGCCGTCTGCGCAGCTGCTGAATCATCGAGTGAAGCAGCTGGTCGAGCTCTTCCGCATGACAAGGCCGGCGCTCCAGGACCTCTGCGTCGCCTTGTGGCCCGCCGAAGCCATGCCGAAGAGTTTCTTCGACCTGACGGCCCGTCTCCAAAAAGCCGTGCCCTGCGTCGAGCGTTGGAAGAGGTCTACGTGCTTCGAAGGGGCGCGGAGGGCATATGCTTGCGTGAAGACTCACTTCCGCAAGGTTGATGCGGAGACGTGTGCCGCTGGCCCTCCTGCCGACAAGCCGCGGACCGCCGAGCAGTTTTTTGCCGAGGTTGAGGCGGGAGCTCGGACCACCGAGGCCATGTGCCTCAAGGACACTCTGTACTTTTAGGTGATACTTCGGAATACCGGAGTGGATGATGTAAAAACATTTATCTCGTGTTTGAATGAAGATGGCTTGAATTTCCATATGTTGTTAGTTGATGATGCGATTATTCCTCCAATATGACTATTCAAAATGAGAGTGGCCAGTCGTCGGCTTCAGCCCCAGTGTAGGTTATACAGAGGGTGTTCCTTAAGGCATACTGGACCCTTGGCCGACGTCTCGGTACCCGGAGGCGGTCAATGACTTAGAGGAACTAGGCAATCGGACTATAGTGGCTTGACATCTTTCATTTAGTCATAGGAGTTTGACTGTGGGGGCTGAGGACCAGCCCCCGGCATAGGAAGTGTGCGGCCAACGCGGCCGAGGCCTAGGCCATAGCACACTTCGGCTGGAAGTGAAAGCCCTTCGTTTGACACGGGTGATCTCTATCGTCACATCGCTTGACGCGGTCTCCGGACGGCGGACCAGTTTACGCTTACCTAGATAGTCAGTTTTCGGCTTTCTCCACTGAGGCGCCATGCCAATTGACCTGGCAGCGCAATCGCAGTGGTTCTCCCGTTACGCCCTTAGCCGAATACATCGGAAATGTATGGGGTACACATAGGAGCGGGCAACCCAACTATTGACCGAAATCTAGGTTCAAAACTGATGCATATAAGGCCAAAAATCCGGGACGCCGAATACATCGGACTTTCATATACAATTGCATCATGTTAAAGTACTTCATCGTCCCGGAGCTGTGCTCAATAAAGAAATACAATAAAGACCTTGAAAGGGCACGGTTTTCTTTATTTTATAACATCAATCGTGTACATGCCCAGGTGGGGAGAGAGTAATTGAAAGAGTACAACATAAATAGTACGGAAGGGAGGGAAAAAACAGGTCGGATAATTGCTGATGGATTTTAAAGGATCCGCACCGAAGCCTGCCGCACGTCTGCGTTTCCGAACTGTTGACCAGATCGTCCCAATTGCCGACGAAGGATTTGCAAAGGTCGATGCCCTACCGGCCCTTTATACACTCGAAGTGTTTGATTGACCGAGTTCCTCAAAGGGAGGTGTTTGCCGGAGTCATTCTGTGGTTAAGGCCACAGAGACGTAAATATGCCCGGCTGTTTTCTTTTACAGATACCTGCATGTGCAGGGGCTCTAAGCCTCGTCTTCGCGTGATTAATCCGCGCCCGATGTGTAGGTAGTTGTGGTGGCTCCTCGACGTCCCAGGGAATTTTTAGTGCGAAGTTATGTACCCTGGGGACGTAGTGCCCGCAGTTGGGGCACACGAGGAGCCCGCATCCCTATTTCGGGCGCGGGGGTAGCTGGCCGAGGTCGACTTGTGCAGCCTGGGCTCGCTTCAAAGAGCGAGCGGTGCGTTTATCGCTGCGGGCTGCCTCCTCGGACGCTTGGACCTCGGCTGCAAAAGCCACGGTCTGTTCCTCTGTTCGGAGGGAACGCTCGGTGTTACCATTAACTGTGATAACACCGTTGGGTCCCGGCATTTTGAGCTTGAGGTAGGCGTAATGCGGGACCGTGTTGAAGCGTGCAAAGGCTGTGCGTCCTAGGAGCGCATGGTATCCACTCCGGAAGGGTACTGTGACACCCTGGTTTTCGCTCCTTGTTTTTTTTCCTTCGCGGGATCTGACACCCGTCTTTTTTTCGATGTTATCGGATTTTCTCTCGCTCTTGGGTATATGAAGATGGTCACTTAGCCTTGCCTCTCCCCTCCAACCAGAGATTCTCTCCAGATCAACCCTGTCACCCAAAATTTATTTTCTGGACTTTGCCACCGAAACCCTACTCTCCAGTCTACCGGAAGGGAAACCCTAATTCCTTCCGTTGCAAAGGAACCCCAATTTCTTTTCATCTGTTGCCTCCCAAACTTCTCCCAGTGATCATCCCATATCTATTAACCCTGGATATGCAAAAATATTGCCAAGTCATTTGCAATATTTTTCATTTAAAATTAATTCCTTTTTCTGCCAGTTAAAGGAATTAAATCCCGGAAAATATCTATCAATATCCAAAGTTCATGAAAACTTGTGGAGATATTCTTTGTGATCATATTGAGCTCCCATAAAAATATTGGCAATAATTAAATAAGGGAAATTGCCTTTTCCTATTTAAAGCCAATATTGCAATTTGGGCACTTTTCAAAGGAGCTACTATTTTGGTAGCCAGGAAAAACCCCAAATAATTTGTGGAGCTTCTCCTATCTATATATTCACCATTTCCATCAAGATCCCAAGTTCCATAGTTCAATTTTTGAGCACATCTTCCAATTCTTGTTTCTGGATTTATTTTGAGGTTGTGAAGCAACTATATTTTATATTGCTTCAAAAATTCTCAAATTAATCCAGGACCTCACATTCCATATATGATGTGAGTATGCAAAAATTCACATCATTTCATCTAGCCATTTTCTCCAAAAAATTCCATCGAGTTTCTGTCCAGATTCTAACTATGTGAAGGAAGTACCACTTTGGCATATCCAAATGAGCTGAAATTTTTCCAGTACCTTCATACCTCCAAATAATCACTCTACACCAAAATTCAGCTCATTTCATCAACTAGATGAGTGTAGCTTCAAAGTCAAGTTTCTGAACCAGAATTTGCATTGCAAAGGAAGTGTATGCAAAACTTGTCCAAATGACCTCAAATTTGGCAAGAATCTAGTCCTTCCTACCCCATTTCACTGTGACAAGGATCCAGCTCCTCTCCCACATCCATTTCTCCAGAAATGTCCACCCAAGTTTGCTGTTGCAATCTTCTTCTGCAAGTATCTCTCACCTCAGAGCCACCCAGCTAGTTCCAGTTACTTCTTCTATCCATTTGAGCAGTGAGGGAGCTGTTTGACAAGGTTGGATAGGCAGGAGAGTGCCAGAGCTTGTAGTGCACGCGGTGATCGCGTGGACAGTAGGCAGAAACGGTGCTCTGCGGCTATGTTCTCATCGTGCAGCTCACTCCGGCCAGCCCCGGCGTGTCCCGACGTGTCTAGTGGGTTCGCGACGTCCACGTGCCCTCTCCAGTCTCTTCTCCCCTCCTTTTCCTTTCTCCCCATGCCACGGCAGCGCCGCCGCGGCACTGTTCACTCGTGACCGCCGTCGTCTTCTCTTCTGTCCTCTCCCTCCCGTTGGCTTTTTCCTCCTCGTGCCGTCGCATCCATCTGGTCGGGTCAGGTCGGCACCGAGCGCGTCCAAGGCCAGCTCGCTTCGAGCTCTAGTGTGTGGATGAGGATGGCACGACGGCCATCCCCATCTGCTCGCTCCGGCTAGCTATATATAGCCGTTCCCCAGCCCTCCCAAGATCACACCACCCCTCTCCTCCCTCCTAGAGTCCCATCCATCCACTCGCTTGAGCTCGGGGAGCCCCCATTTCGTCTCTCTGGCCGAGCCACCGCCGCCGAACCCCGCTCAAATTCGAGCCACCCACACCCTCCCTCTCCGTTCTTCCGTTACCACAGGGCATCCCGAGGCCGTGCGGAGCCTCCCATGTCCTCGGTTCCTCCGTGGGACGACCACATGCCGGGATTCAAAACCGGCCGAAAGCCTTGCCGCGGGAGCTCACGCCGCCACCGCTCGGGTCCTCGTCGCCGTCCGTGCTCAAGCGGAGTGGAGGCGGCATCCTCGTCTGAGCACGTCGGTGGCCAGAGCGTCCCGGGAGATGGCCGGAGTCGACCGGATGACATAGATCATATTGACCTCTGTTACCTCGTTGGGAAATTTCTTTTGCCCTCCATTATTGGGCTGCCGAGGTTCATCCTTGTCGTCGCTGCGGGGTTGGGTTTTATTCTGACTCTCTGCCGCTATCTTGCCGGCTTGTTTGAAGACCTAGCAATTCCTATTAGTGTGTGTTGCTGGTTTTTCCTGAGTACCATGAATCCCGCATGGGCAGTCCAGGAGCCTGTCAAGCTGGCTAGGTCCATCTTTGTTCCCCTTATAGGGTTTTCTTTTCTGCCCGGATTTACGTCCGGTGAATCCTGCGTTGACCGTGGCGTCTTAAGTGTCGCTTCCGCCATTTTTATACCTGCGCTTATTTTTGTTACGCTTTGGTTTTCCATTGGCGTCGCGAGTTTCCGAGGTGCCAGCCTCGCCGTTGTGAGTACTTTTGGCGAGCCAACTATCTTCTCCCACGCAAAAGCGGGTCATCAGTGAGGTCAGGGCAGCCATAGTTCTCAGCTTGTCCTGGCCGAGTTGTCGAGCCAACCATTCATCTCGAATATTATTTTTAAACGCAGCGATGGCCTCGGCTTTGGAGCAGTCTATGATCTAGTTCTTTTTGGTGAGAAACCTGTTCCAGAACTTCCGAGCTGATTCGCCGGGCTGCTGGGTGACATGGCTGAGGTCATCGGCGTCCGGAGGTCGAACATACATGCCCTGGAAGTTCGCTTGAAAAGCATCTTCTAGGGCTTCCCAGCTGCCGATAGAATTAGGTGGGAGGCTGTTGAGCCAATGCCTCGCCGGCCCCTTGAGCTTGAGAGGCAGGTTTTTAATGGCATGGAGATCATCTCCTTTGGCCATGTGTATATGTAAGAGAAAATCCTCGATCCAAACTGCTGGGTCCGTGGTGCCATCATATGAATCTATATTGATGGGTTTAAACCCTTCCGGGAATTGATGTTCCATTACCCTGTCTGTAAAGCAGATTGGGTGAGCCGGACCTCGGGACCGAAGAGCATCTCGTCGGAGGTCGGGAGAAAATCGTGAGTAGGCTTGATCGCGGGCGCGGCCGTTCCTGTCCATCCAGGCATCGTAGCCATCCAGCCCGGTGGGCGCACGTCCCCTTGACCCGTAGATGGACCGAGGGGGAGCCCGTTTTTCCTCAATACGACGTCTCGCATCATGAGGATCTATGTAATCCACGGGGTCCTTGCCATGACGGCATGCAGGTGGCCATTCCCCGGGGTCTTCTCGTCTTGGCCTGTCCCGGCCTCTAAGGGGCCGATCGAGGTCGTCAGCGAGTTCTTCATCAAATTCTGGTAGGAGGTGCCTGCGTGGGTAAGACTTCGGCGCACTATGGCGTCGGTTCTCCATATCCTGCTCAGCGGAGAGCACTTCAACCCAGTTTTCATTTAGCACGTCGGTATTTTCCTGCAGCTGCTGCTGCTTGCGTTTTAAGCTCCGGGCCGTCGCAACAAGGCTTCGCCGGAAGCATTCTTGTTCGGAGGGGTCCTCGGGGACGATGAGGTCCTCGGTACCGAGGCTGTCGTCCTCCTTGGACTCCGGCATGTAATTGTCGTCGGCCCCTTCGAAGAGGTCATCGGGATCGGAATCCACAAGAGGTCGGTCTGGTGTGCCGTTCCTTAGTGGCGAGGCTTGAATGTCCTCCTCATTATTATCGGCGTCACCGTCCTCCTCGTTGCCGTTATTGGCTGTTGCGTCATTGCCACTGGGTTCCCCATTATTGCCCCTTCGGCGCCGTCGCCGGCGTCTTGGAGGGGATTTGGGGGTGTCCACCATGTAGACATCATAGGTGGATGTGGCGGTCCACTTGCCCGCGTTGACCGAGGGCAAGGTGTTCTTGATGGGGCCGTCGGCATCCTCCTCCATATCTGAGGGTTCGCCATAGTCCAACACGTCGGTTAAATCATCGATCGTGGCAACTAGGTGGGTGGTGGGTGGGATGTAAATTTCCCTATCGTCGGCTTTAAGTCCGATCTGATCGTAGACCGAAGTCCTGCCATTCGAGATGGACATGCTCTGGATGCGACAAAGCATCTCATCAAGGTGAGATAACTCTTCAGGATCCATGGAAGCGCCGTAGGCAGGGCTGATTTGAAGCACATCCGGTGTGTGACCAGGTGCGTCTTCGGAGCGAAGGAAATCTGAATATACTTCGGAGTTTTGATTCGAAATCAACTCCGGCATCGATATCTCTTCGGGAGTGGGAGCCGGATCTCTTTCCGGACTAGTGGTCGGGGAGAGATTAGCCGGAGTGGCGGCGTCAGTAATCTCAAAAGATGTCAAGATAGAGTTCAGCTCCGGAGTCGAGCCTCCAGAACCGGCCGAGCTTTCAATCAAGCCGGGCGTCCATTCCGATAGGATGAGTTCGCCGCGGGAATTGGCAGTGTACTCAAGGCCACCGAAAGTTACGATCCGTCCCGGGGCGTAGTTCTCAACGGAAGTCAGGTATCCCGTTGAATCGGCGCAGAATACCATGCTGCCGAAGACGAAAAGCTGTCCGGGGACGTAGACGTCCCCAGAGCTGTTGGCATGATTGATCCATAGATGAGCCATCGACCCTTCTGGTGATCGCACAGCGGAACTCTCAATGAAAGCACCAGTGTCGGTGTAAAAACCGGCATACCTCGGGGTAGGGGGTCCCGAGCTGTGGATCTCGGATCGATGGTAACAGAGACAATAGAGACGATGTTTACCCAGGTTTGGGCCCTCTTGATGGAGGTAAAACCCTACGTCCTGCTTCTTTTATATTGATAGAGAAGTATCGAGTACAGAGTTGATCTACCTCGAGATCGTAATGTGTCTAACTTCTATGGCTAGGTGAACAATGTTGCGTTGATGTCCCCTCTACGGGCTAAACCCTATGGCTTATATACACGCCAGGGAGGGTACCTAGGGTTACAATGTCGGTATCTAGGAGTAAGGCGGATGGACAAATCTTGAAGTGTACTACAAGTCTTCGGTAGAGACAGCGCCGATCACGTCTCCCACATATAGCCTCCGGAGTCCATCTTGGTCACGCACGGGGGTACCTCGGCCCAACCGAGGAGACAGGTCGGCCTGGTTAGCACCCCCTAATCCAGGACAACGTCACCGGGCATTTAGCTTTGGTGGTAGCACCGCAGGTTGGCGGTTATACATTGACGAAAGTGCCCATGGACGGAGGCAGCAGCATCAATATTCTGTATTATGACACGTTCAGACGGATGAATCTATCTGATAAACAACTGACCCCATCCTCTACGGTCTTTCACGGCATCGTTCCTGGCATGTCAGCTTATCCCATGGGAAGAATATCCCTCGAGGTAGCTTTCGGCTCAGAGGATAACTGGCGTTCTGAGTTTCTGTCCTTTGAGGTGGTTAAGCTTAAAAGCCCATACCACGCTTTATTCAGCCGGCCGGCTTATGCGTGATTCATGGCACGGCCGTGCTACGTTTACCTGAAGATGAAGATGCCAGGACCAAGGGGAACCATCACAGTTGAAGGCAACCGGAAGATTGCACTCGAGTGCGAGGAAGGAGATGCAGCATATGCCGAGACGGCTTGCGCTGCAGAGGAGTTACGGTATTATAAGGACAATGTGGACCCATCTGACAGGACCTCCCTGAAGAAGCCCACGACGGAGTTAGATCCTTTGCTCAAGTTTAAGTCGGCCAGAGACACAAAGCAAGTTGATTTCACCCCGGGCAATTCTTCTGAGCAGTTCACCATAGGGGCAAACATGGATCCTAAATAGGAAAGCGCGCACATCGAGTTCATCCGTGAGAACCGGGACATCTTTGCATGGAAACCGTCTGACATGCCAGGTGTACCGAGAGAACTCGCTGAGCACTCCCTCAATGCGGACCCCAAGTTTAAGCCAGTCCGCCAGTATCTCCATCGCTTTAATGAAGAAAGGCGGAAAGCTATTGGCGAAGAAGTGGCCCGGCTCCTAGCTGCCGAGTTCATCGTGGAAGTTTTCCATCCTGAATGGCTAGCTAACCCAGTGCTTGTTCTGAAGAAAAACGTGACTTGGCGGATGTGTGTAGATTACACAGATCTAAATAAGGCTTGTCCTAGTGACCCCTTTGCCTTGCCCCGTATTGACCAGATCATTGACGCTACAGCGGGTAGTGAGTGTTTATGCTTCCTGGATGCTTACTCTGGTTATCATCAGACCAAAATGAAGCGGGAGGACCAGGAAAAGACGGCTTTCATCACGCCCTTTGGAGCCTTCTGTTATACAACCATGCCGTTCGGTTTGAAGTGTGCACCGGCGACTTACCAGCGCTGTGTCCAAAGCTGTTTCCACAAGCAGATCCTGCGGAATGTTCATGCTTATGTTGATGATATTGTGGTTAGTCTCGAAAGAAAGAAACCCTGTTGGAGGATCTCAAGAAAACATTTGACAATCTCCGTGTCTATCAGATGAATCTCAACCCAGAGAAATGTGTTTTTGGTGTCCCTGCAAGAAAGCTCTTGGGCTTTCTTGTTTTCGAGCATGGCATTGAAGCTAACCAGGAAAATATCAAAGCAATCACGACCCTGGCTAAGCCGGCTGGGCGGGTTGCGGCGCTGAGCCGGTTCATAAGCCGGCTTGGAGAGAAGGCCAATCCGCTCAATTGGTTAAGAAATCGGATAACTTCGTCTGGAGTGATGCTGCAGATCAGGCTTTTGAGGCCCTCAAGAAGCAGCTATCTGAGTCACCGGTCCTTGCTGCCCCTCGTGAGAAGGAACCAAAGTTGCTATATATTGCTGCCAATAACAAGGCTATAAGCATAGCAGTCGTTGTAGAGCGCAAGGAAGACGGCAAAGAATATCCAGTTCAGCACCCCGTGTATTATATCAGTGAAGTGTTAACCGAGTCCAAGCAGCGATATCCACATTGGCAGAAACTGGTCTACGGAGTATTTATGGCTAGCCGCAAGCTGAAGCATTACTTCCACGAACATCCAATCACTGTGGTCAGCTCAGCACCTCTTGGGGATATAATCTAGAACCGGGAGGCCATAGGCCGGGTCGCCAAGTGGGCCATCGAGCTCGGTCCGCATCATCTCAAATATGTGCCCCGCACAGAAAAAAAAATCTCAGGCATTGGTGGATTTCATTAATGATTGGACAGAGTTACACGCTCCTGAAGAGAAGCCCGACACAACATACTGGTCCATACACTTTGACAGCTCAAGGCAGCTTGAAGGCTCGGGGCTGGAGTTGTGATTACTTCCCCACGAGGAGATAAGTTCTGTTATGTTTTAAGAGTTATGTTCCCTTGTACTAACAATGCAGCAGAATATGAGGCTTTGCTTCATGGGCTTCGAATGGCCAAGGAGATGAACCTGAGCCGGGGCAGGTGTTTGGGCGACTCAGACTTGGTGGCCCAACAGGTTTCTGGTACCTGGGATTCCAAGGATCCCCTTATGGCGGCTTATCGGCACGCGGTCACCAACATTGCTGGACACTTCAAAGGTTATCAAGTTGATCATATTGATCGCCGGCAGAATGAGGCAGCAGATGCACTCTCTCGATTGGGTTCTCAGCGTAAGCCGGTGCCGCCCAATGTTTTTCTGGACGTATTGCATAACCCGTCTGTCAAGTTGCCAACAGAAGAATATTTGGCTATTCCTGACCTGGAGGCGGCTCTTGTAGCTGCTGTCCACACTATACCTGATTGGACAGTCCCCTACTTGGCTTATTTAAGCCGGGGAGAACTTCCAATAGAGGAAATCCTTGCTCAACAGATCATCAGATGATCAAAGTCTATGACTATCATTAATGGCGAGTTGCATCGCCGAAGCGTCACTAGTGTTTTTCAATGATGTGTTTCGCCAGAAGAAGGCCGCGCAATTCTCAATGAGATTTATTCTGGTGACTGTGGTCACCATGCCGGCTCAAGATCACTGGTCGCAAAAGCTTTCCGGCACAGTTTTTACTGGCTCATAGCTCACGCTGATGCGGAAGATATTGTGCGCAAATGCGATGGTTGCCAAAAATACGCTTGCCAGGCTCATGTGCTGGCTAAAGAATTAAGGATGATACCGATAACTTGGCATTTTGCAGTCTGGGGGCTTGACATGATTGGGCCCTTCAAGCGTTCTAAGAACAAGCATACACACCTATTGGTGGCTGTGGATAAATTTACCAAGTGGGTAGAAGCAGAACTGGTCAGCCGATGTGATGCTGCTACAGCCGTCAAATTTCTGAAAAAGCTGATATTTCGTTTTGGCTATCCGCACAGTGTCATTACAAACAATGGCACCAATCTTTCCAAGGGAGTCATGAAGCAGTTCTGTCAACAGGAGCATATCCGGCTTGATTTAACATCGGTTGCGCATCCTCAGTCTAATGGGCAGGCAGAAAGAGCCAATTAGAAATTGCTGCATGGTATCAAACCCCGGCTCATGGTGACTTTACAGCGCATGCCGGGTTGCTGGGAAGAAAAATTACCTGAGGTGCTTTGGAGCATACGGACTACTCCCAACAGGTCAACAGGCTATACGTCGTTTTAGCTGGTCTATGGTGCAGAAGCAGTACTTCCAAGCGATATTCGTCATGATTCCACTCGAGTGGCGGCTTATGTGGAATCTGATAATGAGCAAGCTCGACAAGACGCTCTTGATGCCCTGGAGGAAGAGCGCGACCTTGCCGCATCCAGATCAGGAATTTATCAACAAGACCTACGTCACTATCACAGCTGTAGAGTTCGAAGCCATACTTTCCAGGAAGGTGACTTAGTGCTCCATCTGATACAAGACCAGATAGGCATGCATACGCTTTCACCACCATGGGAAGGGCGCTTTGTGGTCAGCAAGAATCTCAACAACAGGTCATATTACCTGATTGACATACGTGAGGCAGACAAGTCACGAACCTCTGAGGAGGAGACAAGCCGGCCCTGGAACATTGCCCAGCTCTGGCCATACTATACCTAAGTCATCGACTGGGTCACATCTTTGCACATATCTTCTATCATGTATATACCTATTTTCGATCAAATAAAATAAAGACCGGCAGCACTGTATAAAAGTGTTGTTTCGCCTCAAAATTGTGTGTTGGATCTTTATTTGTTGATCTTGGTTACTTGGGGGCTTCCAACTCAATTGAGTTTAGCTTACAAAACCCTTTAACCCAGCGAGATGCCACAAAGTTGGTTAAACCTGCCTGTTAGCAAGATGCTACTCCCTAAAAGTGACCCGGCGTACGCCTGATGAGTCAATCACAAAAGGTGACCCTGAATTCATCCGAGTTAAAAGCGCCCGACTGGTTGCGTGAGAGCCGGCTTTCAGAAAGCGAGGATAAACCAACAGGCCAAAGTGCCAGCTTCATGCAAGCAAATTCCGGCTTGAGCTTTATAAGCCGGCCTTTTCAATTTCTATTTTAAAAACCAGCTTGTTGCAGTTATGTTATTTTTTCTGCATTCATCTCATCTCTGCATACATGCATACATTCATACGTAGCATCTACCTTAGTCAAATTCGGTATTCTTGATTCATTACAAATAGTAACAAAGATTACTAGTTATTTATGCGATTTCATCCATCACAATTATTATTATATGCAATTGTTATTGTTTCAGTAGAATCACTCTCATTGCAAAAACCGGCTTTCGAAGCCCAAAAGAGGATTCACAGAAGCAAGGCATCCACAAAGTATTTGTACAAGCACTACAGTGCACGATGGCAGTGGCATCAGCAAGACAGTTTTGCATACTAAGTAATTACAAGTCACCCAGCAAATGCAGCCCAGACAAAAGTTTCCACAGTACAAGCTAAAAGCGGAAGAGCCGGTGTTCTATATAGCCAGGTTGGAACTGGCATCGGCGGCCGACGGGGCACCTTGTGCCGGCTCTTCGTGACCATCGTCATCCTCCACCTCCTGACTTGATTCGCCAGTCGACCACTGAATGGAGTGCAAGGCTTCAAACATTGCATCGGCGGTAATCACAGAAGATGGATCAACTTCAGGAGCAAAAGATTGCTTACGCGCGCGAGTAAGTGCCACCGGTTCAAAGTTTGGTGGCTCAATGTGCTCATTGTCTTCTGTATAGCCGGCTTGGTACCTGGACAAGTCTGCCTCTTCCGCGATAGCAGTAGCGGCAACTCGGGTGTCCTTTATACAGCGTTGGAAGTCTTTCTTGGTAAAAGGCGAGTTGTCCACATTGAACTCCGGATACCCACCCACAATCTGAGCCGGATCTAGCTCTGGAACGTATGCCTTAGCACGAGCAGGAACTATTAGGGCACCAGTGCGACAAGCCGCCTTCTTCAATTCTTCCAACCTCTTGGGTACAACTGATAGCTCTTTCAACATGTCAGCAATCAACTGTGGCGGCGTCTTGGTATTTTTTGCGGCCATTAAGCAACGGGAGCCGCCTATGTACAGCTGTTCCAGAAAGGTATACACCGCCTTCAATTTCACCAGTGGTTGCTGCACAAGGGTTTGGTTCTTGCGGCCTTCAAGGATAAATACACGCGATCAGCAAAGCCGGTTCAACATGTTAAGTGGGCATAATTGACTCATGGTAGTCTTTTCACTTACCGAAGATGGCCTTGCACATGGCGGTGATCTGGCCCTCAGCGTGGCGAGTTCTCGAGTTACCGGATCCAAGTTCAACTCGGTCTCCTCAGCACGTTTGGCTAGGGCGGCTCTTTCAGCTTCAGTTTCTTGCAAAGTGCTCCTCATAATGGCCAGGGATTTGTTGGCTTCGGCAGATGATTTTTCAGCTTCTTTACGCAATCTTTTCTCCCTCTTTGCTTCCTTTCGGAAGAAGGAAGCCTGAGCCTCCACCTGGTTCAGCATGTCCTGCAAAGCAGCCTCAGTTATACCTTGTCCAATCATGTCCCGAGCCGCCCTTCCGGTCGACCCGGCACATGGGGGCTACGTGTTTCAGCATTTCTTCCAAAGCAAACAAGCAAGTTCCATGTAGATGTAGGCTTTCTACATGGCACTTGGGGGCTAATGCGTGATTTGACTTTATTAGATATGGAGACCTGCCCGTTATGGTATGATGAGCCGGCCTTTGGAGGTGCCAACTGAGGGTTTGCATGGGAGATAAAAGTTTGGAAGTCCCGGGTCATCATCCAATAATGACCCGGCCCTTGGGGGCTACATATATATATGGTTCATGATAGAAGGCGCAACTTACCTCGTACTTCCGCTTCAAAGAAGATACCATGGCAATTTCTGTGTCCCGTCTTTCAGATAGCCGGGTCAGTATAGCTTGGTGAAGGGCATTGGCGTCTTGATCTTCAAAGGCGGAGAAGTCAAGAGCCGCCTTCCCCTTGTTCTTCACGGACGGCTCAGCCCTGGTTGGAACCTTGGTGAGAGCAGTAGAGGTCTCAGGCAGAGCAGGTTGTCGTTCGCTCATCACCACTACTTCCTCTTGAGCCAGTGCCATGGGCTGCTATTCAGGTTGCTCTTCAGTTAAATTTTCCCTCTCCTGAACAACCAGAGAGGAAGCGCGAGCCGGGCTTGCCGTGTCTTGGGGCGGCGGGCTGTTCTGACATGCCGGCTCATCTTGGATGTCCAAGGTAGCTGTTGTCTCTTGATGAGGAGGGCCTTCTGGAATGACCGGGTCAGAGGACCAGTCCGCGGTGGTGGTCTTCTTCTTGATGGCCTTGGCACTATACAAGGAGCAAAGAGTTAATTCAGTTAAAGGTTACAAGGTAAAGAGCCGTTGTGCGATAAAGGAATAATCAATGTGCTTACCCCGGGTTGATGTTGAAAGCCGGCGCTTGAGTAGCACTTGATTCATCCGAAGAGGGGGACGTCTGATAGGCTGAGTCATTTAAATGTAAGGGTTCCTTGAAACGACCAGCTAGAGGAAAAGAGGGGGTTGGAGAAAGAAGCACCTCTGCCCGCGCTCTACGGGATGGCGGCTCATATGGAAGCCCGCCACTCAACTCGCCTTCACTACTCCGGGTCTTCCTTTGGGAGGTCCCGGCTTACTGTCTTTTCTTCAAAACAAATTGGGGATCCAAATGAGCATCCTGATGTGAAAAAGGGACTTTACGGATGGCAACCTGGGGTTTCCTTCGGACTTTGCGGATTGCAGCCCGGGTTTTCTTTTGGAGGGGTTTTGGAGAGTCAGAGTCTGAAGAGATTGAAATTACCTCTGGCTCGATGGCGTAACTGATTCCAGCTTCTTCCTGTGAAGAGTCGGTATCGGCAAGCTGATTAAAAAGGCAGCCAAGGGAGTCAAGTTCTACCTTGTTATCTTCATCGCCGTCTAAGTCCTCTCCATCGTTTTCCCGAGGAGGGGTAGGGTCTTGAATTTCCACCCGCCACCAGTCATCGTCGTCCTGCATCATGGTGGGTGGATGGAATTATGGCAAGGATAAAAGATATTGACAAAGTAAAATGCAACAAGGCGACTTACCTTAGGTGTCGGGTTGTTGGAGTAAAATGGGGCAAGCCCCACGAGCTTGATGTCATCCTTCGTTTCACCAATAAGCTTATTGCCAAACTTCAAGACGTCCTTCTCCTTGAGGTTAACCCGGCTAAACCGAAGTGGGTCTTCCCAATGGCCGGTGTAGGAATACATAGACCGGGTCCTAAAGCTGAGCGGTTGGATTTGCCACTCAACCCATGTGTGACGCCCCTGCTCGATCGTGCACTAATCATACACGCAAATGCACACGATCGAGATCAGAGACTCACGGGAAGATATCACAATACAACTCTAAACACAAATAAAAGTCATACAAGCTTTATATTACAAGCCAGGGGCCTCGAAGGCTCGAATACATAAGCTCGCGAACAAGCGACAGCGGAAACAACATAATATCTGAGTACAGACATAAAAGGGAAACAAGTTTGCCTTAAGAAGGCTAGCATAACAACGACACTGATTGAAAAGGCGCAGGCCTCCTGCCTGGGAACCTCCGAATCTACTCCTGGTCATCGGCCTCCACGTAGTAGTAGGCTCCACCGGTAGGGTAGTAGTAGTCGTCGGCGGTAGCAACTGGCTCCTGGGCTCCGCCATCTGGTCGCAGCAATCGGGTTTAGGGAAAAGAAGGAAGCAAAGCAACCGTGAGTACTCATCCAAAGTACTCGCAAGACTTACATCAGAACTATTCTATGTATGCATCGGTATCAAAGGAATGGGGCTATATCTTTGGACTAAACTGTAGAAATGCCGGAACAGAGGGGGGAAAGGCCCAGCCTATCAAAGACTAGCATCTTCAGCATCTTGCAGCATTAGAAGAGTGCAGATTAGTAGCATAACATAAAGTAACAAGCATGTAGAAGCAAAGCCCAGAGATCCTTCCTCGACTCCCTGCAAGAAAGAAATCCCGGAGCTTACAGTTAAAGTAACATGTATTCAGTTCAAGTTGTAGTAGATCGGGATACAACACTGAGCATCCTGTTACCGTGGACACGGCTATTCGAATAGATAACTTCCCTGCAGGGGTGCACTACTGTTACCCAGCACGCTCGATTACATCTTTCTGGACACACTTGCTGGGTAATGCCCGGCCTCGAGTAATCGACACGACGCAGTCGTACCTAGGCTCAGCAGAGAGGTCAACACGCCGTTCTAAATCCTAAGTGCGAAGGGGTCTTGGGCCCATCGCCCTCTGCACTCCTGCACGTTGCGTGACTGGCCGGGGCCCAGGCGCGGCACTGTATACACAAGTGATGTAACCAGCCCACCCCAGCAATCAGCCCGCATCTCTGAGCTGTGACGTTAGAAGAGCTTTCGGCCGATACATCCGACGTAGAGGGTCCCATAACCATTATCCCACGTGGTGGTAGTGCGTATATGGCCAGCGGCCAACTCAGATCAAATACCCAAATCCGTTAGTGCGTTGGGAGCTCGCGGTGACGATCGGTACTCCTGTCGTCCCGTCTCGAGGAAGTGCAACAAGGGTCAGGCCCATCCCTCTCTAGGGCGGTCTATGCCTGCCCGGCCGCGCCTCGTAATTATCTCGCGGGTACCCTCCAGGTCAACCCGACTACATTCCCCGCGGGTACCCCTCGGGGTCGACCCGCCTGCAACAAAGGTCTGAGGTAAAAGTCTTGCTAACCGTGTGTCCAAAACATCAAAGGGAAACCCGAGGAATCACCCTCGATGGATTCCTACTGGATGTAATCCGTTAAGGAGAACCAGGAGGAATCACCCTCGTTGGTCCCACTTGAGGGGTTGCACGACAGAGTCATCATCGGGAAGGGGAGAGCGAGGAATCACCCTCTGCAATCACCATCGATGTGCTATACTACAGGGATATCATCAGGAGTGCAGTACGAGGTATCACCCTTGGCACTCGATAGTAGCCCTGCAGACCGTACAACTAAGGGGGTGTGCGGTGATGTGACGGTCTCTACACATCAATCACAAAGATCGAGGCACTGGTAACAAAGTGGGGCAACAGGAACAAGGGTGAGGGGTCACTGGTGGATCACTAACGAACCTATTCTAAGCAGTTTAGGATGACAGGTAAAGTAACAATAGCAGGTTACAAAAATAGGCTATGCATCAGAATAGGAGGAATCAATTACAGTAGCAAATTCTAATGCAAGCATGGGGGAGAAAGAATAGGTGGTATAGGAATGATCAAGGGGGTTTGCTTGCCTGGAAGCTCTGCTAAAAGGGGCTGGTCGTCAGGGGTGTAGTCGTACTCGGCAGCAGCATCGGTCTCGGGGTCTACCGGAGAGAAGAGGGGGGAGAAACAATAAATAAAAAGTAGACAAATGCAACACAGATGCATGGCATGGCCGCACGTTATTCGAGGGGTGTCCTAATGCAGTACTACGCAAGTTAGTCGGAGCGGGAAACATCTGGAGGTGTTTTACCAGCTCCGGGCAATTATCGGACAGATGAATCGGAGGGGAAAGTTCCATGTTCATCATGTTAGAGAAGTGTGGCAGGTATGTGGGTGGCATATTCAGATTCTTCATATTTTTCTGATCATTTTTCATATAAAAATTATTTTCATCCGAGTTACGGTTTATTTTATATGATTTTTCAAAGTTTTATTGAATTTCTGGAATTGTTTTAATTATTAAATCTGAATTATCCAAAACAGTGACTAGTAACGTCAGCATGACATCAGCGGTCAAACCCAGCTGACCAGGGTCAAACCTGACCAGTGGGTCCCACATGTCATACACAGTGACCTAAACAGAGAGGTTAAGATTAACTATTTAGGTTAATTAGTCAGTGGGGCCTACTGTCAGCGTCAGATTAGTTAATTAATTAACTTAATTAGGATTAACAGATTAATTAGCGTTTTTTTAAACGTTTAAATTAGCGGGGCCCGCATGTCAGTGACTGGGCTGCCCAGTCAGCACAGTTAACTGGTCAACCCAGTCAACTGGACTCACCGGGCCCACATGTCAGCCTCACAGGGGAGGCCACGTGGCGCCACGTCAGACGCCGGTGCCGGACTTACTCCGGCGAGCTCTCCCGCAGCGGATCTTCGCCGGAGAGGCTCGGAAACACGGCACAGACGGCCGTTCGATGCGCGGGTGGGCTCTTTCAAAAGCTGGGACTCGCCCGCGTCGAATGGTGGCGGTGCGAGGTCCTGCAGTGGCCGGTAACGACGGCGGCGAGCTCTCGAGCAGACGCCGGAGCTCGGGATCGAACGGGCGCGCGGCAGCAGCGCGTTTGCGGGCAAACAAAACGGCTAGGGGGCCTCTACGTGCGCGCGCGAGCACAACGGGCAGCGGCGCGGGACCATTTGGTCAACGGATGGTCGTCGGCGATGAGCTCGCGCGGTGGCGGGCTCGGCCACGTCGGGGATGGCAGCTAGAGGGCGACCGGAAGAGAGAGAGGTGAGGGGAAAGGAGCACGGGCTTACAACGATCCTGTAGGTGAGCTTAGCGTGCTCGGGGAGGGCTCGACGGCGCCGGATTCGTCGTCGGACGGTGGCGGCGATCCGAGGAAGAAGGGGAGGCAGGTGGCGGCGTTGGTGCTCCTCGGCATCGAGCGAGTAGCGTAGTCGACGTAGACGAGGCCCGCGGTTCTTCTGGACATGACGGAGCGGCGAGGGAGGCACAGTGGCTGCGCGGGCGAGGAGTGAACGGCGATGGCCGCGTCGGCCATGGCGGGAGAGGTCGAAAGCGAGCGAGGGGAGGGGGGAAAAGATCTTGGCTTTGTCCCCGAGATCCATGGCAGCGTTCTTATCCCCGTAGGGCTCCTGTAGTGGCGCGAGGGCGAGCGGGCGGGGCTGGAACGGCGAGCGCGCGCGGCTGGCACCATGGCCTCTGCCTCTGGTGCGAGGTAAGGGAAAGGCCGGCCAGGCTGGGCTGGGCCGCACTGTGCGCCACTTAGGCCCAGTCCAGCAGTGCTCTGGCGCCCTTTTTCTTTTTATTTTTCTGTTTCTATTCCTTTCTCTCTTTTTGAAAATGTTTAACCACCTTTTCACTTTTGTAAAATATGAGACTTGGCTCAACAATTACCATGCATTATTTATCACTGCCAGAAAAAGGTTTGGAGGACTAAGGATTTCATTTGATTTTTCGATTAAATGAAATGGATTAAATATTGCTGTTTTGTTACTGTTTCATGATGTTAGAGTCATTTAAATAATTTAATTAATGTTGATTTTATTTTTATAATTGCTTTGGGAATATTTGCAATGTTATGAACTATTTAGTTCCTGGATTTGAACAACTTTTAAATCCACTTTAAATTTGAATTCCATTTCAAAGTGGAATTTGAAATGAGATATGAGATCAAAGGTGATCAAGCACTGTTAAGCATGATGACTTGGCATTGATCATGGGGGATTACTGTAGCTAATACATGGGGGTGTTACACCAGGTCCGGGTCAGGTCGACGCCGGTGAGGCTGTGGGCGATCAATGCATTCATCTTCGGATAGAGGGGCTCCAGACTCTCTCTTTCTTCCCTAGAAGCCAGACCCGGGAAGGCTACATTGGCGGCAAGCCGGTTTGCCCTATAACCCGGCAGTGGATGTTGCCCTTCAGGGGAGGTGTCTTTGCAGTAAAACCAGGTTCTGTGCCACCCCTTGGGGTGACTGGCCGGCTTGGCTTCAGGAAAGACGATATTTTTCCTCCGTTCGATTGAAACTCCGCTGAGTTCAACACTTGGGCCGTCTTTATGCTCCGTTTGGCAATTTAGATAAAATAATTCCCGAAATAGGTTGATGAACGGCTCAAGCTGTAGATATACTTCGCAGAAAACTTGGAACTGGCATAAGTTGAAGATGGAGTTGGGGGCCAGATCTTGAGGCCTGAGGTTGAAGAAATGTAATACATCTCTGAAGAATTTTGAGCCGGGGAGACGGAAGCCCCTCGAAAGGTGTTCAGCGAATACAATGACCTCTTTCTGGCCCGTCTGAGGATGGATCTCCTCTTCAGGAGCGCGCCAGTCAATCGCTTCCTTGGGCGGCAAGAACCTGGAATCCACCAGGGCTTGCAAGCTAAGTTCTGACATGCTGGACTTGGCCCAGTGGATGATCTTGGGCTTGGGATGCATGGTTTCAGCTGCTATGAAAGAGAGAAGATGTCATAAGCCGGCAATATGAGCTTTTTAATGGAGTATGAATGATACAAACGAGCCGGCAACTGAGATATTTGGCCGGGTTGCGAAGGATGATACAATATAAATTCCGGGTCAAGATTACTAGCAAGGGTAAGCCGGAAATTACATACCACGGATTTTTACAAGTGTTGAGGCAGGGTCTGGGCTACGAGTCCGCAAACAGGTTTATACAAAGTAAGAAAATTTTACGGATCTGAAAATGGATAAAAATGAAGAAAATAAAAGCAAGGTATGTTCATCGCGCTACAAGGTAAGGTGCAGTGGGATCTAGCTAAGACGAAACAACGGATCTACCAATGATGAAGGCATTACGGAGTGACTGTGCGAACTAAAATCGCAAGGGACCCGACGCATTTTTGGATCAACAGAGGATGTGGCGAAGAACACGGAAGAACAGGAGAAGCTAATGGCGATGGCGAGAAGAACTCACAGATCTGGTCTTCGAGTCCGAGGCCTTGGAGATGCGGTGGACGCGGCCGCACGGTGAGGAATGGCTCCGGCAACGAAGATGAGATGCGGCGAGGAGCTGGCTCCGGCGGCGATGAACTCAAACGGGCGCAGTGGTGTCACAGAAGAGGGAAAGACGAGGAGCAGTAGGGGAGAACGGGGAAGACGATGGCCTATTTATGGGCACCACGGGACCCCCAAACGGCGTGCAAGAAATCCCAGGCGATACAGTAAACAGTGGCTAAAAGAGCACCTCAATTTTTGCGCCCAACGAGGCAATACAAATCTACTCAGATTCCCTATGACGTCATTCCGGATCTTGCGGAGATAGAGTGAAACGTCATGAGACGAAGGCGATGAAAAATGCAAAGTCTTAAACCTAAAGAATAACCCGGCACTTCGTTTAACCCGGGAAATCATGCCTAATAAGGACGGTGCTCCAAAAAGCCGGCTTGAAAAGCCATGGAATAACGTCTTGTTAATGATTCTGTTTTTTTAGGATGGAGTTTAACATGAATGAATTCAAGTCAAACTGAGGGCTAATGTTGGGGATGTTTCCCAGTGTGTAGACCCGGCAGGTGATAACCCGGCCATAGAGCAGACTCAGCGGGTCATCTCACTGCAGGACTAAAGGATTCTTGGTGGGCCGGCTTGATGGAGGCCTAGCAGGAAAGGCCGGCTCAGGTTGTGGGCCAGCTCAAGAAGAAGATACTTGGCTTCAGAGTTGCCTTGGAGATCAAGTAGACTTAGAGTAGGAGACGGGTCAGGTTTACGACCCGGACTCTCATGTAAATCTAGGGTTCCACCTGTGTATATAAAGGGGAGCACCTAGGCAAAAAAGTCTAAGTTGCAATCTCTCGAAAGCTAGGTTATCGAATCCGCACCCTTGTAATCGAGATCTACAGCAATATAATCAAGCAGGACGTAGGGTTTTACCTCGATCGAGAGGGGCCGAACCTGGGTAACTCCGTGTCTTCTCGTTCCCGATCAACCCTGTTAAGCTTCCACACTAGTGCGATGGCCTCATCTCCAAGTCCTTTCACAAGGGCATCTGCCGTGACGAAACCACGACACCTGGCGACTCGCAGCTCGTTGTGAAACAAGTCAATAAAGATTACCAGAGCCCATTGATGGAAGCTTATGTGGAAGAAGTGAGAAAATTGGAAGAGCACTTTGACGGATTACAAACAGAGCACATCCCTCGTGCGGAAAACAGCATTGCTGATGATCTGTCAAAACGTGCCGCCCAAAAGCTACCTGTGGAACCAGGAACTTTTGCGCTCCATTTGACTCAACCCTCTGTGACACCATCAACGCGGCCAAGCAAAAGAAGAAAGTTGAACACTGGCAAGTACTTCCCGGCAGAGCTCCCAAAAGCTACTGACAAGGAAGTTGCCGGAGATAATACCGTGCTTGCTGGTGAGCGGCAGCCTCAAGCAGAACTCCAGGTTCTTGCCATTGAGGCAAGCGCTCCCGCAGCCGAAGAGATGCCTTTAGTCCTTGTCGTCAAGCCGCAAGCTCCGGCATGGGCGTAGCAGATTGTACACTTCCTTCAAATAGGAGAACTTCCCGATGATCAAGAAGAAGCTGAAAAAGTAGCCCGACAGTCAAGTATGTACCAGTTTGTTGACAACATTCTGCATAGAAAGAGACCAAATGGGGTGAAATTGAAGTGCATTTGTCGGGAAGATGGACAGAATCTGTTGGCGGACATACATGGAGGCATATGTGGTTCTCACATAGGCTCAAGGGCTCTTATCGACAAAGCTTTCTGGCAAGGCTTCTATTGGCCCACTGCTCTCCAGGATGCAACTGCGCTAGTAACCAAGTGTGAAGCGTGTCAGTTCCATTCCAAGAATATACATCAGCCAGCTCAAGCCCTTCAAACAATCCCTCTCTCCTGGCCCTTCTCGGCCTGGGGGCTCAACATCTTGGGCCCTTTTCCCCGTGCTGTCGGGGGCTTTGAGTTCTTGTATGTCGCAATCGACAAGTTCACAAAGTGGCCTGAGGTGGAGCCAGTGAGGAAAGTGACAACATAGTCAGCTGTCAAGTTCTTTAAAGGATTAGTTTGCCGTTTTGGTGTTCCCAACAGGATCATCAGCGAAAATGCCACACAGTTCATGAGCCGCACCTTCATGCAGTACATCCAAGACATTGGAAGCAAGATCTGCTTTGCGTCTGTCGCTCACCCGAGAAGCAACGGCCAAGCGGAAAGAGCAAATGTTGAAGTGTTGCGTGGCCTCAAGACAAGAACTTTCGACAAGCTGCACGGGTGTAGAAGGCGCTGGATTGATGAGTTGCTGACGGTTCTTTGGTCACTCAGGGCGACACCAAATCGAGCCACCGGCCCGACACCCTTCTCCCTAGTTTATGGTGCAGAGGCGGTGCTCCCCACGGAACTCATGTTCGGGTCACCTCGAGTGCTTGCCTATGACAAAGATGAGCAAGAGCAGATGCGGCAAGGTGATTCCACGCTCCTTGAGGAAGATCGTCTTCGGGATGCTGTGCGAGCTGCACGCTACCAGCAAGCTTTGCGCCGCTACCATAGCTGCAAAGTTCATGCCCGGAGCCTTGAGGAAGGCGACCTTGTTCTTCGGCGCATCCAATCTGCTAAGAGATCAAACAAGTTGATGCCAAAGTGCGAAGGCCCTTATCGGGTAGTGCGAGTCACCAGACCAGGCGCAGTCCGTCTAGAGACCGAGGATGGCACTCCAGTGCAAAACTCATGGAACATTGAGCATCTTCGCAAGTTCTACCCATAAGGCGCAGTTGCCGGGCCCCCCGGCAACACCTTTTGTACGAGCCTTGTCGGCAAGACATGTAACCCTTTGTACAAAGCCAGGCGCAGACCCTGTGCATAAATGAAATAAAGCTAAGTGTTTCACAACTCTTTGTTAAAGTACATTTTTACTTATGTATGATTACATGTGATGTTGTGTTACACTTCGCCTTGTATGAAATGATTAACGAGCCGTCAAGGTTTCCAACCTCCTCTTTCTCTTCTTTCTTTTTCTCAAAGGACAGAAGGTCCCCTCGCGTGCAAGTTTCTCGGGGGGAGTGATGGTGCGGATACCACCAAATGACATTCAAGTGAACATTTTTACAACAAGAAGTACAACAACGGAAAAGCTAAGTTGAAAAACTTTAAAACAAATTCTTTGTTGTAGTTGCAATCTTCCTTGAACGATTTTTGCCTTCGTATGAGAAACCTGCATGCTAAGGAACCTTGTTGTGATCAGTTGCACTCTTATTTTGTTTCGAGTTCGCTCAACAATTTGAGTAGCTGCATTGAGAACGTCAAAGGTAAAACTTGCTGGCAATGACACTTCTGGCAGGCTGCTAAGGATCCATTCCTCAAGCGCTCGCGGCAAGAGTGTGCGCACCAGCAAGCTTCCGGCAAGCGTAGGGTATAAAAAATCATGCAAAGACAAGATAAAACAAGGAAAATAGCATACATCCATTCCATCAGCATAAGTTGCATTACATCACAAGCACAGTGCAGATCTAACTTAAGATTAAACTTGTCTTGTACATGATTGCACTGGTGACAAATACAACGACAAGGCTAATTTTGAAGATTGCCTTGATGCCTGGGAGCATGAAGGACTCTATCAGCTATTGGAGCAACTATCTTGTCGATAGCTGTGATGTCAGTGTTCTGGGCAAGCTTTTGAAGGCCATGGAGAGATCAACGTCAGGATTGAGATATGTGACTTTGACGAGCACCTTATAAAGGACATCGCGGCCAAATTTCCGGGATTCATCGGCAAATGAAGCAGATCTTTCTTCGTGATAAGTTTTCAAGGCATCAATGAGACCGTCAAAGAATTTGGTCAGCCTGGCACTGGCGGCCTCCTTGTCGTTGACTGTATAGCTCCAACTTTTCATATCCATGATGGCAAGTTGAGCAGTTATGCTTTCAGCAATATTGACTGTTGGTCCAAAGGGAGAGAACTTCTCGCAGCCTGTTGAACTGGTTTTCAGCATCTATTCGCGAGGCCTCCTCTGTTTCAAGCTTTTCTGTCAAGATTATCTCTTTTTCCTTGGCGGATTCAAGATCTTTTTCCAAGGTGGCAAGTTTAGCTTTCAGATTGTCTATTGCTTTGGTGGCTTTATCAAAATCTTGGCTTTTGGATGCCAGCTGCATCTGCAGCTCCCCTAGGGTATGAGCTGCCTTCTGCGCTGCATCTTTGAGAGCCTCGATCTCCTTATTGTTGCCGGCAATATCTTCCTTTAGCTTGCTCACTTGTGATTCTAAATCTGCCTTGGCGGAAGCAAAAGCAGCAACCTCGTTAGTGGCTTCCTTGAGCTTGGCGGCACTTTCTCGAGCTTGAGTTGCAATAGATTCTTTATGGTTCTTCTGCAGCTCTTGTGTCCTTTGCTCAAGGAGCTTTTCAATCTCTTCATCCTTGCCATAGAGTTTGGCGGCAAGGGCATCTTCTTGTGCGGCAAGATCTTTTTCCCTGGCGTTGAGCTGCGCCTCGCGCTATGCCAGTTTGCCGTCAAGAGCTGTTGCTTTCTCATTAGCAGCAGCGAGTTTTACTTCTTGCCTTCTGAGATTGCGAGATTGTTCATTATACCATGTGCGGATCTCCTCTGCCTTCTCCTTTAACTTCTCTTCGGCTAGCCCCAAGGCTTTCTGCTCTTCTTGAAGTTTGTCCCAACATCTACTGTAGTGGTCTTGCACATCCTTAAAACCGGCAGCCATGGTTTTTAGGAAAGCAAGATCTGCCGCGCTGTCGGCAGCATTGTCTGCTTCAGTGGTACTTTGGGAGAAGGGGATCAAAATTTGAGCAATTTCGTCATCAAAGTTTGGCCCTCCAATACTAGATGAGCTAGGCGGCTCCAGATTCTTACTGAGGAACGACAAGCGTCAGAGCATCCATCAAGACTTGCGTGCTTGGTGCCGTAGGATGATTGTCGGGATTTGATTTGTCAGCACCAACCAAATCCATTTTTGTGTCTGTCTGGACGGGTCAGATGTGTTGCCGGAGGGCATCTCTAGTTCTTCGGGAGCTTTCCTAGCCTCCACGACGACAGACTTGGCGGTTGATACGTCTCCAATGTATCTATAATTTATGAAGTATTCATGCCATGTTTATAACAATTTTATATGGTTTTGGTATGATTTGATTAGAACTAACCCGGACTAACGATGTTTTTAGCAGAACTACCGTGGTATTGTTTTTTGTGCAGAAATAAAAGTTCTCGGAATGGGCTGAAAATTTACGGTGATTTTTTATGGACCAAAAGAGACCCCCGAAGCTTCGTGGAAGGACCAGAAGAGCCACAAGGACAAGACAAGCCTGGGGGGCGCGCCCTCCCCCCAAGGCGCTCCCTCCCCCCCAGGGCGCGTCGGGCAGGCTTGTCGCTCCCTCGTGGGGCCCCCTGGCGTGAATCAAACGCCAAAAATTCCTATAAATACCAAAAAACCCTAGAAAGAAACCTGGAACTTCCACGCCGCTGCCGCAAGCCTCTGTACCGAAGCGATCTCATCCGGAGCACTGTTTCGGCACTCTGCCGGAGGGGGAAATCATCACCGGAGGCCATCTTTAACATCCCGGCGATCTCCGTGACGAGGAGGGAGTAGTTCACCCTCGGGGCTAAGGGTATGTACCAGTAGCTATGTGTTTGATCTCTCTCTCTCTCTCTTTCTCGTGTTCTTGATTTGGCACAATCTTGATGTATCACGAGCTTTGTTAATATAGTTGGATCATATGGTGTTTCTTTCCTCTCTATCTTCTTGTGATGAATTTAGTCTTTCCCTTTGAAGTTTCATTATTGCCGGATTGAATATTTCAGATTTGAGAACACTTGATGTATGTCTTGCATGTGGATACCCGTGGTGACAATGGGGTATTCTATTGATTCACTTGATGTATGTTTTGGTGATCAACTCGCGGATTCCCGTGACCTTGGGGTAATCTAGGCATAGGGGTTGGTTGCACGTTTTCATCTTCTTTTCTCCGATAGAAACTTTGGGTGCTCTTTGAAGTTCTTTGTGTGGATTGAATATTATGAATCTGAAGTTGTTTTGATGCATATCGAATAATCAACTCACGGATACTTGTGGTGACATTGGAGTATGTAGGTGACATTAGAGTTGGTTGATGCGTATCATATGGTGTTATTTTAGTACGAACTCTAGGGTTGTTTGTGACACTTATAGGGATGGCTCAATAGATTCATCAGAAAAGATAACTTTGAGGTGGTTTCGTACCCTACAACAATTTCTTCTTATGTTCTCCGCTAGATAAGAACTTTGGGGTGATTCTTTGTCGCACGTTGAGGGATTGTTATATGATTCAATTATGTTAGCACTGTTGAGAGATTGCACTAGTGAAAGTATGAACCCTAGGCCTTGTTTCTAAGCATTGTAATACCGTTTGTGCTCCATTTTATCACTTGTTACCTTGCTGTTTTTTATTGTTCGGATTACAAAAACCTATATCTACTATCCATACTACACTTGTATCACCATCTCTTCGCCGAACTAGTGCACCTATACATTTACCATTGTATTGGGTGTGTTGGGGACACAAGAGATTTCTTGTATTTGATTGCAGGGTTGTTTGAGAGAGACCATCTTCATCCTATGCCTCCCACAGATTGATAAACCTTAGGTCATCCACTTGAGGGAAATTTGCTACTGTCCTACAAAACTCTGCACTTGGAGGCCCAACAACGTCTACAAGAATAAAAGTTGCGTAGTAGACATCAAGCTCTTTTCTGGCGCCATTGCCGGGGAGGTGAGTGCTTGAAGGTATATCTTTAGATCTTGCAATTGAATCTTTTAGTTTCTTGTTTTATCACTAGTTTGGTTTATAAAAGAAAACTACAAAAAAATGGAATTGAGGTTGCCTCAAATGCTTCATCTATACGATGTCTTTCTTGAAAATAAGGATTCCGATAATTGTGCTCAATTGCTCGAGGAAGAATTTAATAAAATGTTTAACGTGAGTCCTTTGAATGATGAGCATGATTGCAATGTTGTTACTATGCTTTCTATGAATATCCATGATGCTAATGATATGCAAAGCCATAAGCTTGGGGATGCTATGTTTGATGAATATGATATTTTTAGTCCCCCTACTTTTGATGAGCAAATTTATTATGATGATAGGATGCCTCCTATTTATGATGATTATATTGATGAAAGTGGGTTTGGAAGAGTGTCAACTCTAGGTACTAATGATCCCACTATTTTGGAGGGTGATCAATCTTATGGCAATAATTATGAAAGTGGATTTGGAGAGTTCATGACTTTATTTAATGATGATTCCACTATTTTGGAAGAGGTTTCAATTGATTATGACAACAAAGTTGCTATCTATGATGACAATTGTGATGACATGTATGCTATAAAGAATAATGATAACTATGAAACTTGTCATCATGATTTTAATTTTCAATTGGATTATGCCAATCAAGTATCTCATGATAGTTATTTTGTTGAGTTTGCTCCCACTATTATGAATAAGAAGAAATTTGCTTATGTGGAGAGTAATAAAATTTCTATGCTTGTAGATCATGGAAAGAATGCTTTATGGGATAACTATATTGTTGAATTCATTCATGATGCCACTGAAAATTATTATGAGAGAGGAACATATGCTTTTACATATCTCAATAATATCAAGTTTCCTCTATATGTGTTGAAAGTTTCGAAGTTATACTTGTTTTGCCTTCCTATGCTAGTTGATTCTTGCTCCCACAAATTTTTTGCTCACAAAACCCCTATGCATAGGAAGTGGGTTAGGCTTAAATGTGCTAGTCATATGATTCATGATGCTCTCTTTGTGTTTCAATTCTTTACTTTTATGCGAGCATCATTGAAATCATCATGCCTAGCTAAAAGGCATTAAAGAAAAGCGCTTGTTGGGAGACAACCCAATACTTATACCTTCTGTTTTTCTGTGTCCACATGATTAATCTACTGTAGTAATCATGTTTTATATGTTTTCTTTCAATAATGTGCCAACTAAAGCCTTTGGGATAGTGTGGATGCTTGTTGAGTTGATTCTGTGCAAAAACAGAAACTTTTGCGTCCAGTGCTGGAATTTCTATTTTGTACTGGAGAGTGATAAAATTCTGCAATTTTTACACAGTATGGGGTTACAAATTGTTTACGTGTTACTAATTTTTCAGAATTTTTGTAGGTATAGAAGTATGCTTTCTAATTCGCTCACTACATGATGTTCTGTTTTTGACAGATTCTGTTTTTTATTGCATAGTTTGCTTGTTTTAGTGTTTCCATAGCTTATATTGAGTAATATAAATTGTGGAAATGATGGAATACAGTAGGAATTATGTGAGAACAATTATGAATCTTGTCTTTACAGTACCTAAGTGGATGATTTATTTTTATCATACTAACCTATCTCACAAGTTCCGTTAAGTTTTGTGTGACTGAAGTTTTCAAGTTTTGGGTGAGATGTCAATATGAGAAGAATAAGGAGTGGCAAGACATTATATTGGGCATTCCCAAGGCATCCCAAGGTAATATTCAAGGAAGACTCAAGCGTCTAAGCTTGGGGATGCCCCGGAAAACATCCCCTCTTTCGTCTTCAACATTATCGGTAACCTCACTTGGAACTATATTTTTATTCGTCACATAATATGAGTTTTGCTTGGAGCGTCATTTTCTTTTGTTGATATTTTCTTGTTTTTATCAATAATCATGTTTTGTATCTTTTAGTTCAATAAAATGCCAATTATAGCCTTTACCATGCTCAGTTTGCAAGTTTATGTGTTGTGTTTGAAAACAGAAAGTTTTCTGTTATGTTCAGAATATTTCTGAATAGTCAGAACATGATAAAATTCTGAAACTTTTACTAAGTAAGCATGCATGAGTTATATTTCACGTGGTAATTTTCAGAATTTTTGGAGTTAGGTAAGTATGAATTCTTATTCACCCTTTACAGACTATTTTGTTTAGACAGATTTCGGTTATAGTTGCATTGTTCGCATATGTTGATTGTTTAATGTTTCTATTTGTGGATAGGAGTATTAAATATGCAGAGGCATTTAGTATGCAAGGTTTAATTATAATTTTAGTGATTTTTTACAATAGATAATGTTAAGGTTTTGAGTTGATTTATACTAACTTATCTCATGAGTTCTTGTTGAGTTTTGTGTCGATGAAGTTTTTAAGATTTAGGAGAAGCCATGATATGAGGGGAATTAAGGAGACACAAGTAATCAAGCTTGGGGATGCCCAAGGCACCCCAAGATAACATTCCAAGAAGTCTCAAGCAACTAAGCTTGGGGATGCCCCGGTAGGCATCCCACCTTTCTTCATCAACACCTATCGGTTAGCCTAAGTTTTTACTTGTTCACGTGATATTTGCTATTCTTGGAGTGTCCTTTTATTTTCATTTTGTTTGCTGTTTGAATAAAATTATCAAGATCTAAAATCTTTATTGAGAGAGAGTCTTCACATAGCTACTTAATTGTTTAACTACTCTTTGTTCTTCACTTATATCTTTTGGAGTAGTTTGTCATTTACTCTCGTGCTTCACTTATATCCTAAGAGTAAATAGTTGAATGAATTGAATATCATAAAGTTGAAATTATATGTGCTTCATATTTTTGTCCCATGGGAGTAGTGACTTCACAAATAAGAAGCATAAGTGGTAAAATTTATTGAAAGTTAGCAAACACAGCATTGGTCACTTGAACAATTCATGAAAGAATATTGAAGGAAGAGAGATTTCACATATAAATATACTATCTTGGACATCTTCTATGATTGTGAGCCCCCATTAATTATTTTCAACCTTGATCAAGTAGTTGATGTTGGACAAGGAAGACAACGTAATGGGTTATGTTTTTTTATATTCACATAGAAGTTATATGTTCTTGGATCCTCTAACATGTGGTGCTTGCCCCCTATCCTTTGTTAGCCAAAAATCCACACTAAGTAGAGATACTACTCGTGCATCCAAAACCCTTAAACCCAGTTTCTTGCCATGAGAGTCCACTATATCTACCTATGGATTGAATAAGATCCCTCAAGTAAGTTGTCATTGGTGCAAAAGCAATAAAAATTGCTCCTAAAATATGTATGAACTTTTATTGTAAGGGAAAATAAGCTTTGTACGATCTTGTGATGGTGAAGAAATAAAAGCGACAGACTGCATAATAAAGGTTGCTATCACAAGGGGCAATATAAAGTGACATTCCTTTGCACTAAGAGTATGCACATCCAAAAATAAAAAGCACATGACAACCTCTGCTTCCCTCTGCGAAGGGCCTATCTTTTACTTTATGTATTTACTTTTATGCAAGAGTCAATAGTGTTCTTCTCTATTCTGTTTTTATTTTTCTCTTGGCAAGCATCATGTGGTAGGGAATGATCCAGGCACATATATCCAGTTGAATATAGGTGATCATGAGTTATTATTGTTGACATTATCCTTGAGATAAATAAGTTGGGAGGCGAAACATTAAAGCCCCCATCTTCCTATGTGTTTGACTGAAATGGTTTGTTCTAAAAATATGCTTTGAGTGTCAGCAATCATGGAAGACTAAATGATAGTTGAGTATGTGGAATTTGCTAAAACAAAGCTCTTACATAGACCCTTCCTAAAAATAAGATGAATTGTAATTGTTTGATGACTGAAAACATAGTTTGTTAGTTTTCAAAAAAGTTTATGGTTTATACTTTAACATGTGAATAGCTTTGGTTGCTTTTCGCTGATGAAAATCACTGATCCGGAATTGTTTCAGAACGCGTCCAAAATTATTTTAGTGGGTACTGGAAATGTTCTAAGACCTACAGAAATATTTTCGGATTTAACGGTCACGGGGAAATGTTTCATGAATAGTGGAAACACTATTTTGAATAGTGAAAACACTATATGTAAATAGCGGAAACACTATATGTATATAGTGGAAACACAATTGTGAATAGTGGAAACACTATTAGGGGATGATGCTGGCATGGTGATGCAGGCAACACTATTTGGAAGCCTCCCCATCTTGCCTTTTATGTGGGACATAAAGCACGGGCATTTTGAACCCACTCGGGTCCTCGTCACCGTCCATGCTCAGACAGGATGGAGGCAGCATCTTCTCCTGAGCGCGTCGGTGGCCGGAGCGCCTCGGGAGATGGCCGGAGTCGGCCGGGCGAGTGCCGGCGATGGTGGCCTCCCTTTGCTCTGCGAGCGAGCATCGGGGGAAGAAGAAGGAGGCGGGAGGAGAGAGAGAGATCCGGTGGCCCCACCTATCAACGAGTCAGCCGGCCGGGCCCGCCACTTAAGTGGAAGCATATTTTGTAGATTACGTTTTCCACTAAAGAAGGCGTATTCTGCTAGTGCTTCGGCTGAAGTGCGTTTTCCGTATGCGGAAAGCGTATTTTGCCGAAGTGCGCTTTCTGTTTAACCCCTCCAGCCGAAACCGCTAAATTGCGGGCGTTCGTCCGTTAAGTGCAGAAATGAACACATTTTTAATTGATTTCTGCCTAATGAATGAACGGCCGTATCTCCGCAACCGTAACTCCGATTCAGGTGATTCAAAATCCCACATTCTCTATTCGTCGAGACCGTTCCGTTGGTATCATTTTCATAATGTTTTCACATTGTGAAAATGACCATTTTGCCCCTGCCCTCTAATCAGCTCCGCTGGGAGAGAAACTTTTCCGGCAAAATATTTCTGTGAGCTCCTCGCACTTCTTCCCGGTGATTCCATCAACACCAGGCAAGCCACAACAACGACTTGCATGATGGCCTTGCAATAGCCATGGTTTTCACTTGAATGTTTAAATAATTACTTTGAAATTATTTTGTAAATGCTATGTATATGCTTGTGGATTCATGCTCATCCCTATGCCATGTTCATGTGCATCCAGATATTTACTTGCTAGTAGTATTATTCTCATGTTTCATTCTTGTATTCAGTTCATATGCTAGTGATCATGATATGTTCACATGAATAATTATAGTTTGTTATGCAAATACTTGTGATATTCATGATCATCTCCATGCCATGCTCATTTGCATCCCGTAGACTAAATGATTTATTGTTATTGATGTTATGATAAATGGTTATATTGCCCATCCATGCCTATGTTGATATCATGCTAAAATGCATTGGCATCTCATCATGTTATTTTGTTATGACTCAGCTCATCACCATTCAAGTTGAACCTGACCTTAATCGAACTTGAACAAATCTGTTGGCTGAGTCATAGTGCCACCGAATCGAGCTCACCAGTGCAGCCACATTTGCCTTATGGGGGGCCCTAATTCGGTCTATTGTCATGCCTCTCGCCGGTGCCTCCTGTAGGAGATATGCCCTAGAGGCAGTAATAACAGTTATTTTGTATCTCTGAGTTTGTAATGAATGTTTATGTTCCAAGCTATAACTGCAATGATTCTTGAGTCTGCAATATCCACGAGGCTCGGAGGGAAACTCATGTGCACGTGTGGTATAATAAATAGTAAAATGTATTCCTGGTCATGCCTCTAAGACTGGCTCAAGTATTGCATGATGATCCTATTTTCCTGATCATGGGCATGTCTATGCCGGCAATTTTGAGGGCACAATGTTAGTAGAACACTTGTGTTGAATCGACCCGAATTGATGTTATGCTATGAGATACATTCGTCACAAGTTAATGGTTAATAACACAGAGATAGTTAATGTTTGCATAATTCCTTAGACCATGAGAGTATCAAGTTCCTTTGTACTTGCTTCGTGAACTTTGGGGTTTGTTAAACGTCATCCGTAACAGGGTGGCTATTACGGCGGCTTACGGGTTCACGGAAAAGTATGACAAGAAACGAGATAGCTCAAGATTGGGATTTGATCCTCCGACGATGGAGAGATATTCTCGGGCCCTCTCGGTGTTACGATATCCATCATCGTCTAGCCAGACACATTGTGATTTGATCACTGGGATGCCGGAACACGGAAACGAGAAAAGAGAACAAAACCGGTAACGAGGTAACTTGCATGGTGGACAAGTTTTTGATCCACGGGTATGCAATAAATCTCACCTCGGGTGTTTGTAATATATCGTGAAGCAACAGGAATAGCACACGGCAACTAGAGGTTCACTCGAATATTCATTCGTGTGGGTATAGGGGTCAATTTGGGTGTCCACGGCTCCGATGTTGATCATTGATCGGAAAGTGTTCCGGGTCATGTCTATACTTCACCGAAACTATAGGGTCACATGCTTAAGGGTCATCTATCTGCTGAATACTAGACAGGGAGTCTGAGAGAAAATCACCGGAAAAGTTTCGGACGCAACGGAAACGTTACGGAGAGGACACTGGAATAGTTCCGGTAAAACTGAAAAGTTGTTTCGGGGTATACCATTAAGTCAAATTGGTTTCGGCACACGCCTGGAAATTCTTGGAGGGTGCCAGAATTGTTCTGGTAACTTCTGGGATTTTTCCGGGACAAAAACCGAAAATGTTCCGGAGCTGCCGGAACCGGTTTGGTTGCTTTTCGCAGATGAAAATCACTAATCCAGAATTGTTTCGGAACAAATCCAAAATCATATTAGTGGGTACTGGAATTATTCTAAGACCACAAAAATATTTTTGGATCTAACGGTCGCGGAAAATTGTCTCCGTGAATAGTGAAAATCACTTTATGGTTAATTTTTTGGAAAGCCACTTTTTGGGATTTCCCCAAAAGGCTTCTAGAATGACTTAGGCACTAAGGAAGCCCCCTTGGGGGGGCATGAGGGTGGCCGGCCAAGGTGGGGCTCCTCCATGGAGCTCCACATGCCATCCCTTTTTGCCTTTTATTCTTTTATGTGAGACATAAAGTGGGGGTACTTTTGGTATTTTTGTATGCCAACTTTACCCCTTGGCTTTCCTATAAATATAGGTGGAGGGGTGCTCTCCACACTCATCCCTTGCTCTCATACACATGCCATAGACTTGTCTGGCTTCTCTCTCCCTCCCAGCGAAATAGTTTCGTAGAGCCGAAAGGTTGTCTGGGTTTCGGCAGGAACTAGTTCTGGACGGCGAAGCCCTGCCGGATAGCTGACACCGTATGTGTGCAACCCCATAGAGAGGTCGTAGTTTCGATATTTTGCCTGAGGGGCTGTTCGAGGGTCCTCCCGAAGGGCTGTCCGAGTTACCGTTCGAGTTATGAAGGTCCTCCCGAAGGGCTGTCCGTGACATCGTCCGAGGGACTGTCCGACCGCCTCCCGAAGGGCTGTCCGACGAGGGAGTACATCCTCGCGGTTGAGAGGTTGTAAATCCTATCTGCGGGGATCTACACCGACGATCTACACCAACTCTTCTTCCGCTGCGCTACGAGTAGGTAATGATCAGATCAAACCCTGTATGCAGTCTCCATAGTGGTCCTGGGTGTGCTCGCTGTACCGAAATTTTTTGTTTTCTGTCGCGTTCCCCTACAGTGGCATCATGAGCCATGCTATGCATTGATGCAGGTTACGATCTAGAATACATGGAGATGTATGGGTATTGCATAATATAATTTTGGAGTAGATGAGATCTATTGCTGAAAATTATGTATGCGGGTGGCAGATGAAATCTGTTACCCGATGTTCTTGTTGCTTCCCTAGAATTTGCGTATTTCTGATCTCGAGACAGCATGGTGGAATTTGACAAAGTTCTGGCAATCCGCGATCCTGATTGATCAATGAAGTGCTATCAGTTCTTTCGGTTCCGCCATAGTCAAAAGAAAGATGAAATTCGCAGATGAAAGGGCAATGCAAATATGATCTGCACGGGGGTCATGCGTATGACGAAGTTTAGTATGGGGATCAAGATTTTATTATCTCATGTTTCATACACCCCGCGATGTTAATCTAGCGACTTGAATAATCATACTTGATGATAAAACGTTGGTAGCTGCGGTTTAAGTCAAAACCTTAGAAGCCACGTAAAATAAATTTTTGCATAAACCGATTAGAGGCGTCTAACTTGTTTTTGCAGGATGTGCATGTGATGTGGTATAGCAATGCTCATATTAATTCGATTATGTATGAGATGACTATATGATGTTAATTTATTAACATGACCTGCGTGTCATGATTCGGCATGATGGCTGGAGCCATATGATTGTCACTTTAATGACCTGCGTGTCAACCTTAAGTAATGCACTTATTTTATTAGCTATAGAGATAGCAATATTATCTGGTGCATCGACAAGGTGGTGGCAATCTTTGCGAAGGTGAACACCGACGCAAATCCCGAAGACGAAGAAATTAAAGACTTCTCCGTCAAAAAGGGCTATACCATATCATGCTATTATGAATTGCCTGAGATGTTTATCCCTTATGCTGCACCCTTTTGATTGCGCGGTAGTCGCTTTTTATTAGGGTGATCTCTCACTTAAAATATCAAAGTAGTTAGTTTTCACCCAAGTGTAGCACCGTCTGACATTCGTATCTTTTTGGGGTGCGCCATGTACACATGAGCACGAATGAATCGAGAGGAATGAGGCGGGTGAGGTCAGACCTCGCAGCAAGATCACTTGGTTGTCTTTGACGTTCAGGCAGGAGAGTCCTGAGCTCAGAACACGCCCATCGAAAGATGAACAAGAATCACATAGAGATGTGATCGGCAAGTTGGCCTACCGATTGAAATTCGCGTCATCAGTGATGAACCCATCAATGGCGTCGAATTGAAATACGGATCTTGAATCACTCACAATCAATTATGAGAGATATTGATTTGAGTGGGAGCGCACTTTAGAATAAAATTGTTTATTCACTAGTGCAAAAATCTTTATGAACAAAGTCTAAGTGAAACTTGTGTTTACCATTGTAGATCAAATGGCTCGCAACACCGCGTTCAACTTAGGCCCGATGTTAGAGAAAGAGAAGTTAGCTGCGACTGGAAACAACTATGTGGACTGGGTCCATAACCTGAGGATTGTCCTCAGGAGCGCTAAGAAAATGTATGTGCTTGAAAATGCTCTTCCAGCTAAACCGGCGGCCACTACCCCGGAAGATGAACAAAATGTCTAGGCCACTAAGGATGATGATCACAACTTAGTGCAGTGCCTCATGCTAGCTTGCATGAGTGCAGGGCTTCAAAAACGTTTTGAATTCCATAAACCCCGTGATATGATCCGGGAATTGGATGCTCTGTACAAGGAAACCGCAAGGTCTGAACGATTTGATATCATGAAGACCTTGATGGAATGCAAGATGGCTGAGGGCAGTTCAGTTGGCGAACACGTAGTCAAAATGATTGGCTATGCTGAAAGGCTTAAAACCCTGGAATTTCCAATTCCACCAGGCCATATGATGGACATGATGCTTTCTTCACTCCCCCCGTCTTACGACGGTTTTCTCATGAACTACCACATGAGTGGGATGGAGAAGACACCAGAAGAGATGCTCACCATGCTGAAAACTACGGAAGGAGGACTGCGGAAAAATCGCAAGCAAGTGTTGCTTGTGAATAAAACCGCCAGTTTAAAAAAGAAAGGCAAGCCAAAGAAGGGCAAGGGCGCCGGTAAGACCGGCTCCGAAAGCAACTCTAAGGGCGGAGCCAAGAATGAAACTGAGTGCTTCTACTGCAAGGGCACAGGACACTGGAAGAGAAACTGCAAGAAGTATCTGCAAGATAAGAAGTCCGGGAAAACCGGAAAAGGTATAATTGTTATACAAGTTAATATCATTGACGTTTTGCTTGCTAGCGAAAATTCTAAGTCTTGGGTATTTGATACCGGATCGGTTGCTCACATTTGCAACTCGATATAGGGACTGCAGAAGGTGCACAAGCTACCAAAGAATGAAGTCGTGATGCGCGTCGGGAACGACGCTGGGATCGCCGCTCAAGCCGTCGGCATTATGCCTCTACGTCTCCCTTCAGGATTTATCTTAGAACTAAGTAACTGTTATTTTGTTCCACTGTTGTGTAGAAACATTATCTCTGGATCATGTTTAGTACACGATGGGTATTCGTACAAGTCTGAGAACAATGGTTGTTCACTTTATTGTAAGGATATGTTTTATGGATTTGCACCCATTGTTGGGGGCCTTTTCATACTAAATCTTGAATGTGGAAATGATGTCTTTAACGTGAATGCTAAACGCCTTAAGAAGGATGATACCACCACCACTTTCATGTAGCACTGTCGCCTTGGCCACATCGGAAAGAAACGCATGCAAAGACTCCATAAAGATGGAGTTTTACCGTCCTTTGATTTTGAATCATTTGACACATGTGAAGCTTGCTTGATGGGGAAAATGACCAAGACGCCGTTCACGAGTCATCCTGAATGGGCGAGTGAATTGTTGGAAATAATACATAGTGATGTATGTGGTCCAATGAGCACAATCGCACGGGGTGCGTATTTCTACTTCGTGACTTTTACTGATTATTTGAGTAGGTATGGATATATCTACTTGATGAAGCATAAGTCGGAAACCTTTGAAAAGTTCAAAGAATTTCAGAATGAGGTAGAAAATCATTGTAACAAAAGGATTAAGTTTCTGCGGTCTGATCGTGGGGGCGAATACCTTAGTCATGAGTTTAGCCAACATCTGAGTGACCATGGAATCGTTTCACAGCTTACGCCTCCCGGAACTCCACAGCGAAACGGAGTGTCGGAAAGACGTAACCGAACCCTGTTAAACATGGTAAGGTCGATGATGTCTCTTACAGATCTGCCGATATCTTTTTGGGGTCATGCACTAGAAACTGCCGCTCACACATTAAACAGAGCACCGTCTAAGTCTGTTGAGACGACACCATATGAGTTATGGAACGGGAAGAAACCCGGTTTGTCGCATCTCATCCCTTGCTCTCATACACATGCCATAGACTTTTCTGGCTTCTCTCTCTCTCTCCCAGCGAAATAGTTTCGTAGAGCCGAAAGGCTGTCTGGGTTCCGGCAGGAACTTGTTCTGGACGGCAAAGACCTGCCGGATAGCTGACACCGTATGTGTGCAACCCTGTAGATAGATCGTAGTTTCGATCTTTTGCCTGAGGGGCTGTTCAAGGGTCCTCCCGAAGGGCTGTCCGAGTTACCGTTCGAGTTTCGAGGGTCCTCCCGAAGGGCTGTCCGTGACATCGTCCGAGGGACTGTCCGACCGCCTCCCGAAGGGCTGTCCGACGAGGGAGTACATCCTCGCGGTTGGGAGGTTGTAAATCCTAGCTGCGGGGATCTGCACCGACGATCTACACCGACTCTTCTTCCACTGCGCTACGAGTCGGTAATGATCAGATCAAACCCTGTATGCAGTCTCCATAGTGGTCCTGGGCGTGCTCGCTGTACCGAATTTTTTTGTTTTCTGTTGCGTTCCCCTACACCTCCAACTAGGGAAGGTTATAGGTGGATCTCCCCGGCAACCCTCACACATGGCGTATCCTTCCCCCTCCCACCCATGGCGTATCCTCAAAGCCTTACACATGGCGTATCCTTCCCCCTCCCACCCCACCGCCCTCCACCCATGGCGAAACTAGGTGGATCTCCCCGGCAACCCTCATGGAAGGACTCCTCCATTGGGACTTCTCCCCCGGCCTCGCGATCGAGGCACAGGTGCGTCAACGGTTCAAATCTATGGTTCACTTCTCCCCCTCCCCCAACGCCACAGAATTCTTTCTGGTGGTATCCTTCTCCTCAGCCTCGTTCCGTCTCTTGCCGGAATCAGTGGGTCTGGCTCTGCAATGTTGCATTGGTGGTTCGAGCTCGGGTTTCAATGTGTTACAATTAAGTGATCGGAGATTCAGGTTTTCAGTGGCTTCTAATCGAGTTGGACATTTCATTTATGGTCTCAAAGATCAAATTTGGCCGGATTTCATATGTCATTTTCATCTATTTCGTGGTGATGCCAATCGATTGGTTTTTCCCTCTCGTGGATGGCATGCTGATACAGAATTGGCTGATTTATCTGCTTCTAAAGGCCCTACTATTCGTTCTAAGTGGTTAAAGTCTCAGGCTAATGAGCAAATTCAGCCGGCTTCGGCCGATCTTTTTCGGCAGCTTGGTATTCTGCAGTGACCGGAAACCTCTCAATCTTTGCCGGCGTCGATCGATGGCGGCATCACTTTTGGTTCATTGACCTTTCCGGTTAGGCAGGGCAGTCAGTTAAGATTTGGATCTGTCAATTGTCCGCAATCTAAGGAGCGATTACAGGGGTTTCCCTCCTTTCGTGGATCTAAGTACTGTTCTCTGTTATGGGACACTATTCCTGATTATAATCTATATCATGTCCTTGATCTTTGGCAAGCTGGTTATGATGATGATAGTGTCAAGATTGCGGCTAATATCCCGAACGTGCCAACTCAGGAATACATTTATAGTCGGTTACATTTCTGTGAATCCTGCTCGCGGCTGGGACATGTCAGTATAGACTGCCCGGACTCATTCTGTCAGAAATGCTCAACTCTCCTGATAGATTGTGTATGTCTCATGAGCCACAAGGATCAGAGTGTACATGTAAGCGCGTGCAAATTGGGCCATCTAAACGCCAAAACCATATGTCTGGTCTGCAATCAGTCGGGCCATCTTGGGATTTCTTGTCCAGGTAGAATTCGTTGCATGGCCTGCACCTTTTTGGGCCACTGGGCCCATGAGTGTGGTCGAATACTTCACACCAAGGGCTCTTTTATTTGGAAATAGAAGATACGCTTGACTGCTTCGCTGGTTATTGAGGATTCTGTTGTGATTGATACGCGTAGTATACGTGAATATCGGCCATGTGAGGTGCCGCACAAGAAAGTTTGGATTGAGAAACAGCAAATCCCATATACGGATGATGTGCCTCCCTCCCATCATGACTTGCCTGTATCTGATGTGGAGTTTCTGCTATGGATTGGTCGTATGATGAAACAGATTTATACACCAAAGATTATGATGGCGCCTGAGGTGACAAATGTCATGTTCCCTGTAAACCCATTCTCAGTCATCAAGCGTCAGATTGAATTATTCTGCAAGGCTGTCCTTAAAGCTTTGTGCCCCGAAAAAATTGATCTGAACTCTAGTTTTATTGCTGCCTGGAACATAGGTTTCAGTTTGGACAGGCAGGAGTTGTTGGCTGCTGGGCTAGGCCACATATTTGACCCACATGAATTCGGCCCATCCAATACAAATGCACTGACCAGAGATGCCTTTGTGACCCAGCCTAATCAGATGGCGGCCCAGCTCTTGGAAGCCCATGATATGGTCGGCTGTGCCCAGAACTCTATAGCGACTGAAATCACTCCTGCCATTCCTAGTTTCAGTTCTGCTCAGGTCACTTCTAAATGCAACAGAGGTAAACAGATGATGCCCTTGGACATTACTATGGTGCGCAGGAGCACCCGTGCCAACAAGTATGATGGTTTTAAGGTCTCACAACCCAAAGACATCCGAGTCACTAAATCTAAGGTGAAACCCAGAGTTGTGCCCACTGTCAGTCTGTCTACCAATGTGCCGTCCAAAGAGAAAATCATGGAAGATACCCCTATACAGATGCTGCAGATTTTGGGGGGCACCTGTGGTGTGCCGGAGCAAGACCTCTCCCCAAAAAGACTTCTAGCAAGTCTGCAGGAGCAGGAAGACTCTGAATAATCTGCTTTTCCATGGCTCATAATAAATTCTGGAATGTTTTATGTTGGAACATTCGTGGCATGAACTCTAATGGAAAATGTAATGCGCTTAGGAATGCTATTCATATTAGTGGCTGTGCGGTAATATGTCTGCAAGAAACCAAACTTGCTTCCTGTGATTTATCTTTCATTCACTCGTTCTGTCTAAGGCGTTTTGATAAGTTTTTGTTTGTGCCTGCAAATGGGGCTTCTGGTGGTATTCTTACGATCTGGAACAGCTCGGTCTTCTCTGGCTCTCTACTTTTCTCTCATGATTTTGCTCTTGGGGTCTCCTTTACTTCCATTCAGATGGGTGCTTCGTGGACTCTGGTGAACATATATGGGCCTTGTCGAGGAGATGACAGAAATACTTATACTAACTGGCTTTTTGATCTGAATATCCCAGATGGTGAGGACTGGCTACTGCTAGGAGATTTTAATTACTATCGTGCTCCTAGCAATAGAAACAAACCGGGTGGGAATGCACATGACATGCTTGTTTTTAGCGAGTTCATTCGTGCACAATCCCTCATGGAACTACCCATCAAAGGCCGCCGGTTCTCATGGAGCAACATGCAGCAGGACCCCCTACTGGAGCAGATTGATTGGTTCTTCACGTCGATGAACTGGACGTCCACATACCCAAACACGGTCGTTCTCCCGCAAGGAAAACCGATATCGGATCACATTCCATGCATAGTCCGTATCCAATCAACCATCCCTGCCAGTAAAATATTCAGATTTGAAAGTTTTTGGATTCAGCATCAGGGTTTCTTGGAAGTGGTTCAGTCTAGTTGGGATAAGCCCTGTCACGCAGCCTCTAGTGCTACTCGCATCTACCGTAAATTCAAAAATTTAAGATATGATCTTAAAAAGTGGAGTAAAGGAATTTTGAGGCTGGGTATGTTAATTGAAAATTGCAACAAAGTTCTTGCAGGGATTGATGAACTGGAGAACTACAGACCTCTGTCAGTGTCTGAAACAAATTTCAGAAAGATTTTGAAGTCACACCTTCTGAAACTACTGTCCTATCAGCAACAATACTGGAAGAAAAGGTGCACGGTACGAATAATCCAATTCGGTGCTGAAAACACCAAGTTTTTCCATCGCATGGCCACAGAAAGATATCGGTGTAACTCGATTGCCACTCTGACTAGGGCAGACGGCACTGTGGTGTCTGATCATAGGGGCAAGGAGAAAATTCTTTTTGATACCTACAGAGAAAGACTTGGTCAAGCCAACCCCCCACAAATGAAGTTTGTACTAGCAGATATCATCAAGAGAGTGGATGGCTTAGAGGATCTGACTGTCCCATTCACTCGTGAGGAAATCGACGGCGTAATTAGGGATATGCCGGCCGATCGTGCTCCTGGCCCAGATGGCTTTAACGGCCTATTCCTCAAAAGGTGCTGGCACATCATCAAGGAGGACTTCTACCAATTATGCTTTGATTTCTATGAGGGCAATCTGAATATACAGAGTATCAATGATGGTTTCATCACGCTAATTCCGAAAAACAACTCCCCCGAGACGGCCAACGACTACAGACCCATTACCCTGCTGAATTGCTGTCTCAAAGTAATCACGAAACTCCTTGCTAACCGGCTGCAGAAGCTTATCTTGAGGATCATCCACCGGAACCAATATGGCTTCCTGAAAGGGCGTTCGATCCAAGATTGTATCGCATGGGCTTTTGAATATATTTTTCAATGCCAAAACTCTGGAAGGGAAGTTGTTTTGCTTAAGCTGGACTTCGCAAAAGCGTTTGATACAATTGAACACTTTGCGATGATGGATATTATGAGAAACATGGGCTTTGATGACCGTTGGCTGAGTTGGCTTGACTGCATTTTCTCCTCTGGTAAATCTGCAGTTCTTCTCAATGGCACCCCAGGTAGACAGTTTCATTGTAAATGTGGGGTGCGCCAGGGAGACCCGTTATCCCCGTTGATATTCGTGCTAGCAGCGGATCTTCTTCAAGCAGATATAAATGACGCAGCCAATAAGCAGAAGATACTGCCTCCGATTCCTAGCCGTGGCCCTCAAGACTACCCGGTGATCCAGTATGCCGATGATACGATCATCGTGATGCCAGCGGATATTATTCAGGTGACTCATATGATGGATATTCTTATGGACTATGCGCAATCCATTGGTCTCAAAATTAACTTTCAAAAATCTACTCTGATCCCAATCAATGTTGATCCACAACTTGCTGTTCAGTTGGCCAACCTGCTTCAATGCACAGTGGGAAGCATGCCGTTTACGTATCTAGGCTTGCCACTAGGTACAACCAAACCCACCGTGCTTGACATGATGCCCCTTGTCGACTCCATGGAAAAGAGGCTTTCGACCACACTTTGTATGATATCACAGGGGGCCAAGCTTCAGCTGGTTAACTCGGTTTTATCCTCGCTGGCTATTTATGTGATGTGTTCCATCCGTCTGCCACCAAAAATCGTTGAGCACCTAGACAAAATCCGTAGATACTGTCTGTGGAGAAAGAAGCAAGGGGAGGAGGTGAAAAGCAACTCCCTAGCAGCCTGGAACATGGTCTGCAAACCGAAGGACAAAGGGGGGCTAGGAATCATTGACATCAAACTCCAAAACACTGCCCTGCTCCTCAAACAATTGCACAAGTTTTATAACCGTATGGATTTGCCATGGGTTGAGCTTGTTTGGGAGTCCTACTACGCGGATCGCGTGCCACATGCCTCGGACACTTGCGGCACTTTCTGGTGGCGTGAACTGATGAATTTGAGTGCCTGCTATAGAGGAATTACAAGAGCCAAAGTGGGGGCCGGGACAGATGTCCTCTTTTGGAAAGACCTTTGGCTCAACCAGGTTTTGGAGGACTCATATCCCAGGGCAGCGTCGTTTGCTAGATCACCTGACATTACAGTCCAATCCATGTTAACGTGCTTGTCACTTGATCAGCTATTCCATGTACCACTCTCGGTCCAAGCAAGAGATGAACTGCGTCAGATACAGCTACTTTCAGCAAGTGTGAACCTGAACCACCAACAAACTGATACCTGGACGTGTACTTGGGGCGAATACTCGGCCAAGAGGTTCTACACTTTTTGCTTTAGAGAAGTACAGGCCGATCCAGAATACACCCTTATTTGGAAGTCCAAGTGCACTATGAAAATTAAAGTATTCCTCTGGTTGTTGCTGGCTGATCAGATGAACATGAGAGATATGCTGTGTAGGAGACACTATAACTGTGGCAATGACCTAAGTTGTCTACTATGCGACACTGGTTCCAGGGAAACAGTGGACCATCTGTTCTTTGACTGTCCATTCAGCATCTCATGTTGGGACAAGCTCCGTATGAACTGGCCGGGGCAAGGAGATAGAATGCACAAAATCCATGTAGGAAGGGCTGCATGGTCTGGGACGATGTTCACTGAATGTTTTGCTACCGCAGCATGGAGTATATGGAAAGAGAGGAACAATAAATATTTCAGAGGGATCCCTAATTCCTGCAGGAGCTGGTCTGATCAGTTTAAGGAAGATTTTGGTGCTCTGATCTACAGAAAACCTAGGTTTGAACCTAGGATAACAGCAATCCTAAACACTTTAGCTTAGATTGTGTGTTTGTCCCCCACCTTCCTCTCTCTCTTTGCTCCCCCCTTCAGTTCGTGATGTAATTATCCCCTTGTACTTTTGTTTTTTATTTATATTTAATTTAAGGCAGTAGGGAGCCCCCCCTACTGTCATTGACCCCTCAAAAAAAACTAGGGAAGGTTATGTGCGCGCGCTACCCTGATCAGGTAGGCGGCCATAAGCCTTGTGTGCCCAAGTTGTATGGATCCATTGTCCCCGTTTGGGACCATTTGTTTTGTTTTGCCACGACGGTGGCCGGCCACGAGGTGGCAGGATGTCAAGAGTTGGCATTGGGGCCACCCATGACATAGCCCAAAGGGGAGTTTGTCGGAGTGGCCGGGAGAGTGCCATGCAATAGATTGGTTTTGTTGGAATGTCGTTGATGCACCCGAATGGGAGCACGAGGCCATGAGTTCCGTGGTGTGGGTACAGTGTACTAACCTCTGCGGAGTGTATAATCTATCGATAGCCGCGTCCTCGGTCATGGACACAGTTCGTAGTAGGTCACACTGTGGGTCAACAGAAATAATAAACCTGCACACTAAGAATAACAAGATGGCACATGCAGAAGTTGGTGATCGTGGGAGGATCACTATGGTTGGTATTGCTGTGATCGAGTGAGGAGCACGATGGTAAGATATTGACAGTGGTTACGAGGTAACCCTGAGATGGTAAGTTGGTCCAAGGGACCACGGCAACAATCCACGTACACATCATGTATGATAGCATCATGTTCATGTTCATATCATGATTAACATGTACATGCCATGTTCACTCTCACGTTGTTCTAGTAGTATCATGTTCATCATTGATAATTAACCTGTAATTGCCATGCTGTTGTTTGTCTTGATTGCTTTGGTTGCTGTGAGCTTGCGAGTACATTCAAAGTACTCACCTGGCGTGTCATGCCAGACTGCAGGTCATGCCGTGATTGATTGCTTGTCGAGGATCCCGAGTTTGCGCGCTAGGAAGTGTCCCAGCCAGAGTCCCTGCGGAGTGGAGTTCATCACCGTCGTCGTTGTTCCACTGCTAGAAGTTATTCCGTCGCTACGAGTTGTTCTGCTGCTAGCATAGAGCTATCTTAGCAGGCGTACTGTCGCCGTGCCCCGGTAACCTCTGTAATACCCGAACCCTTGTACCCCGATTATTTGTAATAAGAGCTGATTTGTTCTATGCCAAGCAGTGCCGTATTCCAGAAGACTTGATCTCTGGGCTGGAATACGAGGTGTTCCGGTTCCTCTGAGCCGGGGTGCCACAGGCTTTGGTATCAGAGCAGGTCTGGCTGTAGGACGCCCTAGTCTGCGCGACCGTTAAAACCGGTACTATAGAGTCTAGTCGGTTTGCTGCATTTGATTGTTGCATTTGTTTGCTGCATAGCATGCATGTAGACTTATTATCTTGTCCCTAACAGTTGATCTTATGAGTGTAGGTGGCATCGGTTTCGATCCACTACCTGCACCCTCCCGCTTTGCATACCTTCTTTTCGGAGTTTGGTGTCATCTCTGTCCCAGCGGAGTGATGCCAAAGTACCGGATAGTGTCGAGCACTTGTTGGATTGATGCTCAGGTATCGCGCCAATATCTTTCCGCCAGCCACACCTATCGTTTCGGTGATAGACATGTTTCTATCCCGGATCTTGCCATCCAACCCGCCGTTTTGGCAATCCTCACTGGTCTTTGTTACCAGGAAAGGGCAATGCCAGCAGGCCCTTCTTTCCACCGCTATCCTACCTTATCACCCATTCCCTGGACGGTTCCCTCCCATCCGCTTGATGATGATGTGGCCGTGACATCCATGTTACGCTACAAGATCACCGAGTATGTCCTCATCCCTAAGCCCATCCAGATGCAACTGGTGCTGAGCCAGCGCTTGGTGTAGCTCTGTTTACACCAACCTCTCCACACGTTGATACACTTTCGTGCACACTATCACAGCATGTTAGATCGTAATACCGGAGTTTTCGCGAGATTTGTGTGCTTAAGTAGGCATGCATGTTGTCGTGAATAGCAGTACAATGTGATGTTGCTTGTATGTAATCTTGATGCCTTGTGTGCTTTTGTTTGAGTCATCTCTTTTGCTTCTTTCTTTGGGCCTTCGGTGTCACCTTATTTCCCCTTATGAAAGTTCCTCATTGAACCGCCACCAGACTCGAAGGGTCAGTGAGGAATTCAATTACTTGGAAGCTCAGCTAAACATTATGGAATTCTTAGCTGACTACATTATATTGGGAATATCTGGTTTGAATACAAATGATATTCAGGATTGACTACCAGCATCAAGTCTATATCAACGCGCAATCTTCACAGCAGTAATGATTAAACCGGCGGGAAGATAATTTGTGTGTAAGGCCAATTGTATATTTCAAGACAAAGCAGGAATATCAAGGGTATACATATATAAGGCATTCAGTCCGCATATCACGGAGAGAAGCTTCTGGAGTAAGCAATCTAGTCTTCCTTCGCACGCTACCAGAGAAGCTTACGACGCAAGGTTCCTCAGTCTTCCTCAGTATGATATGTGGATGACTTCCAGTGTAAGATACTCAGTCTTCTTCAGTAAGCCACCGTAGAAAGCTTCTGGCATAAGTCACCAAATCTTCCTCAGTAAGCAACCAAGGGAAAAGCTTTTGAAGCACGGTACCCAGTCCTTTTCTACAAGCTACCCCGGCAAAAGCTTCGAGCATAAGCTATTCAGCCTTCCTCAGCACGATATTCCCAGATAGCTTCCAACACAAGCTATCCAGTCTTCGTCAATACGACACTACAAACAGTCATCGGCATTGGTACAAGATGTTACTCGGTGAGTTGGTAGTATATGGCAATGCATCTCAAGAATCAGAACCGCAACAGTTAGGTCAGAAGCACGAGCTAGTCAAGACCCAAGTGTCTGCCTCGGGAATCAAATGCTCAGCTACACATGCTTCCATATATATTGTGAACATGCTGCCAAGGTCATGCAAGTCACTCGTACGATGATGCAAGCATGGTTAGAATCCGACAACCACATGAGTTATGTAAGAGGAACAAAGCCAGTTATACACCTCAGTGTGATGCAAGGACCGACAAGCTATAATATAAGACCACATTGGGACAACAATCTTGACAGTGGTTATCAAGGCCAGCTCAGCAGTTTGACTCCAGCAACCGTGTTAAATCATCGCACGGACTACTATCCACATATGGATTTACCGACAGAATGAGCAATCGAAATGCAGAACAACAGTCTCAAATCATGTGCTCTCACATATGGTATCCAGTGAAATGATAGCCTGCCATGAACAAGATTCTTCCACCAGAAACACCGATAGCCAAGTCTCTGGATGCCATTGCTATAAGTTATTACTCCTTTATACTGGTCACCACAGGCGACAGTCAAATCTTTGGTACGGATTTGATACTCGAGACAGTGGAGCCAGCCAAGACGATTCAGAACTCCCTACAAGTAGTCAGATTCCACCAAGATAAGGGTTATGATTCCGGGTATGGTTTTGAACCCGGAGGACATGCATCTAGTAACCCGATGCAATGATTAAATGTTTCGTGTCCATCGAGGGAATTTGTTCATCACTCCAATAAATACTATCGGTGCTGGATAGAAGAATGTCACGTAAATTGGAAATCACTCCCGGACTTATGGAAATTCCAATCATGATAATATATCAGATGAGACAACAGATATGACAAAATTGGAGTCAGCGTAAGGATGAACATATGAGGGAAGACCTTTCAGAATGTTGGGTGCGGTGAAGCAAACCACCCCAGAGCAAGGCAGTCATTTCATATGAAATTCAGTGGGAACATCATATAAAGGAAAAGGATACCCGAGTTGGAAACGGTCACCTTAAGTCAGAATATTCATACTGTTGGGGAACGGAGCATGAATTTCAAAAAAATTCCTACGCTCACGCAAGATCTATCCATGGAGATGTATCGCTACGAGAGGGGAGAGTGTGTCTACGTACCCTCGTAGACCGTTAGCGGAAGCGTCTCACAACGCGGTTGATGTAGTCGAACAATCCTTCGAGCTCCACCGATCAAGTACCGAACGTACGGCACCTCCGAGTTCTACACACGTGCAGCTCGGTGACGTTCCTCGCCTTCTTGATCCAGCAAGACGTCGAGGTAGTAGATGAGTTCCGTCAGCACGACGGCATGGCGACGGTGACGGTGAAGTGATTCCGGCAGGGCTTCGCCTAAGCTCTCCGAAAATATGACCGAGGTGGAAAACGGAGATCGGGGCACCGCACACGGCTATGGGACAATTGTGTACTTTGGGGTGCCCCCTTGCCCCCGTATATAAAGGATGAGAGGGAGGAGGCCGGCCCCCTAGGGGTGCGCCAAGTGTGGGGAGTCCTACTAGGACTCCTTAGTCCTAGTAGGATTCCACCTCCCATATGGAGTAGGAAAGAGGGAAGGGAGAGGGAAAGGAAAGAGGGGGCTGCGCCCCCTCCCCTAGTCCAATTCGGTTTGGGCAAGGGGGGCGCGAGCCTCCTCACGTGGCCTGTCTCTCCTTTTCCCGTATGGCCCAATAAGGCCCATTACTTCTCCCGGTGAATTCCCGTAACTCCCCGGTACTCCGAAAAATACCCGAATCACTCGGAACCTTTCTGACGTCCGAATATAGCCTTCCAATATATGAATCTTTACCTCTCGACCATTTCGAGACTCCTCGTCATGTCCGTGATCTCATCCGGGACTCCGAAAAAACTTCGGCCACCAATCACATAACTCATATAATACTAAATCGTCATCGAACCTTAAGTGTGCGGACCCTACGGGTTCGGGAATGATGTAGACATGACCGAGACGACTCTCCGGTCAATAACCAACAGAGGAACCTGGATGCTCATATTGGTTCCTACATATTCCACGAAGATCTTTATCGGTGAACCTCATATGTCAACATACGTTGTTCCCTTTGTCTGCCGGTATGTTACTTGCCCGAGATTCGATCGTCGGTATCCAATACCTAGTTCAATCTCGTTACCGGCAAGTCTCTTTACTCGTTCCGTAATACGTCATCTTGTAACTAACTCTTTAGTCACGGTGCTTGCAAGGCTTCTGTGATGCTGTATTACCGAGAGGGCCCAGAGATACCTCTCCGATAGTCGGAGTGACAAATTCCAATCTCGATCCATGCCAACTCAACAAACACTTTCGGAGATACATGTAGTGCACCTTTATAATCACCCAGTTATGTTGTGACGTTTGATACACTCAAAGTATTCCTACGGTATCCGGGAGTTGCATGATCTCATGGTCAGAGGAACGTATATTTGACATAGTGAAAGCAATAGCAATAAACTGAACGATCATTTGCTATGCTAACGGTTGGGTCAAGTCCATCACATCATTCTCCTAATGATGTGATCCCATTATCAAATGACAACTCATGTCCATGGTCAGGAAATCTTGACCATCTTTTGATCAACGAGCTAGTCTAGTAGAGGCTTACTAGGGACTCAGTATTTGTCTATTATCCACACATGTATTAAGTTTCCGGTCAATACAATTCTAGCATGAATAATAAACCATTATCATGAACGGAGAAATATGATAATAAACACTTTATTAATTGCCTCTAGGGCATATTTCCAACAGTCTCCCACTTGCACTAGAGTCAATAATCTAGATTACATCTCCATGTAATTAACACTTAATCAGTTCTAAAGCTGATCATGTTTTGCTTGTGAGAGAGGTTTTAGTCAACGGGTCTGCAATATTCAGATCCGTGTGTTCTTGGCAAATCTCTATGTTATATGTAGATGCTGCTACCACACTCTGTTTGGAGCTACTCCAAAAGATTTCCCCACTATACTTATCCGTTCTGAGACTCATAGTCTTTCGGATCAGTGTTTAAAGCTTGCATCGACGTAACCCCTTACGACAAACTCTTTATCATCTCTATTCCTGAGAAATTCTTCCTTAGTCATCTTAAGGATAATTTGACCGCTGTCCAGTGATCTACTCCTGGATCACTTTGGTACCTCTTTTGCCAGACACATGGCAAGGCACACAGCTTGGCATACTTTATAGAACCTACGGCCGAGGCATAGGGGATAACCTTCATCCATTCTATTTATTTTGCCATGGTCGAGATTTGAGTCTTACTCAACTTCACACCTTTCACCACAGTCAAGAACTCCTTCTTTGACTGATCCATTTTGAACTTCTTCAAAATCTTGTCAAGGTATATGTTTTGTGAAAGTCATATGAGGCGTCTCAATCTATCTCTATAGATTTTGATGCCTAACATGTAAACAACCTTTACCTAGATCTTCAAGTCTTACTCCACTTCACACCAGCCAAGAACTTATTTCTTTTGACTTGATCCATTTTGAACTTCTTCAAAATCTCATCAAGGTGTGTGAAAATCTTTTATCAGGTGTCTTGATCTATCTCTATAGATCTCGATGCCCAAACCGTGGATAACTCAAAAACAGGTTTTTATTGAAAAACTCCTTTCAATTAATTCTTTATGCTTTCCAGAAATTCTACATCATTTCCAATCACATATACTTATTAGAAATGTTATAGAGCTGCCACTCACTTTGTTGTAAATACAAGTTTCTCCATAAACTTGCATAAACCCAAACGCTTTGATCACTTCATCAAAGCGAGTATTCCAGCTCCGAGATGCTTGCACCAGTCCATAGATGGATCGCCGGAGCTTGCATACTTTGTTAGCACCTTTAGGATCGACAAAACCTTCCGGTTGCATCATATACAATTCTTCCTTAAGGAAACCATTAAGGAATGCCGTTTTGACGTCCATTTGCCAGATTTCATAATCATAAAATGCGGCAATTGCTAACATAATTTTGACAGACTTTAGCATCACTACGGGTGAGAAAGTCTCATCGTAGTCAACTCCTTGAACTTGGTGATAACCTTTAGCAACAAGTCGAGCTTTATAGACGATGACATTACCATCAGCGTCCGTCTTCTTCTTAAAGATCCATTTATTTTCAATAGCTCGCCGTTCATCGGGCAAGTCTACCAAAGTCCATACTTTGTTCTCATACATGGATCCTATCTCGGATTTCATGGCTTCAAGCCATTTCTCGGAATCAGGGCTCGCCATCGTTTCTTCATAGTTCGTAGGTTCACCGTTGTCTAACAACATGACCTCCAAGACAGGATTGCCGTACCAATCTGGTGCGGAGCGTGTCCTGGTTGACCTACGAGGTTCTGTAGCAACTTGATCCGAAGCTTCATGATCATCATCATCTACTTCCTCTCTGGTCTGTGTCGGTGTCACAGAAATTTCTTTCTGTGGCGTACTACTATCCAGAGGAGGTACAATTACCTCATCAAGTTCTACTTTCCTCCCACTCACTTCTTTCGAGAGAAACTCCTTCTCTAGAAAGGATCCATTCTTAGCAATGAATACTTTGCCTTCAGATCTGTGGTAGAAGGTGTACCCAACGGTCTCCTTTGGGTATCCTATGAAGACGCACTTATCCGCTTTGGGTTCGAGCTTATCTGGCTGAAGCCTTTTGACATAAGCATTGCATCCCCAAACTTTCAGAAACGACAGCTTAGGTTTCTTGCCAAACCACAGTTCATACGGTGTCGTCTCAACGGATTTAGACGGTGCCCTATTTAAAGTGAATGCAGCTGTCATTAATGCATAACCCCAAAATGATAGTGCAAATCGGTAAGAGACATCATAGAACGCACCATATCTAATAGAGTACGATTACGACGTTCGGACACACCATTACGCTGTGGTGTTCCAGGTGGCGTGAGCTGTGAAACAATTCCACATTGTCTTAAGTGATTGCCAAACTCGTAACTCAAATATTCTCCTCCACGATCAGATCGTAAGAACTTTATTTTCTTGTTACGATGGTTCTCTACTTCACTCTGAAATTCTTTGAACTTTTCAAATGTTTCAGATTTATGCTTCATCAAGTAGACATAGCCATATCTACTCAAATCATCTGTGAACGTGAGAACATAACGATATCCACCGTGCGCCTCAACACTCATCGGACCGCATACATCGGTATGTATTATTTCCAATAAGTTGGTTGCTCGCTCCATTGTTTTGAAGAACGGAGTTTTAGTCATCTTGCCAATAAGGCACGGTTCACATGTCTCAAATGATTCATAATCAAGAGATTCCAAAAACCCATCTGCATGGAGTTTCTTCATGTGTTTAACACTGATATGACCTAAGCGGCAGTGCCACAAATATGTGGTACTATCATTATCTTTTGGCATTCGTGTTATGAACATATGTATTACTACGATCAAGATTCAATAAACCTTTCATTTTAAGTGCATGATCATCAATGATATTATCCAAATAGAATAACAATTATTCTCTGAAATTGAATAACTGTCTTGCAATAAACACTATCAGATATAATGTTCATGCTTAACGCAAGCACCAAATAACAATTATTTAGGTTCATCACTAATCCTGAAGGTAGAGAGAGCGTGGCGATGGTGATCACATCAACCTTGGAGACACTTCTAATGCACATCGTCACCTCGTTCTTGAGCTAGCCCTCGTTTATTCCGAAGCTCCATGTTTCAAGTTGCAAGCAACTGAACAAGTATCAAATACCCAGGTGCTCCTACGAGTACTAGTAAGGTACACATCAATAACATGTATATCAAATATCTTTGTTGACATTGCCAGTCTTATTATCTGCCAGTTACTTTGGGGAAGTTCCGCTCCTTGTGACATTTCCCTTTGCAATGGGAGCACTAAGTCTCGGGTTTGGTTCAGCCTTGGGTTTCTTCGCGTGAGCGGCAACTGTTTTACCGTTCTTCTTGAAGTTCCCTTTTCTTTCCCTTGCCCTTCTTGAAACTAGTGGTCTTATTAACCATCAACACTTGATGCTCCCTTTTTTTTTATTTCTACATCCGCAGATTGTAGCATCGCCAATAGCTTAAGGATCTTCTATCCCTTGCATGTTTATAGTTCATCACGAAGATCCAGTAGCTTAGTGATAGTGACTGGAGAACTCTATCAAACACCACTTTATTCGGAAGTCTAACTCCCACTTGATTCAAGTGTTTGAAGTACTCAGACATTCTGAGTACATGCTCACTAACGGAGCTGTTCTCCTCCATCTTGTAGCTATAGAACTTGTCGAAGGTGTCATACCTCTCGACCCGGGTGTGAGCTTGAAAAACAAATTTTCAGCTCTTGGAACATCTCATATGCTCCGTGTTGCTCAAAATATATTTTGAGCTCCGGTTCTAAGCCGTAAAGTATGGCGCACTGAACTATCGAGTAGTCATCTTTTCTTGTCTGCCAGACGTTCAAAACGTCCTCAGACGAAGCCGTAGGGGTATTTCACTGAGCGGTGCATTAAGGACATAAGCCTTCTGTGCAGCAGTGAGGACAATCCTCAGATCACGGACCTAGTCCGTATAGTTGCTTCCATCAACTTTCAACTTCGTTTTCTCTAGGAACATAATAAAAACAGGGGAACTACAGCGCGGTCTATTGATCTACAACATAAATTTGCTAAGACAAGTAAGACTATGTTCATGACAATTGAAGTTCAATTAATCAAATTACTTAAGAACTCCCACTTAGATTAACATCCCTCAAGTTGTCTAAGTGTAACATGATCCACATCAACTAAACCACGTCCGATCATCACGTGAGGTGGATTAGTTATCAATGGTGAACATCTTTCATGTTGATCATATCTACTATATGACTCATGTTCGACCTTTCGGTCTCTTGTGTTCCGAGGCCATGTTTGTACATGCTAGGCTCGTCAAGTTTAACCCAAGTATTCTGCGTGTGTAAAACTGGCTTACACCCATTGTATGCGAACGAAAGAATCCATCACACCCGATCATCACGTGGTGCTTAGAAGCGTCGAACCTTCGCAATGGTGCATACTAGGTGAGAACACTTATCTTGAAATTTAGTGAAGGGATCATCTTATAATGCTACCGTCGTCCTAAGCAAGATAAGATGCATAAAAGGGTTAACATCACATGCAATTCAATATATGTGACATGATATGGCCATCATCGTCTTGTGCTTTTGATCTCCATCAGCAAAGCACCGTCATGATCTCCATCGTCACCGGGTTGACACCTTGATCTCCATCGTAGCGTCGTGACACCTTGATCTCCATCGCAGCGTCGTGACACCTTGATCTCCATCGCAGCGTCGTGGTCGTCTCGCCGGCTATTGCTACTACTACTACTGCTGCTAACTCATAGCGGTAAAGAAAAGCAATTACATAGCGTTGGCATTGCATACAATAAAGAGACAACCATAAGGCTCCTGCCGGTTGCCTGATAACTTACAAAACATGATCATCTCATACAACAACTTATATCACATCATGTCTTGACCATATCACATCACCAGCATACCCTGCAAAAACAAGTTAGACGTCCTCTACTTTGTTGTTGCAAGTTTTACGTGGCTGCTACGGGTTTGCAAGAACCGTTCTTACCTACGCAAAACCACAACGTGGTGTAGTGATTGCTTTTTGATCTTCTAAAAGAACCCTCTTCATTGAAACCGATTCAACTAAAGTGAGAGAGACAGACACCCGCCAGTCACCTTTATGCAATGAGTGCACTTAGCGGTGAAACCTGTCTCGCGTAAGCGTATGCGTAATGTCGGTCCGGGCCGCTTCATCTCACAATACCGCCGAATCAAGTAACAACTAGTAACGGCAAGCAATATGTATACACCCACGCCCACAACTCACTTATGTTCTACTCGTGCAAAACACATCTACGCATAGACCTGGCTCGGATGCCACTGTTGGGGAACGGAGTATGAATTTCAAAAAATTTCCTACGCTCACGCAAGATCTATCCATGGAGATGTATCGCTACGAGAGGGGAGAGTGTGTCTACGTACCCTCATAGACCGTTAGCGGAAGCGTCTCACAACGCGGTTGATGTAGTCGAACAATCCTTCGAGCTCCACCGATCAAGTACCGAACGTACGGCACCTCCGAGTTCTACACACGTGCAGCTCGGTGACGTTCCTCGCCTTCTTGATCCAGCAAGACGTCGAGGTAGTAGATGAGTTCCGTCAGCACGACGGCGTGGCGATGATGACTGTGAAGTAATTCCGGCAGGGCTTCGCCTAAGCTCTCCGAAAATATGACCGAGGTGGAAAACGGAGATCGGGGCACCGCACACGGCTATGGGACAATTGTGTACTTTGGGGTGCCCCCTTGCCCCCGTATATAAAGGATGAGAGGGAGGAGGCCGGCCCCCTAGGGGTGCGCCAAGAGTGGGGAGTCCTACTAGGACTCCTTAGTCCTAGTAGGATTCCACCTCCCATACGGAGTAGGAAAGAGGGAAGGGAGAGGGAAAGGAAAGACGGGGCTGCGCCCCCTGCCCTAGTCCAATTCGGTTTGGGCAAGGGGGGGCGCGAGCCTCCTCACATGGCCTGTCTCTCCTTTTCCCGTATGGCCCAATAAGGCCCATTACTTCTCCCGGTGAATTCCCATAACTCCCCGGTACTCCGAAAAATACCCGAATCACTCGGAACCTTTCCGACGTCCGAATATAGCCTTCCAATATATGAATCTTTACCTCTCGACCATTTCGAGACTCCTCGTCATGTCCGTGATCTCATCCGGGACTCCGAACAAACTTCGGCCACCAATCACATAACTCATATAATACTAAATCGTCATCGAACCTTAAGTGTGCAGACCCTACGGGTTCGGGAATGATGTAGACATGACCGAGCCGACTCTCCGGTCAATAACCAACAGCGGAACCTGGATGCTCATATTGGTTCCTACATATTCCACGAAGATCTTTATCGGTGAACCTCATATGTCAACATACGTTGTTCCCTTTGTCTGGCGGTATGTTACTTGCCCGAGATTCGATCGTCGGTATCCAATACCTAGTTCAATCTCGTTACCGGCAAGTCTCTTTACTCGTTCCGTAATACGTCATCTTGTAACTAACTCTTTAGTCATGGTGCTTGCAAGGCTTCTGTGATGCTGTATTACCGAGAGGGCCCAGAGATACCTCTCCGATAGTCGGAGTGACAAATTCCAATCTCGATCCATGCCAACTCAACAAACACTTTTGGAGATACCTGTAGTGCACCTTTATAATCACCCAGTTACGTTGTGACGTTTGATACACCCAAAGTATTCCTACGGTATCCGGGAGTTGCATGATCTCATGGTCAAAGGAACGTGTATTTGACATAGTGAAAGCAATAGCAATAAACTGAACGATCATTTGCTATGCTAACGGTTGGGTCAAGTCCATCACATCATTCTCCTAATGATGTGATCCCATTATCAAATGACAACTCATGTCCACGGTCAGGAAATCTTGACCATCTTTTGATCAATGAGCTAGTCTAGTAGAGGCTTACTAGGGACTCGGTATTTGTCTATTATCCACACATGTATTAAGTTTCCGGTCAATACAATTCTAGCATGAATAATAAACCATTATCATGAACGGAGAAATATGATAATAAACACTTTATTAATTGCCTCTAGGGCATATTTCCAACACATACTTGTTCCCTGAGCAACCAAATCTCGAGGATGAGATTTTTGTAAGGAGGGTAGGTTTGTGATACCCCAATTTTTGGCCCTTTCTTTTTCTTTTGGATTTCTTTGAAATTTTATTTGGAATTCCTTTTCTGTGGCTCTGTGGTCCTGAAACCTGGGAAGATCATCTCTTCTTCCTCTCCCAAGTGGCTTGTCACTCTCAAATCTTTCCCAATGCCATGTCATTTCCATCCTAGTCTAAACCCAAATTCTTTTTCTTGGCAATATTCCTTTTTCTATTAAAGGAATAACCCTGTTTGCTCTAGGTTGTGAAGCAACCTATATTTCTATCATTACAAAAATTCCCACAAAATTCTCAAAATTTCTTTGGACCATATGGACCTTGGATATGTAAAAATATTCAAGATTCCATGCTCATGGTGAACACATGATAACCCACAAGTATAGGGGATCGCAACAGTTTTTGAGGGTAGAGTATTCAACCCAAATTTATTGATTCGACACAAGGGGAGCCAAAGAATATTTGCAAGTATTAGCAGTTGAGTTGTCAATTCAACCACACCTGAGACTAAATATATGCAGCAGAGTGATCAGTATCATAGTAGTATGATAGTTTGATAGCGGTAGCAATAATAGTAACGGTAACAGTAACGGTAATAGCAACAGTAGTAACAATTGTAACAACAGTAGTAACAATAGTAACTTAGCAAGAATCAATATGTGAAAAGCTCGTAGGCATTGGATCGGTGATATTGTTGGATAACATTCATCATGTAACAGTCATAACCTAGGGCGACACAGAACTAGCTCCAATTCATCAATGTAATGTAGGCATGTATTCCTTATATAGTCATACGTGCTTGCGATAAGAACTTGCACGACATCTTTTGTCCTACCCTCCCATGGCAGAGGGGTCCATAAGGAAACTAAGGGATATTAAGGCCTCCTTTTAATAGAGAACCGGAACAAAGCATTAACACTTAGTGAATACATGAACTCCTCAAACTACGGCAATCACCGGAAAGAATCCCAATTATTGTCACCTTGGGGTATGCGGATCATAACACGTAGCAGGTGCATACAACTTGCAAGATAGGATCAAGAACACAAATATATTCATGAAAACATAAAGGGTTCAGATCTGAAATCATGGCACTCGGGCCCTAGTGACAAGCATTAAGCATAGCAAAGTCATAGCAACATCAATCTCAGAACATAGTGGATACTAGGGATCAAGCCCTAACAAAACTAACTTGATTACATGATAAATCTCATCCAACTCATCACCGTCCAGCAAGCCTATGAAGGAATTACTCACTCCCGGCGGTGAGCATCATGAAATTGGTGATGAAGGATGGTTGATGATGACGATGCCGGAAGATCCCCCTCTCCGGAGCCCTGAACGGACTCCAGATCTGGCCTCCCGATGAAGAACAGGAGGTGGCAGCGGCTCCATATCGTGAAATGCAATAAAACTTCCTCTCTCATTTTTTTCCTCGGGAAACTGAATTTATAGCGTTGGAATTAGGTCAGACGGAGCCACGTGGGCCCCACGTGGTACCAGGGCGCGCCTGGGGGGGTGGCGCGCTCTGGTGCCTCGTGGGCACTGGGTGGCCCCCCTTCTGTTGATTCTTGCGCCAATAATTTTTATATATTCCATAAAAATTCTCCAAAAAGTTTCATCCAATTCCAAGAACTTTGATTTTCTGCACAAAAACAACACCACGGCAATGCTGCTGAAAACAGCGTCAGTCCGGGTTAGTTCCATTCAAATCATGCAAATTAGGGGCCAAAACAAGAGCAAAAGTGTTTGGAAAAGTAGATACGACGGAGACGTATCAACTCCCCCAAGCTTAACTCATTGCTTGTCCTCAAGCATTCAGTTGACAAACTGAAAGTGATAAAGAAAAACTTTTACAAACTCTTTTGTTCTTGTATCCATATATATGCTTAAATAGTGTCCAAGTTTTCAGCAAAGATTATAACTAACCATGCAAATGATAACTCTTATAAATTATATTCACTCATATCAATGGCATAATCAACTAGCGAGCAATAATAAGATATCTCAAATGCCAACACTTTGTCAAAACGATCATGATATAATATGACAGCATGGTATCTCGCTAGCCCTTTCTGAGACCGCAAAACATAAATGCAGAGCACCTCCAAAGTTCAAGCAGCGACTAAACATTGTAATTCATGGTAGAAGAGATCCAGTCATGATGCACACAACATTAACTATACACAATGCATGAGAATGACAATAGTGCTCTCAGGTCTGGTGCTTGTTTGAGAAGGTGATGACTCAACAATAAAAGTAAAATAACATAAAAGTAAATAGATAGGCCCTTCGCAGAGGGAAGCATGGATTTGCAGAGGTGCCAGAGCTCGAAGCTTAAATCAGAGATAAATAAAATTTTGGGAGGTATGCCTTTCCTGTCAACGTCACGACCGAGAGTTTTAAATATCTTCCATGCTAAACACATTAGCGGCGGTTCCCAAGCGGTAAAGTAAAGTTTACTCCCCCTCCACCAACAATCACAAGCCATGGCTAGCCGAATCCTCGGGTGCCCTCCATACCAACAACTTTCCGGGGGAGTTTGTTTTATTATTTTGCATTTTTAATAATGGGACTAGGCATCCCGATTACCAGCCCCTCTCGTGAAAGGACAAGTGAGTAAACACTCCTCATGAGAATAACCCGCTTAGCATGGAAGATACTGACCGACCCCTGTTGCTCCATGAGCGGTACGGGCACACAAACAGATGTTCATTTGAATAGTTAGAGGTGGCACATGCAAATTTACTCAGGACGGCAGAGTAATACCGCATATAGGTAGATATAGTGAACTCATCTGGAATAACTTTGGTTTAAGGGTTTTGATGCACAAGCAGTATTTCCGCTTAGTACAGGCGAAGGCTAGCAAATAGGTTGAGAAGCGACCAGCTAGAGAGCGAAAACGGTCATAATCATGCATTATGAATAATCAACATTGAATACTAGCATGAGTAGGATATAAACACCATGAACATAAATATCGTGGAGGCTATGTTGGTTTTGAATCAACTACATGCGTGAACATGTGCCAAGTCAAGCCACTTGAAACATTCAGAGGAGGATACCATATCATCATACTACATCACAATCATTTAATGCATGTTGACACTCAAGATAAATCATTATCCACTCCTAGCTACTTAAGCATGGCATGCGCAACTATAATCTCTAATTGTCATCACAAACATGTTTAATCATAATATGCTGAATCATGAATACTGAGTTAAACATATTTACAAAAACAAAGAACAAGTTGAGTTCATACCCGCTTTTCCTTGCCACAGTCACTTCATCAAATCATCATCATTATTGCCTTTCACTTGCACGACCGAATGATATGAAAATAAAAATAGTGCAAGTGTGCCGTGGACTAAGCTGGAATCTGCAAGCATTTTATTCAAAGGAGAAGACAAGGTAAAATGGGCTCTTGGTTAGATCAACAATAATGCATATGAGAGCCACTCATCATTTTCATCGTGGTCTTCTCCTTACAATGACTCAACAAAAGAAAAGAATTTCAGAGAAACACACTGAAATATTTTTGGAGTTTTTAGTTTTCTGAAGAAAGCAAAAAGAAGAAAACAAAAAACAAGAAAAGAAAACTATTTACATGGGAGAGCTCCCAACAAGCAAAAGAAGAAATGGGAAATATTTTTGGGTTTTCTTTTAATACTACTGCAAACTAAGCTAGAAAGGAAAACCGAAAAGGAACGAGAAATATTTTTGGATTTTCTCAAAGTTTTTCAAACACACAAGAAGAAAGCGAGAAAATAAAACTAACATGGATTATACAATGAAAAAGTATGAACACCGACAACTGGAATGAAATGTGTGGACAAGAATGTAATGTCGGTGAGAAATACGTACTCCCCCAAGCTTAGGCTTTTGGCCTAGCTTGGTCATCGCCATCCCTGGTCTGGGTAATAATCGAAGTGGTAGCTCGTAGAGGCGTTCTGAGCCGCCTCCTCAGCCAGATGGGCAGCCTCGACCGCCGCCTTGTACTCGTGCACCTCGCTCTCCAATAGATAGTATCTCTGTCTGCTCTGAAAATCAAAGAGGGCAGGAGCAGGCAAAACAACATACACAGATCGAGATTTATTAAAAACTAGGTTATATTCATATCCCTGTGCATTGCGTTTCCAAAACTTGTGTTCTCGCATTGCTTTGAAGTTTAAATATTTGTAAGGTAACAGGGGATCATCGGATTTGGGCGAGACCCCTAACCTTGCAGCTACACGGGAGGCATAAATTCCTCCATACAAATCACCATTACCCGCGTTACGGTGCAGCCTACGTGCAACAATAGCCCCAAGATTATAATACTTGTTGCCGGTCAAAGCCGTATGAATAAGACTCAGATCAGGGGCGCAAAGCATATTGCAGTCTTGCTTACCAACAATGCATTTACCATTAAAGAGTGCAAAATATCGAATAGCAGGAAAATGGATGCTAACTATTCTAGCCTGCGTAACTCCCCTATCCTCACCATTGCAAAGACTATTAAGAAATGGCTCATAATCAGATTTTTGTGGTTCATCTAACGAGCCCCAATATGGAATTTTGCATGCATCACAGAATTCTTCCAGAAACATTCTATAGGATCTGTCATAGAGGTGAAATAAAACTCTAGAAGTGCGCGGATGAAACTCAAAGTGTTGAGTGAATGAATGAGTGAGGTAATAGTGCTGTGGTGGCTTATCTGCGATGAAGGCAGAGAACTCGGCGTTGTGAATATATGGGTCAAATTCTTCCTTGATGCCTACACCTACCATGAACTCGTTGCACGGCCATCTACATGATTTTGCTTCGGCACCTCGCACCGAACTTGCCCTTGGTTCAACGTAAGATTGGCCTGCATGGTCTTCGCTAGATGATGCCTCGGTGGGCCTCCTCCTCAAAGAACTCCTCCGAAAGATGTTCATTTTCCTAGGAACAAATTTCTGAAAAAATTTGGGTCACAAAATGATATCAATAAAACTTCACAAGATTGATAGCTACTACTCATCTGGATGTCTAGAGGCTATATCAAGCATTCAAACTACTTGGAACTCAAAGAATTCAACATGCAAGCTCATTTTCAGTAGCACCAAGAGCAGCTAATTATGCAAAATATAATCCACTAAAGCAAAAACTAATTGGAGCAATGGAGGAGTCACATACCAAGGAGCAATCTCCCAAAACAGTTTCGGAAACGGAGCTCCGAGCAAAGAGATCGAAAATTTCAGGTTTGTGAGCAAGAACACGAGGGAGAGAGCTACCAGGAATTTTTCCTAGAGGTAAGAGACGAAGGGAGCTGAAGGAATAAGTGAGGGGGTCCCTGTGGGGCCCACGAGGTACCTGGGCGCGCCAGGGGGTGGCGCGCCCTGCTGCCTCGTGGGCACCTGGGGCACCCCCCCCCCCCCCCTGGTATAATTTTTGTGCCAAAAATTCTTAAATATTAAATAAAAATTCATATCAAAATTTCATTGCATTCTGAGCACTTTCATTTCTGGGCACTTTTTTATTGCACGGATAATTCAGAAAACAGGGCAATCATGGCATTTTATTTTATTTAACTAAAAATAGCAAAAAACAAAAGGTGGGTACAGAAGGTTGTGCTTACTAAATTCATCGACCACATGCCTCTCAAAAAGAATCCATTAATAAGGTTGATCAGGTCTTATTAACAAACCATTTCCGAGTGACATGAAACCGAAGAATTTTCGTATAACACTATGTTACCTCATCGGGGATATGCATCTCCCCAATAATAAGAGTTTCATATCTCTTTTTAACAGTAGGAAGAGGGAGTTGAAAACTTCCAATAGTAATTGTTGGAGCCTTCTCAATAATATGAATACCATTTACTTGAAATTGTTTCTTCGAAAAGTGCACTGTATGTTCATTACCATTGATATGAAAAGTGACCTTGCTTTTGTTGCAATCAATAACAGCCCCTGCAGTATTCAGAAAGTGTCTACCAAGGATAATTGACATGTTGTCATCCTCGGGCATATCAAGTATAACAAAGTCTGTTAGAATAGTAACATTTGCAACTACAACGGGCACATCCTCACAAACACCGATAGGAATGGCAGTTGATTTGTCAGCCATTTGCAATGATATTTCAGTGGGAGTGAGTTTATTCAAATCAAGTCTTTTATATAAAGAGAAGGGCATAACACTAACACCGGCTCCTAAATCACACAAAGCAGTTTTGACATAATTTCGTTTAATGGAGCATGGTATAGTTGGTATTCCCGGATCTCCTAGTTTCTTAGGTACTCCATCCTTAAAAGAATAATTTGAAAGCATAGTGGAAATTTCAGCTTCAGGTATCTTTCTTTTATTTGTGACAATGTCTTTCATGTATTTAGCATAAGGAGGCATCTTTATAATATCAGTCAAACGAGTACGCAAAAAGACTGGCCTAAGCATTTCAGCAAAACGTTCAAATTCTTCCTCATCCTTTTTTAGATGGTTTAGGAGGAAAGGGCGTGGGTTTTTGAACCCATGGTTCTCTTTCTTTACCATGTTTTCTAGCTACGAAATCTCTTTTATCATAGCATTTATTTTTAGAAGGTGGTTTATCAAGATCAACAACAGGTTCTGTTTCAACATCATTATCAGGTTCTTTATCATTATCTGGTTGGGTATCCACATGAGCATCATTATTATTATCATCAGGTGAATGTTCATTACCAGATTGTGTTTCAGCATCAGAAATAGAAACATCATTACTATCCTCCAATGGTTGTTCTACCTCGGGTTCACTAGAAGTATGCAAAGTCCTATCATTTTTCTTTTTCTTTTTCTTTTTAAATGGACTAGGTGCATCAACATTAGTTCTTTGAGAGTCTTGTTCAATTCTTTTAGGGTGACCCTCAGGATAAAGTGGCTCCTGAGTCATTCTACCTCCTCTAGTCATTACTCTGACAGCATGATCATTCATATTGTTATTAATTTCATTAAGCAATTCACTCTGAGATTTAGCAACTTGTTCTAATTGGGTTTGAACCATAGATGCATGTTTACTTACACCTTTAACATCATTAGCAATTCTAAATAACAAGTCACTCAAGCGATCAATCATATAGGAATTTCGTTTCAATTGTTTCATAACATTTGCATTGAAGTGATCTTGCTTAATAATATAATTGTCAAATTCATACAAGCATTGACTAGGAGGTTTGTTATAAGGAATATCACTTTCATCAAACTTTATAAGAGAATTTACCTCTACTACCTGTGTCGGTTTGTCAAGACCATGTATTTCTTCAATAGGTGGTAGATTCTTAACATCTTCAGCTTTAATACCTTTTTCTCTCTGGCATTTCTTTGCTTCTTGCATATCTTCAGGACTGAGATATAAGATACCCCTCTTCTTCGGAGTGGGTTTAGGCGGTGGTTCAGGAAGTATCCAATCATTATCATTCTTCAATATATTATTCAATAATTCCTCAACTTGTTCAATAGTCCGTTCCCTGAAAACACAACTCGCACAACTATCTAGGTAGTCCCTAGAAGCATCGGTTAGTCCATTATAGAAGATATCAACTTTTTCATTCTTCTTAAGAGGATGATCAGGCAAAGCATTAAGTAATTGGAGACGCCTCCCCCAAGCTTGAGGGAGACTATCTTCTTTAATTTGCACAAAGTTAAATATTTCCTGTAAAGCAGCTTGTTTTTTATGAGCAGGGAAATATTTTTCAGAGAAGTAATATATCATATCCTGGGGACTACGCACACATCCAGGAGCAAGAGTATTATACCATTCTTTAGCATCACCCTTTAATGAGAAAGGAAACAACTTAAGGATATAGTAGTGGCGAATTTTTTCCTCGTGAGCAAATAGGGTGGCTATATCATTTAATTTAGTGAGATGTGCCACAACGGTTTCAGTTTCATAGCCATGGAAAGGATTAGATTCTACCAACTTAATCAACTCAGGATAAACAGAGAATTCATAATCCTTATCAGTAACAAATATGGGAGAAGTTGCAAACTTAGGATCATATTTCATTCTCTCCCTTAGAGATTTTTCTTTCATATCAGCAAACAATTTTATAACTTCATTTCTATCATTACAAGCAAGGATGGCTCTAGCTGTCTCCCTATCAAAGCATTGTTCATCAGGTGTTTCAACTCTAGTAGGAGAGCTAGGCATAATAGGTGAATCACAATTTTCAAGAGTTTCAGCATTTTCAGTTTCTTTAGCTTTAGCAATTTGTTCAGCAAGAAATTCACCAAGTGGCACAGCATTATCAAGTATGGTACTAGCATCATCATGAGTATCATTCAAAGCAGAAGTGGTATCATCAATAACTTGTGACATATCAGAATTAATAGCATGTTGTGGTGTTGCAAGCTTACTCAAAATAGAAGGTAAATCAAGTGCAGAGCTAAATGGCAGTTCCTTACCTCCCCTCGTCTTAGAGGGAACGATCTTGGTCCTAGCGTCTTTTAGATTCTTCATAGTGATCAACAGATATAGCTATGCCCCCCGGCAACGGCGCCAGAAAAAGGTCTTGATAACCAACAAGTATAGGGGATCACAACAGTTTTCCAGGGTAGAGTATTCAACCCAAATCTATTGATTCGACACAAGGGGAGCCAAAGAATATTTGCAAGTATTAGCAGTTAAGTTGTCAATTCAACCACACCTGAGACTAAATATCTGCAACAGAGTGATTAGTAGCACAGTAGTATGATAGTTTGATAGCAGTAGCAATAATACTAACGGTAACAGCAGTAGTAGTAGCAATTGTAACAACAGTAGTAACAATAGTAACTTAGCAAGAATCAATATGTGAAAAGCTCGTAGGCATTGGATCGGTGATATTGTTGGATAACATTCATCATGTAACAGTCATAACCTAGGGCGACACAGAACTAGCTCCAATTCATCAATGTAATGTAGGCATGTATTCTGTATATAGTCATGCGTGCATGCGATAAGAACTTGCATGACATCTTTTGTCCTACCCTCCCGTGGCAGCGGGGTCCATAAGGAAACTAAGGGATATTAAGGCCTCCTTTTAATAGAGAACCGGAACAAAGCATTAACACTTAGTGAATACATGAACTCCTCAAACTACGGCAATCACCGGAAAGAATCCCAATTATTGTCACCTTGGGGTATGCGGATCATAACACGTAGCAGGTGCATACAACTTGCAAGATAGGATCAAGAACACAAATATATTCATGAAAACATAAAGGGTTCAGATCTGAAATCATGGCACTCGGGCCTGAGTGACAAGCATTAAGCATAGCAAAGTCATAGCAACATCAATCTCAGAACATAGTGGATACTAGGGATCAAGCCCTAACAAAACTAACTCGATTACATGATAAATCTCACCCAACTCATCACCGTCTAGCAAGCCTACGAAGGAATTACTCACTCCCGGCGGTGAGCATCATGAAATTGGTGATGAAGGATGGTTGATGATGACGATGCCGGAAGATCCCCCTCTCCGGAGCCCTGAACGGACTCCAGATCTGGCCTCCCGATGAAGACCAGGAGGTGGCGGCGCCTCCGTATCGTGAAACGCAATAAAACTTCCTCTCTCATTTTTTTCTTCGGGAAACTGAATTTATAGCGTTGGAATTAGGTCAAACGGAGCCACGTGGGCCCCACGAGGTACCAGGGCGTGCCTGGGGGGTGGCGTGCCCTGGTAACTCGTGGTCACTGGGTGGCCCCCTTCTGTTGATTCTTGCGCCAATAATTTTTAGATATTCTATAAAAATTCTCCAAAAAGTTTCATCCAATTCCAAGAACTTTGATTTTCTGCACAAAAACAACACCATGGCAATTCTGCTGAAAACAGCGTCGGTCCGGGTTAGTTCCGTTCAAATCATGCACATTAGGGGCCAAAACAAGAGTAAAAGTGTTTGGAAAAGTAGATACGATGGAGACGTATCAGCACACCATCTAATCTTTGTTTCTGGTCATAATTTCAGTTTGTGAAGCAACTATATTTTATGTGGCTTCATAAATTCTGAAATTTTACCAGGATATTATCCTACCTATATAACTTCCCTCCACCAAATTTGGGCTCATTCTATCTACCAATATTTCTCAATAATTCCCCCAAGTTTCTGTCCAGTAGAAAGCATTGTGAAGGAAGTACCATTTTTATTTATCCAAATGGTATGAAATTTTTACAGTGCCTTCATATGACCAAATCATCTTCCCCCACCAAATTCCAGCTCAAACCAATCATCCATGTGAGTGCAGCTTCCATTTTCATGTTTTTGTCCAGTGGGGCAGTTTGTGAAGGAAGTGCTAACTATACCCCTCCATTTGAGCTGATATTTTTCCTAGATGGTGACTTTAGTGATTGATATTCCCTAGCTGAATACCAGCATCTTTCACCAAGTGATCCTGTAGGGGAACGCAGCAGAAAACAAAAAATTTCTGCACTACGAACATGCCCAGGATCACTATGGAGATGCATACAAGGTTTTGATCTGATCATTACCGACTCGTAGCCCAGTGGAAGTAGAGTCGATGAAGATCATCGGTGCAGATCCCCGCAGCTAGGATTTACAACATCCCAACCGCGAGGATGTACTCCCTCGTTTGTCCATCGGACAGCTCTCCGGGAGGCGGTCAGATAGTCCCCCGGACGGTGTCACAGACAGCCCTTCGGGAGGCACTCACAAAATCTCAGACGGTCACTCAGACAGTCCTTAGGGAGGCACTCTCGAACAGCCCCTCGGGTAAAAGATTGAACCTACGACCTCTCTACGGGGTTACACACATACGGTGTCAGCTATCCGGCAGGGCTTCGCCGTCCAGAACTAGTTCCCACCGAAACCCAGACAGCCTTTCGGCTCTACGAAACTATTTCGCTGGGAGGGAGAGAGAAAGCCAGATCATGCATGGCATTTATATGTGAGAGAAGAGTGAGTGTGGAGAGCTCATCTCCACCTCTATTTGTAGTCACCGGAAAAGTTTCGGAGAAAACGGAAGAGTTCCGGAAGGGTTGTTTGAGAGTGCCTCCCGAAGGGCTGTCTGAGTGACCGTCCAAGATTCTGTGAGTGCCTCCCGAAGGGCTGTCCGTGTGACGCCCCTGCTCGACCGTGCACTAATCATACACGCAAATGTGCACGCTTGAGATCAGAGACTCACGGGAAGATATCACAACACAACTCTAAACTCAAATTTAAACATGAATCTTCATATTACAAACCAGAGGTCACGAGGACCCAAATACATAAGTCATACACACAAATACTATCTGGGTACAGACATAGTTAGTCAAGTTGCCTTAAGAAGGCTAGCACAAATAGAGACACTGATCGAAAAGGCGAAGGCCTCCTGCCTAGGGCCTCCGAACTACTCCTGGTCGGCGGGCTCAACGTAGTAGTAGCAGCCTCCGGGGATCTCCTGCTCCTGGGCTCCATCGTCTGATCGCAGCAACCGGGTATGGGGAAAAAGATAGCAAAGCAACCATGAGTACTCATCCAAAGTACTCGCAAGACTGACATCAGATCTATACTAATTATGCATCGGTATCAAAGGAATGGGGCTATATCTTTGGACTAAACTGCAGAATGCTGGAACAGAGGGGGAGAGGCCTAGCCTATCGAAGACTAGCATCTTGAAGCAATCTTGCAACATCAGAAGAGAGTAGAACAAGATAATATATAATCAATCTTATCTTAGTAAAGGCCTGGGATCCTTCCTCGACTACCCTGCGAGAAAGTGATCCCGAGAGCAGTAGCATCAGTTTAACAGTGTAATAGTATCCATTTGTAGTTGTAGCAGATCAGGATACAACTCCGAGCGTCCTGTTACCGTGGACACGGCTATTCGAATAGATAACTTCCCTACAGGGGTGCACTACTGTTACCCAACACGCTCGATCACATCTGGCCGGACACACTTGCAAGGTAATACCCGGCCTCGGGTGATCGACACGACGCAGTCCTACCTAGGCTCAACAGAGAGGTCAACACGCCGGTCTAAATCCTAAGTGCGAAGGGGTCTTGGGCCATCGCCCTTTGCACTCCTGCACGTTACGTGGCTGGTCGGGGCCCAGGCGCGACACTGTATACACAAGTGACGTAACCAGCCCACCCCAACGATCAGCCCGCATCTCTGAGCTGTGACATCTGAAGAGCTTTCGGCTGATACATACGACGTAGAGGGTCCCATAACCATTATCCCACGTGGTGGTAGTGCGTATATGGCCAGCGGCCAACTCAGATCAAATACCCAAATCAGTTAGGTGTGTTTAGTAACTCGCAGAGACGATAAGGATCCCTGTTGCTCCGACTTGCTATCACACGGCTCGCGGGTGCTCTTGGAGCCGACCCATCTTTAATATTATTCTCTCGCAGGCACTCTTGGAGCCGGCCCAACTTGATCAATTTAAAGTATTGCAATATGTAAACATTTCCGTGATCATCACCCAGAGTGATCACGGCCCGATATCAAGCATGGCAAACGGACAAGGGTGAAGGGCCACAGATGAATCAATAGCATAGCTAACTAAGCATCATGGGACAGCAGGTAGGTATAAACAGCAGGTGACAAAATCAGGCTATGCATCAGAATAGGATCTATCGGAGCAACAACAGAAGCAATTCTAATGCAAGCAAAAGAGAGAAAGAATGGGCGATATCTGATGATCAAGGGGGTTTTGCTTGCCTGGAAGCTCAGCTGAAGGGGTCTGGTCGTTGACGACGTAGTCGTACTCAGCAGTGTCGTCGGCAGTCTCGGGGTCTATCGGGAGAGAAGGAGGGGGAAGAAACAATAAATACACATCAAACAATGCAACAGGGATGCATGACATGTCAACATGCAGTGCTAGGGGTGTTCTAATGCAGCACTACGCAAGTTAGTCGGAGCGGCAAATTATCCGGGAGTGTCCTCCCAGCTCCGGGTGATTATCGGTATATTAAACCGGAGGGGACGGTTCCATGTTTATTATGTTAGAGGGGTGTGGCAGGTATGTGGGTGGCATATTCGTATTCGTCATATTTTTCTGATCGTTTTTCATATATAAATTATTTTCATCCGAGCTACGGTTTATTTTATATGATTTTTCAAAGTTTTATTGAATTTCTGGAATTGTTTTAATTATTAATTTCGAATTGTCCAAAACAATGCAATTCCTTTTTATACACAGCAGAATCTAGCCCATTAGAATGACAGGTGGGGCCAGGGGCCTAGTTGACCCAGTCAACAGTACAGTCAGCAGTCAACAGGGTTGACTGTTGACTGGTCAAAACTGGCAGGTGGGGCCCAGGTGTCATTGACAGATACTTTTAACTGAGTTTAATTTGTATAATTAGCAGGTGGGGACCACTGTCAGTGTCACGGGACTTTTAATCAGAATTATCCTAATTGCCACAGTGCAGGGGACCCACTTGTCAGCGTAACATTTTTAATCCAACAGTTTTTTTAACAGAGGGCCCCACTAGTCAGCGGATGATTAGGGTTAGGGTTAGTTTAAATAGGGGTTAGGCCCTAACCTAATTAGCTGATGACCGAGGCCCATTGGTTTAAACCAGCGCGCACGCCGGCGACGACATACAGAGGCGGCGGCGAGGCTCTAGCGGCCATCTCCGGCGACCATTTGGTCCGCCGCTCGGTCCTATCGAACGGCCGCAGTGCCGCGCGTCTACAGGTGGCAGTGTGGAAAGCTGGGGTGGCCAGCAGCGACCGTGACGACGACAGCCGACGGCGGCCGGAGCACGCGAGCTCGGCTACGGCGTTTGTGGCATCAAAACGAGCAAGAGAGAAAGAGGTAGCGAGGCGGCGCTCACAGCGAATGCGGAGAAGGGCTCAGGGAGGCACGGGAAGGTCAGTGAGCGGCGGATCGAGCGATGGTGACCGATGGATGCATTCGGGGAAGGAGGCCGATGGTGATGGCTTGGTGCAGCTCCGGTCGAACGAGTGCGCGGGCTAGACGAGGACGAGGACGGGGAAGCCTCCGGGCACCTTGGAACGGCGAGAGGAGGTCAGTGGCCGCGTGGACTACGAAGGTCCGGCCATGGCTGCGCTCAAGCTCGAAGGGGACGAGGGAGAGAGCGGGAGAGGGGGGGCTTTCTGGGGCGCCTAGGGTTTGCGGGGAGTGAGGGAAGGCCTGCGACGTCCTTATCCACGCGGGGGAGCCACGGGATGCTCGATAGCGAGCATCCGGCACTCTGGACGGCCGTGCGCGCTCGGGCGCCCTGCCCCTGTCCCGAGTTTGATGAAAGGACGACCCCAAATGGGCCAGGCCAGCCTGTAGCTCACTTGGGCCGAGCACATAGTGCACTTTTTCCATTTTTTGTTTTCTTTTCTTCTGCTTTTATTTTCCTTTCTGTTTTGCAAAATGTCTGGAGACCAATCTACTTTTGCAAAATAGGGAGTTGTGCCACATAATTACTTTGCAATATCTACTACTGCCGTAAAAAGGTTTGGGGATCATTTGAATTCATTTGAATTTTGCATAAATGAAAATGGATTAAATGGAGCTGTTTTGGTACTGTTTTAGCTAATTAAGGTCACTTAAATATTTCAATTAATGTTGGTTCCTTCATGACAATTACCTACTGATTATTTGCAAAAATATGAACACTTTACTTTTCATGTTTGAGGAAATAATAATTTGACTTATATTTGAATTTAAATTTAAGTTTGATTTGAGACTAGTGGCATTTTGGTTTAGTAAAATTAGATGACATGGCATGATTAGCATGTGGTCACTGTAGTTAACCCCTGGGGGTGTTACAGTCTGTGACACCGTCCGGGGGACTGTCCGACCGCCTCCCGGAGGGCTGTCCAAGGGACTGTCCGAGGGACAAACAAGGGAGTACATCCTCGCGGTTGGGAGGTTGTAAATCCTAGCTGCGGGGATCTGCACCGACGATCTTCATCGACTCTACTTCCGCTGCGCTACGAGTCCGTAATGATCAGATCAAAACCTTGTATGCATCTCCATAGTGATCCTAGGCACGTTCGTAGTGCCGAAATTTTTTGTTTTCTGCTGCGTTCCCCTACAGTGGCATCATGAGCCGTGCTATGCATAGTTGCAGGTTACGATCTAGAATACATAGAGATGTATGGGTGTTGCACAATATAATTTGTAGTAGATGAGTTCTATTACTGAAAAATATTTCTGCGGGTAGCAGATGAAATCTATTACCCGATGTTCTTGTTGCTTCCCTTGAATTTGCGTAGTCCTGATCTTGATGGCATGGTGGAATCTCACAAAGTTCTGGCAATCCGCGATCCTTTCATGTTGCTCTTGAGTATGCTGATTGACAGATCAACGAAGTGCTTCAGTGTCTTTGGGTTCCACCATAGTAAAAGAAAGATGGATGCTTCACAGACTAAAGGGCAATGCAGATATGATCTGCATGGGGTTCTTGCGTATGACGAAGTTTAGTATGGGGCTCAAGATTTTATTATCTTGTGTTTCATACGCCCCGCAAAGTTAATCTAGCAACTTGAATAATCATACTTGATGATGAACGTTGGTAGCTTCGGTTTGTTTCGAAACCTTAGAAGCCACGTAAAATAAATTTTTGCATAAACCGATTAGAGGCGTCTAACTTGGTTTTGCAGGATGACATAAGATGTGCATGTGATGTGGTATAGCAGTTCTCATATTTAATTTGATTATGTATGAGATGACTATATGATGTAAAATTAATTAACATGAACTGCGTGTCATGATTTGGCATGATGGCTGGAGCCATATGATTGTCACTTTAATGACCTGCGTGTCAACCTTAAGTAATGCACTTATTTTATTAGCTATAGAGATAGCAATATTATCTGGTGCATCGACAAGGATGAACATATGAAGGAAGACCTTTCAGAATGTTGGGTGTGGTGAAGCAAACCACCCCAGAGCAAGGCAGTAAGGTCATATGAAATTCAGTGGGAACATCATATAAAGGAAAAGGATACCCGAGTTGGAAACGGTCTCCTTAAGTCAAAATATTCATACTTGTTCCCTGAGCAACCAAATCTCGAGGATGAGATTTTTGTAAGGAGGGTAGGTTTGTGACACCCCGATTTTTGGCCCTTTCTTTTTCTTTTGGATTTCTTTGAAATTTTATTTGGAATTCCTTTTTTGTGGCTCCGTGGTCTTGAAACCTGGGAAGATCATCTCTTCTTCCTCTCACAAGTGGCTTGTCACTCTCAAATCTTTCCCAATGCCATGTCATTTCCATCCTAGTATAAACACAAATTCTTTTTCTTGGCAATATTCCTTTTTCTATTAAAGCAATAACCATGTTTGCTCTAGGTTGTGAAGCAACCTATATTTCTGTCATTAAAAAAATTCCCACAAAATTCTCAAAATTCGTTTGGACCATATGGACCTTGGATATGTAAAAATATTCAAGATTCCATGCTCATGGTGAGCACACCATCTAATCTTTGTTTCTGGTCATAATTTCAGTTTGTGAAGCGACTATATTTTATAAGGCTTCATAAATTCTGAAATTTTACCAGGACATTATCCTACCTATATAACTTCCCTCCACAAAATTTGGGCTCATTCTATCTCCCCAATATTTCTCAATAATTCCCCCAAGTTTCTGTCTAGTAGAAAGCATTGTGAAGGAAGTACATTTTTATTTATCCAAATGGTATGAAATTTTTACGGTGCCTTCATATGAGCAAATCATCATCCCCCACCAAATTTCAGCTCAAACTAATCATCCATGTGAGTGCAGCTTCCATTTTCATGTTTCTGTCCAGTGGGGCAGTTTGTGAAGGAAGTGCTAACTATACCCCTCCATTTGAGCTGATATTTTTCCTAGATGGTCACTTTAGTGATTGATATTCCCCAGCTGAATACCAGCATCTTTCACCAAGTGATCCTATAGGGGAACGCAGCAGAAAATAAAAAATTTCCGCACTATGAACATGCCCAGGATCACTATGGAGATGCATACAAGGTTTTGATCTGATCATTACCGGCTCGTAGCGCCGCGGAAGTAGAGTGGATGAAGATCGTCGGTGCAGATCCCCGCAGCTAGGATTTACAACCTCCCAACCGCGAGGATGTACTCCCTCGTTTGTCCCTCGGACAGTCCCTCGGACAGCTCTCCGGGAGGTGGCCGGACAGTCCCCCGGACGGTGTCACGGACAGCCCTTCGGGAGGCACTCACAAAATCTCGAACAGTCACTCAGACAGCCCTTAGGGAGGCACTCTCGAATAGCCCCTCGGGCAAAAGATTGAACCTACGACCTCTCTACGGGGTTGCACATATACGGTGTCAGCTACCCGGCAGGGCTTCGCCGTCCAGAACTAGTTCCCACCGGAACCCAGACAGCCTTTCGGCTCTACAAAACTATTTTGCTGGGAGGGAGAGAGAAAGCCAGATCATGCATGGCATTTATATGTGAGAGAAGAGTGAGTGTGAAGAGCTCATCTCCACCTCTATTGATAGTCACCGGAAAAGTTTCGGAGACAACGGAAGAGTTCCGGAAGGGCTGTTCGAGAGTGCCTCCCGAAGGGCTATCCGAGTGACCATCCGAGATTCTGTGAGTGCCTCCCGAAGGGCTGTCCGTGACACCGTCTGGGGGAATGTCCGACCGCCTCTCAGAGGGCTGTCCAAGGGACTGTCCGAGGGACAAACGAGGGAGTACATCCTCGCGGTTGGGAGGTTGTAAATCCTAGCTGCGGGGATCTGCACCGACAATCTTCATCGACTCTACTTCCGCTGCGCTACGAGTCGGTAATGATCAGATCAAAACCTTGTATGCATCTCCATAGTGATCCTGGGCACGTTCGTAGTGCCGAAATTTTTTGTTTTCTGGTGCGTTCCCCTATAGTGGCATCATGAGCCGTGCTATGCGTAGATGCAGGTTACGATCTAAAATACATAGAGATGTATGGGTGTTGCACAATATAATTTGTAGTAGATGAGTTCTATTACTGAAAATTATTTGTGCGGGTGGCAGATGAAATCTATTACCCGATGTTCTTGTTGCTTCCCTTGAATTTGTGTAGTCCTGATCTTGATGGCATGGTGGAATCTCACAAAGTTCTGGCAATCCGCGATCCTTTCATGCTGCTCCTGAGTATGCTGATTGACAGATCAACGAACTGCTTCAGTGTCTTTGGGTTCCACCATAGTTAAAGAAAGATGGATGTTTCGCAGACTAAAGGGCAATGCAGATATGATCTGCACGGGGTTCTTGCGTATGACGAAGTTCAGTATGGGGCTCAAGATTTTATTATCTTGTGTTTCATACGCCTCGCAAAGTTAATCTAGCAACTTGAATAATCATACTTGATGATGAACGTTGGTAGCTTCGGTTTGTTTCGAAACCATAGAAGCCACGTAAAATAAAATTTTGCATAAACTGATTAGAGGCGTCTAACTTGGTTTTGCAGGATGACATAAGATGTGCATGTGATGTGGTATAGCAGTTCTCATATTTAATTTGATTATGTATGAGATGACTATATGATGCAAAATTAATTAACATGACCTGCATGTCATGATTCGGCATGATGGCTGGAGCCATATGATTGTCACTTTAATGACCTGCGTGTCAACCTTAAGTAATGCACTTATTTTATTAGCTATAGAGATAGCAATATTATCTGGTGCATCGACAAGGTGGTGGCAATCTTCACGAAGGTGAACACCGACGCGAATGCCGAAGACGAAGAAATAAAAGACTTCTCCGTCAGAAAGGGCTATACCATATCATGCTATTATGAATTGCCTGAGATGTTTATCCCTTATGATGCACCCTTTTTTATTGCGTGGTAGTCGCTTTTATTAGGGTGATCCTCACAAAAATATCAAGTAGTTAGCGTTCTCCCAAGTGTAGCACCGTCACGGCACCTATCTTTTCGGAGTGCGTCATGTTTCCATGAGTACAAACTATTAGAGAAGTGTGAGGCGGGTGAGTTGAGACCTCGCAGCAAGATCACTTGGTTGTCTTGACGTTCTGGCTTGATCGTCCTGAGCTCGAAACACGCCCATCGAAAGATGAACAAGAGTCACATAGAGATGTGATCGGCAAGTTGGCCTACCGATTGAAGTTCCCGTCATCAGTGATGTTCCCATCAATGGCGTGGAATTGAAATGCGGATCTTGAATCACTCACAATCAATTATGAGATATATTGATTTGAGTGGGAGTGCACTGTAGAATTAACTTGTTTAATTCTCAGTGCAATTAATTATGAACATAGTCTAAGTGTAATTTGCATAATAGTTATAGAATATTGGCTCGCGTTTCCACCTTCCCTATTAAAATTGAATAAGCTGTTATTTATCAGGTTAAAAATTTAGGATTGGTAACGTAATGTGAGGATTGTCCTATCGCATACTTTCGGTATCCTCCCGATAATGCTATGGATAATGTGACTCTAGTCCTTCGATCCAAAAGCTAGTATTCCGTTACGGTCAAGTGCAATATATTTGCTTCCATGAGGCCCAAACTTCAAAAGTTTGGGATAGTTATGTGATATTCATGGAACTAAAAATTATTTTCAGATACAGACAAAGGCTAAAAGATATGGAATATCCAAAGCAATGTTTGTTTTGCAAATTATTAGTAAAGTGTTTACTATGCATTAGACTGATAAGAGAGGGATCCAGCAGAACGCCTGTCATATAATGAAGGTGAATAAAACAACAACTTAAATAGAAAGGAAATGTCCAAAGGGTGTTAGTGTGACTTACACGCCTAGGAAGTCCGGGGCAAACGCCACTCTTAAAGTTGGGTGCTTCTTCTGAGAGTAGGAGAAATACTGAAAGTTAAACTGTTAGAAGTATAAAGGCAAAAAGAAAGAAGACTGGAATGTCCAGCTCATGTATGAAAGTCATACAAGTTATTAATGTATGGAAGGCTGGTCTAAGATATAATTCTTGGTAATTATGATTAAACATGTTAATCACTGGTTCTTGGGTATTGTGAGTTGATCACAGGAATACCCGTTCGATTGCATTCTCTTGCAACTCAATACAAGAACTACTATGGCCTAAAAGACTAGCTGAAAATGAGGTTACGATACGCGTTGGGAACATAGAAAAGTTACTACACCTTCCATCGGTGTATTACCTCTGTATTTATTTTCATAATTCATTTTAGAGTTGTATACACTCTAGCCCTCTGCATAATGTTTGTTGCAAGAAGGTTGTTCATGATAGAACAATTGTTGTTCGGTGTTATGAATAACTTAAGGGCCATACTTCCATTATGGATGGATTGTATGTTATGAATATTGATAATAATATGATACATCCGTGACACTGACACTAAATGTCTCAAGACTAAAATAATACCACATATGTGTCGCACTGCATTTGGTCTCATTGGAGAAACCCGCATGGAGAAATTCCATAATGATGGATTTTGAAGTCATTTGATTATGAATCATCTGACCCTTGCAACTTTCGTCCGAAAAGTGAAGTGACTGAAATACCATTCACAAGCCATAAGGAACGAGCAACAAACTTATTGGTGATCATACATCATGATGTGTGTAGTCCGATAAATGTTGTTGCTGGCAGTGGATTTGTCTATCTTCTAAAATGACTCAAGTAGATATATGGATATTTACTTGATGAGACGTAAGTCTGGATCTTTTGAAATCATTCAAAAGGTTTTCAAAATGAAGTAGAAATTATTGTAACAAGAAAATTATGTTTCCACAATTAGATTGCAGAAAGGAATATTTGAGTTACAAGTTTAGCGAATGTCTAATGAGTTGTGAAAAGAGTTTCATAACTTACACCTCTCGGAACACCACTGTGAGTGGAATGTCCGTGGAGATGTAATCAAACCATTTATGACATGGTTAGATCAAAGATGACATAAATCAATTTTCCATTATCCCTTTTAAAAGTAATGCTTTAGAGACTGCGGCTTTTACACTAAAAAGAGCGCCATCAAATCTGTTGAAATGACATCATGGTATGGTACGCCCAACCATGTTATATCTTTTCTTAACATTTGGAATATGGGGCTTGTGTAAAATATTTACGAACCTATTCCAAATCAGACAAGTGCTACTTTGTAGGTTGTCCCAAATTATTGGGTATTCCTCCCTCACTATACCGAGGCAAAAAGGTTTGCCACAAAGAACGGTATGATTTTGTAGAAAAAGGTTCTTACAAAAAGGTGAGTGGGAGGACAGTGCAACTCGACGAGATAACAGTATCTTCGTCATCAGGTCAAGGGAAAGAGACCTTGGAAGTGATTCCAGTGTTTCCTACTGCGAATGATACGGAAGCCTCTACATGAGATGCATGGACTTCGGTCGAACTTGCAGCTGAACCACGTAGGCAAAACTCGTGCAAACCTCTCAGGTGCGCAAACGAGATATTGTTGTTAGACAACAGTATACTACGATAATCAAAGAAGCGGTGATGGGCCTTGACTCCGGAATTGGCTAAATGCCAATATAATCCGAGATAGTTTCCATATAAATGATTCAAGATTATATCTTGATAAAATCTCCGGAAGACTTAAAGTCTAACGGATTGTAGTGGAACTTCAAACTGATATGGATAAAAATGTTTTATCCATAAAGCTTGACTTGTTGCTTATAACAAATTCAAGGAATAAACTACGACGAGATTGTCTCACCGTACCGATGCTTAAAGTTGGTTCGGGTTAAACTAGCAATTAATACATATTTCAATGATGAGATATGATACTTGGATGCCAAAAGGATTTCCATGTAATGGAAATGCAACCTAGGACTTACATGTGATACAGTCCAAAGTGTTTTGTCGATCCAAAGGATGCTAGTGAGTGTGCAAACTTCAGAGTTCCAGCAATGGACAGAAGAGAGCAAAATGGAGTTGGAATCTTCGTTTTTGATGAAATAGTCAAAAGAGTTTGATTTCATCAATGGATAACAAAGATGCTTGTGGAAACAAGAAAGTAAGTGGGACCATAATAATAATTCTAAAAACCTTGTGTGCTTGACACATTGTTGATTGGAAATAATATAAATTTCTAGACACGTATTAGGACATCTTTGAAAATAGTTTTTCAATGAAGCACTTGGGGTAGATGGCTCAGTATTAGGCATAATGATCTATGGATATAGATTTGCCTAATAGGGCTAAGAAAAAATACATATTGATGCTAAAACAGTTTAGCATAAGAACGCCAAGGAGTGATTCTTGCCGAAGTCACATGGAAAGAGTTTTTGCAAGACTCGGTGTCTTAAAACACTGATGAGCAAAATACATGATGGAAATTCCACACACCTTTGTGTTTGGATTAATCATGTATTCCATGGTATGTAAAACAACTAGATATGTCCGGTACTCCAAGTTAGTTGCGAGTAAGATACCAAAGTGATCAAAGTATTGATCATAGAACAACAGTGAAAAATGTCATTGAGTACTAAAGTAGCACTGATGACATGTTTTCTCGCAAGCGGAGATTATGAAGAGTTCATTGTAAAAGGTTACATCGATACAGTCTTCACCAATACTCCATGCGATTTTCGATTTAGTTAAGGGTTTTGTGTAATACATGATATGGTGGCACAGGGAGTTGGAATTGTTCCAAACAGGTTACTGTGGCGAATTCTATAACGAAGGCTAAGTATGTTGCCGCTTTAGAAGCGACAAAGAAGATGATGAATCATATAGTTCATTCATGAACTTAGTATGGTTCCAAGAAGGCTTTGGTCAATGGAAACACTATTGTAGATAGTTGCTCCATAGCTTAGTCTGAGGAATCAAGGTTCGACCTGTGATTCACATATATACAAAGCCAAAGTCCACACAAAACATGGATTTTGTGAAAGCATGAAAATGTGAGGACATGCAAAGATACACACGGACCTGAAGTTGTCAGTTCCGTTGGACAAAGACTATACCACAAGCGATGCATATTTTACACCGGTATGCCATAGGTGTAAAGTACATTAACATTGACTAGATTATTGACTCTAGTGCAAGTGGGAGTCTGTAGGTCATATGCCCTAGAGGCAATAATAAATGTTATTATTTATCTCCATGTTCGTAATTAAGTTTCTATTCCGTGCTATAACTGCTTTGGTTCTCGAGTCTGCAATAACCACGAGGCTCGAAGGAAGACTCATATGCACGTGTGGAATAATAAACGGTAAAATGTATTCCTAGTCTGGCCTCTAAGACTAGCTCAAGTGTTGCATGATGGTTCTGTTTTCCTGATCATGGGCATGACTATGCCGGCAACTTTGAGGGCACATTGTTAGAAGAACACTTGTGTTGAATCGACCCAATTTGATGTTATGCTATGAGATACATTTGTCACAAGTTAATGGTTAATAACACAGAGAAAGTTATTGTTTGCATAATTCCTTAGACCACGAGAGTATCGAGTTCCTTCGCACTTGCTTCATGAACTTTGGGGTTTGTTAAACGTCATCCGTAAATGGGTGGCTATTACGGTGGCTTACGGGTTCATGGAAAGGTATGACAAGTAACTTGATAGCTCAAGATTGGGATTTGCTCCTCCGACGATGGAGAGATATTCTTTGGGCCCTCTCGGTGATACGGTATCCATCATCGTCTGGCCAGACACAGCGTGATATGATCACGGGGATGCCGGAACGCGAAAATGAGAAAAGAGAACAAAACCGGTAATGAGGTAACTGGCATAGTGGACAAAGTTGTTGATCCATGGAGATGTCGATAAATCTCACCTCGGGTTTTTGTAACATATCACGAAGCAATAGGAATAGCACACGGCAACTAGAGGTTCACTCGAATATTTATTCGTGTGGGTATAGGGGTCAATATGGGTGTCCATGTCTCCAATGTTGATCATTGATCGGAAAGTGTTCCGGTCATGTCTGTACTTCACCGAACCTATAGGGCCACACGCTTAAGGGTCGTCTATCTGCGGAATACTAGACAGGGAGTCTGAGAGAAAGTCAACGGAAGAGTTCCGGAGAGAACACCGGAATAGTTTCGGTAAAACCGAAAAGTTGTTTCGGAGTATACCATTAAGTCAAAACTTTTTGGTGGGCATTTTGTGTGCCGAAACCATTTTGTCTTAATGGTATACTCCGAAACCATTTTGACTTAATGGTATACTCCGAAACAACTTTTCGGTTTTACCGAAACTATTTCGGTGTTCTCTCCGGAACTCTTCCGTTGACTTTCTCTCGGACTCCCTGTCTAGTATTCAGCAGATAGATGACCCTTAAGCGTGTGACCCTATAGGTTCGGTGAAGTACAGACATGACCGGAACACTTTCCGATCAATGATCAACATCGGAGCCGTGGACACCCATATTGACCCCTATACCCACACGAATAAATATTCGAGTGAACCTCTAGTTGCCGTGTGCTATTCCTGTTGCTTCGTGATATGTTACAAAAACCCGAGGTGAGATTTATCGGCATCCCCGTGGATCAACAACTTTGTCCACTATGCCAGTTACCTCGTTACCGGTTTTGTTCTCTTTTCTCGTTTCCGCATTCCGGCATCCCCGTGATCATATCACGCTGTGTCTGGCCAGACGATGATGGATACCGTATCACCGAGAGGGCCCAAAGAATATCTCTCCATCGTCGGAGGAGCTAATCCCAATCTTGAGCTATCAAGTTACTTGTCATACCTTTCCATGAACCCGTAAGCCGCCGTAATAGCCACCCATTTATAGATGACGTTTAACAAACCCCAAAGTTCATGAAGCAAGTGCAAACAAACTCGATACTCTCATGGTCTAAGGAATTATGCAAACATTAACTTTCTCTGTGTTATTAACCATTAGCTTGTGACAAATGTATCTCATAGCATAACATCAAATTGGGTTGATTCAACACAAGTGTTCTTCTAACAATGTGCCCTCAAAGTTCCCGGCATAGTCATGCCCATGATCAGGAAAACAGAACCATCGTGCAACACTTGAGCTAATCTTAGAGGCCAGACTAGGAATACATTTTACCGTTTATTATTCCACATGTGCATATGAGTCTTCCTTCGAGCCTCGTGGTTATTGCAGACTCGAGAACCATAGTAGTTATAGCACGGAATATAAACTTAATTACGAACATGGAGATAAATAATAACATTTATTATTGCCTCTAGGGCATATCTCCTACAGATCCTCCCCCACCCCACAACAAACACCTTGCTGCCAAGGTGGCTTTCTGCACACAGCTCATCCTCCAGAGCTGCCCATTTGATCCTAGCCATAGATCTCACCTTTTTGAGCTGTGGGTGCCCTGTTTGAAAAGCTCATATGGGCAGAGCTGCGCCAGAGCGCCAGTGCACGAGGTGACCACGCGTAGAGCGCGTGCACTGTGTGCAGACCGCGTGCTCTGGACGTCAGGCCCCTCTGCCGCCGTCCAAACCACGAGCTCACGCCACCAATCCATGTCTACAGCGTTGCTTGATCTCTCCTGCGTCCATGCACCCCCTCTGGACCCCTCTTCCCCTCCTCCTTCCTCCCCGGCATGCCACGCCGCACCGCGTGCCCGTGGTCGTCGTCGTTTTGCCCCTGTTTTCTTCCTCCTCGAGCTCTCCCGAAGCCCCTCCGTGGCCTCTCCGCATCGTGTGAACCCTATGGCCCCCTCCCCCTCCCCTACGCGTGTCCCTCCGAGCTGCAGTGCACCGGCCAACTCATCCCGAGCGGCCGAGCTTATCCATCGACCTCGCCGGGCTATATATAGTCCGTCCCGAGACCTCTCGAGCTCACCAGCCTCTTCCTCACTCTCCCAGCTCCCTCCCTGACCCCTCACTTCCTCGCTGGAGTCCCTCTTCGCTCGACATGGCCGCCATGGCCGCCGCTGCTCCCCGCTCAAATTCGAGCCGCCCGCGCTCTCCCTCTCCGCTCTACCACCACCAGAGGACACCCAGAGGCCGTGCGGAGCCCCCATGTCCTCGGTTATTCCTCGGGTCGACCACACGCTTGGATTCAAGACCGGCCGGAGGCCTCGCCTGCGGGAGCCCACGCCGCCGCCACTCGGGTCCTCGTCGCCGTCCGTGCTCAGACGGGATGGAGGCAGCGTCCTCTCCTGAGCACGTCGGTGGCCGGAGCGCCTCGGGAGATGGCCGGAGTCGGCCGGGCGAGCGCCGGTGGCCTCCCTCTGCTCTGCGAGCGAGCATCGGGGGAAGAAGAAGGAGGCGGGAGGAGAGAGAGAGATCCGGTGGGCCCCACCTATCAACGACTCAGCTGGCCGGGCCCGCCACTTAAGTGGAAGCGTATTTTGTAGATTACGTTTTCCGCTAAAGAAAGTGTATTCTGCTAGTGCTTCGGCTGAAGTGCGTTTTCCGTATGCGGAAACCGTATTTTGCCGAAGTACGCTTTCTGTTTAACCCCCGCTAGCCGAAACCGCTAAATTGCGGGCGTTCGTCCATTAAGTGCAGAAATGAACACATTTTTAATTGATTTCTACCTAACGAATGAACGGCCGTATCTCCGCAACCGTAACTCCGATTCAGGTGATTCAAAAGCCCACATTCTCTATTCGTTGATCCCATTCCGTTGGTATCATTTTCATAATGTTTTCACATTTTGAAAATGACCATTTTGCCCCTGCCCTCTAATCAGCTCCGCCGGGAGAGAAACTTTTCCGGCAAAATATTTCCGTGAGCTCCTCGCACTTCTTCCCGGTGATTCCATCAACACCAGGCAAGCCACAACAGCCACTTGCATGATGGCCTTGCAATAGCCATGGTTTTCACTTGAATGTTTAAATAATTACTTTGAAATTATTTTGTAAATGCTATGTATATGCTTGTGGATTCATGCTCATCCCTATGCCATGTTCATGTGCATCTAGATATTTACTTGCTAGTAGTATTATTATCATGTTTCATTCTTGTACTCAGTTCATATGCAAGTGATCATGATATGCTCACATGAATAGTTATAGTTTGTTATGCAAATACTTGTGATATTCATGATCATCTCCATGCCATGCTCATTTGCATCCCGTAGACTAAATGATTTATTGTTATTGATGTTATGATAAATGGTTATATTGCCCATCCATGCCTATGTTGATATCATGCTCATATGCATTGGCATCTCATCATGTTATTTTGTTATGACTCAGCTCATCACCATTCAAGTTGAACCTGACCTTAATCGAACTTGAACAAATCTGTTGGCTGAGTCATAGTGCCACCGAATCGAGCTCACCAGTGCAGCCACATTTGCCTTATGGGGGGGGCCCTAATTCGGTCTATTGTCATGCCTCTCGCCGGTGCCTCCAACTAGGGAAGGTTATGTACGCGCGCTACCCTGATCAGGTAGGCGGCCATAAGCCTTGTGTGCCCAAGTTGTATGGATCCATTGTCCCTGTTTGGGACCATTTGTTTTGTTTTGCCACGATGGTGGCCGGCCACGAGGTGGCAGGATGTCAAGAGTTGGCATCGGGGCCACCCATGACATAGCCTAAAGGGGAGTTTGTTGGAGTGGCAGGGAGAGTGTCATGCAATAGATTGGTTTTGTCAGAATGTCGTTGGTCCACCCGAATGGGAGCACGATACCATGAGTTCCGTGGTGTGGGTACAGTGTACTAACCTCTGCAGAGTGTATAATCTATCGATAGCCGTGTCCTCGGTCATGGACACAGTTTGTAGTAGGTCACACTGTGGGTCAACAGAAATAATAAACCTGCACACTAAGAACAACAAGATGGCACATGCAGAAGTTGGTGATCGTGGGAGGATCACTATGGTTGGTATTGCTGTGATCAAGTGAGGATCACGATGGTAAGATATTGACAGTGGTTACGAGGTAACCCCGAGGTGGTAAGTTGGTCCAAGGGACCACGGCAACAATCCACGTACATATCATGTATGATAGCATCATGTTCATGTTCATATCATGATTAACATGTACATGCCATGTTCACTCTCACGTTGTTCAAGTAGTATCATGTTCATCATTGATAATTAACCTGTAATTGCCATGCTGTTGTTTGTCTTGATTGCTTTGGTTGCTGTGAGCTTGCGAGTACATTCAAAGTACTCACCTGGCGTGTCATGCTAGATTGCAGGTCATGTCGTGATTGATTGCTTGTCGAGGATCCCGAGTTTGCGCGCTAGGAAGTGTCCCAGCCAGAGTCCCTGCGGAGTGGAGTTCATCACTGTCGTCGTTGTTCCACTGCTAGAAGTTATTCCGACGCTACGAGTTGTTCCGCTGTTAGCATAGAGCTATCTTAGCAGGCGTAGTGTCACCGTGCCCCGGTAACCTCTGTAATACCCGAACCCTTGTACCCCGATTATTTGTAATAAGAGCTGATTTGTTCTATGCCAAGCAGTGCCGTATTCCAGAAGACTTGATCTCTGGGCTGGAATACGGGGTGTTCCGGTTTCTCTGAGCCGGGGTGTTCCACTGTCCCTTCCTCGCTCCACCTCATCGGGCAGCTAGTCACTAGTCGATGAGGTATCGAGTGGGCAGGTGGTTTGGTGAGACTTGTCGGGGCACGTGTCAGCGCGCTGGGAGGAGATTTAGCTTTAATGACACCCGTCCAGGAGGCGTGTCCAGATTATAGGAGGTAGTTGGGCGAGCGGTGCATAAACCTTGCCAGGCTCCTCCTCCACATGACACCTAACGGCGCATTTAATGCGTTTGTCCTAATCCGGCAGAGTTAGGTATGATAACACTGTTAGCTATCTAATTGATATGTGAAGACTGTTTTGCCACTGTGGTTACCCCTTGATCTATAAAAGGAGGGCCAGGGCAACCTTTACAAGGGTCGACACTTTGCTCATTGTGCATGTGCAAAAGCACTTTCCGCACTCTTGCCGGTGTAACACCCCAAAAATTTAATCATATTTTTATTAATTAAAATTTGGCTAGAAATAAAATTTTGAATTATACTAGGTCTTTTATTAATTTTGGAATCTTTTATGTTTCCTGTTTTTCAAAATTCTTCCCTCCATATAGAAATTTTTGTAAAATATTGTGCGCTTTGGTAGTTTTCTTAAATAATTTCATTTATATTCTAAATAACAGTAGGAAATATTTTCATAATAAAATTTGCCCAAAATAATTCTTTTAATGGCATTTTCAATACTTTAAATGCCTCTGTTGCACTACAATGATTTTAAATAATTATTTAAAAATTACACAAAAATTATGAGGGATCATTTGATGCCTATAAATCACTTTTATGCAAAAACCCATCATGGTCATTTGAAAAATTTGAGCACAACATCCTCTTTTCAATTCTGTCCCATTCCTAGGTTATTACTACAACCCCAATTATTCTGGCTCCAAAAATTCCGAAATTATTCCCACTTATAGTCCTTCCAACCAAACCCTTAAGTCCAGAATATCCACCTCATTTGCATCTTGCAAGTTCACCAAATAATTCCATGTAGTTTCTGTCCAGAATTGAATTCCAACAAAACTTGCACTAACGAGTTTTTCTTTTTGCCAAACTAACTCCACCACCATCTCTACCATCTAATGAGACATCACCCTGCCAATTTTAATAGCTAACAAAAATGCCTGGATGGCCTTAGCATTTTGTCAAGCAGGTTGTGAGCATGACAGAAATTGGGCATCTCTTTAAGTTACATTTGAAACTTGATCACCTGACCCAACCAGCATGTCCACCATCACCTGCATCCAGGCATGTGTCACCCTGCTAATTTGCAGCTCATTTGGGTCACTCTAGATGCCATTGGCATTTCGTCAAACAACTGGTGACCATGTCCAGTGCGCGAGCAGAGCACCAGTACTGTAGTCGTGAACGTCGAGCCCTGTCGCTACCCTGCTGCCCTCCTGCACGCCAGCCTCCCCAGATAGCTTCACGGGCAAGCCAAGCAGCTCGACCGACGTCCTTCCCTGGCCTCTAGCGCCGACAAGCCGCCGGCGTCACCATCGCATCACCGCCGCGTCGGCTGTCTGCCACCCGTCACCCCCTAGGCCTCTAGTGCGCCCCGTGCCTATCTGATTGCTCCTGTGGCTTCACCACGTCACACCGACCACGCCCAACTGCCCCAGCTCACCATTAATGGTCTCCATCTGCCGTAACGACCTCGGTCGGATAATAACTCTCTGAACCGACCTCGCTCTCGCTATAAAGCTCCACCCCGAGTTCGTTTCGATCGACGGGAACACTCCTCCATCTTCAAGCTCGCTCCCGGAGCACTCAACCAACCCGGGAGTGGTCTTCTTCTTCCACTCCGGTGAGAACCATCGCCGCCTAGTCCTCGGCTAAATTCACCTCACCCAGACCCCCTCCTCTCCACCTAGAACCACCGGCCAACCCTCACCACCATCACGAGGCCCTCCCAAGCCCTAGCTAGCCTCGGGGATGGCCATGGCCTCACCCCGATCCAACTCTAGCCGCCTCTGTGTCGCGATGCCGTGCTCTGCTCCGGCCACCCCCGGCCCTAATTCCACCACCCACGGGCGCGGGATGGAGTGGCGGATCCATCCCCGCCGTCGCACGAGGCCGCCGTGCCCCAGTCACCGGCGCCAGCAAGGGCCGAAGCTCTTCTGTCCCGGCGTCGGGAGGAAGAAGAGAAGAGGAGGGGAGGAGAGAGAAAGTGTGTGGGACCCGCATGTCAGCCACCCAAGCCGCGGGCCTCGCTGTTTAATTGGAAGCGCAGTTTTAAGAATACGCTTTCGCTACTGGAAAATGTATTCCCGTGACTACGCCATCGACGTCGGCAGTCCTACCGTGCGGCTGAGCGGCTGGGCCAAGCCCAGTGGCACCAAACGGCTAAACAGCGCTCAGGGCGCGCTTCTGCCCTTTTCTCTTTTTCTTTTCCAGCATATTTCAAATAATCCTACAATAGTCATTTCAACACCAAATTTGATGATTCAAATTTCTTCACACTCCTAAAATCACGACCTATTAATCCAGCTAGGGTGAACATTTTTCCTAAGCTTAGTTTTCATTGGATCTATTAAATAGTCCACTTAGTCGTTTATTTCAGCTTAGAAATCCCCTAGGAAAATCATATGAACTCCAAATCATTTGTTTCTTTTTCTGATATTCTTTATTTTCTCTCTAGTTTATTTTAGTATTTATTTCAAAAAAATTCCAAACAACTTTTTTGTACTGTTCTCAAACTAAGTGGTAATTTCAATATTTTGAAAATAGGAAAAATGAAGGGAAGAGACTTTTCAAAAGTTTTGGAATGCACCCAATCTTTCAGCATGCTCAAGGCAAGCATCTTGAACACTTGATATGGTGAATGCATAGTTGTTTGTTGCAAGAATAATTGAATCATGCATATGTTGAATTCAAATGAAATTTGCATATTGCTAGTTATGCACGCATGATCCCTTGGTAATACTTTATCTTCATTTAAGCATGAAGTATGAGGGGGTATGGTTATGTTCATCCATCACGTATGCCTATATTGGCCCGGACTAATCTGCATGAAAGAATCAGTCACGAGAAAAGTGATCGTGAGACTGAAATCTCGTTGTGACGAGAATGATCAGTGAGGGCATGTTGAGACATGCCAGATGGTGACCCTGTTGGGTACTACCGAGGAAATATGTTGTGTTAACCACTGCAGGAAAACTTAAACATCCTGAGTCGACCGTAGATCGAGTCTTGTTCCGGTAACCCCCATACTGGTTTAGTGCTGCCACTTGTCCCTGCCACAGGTAGGGTATGGTTCAGTAAGTTGTTAACCCCTTTCCTGCACACACCGTACAGAGAGGCCATAGTGAAAGATACCAGTAGCCCATGGTAGGCATGTCACTTGGTTCGGGGGCATGGGTGTAACCGGCTGGGCCGAGGGGGTATTACCCCTGTTTGCGCGCGTTATAAATATTGTGATCCCATGTTATTGGAGGTGAGAAGCCTTCCCACTTAGAGTTTTACTTTATCATTGCCTTGGGTGATTCCTGGCTTTGGTGAGTTAAAGCTGGTATGTGATGGTTAGGTGTGTTTTCAACTCAAAGACCGTAATGGGAATTAGTCAGCGTCTCGGTGTTGGCTAAGGAAATCCTTTACTTGTGGGTAAAGAGTACACACTCTGCAGAGTTTTAAACCTATTAGAATAGCCGTGTCCGCGGTTAAGGACTACAGCCTGGGTTGGTCAAGTGTGGGTCTTAGTGTCGGTCTCCGGAGGAAATAATTAAATTGATCATGGTTCATTTTGCAGGATGATTATTGTCACTACTGTTGCTATCATGAATATTATTGTTAACATGAATATTATTGTGGACTAACCTTTTCCTCTTATGTGCAACCTTGAGTATCACTTCGGATGGCTAGACCACCTGGATACTCATATTTATTTTCTTGTCTGAGTATCACTTGGGATGGCTAGTCCACCTGGATACTCATATTTATTTTCTTGTCTGAGTATCACTTGGGATGGCTAGTCCACCTGGATACTCATTCTATTTTCTTTTCTGAGTATCACTTGGGATGGCTAGACCACCTGGATACTCAGTTTTATTTTCTTTTCTAAGTATCACTTGGGATGGCTAGTCCACCTGGATACCCAGTTTTATTTTATTTTCTGAGTATCACTTGGGATGGCTAGTCCACCTGGATACTCACTTCTTTTCAAGACCTCTCGAGGCGTCGCTTTCAGATACCTGTTTGGCATTTCTTTTCAAGACCTCTCGAGGCGTCGCTTTCAGACACCCGTTTGGCATTTTTCTTGGAATTCCTCGGGCGGTCCAGCGCTCGATGTTCCATTTTATTTTCTTGGTTTATTACTAAAGTAATATATTAATTCATCCGCACCGTATTAATATTTATCATGCCATGCTTTAATTTCGTTCAGCATATCCATATAATTTAATCCATCATGAACATATGCATTCGGTATATCTTTTGTTCATAATGTTTGCGAGTACATTCAAACGTACTCACTGGCTTGTCACTGGCTATTTAATTGGCCAGGCCAGGATTTCAACGAGGAGTACTACCACGACGTCCATGCGGACTAGGAGCCTAAGATAGCAGGCACGCGAGATAGGAGTTATCCCGGTCAGCCATTCCTGTGGGGTTGGAGCTTCCACCAGAATTGGAGATCCGCTACCGCTTCCGCCATCTGCTGTTAGAAATCATTGTTGTGTCATTAGACCTTTATGGTCTTGTATTCAATTCTTGTAATTGCTTGGTAATCTGTATCAAGGACGTGTCCACCAGTAAAAATGATCTTGGGGCTGGTGGTGACATGAGGGGTTGTTTCTGGGATTTTATGTCCCGGAAATCCGGCCCCGACAGCCTTGGTATCAGAGCCAGGCTGACCACTGGCTAATCCTATCTTAGCCTGGTCATTATCCTTAGGTTTCCACACCGTCCAAATCTTTTCCTGCCCGTAGCCCAGCACACCTCATCCGATAAGCCTACACAGTGACCAGCCGACATTTTTTTGACAGTCGGTGCGCAACCTACCAGTCCTGCCCATAGGCTGTGCGCCTGTGGCCGACACCTGAGTTGTCCCATCCACATGCGTGCGATGGAAAACTCCACTGACCTATAAAGGAAGCCTTGCCCTAACTCAGCACATCACAGCCCCACTCTCAGTTTGATATCCAACCACCAAGATACCTGGCCCCATCGTTCGCAACGAGACCACCGCAGTCGAGCTTGGAGACTTTGTAGTCATCCTTGCCAATCTTACCCGTCGTGCTTTTGGCACAGAAGAGCCCCCGGAGTATGTTGTGTCCCAGGAGCACACGAGTGATGCCATCCACAACTTCTGGGCCACGGTGCACATCTACGGGAGGGGCACTCCATCAGAACGCCCCTACCGGTTCACCGGGAGGACGACTCCGACGAGCCCCAAGCCATCCAACTTGCAGCCCGGGAGGCTGTAGTTAATCTTCGGCATTTGTCACCGAGGGTTAACATCCACCCTTTCTACTACTACCCTAGCCGTGAAGGCTATGGTAGCCCGACCCAAGTCGCCAACGGGGACCATGAGACGAATCCTGCCCTGGTGCATCTGGTGCGCTACCTGAGAGTGCAAGAGGCACTATTCGATCAGGTCACCCTTGAGCTGATTGTGACCCGCAGGACGCTCGCTCTCCTGACCCCGGTGAGAAGCGAAGCTGCACCCGCCACCGACACCCCGATAGTGCTGCTTGGGAGGCCAGTTGAGCCCCCAAGGTCTGCTCCTGTTATCTACCCGAGCGATGCCTTCGCTCCCCCAGGGGAACTCTGTCATCTCTTGGAGACCTACTCCAACGGGACGGTGACCTCGACACCCCGCGAAGGGCATCACCGCTACCCCAGCCCTGTAGCTCCCCACCCGACCCCGGTCAGCTCCGACACTGAAGCACACGGAGAAGCCTCGACATCCACAAGACACGCCCGGCTAGATGTCAACGAGGTGGACTGAGTCCACCAGAATTGTTGTAGAGCCTTAGTGGCCCGGTTTGCCTTGTATTTTCGTAGTAGCAGTCGTACGGCGTAGTAAGTTTGTAAACTACTTGTGTGCCATTGTCTTAATCATAGTACGTGTGATCTAGCGTATACTGTTGGCGTGTGGTGGCAGAGTAAATTTTAGACGTGACTGCCGACCCCCCCCCCCCTAACCGACACGCACAGTAATACGTCACATTTCTTTTGGGAAATGGGGTCTGAGATTTTGACTCAGACAACCCCATGCTGGAATCGATACACAAGTCGTACCGGCGCCACCTCATATTTCCTAACCCAGGCATTCTATAAGAGGCCATATCCGCAAACCACACCAGCCACCATCACCTCAAGCACTGCTTTTTCCCCATTCATCACTCCATGTTTCACCCCGGAGCCTACCTAAGAACCCTAGATGCAAGCCCTGGTAGTTTTGTTAAGATTTTGTGGGATTTTACCCGCAATACCCTTGGTTCCATCCACCCACCCCAGTATGAGTTGTACAAGATGAGGATCACTTCTGATTCCTCAAAATACTGGGCAGTTGTGCAAATCCCACCAGCGGATTTGAACCAAGGCCCTCCATATGTTGTCTTCATCGGGATATCCATGCCAACCTCAGGCATGGCCATTAAGGCTGCTGCTTATGAAGCAGTTACCCGTCTTTGATTTGCGATACCCTATGCTAGCGAAAGGGAATACTGCTATTTTCTGAGCCGCGCAGCTTTTGGAGCAGAAGCTACCTTCCGCTGTGAACGTATAGAAAGAGATCCAGCTCTGGCCTATCTCATTCAGTATGTGATGGCCCAGGAGCGTTTCACCCAGCAACTAATGGAGTATCTCCATTATCTTGCTGTCCTAAATCCTCAGATCGCCATTGGCGAACCACTTCTGCCAACCTAGGAAGGACATGTTCTTCGTCTACTTCCTCCACTTCCTCCGGAAGAAGAAGAATGTGCTCCAGCACCGGGAACCCTTCCGCAAGACCCCGTAGATCTTATCTTCGAACCGTAGACGGTCATAGATATGGTTGTTACCGTGTCTAGCACTTGTTTTCATGGTGCAATCTTTGCGATGTATTTTAGGGCGTATGTCATAAGTGCATTGCTATGATTGCATTCTGCATATGATTGTTTGTTGTGATATGCATTTAATTCCTCCGCCCTTAACAAATCTCGAGGATGAGATTTTCTTAAGGGGGGTAGAGTTTGTAACACCCCAAAAATTTAATCATATTTTTATTAAGTAAAATTTAGCTAGAAATAAAATTTTGAATTATACTAGGTCTTTTATTAATTTTGGAATCTTTTCTGTTTCCTGTTTTTCAAAATTCTTCCCTCCATATAGAAATTTTTGTAAAATATTGTGGGATTTGGTAATTTTCTTAAATAATTTCATTTATATTTTAAATAATAGTAGGAAATATTTTCATAATAAAATTTTCCCAAAATAATTCTTTTAATAGCATTTTCAATACTTTAAATGCCTCTGTTGCACTATAACGATTTTAAATAATTCTTTAAAAATTCCACAAAAATTATGAGGGGTCATGTGATGCCTATAAATCACTTTTATGCAAAAACCCATCATGGTCATTTGAAAAATTTGAGCACAACATCCTCTTTTCAATTTTGTCCCATTCCTAGGTTACAACTACAACCCCAATTATTCTGGCTCCAAAATTCTGAAATTATTCCCACTTATAGTCCTTCCAACCAAACCCTTAAGTCCAGAATATCCACCCCATTTGCATCTTGGAAGATCACCAAATAATTCCCTGTAGTTTCTGTCCAGAATTGAATTCCAACAAAACTTGCACTAACAAGTTTTTCTTTTTGCCAAACTAACTCCACCACCATCTCTACCATCTAATGAGACATCACCCTGCCAATTTTCATAGCTAACAAAAATGCCTGGATGGCCTTAGCATTTTGCCAAGCAGGTTGTGAGCATGACAGAAATTGGGCATCTCTTTAAGTTACATTTGAAACTTGATCACCTGACCCAACCAGCATGTCCACCATCACCTCCATCCAGGCATGCGTCATCCTACTAATTTGCAGCTCATTTGGGTCACTCTAGATGCCATTGGCATTTCGTCGAACAACTGGTGACCATGTCCAGTGCGCGAGCAGAGCACCAGTATTGCAGTCGCGAACGTCGAGCCCTGTCGCTGCCCTGCTGCCCTCCTCCACGCCAGCCTCCCCAGATAGCTTCACGGGCAAGCCAAGAAGCTCGACCGACGTCCTTCCCTGGCCTCTAGCACCGACAAGCCGCCGGCGTCACCATAGCATCACCGCCGCGTCGGCTGTCTGCCACCCGTCACCCCCTCGGCCTGTAGTGCGCCCCGTGCCTATCTGATTGCTCTTGTGGCTTCACCACGTCGCACCGACCACGCCCAACCGCCCGAGCTCACCATTAATGGTCTCCATCCGCCGTAACGGCCTCGGCCGGATAATAACTCTCGGAACCGACCTCGCTCTCCCTATAAAGCTCCACCCCGAGTTCATTTCGATCGACGGGAACACTCCTCCATCTTCAAGCTCGCTCCCGAAGCACTCAACCGACCCGGGAGTGGTATTCTTCCTCCACTCCAGTGAGAACCATCGCCGCCTAGTCCTCGGCTAAATTCACCTCACCCAGACCCCCTCCTCTCCACCTAGAACCATCGGCCAACCCTCACCACCATCACGAGGCCCTCCCAAGCCCTAGCTAGCCTCGGGGATGGCCATGGCCTCACCCCGATCCAACTCCGGCCGCCTCTGTGCCGCGACGCCATGCTCCGCTCCGGCCACCCCCGGCCCCAATTCCACCACCCACGGGCGCGGGATGGAGCGGCGGATCCATCCCCGCCTCCGCACGAGGCCGCCGTGCCCCAGTCGCCGGCGCCAGCAAGGGCCGAAGCTCTTCTGTCCCGGCGTCGGGAGGAAGAAGAGAAGAGGAGGGGAGGAGAGAGAAAGTGCGTGGGACCCGCATGTCAGCCACCCAAGCCGCGGGCCCCGCTGTTTAAGTGGAAGCGCAGTTTTAGGAATAGGCTTTCGCTACTGAAAAACGTATTCCCGTTAGTTCGCCATCGACGTCGGCAGTCCTACCGCGCGGCTGAGCGGCTGGGCCTGGCCCAGTGGCACCAGACGGCTAAACAGCGCTCAGAGCGCGCTTCTGCTCTTTTCTCTTTTTCTTTTCCAGCATATTTCAAATAATCCTACAGTAGTCATTTCAATACCAAATTTGATGATTCAAATTTCTGCACACTCCTAAAATCATTCCCTATTAATACAGATATGGTGAACATTTTTCCTAAGCTCAGTTTTTGTTGGATCTATTAAATAGTCCATTTAGTCATTTATTTCAGCTTAGAAAACCCCTAGGAAAATCATATGAACTCCAAATCATTTGTTTCTTTTTCTGATATTCTTTAATTTCTCTCTAGTTTATTTTAGTATTTATTTCAAAAATTTCCAAACAACTTTTTTGTACTGTTTTCAAACTAAGTGGTAATTTCAATATTTTGAAAATAGGAAAAATGAAGGGAAGAGACTTTTCAAAAGTTTTGGAGTGCACCCAATCTTTTTGCATGCTCAAGGCAAGCATCTTGAACACTTGATATGGTGAATGCATAGTTGTTTGTTGCAAGAATAATTGAATCATGCATATGTTGAATTCAAATGAAATTTGCATATTGCTAGTTATGCATGCATGATCCCTTGGTAATAATTTATCTTCGTTTAAGAATGAAGTATGAGGGGGTATGGTTATGTTCACCTGTCACGTATGCCTATATTGGCCCGGACTAATCTGCAGGAAAGAATCAGTCACGAGAAAAGTGACCGTGAGACTGAAATCTCGTTGTGACGAGAATGATCAGTGAGGGCATGTTGAGACATGCCAGATGGTGACCCTGTTGGGTACTACCGAGGAAATATTTTGTGCTAACCACTGCAGGAAAACTTAAACCTCCTGAGTCGACCGTAGATTGAGTCTTGTTCCGGTAACCCCCATACTGGTTTCGTGCTGCCACTTGTCCCTGCCACAGGTAGGGTATGGTTCAGTAAGTTGTTAACCCCTTTCCTGCACACACCGTACAAAGAGGACATAGTTAAAGATACCATTGGCCCATGGTAGGCATGCCACTTGGTCCGGGGGCATGGGTGTAACCGGCTGGGCCGAGGGGGTAGCACCCCTGTTTGCGCGCGTTATAAATATTGTGATCCCATGCTATTGGAGGTGAGAAGCCTTCCCACTTAGAGTTTTACTTTATCATTGCCTTGGGTGATTCCTGGCTTTGGTGAGTTAAAGCTGGTATGTGCTGGTTAGGTGTGTTTTCAACCCAAAGACCATAATGGGAATTAGTCAGCATCTCGGTGTTGGCTAAGGAAATCCTTTACTTGTGAGTAAAGAGTACACCCTCTGTAGAGTTTTAAACCTATTCGAATAGCCGTGTCCGCGGTTAAGGACTACAGTCTGGGTTGGTCAAGTGTCAGTCTTAGTGTCGGTCTCCGGAGGAAATAATTAAATTGATCATGGTTCATTTTGCAGGATGATTATTGTCACTACTGTTGCTATCATGAATATTATTGTTAACATGAATATTATTGTGGACTAACCTTTTCCTCTTATGTGCAACCTTGAGTATCACTTGGGATGGCTAGACCACCTGGATACTCATATTTATTTTCTTGTCTGAGTATCACTCGGGATGGCTAGTCCACCTGGATACTCATATTTATTTTCTTGTCTGAGAATCACTTGGGATGGCTAGTCCACCTGGATACTCATTCTATTTTCTTTTCTGAGTATCACTTGGGATGGCTAGACCACCTGGATACTCAGTTTTATTTTCTTTTCTGAGTATCACTTGGGATGGCTAGTCCACCTGGATACCCAGTTTTATTTTCTGGGATGGCTAGTCCACCTGGATACTCACTTCTTTTCAAGACCTCTCGAGGCGTCGCTTTCAGACACCCGTTTGGCATTTCTTTTCAAGACCTCTCGAGGCGTCGCTTTCAGACACTCGTTTGGCATTTTTCTCGGAATTCCTCGGGCGGACCAGCGCCCGATGTTTCATTTTATTTTCTTGGTTTATTACTAAAGTAATATATTAATTCATCTGCACCATATTAATATTTATCATGCCATGCTTTAATTTTGGTCAGCATTTCCATATAATTTAATCCATCATGAACATATGCATTCGGTATATCTTTTGTTCATAATGTTTGCGAGTACATTCAAATGTACTCACTGGCTTGTCCCTGGCTATTTAATTGGCCACGTCAGGATTTCAACGAGGAGTACTACCACGACGTCCATGCGGACTAGGAGCCTAAGATAGCAGCCACGCGAGATAGGAGTTATCCCGGTCAGCCATTCCTGTGGGGTTGGAGCTTCCACCAGAATTGGAGATCCGCTACCGCTTCCGCCATCCACTGTTAGAAATCATTGTTGTGTCATTAGATCTTTATGGTTTTGTATTCAATTCTTGTAATTGCTTGGTAATCTATATTAAGGACGTGTCCACCAGTAAAAATGATCTTGGGGCTGGTGGTGACACGAGGGGTTGTTTCTGGGATTTCATGTCTCGGAAATCCGGCCCCGACAGCCGACAAGTTGCGCTCCTTGTCTTTGAGCTCAAACACATCCAATACAACAAAGTAGGAGTAGGGTTTTACACCTCACGGTGGCCCGAACCTGGGTAAATCCCTTGTGTTGATTGTTGTACCTGCTCTTTGTGCTTGCGCATCCCCACAGTCGAACCGCAAAGGGGCCTCGATGGTTCCGTAGATGGTCGTACACACGACACACATGATTAAAGCACCTATTCTGAAACATAATTTGCATGTTGAAACTTTGGGAGATCCTCTTCCACCTGAGAGTGATTATGTGTTTGAACTAAAGAAACTACCTGATACACTTAAATATGCTTATCTTGATGAAAAGAAGATATATCATGTTATTATTAGTGCTAACCTTTCAGAGCATGAAGAAAAGAGATTACTTAAAACTCTGTGGAAGCACCGTGCTGCTATTGGATATACTCTTGATGATCTTAAGGGCATTAGTCCCACTTTATGTCAGCACAAGATTAATATGGAGCTAGATGCTAAACCGGTTGTTGATCATCAACGACATTTGAATCCCAAAATGAAGGATGTGGTAAGAACTGAAATATTAAAACTTCTGGAGGCAGGTATAATTTATCCTATAGCTAATAGTAGATGGGTAAGTAATGTTCATTGTGTTCCTAAGAAAGGAGGCATCACTGTTGTTCCTAATGATAAAAATGAGCTTATCCCACAAAGAATTGTAACAGGTTATAGGATGGTAATTGATTTCAGGAAATTAAATAAAGCTACTAGGAAAGATCATTACCCCTTGCCTTTTATTGATCAAATGCTAGAAAGATTATCTAAACATACACACTTTTGCTTCCTAGATGGATATTCCGATTTCTCTCAAATACCTGTATCAAAAGAAGATCAAGAGAAAACCACTTTTACTTGTCCTCTTGGAACTTATGCTTATCGTCGTATGCCTTTTGGTTTATGTAATGCACCTGCTACCTTTCAAAGATGTATGAGTGCTATATTCTCTGACTTTTGTGAGAAGATTGTTGAGGTTTTCATGGATGATTTTTCCATTTATGGAACTTCTTTTGATGATTGCTTAAGCAACCTTGATCGAGTTTTGCAGAGATGTGAAGAAACTAATCTTGTCTTGAATTGGGAGAAGTGCCACTTTATGGTGAATGAAGGTATAGTCCTTGGGCATTGTAGGAGATATGCCCTAGAGGCAGTAATTACAGTTATTTTGTATCTCCAAGTTTGTAATGAATATTTATGTCCCATGCTATAACTGCAATGATTCTCGAGTCTGCAATATCCATGAGGCTCGGAGGGAAACTCATGTGCACGTGTGGTATAATAAATGGTAAAATGTATTCCTAGTCATGCCTCTAAGACTGGCTCAAGTATTGCATGATGATCCTATTTTCCTGATCATGGGCATGACTATGCCAGCAATTTTGAGGGCACAATGTTAGAAGAACACTTGTGTTGAATCGACCCGAATTGATGTTATGCTATGAGATACATTCGTCACAAGTTAATGGTTTATAACACAGAGAAAGTTAATGTTTGCATAATTCCTTAGACCATGAGAGTGTCGAGTTCCTTCATTCTTGCTTCGTGAACTTTGGGGTTTGTTAAACGTCATCCGTAACTGGGTGGCTATTACGGCGGCTTACAGGTTCACGGAAAAGTATGACAAGGAATGAGATAGCTCAAGATTGGGATTTGCTCCTCCGTCGATGGAGAGATATTCTTAGGGCCCTCTCGGTGTTACGGAATCCATCATCGTCTGGCCAGACACAATGTGATTCAATCACGGGGATGCCGGAACGCGGAAACGAGAAAAGAGAACAAAACCGGTAACAAGGTAACTGGCATAGTGGACAAGTGTTGATTCACGGGGATGCCGATAAATCTCACCTCGGGTGTTTGTAACATATTGCGAAGCAACAGGAATAGCACACGGCAACTGAAGGTTCGCTCGAATATTTATTCATGTGGGTATAGGGGTCAATATGGGTGTCCACGGCTCCGATGTTGATCATTAATCGGAAAGTGTTCCGGTCATGTCTATACTTCACCGAACCTATAGGGTCACACGCTTAAGGGTCATCTATCTGCTGAATACTAGACAGGGAGTCTGAGAGAAAGTCACCGGAAAAGTTTCGGAGACAATGGAAAAGTTCCGGAGAGAAAAACCGGAAATGTTCCGGAGCAACCGGAAATGCTTTGGTTGCTTTTCGCTGATGAAAATCATTGATCCAGAAATGTTTCAGAATGCGTCCAGAATTATTTTAGGGGGTACTGGAAATGTTCTGGACCTACAGAAATATTTTCGGATTAAACGGTCGCAGAAAAATGTTTCATGAATAGTGGAAACACTATTCTGAATAGTGAAAACACTATATGTAAATAGTGGAAACACTATTGTAAATAGTGGAAACACTATTAGGGGATGATGCAGGCATGGTGATGCAGGCAACACTATTTGGAAGCCTCCCCATCTTGCCCTTTATGTGGGACATAAAGAATGGGCATTTTGGGTTTTTCAAGTGCCACCCTACCCCTTGGTTTTCCTATAAATAGAGGTGGAGATGAGCTCTCCACACTCACTCTTCTCTCACATACAAATGCCATGCATGATCTGGCTTTCTCTCTCCCTCCCAGCGAAATAGTTTCGTAGAGTCGAAAGGCTGTCTGGGTTCCGGTGGGAACTAGTTCTGGACGGCGAAGCCCTGCCGGATAGCTGACACCGTATGTGTGCAACCCCGTAGAGAGGTCGTAGGTTCGATCTTTTGCCCGAGGGGCTATTCGAGGGTCCTCCCAAAGGGCTGTCCGAGTTACCGTTCGAGCTTCGAGGGTCCTCCCGATGGGCTATCCGTGACATCGTCCGGGGGACTATCCGACCGCCTACCGAAGGGCTGTCCGACGAGGGAGTATATCCTCGCGGTTGGAAGGTTGTAAATCCTAGCTGCGGGAATCTGCACTGACGATCTACATCGACTCTACTTCCGCTGCGCTACGAGTCAGTAATGATCAGATCAAACCTTGTATGCTATCTCCATAGTGATCTTGGGCGTGCTCACTGTACCGAAATTTTTTGTTTTCTGTTGCGTTCCCCAACAGGCATAAGATCTTCGAAAGAGGTATTGAGGTAGATAAAGCTAAAGTTGATGCAATTGAGAAAATGCCATGTCCTAAAGATATCAAAGCTATAAGAAGTTTCCTAGGTCATGTTGGTTTCTATAGAAGGTTTATAAAAGACTTCTCTAAAATTTCTAGGCCTCTTACTAATCTCTTTCAAAAAGATGTTCCATTTGTTTATGATGATGATTGTGTAGAAGCCTTTGAAATACTTAAGAAAGCCTTAATATATGCACCTGTTGTTCAACCACCTGATTGGAACCTACCCTTTGAAATTCTGTGTGATGCTAGTGATTATGTTGTTGGTGTTGTTCTAGGGCAAAGAGTTGATAAGAAATTAAATGTTATTCATTATGCTAGTAAAACTCTAGATAGTGCTCAAAGAAATTATGCTACTACTGAGAAAGAATTTTTAGCAGTTGTGTTTGCATGTGATAAGTTTAGATCTTATATTGTTGATTCTAAAGTAACTGTTCACACTGATCATGCTGCTATTAAATATCTTATGGAAAAGAAAGACGCTAAACCTAGACTTATTAGGTGGGTACTTTTATTACAAGAATTTGATTTGCATATTATTGATAGAAAAGGAGCTGAAAATCCAGTAGCAGATAATTTGTCTAGGATGGAAAATGTTCTTGATGACCCACTGCCTATTAATGATAATTTTCCTGATGAGCAATTAGTTGTGGTAAATGCTTCTCGCACTAGTCCTTGGTATGCAGACTACGCTAATTACATTGTTGCTAAATACATTCCACCTAGTTTTACCTACTAACAAACGAAAAAGTTCTTTTTTGATTTAAGACAGTACTTTTGACCCACATTTATATAAAGAAGGAGTAGATGGTATTATTAGACGCTGTATAACTAAGCATGAACAGGAACAACTCCTTCGGAAGTGTCACTCCAAGGCATATGGAGGACACCATGCGGGAGACAGAACTGCACATAAGGTATTACAGTCTGGCTTTTATTGGCCTACTCTTTTCAAAGATGCACGTAAGTTTGTCCTCTCTTGTGATGAATGTCAAAGAATTGGTAATGTTGGTAGACGTCAGGAAATGCCTATGAATTATTCACTTGTTATTGAACCATTTGATGTTTGGGGTTTTGATTATATGGGACCTTTTCCAAAATCCAACGGGTATACACATATTCTTGTTGTTGTTGATTATGTTACTAAGTGGGTGGAAGCTATTCCAACTAGTAGTGCTGATCACAACACCTCTATTAAAATGCTTAAAGAAGTTATATTCCCTAGGTTTGGAGTCCCTAGATACTTGATGACTGATGGTGGTGCTACTTGTGAACTGTGTTGGGATTTCCCCGAAGAGTAGAGGATGATGCAGTATAGTAGAGATAAGTATTTCCCTTAGTTAAGAACCAAGGTTATCAATCCAGTAGGAGAACCACACAGAACCTCGTTAGCAGCACCTACACACACAAAAGCAAATACTTGCACCCAACGCGAACAAGAGGGTTGTCAATCCCCTTGGCGGTTACTTGCAAGGATTAATTCTGATAGTGATAGATAGATAAGTAAATTGCAAAACAAAATAAAAGAAATAAAATTGCAGCAAGGTATTTTTGGATTTTATATATGATAAAAGTAGACCCGGGGGCCATAGTTTTCACTAGAGGCTTCTCTCTCGAACACATAGCATACGGTGGGTAAACAAATTACTGTTGGGCAATTGATAGAAAAGCGCATAGTTATGACGATATTCAAGGCAATGATCATGTATATAGGCATCACGTCCGAGACAAGTAGACCGACTCCTGCCTGCATCTACTACTATTACTCCACCCATCGACCGCTATCCAGCATGCATCTAGGGTATTAAGTTAATGAAAACAGAGTAACGCCTTAAGCAAGATGACATGATGTAGACAAAGTAAACTCAAATAATATGATTAAAACCCATCGTTTTATCCTTAATGGCAACAATACAAATACGTGTCTTGTCTCTTTTTGTCACTGGGATAGAGCACCGCAAGATTGAACCCATCACAAAGCACCTCTCCCATTGCAAGATAAATCAACCTAGTTGGCCAAACCAAACGGATAGATCAAAGAGAAATACAAAGCTATAACAATCATGCATAAAGAGTTCAGAGAAAACTCAAATATTTCTCATGAATAATCTGATCATAAACCCATAATTCATCGGATCCCAACAAACACACCGCAAAAGAAGATTACATCGGATAGAACTCCAAAGAGATCGAGGAGAACATTGTATTGAAGATCAAAGAGAGAGAAGAAGTCATCTAGCTACTAGCTATGGACCCGTAGGTCTGCGGTAAACTACTCACACATCATCGGAAGGGCAGCAAGGTTGATGAAGAAGCCCTCCGTGATCGATTTCCCCTTCGGCAGATTGCCGAAAAAGGCCTCCAGATGGACCCACAAGCCTGGGGGCACACCTACCCCCCTGGGCACGCCTCCCGAGCTTGTCGCTCCCTCGTGACTAGTCTGGTCTTCTCCCGAACCTTTTAGGGTCCCTTCTGGTCCAGAAAAAATTAATCCAAAGTTTTTTCTCCGTTTGGACTCTGTTTGATATTGATTTTCTGAAAAGGCAAAAACAAGCAAAAAAACAGCAACTGGCACTGGGCACTAGGTTAATAGGTTAGTCCCAAAAAATGATATATGATTGCATATAATTGCATATAAAACATCCAAGATTGATACTATAATAGCATGGAACAATAAAAAATTATAGATACGTTGGAGACGTATCAGGTGGTTCACATTATATTCATGGTGCTTTCCGTAAATTGCTTACTAAATATGATGTTAATCATAGAATTGCATCTCCTCATCATCCTCAGTCTAGTGGTCAAGTTGAATTGAGCAATAGAGAAATTAAGTTAATTTTGCAAAAGACAGTTAATAGATCCAGGAAGAATTGGTCTAAGAAACTTGATGATGCACTATGGGCTTATAGAACTGCTTATAAAAAAAATTATGGGTATGTCTCCGTATAAAATGGTCTATGGAAAAGCATTTCATTTACCTCTTGAACTAGAATATAAGGCATATTGGGCAATTAAAGGACTTAACTATGATTTCAAATTTGCCGGTGAAAAGAGGTTATTTGATATTAGCTCTTTAGATGAATGGAGAACCCAAGCCTATGAAAATGCCAAGTTATTTAAAGAAAAGGTTAAAAGATGGCATGATAAAAGAATTCAAAAATGGGAATTTAAAGTGGGTGAGCATGTTCTATTGTATAATTCTCGTTTCAGATTTTTTGCAAGAAAACTTCTCTCTAAATGGGAAGGGCCCTATATTATCGAAGAAGTTTATCGCTCTGGAGCTATCAAAATCAACAACTCCGAGGGCACTGATCCGAGAGTGGTAAATGGCCAAAGAATTAAGCATTATATGTCAGGTACGCACATTAATGTTGAAACTAATTTAGATACATTATAACCGAGCACCTTTCCAGCCCTCTCAGACCATTAGCATTTGTATCCGTTGGATCATCACTTATATGCATTCTTGGCCATCAGATTGGCTCTTAATCGCACCGTCCAGACTTCGTACCGTCCTCACGAGCGCTAACCTTATCGGGCCGCTTCTCTGGTGGTTTTCTTGGGCGTCTGAGATTCAATTGAGCCTATGGGCCTGTACCAGGCTCCTGTGGGACTGGGAAAACCTAAAACACAAGACGCTCGCGAGTCGCGACCCTGCGTTCGTTCGCTCGCACCCTCGCGTGGCGGTGCCTCTCCATGATCGAGCGATGCGGGAGTTTGGACACGCATGGCGACTGCGCCGAGTTTCCACGACACGACGGACAACGCCTCCTCGGTCCGTTCGGTTGCAGTTACGGTTGATGCGCTCCCCGCGCCGCCTCACTTATCTGTGGTGGTCGAGCTTCCTCCAAGCTCTCTGACGCTAACACTCCGTCCAACGGCAATGGAGACATGGAGAAATACTTGGGGAAGATGAAGATCCTTCGCTGCCACATCTGTTCCTGTCCCGGCTGTCCAGCGATTTGGAAGCGACGCGGCAGCTGTTCAATGACCTAGCAGCAGGAAGCGCCGCCACCGCCCGACCCCAACGCGGCACCTGCAAGGTCACCCTCCCTCCCACCTCCTCCTGACCCAACCCATTGTGTCGCTCGTCTGCGCGCTCCTGATCTGGTCATTCTCCAGGGCTACGGATCGAGCTCGACAACGCAGCAGGAAGTGATTGTGTTCAAGTCGGTATCCAGAGGTCACAACTTCCCCATGCCTCGTTCCCCTCATGCTCTTTTCGGATGATTTGAAATTGAGATCTGGTTAATCTGTGAGTAGTTAATTTGAATGTCTGATTAACACTTGAGAAGCCCTAAAACAATTAGATTACAATGACGGCGGTGGCTCATGCCCTCTGTATCTCCGCTCCTCCACTGTCTGTTCGCATAGTTGATTCAATACAGGATGGCTGCAGGCTGTAGCAAAGCACTCCAGAAACCATCCAATGCTCTCTAATCATGTTGCTTGCCACGATGCCGACACGTAACTTATATTCTATACAGGATTACACATGAATTTAGGAATATCCTTGCTATCTAGCAATAAGTTATTTTGTTTGTAGACTGAGAAGAACATGTGTCAATCTTTTCGTCTGTGAAGAACTGAGATGATTTTCTCTATTTTTTTTTGCAGAGTCATTGCAGTACGCGGAGTCCTTTTTGAAACGCATTAACCAACAGAGGGAGTCTTCAGTTTGACACTTGTCTAATCTGACTTATGCCACCACAGTAGTAATGGTGTATTCGTAACCGTAATGTTATTGAGGGACATTTGTTATAGGGAAGATTAAGATAAATGCATAGCCACAAGGTCTGATATGCTTTACTTTGGCTGATAAGTGACAAATTCCAATGCATAGAACATGTATGCTAGGTCCCAACGCTCCAAAATATATCTTCTGCAACAATTAAATTTTTGATGTAGCTCACAGCTTGGCATTATCACCGTCACTTCAGATTGACATGTACTCAAATATTATGTTGATTATTGATTTTTATTTGACTGGTCAATATTGATATCTTTACTGTGGGGAATTTGATCTAACAAAAATGCTTCCCTTCATATAAAGTAGTGATGGAAAAGAAGCTCATGCTTGAGAGAAAACTGTCAAAGCATGATATAGGGCATGAGAAATTTCTATCTAAGGTAAGCACTTAATTTCCGAATTCTTACCCATTGCACACCAGTAATAAAGTCATTCGGGTTAACAGAGTGAATACTCATATTGATGAGTGAATTTTCTTAAATTCTATACAGTTATGCACAACCTATAGCCCATGAATGACACACTTTGTTTGAACATGTAAATGTTGTTATCCCCTGGTTAATATAGTTTCGGAGTTACGAGTTTACCATTGCTCTGCTTTTAGGCAGAGAATAGTTGGATAGCGTTTTCATGGCCCATAGAGATCTTTCTTTAATTATTTATTATCAGTTCATCTTCACATTTCTGAAAGTTCTTTATATAGTTCTGGAAGTGTGGATGCTTAGAGAATGAGACTGTCCCTCGATTCTAATCCATTTTTTTGGTTGATGAAGTTCTGGAAATATTTACTACAGGAGGGTGACAATGCAAATACACTTTTCAAGGTAATTAGGTGCGAGCTCCATCTCCGTCTTATAGGGATTGGTTTCTTTGGTAAGGCACGTATACTTTGTAAGAATAGAGAACTCTTCTTGGCTTTGTTCTTCCCTGCGATATTGCTATTAACACTTTAAAATCATTTGAGCCAAGTAAAATTCATTTGTTGAGTTGGAATGGACAAAATATATATGCCTGATCCATGAATCATGAAAAATGACATTTGTTGATCATGCATTCTGCTATTCGAGATCATCTGGAAATAAAGTGCCATACCCAAATGATGATAATTTTCAAGCCTTATTTAATTCCTTCTGCCCATAAACCATTAGGATTTAAAGTGCGTAGTCTTGCATCAGGATTGAATGACACATTTGTTCCATGGTTATGTCGAAGTGTTGGATCCTGATTTTGATCCATTTGTTGAGGAAATTCTTGGACTATTGTTTTTGACTTCCAGTGTATTCGTTCAGGAAAATTCTAGCCTAACAATTTATCCATGGATCCGCTCTTGCAAGTTGCAACTTCAATCCCAACTTAGGAATCATACATCCGCTTTCACATTTCTTTGATCGATCTAACTTTCAACCAATGCGAATCTGGTTGCTTGTCATCTATACATGGAAAGACAATATAACTGAATTGCTTCTATCTGTCTTACTATTTATAAATCTGCTATACAGTATATTTGTGCATGGGACGAGTCATTAGGATTGTTGTGTGACTATGGCAATTGTGGATGTTTGTTTCCAACTCTCTTTGGCCGAAAATAATGTTCTCTAAACAATGCATGTTTGGTTTCATGTATTTCCCAAGCAACCACGTTGTTCACAAATTCTCGCTAAATGGCGAGACGTTAAACAGAATACTCCTAAATTCAGGCTATAATCCAAAATTCCCCACTACATATTACTTTATGCGAACACAACCTTCATGTTGTATGCCTTCATATCTCTACTATTAAAGGGGATCTGCAGTAGTTGTCGTCGTGGTCGTGGTGGTTCGACCTCCCACGGCCCTGCTGCGACTCCCACTTCCCCGCACGATAAAAAAAAAAAGAAACAGCCACGATACCTCCCACTGCCCTCCTGCGACTCACACTTCCCCGCACGATAAAAAAAAAAAGAAACAGCCACGATCAAGCACACACGCCCCACGACCAGGAGAATCCCTCTCACCAACCCCTCGACCGTCCAGCCCGAACTGCCCCTCCGGCGCAGGAACCTACGCCGTGGGGTCCCTCGATCCAATCCGCATCCTCACCATCGCCTGCGGCCGCGCCCCTCTCCCGAGAAAAATCCCTCCGCCATCCAGCCAAGCGTCGTGCCGATGCAGGAGCCCAGGCCGCCCACGCAAATACAACGGAGTAAGCCGCATCATCTAGGTCGAGGTGTCCCTCTATCCAATCCTCTCCCTCGCCCTTGCCGACGTCAGCGGCCCGCCCGTCTCCATGGGGTCAGTTACTCGATCTCGGTCATCCGACTCATCTCCGGCGAGTATGTCATTTGTGCGGACGCCGTGTTGGACAACAACAGCGCGAGCTCTTCGCTAGCTCCTATGAGTTTCTTTGGTCGACGCCCTCCTGGCGCCCCTCTTTGTGTCGGCGCCGACACCGCACTTCACATTTTTCTTCGACAAAGGGAAGGACGAACACCGGCGTCACCTGTCTCCCTGTTCTGTCTGGGCTTGACATATCCGGCAATACTAGCAACCTCCGTTGCCCTGAACCACCCCTCCAGCAGCAAGGTTGTCATCCCCCATCTCTCTCAAACTTTCTTATTTTATTTTTACATCCTTGTCACAATATTGCTCTGTGTTGCTATTGTTGTCTGAATGAAGTGACCTGCATTGTTGTAAGAATAGAAGTGAGCTGCGGATTTTTGAATAAAATTGACTTGTTTCCAGATTCTTGTATGGGCAGAAGAAAGATAGAATTGACCTTGCGTACTGACTGTTGTATGGATGTCGATGGCCATCACCTGTCAAAGGAGGGTGACGCCAGATGTTGTGGAGCTGACGCACTCGGCCGCCGAGGAGCTCCGGGTCAAAGATGGCGGTGGCTGACGAGCAGAGTCTGCTCGTTGAGGAGGTCATCCACCGTCATGTACATTCTTGGCTTCCGAAGAACTTCGGCTGGTTTGATTTGGTTCAGTTCGATTTGATTTGGTAGTTGTGGTGGTGTTAAAGTATCGGATGCATCATTTGTTTGGTAGGTCTTTACTCCAATGGAGTCACTGAGGTTGAAGTAGGAGAGGAAGAAAAAAGATGTCATTGCATATTTGGGTTCAGTGATACATGCTTCCATATGTTCTTCATATCCCCAAATATGACTTGCTTCTATATTTAAATTTCTTGCTGGTGGAACATAACTAGAACTAATATTTTGTGTGGTTTTAACATGTTCTAATTGTTGAAAAAAATAGAATTTGATGCCCCTCTTTAGATAAAAAAATAACGTGTGCTGTGGATGCAGCCGCGCATGGTTTCAGCTCATCACGATGTAGCACGGAACCGTTTCCTTTTGCATGTACCTAGGTATGAGTTAGGCTCAAGCCAAGCTCATGTGCAACTCGCTTGGCCCTGTTCTTCACGAGGACTGCAACACCGACGCGAAGACATGGGCTGGGCTGGGCTGGGCAGGCTTCATGGACAATAAGGTACTCAGACTTAGTACCCATTCTTAAATTAAATTATGGGCTGTCACTCATTCAATTAATATTGAGATTCTTATGGAACTGAGATGAGCAAATCCATAAATTCAAGCCAACTTCAGTAAGGGTGTGCTTATCTGCATGTTTATTTGTATGTTAAACTTGTAATATTGAGAGTTTGGTTTTATGTCTGTGCTCATTTCCTTCGTTTTACAGAAGTTTCATCAGCAGAAGGAAGCCCACTAACACAACAATAACTATATTTACCGTGGCTATACCGAAATCATGAAGCAGGAAAACGCTGGACCTTCGCTTTGAATGCAAGTATGTGCTTGCTATCCTAAATGCCAAATTAAGTTGCGCATTGTGGTCTTCAGCAATTAAGATAGATTCAGGTTAGAACTCTTTGGCAATGATCATGTTGCCAAATTATTACGATTTCTGCTTGCCAATTCTGAACATTAGCTTCCATGCACAAGGCCTACAGAATGGTATGTGCTTTCTTCTTGACTTACAAGCTAATAATGCCCGAATTGCAAAGGCTTGAAGGTTTATACAATATAGTTTGATATAGATTTATTAAATTGTAATGCTATAGCACAAGCATCAAACTGTGCCAACCTTTTCTCTTAAGGGATGGGAGTGGAGAAACATATGCATGGCGTAAAGGGATACTGCCAAATGGAGAAGTGGGATACTGTAAATTTTAATATGTAGGTACCTTCTGTCGGTTTAGCAATCTATTTATTTTATATGTGGAGTTGTTGCTTTGTAGCAACGCACGGGTATTTAGCTCGCGAATACTTGATGGAATAAGGCAAGTGCTGTTTAAAATGACTTTTTCATGATAGTGCAAAATAGATTATAAAGAGAGTACATAGATCATTGCCATGGGATATTTTAAACTAGCAGATCTGCCCATTCATACGATGGCATCAACATGAACCTAACTACCCTACTTAAAATGGTTCACACAAATGGATAAATTAATTTCTACAAGTCCTCTCATCAGAAACTGAGAAAATACACCCACCATGTGTGTGGTGTGTGATGTAGTGCCCCACAAATTATTTTCTATGTGTATGCATCTCCTTTTATCAACTCCTGGAAGTTTATATTAATGCAACATTTTTGACATGCAAGATTTAGATGTCTTAAGCAAGAAGATATCGAGATGGGTGCAAATATGACTACAAAATAGTATGCTTGACACAATTGTTATTGAACCATTGCAATATTTATGACCCACTGCACCACACGGACAATAATTTTCTATTTTCCATGTGGTGTAATCTTCATTGATTTGGAAAGATGGGGCTTTTGTTAAGCCAATTAAATCCGCCACTGACCATGCAAAGTTCTTTCTTTCTTTTTCATGACTTCCTTTCACGGATTGGATTGGCTACTTGTGTCTCGCTAACTCTATGCAAGAACTTGGAAAGGGAGGCTAACGTGGCCGCTATGTATGTCTCTTTTGCAGCACAAGAAGCAGAGCCAGTGGAAAGGGGGGAGATGGAAGTTCCAGGCGCCCCGCGCACGCCCCCCACCGGTCGTCGTTGGATAAGAATGAGCAAGCGGAGGTGGGTGTCGAGGCCTCTTAAAATGCCATGGATTGTTGTGTTGTCGTGGTGCCACTCAAGGCACCAACATCCATAACTGATACAGCGGCAACACAAGGCAGCATTGATGGCTACAACTGCGCAAGAGATCTAGGGTAAGGGTCGTGGCGAATAAAATAAGGATAGATGGACTCACCCACAACAATTTCCATGAAATTCCCTCTATTGTGGTTTGTGTGTATAATCAGTCAATTTGATAATTGATCCAGGGAATTCGAGAAGCCGGAGAAGACGACGACACAAAGTGTAAAGGAAGTTATTGAAAATGAAGATAGAGGGGGGGGGGGAGGGAGAGAGAGAGGGGTAGAGAAGAGAGACAGGGGAGCATTGAAAAAAGTTGATGTGTTGCATAAGTATGATGTGTACGAGCACAATGTATATTATACATGATTGATGTTGAACTACTGGAGTACGTGTGCCCCGTTGCAACGCACGGGCAATTAACTAGTATTTGTAGATGTGCCTACTATTTTATAGTCAAAATAGACGGGTGCGGCAACGCGCGCCAATCATGATCTAGTATTATTCAAACAATGACACCGAAGGAACACATAGAAGAGTCGTTCCGGAATGCTCCAGAACCCTGAAAAGTGGTAGGTATGTGATACGGTAAGTAAACCGACTTCAAAAATTCCATAAAAATTATTTCTGTCCGTTTTGGAATATTAGAAAAAAATACAAAAATAAGAAACAGCCAAGGGGACCCACGAGGAGGTCACAAGGCAACAGGGCACCCTCCCCCCCGGGGCGCGCCCTGATGCCTTGTGGGCCCCTCGTGTGCCCTCCCGACTCTGTTTTCCACTCGTATGCTTGTTTTGCAAGATAAAAATTCTTCATATATACTCCCGTATGTTTTGACCACCGCATCGCAAGTTTTTCCTATGTTCTTGTTTCGGACTATTTTTCTGACAGATCTAGATCGCCATGGCTCTCCCAAGTTCGTCCAAGGACAAGTTCTTCGAGAAGGTCATCAACCCTTACCTACCGGAGGTGATGAAGCACCCTCAAGCCATTGAGATGCGTGAGGGGGTGCTCCACATCCGGGACGTTCAAGGACCTAAGAAGACCGGGAGCGAGAAGGCCAGGCTTGAAGCAGTGGAACAGGAGATCTTCAAGTGCCAGGGGATGGTGGAGCGTGGTCTCAACGCCAACCACTCCATGATCACGGAACTCATCCGTGAACACAAGGTGGACAGCAAGGATATTGGGAACATCATCTTCAAGCTCAATGACCAGATTGATCATCTTCAGTCCCAAATTTATGACTTACAAAACCAGAATTTTGAGTATGAAGCCAGGTTTAAAGGTATGAGTTTAGCTGCAAGTTTCAGGACTCCGGAAACACGTTCGTCCTTTTATGATGGAGAGCCTATGCCATGGAAGCCGGAGGACAAGCCCATCACTTCATCACCACCATCACCGAAGAAAGACACTTGAGTAAACGGGTATGGGCACCACCCTTGGCTTGCTCCAAGCTTGGGGGAGGTGCCCCGGTATCGTATCATCATCACTTTCTATTATCATTAACTATCTTAGTTCGATCCTTAGTTATTTCGTGATAAAGTTTTAGTATGATCTAGTTTCGAGTGCTTGGTTTTGTGATCTATCTATGTAATCGTGTGTGAGAGTTATATAATAAAGAGTAGTTTGAGTTTTGCTTCTTTACTTTTATGTTTCAATCTAAGCAATAAAAGAATGAAAGGATCATATGCTAATTCCTTGGAGAGTAATGACCTTACATGAAGAAAAGTATATTTGATAAAATTTATTGGAAGTTAACAAACATAGCATTGGTCATTGATGCAATTCATGAAAAAGTTAATAAAGAAAGAGAGGATTCATATATAAATATACTATCTTGGACATCTTTTATGATTGTGAGCCCTCATTACATATTCTATGCCAAATAGTTGACGTTGGACAAGAAAGACAATGTAATGAGTTATGTTTGCTTATATTCACATAGAAGTTATATTGTCATAGATCCTCAAACATGTGGTGCTTGCTCCCTATCTTTTGTTAGCCAAAAATCCGCACTAAGTAGAGATACTACTTGTGCATCCAAAACCCTTGAACCCAGTTTCATGTCATCAGAGTCCACTATATCTACCTATGGATTGAATAAGATCCCTCAAGTAAGTTGTCATCGGTGCACAAAGCAATAAAAATTGCCTCTAAATATGTATGAACTTTTATTGTAAGGGAAAATAACCTTTGTACGAACTTGTGATGGTGAAGAAATAAAAGCGACAGACTGCATAATAAATGTTGCTATCACAAGGGCCAATATAAAGTGACGTTCCTTTACATTAAGAGTTTGCACATCCAAAAATAAAAAGCGCATGACAACCTCTGCTTCCCTCTGCGAAGGGCCTATCTTTTACTTTTCCGTATTTACTTTTATGCAAGAGTCAATAATGTTCCTCTCTATTCCGTTTTTATTTTTCTCTTTGCAAGCACCACGTGGTGGGGAAAGATCTAGGCATATATATCCAGTTGGGTGTAAGTGGTCATGAGTTATTATTGTTGACATTACCATTGAGGTAAAGCTGTTGGGAGGTGAAGCTATAAACCCCCATCTTTCTATGTGTCTGATTGAAGCTTTTGCTCCATAAAAATATGCCATGAGTGTCAGCAATCATAGAAGACTAAATGATAGTTGAGTATGTGGACTTGCTAAAACAAAAAGCTCTTACATAGACTCTTCCTGAAAATATGATGAATTGTAATTTTTTCGGTGACTAAGAACATAGTTTGTTGGCTCTCAAGAAAGTTTATGCTTTATACTTCAATATTGTGATGAATTATTACTTGTTCATGGGAAGCTTTATAATAATATATTGCTGTTATGAAACTAATCATGATGCTCTCATGTCCGTATTTTATTTTATTGACATCTCTCTCTCTCTCTCTCTCTCTCTCTCTCTCTCTCTCTCTCTCTAAACATGTGGTCATGATTATCGATTTCGGCTTTTCGCTTGAGGACAAGCGAGGTCTAAGCTTGGGGGAGTTGATACGTCCAATTTGCATCATGATTTCCTACTGTTATTTATAATGTATTTGGTCATTATTTCACTTTATGATGCAATTCTTATGCCTTTTCTCTCTTAATTTGCAAGATTTATATGAAGAGGGAGAATACCGGCAGCTGGAATTCTGGACCTGAAATAGCTACAGCAGAGATACCTATTCTACAGAGCTCCAAATGACCTGAAATTTTACGGAGATTTTTTATTGAATATATAAAAAATATTGGAGAAAAGAGATAACAGAGGGGACCCACCAGCTGCCCACAAGGCAACAGGGCGCCCCCTCCCGGGCGCAACAAGATGCCTTGTGGGGCCCACAGCTGGCCTCTGGGCCCCTCCTTCTGCTATATAAGGTCATTTGCCCTAAAAAAATTAATGAGAAGACTTTCGGGACGAAGCGCCCGTCTCGAGGCGGAACTAGGGCAGGAGCACTTTTGCCCTCCGGCGGAGCGATTCCGCCGGGGATACTTCCCTCTGGGAGGGGGAAATCGAAGCCATCGACATCACCAACAATCCTCTCATCGTGGGAGGACCAATCTTCATCAACATCTTCACCAGCACCATCTCATTTTAAACCCTAGTTCATCTCTAGTAGTGCTGATTACATCTTGTAGTTGATGCTAGTTGGTTTATTTGGTGGAAGATTATATGTTCAGATCCTTAATGATATTCAATACCCCTCTGATCTTGAACATGAAAATGATTTGTGAGTAGTTACTTTTGTTCTTGAGGACATGGGAGAAGTCTTGTCATAAGTAATCATGTGAATTTGGTATTCGTTCGGTATTTTGATGATATGTATGTTGTTGCTTCCTTTAGTGGTGTCGTGTGAACGTCGACTACATGACACTTCACCATACTTGGGCCTAAGGGAAGGCATTGTGGAGTAATAAGTAGATGATGGGTTGCTAGAGTGACAGAAGCTTAAACCCTAGTTTATGTGTTATTCCGTAAGGGGCTGTTTTGGATCCATATGTTTCATGCTATGGTTAGATTTATCTTAATTCTTCTTTTGTAGTTGCGGATGCTTGCGAGAGGGGGTAATCATAAGAGGGTTGCTTGTTCAAGTAAGAACAGCACCCTAGCACCGGTCCACCCACATATCAAATTATCAAAGTAGCGAACGCGAATCAAATAAACATGATGAAAGTGACTAGATAAGAATTCACATGTGTCCTCAAGAACGCTTTGCTTTATATAAGAGACCGTCCCGGCTTGTCCTTTGCTATAAAAAGGATTGGGCCACCTTGCTGCACTTTTGTTACACTTGTTACTTGTTGCTTGTTACGAATTATCTTGCTACAAAACTATCGGTTACCGCTGCTTTCAGTGCTTGTAGAAAACACCTTGCTGAAAACCGCTTATCATTTCCTTCTGCTCCTGTTGGGTTCGACACTCTTACTTATCGAAAGGACTACAATTGATCCCCTATACTTGTGGGTCATCATCGCTCCACCACCCAGACCGCCACGCCACACCCCTGCCGGAACTCGACGAGCCCGTCACCTCCAACGGCACACCCAGGCTCCACGCCGCTTCTCCTCCGTCGCCGTTCCACATTTCTCCTCCGATCGCCGCATAGGTACCATCCGCTCCTATGATGCTCACCATGCCCGGCAATTGTTCGGTGAATTGCCCGACCTAAAAAAATTTGTCCCTTCCTCTTTGAAGCAATGGATTCGGATATGGAGTACATATACGAGCACTGTGTTCAGTCATCCGACGAGGAGGACTACACGGATGAGACGACGATAATGCAGGCGGTGCTTGCACACGCGGAGCATGTGGAGGAGCATGTTCTCAATTTTAAGGGATTGATCAAGGGTCATCGAGTGCTCAACCGCAACCAGGCACATGGCCATTTGACTCCGATGGACGACTATGCTCCCGATGCCCTCTTCGCTGACAATTTTCGCCGGCGCTTTCGGATGCGCAAAACTGTCTTCGATCGTCTCTACCATGGCGTCCGGTCCTTGATGACTACTTCATCTTGAAGAAGGACGCTGTGGGAAGGATTGGGTTCTTTGGTTATCAGAAGTGCATGGCCGCACCGCGGATGCTTGCATATGGCATGGCCGCTGATTCGTGGGACGAGTACCTACGAATGTCTGAGAGCACATGCGGAGATGCCATGGTCAGGTTTGCAACTGGCGTGGTCGAGGTGTTTGGACCTCAGTATCTGATAGAACCAACTGTGGCAGACACCGAGAGGATCTTGGCAATCTCGGAAGCAAGAGGGTGGCCAGGTTTGCTCGGATCTCTTGACTGCATGCCACTTTCTTTGGTATGCCCGGGTCTCACGATGACATCAATGTGCTGCAGCGATCACCATTATTTGCTAGGTTGACTGAAGGAAAAGCTCATCCTTGCCACTATACTGTCAATGGGCTGAGTACAACATGGGCTACTATCTGGTTGACGGTATCTATCCTCCGTGGGCTACCTTTGTCAACACCATCTCTAACCCAGTTGGCCAGAAAAAGTCTCACTTTGCCCAAAGACAAGAAGCAGGTAGAAAGGATGTTGAGATGGCATTTGGAGTTCTGCAGGCACGTTTTGCAGTTGTTCGTGGACCTGCTAAACAATGGGATCCGAAGACCTTATGGGAGGTGATGACTTGTTATGTGATCATGCACAACATGATCGTGGAGGATGAGGGTGGGGATGCTGCCGCAACTCTTGAATTTGAGAACATGGGTGATCTTATCAAACTTCCCGACCAAAATCCGGCCACATTCAAAGAGTTTGTTCAAATGCATTAACAAATTCGACGTCGAGCAACTCACGACCAGCTGAAAGAATATCTGATTGAGCATCTGTGGGCGGTTAAGGGGGACAACAATGTTGAGGCGTAATATTTAAACATTTTAAAATTAGAACTACTGCTGCATTTGAACATTTGAACTATTTTAGACTATATATGCGGCTATTTAAAAATTAGGGTCGGATGTATATGGATAGCGTTGGATGACCGACTCCCGCAGTCCGCGGACGATGCGGGGGTAATTTGCGGGTCAGCGTTATAGATGCACTAAGAGGAGATAGAACGACGAGCCCCCCCCCCCCCCCCCCCCCCCCCCCCCCCCCCCCAAGAACTCGTGGCATACATGGGAGCGTTCGGCGAAGCATGAGATCGGTCGGCCGATCAAGATTCCCATATATAATCTGAGGTCGTTCGCAATCAAATTAGAGTAAAGTTGGCCGATCGAGATTTTGGCCCAGCCTCGAATAACGAAATTGCTGTAAAGACGACAGTTGACGGCCAACCTTTGGACGATGGGTGGATCGAACGGTGTTATTCACTTTTGCTCTGCCCTTGGATGGCTTGATGCGATGCATCGTCTGTAAATCGTCCACAAAGGGTCGGCTGTGTAGCAGCGTTCCTAGAATAATCTTGCAGTGCTAAAAATTAGGCATGTAAATGGCAAATAAGCAGCGTCCACAAGTCCCATTAGTTAGCTTTAGCTAGCTTCATAGTTTAAAAAATTTGTTAAACTGTTAGATCATTAGTGGGTTTAAACGGGACCCGGTTTACATCCCTACTGAAAATGCTCCTCTACAAATCTTTGGTACCCACTGAATATTCACAAGCAAAAAAAAAAAGAATATCTGAATAGTTTACAACAGCCTTTTCAACCAGGAAGGCAGCCATATATGCTTTTAGGAAACATAGGGGAAAAAGAAGGAACAAGTCACTCTGTACAACATTTGGATCAGATATATATTTGTTTATGTTTATCTAACGTTGGTCGTCGTGTCTCCTGCAGCTATACATCTCAGCGCCTTCATGGTTTTTACAATGAATGAACAAGTCATTTACAGTGAAATGGTGTGTGGGTCATGTTCAACAAATGTGGGCCCTGTCCTGCCTCAAAATTAGTTTCCTTGTCAGTTCTTCTAATTTACAGACTCATGGTCATGGGTTCGCTCGCATCTATCGTCTCACCTTCATATATGATTCTTCTTCTAACTGAGAAATAATCTGAAACAGATGGATGACAATAAATTGCAAGATGACCGAACCTGGACGGATCATTAAGATGAAAAAAGAAGTATCCTCTACCTTCAAATATTGTCTCAGGAGAGAAGAACCATGCTAGTCCAAGGACACATCACTCAGGAGAATCCTATGCAGCTCGAGCACATCAAATTGGTTGAAGCTTCGACAGCCGTAGTGGCAAATAGTCTGGCTGCTGCACAGAACAAGAAAGGTCCAGTGCTTCACTATTGAGCAGTACGACAGGAACCTCAGTATCCACTTGTGATTTACAGAAATTGAATGTAAATAAAAGTAAACACATCTATATGTTTGGTAACAGATTTAAACCTTAAAACAAATGCTTTCTTTTACATTCTCCGTTAGTTTCGAAGTGTCATGTCAGCTACTTCTACTTATTGTACAAGTTTAAAACAAACGAAATCTTACTGTATAATGCGAAGGCACAACTTGGCATCATTGTGATGTGCTCGTGGGACCAGGTTTTTTTTTTGTTGAGCAGATGATTGATATCATGATATGGTGCCTCAAAAGGCACCAGTGTCAAACTGAGTCTAAATCATTTTCTCCAAGAAAAAAAAATAAGCCTGAATCTGCTCAGTGAGGGAATCTTATTAAGTCTCGACATTTAGAAAAAATGTCAATGATCTCACAGATGACAGAAGCATACAAACACTCAACAAAATTACCAGCACATAAATATCACTGAGCTACATACCGTACAATCAGTAGTCTACCGCACTTGATTCTTGTCAGAACCTGCAGAAGATTTTAAAACGTTAATAGACAAATAAGAATCCAAGATAAGATCAATACGGTGATGATCATGTTTGTTCAGTCAACCAAGAGAATCAGAGACTTACTGAATATGCTTGACTTTGGTGGAAGCCAATTCCCTGATTTCTTTGATTTTGGCTCCTTCATGTGCCATATTTTCTGTGGTTTTTCACTTCTAACTGAATGTCTGCTGGATTCTCCCACCAAACTTACTCTCTTTTGTATCTTTTCATGATATATGGCTGGCGGAGAAAGTTTCAACGGGGGTACAGTTTCAATATGAAAAGACTTCTGACCTTTCTGGAGATTATTCAGTATTTCAAACTGCAAAAGGAAATATCATGGCAAAAACTTTAGCAAGTAGTACTATAGAAGTACAGAGTATAGGGCCAGATCCATTTTATCACCATTGAGAAACTAGAAATTAACTTAGATTTGTTATTAACTAAATTTAAAGTATTAGAGTGGACACTAAATTCTATATCACTGACCAAAGCATAACCAAGTACACAGCTGATATAATATCTAACACAGATAACTAAAACAGGGATGTAATATTATTATATTCATTACAAGAGAGATATCACAAGTTATAACTGGACCAGGGCTTTCAAATATCACAAGTCAAGTTTTTGGAAAGCGCCTGGTAATAATAGAGAAATTTATTATACTAGCAGAAAAGAAATATCTCAAGATATTCCTACCCGTGACATCTGCTGAAGCCCACGAGATCTCTCAACATGATCTGTCTCGTGATTATGATGGACGCCATATGGTACTTCATGTTCAACCACGGGATACTTGGGTAGCCCATTCTCAGCTATTATAGGTGATTTGCTCCGGGCTTGTGTGTCACTCATTGAGAGACAAACTGGACATCCATCTTTAAAATCCTTATTGGATGATTTGCTTTGTTCAGACTCACAGTGAAGATGTGTTGCATGTCCACAACTGAATACTCGAACTGCTGAAATAGCACCTTCTTTAGAAAGTGAGCAGTTGCATACACAACAGACAAAAGTCTGTGGAGCAAATCCATGACAAACCCCTCTCTTTAATAAGCTCAAGGTATAGAACGAATCATCCTCGATAACTGACTTAGCTGTTTCCTGCAAGCAGGTGCGCAAGGTATCAGAGGCGTTAGAATTTTTACTAAAATACAGAAGAAAATAACCAAAGGTGATGAACTCGTTTCACCATAGGTAACTTAACTGGTCTTCCATATAGAATAGGAAATACTGCAAGAAAATACTGAACAAACAACATTTAATTGAACAAAATAAAAAATTAGTTCAAGATATCATTGTCTCGACACTAGTTAGATCAGTAGGAATATGTTAATTGATCCATAAAGTGTATAAGCGCTTTACGGCACTTGGTTCATGAATTTAGCTAAAAAATGTAATATTAAAAGCGTTGGGTTATTTTCAATCACTTTAAGCACTGAAGCTTCAGGACAAGGGATACAAATCAACTCGACATAATGTAACAACTCTGCTCTATTGCAATGGAATATGTAATTTGTTATGTCAAAGATAATGGCCTATTGCCCAGTGATTGGTGTTTTGCAAAGCATCAAACGCCATGCATGTTATACTTACTAAGTAAACGTCAAAGGAAGGAAAATCAGCATGTGTGTACCAGTATTCTTTTTTCGTAGAGATACATAGACAGCATTCTATGTATGACAAGTTTAAAATCACCAAACTCTTGACTTCCATTATCAGATAATAGCTTTGCCATAATTGCTGGTAGGGGTATATACCCAGCCATTGCCTCAATTATCTCTCCAACAAATTGTGAGAAAACTCTCTGCAGAGTATTCAAACACCTTTGATAAGCTGAATTCACCATTTGTTGTGAGAATCCTTTGCCTGTTGGATGTCCATTTGTTGTTTCACCACCCTCGGACCAACAACCTTTTCCATTTACAACCTTGCTTCCATACAACTTTTTCAGTGGATCTGAGAAACTGCACCAACAACATAATGGCATTAGCAGAAATTATATCTACCAGCACGATAGAGGGATATTCTGATATGATGGCCTCAACAAACTAAAAGTGCAACAATACTATACACTGCTTGACAGATATCTATCAGTATTTAATAATAAGCCTTGCAGGGGTAATCATCAGTTAAGTGAGATTTAATTGATCCTATGTTATACTCTCACTTGTCCATGCCCAGCTCCTGTGGCAGTGCCCCAGGCCAATGACCAATAGAGATGGTCCCTTAAGGTGGATATTTGGACAGTGCACATGCTAAATTACTAGTGAAAAGAGAACCATATCACGTGATTCACATCTGCCAAATAATAAATCACTACTAACAAAAACCAGCAACGACTATCAAATTTCTAGTTATAGATCCAAATAATAGGACAAAATGCCAATACATTGCAGTGAGAAATGTTTTTGAAAGAGAGTATTTATGTATATAACTATATATTAGCACAACTTACGAGTCAACCAATTGAAACCAAAGTAACTGAGACTCCTCTGGATCTAAACGCTGTGAATTCCTTTGGCACAATCCAATGGAGGAACGTAACACATCAAGCACAGGACGAGCCTGAATGAGAATATCAAATATGTTACCAACTATAGAACAGAGGATACAAATATAGGTTAGTATTTCAATGGGCACAAGAAAAAGAACCTCGCCCATGTTTAGAACAATGTCTGGTTTCTCAATTTCAGAGATACTCTTTGACGATGTCCGAGAGAACGCATTTTCCACCGAAGCGATAAACTGGTTAACTTTCTCATCTAGTCCAGCTAGAACAAGTTCCAACGCACTCGCAACATCACCAACCCTCTCTTGCAGAAATGCAGCAGCATCTGTAACTCCATAATCTAGACAAAGGCGCAAACAACTCTCCAATCTGTAGCTATCGAAAGTCTCCAGAAACTTCAGAACTGACCTTGGTTCATACTGACACAGAAGCTGTGCAAGAAGGCGTATTTGATTAACAAAAAAAGGATGATGATCTCACAAAGCATGTGCTGCCACTAAAAAAACTTCAACCTAACAAATTGCATCAGTAAGGTCAACTTTGCACCTCTTCAGAAAAGTGGCAAAATTTGTACCATTCACCGTAACAAAATGAAGAAACGGCAATTGACATATTGGTTTGACAACAACAGTTTTAAATATAACATTGGAGTCTAAAGCTCCAAAAAACTAGAGTGCAATACTGCCCACAAATATGTTCTCAAGGAATCCTCTGGTTTTTGCAACCATGATATCTCACCAGGACTCTCTCATTGTAACCAAACAATCAACTCTAGACCTGAAGTACAAAACTGCACCCAAGGTCAGCCAAATACAAACCTACAGGATACAATGATACCATCAGACTTCGAAGTCCATGTCAAGTACCTGATGACCGTATCTTAGTTGCAAGGAAATTTTTGCTTCTTGGTTTCATGTCATGATATTGACTTACTGTTCAACCAACTGCTGATAGTGTGTTCAGATTAGAACATTTTGTGCAGTATAATGGTCAAGGTTCAAAATAGTGCTGATTCCACACTGTCGCCCCTCGAAGGTCGCCTAGACCACTGCCTAGAGGTGAACCATAACCAGGCTCCGGCTAGTGAGTAGGCAATGTTTAACATCGCCTTTTGGAACATTTATAATGGTTAACATTAAGCAACTTTGGAATATTGCTTGATATGTCCAACAAGGGAGTGCTACTAACACCAAAGCCTGTAAAAAGCAGCTATGTCTGTGTTGTATTTGCAAAGCACATACTGCTCAATGATTCAATATAACGGTTATGGCAAATCACTGCGCTACCAGTTGCCGATAGATTGTTCTCTCAGTACAACTTTTGTGACAATATAGTGGTGAAAGGCTCTACTAAAGTCTACACTGATGGCTTAAGGCTCCAACCAAAGGTATGTCATTATGGTAAAAAGCTCTATTTCAAATATACTGATGTTAAAAATCTGTCAATAAACGTACCTCCAGATATAGTTCAACTAACTTATCAGTCATAGAAATAGGACTGCGGTCAAACAACTTTGGGAGATTTGATAATCTCTGAAGATAATCTTCGAGTTCGCCAGAGTACAGACTTTCAACAATTTCATAGTTTCTGGCAGTAAGTTCACTGAAGTCAAGTTTTCCTGACAAGTGTACTTCGATTGCAGTTTTCAAGAAAAGAAAGAGGCTGCGGTGATCAGAATGAAGCTCTGCCAATATTTGCTGGATCTCATCGTGAAAATGATCAATGACCAAGACAAATGCACACTCCCTAAGAAAATGAAAGGATAGGAGAGAAATTGAGCACATTCGGTAGAAAGACAAGCCAGCAAGTGAAAATTTAAAGGGGAAGAATATTACTAGTTAAAACATTAATTAACAAGCTCACCTGCTTAGATTGACTAGCTCAGCAAAACGAGATATTACTGTGGAACGAAACGACAAAGCTTCATCACTTGCCAATTGAAGTAACTTTTTGTTGATGAAGATAAATGCATGGTATGGTTCCATTGTATCCTTCATGTAACTATCTAAAGCAGCCAAATTTTGATTTCTGGCTGTATATATCATGCCACAGGCCTGTATAGTACCAACACATTTACAGTCATATGCTGAAAGATATTTTTGAGCAGCAGTGCTATATTATACAGGTGAACTTCCAAAGGTAGTAGTGACAAACCTGATGAAAATGGGCATCTAAACAAAGATTCAACACATAATCAGAATTCCAGTCAGTTTGAGGAACCACGTTGAAGAGCTGAAGAACTTCTTTCTGAGGTGGCATCTTTTTATCATCATATGATGTAGTGGATGACGTGAGGTATTTAAGAATGTGCTTGAGAACTCTTTGAGATGCATTTGCCCTTTTATGGGAAACAAAAAAGGACACGAATTCAATTATATGACCAAAGTCTTTCACTGAAGGCCAAAGTTCCGATTCTTCTGACTCAGCAATACCCACAACAACAGAATGGATCGCCTCATTTTCTAAACCAACAATATGAATGATGGTGTCAACTACACTTTGTAAAAAAATATTTTGACTATCTGGGCTTTCAATATCAGTATCTTCTTCATCCTTAGATACAGATGCATCAAGAGTACTAGAAGTAGGTTCAAAATTCTCTTGTGCAAAAGCACACTTGACAACTTCCAAAGTAGCTTCCGTATCCATCCATAGTAGATAGCATATGTTTGGGCACTTTCCAGAAGAAGAACTAAAACCCTTAAATACTTCAGAAGTGAGCATTTTAGAGTCCTCGAGCATGAATTGCAGAAGTTCTTTTCTCACTGCATGAAGCTGGGCTCGGGGAATTGTTCCATGCCCTGCAAAAATAGATCATGTGATAACATATCATGGAGTTGAATTGTCTTATAAGAGGATCCTATATAGCATTAGCATGTTCATATGTATTTCTAGTTCAGAACATAATCCTGTTGGAAGTATGCAGATGTTCCCGTGAAGATGACACAACACCAGCACCTTATAGTAAATCTAAACTTTCAAATTTTAGAAAATCACAATTGAAGCACATAGTTTTACTAACACACTTTACAATCTACCAGATTCAAGGCCCACCAAAAGCCCAACAGCACAGGAAAAACAGTCTAAGGTCAACACTAAACTAGCATAGAATTTATGAAATAGTAAAAAAAAAATGCCGTGAATGGCTTACATTACTAACCTGGAGGAAATGCTAGGCCCTGGAAGCAATACTTCAGATAAACAAGCATTCTGTAGCTGTTAAAGTGAAAATATGGTAAGATACTGGCCTTCCGCATAGCACTAGTATTATATCTAAAAGAAACACCAATTGCATATACAAAACTAGGCCGCTAGCAGTATCAAACAAAATCAAGCAAGTCTAACCAAGCCCTTTGAAAGCATGGGATGTTTTTTGCTTAGTATCAACATTTTTGTTCACACTCATGCATGTCATAGAGAAATCTCAGGGGAAACATAAAGATGCATTTCAAATGAAGATTCATGTAAATTGCAATGATAAAGATTCATGTAAATTGCAATGATAACCAAGTAACTAATGCTAAGAAAATTATCAAATTCTGATTAATCAATTTACCAGAACAGATATTCAATCAGGAACTTCAGAAGAACACAAGTATGCTCAAATCACATATCAATAACTTGAACATAAAGTGTACTATTATCTCATCTATACGAGCAAGGTGATTGATTAAGAGCGAGTTTAATACAACTCTTACTGGCAAGAGTATGGCATACCAAGTAGAAGTAGCATCTTTTCGAGTAGCATTCTGGATGACAGATAGAAGTTCCTCTAGAGGTGTACGGAAATCATTCAACCCTTGGTTAAATAAATAAATTAGAGCACCATATAACCCATGCTCACGACACAGTCTGACTACCTGCATACAGAACAAGTAGAACAATATCATGCGGATGCATAATTGTGCAACACATTAGTCCAAATACAAAAACGGTACCAGAAGATACTGAAAAGGGTTTTTTCTTGGTCAATAAATGTAAACAATGACAATGAAACATGTCTGATAAAGCTCTACAAATGTACCTCTTACACTACTTGGATGCAACTTTTATGTATACCTGATTAAAATCCAGTGATGAAATATCCATATGAAGAATGCATTGTTCGACTCGCTGCAACCATCCTTTGCCACTATAATGCTCTACTAGAGCTTGCATGATCTACAAATCAAATTGGTATAAATGTATAATCATTTGCAAATTCATGTGCTAACACTAGAAAATCCTCAGTGGCACTCACCTCAGGGGGTAAAGAACCCAGCATATCTTTCAATATATATGGCTCTAGTACCTCCAGAAATATACCTGTTATTTATGTCATGTCAGCCTTTTCAAGTTATAGCAGTAATTTAATAACAGAAACATGTGCGTGCACAATCTTATCAGCAAACAGATAAATTGACATATGCAAAACATTTCTTATACTATACCACATGAAAATTAATATAAAATCCTCTAGAATATTCCTTTAAAGACTGGAATCTTCAAAAGTGCAAGTAAAATTATTCCAAATTAAATGGAGTCAAAGCAATAAAAGAAAGAAAAAATGCCTGGCTACGCAACTAGAGCCCATTAAAGCATCCATCAAAAGAGATTTACAGAATGCCTGCAACTTAGAACAGAAGCAGGAAAGTAATTTCCTTTGCGTTCTTGTAGAGAAAAAAATAGGAGGACCACAGGATGTATCAACGAATGATCTAAAGAAAGATGTATTAAACACGGAAGGGAGGATTGCGTCAACTTCAGGCATGAACAGAATAAACATCAGAGTTAAGCAAAATAAGAAGGTTGCTAGTTCTTATGAGTTAATTAGAACAAGCCTACCTCCACTTTGGGCAGCAACAAACTTAGAGAAGACTGTATCAAACAGGATGTCATTCCGCCCAATGTGAACACAAAACTCGACTGCAACCCCTCCTACACGAGCATATTGTTCTTCTCTCTGTGTCAGCAGGGATCTATCGGCGTCTATCAGGCCATCTGCTGCTCCCCCCTTTCCAGTATGATTTGACAATGCAATTGAAATATATTCAAAGACATAACCTATATATGACAGCAGCAACTCTACTAAATACGGCATTATGGCTCCCCTTATAGAATCAACTGTTCTCGGAAGATCAACAACACCCTGTGTGTGACCGTCATAAAGCTTCATTGCCATGTCCAGTGCACCCATCCAATCACCAGCCATCTTTAGTGCTTCAATCCGCTCTTTCCATGGAAGAAGTCGCGAAACTGTAAGAAAGCTTGGGCCAAGAATATATACTGTAGCACCTCGTACTGCTACTGAGTTGTTAAAATGCCTCTCAGGGTTGCCAAACCTGTTAGAAAAATGTGTATGGTACAGTATGCTGTCATCGAAGACAAAACCATCAAGAATAAAGATAGTCCTGCGAAGCTCACTGCCATCTTTTGAGAACAAACAGAGCTGCCCTTTCAAGTTAAGGACAGCTAACATCTGAATGGAAAAAAAAAAGTAATTTGATTTTACAACTGGGAAAAAGACATAGACTAAATGAATAAACAAAAGGGGAGACTTTTGCATGCCTGATCATTTAACCAGGCAACGCCAACAGCGGCACTATCAAGCTTCCAGTCCTTATGTCTGATCATCTTTGATTTAACAAATTTTGCAACTTGTACTTGACGGTCCCATGCAAGCGCAAGCCAAGATACTCGCTCTTCATCTATAGTGTTGTCATTTTTAGCCCAAGAAACTAAAATTTACCAATATAAGGAACTACCAATCATTGTCAATGTCTAAGGAGGTCTAATCTTACCAATTGGCGATGAATCAGTGGAGGACGATGTGTATTTCCATGCAGCATAAGCAATTGACCCTTCGCGTGCTCCTTCTGGTCTAGAAAAGGTCTCAATATGGTCAACGTGGTCAGTGTTGGTACGGAGTCTAACCTAACAGGAGAAACACATAACATCATAAATCAGTACAAGAGTCACGGTAATTGTGAGTTCACAAGATAACAGATAGTGAAAAAATTATAAAATGTTTCCATTATTAAATAAAAATTATAAAATGTTTCCATTATTAAATATATCATCCGTACCACCAGAGCATGTTGATGCATAATGAACATGACTGTAACACCATCCTCCAATGGAGAAGAACCTTCATTGAAAAACTTCCATCCAGAATCTACTCCAACTACACCTCCCATCATCATGCTCCCAAGACCACCACTGGAGGAAGTTGGTAGGTTGCCCTGCGTAGATGAGTTGCCAGAACCAAAGGATTCATCCGCTAGAAGAGGACAGGCTGAGAGCACGATTCCAGTGTTTCCATCAAAAAGGCGCTGGCAAAGTGTAGCTATGTTTTGTCAGAGCAGTCATATATTTAAAAGGGGATCAAGTGGGTTAATATGTGTACAATGGAAAGAATGATGTTTCTTCATACCTGAGTTCCCTTAACAGTCAAGCGATTAATGACGGGGATAATGGAGAATGTGTGCAGAAGAACAAGCCCTTTTGAATCACCAGTGATGGCTTTAGATTGGCGGATAAAACAAACATGCACTACAGCTCCCGTATGCTCACCATATATGACTTTTGCTGCAGTAGCCTTCTGTACATCCCAAATTGTCATATGACCATCACCATATCCTACTAGCAGAAGATCCCCTTGCGGGTTAAAGCACATGGCAGTCACTGGTGATTGGGCTTTCTCACCTTGGTTCCAAAAGAACAGCATCTGAAATAATAAAAGCAAACTTTACAGACCGAAAAATCAAAGTGACATAATTCCCAGGACATCAGAACCACTAATCTACAACAACTGTCCTCATTTCAAATCATAACCAGTATTACGGTTTTATTATTTTCCACATTTGAGTTCATCCAACAAGATTTTTGAATAGCAAATGGCTACTGGCTTATAAGATTAATAGCTATATGTGCAACCACTGAATTATTATATGACTGACAAACACATGAAATGTGCAGTACACCCCAATCCAGCAGATTACTTTTCAAGTTCATGTACTATCTTGGAAAAATATTAATTTTCAGCAAGCAAGCAAGAGAAGAGAACACAAGGGTCAATTGTGCAGAGATTAATTGGTGAACTGTGGAACAAGAAGTTAAAAGTGCCTTGATGATTTGGGCGAGCTAAAAAAAAAAAACAGTTTCTTCCGGTTCCTTGTTCGTAAAAGAACATAGAGATGTATCATAATCATCTGAAACATCTGGATGCATCTAATTATTTCTACCATTTATGTATGGCATGGCAATCAATGTCATACAATCAATCAGCTTTTTAAATAGAAATTATGGCAAATCAATCAAAGTTGGCATGCTTAGATTCTGGCACAAAGGAATAGTTGCTTTAAATGTATGAATATTTGAGTACGGAGCCATCTAATAAAAATACCAAGGTAACCAGTGGCGGAGCCAGAAACTGAATATAGAGGGGGCCAAACATGTCATATAATGTTAGAGGGGGCCAAATCACCTAAATCTAGCTAATTTTGTGTGACTAATGGAGGATTTGGGGCACATATAGCTGTATTTGTGAGAGCATAGGGGGACGGCAAGGCCCCTGCCAGCACCCCCTTGCCTCCGCCACTGAAGGTAACCCTTGTCTTCTTTTGTTGCCATCAACTGCTAAAGACTATAAGTGGGCCCCACCCCCACTATGAAGGATGTGGTACTGTTTGGCCTATTTTCCACAGCCTTGCCTTAGTGAACTTTGGACATAAGTATGAGAACAGGGAATAGGCCTCACAAAAAAATTAGTGTGTGCATAAACCCCACATGGTCAACTTCTGGCAACACCATAAAACACGCAGATCTGACAGGGTGATGCGTAAGTCCTGCTGACAATACCAATGTACAGCAACAGGTGAGTATTTTTTATATTCTGTGCTGCATGTAGTGTTTTCTTCTTTATTCCCTATTAAACAACCAGATGGATTACCGAAAATAACAAGCTCCACTGTGTAGATTTATTCCAATGTGTTACTGTCACTGATGCATAGCATAGCAGCAACTGGAATTTCAGTCATGTTAATAGGGCTCAGATGACAAATGAGCCACTTGAGCAGATTCCTTGTGGGGACCTTATTGTACCTCTTGTTTCTGCTCCAAATCTAAGATTCTGTATGCTTTTGAAATTCTACCTAAATGCCATGTTTGTATTCAAGTCTGGTATACTAGGGCAGTGATGGGAACACCAGATGTTTGCATGTCAAGTTCAATATCATTATTTGCAACACACTGAATCTGGATTGACTTAATTATACAAGATGTAAGTGCAACCCTGATCACAAGACTTATTTCAGAATGATGGTGCACAAATACAATGTATGGTCATCCCAGTAAAATTGGTATGACCACATCTTTTTTCCTCCCAAATTTCTCTTCAAGTCAAGGAAGGTGTGAAGTCCGGCAAACTGTAACACCAAGTGATGCCTACAACTCTTGCAAAATTGTGACCCCAAGTAGTGTCTACGACTCAGTGTTATCTAATGAATCATCTTCAAGTCTATACCACATAATACTGAAACATCTTGAAGTCCAACATGTGAAGCATGCCACTAAACCATATAGTATTGACCAAAACAAGCAATATGCACACCAGCACCAAGGAGGCAATGACTAACCTTTGCATCTGTATCATCAGCTTGATGGATGGAGTATTTGCTTGGGACGATGATAACAGATCCAGTGGACATGCCCATGGCAATATAGCTCCTATGTACTGCTAAGACCTGAGGAGAGCCATGGTCCTGTCTAAAAGACGGAGATGCCATGGCACGAGTTATTGGGTTGTCCACCTCAATCTGCATGTAACCAATAGCTGGTTGCCCCTTCCCAATCCCCTCCAGGTGCATGGGTTGCGCTGCTGCTCCCTCCTCCCAGTGCTGCCCAAATGAGGCCTGCCTCTTCTCAAGCTCTTCAGCCCGCTCCAATGGTTTCATCGGTACCTTCGGCCTTTTCTCCGCATTTTTGTCAGCCATCCTGCTGATCTCCAACCTCTCTTCGATCACCTTATCAATGATGCGCTCAGATTCCAGTTGCTCTTCCAAATCAGTGTCAGAACGTTCAACTTCCAGACCATCATCAGTCTTTTCCTCGGAAACTGACCCATCTTGATCCACAATCTCACCAAATTCCGCTAAATTTCCGTCACTAAGTTGCTCATCACTATTTTCTTCATCAATAAGCCCAATTTGACTCCCAACTTGATATGTTTCAGCCAAATTCTCGCCCCCAAGTTGCTCCTGCTCATTGACATTCTCCACAGCAACAGATTCGACATTGCCTAGGTCCACCAATTCGGAGGGCTCGGAATTCTCTTCAGTCCCCACTTCCCCATGCTTGTCCTCTTCCAATTCTTCACCCCCACTCCCACCTACAGCTTCCTCGGTCACCCTAGCAACCACTTCACTGACCTTCTCAGCTACTTCCTCTGCTTCGAAATTTCCAGTGGAAAGGATCCCCTCCGAGGCTTCGGAGCCGGAGCCTTCGTCGAGGAGCTTCTCGATGGGCGCGGAGGCGGTGCGCCGCGACTTAATTGCAGCGGCGTGCGGGGTGAGAACGGCGCGGGACGCGGCTGCCGCCGCGGCCAGGGCGGCGCCGGGCTTGGGGCTGGGGCGGACACCCCGGAAGAGCGAGGGGAGTAGCCTCGCCGAGGAGGTGGATGAGGAAGCAGCGTTGCTCGAAAAGGTTCTCGAGACGAGGGAGGAGAGCGTCGCCGACGGCGATGCGGATGTGGATCTCCCGGGGGAAGGGGAGGCGGACGCGGAAGGCGATGGCAGAGGAGATGGGGAAGAAGGTTTAGGGGGCGGTGGTGGGGCTTTGATACGGATTAGGGGTTTGAGGTTGGTGGCGGGCGTATGGGTTGGCTCGTCGTCGTCGTCGTCGTCGGACGAGGAGAGGAGGAGCAGCAGGTCGTCGACGGCGCGGCGGTGATCGGCGTCGGCGTCGGAGGCTGAGCAGGAGGCGGGAGAGGACGGGAGGAAGGCGTCGAGGTCGAGTTCCTGAGGTGGAGGCGGCGGTGGCTGGGATGCCATCGCCGGCGACGACGATGGCATGAGGGACATGGTCGCCGTCTTGCCGAGGTGCGGAGCTTGGGAGTTGGGATGCTTTCGGTTCCGATGTTGCTTCGGTTGTATCAGTAGGTCAGGGGATGTACCTGGTGGACCACCGCGGCAATTGGTGCTACCGGTTACCGGTCCTTCATTGCACACTCAAAAATGTTTGAAAAAATTCAAAAAATAATTAGTGCATTGACACAACATTGTCACAAAAATTCAAATCAAAATTTGAAACATTGCTCAAGATACAAAAATGACAGATTTGACACTGAATAGTACATAACACAAGTTGGGCTTCAGTTTTGGTCCATTAGCACATTCATGTCAAATTTGTCATTTTTTTATCTCGAGCAATGTTTCAAATTTTGATTTGAATTTTTATGACAACATACATTGATGTCGTGTCAATGCACTAAATTTTTTTCGAATTTTTTTAAATATTTTTAAATGTGCAACGGAGTCCGATGCACCGGTAGCACCAATTGCCCCAGTGCACCAGATATATTCCCGGCGGTTAGGTGCCAGCCAAGTAGGCCTACACAGGCCAAGAACACGTTGCGCGGGCTCGAAAGGCTCGTGTCCTAAGCCCAGATCACATATTCACAAAGGAAAAAACATCAACCCATATGGCAGGGTTTTTATTTTGCACGCGACATGGGTTTTTACTTGGATCTAGCAAATTGCTCGTGTGTTGCAATGGGCACGTACTCTTTTTTTTTAAACACAGTACAATCGAAGTCGCTCACATAACGAGCATACACTCACTCCTATGAACGCACGCACGCACACCCTACTCCTATGAGCTCCTCCCAGAGACTGGACCGGCATAGCATCTTCAGATTTTACGAAGTCACCACAGGCGTCTCGCAGTCGACAGGAACGTCTCCTCCCACTGAACGAACATCGACGGAAACCTGAAATAAATTCAGGAATAATGCGAGCATAAGTTTAGAACTTGAACTCTAGTGAGATGGGGATATCATTGTCCTCCTAACCATCCAACCACATGTTGGTTCGCTTAATAGGCACGTACTCTAGTGGTTCAACATTAATCTTGTACGACATGTACCTTACATCAATTTTGGTAATATTTAATTTGATGAAAGTATGGGTAGAGGAAGGCAAGAAAAGTTTTGATTTAGTTGAGATTTTGATAACATTGATTTGATTTGGTTGAGTTAATGCAGGACCGTGGCATCCCGACTTAAGTTCCTTGGGCGGCCCGTTCCAGCCTGAACCTGGTTCGTGCACGCCAAGTCGCCAATCAAGGCCCACGTGACAGTGTGCCAGAATAAACCCTAGTCCCCTCCATTCAGGATGTAAGTGGCAATGGAGAGTCCCTATGTGCTGCGCGTGTGCGTCAAAAGGAGCCAGCTTCGCTGAAGGCTGGGGCGTTTGGGCCGGCCCATTTGGAGTAACGAGCTTGTGACATGTAAAAAAATCACAAAAATGTCATGTGCGAGAGGGGGAATCGAACTCGTGAGCCACCTCTCATGTACAAGTGACGCTAACCAATCAAGGTGATGACTTCTGGTGAAGTATTCATGGCGCGAGCATTTAAGTATGGAACTTCTTTTGAAAAAAAATTAAAAAAGTACACATTGATCATTTTGTAATATGCATCAAACATTTTGTAAATATACGTTGAAAACTTTCTTATTATATGATGAACACTTTAAATAGTACATGATGAACATCTTAAATAATACACGATGAACTTTTTGTATTATATGATAAACATTTTTGAAAACAAATATGAATATATGCATCAAACAATTTTTGAAAATACGCATTGAACATTTTTGTAATATACGTTGAACAATTTTTTAATACACATTGAACATTTCTGTGATATACACCGAACAAATTTTGAAAACATAGTGAACATTTATATTCGTTGAACAATTTCTAATATACGATGAACATTTTTATAACTGATTGAAATTTTAGTAAATATACCGTGAACATTTCCTTAATATACGCTGAATATTTTTGTAACATGCAATGAGCTTTGCATAAATACAGGAAAATAGAAACATAAATACAGGAAAAAAGGAAAAAGATAAAGATAAAATAGAAAATAAATAGAAAAGAAAAAGGAAAGAAAAAAAGAGAAACAGAAACAGAAAAATACAGAACAAAAGAAGAAACACGAAGCGACTGTGGGCCGGCCCAAAGTCGGGCGTGGGAGGTCCCCCTTCAGTCCTTTTGACGCTCACGAGCGTCAAATAGGAATCGCCGTGGCAATGGGTCCCACTAGTCCCACATATGCCACCGGGACGTCCTATACGCCGTGCGTTGCGGCAGTTTGCCGAGCAAACGCACAGGTGCATGCGTTGCTGGGCCGGCCCATTGCAGCGCGCAGTGGTGAGAAGCGAATCAGGGCTGTAGCGACTCGGCTCGAGGTGCCTACTGTAGCACTCGATTGTACTGTAGCGGTCTGTCACTGTAGCGCCTCGGTTCACTATAGTGAACCAGACAGTCTGGCTAACCGGTTTTTTGTTCCTTTTTTTTAGAAAAAACATGATCTTTTCTGAAATTTTTGAACATTTTTTGAAACGTGAATATTTTTTGAATTTGTGAAAAAAATTTGAAAATGGGAAGATTTTTTGAAGTTCTGAACAACTATTGAAAAACGCGAACATTTTTTGAAATTCCCGAACATTTTTCAAAAACACGGATATTTTTAAAATTTGGGAACAAAATTTGAAAAATGGAGCATTTTTCAAAATTTTGAACAAATTTTTGAATAACGCAAACATTTTCTGAAATTCCCGAACATTTTGCGGAAACGCGAACAGTTTTTGAATATGTGAACAATTTTTGAAATCGGAACATTTTTGAAAATCCGAACAAATTTTGAAAGAACGCTAACATTTTTTAAATTTGTGAACAAAAATTTGAAAACGGGAACATTTTTTGAAAAGTGTGAACATTTTTTGAGTTTTGAGAACATATTTTAAAATTCCGATTATTTTTTGAGTTTTGAGAACATTTTTTCGAAATTTTGGAAATTTTTGAAATATATGAAAAAATTAAAAAGACAAAAAAGGAAACAGGAAAAAGTAAAAGAAAAGAAAACGAAAAAGAAAAAACCAGCAAAGCTCGTCCTAGTTTGCTGGGCAGAAAAGGATACAGAAAAAGTATAAAAGAAAAGAAAAAGAAAAAAAGAAATAAAATAAAAAAACCAGTGCATGACAATAGCTTAATGGGCCAGCCCACGAACGCCAGCGGCGTGTTCGCCTCCTTCCCCGAACACCCGACGCTGCCATGCCCTAGCGCGGGCGCCTTCGCCGCCGCCATCTCCACCCGCAACCCCCTTCCCCCTTCCAATCCTCTCCGTTGTCTACGGCGCTTCCGTCGCCGCCGTGTCTCTCAAAGGGGCCTCCGTCCAAGGGAAGCGCCGGGGACCGAGTTGATCCTTGCGGGGATGCCTCCTCTGCACTCTCCCTGATCCTGCCGATGCTCTCTTCAACCCCTGCTCCTCACAGGTAAGCAAAATACATGTGCGTGCGTGCGTGCGTGCGTGCGTGGGCGTGCCGCTCCCTGTGTCTGTGTTGAGTGACAAGGAGAAGATGGTGAGAGGGACTAATTAGGCCTGTACTGAATGATCGGATTAGGCCTGTACTAATGCCATTGTATATCAGTGTATCAGTTTGCTTCTTTGTAAATATATGGTAGTACTATGTGGACACCACATACGCCACACAAATAATAATTGGATTATGACATAGTCCCGCATAAGAACTGGCAGCGTGTTTGGTTCGGGGGAATTAGAGATGGGGAATGGGAGTTGAGGGGTGAGGAGATTAAAAAACCACTGTTTGATTAGAGGGAATGGGAGTTTAAGTGGGAAGGGGACTGAGAGTTGAGGAAGCCAATTTTCACCGATTTCTTCCCAGGAGGTACCCTGTTAATTCGTGAGTAGAGTTCTATCCCACGCCAATTCCCATCATATGCCAAACAAGGGAATATGAGTAAAAATCTACTTACCATGCCTAATCCCTTCATAAACACCTTTGTGCAAACTCCCATTCTCCTGCCCGAGTGTTTACCAAACAGGCTGTGGTGGTCAGAGCGGCCAAGTCCCACAATGTCCAGCGAGCTGTCCATTTACATCCTGACCCTCCATCTGCAGCCTCCGTCTCCGTCGCCGTCGCATTCTGCTGGCTCCCGGTTTGCTCCCCACCCTGAGGCTGCTGCGGCTCCCTGCCTCGCGCGCCGTCCTCAGGTACTCATCCTATCCCGTCTCCCGTCCTTCCGCTCGATTGATTGCTAGGACAGTAGAACGGTGCCGCCGCGGTCTCGATGGGTTACTGATGTGATGACGAATTTCGTACTGGTTGAGTGCACGGGGAAACTGTGAGTTTTAGCTGTCGGATGATTTAGCTTTGGGCAGGTAGATCGATGCTGATTCTTATATTTTGCATAAATCTGGCGGCCCAAGTGATGCGTAGCTTCTGTTCCTGGGTCTGCAAGTCCTGCGATCCAGATTCATAATCCGGCCTGCAAAATTTACACAGAAATAAGGTCATGAATATCATCTTTCCAGTACAGGGCGAATTTTGAGGGATTTTTAGTTTCTAACTGGTCAGCACAGTCAGGACTTTGCTGAATTTTAGGCTTACGCTCCTTTAGATTATGTTTCGATCGTTACCTATTGTCTCCAGACATATTATCTGCAGAAAGTGAATTCAGTTAGCCAGCATTGTCTAGGGCGACAAATGACCAAAATGTACCAAATTCAAAAAAGCAAATTAATTATACTAACTCACAAACTATCTGTACTGTGACTGTAGTATACGTTAACTTTCATCCACGTGAATCAATTTTAGCTCAAGATATCTAAGAGGAAATTTCAACAAACCAAGTCCACTTTGAATCCAAATGTTAATTGCCTTGCAGTTCTCTCCAGCCATCTCCATTAGCATGTATCTTCTTTTTCTCGTGCTGTTTGTTGCATCAAGTATACCACAACCTACACACGGTATCAGTGTCAGAAGAAACATTACATTGTTAGAAGACTATGCAACATAACACCAGCTTACCTGACCTCCATAATTAGCTTGTTAGAAGGCTAATTTTGTTTGATGTCTTGAAGATGTTTGCTTATGGTTTATTATGATTCTGTTACATAAATAGCTTCATCACATGGCTTTCCTATCCATGAGTTTGTCAGCTATGTTTGAAACGAGATATTCAAGGAGATTGCACTACTACAATTCGTACAAAAACAATGTTTCGTCGATGTATCTAAGATATATTAATATATTCCTTAATTGTGTTAGACTAAATCCAGATGCTTGCCCTTTTGACACCTTTTTTTTTTTGTTGATCGCTCAGGAAAATGTCGTCAAATACTGAAGGAGCAAAGAGTCGTGCACGTAGAGACCTTTTGCTCAAGATCCAATCAGATGCTCAAACGTTCTGGGAGGAGAGCAAGGTTTTTCAGGCTGAACCTGGTAATGGACCTCCTGGCCCTGGTGAAAAATTCTTTGGCAATTTTCCATACCCTTACATGAATGGATTGCTACATCTGGGTCACGCCTTCTCACTGTCCAAGCTTGAGTTCGGTGCTGCATACCACAGACTCCATGGCTCGAATGTCCTTTTGCCGTTTGCTTTTCATTGTACTGGGATGCCCATCAAGGCCTCAGCTGATAAATTTGCTAGGGAGATTCAACAGTATGGAAATCCTCCAGTGTTCCCTGCAGCAGAGAATGATTCAAGTGCTCAAGTGGCAGATGATAGCCAGGCTGACCAGGCTGCTCTTGCCCCAGGGCAATTTAAGAGTAAGAATCTAAGGCTGCTGCAAAGACCGGCATGCAGAAGTTCCAGTGGGAGATCATGAAGGACTTTGATCTGTCAGATGAAAAAATCGCCAAATTTCAGGATCCGTCTCACTGGTTGACCCACTTCCCTCCGCTGGCAAAGGAAGATCTTAAGGCTTTTGGCCTGGGTTGTGATTGGAGACGCTCATTCATAACCACTGATATGAATCCTTTCTATGATGCTTTTGTTCGCTGGCAGATGAGGAAGCTAAAGAAAATGGGCAAAGTTGTTAAGGATATGAGGTACACGATCTACTCACCATTGGATGGCCAACCTTGTGCTGATCATGATAGGGCATCAGGTGAAGGTGTGCAGCCACAAGAATCCGTGTTGATTAAAATGATGGTGATTCCACCTTTTCCTCCCAAGTTGAAGGCCTTGGAAGGAAAGGATGTTTATCTGGCAGCTGCTACATTAAGACCTGAGACAATGTATGGGCAAACAAACTGTTGGGTATTGCCTGATTGATTGGGTTGCCATTAAAGTCTCCCCTTTCATTCAATGAAATCATATATGCACTTCCCATGCTCACTATCTTGACAGATAAAGGTACTGGCATTGTGACTAGTGTGCCAAGTGATTCGCCAGATGATTACATGGCACTGCAAGATTTAATTACAAAGCCTGCTTTGAGACAGAAGTATGGGGTCCAAGATGAGTGGGTTCTTCCATTTAATATCATAACCAATAATCAACATACCTGAGTTTGGGGATAAGTCAGCTGAGAAGGTGTGCCTTGATCTTAAGATTAAGAGCCAGAATGACAAGGAGAAGCTTGCTGAAGCAAAAGAATGACATACCTTGAAGGATTTACAGATGGAGTGATGATTGCAGGGGAGTTTGATGGTAGAAAGGTTCAAGAAGTGAAGCCACTGATAAAGAACAAGCTTCTTGGAGAAAGCTCTGCTGTGTTGTATAGTGAGCCTGAGAAGAAAGTCATGTCAAGATCCGGCGATGAGTGTGTCGTTGCTCTTACAGATCAGTGGTACATAACTTATGGTGAAACTGAATGGAAGCAGAAGGCAGTCAAATGTTTGGACAATATGAATACATTCTCAGCTGAAACCCGTAACGGATTCGAACACACGTTGGGCTGGCTGAACCAGTGGGCATGTTCACGCTCTTTTGGCCTAGGTACTCGCATTCCATGGGACGAGCAGTTCCTGGTAGAATCTCTTTCAGATTCAACCCTGTACATGGCTAATTACACCATTGCACATCATCTACAAAATGGCAACATGTATGGAGAAGAAATATCTTCTATCAAGCCTGAAGAAATGACAGATGAAGTATGGGAATATGTGTTCTGTGATGGTCCAGCACCCAATAGCAACATCTCTCGTGCCCTCTTGAGCAAAATGAAGCAAGAGTTCAAGTATTGGTACCCCTTTGATATTCGGGTATCTGGGAAGGACCTTATCCAGAACCATCTGACATTCAGCATCTACAATCATACAGCACTTCTTCCAGAGCATCATTGGCCTCGTGGTTTTCGTTGCAATGGGCATCTTATGCTTAACTCTGAGAAGATGTCCAAGTCCACAGGGAACTTCCTAATTCTTCGGGAGGCTATTGAAGAATATTCCCCGGATGCCACTAGGTTAGCCCTTGCTGATGCTGGCGATGGTATGGATGATGCAAACTTTGTTACCGAAACTGCAAATGCTGCTATTTTGAGGCTTACAAAGGAAATCGCATGGATGGAAGAAGTTATAGCCGCTGAATCTTCTCTGAGAGGAGGTCCTCCCTCTACTTATGCTGACCATGTGTTTGCTAATGAGATCAACATTGCTGTAAAAGAAACTGAGAAGAGCTACAACGCCTTCATGTTCAGAGATGCCCTGAAGTCTGGTTTCTATGACCTGCAACTGGCTAGAGATGAGTACAGACTCTCTTGTGGAGCGGCGGGCATGAACCGTGAGTTGTTGGGGCGGTTTATGGAAATCCAGACCATGCTTATCACCCCGATCTGTCCGCACTATGCTGAGCATGTGTGGCAAAAGATCCTGAAGAAGGAAGGTTTTGCAATAAAAGCTGGCTGGCCAGTTGCAGGTACCCCGGATCCTACTCTAAGAAGTGCGAACAAATATTTACAGGACTCCATTGTTTTAATGAGGAAGTTGCTTCAGAAGCAAGAGTCTGGTTCCAAGAAACCCAAGAAGGGAGCTGCACCTCCTCCATCAGCAGAAAACAAGCTCGCCGTTGGTCTGATATATGTCAACGAGCACTATGATGGATGGAAAGAGCAATGTTTGAGGGTGCTTCAATCAAATTTTGATAGCCAAGCACACTCCTTTGCCCCGGACGCGGAGATTAACGAAGCATTGAGGAACTGCTTCATCGACCGCGAAACAAATTTCAAACTAGTACAGAAGCTCTGCATGCCTTTCATCAGGTTCAAGAAAGATGAAGCAAGGGACGTTGGTCCCCAGGCTTTAAATTTGAAGCTTCCTTTTGGTGAAATAAATGTGCTTGAGGAGAACCTGGAGCTGATCAGAAGGCAGTTGGGTCTTGAGCATGTTGAGGTCCTGTCGGCATTTGATGGAGCTGCTCGTGCCAAAGCTGGAAAGCATGCTTCTGTGCTGGACAAGAATCCGCCTTCCCCTGGTGAGCCGGTTGCAATATTCATGAGCAAGCATGAGTTTGAAGCCCAGAATTAAGCTCAGATTAATCTTGTCACAGAACTTTGTTGAGGTACTTGATTTTTGTCTACTTCTCACCTAAAAAGCATGGACACGGCCAATGTTGCCGAATCCCCGTGCTGACACGGCTGGACACGGTGACACGGCTGTATACGGCAGAAATCGCGTGTCCCCCTGTATTTCCCGTATTACGAATTAAAAAAAAGAAAAAAAAAGGGCCGACACGGCTGGGACACGTTGGGGACACGTGGGGGACTCGGTCGGCCCAACTATGCTTCGGCCCAACCCATCAGGGGCGCACAAAAGAGACCTCCTCGACCAGTTTGACGCCACAAAATAGGGTTTCCCTTTCCCATCTCCTGGACTCGCAGCCGCCGCCACCTCCTGGACTCGCCGCCGCCGCCGCAGTATGGAGTCGCCGCCGGCGCCTGGATCTGACCGCCGCCGTCCCCCAAGTGCAGCAGCATCTCCTTCCAACGGCAACCAAGCTGGGGCAGGTAACCTAGGCCTCTTTCATCTATTTGCCTCGATTTATTGTTGAGCTGCTGGCCTGCTGCTGCTTGCTTCCCCTGTTAGCCATGCCCTTGCTGTTTCTGCTCGCCAAGTGCTTCCCTATGTTGTTCATGTGCTGCTGCTGCTTGCTTATTCCTGCTGTTGTTGTTGATTGAATGCTTGGTGCTTCATGCCCTTGCTGTTGCTGCTCGCTAGCTGCTGTCCTTGCTATTCATGTGCTGCTGCTTGCTTATTGCTGATGTTGATTCACTTGATTTAATGCTATTGTTTGGTGCTTCATGTTAGGGAACATTGCATCTGGGAGCGGCGCCACTGCTGGTAGCCAATCATCAGTGAGTGAGAGTGAGGGAGGACAGGCTGCTGGACCTGGTGCGGTGGATCCGAAATATCCTCTCTGGGCTTATGTTCAGAGAGTTGTCACTGAACCCGGTACTGCTTAGACTGGTAGCCGTGGAGGAAACATCAAATTCATTTGCAATTTCTGTCACAAAACTTATCCAGGCACCTATTCAAGAGTGAAGGCTCATCTGCTTCAGATCAAAAAGAAGGATGTAGCAACTTGTGACAAAATTACACTCCCTGCATTTGAACAGCTTTGCAAGGAGGATAGGGCAGCCAATGAACTCATTGAACATGGTATAACTAGGCATACACTTCCTTTGCCTCCCTATGTGGATTCTGGTCCATCAAGAAAGAGAAAGCAAACAGCTATTGGAGATAGTTTTAATGCTGAGGTCCGACAACAAGCTGATGCTCATATTGCTAGGATGTTTTTCACTGCAGGTGTGTAGTTTTGCATCTACAAAGCACCCCTGGATCACTCTCTACTCTCTAGGCTTATGTTCCATATTGCATCACAATCTGTTCTTTTTATTCAAGCATTGTTAATTTTGCTTACTTTGTTTGTTGCTCGGTTGTTCCATATTGTAGGACTTCCATTCAATCTTGCAAGGAACCCTAACTTTCGGGCAGCCATCAGTTTTGTTGCGAACAATAGCTTGGGTGGGTATGTGCCTCCTGGATACAATTCCTTGAGGACAACTCTTCTTGACCAAGAGAAGAAGCACATTCAAAGGAGCCTAGAACCCATCAAGTCTACATGGCCTTACAAAGGGGTCACTATTGCAACTGATGGGTGGTCTGATCCTCAAAGGCGACCAATTTTAAACTTCATGGCTGTGACGGAAGGTGGTCCGATGTTCCTAAAGGCAATTGCCACTGAGGGAGAGGTAAAATTGTAGTACTTGCCTAATTTTTTTTGTCTTTTGGTCCTATTTGTTGCATATATTGCTTGCTGATTTGTTGACTTGTCTTCTATTCAACCCTTCATTTGTAGATAAAAAGCAAGGAATATATCTTTGAGAAGATAAAGGAAGTGATTGAGGAGGTTGGAGTGGAGAATGTGGTTCAAGTGGTCACCGACAATGCGGCAAATTGCAAAGCTGCTGGTTTGATGATTGCAGCAAAATACAAGAACATCTTTTGGACTCCTTGCATTGTTCACACTCTGAATCTTGCATTGAAGAATATATGTGATCCGAAGAACAATGAAGGGAACAATTTCTATCTTTGGTTTATCAAAGAGGTCGCTGATGATGCTTCTTTCATCAAGAACTTTATCATGAACCATGGCATGAGGCTGTCTATGTTCAATGAGTTCAGCAAGCTAAAGTTCCTTCAGATTGCAGAAACTAGATTCGCAAGTGTTGTGATTATGCTCAAGAGGCTTCTTTTAATCAAGGATGCACTTGTTCAAATGGTTGTTCATCCAAATTGGTCTGCTTATAGGGATGATGATATAGCTAAAGCTCAAAAGGTGAAGGAGCTTGTTCTAAATGATCTGTGGTGGGATAAGATTGAATACATCGTTTCTTTCACCGACCCTATTTATGCAATGATAAGGTTGGCCGACACGGACAAGCCATGTCTCCACTTGATCTATGAAATGTGGGATTCCATGATAGAGAAGGTATATATATGATTCTTGCATCTTTCATTAGCATCATTTGATCATTGTTGACATGTGCAACATGCTGATTTTATTTGTTGTCTTGTTCATAGGTCAAAATACCTATCTATCGGTTTGAAGGGAAGGAGCATCATGAAGAATGTATCTTGTATGACATCATTAAAGAGATCCTTGTTGCCCGTTGGACCAAGAGCAATACCCCCCTACATTGTTTGGCTCACTCACTCAATCCAAGGTATAATCTGAACCAAAGTAGCACACTAGCACATACATATACATGTTGTTTGTCATTTCAAGTTCTTAATGTTCAAGTGCTTGCTGATTTTATTTAGTTCATAACTTCATATCATAGGTATTATAGTCCAAGTTGGATCAATGAAGTCCCTGGCCGTATCAGCCCCAATGATGATAGTGAAGTTACTGAAATGAGGAACAAATGTTTTCGAAAGTTCTATCCAGATCAAGAAGACTTCAAGACTATCAAGAAAGAATTTGCTGATTTTGCTCTGTTCATGAATGCCTTTGAAAATCCAGATTCTATTGATGATAGAGCTGACTTTGAACCTAAGCAATGGTGGGGCACTCATGGAGTAAGCACAAGGCTGTTAAAAAATTTAGCCTTGAAGGTACTTGGTCAGCCAGCATCTTCCTCTTGTTGCGAGAGGAACTGGAGTACGTACGGCTTCATCCATAGTGCTGCAAGAAACAAGCTTACTCCTGCTCGAGCTGCTGATTTGGTGTTCACACACAACAACCACCGCTTGCTTTCAAGGAATTCTCAAGCATATCTAACTGGTCCAAGCAGAATGTGGGACATTGGGGGAGATGGAGTTGAGAGTTTTGGTGGTGTGGGCATGCTTGAAGGTGCAGATCTTTCACTTGATGAACCAGCTTTGGAGGAGGAGATAATAGATTCTCTCACTTGAGTCTCTATCCATCAAGCTTCAGCCATCAGCCTAGAAGCTTATTTAATTTATGTTTCTACCATTTATGTAATGCACTCTTGAATTGTTAGACTATGGCCATTTGAACTGTTTGCTATGTGGCCACCTGAGCCTTGTAAGCTCCTATCTGTTATGCTTTTAGTGGACCATTTGATGTTGTGAACTTCTGATGTAGTCAATTTGTCATGGTCTGGTTCTTTGGTTTGATGTAGTGAATTTGTCATGCTATTGGGAGCTACCATTGCAGATTGGGTAAGCAAACTTCTTTGCTGTTTGTCAAGTACCACTTTAGATTATTATGAATTTATGATTATGTCCAGACTGATACTATCATACTAATACTGGACTATTGTTTGATGTCTTTTGCAAGTTGCAATGATGGTCTGGATCAATCAAGCACTTGAAAATTGAAATAGGAGGCAACCAGACAACAAATGGGGCAGTATCTCTTTCTTTTTGTTGTCTTTAACTCTATATTACATGTCATATTTATTTTTATTTTTATATATACTTGCCGTGTCCCCGATGGGCTGTTTTTAGAAAATGCCGTATCCCATGTCCCCGTATGCGTGTCGCCGTGTCCGTGTCCCCGTATCCGTGCTTTTTAGCTTCTCACTGCATATTAGTGGTCTTCTACCATCTCTTGCTTTTTATGTAGGAGACTACAACTGGCTCCTTTTATTCTTCACCTTTAGATTCAGTGGTAGTTTTTGTGCCTGGGGAAATAGTTTTTAGCAAAAAATTATCATGATGGTGTCAGGTAAAGCATGCTGGTATATTGTTCCATTGTGCAGCATATTCGTCATTGTTGTAGTCTTGCAGAAAGAATTAGTGAAGCAGACTGGCCTATGAAATGTTTGCAGCTGTTGACAAATGTAAACCCGTTTCCCTTTTACGAGATGAATCTTGACTTTGACATCCTAATGATCTTTGTTCCTCTCTTGGTTGTTGTGCTACAGGTGTTTTGAAAGGCGTATCGACTGGTTGTTCCTCCTGTTTATTCTAACACGAGGCACCTATTGGGAACATGGAAAGGAGCGTTTTCTCCAGCTTGACTGCAGATGATTGAGAATTAACTTGGTATCCTCCAAGCTTTTGCCAATTTTGAGATGGCAAGTACAGAATACAAGGAGTATTCTGCTTTTTACAGCAATGTCTAGTTTGTTTACTTACCAAAGTTGTGACATATTCCTGGCACTTATCACATACTCCATGATATATTGTTTGTGCTGAAATGTTCAGTGAGCATAGTATGCTGTTATGCTGTCAGTTATTTAGATGTGTCATTGTCGATGTGGAATCTATTATTTCTCAGATATGTCATGCAAATGATGACCCTGTTTCAAACGCGGACTTGCATTACGTTTACATATCAGAGTGTCTATCAGTCTGTCCTGGAAACAGAGGGAACTACTGTTAGTCGGCTTTCTAGTGGCACTGATTATCCATCCATCCTACAGTTGGCTTGCTTCCTGGAAGAAAACTAAAACTTTCAGAGCAATTGTTAGCCCTTTTGGTGTGGTCTGCCATTAGATTCTCTTGTGGTATTTTCCCTGTGCTATTCACCGGGTTTTTTTTGCGTCCGATCCGTGCCGTTGCGTCCGATCTTGTGGTAAACAACGTTGAAAAGCAAGGGAGTAAATTGAACGAAATGAAGAGCAATCCAGAATCCTATTTTGTATACTACTCCCTCCGTCTGGAATTACTTGTCGCAAAAATGAATCAAAATGGATGTATCTAGAACTAAAATACATCTATGTACATCTATTTCTCTGACAAGTATTTCCGGACGGAGGGGGTATAAGAAAAGGGCACTGAAAACTTGGAAACGGAAGATGTTGTACTCCCTCCGTCCCATAATGTAAGACGTTTTTTTAAAAACGTCTTACATTATGGGACGGAGGGAGTAACTGATATGGGTAGTCACACATTAGGCAAAATGGTGTAGTGGTTGGGCCAGGTAGCTTCTTCTTTTGAACAGCATTTCATTCTGTTTTGGATGCTTTCTACTATGTTTCAAGTGATCAAAGAAGAGTTTATTTCCCACTACTCATATCACATCTGATGTGTTGATGCAAGCTGACTAAATCAATAAGATGGTATTCGTATTTGATTAGACAAGATGATATTCTTCTTTATTTCGGAGCACAACAATCCAGATATCTATCTTATAGCTTATCCTTCCTATTATGTATGTATTACGGTCATGTCAAGTCAATAGTCTGTCTGCCCTACAACCGGTCTTGAATGGCTTCAGTGAATTGTTTGCCAAGCCTAGAGAGTGACCTCCTAGGAGGACAATAGACCACAAAATACCCTTGCTACCAGGCACTAAACCTGTCAATTATTAGAGAAGGGACAAAGTTCAAGATAAAACCATCTTGCCTGTTTGGTGGAGAGAGTACCAGGTATTCCCATGGTTAAAGATTCAAGTCTTAGTGGCAAAGGGGGACAGCTTGCCTGCAACACTTTACGGCCCACAGCTTGTGTTCTTCGGTATTAATTCGGTTTCTGTTTGTTTGGCTTGTCTCGTGCACCACCTGAATTGAATCATAGGAATGGGACTTTGGTAATCCAGTGATGATAATGGACCATACTATATAGCCTGCTTACGTTCAGAGGCATTGCCTGGGAACCTGCCGAATATACGTCTGTTCTGGCCAAGCGTTTCGGTGGCAGGTCGAACACCAAGGACCAACCAACCATTTACGTGCCGTTCCTGTTCCTCAGTTCGTCAATGATGCTCAACCATTGCAACCCACGGGTGGCTGTTGTAGAGTTTAATTCCAACGACGCTTATCATGACGTTGCATTGTTTGGCTAAAGAAAGACGGTCCATGTTTGGTTTTTACGATCAAACAAGTCGCTCGCCATACTTTACAAGTAGATATTACTATTACATACACGCATGTACGTAGATATTTTCACCCGATATTACATACGCACATTGCTTGCATGTGCATACGAGTCGTTGGGAGTAAACTCTGGAATACAAACTGGAGCGTCCTTCTCCTCGTAGTCCATGACACCTGAGCATGCCCATTCTTAACAAGGCCAATAGCTGCTAGCAAAACTGGAAGAAACAAGAGACTAGTATGTATGTCGACTTACTCCAGAAACCAGTTTGGTTTCTGAAGCTCGCTTCTTCTGAGTCATGACCATAAGTAAGCGAGGACACAACGAAACATCCATCAATGGATGAAAACGACATTGGTTATCACAACATAGACAGACACCGTTAACACCGTGATGTTTCTAGACAAAATTCCGGAGGACGATGAGAGCTACAAATCACCCTAGAATTAGTACAACTGTACAAGTATCATCATTTTTCGAAAATATAAGTATGCTTTCTCCAGAAGTCAGGCCCCATGTCTACGTGGGTCACTGCCACATCCCACCCATCTCTTGCGACATCGCCGCTCACTTTCACCTCTGCAAATGTTCCCACCTGCAGCCATTTGCACAGTAAGCCGTTAGCAAATAAACTGGGACGTAATCTGACAATCATCTTCTGCTCCAACGCAAAAAGAAATAAGGAAAAACTTGTGTTCATATGATAGCAGCACTTCCACCTAATCAATTAGAGTGATACATGCATGGTTTATAAATTTGGGTGACTTGTAGCCTTTTTAGACAATCTCACTTTATTATTACTTTATTCATGCAGATGCCATGGTTTAAGAAGTTGCTAATGATCAGCTGGAAAATGTATCCACAAATATCTCATACAGTTCTTTTGTAGGCGACATGGACTTGTTTTTTACAAACTGCGGATAAGGGCCGACATGCCAGAACATTTCTTCAGTTATAGTTATACTAAAATTACTTTGATCGTCAAGCATCGCTATACTGTCATTTCGGTTTGCTTAATAGCAATGGCAGCACAAACAACATTATTGTTGAAAATAATTCATGAATGATGCACAAGATACCTTTTGATGGTAAGTACATGAACCCTTTCGGAACATAGCGGGTTCATTGTTGTAGTTCATTTGAAATCGTTGAAAAAGCAACTCGTTCTTATCCTTTGATAATGTTCCCTTCAGAGAATATTAAAGAGTTAGAGAGTACAGATAACTATAGAATTAATTAGGAGAATTGAGAAAACATTTAAATGATGAAAGAAGACCTTTAGTATTTCATTAGCTTTGTTTTTGTCTTCTCCAGATTTCACTAACATCCAAAAGCATGTATTGTATTGGTTCCTGTTGTGACCTGCAAATTAGCGTGTATAACTAGTCAGCTCATTTTCTTCTTATGGTTTGTTCTAACTACTAGAAGAGTCAACCCCCTGCAACAGGGCATCGTCAAAGAAAAAGATACTTGGGCACTGATAAGTATTCATCACATCATAGAGCTATACAAACGCCAAATTTAATGCATTCAAACTGCTGCAGACAACATATGAATTCACATATTTCATGCTGAACTACCATCGACAAGTTCATTGACATTTTCGGTTAGTTAAAGATATGCTATGTTAGGAGGAATAACTCGCATTCTGTTTGCCTCCAGGACAAATAATCACAAACGATCTTTGGTTTTGGGTAATAGAGAACTTCTGCTTCGAACTGAGGTGGGCGCGCTAATTCTTTACTGGGGAAATATTCTTTCCACTTCATCATGTAAAAGGAAGTGAAACATGATGAACATGAAGAAAGGAGTAATCTGCAAAAGAAGTTGAATAATTTATCAAAGACTTGACCAGTTGAAAAGCACACACTGCAGGAATTCTGAGACTAGTAACTACCTCTCATTTCTCTGGTACAATTCGGTGTTCTCCTGGAACACAAAGCTGCAACAATAAATAAATAAATTAAAATGATCATTTGCAACAAATTTTCAGGTTTTCCATCAAACAAACCAAAAAATACCAGTCTAAATTGAAGTGCATCATATTTAAGCTTTTTTGTTGGATGGTTCACTTTGCTTACAGTTTTAACATGATCCTTATATTGCCAATGTATTCAATTCAAATCACTTCTGCTGATAGGAGGAGGAAGAATTGTGTGCTATGTGGAAAGAAATATTCTTGTTTTATCTGTATTTTTCATAGTTCTCTCCATGCAAAAACAGATATGTTGCACTGGCATGTCATACCTGTACTCGTTGCTAAAACCATAACCAAAGATAATATCAGGGAATTGCTCCATCATCAAAGAAGCAGAAGCGTTCATCAAACTTAAAGCAGTCTCATCATTTGGCTTGTCAAATGAATGGATCAGCGAGAATCTAGGGTAAAAAGATTGAATTCTCCTTGTTAATAAGACAACATAAGTATCTAAATGTATTGCCGCATGTATTTAAATAAGAAAACAGGAAACTAGGGGTCCTCACTGGTCAAATTGGCAGGTGCTGATATGAACAACGATCCAATTACAACATGGAAGCCTACGGATGTCGTCGAACTTCTTCACATACTCATATCTATATTTTTCTTTTTCCCCGACACACAGTTAGACTGATGCTGTATATATCCAAAGTTGACAGGAGCTTTAGGTACGCTTCCAGTCCAACTAAACAAAAGTTGACAGGAGCTGGACTGGAAGCATACTTATTATAACTAGAATGATTCAACTAACCTTCTCGAAGAATGTATTGATGTTTTTCCCAAAACTCAAGTCCTATGATATCTAAATTTGACACTGTAATTGCCAGCCGGATTCTTTTTATGGGATTCCCGTAGTCGTCTGTTTTCACCTTTGTTTCTACCTACAGAAACATGTAGAACCTTAATATTAGTCAACAATCAGGCCCACAAAAGAAATGCAGTATATGGTCGGCACACTTGATTGGTCATCAACCTTCGATCAATATCAGATAAGGAAATGGCATTAAATGGCAACTAAGTTGCTTCAATTATCCATAGAAACTAAAGTACAGTAAGAATGTTTATATATAAAACAAACCAAAAGAGAAGTCGGAAATGCTAGAAATATGTCCGGCACAAAATATGACTAGAAGCTATCATGGTCATTTGTATGTATCATGCAAATAATGTTTTTGCGTGATGTAAATACTTCACTGAGAATGAGCAGGAACATCAACAATAATGAACTTTTGAATGCTTGACAGCATTACCTTATCTCGATAAACACTGGATCCTTTCCGGAACATAGCCGGTTCCTCCTCATAGTTGACTAGGAACTGTTGAGAAAGCAACTCATTCTTGTCCTTAGAAAATGTTCCCTACAAGAAAATAGACGGTTAAAAAAATGATTTATACAAATGATACAAAAGACACCTCTAACCCTACATAATTTAGATGACCTTCAATGTCTGTTGTGCCTCTTTTTCAGTTTTTCCGGACTTCACCAACATCCAGAAGCATGTATTATAATGATTATTTATATGACCTGAAAGGGACACACAAAATTAAATATGCTAATCTTCACCCATGAATTAAAACTAGATAACACCCCGCGCGTTGTTGCGGAAAGTTATAGAATGAAATTAGAATATATGAGAATAATACCGCACCAAATTTTCGCCATAAGAATGGTAGCAAACCTAGAGGTAAATAGAGGGTGGATGCATGTTATATTGCCTTGTGACATTCAAGTTCAATTATTTGTTGCTGAACAAATAAAAAAAAACTGATGATGTGGAGCGCTTGCATGTGCTTTGCTATGTGGAGGGCTTACATGTGGTGGGAAGTGGAAAGTGGGAAGTAGAAGGGTTGCATGGGCTTGATGATGTGGATGGCTTGCATGTGCATTTAAATGGGATCACTTACTTAAGTAGCGAAGCAACCGGACATAGAAATCTCACTGAAGTGACACATACATACAGCATACTTCTTATGTTTAGTTAATTAATGTTGCTGAAGCTTCATAGTTTCGGCAACTTTTGGTAAATAACATACATGACATGGTTTTATTGTTTTTGAGTGGAAACATGATTTTATTGTAGAGAGCATCAACACACACAATTGCACAATATAAGAATCTGATTATTTGTACTAGGAAAATGTTAACTGTAGTTTAAGAAGCTTACAATCCACTTGCCTCCATGCCAAATAATCATGAATGGTTTTCATATTTGGATAGCATACCACTCGCCCATCAAAATAGGGGGCCTCCCTCAAATCTTTATTAGGAAAGAAATCTTTCCACTTCATCACGTACACAGATGTGAAGTAAGAAACACATAAAGACAGAATTTTGCTGCACGTATTGGTAGAGTCAATAACATGATGAGTTTTTATAATAGAATAGTTCAAACCGTTTTGGGCATGGCAGTATCCTAATAGTGAAGGAGTGAACAGATCAAATAAGGTAGGTACCTTTCTCGCCTTTGATAGAATTCTGTTCCCTCTCTGAAAACAAAACTGCAAAGCAAACAGAAATATAACAAACATAGATTATTATCCGAAGAATGGACAGAACTCTTTCGAAAAGGAAGAATGGGACTCGTGCAATTCAAAAAAGATACTGAATTCACAACGGTATTTGCATATAACTTTTTTGGCACCAAATCTGCATACAATTTTGTAATTCTAACTTCATAAGATGTTATACCTGTACTCATCGCTAACACCATAAGCAAACACTATATCAGGGAACTTCTCGAGCATAGAGGTGGCACAAGCATTCATCAATCTTAAAGCATTCTCATCATTTGGTTTCTCAAAGGCATGTATCTTCGAGAATCTAACAAAAAGAAAACTGAAATTAGTGGACACTGGGAAAAACAACAAAGGTAAATATTTCTAATCTAGAACAACAGTGATTCCCATATTTGCATTCTATAATAGAGCATCTTCTTTGCATGTTTCCCATATGTTTATCATCACAACAACTGAAGCAAAAGATATTGGTGCATGATCTAGACTAAAGAATTAAGATGGGAAGATGGCTGATGGAGTTGCTTAACCACTAGTGACCATGTCAGTGTACAGCTAGGAAGCGAGCAAAGTAAAACGAGAGCAATCAGTCAAGGTTTAGAGACTATCCGCTATTATAGAAAGCACCAATCACTTAACAGGGTGGGGGGATTAAGAAACGTACATATAAACTGGTTTCCTATTGCCCTTTTAGGGGGAAGAGATAAACTATACCTGTGGAAATGGCAGCCGTCGATGCGGACAACAATCCAGTTGGAGGCCGGGAGGCGGCGGTCTAACTCGAACTCCCTCTTCACATACTCATACTCACTATTGGCCATCACCTGACGCTAGAAGAAACGTGTACTTGGAGCTGCACCTACAAAAAATCATAGTAAAAGTGGCGGTATAGATTTTAGAACTTGAGCGAAATCTGCATTGGGTTGCCCGTTTTTGTACATTTGCTATCGTAAACAAGCTAACTGCCCTGTGACATTGTGAAAGTGGCATATGTGCTATGTTTCATTCTAACAGAGCAACATGGTTGACCATGACGAAATAAACATATTTCGCTTTCCCTGAAAACATGACAGAAAAGGAAAACTTCCTCTCCTCCAGCATCAAAATTCATCGATTGCTTGAGAGTCATGTCCACTGAGAACGACAGGAAAGTGAGACATCGCAGACAGGAGTTGCACGCTCGGAACTCACAAGTAAAATGAGAGCAGGCGGCCACCCATCCTACCGAGAGTAAAGTTGATAACTGTCAAACACCCATCCTACCGACACAGGAAGTTAAAAGTAAACATGGAGACATTGACGAATTGACACTGCGAATCAGCATTAGGACATTACATGTCTTTACTCTTTCCGTTTGAATGCTGAGCATTGAACTTCCGTTACTCCGTTATTGGTTTCAGTAGTCGTAAGAGCGTATGGAAAAATAACAGGACATTGCAACTTAGCATGTAGACGTACCGAACCGTGTCAACTTTGCCGGGGCAGTGGAGGCCGGCGGCCGGTCTAGAGCGCTTCGAATCTGGAGTCAGTGTTTATGCCGGTCACTGACCAAGGGTCTTGGATCGATTCAGAGAGAGGCAATAATAGCTACTGCGGGAGGGCGAAGCACGCTGACAACCACTGCAGAGAAGCCGCGACGGGCGCGCGCCGGTACGCAGGCAGCCGAAGGAAGTGGGGAGGCCAGCGGCGGTGGTCGGCCGTGTCAAGACAGGATCCTACTATCTGAACTTGCTGCAGTTTATCTGAATCCCAGAAACAAGTGAGAAGACGTAGTTGCTAAAGCCGCCTCCACTTATCAGACAGCCTGGAGATATATAAAACGGGCCATGAGCTGGGCCTTCGTTTCAGATGCCCATGCTAGTAGTGTGGTGGTCAAAGCGAAGGGACAGAGAGACCGCGTCAATTCGGCCTGGCTGCTCCGTGCTCTCTCTCTCCCTCCGCGTGTGGTGGTCAAAGCCGAACTACTAGTGTGGGCACATGAAACGAAGGCCCAACCCACGGCCCGTTTCATATATCTCCAGACCGTCTGATAAGTGGAAGCGGCTTTAGCAACTACGCCTTCTCCCCTGTTTCTGAGATTCAGATAGACTGCAGAAAGTTTAGATAGTGGGGTCCTGTCCTGACATTGCCGATCACCGCCGCCGGCCTCCCCGCTTCCTTCGGCTGCCTGCATACCGACGTGCGCCGGCACGGCTTCTCTGCAGCGGTTACCAGCGTGCTCCGCCCTTCCGCATCAGCTATTACTGCCTCTCTCTGAATAGATCCAAGACCCTCGGTCAGTGACTGGCACAAACACTGACTCCAGATTCGAAGCGCTCTAGACCAGCCGCCGGCCTCCACTGCCCCGGCAAGGTTGACACGGTTCGGTACGTCTACGATAGCAAATGTACAAAACCGGCAACCCAATGCAGATTTCGCTCAAGTTCTAAAATCTATACCACCACTTTTACTGTAATAGATAAAACATGCATAGATTAACATATGAAACCATACATCATAAGGAGTACCGCCTGGAAGACGGTAGGCCTAACCCTTCAGTAAAAATTACGAAATAAACACAAGATCTACACGCAAAATTCCTACGAATTCGCTAAAGATTCACCAATCTAATAACGCAAATAGATAAGCTTATACATCAAGCCAGAGACTCAACAAAGGGCAGCACCATATTTTCTTCATCAAAGAGATGCCAGCGAGCAAATAGGTTCATGCACATCTAGATTATCAATTATCTCACGGATCCCCATAACTGTTGGCCATGCTTATCATCTAAGAAAAGAAACCTATCTTCGGGTTAAAACAAATCTACAACCCTAGGCCTATTAGCTATCAGGAGCGACAGATCAGGCAGTACGCACGTCCAGATATTTTTTTTTTTACATGGCACACAAGCTACTTGGGCGAATCTATGAGCAGGAACTGAAGAACTATAGTACATAAAACATGCATAGATTTAAACATGAGACCATTCATCCTGAACACGAACACATCTACCCATTCAATACAGATTAGCACACGCAAAATCCCTACGAATTCGCTAAAGCTTCACCGATCTAATCACAGATCGGAGCCAAACTCCACAGTACTACACGGCCAACTATCGCGGAGCACCACAGAAACGTAGATCTGGACGATAAAGGGAGAGGGGAAGCAATCGCAGTACCTTGAGGCGGTGGGGAAGGAGGATTCGACGAGCCTCGGGTCGATTGGAAACGAGATTGGCTGGGGATTTGTTGGTTCCATTCCTGGTAGCGGTGGACGGGGCGGGTGGGGGAAGAATCCCGGGCCGTCACGGTTCAGTGGCGGAGACAGCCCCCCCCCCCCAACATCAGTGATCTACTACTAATTTGCTTATGAACATTACATGTTTAGTGATCATTTGCTGCTAAAAGCTCATTTTTTTCAGTGTTTGGCCCTCCCCAATATGTTTTAACATCATTTGGCTCCCCTAATCAAATTTTTTTGGCTCCGCCACTGGTGGTACGTTTCGTGCTCGTCTCCGCCACGCGATCTCCGCGGAGGGTTCGAGAAAGGACGACCGTCTACCTCGAGTTTGCTTGGTGGCCGTTAGCCGCCCCGCTCACGCCGTTAGATGGATCGTTTTGTCTGTGTCGCGGGCGCGTATGGCCCGCTGGGCTGGTCTGTGCAGATGTGATAATGGTAAGTTGATTATTCTTAAAAAAAAAAGCGTGGCTATCTCACGCGCGCGCGTTGACACGCTCGGTTTCCGACAACCTATGTTCCCGCTTTTTTTTTCGAACTAAAGAGCTTACATTAATCAAACTGCAGGATTACAAAAGTTTTCCACATGCAAAGCTAAGAATCTAGGAACATAGTTGACCCAGATGCATCTTCTTCTTGATTCACTAGCTTGCTTCGATGTAAGATGGGCAGCAATATTAGCTTCCCTCCGAACGAAGTAGACATTAAATGTGAAAAGAATCCTGCTTAGCTCATGTATTTCTTTGAGAATATTGGCAATCTCTGATTGATTCTGTGCCCGTGTCTTCCATAGTTTGAAAACTTCATGTGCATTAGTTTCAACATCATTTAGTCCCAAATTACAGGCAAGTTGTACTCCATCCCGAACCGCCAACGCCTCCATAATAAGAGAATTAGCTGCAGTCTTGTACCAGACAGCTTGCGCTCGAATTAACTTGCATGTATGGTCCCGAACGAATACGCCAGTAGCTCCCTGATTGAATTTCTCACTGAAGCTTGCATCAGTGTTAATCTTCATAATTCCCTGCTCTGGAGGAATCCATTTGATTTCTTTTTTCTCCGGTCGCACCGACTTCTCCTTCCCTGAAATGTATAAGTCAACAACAGTATCAATTGTCCACTTAACAGATTGTGTAACCGATCTTCCTCTATCCCTGTTGGGGATGTTCCCCACGGTTAAGACCCCGCCATAGCATGACCCGGCAAAGAGCTTGGGGCCCTATGGGTCATTCCATTTTTCGGGTCACGGCAAGACAACAAGAAGGGCCAAAGGCCCAGAGCGAGACCCAGCAGGAGGCCGGCTCTCAGAGGAACCCAATGGGCCGACTCGCGCAGAGGTCCAGAAGGGAGGTCTTCCTGACTTGGAGAAAAAGACTAATGAGAGTTAGAGTAGGATACGGGTTAAGAGTACGACCCGAAATCTTCTGTAAACCTAGGGACTCAACCTATTATATAAAGGGGAGTTCCTAGGACCCAAAGGACTAGGTTGCAATCTCTCGAGAGCTAGGTTAGCGAATCCGCACCCTTGTAATCGAGATCCACAGCAATATCAATCAAGCAGGAGTAGGCTTTTACCTCCATCGTGAGGGGCCGAACCTGGGTAAACTTGCGTCCCTCGTTTCCGATCAACCCCGTTCAAGCTTCCACCTAGTTGCGATGGCCTCACCACTAAGTCCTTTCACGAGGGCATCTGCCGTGATAAAACCATGACAGTTGGCGCCCACCGTGGGGCCAGCGCACGGTGGAGTTGAGTTCTTGGAGGGAGCTCTTCCAGGGATCGAGAGGTACGCGATCGGCCGGATGACGAAGAGCCGGCGCGGGAAGCTCTACATCGACGACGCGGGATGGGGCCTCGAGGCCGACTCGATCGAGTCCGGATACCGGGTCCCCTTCGGCAAGATTCATGTCTTCATCGGCATCATCGGCGAGTCGGGACCAGAGCCGGATGACGCCATCGACTTCATCAAGACTGCACGTCGTACGCAATCTGGCTAGGCAAGACCCGGCCGGACTCATGCTTTCGTCGGCTTCACGCAAGGAGTGGACCTGGCGAACAATTCCATGTCTGGTGGTGACACGCTCGTCTACTCTAATGGCGAGTCGTCGGTTGGAGATACTGAGTCAATTCTTCCTCTGTTTGATGAGAAGCTGGGAGGTTACTCTGATGATGAGGTTTTCCCAGAATCTTGTGAGCCGACTCGGTACGCGGCAGTTTATATGGCAGGGAACCAGAATCAACCTCGTTATGATGAGAACGGACACTTGGTCACAGATCCATCCACAACTGATGTTGCGCCGGGTCAGAACCTCACAACCGCTAGAGCCACCGCAACCGCCTCTGCTCTAGCTGGCTCTCAAAAAACAGGGGCGCAGGCACTTTCCGAGATGATGGCTACCCTTGGAACGCTCCTGGCAGAGCCGGTGACTCCTGAGAACGCAGATGCGCGCAATGCGGAGATTGCGAAGTGCCGTGAGCAGTTGACCAAGATTCAGGAGGATATCAACGCAGAGAACGCACGTGTGGCGGAGACACACGCCCATATCCTCAGCGAAACTAGGCGTTTGGAGGCAGAAGCAATTCATCTCAGTTTTCGTCAGAACGAGTCAGAGGCAGTGCACCGGAGGAGGCATCAAAGCCGGCTTCTAGCGAGTATTGAGCCGGCACGGCTGTTCGATACACCGCGTGACTTGCTCACTCCAATGAACCAGGGGGCTGGCACTGGATCACCAGGCGTAATACCTGTTGAAAGGAATCGATATGGTTGACTAGAGGGGGGGTGAATAGGCAACTACCAATTTTTAGCTTTTCTTAACAATTTAGGTTTAGCAACAAAATAGGTTGTCTAGATGTGCAACTAGGTGAGCAACCTATATGATGCTAACAACAACAACAACAAGCAAGCAAGCAAGCAATGCAACACAACAATATCTTGCACAAAGTAAAGGAAAGAAATAACCACAAGTGGAGTCGGTGAAGACGAGGATGTGTTGCCGAAGTTCCTTCCCTTTGAGAGGAAGTACGTCTCCGTTGGAGCGGTGTGGAGGCACAATGCTCCCCAAGAAGCCACTAGGGCCACCGTATTCTCCTCACGCCCTCGCACAATGCAAGATGCCGTGATTCCACTAGTGGTGCCCTTGAAGGCGGCGACCGGACCTTTACAAACAAGGTTGGGGCTCTCTCCACAACCGAATTGGAGGCTCCCAACATCACCACGGAGCTTCACCACAATGGATTGTGGCTCTGAGGTGACCTCTTCCATCTAGGGTGCTCAAACACCCAAGAGTAACAAGATCCGCAAGGGATTAGTGGGGGAATCAAATTTCTCTTGGTGGAAGTGTAGATCGGGGCCTCTCACCCAAACCCTAGAAGATCAACCAAAGTTATCGGCTAGGGAGAGAGATCGGACGAAAATGGAGCTTGAAGCAACAATGGAGTTTGGGGAAGAAAGAGGCAAGTCTTCTTGGAGAAGAAGACCCCCTTTATATAGTGGGGACAAATCCAACCGTTATGCAGTCCGCAGCCCGCACAGGAGCGGTACTACCGCCCAGGCAGTAGTCCCGAAGTGTACAGCGTAAATGCCACAGGGGCACGAGCCGGTAGTGCCACCGGAGCAGTACTACCGCTCGCCCCAGCGGTACTATCGCTGGGGTTACAGTACACCGGCTACGAGAACAGGGGAAGTAGCTGAGCCAAGACCAGTAGTCGCAGCGGAAGTAGGTGCGGTACTACCGCTTATAAGCGGTACTACCGCTCCTACTGCCGCTTGTCCACCTGGGTCAAATGGGACCCATCGGTAGTGTAGGATCGAAAGTATGTCTAGAGGGGGGGTGATTATACTACTTGACCAATTAAAACCTAACCTTTTCCCAATTTTAATTGTGGGCAGATTTTAGCAATAGTACATATCAAGCATCACCCTACACATGCAATTCTAAGAGTATAGCAGCGGAATGTAAGCAATTGCATATGTATGTAAAGGAGGGATTGGAGGTTTCAAACGCAATGAAGACACGGTGATTTTTGGCATGGTTCCGATAGGTGGTGCTATCGTACGTCCACGTTGATGGAGGCTTCAACCCACGAAGGGTAACGGCTGCGCGAGTCCACGGAGGGCTCCACCCACGAAGGGTCCACGAAGAAGCAACCTTGCCTATTCCACCATGGCTTACGTCCACGAAGGACTAGCCTCACTCGGGGTAGATCTTCACGAAGTAGGCGATCTCCTTGCCCTTACAAATTCTTGGTTCAACTCCACATCTGGTTGGAGGCTCCCAAGTGACACCTAACCAATCTAGGAGACACCACTCTCCAAAAGGTAATAGACGGTGTGTTGTTGATGAACTCCTTGCTCTTGTGCTTCAAATGATAGTCTTCCCAGCACTCAAACAACTCCTCACAGATTTGGCTATGGTGGAAGAAGGATTTGAGTGGAAAGCAACTTGGGAAAGGTTAGAGATCAAGGTTCAAATGGTAGGAATGGAATATCTTGATCTCAACACATGAGTAGGTGGTTCTCTCTCAGAAAATGTATGGTGGAAGTGTAGGCACGTTCTGATGGCTCTCCTTACTGAGAAGGATGTGGTGGAGGGGTATATATAGCCTCCACACAAAATCCAACCGTTACACACTTTTGACCCAACTCGGTGGCACCGAAACTATCATCTCGGTAGCACCGAACTGTGTAAAAGATATGAACGTTAGGAATCTCGGTGGGACCAATATGGACAACTCGGATAGACCGAAGTGCAATGGCTTAGGGCAATCCTCATCTCGGTGGCACCGATTGCATCAACTCGGTTGGACCGAAGTGAAGCAATAAGGCAACAGAGACTTGGCAAGCCATCTCGGTGAGACCGATTTGCAAACTCGGTGAGACCGAAGTGAATGCAACCGATTACAGAGAGTTGGCAAGACCATCTCGGTGGGACCGAGATCCATTTCGGTGGATCCGATTTGTTAGGGTTTTGGCAGTGGCTAAGTCTTGGATGAACTCGGTGGGGCCGGATTGGAAATATCGGTGGGGCCGAGTTGGACTGTAGGTTTAGGACATATTTGGTTAGAGAGAGTGGTTGAGGGTTTAGGAATACTGTCACTAAGCACTTGAGAAAAAAGACCATTAAGCAACACCTCATCCCCTTTTAATAGTATTGGCTTTCCTATGGACTCAATGTGATCTTGGATCACTAAATCAAAAATGTAGAGTCTTGATCTTTTGCCAATCCTTGTCCTTAGCATTTTGAGGGGTCCACATCTCTAGTCCATGCCATGCCAATCATTGAACATCCTGAAATCTTAATCTTGAATGGACATTAGTTCAATGAGCTATATGTTGTTATGAATTACCAAAACCACCAAGGGAGCAAATGTGCTTTCAGGTAGTATACCAGAGGGACTACCGTTGGACTACCGCACAACCCGACACGAAAAAGTCGAGACCCGAGGCGGAGCGGTAGTACGCGCGGTACTAGCAGCGGTACTACCGCTGGCAGCACTACAACCCCTATCTACAACACGGAAGGAGAAACTCCATCGAGGCGGAAAGACAAAGAGGGTGCAAAAGAAGATGTGTACGTGATGATTCCACCCAAACCTTTCCGAAGCGGACCTCCCTCTTAATAGTACGGTTTTCTTACGACTCAAATCCACCGAAAAAGAAACGCGGGAAACAACACCGTCTTGCTTTAATACTCCGAGGGGCATCAATCGTCTTGTGTCATATGATAGATTATCTAAAATGCTCAATGCACACGATTAGTCAGCGAACGCATTGTCATCAATCACCAAAACTACTAAGGGAGAAATATGCCCTAACAATCTCCCCCTTTTTGGTGGATTGATGACAACACGGGATTTGCACAAGGGATACAAAGAGATAATAAGCAATCCCAACAACTACAAAATATAGACGGGCTCCTCCTAGATGTGTGCACTATTTAGGTATGCTTTTGGAATGCAAAGTACACACACTAGGATCAACACCCCCCCCCCTATATTTTATAGACATGGCAACATTTGCAACAACAAGATATAAGATAGAAAAGCATGTATGCAAGTCATGGCATGTGAGCATAAATATAAGGGCACGATAAGGATAATATCTCACAAGCTAACATCATACTAGACATAAAGATAAAGATAGGGTAGCATATGTCTCACACCATATGATAGGTACTTAGGTTCTCACAGCCACAAACGAAACCAAAGCAAACGATAAAAGAGTTCACGAGAGAGGAAAAGCAACAGCAAATAAGACGCACTCGTGACTCGGAAAATCCCTAAGCTCTCCCCCCCTTTGGCATCGAGACACCAAAAGGGCAAAGAGCACTAAACACGACTCAAGGTGGTAGAGAAGCTCCAGAACACGCTCAAAACTCCTCGTGATCGTCAAACTCCCCCTCTGCAGCTGTGGGCTGTTCATCCTCCTCTGACTCTGACCACTTGCAGTTCTTGGAGATCCACTCCTCCTCATTAGTGATCTTGTCCTCAGAGCCACTGGAAGGCTCCATGCCCAGATGCCTCATCATGGCCTTGTCGCGACTGCGGGCCTTCTTCTCCGCCACATGCGCCTTGTACTGCCCTTGTGCCTGAATACAGAAGAGCTTCTTCATCTTCTCCTTGAGCTTCTTAGCCCAAGATGGCTCAGTGGAGGGAGCAAACTCAGACCCCTCAGACTCCTCTGACTCGGTGCCAACAGTCTCTGTCTCAGGAGGAACGTGTGCTGGAGTGCCCCACTTCTCCTTCTGCCTCAGCTGAATAACATCATGGGAGACCAACTCCCCAGTGACAAGCTCCTCGTCAGGATAAGCAGACTTCCAGGTATCCTCAATGAGCTGCATAAGATAAGGGCCATAAATGGGGCACTTGCGCTCCATAACGGCAGAGTGAAGCTCAGAATACATCACATGTGACACATCCAACACCTGTTGAGATCCCTTCTTTGACTGACAAAAGAGAAGCATGTCCACAAGGTAGGAATGCACTTGATCCAAGTTCCCAATGTGAGGGAAGAGAGAGTTCCTGAAGATGCGATGCATGATATCAAGGAACGGGCACAGCTCATATGTCTGCTTGCCATTGAGTGATACCTTTAGCCTGGAGAAGGGCCAGAGAGCGGACTTGTGCGTGGCAGCAGCTCCCTTGTGCGGGCGAAACCCAATTGGGTTATGGGCCCCCAGATCATTGTATGACAATAGCTCCATGAAGTCCTTCCACTTAGCTGACAGACGCCTTCCATTTGTCATCCACATGAGAGTCCTATCATCATCAGTCCCAAAGTGTACCGTGGCATAGAATTGAGCCACAATCTCTGCATCGAAGTCCTTGTTGAAAGAGATGATCCTCAGAATGTCCAGCTCACCACAGCTCTCCAAAGCCTCACCAAAGTAGGCCCTGTCTGACTCCATATGAGTGAGATCAACTGACTTGACTCTCACGAACAGGTTCTTCTTCCCTTTCAGAACATCATGGTAGATCGAACGCTGCATCTTGTTCCAAAATGGATGATTGGCAAGAGAGGGGTCTTGAAGAACTCGGTATGGATTACGACGGCGAGCCACACAGAACTCCTTAGAAGGTAGGGTATCCATTGACGGCTCCTTTGGCTTGGCTTGCGGCTTCCTGGCAATCTTCTTGGTGCCTGACCTGGGCTGAACACTGGGAGCGGAACTGGCATCGGCATCCTCTGATGTGCGATAGTGCTTAGAGCCACCTGTATGCTCTGGATTCTTGCGACGCGCCTGGTGCGTAGAGCTACCACCACCACCTGGAGCCAAGCAAACACAGCACGAGGGAAAGCAGGTGTAAAGAATTGCATAAGCCAAAAGATTTAAACAAAAGAATTGAAGATTGGTTTTAGGGAAGTGGGAGTTGGCAGCTCAGGGCGGTAGTACCGCGGTCCGCAGCGGTAGTACCGCCTACAAGCGGTAGTACCGCTCCAGGGGGAGCAGTAGTACCGCCCGAGGCGGAAGTCAACGAGCGTGACCACAACCGCGGCGAGATCCGGTACTACCGGAGGTGCCAAATTCCAATTCCCTCCAACCAAACTTCAATCCACCTATTCTAGCAGCCTTCTATGCCCTACTCATGCCTCGATTTGACCAAAAATCGAAGAATGCAACAAATATTGCCCTAGAACCTACATCCAAAAACTAGAATCATAGGAGAGAAAAACGGGGGCAATACCGGCATCCATGGCAAGAGGAGAAGGTGGGGAACATTCCCACCGGACGGAATCGCGGAAGACGGCACGGAATCGGCGGCCCAGCGGTGGCCACCGGAGCAAGGGCTTCGCCTGGGAGAGAGGAGAGCGTGAGGGAGAGAGAGATGAATGGGTATGGGGGAGTTGGAACTCCCCCTGCCCGACTCATAACCCCCTCGCGGATCCGCAGAACGGTAGTACCGCTCGGAGGAGCGGTAGTACCGCCCCGGTACGACTGCACGGCAGGAGGCCGGGTAGTACTGCTCGAGCGGTAGTACCGTGGGCCTGAGCGGTAGTACCGCTCGAGCACCAACGGTAGTACTGCGCAGACGAGACCTTGCAAGATCAAGAAGAGATGGGTGGCTTATGCAAATATTGGAGGCTGTAGATGAGATGGCTTGGGTTGGAGACAAGAAAAAACTAGCAAAAGGGAAGAGGCACTCCAAGTTCAAAAAAAGGACAAACAACAGGAGAGCAAACTTGGAGTAACTCAAACGCACAAACAAAGCTCTAAAAGACTAGATATAACCAAATCGAACAAACACCCCTCAAGGAGAGGGCGGTGGCTGAAGCCACCTATGTTTGAGTCAATTGGTATGGCACCGCGAAGATTTTAACCTTGGGCCCATGACCAAAACTCATCTTTGAAGCACAAGTACCATAAAAAAATGGCTAATGTGAAAGACTTGATCGATTTATGCATAATGAGGGGAGGGAGAGTTCATTGAGAGAACAACACTCCCCCTATGTCCATGCCTACATCTAGAACAAGATAATCATGATGAATGCGGTGGGGTGTGTCGAGATTCAAGCCACGTTGCTCGAATCAATGATATTTAGCTCGTGCCTTAACTCGCGAAATCTTGCTTCATCCAATGGCTTCGTGAAAATATCCGCTAATTGCTCTTGAGTGTTGACGTAGATAAGATCAATCTCTCCACGCTTGATGTGATCCCGGATGAAATGATGATGAATCTCAATATGCTTCGTCTTGCTATGTTGCACCGGATTATAAGAGATCTTGATTGCACTTTCATTGTCACATAGAAGAGGCACTTTGTCACAAGTGACACCGTAATCCTTTAAAGTTTGCCTCATCCATAGCAATTGTGCACAACAACTTGCGGCGGCTACATACTCGGCCTCGGTGGTGGAGAGAGACACACAATTTTGCTTCTTTGAAGACCAACTCATCAAAGAGCGACCAAGGAATTGGCACCCCCCGGAAGTTGACTTCCTATCCACATGGTCTCCCGCCCAATCCGAATCTGAATATCCCATGAGATCAAAACTTGCACCTTTGGGGTACCATAAGCCAAAGTTTGGGGTATGAGCCAAATATCGAAAGATTCGCTTGACCGCCACATAGTGGCTTTCCTTAGGTGAGGCTTGAAACCATGCACACATTCCCACACTCAACATGATATCCGGTCTAGATGCACAAAGGTAAAGCAAGGATCCAATCATGGAGCGATATACCTTTTGATCCACCGCTTTACCATTGGGATCAATGTCAAGTTGGCACTTGGTGGGCATTGGAGTCTTGGTCGGCTTGACATCATCCAACTTGAATCTCTTGAGCATGTCTTGGGTATATTTGGCTTGGTTGATGAAGGTTCCTTCTCTCCTTTGCTTGACTTCGAACCCGTGAAAGAACTTCAACTCTCCCATCATAGACATCTCAAACTTCTCCGTCATTAGTGCGGCAAACTCATCATTGAAAGCTTTGTTAGGAGAACCAAATATAATATCATCAACATATAGTTGGCATATGAACAAATCCCCTTTAACCTTCTTAGTGAAAAGGGTGGGATCGATTTTCCCAATTTCAAACCCACGATCTTGCAACAACTCGGTAAGGTGCTCATACCACGCACGTGGGGCTTGTTTAAGGCCATAGAGCGCCTTATCGAGCTTGTATACATGATTGGGGAACTTGGGATCCTCGAACCCCGGAGGTTGTTTGACATATACCAACTCATTAAGAGGACCATTAAGAAATGCACTTTTAACATCCATTTGTTGCAACTTAAAATCATGATGAGATGCATATGCAAGCAACATGCGAGTAGATTCAAGACGAGCAACGGGAGCAAAGGTTTCACCGTAGTCGATACCCTCGACTTGGGAGTAGCCTTGTGCTACCAATCTTGCCTTGTTTCGAACAACAACACCATTCACATCTTGCTTGTTCTTGAATATCCATTTGGTTCCAATGACATTATGGTTCTCCTTTGGCCTTGGCACCAATTTCCACACTTTGTTGCGCTCGAAGTTGTTGAGTTCATCATGCATGGCTTCAAGCCAATCCGTGTCCTCGAGTGCCTCATGTACCTTTTGGGGTTCAACACAAGAAACAAACGCGTGATGCTCACAAAAGTTTGTTAATTGACTATGAGTGGTTACCCCTCTTTTTAAGCTTCCATAAACATTCTCCATGACATGTTGTTGATGCTTGAGTTTGGAAGCGATCTTGGCGGCACGACGCTCCAATAGCTCCTCCATAGACATTTGAGGAGGATCATCTTGAACATCTTGAGCACCGTCTTGAGCTTGCCCTTGATCTTGTACTTGCTCTTGATCTTGAACTAGTTCTTGATCTTGAGTTTGTTCTCGATCATTAGCTTGCTTGGTGTCGTGAGCTTGCTCGGAGTCTTGAACTTGATCTTGGGCATCACTTGGTGAAACACTATCATCGTGAGATTGATCTTGCCCTTGATCTTGTTCACTCGGTTGAGGGCCTTCGGTTTGCTCTTCGGAAGCGTGTGGGTCAATGGTCGGTGATGGCTCCACTTGCGTAGAGCATTGTCCTTCTCCTTCGGCCACAAGGGGTTCCTCAATGGGGAGTATCTGACCAATCCCCATTCTTCTTATGGCTTGGGGAGGAATTTCATCACCTACATCACAAAGACCACTTTGCTCCACTTGGGAGCCATTATTTTCATCAAACTCTACGTTACACGTCTCCTCAATGAGTCCATTGGACTTGTTGAGAACACGGTAAGCATGAGAGTTTGTAGCATAACCAACAAATATGCCCTCTTGAGCTCTAGGTTCGAATTTAGACAAACGAGCACCCTTCTTGAGAATGAAACACTTACACCCGAACACCCGGAAGTACTTGAGGTTGGGCTTGTTACCGGTAAGAATCTCATATGGAGTCTTGTTCAAGCCTTTGCGGAGGTAGAGCCGATTGGATGCATGACATGCGGTGTTGATGGCTTCGGCCCAAAAGTTGTACGGAGACTTGAATTCCGCCATCATGGTTCTTGCCGCGTCCATCAACGTCCGGTTCTTCCTCTCCGCAACACCATTTTGTTGAGGGGTATATGGTGCGGAGTATTGATGCTTGATCCCCTCATCACTAAGAAACTCATCCAAGGTGTAGTTCTTGAACTCGGTGCCGTTGTCACTTCTAATCATCAATATCTTTGCTTCATGTTGACGTTGAGCTTCATTTGCAAAGTCGATGACGGTTTGTTGGGTCTCGCTCTTCCTCTTGAAGAAGTATACCCAAGTGTATCTTGAATAGTCATCCACAATCACCAAGCAATACTTTCTTCCGCCAAGACTATCAAAGGATGGAGGTCGAAAGAGATCCATGTGAAGGAGCTCCAAGGGCCTCTTCGTGTAGATGATAGTCATGGGTCGGTGAGCCGTCTCATGTAACTTTCCTTCGATACAAGCACAGCAAGCACGATCTTTGGCAAAGCTCACATTTTTTAGTCCACGAACGTGATCCCCTTTGAGGAGACTTTGCAAAGATCTCATATTGACGTGGGCTAGATGGCAATGCCAAAGCCACCCCACGTCAACTTTAGCCATTAGGCAAGTCGCGATCTTAGTGGGTCACTCCGGGAAGTTAACCACATAGAGACCGTTCTCGACATGCCCAACAAAAGCTGCTTTAAGGGTCTTGCTCCACAAAAGGGCCACGATATCAAGATCAAAGAATGTGGCAAAGCCCATAAGTGCAAGTTGACGAACGGAAAGTAAATTGTATGCAAGGGTCTCAACAAGCATGACTTTCTCAATTGATAAATCATGAGAAATCACAACCTTGCCAAGACCCAATACCTTAGATGTTGAGGCATCACCAAATTGAACATGGGTGGACATAGATGGGCTTGGTTGCACGTCCACCACCAAATGCTTGCTCCCGGTCATATGATTTGTTGCTCCACTATCGAGCAACCATGATCCTCCACTGGAAGCAAACTCCTACAAGAGCTCAATGCTTGGTTTTAGGTACCCATTCTTGAATGGGCCCTTTGATGTTAGTAACAAGGGTCTTAGGAACCCAAATAGACCATTCAATGTACTCATAATAAGAACCGACAAATTTGGCATAAACATGCCCATCACTAGCACGGCATAAAACATAAGAAGGGTTAAAATCGCCGGCTTTGTTCGATGGAGTGGGATTGCCCTTCTTGACATTTCCACCCACCATCTTGTCCTTCTTCTCCTTATGAGCACCCTCTACCTTCTTGACAAATACCTCGTTGAGAGGGAGAGGTTTCTTGGTCTTTTTGTTCTTCTTCTTCTTTGACTTGGGCACAAACCCAAGTCCCTCCTTTGCCACAACTTCCTTTTGATTGCTCAAAAGTTCGTTGAGGTTCTTCTCGCCTTGTATGCAAGTCACAAGGCCTTTCTCGATTTGCTCCTTTAACTTGGCATTCTCCTCCACAAGATGAATATGCTCACAACAAGGGTTAGTAGCATGAGCATTATCAACACAAAGGGAGGACATGTGGCTATTTCCTTAGTGAGCTTTGCTTGGAGTTGATCATGAGACTCCTTGAGTGTAGCATGTGCACTTTTCAAGGCCTTATGAGCCTTGTTAAGTAGCTCAAACTCCTCTTTGAGTCTCGCATGGCCAACCCCAAGCTCAACATTCTCGGATTTAAGCACACGAGCAAGAACTTGAGCATGATCATGATCTTTCTTTAGTTTAGCAAGGTCAAAGTTTTGCGACTCCTCAAGAGCCGACGTAGGTCTCGCTCTTCCTCAAGAGCGATGGAAAGATCCGCAATCTCATCGGCATAGTCACGACTATGGCCTTCCAAGTTAGTGATATTCTCCTCGTGAGACTCAATGATATCATTGGCCTCACCTAGTTGTGCCAAGAGAGCAACAAAGTGCTTCTTGGTCTCACCTTTGAGCTTACCCAAGAACTTGTTGAATTCATTCTCATCCACCTTCACCTCCTCTTTTTCATCCACACAATCCGTCAAAGAAGGATTAGAGGCGAAGGAAGTTTTGAAGTTGGAGGTTACCTTGTTGATGCCTCTTGCCATGAGGCACTTGGGGATGGAGTTCTCGTTGGGGGCGTTGAAGAGAGACACCGAGGTTGGGGAAGAGGTGGCAATGGCCACGGTGGCCGTTGCAAACACTTCACCACTTGCATCATCATCATCATCGTCGGAATTGTACTCTTCTTGCACCACCAATCCCTTTTGTGGCACCTTCTTTGTGGCATTGCTCTTGTTCATGGAGGACTTGGCCTTGTCTTTGTGGATGAGCTTGCCACCATTGTATTCCCTCTTCTCGTAGGGGCAATCCACCACGAAATGACTCACATTGCCACAATTGTAGCAAGTTCTCACACGTTGCTTGCCCTTGGAGCCACTTGAGTTGTTCTTGGAGAAGTTGGGCCTTGAGTTTTTCTTGTTGCCCCAAAATTGCCTTGACGCAAGAGCCATGTGCTCGTGGTAAGCATATTTGGTGTCTTCGGGGCAACTCTCCTCTTCTTCCTCTTCATCTTCTTCCGAAATTGCCTTGGCCTTCAAAGCAAGGTTGGTCTTCTTTGACTGTTGGACATGAGCTAGAGCGTTGTCGGCGGTCTTGTTCAAAATATTCATTGCAATGAATCCATCCAACACTTCACTTGAGGACAAGGTGTGGAAGTCCGGTCTTTGATGGATCACGGAAGACATGCTCTTATTGAATGGCATGATGGCCTTTAGGAACTTGCGCTTGACCCAAGTGTCATCCGTATCCTTGCTCCCATGATCTCAGAGTGAGACCGCGAGAGTAGTCAATCTCCGGTATAGCTCACGAGGATCTTCATCATCCTTCATCACGAACTCATCGGCCTCATCAAGAATGACATCAAAGTTGGACCGTTGAATGCTTGAGCTTCCCTTGTACAATGAGACGATGTGCTCCCAAGCATCCTTGGCGGTAGTGAATGGCCACAAATGAGAGAGCTCTTTCGGCGGCATTGCGGATTGAAGAATGAACAAAGCGGAGTGATTGAGTTGATTGTCCACTTTTTCTCTTGGTGTCATGTTGTAACGATCATGAGGATGGAAACCTTGCTCAATGACCCTCCAAAGTTGTGTTGAGCTGTGATTCAAGTGAGACTTGATACAAAAAATCCAATCATGAAAGTTATTCAAATCAAGCTTAGGAGGAGGACCAAGAGGGTTAATGCGAGGTGATGGTACCGGACCTCCATAGTCCGAGGGAGGGCCAACCGAGGCATGGATGCCCATCCCATTTTTCCCTAGAGGGGAAGAAGTTTGAGTACCTTTAGCCGCTTCCTTACCGAAGTTGGCCTCGGACTCCGATGCGGTGGGATTAACTACTTGCATCGGACCGGTAGAAGATTTCAACCCCTCAAGGAGTTCTTTAAACATGGACTTGACCTCGGCCGTCATAGACGTCTTAAGTGAAGCCATAGCTTCATTTAAGTCCTCTCGGGTGACCGAGTTCAACTCCACGGCCTCGGGTACAACTTCATCCCTATTCCCGTCGTCAACCATACACTACTAGGGAAAACCTTACCAGTAGCGCTGGTTTTTTAGCTACCAGTAGCGCTGGCAAACGCGCTACTGGTACGGCGCTACAGCTATTTTTTAGTAGTAGCGCTCTTTCTGAACAGCGCTACTGGTAAATTAACATAGCAGTAGCGTGCTTCCTACAAGCGCTACTGATAAATATCTGCAGCGCGTGTATGAGAAAAGCGCTACTGTTAAAAGGGCTCTACTAGTAAACCTTTGCCCCGTGCCACTGCTAATGTTTTATGTTTTTTTTCTGGGTTTTTACGCTGTATTTAAACAGATACAACTTTTAAACAGATACAACTTTTATACAATAAAAGCAGGATTATGTACTAGTTCTTGAGGCGCCGGTTCTGATTCCTCTCTCGCGCTAGCGTGAATCTCAAGTAACTAGCTTCCGCCTCGCTTCTGCTATCAAACCCTTTCTGGCTGCCGCCCGGGAAGCGGTACACTTGGGCCTGACACTCTGGCCACTCCTCGTACACTCCCGGAACCCTCCCGATGTACACGGCATACCACTTCGCCATCGATGATCTATATACCTGTCAGAGATGTATATATCATCAAGCGAATTCAATGATAATATGCAACATAATATACGTCGGCATGCGGAGAGAAAGAGTTAGCAAATAGAAGCAACATATAATAAACATAGTTAACAAATTCATCGTACCCAAACTAACTAACTAGAGCGCGGCACCGTTTACATCAAATAGTTTCGTCGTACAGATAAATTCAAAGTTTCGTTGTAGAGAAAGTAACAACTAAACGAACACATTGTCATCGTCAACGAGTGCACTCGTCCCATCCGGCCATATCCGGGAGGATGCACCCAAGCTTTGTGAAAGGCCTCAAGTCCTGACGCTGTAGGGCTATGCGGGTTCGGACGTCAGCCCGCTGTAGGATCAAAAGTATGTCTAGAGGGGGGGGGTGATTAGACTACTTGACCGAATAAAAATCTATCCTTTTCCCAATTTTAGTTGTGGGCAGATTTTAGCAAGTACACCAAGTCAAGTAACACCCTACACATGCAATTCTAAGAGTATAGCAGCGAAAAGTAAACAATTGCACATGTAAGTAAAGGAGGGGATCGGAGATTTCAAACGCAGTGAAGACATGATGATTTTTGGCGTGGTTCTGATAGATGGTGCTATTGTACGTCCACGTTGATGGAGGCTTCAACCCAGGGAGGGTAATGGTTGCGCGAGTCCACGGAGGGCTCCACCCACGAAGGGTCCACGAAGAAGCAACCTTGCCTATTCTACCATGGCTTACGTCCACGAAGGACTAGCCTCACTCGGGGTAGATCTTCACAAAGTAGGCAATCTCCTTGCCCTTACAAACTCCTTGGTTCAACTCCACATGATCTTGAAGGCTCCCAAGTGACACCTAACCAATCTAGGAGACACCACTCTCCAAAAAGTAATAGATGGCGTGTTGATGATGAACTCCTTGCTCTTGTGCTTCAAATGATAGTCTCCCCAAACACTCAAGAACTTCCTCATAGATTTGGCTATGGTGGAAGAAAGATTTGAGTGGAAAGCCACTTGGGAAAGGCTAGAGATCAAGGTTCAAATGGTTGGATTGGAATGTCTTGATCTCAACACATGAGTAGGTGGTTCTCTCTCAGAAAATGTATGGTGGAAGTGTAGGCACGTTCTGATGGCTCTCTTACTAGGTAAGAGGGTGGTGGAGGGGTATAAATAGCCTTCACACGAAATCCAACCGTTACACACATTTGACCAAAATCGGTGGCACCGAAACAAGAATCTCGGTGAGACCGACCTGTGCTAAGATATGAACGTTTGAAGTTTCGGTGGGACCGGATGGAACATCTCGGAGCAACCGAAGTGCAATGGTAAGGGTTAGACCCAGTCTCGGTGGCACCGATTGCTAATCTCGGTGAGACCGAAATGATGCAACTTGGCAACAGAAACTTGGTCACTCCATCTCGGTGTTACCGAGTGCAATTTTGGTGGGACCAAAAGAATTGCAACTAGGCAACAGAAAGATGGTCACCCATCTCGGTGAGATCGAGATCCATATCGGTGGATCCGATTTGTTAGGGTTTGGCAAGTAGCACTGTCCTAATGAACTCGGTGGGTCCGGATGAATGAGTTTCGGTGGAACCGAGTTGACTTTGTGAAATGGGACAAGTTTGGGTAGGGAAAGTGGTTGAGGGTTTTGGAGCAATATCATTGAGCACTTGAGCAAAAAGATCATTATCAAAACCTCATCCCCTTTTAATAGTATTGGCTTTCCTATGGACTCAATGTGATCTTGGATCACTAAACCAAAAATGAAGAGTCTTGAGCTTTTGCCAATATAAGTCCTTAGCATTTTGAAGGGTCCACATCCCTAGTCCTTGCCATGCCAATCATTGAACTTCCTGAAATCTTTCACTTGAATGTTTATTAGTTCAATGAGATATATGTTGTTGTAAATTACCAAAACCACCAAGGGAGCAAATGTGCTTTCAATCTCCCCCTTTTTGGTAATTGATGACAACATATAGATCAAAGCTTCGATAGAAAATATAATCAATGAATAGTATCATCGCTTTGAGAAGTATGTGATAAGTAAGAGCTCCCCCTAAATTTGTGCATTATTTAAAATTTGTGTTTGAATGCAAATGCACAATCGATTAGGATCATGAGCCACTCTTCCATGTCACATGCAACTTGGTGGAGCGCACAAAATGATATGAATGGAATACAAGCACTCATCACCAAAAGACACATGTGAATGATCATACATAGATAGTGATAAGAGTAATCAAGGTGCATAGATATGAAGCATAGTATTATCAAACACACAACCAACGTAGTCTCAAACATCACAAACAAAGTATCAAGCACACATCAAATCTCTCAAGAAAAAAAAACAAGCGAAGCAACAAAAGGCAAACACTCTCTCTCTCGAAGCTAAAGATCTATACGAATTCTCCCACTTTGGCAACAAGTACCAAAAAGCTCGAATAGGTATAGAGCTACACGTCACTCTGGGCAGGAGCTCCTGGAGGTGAAGATCTCTGGCTGGTAGCTCCAGTGTGCGTGGAAGGTGTAGAGAGAACTGCATCTGCAAATGCTTCAGCTGATGTCTGCTGTGCTGGAGGATTTGATACTGGTGGTGGAACTGATGGAGCTGTAGCTGGGGCAGAGACGCTAGTTCTCACATCTGCAGTGGGTACAGCAGCAGACCTTGGTGCCATAGGCACTGTCTGAAACCTGCTGGCAGTAGGAATCTCATCACCACTGTCAGACTCTCTGACTCTGTCTACATCTCTCTGAAGCTGCTCCACTGTGGTTTGAATCTCTGTGACTTTGACATCAAGATTGTAGAACTTTGTTTCCACTATCCGCTCTAAGCTTGCCTGATTCTTGACAAGATTGGCCAGACCCTGTTCAATCCTTTGGGTGGCTTCAAGCAGATATGCTATTTGATCTGTCTTGGTCTTGAGATGAGTAGTAGATGAGCTAGGAGCTGATGCTTCTTTGGATGCTTTGGCTACTTTTGCTGCTTCCATCTTGGCTTGTGCCTCAGCAGATGTAGGGTGAGATGGATCCATCACCACTACATTGTCCTCAAACTCAGGATACAGTGGAAGGTGCTCTCTGTCAAGAAGATATGTGTTCTTTGGAATCTTGGAATTGAGAAGCAATTGGATGTGTGGAGCAAAACCACATGACCTCTTTTGGTCAGCTGCTGTCCTCTTCACTGTCTCAACATTCAGACTCATCACCTTGAATTTCTGAGGAACATCAAACAAGTGCAGCATGTTGATGGAGTGGCCACAAATCATCTTGTCATCTCCAGACTTGGGCATCAATGTGTGCCTCAATATAGTGTTTATGGTGGCCAATCCAGGTAGCAGATGCTTCACAGATCCAAACTTGTGTGTCTCAAGGTCCTTCTCTGGGATAGGATTGTAAATATTCTTCATAGAATTGTGATCCATCTTTGGTTTTGCATATACATCAACATCATCCTCTTCTTCTTTTGTAGCTTCTAGAAGTGCAGCCCATTTAGTGATCGAAGACTGGTATCTCTCTCCCTCAGTCATCCACACAATCTTCTCATTTGGATAGAAGTGTGCTGTGGAATAGAATTGCATAATCATCTCATCACACCATGATGTAAGTTTTCTTCCAACAAAAGTGTCCACACCAGCAGGCTTGAAGCTTTCATGCACATGAGGAAAGTTGTCTTCATTTTCATCAATGTACTCCCAATCAACCCATTTCATGTCACTGACTATGGGTTTCTTGTCAAGCAGAACTGTTTTATAGAAATCTTGTTGCTCTCTTGTGTGAAACCTGTAGTCACAAGAAGTTTTCCTTCTGATGGAATAGGGGTCATTCAATCTCCACTGTCTCAGACCATTGTCCCTTCTTGCTTTCATGTCTTCTGCAATTGGGTGAGTGTCATCATGTTCAGGCAACTTGGGCCTTAGCTTCTTGAGCACTTGTGGCTTATCATCAACTTCTGCTTCAGGCACTGGGGCCTTGTTCTTCTCCTTGGCTGAGTCATCTCTAGTGGTTCTCTTTGGCCTAGTAGTTGTAGCCTTCTTTGTTTTGGAGGAGGTGCTGGACTTCATGGCATCCCCCATAAGCTTCTGTTGCTTAGCAGGAGGTGGATTTGCAGTTGGTTCTTCATCATCAGTAGCATCATCTCTCCTCATGGAGGTTGGTTTGAATATGACATGAGCAGTCTGTTTCCTTTCTCTTTTCTTTCCTGGAGCTTTTGCTTTTGACTTTGAGCCAGTTGGCTCCTCAGGAGTGATAGTCTTGCCCTGCTTAGCTGCAGTTGAAGCTGGAACTTTTCTGGTGCCCTTCTTCTGATGTTTACTTTCATACTCTTTGCTGACCACAGCTGGTTTCTTTCTCTTGGAGATAGCCTCCTCAACTGCAAAGTCCTCATCGTTATCATCTGAGTTCCTCTTCTTTCTGGACTTGGTGGCAGCCTTGGGCAAATCAGGAGAACTTCTTTCTCCTTCATAGAAGCTTTCCTCAGGGCTTGTCCCTGCACTTAGCTCATCTGATCTCTCTGACATAGAGTTATCTTAATTCTTCTTTCATAGTTGCGGATGCTTGCGAGAGGGGGTAATCATAAGTGGGAGGCTTGTTCAAGTAAGAACAACACCCAAGCACCGGTCCACCCACATATCAAATTATCAAAGTAGCGAACGCGAATCAAACAAACATGATGAAAGTGACTAGATGAAATTCCCATGTGTCCTCGAGAACGCTTTGCTTATTATACGAGTTCGTTCCGTCTTGTCCTTTGGTACAAAAAGGATTGGGCCACCTTGCTGCACTTTAGTATACTTGTTACTTGTTACAAATTATCTTGCTACCGAAACTATCTGTTATCGCTACTTTCAGTACTTGCAGAGAATACCTTGCTGAAAACCGCTTGTCATTTCCTTCTGCTCCTCATTGGGTTCGACACTCTTACTTATTGAAAGGACTACGATTGATCCCCTATACATGTGGGTCATCACGTGTACACCGTCGAGTGGCACTTACCACACAACACGTGGCCACGCAATTTGGTATATCCCAACAGACCCCACCGGCACGCCCCACCGATTCCGGTGGCATCGATCTTCACTGGTGAGGGCATTGTTCTATATTATCGTGTTTTCGTTCTGTTGGCCGTTCTTATGATGTTTTTTGTTTTATTGTTTCTCATGCCTTGCAGGAAGAGTAGGCAGCATTATCAGTCGATCACAGACTGGGGACACGAGCACACGGATTACGTGAAAGCGTGGAACGAGAGGAGGTACCGCAAAGACGGGGAGAGGAGAGCGGTTGACTGGGATGCGTACTGTGGACACATGAAATGGTATGACGATGGCGTGAAGTACCGTCTGCGCCTGAGGCCACAGTGGACGGCAGCCGACATTGCATCACTGCAGGAGGATGACTCTGAGGATGAAGCCTACCATGACAGCATCAGAGAGCTGAAAGGTGCATTTAGGGAGTATGCACCCTTGATGAACAGAGTCGTAAGTTGTGTTTAATTCTTTTGAGCCGGCGGTCGGATGAAATCTACTTTAGTCAGTGTCACTCGCTTATTCATGATGCTTACATTTGCAGGCTTCGGAGCTGAACAAAAGCATTTTTTATGGCTCGGATGCGCTTAGTTATGACCCTGGGACCGAGGAATCTGACACCAAGCTGAGGGCAACGGTGAAGGTAACATCAAGCCTCCTAGCCTTACCTTATGTTCGAGTAACCACAAATTGGATCCATGCCATGTTCTTGTTTATTTGTAACCGTAAACTTGATCCATATTATGTTCTTGTTTATTTGTTATTGCAGAAGTTCATGACCCATTGTCGCAAGCTAGTAGGCCTGCTTGGGTGCGCTAGCACGGCTGATGTCCATGTTCCTGGAGGGCCGATGCGTACCCTTGCTTCATTGAGCCACGCCAGCGGAGCTTCCTCTAGCCATGCCGCCTCGTCGTCTCACATTGTTGAGGAGGCCGAGGGAGAAGATGATGCGGAAGAAGAGGATGAGGAGCAAGCCGAGGAAGAAGAGGAAGGTGGCGGCGAGGAGGAGTATGATGACCCACAAGTATAGGGGATCAATCGTAGTCCTTTCGATAAGTAAGAGTGTCGAACCCAACGAGGAGCAGAAGGAAATGACAAGCGGTTTTCAGCAAGGTGTTTTCTGCAAGCACTGAAATTATCGGTAACAGGTAGTTTGATAGCAAGGTAATTTGTAACAAGTGACAAGTAACAATAGTAACAAAGAGTGCAGCAATATAGCCCAATCCTTTTTGTAGCAAAGGACAGGCCGGAACGATCTCTTATAATAAGTAAAGCGTTCTCGAGGACACATGGGAATTTCATCTAGTCACTTTCACCATGTTAGTTTGATTCGCGTTCGCTACTTTGATAATTTGATATGTGGGTGGACTGGTGCTTGGGTGCTGCCCTTACTTGGACAAACCTCCCACTTATGATTACCCCCTCTCGCAAGCATCCGCAACTACGAAAGAAGAATTAAGATTACTCTAACCATAGCATTAAACATGTGGATCCAAATCAGCCCCTTACGGAATAGAGCATAAACTAGGGTTTAAGCTTCTGCCACTCTAGCAACCCATCATCTAATTACTACTCCACAATGCATTCCCTTAGGCCCAAAGATGGTGAAGTGTCATGTAGTCGACGTTCACATGATACCACTAAGAGAATCACAACATACACATCATCAAAATATCGAACGAATACCAAATTCACATGATTACTTATGACAAGACTTCTCCCATGTCCTCAAGAACAAAAGTAACTACTCACACATCATCAACATGTTCATGACCAGTAGGGTATTGAATTGCATAATAGATCTGAACATATAATCTTCCACCAAGTAAACCAACAAGCATCAACTACAAGTTGTAATCAACACTACTAGCAACCCACAGGTACCAATCTGAGGTTTTGAGACAAATATTGAATACAAGAGATGAACTAGGGTTTGAGATGAGATGGTGCTGGTGAAGATGTTGATGAAGATTAGCCTTCCCACGATGAGAGGGTCGCTGGTGGTGTCGATGGCGACGATTTCCCCCTCCCGGAGGGAAGTATCCCTGGCAGAATCTCTCCGCCGGAGAGCAAAAGTGCTCCTGCCCAAGTTCCGCCTCGAGACGGCGGCGCACCGTCCTGAAAGTCTTCTCTATATTTTTTTAGGTCAAATGCCCTTATATACCAGAAAATGGGGGCCAGAAGTGGCGCGCCCTGGTGCCTCGTGGGCACCTGGGTGGCCCCCTCTGGTACTTTTTGCTTCCAATATTTTTTATATATTCCAAAATAATTCTCCAGAAAATTTCAGCTCATTTGGAGTTGTGCAGAATAGGTATCTTGACAGAGCTTTTTCAGGTCCAGAATTCTAGCTGCCGGTATTCTCCCTCCTTGTGTGAATCTTGCATATTTAGAGAGAAAAAGCATTAGAATAGCTCCACAAAGTGTTATATTGATTAAAAACAGTATAAATAACAGTAGTAAAACATGATGCAAGATGGACGTATCAGAGTACAATGACGATGACGAACCTTCACCCACTCAGCCAACCCAGGGCAAGAGGGTATCTCATCCACACACAGATGTTTTGAGCCCATCACCGTTCCAGAAAGAGCTCCCTCGTCGTCGCACAAAAAAGCCGGATGAAACCCGCTCGAAGAGAAACGAGGAGCGTAATTACTAGTCGCTTCATGTTGAACTATTTGCTATTTCTGTTGAGCTGTTGTGAACAAGAACTTGCTGGTTAGGTTGAACTACTTGTTATTGTTGAACTACTTGTTATCGTTGACATGTTTAACTATCATTTATATCGATATGTGATGCATGTTATAATGTGTGAGATCATCATTTTTTGATTTGCAAACTATATTGCTGGTGTCAAAAAAAATTGAAATTGAAATGATCAAGTTCTCAGAAAAATTAAGTGGGACAGGACCCTACCGCCATAGTCCCGGGCGGTAGGGTTACACACCCTACCGTTAAATTTTTGCAAGTTCCTGTTACAGAACGGGACACAGGCGCAGGATCCTACCGCCAAGCAGTTCGGCGGTAGCTTACTGCACCTACCGTCTGCCTCTCGGGCGGTACGGCCGTTAGGCCACGTCAGCGGCAAAACAGTAACATGACGGCAGCTGCCGTTAGGCTATCGCCGAGGCTTTCGGTGGTAGGCTATGCAAACCTACCGCCAAAGACCCCGGCGGTAGGAAAAGGGTCAGATTCCGAAATATTTTCAATCTGGGGTCAAATCGGGCTAAATTTTGCGCAAAGGGTCAAAACACCAAATTCGGCCGTTAGTTGGTGGGGGATGGAAAAAGCGCACGCGGGCAGCGTGGGAGGGATGTTTTTTTCTTTTGGCCGGACGTGGTAACGCACGGGGGAGGGGGTGGAGGGTAAACTTTCCTTTTTAGCTCCATGTTCAGCTGCCCGCACGTGCGCCCTTGCCTAAAGTGTCGGCCGCTCCAACGCACTGCGCAGCAAGCGGTCGCTGTATAGCAGCGTCCATGATATATCTCTAGCTAGGCTCGTAGCCAAGTAGAGTTTTTAAACATATTTTTTATGGCATATTACATATGTGTTGTTAGTCAAATTGAAGATATAAAAATTCACGTCTGACACACAAACCCGTATGTAGAGAGTATCGATGTAGGCTACCCAAAACAGATGGGTCAACATATGGAGCCCCTAATCGAGCTCGTAGCTCAAGTCTGTTCCCTATGGGACGTTCTTTCCATCTCCCTTACGATCTAGGTGGTGGTGTCTAATTTGCCCTACCCCTTGGTGAGTCTGAGGGCCTCCTCCCCCTTATATGTTGCTCCAGCGACGGGAGGGGGCGGTGACCCTGGGGCTTCGGTCTAGGGTTAGAAATAAATTTAGTGTTTGTCTCTTTTCGGCAGTGGCGAGACAGTGATGTCGCCATCGGCGTAGAATAAGGTCTCCCCGCCTGTTCCTCGTTTCGGTGATGTTTCTTCGTATCGTCGGGAGACGTGTGGAAGATGGTGTATCCAAATTTAGTTCTTTGGGTCTAGCATTTTCTTTTGTTTGTATCAGTTGTATTGTCATGCGGAATGGATAACATGGCTTTATGTCTTGGTCCTCTGGCTTGAGTATCGACCACCGATTGGTTAGCCTCGGCCTCGTCAGGGAGCGTATGAGAATTTTGTTCCCCGACTCCGTCTGGCCGGAACTAGGGCATTCTAAAGACCCTCTGGTGTTTTCTTCATCAGGATGGCGATTTGATACGCGGATTATGGTCGTCGACGTCTTCTAGTCTACATCGACGACTTTTCGGTCACTGTTTCTACAAGCTCATGTGTTTAAACAGGCTTCTTCCACTGGGATGGAGTCCCCAGAAGCGGCAACGAGTGAAGACTTCGGCACCCCAATGTATTTTTCAGTTCATGTAAGGGTATTTGTGTAAAGGTTTATGCTACTTAATCTACAGTCCTGTTAATTAATTTTTTTTACAGAACAATCTCTACTCCTAAAGGGGGAGTCTGCGGTTGTGATGGTGCGTCGTGGTAAGTTGTTTCGTTTCGTACCACCAGCCAACGAAGACATCTCCTCGCACCGATCCCTCTCACCGATTTTTTGCAACCCAAGCCCACCTCTCTACTAGTTTTTTTAATTGTTGGTTGGTTTTCCTAGCATGGCCACATGAATCGATAGCAACCTCTCCAAACTTTCCTAACTCCATCCCTGAAAAACAACAACTTTCCTAACTCCACCGTGATTTTAGTTGTTGAGGAGGCGTGGCGTAGAGTATGGGAGGAAGGTGTGGTTGATGTGGCGGCAGCTCTAAAGGGAGTGGCTCAGGATGTTACTAGATGGAGTAAGGAGGTGGTGGGAGACACAGAAATGAAACTAAGAGAGGCGAAGAAGCATTTGGAGGATTGCATGAAGCGGGATATTTCTCCTAAAAAAGTGGCGGAGGAAGTGAGACTTAGGTGTTTGGTAGATCACTTGGAAGAAGTAATTGATATTAAATGGAGGCAAAGAGCTCATGTTTGGTGGCTGAAGGAGGGCGACAAGAATACAAAGTTTTTCCATTGATATGCATCTGCAAGGAGGAAAGCTAATAGAATCAGGAGACTTACAAGGGAGGATGGAATGGTGGTGGAGGAGGGCGAGGGGCTCACTAACTATGTTTTGTCTTACTTTCAGGAACTATTCACTTCAAATGGAAATAATAACTATGATGAGCTTCTTCGCACCGTTCCGACGAGCGTTACGAGCGTAATGAATGACTTTCTTACCGCTGAGTTCACAAAGATGGAAATCAAGGCAGCGCTCGATCAGATTGGTGACCTCAAGGCTCCGGGGCCTGATGGCATGTCAGCGGTGGTATTCAAGAAATATTGGCGGCTTATGGGGCATAGCATTGTTGATGAAGTGATGAAAGTCCTAAAAGGGGGCGAGATCCCGGATGGATGGAATGATACAAATGTCATGCTCATACCTAAGGTAAAAAATCCATCGAGAATTAAAGATTTGAGACCCATTAGTCTTTGCAATGTGTTGTACAAAATCATTTCCAAGGTGTTGGCGAATCGGCTGATGCTTATATTGCCAGAGATAATCTCAGATAACCAAAGTGCATTCGTATCAGGAAGATTGATCACGGATAACATATTGATGGCTTATGAAGTCTCACATTTTTTGATGAACAAAAGGGCGGGAAAGGAAGTGTTTGCTACGGTGAAAGTGGGCATGAGTAAGGCATATGACCGTGTTGAATGGTCCTTTCTAAGAGCAATGATGAACAAGCTAGGATTTGCAAGAGTTTGGGTGGACATGGTGATGAAGTGTGTCACTTCGGTGCGGTATCAGATCAAGGTGAATGAGAATTTATCCCGACAATTTTCGCCATCACGAGGGCTGCGGCAAGGCGACCCTCTGTCGCCTTATCTTTTTGTCATCTGTGTAGAGGGGTTGTCAGCCTTGATAAAAGATGTGCAACATAGGGGAAAATTTAGTGGCATACAGATCTGTCCAGGGGCGCCGTTCCTCTCACATCTCTTCTTCGCGGACGATTCTGTCCTTTTAATGAAGGCTAAGGAGAGTGAGGCTAATGAGCTAAAGCGTATTCTGGAAGTCTACAAGAGATGTTCGGGCCAATGCGTGAACCATGAGAAATTAGCGGTAATGTTTAGCAAGAACAGTGAGGCACAATCTAAGGTAGCAGTAAAGGACGCCTTGGGGATATTGAGTGAAGCCTACAATGAGAAATACCTGGGCCTTCCCGTGTATATTGGAAGATCTAAGCGAAGAGCCTTTGCATACATCAAAGATTCCATTTGGGATCGAATGCAAGGTTGGAATGAGAGAACTTTGTCTAGACAGGGGAAGGAGATCCTTGTGAAGGGTGTTGCGCAGGCGATTCCTACGTTTGCCATGTCTGTTTTCTACCTCACCAAATCTTTTTGTGAAGAATTGAGTGGTATGATTGCTCGGTACTAGTGGAGTCATCAGGATAAGGAGAACAAGATTCATTGGATAGGCTGGCCAAAACTAACGAGATCTAAGGGGAGAGGAGGTCTAGGATTCAGAGATATACATGACTTCAATATTGCTATGTTGGCACGGCAAGTTTGGCGCCTAATTCAGTACCCCGACAGTTTGTGCGCAAAGCTTTTAAAGGCTAAGTACTACCCAAACAGTAGCATTTTAGAAGCTGAAGTAACCGGCAACATGTCCTATGCTTGGCGAAGTATCACCCACGGCATTGAGTTGGTGAAGCAGGGGGTGGTTTGGTGAGTAGGAGATGGGGAAAATATTAAAATTTGGGAAGATCCATGGATTCCGAGAGCTTGGACGAGGAAAGTAATCACACCTGGAGGAAGTAATTTACTGACTAAAGTTTCGGAGTTGATTGATCCCCATACTGCTCAATGGGATGAAGAGTTGGTCAAAGATGTTTTTTGGGAAGAGGACGCTAATATAATCCTTCAGATGCCACTACGCGAGGGAGCAGTGGATTTCATGGCCTGACATTTTGATCCTAAGGGTTTATTTTCGGTTAAACAAGCATATAAACTGAAGAGAGCACTTGCGGAGTCCCATGCAGAAGGTAATGATGGTAATCAAGTGGCTGGAAATCTAAATGAGGGAGGTAATGAGAGATGGAAAAGGATCTGGAGGATGTCATGCCCGGGCAAGATAAAGCATTTTCTATGGAGGTGTGCGCACAATACACTTGCTACTAAGGATATCCTATGCAGAAGAGGGATGGACATCGAGGATCACAAGTGTTTCTTATGCAACACTAGATACGAATCAAGGAAACATTTGTTTGTCGAGTGCCAAGAAATCAAGTTGGTTGGAGAGAACTAAACAAAGAGCATGTCAGACTTGGGATGGCGAATTGTGATAGTATAACCGAGGCACTTGACCTGCTGTGGACCCTTCCTAAGAAAGAACGGATGGAGATTATTATTATGTGGTGGCAGTGGTGGACACAATGTAACAAGGTTCGGGAGTGGGAGAAGCCGCTGGATGCGAGAACATTTGCTTTTAAAGCTGTATGTACGACCTCTGAATATCAGAAGTGCTTTGATAAAGTTTCCATGCCAAGATAAAGTTTCCATGCCAAGACAAAGTTCGGGAGGGAGTAGTTCACCCTCGGGGCTAAGGGTTTGTACCAGTAGCTATGTGTTTGATCTCTCTCTTTCGTGTTCTTGAGATGGCACGATCTTGATGTATCGCGAACTTTGTTGATATAGATGAATCATATGGAGTTTTCCCCTCTCTATCTTCTTGTGATGAATTGAGTTTTTCCCTTTGAAGTTTTCTTATCGGATTGAGTCTTTAAGGATTTTAGAACACTTGATGTATGTCTTGCATATGGATATCTGTGGTGACAATGGGATATTCACTTGAGTCACTTGATGTATGTTTTGGTGATCAACTTGCGGGTTCCGTGACCTTGGGGATTTATGCATAAGGGTTGGTACACGTTTTCGTCTTGACTTTCCGGTAGAAACTTTGGGGCACTCTTTGAAGTTCTTTGTGTTGGTTTGAATAGATGAATCTGAGATTGTATGATGCATATCGTATAATCAAACCCGTGGGTACTCGTGGTGACATTGGAGTGCCTAGGTGACATTAGGGTTTTGGTTGATGTGTATCTTAAGGTGTTATTCTAGTACGAACTCTAGGGTTGTTCGTGACAATTAATGGGGATGGCTCGTAAGATTGATCGGGAAGGATAACTTTGAGGTGGTTTCGTACCCTACAACAATTTCTTCGTTTGTTCTCCGCTATTTGTGACTTTGGAGTGAATTCTTTGTCGCACGTGAGGGATTTACATATGATTCAACTATGTCAACAATGTTGGGAGATCGCACTAGTGAAAGTATGAACCCTAGGCCTTGTTTCTAAGCATTGCAATACCGTTTTTATGCCCGTTTACTTTTTGCTACCTTGCTGTTTTTATATTTTCAGATTACAAAAACCTATATCTACTATCCATACTACACTTTTATCACCATCTCTTCGCCAAACTAGTGCACCTATACAATTTACCATTGTATTAGGTGTGTTGGGGACACAAGAGATTTCTTGTATTTGGTTGCAGGGTTGCTTGAGAGATACCATCTTCAACCTACGCCTCCCACAGATTGATAAACCTTAGGTCATCCACTTGAGGGAAAATTGCTACTGTCCTACAAAACTCTGCGCTTGGAGGCCCAACACGAGTCTACAAAAATAAGTTGTGTAGTAGACATCAAGCTCTTTTCTGGCGCCGTTGCCGGGGAGGTGAGTGCTTGAAGGTATATCTTTAGATTTTGCAATCGAATCTTTTTGTTTCTTGTTTATCACTAGTTTGGTTTTATAAAAGAAAAATAAAAAATGGAATTGAGGTTGCCCCATATTATTCGTCTTTATCATGTCTTTCTTGAAAATGATGGATCGGAAAATTGTTCTCAATTGATAGAAGAAGAATTCAATAAAATGTTTGGCATAAAATATTTGAATGATGAGCATGATTGCAATGTTGCTAGTATGAATTCTTTGAATATCCATGATGCTAATGATATGCAAAGCCACAAGCTTGGGGATGCTATGTTTGATGAAGATGATATTTTTAGCACCCCAAGTTTTGATGAGAAAATTTATTATGATGATAGCATGCCTCCTATTTATGATGATTATATTGATGAAAGTGGATTTAGAGAGGTCATGACTCTATTTAATGATGATTCCACTATTTCGGAAGAGGTTTCAATTGACTATGATAAAAAAGTTGCTATCTATGATGATTATTGTGATGACATGTATGCTATAAAGAATAATGATAACCATGAAACTTGTCATCATGATTTTAATGTTCAATTTGATTATGCCAATCAAGTATCTCATGATAGTTATTTTGTTGAGTTTGCTCCCACAATTATGAATGAGAAGAAAATTGCTTGTGTGGAGAGTAATAAAAATTCTATGCTTGTGCATCATGAAACGAATTCTTTATGTGATAGCTATATTGTTGAATTCATTCATGATGCTACTAAAAATTATTATGAGAGAGGATCATATGCTTGTAGGTGTTGCAATAATATCAAGTTTCCTCTCTATGTGTTGAAAGTTTTGAAGTTATGCTTGTTTTGCCTTCCTATGCTAGTTGATTCTTGCTCCCATAAATTGTTTGCTCACAAAATTTCTATGCATAGGAAGTGGGTTAGGCTTAAATGTGCTAGTCATATGATTCATGATGCTCCCGGTATGTTTCAATTCTTCACTTTTTATGTGAGCATCATTAAAATCATCATGCCTAGCTAAAAGGCATTAAAGAAAAGCGCTTGTTGGGAGACAACCCAACATTTATACCTACTGTTTTTGTGTGTTCACATGATTAAGCTACTGTAGTAATCATGTTTCTTATATTTTCTTTCAATAATGTGCCAAGTAAAGCCTTTGGGATAGTGTGGATACTTGTTGATTCAATTCTGTGCAAAAACAGAAACTTTTGCCTCCAGTGTTTAATTTCCCAGATTTTACTGGAGCGTCAAAAAATTCTGAAATTTTTACACAGTATTTATATGAAATTGTTTGACGTTTTCCTAATTTTTCAGAATTTTTAGAGTTCCATAAGTATGGTAGTTTCTCAGATCATTACAGACTGTTCTGTTTTTGACAGATTCTGTTTTCAATGCATAGTTTGCTTGTTTTAATGTTTCCATAGCTTATATTATGAGATATAAATTGTGGAAATGATAGAATACAGTAGGCATTATATGGGAACAATTGTGAATCTTGTCTTGGACAGTACCAAAGTGATGGTTTATTCTTTATCATACTAACCGTTCTCACGAAGTTCCGTTAAGTTTTGTGTGATTGAAGTTTTCAAGTTTTGGGTGAGATAGCGATATGAGGAGAATAAGGAGCGGCAAGACCCTAATCTTGGGGATGCCCAAGGCACCCCAAGGTAATATTCAAGGAAGACCCAAGCAACTAAGCTTGGGGATGCCCCGGAAGGCATCCCCTCTTTCGTCTTCAACACTATCGGTAACCTCACTTGGAGCTATATTTTTATTCGTCACATAATATGAGTTTTGCTTGGAGCATCATTTTCTTCTGTTGATATTTGCTTGGTGCTATCAATAATCATGTTTTGTATCTTTTAGTTCAATAAAAAGCCAATTATAGCCTTTACCATGCTCAGTTTGCAAGTTCATGTGTTGCTGTTTGAAAACAGAAAGTTTTCTGTTATGTCCAGAATATTCCTGAATAGTCAGAACATGATAAAAATCTGAAATTTTTACATAGTAAGCATGCATGAGTTCTCTGTCACGTGGTAATTTTTCAGAATTTTTGGAGTTAGGGAAGTATGAATTCTTATTCACTCTTTGCAGACTGTTCTGTTTTGGCAGATTGCTGTTATAGTTGCATTGTTTGCATATGTTTGCGTGTTTAATGTTTCTATTTGAGGATAGGAGTATTAAATATGAAGAGGCATTTAGTATGCAAAGTTTAATTATAATTTTTGTGATTTGCTACAGTATAGAATGTTAAAGTTTTGAGTTGATTTATACTAACTTATCTCACGAGTTTTTGTTGAGTTTTGTGTGGATGAAGTTTTTAAGATTTAGAGAAACCGTAATATGAGAGGAATTAAGGAGACACAAAAGCTCAAGCTTGGGGATGCCCAAGGCATCCCAAGTATTTATTCTAAGAAGTCTCAAGTAACTAAGCTTGGGGATGCCCCGGTAGGCATCCCACCTTTCTTCTTCAACAACTATCGGTTAGTTTTGGTTGAGCCTAAGTTTTTGCTTCTTCACATGATATGTGATATTCTTGGAATGTCATTTTATTTTGTTTTCTTTGCTGTTTGAATAAAATATCAAGACCTGAATTTTTTTAAATGAGAGAGAGTCCTCACATAGCTACCTATTTACTTAACTACTCATTTGGTCTTCGCTCATATCTTTTTGGAGTAGTTTGTCATTTACTCTTGTTCTTCACTTATATCCTATGAGTAAATTGTTGGAATGAATTTAGTATCATAAAGTTGAAATTTATATGCTTCATATGCTTGTCCCATGGGGAGTAATGACATTACATAAAGAAAAGTATAAGTGGTAAAATTTATTGGAGGTTAACAAGCATAGCATTAGTCAATGATGCAATTAATGAAAAAGTTAATAAGGGAAGAGAAGATTCACATGCAAATATACTATCTTGGACATCTTTTATGATTGTGAGCCCCCATTAAGTATTTTATGTCAAAGTGTTGACGTTGGACAAGGAAGACAACGTAATGAATTATGTTTGTTCATATTCACATAGAAGTTATATTGTTATAGATCCTCCAACATGTGGTGCTTGCCCGATATCTTTGCTAGCCAAAAATCCGCACCAAGTAGAGATACTACTTGTGCATCCAAAACCCTTAAACCCAGTTTCATGTCATGAGAGTCCACTATATCTACCTATGGATTGAATAAGATCCTTCAAGTAAGTTGTCATCGGTGCAAAAAGCAATAAAAATTGCTCCTAAAATATGTATGATCTTTTATTGTAAGGGAAATAAGCGTTGTACTAACTTGTGATGGTAAAGAAATAAAAGCGACGGACTGCATAATAAAGGTTGCTATCACAAGGGGCAATATAACGTGACGTTCCTTTGCATTAAGGGCTTGTGCATCCAAAAATAAAAAGCGCATGACAACCTCTGCTTCCCTCTGCGAAGGGCCTATCTTTTACTTTTATGCATTTACTTTTATGTATTTACTTTTTATGCAAGAGTCAATAGTGTTCTCCTCTACTTCCTTTTTATTTTTCTCTTTTGCAAGCATCATGTGGTGGGGAAAGATCTAGGCACATATATCCAGTTGGATATGAGTGATCATGAGTTATTATTGTTGACATCACCCTTGAGGTGAATAAGTTGGGAGGCAAAATCACAGCCCCTATCTTTCTATGTGTCTGGCTGAAACTTTTGCTCCATATATATGTCGTGAGTGTTAGCAATCATAGAAGACTAAATGATGGTTGAGTATGTGGACTTGCTAAAAAGCTCCTACATGAGACCCTTCCTGAAAATATGATGAATTGCAATTGCATTGTTGACTAGAATAGTTTGTTAGTTTCCAAGAAAGTTTATGCCTTATACTTCATTGTTGTGATGAATTGTTACTTGCTCATGAGAAGTTTTATGATAATAGATATTGCTGTTATAATAACGATCTTGCTTTGAATCATTCAAGTCCAATGTCCATGCTATAAAAAAAGGATTATATGATGATTGTGATAGGTAGCATTCCACATCAAAATTTCTGTTTTTAATTGCTACTTTATCATGTTGAGTTTTATGAGAAAAAGTTGCTGTTATGATGCTAGGAAAAGTGATTGAAATTATCATTGATCAAACTTATGCACTATGCTAGCATTCACACTTCATAAATTATTTCTTTTATCATTTACCTACTCGAGGACGAGCAGGAATTAAGCTTGGGGATGCTGATACGTCTCCAACGTATCTATAATTTATGAAGTATTCATGCCATGATTATAACAATTCTATATGGTTTTGGTATGATTTGATTAGAACTAACCCGGACTGACGCTGTTTTCAGCAGAACTACCGTGGTGTTGTTTTTTGTGCAGAAATGAAAGTTTTCCAATTGAGCTGAAACTTTTTGGAGATTTTTTATTGGACAAATAAAAAATATTGGCACCAAGACCCACTGGAGGGGGGCCACCCAGTGCCCACGAGGCACCAGGGCGCGCAGCCCCAGGTGCGCCCTGGTACCTCGTGGGGCCCACGTGGCTCCGTTTCGCGTGATTCCAACGCTGAAAAATCATATATATATATATTCAGAAACCCCCGAAAGTTAACCTAGATGAGTTTTTACGCCGCCGCAAGCCTCTGTACCTCCACGATCTCATCTATAGCCCTTTTCCGGCACCCTGCCGGAGAGGGGAAGGCATCACCGGAGGCCATCTTCATCATCCCGGCGGTCTCCATGACGAGGAGGGAGTAGTTCACCCTCGGGGCTAAGGGTTTGTACCAGTAGCTATGTGTTTGATCTCTCTCTTTCGTGTTCTTGAGATGGCACGATCTTGATGTATCGCGAACTTTGTTGATATAGATGAATCATATGGAGTTTTCCCCTCTCTATCTTCTTGTGATGAATTGAGTTTTTCCCTTTGAAGTTTTCTTATCGGATTGAGTCTTTAAGGATTTGAGAACACTTGATGTATGTCTTGCATATGGATATCTGTGGTGACAATGGGATATTCACTTGAGTCTTGATGTATGTTTTGTTGATCAACTTGCGGGTTCCGTGACCTTGGGGATTTATGCATAAGGGTTGGCACACGTTTTCATCTTGACTTTCTGGTAGAAACTTTGGGGCACTCTTTGAAGTTCTTTGTGTTGGTTTGAATAGATGAATCTGAGATTGTGTGATGCATATCATATAATCAAACCCGTGGGTACTCGTGGTGACATTGGAGTGCCTAGGTGACATTAGGGTTTTGGTTGATGTGTATCTTAAGGTGTTATTCTACTACGAACTCTAGGGCTGTTCGTGACAATTAATGGGGATGGCTCATAAGATTGATCGGGAAGGATAACTTTGAGGTCGTTTCGTACCCTACAACAAATTTTTTGTTTGTTCTCCGCTATTTGTGACTTTGGAATGAATTCTTTGTCGCACGTGAGGGATTTACATATGATTCAACTATGTCAACAATGTTGGGAGATCGCACTAGTGAAAGTATGAACCCTAGGCCTTGTTTCTAAGCATTGCAATACCGTTTTTATGCCCGTTTACTTTTTGCTACCTTGCTGTTTTTATATTTTCAGATTACAAAAACCTATATCTACTATCCATACTACACTTTTATCACCATCTCTTCGCCGAACTAGTGCACCTATACAATTTACCATTGTATTGGGTGTGTTGGGGACACAAGAGATTTCTTGTATTTGGTTGCAGGGTTGCTTGAGAGATACCATCTTCAACCTACGCCTCCCACGGATTGATAAATCTTAGGTCATCCACTTGAGGGAAAATTGCTACTGTCCTACAAAACTCTGCGCTTGGAGGCCCAACACGAGTCTACAAGAATAAGTTGTGTAGTAGACATTATGGTTCGACTGGTGATTGAAACTGATGCCATGCTGGTTGAGCAAGCCCTCAATAGACGTACTCCAGATTTCTCCAAAGAAGCCCAGGTGATTGAAGACGTCAAGGTCCAGGCTAGACTTTGTTTTACCTCGTGTGAATTTGTCCACTGTAATCGTGATGCCAACAAGCCTGCTCACTGCCTAGCTAAACTAGGTTTATCTCTTCCTAGTGGAGAGGGTCTTGTTTTTTTTTTTTGAGGATCAACTACTGCCGCTTTATTGACTAATTAAACGAAGCTAGGAATCTCGTCCGATACAATCCCCATGATACAATCTGGGGGAACAGCAAACCAAACCTTACACAGTTCATCACTTAAACCTACTTTTGCTAACTTATCCGTGGCAGATTTTGCACTACGCCTTACCCATGACACTTTCACTTCTTGGAACATCTTCATCCTCTCCTTGATCTCCTCCACAAGGGGTCCAGTTGCTGAGAGATTTTTCTCCTGCACGCTCAAACTTTTGGCTAGAGTAGCACAATCCGTCTCCAACAGAAGCTTTGTCGTATTGAGCTCGGATGCCACTTGAAGAGCTCTCTTGCATGCATAAATTTCAGCAACCTCCGGATCAGAGACACCATCAAAGAAATGACAAGTAGCAGCTCTAAAAGCTCCCGAGTGGTCCTGTAGTACTGCACCTACACCACACTTTGCTCCTTGTTTGTAAACAGCTCCATCAAAATTTGCCTTGACCCAACCCTCATCCAGTGGAGCCCAGTTCTGTTTGATCACCGGCTTGTGTAGCTTCTCCCTACTTCCATGAATCGCCTTCCACTCATTGACATATGCAAGCACCGAGTTTATTATTTCATGTGGTTCGGAGATCTTTTTCCCTTCCCTTGTTTCATTCTGGGCTAGCCAAAGTCCGTATGTTGCTTGAACCATAATCTCCTTTTCCTCCTCATATGCATCTGCAAACCAACCCAACAGCCATCTCCCCACCTCGCTCTGGAAATCGATGTGGACCGGTGGGATCGCCACCGGAATTCCCTTTTCCGAGCGCAGTTGCTTCCAAAACAGTACCGAATGTGGGCAGATCCAAAACTTGTGAAAGATCGTCTCCTCCCTGCTACACACCGGACAGAAAATATCAGGCCTGATCCGACGCCTATGCAGCTCCGATCCAACAGCCAGACCATTCCTAATCAGCCGCCAAACATGAATTGTTGCCTTGTTTGGAGCACTTGTATGCCAAAGCCCAAGCCAACCTTTGTGTCGTGCCACTGACAGCGATGATTCTGGCTATCCAGTTTTCGCCCTATTCATGGCCATTTTCAAGTGATAAGCTGACCGAACCGTAAATTGCCCGTTCTTAGTATGATTCCATGCTAAATAATCATCCATCTCAGGTCCCCCAATAGCTATTTGCTTTATATCATTGTCATCATCAGTGGAGAACATGCTATCAATTCTGTGTGTGTCCCCAGCACTCCCAGATTGCACCATCAAATCACGAACTTTGATGACGCCATGCACATAATCTGCACCCAGTGGTGTCAGACTACCTTGCCATGGAATCCACGGATCGTGGTGAATATTCACACTTACTCCATTGCCAATGCGCCAAATAGACCCTTGCCGTAGAAGTTCTCATCCATGAATAATGCTTCTAAATGTGTAAGAACCACCAGATGGGCACGTTGCATTCATTATTGATCCTTCAGGAAAATACCTAGCTTTAAGAACCCTTACACATAGTGACTCTGGGTGTTGGACAATCCTCCATGCCTGCTTGGCCAATAAGGCCTGGTTAAACGCTTCTGGGTCTCTAAAGCCCATCCCACCATCTCTCTTCGCTATGCACATTTTGTCCCACGCTATCCAATGCACATTCTGGCACATCTTCTTCATGAGGTGAAAATAACTCATGGTGAATGTAGGTGTGGCTTGTAAGACAAATTTAACTTGCACTTCTTTGGCTGCTTTAGATAGTCCTTGGCCCTTCCACCCTGCAACTTTACCTTTCGCAGCCTCTGTCACATATTTAAAAGTCCCGTCCTTCGATCTCCCAACAACAGTAGGCAGCCCCAAATACCTCTCCGAAAGGGCCTCTGTTTGAACACCTAACGCTTGCTTCAACGCTACCTTGTCATTGTCCGAACAACCCTTCCCAAAGAAAATTGAGGACTTCTGCAAATTGACCTTCTGACCCGAGGCCACTTCATACCTTGTGAGAATATCTCTGAGTACCTGGAGGCTTCCATTTGTTCCCTGAAGAAAAACTATACTGTCATCTGCAAACAAAAGGTGTGTCACTTGGGGGCCAGTGCACCCAAAGGAGACCCCTTTTATCAACTCCTCCTCATGTGCCTTTCTTAACAAAGCTGAGAATCCCTCCACGCAAAACAGGAATAAATATGGAGACAATGGATCTCCCTGTCTGAGCCCTCTAGATGGCGTGAAGGGCATTGACATGCCCCCATTTAACTTTACCCTGAAATTTGCAGACGTCACACATCGCATAATCATAGAAATCCACCTCGGATCAAAGCCAAACCTTGACAACATCTGCTCCAAAAAAATCCATTCCACTCTATTATATGCCTTCATCATGTCCAGTTTGACCGCGCATAAAGGTTTCTTGCGTTTCCTGGTTCGTATAGCATGTACACACTCATACGCTACCAAGACATTATCCGTGATGAGCCGCCCAGGTACAAAAGCACTTTTGCTCTTCTGAGATTAGCACTGGCAAGATTACCTTCAACCTGTTAGCAAGGACCTTAGATGCAATTTTATATAGCACATTACACAAACTTATCGGTCTAAACTAAGAAAGCAACTCCGGTGAGTTGACTTTAGGAATCATGACTATGACGGTCGCATTAAACGCGTCAGGCGCCGTGATACGTCTCCAACGTATCTATAATTTTTGATTGTTCCATGCTGTTATATTATCAATCTTGGATGTTTTTATAATCATTTACAGCAATAATATATCATTTTTGGAGACTAACCTATTAACTTAGTGCCCAGTGCCAGTTGCTGTTTTCTGCCCTATTTTTGTTTTACAGAAAATCAATACCAAACGAAGTCCAAATGCCACGAAACTTTTTGGAGATTTTTTTCTGGACAAGATAAACACTAGAAGCTTTGGGAGGAGGCCAGAAGACCCTGGAGGGGCCCACGAGCCACCAGGGTGCGCCTGGGGGGGCAGGCGCGCCCTGGTGCCTCATGGGGCCCACAGAGCTCCGTTTGACCTAATTCCTCCACTATAAATTCCCAAAAAATCAGAAACCCTCAGCGGAGTCCACGAAATACTTTTTTCGCCGCCGCAAGTTTCTGTTCCAGAGAGATCCCATCTGGGGTGCTTCTCCGGTAATCTGCCGGAGGGGGAATCGATCACGGAGGGGTTCTACATAAACCTTGCTGCCCTTCCGATGATGCGTGAGTAGTTTACCACAGACCTTCAGGTCCATAGGCAGTAGCTAGATGGCTTCTTCTCTCTTTTTGATCTTTAATACAATGTTCTCCTCGATGTTCTTGGAGTTCTATCGGATGTAATCACTTTTTGCGGTGTGTTTGTTGGGATCCGATGAATTGTGAGTTTATGATCAGATTATCCATGAATATTATTTGAGTCTTTGCTGCACTCTTTTATGCATGATTAATATAGCCTCATATTTCTTCTCCGATCTATTGATTTGGTTTGGCCAACTAGATTGATTTATCTTGCCATGGGAAGAGGTGCTTTGTAATGGGTTCGATCTTGCGGTGCTCAATCCCAGTGACAGAAAGGGACATGACACGTATGTATCATTGCTATTAGGGGTAAAAAGATGGGGTTTATTCATACGTGAGTTTATCTTGTCTACATCATGCACTACAAGAAATATGCTAACTTGCGACCATCAATATTGGTCACTGAATGGTCATTGTTTTCCATTTGTGACCTTTTTCTGACCAAAAACAGTTGGTCAAAAGCTGGCCGTCTTTAATGAAACTTAACGACCTTCTTTGTGATATGGTCGTAGAAGGTTACGACCAAAATAAAAGGTCGTAGATTCTATGACCAATTGTTTTGGTCACTAGCAGTCTGCCCAGGCCATGTCAGATCCAACGTGGCAAGCTGACGTGGCAAAATTGCGACCAAATGAATTGGTCGTAAATCAGAATCAGCCCGGTCCAGTTCATGCGTTTATATGGGTCGAGCCCAACAATTCGGCCCATTTAATATTATTTTTCTTGTTAATTTCGGTCAACCACATGGGCCAAGCCCAACAATTTGGCCTTTTCATTTTTTGGGCCATGGCCTTTTGAATCAACAAATTTAGTTTTTCTTTTTTCCCAAAAGAAGGGTCCACTAGTTAGATGGGTCCCGGTTGCCAGGTTCTATTAAAGTGGGGCCCTTTTGACAGCATCATATTCTTCAGATTTCAATTTGACAGAAATAAATAACCATATTTAAATAAGAACAGACAGAAAACACAAGTAATACTTCAAATAACAGCAGCGAGAATCAATCTGTTACAGATACAATGACAACCAAACTTACAAGATCCACAAGTGTAATAACTACATACTAGGCTCCTTCTGTCATATGACACAGTTACAAGCTCTACTAGTGTAATAACACAGATACAAATACAATCACAGTCACACAGATATAGTGACAATCACAATGACAATTGACAATCAGCACAAACTGGGCTCCTGCTCCAGTCAGATGAAACCGTATGCAGGACTCACTAGGCGACCATAGTCGACTAGGCCGTGACCTTCGCTACACTGGGCTAACAGAACAACAATAGAACTATCATCATGCCTTCGACCGTCGCCCTGTTACATGAATCAGAAGAGAAGAATCAAAACACTGGAGCCAATATATTCTGAACAGACCATTCTAAAAAAGGGCAATTTCTTTAGAATAATAACACAAATTTAGCTAGTACAATGATTTTTGTTCTCCAGTTAGTTAAAATGAGATACCCGTGCATACAAGAAAGGTGATGCAAGGAAATAGAGCATTTTACTCATAGCACACAGAGTATCAATATTATGTTCTTATCGGCTTATTCTTATGCCTAAAGCAAGTAAGAAAATCTGACCAAATAAGCAACTACTCCATAAACTAAAACATCAGGATTGATTAAGTAGACTAATCTTTTTGTGAAAAATGGACTGGATAATTGGTTTTCCATACACAATCCCTTGCAGCTAGCAAGAACATGACGCACAACGTTCACAAAACTTGGGAGAGCAACCAAAGAAAAAGCATAGTTGACGATGGAGGGAGTGGCGAATTACCTCAATGACGTACTTGATGGTGATGCCAGTCCTTCTCGAGGAAGTAGTGGTCGTCCACGGCCTGGCCAAGCAGAGGATCAAGAACACTTCCTCTCATGCATAGAGCTGGCAATGAGAACTGACAGACTATAAGCATAGAAAAGAAAACATAATTTTCAGCGAAATCAAAACTACAGATGAAAACTAACACTTGCATCATACAGACTCCAAATGGAACAGACACAAACTTACGAAGAACACATGACTTGTCGTGCAAACAGGGGGAAAAGGAGGCAGAAAATACCACTTGCATGTAATCCAAACAACAGTAGGTGTACATATCATTGCACATAGCAAAGACCATTTGATCACGCACATATTTGACAAGCCAATTGTGTAAAACTGAGACACAAAAATTTCTACTTCATTACTGTCCCCTACATTTTATAGCTAGGATCAGACCCTCTCTTATCAGTTGAACAATGCATTGACTAGTTATTAGTAAAGCAGCAACCAACACTAGTGATAATGCAAAAGCAGCTTCTGTGCTTCTGCATATGTCTATACTATCAAATGTTATTATCATCTCACTCCACAAATGGCTCTATGTACATACCAAGCAAACAACACTGAACATGCAAGACAAACATCTTGTCAAGAAGCTATTTTACAGATTTACTGCTGACATATTCACCCTGGAAGTACAATGTTGCATGTTGAAAGCTGTGACATAGTTATGACTACTACGAAAATTACACGTCAACTAAATTTAGACAACAGAGCTAAGAAAACGTATATTTTCAACAAACACTGACCAAGGACCAATCTCTTCTATTTGCTTCAGGTGTGGTTGCTTCATGATCTCCATGTACGTGGGTAAAAAAATTGTGTTAATAGAAGTTGCAATGGATAGTGATATAGAAATCACAATATACAATATGTAACAAGGCCTAAGAATATAAGCTCCAAAGCTTTATCCAAAATAGACATATGCTAGTAATAAATTTCAATATGCTTTGGGAAGCAGAGGCAGATATTGAACATCCTTGAATAAAAGGTACCAGATTACAATGTTGTGGATATATAGTTACTTGGTATTTCAATATTTCTGCTTAACACAACAGAACTACCCCAACCCTGTATGTTAAATTAAGAGATGTATTGCAAATGTCTGAAGCAACGTTATGCGCTATATCCATCTCATTATCTCAAGGCAGGCAAACTAAGATTTCACCCAACCTACAACAGTTGCGGCTACAACCAAACTACAACAGTAGTTCTACCAGTAGCAACAGATGGAGGCAATTTCTCACCTGCAGTAGATGTCCAGGAGCAAAGTTGAGGACGGCCGGGGCAGGAGCAGCAGGATGCAGCTTGGGGACGTGGTCGAGGAACACAACCGGCAACAGCAGCAGGTCCGGCACGTCCTATACTAGAAGCAGCTCCCATGGCCTTGAATTCCTTTCCTTGACACAATACGAGCACACATCAATAGGAGATGAAGAGAAGTTGTGGAAGAAGAAGGAGTCCACGAGCATCAGCAGGCAATGGAATGGAAGAAGATGAAATCGAGAGGCGGGGCGAACCTTGCTGCTGCTGCCGTTGTGTCCTTGACGCTGGAGCTGACTCCATCGACCGGAGATTTGCGGACCTTGAGGAGCGAGGAGAACCAGCGGGAGGAAGGGCCATGGCGTCCCGAGGAGCAGCCTAGCATCACGTCCCGAGGCCTTCCTCTCCCATGGCGGACGTGCTCTGGTCGATCTAGGAAGGAGACAAGGTGAGGTGAGGAAGCGCCTACACACACAGATCGAGAGAGAGGGGGGATTCATACCAGATCCGAAGGTCGCCATCGGTGGGCTCGCCGGAGATGGCCGGCTGCCGGCGCGTGTCCTAGGAGGTTGAGGAAGAACCTGCCATCCTCGAGGCCATCCAGGAGATGGAGTGGCGCTTGAGGGCTCGGGAGTCGCCGGAGGCGGAGCAGCGCCGGAGTTGGAGGCGACTGAAACCCTAGCCGCCACGGGGTAGGGTTTCGGGCTCCCCCTGCCATGGCCGCGGGGTAGGGGTTCGACCTGAGCTGCTGCTGGGTTGGATTTGCCGCGCGCCGGCGGTGGGGTAGCAGGTCGCCGACGGGGCTGGTGGAGCGGAGGTCGCGCCGGCCGGTGGGGTCGGGGGAGAGGAGGTCGCAGGAGGGAGGGGTTGGGGTCGGGGGTCGCGGGACTGTGGGAGGGAGGGAGAGAGAGGTTGGCTGGGATCTTTTCTCCTTTTCCTAGATGGACGGATGGATGTGGGATGGAGAGATGGATAGATGGATGGATGGGCGCCATGTCATCGATCCGTATCACAACTAGTTCCACTAATGAGAATAAAGCACATGCAATTGTGTTTTTCCTTTTGTTTTTCTTCTACTTTTCACCCTCATGGATTGATGAAGGAGGGCAAGTACTAAGCGCAGCCACACCGGTGATGGATCCGGCGACCTTTGGCCTCGCTAACGCTGGCAGCACCGGAGGTGGAGGCCACGAAACCCTAGTCACGGGTGCAGGGTTGCTGGTGGACGGGAGGGGCGTATCCAGATGGATTGATGGATGGACGTGGCGGCGCGAGGTGCAACGGATCCGGCCGTCAGGGGAGGCGGCATTTCACAACAACAGATTTGCACGATTTCACAATATGAGATCATTTTCTTTGCACGAAAATTTCGTTTTCCATTTTTTGAGTGCCCAAAATAAGTTTTTTTGTGAAGGACCTACCAAATATTTGTTGCAAAATTGGACCGCATCAATTTTCTAAAATATTAGACCATATTTAGTGTACAATTGACCAAATGGTTGGGTGTCAAAAGCTTTTGATCCACCTCTTGTGAAAAAGACAAATTTCCGCCGATTTAGTAGGAAGCGGGTCAAATTTGAACTACAGCTGCCTCATAGTTTGCTCTTTATTTTTTCAAATAATCATTTCTAGGTACATAAGTATCTACTTCATTAGAGATACTCCGAAAGCTTTGCAAGATTCAACCCCTAGCTACGAACGGTCATGCCCGGTGTTTTGATCGCATTTTGAAACGGGCATAGGAAATTAAAAAAAAATCAAAAAAATTGAAAACCTTCGCATTGTGTCATTATATGTGACCTAGTTTCTAGTAAAAATAACAAACTTGGACTACGGCAAATGTCTTAAAAAAGTGTTCTCAGAAATGAGCTATCATGTATGAAGATGCATAGCTTTCAAGGCAAATGGCCAATGTTATGGCAACATTCATGGCATAGTTTTTGTTCAAATGATATCATATTTTGCATCTTGGAATGACAAACAATGTTGCCGAAGGGAGTTTTCATTTTCTATGCACGAAAATTCATTTTCCATTTTCCGAGTGCCCAAAATGAGTTTTTTTGTGAAGGACCTACCAAATCTTTGTTACAAAATGGCACCACACCATTTTTATAAAATATTAAACCATATTTTATGTACAATTGACAAAATAATTGCGTGTCAAAAGCTATCGATCCACCTCTCATCAAAAAGACAAATTTCCACCGATTCAGTTGGAAGTGGGTCAAATTTGAACTACAGGTGCTTGATAGTTTGCTCATGATTTTTTCCAAAAATCATTTTTAGGTACAAAAATAGCTATTTCATTAGAGAAACACCAAAAAAATTCCAATATTCAACCACTAGTTAGGAACGATCATGCCCGCCGTTTTGACCGCATTTTGAAATGGGCATGAAATATTAAAAAAAATCAAAAAATTAGAAAATCCTTCGGATTGTGTCATTATATGTGACCAAGTTACCAGGAAAAATAACAAACTTGTAATACGGTAAATATCTTTAAAAAGTCTTCTCAGAAATGAGCTATCATGTGTGAAGATTCATGGCTTTCAAGCCAAATGATCAATCTTATGGCCACATTCATGGCATAGTTTGTTCAAATGATCTCATATTATGCACAAGGGTGCATCTTGGAATGGCAAACGATGTTGCCAAAGGGAGTTTTCATTTTCTTTGCATAAAAATTTCGTTTTCCATTTTCCGAGTGCCCAAAATGAGTTTTTTGTGAAGGACCTACCAAATCTTTGTTGCAAAATGGCACCACACCATTTTTATAAAATATTAGACCATATTTTATGTACAATTGACAAAATGATTACATGTCAAAAGCTGTCGATCCACCTCTCATCAAAAAGACAAATTTCCGCCGATTCAGTTGGAAGTGGGTCAAATTTGAACTACAGGTGCTTGATAGTTTGCTCATGATTTTTTCCAAAAATCATTTTTAGGTACAAAAATAGCTATTTCATTAGAGAAACACCAAAAAATTTCCAAGATTCAACCACTAGCTAGGAACGGTCATGCCCGCCGTTTTGACCGCATTTTGAAATGGGCATGAAAAATTCAAAAAAAATCAAAAAATTGGAAAACCTTCGCATCGTGTCATTATATGTGACCAAGTTACCAGGAAAAATAACAAACTTGTAATACGGTAAATACCTTTAAAAAGTCTTCTCAGAAATGAGCTATCATGTGTGAAGATGCATGGCTTTCAAGCCAAATGATCAATCTTATGGCCACATTCATGGCATAGTTTGTTCAAATGATCTCATATTGTGCCCAAGGGTGCATCTTCGAATGGAAAATGATGTTGCCAAAGGGAGTTTACATTTTCTTTGCATAAAAATTTCGTTTTCCATTTTCTGAGTGCCCAAAATGAGTTTTTTTGTGAAGGACCTACCAAATCTTTGTTGCAAAATTGGACCGCATCAATTTTCTAAAATATTAGACCATATGTAATGTACAAATGACCAAATGGTTGTGTGTAAAAAGCTTTTGATCCACCTCTTGTGAAAAAGACAAATTTCCGCTGATTCAGCAGGAAGCGAGTCAAATTTGAACTACAGCTGCCTCATAGTTTGCTCTTTATTTTTTCAAAAAATCATTTCTAGGTACATAAGTATCTACTTCATTAGAGATACTCCGAAAGTTTTGCAAGATTCATGGCATTGAGTGACGCACGAGGATAGTTTTCAGTTTTCAGTGAACGGGCGTTTTTCAGTGATGTTATGGCCACATTCCTGGCATAGTTTGTTCAAATGATCTCATATTGTGCATAAGGATGTATCTTGGAATGGCAAACAATGTTGTCAAAGTGAGTTTACATTTTCTTTGCACAAAAAAATTATTTTCTATTTTCGGAGTGCCAAAAATCGTTTTTTTTCTTCTCAAGAACCTACCAAATCTTTGTTGCAAAATTGTACCGCATCATTTAAAAAATATATTAGACCACATCTTTCTAAAAAAAATTCTTGCATACAAAAGTAGCTATCTCATCATAGATCCACCAAGATTTCTGCATTATTAAGCCCCTAGCTACAAAAATGTTTTTTTGAAGAACCTACCAAATATTTTTTGCAAAATGGCACCACACCATTTTTCAAAAAAAATAGAGCACATTTTGTGTCCAAATTTAGACCACATTTTATGTCAACATTTTTTATATACACATTTAATATTTGTCAAATACAAATTTAACATTTTTTGAATAGATGCTCATCATTTTTTCTATACACATTTAACTTTTTTTAATACAAGTTTAACATTTTTTACATACATGGTCAACATTTTTCTGTACATATTTAATATTTTTAAATGCAAGACTAACATTTTTTAATACATGGTCAACATTTTTTCTATACATATTTAACTTTTCCAAATGCCTGATTAATATTTTTCAAATACTTGTTTAACATTTTTTCAAAAGCTTGATTATACTGTTTTAAATACATGATCACATTTATTCAAAAAATTATGTGAACTGATTTTTATAATATATATGTTAGAATATTTCGAAATATAAACGAAACTTAAACAGGAAAGCAAAAAACAAATGTGAAAAACTGGAAGAAAATAAAATGAAAAGAAGTACCAAGGTCTACTGTCGCGCGTTGGGCCGGCCCATGGTCGCGAGCAGAAAGAAGGACCAAGGCAACACGAGGACGGCCCAGTCAACCGCTAAGGTCTAGGCCCAACAGACGACTGACTATAAGTATAATTCGCGTGGAATGTTATCACAAGGTCACCGGTGGCAGGATGGTTAGCTCGCTGTCACTACTCCGCGAGGTCGCGGGTTCGAACCACCGAGCGGCCTCTTTTTATTTTCGACGAATATTTTCGCCGCCCTGTTGATTGTTGGTTGCGGTCCCCCCGGTCCCACATGTAAGTATGGCGAGTCCCACACATCATTGAGAACATGTGGTGTTACTGGTTTGGCCCCACGCACCGGGTCGGTAGGGTGGGTCCTACATGCCATTTGGAAACCTGTGAGTGGTGCGGGTCCCACTCGACGGGCAGGCTCCACATGTCAATGGGAACCTGTGGATGGTGTTGGTCCCACGCGTAAGATTGACGGGTCCCACCTATTAGCAGGAAAAAACTGATAAATAGTGACATGTAAGTCAGAATGACACCTAAACACCGCCATGTAGGCGAGAATGCTGACGTGTCTGCCAAGTCATGCCAAATCAAATCATCGCAGAAAATTACGACTAACTAAATTGGTCATAATCGACAAGAAATAACATCGTAAATCATGTTCACAAATTTACGACCATTTCGTGTAAGGCAATTACGACCTTCCTAACCAAAATGGTCGTTATGAGTTAGGGTTTGGACTCTCCCAAACAACTTACGACCTATCCGTTCGAAATGGTCATAGATTTACGACCAATTCACTCACGGTCACTAAGAGAAGGTCACAACTTGACATATTTCTTGTAGTGATGTCATCATTCTTAAGGCGTTACTCCGTTCTTTATGGACTTAATACACTAGATGCATGCTGGATAGCGGTCGATGTGTGGAGTAATAGTAGTAGATGCAGGCAGGAGTCGGTCTACTTGTCTCAGACGTGATGCCTATATACATGATCATTGCCTTGGATATCGTCATGATTATTTGCTTTTCTATCAATTGCCCAACAGTAATTTGTCTACCCACCGTATGCTATTTTCTTGAGAGAAGCCTCTAGTGAAAACTATGGCCCCTGGGTCTATCTAAATCATATTACTAAAACCCTAAAAATATTGCTGCCATTTTCCTTTATTTATTTTATTTTGTATTTTTGTTTCAATCTATCTATCTATCACATACAATTTAATCTTGCAATTGACCGTCGAGAGATTGACAACCTCTCGTTTGCGTTGGGTGCAAGGATTTGTTGTTTGTGTGCAGGTGCTGCTAACGAGGTGTTGCGTGATTCTCCTACTGGTTCGATAACCTTGGTTTCATAACCGAGGGAAATACTTATCTCTACTGTGCTGCATCATCCCTTCCTCTTCGGGGAAATACCAACGCAAGCTACAAGTAGCAGGAAGAATTTCTGGCGCCGTTGCCGGGGAGACATCATCAACATCTATCAAGTTCCTTTGCATAAACTCTCATCTCCTTGCATTTATTTTATTTGCCTTTTGCCTCTCTTTTTCATCTCCCCACTTCTAAAACGTTTTTACAAAAATACAAAAATATTTTTCGTTTGCCTTTTTCTTGTTTGCTTGCTTGCTTTATCGTTATGGCTAGTTCTATTCCCGTTATGCCTTTCCCTCCATACTTAGGAGACGATCCAGGAATTTTAAACTTTAAATATTTTTTTATGAATCTTTAAAAGAAGCATGGGATAGATTATTAAAAATACAAGTAAATGCTAGGCATCAGTTTCACCTTAAATTATTCCTTAAATGTTTTTATGTTGGTCTACCCCTTGCTCATAGGCGTGTCTTGGATTCTATATTGGAAAACGATTTTCTTGGGGGTGATGCCTTTGCAACCTACGAAAAGATGAAAAGTATATTTGGACAGCCAAAGGTTGAAACTATCGAACCTATCACTCTAGAATGCCTTCGTCAAATTGAGCAAATAAAAGAAATTAAGGCTAGTGTGGATTCTAACTTTCGAGAAATATTCAATCTTGCCTCAAAAATAAATGGCAATGTGGTGTCACAAGATAGGAGGGTTGATGCTCTTGATCACAAAGTCTCTCTTGGTGTTTTGAGAGAAATGAAAATCCTTCGCACTAAGCTTGATCATCTAGTGCATATTATTGATAATGGCAAAGAAAGTGAAAAAGGGGTTGCGAGGACTAAAACTAAAGATGACAATACTTGAAATTATGTATTATGCCTAGCTAGGGGCATAAAACAATAGCGCTTGTTGGGAGGCAACCCAATGAATAAAATAAAATTTTCTGTTATTGTCTGTTTTCACAATTATGCTACTGGTATGATTGTGTTTTTGTGTTTTTAATTAGTGTTTGCGCCAAGTAAAGCCTTTAGGATGATTTGGAAGATAGTACAATTGATGCTGTTTGGAAAACAGAAAGTTTAGCATCTAGTGCCCGAATTTTGTTTCTGTACTGGAGCGTCAGAAAATCTGAACTTTTTACACAGTATTGGTATATGAATTTCCCACGTTTTCCTAATTTTTCAGAATTTTTGGAGTTACATAAGTATGGCTTTTAAATAGATTGCTACAGACTGTTCTGTTTTTGACAGATTCTGTTTTTTATGCACTACTTGCTTGTTTTGATGAATCTATGGATTATATCGGGGGGTATAAGCCATGGTGAAGTTAGAGTACAGTAGGTATAATGCAAAAATAAAATATGAATGGGTTTGCAACTATACTTAAAGTAGTGATTTATTTTGTTATACTAACGGATCTCACGAAGGTTTTGTTGAGTTTTGTGTGATTGAAGTTTTCAAGTTTTGGGTGAGATCACGATGGATGAAGGAATAAGGAGTAGCAAAAGCCTAAGCTTGGGGATGCCCGAGGCACCCCAAGGTAATATTCTAGGAAGACTCAAGCGTCTAAGCTTGGGGATGCCCCGGAAGGCATCCCCTCTTTCTTCTACCAACCATCGGTAATTTTACTTGGAGTTATATTTTTATTCGTCACATGATATGAGTTTTGCTTGGAGCGTCTTGTATTATATGAGTCTTTGCTTTGTTTGCTTTTTAGTTTGTCACAATCATCTTTGCTGAACACACCTATCTTGAGAGAGCCACACGTTTATCATCATTTGTTAGAATACTCTATGTGCTTCACTTAAATTTTTTGAGCTAGGCAGTTGCTCTAGTGCTTCACTTAAATCTTTTTGAGCACGGCGGTGGCTATATTTTGAAGAAATAAACTCTCATGCTTCACTTATATTATTTTGAGAGTTGATTAAAATTTTGAAGAAATGAATTCTCATGCTTCACTTATATTATTTTTAGAATTGATAAGATTAAAATTTTGAAGAAATGAATTCTCATGCTTCACTTATATTATTTTGAGAATTGATAAGATTGAAATTTTGAAGAAATATTTGCACTCTCATGCTTCACTTAAAATCTTTTTGAGAGTTGATAATAGTAATGGTAATTTGCACAAGATATGAATTTGGTCCCAAAGTGATGAATATTCAAGAGGGATATAAATAAAAACTTTCATATAGATCATTGGATATGATAAGTGTGATTCCTTACAATAGTTTTGCGATATGGAAATGATAATATGTAAGTCAGGTTAGTGAGTAATTGTGATTTAGTAAGAATATTAGTGTTAAGGTTTGTGATTCCCTATGCATGCACATTAAGTCAATAATTATGCAATGAAATTATATCCTACTTATGGTGCATTATTCGGTGTTAGTTATGTTCAATGCATGTTTATGACCGTTTTTGTTTTTTGGTTGGTTGCTTCTCAATCTATTTGCTAGCCTTCATTTGTACTAAGCGGAAATACTGCTTGTGCATTCAAAATCCTTAAACCCAAGTTGTGCCAAATGAGTCCACTATATCTACCTATATGCGGTATTTCAATGCCGTTCCAAGTAAATTTGCGTGTGCCAAATCTAATTTTCAAAATAATTTTTCCGTTTTGTGTGCCCATACCACTCATGAAGCGGCAGGGGGTGGCCATTATTTTCCATGCTAGGTGTGTTATTCTCACGATGAGTGTTTATTCACTTGTCATTGCACGAGAAAGTGGCTGGTAATAGGGATGCCCAGTCCCACAATGAAATCAAAATTAGTAACAACAAAATTCATTGGAAAGTGTTGGTATGGAGGGCACCCGTGGATACGGCTAGCCATGGATTGTGAAAGAATGGTGGAAAGGAAATAAACTTTACTTTCTGTTTGGGAACCGCCTACGATATGTGTCTAGGATTGAAAATATTGGGAATTCTCGATCATTTTCGTTGACAGGAAAAGCATGCCTCTCAAAATATTTTTATTTCTTGAATTTCAGCTTTGAGCTCTGGCACATTAGCAAATCTCTGCTTCCCTCTATGAAGGGCCTATCTATTTACTTTTATGCAATTTTTATTTTTACTCTGAGTCTCCATCTTCTCTTATAAAGCACCAACTAGAGAACACTATTGTCATACTTGTGCATTGCGTGTAGCAAATATTTGAGTGTGTTTCATGAATGGATCAATGATTGCTTGTTAGCGTTGATATTTTGAAAGACATGGTTGCTTGTTAGCATGCTTGAGTATTTATATTTTCATGTCAAATTATAGACTATTGCTTTGAATCATTCAAGTCCAATGTCCATGCTACAAAAGAAAAGAATATGTGATGAATATGTTAGGCAGCATTCCACATCAAAAATTCTATTTTTATCATTTACCTACTCGAGGACGAGCAGGAATTAAGCTTGGGGATGCAGATACGTCTCCAACGTATCTATAATTTTTGATTGTTCCATGCTGTTATATTATCAATCTTGGATGTTTTTATAATCATTTACAGCAATTATATATCATTTTTGGAGACTAACCTATTAACTTAGTGCCCAGTGCCAGTTGCTGTTTTCTGCCCTGTTTTTGTTTTACAGAAAATCAATACCAAACAAAGTCCAAATGCCACGAAACTTTTTGGAGATTTTTTTCTGGACAAGATAAACACTAGAAGCTTCGGGAGGAGGCCAAAAGACCCTGGAGGGGCCCACGAGCCACCAGGGCGCGCCTGGGGGGGGGGGGGCAGGCGCGCCCTGGTGCCTCGTGGGGCCCACAGAGCTCCGTTTGACCTAATTCCTCCACTATAAATTCCCAAAAAATCATAAACCCTCAGCGGAGTCCACGAAATACTTTTTCCACCGCCGCAAGTTTCTGTTCCAGAGAGATCCCATCTGGGGTCCTTCTCCGATAATCTGTCGGAGGGGGAATCGATCACGGAGGGGTTCTACATCAACCTTGCTGCCCTTCCGATGATGCGTGAGTAGTTTACCACAGACCTTCGGGTCCATAGGCAGTAGCTAGATGGCTTCTTCTCTCTTTTTGATCTTCAATACAATGTTCTCCTCGATGTTCTTGGAGTTCTATCCGATGTAATCACTTTTTGCGGTGTGTTTGTTGGGATCCGATGAATTGTGAGTTTATGATCAGATTATCCATGAATATTATTTGAGTCTTTGCTACACTCTTTTATGCATGATTATTATAGCCTCGTATTTCTTCTCCGGTCTATTGATTTGGTTTGGCCAACTAGATTGATTTATCTTGCCATGGGAAGAGGTGCTTTGTAATGGGTTCGATCTTGCGGTGCTCAATCCCAGTGACAGAAAGGGACATGACACGTATGTATCATTGCTATTAAGGGTAAAAAGATGGGGTTTATTCATAAGTGAGTTTATCTTGTCTACATCATGTCATCGTTCTTAAGGCGTTACTCCGTTCTTTATGGACTTAATACACTAGATGCATGCTGGATAGCGGTCGATGTGTGGAGTAATAGTAGTAGATGCAGGCAGGAGTCGGTCTACTTGTCTCAGGCGTGATGCCTATATACATGATCATTGCCTTGGATATCATCATGATTATTTGCTTTTCTATCAATTGCCCAACAGTAATTTGTCTACCCACCGTATGCTATTTTCTTGAGAGAAGCCTCTAGTGAAAACTATGGCCCCCGGGTCTATCTAAATCATATTACTAAAACCCTAAAAATATTGCTGCCATTTTCTTTTATTTATTTTATTTTGTATTTTTGTTTCAATCTATCTATCTATCACATATAATTTAATCTTGTAATTGACCGCCGAGAGATTGACAACCTCTCGTTTGCGTTGGGTGCAAGGATTTGTTGTTTGTGTGCAGGTGCTGCTAATGAGGTATTGCGTGATTCTCCTACTGGTTCGATAACCTTGGTTTGATAACTGAGGGAAATACTTATCTTTACTGTGCTGCATCATCCCTTCCTATTCGGGGAAATACCAACGCAAGCTACAAGTAGCACGCCGCCACACCACCCAAGACCAGTGTCTTTGGTAAAACTACCCTGCACACATCATCCTTGACCAAAGACCAGTGTCTTTGGTAAAACAGTGCTGGCAGCCCATCCGGGCCAGGTACTTTAGTGGGGCCCATTTGAAACAGTGCCGCTTCTATCTCATTGTCAGACACGGGTGCACATAGTTTGCTGTTCATCTCCTCCGACACCATTGGAACAATGTTTTCCAGCAACCCATTAGCTCCCGCCGAACCCTCTGATGCGAACAGTTTGGCATAGAAATTTGCTGCCATCTCTCTCATTTCTTCATCCACCGTACACCACGACCATCTTCCTTAACTAGTGATTTCACAGTATTTTTCCGCTTACGATGAGTTGCACGCCCCTGGAAATATTTAGTATTTTGATCACCTGCAGCAAGCCAGTCAATCCATGATCTCTGTCTATATAGCAGTTCCTCGCGAGCATAAATCTCGCATAATTGTTCCTCCAGGTCACGGACCTTCTGTGAGAGTCCAAACCCAAGTGCCCTTTACTTAGCATCCTGGAGCTGCGATTTATGTTTCTTTATCTGGCATCTAATGGAGCCAAAAATAACCCTGGCCCACTCTTGCATGCTCACTGTTAGCTTACCCAGCTTGTTGCATGTTGCAGTAATGCCCAGCTCGCCCGACCATGCTGCCTCCCACGCTTCTGCAACCATTCCTTCATAAGCTTCATGTCTCGTCCACTCTTCTTCGTATCGGAACTGCCTCTCTCCTCCTTGACCACTGATGTCTACTACACAACTTATTCTTGTAGACTCATGTTGGGCCTCCAAGCGCAGAGTTTTGTAGGACAGTAGCAATTTTCCCTCAAGTGGATGACCTAAGGTTTATCAATCCGTGGGAGGCGTAGGATGAAGGTGGTCTCTCTCAAACAACCCTGCAACCAAATAACAAAGAGTCTCTTGTGTCCCCAACACACCCAATACAATGGTAAATTGTATAGGTGCACTAGTTCGGCGAAGAGATGGTGATACAAGTGTAGTATGGATAGTAGATATAGGTTTTTGTAGTGCGAACAATAAAAAAACAGCAAGATAGCAAGTAACAAAAGTGAGCATAAACGATATTGCAATGCTTAGAAACAAGGCCTAGGGTTCATACTTTCACTAGTGCAATCTCTCAACAATGTTAACATAATTGGATCATATAATCATCCCTCAACGTGCGATAAAGAATCACTCCCAAGTTCCTATTAGCGGAGAACATAAGATAGAAATTGTTTGTAGGGTACGAAACCACCTCAAAGTTATCCTTTCCGATCGATCTATTGAGCCATTCCTATAATTGTCACAAACAGCCCTAGAGTTCGTACTAAAATAACACCATATGATACACATCAACCAACTCTAATGTCACCTAGATACTCCAATGCCACCACAAGTATCCGTGAGTTGATTATATGATATGCATCAAACAACTTCATAATCATAATATTCAATCCACACAAAGATCTTCAAGGAGCACCCCAAAGTTTCTATCGGAGAAAAGATAATGAAAACGTGCATCAACCCCTATGCATAGATTACCCCAATGTCACCTCGGGAATCCGCGAGTTGAGTACCAAAACATACATCAAGTGAATCAATATAATACCTCATTGTCACCACGGGTATTCATATGCAAGACATACATCAAGTGTTCTCAAATCTGAAATATTCAATCCGACAATAACGAAACCTCAAAGGGAAAAGATTCGATTCATCACAACAAGGATAGAGAGGGAAGAAACACCATATGATCCAACTATATTAACAAAGCTCGTGATACATCAAGATCATGCCAAATCAAGAACAAGAGAGAGAAAGATAAAACACATAGCTACTGGTACAAACCCTCAGCCACTAGCGTGAACTACTCCCTCCTCGTCATGGAGACCGCCGGGATGATGAAGATGGCCTCCGGTGATGATTCCCCCCTCCGGCAGGGTGCCGGAAAAGGGCTGTAGATGAGATCGTGGAGGTACAGAGGCTTGCGACGGCGTAAAAACTCATCTAGGTTAACTTTCGGGGGTTTATGAATATATATGATTTTTCAGCATTGGAATCACGCAAAGAGGTGCCACAGGGGGCCCACGAGGCACCAGGGCGCACCTGGGGGGGGGGGGGGGGCAGGCGCACCCAGGTGGCTCGTGGGGCCCCTGTGGCTCTTTTGCTGCTTCCCCAAACTTCCTGGGTCCGTTTCCTTCCAGAAAAAATCGTCAAAAAGTTTTGCTGCATTTGGACTTCATTTGATATGGATTTTCTGGAAAACCAAAAACAAGCAGAAAACATCAACTGGCACTGGGCACTAGGTCAATATGTTAGTCCATAAAAATCATATAAAATCCATATAAAAGTGCACCAAAATCATACAAAACTATAATAAACATGGCATGAATACTTCATAAATTATAGATACGTTGGAGACGTATCAGCATCCCCAAGCTTAATTCCTACTCGTCCTCTGATACGTCTCCAACGTATCTATAATTTTTGATTGTTCCATGCTGTTATAATATCAATCTTGGATGTTTTTATAATCATTTATAGCAATTTTATATCATTTTTGGAGACTAACCTATTAACTTAGTGCCCAGTGCCAGTTGCTGTTTTCTGCCCTGTTTTTGTTTTACAGAAAATCAATACCAAACGAAGTCCAAATGCAACGAAACTTTTTGGAGATTTTTTATTGGACCAGAAGAACACTAGAAGCTTCGGGAGGAGGCCAGAAGACTCTGGTGGGGCCCACGAGCCACCAGGGCGCGCCTGGGGGGGCAGGCGCGCCCTGGTGCCTCGTGGGGCCCACCAAACTCCGTTTGACCTAATTTCAGCACTATAAATTCCAGAAAAATCAGAAACCCTCAGGAGAGTCCACGAAATACTTTTTACGCCGCCGCAAGCTTCTGTTCCAGAGAGATCCCATCTGGGGTCCTTCTCCGGTGTTCTGTCGGAGGGGGAATCGATCACGGAGGGGCTCTACATCAACCTTGCTGCCTCTCCGATGATGCGTGAGTAGTTTACCACAGACCTTCGGGTCCATAGTCAGTAGCTAGATGGCTTCTTCTCTCTTTTTGATCTTCAATACAATGTTCTCCTTGATGTTCTTGGAGATCTATCCGATGTAATCTCTTTTTGCGGTGTGTTTGTTGGGATCCTATGAATTGTGAGTTTATGATCAGATTATCCATGAAATTATTTGAGTCTTTGCTACACTCTTTTATGCATGATTATTATAGCCTCGTATTTGTTCTCCAATCTATTGATTTGGTTTGGCCAACTGAGTTGATTTATCTTGCCATGGGAAGAGGTGCTTTGTAGTGGGTTCGATCTTGCGGTGCTCAATCCTAGTGACAGAAAGGGACATGACACATATGTATCGTTGCTACTAAGGATAACAAGATGGGATCTATTCATTGGGTTTATTAATTCGTGAGTTTGTCTTGTCTACATCATGTCATCATTCTTAAGGCATTACTCCGTTCTTTATCGGACTTAATACACTAGATGCATGCTGGATAGCAGTCGATGTGTGGAGTAATAGTAGTAGATGCAGGCAGGAGTCGGTCTACTAATCATGGACGTGATGCCTATATACATGATCATTGCCTTGGATATCGTCATGATTATTTGCTTTTCTATCAATTGCCCAACAGTAATTTATCTACCCACCGTATGCTATTTTCTCGAGAGAAGCCTCTAGTGAAATCTATGGCCCCCGGGTCTATCAAAATCAAATTACTAAAACCCTAAAAATATTGCTGCCATCTCTTTTTATTTATTTTATTTTGTATTTTTGTTTCAATCTATCAATCTATCACATACAATTTAATCTTGCAATTTACCGCTGAGAGATTGACAACCTCTCATTTGCGTTGGGTGCAAGGGTTTGTTGTTTGTGTGCAGGTATTGCTAACGAGGTGTTGTGTGATTCTCCTACTGGTTTGATAACCTTGGTTTCATAACTGAGGGAAATACTTATCTCTACTATGCTGCATCATCCCTTCCTCTTCGGGGAAATACCAACGCAAGCTACTAGTAGCAGGAAGAATTTCTGGCGCCGTTGCCGGGGAGACATCATCAACATCTATCAAGTACCTTTGCACAAACTCTCATCTCCTTGAATTTACTTTATTTGCCATTTGCCTCTCGTTTTCATCTCCCCCACTTCTAAAACGTTTTTTTTACAAAAATATTTTTCGTTTGCCTTTTTTCTCGTTTGCTTGTTTGCTATCTTGTTTGCGTAGTCACGATGTCTCAAGAAAATACAAAATTGTGTGATTTCTCCAATACTAATAATAATGATTTTATTAATACTCCGATTGCTCCTCCCGCCGCTAGTGCGGAAACTTGTGATATTAATGCCGCTTTGCTAAATCTTGTCATGAAAGATCAATTTCCCGGTAGTCCTAATCACTACTGGAATCAGGGACTTTGCCATCTGCCAGCTCTTTGCCGTCTGCTGGCAGATGGCAAAGAGGCTCTTTGCCGTCCGCTTTTATAAAGCAGACGGCAAAGAACTTACTGATGGCAAACTGGCTCTTTGCCATCTGCACTTCTTTGCCGTCTGCTGGCAGATGGCAAAGAGTTCTTTGCCGTCTGCCAGCAGACGGCAAAGACCAAAGTGGGGCCCACGGGGCCCTGCGTTGGCTAGGTCACACGGGCCACTTCTTTGCCGTCTGCTGGCAGACGGCAAAGAACTCTTTGCCGTCTGCCAGCAGACGGCAAAGAGGTGAGGGGGGCCCACAACTTCTTTGCCGTCTGCTGGCAGACGGCAATGAACTCTTTGCCGTCTGCCAGCAGACGGCAAAGAGGTGAGGGGGGCCCACAGTGTAACGGCGGGGACGGGCTAACGGCCCCCCTCTTTGCCGTCTGCTGGCAGACGGCAAAGAATTCTTTGCCGTCTGCCAGCAGACGGCAAAGAGGGGGGCTTAATTTTCGCCCCCCGCGCCCAAACCCCCTCTCTCTCTCACATCTCTCTCTCTCTCTCTCTGCGCGCCGCCGCCGCCCCCTCCCCGCCGACCCCCTCCTCCCCGCCGACCCCCGCCGCCCCCCTCCTCCCCGCCGCCGCCCCCTCCCCTCCTCCACAGCGCCGCCGCCGCCCCCTTCCCTCCTCCACAGTGCCGCCGCCGCCCCCTTCCCTCCTCCACAGCGCCGCCGCCGCCCCCTCCCCGCCGACCCCCTCCTCCCCGCCGACCCCCTCCTCCCCGCCGACCGCCGCCGCCCCCTCCTCCCCGCCGAACGCCGCCGCCCCCCTCCTCCCCAGCGCCGCCGCCTCGACCACCCTCCGGTGAGCTCCACCATTCCCCCCCTTTTTTGTTTTTTTCCTGTTTTTTTTTCTGTTTTTATTAGTTCATTTAGTTAGTTTATATTAGTTAGTTATTAGTTCATATTAGTTAGTTTTTATTAGGTAGAAAAAACTTAGATAGAAAAGAAGAAAAGAAAAAACCTAGAAGAAAAAAAAGAAGAAAAGAAGAAGAAAAAAAAGGAAAAAGAAAAAAGAAAAAGAACAAAAAATAATAATAATAAGAAGAAACAGAAGAAGAGGAGGAGGAGAAGAAAAAAGAAGAAGAAGAAGAAGAAAAAAAGAGGAGAGGAGGAGAAGAAGAAGAGGAAAAAAGGAAAGGAAGAAGAAGAAGAGGAGGAGGAGGAGAAGAAAAAAGAAGAAGAGGAAGAAGAAGAAGAAAAAAGAGGAGAGGAGGAGAAGAAGAAGAGGAAAAAGGAAAGGAGGAAGAAGAAGAAGAAGAAGGAAAAAAAAGGAAAAGAAAAGGAAGAAAAGAAAGAAGAGGAAGAAGAGGAAGAAGAAGAAAAGAAAAAAAGAGAAAAAACCCCGACCCCGACACGGCACCTCGACCCCGACCCCAACCCGACAACGACCCGACACGCCGACCCCGACACCCCGACCTCGATCCCGACCCCGACACGGCACCTCGACCCCGACCCCAACCCGACAACGACCCGACACGCCGACCCCGACACCCCGACCTCGATCCCGACCCCGACACGGCACCCCGACCCCGACCCGACACCCCGACACCGACACGGCACCCCGACCCCGACACGACACCCCGACCCCGACACCCCTAACACCCCGACACCACGACACCCAGACACGACACCCCCCGACACCCCGACACCGACACGACACCCCGACCCCGACAACCCGACACCACGACACCCAGACACGACACCCCCCGACACCCCGACCCCGACACGACACCCCGACACCACGACACCCCGACACCACGCCACCCAGACACGACAGCCCTGACCCCCGACACATCTTCGGCCTCCTGTTGACCAAAAAGGTGCTCTTCGGCCTTCCAGAGGCCGACGGGGTCATATATTTGTGAATTATGAGTTAGGAAGTATATTTCCCGATTTTGTTAAGAAAAACATCATATATATTTGTGTTGATCGGGTGGATTTAAATGTGCAGTTCTTTCGGGGCTGCGAGGGTCTGGTGTTCGACGACCTCCCCGTGCGTTCGACGAGCTCCGCCCCTGCGTTCGTGGGTGAGCACAAATGACATCTCCTCCTCCCCCCTTCATTTGCTCTGTTCCGGTCTTCGTGCCGATGAAACTTGCTAGCTATAGGTGTCAATCATCAGTATGCGTGACCACTATGCGTCTCTCGTTCGAAAGGGTTACATCTATAAATATGCATGCATTTGCATATTTATAACCGTGATTCTTTCGAATTGTCCAACGTTATCCATGGACAGCCCGAGTATGTGTAGATTGGGTTCGTTTTCCCATATGCTCTGCTCCGGATCCGATGCAGAATTTCGTCAGTGCCTCCCTGTTGTTCTCCGGGTACACATCCTCTCTGCTTATTGCCGAGACGTGTATCAGGAGAACAGCGGGGAGGTGCTGCCGAAATTTTGCGTCGGATCCGGAGCAAAGCATGGGAAAACGAACCCAATCTACACATACTCGGGTGGGATTAGGACCTATCTTTACCTACTAGCGTCTAGGTTGCATGGACGTAATAAAACTGACAAACTCTATTAACTGATGAATATGGTTTGCTGAATTATGTATATATTTCTTGTGTGTCCAGTAGCTAGGCAAGATGAGTGATCGTGCGTGGATGTACACCGGTCACACTAGTCAGAAAGACATGACCCATGAATGGCTAAGAAAAACCAAGGGGTTTGTGAGAGCCGCATTTGCAAATGGACAGGAAACAAACTGGTGCCCTTGTGTCCGGTGCGACAACCATAAAAAGTGGACACGGGATGAAATGGGTAAACACTTGCAGAAGTGGGGTTTTACGACTGATTATACGGTGTGGAGATTTCATGGTGAGTCTGCCCAACGTGCCAGAGCTGAGGTGGTTCGTCGTCGCACCGACGAGCATGGTACCGGGATCGAAGACATGGTGCAAGACTTTGATGATGCTCGGGATTCGGATGATGAGATGGAGGAATCTGCAAAGGCCTTCTATGAAATGTTGGAGTCTTCAAAACGTCCTCTCCACGAGCACACTGAGCTTTGTCAGCTGGATGTCATCGCGCAAGTAATGGCTCTCAAGGCTCAGTTCAACCTGGGCAGAGAATGCTACGACGCGATGATGACGATATTTGGACGCTTTCTACCCAAAGGCCATGTATTGCCAGCAAACCTGTACCAGTCGGACAAAATCCTACGTGCGCTTAAGATGCCCTATGAGAAGATAGATGCCTGTGAGAATGGATGTGCCTTATTTAGGCTTGAGTATGCGGGCTTCAACTATTGTCCCATTTGCAAGTCTTCCAGGTATGTTGTGGTAGACAACGGTATGGGTGAGAAGAGTCAGACCAAAATCCCAGTTAATGTTCTTCGGTATATGCCAATCATACCAAGACTTCAACGTCTTTTCATGGTCGAAGAGACGGCCAGACAGATGACGTGGCATAAATTGGGCAAAAGAACCGAACTAGATGCAGATGGGAATCCGATGTTGGGACACACTTCAGACGCTTTTGCGTGGAAGCACTTCGATGCTTTACATAAGGACAAAGCGGCAGATCCAAGGCATCCTCGAGTCGCCATCAGCACGGATGGGTTCCAAGTGTTTGGTATGACGGCAACCCAATACAGTTGCTGGCCTGTATTTGTCATTCCACTCAATCTCCCCCCCGGAGAGATTATGAAAAGAAAGAACATTTTCTTGACGTTGATAATTCCAGGGCCCAACTACCCGGGGAAGAATATGAATGTGTACATGCAGCCGCTTAAGGATGAATTGCAAGAAGCTTGGGATAATGGGATCAAGACATATGACGCCGCTACAAAACAAAACTTCAAAATGCATGTGTGGTACATGTACTCGACGCATGACTTGCCGGCGTATGCGCTATTCGTTGGCTGGTGTGTGCATGGAAGGTTCCCGTGCCCCACATGCAAGGCAGCTCTTCAGTTCCGTTGGCTGCAGGCGGGTCGCAAGTATTCTTGCTTCGACTTGCATAGACAGTTCCTGGATCCTGGCCATAAGTTCAGAAAAGACAAGAAAAATTTCATGAAAGGTAGAGTTGTCAAAAACTCTGCACCACCTGCATTGACAGGCCAACAGGCCCTGGATCAGTTAAACGCTCTCGAGCCTAATCCAGAGCGTCCAGGATATTTCAAAGGGTATAATTCGGAACACGCCTGGACTCACAAGATATGCTTGTGGGATCTGCCTTACTTTAAAGACCTCATTTGCCCACACAACATCGACGTGATGCACACTGAAAAGAATATCGCCGAGGCCCTTTTTGGTACATTGTTCGGCATAGAGGGGAAGTCAAAGGATAACCCTAAGGCTAGAGTCGATCAAGAGGCTCTATGTGATAGACCGTTACAAAACATGCGACAACCGAAAGAAAAGAAGAACTGGAGGAAGCCAAAGGCATGGTTCAATCTTGGAAGGCCAGCTATGAGGGAAATGATCTTGTGGGTGAAAATGCAGTTGATGTTCCCCGATGGGTATGCAACGAATCTAAAGAGGGGAGCGAGTCTTGACAAATTGAAAATATTTGGTATGAAGAGTCATGATTGGCACATATGGCTTGAGCGGGTAATGCCGGTGATGTTGCGTGGCTTTATCCCTGAGGATGAATGGCTAGTACTGGCAGAGCTGAGCTATTTCTTCCGTGCTCTTTGTGCGAAAGAACTATCGCCTGACGTGCTAGACGAACTGGAAGAGTTGGCGCCGGAGTTGATCTGCAAGTTAGAAAAGATCTTTCCACCGGGATTCTTTAATCCAATGCAGCATTTGATTTTGCATCTCCCGACCGAGGCAAGATTGGGGGGGCCCGTGCAAAATCGTTGGTGCTTCGCAACTGAGAGGATGCAGAAGACGCTTCGAGCAAAATGTAAAAATAAACGTAGAATTGAAGCATCGATGGCCGAGGCATTCATTACTGAGGAGGCCGCAAACTTCGTGACAGCACACTACAAAGCCAAGAATCGTCATTTGCATAATCCGAAGCCTCGGTACAATGATGGCGACCGTGAAAAAGGTCGATCCAACCTCAGCCTATTCAAAGGGAACCTCGCACCAGCCGGTGCTTCGAAAGCAATACCGTTGGATGTCGAAGAATGGCGGACCATTTCGTTGTATATCTTCAACAACCTAACAGAAGTGCGGCCGTACATCGAGTAAGTTCTCGGTACATTGTTCCGCAACTTCTAATTCCTTTGAAATGCTCTTATTCCCGGATATGTGATACAGTCGATACGTCGCCAAATTCTCGGATGGAGCGGTGATCCAAAAGGATTCCATCGAAGAGTATGAGCTTCTGGCAAAGCATGTAGGAGGCTATCCCGGTTTCATCTCTTGGTTCAAACAAACGGTAATTTCCATTAGACCATTTCATTTCTTCGTCTAGTTTGCGGCTAATGCAACAATCCTTTCGTATTAAACTTGTAGGCTAATGCAGAGTCTATGGACTCCGAATTGAGACAAGTCGCAAATGGTTTTGACTATAAGGTCCGTTCATTTGACAAATACGACATCAACGGGTATCGCTTTCGTACCTATGGCAAAGAGCTATCTATGGCCGACCGAAAGTCTACAAATTGTTGTGTCTCTGCTATCGGCAAAGGAGGTACCGAGTATTATGGAAGAGTTGAAGCAATTTATGAACTTCTATTCTATGGTGCAAACCCACCGAAAGTCGTAGTCTTCAAATGTTATTGGTTCCAGCCGAAGGAGACTAGAAGGACTCATGAACATCTAGGGCTAGTCGAAATCAAACAAAGCACCCATTTGGATGTTCCCGATGTCTATATTACGGCTCAACAGGCCACCAAGTTTTCTATCTACCGTGGGCCTGCCAAAGTGATCCAAATCTCAAAGGTTGGGATGTCGTTTATGAAGTGCCGCCACATGTTAGACCACCTCCACCCAATGAAGAGGATTATGAACCTCACATTAACCCAGACACATATGAAGGAGAATTCTTCCAAGAAACACGTCTTTCCAAAAAACGTTTCAAGAACCGCTCTACTTCACCTCAGAACATTGAAGTAGACAGCGGCAGTGAATCCGAGCCTGAACCGGAACAAGAAGAGCCGGAACAAAGTCTACCAGCGTGGTGGTACAAAGCTCCCGCCCACCCCGGCGACCCCCGACCAGAGGTGGTTGATTGCGCCGCAGGGGGAGAAGTAAGTGCATTTACTCTTTTTTAACCTTTTGTCTTCACGTTTCTTCGAATATCTAATGCGTTGGCCTTGTCATACTGCAGGTCTTGGACACACGGGCCTGGTTGCCGCAAGCCCAACAGTGTCCTTGGCGTGATTTGTCGCCAGAGCTTCCCGGGGTGGGTCACGTTGCCCGGTGAGGGCCGGGTTCGAGAGCTAGGAATGACCTGGGAGCACTACTTGGCTGCCCCGGCCCCGCCGGGGCATAGGATCGGCGATGTCGAGTGCCACACGGTCGCCGACATTGTGATCCAGACGTTTTGGGTAATTTCTCCTTTGCCGTCTACGTTGTGTTTTCTTCTTTGATTGGCAACCCTAGTGATTGTACTAATCCGTGTTTTCTTGTTTGATTGCAGACCTTCTACAGGTGTGCTGAGGGACAGGAGGAGGCCGCGGCTCGGGTTATCGGCAACGAGTGCAGGCGCCTACTTCAAAACTTTCGGCACGAGGCTCGGACGCAGGCTATTCGAGACTACTACGCCTCGACTGGTATTCGGAGGAAAAAAGAGAAGTGCCGCCTCAACTATCTGAGTAAGGAGAAGTACATGAAGGTAATTACCTATTCTTAAGGCCTTGTACTTAGTTCCTTGATTTGATTCGTATGCGTAGCGCTCAAATTTCTCTTGCTTAACTTAGGTGCCCCCGAGATGGTGTGCGGATAGGATGGACTGTTGGGAGGCGTTGGTGGATGAGTGGTGCACTCCCCAATGGCGCAACGTCCACGACGGTGCAAAGGAGAAGCGTGCCCAAATGAAAGGTGTCCCACACCATCTAGGCAGCGTCAACCTACGTGGGTTCGGGGAAAACTGGGTATGTGGTTTGCTTCATGATTCATGCAAATTCATTCTTCATGCTAGCTTGAGCCCTTAACTAATACTCTGTTCCTCTCTTTTAGGCGCGGCACAACAAGGCTCCAGTGCCAGAGCTGTTCGACCTCTATGCCATGTCCAATACTGCCTCGTACAAGAAGGCCAAGGCATTCTCTGAGTCTGACCTCGATGATCCAGAGAAATTCAGCAACCGCGCCTCCCACAACAAGCTTGTGAGGTACAGAGACGAGGGGAAGGCGAGGAAAGGGCCGGAGTTTAACCCGAGCCAGCAACCTCTTGATCCAGAGCTGGTGATGATATCTGGTGGCGGGAGGCACCATGGCTTGTTAGCCATTGGGGATGGACTGATACGTTGTACTAGCACTCTCCCGCAGATCAAGAAGCGCCAGACCAGCTCCGATCCTGAGATAAGGCCTCGTGCACGGCCAATGGAGCTCGAATTCCAGGTTAGTTATACGGACTCAGATACCTTTCCTCCATTACATTGTGTGTGCGGCCGTCGATGATTACAATGCTAATGAGTGGTGTTGCAGGCTGCTATTGAGGCAGAGAGAGCGAAGACCCAGGCTGCTCTTGAGGAAGCAGAAGCGAGGACCCAAGCGCTTCTAGAGGAAGAGAGACGGCAGGCGGCGGCGAGGGAGAGGGAGGCGGAGGAGAGGACGGCTAAGCTATTGGAGGAGGAGAGGAACCGGAACGAGGCGGGTCAACGGGCCCTATACGAGCTCTTCGTGGTAAGTTTCTTCTGCATATTAGCCAAATCATGCACGTAATGTTCCTTTCATTACTAACTAATATGACTGACTCGAGAAAACCAAATGTGCAGAGCATGTGCGAAAAGAATGGCACGACCCCTCCGCCGATGCCAGTCATTGCTCCGGCGGGCACGGTGAGTTTCATTTGAATGGTCATTAGTTACTAGTCTTCACATTTGAGTTGCATCATGCTAACGATACACTGCAAATGATCTTTGGTGCAGCATAACTCCCGACAAGCATCGACCGATGCTTCTCCGTCTGCCACTGGCGCGACCGGTCCTTCACCTACATCTAAGTGATGACGGTAAGTTTTCCCAAGTGTTTAGCTTAACAAAATGACTCAATATGCTTAGCTAGCTAAAAAATGACATAACAACATTAATTAGCTCCAAAATGACCTATTTAACCTAGGATAGCTCTAAAATGACGTATACTTAGCATTTATTTCTCCAAAAATGGATTTATATGCTTAGCTAGCTCAAAAATGACATAATAACCTTAATTAGCTCTCAAATGACCCATTTAACCTAGGATAGCTCTAAAATGACGTATACTTAGCATTTATTCCTCCAAAATGACTTAATATGCTTAGCTAGCTCAAAAAGAACATAACAACCTTAATTAGCTCCAAAATGACCTATTTAGCTCCAAAATGACTTAATATGCTCCAAAATGACCTATTTAGCTCCAAAATGACTTAATATGACCTATTTAGCTCCTCCTTCTCCTTCTTCTTCTCCTTCTTCTCCTTCTTCTTCTCCTTCTTCTCCTTCTTCTCCTTCTTCTTCTTCTTCTTCTTCTTCTCCTCTATTCCTTCTTCTTCTTCTTCTTCTTCTTCTTTCTTCTTCTCCTTCTTCTTCTTCTTCTTCTTCTTTCTTCTTCTCCTTCTTCTTCTTCTTCTTCTTCCTCTTCCTCTTCCTCTTCCTCTTCTTCCTCTTCTCCTCCTCCTCCTCCTCCTCCTCCTCCTCCTCCTTCTCCTCCTTCTTCTTCCTCTTCTTCTCCTTCTCCTTCTCCTTCTCCTTCTCCTTCTCCTTCTCCTTCTCCTTCTCCTTCTCCTTCTCCTTCTCCTTCTCCTTCTCCTTCTTCTTCTTTTTCTTCTTCTTCTTCTTCTTCTTCTTCTTCTTCTTCTTCTTCTTCTTCTTCTTCCTCTTCCTCTTCTTCTTCTTCCTCTTCTCCTTCTCCTTATCCTTCTCCTTCTCCTCCTCCTCCTTCTTCTCCTTCTCCTTCTCCTTCTCCTTCTCCTTCTCCTTCTCCTTCTTCTCCTTCTTCTTCTTCTTTTTCTTCTTTTTCTTCTTTTTCTTCTTCTTCTTCTAGTCTTCTTCTTCTTCCTCTTCTTCTTCTCCTTCTTCTTCTTTTTCTTCCTCTTCTTCTCCTCTTCTTCTTCTTCTTCTAGTCTTCTCCTTCTCCTTCTTCTCCTCTTCTTCTTCTTCCTCTTCTCCTTCTCCTTCTCCTTCTCCTTCTCCTTCTCCTTCTCCTTCTTCTCCTTCTTCTTCTTCTTCCTCTTCTTCTTCTTCTTCTTCTTCTTTTTCTTCTTTTTCTTCTTTTTCTTCTTCTTCTTCTAGTCTTCTTCTTCTTCTTCTTCTTCTTCTTCTTCTTCTTCTTCTTCTTCTTCTTCTTCTTCTTCTTCTTCTTCTTTTTCTTCCTCTTCTTCTAGTCTTCTTCTTCTTCTTCTAATTTCTTACTCCCATTTTTGCAGGTTTGATTCACTTCATGGAAGGGCAGAATGCTACTGTTTACATATTAGATGTTTGTGAAACTATGTATATATGAATTGGATGTGTGATGTTTGATGACGATGGTGAAACTATGTTTGATGTTTGAAACTACGTTTGATGTATGATGTTTGATGTTTGAAACTATGTGATTCTGAATATATATATATATGTGTTTGAATTTCTGTGAAAATGAATTGATATAACAAAAAACAGAAAAAACAGGGGCTATATAGCCACTTTGCCGTCTGCTAGCAGACGGCAAAGCTCTTTGCCGTCTGCTGGCAGACGGCAAAGAGGCCACGTGGCAGCAGCCTGTACAAACTGGGCTGGCCTATGTGGCCTCTTTGCCGTCTGCTGGCAGACGGCAAAGAAGGAAAGTTCTTTGCCGTCTGCCAGCAGACGGCAAAGAGCCTGCCTGGCCCAGCTGAAGCCTGACGTCAGCTGACGTCATCTACAGCTCTTTGCCGTCTGCTGGCAGACGGCAAAGAAGGAAAGTTCTTTGCCGTCTGCCGGCAGACGGCAAAGAGCCTGCCTGGCCCAGCTGAAGCCTGACGTCAGCTGACGTCATCTACAGCTCTTTGCCGTCTGCTGGCAGACGGCAAAGAGCGCCGTTAGCCACCTAACGGGGATGGAACCTTTTCTGTGCCATCCACGCTCTTTGCCGTCTGCTGGCAGACGGCAAAGAAGGAAAGTCCTTTGCCGTCTGCCAGCAGACGGCAAAGCCGCCTTTGCCGGCAGCCGTTCGGCCGGAGTGTTTGCCGTCTGCTGGCTGACGGCAAAGCCTTTGCCGTCCGCCAAGCATGCCTTTGCCGTCTGCTATGGCAGACGGCAAAGAAGCTGATTCCAGTAGTGAATGAAGATGCCGCATCCCATCTTAACACTTTCGTAGAATTGTGTGTCATGCAAAAGAAAAAAGATGTGGATAATGATATTGTGAAATTAAAATTATTCCCGTTCTCATTGCGGGATCGTGCAAAAATTTGGTTTTCATCTTTACCATGAAATAGTATCGATTCTTGGGATAGGTGTAAAGATGCTTTTATTACTAAGTATTTTCCTCCCGCGAAAATTATTTCTCTAAGAAATCAAATTATGAATTTTAAGCAACTTGATCATGAACATGTTGCCCAATCTTGGGAGAGGATGAAATTAATGATAAGAAATTGCCCTACTCATGGTTTAAATTTATGGATGATCATACAAATTTTTTATGCGGGATTGAATTTTGTCTCTAGAAATCTTTTAGATTCTGCCGCGGGTGGTACGTTTATGGAAATTACTTTGGGTGAAGCTACTAAATTGCTTGATAATATTATGGCAAATTATTCACAATGGCATACTGAAAGAACTCCTACTAGTAAAAAGGTGAATTCTATTGAAGAAATTAATACTTTGAGCGATAAAGTTGATGCGCTTATGAAATTGGTTGCTAGGAAAAATGCTCCTATTGATCCTAATGATGTGCCTTTGTCCACTTTGATTGAGCAAAATAATGATCCCGTAGATGTGAATTTTGTCTCACGAAATAATTTTAATAGTAATGCTTATAGAGGTAATTTCAACACTAGACCGTTTCCTGGAAATTCCTCTAATAATTATGGCAATACTTATGGTAATTCCTACAATAATAATATGATACCTTCTGATCTTGAAAGTAATATTAAAGAATTTATTAATGCTCAAAAAGTTTTCAACACTACGATAGAAGAAAAATTGAGTAAACATGATGATATGTCTAGGAGCATCGATAGAATTATTCATGATGTGGAAAATCTTAAGACTAAAATTTTGCCACCAAAAATTGATATTAGTGAATCAATCAAATCTTTATATGTCTCCATCGATGAGAGTAAGAAAAGAACCGCCATGCTAAGAGCTAAACGAGAATTTTTAGAAAAAGCGATTCCTCCTGATTTTTATCGTAGTAATGATGAGGATGTTAAAATGATTGGTGTTTCATCTATTGATTCTTTGTTTAGCAAAATTAAACTTTATGAAAAGGGGACTTAAGAAGAGTCAACTTTAGCTAAAGAGCGTCCCCATAATTCGGAGGGTGAAAATCTTGATAAGAAAATTGCTAAAAGTGGGTTTGGAGAGGTAAAAACTTTAAATAGCGATGTGCCCACTCTCTTGGATTACAAAGATTTTAATTATGATAATTGTTCTTTGATTGAGTGCATTTCTTTGTTACAATCCATGTTAAATTCACCCAACGCTTATGAGCAAAACAAGGCTTTTACTAAACATATAGTAGAAGCAATGATGAAAGCGTTAGAAGAAAAGCTTGAACTAGAAATTTCAATTCCTAGAAAATTATATGATGAATGGGAACCTACCATCAAAGTTAAAATTAAAAATTATGAGTGCAATGCTTTATGTGATTTGGGTGCTAGCGTTTCCACAATTCCAAAATCTCTATGTGATGTGCTAGGTTTTACCAATATAGATGAATGCTCCCTTAATTTGCATCTTGCGGATTCTACTATTAAAAAGCCTTTGGGAAGAATTAATGATGTGCTTATTCTTGCAAATAGAAATTATGTGCCCGTTGATTTTATTGTTCTTGATATTGAATGCAATTCTTCTTGCCCCATAATACTTGGTAGACCGTTCTTACGAACTATAGGTGCCGTTATTGATATGAAAGAAGGGAATATAAAATTTCAGTTTCCATTAAAGAAGGGTATGGAGCATTTCCCTAGGAAAAGAATTAAAGCACAATATGAATCAATCATGAGGGCCACTTATGGAATCAACTTGAAAGATGACAATACTTGAAATTATGCATTATGCCTAGCTAGGGGCATAAAACAATAGCGCTTGTTGGGAGGCAACCCAATGAATAAAATAATTTTTTTAATAAGTTTCTGTTATGGTGTGTTTTTACTGTCATGCTACTGGTATGATGGTGTTTTTGTGTTTTTAATTAGTGTTTGTGCCAAGTAAAGCCTTTAGGATGATTTGGAAGATAGTATAATTAATATTGTTTGAAAACAGAAAGTTTTGCGTCCAGTGCTGGAATTTTGTTTTTTCTCTGGAACGTCAGAACCTTCTGAATTTGTTACACATTATTGGTATATGAATTGTCCATGTTGCCCTAATTTTTCAGAATTTTTGGAGTTACAAAAGTATGACCATAATTCAGATCTCTACAGACTGTTCTGTTTTGTGTGATTGAAGTTTTCAAGTTTTGGGTGAGATCACGATGGATGAAGGAATAAGGAGTAGCAAAAGCCTAAGCTTGGGGATGCCCGAGGCACTCCAAGGTAATATTCTAGGAAGACTCAAGCGTCTAAGCTTGGGGATGCCCCGGAAGGCATCCCCTCTTTCTTCTACCAACCATCGGTAATTTTACTTGGAGCTATATTTTTATTCGTCACATGATATGTGTTTTGCTTGGAGCGTCTTGTATTATATGAGTCTTTGCTTTGTTTGCTTTTTATTTTGTCACAATCATCTTTGCTGAACACACCTATCTTGAGAGAGCCACACGTTTATCATCATGATTTGTTAGAATACTCCATGTGCTTCACTTAAATTTTTTGAGCTAGGCAGTTGCTCTAGTGCTTCACTTAAATCTTTTTGAGCACGGTGGTGGCTATATTTTGAAGAAACAAACTCTCATGCTTCACTTATATTATTTTGAGAGTTGATTAAAATTTTGAAGAAACAAACTCTCGTGCTTCACTTATATTATTTTGAGAGTTGATTAAAATTTTGAAGAAATGAATTCTCATGCTTCACTTATATTATTTTGAGAATTGACAAGAGTAAAATTTTGAAGAAATGAATTCTCATGCTTCACTTATATTATTTTGAGAATTGTTAAGATTGAAATTTTGAAGAAATATTTGCACTCTCATGCTTCACTTAAATCTTTTTGAGAGTTGATCCTTAGTAACGGTAATTTATACAAGATATGAATTTGGTCCCAAAGTGATGAATATTCCAGAGGGATATAGATAAAAACTTTCATATAGATCATTGGATATGATAAGTGTGATTCCTTGCAATAGTTTTGCGATATGGAAATGATGATATGTGAGTCATGTTAGTGAGTAATTGTGCTTTAGTAAAAATATTGGTGTTAAGGTTTGTGATTCCCTATGCAAGCACGTTAAGTCAATAGTTATGCAATGAAATTATATCCTACTTATGGTGCATTATTCGGTGTTAGTTATGTTCAATGCATGTTTATGACCGTTTTCGTTTTTTTGTTGGTTGCTTCTCAATCTTTTGCTAGCCTTCATTTGTACTAAGCGGAAATACTGCTTGTGCATCCAAAATCCTTAAACCCAGTTTTGCCATATGAGTCCACTATATCTAGCTATATGCGGTATCTCAATGCCGTTCCAAGTAAATTTGCATGTGCCAACTCTAATTTTCAAAATAATTTTTTTGTTCTGTGTGCCCGTTCCGCTCATGAAGCGGCAGGGGGTGGCCAATATTTTCCATGTTAGGTGTGTTATTCTCACGATGAGTGTTTATTCACTTGTCAATGCACGAGAGTATGGTTGGTAATAGGGATGCCCAGTCCCGCATGGAGTGAAATTAATAACAACAAAATTCCTTGGAAAGTGATGGTATGGAGGGCACCCGTGGATACGGCTAGCCATGGAATGCGAAAGAAATGGTGGAAAGGAAATGAACTTTACTTTTTGTTTGGGAACCACCTATGATGTGTCTAGCATGGAAAATATTGGGAATTCTCGGTCGTTTTCGTTGACAGGACAAGCATGCCTCTCAAAATATTTTTATCTCTTTAATTTCAGCTTTGAGCTCTGGCACATTTGACAAATCCCTGCTTCCCTATGCGAAGGGCCTATCTATTTACTTTTATGCAATTTTTATTTTACTTGAGTCTCCATCTTCTCTTACAAAAGCACCAACTAGGGAGCACTATTGTCGTACTTGTGCATTGGATGTAGCTAATATTCGAGTGTGTTTCATGAATGGATCAATGATTGAGCATAATGGGCTAGGGATAACTTTCTTTAGCGTTGATATTTTGAAAGACATGGTTGCTTGTTAGTATGCTTGAGTATCTATGTTTTCATGTCAAATTATAGACTATTGCTTTGAATTATATAATTCCAATGTCCATGCTACAAAAGAAAAGAATATGTGATGAATATGTTAGGCAGCATTCCACATCAAAAATTCTGTTTTTATCATTTACCTACTCAAGGACGAGCAGGAATTAAGCTTGGGGATGCTGATACGTCTCCAACGTATCTATAATTTTTGATTGTTCCATGCTGTTATAATATCAATCTTGGATGTTTTTATAATCATTTACATCAATTTTATATCATTTTTGGAGACTAACCTATTAACTTAGTGCCCAGTGCCAGTTGCTGTTTTCTGCCCTGTTTTTGTTTTACAGAAAATCAATACCAAACGAAGTCCAAATGCAACGAAGCTTTTTGGAGATTTTTTATTGGACCAGAAGAACACTAGAAGCTTCGGGAGGAGGCCAGAAGACCCTGGTGGGGCCCACGAGCCACCAGGGCGTGCCTGGGGGGGGGGCAGGCGCGCCCTGGTGCCTCGTGGGGCCCACCAAGCTCCGTTTGACCTAATTCCAGCACTATAAATTCCAGAAAAATCAAAAACCCTCAGGAGAGTCCACAAAATACTTTTTACGCCGCCGCAAGCTTCTGTTCCAGAGAGATCCCATCTGGAGTCCTTCTCCGGTGATCTGCCGGAGGGGGAATCGATCACGGAGGGGCTCTACATCAACCTTGCTGCCTCTCTGATGATGTGTGAGTAGTTTACCACAGACCTTCGGGTCCATAGTCAGTAGCTAGATGGCTTCTTCTCTCTTTTTTATCTTCAATACAATGTTCTCCTTGATGTTCTTGGAGATCTATCCGATGTAATCTCTTTTTGCGGTGTGTTTGTTGGGATCCGATGAATTGTGAGTTTATGATAAGATTATCCATGAAATTATTTGAGTCTTTGCTGCACTCTTTTATGCATGATTATTATAGCCTCGTATTTCTTCTCCGATCTATTGATTTGGTTTGGCCAACTGAGTTGATTTATCTTGCCATGGGAAGAGGTGCTTTGTAGTGGGTTCGATCTTGCGGTGCTCAATCCTAGTGACAGAAAGGGACATGACACGTATATATCGTTGCTACTAAGGATAACAAGATGGGATCTATTCATTGGGTTTATTAATTCGTGAGTTTGTCTTGTCTACATCATGTCATCGTTCTTAAGGCATTACTCCGTTCTTTATCGGACTTAATACACTAGATGCATGCTGGATAGCGGTCGATGTGTGGAGTAATAGTAGTAGATGCAGGCAGGAGTCGGTGTGCTAATCTTGGACGTGATGCCTATATACATGATCATTGCCTTGGATATCGTCATGATTATTTGCTTTTCTATCAATTGCCCAACAGTAATTTGTCTACCCACCGTATGCTATTTTCTCGAGAGAAGCCTCTAGTGAAATCTATGGCCCCCGGGTCTATCAAAATCAAATTACTAAAACCCTAAAAATATTGCTGCCATCCCTTTTATTTATTTTATTTTGTATTTTTGTTTCAATCTATCACATACAATTTAATCTTGCAATTTACCGCCGAGAGATTGACAACCTCTCGTTTGCGTTGGGTGCAAGGGTTTGTTGCTTGTGTGCAGGTACTGCTAACGAGGTGTTGTGTGATTCTCCTACTGGTTCGATAAACTTGGTTTCATAACTGAGGGAAATACTTATCTCTACTGTGCTGCATCATCCCTTCCTCTTCGGGGAAATACCAACGCAAGCTACAAGTAGCATCCTCGAGTAGGTAAGTGATAAAAGAAATAATTTATGAAGTGTGAATGCTAGCATAGTGCATAAGTTTGATCAATGATAATTTCAATCACCTTTTCTAGCATCAATACATATCATAATCAGTAGCTCATCTCATAAAACTTCTCATGATCAAGTAGCAAGCTATTCACATGTTTAAAGTATAGGCCATAAACTTTCTTGAAAACTAACAAACTATGTTCTAAGTCACCAAACAATTGCAATTCATCTTATTTTCAGGAAGGGTCTATGTAAGAGCTTTGATCTAGCAAATTCCACATACTCAACTATCATTTAGTCTTCCATGATTGCTGACACTCAAAGCATATTTTTAGAACAAACCATTTCAGTCAAACACATAGGAAGATAGGGGCTTAATGTTTTGCCTCCCAACTTATTTATCTCATGGATAATGTCAACAATAATAACTCATGATCACCTATATTCAACTGGATATATGTGCCTGGATCATTCCCTACCACATGATGCTTGCCAACTAGAGAATAATTGAGGTTGAAACGAGAAGAAATAATATTGACTCTTGCATAAAAGTAAATACATAAAAGTAAATGCATAAAAGTAAAAGATAGGCCCTTCGCAGAGGGAAGCAGAGGTTGTCATGCGCTTTTTGTTGTTGGATGCACAAGCCCTTAATGCAAAGGAACGTCACGTTATATTGCCCCTTGTGATAGCAACCTTTATTATGCAGTCCGTCGCTTTTATTTCTTTACCATCAAAAGTTCGTACAACGCTTATTTTCCCTTGCAATAAAAGATCATACATATTTTAGGAGCAATTTTTATTGCTTTTTGCACCGATGACAACTTACTTGAAGGATCTTATTCAATCCATAGGTAGATATAGTGGACTCTCATGGCAAGAAACTGGGTTTAAGGGTTTTTGGATGCACAAGTAGTATCTCTACTTAGTACGAATTTTTGGCTAGCAAAAGATCCTAAGCAAGCACCACATGTTAGAGGATCCATGACAATATAACTTCTATGTGAATATAAACAAACATAACTCATTACGTTGTCTTCCTTGTCCAACGTCAACTACTTGATCAAGCTTGAAAATAATTAATGGGGGCTCACAATCATAGAAGATGTCCAAGATAGTATATTTATATGTGAAATTTCTCTTCCTTCAAAATTCTTTCATGAATTGTTCTAGTGACCAATGCTATGTTTGTTAACTTTCAATAAATTTTACCACTTATACTTCTTGTATGTGAAGTCACTACTCCCCATGGGACAAGCATATGAAGCATATAAATTTCAACTTTATGATATTCAATTCATTTCAACAATTTACTCATAGGATATAAGTGAAGAACAAGAGTAAATGACAAACTACTCCAAAAAGATATAAGTGAAGACCAAATGAGTAGTTAAGTAAATAGGTAGCTATGTGGGGACTCTCTCTCATTTAAAAATTTCAGATCTTAAGTATTTTATTCAAACAGCAAAGAAAACAAAATAAAATGACATTCCAAGAATAGCACAACTCATGTGAAAAAGCAAAAACTTAGGCTCAACCAAGACTAACCGATAATTGTTGATGAAGAAAGGTGGGATGCCTACCGGGGCATCCCCAAGCTTAGATGCTTGACACTTATTGAAATATTATATTGGGATGCCTTTGGAATCCCCAAGCTTGAGCTCTTGTGTCTCCTTAATTCCTCTCATATCATGGCTTCTCCTAAATCTTAAAAACTTCATCCACACAAAACTCAACAAGAACTCATGAGATAAGTTAGTATAAATCAACTCAAAACCCTAACATTCTCTACTGTAGCAAATCACAAAAATTATAATTAAGCATTGCATACTAAATGCCTCTTCATATTTAATACACCTATCCACAAATAGAAACATTAAACACGCAAACATATGCAAACAATGCAACTATAACAGCAATCTGCCAAAACAGAACAGTCTGTAAAAGGGGAATAAGAATCCATACTTCCCTAACTCCAATTTTTTTGAAAAATTACCACGTGACAGAGAACTCATGCATGCTTACTGTGTAAAAATTTCAGATTTTTATCATGTTCTGACTATTCAGGAATATTCTGGACATAACAGAAAACTTTCTGTTTTCAAACAGCAACACATAAACTTGCAAACTGAGCATGGTAAAGGCTATAATTGGCATTTTATTGAACTAAAAGACACAAAACATGATTATTGATAGTAGCAAGCAAATATCCACAAAATAAAATGACGCTCCAAGCAAAACTCATATTATGTGACGAATAAAAATATAGCTCCGAGTGAGGTTACCGATAGTGTTGAAGACGAAAGAGGGGATGCCTTCCGGGGCATCCCCAAGCTTAGGGTCTTGCCACTCCTTATTCTCCTCATATCGATATCTCACCCAAAACTTGAAAACTTCAATCACACAAAACTTAACGGAACTTCGTGAGATAGGTTAGTATGATAAAAATAAATCATCCACTTAGGTACTGTCAATACAAGATTCATAATTGTTCCCACATAATTCCTACTGTATTCTATCATTTCCACAATTTATATTACTCAATATAAGCTATGGAAACACTAAAACAAGCAAACTATGCATCGAAAATAGAATCTGTCAAAAACAGAACAGTGTGTAGTAAGTGATTTAAAACCATACTTCTGTACCTCCAAAAATTCTGAAAAATTAGGACAACGTAAAAAATTTGTAACCCAATACTGTTTACAAATTTCAGAATTTTCTCACACTCCAGTACATAATAGAAATTCCAGCATTGGACGCAAAAGTTTCTGTTTTTGCACAGAATCAAATCAACAAGTATCCACACTATCCCAAAGGCTTTACTTGGCACATTATTGAAAGAAAACATATGAAACATGATTACTACAGTAGCTTAATCATGTGGACACACAAAAACAGTAGGTACAAATATTGGGTTGTCTCCCAACAAGCGCTTTTCTTTAATGCCTTTTAGTTAGGCATGATGATTTCAATGATGCTCGCATAAAAGTGAAGAATTGAAACATAAAGAGAGCATCATAAAACATAAGGAAAGCACATTTAAGCCTAACCCACTTCCTATGCATAGGGATTTTGTGAGCAAATAATTTATGGGAGCAAGAATCAACTAGCATAGGAAGGCAAAACGAGTATAACTTCAAAACTTTCAACACATAGAGAGGAAACTTGATATTTTTGAGATATGTAAAAGCATATGCTCCTCTCTCACAATAATTTTCAGTAGCATCATGAGTGAATTCAACAATATAACTATCACATAAATCATTCTTGTCATGATACATAAGCATAGAATTTTTACTACTCTTCACATAAGCAATTTTCTTCTCATTCGTAATAGTGGGAGCAAACTCAATAAAATAACTACCATGAAATACTTGACTGGCATAATCCAATTGAAAATTAAAATCATGATGACAAGTTTCATAGTTATAATTATTCTTTGCAGCATACATGCACCACAATAATCATCATAGATAGGAGGCATGTTTTCATCATAATTTTTCTTATCAAAACTTGGTGGACTAAGAATATCATCTTCATCAAACATAGCATCCCCAAGCTTGTAGTTTTGCATATCATTAGCATCATGGATATTCAAAGAATTCATACTAGCAACATTGCGATCATGCTCATCATTCAAAGATTTTATGCCAAACATTTTATTGAATTCTTCTTCTATCAATTGAGCACAATTTTCCGATCCATCATTTTCAAGAAAGACATTATAAAGAAGAAGAATATGAGGTAACCTCAATTCCATTTTTTGTAGTTTTCTTTTATAAACCAAACTAGTGATAAAACAAGAAACTAAAAGATTCAATTGCAAGATCTAAAGATATACCTTCAAGCACTCACCTCCCCGGCAACGGCGCCAGAAAAGAGCTTGATGTCTACTACACAACTTATTCTTGTAGACTCGTGTTGGGCCTCCAAGCGCAGAGTTTTGTAGGACAGTAGCAATTTTCCCTCAAGTGGATGACCTAAGGTTTATCAATCCGTGGGAGGCGTAGGAAGAAGGTGGTCTCTCTCAAACAACCCTGCAACCAAATAACAAAGAGTCTCTTGTGTCCCCAACACACCCAATACAATGGTAAATTGTATAGGTGCACTAGTTCGGCGAAGAGATGGTGATACACGTGTAGTATGGATAGTAGATATAGGTTTTTGTAGTGCGAACAATAAAAAAACAGCAAGGTAGCAAGTAACAAAAGTGAGCATAAACGGTATTGCAATGCTTAGAAACAAGGCCTAGGGTTCATACTTTCACTAGTGCAATCTCTCAACAATGTTAACATAATTGGATCATATAATCATCCCTCAACGTGCGATAAAGAATCACTCCCAAGGTCCTATTAGCGGAGAACATAAGATATAAATTGTTTGTAGGGTACGAAACCACCTCAAAGTTATCCTTTCCGATCGATCTATTGAGCCATTCCTATAATTGTCACAAACAGCCCTAGAGTTCATACTAAAATAACACCATATGATACACATCAACCAACTCTAATGTCACCTAGATACTCCAATGTCACCACAAGTATCCGTTAGTTGATTATACGATATGCATCAAACAACTTCATAATCATAATATTCAATCCACACAAAGATCTTCAAGGAGCACCCCAAAGTTTCTATCGGAGAAAAGATAATGAAAACGTGCATCAACCCCTATGCATAGATTACCCCAATGTCACCTCGGGAATCCGCGAGTTGAGTACCAAAACATACATCAAGTGAATCAATATAATACCCCATTGTCACCACGGGTATTCATATGCAAGACATACATCAAGTGTTCTCAAATCTGAAATATTCAATCCGACAATAACGAAACCTCAAAGGGAAAAGAATCGATTCATCACAACAAGGATAGAGAGGGAAGAAACACCATATGATCCAACTATATTAACAAAGCTCGCGATACATCAAGATCGTGCCAAATCAAGAACATGAGAGAGAGAGATAAAACACATAGCTACTGGTACAAACCCTCAGCCCTGAGGGTGAACTACTCCCTCCTCATCATGGAGACCGCCGTGATGATGAAGATGGCCTCCGGTGATGATTCCCCCCCTCCGGCAGGGTGCCGGAAAAGGGCTGTAGATGAGATCATGGAGGTACAGAGGCTTGCGGCGGCGTAAAAACTCATCTAGGCTAACTTTCGGGGGTTTCTGAATATATATGATTTTTCAGCGTTGGAATCACGCAAAGAGGTGCCACAGGGGGCCCACGAGGCACTAGGGCGCGCCTGGGGGGGCAGGCGCGCCCAGGTGGCTCGTGGGGCCCCTGTGGCTCTTCTGCTGCTTCCCCGAAGCTTCCTGGGTCTGTTTCCTTCCAGAAAAAATCGCAAAAAGTTTCGCTGCATTTGGACTTCATTTGATATGGATTTTCTGGAAAACCAAAAACAAGCAGAAAACAGCAACTGGCACTGGGCACTAGGTCAATATGTTAGTCCATAAAAATCATATAAAATCCATATAAAAGTGCACCAAAATCATACAAAACTATAATAAAAATGGCATGAATACTTCATAAATTATAGATATGTTGGAGACGTATCAACCACGCATCGGAGCGGTCTCCAAAGCGCGGATCAGTAGGGCCACATGGTCTGACTCTTCCGTGACAACGTGCTCCATGGTAGTCTCCGGGAACATGGCCAAGAACCCATCATTGCATGTCCCTCGGTCCAGCCTGACCTGAACATTTCTATCATCATCTTGCTTGTTATCCCATGTGTAGGGGTACCCCGAGAATCCTAGGTCCACAAGGCCGCAGTCAGCCAGACAGTCCCTAAAATCCTCCATCTGTGAAAATGTTCTCGAGTTGCCCCCCCCCCCCCCCCCCCCCGTTGGTCTGTTTTAAACATTGCTTCGTTGAAGTCACCTGCACACAGCCATGGAAGGTTGTCCTGGCCTCTGAGATATCTGATAGCATCCCACGACTTCTTTCAAAGCTCTGTGCGTGGCTCCCCATAGAAACCAATGAATCTACAGGTCTTTCCATCAAGCACAATCTCTGCATCAATGAAATATTGGCACCAGAGCCTCACTGTAACCTGCAGATGATCTCTCCACCACAAAGCTAATCCTCCACTTCTACCCACACAATCCACCACCACACCGTTTCTGAACCCAAGACTCTACTTGAGTCTCTCCATCGCTCTCGCCGTTTTTTTGGTCTCGCTCAGAAACACCACCGCTGGGTTGTACGACCTAATCAGGTCTCGAAGCTCGCCCACTGTCGAGTCCAACCCCAGTCCTCGACAGTTCCAGGCCAGGCAATTCATTGGTCCCGGCGGCCCTGATCCTCAGGGTCCGCCGATGCATCCTTCGGTTCTGAGATACGATCAAACACTGTAGACGTCCGCTGCCTCGTGTCGCGAATGATCGTATCATGGTGAATTTGCCTGTCCGGATCACCCTTAGCCACCCACAATTGTTTCAGCCTTCTCTTTCTTCCTAAGTCCTTCTCTTGATAAACATGTCTAGGTGTACTTGTTTCAGTATCATGAGGCCTCAGTTTCCTAACATATCTCCCTTTTGTCCTACCAGCCGACCGGGATGGGACGTGGCCATGCATGTCCCCTCGTCCTCTCTGATCATGCTGTCTTTCCTCATAGCCACCACCTGCATGTCTTCTATAATCAAACTGGTAGTCTGCATGGCGCTCTCCATTACATCTAGCATCTGCATGGCGCTCTCCCTCGCGTCGTGCATCTGCATGGCGCCTCTCCCCATGCTGCTGTTCTGTATGACGCCCATTATCGCGAGCGTAGCCAGAGTAGCGCTTCTCTTCCCGTTGTGTCCCTGCAAACCGGTTATTTAATTCATGCCGCAGGTCTTGCTCCTTCTTCTGTTCCAGTTTATCTCGCAGGTCCTTTCCCTTCCCATCAGCAGTCCTACCACCACCCTTGTTAGGGCTGGAGACTTCGCTGAGGTCCGCCTTCTGCCTCACACCAGTGTGTGAATCAGCCGACATATTAAAGTCTCTATGTAAATTCCTCTTAATAGGTGCATCTCTTCCATAACCTTGCTGACACCTTGCTTTATCACTATCATCAGTCCTGGATGTGTCTCTACTCATCGCACTATTGACTGTCATCTGTGGATTTTCTTTCTGCGCCGAAGAGGACCTAGTTGGTGATGCCCGTAGCCACAAACCCCATTGACTCGAACCATCAATAGGTTTCTCACATATTCCGTTCGCATACACTAGACGCCCACAATCAAAACAGAAGTGAGGAATTTTTTCGTAAGTAAACTCGAACCATGTCCCCTCAAGATCCTCCAGTGAGGTCCTGAGCCTGAACTTACGCACAATGGGCTCAAAGATAGAGATCTTAGCCCGCACACGGAGATATTTCCCTCTGGCGAATCCATCCTTCTCCACATCTACCTTCACCACTTCTCCTAACCAGTCCCCAAGAGCCATGCCAAAAGCTTCGGTTCGCTTGTCCAGAGGCAGATTCGGCACCCTCACCCACATCTCCACCGTGTCAAAGACCATCTCAGATGGACGAACATCCCCTTCATAGTCCTTGAGTACCAGCACATGAAAATCAAATTGCCATGGTCCATTATTCAGTGCATGCCTCCAATCCCCTTCACTACCGAATCTGACAACAAATTTGTTTCCGCCTATGTCCTTGAACTTGGCTTCCCTGTGCATACCCCAGGCCCGTTGCATCAATCGTTTCAGTGCAGTTTGGTTGAACGGCCGCGGCGAGAAGACCTTGCCCACCGCCGACCACCTCAGGGCCCTAATCTGCTCCGCGGCCGGTTCCGCGAAGATGAATCCCTGCTTCTCCTTATCTGTCAGAACCAGGCCGCCGAAGCTCTCCGAAAGGCTGGCAGCTTCTGCCGAGGTCTTGCCATCAGCCGGGGATGCAGAACAACCCCTGCTCGTTCCTCCCGCCATTGCCGTCGTCGCCGACTTCTTTGCCGGGGTGGCCTCTTTCCTCGGGGTAGCCCCCCCTTTATCCGATCGCTCCGCCATGGCTGTAGCCACAGGAGCTGAAGCACCACGTCGCCGATCTGCCTCACAGGGCGGCGCCGTCGCCGACCAGGAAGCAACCGGGGATCAACACCCCCCCCCCCCCCCCCCCCCCGCTCAAGAAACCCTAACCCTAGCGGCGGCCTAGCAATCGCCTTCCCCGTCGCCCTTAGGTTTTCCTGAAAACGTGGTGGACCCTCATGAGAGGGTCTTGTTTTAGATGATGATGTTCCAGCTTGTGTATGTGAATCTGTATTTGGTGATTTAGCCCAGAATGTTTAGTAATAAAGCTTGATGCTTTTCCCTCAAAAAAAAAAAAAACTCCACCGTGATTTTGGGAACAAAAGAATCCACGATCATCTGGAAATAATCCACGATCGACTCCATACTTTGGGGTAACCGAATCCCACCTATCGCTCCAGTTTTTTTAATACCGATATTTCTACCCTAACAATTCCCCTGTTGCCCCCCCTCGTCTCATCCAGATCACATTCCTTCTCTCCCCATCCCTCCTCGCCTCACGAATCCCATGATGTGGCGACCGAGGGACGACGACGCGGATCCCAAGCTATCACCTGCCGACCTCCTGCTCCTCTTCTCCGCAGCCGCTGTCGTCGCCTCGCTCTGCTCCTCCTCCCCCACCTCCCCCACCGAGCTCTCTCTCATGGATCGTGAGATGCTCGTGGAGGGTCAGCGGTTCCTCCATGATGGCGACGTTGAGGGCTGGTGGAGGCTGATCATCATGGACGCGTCTCGCTTTGTGCAAGTTGAGGTGGCCGCCGACGGCGAGGTGGTTTGCGATGGCGTCGGCCCAGCTCTCATTATGCTGGAACCATGACGCTTCCGGGGTAATGATCTACCACTACAACGAGGCCATGAAGCTTCAACTCCGAGGTAATGGTGGCCTGTTCCCACGCACTGCTTGTTCCATAGATTTTTTTTTCAGCTGCCTTTTGGTGTGACCGAAGCATATGAGTTATGTCAAATTCAGGGGCGATCGGCAATATCAGTGGATGATATGATGAAGGTTGTTGCATGCAGGTAATTGTGACCTAGCAGGGACCATTAGTATGCAGATGTTGCCTTCCTAATGTACACAAGGTGACAAATAGTCAAATGCCATAACATGATGTTTCCTTTATAGTCTTGCAGATTTTGTAGCTTGAAGGATTACTAGAAGTTGCAGCAAATTGACCTTATGTAATGGCTCAGAGAAAATAATATTATATATAATCAATGTTAAGTGCATGGATCAGAGATCAATTTCCTACTCAGTGCTCTCTCAACAATCTCAACTGATTTGGTGATTGATTCATTTCCTTACGCGAAATCACCTGGTTGAACCCGTGATCTGATAGAGCCAATGCCTGGAGCCTACAGATTTTCTTCGGAATGGAAAATAAAAATCATTGTGTGAGGGTCAAGCTATTGGTCAGAAAAACAAAATCTCATTAACTTTGGAAGCTAGAGCTTTATGATTTAGCAAGTATTGCTATACATAGTTCTGGAGTTGCAACAACATCCCAACTAGAGTTTTTTTTAAATGATAAAAATGAATCATCGTCATCTTTTAGATCAATATTTTGAAACTGGATAAACTGGTTTTGTAGCGTGCCACTAACTGCCTCTGCGCATGTAGATGCAATTCTATATCAGTTTATTAAAAGTCACAAATAGAATATGAAGAAAAGCATGTAAAAAGGAAGTATGTTTTAACAGGTTTTCTTCTACGTCATACTTGCTTTGGGAAGTTCAGGATGAGCTTCTTTTTATACTTTGTGGATGATGAAGGAACAATCAAGACTCTTCAGTTTTGTCGTTGTCTGATTCGGCTTGCAATTTCTACTAATGATGTGGGGCTTAGGCTTTGGATTGCGCATTCTTATATATTGACCATCTCATCTTTGCGGCAAGTAAGCAGTTTGATATACTCCTTCCTTTGATATACATATTTTACAATGAATATTTTCATCTATGCATGTTTGCGTATATTTTGTCTAACGGATTCTTTTTGTCTGTCCTTGTAGCAACAAGTGTTTTGAGTGAGTGGCCTTATATACCAAAGGGAAAGTTTTTTATTAGCGAACTAATCAAACTAACGCCTCTCATCATGGTATTTTTTAGGGGTATTAATCCCACGAGCTGCATTTCGTGTTAGTATAGTTGAAGCACCACAGGTCACGTATTGATGATTTACAGGTCTCTGATTGATCTTCTTATATTATTTGTCGTTTCCAAGCAAACCTAAGATGCCATCGGAGTTCTTGAGGCTTGTGGTAATTCAGAAAAAGCAAGTCATCGTTTCTCTGGAGTGGGATCTTCTCACATTATCGCTTTACATGCAGATGCCGGTGCCTGCTCTGTGGCACCGTGCCCGCTAAGCCGATGGCCACGTCGTGACGGTCCGCGATGCGGGCGGCTGCGAGAGAACCAGGAGGAGCAGAAGGGCGCCTTCTACCCGGAATTGCAGCTTCTCGGCCGCCTCAGCCACGGACACATCGCCAGGCTCCGGGGATTCCTTAGAAGGACATGGCAGGTTCACCCACCACGCTTGTCTACCTTCCATGATGTGTTTTTATTATCTTTATTTTTCAGGGTTCCTGGTATTTGATCTGATGAAGAACATGAGCCTGAAGGAATGCCTCTATTGTAGTAAAGTAATGCACGTATGATCATGCATCCTGGAACAGATCGTCTCAGGGCACATCTCATTGGAACTTCATAATGGGTACAAATTTTGCCATTGGTACGTTGCTGATAATGCAATGTGGCTCCAGCACACACACACACAAAATCCGTTGAGCAACTGATTTGTATTACTACCTTTCAGATATCAGATGTTAGTGTTGTCAGTCACTGACTCTCTTCACCATTTTGTGTTTGACAGGAATGACACGAGCTCTGCCTTTATCATTACAGGAGGAGAGAAGTTTTTGAAAAGAGAGGAGAGAAGTTATAGAATCGCTGGACCGATTACTCGCGAAATGATAGACCCAAAGCCTGAAGATCTTCAAGTTAAGTGCTCATAATTGATTGAGTTGATTTAGTGTAGTTGTGGTTCTGGACCAGTTATGTGTTTTGGTACGATCGTGTGATAGATCTTGATGTTATTTTAACATAGGAGACTTGTTCAGGTCGTTTCGTTTCTTCCTTCTAGATTTTCATATGTTTCGTTTGTTGGGTCCATGTTTTTTCCCCGCATGGAAACCAATTACCAATTGATCGCTTGATTCAGCCATAGTATTGGTGCAGCACGTCCAGCCTGTCCCCAGATATATTTCTAAAATAATCCGTGTCTATGTAGGTTCAAGACTATTAGAGTCCATGTCATTTGTACTTGTACGTTCGTATGTGTATATATACACATCGTGTTTCTCCTGCGAGACCATGAGAACGTGGGAAGAAACAAAACGATGCGGGCACGTATGGATGAATATCATCGCTGGCCCTGTATCGGCTCCCAACAACCTCCATTGAAGGAGTCAATGTTGCTCGGCCTCGAGGCCTTACATCGGTTGGCTACGATGGTGTGCACTCCTTGGCACCGGCAATCGGCCTTGGAGGGGAGAGGAGGGAGCGGGTGATGTCGTTCTGAATGTCATGGTGTCGAGGGAAGGCGGCAGTGAGAAGTCATGGGGAATGAGGATGTCTGTGTGGGCATTGTGTCATGCTGTGTGTGTGTGTGTGAGAGAGAGAGAGAGAGAATTGCCTTTTTTTTAACATACGTAGGAGCGGTTGTTTGCTTTTTTTAAGGAAAAACGGTTGTTTATTATGAGAGAAATGTCACATACATTTTTATATAGTGAAAAATATGACATACACTAACAAGTCATTTTTGAAGAATAATTACCAATAAGTGATTACAAGTGAGCCTTCAGTTTATTAAAATTGAAAAGCGACTCACTCTACTTAAAAACACGATACCAGTCACTCCGACTAAAAATGGTCACATGCTCGCATCTAGCAACTGGCCAAGGAATATATATTGTATATGAGTTTATTTTAATTTTTTAAACATATGTATATACTCGCAAAGTATGATAATACAAAAGGTGTATTTATCTATATGTCTATCTTCGCACAGTATGATAGAGATGAATATGGATTATGTTGATGTTAAAAAAGAATCCATCGACAAACGACTCAAGGGGATGTCATTAGAGGGGGGCAAAAATTCACCAAGTTTTATACAAAAGGCCCGTGGTAACGCACGGCATTTTACTAGTACGTATAGGTGGAAACACAAGGTGTGATGGGTCACATGGGTTTCCCGGGGAACAATTATGGGCCGTAGACGTACGTACGCGGCAGCAGTGGTTCAGTGTGTGACCGGTGTGAATATGAACAAATCAAGCTGGCTCGATCGCTGCATAATTGAATTTGGAATTAATGGTGTCAGACCAGCATGTGTATCGACTGTGACAAAACTCTACGTTCCCGTGCTGTATCGTTTTCAGGATGTGCGGTCACTATCTCTCTCTGCGATCACATATGTCGATCTCTCTCCTTTTGTGGTCGATCGGCCAGGACCATGCACATGCATATAGAAAGCATATACACGTACGCAGCCATTGATTTCTCGATCTCGATCTCTTTATAGTTACAGTTTATCAGTTACTCCCTCTGTAAAGAAATATAAGATCGTTTACACGAGGAGTACAACCTATATACCAAAATCTATGAAGCACCGATACGGCGACATCGGCGATACGGATACGGGGATACGGGATACGGCAATTTCTAAAAACAGCAATACGGCGATACGGTGAGTATATATAAATTATTAATAAAATGCCATATTATGAAGACAATGAATTGAATGCCTGAGATGAGATCAAAATACTGTCCATTTGTTGCATCCATGCCTCTTACTCGATGGCCGAATGATCATCACTTCACTCAATCCTCGCCTTCTGGATGACTGAATGAATGATCATCAATTTACTCGATCCTCATAGTACTTGCATGCAGCGGTGGCCAGCACCAAGCAGCAGCCAGCAAGCACGCACACATACACAACAACCACGCATCCATGGCGGCAACAAGCACACACAGCCCGCACACCCGCATCACGGCGACGGGCGGCAGGCGGCGGCGGCAGAGGCGATGCGAGTCCAGACGGCGGTGAACGACTTCAGCTGTCGGCGGCGGCATAGGCAAGGCGAGTCAAACGGCGTCACGGCAGTGAGCGACTTCAGCCGGTAGCAGCGGCAGCGACGACGAGCGACTCCAGGCGGCGGCGGCGATGCGCTCGCCCACGAATACTCGATCCAATCTGCCACCCGAACGAACTGAATGCGCTGACTGTTTAGGGTTACGAGTGGGCTTGCATCCCGTGTCCCCGACGTGTCGGCGCCGTCCCGGCGGCCGTATCGGCATTTTTTTTCGTTCTTTTTAAATCGAAAAACAGGATACTCCATGGATACGCGTATCGATGGCGTATCTGAAGTATCGGCGTATCGGTGACGTATTATACGCGGATACACAGCTTCTTGACGTATCGGTGCTTCGTAGGTCCAAAATGTAAGACGTTTTTTGATTTTGCATAGGGCTGTAAACAACGTTTTACATTTTGTTGCGGAGGGAGTACGAGCTAGTACATCGTAGCAGCTCCTATTTCGTTATTAATTTGCTACATCGGCAGGCATGCACCTCCTATTGCGTTGCCGTTGCATGCTTACCTACGTCAACATGCGCACGTATGTATTCAACTAACGTTCATTTTGTTCAGAGTCATAGAGGTAGAGTATATATAGGTGAATGCATATGCGTGTCTGCGAGCATTTTGTATTCGGACTGTGTGTTTTTTTTTATAGTAAATATAAATGAATAAATAGAAACATCTTTAGCTTTGCTATGCACACGATACTGCGGAGACGATATGTGCACGACAATGCAATCAGTTCCATCCATTGCATGGAACAGCCGGCAGCAGACCGCTGGATGCCCATCGTGCAATGGTCGTGCACATATTCGTCGTCTGCACAGCAGTTCCGTTCCTCATCAGACCAGATCTAGATATATGATCTCAGACAGATGCCAGACAAGGCCATGCAGCAAACATACAAAACAAATCATGCATGCCTCCATCGGTCGACCTTAATTTGTTCAGTACGCGTGCTAGCACCCAGGCCTCGCTGCTGTCTCCATCTCCGTTTCCATGGCGTGTCATCTTCTCCTGACAACCATCCTCGGCTTCGAGCGATTCGATTCCCCGTCTCTGGCGGGCTGCTGGATCCCAAGTCCCAACTCCTACGTTAACGTTGTCATCAAATCACCGATCGATGGACCATCGGCTGGCTGGTCGGCGGCCACATCTGAGGCCTCAAACCAACTGACTAAGCAGCAACATTGCAGAGAAGAACAAACAGGTCGTCGTCAATGCATGAAAATGATGCCGTCGGAAGCTAGCTACATATTAGTAGAGAAAAGAACAAAGAATTAATAGCTGGCCAAAAATGTCGACCCTACGTTAGGCACATATTATGGGACGGAGGGAGTATCGTCGATCAAAATTGCTAGTATTACTATGGGACGTCATATTCAATCGTTCCTCGTGATCACAAGGACAGACCAGACTGACCACACCCAGAGAGGCATCTACGTAGCCCCTCCATCAGTAATGAAGAAAACAGTACGTTTATTACTCAGTGATCAAGTGTATTCATTCATCATTGTTAGCTGGCTGGCTAGCACCTCCATCATTTCTTCCTTGATTAATTCTATTTTTGAGGCTTATTGCCCGGCCTTTATTTGTACTCACGTCCACGTACGCAACCTGCAGCGGCTCCCAGAGGGCATTATCGTCAGATTAGCGCTGTTTCAGTCGGCAGTGCCAGTGCAGTGTACGTACGTGCAGCTGGTCCTCCCCACAGCTACGCCAGCCGGGTTTTTGTACGTTAGTGTACGTGTTGGTCAAGTTTTAATTTGTTTTAAAATTGAGGAAATAAATACTTATGGAATTTTGTACTAATTAATAAGCGTTGCGTCTTTGTTGAGTGCACCATTATGGAACTCAGGCTCCATAAAACCTTTTTTTTGCAAATCAAAAATCAACTTCGCAGTTAAAAAAAATTCTGAAACAAATATACATATGCATAGGGATATATTGTACATGTGTGTAATTTTATTGATAAAATATTTTAATACGTGGGCTACACACAATTTTTTTACTGAATTTTAATAGTGAATAGTGCATGTGCTTAGAAGTGAGCCTAGCTTATTACTTGGACAGTGGAGTGGATGTACAACCCAACCATCCAACTCCATGTCCTCAGGATGCGAATTTGGGTTCTTATTATTAAAAAAACGTTGTAGGGGCCTCACTTACCGCTTTCCTTTCAAAAAAAATGTGCATGTGCTAAAAATCTATGAATTTGTTTTTTGGGGCAGGTCGCATTTAAATTATTTCTTCTTGAAAATTTACACACATGTAGAATACGTCCCTATGTACATGGTTTTTTTTTTTCATATTTGTTTGGAACTTTGAAAAATGATTTATAATTTTTGCAAAAAAATGAGCTCCATGAATCCCGAGCTTCAAAATCAAAAGCAATTTTCGGTCCTTATCACACTATGAAATGACACGCACACGCACATCTCGAGATATATAGCCCCACGGCCAGGTATTATGATCCTTGATAGGGCTGGAATCCTAACGATAATGTACTGCGTATTACGCTTTATTGGAGGCTTGTAATACTTGATTTCGTGGCAATTCAACATGTAAGTTGTGGGGTCACATGGTCTCAAGAAAATGTCTGATTGTACACAACTAATTATAACATTTATACTTGTGGGAAATTAATTATGATTTCTTACATTTATTGAATTTGAACACACTGCTTTTTAGCGTTGGCCTGGCAACTAACCAATTGCTATAACTGAACCATTAACCAGAAAGTCCAATTAATTGACTACTAGGAGTACAAACTTGTGATGCCATAATTAACACCACATCCGGAATGAGAATATATACGAGGCATTTCCTAATGCATCATGGAAATGTCTCCCATTCCCAAAGCATATTTGTAAAACATATATACCAGTCAGGCACATAATCGACACCACCGAATGATTGGTACTACTGCAGTTGCCGAAGACAAACCAATTACTAAACTAGAACTCGATTCATCCCAAAGCTAGACATGTAAATTATACCTTGCATTATGTTTGTAAGGATGTGGGACAATCAAGAAATGCTAAGCTGACTCACATTTTGGATATTGACATGGAGTATAATTTTAACTACTGTTTTGTATAAATAATGCAAGAAATTACTGATAATGTTCTCAAAACACTCTAGTCACTCAACACATATGATTTCCAAGTTTTCTACTATAAATATTTAAAATAACTAGAGAATAACCCGCACGTTGCTGCGGGAATCGGTTGCAATATATTTCAGCGATTTGATTGTATGAAACTTGCACATTAATAATATACAAACTAATACTAAAAATAAGTATTATATATTGTATTTGATTATTGTGTAGTCGAAAAACATTTTGAATATGAGTTGCATAATATAATAGAAAAAAGAATAAAAAGTGACATAATATAATAGAAAACCTTTTCCCATGCATGTTGAATAGACCTTTAATGAGGTGGCATGGGTGGTGAGGTGTGATGTGTGCATGGGATCAACTAATAATAAAAAACTTTTTCTCATGCATGTTGTGATGGGCCTTTGATGAGGTGACATGTGTGCATGTTAAGATAATAGAGATAATGCGGATGAACTATTTAGGTATATAGGAAGCAGCCTCCTCTCAGAACATAATCGTGCTCTAAGATTGTCTGAAGTCAAATTCTTTAAGGATTGGCCAAGCTTATATACAGAAAAATATTAATATCTATGAATACCAAATCGGTATTAGTATGTCTATCATTTAATATTAATTGTAGATGTTAACATATGTTTCCAATAACTTGGCCAAATTTTGAGAAAATCTTACTTACGGGTCATATTTGGAAAGTAGGGATTATTACCGGTCAAAGGTTAAAAATTCTGGTGCGCTAGTCCTACGGGGCCTTAGCACGATGACTTCCCGATTGTCTACTACAACAAGTTTTGCCCGGCTCCGGCGAGGGAGGGGTGATGACGGCGGCGCGCTTTCAGCTTGCTTCAGTGCTTGTAGTCGTCAATAGGTGGTCTACGGATCTGGATGTAATTTATATTATTTCTGGTGTTCGTTGTACTGCCGTGATTGATGATGAATAGATCGGAAGTTTTCCCGCAAAAAAAAAGTTTAAAAGTTCTAAGTGAAAATATTATTTGTGAACCAGAGGAAAGTAGAAAATACTACTGTAACTCCTGAATTCAAAACATAAGAGCTCTGTCTTGTGGATAAATGGAGCATGTGGTTTGTAAATGGTGCCTGCTAGGGCATAAGTGGCCTTCCTCTCTTTGGATTCTTTTGAAGATAGCTTACCACATCTGCCATGTGGTTCCTCTCTATATATAGAGATCTTTGCCTGCCCAGGTTATGGGCACAATACTTAGCCGATTCTTAATTATTTCCATCCATCGATCTCTTCTTTTCTTCCCGAATTAATCAGCTGAGCTAGAGGTCGATCCATATCGATATGGCCGCTGCACAGGGCAAGCAGAGTAGAGAGGCCCATGGTAACAACGATATCAGCGTCACCAAGGACTACCTCGACCCTCCCGCGGTGCGGCTGTTCGACGCCGGCGAGCTGGGCCAGTGGTCCCTGTACCGCGCCATCATCGCCGAGTTCACCGCCAGTCTGCTCTTCGTCTACGTCTCCATCGCCACCGTGATCGGCCACAAGCGCCAGACCGACGACGAAGCGTGCAGCGGCGCCGGCGTGCTGGGCATCGCGTGGGCCTTCGGCGGCATGATCGCCGTTCTCGTCTACTGCACCGCCGGCATCTCCGGAGGCCACGTCAACCCCGCGGTGACGTTCGGGCTGCTGCTGGCGAGGAAGCTGTCGCTCCCCCGCGCCTTCCTCTACACGTCGGCGCAGTGCCTCGGCGCCATCTGCGGCGCGGCGATGGTCAGGGCCGTGCACGGCGCGCGGTACTACGAGCTCTACGGCGGCGGCGCCAACGAGGTCGCGCCGGGGTACTCGAAGGCGGGGGGGCTGCTGGCCGAGGCGGCCGGCACCTTCGTCCTCGTGTACACCGTGTTCTCGGCGACCGACCCGAAGCGCATGGCCCGGGACTCCCACGTGCCGGTGCTGGCGCCCCTGCTCATCGGGTTCGCGGTGGTGGTGGCGCACCTGGCCACCATCCCCGTCACCGGCACCGGGATCAACCCGGCGAGGAGCCTGGGTGCCGCCGTGGTGTACAACAACAGCAAGGCGTGGCGCGAGCAGTGGATCTTCTGGGTGGGGCCATTTTCCGGCGCCGCCGTGGCCATGGCGTACCACCAGTACGTCCTCAGGGGCGGTGCCGCCGCCAAGCCACACTTCAACTTCGACAATGGATTCCGACGCCTCGGCTGTTGATGGAGCCACACCAAGAGATGATGGTAATCAGTCTGAGAGAGCTCTGACGATGTAAGAAATGACACCAGTACTGCTTTTCTTGACTTGTTGATTAATGTTTTTTTTTGACACGCTGTAAATTTATAATAAATAAAAGTTGTGAACAAGCGTTAACTCCGCTTCGCTCTATGAACAAGCAAAGCCAAATCAACCTTGAGATTTTTCTGAACCTATAGAGATTAGGGATCCTGTCCCTGAAAATGTAGGCATTCATGCAAATCCAGATAGTACTCCATGTCACGCGGTGCTTCTGATTTGCCAAATTGTCCTAAATATTATCGGTAATGCTATTCAGCGAACCTTCGCTTTATGTGTCAAGAGTATGGCAATTCCTTCGAGCGAGGACGACAATTTTCACAGCAAATCCTTTATTTGCCAGAATTTGCCATGTGTTTCTGAAGAAATTGTCACGTGTGCTCTGAAGAACTTGCCCTTAAAAACGTTCGCAATTGCCATGCTTCCCAGCGAATGTTCGCTGCCTAAGAGAGTCTAATATTATTGGTAGGCTGAAAATCAGGACAGTGATATGACCATCAAATGCGAGCAAACTGAGAAGTGAAGAAAAGATGATCGCTGCTCTCAAGGACCCTCTCTGTACGCACATGACACATGCATGTGATGGCAGTTAGAAAGAACACCTGATGCTTTACCAAGAAGGTTTTCGCCCCGCTTTATATATAAAGCAACGATCAACAGCACCCGGTACAACCGCACGCCCCCACAACATACGTACACACACCCAAGGCAGGATACAAAGGCGCTGAGCGCAGCAACACCATCCCTAGCACTACAAGAGCAGCCGGGGGCTACAGCGGTGAACACGCCACCGTGAAGAAGTGAAGCCGCATATGACGATCCGTGGGCTCCAAGGCGGCGCCTTCACGAAGGGGACGACACCGGAGCGCCGCCACCGCCCGATCCGAGGATCAGAGTTTCCCCTGGAGCAACACGACGGGCAATGAGAGCCGCGACGACGCCTTCAAGAAGGGAACGAGCTTCCCCGCCGCCGGTCCGTCCGAAGATAGAGCAGGTTTTCACCCCGGCCACCACACACCGCCACCGAACGCCACGCCCCGGCAACCACGCCGCCCACACGGCCGTGGCAACCGGGCAGCACCAAACCACGGGCTCTGCCCATGAGCACCGCGGAGACACCACCAGGGCCGCCGCCCCGGCATCCAAGACCTAGACACCACCTCACCCGAGACCCGCCGATGCCCCAACCAAAGATACGAGGGGAAAGGACCCGCCTTTCGCACCCCTGGGTTGCCCCCAGTGCCGAGACCCAATAGGCCGGCCAAAACTGGCCTCCGTCAACCCGTCCTGCGGCACCGGACGCGAGACGAGCTCGGTCCTGCTGCCGGGTGCGAGACGAGCATGGTCCTGCTGCCGGGCGCGAGACGAGCTCGGTCCTGCTGCCGGGTGTGAGACAAGGTCAGTCTTGCTGCCGGGCACGAGACGAGCTCGGTCCTGCTGCTGGGTGCGAGACGAGTGATGGACTGCAGCTGGGGGAGGGCCAACCATCGACCAAGATAGCGGCCAGACGTCGAGGGAGGGGGATCGAAGGCCGACACAGGTCGCCTACGGACGAGCCGACGCCGGAACATGCCAGCCGCCGCCGCAGCCGATCTGCCAAGCTGTCGTAGAGCCATCCACGGCCGGAGCAGCAGCCACACCGGGCCACTGCCCAACTCGCGACGCCTGGCGAACTCCAAGCGACGGAGCCACCGGGCACGCACCCGCGCGTCCAGCCGTCGATGCCGTCAGCCTGACCGCCATCGGACAAGCACGAGCACCACCGCTACCGCGCCGCCACCTCCACCGGCCACTGCAGAGGTAGCCGACCGCGGCCCAAGCCGGCCATGCCTCAGCCCGCGCCGCACACTGCCCCCAGCGACAGATCCGGCCGGACCTGCCCAGTACATAGCCTGCACGCTGCCGCCCTCCACCATCACCAGCGGCCACCACCGCCCGACGGACGGTGACACACTGGCCGCAGCCAACGCCGCTCCACCACCCGTGCCGCGAACAGGCCCTTGGACCCAGATCCGGACGGACCTGGCCAGGGCGCCACCAGCACGCTCCAGCTCGAGACGAAGCCCCCGCAACCGCCGCGCCTTGGAGAAGCAGCAGCACGCCACCGCGCCGCCCTGGGACGCACACGCCGCCACCCTGCCCGCCCGCCACCGCGCCGAGGAGCCCCACGGCAGCCCCCCGCCTCCGCCTGAGAAGAGCCGCCCGCGCCAGCGCAACCCCCAAGAAGAGAGGAACCAGATCCCCGCCGCCACCCACGCCGGCCGGGCTTTGCCCGGCGGCGCCACGCGGCGGCGGTGGGGTAGGAGGGCCTGGAGGGGAGGGGACTGCGGCGGCGCGCTAGGGTTCGCCCCTGTCGCCCGCGGGGGCGACCTGGGGCTCGGTTTTCGTTTCCGTCACACCTGATGCTTTCTCTGGGCACAAGATTTTCAAAGCCAGGTTGGGATCGTAGTGTCATGTATTCCGTACAGGTACAATAAGTTTGTATGCTTTGGAGGTACAAAAGCTAGAGAGAGGTAATGAAAAGATCCGCAAACTCAGAGATGTTCTGTTATCTTTTCAGTTTTGTCATGTCGGTCCGTACGTGACTTGTACTTTGATCTTTATGATATGAATGAGACACGTATTACCATGCAAAAAAAAACTCAGCTCTCCTGAAAGAACTCGAAGGGGGCCTTTTTAAAAAAAATTACCGAAACTTTATTCATTAGAGATAAATAGTACATGGTTTGTGAGGATCATTACAATTTCATTTAACTGTTCCTCAAACCAAACAGAAGTCAAAGAAAATCTAGCTAATCAAGCAAGCTCATGAGCCACTTTATTTTCTTCTCTATTACAATGTTCAAATCTAGTAGTAATGAAATCATAGGCATAATGAAAGCAATCGTCGAAGATTGCCGTTGTCGTGCCCGCTGACTCTCCTCCATCCTACATAGTATCAATCACCTCCAGGTTATCCGAGTTAATAATAAGGTGATTAAATCCCGCCCTGTGCACCGGTATTAGACCAAATTTGAGAGCTAAAGCTTCCGCCATCAACACATCCGCGCAATAGTCAATCTTCCCATTCCCTCCAGCAATAAACCTGCCTCTATCGTCTCTCAGGACCGCCCCCATCGTTCCCCTAAGCAGGTCGTGGTCAAAAGAAGCATCAACGTTAAGTTTCACAAAACCTCTGGGGGGACAAGACCATCCCCCTTTTTTCGTAGAAGCCTTGGGGGACAATGCATTTACGAAGTTTGTGGTAAGGGCTAGAACCCCCATTGAAATCTGAAGTGCATTTTGAGTTTTCTCCTTGTGCACCAACTTTCTTCTTTCCCACCATAAATACCATGCTGAGACAGCAATCATCTCACGCACATTGTGGTAACCCATTATCTACAAATCTTGGTCTGGAAGAAGTAGTAAGTACTCCAACACCGCCTCTCCAGCGCGGTCAATCTCGCAAGCTTTATCAATAATATCATCCATCCCCAGCCTTTTTCCGGACCTCCTTTGCTTTACTACAACGGAAAAGCATATGCTTTGTATCTTCTAATCCCTCAAAGCAAGTGGGACAAATGGGCGAGACCTTCATATGTCTATTAGCGAGCGTAACCCGGCATGGGAGTGTTCCATGTAGCGTACGCCATATAATTTTTTTAACTTTTGCCGGACAAGATAACTTCCATATCTTACTCCAAATAGGGTTAACTGTGATTCGCCCCATCCCATTAGAGTATTTTAATTTGCTGCCATACTGGTGGTCCCACTCCACGGAATAAGCTGACCGAACCGAGAACATACCATTTTTCGTATAACTCCAAGCAATGAAATCTGGCATATCATGTTGCGATAGTGGAATTGAAAGAATCCGTTGTACATCGATGGGCCACATAGTTTGTCTAATTAGGTCTTCATCCCAATTATTGGAGGCAGGATCAATGAGATCACCTACCTTTGTTAACAGATGTCCTCCCTTAGGCGTTACAATTTTCCTAGTGGCATAGTTTGGGATCCAGGCATCTTCCCAAATATTGATTTTTTGTCCATTCCGTGAGAATAGAGAGCTAGGGCTCCTCTATCTTTTCCTTAAAGGATTGGTGTATTTTGACGAAGGGGTGTGGAGGTATTTGAGCTTTTGAACTTTGCAATAATGGAGTAGGAGAGCGAAAACTACTGATCTCGAGTGAGAAAAAGATAAGGGCAACTCCAACGCGGTTCACCAAAAAGGACGGACCAAACGTACATGGACACGTACGGACGTGTCCGCAGACAGCGGTAGGGGATCCGGCCATCCAACCCTAGTGCAACAAATGTTCGCCCGGGTCCGATGTGGATGATGTTCATCAGCACCTCCTCCTAATGCGTCGTCGTAACCGGTTGCGACATTCTGGCAAACAGAGACCGGGTACCGACGAGCGAGGGAGACATAGCCGATAGCCGCAAACGGACAAGTGCCAGTGACTGCGGCTCCGTGAAGGTGTAGTCCATGTTGAGGTCGACGTTGCACGACACACGATGGAAGGAGGTGACGGTGGATGCGAACTGCTACTGCAGATCGAGCTGCTAGGTGGCGAAGTAGTATGACGGATGCAGCTGCGTCGGCCAGGGAGTCAATTGCATGACCGGCACTAGCCAGGCCAAACGCTTTGGTGGAGGAGGTGTTGAGTGACCGACCGCTGTCTGCTACTTGTGAGCTGCGTTGGTTATTCCCTGAAGAGGAAGGGAGATGCAGTACAGTAGAGATAAGTATTTCCCTCAGTTATGAAACCAAGGTTATCAATCCAGTAGAAGAATCACGCAACACCTCATTAGCAGCACCTGCACACAAAACAACAAACCCTTGCACCCAACGCAAACGAGGGGTTGTCAATCCCTCGGCGGTAAATTGCAATATTAAATTGTATGTGATAGATAGATAGATTGAAACAAAAATACAAAATAAAATAAATAAGATAAAATTGCAGCAAGTATTTTTATGGTTTTAGTAAATGATTTAGATAGACCCGGGGGCCATAGTTTTCACTAGAGGCTTCTCTCAAGAAAATAGCATACGGCGGGTAAACAAATTACTATTGGGCAATTGATAGAAAAGCAAATAATCATGACGATATCCAAGGCAATGATCATGTATATAGGCATCATGTCCGAGACAAGTAGACCGACTCCTGCCTGCATCTACTACTATTACTCCACACATCGACCGCTATCCAGCATGCATCTAGTGTATTAAGTCCATAAAGAACGGAGTAACGCCTTAACCAAGATGACATGATGTAGACAAAGTAAACTCACGCATGAATAAAACCCATCTTTTTACCCTTAATAGCAAAGATACATACGTGTCATGTCCCTTTCTGTCACCGGGATTGAGCACCGCAAGATCGAACCCATTACAAAGCACCTCTTCCCATGGCAAGATAAATCAATCTAATTGGCCAAACCAAATCAATAGATCGGAGAAGAAATACGAAGCTATAATAATCATGCATAAAAGAGATCAGAGAAGACTCAAATAATATTCATGGATAATCTGATCATAAACTCACAATTCATCGGATCCCAACAAACACACCGCAAAAAGTGATTACATCGGATAGAACTCCAAGAACATCGAGGAGAACATTGTATTGAAGATTGAAAAGAGAGAAGAAGCCATCTAGCTACTAACTATGGACCCGAAGGTCTGTGGTAAACTACTCACGCATCATCGGAAGGGCAGCAAGGTTGATGTAGAGCCCCTCCGTGATCGATTCCCCCTCCGGCGGAGTACCGGAGATGGCCTCCAGATGGGATCTCTCGAGAACAGAGACTTGCGGCGGCGGAAAAAGTATTTCATGGACTCCTCTGTTGGTTTCCCGATTTTTGAGAATTTATAGTGGTGGAATTAGGTCAAACGGAGCTGAGGTGGGTCCACGAGGCACCAGGGCGCGCCTGCCCCCCCCCCCCCCCCAGGCGCGCCCTGGTGGCTCGTGGCCACCTCCTCTGGCGTCTGGTCTTCTCCCGAAGCTTCTAGTGTTTCTCTGGTCCAATAAAAAATCTCCAAAAAGTTTCGTGGCATTTGGACTTCGTTTGGTACTGATTTTCTGGAAAACCAAAAACAGGCAGAAAACAGCAACTGGCACTGGGCACTAAGTTAATAGGATTAGTCCCAAAAATGATATATAATTGCTGTAAATGTATATAAAACATCGAAGATTGATAATATAATAGCATGGAACAATCAAAAATTATAGATACGTTGGAGACGTATCACTGTCCCATAGTCCTCCCTCTTCTTTTGTGCGCGACGTCAGGCGTTGCGTGTTGCCATGTTGGCCTTGCGGGCGACCACCACCAATGGGTCCTCCGGTGTGACGGCGACTGTCTCGATCAAATCCATCATGACGGTGGACGGCGAAATGGGTGGGCATTGGGTGGTGGGCGACGACAATCGGAGTGGAGAGGGTGGGAAACGGGCGGGCTTTTGCGCGGAGATAGTGGTGGAATTGTCCAAATGTGTGGGCTTTGCCTCAGACGCCTACGTGGGGGATGTCGGGATGCCCGCAAACCTCCCCCAGCTTTGCTTCCTATTTGTGTGATTTTGAATGTGGACGCATCCGGACAGATTTGTTGCATGGCGTTGGATGGCCAAAAATGTGTAGACATCTGCAGACGATTTGACGAACCATGTTAGAGTTGCCCTAACCCTGGGGGAATAAAGGGTGGGTTTGATATAGGCCCACAAAAAAAACCGCCTGTTGGGAAAACTTCAATAACCCGGATACTCATCCAAAGCCAATATTTGGACCTCCCTCATTCGGCACCAGTGTTCGGGTTAGCATCTGGCTCACACTAGAGGTCCTAGTGTCAGCCCAAGGCTGCTCCGAAATATGGTCCGGATTCCAGACTACTACTGGCAGGGTGTCCTGCCGAAACAAGCAGATCTAGACTCAGCCCGAGACTACTCCGGACACTGTTTCAGATTTCGGGAGCCCCAGACATTCATCCTGGATGATCCGAAACAAATATTCGTGCCACACACAGAGACACATCTAGGATTTGTATGAAGGGTGTTTCTCCAATGTTTTTTTGGTGGCTGTTCCAAAGGAACTTGGGATGTGGTTTAAGATATATGTCGGCAATAAGGGTCCACTCCAAGTTTATAATGTGACCCATCATAATAATGTGGCTATCCGATGACTCAAGTGAAACAAAAAAAACATGCATAATTTAAATGCATTGAGTTTCTTCTCTCTTTTCCATGGAGAGAGAGGAGGGGGTCACCATCCATCTTTGCTTGCAACCTTTCGGGATACAATCTGTCTGCAGATTTCATAAGGATGGGGCTCTAAAAAAAAATCATAAGGATGGTTAGTCCTCAATTCAAGTGTCATTTCCACCAAAACCCACTTAGGGGAACAAATGTCCTTTCAGCAAACCGACTGATATTTTTGAAAAATAAACAATTTAGTTGAACACGTATGTAAGATATCTACTACATGCAACCAATGATTGTGGGCCGGCAGGCATGCAACTACAGTTGCACGCGACCAAACAAACATGCAACTACAATTGCGTGTCCCGATGGGGGCAGAGGGTGGTGAAGTGTGTAACTGTGCTTGCCTGTGGGTCACAGATAATGTAGAAGTAAGGGGGGAAAGAAAACATTTAGTTCTCTATTATACCAATGTATATAAAAAAAAAGCGACTCAACCAAACTATACAATGAGGTAAGAAGTCACAACTTGAGCTTGTCCGAGATTCGCCTCGTATCCTCTTCATACAAAATTAGAGAAATTACACAGTGCTTATTATTGGCATACTTCCTTGTCTTCGACACATAATTTCTAGCAAATGGAAATGTTGTGCACAAATTATGGATACAAAATTAGAGAAACATGAGTGGTATATCCATAGATGTAACAAATAATGCGAGTGTTATATCCCCAGAGGTAATAAATAATGTTACTTTATGTACTACATTCACAACTTCACAACATCTATTTTTATTGTCTTTCTTTGCAATTTCGTATGTGTACAACTTTGATTTGCACCCTTCCTTTAGGTGTTGTTATTATTTGCAATCAATTGGTGAAATAAATGAATGGTATCATTTTGGCATACCATGAAAGCATATTTTTAACTTGCTACGCCGAGAGATCACATGCCATAACTTCTTGCAGGGAGAGGACAGTTAAGAAGAAACGATGATTATCAAAGGGAAGAAACAAGAGAGAGAATCAGTTTGTCACTGTATGGAGAAATTCCATGCCATCACTTATTTTAAGGAGAGGATGTTTAAGAAGAAACGACGATTAATGAGGGGGAAGAAATGGGAGAGAAAATATTTTTTGCTCAGTATGGTTTTTTTCTTCTGTGGCAACACATGAGCATTAAGCTAGTTGATGTAATATGTGAGGGATGCTTCATAGTTAAGTTTTTCTTTTGGGAGTACGCCAATAGTGTACCGTACTTTTATAGAAGGGAGCAAAGTTTGATTACAAGAAACCTATCAATGATGTAAACATCATAATATGTACACCCACACCAACCTAGCCTAGGTAACCTAATCTCTCACAAACCATTGTAAGCCACTGACACCGACTCTTTGATGGCTTCCAATCCCTAATCTCATCTAAAATTTGAAGAGAAAGGCAGTAAGGCCTCTTATGCTCTTCCAGTCGGTGGAGGACTCTCGCATTTCTTTGCTTCCACAAAGACTAGGGGATTCCAATCACCAACGAATCAAAACCATGCTTGTCCGCCTTCCGGAAGTTCTTCCGACTCACGAGCCACCATGCGATGAACGTATCAGATACAACATGAAATTTAGCTGTAGCTCATCAAAATAGGAGTGCTACACTTCTCTTGCGTAGACGCATTGAGCGAGGATGTGGTCGACATTGTTTTCTTCCTACATACAGGTATAACACACAAAGGGGTGATCTTGAAGGCCTTAGCAAGCATGCCGATCTGTGGTATTGAGCCACTAGCCAGGCGAAGATTTTGCATTTAAGAGGTGCCCAACTTCACCAAATGCAAGCAACCGTAGGTGGGCAGATAAACCCCTGACAAAGCCACATGCATGTGGACTTGGCTGAATACACGCCCGAGCGTGCTAGGACAAGCAAAGACATCCTGAGATTGCCCGTCACGCTGAACGATAGAGATGGCATGCCGCAACTGCATCAGCTGCAGTTGCGCCATGAAATAAGTGCATGCGTGAATGTCCTGAACCCATCGCTCTTCCACCGTCGCTTGTTGCACTGTTCTGCAACTTGGGATGCGGGTATCGACACGTGCAAAGAGCAGCGGCACAATATCCTCAACTGAAAACCCGTGGATCCATCGATCCCTCCAGAACAGAGCTCTCCCCCTCTGCCCACAGCGATGCTAACCATGTTGTCAAAGACCATGCGTGCATCAATATCAACCATTAAAGCACACCCTTGCCATGGACTGTCGGGGTCTGGTTGCCTAAGACACTCCCAGCGCACCCGAAGAGCGAGTGCTTGCATCCTTAGGTTCTTAACTCCTAGCCCTCCAAAGCACGTAGGCCGATAAATGGTATTCCAGGATACGAGGCACTGTCCTCCATTGACCCGATCTTTTCCAGCCCAAAAGAACGAGCACATCCAGTTGTTCATGTCCTCAAAGACCCATCCAGGCGCGTCAATAACCAGCAGCTTATGCACTGGCTTAGCAGCAATGTCATATTTGACCAACACCGGCCGTCCAGATCATTGTATAAGCCCCTACCGCCAAGCTAGGATGAATTTCCTCACTAGGTCAGGCATAGGTTGCCACTCAGCTTTTGTGAGGTGCTTGATGGCAAGTTGCAGGCCGAGGTACTTGCACGGGAACTCAACCAGCGCACATTGCAACAGATCCTCCACTCTCAAATGATCCTCCTACTCCCCTCTGATCAAAATTGCAGAAGATTTCCTGTAATTCACACGCAAGCCCGAGGCCTCGCCAAAAACTTCGAGAGCACACTTGATGAAGCAAAGATCTTGCATGGCCGGGCGAACGAACATGGCAACGTCGTCAGCGTAGATAGATAAGCGTTGTTTACCGTTGATTCCCGCATACGAGCTGACTACACCCTCTTCCATGGTCTTGCTTGTAATCCTCGTGAGTGCCTACATAGCTATCACAAATAGCAGCGAGGAGATGGGATCTCCTTGGCGCAAGCCACGCACATGCACAATTCTCCTGTCGGGAATACCATTTACTATGATCTTGGTGCTAGCAGATTACAGGAGAATAGCCACCCATCTAAGCCATGAGTTGCCAAAGCCTTTCGCGCGGAGAACTTCAAACATGAGTTCTTCCTCAGGTGAATTTTTCTGGCCACCTGTCGCACCAAAAAGAAGTTTTCGTCAAGATTGCACCCATGGATGAACACAGATTGATTCACAGCAACAATTTTCTTCATGCGCTGTTGCACCCTATTTGCCAATATCTTCGCAAACAACTTAGAGAAATTAGAGGCAAGCTTATTGGGCGAAAGTCGCCAACCTCCTTCGCATCAACTTTCTTTGGAATTAGGACAATGAGCGCGCGATTAAACTTCACGCAGCCTCTACCGTCCTCCCATTACAACTTAAGCAATGCTGCTATGATGTCAACTACTCCCTCCGTTCCAAAATGTAGCACCATTTTGACACTATGATCATTTTGACACTATCATTTTGAGACGGAGGGAGTATGAAGCAATTCCCTTCATAGTTAAGTTTTAAGTTCAATATTCTGTTCAAAATTCTGACTACACATAAATTTGTTACTACTCCCTCCGTTCCATATTACTAGTCGTTCTTATCTGAAATACATTTAGATACATCCATTTAAGCGATAAGTAGACATATCCGTTTGAGCAACAAGTAATATGAATCGAAGGGAGTACAACAATGGTGTAAATCAACATAATTTACTGACAAAATTTATCGTGAAATCTCTACATGAGAAAAGAGAGTACACCGACGGGCAAATCATTTTATTACTCCCTCCGTCCCATAATATAAGAGAGTTTTTGACGCTACGGTAAAAAAAACGCCCTTATGGGACGGAGGGAGTAGTTTTCAGCGACAAGTAAAGACTTGGCTCTAGTTAAGTGCTTACAGGTGGGTCCCATTGGTTATCAGACGCTAGGCGTGCTGATCGGCGGCGACGGCGGAATACGGGAGTGGCGGCGGTGTTGAGGCTCTCTCGAGCTGCGGTGGAGGCACGTCTCGCCCTGCGTTGGCGCGGACAGCAGACACCGGGAGGGAGGGTGTGGAATTGTGGCGGCGTGGCGCGGATGCGCGGTGGAGATTCTCCTTTCGTCTTCCTCCGCGCCAGGACAGCACCAAGCGGCTAGGGCCGTCCTCGCCCGCGTCTGGGCGGCAGCGAGCGACGGAGACTCGTCTCGTCTTCCTCGGTTTCATGGCTGCGTCAGGCGGCAGCGAGCGGCGGAGATCTCGTCCTCGTCTCCCTCAGCGTTGCCGCCGTGTAGGCCAGCTCGCACCGCTTGATGGTGAGCATCGTGGCGGCGAGCGGCGTCGGAGGCCATAAAGCAAGCTAGCCTCCTAACTCTGCTTTCGTTATTTCTAATCCCAGGTTTAGGCACAGGCTGCATCAGGTGGTGAGCGTGAGCGGCGGCGGCGGCGGCGTCCTCTGGGTCTTCTCCTCCACCGGCCTTACCTGTTGCGAGATTCAGGCCAGGTGGGGCTATGAGCCGCCGCATCGTCCGACGCATCTTGGAGCGGAACATCGAGGAGCGGTACCGCGCAGGAGACATTGGCACCGAGGACGCACTCCACCTGTTCGACGAATTGCTCCGGGATGCTGGGCACTCCTCGATCCGCGCCATCAACTGCCTCCTCTACGTCGTCGGCCGTGATTGCCCTGCTCTTGGCGTCTCCCTCTTCAACCGGGTCGCAAGAGCCAAGGTGCCACCCCACAATATCACCTACAGCATCCTCATCGGTTGCTGCTGCCAGGCAGGCCGGTTAGACCTCGGTTTCGCCGCCATGGGCAACATCATTAAGCTGGGTTTTACGGCTGAAGCCATGGTCAGTTTCAACCACCTACTCAGGGCCATCTGCGCGGAGAACAAGACCAGCTATGCAATGGACATCGCACTCCGACGAATGCCCGAGTTTAACTGCACACCGAATGTTTTCTCCTATAGCATTCTTCTCAAGGGTCTCTGTGTTGAGAAGAGAAGTCAAGAGGCTCTTGAGCTTATTCACATGATGGTTGATGCTGGAGGTAGCTGCCAACCTAATGTGGTGTCCTATAGCACTGTAGTTGATGGCCTGTTGAAAGAGGGTGAGGTGAACAAAGTTTACAGCCTACTTTGTGAAATGCTACATCAGGGGATTTCACCGAATGTTGTGACCTATAGCTCAATCATCTCTGGCATGTGCAAGGTTCAAGCAATGGATAAGGCCGAGGAGGTCCTTCAACAGATGCTTGATAGAGGTATTCTGCCAAATATTACTACATATAATAGTCTGATACACGGATATTATTCATCAGGACTGTGTGAAGAGGTGGTTCGTATTTTCAAGAAAATGTCTAGGAATGGTGTTCAGCCAGATATTGCAACTTACAACATACAGATGGATTATCTTTGCAAGAGTAGAAGATGTGCGGAAGCTAGGACGATTTTTGATTCTATGGCCGGTAAGGACCAAAAACCGAATGTTACTAGCTACAGTATTCTGCTTCATGCGTATGCTATGGAACAGTCATTTCATGATATGCATTGTCTCATTGAATTGATGGTAGAAAATGGTATTGCACCAAATCATTCTGTGTACAACATACTGATAGTTGCATATGCTAAGGGGAAAATGGTTGATGAGGTAATGCATATATTTACAAAAATGCGGCAGCAAGGATTGAACCCAAATGCTGCGAACTATGGAACAGTAATAAACTTACTTTGCAGTATTGGCCGAATGGATGATGCTATGTTGCAATTCAATCAAATGATAACTGAAGAATTAGCTCTTGACATCATAGTTTTCAACACCCTTATAAGTGGTTTTTGTTCTTGTGGAAAATGGGAAAAGGTTCATGAACTACTTGCTGAAATGTTGAATCGTGGCATCTATCCCGACAACGTGTTCTTCAACACAATTATGGATCATCTTTGCAAAAATGGAAGGGTAATGGAATCCCAAGATCTCGCTGACCTGATGATACACATGGGTTTGAAGCCTGACGTGCATACTTATAACACACTGATGGGTGGATACTTTTTCATTGGTAAGATGGATGAAGTGAGGAAGTTACTTGACCATATGGTCTCAATTGGCATGGAACCGGATGTTGTCACCTATAACACACTGATTGATGGTTACTTTAAGAATGGAATGATAGATGATGCGTTAGCTGTTTTCAGTGAAATGTTGGACAAGAAAGTTAAGCCTTGTGTTATCACTTATAACACAGTGCTGCATGGGTTATTTCATACTGGAAGGACTGTTGCTGCAAATGAACTCTATCTCAGGATGATTGACAGCGGAATATGCGTGGATATTGTGACCTACAACATAATTCTCAGTGGTCTGTGTAAAAATAACCGTGTGGATGAAGCACTAAGAATGTTTCAAAACCTGTGTTCAACAAATTATCAACTTGAGATCAGGACTTATAATATTATGATTAGTGCGTTGCTTAAAGTTGGCAGGAAGGAAGAAGCCACAGGTTTGTTGGATGGAATCTTTTTTGAAGGGCAATGGCAGTAGTTCTGCCTTTTCATATTAGAAGGGGGAAAAAGAACCAAAGTTCCAAGGTGTCGTACAGATCAGCAAAGAACCCACACACACAAGAGAAAACTCTCAGCCATAGGAGACTTAAGTAATAGCCTCCTTGAACAGGCAGATCTCATCCCTAGCCATAGCAGCAACAACTTCAGGAGAGCACCTCTTCCCTTCAAAGGTGCGCCTGTTCCTTTCTTTCCAAAGGTTCCAGGCCACATAGACAGCCGAAGTGATCTGTGTACGAAGGGCCTCGTTCTTGCGCAAGTCCCAGATCCTTCTCCACCAACCCTTGATAGTCATAGACGTTGCACCAATAGTGGCAGCTTCAGAATCGCTTTGTTGGAAGGAACACCATACCTCTCGAGCAAAAGGGCAGGACAAAGTGAGGTGAGCAGCGGATTCCATAACCTGATCACAGGATGTGCACCTTTCGTCGTGTGTCCAGCCCCTCGTCGCGAGGCGGTCTGTGGTCCAGTTCCTATTCTGGAGCAGAAGCCACATATAGAACTTCACCTTTGGCTCGGCCTTGATCTTCCAAGAAGCCTGCAATTGAGGTGCGGCAATTCGGCCTATGAACTGGGCACTGTAGGCGGACGTGGCGGAGTAGCAGCCGTCATTTGTTAACTTCCAGCGTATTGTATCAGGAGCCTCAGATAACGAAATGAGTTGTAACGAGTCCCATAACATGACAAGCTGATCCAACAGCACCTCAGAATTAATTCTCTCCAGACCCTTCATCCACCGGTTGCTAGCCATCGCGTCTCGTACAGTTAAATTTTTCCGACGTGCTAGGCAGAACAGACCGGGGGCAATATCCACAGGGGCCCTTCCCAATAGCCATCTGTCGTTCCAGAAGCGAGCGCGTTGGCCATTACCCAGAGTTATCTCGGTGCAAGAGGAGAAGAGAAGCCTGTCCGTCTGGTCACAGGGGGTGGGCGTGCCCTGCCATGGCCTCGGGCTAGAGCTCCACTCGAGCCACGCCCAGCGCAGCCGCAGAGTGTGGCCGAAACAGGCGATATCCTTGATTCCAAGACCACCGAGCTCCTTTGGAGAACATACCTTCCTCCAGTTAACAAGGCACTTGCCTCCGCTGCACTCCTCGTCACCATTCCAAAGAAAACTCCGCATGATCTTTTCCATTTTCTTCATTGCCCATTTATCAATAGCAAAACTGGACAGGAAATAAGTTGCCATGGAAGTCAAAACAGATTTTATCAGAGTGAGCCTGCCCGGCCTGGCCATTAGTTTCCCTTTCCATCCTTTGAGCCTGCCAGCCATGCCTTCGATGAGAGGAAGGACCTCAATTCTCCGAAGCCTGCGGAGGCTAAGCGGGAGGCCGAGGTAGTGACAAGGGAAAGAACCCATTGTCCCACCGAAATCCTGGATGATGTCCTGGAAATCAAGTCCCTCGCACCTCACCGGATAGGCTACACATTTCTGAGCATTAATCTTCAGTCCAGAGGCTTCACCGAATCTGTCCAGAATTGCTTTAACCGCCTGCACCTCCTCCTTAATAGGGTTGATAAATAACGCCGCGTCATCTGCATACATACTTGTGCGAAGTCTGGCAGCCTTAGGTCCGAGCTGAGATAATACACCACCTTCCGTTGCCAGTTCCAACAGTCTCCGGAGAGGTTCCATAGCCAAAATGAAAAGCATTGGGGACAGGGGGTCCCCTTGTCTAAGTCCACGCCTGTGCCCGAAGGGCCTGCCGGGTACGCCATTCAGCAAGATTCTTGAGGAAGAAGCTCTCAAAATGGCCGACACCATGTCATTCCAACGCTGGCCAAAACCAAAGGCAGACATAGTGTCCAACAAGAATCCCCAACCAACCGAGTCAAACGCTTTTGCAATGTCGAGCTTGAGGAAGATTATCGGCTTTTTTTGACTATGGGCTTCGCGGATGACGTTGTGCACGTAGAGGAAGTTGTCCTGGATACATCTCCTTTTAATAAAGGCGCTCTGAGAATGCGAGACAAGCGAGTCCAGCTCAGGGGCGAGCCTATTTGCTAGCAACTTGCAGAGGATCTTGGCAATGCTATGCATCAAACTGATCGGCCTGTAATCGAGGGGACTTCCGGGAGCATCCTTCTTCGGCAGGAGCACAATATGGGCAGAATTTAGGAGGTTCCAATGGTCAGTCCTGAGAGAGTGCACAAGATCGAGAGCCTTCATGAGATCATCCTTCAAAATCTCCCAACAACTCTTGAAGAAAAGTCCAGGGAAGCCGTCCGGGCCGGGTGCCTTCTCGGAGTGCATGGAATCAACCACCTCCTTGAGCTCATCCATGGTGAAGTCAGCGTCAAGATGCTGCAGATCATGATTTGGTAATTGCAAAAATTCCCAGTTCAGCTTGCAGGTGCCATTGAAAGGGACCCCTAGCAGGCCCTTGAAGTGCTGCAGGAGTATATCCGCCTTCTCCTCATGAATATTTGTCTCAGTTCCACACTGTTTTTTCAAAGTTGGGATATGATTCTTCCGCCGTCTCCCATTAGCGCGGAGGTGGAAAAGTCTTGTGTTTGCATCGCTTGCTCTAATTGTGGTCAAGCGGGATTTTTGCCGCCATCTCATTCTGTCAATGGCAGCTAGACCAAGTAGCCTAGCCTTTAACAAGCGCCGCAGATTCAGTTCGGCCTCAGACAGCGCCCTCTCTTCCTGTGCCACATCGAGGTTGAAAATAACATCATTGGCAATTGCCTCCTGCAGCCGCAAATCCGACATACGAGCCTTACTCCACCTTCTTAGGGCGGCTGCCGTGCGACACAGCTTGGTGTGCAGAACTCTGAATGCGTCCCGGGAGTGAACAGCCCTGCCCCAAGCCTCCAGAACGGTCTCTCGAAACCCAGGCAGCTTGACCCAGAAGGATTCAAATCTGAACCCTCTATAACGCTTGAGTACCATCTTCTTGAGCAGCAAAGGACAGTGATCTGAGATGGACGTGGAGGCAGGCAACAAGTGATATTGGGGGAATTTTAATTCCCAATCCCGAGTTACGAGGATACGGTCAAGCCTGGAGCAAGTGTGGTGGCTGTTTTCGCTGGCCCAAGTAAAATTTCTGCCAATCAACTGAAACTCTCTGAGTTCAAGGTCCTCAATGACACTTCTAAACCTTCCCATCATGCGAATGTTGATGTTGGAGTTGTTTTTCTCATCCGTTCTCGCAATCAGATTGAAATCGCCGGCAATCATCCATTCATTTTGCACCAAATGCTTGAGATCGCGTAACTCCTGCAGGAACAGAAGTTTGTCCTGGTCCTCTTGGGGGCCATACACAACAGTCAGAGTCCAAGAGGAGCCATCCGATCTATCGGTCACAGTGGCAGACAGAGAGTAGTCATTTGACGCAGACGGCAAAGGGGCGATAGCAAAATCATTGGAGCACGTGATCAGGATGCCGCCTCGCGTGCCATCCGCTCCTTTGAACAAGAAATTATCCCCAAATCTAGCACCCAGAGTCTCCATTATGAGGCTTCTCGAAAGATCAGCGATTTTGGTCTCTTGGAGACACACAATGTTGCAGCTCAAAGTGTTGCACATGTTCTGAATGGCACGACGGCGCGCTGGGTTGTTCAGACCCCTAACATTCCAATTCAGTAGGCCAATATCCATTGAGAAACTTGGATCGACTCAGGTACTCCATCCCAGAAGAACACATCCAATTGATGAGCCATGTCTCAAGGAACAGCAGACAGGCCAACCAACACAACGTCGCAGCAGCAGCGGCTCGCAGAAACATCCAATAAGCCAGCCCACGCCACACCACACGGACAGCGACTCCCATGTGAGGGCACATACCAGCAGAAACACCGCACTCCCAGCAAACAGTGAGTTGTACTAACATGGAAAACAATCTAGCACGCAGACACAGCATAGCTGAACAAGCATCAGGTGCAGACAACCTGACCCCGTGCAGCCTTCGTCTTGGACAGGGAGGATGTAGCGGCGACCAGTGCAGAAACCGCCTGGATGAACGAGTCCGGGAGCTCCTTCTTGTACATTAGCCGGTAGCGCTGCAGCTCGTCAGCCGCCGGCGGCCCATCATGGAGGATTTGTGCCCGATGCTGTTACGTATAGATTAATGATACAAAGCTTTTAGAAGAAGGATCTCTGCAAGAATGGTTTGCTGCCGACTCCCGTATGTTAAATGCCATCGTTAGAATGTTACTTCAGAAAGAGGAGGTGCCCAGTGGCCATTGGGGAAATTGATGAGAGGAGCTTCACCCTTGAAGCTTCCGCAGCTGGCTTGTTTACTGCACTTACTTCAGGGGGAAATGTCAGCAGTATCAGAGATTTCTCCCTAAAAAATATCACTCTTTTCTGGAATAGGGAACTGGTTGAAACCTTTTCTAGTGATTTTACCTAATCGAGGGCCGAACATTTCTTTGCAGGTTTCCTTTCCCAACCTTTTCCTTTTGTAATGTAATGAACGTCATGTTGGTCACTTCTCTTGGTAGTAAGTCCGGGAGAAACTTTGACTAGTAGTAAACGCCTGACTGGTACCATTTTGATGATCGACTATCTGTGTTTCACTATATGGCTGACTACTTCTTCCATGGAGCTGCACATTTCGCCTCTATTAAGTACAGTTTTTATTAGTTTTGTCAGTCTTGGATTTGACCTGATAAATTATCCTCGACACTTTTTCCCTTGTGTGCTGTGTTGTTGGACGTATACTAGATACTCACCACATCATAATGTGAGACGACCTTGGGAGCAAAGCTTTGGCAACCCTTGTCACTATCCAGCAACCATGCTGTTTACAACTGGTCATGCTATGATGACCATGTTGTGCCTGTTCACTCATTGAAGTTGTTAGAAGTAAGTTGACTTCTGTATCTATATTCCATATCTCTTTTACATTCAAATGGATACATGTGGTCCTCGAAGAATCAGTGTTCCATCACTACTTAGCATTTTATTCATAATGAAAATTGACGTGATAAATATGTTAAGACATGATATATTATAACATATATTCTAAAATGTAGACCATATAGCAGCATTACTTCTTTAATCTGGGACTTTTTCAATTGGGTAGTTATGCTTATGTTCTTCGTATGATTCTGTCCTGTAGTCTGAACTCCATTATTGTTCATTATCAAAATACCTCAATATAATAATTCACTAGGAGAACTGTAACCACATGAAAAAAAAACAATGACATAGCTAGCCTTTTTGCAGATGTCTTTCTTTAGCCTAAATGGCATAATGTATAAGCATGTCTAAATCCAGTGACTAACTTATCTTTCACATCAGTATTCACTGAGTCATTTGATAAGTTATCAAAAATTTCTGTTTTATGAGATGAATAAAGATCATATAAATTTCTTTTCTTAGTGGGTACTTGAAAGATATGTAAACAAGGCTGGCTCTTTCCCTTTAATAAATACTCCCTCCATAAAGAAATATAAGAGCGTTTAAATCACTAAAGTAGTGATCTAAACGCTCTTATATTTCTTTACAGAGGGAGTAAGTATCAAATCTGTACTTCTGCATTTTCTTCATTCAAGCTTTGAGTGGTTTGTCTGATTACCATATTTTGAAAAAATTTAGATCTGTCTGATTGAATTATTGTCCAGCAGTACATCGAGAATAATTTGTGGTTCCAGTAATACTCATTTTATTGTGATTTTGCTCATGTTATTTACGGACCAGTTTTACAGCGAATGCATTTGTTCTGTGTCAGCAGTAAATTTGGTTTGTCGTCTCATGTAGCTAGACTGCCAAGTGCCAACCAATCTAGTTGCTACTGGTACTGAAACAACACACAGTTTTTTTTTCTTCTCCTCAATCAGACTCTGACTACGAGTTCTTCTAATTCCAAACCTTTCTTTTTGTCATGTCATTGCATATTTATTGGCTACATATATTTCCTGAAAGAAAGGAAAATTTTAGCTTTATTTCCTTGGTAGTCCTGCTAGTTGCTCTTAACATGGATGTGATAAATAGGCGCCGAGAAGGAATTTCTCATAGGTTTCATAAGTTCTAATGGGCTTCTCCCTAAACTGAGTTCTTTTGAGGCTTCTAGCAGCTTACTGTGGAAATAAGCTTACTGGCCCTAGTACCGTACAGTACTAGTTTTTACAAATAAGTTCTACATTAGCTTGTTAAGTCCCTTTTGTGATTATGTTCACTTATGTGCTGTGCTGATGTACTGAGCTGACATGTTACCAGTTGCAGCCAAGGATGCGCTTCGTGAAGGTGCAAATAAGCTTCTGAATCAAGTTATGACGGTGATGAATGCTCAGACTACAGGTGCAATAGATGCTGATGTATTAGGCAGACATGCAGTCAGGTACAGATAAGCTGATGTACTGAGCTGACATGTTACCAGTTGCAGCCAAGGATGTGCTTCGTGAAGGTGCAAATAAGCTTCTGAATCAAGTTATGACGGTGATGAATGTTCAGACTACAGGTGCAAGAGATGCTGATGTATTAGGCAGACATGCAGTCAGGTACAGATAAGCATGCTCTGTGTGAAAGGGGCTCACAAACTTCTGAATGAAGGAGCGACGGTGATGAGTTCTGAGACTGCAGACTACAGGTGCAAGAGATGCTAGCGTTCTGGGGATATGCGGTACGTGCCTCAGACTTGCTGGTACATGCCCTTCGTCCATTGAGCAGTTCAGTTTTAGCTTGCTGTGTGGTCTCTGTTACTTTGCAGCTTGCATCAAAACTCCTAGCATTTAGAGATAATCTTACTATTATAGTTATAGCTGTGCCAATAAGTTTTCATCCCATAGCCACCGTTCGAAACAAATGGTGTGCGGTGGGTTTCCTGCTGATGCTATTAATGGGGAAGGGAATGGCATGACTCGAGCAAAAAAGTATCACTATCGAAAGAAAAGAAAATACTTTTGGATGATTCAGAAATAGGAATTTATATCATTTCACTGAATAATTGTGGCATCCTGAGTGACATATGAACTACTAGTTGTCCAGTGAGAAAGAAACTATACATTGTTTAAGCTACAGCCTCTTGTTGCTGATGTTCCTAAATCCTGATTCTTGGATCGTTCACTCTGCTGATACTGAAGAATCCGGAGAGTGCCACTGAAAATGATTGAAACTTACCATTAGAATTCAGGAGTGATCACAAGTAATGCATGGTAAGTTAAACTAAACTGTCTAAACTGTTTCTAACCGATAAGAGCTTAGCTGTTTAGTTTGAGAAACTGTTCATAGAGGAGTGTTTCCTTGATTTCTAGCCTGTCAACAACGAGCAAAAGAGGATGAAAAAATAAAAAGAAATTTTAAGGAAAAATAACGGTCACTTGGCAATCAATACAACGCTTGAATGAAAAATTTGGAGCAGGCAACAAAGGAGAGCTATCAATATAGGGAGTGATATAAAATGTTGGGGAAGAAAGAATTAGCTCCTACGTACCTGAATGAAGAGGCCTAGCTTAGCTAGTAGATGACGAAGTCCAGAGCAGGGCAGCTGGGGTGTGTGCCGACTGCTCTCTCCAGGGCCGCCCTTGTGGCTTCAAGAGTGCAATCTCCATTAAATGACTCACATTCACATACGACGGTCGTGAGACTGCTGGGGAGGTTCTCGATTCCGAAATCAAAAGGACCACTACCAGTTAGACCACCGTTACTGAAGAGATATTCATTCATTGCTGGGCTGAAATCAATCCCGAGCTTTTCTAGCTTGGGCATGGATCCTGCTTCAAACATCATCTCTATCCCTAACCCACGGTACATGCCGTAAGTGAAACCCCTCAACATTGGGAATCCCATTTCACCACTAACAGTGAGCTTCCCTTCAGACATTTCTTTTCCTACTAGTTTCAGAGTGAGCAGAGCAGGTAAGCCTCCGAGGATGCAGAGATCTTCATACCTGACTCTCTCCAGTTCAAACCGTAATTGCTGAAGGTTGACGAGGGAACCCATCCAATCCGGAACCCGTGGAAAGGTTGACCGCCAGGTCGTAAGGTTTTGGAGGCCAACCGGAGTGGGGCACCATTCTTCCATCAATAAGCTGTAATCACAGTTCCAGATAGTTAAAGAACGAAGATTGTGTGTGCCTAGTTCATAGAGAGAAGATGCAATAGCTTTCTTGCACTCCTTTGTATCTTCAGTGTCCTCTTGATCATTGGTAAGATCGATATTCAGCTTCCACAGATTCTGTAGCTTGCCAAAATCTTGAAGAAATTGAATTGGCTGCTTAAAGGCTCTGACTTGTTTCATCGTCTCTAGTGCTTGCATCTTCCCAATTCCTCCTTCCGGAAATTTAACAAACTCGCCGATTAATAGATGCACCAATTTTTCTAGATTAACTATAGATGATGGTAACTTGGATACCCCTGTGGCTGTTAGGTCCAACATCTCCAAGCAAGATAGATGTCCTATTTCTTCTGGGAGCTCACATACTCTTGTCCAAGAGAGGTTCAGGTACCTCAGCTGGAATAACCTCCCAATATTTGCAAGATGGTCGTCTCCCAAATTACTAAAACCTCCAAAGTCCACAACACGCAAATGCTTGAACTCATCTAGAGAAGGGATTGTCCACAATAATCCAAATACTTTAAGTGATCGGGCATGAGACAATACCAAGTTAATATCTGGAAAAGAATCACTTCCTTCTGTAGCTTGGAGGGAGAATCGACGAACTTTGATTTGTGTCTGATCAATAGTTGGACATGGAACACCAACGAAAGTAACAAAGTTATCTTCAACAGACTTGGATATGATGAAGTCCATAACTGTGTCATGAACTTGACAGCTTTTAACCTTACCATACTGGTCTATCTTCACAGGCTGGATCAAACTCCTATTCAGGAGCTCATTAAAACACCTCTCTCCTAATTCATGTGCTGCATTTCTTTGTTCTCCATGGAAGAATCCTTCAGCAGTCCATTTCCATATCAGGTCCTTCATCTTAAGAGTTGATCCTTTTGGGAACATACTGAGGTATAAGAGACAAGTTTTTAGACGAGGATGAAGATCAAAATAACAAAGTGACAAAATCTTCATCATCCTTTCAACAATATCACTTGTTTCAAGTGCACACCCAATTGAATCTGCCATGTGATTCCATAGATGCTCTGTTCTTTCTGTGTTAGCCAACAAACCAGATGTTGCTAAGATTGCCTAAGGTAAGTCATCACATTTTTCCAATATTTGATCAGAAACTTCTTCGAGGTGTGGATGGTAGTCATCATTAGAGTTGAATAATCGTTGGTAAAATAGCGGTCTGGAATGTACAATACCAAGAGGTCTTATATGGTAAATATGCCCATTGAACGATGACCGGCATAATTCGGCGATATCTTCACACGGGCTAGTGGTGATTATTATGCCACAGCTTGTCATGGGGAATGCATGCTTAATGACATCCCATGTTTCTTTCTGGCATATACCGTCAACGACAATTAAGTATCTGCACACGGATTTGTGAGTGATATTAGTGTGGCTTTAACATAATGACAAATCACAAGGAAAATAAAGAAAACATTGTTCTTCTTGAGAAGGGTAGGAGTATAAAAAGAAAATAAGAAACCTGACGTGGGTGATTAAATGGTACTGAAGATGGTATTAATGCCTCCAGTTTTCGAGAAGCTATCATTTGGGACATTTGCAAGGTCTCTAATACAATTCTGACCACCACTCCACCGGTCCACCCATTCCAAATTAAATTTGAGTCGTGTTTTGATTTGTTTTAGGAACTTAGTACACCTTTGATCAACAATTACTCTATTAACACATAGACATTGATATTATTGGCAGGCCACCTATCCCTTGTCAAGCTACCAGCTAGTTTTATATATTGCCTAGTTGTACATAAACATTATATGTATTGCTAATGAACCACACAATTAAACTGTTGGAGTCCTCCCACTGGATCGAAAAACCCATATATTCCCATGGGAATGGGTGGTGCTGAACAAGCAGGCAGGCTTTTCCTTGAAATGAAATAAAGGTCTAACTTTATTCCAGTAGTGGTTTCCGCAAATGAAGAGTAAACTTCACAGAACCAAAACAACTACGCCGTCTAACACAAAACTACAACTTTTTGAAATATTTTTAAGTACACAAGCCATGCTCCTGATTCATTTTTCAATGAATACATGGTATTCCTGTTTGAAATCTCTACACATCATTTCTTCCTAGTTGACTGACATTCACTTGGAATACATTATAGATTTGCAGTATTATTTTTACATATGTAGTAATCTTGATCATGCGATATATGGCATAATGGGAAAATTGATAAATAGTGGAACGGGTGCTCTTAGAGCATGTTGATTCTTACGCACGTCACATGGTCCCTCCATTCTATTTTACTTAATATTTTCGGCATGAACAAAATACAAAAAGTTAACCATTATAACAACATGTTAAATTAATTTTCTTAGTTTCAGAGTTACTTTGATGACAACTTTACATGCATATCCCCTTTTCATGTGACATATGACATATCCAAATAACTTGCATTGTCAACAAGAGGACAACGAGTAGAAAGGAGTAGAGACAATACCTTTTGTCTAGTAGCGATTCATTGATATCGATAATCAGTTGTTGCACGCTCGCTGCTTTTTTTAATTCACCGGTAAGTTCAAGGAGAAGTGCTGTCAGGATACTTGTCATGTCTGGATTTGGTGACATTGATATAAAAGGCCAGTAGTCAAAAGCTTTTACTCTGAGCTCTTCATACACTCGGTTCGCAAGAGCTGTTCCTCCAGCTCCAACAATGGCGACCAGCTTGGGTTGTTTTCGTGTTCTCAACTCACATGGGGCCTCCCCTTCTGCCTGTGGCGACTCACACTCGTCTTCTTCAGCAGGTGCTGGCTCACATACATCCTCCTCTTCCACCTTCAGCGACTCACACTCTTCTTCTTCTTCTTCTTCTTCTTCTTCTTCTTCTTCCACCTTGGGCGACTCACACTCGTCTTCTTCTACTCCTTCCACCTGCAGAGACTCACATAAGTCCTTGTCAGCGAGCGGTGACTCACATCCATCCTCCTCTTCAACCAATGGCAACTCAGATCCGTCCTCGTCTTCAGCCAGCGGGGACCCACATCCGCCCTCCTCTTCAGCCAGCAATGACTCATGTGCACCATCCACTTCAACCAGCAGTGACTCACAGCCAGCCTCATCTTCAGTGAGCAACTTGATCAGCTCAGCTTTGGGTCCATCTTGCTTCGTCAAAAGCTCAAACATGGCAATAGCTGCAGGGTCAACAGTTGCATGGACGTTGTTGGAGAATGTCCCACGGGTCTCGTACCTTCCATTTCTGCTGCTTACCCTGTTGATCTGTTCCTTGAAACCATCGCCGGTCCGATGACGGGCCTTCATCTTCCCCAGCAAATCCTTCATCTTCTCCAGGAAGAGGTCGTGGTCCGGCTTCACATCCTCGTCGTGGACCGTTCGCATGAAGTCATCGATGGAGTCTTCCATGTCATAGGAGAGCTCCCGCGCCTCGTTCATCCACGCCTTGTCCTGTGCATCAGGGTCCTCCTCCCCCGACATGTCCAGCAGAGCCGCATCCATGGCGGAGAGCTCGTCGGCGAGGGATTTGATCTCCTCGCCACGCGCCATCTCAAGGCGCTTGTACTCGTCGCCCATCAGCGTGGCCAGCTTCCCTAGGACGGGTTTGAGGGCCCCCGTCACCGCGCTCACCGGAGCCGCTTCCATCTCCATTGTTGGGACAAATTGTGTGCGTGTGCGTGTGTGTAGTGTATGGATGCGGAAGCAGTGTAGGCTGAGTAGTAGATGTCCACCCCTTCCCTGGGCCTTTATAGCATTTCTATCGCATCCCCCCTTGCTTTGACTGGCATATGATGCTTCCTTCCAAGCACCATCGTGTATGAGCCTACCTGCTCGAGTATTCCCACCTGCTCGATCCAATTAATTAAGCCCCCTTGGAAGCCAACCTGCCTCGTGCCACTGGCTGGGTCGATGCATGCATGCTTCCCAAGCCTGTCGTTACCTCTACAGGTAGCACACACAACTTGACCTTTTCAAATCGATATACATACATCCTCCTGAACAAGTTGTAGCGTGCGTTTGTACTAGAAACTAATTATAAATCCTTATCATCATATCATGCATGCATGTGAAAAAGAAAAGAAGCAAAGATCCTTTGGTCTTTGCCTGCTGATCACTGCTCCTGTTAGGTAGAGATCTGTTTTCCTATCTTAGTTTACACGTACTTGCACTGCATACAAGATGATTCAGAATGTCTATCAAGTTTTTTGAGAATTATAAAGTCTATTTCATTTACACCCATTGATTCTAGTAGAAACATATGATCATTCTCGACAGGCCGAGGAGGTACGTGTATGCGAAGCGGTGATCCCGAGTTTCTGTTTCAGAGGCGTACGTTGCAAAGCGAGCAGTACGTTCAGATCCTCTTCGTCCTCGTCCTCGACCCCTATCATGAACAGAAGTAAGAAGCCAGATTATTTGCTGTTCGCAACTAACATAAAAAAAAAAAGAACCTACATATGCGATACGAGCAAGTTTGAAAAGCCAAGCTTCAGGCTCAAGCGGACGCCGATCGCTGGGCCGCGAGCCGTGCACAAGATGCCGTTGATGCCAAGGTCACGGAGGCCTGCTCCTGCCAAGAGCTACCGAGGGCAGACGACGGCGTCCTTGAGAATAACCGTGGTATCACCGAGGACTTGTGTTCTCAGTTGAGGGAGAGCCAAGAGGCGGAGGCTGACCTTCTGTGATGGCTGGAGACCGCTCAAGGTCGATCTGCGGACACGCAGGCCTGCTTGGAGAGCTGCAAGACGCGAGAGGCTGCCTTGGCAAAGGCCGGACGGCGTTCAGCGTGAGATCTCCAAACACAGCACGCACGTCAGAGACGATTAGAGGCTGCCGCAAGTAGTAAGCCCTTTTTTGTTAGGGGTAGTTCCTGCTTTGTTGTTGCTAATCTTGTGTTGTTGTTTCTTTCTCTCCATGCAGCTGTGCTGCCGGACTTGGTTTGTCCACCGGGCTCTGCGGGGCTTGGCGTTGTGGTGTCCAGCCTTGACAGAATGTCTGAGGCCTTGGCTCAGGCTGCGGGAGCTCTGTGGCCCGGAGAGGCCGCCAATGCCGACCTCAGCCAGCGCATTGCGTGCATGCCGGAGGCGGCCCAGCGCTTGATGGATCTCCAGGAGGGTGCGGCTATGGCGGGTGCTCAGTACGTTCTGTCGAGGCTTCGAGCGTGTCGTCCTGAGTGGTCTGTTCGTGGCGTAGTTACCACGGAGCCTCAAGCCAGGCCGACGCAGGACTTTTACGCAGATGTGGAGTCGGTTGCAGCATTTGCCGCCGAGTGTAGTCGTTGAGAGGCCTGAGTTAGTAGCCTGAAAACAAAGCAATTTGCAACTTTCTTTGTGAAACTTATTAATATAACCTCATTTATGTGCTTGTTGTTTGCTTGGAAAAATGAGGTGTATATATATATATTTTTATGCCGTAGAGGTGGTGAAGTGCCTCTGCCCGGGTTAGGAACAGAGATCCCCTTTGGTGCATGTTGACGCCGTAGGCGTATTTAGTGGGGCTCGGCGTGACCAGAATGCCTGATTCAGTCGTCCGGCATCCTCGATGGTTGCTCTCCTCCAAGGAAGGACTACCAACAAAATTGCGTCGATGCAGCCCCAGAGCATTACGCTGTGGGAGGTCGGTAGAAGAAACATCCACAAGGGTCTGAAACAAAAAGCAGGAACGTACGATGCAGCCTTCGGGTGGAGCTGCGGCGGGGGGGGGGGGGGGGGGGGGGTCCACTTATAGCGGTGCAGCCCCCGAGTCCCTCAACAAAGAGATTTGTTTGTTCTTCCACGATTTGTCTATCCCAAGGGGTTCAATAATGTGTTTTGTGCTAAATAGCAGTGTGTCATGTTACATTTAGCAAACTGTAGAAGGGAAATGAAAAAGTGTGGGAGGTCATTGTGACCTCCTTATTTTTTAACCTAATTTTGTTTGAGCTAAAGGTACATGAAATGCAGATTTTGCAAAGAAATATATGTAGAAAAGTATGTTATACTTAATTGTCTATGCATAAAAGAGGTGGAGATGCTCGGCATTCCAGGGTCGTGATGTGATCCGACCTATTTTCTTGTTGCGGAGGTAGTAGGCCCCGTTGTTGAGGACCTCGTGAATGATGAAGGGGCCTTCCCACGGGGAACACATCTTGTTCTTGCATGGCTTCTGCTTGAGGCGGAGGACGAGGTCACCGACGTTGAACTCGCGTGCCCGGACGCGCCGCCCTTGGTACTGTCACAGCTTCTGTTGGTAGATGCTGGTGCGTTCGATGGCAAGGAGGTGTGCTTCTTCCTTAGCGGAGACGTCGTCTTTCCTGTTCTCTTCGGCGACCTCCTCGTCATATGCGCGGACTCGTGGTGAGTCGTATTCGATGTCTGATGGGAGGATCGCCTCCGCCCCGTATACCATGAAGAAGGGTGTGTAGCCGATGGATTTGTTTGGCGTTGTGCGCAAGCTCCAAAGGACAGAGGGGAGATCCAGTTGCCTTTTGCCCTTATGAGGGGTGTGATCAGTCATGGCTTGAGGCCTTGCATGATCAGGCTGTTGGCCCGTTTGACCTGCCCGTTGGACTGAGGGTGTGCCACAGACGTGTAGTCTATGTGAATCCGCCATTTGTGATAGAAGTCTTTGAACACCGAGGCAGTGAAGTTGGACCTGTTGTCTGTGATGATGTTGTGTGGGACGCCGAAGTGGTGGATGAGGCCGGAGACGAACTTCACTGCCGTGTCGGCCTCCACATTTGTTACTGGTTTAGCCTCAATCCACTTTGTGAACTTGTCGATTGCCACCAGGAGGAATTTGTGTCCTCCCGGTGAGGGCGTGAGTTTGCCAACCATGTCTAGCCCCCACACCACGAAAGGCCATGTCAGCGGGATTGTCTTCAGTGCCGAGGCCGGCATGTGTGTCTTGTTGGCGAAGCGTTGGCAGCCCTCGTAGCCGCGGACGATGCGGAAGGCCTTTGCTGCGATTGTTCTGGGGGCTGCGTGATGCCTGCAAGCCCCCGTGTGGATTTCTTTGAGGAGCTTCTTGCCCTCCTCTTCTGAGATGCAGCGTTGGAAAACACCCACTTGGCTGCACTTGTAGAGCTCTCCATTGATTATTGTGTAGGCCTTGGAGTGACAGGCGATGCGTCTGGCCTCTATCTTGTCTTGGGGGAGCTCGCCCTTGGTCATGTAGGTGTGAAGTGGTTGGATCCAGTCTTGGGCTTGGACTATCATTACGGCCTCTTTCGTCGTGGCGGTGGGTGGCTGGGTTTCCTTCGGGGCTGCGGTGTCGGGTGTGCCGGAGTCTTGTGTGGCTTCGTCGTGGCCTTGGATTCTGATGGATGGTTTGTGTAGTATCTCCAAAAAGGTTTCGTCCGGCACGGGCTCTCTTGACGACCCGACGCGTGCTAGATTATCTGCCGCAATGTTGTCACCTCTTTTCACATGGTGTAGCTCCAGTCCGTCAAACTTTCCTTTGAGCGCCTTGACAGCGGCACAGTATGCTGCCATTTTGGGGTCTTTTGGTATCGAACGTCTTCATGACCTGCTGGACCACGAGGTCGGAATCGCCTCGGCAGATGAGGCGTTGGATGCCCATGGAGGCCAAGGGCTTCATATTCTGTTACGTTGTTGGAGTCCCGGAAGTGGGGATGGAGGACGTAGTTCATCTTATTACCTCTGGGAGAGACGAGGACCACCCCAGCCCCCAGTCCCTGCACTGTCATTGATCCGTCGAAGTACATAGTCCAGTACTCAAGGTCGATGTTCTTGGGGACCTGCTAGGCCTCTGTCCACTCCACCAGGAATGCTTGTGATTTGACTGCCGTACGTGGTTTGTATGAGAGCTCGAACGGTAGGAGCTCGATTGCCCACTTTGCCACGTGGCCCGTGGCATCCTTGTTGTTGATGATATCAGAGAGTGGCGCATGGCTGACAACCGTTATTGGGTTGGCTTGAAAATAGTGCCGCAGCTTCCTGGCGGCCATGAACACCCCATAAGTTATCTTCTGATAGTGTGGGATCTTGTCTTGCAAGGTGTCAGAACTTCGCTGACGTAGTACACTGGGTGTTGCACCCGATGCGCCTTTCCGGCCTCCTCTCACTCCACGGCGATGACAACGCTGACCACCTGGGTGGTTGCTACGATGTACAGCAACATGGGCTCTGACTGGGCTGGGGAGACCAGGAGTGGGTTTGATTGTAGTAGGGCTTTGAGGTCGGTGAATGCTTTCTTGGCTTCGTCGCTCCAGTAAAACTTGTCACCTTTTTTGAGAAGGCGATAGAGCGGCAGGGCCTTCTCGCCTAACCGCAAAATGAATCTGCTCAAGGCCACCACGCATCCTGCGAGCTTCTGGACATCGCGCACTGTCTCTGGTAGCTCAAGGTCCACTATGGCCTAGATTTTCTCTGGATTTGCCTCTATTCCTCACTGGGACACGATGAATCCCAACAACTACCCAACGGGGACCCCGAAGACACACTTGTCGGGGTTTAACTTCATGCTAAAATTGCGGAGGTTGTCGAAGGTCTGCTGGAGGTCGGCATGGAGGCTTGAGCCTTGTTTGGACTTGACCACGATGTTGTCGATGTAGACCTCTGCGTTTACTCCGATCTGTTTGTTGAAACACTTCTGCATCGTCTGCTGATATGTAGCCCCTGTGTTCTTGAGGCCGAAAGGCATCGTTATGTAGCAGAAAGGTCCATATGGCGCGATGAAGGAGGTCGATTCCTGGTCTGATTCCTTCATCTGTATCTGGTGATATCCAGAGTACGCATCCAGGAAACATAGGTGCTCACACCTCACCGTGGAATCGATTATCTAATCTATCCTGGGTAGCGGGAACGGGTCTTTGGGGCATGCTTTGTTGAGGTCGGTGTAGTCCACACACATGCGCCATGTGTTGTTTTTCTTCAGTACCATCACCGGGTTTGCCAGCCACTCCGGGTGACCGACCTTCCTTATAAATTTGGCCGTGAGCAGGCGCGCTATCTCTTCCCCTATTGCCATTTGTTTCTCCGTGGCAAAGCATCGCAAGGCCTGTTTCACCGGCCTCGCATCTTTACGGACGTTTAGGCAGTGTTCGGCCTTCTCCGCCGGCACTCCTGGCATGTCGGCGGGCTTCCATGCTAATATCTCCTAGTTGGCTCAGAGGAAAGCAAGGAGCTTTGCCTCCTGGCTCTCCGAGAGGTCTCCGTCGATGGTCACCATTTTGTTAGGGTCCTCTGGGTGCACCTGGAACTTCTTCGTCTGCTTGGCTAGTTGGAATACAGGCCCCGGTCTTGGTTTTTGCGGGAGCTCAGCATCTGACGGCCCGATTCGCTTTCTTATCTTGGTGAGCTCTGCGGAGGCCAAGGCAGCCTCGGCGAGCTCCACGTTAGCCACTTCGGCCTCGTAGGCCTTCTTTGGGCTTCCCCGTACGGTGATTGTGCCGTTCGGGCCTGGCATCTTCAGCTGTAGGTAAGCGTAGGACGGGACCGCCATGAACTTTACGTATGCGGGTCTGCCCAAGATCGCGTGATAGCCACTCTGAAAGGGGGCGACCTCGAATTGGATGGCTTCGCTTCGGCAGTTGTGTTCGCCTCCAAAGACGACCTCGAGCTCGATCCGCCCCAGGAGGAAACTGGACGGCCTGGTACCACTCCGTGGAAGCCCACGTCCGACCTCTGTAGTCCGGACAGTGGATCTTCATCTTCTCCAGGGTGTCGGTGAAGATGATGTTGAGGCCGCTGCCCCCGTCCATCAGGACGCGTGAGAGCGCGGCAGCCCCCAATGATTGGATCTAGCACCATGGCATGCTTGCCCAGGAGAGGCCCGAACCTAGGTAAATTCTTGTAGATCGGAAGTCTGCACACACAATTTACCTAGGTTCGGGCCTCTGGAGAGTAATACCCTACATCCTGCTTGTTCTTGTTATTCATGGTGAGGGGATACCTCGTGTAGAGGATTACAATGGTGTACGGGATGTCTACCGAGAGTTGGATCTAAGATTGGATGAAGAATGAGGACCTAGGCCTCCCTTTATATAGACAGGAGAGGCCTAGGGTTTACATGAGAGGGTCGATGAGATCTGTTGGGCCGCCGCCCTCCATCTTGGGGGACACGCACATCATCTTTGCCGTCTAGGGTTTCCTGATGTCCTCGGGTCCTGGTGGGCCTTGCCCGAGGTTAAGGCCGGGCCCCCTTGCGTCAGGTATCCCGGGTACAGGACCCCGTCACAAATGATGATGTCCATGAATGCATTGAATACCTTGTCCCTTGACTTACCAACAAGAGGGTTTGTGACTCCATGAACTGGTGCATGATGTGGAAGTTGATTGCACAAGTTCTTGCCATGGATGAATAAGAGTGAAGTTTGTTGGCGGAGTCACCCTCAAGAACTCTCTTGTTCTTCTTCTTTGGGACCCACATCAGCTTGATGGGAATCCTCGGAGTTGTAGTTGTACTTGATGAAGTAGAACTTGATGTAGTCTTGGGAACCCACTTGACCAAGGCTTGAGGTGGTTCTGCAAATGAGTCAATCTCTTCTTGAAGCTTGTTGTAACAGCCCGAGACCGATTCCTTCCATTATTGTTATTTCTTGATGTTGTTTGTTTTATTTTCTTTTGCATTGCATCATTCCATCATGCCATCATTGTTTTCAACCCAACAAAAACTCACATAAATAAATTGTATGGATCTTTGGTCCATTTAAATCGAGGGAATTCACATGGTGATTTCTCTTTATAACTTATAAAATATCCTCCCAATATTTTAGGGAGCTAAAATGAATATTCCATTATTTTGGAATCACATATTAACACTCTTGCAATTTAAATTCCTTGACTCCTAATATTCTAAATTCTTAATCTTCCTCCTTTCACTCCAACTAGTTGTGGAGCTTTGATATATTTCAGAGTAGCCACATAACCAATTCCAGCTCATTCGGAAATTATTTGATCCTCCAAATAATTTCTTCCCTCCCTTCTTTTATTTTCTTTTCCTTTTTCTGTTTTGGAAAAGGGAGGAAATCTTTTTCTTTTCTTTTAAATCCAACCGAGCTGGCCCATTTTTCACCGAAGCCCACCCAGCCTATTCCTTATCTCCACGGACGATCGAACCCTAGCCCGATCCGCACGCGCAACTCACCCTCTCCTCGATCACCTCCCATCTCTCCCGACAGCGCCGCCACCCTCTCCTGATCCCCTCTCGTTCTCTCCTGGACTCCCTCCTACCGCAGCAAGGAGAGGAGCGCAGCCTCTCGTGCCCACGCCCAGCCTCCGGCCCGCCGTCGGCATCCAGCGCAGCCGCCCGCATCCACTCGCCAGCCAGCGCTCGATCCGGTTGGGATCGAGGCCACAGCCCGCACGACCGAGCGCGCCCGAGACTAGCAGCTCCCCCTCGCGTGCCTCCTACCCTGAGCTCCTCCTACCCCGAGCTCCTCCCATGGCGCCCTACCTCTGCTTCGTCACCGCCACGGGACACCGGTGCCTCCGCCTCTGACGCTCCCCCTCGCCGGAGCCCTGCTTCCAACTGCGCTGGCAACCAGCAGATGAGCCGCCGCCCGCTGCTCTCCATCTCTCTCCCGTTTTCCCTCTGGTCCTCTCTCGGCTCACATCTTCTCTCAATTTCTCTCTCTCTCTCTCTCTCTCTCTCTCTCTCTCTCTCTCTCTCTCTCTCTTTATCCCGTTCTACAGGACCACCGCCACCGCCACGGACGCCGCCAACCCCACCGTCGGTCTTCTTCTGCAGCCGACCTCATCTTTGACCCGGATCTGGTCGAGGTCGACCTCCTGCCCAGTTCCCGTCGCCCGCTGCCGTCTTCCCGGCGAACCTCGCACGACCTCCTGCCTCGTCCTTGTCTGCGAGGGACACGAGCGACCGAAGCTGCGCCCAACTCCTCTGCACCGGCACCCTCTCGTGCTTCTCCGTTTTGGAGGGTTGTCCCGAGAAGTTCCCTGATGAGCAATGCCAAGTCCACCACGTATCTGTCGGATGCATCGAGCCACCAAGTGCCTAGACCGACCACCGAGGATCCTGTGGACGTCAAGTCCCTTGACGATGAACTGTACGACTACGCGGATACGCCAAGTACCATCTTTGAGGATTTCGCAAGTACCCCTTCGATTCATCAAGAGCGGCAAGTTCGACACCTCGAACGACTACCGCACCACGACCGCCGAGTACGAAGACTGCGTGTACCACTACCGTCGCCGAAGACCGTCAAGTGAACAACTACCATCGCCGTGCGCTTTGGCAAGTACTACTACTTCCACGACGACCCGTGAACGACTACTTCCCGTACGACGCACCACAACTCGATCCACCCCGAAAACACACGCTTTGGAGGTATAACGCCGAGACGACCACCCGTGGACCGTATGCATGTGATGTGTGTGTGAGATGGTTGCATGTGCCCGTGTTTGCATCGTGTTCGAATTGTCTCTTGCACATTCCTCATATGCGTTGTCACCGGCACGTCGGACACCCGGTAACGGGATCACTCCCCATCACCTCTTGCATGATCCACACATCCGCACACTTGTTCCTTTGCACCGGTATCTCAATCGAGTTGCCGGATAACCGGAATGTTGCCTTGGCACCATTTCCGTTTTCACCACCGTGGCACCCATTTTCTTTCGGCCATGGTGACAAATGCTCCTCATGCATATAATAACTCACAAACCGCGCATCGGATTAAAATGACTCATATATGAAAAATGCTTAGAATTTCATGGAGTCTCATAATATGCAACTTTCATCCATGTTAAAAACATTTAACTTGCTGTTTGCATTAATCTTGTTAAATGACATGCTAGAATGGTTTATTTCATAAGTAAATAACCGTAGCTTCGAATTAAATAAACATTATATATAAATGGTCTAGAAAAATGTGTAGATTAACATGGTGCACTTTATTTTCCTGTTTAACAACAATAAAATATGGTTTTAGGCAGAACAGTACCAAATTCGAATTTGCATATGGGGATTTTCCGGAATTGTTATGTGTTGTTTCCGGCCTCATTGAAATTGCCTAGATAGGTAGATTAATTATGCTTCACCTCTTTCCATGTTAACCAACATTTAATATTGATGAGTAGCTAAACGGGATTGAACTAAATAATTGTTGTGGAGTTTCGTCAATATGCAACTCGTTGCATATTGGTCTTCACTTAATATGTAGTATTGCTTGTTGCACTCTTGCCATGCCATGCCTCATTAAACCGGACATGCATCATACTTGGTTGTGCATCATGCCATGTTTATGCTTATGTGTTTACCATGTTGTTTGCTTCTTTCCGGTTGTGCTTCTTCTTGATAGTCCGGTTATGTTGCGAAGTGTGAGGATCCATTCGACTACGCTTGTTCGACTACTTCATGGATTCGATCTTCTTCCTAGCGGGATTTCAGGCAAGATGATCATGACCTTGGATATCTTTACTATCTTTGCTTGCTAGTTGTCTCGTTGCTATCGCTATGTCGCGCTTCCTACCACATATATGTCAGCCTCCCATATGCCATGATACAGCCTCTAACCACCCTTACCCAGCAAACCGTTGTTTGGCTATGTTACCGCTTTGCTCAGCCCCTTTCTTATAGCGTTGCTAGTTGCAGGTGCAGTTGCAGGTTGTTCCATGTTGGGACATGGATACCATGGGATATCACAATATCTCTTATTTAATTAATGCATCTATATACTTGGTAATGGGTGGAAGGCTCGGCCTTTTGCCTAGTGTTTTGTTCCACTCATGCCGCCCTAGTTTTCGTAATACCGGTGTTATGATCCTTGATTAGCGTTCCTAACATGCTCAGGGGAATGGGACCCTCTTGACAGTTCGCTTTGAATAACCGCTTCCAGCAAGGCCCAACTTTGGTTTTAACATTTGCCAACATAATAATACTGAAATTAATTAATTAATGCATAGGGGCTGATCACCTCGAGGATTCTTAATTCAACATAATACAGGTGGGCCAGTGCCGATGGTGTTGGTCCGAACTGGGCAGACTGCGGGGCCACCACGAGGAAACTCGAGGATCTGGTTTTACTCGTAGGCTGACATATCCGGTCGTGGCCTGAGACGAGATACGCGCGGCTACTATCAGGGTGTCAGCACGCCGGGAGGTCTTGCTGGACTTGCGTTACCATTGTCGAAATGTCTTGTGCACCGGGATTCCGAGGATACTTCGGGCTATCTCGAGGTTGAGGTATTTCCACCGCAGCTTGTGTTGGTCTATGATGGACCAGGTTGGAACACCCCTGCAGGGTTAAATCTTACGCGAAGCCGTGTCCGCGGTTATGTGGCGACTTGGATATTTATAACCTCCGGTTGTAGAGAACTTGACACTAATTCTAATTAAAATACACCAACCGCGTGCGTAACCATGATCGTCTCTTTTCGAGGAAGTTCGAGAAGGGAACACGGTGGGGTTATGTTTGACTTGTAGGTAGGTGTTCAGGATCACTTCTTGATCATTATTAGTTTGCAACCGTTATGCGTAGTTTACTCTTCTTATTCTTGTACTCGTAAGTTAGCCACCATATAATGCTTAGTGCTTGCTGCAACCTCACCACTTTACCCCTTCCATACCCATTAAGCTTTGCTAGTCTTGATACCCATGGTTATGGGATTGCTGAGTCCTCGTGGCTCATAGATTACTACAACAACTGCTGCAGGTACAGGTAATGCAATGATCTGATGCGAGAGCGATGCACGTTTGCTTTTGGAGTTCTTCTTCTGCTTCTTCTTCTTCGTCGATCTTGGGATAGGTTCCTGGTCGGCAGCCTGGGCTAGCAGGGTGGATGTCGTTCATGTTTTTCGTTTGTGTTTCATCCGTAGTCGGATTCTGCTCTTCTGTATGGTGTTTGCTATGTATTGATGTATTCCTGTGAAGACTGTATGTATTTGTATGTATCCCCATCTATTATGTACATGGTACGATGTAATGATATCCACCTTGCAAGCGTCTTCGATATGCGCTTCTATCCCTGGTGGGGCCTCCGAGTCCCTCGAGGATAGGATCGCATATTAGGCGTGACAAGTTGGTATCAGAGCCTCGACCGACCATAGGAGCCCCCTTGATTGATCGAACCGTTGGAGAGTATAGAAGAAAAACTATTTTGAGTCTAGCTATATATCGGAGAGTAGGAATTCTTTTTACTCCTTATCCCCTTCGTCGCTCTGGTGAGGAATTGTGACGTAGGTGTTTCGATTCTACTACTCTTCTCACTCAATTTTTTTTTTAGGGTCACGCGGGTATTTTGGAATCGTTATGATATCGTTGTGACTGGAATTCTGTCTTGGTGCCTCCTGACCGTATGGATTGGACCTGGGGAGTTGAGCTCCAAGGTGTTTTTGTCACATTCGCTATCGTCTCAGTTCCTGAATACCAGAGGACGCCGACATCGAAACGCTTCTATACTTTTTGTGGTGGCAAATAGTGCCATGACTTTTCCCCAGTACTGGAGGAGATAGCGCGGATGATCCACCATGACTAGTATCGCTGTGTTTTCGAAGGGTCTGAGGTAGACGAATTTGCGAAGTTTCTCGATCGTGTGTTAAGGGTTGCGGATGCAGTTGCAGCTGATTAGGTTGTTGATTGCTGAGTAGGTTCCTGGACCCGCAAGCTGATCTCATAACCAAGAAGTTTCGGGAGTTCTTAGGTGGGAATTCAAGTAGTTACCTAGGATTATCCTTCTGACAAATGCATGAGGGGTTATGTATTTGTTTTCGGCTTATTCTCCAAGCCCAATCCTTTGTTTTGTTTTTGTTGTGGTATTTGAGTTGCTTCGAAGTCAAGTGTGGATTCCATACCTTTCCTAAGTGGTGTTCTGATATTTCTATGGGAGTGCTAATCCTTCTTGATCATCAAGATTGTCATGGAAAATTATTCTCAACCGACGTGCTTCTCTTCAAGTTATTCCATACGAGCGTCGTTGAGAAACCTAAGGATTTGTTCGTTTCACCCATCCCAAGTTGTCTTTATTTTTCCCACCCTCGCACCCTTTTCTTCACGGAGTCAAAATTCTCAAATCAAGTATCCAATTTATTCATGTGAAGTCTCTTCATTCTTTTCCTTCAATGTTCTTACCGGTGATTCGCGTGAAGATGCTCAGGAGCTACAAGTTCATCATTCTTCGTTCTCATTTTCTTCTTCGGTGGTTTAAATTCAAGTCTTCGGTGTAATCATATCCTTTTCTTGATTCTAATGTTTTCCTGTGTTGGAATTTCTTACCCAAGCCTCTCTTATTTATTCACATCTCTCTGTTTCTTCTCCGGAGTGCTGAAGATATCTCAGAAGATTCGTGTTTCCATTCAAGACCCATTCATTTTATTTTGAGGTTTTTATTTCATTCAAGCCGTTTAAATCTAACCGGTGCAATCTCTATTTCAAGAAATCAATTCCAATGGTGTTTCTTTTGAGTGGGCCCATAACCCACAGGCCTTTTTCCAGGATCTTACTTGACTCTTCTAATTTTCCCGGAGTTATTCTCAAATTCTTTCAAAGGTGACGTAAAAATGGACTCCATCAGTCATATCCCTCTCCAAGATCTCTTTCAAATTCTTTTCAAATTTGGCTCAACCTTTCTATTCGTCATTATTCCGGAGTATCGCATAAATTCTTCATGGTGGTTCTCGTCGTCATTCTCAGCTTTGAAGACCGAAGGAGAGTTCTCTTAAATGCTTTTCCGTTCTCTTCAAGATTCGTAGTTCAAGTTTGATGCTATCCTCTCAAATTGTTCCGATCGTGAGAAATTCTTTTCATACCCATCTGTAGTTTTTCAAGAGTTGTTTTTGTTTTGATTCTCCAAAGGCCATCATTTCAGAATTCTTCATTCTCAACGCTCATCTCTCGTTCTCCAAATTCTTCCAGTGATCGTTCAAGTATTCTCTAATCAGCTCGCGATCTCTTCATCCTCTTCTATCTAAATTCCCTCAAGTATCTTCGTTCGTTTCTAATTCTTCCCGGCGATTCGTTCTCTTTTCTTAGTTCATTTTCAATTCTTACGGTGGTTCCTTCAAGATTCCTTTTCCGTTGTTATCGTATCATTTTATTCGTTGTTTCATAATCCTACCGGTGGTTCGTTGAAGACCTTCCCAAGTTTGCGCTATATCTCTCTTCAACCTTTTCAAGAAGAATAAGTGGCATGCCAAATCCGTTGTTTGTCATCAATTTAATTTGAGGAAGGATAAGCATACAATAAATCTTATTCTATTCCATCGATGTGATTTAATTCCTTCTTCCGGAGTTCGTTCATGATATCAAATTCTCGGTTCCAATTTGTTCATCTTTCTTTTCCGGAGTTCCAAGTTTTCTCGGTTGTCTTGTCGCGAAGCTCCATCTAAATCATTGCAAGGCTTCATCTTGTTTTTTTCAACCTTCGTTTCTATTATCTTTTGTTTTCCGGAGTTCTTCATGGAGGTTCATCATGGTGGTTCATTAAGGATTTAATTCATTCTCGAAGTGTTCTTCAAGATACTTGTTGGAGCTCAAGTATTCTTCATCTTGCATTCCGAAGTGCAATCCCTTCTCCCTTATCTATTGAGGTGGTGTTATGTCATTCTTGACAATTTTCCTTCGTGTTCCATGATTCACAGTTGTCAAGAATGAGATATTTTAAACCCATCAACCTCTTCGTTGGAGTTATCTTGGTATAGATTTCACCTAAAGCCTATCCTAAGGATTGTTGCTATTGTGGTGATTATCAATGATCCAAGTTCTCTCTTAAATCCTTTCGGTGAAAGAAGTTTTTCATCTCTATGTTGCTCTCAAGCAATCAATTGTTTCCGTTAGTGGCAGAAATTCACCTCAAGCGTTGGGATGTTTTCCATAAGCCCACAACAAGCTTATTCTTTTCGTTGTTGATTTTCTCAACAATTCCGTTCAAGCCTTCTTCGTAAGGTTGTTCTTTCAAGTCCCTTGTGGTAGAAGATGTTGTTATCTCTTCTCCGTTCTTATCATTCTATTCTTTCTTTTGTTCCGGAGGCATTGTGTTCTTGCTCTCATCAAGTATCATCCCATATTGCCAATTCATGCTAATTCCTTCCATTTTCAACCGGAGTGCGGTCAAAAATTCTTTCGTTCTTCTTCCTTATCTATCTCGTTTTAACCGGACTTGTTTCATACAATATCTTGTCCCTTGAGTTATTGGTTCTCGTTGTACTCCTTGTTCCTCTTGTCTAACGGAGAGTTTTCAATTTCGTTCATCTCCGTCATGTCATTTCTTCAAGTTTTTTAACCTCTCAAGGTTCTTTGGTTTCACTCGTTGTCAAAGAAGCAACTTTGTTTTACCTCTTCTTTTTCCTCTTCCTCTTCTCATGCTTAGATCTCGGGGCGAGATCTCTTGTAAGTGGGGGAGAGTTGTAACAGCCCGAGACCGATTCCTTCCATTATTGTTATTTCTTGATGTTGTTTGTTTTATTTTCTTTTGCATTGCATCATTCCATCATGCCATCATTGTTTTCAACCCAACAAAAACTCACATAAATAAATTGTATGGATCTTTGGTCCATTTAAATCGAGGGAATTCACATGGTGATTTCTCTTTATAACTTATAAAATATCCTCCCAATATTTTAGGGAGCTAAAATGAATATTCCATTATTTTGGAATCACATATTAACACTCTTGCAATTTAAATTCCTTGACTCCTAATATTCTAAATTCTTAATCTTCCTCCTTTCACTCCAACTAGTTGTGGAGCTTTGATATATTTCAGAGTAGCCACATAACCAATTCCAGCTCATTCGGAAATTATTTGATCCTCCAAATAATTTCTTCCCTCCCTTCTTTTATTTTCTTTTCCTTTTTCTGTTTTGGAAAAGGGAGGAAATCTTTTTCTTTTCTTTTAAATCCAACCGAGCCGGCCCATTTTTCACCGAAGCCCACCCAGCCTGTTCCTTATCTCCAGGGACGATCGAACCCTAGCCCGATCCCCACGCGCAGCTCACCCTCTCCTCGATCACCTCCCATCTCTCCTGACAGCGCCGCCACCCTCTCCCGATCCCCTCTCGTTCTCTCCTGGACTCCCTCCTGCCGCAGCAAGGAGAGGAGCGCAGCCTCTCGCGCCCACGCCCAGCCTCCGGCCCGCCGTCGGCAACCAGCGCAGCCGCCCGCATCCACTCGCCAGCCAGCGCTCGATCCGGTTGGGATCGAGGCCACAGCCCGCACGACCGAGCGCGCCCGAGACTAGCGGCTCCCCCTCGCGCGCCTCCTACCCCGAGCTCCTCCCATGGCGCCCTACCTCTGCTTCGTCACCGCCACGGGACACCGGTGCCTCCGCCTCCGACGCTCCCCCTCGCCGGAGCTCTGCTTCCAACTGCGCTGGCAACCAGCAGATGAGCCGCCGCCCGCTGCTCTCCATCTCTCTCCCGTTTTCCCTCTGGTCCTCTCTCGGCTCACATCTTCTCTCAATTTCTCTCTCTCTCTCTCTCTATCCCGTTCTACTGGACCACCGCCGCCGCCATGGACGCCGCCAACCCCACCGTCGGTCTTCTTCTGCAGCCGACCTCGTCTTTGACCCGGATCTGGTCGAGGTCGACCTCCTGCCCAGTTCCCGTCGCCCGCTGCCGTCTTCCCGGCGAACCTCGCGCGACCTCCTGCCTCGTCCTTGTCTGCGAGGGACACGAGCGACCGAAGCCGCGCCCAGCTCCTCTGCATCGGCACCCCCCTCGTATTGAGCAATGCCAAGTCCACCACGTATCTGTCGGATGCATCGAGCCACCAAGTGCCTAGACCGACCACCGAGGATCCCGTGGACGTCAAGTCCCTCGACGATGAACTGTAAGACTACGCGGATACGCCAAGCACCATCTTTGAGGATTTCGCAAGTACCCCTTCGATTCGTCAAGATCGGAAAGTTCGACACCTCGAACGACTACCGCACCACGACCGCCGAGTACCAAGACCGCATGTACCACTACCGTCGTCGAAGACCGTCAAGTGAACAACTACCATCTTTGTGCACTTTGCCAAGTACCACTACTTCCACGACGACCCGTGAACGACTACTTCCCCTACGACGCACCGCAACTCGATCCACCCCGAAAACACACGCTTTGGAGGTATAACGCCGAGACGACCACCCGTGGACCAAATGCATGTGATGTGTGTATGAGATGGTTGCATGTGCCCATGTTTGCATCGTGTTCGAATTGTCTCTTGCACATTCCTCATACGCGTTGTCACCGGCACGTGGGACACCCGGTAACGGGATCACTCCCCATCACCTCTTGCATGACCCACACATTCGCACACTTGTTCCTTTGCACCGGTATCTCAATCGAGTTGCCGGATAACCGGAATGTTGCCTTGGCACCATTTCCGTTTTCACCGCCGTGGCACCCATTTTCTTTCGGCCATGGTGACAAATGCTCCATATCATGCTTAATGTCAACATCTTCATAAAATTTGCATCAACTTGAAAATGTCATCCTCATGCATATAATAACTCACAAACCGTGCATCGGATTAAAATGACTCATATATGAAAAATGCTTAGAATTTCATGTAGTTTCATAATATGCAACTTTCATCCATGTTAAAAACATTTAACTTGCTGTTTGCATTAATCTTGTTAAATGACATGCTAGAATGGTTTATTTCATAACTAAATAACCGTAGCTCCGAATTAAATAAACTTTATATGTAAATGGTCTAGAAAAATGTGTAGATTAACATGGTGCACTTTATTTTCCTGTTTAACAACAATAAAATATGGTTTTAGGAAGAACAGTACCAAATTTGAATTTGCATATGGGGATTTTCCGGAATTGTTATGTGTTGTTTCCGGCCTCATTGAAATTGCCTAGATAGGTAGATTAATTATGCTTCACCTCTTGCCATGTTAACCAACATTTAATATTGATGAGTAGCTAAACGGGATTGAACTAAATAATTGTTGTGGAGCTTCACTTAATATGTAGTATTGTTTGTTGCACTCTTGCTATGCCATGCCTCATTAAACCGGACATGCATTATACTTGGTTGTGCATCATGCCATGTTTATGCTTGTGTGTTTACCATGTTGTTTGCTTCTTTCCGGTTGTACTTCTTCTTGATAGTCCGGTTATGTTGCGAAGTGTGAGGATCCGTTCGACTACGCTTGTTCGACTACTTCATGAATTCGATCTTCTTCCTAGCGGGATTTCAGGCAAGATGATCATGACCTTGGATATCTTTACTATCTTTGCTTGCTACTTGTCTCGTTGCTATCGCTATGTCGCGCTTCCTACCACATATATGTCAGCCTCCCATATGCCATGATACAGCCTCTAACCACCCTTACCCAGCAAACCGTTGTTTGGCTATGTTACCGCTTTGCTCAGCCCCTTTCTTATAGTGTTGCTAGTTACAGGTGCAGTTGCAGGTTGTTCCATGTTGGGACATGGATACCGTGGGATATCACAATATCTCTTATTTAATTAATGCATCTATATACTTGGTAATAGGTGGAAGGCTCGGCCTTTTGCGTAGAGTTTTGTTCCACTCATGCCGCCCTAGTTTCCGTAATACCGGTGTTATGATCCTTGATTAGCATTCCTAACATGCTCAGGGGAATGGGACCCTCTTGACAGTTCGCTTTGAATAACCGCTTCCAGCAAGGCCCAACTTTGGTTTTAACATTTGCCAACATAATAATACTGAAATTAATTAATTAATGCATAGGGGCTGATCACCTCGAGGATTCTTAATTCAACATAATACAGGTGGGCCAGTGCCGATGGTGTTGGTCCGAACCGGGCAGACAGCGGGGCCACCACGAGGAAACTCGAGGATCTGGTTTTACTCGTAGGCTGACCTATTCGGTCGTGGCCTGAGACGAGATATGCGCGGCTACTATCAGGGTGTCGGCACACCGGGAGGTCTTGCTGGACTTGCGTTACCATTGTCGAAATGTCTTGTGCACCAGGATTCCGAGGATACTTCGGGCTATCTCGAGGTTGAGGTATTTCCACCGCAGCTTGTGTCGGTCTATGATGGACCAGGTTGGAAGACCCCTGCAGGGTTAAATCTTACGCGAAGCCGTGCCCGCGGTTATCTGGCGACTTGGATATTTATAACCTCCGGTTGTAGAGAACTTGACACTAATTCTAATTAAAATACACCAACCGCGTGCGTAACGATGATCGTCTCTTTTCGAGGAAGTTCGAGAAGGGAACACGGTGGGGTTATGTTTGACTCATAGGTAGGTGTTCAGGATCACTTCTTGATCATTATTAGTTTGCGACCGTTATGCGTAGTTTACTCTTCTTATTCTTGTACTCGTAAGTTAGCCACCATATAATGCTTAGTGCTTGCTGCAACCTCACCACTTTACCCCTTCCATACCCATTAAGCTTTGCTAGTCTTGATACCCATGGTTATGGGATTGCTGAGTCCTCGTGTCTCACAGATTACTACAACAACAGCTGCAGGTACAGGTAATGCGATGATCTGATGCGAGAGCGATGCGTGTTTGCTTTTGGAGTTCTTCTTCTGCTTCTTCTTCTTCGTCGATCTTGGGATAGGTTCCTGGTCGGCAGCCTGGGCTAGCAGGGTGGATGTCGTTCGTGTTTTTCGTTTGTGTTTCATCCGTAGTCGGATTCTGCTCTTTTGTATGGTGTTTGCTATGTATTGATGTATTCCTGTGAAGACTATATGTATTTGTATGTATCCCCATCTATTATGTACATGGTACGATGTAATGATATCCACCTTGCAAGCGTCTTCGATATGCGCTTCTATCCCTGGTGGGGCCTCCGAGTCCCTCGAGGATAGGATCGCATATTAGGCGTGACACTTGTCCTTGCCTTTTAGCTTGTGGTCTTGTGGTGGAAGATCATCTTGAGCTTGTGTCCCCTTGAAGGAAGTAGGATCATACTTCTCTTGTTGAGGAACAAACTTCGTCCTGGGGTATTGATCTTCTTCCCACTCAACTCCATTGGCATTGAACTTTCGTTCAAAACCAACACCTTGGTTCTTCCGATGTCTTCCTTGCTTGCGTACAATTTCCTCAAATTGCTTACTTCCGGCAAGGCTCTTGTAGACACCCTTTTCTATAATTCCTTTCAATAAATCATTTTCTTGCTCAAGTGTAACTTGGCTAAGAGAATCATTAGTGGAATCAATAGAACTACTAGAAGTAACAACATTGGATTTAACATTGTTATTGTTACTACTAGAGGTAGAACCTTTCTTACTCTTGTTACTAGATTGCTTAGATTTAACTTGTGGCATAAAAGTAGACAAGAGGAGATGTTTGGCAATGTAAGAGGAACTCTTCTTTCAAAGATCATCATTGATAGCTTTTAGAAACTCATGCTCTTGCTCTAAATTTAGCTTCTCGAAGCGTAGCTTCTCATGAGTTCTTTGGAGCTCTCTATGATCTTCTCGAGTTGTTTCATGAGCTAACTTAATAGTGTTTAGTTCTTTAGTTAAATGCTCAATCTCCCTCATAGCATTGTCATTCATTTCATCTTGGCTATCATGATTACTGGAAAGTTCATTATAGCTCACATCACTAGATTTGTCATTAAGCAAGTCATCATCACCTAGCAAATCATCCTCATCACTATTAAAGTCAAGGTACTCGGGGTGTGATACCTTGGGGCCTTTAGCCATGAAGCATCTTCCAATTCCTTCATTTGGTGAATCAAATAGGTCATAGGAGTTGGAGGATACGAGAGCTAGTCCGGCAACACCTTCATCTTTACTATAGTCAGAGTTGGAGTGATAGCTTCTCTCAGATTGGTTGTCGAAGTCGGAGCCAGAAATCCATTCACCCACATGGGCTTGATGTCTTCTCCTTGAGTAGCCCTTGGTTGACTTGTCTTTCCTTTCCAAATCCTTGCTTCTTCGAGAAGGTCTTCGTTCATAGCGATCATCTCTACTCCTCTCTCTATGAGGTGATTCATCTTTTCTACTCTTTCTTCTAGGTGACTCGTCTCTTTTCTTGTGAGGTGCCGTACACTCATTGGAGTAGTGTCCGGGTCTTCCACAATTGTAGCAATTTCTGTCATGACTTGATGATCTTTGCTCATAGTGTCTTGAGTTGGAGCTTCTCTCTTTGCCTCTATTCTTGTAGAATTTGTTGAAGTTCTTGACCATTAGGCTTATCTCTTCATTGGATACTAGCTTGTCACTTGATGTTGTGGGAGCATCGCTAGAAGCTTTGTAAGCACCACTAGACTTGTTGTGGAACTCCTCTTTGTCCTTGAGTGACATCTCATGAGTGACAATCCTTCCAATGACTTCCATGGGCTTGAGATCTTTGTAATTGGGCATCATTTGGATCAATGTGCATACGGTATCATACTTTACATCCAAGGCTCTAAGGATCTTCTTGATGATGAACTTGTTGGTCATCTCTTCACTTCCTAAGCCAGCAATCTCATTTGTGATGAGAGCGAGCTTAGAGTACATTTCGGCGACTCCTTCACCATCCTTCATCTTGAACTTGTCAAGTTGACTTTGAAGCACATCCAACTTGGATTCCTTGACGGACTCGGTACCTTCGTGCATATCAACCAAAGTATCCCAAATTTCCTTTGCATTCTCGAGGCGGCTAATCTTGTTGAACTCCTCGGGGCACAAACCGTTGAAGAGAATGTCGCATGCTTGAGTGTTGTATTGCAACAGCTTTAATTCTTCCGCGGTTGCTTATGATCCGGTTCTTTTCCATCCTCAAAGAATTCACCTTGCAAGCCAACACAAACAACAGCCCAAACGGTGGGGTTATGACCAAGAATATGCATTTTCATCTTATGCTTCCAACTAGAAAAGTTTGTACCATTGAAATATGGACCTCTACGGTCATAATTACCCTCACTAGATGTCATACTCTCCTAGGTTGTGAAACCAAGGCTATAGAGACCAAAGCAATGGAAACCAAGGCTATGGAGACCAAAGCTCTAATACCACTTGTAGGATCGAAAGTATGTCTAGAGGGGGGTGATTTGACTACTTGACCAATAAAAAACTTAACCTTTTCCCAATTTTAGTTGTAGGCAAGTGTTAGCAATTCTACCAAGTCAAGCAACACCCTACACATGCAAGTCTAAGAGTTTGAGCAGCGGAAAGTAAAGACTTTGCATATGAACGTAAAGGAGGGGTCAGAGAAATCAAACGCAATGAAGACACGGTGATTTTTGGCATGGTTCCGATAGGTGGTGCTATCGTACGTCCACGTTGATGGAGACTTCAACCCACGGAGGGTAACGGTTGCGCGATTCCACGGAGGGCTCCACCCACGAAGGGTCCATGAAGAAGTAACCTTGTCTATTCCACCATGGCTTACGTCCACAAAGGATTAGCCTCACTCGGGGTAGATCTTCATGAAGTAGGCGATTTCCTTGCCCTTACAAACTCCTTGGTTCAACTCCACATGATCTTGGAGGCTCCCAAGTGACACCTAACCAATCTAGGAGACATCACTCTCCAAAAGGTAATAGATGTTGTTGTTGATGATGAACTCCTTGTTGTTGTGCTTCAAAAGATAGTCTCCTCAACACTCAATCACTCTCTCACAGATATGGATTGGGTAGGAGGAGGATTGGAGTGGAAAGCAACTTGGGGAGGCTAGAAATCAAGGTTCAAATGGTTGGATTGGAATCTCTTGATCTCAACACATGAGTAGGTGGTTCTCTCTCAGAAAATGAATGGTGGAAGTGTAGTTTCATTCTGATGGTTCTCACACAGAATGAGAGGGGGTGGAGGGGTATAAATAGCCTGCACCAAAGATCCAACCATTACAACCTTTTAAAATAACTCGGTGACACCAAAACAGAATCTCGGTGAGACCGACCTGTGTAAAAGATTTGAACATTGGGCATCTCGGTGAGACCGAACGAATCCACTCGGTGGCTCCGATTAGCGATGACCTAAGCAGAACCTCGTTTCGGTAATTCCGATTCGTTCAACTCGGTGATTCCAAAATGAACTAGTTGGGTTACAGAAACTTGACACATGCACTTTGGTGGGACCAAATGCCATCTCGGTGGAACCGAGTTTCTAGGGTTTGGCTGTGGCTCTGTCTAGGTTCAACTCGGTGGGTCCGGGTGTTTTTGAATCGGTGGGACCGAGTTTGACATTTAGGGTTTTGATAGATTGGAATGTGGGAAAGTGGCTGAGGGTTTTGGAGCAATATCTTCAAGCACTTAAGCAATTAAGTCATGATCAAAACCTCATCCCCTTTTAATAGTATTGGCTTTCCTATGGACTCAATGTGATCTTGGATCACTTAACCAAAAATGAAGAGTCTTGGAGCTTTTGCCAATGCTTGTCCTTAGCATTTTGAGGGGTCCACATCCACATGTCCTTGCCATGCCAACATTGAACATTCCTAAAATTTATCTTTGAATATGCATTAGTTCAATGACATATATGTTGTTATTAATTACCAAAACCACCCGGGGATTAGTTGCACTTTCATCGATGAAGAACAGGAGGTGGCGGCGGCTCTGTATCGTAAAACGGGATGAAACTTTCTCTCTGATTTTTTTGGAAAGACGGAATATATATGCTTGGAATTAGGTCAGACGAAGGTTTGTGGGACCCATAAGCCAGGTGGGCGCGCCCTAGGTGGTAGGCGCGCCCCCTGACTTGTGGCCCACTGGCCGCCCTTCTCCAGTAGTTCTTTGCACCAGTATTTTTTATATATTCCATAAAAAATCTCCACAAAGTTATGTCCAATTCCAAGAATTTTTATTTCTGCACAAAAATAACACCAAGGTAGTTTTGCTGAAAACAGCGTCAGTCCGGGTTAGTTTCATTCAAATCATGCAAATTAGAGTCCAAAATAAGAGCAAAAGTTTTTGAAAAAGTAGATACGATGGAGATGTATCATGCCTGGATGGCGTGCTCGAGGTGGCGGCGCTCCGGTCCTCCGACGTGGCATTTTCTTTGGGCGGCAGGGATCCTAATCTGATCGGGACGGGCCTTGGGATTGTGTGGTCTGGAAGGGTGCTATCCTCCTGCCGTGGTGGTCCTGTGGTGACATTGGTCGACATGGTGGTGTAGCTTGGCTTGTTTTTCTCATGGGGTCAAAGACTGCCGACAAAAGTCAAACTGCGACTGGAGTCGGAGCCAACGACGACAACGTCTGCGCGTGTCGGTACCTTGCTAAAGGCGTTGACATGTAGTCCTCGGCTCCCCTCCAGAATACTCCAAGGGAAACCCTAGTCTGGGTCTCCTCGGATCGGATGATGGCGGCGCTCGGAGTCGTGTTCTCCCTTGGGGGCATCATCTTTGAGTTGGGCCTTGCTAGCGAGACTACTGGCTGGTGGCGGTTCGCCGGTTGCTTGTGCCGGCGGGTAGTGATGATCCTTCGCTGCGGTGTGGCCTTGCGAACATGGTGCACGATGGAAGTGCCAGGGATGTCAACCGGCGGTGCAGGTGGCCATTGTTGGAAATATGCCCTAGAGGCAATAATAAATTGGTTATTATTATATTTCCTTGTTCATGATAATTGTTTATTATCCATGCTATAATTGTATTGATTGGAAACTCAAGTACATGTGTGGATACATAGACAACACTGTGTCCCTAGTATGCCTCTAGTTAACTAGCTCGTTGATCAAAAGATGGTGAAGGTTTCCTAGCCATGAACATGAGATGTCATTTGATAACGGGATCACATCATTAGGAGAATGATGTGATGGACAAGACCCAAACTATAAACGTAGCATTTGATCGTGTCAGTTTATTGCTATTGTTTTCTGCATGTCAAGTATATGTTCCTATGACCATGAGATCATGCAACTCACTGACACTGGAGGAATACCTTGTGTGTATCAAACGTCGCAACGTAACTGGGTGACTATAAAGATGCTCTACAGGTATCTCCGAGGGTGTCTGTTGGGTTGGCATGGATCAAGACTGGGATTTGTTACTCCGTGTGACGGAGAGGTATCTCAGGGCCCACTCGGTAATACAACATCACAATGAGCCTTGCAAGCAATGTGACTAAAGTGTTAGCCACGAGATCTTGTATTACGGAATGAGTAAAGAGACTTGCCAGTAACGAGATTGAACTAGGTATAGAGATACCGACGATCGAATCTCGGGCAAGTAACATACCGAAGAACAAAGGGAACAACATACGGGATTAATTGAATCCTTGACATAGAGGTTCGACCGATATAGATCTTCGTAGAATATGTAGGAACCAATATGGGCATCCAGGTCCCGCTATTGGTTATTGGCCGTAGAGGTGTCTCGGTCATGTCTACATAGTTCTCGAACCCGCAGGGTCTGCACACTTAAGGTTCGGTGACGTTTCGGTAGATTTGAGTTATGCATGTTGGTGACCGAAGGTTGTTCGGAGTCCCGGATGAGATCACGGACATCACGAGGAGCTCCGGAATGGTCCGGAGGTAAAGATTGATATATAGGAAGTCCCGTTTTGGCCACCGGAAAAGTTTCGGGTATTTCCGGTAGTGTACCGGGAGTGCCGGAGGGCCATCGGGAGGGGCCACCCACGCCGGGAGGCCACATGGGCCTAAAGGGAGTTGCACCAGCCCTTAGTGGGCTGGGCAAGCCAGCCCTATAAGGCCCATGCGGCTGGAATTAAGTGGGAAGGAAAAACCCCAAAGAAAAGGGAAGGGGAAACAAATAAGGAAGGAGTCCTAATTGGACAAGGAAAAGTGGAGGAGTCCACCTCCTCCTCCCTGGTTCGGCCGCACCTAGGGTGGAAACCCTAGGGCGCCAGCCCCCTCCCCCTCCCTCCTATATATACTAGAGGGGAGAGAGGGCCAAACACCCTAAGCCACGGTGCAGCCCTCTCTCCCCCCATCTATACGGTTTTCCTCAAATCTATTTTTGTCGGTGCTTAGGCGAAGCCCTGTCGGAACAGCTCCACCACCACCCCCACTACGCCGTTGTGCTGGCGGAGAACTCGTCTATCTCTTCGCTCTCTCTTGCTGGATCAAGAAGGCGGAGATCGTCATCAAGCTGTACGTGTGCTGAACGCGGAGGTGCCGTCCGTTCGGTACTTGATCGGGACGGATCGTGATTGGATCGCGGGACGCTCGGTGATTTGGATCACGAAGACGTTCGACTACATCAACCGCGTTTCTTAACGCTTCCCACTTAGCGATCTATAAGGGTATGTAGATTCACTCTCCCTCTCGTAGATGCTCATCACCATGGATAGATCTTGTGTGTGCGTAGGAATTTTTTTTGTTTCCCATGCAACGTTCCCCAACAGTGGCATCTGAGCTAGGTCTATGCGTAGATGAGATCTCGAGTAGAACACAAAGGAGTTTGTGGGCGTTGATATTCAGATTGCTTCCCTCCTTAGTCTTTTCTTGATTCAGCGGTATTGTGGGATGAAGCGGCTCGGACCAACCTTACTCGTCCACGTACGAGAGACCGGTTCCATCGACTGACATGTAACTTTGTTGCATAAGATGGCTGGCGGGTGTCTGTCTCTCCCACTTTAGTTGAATCGGATTCGACAGAGGCGGTCCTTGTAGAAGGTGAAATAGCAACTTTTATATCACCGTTGTGGTTTTTGCGTAGGTAAGAATCGTTCTTGCTAGATACCCGTAGCAGCCACGTAAAACATGCAACAACAATTAGAGGACGTCTAACTTGTTTTTGCAGGGTATGTTGTGATGTGATATGGCCAATTACATGATGAGATATATGTGATGTATGAGATGATCATGTGTTGTATAGAACATCACGACTTGCATGTCGATGAGTACGGCAACTGGCAGGAGCCATAGAGTTGTCTTTAATTATTGTATGACCTGCGTGTCAATCATTAAGCGCTATGTAATGCTTTACTTTATCGCTAAACGTTAGCAATAGTCGTGGAAGCAACAGTCGGCGCGACAACCTCATGGCGACACGTTGATGGAGATCAAGATGATGGAGATCATGGTGTCATGCCGGTGACGATGGAGATCATGCCGGTGCTTTGGAGATGGAGATCAAAAGCACGAGTTCATGGCCATATCATGTCACTTATGATTTGCATGTGATGTTAATCCTTTTATGCATCTTATTTTGCTTAGGACGACGGTAGCATTATAAGGTGATCCCTCACTTAAATTTCAAGATAAATTGTGTTCTCCCCGAGTGTGCACCGTTGCGAAAGTTCGTCGTTTCGAGACACGCCGTGATGATCGGGTGTGATAGACTCTACGTTCACATACAACGGGTGTAAGCCATGTTGCACGTGCGGAACACTCGGGTTAAACTTGACGAGCCTAGCATGTACAGACATGGCCTCGGAACACAAGAGACCGAAAGGTCGAACATGAGTCATATAGTAGATATGATCAACATGAAGATGTTCACCATTGAAACCACCTCAACTCACGTGATGATCGGACTTGAATTGGTGGATTTGGATCATGTGACACTCGAATGACCGGAGGGATGTCAATTTGAGTGGGAGTTTTTTAAGTAATATGATTAACTAAACTCATTATCTTGAACAATAGTCTAAGTTGTCTTTGCTATATTTATGTTGTAGATCATGGCTCGCGCACTAGCACCCCTGAATTTTAATACATTCCTAGAGAAAGCTAAGTTGAAAGATGATGGAAGTAACTTTGTGGACTGGGCCCGTAATCTAAGGATTATCGTTACGGCTTCCCAGAAGGCTTATGTCCTTGATGCACCGCTTGGTGATCCACCCGCTCCAGTTGAGTCTCTAGACGTTGTGAACGCCTGGCAGGCTCGTTCTGATGATTACTCAATAGTTCAATGTGCAATGTTGTATGGCTTAGAACCGGGACTTCAAAGACGTTTTGAACGTCATGGAGCATATGAGATGTTCCAGGAGTTGAAGTTTATCTTTCAGAAGAATGCCCGGATCGAGAGGTATGAGACCTCCGATAAGTTCTATGCTTGCAAGATGGAAGAGAACGGGTCTGTTAGTGATCACATACTCAGAATGTCTGGGTACTCCACCCGTCTGGCTGAATTGGGGATGCCCCTTCCGCCAGAGGCTATCACTGACAGAGTTCTTCAATCATTGCCACCTAGCTACAAGAGCTTCGTGTTGAACTATAACATGCACGGGATGAACAAGTCAGCCGCCGAGCTGTTTGCGATGCTGAAAGTTGCTGAGTCTGAAATTCAGAAGGAGCATCAAGTGTTGATGGTCAATAAAACCACTAGTTTCAAGAAAAATGGCAAGGGTAAGAAGGGTAACTCCAAGAAGAGTGGCAAAGCAGTTGCTCCTCCCGTGAAGAAACCCAAGGCTGGACCCAAACCAAAAACTGTGTGTTTTCATTGCAAGGGAACTGGACACTGGAAGCGGAACTGCCCCAAGTATTTGGCTGACAAGAAGGCGGCCAACAACAAACAAGGTATATGTGATATACATGTTATTGATGTGTACCTTACCAACTCTCGTTGTAGTGCCTGAGTATTTGATACCGGTGCGGTTGCTCACATTTGCAACTCTAAATAGGAACTGCGGAATAGACGGAGGCTGGCAAAGGACGAAGTGACGATGCGCGTGGGAAATGGTTCCAAGGTTGATGTGATCGCCGTCGGCACGCTCGCTCTTCGATTACCATCGGGATTAGTGATGAACCTGAATAAATGTTATTTGGTGCCTGCGTTAAGCATGAACATTATATCTGGATCTTGTTTATTGCGAGACGGTTACTCGTTTAAATCAGAGAATAATGGTTGTTCTATTTATATGAGTAATATCTTTTATGGTCATGCACCCGATGTGAGGGGTTTTTTCTTATTGAATCTCGATAGTAATGATACACATATTTATAACATTGATGCCAAAAGATGTAGAATTGATAAAGATAAAACCACTTTCTTGTGGCACTGCCGTTTAGGTCATATTGGCGTAAAACGCATGAGGAAGCTCCATGCTGATGGACTTTTGGAATCACTTGATTTTGAATCACTTGACACATGTGAGCCATGCCTCATGGGCAAGATGACTAAAACGCCGTTCTCTGGAACAATGGAACGGGCAAGTGACTTGTTGGAAATCATACATACTGATGTGTGCGGTCCGATGAGCATTGAAGCGCGCGGTGGTTATCGTTACTTTCTCACCTTCACTGATGACTTAAGTAGATATGGGTATATTTACTTAATGAAACACAAGTCTGAAACGTTTGAAAAGTTCAAACAATTTCAGAGTGAAGTTGAGAATCATCGTAACAAGAAGATTAAATTCCTACGATCTGATCGAGGAGGAGAATATCTGAGTTATGAGTTTGGCAGTCACTTAAGACAATGTGGAATTGTTTCACAACTGACACCGCCTGGAACACCACAGCGTAATGGTGTGTCCGAACGTCGTAATCGAACCTTATTGGATATGGTGCGATATATGATGTCTCTTTCCGATTTGCCACTATCGTTTTGGGGTTGTGCATTAGAGACAGCTGCATTCACTTTAAATAGGGCACCATCGAAATCCGTTGAGACGACGCCATATGAACTTTGGTTTGGTAAGAAGCCAAAGCTGTCGTTTCTTAAAGTTTGGGGATGTGATGCTTATGTCAAAAAGCTTCAGCCTGAAAAGCTGGAACCCAAAGCGGAGAAATGCGTCTTCATAGGATATCCAAAAGAGACAGTTGGATATACCTTCTACCTCAGATCCGAAGGCAAAGTGTTTGTCGCTAAAAACGGAACATTTCTTGAGAAAGAGTTTCTCTCGAAAGAATTGAGTGGGAGGAAGATAGAACTTGATGAGGTTGTTGAACCTTTACTTCAACCTGAGAGTAGCACAGTACAGAAAGATGTTTCTGTAGAGCCTGCATCAGTTGAAGAGGAAGTTAATGATGATGATCATGAACCTTCGAATCAATTTGCTATCGAACCTCGTAGGTCGACAAGGACGCGTACTGCTCCTGAGTGGTACGACAACCCTGTCTTAGAAGTCATGTTGTTAGACAACGATGAACCTACGAGCTATGGAGAAGCGATGATGGGCCCGGATTCCGAGAAGTGGTTAGAGGCCATGAAATCCGAGATGGGATCCATGTATGAAAACAAAGTATGGACTTTGGAAGTATTACCTGAAGGGCGTAAGGCCATTCAGAACAAATGGATCTTTAAGAGGAAGACGGACGTGGACGGTAATGTCACCGTCTATAAAGCTCGACTTGTGGCAAAGGGTTTTTCACAAGTTCAAGGAGTTGACTACGATGAGACCTTCTCACCCGTAGTGATGCTTAAGTCCGTCAGAATCATGTTAGCAATAGCTGCCTTTTTCGATTATGAAATTTGGCAGATGGATGTCAAAACAGCGTTCCTTAACGGTTTCCTTAAGGAAGAGTTGTATATGATGCAACCAGAAGGTTTTGTCGATCCAGAGAATGCTGACAAAGTTTGCAAACTCCAGCGATCCATTTATGGACTGGTGCAAGCATCTCGGAGTTGGAATCTTCGCTTTGATGAGGTGATCAAAGCGTTCGAGTTTATACAAGTTTACGGAGAAGCTTGCATTTACAAGAAAGTGAGTGGGAGCTCTATAGCGTTTCTAATATTATATGTAGATGACATATTGCTGATTGGAAACAATATAGAAATGTTGGAAGGCATGAAGGAATATTTGAACAAGAGTTTTTCAATGAAGGACCTAGGAGAAGCTGCTTTCATATTAGGCATCAAGATCTATAGAGATAGATCAAGACGCTTGATAGGACTTTCACAAAGCACATACCTTGATAAGATTTTGAAAAAGTTCAAAATGGATCAGTCCAAGAAGGGGTTCTTGCCTGTTTTGCAAGGTGTGAAGTTGAGTAAGACTCAATGCCCAGTGACTGCAGAAGATAGAGAAAAGATGAGTGTCGTCCCCTATGCTTCAGCCATAGGCTCTATCATGTATGCAATGCTGTGCACAAGACCCGATGTCAGCCTTGCCATAAGTATGGTCGGAAGGTTTCAAAGTGATCCAGGAATGGAACACTGGACGGCGGTCAAGAATATCCTAAAGTACCTCAAAAGGACTAAGGACATGTTTCTTGTTTATGGAGGTGATCAAGAGCTCGTCGTAAAGGGTTACGTCGATGCAAGCTTTGACACTGATCCGGATGACTCTAAGTCACAAACCGGATACGTATTTATTCTTAATGGGGGTGCGGTTAGCTGGTGCAGTTCCAAGCAAAGCGTGGTAGCTGATTCTACATGCGAAGCGGAGTACATCGCTGCCTCGGAGGCGGCGAAGGAAGGTGTCTGGATGAAGGAGTTCATGACAGATCTTGGAGTAGTGCCTAGTGCGCTTAACCCAATGACTCTGTTTTGTGATAATACTGGTGCCATTGCTCTGGCCAAGGAACCAAGATTTCACAAGAGGACCAGACACATAAAGCGACGTTTCAATTCCATCCGCGATTACATCAAGGAGGACGACATAAATATTTGCAAAGTACACACAGATCTGAATGTTGCAGATCCGATGACTAAACCTCTTCCAAGGGCTAAACATGAACAACACCAGAACTGCATGGGTGTTCGATTCATTACAATGTAAATCACATAGTGATGTGAGCTAGATTATTGACTCTAGTGCAAGTGGGAGACTGTTGGAAATATGCCCTAGAGGCAATAATAAATTGGTTATTATTATATTTCCTTGTTCATGATAATTGTTTATTATCCATGCTATAATTGTATTGATTGGAAACTCAAGTACATGTGTGGATACATAGACAACACTGTGTCCCGAGTATGCCTCTAGTTAACTAGCTCGTTGATCAAAAGATGGTGAAGGTTTCCTAGCCATGGACATGAGATGTCATTTGATAACGGGATCACATCATTAGGAGAATGATGTGATGGACAAGACCCAAACTATAAACGTAGCATTTGATCGTGTCAGTTTATTGCTATTGTTTTCTGCATGTCAAGTATCTGTTCCTATGACCATGAGATCATGCAACTCACTGACACCGGAGGAATACCTTGTGTGTATCAAACGTCGCAACGTAACTGGGTGACTATAAAGATGCTCTACAGGTATCTCCGAGGGTGTCTGTTGGGTTGGCATGGATCAAGACTGGGATTTGTTACTCCGTGTGACGGAGAGGTATCTCAGGGCCCACTCGGTAATACAACATCACAATGAGCCTTGCAAGCAATGTGACTAAAGTGTTAGCCACGAGATCTTGTATTACGGAACGAGTAAAGAGACTTGCCAGTAACGAGATTGAACTAGGTATAGAGATACCGACGATCGAATCTCGGGCAAGTAACATACCGAAGAACAAAGGGAACAGCATACGGGATTAATTGAATCCTTGACATAGAGGTTCGACCGATATAGATCTTCGTAGAATATGTAGGAACCAATATGGGCATCCAGGTCCCGCTATTGGTTATTGGCCGTAGAGGTGTCTCGGTCATGTCTACATAGTTCTCGAACCCGAGGGTCTGCACACTTAAGGTTCGGTGACGTTTCGGTAGATTTGAGTTATGCATGTTGGTGACCGAAGGTTGTTCGGAGTCCCGGATGAGATCACGGACATCACGAGGAGCTCCGGAATGGTCCGGAGGTAAAGATTGATATATAGGAAGTCCCGTTTTGGCCACCGGAAAAGTTTCGGGTATTTCCGGTAGTGTACCGGGAGTGCCGGAGGGCCATCGGGAGGGGCCACCCACGCCGGGAGGCCACATGGGCCTAAAGGGAGTTGCACCAGCCCTATAAGGCCCATGCGGCTGGAATTAAGTGGGAAGGAAAAACCCCAAAGAAAAGGGAAGGGGAAACAAATAAGGAAGGAGTCCTAATTGGACAAGGAAAAGTGGAGGAGTCCACCTCCTCCTCCCTGGTTCGGCCGCACCTAGGGTGGAAACCCTAGGGCGCCAGCACCCTCCCCCTCCCTCCTATATATACTATAGGGGAGAGAGGGCCAAACACCCTAAGCCACGGTGCAGCCCTCTCTCCCCCCGTCTATACGGTTTTCCTCAAATCTGTTTTTGTCGGTGCTTAGGCGAAGCCCTGTCGGAACAGCTCCACCACCACCCCCACTACGCCGTTGTGCTGGCGGAGAACTCGTCTATCTCTTCGCTCTCTCTTGCTGGATCAAGAAGGCGGAGATCGTCATCAAGCTGTACGTGTGCTGAACGCGGAGGTGCCGTCCGTTCGGTACTTGATCGGGACGGATCGTGATTGGATCGCGGGACGCTCGGTGATTTGGATCACGAAGACGTTCGACTACATCAACCGCGTTTCTTAAAGCTTCCCACTTAGCGATCTACAAGGGTATGTAGATTCACTCTCCCTCTCGTAGATGCTCATCACCATGGATAGATCTTGTGTGTGCGTAGGAAATTTTTTTGTTTCCCATGCAACGTTCCCCAACAGCCATGTCATGTTTGGCTATTTTGGCGGCTTGTTGCAGCCATGGCGGTGCAGTGTAGGCTTGTGGTGTATTGTCTGGGGCCAATGGTTATGCCAAGATTTACCATCGACAAACACTTGCGCCGAAGGCATGGGATTGGACAAAGTGTCTCCATGAGATTTAGGCGGTACCATCTCTTCTCGTCAGTTGAGTTGCTGAAAGGATCGATATGGTTGACTAGAGGGGGGGTTGAATAGGCAACTGCCAATTTTTAGCCCTTTTAACAAATTAGTGCTAGACAAGAAAGTAGGTTGCCTAGATATGCAACTAGGTGGACAACTTATATGACAAGCACAACAACAAGCTCACAAGCAAGAACAAGATACAAACACAATATAAGCTTGCACAAAGTAAATGTAAGAAGTAACCATAAGTGGAGTCGATGGAGACAAGGATGTGTTACCGAAGTTCCCTCCCTTTAGGGGGAGGTACGTCTCTGTTAGAGCAGTGTGGAGGCACAATGCTCCCCAAGAAACCACTAGGGCCACCGTATTCGACTCACGCCCTCACACAATGCAAGATGCCGTGATTCCACTAGTGGTGCCCTTGAAGGTGGCGGCCGAACCTTTACAAACAAGGTTGGGGCTCTCTCCACAACTTAATTGGAGGCTCCCAACACCACCACAAAGCTTCACCACAATGGATTGTGGTTCTGAGGTGACCTCTTCCATCTAGAGTGCCCAAACACCCAAGAGTAACAAGATCCACAAGGGATTAGTGGGAGGGAATCAAATATCTCTTGGTGGAAGTGTAGATAGAGGCCCTCTCAAGCAAACCCTAGAGAATCAACAAGTTTTGATGGCCAGGGAGAGAGATCGGGCAAAAATAAGCTTTAGGGCAACAATGGGGATAAGAGGTAGATCTTCTTGGGGAAGAAGACCTCCTTTATATAGGGGGGACAAAAATCCAACCGTTACATGTTCTGCTCGCACACAAGCGGTACTACCACTCTGAGGAGCGGTACTACTGCTAGGTGCGGTAGTACTAGCTGAAGCATGCGAGTACATGAGTATAGAGGTGGTAGTGCCGCCGGAGCGGTACTACCGTTCCCATATGCGGTACTACCGCGTGGGGTCGCGGGACACAGAAGGACCAGCGGTGCTAGAGGGTTGCCAGGGCGGAAGTACCGCACAAAGCGGTACTACCGCTTAGTACAGATGCTCTAGTACCGCTAAAACAGTCAGGGAAATAGAAGCCCCAAAATAAGCGGTACTGGACGCGGCAGTAGAATGCAGTACTACCGCTCTACTACCATTTAATATGGGAAGGCCTACAGAAGGCCTAAAACAAGCGGTACTGAGTACGACACTGATCTGCGGCAGTACCGCCAAGCGGTACTACCGTGGATTAGTGCGGTACTACCACTTGAGTGCTTCAAAATAGCCCAAGCAAAAACAATGAACTCCTCCAAGTCGCTGGGAAGGATAGTGGGTGCATATGTGTAAGTGTACGTGTTGATTCCACCCTAACCTTTCCAAACCGGACGCCCTCTTAATAGCACGGTTTTCCTATGACTCAAATCCATCGAAAAAGAAACGTCGAAAACAACCATCTTCACTTTTTATCACCGAGGGGAATAAACCATCTTGTGCCATGTAATCGAATATCTAAAATGCTCAATGCACACGGTTAGTCCGCAAATAGCATTGTCATCAATCACCAAAACTAATAGAGAGAAATATGCCCTAACAATCTCCCCCTTTTTGGTGGATTGAAGACAACACCCGATTTGCACAAAGGATATCAAAGAATATAATGCAAACCGAAAATCTACAAAATATAGACGGGCTCCCCCTAGATGTGTGCACTATTTGAATATGCTTTTGGAATGCAAAGCACACACACTAGGATCAACACTCCCCCTATATTTTATAGTCTAGGCAATACTTGCAACAAACATAATATGAACACTAAGCATGGTTGCAAGTAAGAGCATGTGAGCATGAAGATAAAAGGGCACAATATGAGCATAGCATCACATACTCAGAAAATAAGACATACTAAAGAAAAAATAGGATAACATATGTCTCACACCATACTAGCATAATCTCCAAGTCTCACAAACCAAAGAAAATAAGATAAAGAGTTCACAAGCGAAGAAATTGAAGCAAATAAAGCGAGCTTGTGACTCGGCAACATCCAGAGCAAATCCCCGGTCCTAAACTCTCACCCCCTTTGGCATCGAGACGCTAAAAAGGCAAAGAGTGACTAAGCGACCCGAGGTGGTAGCACTACTCCTCATCCTCATCCATGGAGTCCTCAGACTCCTCAGACTCCTCCTCGTCATCACCGCGATCCTCCTCGTGATCCTCTTCAATGATCTCCTCATCATCAGCAGCAGCAACACGAGGAGCGGAAGTGGCACCAGTGGAGTCAGCAGAATCTGTCCAGCGGCTGCTCTTGGAGATCCACTTCTCCTCGGACGTGACCTTCTTCTCAGAGCCACTAGGAGCCTCCAGGCCCATCTTCCTCATCATGGCAATATCACGGTGACGAGACATCTTCTCCACCACATGAGCCTCATACAACTTATGCTGAATGTCGGTCTGGAGGCAGAAGAGCTTCTTTACCTTCTTCTTGAGCTTGGCAGCCCAAGATGGCTGCTCACTGGGTAGCACATAGTCTGGCTCATCAGACTCTCCAGAGTCAGCAGCCAGAATCTCAATCTCAGGGACTGATGTAGGACCCTAGTGCTCCTTCTGCCTCAGCCTGATCTCCTCGTGAGGAACCAAAGGACGGACTCAAGAATCTCATCGGGGAACCACGAGTGCCAAGTGTCCACAATGAGCTTGAAGATGATCGAAGCATAGAAGGTACCTTCCCCCCATACGCTGCAGAGCCGAGCTCAGTCCACATCATGTGTGACACATCCAAGACACAGGTCTTGCCCTTCTCCTTCTGGCACATGAGGAGCATGTCCACCAGATAACTGTGCACCATGTCAATGTTTCTCACCCTAGAGAAAAGAGTGTGCCTGAAGATGCGATGCATAATGTCCAGAAACGGAATTAGCTCCCTGACTTCAACATTTTTAGTCTTCTTGATGGTGGTGTACCGAAGCAACTTGTGCTTGTGACTAGGAACCTTGTTCTTGTGAGGGCGAAGACCAAGCGTATTGTTCAAACCTTCATCATTGTAGCCCAAGCTGATCATGAAAGTCTTCCACTTAGTCTGCATCTGCCTGCCATGGGTCATCCAACTAAGGGTCCTATCATCATCAGTACCCATGAAGAGAGTGGCATAGAACTGAGCCACCAACTCAGGGTCAAAACCGTAGTTGAACGTGTTGATCTTGATGATGTCAAATTGCTCACATAGAGTGAGAGCTTCTCCAAAGTATGCTGGATCCTTCTGCATGTGCTCGAGGTTGATAGACTTGGTCTTGACAAACAGGTTCTTCTTGGCCTTGAGCACGTCATGATATACTGCAGCTTGATCTCTGTTCTAGAATGAGCGATTCACCAGAGCTGGATCTTGAGGACGACGGTAGGGATTGCGCTCACGGTAGGCCCAATACACATTGCTGTTCATCTCAGACACTGCCTTGGCCTTCTCCTTATGCTTCTTAGCAACTAACTTGGTGCTCTGCCTCTGCCTGGCTTAAGCATTGGAAGCTTCTCCTGCATCACTGGAGGTACGGCCGCGCTTGGAGCTCTGGCGATCGGGGTTCTTGCGACGAGCCTGATGCAGAGCGGAGCCACTACCACCTGACCAAGACACACAAGCATGAGGGAAAGCAGGTGTAAATGAATATGCATAAGCCAGAGAGTTAAAAGTGAGGGAGGAGAAGATTTTGCATCATTTCAGACAATTGGGAGCTCAAGCGGTAGTACCGGAGCTACGGTGGTAGTACCACCTGGGATTCAAGCGGTAGCACCGCAGGTCAGTGGGCGGTAGTACCGCAATAAGCGGTAGTACCATCCCTGACCCATCGGTAGTACCGTTTGCTTCACAGGCGCACACCCATGGCTTAGATCCGGTAGTACCAGACACCCCACATTTCGAAAATGCGACAAAAAGTTCCTACCCTCCTATCTAGCAGTCATTCCATGTCCTATCCATGCCACGATTTAGCCAAAAATCGAAGAACAACCATGCATTGCCCTAGGACCTAGATTCAAAAGATAGAACCATAGGAGAGGCGAACGGGAGCAATACTGGGTTCCATGGCGAGAGGAGATGGTGGGGATCGATCCCACCGGGCGGAATCGCGGAAGACAGCACGGAATCGGCGAGCCGGGGGCGGCGGCCATGGCAGTTCTCGTCGCTGTAGAGAGAGAAGTCGTGGGGAGAAGATGGAGTGAATGGGAATGGGGGGAATTAGAATCCCCCGTGCCCGTGCACTTAACCCTCCTTTCGACTTCTAAGTGGTTGTAACACCCCCATGTAATTGAGATACAATAATCACCTTTTGATAATGCCAAGTCACCATGCTTAATAGTGCTTGATCATCATTTGCATCATATCTCATTACAAATTCCAATTCAAATTGAAATTCAAATTTAAAGTGAAAATAAAAGTTGTTCCAAATTGGAAACTAAAATGTTCATTTAATAGCAAATAATCCATAACTAGTTATGTTAAGAAAAACAACATCACCTAAAATCCCTAGATGAGTATAACATCCTAAAACAATAGCTAAACAGCAGCATTTAACCCCTTTTTATTTAATAAAAATTCAAGTGAATTCAAATATTACCCCAAGCAATTTCTGGCGGTGATAAATATTGCCTTGTGTTTATTAAGCCAAGTCACATATTTTATAAAAGTTAATTTGTGGTCAAACATTTTGTAGAACAGAAAGAAATAAAGAAACAGAAAAAGAAAAAGAGAAAAGCTAAAACCTACTGCTACACTGGGCTCAAGTCGCACAGTGTAAAACGGCCCAGCCCACCTCGGCCTTCTCCTTCCTCCTGCCAGGCAGAAGCCATGGCGCTCGAACGCGCGCGCGCCGTCCACTCGCCGCCCTGCCTCGCTGTCGGCCATCCACTAGTGCCCCGCGTGGATAAGACCTCCCCGCAACCCCCTGGCGAACCCTAGCCCGCCATCTCTCCCTCTCTTCCTTGTTCCCCACCTCACCCGAGCGCCGTCGTCGTCGGGCGCCGCTCGATCCAGCGGCCACCATCGCCGCCTCGCCTCGCTGACCTGTCCTCCGTGCTCGCCGTCCTCGACGACGCCGTCTCCGCCAATGAACCGAGGTCGGGAGCCACCGCAGCATCCTCCCTGAGCTCTCCTTCCTCCTACGGCCGCCGTCGAATCGTCGTCGTCTCCGTCGCCGTCGAGCCGTCCCCGCGCCCGCTAAGCACACCTGCAGGCTCATAGTGAGCCTGCGCGTTTTTCCCCTCTCTCTCCCGAGCGTTTCCGTCGCCGTCTCCGTCGATTCCATCGCCGCCCGAACCCAGCGCCGCCGCCTTGCTCATCGCCGTAACCACGCTGCCTGTCGAGCTCAAACGAGCACGGATTCGTGCTCAGCACGTCCGTGCGGTTCCAACGCGACCCGCCGCTCGTCCTGCCGTGCCCTACGTTGCCGGATCCGTCAACGGCCGAACTCTGGCACCGCCCGCGAGCTCGCCGTCGTCGACTCCGGTCGATTCCGGCGACGAAACAGCCACCATCTGACGCGCCACACTCCGCGCGTTCGAACGCACCCAGCCCCGAGTCGAACGGCCGCCGGAGCGCGGTTTCCGGCGAGAGCCCGTGCACTCCGCCGCTTTTCTGGTCGCCGGCGGCTCGTCGTCGGCCGCCGCCTTGCTGGCGTCCTCGCTGGCGCCCCCTGGGTCACTGCCAGTGGGCCCAAGGGTCCCAGTTGACCGAGTTGACTTGGTCAACTCGGCTGACTGGGCAGCCACTGACACTGACACGCGGGTCCCACATACTTAATTAACCTAATTAGGTTTTAAATTAATCTAATTACTAAACAGACACTGACATATGGGCCCCACTAGCTAATTAGGTTAATTAGTTAATTTAACATATGATTAATTAGCTGAGTCACTGACTAGTGGGACCCACCGGTCAGGTTTGACCTGGCTCAGCCGGGTTTGACTGCTGATGTCATTGTGACATCACCATTCACTGTTTCGGATAATTCTAATTAAATAATTTCAGAAATTCTAGAAAATGATTAAAACTTTGAAAAATCATATAAAATAAACCGTAACTCGGATGAAAATAATTTATATATGAAAAATGATCAGAAAAATATGAAGAATCCGAAAATCCTACCCACATACCTGGCACACCCCTCTAACATACTGAACATGGAACTTTTTACCTGATTCCGATGAATGAATAGTGCATAACCTTAATAAAATAAATCCAAATAAATTCCTAAATTATCTAAAGCAGTTAGATAGGCATTATATCACCTCTGCATATCATTTAGGCATGTCATGCATCGCTGTTGCATTATTGCCGTGAATTTATTGTTTCTTCCCCCTCCTTCTCTCCCGATAGACGCCGAGACCGCCGCCGACGCAGCTGTGTACGACTACGCTCCAGACGAGCAGCCTTCAGACGACCAGCCCCTCTCAGCAGAGCTTCCAGGCAAGCAAAACCCCCTTGATCATAAGATATTGCCCATTCCTTCACCCTTATGCTTACATTAGAATTGCTTCTGTTGTTATTCCGATAGCTCCTATTCTGATGCATAGCCTGATTTTGTCGCCTGCTGTTTATACCTACCTGTTGTCCCATGATGCTTAGTTAGCTATGCTATGTTCCACCTGTGGCCCTTCACCCTTGTCCGTTTGCCATGCTTGATATCGGGCCGTGATCACTTTGGGTGATGATCACGGAAAATTTAACTTATTTCAATACTTCAAACTGTTAAAGTCGGGCTGGCCCCAAGGGTGCCCGTGAGAGAATAACATTAAAGACGGGTCGGCTCCAAGAGCACCCGCGCGTCATGTATTACCAAGTCGGAGCGACAGGGATCCTGTTCGTCTCTGCGAGTTACTAAATACGCCTAACGGATTTGGGTATTTGATCTGAGTGGGTCGTTGGCCCTATACGCACTACCACCACGTGGGATAATGGTTATGGGACCCTCTACGTCGTAGTATCAGCCGAAAGCTCTTCAGACGTCGCAGCTCAGAGATGTGGGCTGATCGTTGGGGTGGGCTGGTTACGTCACTGGTGTATTCAGTGTATTGCCCGGGCCCCGACCAACCACGTAACGTGCAGGAGTGCGGAGGGCGATGGCCCAAGACCCCTTTGCGCTTAGGATTTAGACCGGCGTGTTGACCTCTCTGCTGAGCCTAGGTAGGACTGCGTCATGTTGATCACCCAAGGCCGGGCATTACCCAACAAGTGTGTCCGGCCAGATGTGATCGAGCGTGTTGGGTAACAGTAGTGCACCCCTGCAGGGAAGTTATCTATTCGAATAGCCGTGTCCACGGTAACAGGACGCTCAGAGTTGTATCCTGATCTGCTACAACTACAAATGGATACTGTTACAATATTAAACTGTTACTACTGCTCTCGGGATAATTTTCTCACAGGGTCGTCGAGGAAGTATCCCACGGCAATACTATAATATGATTGATATATATTATCTTGTTCTATTCTCTTCTGATGCTGCAAGAAATGCTTCAAGATGCTAGTCTTCGATAGGCTAGGCCTCTCCCCCTATGTTCTGGCATTTCTGCAGTTTAGTCCAAAGATATAGCCCCATTCCTTTGATACCGATGCATAATTAGTATAGTTCTGATGTCAGTCTTGCGAGTACTTTGGATGAGTACTCACGGTTGCTTTGCTATCTCTTTTTCCCCATACCCAGTTGCTGCGATCAGACGATGGAGTCCCGGAGCCAGACGCCACCGCAGGAGACTACTACCAGGAGAGCCCCGGAGGCACGTACTACTGGGTGGAGCCAGCCGACCAGGAGTAGTTCGGAGGCCCTAAGCAGGAGGCCTTCGCCTTTTCGATCAGTGTCGCTGTTTGTGCTAGCCTTCTTAAGGCAAACTTGACTAACTATGTCTGTACCCAGATATTATTTGAGTGTATGACTTATGTATTCGGGTCCTCGTGACCCCTGGTTTGTAATATGAAGATTTATGTTTAATTTGAGTTTAGAGTTGTGTTGTGATATCTTCCCGTGAGTCTCTGATCTCGAGCGTGCACGTTTGCGTGTATGATTAGTGCACGGTCGAGCAGGGGCATCACAAGTTGGTATCAACGCCGACTGCCTGTAGGAAGCCCCCTTTCGATTCCTTGGTCGAAGTTGAGTCTAGTCTTTGAAAAACTATATTTTACTAACATGGCTGTGTGGCTTACGGGCCCACGTCGCCAATTGGTGGTATTAGGATCTTTTATTCCTCTTCCTTACTCTGGGATTCTACTCTCTCTTCTATTCGGGTTAAATTTTTACTAACTCTGACTCTAGGTTCTCGTGATCACGTCCACCCAGAGAGCTGGATTATCTGCACTTATTCCTTCCCATTGATCTGATTAGTCTAATAATCACATTTCCTTTTCCATTGGTCTGTTTAACCTTTCCTTCCAAGTTATTATATGCTTCTCACACTATCATTTGACAATCTTGAAATTTCCTCTGTTTCAGATGGATCGCTTGTTTCCGCCGCGCCCAGCGACGCAGCTTGTACTTCGGACTTGGGCTCGTGATGCGCCTGGTTTTCCAGCTATCCTGATCGCCCTCCTGACCAGATTGGGCTACCGCTGGTACCCCAAGTACATGGTTTATGAGGATTTCCACGAGTTCAACCAGGAGCAGTATCATGCCGATGTTCGTATCTTTGATCAGCGGAACAACTCCGATACTGAGTTGCACACTTTTCATGGTATTGGCGTGACGATTGATATGGCAGTCCATGACGCTGCCCATTCTGCTGTCGCACGTCTTCGTGGCGAGCATAGTCGCTTGGATGACTCCGAGTTCCGATACATCCCGTATGCCCCTGCTGGAGATGATACCGGATACTACACAGCTGTCTATGCCCCTTACGAGCGACGTCGATATGACCCGCAGATTTTGATTCAGTGCACTCAGGCTCTGGATCGCACTGCCCGGGCTCTTGCCGTCGAGTTGTTTGCCACTTGAGCACGTCTCTACGATGCTATGACACAGTTGCTACCAGCTGTTCGTGCAGGGATACATCCAGAGTACATCCTTTACCCGCGCAGGACTCAGATGCCGGCAGGTATCGATTGGCCTGCTGTTGGAGGTCACACACCAGCACGTGGACCTCTCCTTCCAGTTCGAGATCGGGTTCTGCATCAGAGTGCTCATGGAGAGAAGGACCTCCCTGCCATGGACACTCTTCGTCCGCACCTGCAGTTACCTGGCTTTAGTGGTTTTCCCCGACGTTGATGTAGCCTTTGCTATGTCTCGTTGTGTATTCCTCACCGCGTGCCTGCGCGCCGCCTAGTATGTCTAGCTATTTAATTTCTGAACTTATGCTGTCCGCGTGTAATCGACTTTGTGTATGGATCTGTATGTCTTAATTGACTACTGTTATGTATCTATTGCACTACTTATTTATTGTCGTGTTACATTATGTTTGTCTCTAAGACACTTGCAGTTGTTTTTACTAAACTACCCCCTGCTAAATCTTTAGCAGGATGGTTAGACCAGGTGGTCGTGGTCGTGCTCCCGAGCAGCCACCACCGCCAGACTATATGGCAGCTATGATGCAGCGATTTGAGCTGAACCGCCAGTTCATGGTTAGAATTATGGCTCAGTTTCCGCACCAGAACCAGAATGCTCAGGATCAGCCACCTACCCCAATAACTCTGCAGGAGTTTGTGCGTCTCAACCCGACCATTTTCCGCAACTCTGAACAGCCACTGGATGCTGATGACTGGCTGCGCGACATCACCTATGAGATGGAGTCTGCCAATGTCGCTCCCGCCAACCTTGTCACCTTCGCGTCCTACTTCTTGAAGGGTGCCGCTGCTCAATGGTGGCACACCCACAGGAGTTCACTACCTGCTGGGACAGTCATTACTTGGATCGAGTTCCAGACTGCTTTCCGTGCCCGTTACATTCCTCAGGGAATCATGGACCGGAAGAAAAGAGAGTTTCGCAACCTCACTCAGGGCAGTAAGACTGTCGAAGCTTATCAGCGGGAGTTCCTTAACCTGTCCCACTATGTTGAAGATGACGTTGCCACAGATGCTCGTAGACAGGAGAAATTCCGCGATGGACTCCACCCAGACCTCAAGCTTGCACTTGCTGTTCATGACTTCGTCGACTTCGCCACTCTGGTGAACAAGACTATCCAGGTTGAGACCGCTCAGATGGAACATAGGGAATCACTCAAGCGCAATCGTGACATTGGCTCATCTTCGAGCTCAAGACAACGGTGTAAAATCTGGATTCCCGACAGCATGTATCGTCCAACTGCCCCTGCGCTTAGGCCTTCCTATGCTGCACCCCGTCTGCCTCCTCCACCACCGAGGCAGCCAAGAGTTCAAGCTGCTCCACCACGTGCTACTCCTCTTCGTCCTGAAGATGGTCTGTGTTTCAAGTGCCGCCGCCCAGGTCACCTTGCCAAGGACTGCCGCCAGAATCAGAATCAGTTGGCACTTCCTCATGCTGGCCGTGGCAATGGCCGTAGCAACAACCAGACCCACAACTATAATACTGGGTCTTCTGCTTATGGACGTGGACAGGCTTACCACGTTGAAATTGAAGAAGTTCAGGATCAACCTGACACTGTGATGGGTACCCTTCTCGTTAACTCAGTACCCGCTTCTGTTTTATTTGATTCAGGAGCATCGCATTCATTCATGAATGAAGCATTTGCATTAGCACATGACATTGCATTTCAAAAGATGAATCTACCAATAGTTGTCCGCACTCCTGGAGGCCTGTGTCAAACCACCATGATGGCACACAATGTCACTGTTGAAATCGAAGGATTAAACTTCCTTGTTTCACCCATCATTTTGAAAACTTCCACCATAGACCTCATTCTGGGAATGGATTGGTTGAAAGCTCACATTGCTTCGATCAATTGCGCCACCAAAGTCGTCCAAGTCCTTCACCCCTCCGACGAGATAGTGAACTACACCGCCCGAATTACTCGGAATGCCGAAGCCCAGATTTATGCTCTGAATGCTTTGAACGCTTCACCTCTTGAGGGAATTGAGAATGTTCCAGTCGTTCGCGATTTTCCATACGTCTTTCCAGAAGAACTTCCAGGAATACCCCCTGTTAGAGCCGTTGAATTTGTCATCGACTTGAAACCGAGCACCACTCCTATTGCTAAACGTCCCTATAAGATGCCGCCACATGAACTCCTTGAACTTAAGGAGGAAATCGACAAGTCACTTAAAAAGGGTTTCATCCGCCCCAGTTCTTCTGCTTGGGGAGCACCTTCTCTCTTTGTTAAGAAGAAGGATGGAACTAACCGATTGGTCCAGGACTATCGGCCTATTAACCAAGCAACAATCCAGAACAAATATCCACTTCCCCGGATCAACGATCTTTATGATCAACTTGCTGGATCCTCTGTGTTCTCTAAACTCGACTTAAGGTTGGGTTACCATCAGATCTGAGTTCGTAAAGAGGACATTTCAAAGACCGCTTTCGTTACCCTTTATGGATCATACGAGTATACCGTCATGTCCTTCAGATTAACTAATGCTCGAGCAACCTTCTCTCGATTGATGAACTATATCTTCATGGACTACCTCGACAAGTTTGTCGTGGTTTATTTGGATGATATCCTTATATTTTCCAAGAATGAAGAAGAACACGCCGAACATCTTCGGCTTGTATTGGAGAAACTTCTAGAACATCAACTGTATGCCAAGTTTTCCAAGTGTGAATTCTGGTTATCTGAGGTGACTTATCTTGGTCATGTGATTTCCAAAGATGGCATTGCTGTTAACCCAGAACGAGTTCAGGCTATTCTTGACTGGACTCCCCCGAAGAATGTCAAGCAAGTCAGAAGTTTTCTCGGTCTTGCTAGCTATTGCCGCCATTTCGTCGAGAACTTCTCCAAAATTGCTAAGCCACTGACGGATTTGCTTCACAAAGGCAAGAAGTTTGAGTGGACAGAAAAGTGCCAAGAAAGTTTTCAGACAGTTAAGGACAAGTTGACATCTGCCCTAGTGCTAGCTCCCCCTGATTCCCGCAAGGACTTTGTGATATGCATGCCGTCAAGGATTAGGCTGTGTCCTAATGCAAGAGCGCAAGGTGATTGCTTATGGCTCTCGTCAGTTGCGTCCTCACGAAGATAAGTATCCAACACATGATCTCGAGTTAGCATCAGTTATTTATGCTCTGAAGCTGTGGCGACATTACCTTCTCGGTAATCGTTGCGAGATATACACGGACCACCAAAGTCTGAAGTATCTGTATACTCAACAAGATTTGAATCTCCGTCAACAAAGGTGGCTGGAGACAATAGCTGACTATGACATGGATATTTCCTATACCCCTGGCAAGGCTAATGTAATGGCTGATGCTTTGAGCCGCAAGTGTTATTGCAACAACCTCATGGTTCAGCAAGCACAACCTCTTCTCTATGAAGAACTTCGCAAGTTGAACCTTCACATCGTCCCACAGGGTCATCTCAATACCCTGGTTGTTGAACCTGACATCGAGGACCTCATCAAGCATATATAGAAAGCTGACTCTGAGGTCGATAAGGTTAAGCGCGATATCAAAAGAGGAAGGCCCTCATTCTTCACTATTGATGCTGATGGCACCTTGTTCTTCAAAAATCGCTTAGTGGTTCCTAGAAAGGACAACCTGGATCTGACCCCGCGCGTCATGAAAGAAGCTCATGATACACCTCTTTCAATTCACCCTGGTAGTACCAAGATGTACCAAGACATTCGATAGAGATATTGGTGGCCTGATATGAAGCGAGACATTGCTCGTTATGTTGCTGAGTGTGACGTTTGCCGTCGCATCAGAGCAGAACATCAAAGGCCTGCTGGAACTCTGCAACCCCTTGATATTCCTGAATGGAAATGGGACAAAGTCGAAATGGATTTCATTACTCGTTTTCCCAGATCGCAGAAGGGTCATGATGCTATTTTTGTCGTCATTGACTGATTCTCAAAGGTTGCTCACTTTCTGCCAGTCAAGGAGACAATCACTGCTAGTCAGTTAGCAGACTTATATGTTTCCAGAATTGTGTCACTTCACGGTATTCCGCTGGAGATCAGCGCAAACCGTGGCAGCCTCTTTACCTCAAGATTTTGGAACAGTTTCCAAGAAGCTATGGGAACTCATCTGTCCTTCAGCACCGCTTTTCACCCCCAGTCCCAGGGACAAGTTGAATGAGTCAATCAAGTGCTTGAAGATATGCTTCGAGCTTGTGTCATCTCATTCGGTAAGAAATGGGAGGAATCTCTCCCATATGCTGAATTCTTATACAATAATAGCTATCAAGCTAGTTTGAAGATGGCACCATTTGAAGTTCTCTATGGACGTAAGTGTCGAACCCCTCTGAATTGGTCAGAAACTGGGGAACGGTCACTCGTTGGTCCGGACATTATTCAACAAGCTGAAGAACAAGTCCGCATTGTCCGTGATCATTTGAAAGCTGCTCAGTCTCGTCAGAAGAGCAACTATGCTCGAAAACACTAGGTAATGGTCTATCAACCTGGCGAGCAAGCTTACCTTCGTGTCACTCCGATGAAAGGCACTCACCGTTTTGGGATCAAGGGCAAGTTAGCTCCTCGCTACATTGGCCCGTTCCGTATCCTCGCAAGACGAGGAGAAGTGGCATATCAATTGGAATTGCCACCGAATCTTTCCCAGGTTCACGATGTCTTTCATGTGTCACAACTCCGACGCTGCTTCAAGGATCCTATCCGAGCAGTGGATCATGAAGTACTTGAGCTGCAAGAGGATCTTTCTTATCAAGAGTATCCGATCCGCATTCTTGATCAAGCTGAACGTCGAACTCGTCAGAAGGCAATCAGCTTCCTTAAAGTTCAGTGGTCAAATCATTCTGAAGATGAAGCCACTTGGGAACGCGAAGATCTTCTTCGTGAAGAATACCCCACTCTCTTTTAGCCTACCTCTTAATTCTCGGGACGAGAATTTCTTTTAGAGGAGGAGAATTGTAACACCCCCATGTAATTGAGCTACAGTAATCACCTTTTGATAATGCCAAGTCACCATGCTTAATAGTGCTTGATCATCATTTGCATCATATCTCATTACAAATTCCAATTCAAATTGAAATTCAAATTTAAAGTGAAAATAAAAGTTGTTCCAAATTGGAAACTAAAATGTTCATTTAATAGCAAATAATCCATAACTAGTTATGTTAAGAAAAACAACATCACCTAAAATCCCTAGATGAGTATAACATCCTAAAACAGTAGCTAAACAGCAGCATTTAACCCCTTTGTATTTAATAAAAATTCAAGTGAATTCAAATATTACCCCAAGCAACTTCTGGCGGTGATAAATATTGCCTAGTGTTTATTGAGCCAAGTCACATATTTTATAAAAGTTAATTTGTGGTCAAACATTTTGTAGAACAGAAAGAAATAAAGAAACAGAAAAAGAAAAACAGAAAAACTAAAACCTACTGCTACAGTGGGCTCAAGTCGCACAGTGTAAAACGGTCTAGCCCACCTCGGCCTTCTCCTTCCTCCTGCCAGGCAGAAGCCATGGCGCTCGAACGCGCGCGCGCCGTCCACTCGCCGCCCTGCCTCGCTGTCGGCCATCCGCTGGTGCCCCGCGTGGATAAGACCTCCCCGCACCCCCTGGCGAACCCTAGCCCGCCATCTCTCCCTCTCTCCCTCGTTCCCCACCTCACCCGAGCGCCGTTGTCGTCGGGTGCCGTTCGATCCCGCGGCCACCGTCGCCGCCTCACCTCGCCTCGCTGACCTGTCCTCCGTGCTCGCCGTCCTCGCCTACGCCGTCTCCGCCAACAAACCGAGGCCGGGAGCCACCGCAGCGTCCTCCCTGAGCTCTCCTTCCTCCTACGGCCGCCGTCGAATCGTCGTCGTCTCCGTCGCCGTCGAGCCGTCCCCGCACCCGCTAAGCACACCTGCAGGCTCACGGTGAGCCCGCACGTTTTTCCCCTCTCTCTCCCGAGCGTTTCCGTTGCCGTCTCCGCCGATTCCGTCGCCGCCCGAACCCAGCGCCGCCGCCTTGCTCATCGCCGTAGCCACGCTGCCCGTCGAGCTCAAATGAGCACGAATTCGTGCTCAGCACGTCCGTGCGGTTCCAACGTGACCCGCCGCTCGTCCTGCCGTGCCGTGCATCGCCGGATCCGTCAACGGCCGAACTCCGGCACCGCCCGCGAGCTCGCCGTCGTCGACTCCGGTTGATTCCGGTGACGAAACCGCCACCATCCGACGCGCCACACTCCGCGCGTTCGAACGCACCCAGCCACGAGTCGAACGGCCGCCGAAGCGCGGCTTCCGGCGAGAGCCCGTGCGCTCCGCCGCGTTTCTGGTCGCCGGCGGCTCGTCGCCGGCCGCCGCCTCGCTGGCGCCCTCTGGGTCGCTGCCAGTGGGCCCAGGGGCCCCAGTTGACCGAGTTGACTTGGTCAACTCGGCTGACTAGGCAGCCACTGACACTGACACGCGGGTCCCACCCGCTTAATTAACCTAATTAGGTTTTAAATTAATCTAATTACTAAACAGACACTGACATATGGGCCCCACTAGCTAATTAGGTTAATTAGTTAATTTAACATCTGATTAATTAGCTGAGTCACTGACCAGTGGGACCCACTGGTCAGGTTTGACCTGGCTCAGCCGGGTTTGACTGCTGTCATCATTGTGACGTCATGCTGACGTCACCATTCACTGTTTCGGATAATTCTAATTAAATAATTTCAGAAATTCCAGAAAATGATTAAAACTTTGAAAAATCATATAAAATAAACCGTAACTCGGATGAAAATAATTTATATATGAAAAATGATCAGAAAAATATGAAGAATCCGAATATCCTACCCACATACCTACCACACCCCTCTAACATACTGAACATGGAACTTTTTACCTGATTCCGATAAATGAATAGTGCATAACCTTAATAAAATAAATCCAAATAAATTCCTAAATTATCTAAAGCAGTTAGATAGGCATTATATCACCTCTGCATATCATTTAGGCATGTCATGCATCGCTGTTGCATTATTGCCGTGAATTTATTGTTTCTTCCCCCTCCTTCTCTCCCGATAGACGCCGAGACCGCCGCCGACGCAGCTGTGTACGACTACGCTCCAGACGAGCAGCCTTCAGACGACCAGCCCCTCTTAGCAGAGCTTCCAGGCAAGCAAAACCCACTTGACCATAAGATATCGCCCATTCCTTCTCCCTTATGCTTGCATTAGAATTGCTTCTGTTGTTATTCCGATAGCTCCTATTCTGATGCATAGCCTGATTTTGTCGCCTGCTGTTTATACCTACCTGTTGTCCCATGATGCTTAGTTAGCTATGCTATGTTCCACCTGTGGCCCTTCACCCTTGTCCGTTTGCCATGCTTGATATCAGACCGTGATCACTTTGGGCGATGATCACGGAAAAGTTTACTTATTTCAATACTTCGAACTATTAAAGTCGGGCTGGCCCCAAGGGTGCCCGTGAGAGAATAACATTAAAGACGGGTTGGCTTCAAGAGCACCCGCGCGTCATGTATTACCAAGTCGGAGCAACAGGGATCCTGTTCGTCTCTACGAGTTACTAAATACGCCTAACGGATTTGGGTATTTGATCTGAGTGGGTCGTTGGCCCTATACGCACTACCACCACATGGGATAATGGTTATGGGACCCTCTATGTCGTAGTATCAGCCGAAAGCTCTTCAGACGTCGCAGCTCAGAGATGTGGGCTGATCGTTGGGGTGGGCTGGTTACGTCACTGGTGTATTCAGTGTCGCGCCTGGGGCCCGACCAGCCACGTAATGTGCAGGAGTGCAGAGGGCGATGGCCCAAGACCCCTTTGCGCTTAGGATTTAGACCAGCGTGTTGACCTCTCTGCTGAGCCTTGGTAGGACTGCGTCGTGTTGATCACCCGAGGCCGGGCATTACCCAACAAGTGTGTCCGGCCAGATGTGATTGAGCGTGTTGGGTAACAGTAGTGCACCCCTGCAGGGAAGTTATCTATTCGAATAGCCGTGTCCACGGTAACAGGACGCTCAGAGTTGTATCCTGATCTGCTACAACTACAAATGGATACTGTTACAATATTAAACTGTTACTACTACTCTCGGGATCATTTTCTCACAGGGTAGTCGAGGAAGTATCCCAGGGCAATACTATAATATGATTGGTATATATTATCTTGTTCTATTCTCTTCTGATGCTGCAAGAAATGCTTCAAGATGCTAGTCTTCGATAGGCTAGGCCTCTCCCCCTCTGTTCTGGCATTTCTGCAGTTTAGTCCAAAGATATATCCCCATTCCTTTGATACCGATGCATAATTAGTATAGTTCTGATGTCAGTCTTGCGAGTACTTTGGATGAGTACTCACGGTTGCTTTGCTATCTCTTTTTCCCCATACCCGGTTGCTGCGATCAGACGATGGAGTCCCGGAGCCAGACGCCACCACAGGAGACTACTACCAGGAGAGCCCCGGAGGCACGTACTACTGGGTTGAGCCAGCCAACCAGGAGTAGTTCGGAGGCCCTAGGCAGGAGGCCTTCGCCTTTTCGATCAGTGTCGTTGTTTGTGCTAGCCTTCTTAAGGCAAACTTGACTAACTATGTCTGTACCGAGATATTATTTGAGTGTATGACTTATGTATTCGGGTCCTCGTGACCCCTGGTTTGTAATATGAAGATTTATGTTTAATTTGAGTTTAGAGTTGTGTTGTGATATCTTCCCGTGAGTCTCTGATCTCGAGCGTGCACGTTTGCGTGTATGATTAGTGCACGGTCGAGCAGGGGCGTCACAGTGGTAGTACCATAGGTCAGGTTGGTAATACCGCAAAAAGTGGTAGTACCGTCCTAGACCCAGCGGTAGTACCGCCTGGGTAAACAGGAATGGCAGGAGGCTGGTAGTATCCCCTCTGCGGTAGTACCCCCTCTGCGGTAGTACCGTAGGTCTGGGTGGTAGTACCGCAATAAGTGGTAGTACCATCCTAGAACCAGCGGTAGTACCACTTGTAGAGTAGAAAACTGCCAAGATCAAAGATTGGAGTGGGGGCTTATGCAAATATAAGATGTTTGTAGAGAGATGGCTTGGGTTGGAGACACGAAACTCAGCAAATGGGAAGGAACACTCCAAGGCAAAAAGGAAGCAAAAGACAAGAGCATCCTTAGAGTGAACCAAAACACAAAAAGACCTAAGCGTCTAGATAAAACCAATCAAAACCAAATAGAACCAAAACTCCTTCAAAAGAAGGGTCAGTGGCCGAAACCACCTATGTTTGAGTTAATTGGTTTGGCACCGCGAAGATTTTAACCTTGGGTCCAAGACCAAAACTCATCTTTAACGCACAAGTACCATAAAAATGGCTAATGTGAAAGATTGATTCTATTTATGCATAATAAGGAGAGTGTGAGTTCATGAAGAGAACAACACCCCCTATGTCCATGCCTACATCTAGAACAAGATAAAATAATGAGTGCGATGGGATGTGCATTGCCTCAAGACACATTCCTCAAATCAATGATATTTAGCTCATGCCTTAACTCGCGAAATCTTGCTTCATCCAATAGCTTCATGCATATATCCGCAAATTGTTCTTGAGTCCCTACAAAGATAAGATCAATATCCCCATGCTTGATGTGATCCCGGATGAAGTGATGATGAATCTCAATGTGCTTCGTCTTGCTATGTTGCATGGGGTTGTAGGAGATCTTGATGACACTTTCATTGTCACATAGAAGAGGCACTTTGTCACAAGTGACACCGTAATCCTTTAAAGTTTGCCTCATCCATAGCAATTGTGCACAACAACTTGCAGTGGCAATGTACTCGGCCTCGATGGTGGAGAAAGATACACAATTTTGCTTCTTCGAAGACCAACTCACCAAAGAGCGACCAAGGAATTGGCACCCTCCGGAAGTGGACTTCCTATTCACACGGTCTTCCGCCCAATCCGAGTCTGAATAACCCATGAGATCAAAGCTTGCTCCTTGGGGTACCATAAGTTAAAGTTTGGGGTATGAGCCAAATATCGAAAGATTCAATTGACCGCCACAAAGTGGCTTTCCTTAGGTGCGACTTGAAACTGTGCACACATTCCCACACTCAACATGATATCCGGTCTAGATGCACAAAGGTAAAGCAAGGATCCAATCATGGAGCGATATACCTTTTGATCCACCGCTTTACCATTGGGATCAATGTCAAGTTAGCACTTGGTTGGCATTGGAGTCTTGGCCGGCTTGATATCATCCAACTTGAATCTCTTGAGCATGTCTTGGGTATATTTGGCTTGGTTGATGAATTTTCCTTCTCTTCTTTGCTTGACTTCAAACCCGAGAAAGAACTTCAACTCTCCCATCATAGACATCTCAAACTTTTCGGTCATGAGTGCGGTAAACTCATCATTGAAAGCTTTGTTAGGAGAGACAAAAATAATATCATCAAAATATAGGTGGCATATGAACAAATCCACTTTAACCCTCTTAGTAAAAAGAGTGGGATCGATTTTCCCAATTTCAAACCCACGATCTTGCAACAACTCGGTGAGGTGCTCATACCACGCACGTGGGGCTTGATTAAGGCCATAGAGTGCCTTATCGAGTTTATATACATGATTGGGAACTTGGTATTGGAAATATGCCCTAGAGGCAATAATATTGTATTATTATATTTCTATTTTCATAATTAAGAGTTTATATTTCATTCTATAACTGCTATGATCCTGGAATATGTGATTCAGTGGAAAACTCATATGCACGTGTGGAATGATAAACGGTAAAGTATAGATTCCTAGTCTAGCCTCTAAGACTGGCTCAAGTGTTGTTGATGATCATGTTTTTCGGATCTTAGGATATCGTTAAGTGTAACGATAGTCCTAAAACAACATTTGAGAGTATGATGTTAGAAGAACGGTCATATTGAATCGACCCAAACTTGTTTGTTATGCATTGAGATAATATCATCTGAAATCAGTTGTTATAACACAAAGTGTTAGCATGTGGTTTTAGTTCCTCAGCCCATGAGAGTATCATAATCACTTCCTACCATACGGTGGACTTTGGGGTTGCTCAAACGTCATCTGTAACTAGGTGATCATAACGACAACTTACAGGTTCATCGAAAAGTTTGACAAGGGACTAGATAGCTCGAGAGTGGGATTCGCTCCTCCGATGATGGAGAGATATTCTTAGGGCCCTCTCGGTGTCACGGCATCCATCATCGTCTAGCAAGACATAGGTGACTATGTCACGGGGATGCTAGAACATTTCAACAAGAAAGAAGAACAAGACCCGTAACGCGAAGAACGGTATAGTGAGCATGTGCATGACTCAGGAGGATACTGATCGTCTCGGGTTTTGTAAAGTATCAAGAAGCAAAGGGAACATCACATGATAACCAAAGGTTCACTCGAATATCATTCGTGTGATCATAGGGATCGATATGGACGTCCACGGTTCCGCTATCGGTCATTGAACGAAGGGGTTTCATTCATGTCTATGGTTTACCGAACCTATGGGGTCACAAGCTTAAGGTAATCATGATATACTGAGTGGTAGTAGGATGAGAGTATCGAGTATTTATTTGTGGAATTGTTTCATTAATATTTGGAATAGTTTCGAGAGGAACCGGAAGCGTTTCGGGGTCATCGGAAGGGTTTCGGAGATTATCGGGCAATACCGGGTATTCCTGATAAATAATATATTGGTGGAAAATGTTTCCGAAGGTGTTAAATTAATAATAAAATGCTCTAGTAATTGTTAGAGGGCTTTTATATTTAATTTAATATCAACGGGCCTTAAAAGGCCAAGTGGTGGAAGGAGTATTGGGCCACCATGGCCCAATAGGAAGTGGCGCCCCCTTTCCTTCTTGGGGGGGGGGGGAGTGAATTGGACTCCTCCCCCTTGGCCGGCGCCCCAAGGAGGGACTTTACCTCCTTGGTGGCAGCCCCTCCTCTCCCCTCAAGCCTATATATACTAGAGGATTTTGTCCATTGAGACACACAAGTTTTGGAGACTCCTGTAGTTCATCTAGTTCTAGTTCTAGTTGGTCCTAGTTGATTAATTAGAGCTAGAGCTAGTTCCTATAATCCTCATAATTAGAAGCCCAGTGTGGTTCTAATCTCCTCCCTCTAATTCTTTGGCGTTGATTAGCTCTGGACGGCGAAGCGCTGCCGGATCATGAAGACCGTACGCTTGCAACCAAGTAGAGAGGCCATGCTTTCGGTCTTCCGTTCAAGGGATCGTTCGAGGACGGTTCGCGGGATCGTCATCAATAGTTCGAGGGACTCCAAGTATGATCTACATCGACTTGTCTACTTCCGCTGCACTCCAGAGTCGGTAACGATCGTTGATTCAAACCCTATATGCATCTTCATATTGTTCCTGGGTGCTCGTAGGGTGAATGTTTGTTTTTGTTTTCTACTACATTTCCCAACAGTGGCATCATGAGTGGTTCTATGACTAGATGCAGGTTTCGATCTAGATCACATGTGGATGTGAGGGTTTGATGTTCTTACTATGCTTCCCTCGAGTGTTGCTTCGGTTCAGTTCATTGACGGCATGATGTCGCTTTTCATAAGGTTCTAACAATCGATCGGCTCTTGCTGTCGATGATCTGCTAACAGTTCCTTAGGCTTCATCATAGTTAAGAATAGTGAACCATCGCGTACACAAGAGAGCGATGAAGATGAACACTCTTCTAGGGGGTCACGCGTATTTGACGAAGTTTAGTGTGGGGGACAAGATTTTTAATTAAGTCTCTTCTTTCACACACCCCGAAAGTTAATCTAGCAACAAGAATTATTGCCTTGATGGTGTGCGTAGGTAACTAGTGTTATCCGAAAACCCTAGAAGCCACATAATTAAAATTTTCCAAACCGATTAGAGGACATATAACTTGGTTTTGCAGGGTTGCATATGATGTGGTATAGCCTTCGTCATGATAATGAGTTTATGTATGAGATGGTTATATGTTGTAATGTTAAGTGGCATGCGTGTCATGGCATCATGGCTGGAACCATGGGATTGCCACCTTAATGTAATAGATGTAGAGATAGCCTATAGGTTACATGAAGGACCCAGAGCTTCACCAGGCGCAGGAGAACAAAATCGGTGCCACGGCGGTAGTTTTTCAGAATTGTCGCCACGGTAACGCTTCCGGAGAAAACTTCATGAAGACCTCGGAGGACCATGGAGATGTTCCCGGTGCCCAGGGCTATATCATGCTATTATGAATTGTCTGAGATATTTATCCCTTTGTTGTTTGAACCCTTTGATTGCGCAGTAGTCAATTATTAGGGTGATCTCTCACAGTAAATATCAAGTTAAAATGTGCTCTTCCGAGTGTTGCTACTGTCTATAACACGTAGCATTCCGGAGTGCGTCATGTCCACATGAGTACAAACGGGATGTGAGGTGTAAGACGAGTGGATGGTCAGACCATGTGAGCAGATAGCACTCGGTTATCTTGAAGTTCTGGCAGAATCGTTCTAAACTCGGAGCACGAAGCATCGAAAGATGAACAAGAGTCATATGGAGATATGATCGGCAAAAGATTGCCCACCGGTCAAAATTCTCATCATCAGTGATGTCCATATAAATGGCTGAGAATAAGATCAGGATTTTGAATCACTTACTATCAATTATGAGAGATATTGATTTAAGTGGGAGTGCACTTTAAATTAAAATTTGTTTAAACACTAGTGCAACATTAATTATGAAATTGTGCCTAAATATATTTGTGTTTATCATTGTGGATCAATGGCTCGCAATATGTTCAACTTAGCCCCTATGTTAGAGAAAGAAAAGTTGACTGCTAATGGTGGAAACTATGCGGATTGGTTCCGAAACCTGAGATTTGTTCTCAGAAGTGCAAAGAAGGAGTATGTGCTGGATCAGCCCCTAGGTGATCCTCCTGCAAAGGATACACCACAAGAAGTTGTAGATGCTTTCACTGCTCGTAGTGATGACTATGAAGCAGTCCAGTGCCTTATGTTGACTTGCATGGATCCTGAACTACAGAAACGCTTTGAGCGTTCTACTACTCAATTTATAATTGGGTCACTGGAAGTTCTGTACAAGAAGCAGGCAAGGACCGAACGTTTTGAAATAACCAAGGCCTTGATTGAATGCAAGATGGCAGAAGGTTCCTCAATGAGTGAGCATATAGTGAAGCTTGCAGGCTATGTTGATAAACTAGCTTCTCTGGAATTTGGAATTCCTCCAACACTCGGTACATATATTGTGCTTGCCTCACTCCCCCCATCTTATGATGGTTTTATCATGAATTACAACATGAATGGGATGGAGAAAAGTGCAAACGAGTTGTTTGCTATGCTCAAGACTGCGGAAGCTGGGATGCAGAAGAACAAACAAGTCTTGATGGTCAATAAGACCGCCAGTTTCAAGAAGAAGGGCAAGTCCAAGAAGAAGTCTACTGGTGCCGGTAAGACCGTCTCTGAGAAGAAGAACAAGGGCGGAGCCACTAAGGAGACTGAATGTTTCTACTGCAAGCAGAAGGGACACTGGAAACGCAACTGCAAGAAGTACTTGGCGGATAAGAAGAACAGTTCTTCTGGTAAAGGTATAAAAGTTATAGAAAGCTAATGTTATTCTACTTGTTGATTTACTGTATGTCATTCGTATTTGATGATGATCGGTTGCTCTTACTTGCAAACCGATGGAGGGACTACAGAAAGCTGGCAAGTTGAGAAGAATTGAAGACGTGATGCAAATCAGGAATGGTGATAGGATCGCTACTCAAAATCGTTGAAGTCATGCCTTTAGTTTATCTTCAAGATTTATATTATGATCGAATAATAGTTATTTCGTTCAGAGTTGTGTGTAAAAACATTATGTTTTGGGTTATGCGATGGATATTCTTATAAGTTTTAAACAATGGTTGTTCAAGTTGTTATAAGAATATATTTTGGATTTACCTATATTATTGGTGGTTTATTCATGAAATCTTGAAATATATAACATTAATTGCTAAATATCTTGAGAAGACTGATAAATACCACTTAAATGTGGCACTGCTTGGTTATATCGGAAAAATAATCTTCATATAGATGAAGCATTAAAATATTTTGATTTTGAATCAATTGACGAAATACATAGTGATGTATGGGCTCCGATGAACGAACCAGGGCGTGGTGAATTATTATCACTACTGGAATCTGGTAATTTGCCATCTGTCCCCTCTTTGCCGTCTGCCAGCTGACGGCAAAGAGCCTCTTTGCCGTCTGCTTTGGAAAAGCAAACGGCAAAGAACCAGCTGATGGCAAAGAGAGTCTTTGCCATCAGCTCGCTCTTTGCCGTCTGCCAGCTGACGGCAAAGAGGACAATGGCAGACGGCAAAGAGGCCCGTGGGCCCCAGGGGGGCTCGGTGCTGGCTAGGTCACCTCTTTGCTGTCTGCTGGCCCTTTGACGTCTGCTAGCAGACGGCAAAGAATGGCCAGGCAGACGGCAAAGGAGGGATGCGGGGCCCACCAAAGCACGACGTGGGCTAACCTAACGGCTGGCCTCTTTGCCATCTGCTAGCAGATGGCATATCCATCTTTGCCGTCTGCTAGCAGACGACAAAGGAGCGATGTGCCTTAACGGCTAGCCCGCGCACGCCCGGCCCCCACTACCCCACTCTCCTCCCCCGCACCCCTCTCTCGCTCGCTCCCTCCGCCGCCGCGCCCGTCGCCGCCGTCGGCCCGCCACTCCGCCGCCCCTGCCCCCGCGCCCCACCGCCCCTGCCCCCTGGCCCCGCGCTCCGCCGCCCCTGCCCCCTGGCCCCGCGCTCCGCCGCCCCTGCCCGCGCGGTCCGCCGCCCCCTGCCCGGCGGCCTCCTCTCCTCGCCGCCGGCAGCCCCCGGCCGCCCCGGAGCTTCACCCCCGCCCCTCGCCGCCGGCCGCCCCCGCCGCCCCCTGGTGAGTGCCCCACCCCCGTATTTTTTTTTGTTTTTTTCTGTTAAATTAGTTAGTTAATTTATTAGGTAGAAAAAACTTAGATAGAAAAGAAGAAAAGAAAAAACTTAGAAGAAAAAGAAGAAAAGAAAAAAGCTAGAAGAAAAAACTTAGAAGAAAACACCTAGAAGAAAAAAAAGAAGAAAAGAAGAAGGAAAAAAATGGAAAAACGAAAAAGGAAAAGAAGAAAAAATAAGAAGAAGAAGAAGAAGAAGAAGAAGAAGAGGAGGAGGAGAAGAAAAAAGAAGAAGAAGAAGAAGAAGAAAGAGGAGAGGAGGAGAAGAAAAAGAGGAAAAAGGAAAGGAAGAAGAAGAAGAAGAAGAAGAAGAAGAAGAAGAAGAGGAGGAGGAGAAGAAAAAAGAAGAAGAAGAAGAAGAAGAAGAAGAAGAAGAAGAAGAAGAAGAAGAAAAGGAAGAAAAGGAAGAAGAGGAAGAAGAAGAAAAGGAAAAAGAGGAAAAAAAAAGAAGAAGAGGAGGAAGAAGAAAACGACACCCCGACCCCGACACGACACCCCGACACCCCGACCTCGACACGACACCCCGACACCCCGACCCTGACATGACACCCTGACCCCGACACGACACCCCGACAGCCCGAGACCCCGACACCTCGACACCATGACACCCAGACACGACACCCCGACACCCCGACCCCGACACGACACCCCGACACCCCGACCTCGACCCGACACCCCGACACCCCAACACCACGACACCCCGACACCACGACACCCCCGACCCCCGACACCTCTTCGGCCTCCTGTTGACCGAAAAGGTGCTCTTCGGCCTTCCAGAGGCCGACGGGGTCATATATTTGTGAATTATGAGTTAGGTCATATATTTTCTGATTTTGTTATGAAAAACATCAAATATATTTGTGTTGATCGGGTGGATTTAAATGTGCAGTTGTTTCGTCGCTGCGAGGGTCTGGTGTTCGATGACCTCCCCGTGCGTTCGATGAGCTCCGCCCCTGCGTTCGTGGGTGAGCACAAATGACATCTCCTCCTCCTCCCTTCATTTGCTCTGTTCTGGTCTTCGTGCCGATGAAACTTGCTAGCTATAGGTGTCTTCAATCATCAGTATGTGTGACCACTATGCGTCTCCCGTTCGAAAGGGTTACATCTATAAATATGCATGCATTTGCATATTTATAACCGTGATTCTTTCGAATTGTCCAACGTTATCCATGGACAGCCCGAGTATGTGTAGATTGGGTTCGTTTTCCCATATGCTCTGCTCCGGATCCGATGCAGAATTTCGTCAGTGCATCCCTGTTGTTCTCCGGGTACACATCCTCTCTGCTTATTGCCGAGACGTGTATCAGGAGAACAACGGGGAGGTGCTGCCGAAATTTTGCGTCGGATCCGGAGCAGAGCATGGGAAAACGAACCCAATCTACACATACTCGGGTGGGATTAGGACCTATCTTTACCTATTAGCGTCTAGGTTGCATGGACGTAATAAAACTGACAAACTCCATTAACTGATGAATATGGTTTGCTGAATTATGTATATATTTCTTGTGTGTCCAGTAGCTAGGCAAGATGAGTGATTGTGCGTGGATGTACACCGGTCACACTAGTCAGAAAGACAGGACCGATCAATGGTTAACAAAAACCAAGGGGTTTGTGAGAGCCGCATTTGCAAATGGCCAGAGAAAAACCTGGTGCCCCTGTGTCCGGTGCGACAACTATCATAAGAGGACAGAGCTTGAAATGAGTAAACACCTGCAGAAGTGGGGTTTTACGCCTGCTTATACGGTCTGGACATTTCATGGTGAGTCTGCCCAACGTGCCAGAGCTGAGGTGGGTCGTCGTCGCACCGACGAGCATGGTACCGGGATCGAAGACATGGTGGAAGACTTTGATGATGCTCGGGATTCGGATGATGAGATGGAGGAATCTAAAAAGGCCTTCAATGATATGTTGGAGTCTTCAAAACGTCCTCTCCACGAGCACACTGAGCTTTGTCAGCTGGATGCCATCGCACAAGTAATGGCTCTGAAGGCTCAATTCAACTTGGGCAGAGAATGCTACGACGCGATGATGACACTATTTGGACGCTTTCTACCCAAAGGCCATGTAATGCCTGCAAACCTGTACTAGTCGGACAAAATCCTCCGTGTACTTAAGATGCCCTATGAGAAGATAGATGCCTGTGAGAATGGATGTGCCTTATTTAGGCTTGAGTATGCGGACTTGAACTATTGTCCCATTTGCAAGTCTTCCAGGTATGTTGTGGTAGACAACGGTATGGGTGAGAAGAGTCAGACAAAAATCCCAGTTAATGTTCTTCGGTATATGCCAATCATACCAAGACTTCAACGTCTTTTCATGGTCGAAGAGATGGCCAGACAGATGACATGGCACAAATTGGGCAAAAGAACCGAACTAGATGCAGATGGGAATTAGATGTTGGTACACACATCGGACGCTTTTGCGTGGAAGCACTTCGATGCAATACATCATGATAAAGCGGCAGATCCAAGGCATCCTCAAGTCGCCATCAGCACGGATGGGTTCAATGTGTTTGGTATGATGGCAGCCCAATACAGTTGTTGGCCTGTATTTGTCATTCCACTCAATCTCCCCCCCGGACAGATTATGCAAAGAAAGAACATTTTCCTGACGTTGATAATTCCGGGGCCCAACTATCCGGGGAAGAGTACGAATGTGTACATGAAGCCGCTTAAGGATGAATTGCAAGAAGCTTGGGATAATGGGATCAAGACATACGACGCCGCTACAAAAAAAAACTTCCTAATGCATGTGTGGTACAAGTACTCGATGCATGACTTGACGACGTATGCGCTATTCGTTGGCTGGTGTGTGCATGGAAGGTTCCCGTGCCCCACATGCAAGGCAGCTCTTGAGTTTCGTTGGCTGGATGCGGGTCGCAAGTATTCTTGCTTCGACTTGCATAGACAGTTCCTGGATCCTCGCCATAAGTTCAGAAAAGACAAGAAGAAATTCATCAAAGGTAGAGTTGTCAAAAACTCTGCACCACCTGCGTTGACATGCCAACAGACCCTGGATCAGTTAAACGCTGTCGAGCCGGATCCAGAGCGTCCAGGGTATTTCAAGGGGTATAATTCAGAACACGCCTGGACTCACAAGATTAATATTAGTTCATGTCAGGTATTCAATTATTATTATGTACATATATATTATTAATTAGTTCATGTTAGGTATTCCATTTTTATTATGTTCATGATGATGATACACTTAAATTATATACATATTATTATTCATGTCAGGAATTCAATTTTTTTATGTTGTACTAATTTTGTTTACTCTTTGTCATTGCAGGTGTTGACAGATGGTGGGCGCGGGTCCAGAGCGCTCCGAGGCTCCTTCCTCGGCGCGTGGTGGGAGGGGTGCTTCCATTCCACCCCAGCACCTCCGGAGAGTGCTGGATCTCAGTATGCAGACATCACCGGCGGGCGCTTCTTCTTCGGCCGGGAGAGGTCGGGGGAAGAAGAGGGGTACTAGAGGTGGCCGTGGCGGCGGGAGAGGTAGGAAGGCTGCTACGCCTTCCTCGCTGCCACCCCCAGCTGATTCACCCGACCACAGGACTGCTGGGTCTGAGGTGGACCCGTCTCGGACTTCCGTCCACGAGCCTCGGGCCGACGAGCCTCGGGTCGCCGAGCCTTCGCCCCACGAGACTCCGGTCCACGAGCCTCGGGCCGCCGAGCCTTCGCCCCACGAGACTCCGGTCCCAGAGGCTTCGTCCCACGAGACTCCGGAGCAGAGCACGGATCAGGCTACGTCACAGTCGACCCGATGGGGGGACTGGCCGCCGGAGGCGAGTGGCCATGCTGATGGTGGCGAGGATCGCTTTTCGGATGATAGCTATAGCGAGGGCGAGCTGGTTGAGGGGGGCAACGTCTACCAGCGTGGTGGTACAAAGCTCCCGCCCGTGCCGGCGACCCGCGAGCAGAGGTGGTTGATTGCGCCTAATGGGGAGAAGTAAGTGCATTTACTCTTTTTTAACCTTTTGCCTTCACGTTTCTTCAAAATCTAATGCGTTGGCCTTGTCATACTGCAGGGGTTGGATACACGGCCCTGGTATCCGCAAGCCCAACTTCGTCCTTGGTGTGCTTTGCCGGCAGAACTTTCCGGGGTGGGTCACGTTGCCCGGTGAGGGTCAGGTTTGACAGCTCGGACTGAGCTGGGAGCTGTACTTGGCTGCCCCGGCCCCGCCGCAGGAGAGGATCGACGGTGTCTTGTGCCGCACGAGGGCCGAGATGGTGATCCAGACGTTTTGGGTAATTTCTCCTTTACAGAATTAAAAATCAACAGTACCGAGTTATTGTACTAATCAGTGTTGTCTTGTTTGATTGCAGACCTTCTACATGTGTCTTGAGGGAAAGGAGGAGGCCGCAGCTATGGTTATCGAAGCCGAGTGCAGGCGCCTACTTCAGAACTTACGGCACGAGGCTCGGGTGCAGGCTGTTCGAGACTACTACGCCTCGGCTGGTATTAAGAGGTCGAAGACGAAGTGCCGCGGCAAGTTTCTGAGTAAGGAGAAGTACATGAAGGTAAATACCTATTCTTAAGGCCTTGTACTTAGTTTCCTTGATTTGATTCGTAGGCGTAGCGCTGAAATTTCTCTTGACTAACTTAGGTGCCCCCGAGATGGTGTGCGGATAGGATGGACTGTTGGGAGGCGTTGGTGGATGAGTGGTGCTCTCCCCAATGGCTAGCCGTCCACAACAATGCCAAGGAGCGGCGTGCCAAAATGGTTGGTGTGCCACACCATCAAGGGAGCGCCAACCTATATGAGTTCGGGAATAACTGGGTATGTGGTTTGCTTCATGATTCATGCAATTTCATTCTTCATGCTAGCTTGAGCCCTTAACTAATACTTTGTTCCTCTCTTTTAGGCGCGACACAACAAGACGGAGGTGCCAGAGGTGTTCGACCTCTATGGCATGGTCCATACTGCAAAGTACAAGAAGGCCAAGGCATTCTCTGAGTCTGACCTTGATCATCCAGAGAGCTTCACCAACATCTCCTCCCACAACAAGCTCGTGAGGTACAGAGACGAGGGGAAGGCGAGGAAAGGGGAGGACTTTAACCCGAGCCGGCAACCTCTTGATCCAGAGCTGGTGATGATATCTGGTGGCGGGAGGCCCCATGGCACGATAGCCATTGGGGATGGACTGATACGTTGTCCTAGCACTCTCCCGGAGATCAAGAAGCGCCAGACGAGCTCCGATCCTGAGATAAGGCCTCGTCCACGGCCAATGGAGCTCCAAATCGAGGTTAGTTATACGGACTCAGATACCTTTCCTCCATTACATTGTGTGTGCGGCCGTCGATGATTACAATGCTAACGAGGAGTGGTGTTGCAGGCTGCTCTTGATAAAGAGAGAGCGAAGACCCAGGAGCTTCTGGTAGAGGCAAAGAGGCAGGCGGCGGAGAGGGAGAGGGAGTTGGAGGAGAGGACTGCTACGCTGTTGGAGGAGGAGAGGAACCGGAACGACGCGGCTAACCGGGCCTTATACGAGCTCTTCGTGGTAAGTTTCTTCTGCATATTAGCCAAATCATGCACGTAATGTTCGTTTCATTACTAACTAATATGACTGACTTGTGAAAACCAAATGTGCAGACCATGTGCCAGAGCAACGGTCAGACCCCTCCGCCGATGCCAGTCATTGCTCCGGCGGGCATGGTGAGTTTCATTTGAATGGTCATTAGTTACTAGTCTTCACATTTGAGTTGCATCATGCTAACGAGACATTGCAAATGATCTTTGATGCAGCGTAACTCCCGACAAGCATCGACCGATCCTTCTGCGTCTGCCACTGGCATGACCGGTCCTTCACCTCCGTGATGACGGTACGTTTTCCCTAGTGTTTTGCTTAACAAATGCATACTTAGCTTAAGAAATGACCTATTTAGCTCCAAAATGTCATATAGTTAGCTTATTTTCCTCGAAAATGACATAATAACCTTACTTAGCTCCAAAATGACCTATTTTACCTAGGCTAGCTCAATAATGACCTATACTTAGCTTAATTAGTTCATTTATGACATAATTAGCTTACTTAGGTAAAAAATGGCATAATAACCTTGGTTTAGCTCCAAAATGTCATATACTTAGCTTATTTTCCTCGAAAATGACATAATAACCTTACTTAGCTCCAAAATGACCTATTTTACCTAGGATAGCTCTAAAATGACCTACACTTAGCATTTTTTCCTCCAAAATGACTTAATATGCTTGGTTAGCTCAAAAATGGCATAACTACCTAGGCTAGCTAAAAAATGACCTATACTTAGCTTAGCTAGTTCATTTATGACATAATTAGCTTACTTAGGTCAAAAATGGCATAATAACCTTGGTTTAGCTCCAAAATGTCATATACTTAGCTTATTTTCCTCGAAAATGACATAATAACCTTACTTAGCTCCAAAATGACCTATTTTACCTAGGATAGCTCTAAAATGACCTATACTTAGCATTTTTTCCTCCAAAATGACTTAATATGCTTAGTTAGCTAAAAATGGCATAACTACCTAAGATAGCTCAATAATGACCTATACTTAGCTTAGCTAGTTCATTTATGACATAATTAGCTTACTTAGGTAAAAAATGGCATAATAACCTTGGTTTAGCTCCAAAATGACCTATTTACCTAGATTAGCTCTAAAATGACGTACACTTAGCATTTTCCCCTCCAAAATGACTTAATATGCTTAGTTAGCTCCAAAATGGCATAATTACCTAGGTTAGCTCAATAATGACCTATACTTCGCTTATTTAGTTCATTTATGACATACTTAGCATACTTAAGTCAAAAATGGCATAATAACCTTGGTTACCTCCAAAATGTCATATACTTAGCTTATTTTCCTCGAAAATGACATAATAACCTTACTTAGCTCCAAAATGACCTATTTACCTAGGTTAGCTCTAAAATGACACAAGTAAGCAATAAGAAGAAGAAAAAGAAGAGGAGAAAAAGAAAGAGAAGAAAAATTCTTCTTCTTCTTCTTCTTTTTCTTCTTCTTCTTCTTCTAGTCTTCTTCTTCTTCTTCTTCTTCTTCTTCTTCTTCTAGTCTTCTTCTTCTAACTTTCTTCTTTCCCATTTTGCAGATTTGCTTCAGATCACGGAAGCTTGCGTTGATGCAGTCTACTCTTCTCCTTGTCCTTCCTTTTTGTTTTGATTTTGTAGGATGAACAATGTGAAACTTGCTACCTATATATGTATGTATGGATGAAACCATTGTATATGGACTTTTTGCTTAATTGTTGGATATGTTGGCTATATATATGTTGGATATGGACTTTTGATTTGGTATATATATGTGTTGGATGATCATATCCATATGGCAGGGATATGTATGCTTGTTGAAAGTATTTTCAAATGAATATATATATATATATATCTGTGAAATTGATTGAATTTAAGAAAAAACAGAATTAACAGGGGCAATACATGCACTTTGCCGTCTGCCAGCGGACGGCAAAGCTGCCACGTGGCAGCTACCTGTGCAACCTGGGGGGCACCTGGGCTGGCCTATTTGGGCACTTTGCCGTCTGCCAGCAGACGGCAAAGGCTGGTGTGCTTTGCCGTCTGCTGGCAGACGGCAAAGGGCATGCATTGGCCCCAGCTGACGCCTGACGTCAGCTGACGTCAGCTAGCAGACGGCAAAGATCTTTGCGCCTTTGCCGTCTGCTAGCAGACGGCAAAGTACGCCGTTAGCCACCTAACGGGCCTAACCCTATCCCTCTGCCGTCCAAGCCCTTTGCCGTCTGCTAGCTTAGTATGGCTGACGGCAAACTTCTTTGTCGTCCGCTTTATTTAAGCAGACGGCAAAGCAGCTCACTGCCGTAGTTCATTCAGCCGGACGTGGGGCTGTCTACTGGCTGACGGCAAAGGGCTTTGCCGTCCGCCAGACATGCCTTTGCCGTCTGCCATGGCAGACGGCAAAGTGCCTGATTCCTGTAGTGTATGCTTCATTAATGATTTGAGTAAATATGATTTACTTGATATAAATCTGATTTTTTTAAATGTTCAAAGAAATTCAGAATGAAATATTTGAAAGGTTCAAAGAAATTCATAATGAAGATAAGAATCATTATGACAAAAGATAAAAGTTCTTCGATCTTGAATGAAATTATCTGAGTCATGAGTTTAGCAAAACACTTGAATAATTATGGAATTAGTTTACCGATCTGCTTATATTAATTTTGGGAAAATGATATGAGACAACAATATATACACTAAACAGAGCACCGCCTAATAGTCTGGCTAGACGACACCATATGAGTTATGGAGTTAATAAACCAGACAAATATTAATTTGTAGGATATCCAAAAGGGACAACTAGATATTCCTTCTACCAAAAGTTCAAGGACAAAAGGTTTGTCACAGAGAATGAACACTTTTTTGAGAAAGAGTTTTTCGCTAAAGAAGTAAGTAGGAGGACAGTGCAAGCTTGATAAAAGATTATTGAATCTCTAGCAAAAGTTAGCAGGATTAACAAAACAGAAAATTGTTCCGAAAAGTTGTCTGAAAATTTGAACCAGAAGTTACAACACCAGATGTAGAAACTATAGTCAAAGCTTGTAACAGTATAGTGTAGATCAGGAAAGGTTAATGAACCTCCTGAATGATCTAATAATGAGATATTCATCTTAGAAGAAGATGAACCTGCGCACTACAAGGAGGCGATGGCGGCACCCAGCTCAAAGGAATGGCTTATAGCCATACACACCAGAATGGAGTTCATGAACAATTAAGTTTGGAACTTCGTTGATCTTCCAAAGGGTATAGTGTTCATACACAACAATTATGTTTTGAGCTTGGTTGATCTTCCAGATAGTATGAAGTAAATGGAATGGATGTCAAAACTAGTTTCCTAAATGGAAAGGATGTATGAATGATACAACCGGAAAGTTTTGTAAATCCTTAGGATACCGAATGGGTGTGCTTACTTAAAAAGGGCCTAAATATAGTTTTGAAGTGAGAATTAAGGAGCTGGAATCAACATTTTAATGAAATAGTCAAAGAGTTTGATTTTGTTAAAATGATGGAAAAACTTGTTTATATACAAGGTTTAGTGGTAGCTATATAGCATTTCTAAATCTTATATGTGGATGACTTATTATAGATTGGAAATGATATATAGTTTCTAAGCACAATAAAATTTTAAGAGTATGTTTCTAATGAAAGAATGAAGCAAAGCAAATTATTGGACATAAAGATCTATGGAGATAGATCAACACATCTGATTGCGCTAAGCTGAATTGGATACATTGACAAGGTTTTAAAGGATTTAAATGGAGAATGTATTTTCTCTCAATGTCACATAACATGAAGCTTAAGAGAAATCAATGTCATATGACAATTGATGAGCATGTACAGATGAGTGGATTATTGAATCCATCATGAATATTATGATATGTATAAATCCAAATGTTTTATGTACTAAATGTTAGTAGCAAGTACCAAAGTGATCCTGGATTGGATTACTAGGTAAATATTAATATAATTAAGTACGTCAGAAGGACAAAGGACTTGTCTATGGAGAAGATGAAGAAGTTCATTGTAAATGATTACATGAACATCAGCGTCATGACTGATATAAATTATATTGGGCTATGATTGTTTAGTATAGTTTTCTAGCATGAACAATATTGTGGATTCTATAACGTAAAAGTTGTCTGAACCAAGAAGTGTCTTGGTATAGTTGGTGTGATTCCAAAGTGTGATGAAACCAATAACACTATATTATGAATATAGTTAATTAAGAAGTGTCTTGATGTAATTGGTGAAATCCATGACACTATATTATGAATGTAGATAATCAAGAAGTGTCTTGATGTAATTGGTGTGATCCAAAGTGTGATGAAATCAATGACGCTATATTATGAATAATAGTGCCATTGCTCAAAGCAACAGGAATCGAGATTCTGCAAAAATCAGACATGACTAACACAAATATTACATAGTTTTGAATGTGTGAAAACCGACGACGAAGCCTCTACCACAAGCAAAGCATCAGGAACACCATATAAGGTATATGTGTTAAAGAAACTATGCAGCTAGATTATTGACTCTAGTGCAAGTGGGAGACTATTGGAAATATGCCCTAGAGTCAATAATATTGTATTATTATATTTCTGTTTTCATAATTAAGAGTTTATATTTCATGCTATAACTGCTATGATCCTGGAATATGTGATTTAGTGGAAAACTCATATGCACGTGTGGAATGATAAACGGTAAAGTATAGATTCCTAGTCTAGCCTCTAAGACTGGCTCAAGTGTTGTTGATGATCATGTTTTCCGGATCTTAGGATATCGTTAAGTGTAATGATAGTCCTAAAACAACATTTGAGAGTATGATGTTAGAAGAACGATCATATTGAATCGACCCAAACTTGTTTGTTACGCATTGAGATAATATCGTCTGAAATCAATTGTTATAACATGAAGTGTTAGCATGTGGTTTTAGTTCCTTAGACCGTGAGAGTATCATAGTCATTTCCAACCGTACGGCGGACTTTGGGGTTGCTCAAATGTCATCTGTAACTAGGTGATCATAACGACAACTTACATGTTCATCGAAAAGTTTGACAAGGGACTAGATAGCTCGAGGGTGAGATTTGCTCCTTCGACGATGGAGAGATATTCTTAGGGTCCTCTCGGTGTGACGGCATCCATCATCGTTTGGCCAGACACAGGTGACTATGTCACGGGGATGTCGGAACATTTCAACGAGAAAGAAGAACAAAATCGGTAACGTGAAGAACGGTATAGTGAGCATGTGCATGACTCAGGAGGATACCGATCGTCTCGGGTTTTGTAAAGTATCACTAAGAAAAGGGAACATCACATGATAACCAAAGGTTCACTCGAATATCATTCGTGTAATCATAGGGATCAATATGGACGTCCACGGTTCCGCTATCGGTCATTGAACGAAGGGGTTTCATTCATGTCTACGGTTTACCGAACCTACGGGGTCACAAGCTTAAGGTAATCATGATCTACTGAGTGTTAGTAGGATGAGAGTATCGAGTATTATTTTCTGGAATTGTTTCATTAATATTCGGAATAGTTTCGAGAGGAACCGGAAGCGTTTCGGGGTCACCGAAAGGGTTTCAGAGATTATCGGGCAATACCGGGTATTCCCGATAAATAATATATAGGTGGAAAATGTTTCCGGAGGTGTTAAATTAATAATAAAATGCTCTAGTAATTTTTAGAGGGCTTTTATATTTAATTTAATATCAACGGTCCTTAAAAGGCCAAGTGGTGGAAGGAGTATTGGGCCACCATGGCCCAATAGGAAGTGGTGCCCCCCTTTCCTTCTAGGGAGGGCCGAATTGGATTAAGGGAGGAGTCCAACTCCTCCCCCTTGGCCGGCGCCCCAAGGAGGGACTTTCCCTCCTTGGTGGCAGTGTTGGGGAACGTTGCATGGAAAACAAAAAAATTTCTACGCACACGCAAGATCTATTCATGGAGATGCATAGCTACGAGAGGGGGAGTGTGTCTACGTACCCTCGTAGACCGTAAGCGGAAGCGTTAGAATAACGCGGTTGATGTCGTCTAACAACTTCACGATCCAACCGACCGAGTACCGAACGTACGGCACCTCCGCGTTCAGCACACGTTCAGCTCGGTGACGTCCTCGACTTCTTGATCCCGCAAGACGGCAAGGTAGTGGATGAGTTCCGGCAGCACGACGGCGTGGTGACGGTGATGGTGATGCTATCTCCGCAGGGCTTCGCCCAAGCACTACGAAAATATGACCGAGGGACGGAACTGTGGAGGGGGGCGCCGCACACGGCTAAGACAATGTTGTGGCTTGTTTGGGGCGCCCCCTCTCCTCTATTTATATATGTGTAGGGGCTTGGAGTAGAAGGAATAGTGCCACGTGAACAGTACCACGTGAATAGTACCACGTGAATAGTACACACGTGGACTTGGACTCCAAAGTCCAATCCTATTCCTACTAGGACTCTCCTTTTTTCCTTCCCTAGCTGCGTGGGCTTTTGAGGACTTGGTGCGCCTGGCCCAATAAGGCCAGGGCGCCTCCCCTTAGCCCATGCCAGCCCTTGGGACGTGGTGGACTCACTTGTGGACTTACGGACCCCTCCGGAATCCTCCGGAACCTTCTGAAAGCTTCCCGGTACAATACCGAAAAAACTGCACCTTTTTCCGGAACCCAAAATATGACTTCCCATATATAAATCTTTACCTCTCGACCATTCCGAGACTCCTCGTGACGTTCGGGATCTCATCTGGGACTCCGAACAACATTCGGTTACCAATTCACATAACTCATATAACACTATATCGTCAACGAACGTTAAGCGTGCGGACCCTACGGGTTCGGGAATGTTGTAGACATGACCAAGATGCCTCTCTGGTCAATAATCAATAGCGGAACCTGCATGCCCATATTGGTTCCAACATATTTCACGAAGATCTTATCGGTTGAACCGCAATGACAACATACGTAATTCCCTTTGTCCGTCGGTATGTTACTTGCCCGAGATTCGATCATCGGTATCTCCATACCTAGTTCAATCTCGTTACTGGCAAGTCTCTTTACTCGTTCCGTAATACATCATCCCGTAACTAACTCCTTAGTCACTTTGCTTGCAAGCTTCTTATGATGTGCATTACCGAGAGGGCCCAGAGATACCTCTCCGAAACACGGAGTGACAAATCCCAGTCTCGATCCATGCCAACTCAACAGACACCTTTGGAGATACCTGTAGAGCATCTTTATGATCACCCAGTTACGTTGTGACGTTTGATAGCACACAAGGTATTCCTCCGGTATCCGGGAGTTGCATGATCTCATGGTCGGAGGAACATGTATTTGACATTCAAGAAAGCAGTAGCAATAAACAGAACGATCATATGCTAAGCTAACAGATGGGTCTTGTCCATCACATCATTCTCCTAATGATGTGATCCCATTATCAAATGACAACTCATGTCTATGGTTAGGAAACCTTAACCATCTTTGATCAACGAGCTAGTCTAGTAGAGGCTCACTAGGGACACGGTATTTGTTTATGTATTCACACATGTATTTAAGTTTCCGGTCAATACAATTCTAGCATGAATAATAAACCTTTATCATGAACAAGGAAATATAAAATAATAACAACTTTATTATTGCCTCTAGGGCATATTTCCATCAGTCTCCCACTTGCACTAGAGTCAATAATCTAGTTCACATCGCCATGTGATTAACACCCAAGAGTTCACTAGAGTCAATAATCTAGTTCACATCACCATGTGATTAACACTCAAAGAGTTCTAAGGTGTGATCATGTTTTGCTCGTGAGAGAGAATTTTTGTCAATGGGTATGCAATATTCAGACCCATGTGTACTTTGCAAATCCTTATGTCATACTGTAGATGCCGCTATCACGCTTTACTTGCAGCTATTCCAAATGACTGCTCCATTATACGTATCCGGTTTGCTACTCAGAGATATCCAGATTGGTATCAAAGCTTGCATCGACGTAACCCTTTACGACGAACTCTTTATCACCTCCATAATCGAGAAACATTTCCTTAGTCCTTTAGTTACTAAGGATAATTTTGACCGCTGTCCAGTGATCCACTCTTGGATCACTCTTGTACCCCCTTTGCCAGACACGTGGCAAGGCACACATTAGGTGTGGTACACAGCATGGCATACATTATAGAACCTATGGCTGAGGCATAGGGAATGACTTTCATTCTCTCTCTATCTTCTGCCGTGGTCGAGCTTTGAGTCTTACTCAACTTTACACCTTACAATACAGGCAAGAACTCCTTCTTTGACTGATCCATTTTGAACTCCTTCAAAATCTTGTCAAGGTATGTACTCATTGAAAGTCTTATCAAGCGTCTTGATCTATCTCTATAGATCTTGATGCCCAATATATAAGCAGCTTCACCGAGGTCTTTCATTCAAGTATCCTTTTATGCCATCCAGAAATTCTATATCATTTCCAATCAACAATATGTCATCCACATATAATATTAGAAATGCTACAGAGCTCCCACTCACTTTCTTGTAAATACAGGCTTCACCGTAAGTCTGTACAAAACCATATGCTTTGATTACCTCATCAAAGCGTATATTCCAACTCCGAGATGCTTGCACCAGTCCATAGATGGATTGCTGGAGCTTGCACACTTTGTCAGCACCCTTAGGATCGACAAAACCTTCTGGATGCATCATATACAACTCTTCTTTGAGAAAACCATTAAGGAATGCAGTTTTGACATCCATTTGCCAGATCATAAAATGCGGCAATTGCTAACATGATTCGGACAGACTTAAGCATCGCTACGGCTGAGAAAGTCTCATCGTAGTCAACCCCTTGAACTTGTCGAAAACCTTTCACGACAAGTCGAGCTTTGTAGACAGTGATATTACCATCAGCGTTTGTCTTCCTCTTAAAAATCCATTTATTCTCAATGGCTTGCCGATCATCGGGCAAGTCCACCAAAGTCCATACTTTGTTCTCATACATGGATCCTATCTCAGATTTCATGGCCTCAAGCCATTTGTCGGAATCTGGGCTCATCATAGCTTCTTCATAGTTCGTAGGTTCGCCGTTGTCTAACAACATGACTTCCAGAACAGGATTACCGTACCACTCTGGTGCGGAACGTACTCTGGTCGACCTACGAGGTTCAGTAGTAACTTGATCTGAAGTTTCATGATCTTCACCATTATCTTCCTCTCTTATTGGTGTAGGCATCACGGGAACGGTTTTCTCTGATGAGCTACTTTCCAATTCGAGAGAAGGTACAATTACCTCATCAAGTTCTACTTTCCTCCCACTCACTTCTTTCGAGAGAAACTCCTTCTCTAGAAAGGACCCATTCTTGGCAAAAAAAACCTTGCCTTCGGATCTGTGGTAGAAGGTGTACCCAATTGTTTCTTTAGGGTATCCTATGAAGACGCACTTCTCCGCTTTGGGTTCGAGCTTATCAGGTTGAAGCTTTTTCACATAAGCATCGCATCTCCAAACTTTAAAAAATGACAGCTTAGGTTTCTTGCCAAACCACAGTTCATACGGTGTCGTCTCAACGGATTTAGACGGTGCCCTATTTAACGTGAATGCAGTTGTCTCTAATGCATAACCCCAAAACGATAGTGGCAAATCGGTAAGAGACATCATAGAACGCACCATATCCAATAATGTACGGTTACGACGTTCAGACACACCATTACGCTGTGGTGTTCCAGGTGGCGTGAGTTGTGAAACAAATCCACATTTTCTTAAATGAAGGCCAAACTCGTAACTCAAATATTCGCCTCCGCGATCGGATCGTAGAAACTTTATTTTCTTGTTACGATGATTCTCTACTTCACTCTGAAATTCTTTGAACTTTTCAAATGTTTCAGACTTGTGTTTCATCAAGTAGATATACCCATACCTACTCAAATCATCTGTGAAGGTTAGAAAATAACGATACCCGCCGCGCGCTTCAACATTCATCGGACCGCATACATCGGTATGTATTATTTCCAACAAATCAGTAGCTCGCTCCATTGTTCCGGAGAACGGAGTTTTAGTCATCTTGCCCATGAGGCATGGTTCGCAAGTATCAAATGATTCATAATCAAGAGATTTCAAAAGTCCATCAGCATGGAGTTTCTTCATGCGCTTTACACCAATATGACCTAAACGGCAGTGCCACAAGTATGTTGCACTATCATTATCAACTTTGCATCTTTTGGCATCAATATTATGAATATGTGTATCACTACGATCGAGATTCAACACGAATAAACCATTCACAAGGGTGCATGATCACGAGGGATATTATTCATATAAACAGAATAACCATTTATTCTCTGACTTAAATGAATAACCGTCTTGCAATAAACAATATCCAGATATAATGTTTTATGCTCAACGCAAGCACCAAATAACCATTATTTAGGTTTAATACTAATCCCGAAGGTATTACGAGCGTGTCGATATTGATCATATCAATCTTGGAGACACTTCCAACACATATCGTCACCTCGCCCTCAGCTAGTCTCCGTTACTCTGCAGCTCCTCCTTCAAGTTACTAATATTAGCAACTGAATCGGTATCAAATACCCAGACGCTGCTACGAGCACTAGTGAGGTACATATCAATAACATGTATATCAAATATACCTTTGTTCACTTTGCCATCCTTCTTATCCGCCAAATACTTGGGGCAGTTCCGCTTCCAGTGACCAGTTCCTTTGCAGTAGAAGCACTCAGTTTCAGGCTTGGGTCCAACTTTGGGTTTCTTCGTGGGAGCGGCAGCTTGCTTGCCGTTCTTCTTGAAGTTCCCCTTCTTTCCCTTGCCCTTTTTCTTGAAACTAGTGGTCTTGTTAACCATCAACACTTGATGCTCCTTCTTGATTTCTACCTCCGCCGATTTCAGCATCGCGAAGAGCTCGGGAATTGTCTTCTCCATCCCTTGCATATTATAGTTCATCACGAAGCCTTTATAGCTTGGTGGCAGTGACTGAAGAACTCTATCAATAACACTCTCAACTGGAAGATCAATTCCCAGCTGAGTCAAGTGGTTGTGGTATCCAGACATTCTGAGTATGTGTTCATTGACAGAACTGTTCTCCTCCATCTTACAGCTGAAGAACTTGTTGGAGACTTCATATCTCTCAACCCGGGCATTAGCTTGAAATATCAATTTTAGCTCCTGGAACATCTCATATGCTCCATGGCGTTCAAAACGCTTTTGTAGTCCCGGTTCTAAGCCATAGAGCATGGCACACTGAACTATCGAGTAGTCATCAGATCGAGCCTGCCAGGCGTTCACAATGTCTGCAGCAGGTCCATCACCTAGCGGTGCATCAAGGACATAATCCTTCTGTGCAGCAATGAGGATAATCCTCAAGTTACGGACCTAGGCCGTGTAATTGCTACCATCATCTTTCAACTAAGCTTTCTCTAGGAACGTATCAAAAACAGGGGAGCTACAACGCGAGCTATTGATCTACAACATAATTTGCAAAGACTATCAGGACTAAGTTCATGATAAATTAAGTTCAATTAATCAAATTACTAATGAACTCCCACTTAAATTAACATCCCTCAAGTTAACTAAGTGATACATGATCCAAATCAACTAGCCCATGTCCGATCATCACGTGAGATGGGATAGTCATCAATGGTGAACTTCTCCATGTTGATCATATCTACTATATGACTCATGTTCGACCTATCGGTCTCCAGCGTTCCGAGACCATGTCTATACATGCTAGGCTTGTCAAGTTTAACCCAAGTATTCTGCTTGTGTAAAACTGGCTTACACCCGTTGTATGTGAACGTAGAATCTATCACACCCGATCATCACAAGGTACTTCGAAACGACGAACTTTAGCAACGGTGCATACTCGGGGAGAACACTTTTATCTTGAAATTTAGTGAAGGGATCATCTTATAATGCTATCGTCGTTCTAAGCAAAATAAGATGCATAAAGGATAAACATCACATGCAATCAAAATATGTGACATGATATGGCCATCATCTTGTGCTTTTGATCTCCATCTCCAAAGCATCGTCATGATCTCCATCGTCACCGGCTCGACACCTTGATCTCCATCGTTGCGTCGTGGTCGTCTCGCCAACTATTGCTTCTACAACTATTGCTAACGCATAGCGATAAAGTAAAGCAATTACATGGCGCTTGCATTTCATACAATAAAGAGACAACCATAAGGCTCCTGCCGGTTGCCGATAAATTACAAAACATGATCATCTCATACAATAACGTATATCACATCATGTCTTGACCATATCACATCACATCATACCCTGCAAAAACAAGTTAGACGTCCTCTACTTTGTTGTTGCAATTTTTACGTGGCTGCTATGGGATTCTAGCAAGAACTGTTCTTACCTACGGCACAAAACCACAACGGTGATTTATCAAGTTTGCTGTTTTAACCTTCAACAAGGACCGGCCGCAGTCAAATTCGATTCAACTAAAGTAGGAGAAACAGACACCCGCCAGCCACCTATATGCAAAACAAGTTGCATGTCTGTCAGTGGAACCGGTCTCATGTACGTGGACATGTAAGGTTGGTCCGGGCCGCTTCATCTTACAATACCGCCGAATCAAAATAAGACGTTGGTGGTAAGCAGTATGACGATCACCGCCCACAACTCTTTGTGTTCTACTCGTGCATATCATCTACGCATAGACCTGGCTCTGATACCACTGTTGGGGAACGTTGCATGGAAAACAAAAAAAATTCTACGCACACGCAAGATCTATTCATGGAGATGCATAGCTACGAGAGGGGGAGTGTGTCTACGTACCCTCGTAGACCGTAAGCGGAAGCGTTAGAATAACGCGGTTGATGTCGTCGAACAACTTCACGATCCAACCGACCGAGTACCGAACGTACGGCACCTCCGCGTTCAGCACACGTTCAGCTCGGTGACGTCCTCGACTTCTTGATCCAGCAAGACGGCGAGGTAGTGGATGAGTTCCGGCAGCACGACGGTGTGGTGACGGTGATGGTGATGCTATCTCCGCAGGGCTTCGCCCAAGCACTGCGAAAATAAGGAGAACCAACAAATTTGGCATAAACATGCCCATCACTAGCACGACATAAAACGTAAGAAGGGTTAAAGTCGTCGGCTTTGTTGGGAGGAGTGGTTTTGCCCCTTTTGGCAACACCACCCACCACCTTGTTCTTCTTCTCCTTAGGAGCACTCTCTCCCTCTTTGACGAATACCTCTTTGAGAGGGAGAGCTTGCCTGGTCTTGCTTTTCTTCTTCTTCTTTGACTTGGGTGCAAACCCAAGTTGCTCCTTTGCCACAACTTCCTTTTGATTGCTCAAAAGTTCATTGAGGTTCTTCTCGCCTTGTATGCAAGTCACAAGGCCCTTCTCAAGTTGCTCTTTTAACTTGGCATTCTCCTCCACAAGATGAACATGCTCACAACATGTGTTAGTTGCATGGGCATTATCAATTAAAACAAAAGGAGGACACGTGGCTATCTCCTTAGTTAGCTTCACTTGGAGTTGATCATGAGACTCCTTGAGTGTAGCATGGGCACTTTTCAAAGCCTTGTGAGCCTTGTCAAGTAACTCAAACTCCTCTTTGAGTCTAGCATGGCCAACCCCAAGCTCAACATTCTCGGATTTATGCACACGAGCAAGAACTTGAGCATGATCATGAGCTTTCTTTAATTTAGCAAGGTCATTATTTTGTGACTCCTCAAGAGCCACTCGAAGACCTTGCTCTTCCTCAAGAGCATGAGAAAGCTCCGTAATATCATCGGCATAATCATGGCTATGCCCTTCCATCTTAGTGATGGTCTCTTCGTGAGACTCAATGATATCATTGGCCTCACCAAGTTGTTTCAAGAGAGCAACAAAGTGCTTCTTGGTCTCACCTTTGAGCTTACCCAAGAACTTGTCAAACTCATTCTCATCCACCCTTACCTCCTCACTTTCATCCACACAATCCATCAAGGAAGGATTAGTAGAGATAGAAGTTTTGATGTTGGAGGTTACCTTGTTGACGCCTTTTGCCATGAGGCACTTGGGGGTGGCAATGAGGTTCTCGTTGGGGGAGTCAAAGAGAGACACCGAAGTTGGGGAAGAGGTGGCAATGGCCACGGAGGTCGTTGCAATCCCTTCACCACTAGCATCGATCGGAGTTGTACTCTTCGTGCAGCACCAACCCCTTTTGTGGCACCTTCTTCGTGAAGTTTTTCTTGTTGGGGAAGGACTTGGCCTTGTCTTTGCGGATGAGCTTGCCACCATTGTCTTCCCTCTTCTCGTAGGGGAAATCCATGACGAAGTGACTCACATTGCCAAAATTGTAGCAAGTCCTCACACGTTGCTTGCCCTTGCAGCCACTTGAGTTGTTCTTGGAGTAGTTGGGCTTGGAGTTTCTCTTGTTGCCCCAAAATTGCCTTGACGCAAGAGCCATGTGCTCGTGGTACGCATATTTGGTGTCTTCGGAGCCACTAGCTGAAGCCTGCGAGCACAGAGCGGTACTACCGCTTAGTACAACCGCTCTAGTACCGCTAAAACAGTCTGGGCAACAAAAGCCCCAAAATAGGCGGTACTGGACGCGGCAGTAGAATGCGGTACTACCGCATTAAGCGGTACTACCGCTCTACTACCGTTTAATATGGGAAGGCCTACAGAAGGCCTAAAACAAGCGGTACTGAATATGACACTGATCTGCGGTAGTACCGCCAAGCGGTACTACCATGGATTAGCGCGGTACTACCGCTTGAGTGCTTCAAAATAGCCCAAGCAAAAACAGTGAACTCCTCCAAGTTGCCGGGAAGGATAGTGGGTGCATATGTGTATGTGTACGTGTTGATTCCACCCTAACCTTTCTAAAGCGGACCCCCTCTTAATAGTATGGTTTTCCTATGACTCAAATCCACCGAAAAAGAAACGTCGGAAACAACCGTCTTCACTCTTTATCACCGAGGGGAATAAACTGTCTTGTGCCATGTAATAGAATATTTGAAATGCTCAATGCACACAGTTAGTCCGCAAATAGCATTGTCATCAATCACCAAAACTAATAAAGAGAAATATGCCCTAACAGCTGCGATAACGTCACTTCAACGTCGACGAAGGTTCTGCTTCCGCAGACGGTCTTCGGGGGCTTGGCCACTTGCATAGTGTGTGCATGTTTAGTCCGCGTGGCCGTGTCCATGTCCGGATCACGTGGGTTTGCATCATCTTCGTTGGCTCAACGCCTGCTCGGCGTGGATTATCGTTGCTCTTTTTTTCTCTTTCTCTTTGTTTTATATCCGACTTGACATAGCTTCGGTCTTGTATGACTTTGCTGGTTGCCGGTGTGATTTCTGTGATTGTGCGTTTTTGTGGGCTGTGTGTATCCTAGTTATGCAGAGGCCGGGTGTGTGCTCTTTGTGTTTGTATCTTCTTGATGCTCCATTTTGAGCTAATAAAATCCACCCTTTGTCGAAAACCCGTCCAGATCTTTTTTTTTTTTTACATGAGGTTTTTCCTTTTTTATTTTACACGAGGCGTCTAGAATACTAGCCATACCCGCGTGGCGGCACGCCGCGCCTCATCGATACGTGGTGTTTATGGGTGATGTCTTATACTGAATTTAAAGTTAAAGTAACAGAACTACATGAATAATGTTGTATTCTAAAAAAAAAGTAATGCATAGAAGCAAACTGGAAAGGTCACCAGGTGTGAAAGCCATGTTTATTGTCACCATGTGTGATGCATCTTAGATAACAGAAAGTTCATGTCGACAACGGAAAGTACATGTCGACTAAACGTCGTACATTTATTTCTGGCATACATTAATCTACTTACTTTTATTTTTGGTGTACATCATTGCAAGATTCATTTACGTAGTTACATTGTTTCTTAATCTCATGCACATGGGTGCAGGGCATAGGAGTATGAGGGGGTTAAATATATCGGAAGTAAACGTGACTTGGGTGTTTTTTTTCTAAGAATAAATCGGTACGCGTTTTTTTTATAGTAGGGTATATTGCTCATCGATGCAACGGATTGAACTCCAAAGGCCCATATAATGGTTGGGTAAAATATAATTTTGAGTAGATACAGTCTACTGTCCTAAAAAAATAGATAGTGTATGGCGTGAAAAAGAAACGGATGGAACATGGTTAAATGTTGGCATATAGCAGGCGCCGGAAGTCGTCACGTATTACAGCCTCCATACACAGATACGGTCATACGGATGCTGCCTTCGGGCCTAGCGTGACGCCGCTGCACGGCGAGCTGAATCACCAGCGTCCAGCGGCTTCCCCCAGCCGGAGTCCGCCTCGTATCGTAGCTTTTAGCCAGCTGACCACCATCAGCTCAGTCTCCGGAATGCCTCGCGCATGCATAACTGGCCGACTGCAGGCCATCTCCAAGTAGTCAATCACCGAGCACACCACCTCGTCATCTATCAGGCGGACAGTGTGCTGCTGATCCGGCCGGCGACATAGGCCAGCTCCTCCTAGCGGATTTCCCGCACTTTGCTCGCAGTACCCACCATGATGATCCCGTTGCCGAAGTACTTGTCTGGGACTCTGGGAGCGGCGGCCTCACGCTACGCCGGACGTTCGCCGTAAAGGTGAAGCGCGTCATGGCGTCCGGAGTCAGCCGGCGCGTCATGGCGTCCGGAGGCAGCCGGCGGGCCACGCACAGGCACCGCCACACGTGGGCGCGCAGGGAGCGGAAGGTGCTCACATGGCCACGGTCGCCGTCACCGGTGCAGGCCCGCTTGAGAGCGGCGACATGGTCCGACGAAAATCTCGTTGACTAGGGATACCAACGACTCTGACGGGCTTAGCGTCGGGCAGAACACGGTGAGATCGTCGGGTGGGGAGCGCGCGAAGGGTGCGATCATGGCGTGGGAGCTCCAGCGCTGCCGCGCAGCGCCGTCGCAGCCCCTGACTCCCTGCAGAAGGCAGACCACGTCTGAAAAAAGTGGAACAGTAATTAGCACAACTGCATTAATCACGAAGGAGAAAACAAATTCAAATTCAGAAGAAGGATCCAGCCCGGTCACAAACAGAAGAGGGATCCAGCGGACGACCATCCCCTGACGAACACCCACACCAACAGTGGAGCAAGAATCATCAAAGGATCCATCACCATCACGAAAAGAACTCCGCCTAGCCCTACCACGACCCAATCCATCAATACCACCCCGCTCAGCACGCTCACCGCAGCTAGCTGCACGACGCGACGGTCGGATGCAGACCGTATTTTCGATTTTTCTCATAACAGCAAGACAGCAAAATTACCTTGACATCTCCGTTTTGAGCGGGACGCACACGCACGTCGATGTGAGCGCGTGGCTGTGGCCCACCATCTACCCGACCTCGCACGCCATGCCGTCGCCGTCGCCGTTCACCTTGATCGAGCTGCACAATCGCTTCTGCAGCAGCACCACGACGCCCGCCTCCTCCTTTGCCGCCCTACGCAGCTCGCTGGCTTGTCCCTCGCTAGTTGTTGATGTCGTCTGCCTGCCCAAGAGGAGCGCCGCCTCGAACCACACGCGGCAGAAACATGAGCCTGCATCGTCCAAGCGGGCAGACGACAGGCGCGCTCGTCGCCTTCCGCGGGGCCGTCGAGGGCACGTGCTCGTGACTGGGGTCACCTGCGAGGGCTGTGGTTTCCTTGGGCGGCGCTCGTTGGAGATGTGCCGAGGTTCTGCACTCTGCAGGTCGAGCCCGTAGTAGGGCTGCATCGCTGGAAGACACCTTCAACCCTGGGGCTGCCGGCGAGGATGCTAGCGAGAAGGAATGGGGTGAGGAGACATACCTGCTAGGGCCGGCGGGAAACGCTGCGTGTCTTCTACGTCGTGCCTTGACGCTGTTGGCGGCAGCAGCGTTCTCGCTCTTCCGCCGAGGGCGTGGCTGGCCATGGCTCCGATCGCGAGAGAGGAAACCCGTATATATAGAATTTCCGAAAGGCAAAAAAAACCACAAACTAGAGCGGCGAGAAACACCCAGAACAATCGATAGAAGCGGCATCCAGAAAACACGATCGTAACGGCACCACCTGAAGAGACCACACATCATACACGTGCCAACACAGATTTAGGTAATAACGTGTCAACACTCTTATAAGACAATGCACATGCAAAACAGGATGACGTGCCTTCCCCAACCGGCCATGTACAAAACCGTCGACGCAAATCACATTTAAAAAATAAAACCCTCTAAACGGCGACACGCACACACCAGACAGGATTGCATGCAAGGCACATCCAACAGAATCCCATGCAAAGCAAAATCGCGTCGTCTCTTCCGGTAATCACGCATGCGAACCGCCCAACAGCAAACAGCCAAAACAACGGGATAAGCATGCATGCAGCCCAAGCGTAACGGTTACAGAAGAAGACAACAGAAAGAGACACTGGCTGAATTGAGGCCCAAATCGCTACGCACACCCGCGCAGGAATAAAACACGTTCAGAAAATCTACTTAGAACCGCTGCGTGCACACGAAAACGTACCACGCCATATCCCAAATTAATACGTGTGGCAGCCGCTGCTTGGTTCATTTTAGCTGTGGTAAAACTCAAATAAACCATAAAAAGGATAGTTAGTTAGATATAGGGTTCGGGGTATGAGGAGGCTGACCCCACAGCCGCTAGACGACAGGTGAAAGGAAATGCTCCCTCCGTTCCATAATGTAGTGCTTATAGATTTTCTGAAAAGTCAAACTTTACAACCTTTGATCAAGTTTATAGAGAAAATTATTTATATTTATAATACCAAATATATACAATATGAAAGTACATATTGTGATGCATCTAATGATATGTATTTGGTATTCTAGATGTATATATTTTTCTCTACAAACTTGGTCAAAAGTTGTAAAGTTTGACTTTTTAAAAAATCTATATGCACTACATTCAAAGATTAAAATCGCGGCAATTTGATTTCACGGCAGCTTTTCCCAGCCGCTATAGCGGGCTATTGCGGCCGCTAAGCCATTTAGCGGCAAGTAAATACAGTGCATATTCAGCAGTAAAACAGGGTATTTTCATCAGGAAAACAGAGGATTTTTAGCAGGAAAACAGAGGATTTTCAGAAGAATGAAGATTAACATGCCATGGTGCAGATCCATAGTGCTCCTGAAGCAGGGCATGGTGAAGAACTGAAGATTGACATGGTGACCTACTTCGGTACTTGCTATCAAGCACGGACAAAGGCGACATGCGTGCACCTGCCGGCGACGTACTAGGAGTTGGATGAGCATGCCTCCGCCTCGTCCGTCACTGCCTCCGGCGTATGGTGTAACACCCCTGTGTAATGAGCAACAGTGATCCATCATGATTGTGCTAAGCTACTGTGATTTGCAATGTTTAATCATGTTGGAATAATATCTCATTTCAAATTCCTCCACTGAATTCAATTCAAATTCAAAGTGAAATTTGAAGTTGCTCAAAAATTGCTGGAAAATAGTTCATCATTTAGCAAAAATTCCAAAATAAATGATGTTCAGAAAAACAACATCACCATCAATGCTAAATATGGGCTAGAGCATTAAAACAGTGCAAAAACAGCACTTTAAATGCCATTTCCATTTTTGAAAAATTCAAATGTATTCAAAACTTGCCCAAACTTTTTGTGGCAGTGCATCATTTTCCTTAGTATTTATTTCTGCTAGTTGCTTATTTTTGCAAAGTCATTTGGTGGCAAAAGAAAATTCCAAAGGGCTACTGGAAAAAGAAAATAGAAAAAGTAAAAGAAGAGGCCTAAACCGGCTGGGCCTAAGTGCACAGTGCACTCGGCCCAGCCCAGCCGGCCCCTTCTCCCTCCTCTCTCTCTCTCCCTCGCCGTGTCACGCGTGCCGTAGCCAGAGCGCGCGCTCGCCGGCCGCTGGCCGACACCGCGATGCCACAGGGCTCGGAGGGGATAAGGCCGAGCCCTATCCCTCCCCCTGGACGCCTCGCCACTCTCCCCTCGCCTCTCTCGCTCTCTCCCCCACTCTCTCTCCCACCATCGAGCGCCGCCGTCGCCGCACTGCCTCGCCACCGCGGCCACTCGCCTCGCCTCGCCTCCTCTCCGTGTCCGTCGTCTCCGCCGAGCTCGACCACGCCGCCCGGTGCCCTCCATTTGAGCCGGGGAGCCCTGCTGCGCGGATCCACGCCGTTGTCGTCTTCCTCGGGTCGCCGGCGAGCTCCACCGAATCCGGCCACCCCCTGCGCTCCTAAGCCATCACCGGGCCTCCTTGAGCCTCCCCGGTGAGCCTCTCTTCCTCTCCCCTCTCTCCCCTGCCTCACCTCGCCCGTAGCTCGCCGCATTCGACATGCCCGAGCGCATCGCCGCCGTGGCCACGCTCGCCGATGAGCTCGTCCGAGCTCGTAGTCGTGCTCAGCACACGCGTAGGACCCTGATGCGCTAGCTAGTTCGCTCCACCGCGCCCTATATCGCCGGATCCGTCGTTGCCCGAACTCCGGCGCCGCCTCCGCCGCTCGCCGTTGCCGTTTCCGGCCAGTTCCGGCCAAACCGCCGCCACCATTCGACGCGCGGGCGAGTGCTCGTTCGAATGAGCCCAGCCGCGCGCGAAACGGCCGCGCGTAGTTGTTTTCCGGCGAGCGCCCGTGCGCGCCGCCGCGTTTTTCGTCGCCGCCGGCGTGGCGCCGGCCGCCGCCTATGTGGCACACCAGGGTCACTGCCAGTGGGCCCCCTGGCCCCAGTTGACCACGTTGACCGTGGTCAACGCGCTGACGTGGCAGCTACAGCCACTGACACGCGGGCCCCACCCGCTTAATTAGTTAATTAGGCAATTTAATTAATTAGTTAAGTTAATTAGACACTGACATGTGGGGCCTACGAGCTAATTAGTTTCGGTTTAGTTTTATTTCACCCTAATTAGCCCAAAGACACTGACCAGTGGGATCCAGCTATCAGGTTTGACATGAACAGCTGCGGTTGACCACTGACGTCATGATGACATCATGCTGACGTCACCCGTGAACTGTTCTGGATAATGTGAATTAATTAATTAAAATAATTCCAGGATTTTCAGAAAACTGTTTAAATCTTTGAAAATTCGTAGAAATTCAACCGTAGCTCGGATCGAAAAGTTTTCAACATGAAAGTTGATCAGAAAAATGAGACGAATCCGAATATGCTGTCAAAATGCTTGACCATCACTCCTAACTACATGAACATGGAACCTTCCCCTCCGGTTCGGTATACCGTAATCCGCCTAAACGCCGGGAAAATATCTCAGATATTTTCCCGCTTCGTCTGCGACATATAGCAATGCATTAGGTCACCATCAGCACTGCATATCGTCATGCCATGCATCTGTGTTGCATCAATTGCTTTTATTTATTGTTTCTTCCCCCTCTTCTTATCCGATAGCCCCCGAGACCGACGCTGCAACGGAGACCGACTACACTTGTGACGCCCCCAACTTAATCGTGCACTAGTCATACACGCAAATGCACATGATCAAGCCTAAGGACTCACTTGAAGATATCACAACACAACTCTAAACACAAATGAAAGTCATACAAGCTTTATATTACAAGCCAGGGGCCTCGAGGGCTCGAATACATAAGCTTGTGTCATACAAGCATCAGCGGAAGCATTAGATATCTGAGTACAGACATAAAGTTAAACAGATAGGCCTTCAGAAGGCGAGGCAAAATAAAAACGCTGGATCGAAAGGCGCAAGCCTCCTGCCTGGGTGCCTCCTAACTACTCCTGGTCGTCAGAGGGCTCCTCGTAGTAGTAGTATTCGTCAGAGGGGTAGTAGTAGTCGTAGTCGCCGGCTGGGGCAGCTGGCTCCGGGGCTCTGTCATCTGGTCGCAGCAATCGGATATGGGGAAAAAGGGGAAGCAAAGCAACCGTGAGTACTCATCCAAAGTACTCAGCAAGACTTACATCAGAACTAGTCTAGTTATGCAACATTATCAAAGGAAGGCTATATATGTTTACTTGGCTGCAGAAATGCCAGAATAGAGGGGAAGGCCTAGCCTATCGAAGACTAGCATCTCCAGCATCTTGCAGCATAAGAAGAGTGCAGATTAGAACATAAGTATAATAGTATTAACAAGTAGCAACAACGGCAAGAGATCCTTCCTCGACTCCCTGCGAGAAAGCGATCTCGGAGCCAATATATTCAACCCATTTCTAGTTGTAGTAGATCGGGATATTTTCCGAGCGTCCTGTTACCATGGACACGGCTATTCGAATAGATATACTTCCCTGCAGGGGTGCACCAACTTACCCAACACGCTTGATTAACTCTGGCCGGACATACTTGCTCGGGTCATGCCCGGCCTCGGTCTATCCACACGTCGTAGCCCTACCTAGGCTCAACAGAGAGGCCAGCACGCCGGTCTACATCCTAAGTGCGATGGGGTCTTGGGCCCATCGCCCTTTGCACTCCTGCGAGTTGCGTGGGCGGCCGGGAGCTGACCTAGCCCCCTTAATACAAGCGCGGGCGTTCCCAGTCCAACCCGGCGCGCGCCGCTCAATCGCTGACGTCTGAAGAACTTCGGCTGATACATACGACGCCGAGTACCCATATTATTCCCACGTGCTGGTTAGTGCGAAAAGGCCAGAGGCCTACTCAGATTACATATCCTAACCCATTAGTGCGTTGGGAGCTCGCGGAAACGAGCAGAGATCCATGATCATGTGACCCCGTCGCCCCGTCTCGTGGACTTACGGCAAGGGCTAGGAATGCCCGGTCGTGCCACGTAATCACCACGGGTGCCCTCATGGTCTGGTATCAGAGCCGACTGCTTGTAGGAAACCCCCTTTCCAACTCCTTGGCCGAAGTTGAGTCTAGTCTTTGCAAAACGATTTTACTAACATGGCTGTGTAGCTTACGGGCCCACGTCGCCAATGGGTGGTATTAGGATCTTTTATTCCTCTTGCTTACGTGGTGATTACGTGGCACGGCCGGGCATTCCTAGCCCTTGTCGTAAGTCCACGAGACGGGGCAACGGGGTCACATGATCGTGGATCTCTGCTCGTTTCCGCGACCTCCCAATGCACTAATGGGTTAGGATATGTAATCTGGGTAGGCCTCTAGCCTTTTCGCACTAACCAGCACGTGGGAATAATATGGGTACTCGGCGTCGTATGTATCATCCGAAGTTCTTCAAACGTCAGCGATTGAGCGGCGCGCGCCGGGTTGGACTGGGAACGCCCGCGCTTGTATTAAGGGGGCTAGGTCTGCTCCCGGCCGCCCACGCAACGCGTAGGAGTGCAAAGGGCGATGGGCCCAAGACCCCTTCGCACTGAGGATGTAGACCGGCGTGCTGGCCTCTCTGTTGAGCCTAGGTAGGGCTACGACGTGTCGATAGACCGAGGCCGGGCATGACCCGAGCAAGTATGTCCGGCCAGAGTTAATCGAGCGTGTTGGGTAAGTTGGTGCACCCCTGCAGGGAAGTATATCTATTCGAATAGCCGTGTCCACGGTAGCAGGACGCTCGGAAAATATCCCGATCTACTACAACTAGAAATGGGTTGAATATATTGGCTCCGGGATCGCTTTCTCGCAGGGAGTCGAGGAACGATCTCTGGGCGTTGTTGCTACTTGTTAATACTATTATACTTATGTTCTAATCTGCACTCTTCTTATGCTGCAAGACGCTGGAGATGCTAGTCTTCGATAGGCTAGGCCTTCCCCTCTATTCTGGCATTTCTGCAGCCAAGTCCACATATACAGCCTTCCTTTGATAATGTTGCATAACTAGACTAGTTCTGATGTAAGTCTTGCTGAGTACTTTGGATGAGTACTCACGGTTGCTTTGCTACCCCTTTTTCCCCATACCCGATTGCTGCGACCAGATGACGGAGCCCCGGAGCCAGCTGCCCCAGCCGGCGACTACGACTACTACTACCCCTCTGGCGGATACTACTACTACGAGGAGCCCTCTGACGACTAGGAGTAGTTAGGAGGCACCCAGGCAGGAGGCCTGCGCCTTTCGATCCAGTGTTTTTATTTTGCCTCGCCTTCTGAAGGCCTATCTGTTTAACTTTATGTCTGTACTCAGATATCTAATACTTCCACTGATGCTTGTATGACACAAGCTTATGTATTCGAGCCCTCGAGGCCCCTGGCTTGTAATATAAAGCTTGTATGACTTTCATTTCTGTTTAGAGTTGTGTTGTGATATCTTCAATTGCGTCCTTAGACTTGATCATGTGCATTTGCGTGTATGACTAGTGCACGATTAAGTCGGGGGCGTCACATATGGTGAAGCAGCCGCTGGTCCGCCGAACGCAGCCGTGAAGAACCGTCGAGCCAACGTCGTCTTGCCGAGCATAGCTGCGATGAACCCCGAGCCGCCGCCGCAACCTTTCCAGATGGAGGGAGAGAAGGGAACGGGGGAATAGAGCGGCTAGGTTTCCTGAAGAGAAGGGAATGGGGGATAGAGACAGCGCCACAACCTTTCCAAACTTGGGTCGAGACGTTTGGGCCTCTCCGTTTAGGCTTCTGGCGAAATTCCCGCAAGCGCTACGCCGGTTCGCTCTGTTTCGCGTGGAGATCGCTTAGAGCATCTCCAGCCGGACCCCCAACAGGCCCCCCAAATCGCCACTTTTTCCACCGGCGCCAAAAAAAACCCCAGTCGCCCCCCAGGACGCCGAATTCCGCTGGTTTGGGCCGAAATTGGTGCCGGCGGACCCATGCCGAACCCAGCGCACTGGGGGGGCACTTGGGGGCTCCGGCGGAAGGAAAAGTGGCGCGTGGGCTACCACTGTTTGGCAAGAAACGCCTTTTCCCCACCCAGATTCGACCCGCGCGCCGCAGGACGCCACTCCCCTTTTGCCGCCATGCCGATTCCGGCGCCGCCCACCTGTCCACAGCCGCTGCTCCGCCGCTAGAAAGTCCATTTCCCCGACGGAAAGAGAGGGTTTTCCTGCGACAGCCTCCATCCCGCTCCTGGGCGAGCTTTCCAGGGCTCCGGCCATGTAGGCGGGGATACCGGCGGCTGCCCCCGCCCACCACGCCCACCAGGTGTTCGGCGTTTTGCCTGTTCGGCAATGGACTCCGACGACGAGGAGGCGTTCGCGGCTCTGATGGAGGAGGAAGCCAAGGAGGCGTTCACCGGCGACGAAGAGCACCTCATGATCCTCGCCGCTCTGACTGGCCTGTTCGCGAACAATGCGAAGCCGCGGTGAGGTGGCTTGGCGCCGAGCCGCCGTAAGAGCAAGCAGAGGCATCGAATGGAGGGCTATTGCTTGCTCTACACTGACTACTTCGCCGACGCTCCACTGCACGGCGAGAAAGTATTTCGACGCCGTTATCAGATGAGCCGGAAGCTCTTCCTCGGGATTGTGAATGCCATCGGGGAGTTCGACAGCTATTTCATTTGCAAGAAGGATTGCACCGTCACAGTTGGATGCTCCTCACTCCAGAAGTGCACGACAGCTATGAGGATGCTTGCATACGGAGCTCCCGGTGATATACATGATGACTATTGTAACACCCCTAGGTAATGAGCACAGTGACCATCTGTTAATCATGCCAAGTCATTTGGAATTACAATGCTTAATCACATTGGAATCATATATCTCATTTCAAATTCCAATTCAAATTGGAGGTGAAAATAAAAGTTGTTCAAATCCAGGAACTAAAATGTTCATAATTTTGGAAATAATCCATTGTGAATTATGTTTAGGAAAACAACATCACCAAAATTCCCTAGATGTCTCAAACATCTTGAAAACAGTGCCAATTCAGCAATTTAAATACCTTTTCCTTTATGGAAAATCCATTTGGAATTATTTTGCTCCCAAACATTTTTATTCCACTGTCAAATATTGCAACATATTTAATTGGCCAGTTTGCACATTTTTCAAAAGTGCTTTGGTGGCCAAGCTATTTGCAAAACAAAAAGGCAAAAAAGGAAAAACAGAAAAGGGCTAAGGAAAAAGAAAAGGGCCACTGTGCTGCCTGGGCTCTAGTCAACCGGCCGGCCCAACCCATCTAGCTCATCCCCTACCTCCTCTGTTCACCCGCGCGTGTTGTCGCCGCGCCCGCGCTTGCCGCGCTCGCCCCCCCCTCTCCTACATCGACAGCGAGCCGCTACAGCGCTCGTGGAGGGGTTAAGGAGCCCCCTCGTCCCCGAGGACAAGCCCTAGCCCACTCCCTCTCCCGCGCTCTCCTCTCTCACCCGAGCGCCGCCATGGACGCGCGCCGCTGAGCTCGCAGCCACCGAGCCCCATCCGCATCGCCGAGTTATCCATCAGCCTCCCCGTCGTCGACTACATCGGCTGCGCCGACTAGAACGAGCCGGGAGCCCCTAAATCGAGCTGCACGGCCTCGCCTCCCCCTCTCGGACGTCGGTGATCGACGTCGTCGATGCGCCATCACCGGACCTCCCCGAGCCCGCTGCCACTCCCTACGGCCCCGCCGTGAGCTCCGCTTCCCCTCCTCTCTCTTCTCCTCGCTTCACCGTGCCCGTAGCCGCCGTCACCGCAATGGCCGAACCCGCCGCCGCCTGGCACCTCGCCGGCGTCAGTCCGGTGACCAAATGGCCCCGTGGCTGTGCCCGTTGAGCTCACCGCGTCGCGTAGACCTCGCCTAGCCGCTTAGAACGCCCGAAAGCGAACCGCAGCCGAGCGCCCGATCGAGCCCGAACATCGCCGCCGCCTGCTGTCGTCGCCGTCGCCGATTCCGGCCACCTTAGCCACCGAGACCACCACCAACGGACGCGGCGCGATATGCCCGTTCCAGAGAGCCCGGCCGCACGTGATTTGGTGCACCACAATCCCGAGCTCGCCGGAGTTCGGCCGCCGCGGTAAAGCTTGCCGGCGCGTCTCCGGCGCCGTCCGCTGAGCTGGCGCCGACGTGCCCGCCCCTGTGACACTGACTGTGGGCCTAGTGGGTCCCGCTGTCAGGGTTGACTGGGTCAACCCCGCTGACTGGGCAGCATGGGCCACTGACATGCGGGCCCCACACGTTTAAACGTTTTTAAAATAAATAAAATGTTAATTAAACTGTTAATTAATCTGTTAGTTAATTAGTTAACTTAATTAGTCACTAACAGTGGGTCCCACTGGCTAATTAGTTAAATTAGTTAGTTTAATCTACTGTTAAAATGATACAGTCTATGACAGATGGGCCCCACCTGTCAGTTTGACTAGTCAACTGGTCAGTTGACTGCTAACATCACACTGACATCATGCTGACGTCATAATTCTTTTTTCTGTCGAATTAATTAATTAAAATAATTTCAGAAAATGTTTAAAACTTTGAAAAATCATATAAATTAAACCGTAGCTCGGATCAAAAAGTTTTCTACATGAAAGTTGATCAGAAAAACGAGACGAATCCGAATATGCCCTCCGTTTACCTGTCACATGCCCACAGCTATGCAAATATGGAACCTTCCCCTCCGGTTCATCTATCTGACAGATGCCCGAAGCCTAGAGAATATCCCCAGATATTTTCCCGCTCCGCCTGCAACGTGTAGTACTGCGATAGGTCACCTCCAGCACTGCATATTGCCATGCCATGCATCTGTGTAGCATTGTTTGCTTTTATTTATTGTTTCTTCCCCCCTCTTCTCTCCGGTAGACCTCGAGACCGACGCTGCTGCTGAGTACGACTACGCCCCTGACGACCAGCCCCTTTCAGCAGAGCCTCCAGGCAAGCAAACCATCTTGATCATTTCGATATCACCCATTCTTTCCCCCTCATGCTTGCATTAGATTTTGCTACTGTATTAGATAGCTCCAATTCTGATGCATAGCCTGCTTTTGTAACTGTTGTTGTTACCTTACCTGTTATCCGAAACTGCTTAGTGTAGATTGGGTTAGCGATCCATCAGTGACCCTGCACCTTGTCCGTGTTGCCTTGCTCCCGGATGTTTCGATCTATGTGATCGATGTGCTGTTACCGACACATCACCGTACACCCCCTTAGTTGTACGACTCTGCAGAGCTACTATCGAGTGCCGAGGGTGATACCTCGTACCTCACTCCTGATGATGGCTCTATAGGATAGCTAATCGGATGTGGGTTCCCGAGGGTGATTCTTCCTTCACCACCTCCGATGACGACTCTGTCGTGCAACCCCTCAAGTGGGAATCCATCGAGGGTGATTCCTCGGATTTCCCCCTTAAATGTTACCGAAACACACTGTTACCTTACCTGTTGCCCCTGTTACTGTTACTGTTGAGGTGGGACTGAAGGGACAGGCGGTACCACCCGGTTGAGGTGGACCTGAGTTCCCAACAGTCTCTTGTGAGTCGGGTTGACCTGAAGGGTACCCGCGAGGTAATTACGAGGCGCGGCCGGGCAGGCAAGACCCTTGCTGCAAGTCCTCGAGACGGGGCGACAGGAGCACTGATCATTTCCGCGAGCTCCCAACACATGAATGGGTTAGGATATGTGATTTGAGTAGGCCTTTGGCCTTTTCGCACTAACCACCACGCGGGAATAGTATGGGCACTCGACGTCGTATGTATCAGCCAAAGCTCTTCAGACGTCAGCAGTTGAGCGGCGCGCGCGGGTTGGACCGTGAAAGCCTGCGCTTGTATTAAGGGGGCTAGGTCTGCCCACCGGCCGCGTACGCAACGCGCAGGAGTGCAAAGGGCGATGGGCCCAGGACCCCTGAGCGCTTAGGGTGTAGACCGGCGTGTTGGCCTCTCTGTTCGGCCTAGGTAGGGCTGCGATGTGTCGATCAGCCGAGGCCGGGCATGGACCGAGTAGGTGTGTCCGGCCAGAGTTAATCGAGCGTGTTGGGTAAAGTTGGTGCACCCCTGCAGGGAAGTATATCTATTCGAATAGTCGTGTCCACGGTAACGGACGCTCAGAGAGTATCCCGATCTACTACAAATAGAACTGGATACTTGTGTTACTAAAATGATATGTTGGCTCCGGGATTGCTTTCTCGTAGGAAGTCGAGGAAGGATCTCTGGGCGTTGTTACTGCTACTTACTACTTTATATTATGTTAATCTGCACTCTTCTAATGCTGCAAGACCGCTGAAGATGCTAGTCTTCGATAGGCTAGGCCTTCCCCTCTATTCTGGCATTTCTGCAGTCAAGTCCACATATATAGCCTTCCTTTGATAATGTTGTATACGTAGTTTAGTTCTGATGTAAGTCTTGCGAGTACTTTGGATGAGTACTCACGGTTGCTTTGCTCCCCCCTTTTTCCCCATACCCGATTGCTGCGATCAGATGACGGAGCCCAGGAGTCAGCTGCTATCGCCGACGACTACTACTACACCACCGGTGGAGCCTACTACTACGTGGAGAACGCCGACGACCAGGAGTAGATAGGAGGCACCCAGGCAGGAGGCTTGCGCCTTTTCGATCAGTGTCGTTGTTTTGCTCAGCCTTCTTAAGGCAAACTTGTTTCCCTTTTATGTCCGTACTCAGATATTATGTTGCTTCCGCTGACGCTTGATCGCGGGCTTATGTATTCGAGCCCTCGAGGCCCCTGGCTTGGATTATAAAGCTTGTATGACTTTTATTTGTGTTTAGAGTTGTGTTGTGGTATCTTCCCGTGAGTCCTTAGGCTTGATCGTGTGCATTTGCGTGTATGATTAGTGCACGATTAAGTCGGGGGCGTCACAACTATGGACGCATGGCCGAGTCCACCACCATTGAGTGTTTGTACAAGTTCTGCAGGGCAGTGGTGGCAGTGTTTGGACCACAATACTTGCGATCACCCAATGCTGAAGACACTGCTCGGATCCTAGCACAGAATGCAGCAAGAGGATTTCCTGGGATGCTTGGAAGCATCGACTGCATGCATTGGGCATGGAAAAACTGTCCATTTGCTTGGCAGGGGACGTACAAAGGCGCCAAAGGAGCTTACAGTGTGGTACTTGAGGCAGTGGCCACACAGGACCTCTGGATTTGGCACTCCTTCTTTGGTATGCCTGGAACTCACAATGACATCAACGTACTGCAGTGCTCGAATGTCTTTGCCAAGCTTGTTGAAGGTCATGCTCCTCCGGTGAACTTCGAGGTCAATGGGCGCCACTACAACAAGGGATACTACCTAGCAGATGGTATCTGTTAGAAGGGATAGAGAGGGATGATTGGCGTAATGCGATGGATGTATTATTGAGCCTCGAGGGCGAGTATATATTGAGTACAAGACTTGGAGGGCAAGAAGCCTCTCCTGGAGATAAGGTAGGAGACGGATTACAAATCCTAGACTACCAAATACATGTAACCCAAATATATCTCTAACATCCCCCCGCAGTCGTAGCGGTAGCGTTGCGAACAACAGGAGCGTCGCGGACGGTCAGACTGGAGAGAGTAACAGCCGACGGGCTGACATCCCCCCGCAGCCGCAGCGGGAGCGTCGTGGACGGTGTCGCGTCGCAGACGCGTGGACTGTAGAGGAAGCCGTCGAGTTGCTCAAGCGAGGTGATAGCCCTTTGTGCCGATGTCGATGTAGCCGAGAGCGTAGGGTGGTGTAGCCGTGGTCGAGGTAGCCGTGCGAGGGACGCCGTGGTCGATGTCGAGTCGGGGTGGCCGTGTCGAGGTAGGCGCCGTGGACCGGGAAGAAGAGCGGCGGCGGCAGCCTGAGGAGGCGGCGGCGGCGGCTAGGTCAGAAGCGCGGCGACGGTGCTCGAAGTAGGCGAGGAAGAACCTGACAGCGTGACGAAGACCGGCGCGGACGGTGGCGTTCCCGCGCCTAGGGAGGCGGCGCGCCGCATACCACGTAGAAGTCGACGCGCGGGGACGGCGGAGTGGACCGCGCGCTGCGACGCTACGGCCCGAAGGGGCGACGCAGTGGCAACGCGCGGGTCGGGGCAACGGCGGGGAAGACCTCAGGGCGGTTGCAGGGACCGCGTGCCACGCTCGCTACGGCCCGACGGGGCGACGCAGCGGCAGCGCGAGGGTCGGTGCAGCCTCAGGGACGGCCTGGAGCGGACGGCCTCGGGGCGGCGGTTGACTGCGGGCCGCGGCACTACGGCCCGAAGGGGCGACGCAGCGGTAGCGCGCAGGTTGGTGCAACCACGGGAACGGCCTCAGGGCGGCGGCGGGGACCACGTGCCGCGGCGCTACGGCCCGAAGGGGCGACGCAGCGGCGGCGCGGATCGGTGCAGCCACGGGGAGAACCACGGGGCGGGGGCGCTGCAGCCCGACGGGGCGACGCAGCGGCAGCCCGTTGCTCGATCGGTGGAGGGGTGCGCTGAACTCGGGAACAGGGCGGTGACGCCCGACGCAGAGCGACGGGCGGGCAGATGCGCGGATGGTGGCCGTGACAGGCCGCCGCGTCGCGCGAGGCCGCCCAGTCGGACAAGAGGCCGGGTGGTCGCGCCGGTGTCAGAGTAGAGGCGCGGGTCGACGGCGGCGGTGGGCGACGCAAACCGATCTTAGATCGAAAAACCAAAAAGAAAACGCCGATCAAGACGAACGGCGAGAGAGAAAAACCCGGAGCAAGGGCTCGGGAAAAAGACTCTCTAGGGCAGCCGGTCAACACGACCGGCGGATGAACCCTAGGTACGGGCGGCGCGGCCCCCGGTGGCAGTCATGGAGACCGACCGCCCCGGGGGCGGCGCGGAGCGGAAATGGCGGGCGACGGCTAGGGTTGGGTCGGTTAGGCTGATACCATGTTATAAGGGATAGAGAGGGATGATTGGCGTAATGCGATGGATGTATTATTGAGCCTCGAGGGCGAGTATATATTGAGTACAAGACTTGGAGGGCAAGAAGCCTCTCCTGGAGATAAGGTAGGAGACGGATTACAAATCCTAAACTACCAAATACATGTAACCCAAATATATCTCTAACAGTATCTATCCGAGATGGTCAACATTTGTGAAGACTATCTCAAACTCTGTGCCAGGAGGCAAGAACTCCTACTTTGCCAAGTGTCAGGAGGCTTGCAGGAAGGATGTCGAGCGGGCATTTGGTGTGCTCCAATCTCGATTTGCTGTTGTCAGGTACCCCGCTCTGACCTGGTCGAAATCTCAGATGTGGGAGGTGATGAATTGTTGTGTCATCTTACACAACATGATCATTGAGAGCGAGCAGGAAGAGCCAGTGTTTGACACTGAACCATATTTCAGGCAGGGTCCTCTTGCAACTGTTGATCACCAGGTACCGGCAGCATGGGTTGCCTTCCTCAATATGCGTCAGGAGATCCGAGACCCACAGGTGCATCAAGAACTGCAGCACGATCTGGTGGAGCACCTATGGAGGCTCAAGGGCAACGCCTAGTTCGATGTGTTTTAATTTGTGTTCGAATTATGAGATTGCTTTGTTGAACTATTTGATTTGTATTGATTTCTGTGATGAACTATGTGATAAAAATTAGTTTTTGTTGAATTTGTGCCGAAGTGTGCCGAATTTGGGCCGGATTTGCGTCGAATTTGGGCCGAATTTGAGATTGAAATCGGCGGCTGGGGGGCCGGCTGGGAACCGAGCCCCCCACGGCGAAAATAGCACCGGTTAGCCCCCAGGAGGCGCTATTTCAAGCCCACTGGGGGGCCAAACGGCTGGAGATGCTCTTAATTCTGTGCATCGCGTCGCGGGGAGCCTCCCGAGCGGCGATTGCGCGGCGATAGCGGCACTTTCGCCCGCGATTTTAATCTTTGAGTACATTGTGGAATCGGAGGGAGTACTTGAAGGAGTCCATGTGGGACACGGGAGAGGTCGATACATGGCGTGAAATTTTTCTGGGAAGAGCCTCCGTTGATGAGTACAACAAGTATGGCTCCCAAAACCCTTCAAACGACCGCCGTCTCTCCGATCCATTGTATCCTCTGTCTTCGCCGACCGACCCAATCGTGAAGAGCTCGAAAAGCCGGAGAGCTCGGCGTCGATGGGCGACCACTACGAGATGCTAGGGCTCGGCCGCAACGCCAGCAAGGCCGACGTAAAGGCCGCCTTCTTCCGCCTCGCCCACCGCTACCACCCCGACCAGGCGACCACCACGCCCACGCCGACGCCACCGTCCGAGCCGAAGCCAACCGCCGCTTCCGCCAGGCCAAAGACGCCTACGATGTGCTCTACGACCAACGCCGCCGCGCGGAGTATGATTCCTACCTCCGCTCCTCCTCCTCCTCGGGTTCGAGTAAGAGTGGCTACGGGCCCCGTCACGGCGGGAACTCTTCCTCGTCGTCTTCGAGTAAACACGGGAACCGTCACGGAGGTGGTACGTCAGGCTCATCTTCCTCCTCCTCGTCGTCGTCTTCGAGCGACCACGGGAACCGACACAGAGGTGGCACCTCAGGCTCAGGCTCCTCCTCCTCCTCGTCCTCTTCAAGCGACCATGGGAACCGGCAGGGAGGTGGCACCTCAGGCTCAGGCTCATCCTCCTCGTCGTCGTCTTCAAGTGACCACGGGAACCGGCAGGGAGGTGGCACCTCAGGCTCATCCTCCTCGTCGTCGTCCTCAAGTGGCCAAGGGAACCAGCAGGGAGGTGGCACCTCCTCCTCGTCGTCTTCAAGTGACCACGGGAACCGGCAGGGAGGTGGTACCTCCTCCTCCTCGTCTGCGAATGACCACGGGCACCGTCGCGGACACAGCGGCACCACCTCCTCAGGTTCGAGGGGCCCTCTTCGGCCGAGAGGCGGACCTAAAGTCCATAACGTGATCTTCGGGTAAGTGACTTGGTTTCTTAGGGTTTATATCGCGTGGTGAAAGATCCAGCTGCAGGATCAGATGAGTTTCTGTAATTTTCATCCCTAACACTGGTTCATTGCTTGACTGCTGATGGCTCACCATGATAACTATGTACTGCAGCGCAATTTTAGGTCTTTCTACGATCGGAGGAATTGCAACAGCGAAGGAAAGCTGGGAGCGAGATCCGGAAAGGATGGAACAAGAATCTCCACTACTTATAAAAGAGCAAACTTTATCTTCTCTAAACACACCACACAAATGTACATGGACCTATTACCACCACATGATTAGGCCCACCAGACTCAATCTAATGGCTAGACTTAATCTAATCCATTCTCTGTGTACGCTTAGTAATTTAGGTTGACTGACCGTGCTTCACCGCGAGAGGAAAATAACAAACTCCACGCCAACGTCCTCAACCCCTACAATCACGCACGCAAGGCACGGAAGAAAAAGATACTTCGACCGCTGCGGCGATGGATTTCGCCATCGTGGCCGACGGGGGTGGGGCTGGAGCATCGGAGATGTACCAGAGCGCGCGCCGGCTGCTGCTCTCGGCCCACGATGGCGTGGCCCGTGCCGAGCGGCGACGGCGGTGTTAGGGTTATCCCTAAACGTCCGACGGCGACTAATTGTTGGCAACGATGGCAGGCGACGGCGGCGAGCTCCGGCCGGTGGGACCGGGCGGCGCGGCAACGGGGCCTGGGCGTGCCTCGCGCGACGCGCCTGGCAGCGGGTGGGACGAGGCCGTGGCTCGGCGCATCACCCGCGCAGGCGCATGGCAGCTGTGCCCGACAGCATGCGCGACCAGAGACCGGCGGCGGCGTATGCGGTGGGTGGGGCTCGGACAGCAGGGCCGGCGCGCGAGCTAGCGCATCGCGGCGACAGGCGCAGCCAGCATGGCTGGGGTACGGGGCGCGAGGCGCACTGGTGAGCGGCGGCCTAGGTCGACCAAGCTGGTGACGCATCCGATGCAGGGGGCCGTCGTACTTCGCTATTGACGCCGATGATCACGCAAGGATGTCTCTCGGCTTGTTGCCCGAGTGGTGCCACACACCATGTTTGTGCCACTCTCAGCTGCTCCTCTTCATGTGGTAGCGGCAGCGGTGCATCCATGGAGCGGTGGCTCCGTGCACGTGCTCTGGATGATGCCTCTGTGCCGCGTGCGCATCTTGTGTGCGTTCTTGTGTGGTACTGTTGCTCCGCGTGTACGCACGCATGTTGCGTGTGCTCTGTTTGTGTGATGCGTGCGAGGCGGCCTCTGCTTGCTTGTGCCTGCCGACTGCAATTGCTGCTACTGAGTGCGGAGAAGCAGTGCCGTCTCCCAGTCAATGTGGCCAGGATGCACTTGTGTGGACAGTTTTCAGATCCCAATCATGGTACAAGTGCTGCAGCAACCTCATGATCGAAGTGGAAAGTTTGTGCATGATTACAACCGGATATGGTATTGGTGCTTCACTACAAAGTTACTACGAATTTGATGGTCACTGCTAATGACTATCATTCTTTCAGTACCAGTTTTTACCTAATACAACTAAAGTCTAATTGTCGCAGGAGATAATATTTGTAGATGCTCTCAAGAATTTGAACATCTGGGTGTTCAGGGGCATGACTAATCTGCATTAGTGACAAGCTATACCCCATCATCCACTCCGACCTAAAGCCAAAGAAAGAAGAGGAAATGGAGCAACTTGGTCTTCTCTGTTCTCTAGCTGCATTCTCTGGGAACCATAAATACTTGCATATTTGGACGCGACTTTTTCAAGGTTGTGCCCTACTTTACTATGAATCTTGGTAAGCTGCCATAAATATCTTTTTGGTGATAATGGAATCCTAATGAAGGTCGGGTGATTCTGCCTCATGAGGTTGTCCAAGATCGCTCCCGAGAAGGTGAAACTGGTGAACCACAAGGCCCTTGTCAACAGTTTCAGTAAGCCCACTTTTACTAACATCCAAAATAAGAATTATACAGTTAATAATCCTTGACTGACAAACTTAAATATATTCTTCTGTAATTTAGGTTACTACACTGCGCCTGAGCTGTACAGAAACGAAGTATTCGACACGAGTACGCATGCACATTCGGCTTCATCCTTTACAAGGTCAGTCTAACTTTCTGTTCCACATGCAGTTATTGTGCAACGTGCACAAATCAACACGGACCTACTGCAGTTAAGATTTTTATTTATTTATAACCAAGTATAATCAACATTACCGGCTGCCCTCATGTTGACATGGAAGTTAACCACAAACAATCTTTTCATATCCCATTACGACCATGGAGCAAGAATACTTGACAATGATTTTTTTCCTTTTAAAAAAAGGTAGTATCCCGTAGCTATTTTTCTTTTGTCTGCATTATCAATCAACTTCGATGGTTAAGGATTTTTTTCCCCCCTGATTGCAGGATGTTGTCAAGAATTTCATCCCACCCATTGCTTTGGAGATCATCTCTGGCTGCAGCAAAAGTGTGTCAATCTAGCTCAAGTGAGTTGAGTTGCACCATGTCCCATTATTACTCTGTTACTAAAATAGTTGGTATGCCCAAATAGTAAGTACGGAGAATATTTTTAGTGAGTTATTGCACGTATTTTTTTCTTATCTTCTAGAACAATATTTACGCAACCCATATTATAGTTCTTTTATACCAGTTAAGTTTATTATTCAACAAAATTCCTTTTCACTGAAATACGAACCACGTAATGCTTACAATTTAATCTGGTCATCTAGACAACTAAATGAGTTAATGTTATGCATAGTATCTTTTGATTATGATGAATGATGCGCTCCACTTGGAAAATGTTTCCAGTGTTCTTTGCCAATTTTCCGTGTGTGTAATTACTAAAAATTCGGTTCTCAGCATTACCTATTTGATAGGAAAAAACTTGAATACCAGGGTTCTCCAATATGTTCACTAGAGTTTTAGTCCGAGTAAACTTTTTGTATTACGACATTGTTAAACATCTTTCTTGCCTCTCTTATGTTGGTACATCATTATATTTTGTTCATATTATTGATATATATTTTTCCTAGGATGAATGTTGATTGTGTTCACATGATAATACGTGCGTTGCACGTGCACGCTTACTAGTTGGAAATGGTGAAGATAGAGTTCTGGACGAGGAAGCGACAGCTTGAAAATATGAAACGAGAATGGGAAAAGAACAACCCCTGGGTAAGTACATATATACATAGGCCGCGGGTCAGATACCTTTTCCAAATAAAAGTACTACATATTTCGATTAATTACCTCTGTTAGTATCCACATGAGTTCCCCTTGGTTTGGTCAATTTACTCCCTGCTCTTGGAAACACACATTTGCCATGTTAATTTTGTTTGTTTATCATGGGTTCATATTCATATATCCCTGGATTTGGTGCGACGACGTTGCAATGTGCTATTAGTACTAGTACTGGCTAGTAATGTGATGAACTAATCGTTTGCATTGGGCTGCGTACTATGAAGAAACCATGGATGGAGTCGAGAGAGAAGGAGATGAAGATAGAGTTCCAGATGAGGAAGCGACAGTGGGAAAATATGAAACGGGAATGGGAAAAGAACAATCCATGGGTAATTTCGGTAAGTACATGCATATATAGGCCGGGGGCCAGATACCTTTGCCTCCTTTTTTCCAAATAAAAGTACTACTACATATATATTTCGTCTAATTACCTCTGTTTTTTTTTGCGGGTGTCTAATTACCTCTGTTAGTATCAACATATGAGTTCACTTCGGTTTGAACTTACTTCCTGCTCTTCGAAACATGCACTTTTTTGCGGGTTAAAACACACACTTGACATGTTAATTTTATCTGTCCATCGTGGGATCATATTCATATATATCCCTGGATTTGGTGGCATGACGTTGCAATGTGCTATTAGTACTAGTACTAGCTTGTAAGAGCAATCCTACAGCTACGGGCATTTTTTCACGGAACAAGACCTACAGGCAGAGGTGGCCTCACCTAATTTGGGGGAAGGAGGCCCCACCCTGCAAATCAGGGAGGGAGGGATGAATTAGGAGGCAACACGTCTGTCCGTAGGACTCTCAGCGTAGATAGAGTCCGTAAGTGGAGCATTTTCGAGCTAGTAATGTGATGAACTAATCGTGTGTGTTGCGCTGCGAACTGTGCAGAAATCATGGATGGAGTCGAGAGAGAAGGAGATGAAGATAGAGTTCCAGATGAGGAAGCGGCAGTGGGAAAATATGAAACAAGAATGGGAAAAGAACAATCCCTGGGTAAGTACATATATAGGCAGGGGGTCAGATACCTTTACCTCCTTTTTTTGAAATAAAAGTACTAGCTACATATTTCGTCTAATTACCTTTGTTACTATACACATGAGTTCCCATTTGGTTTGGTCAATTTACTTCCTGATCTTCGGAACACACGCTTTTTTTCATGTTAAAACACACACTTGCCATGTTAATTTCGTTTGTTCACCATGGGACCATAGTCATATATATCCCTCTATTTGGTGAGACGACGTTGCAGTGTTCTATTAGTACTCTCTCCGTTTTATTTTAGTCCGCATATATGATTTGTCTTAAGTCAAATAAATATATTAAAGTTTGACTAAGATTATAGAAAAAATATCAACCTTCACAATATAAAATCGATATCATTAGATGCATCATTGAATTAACTTTCATAACGTATATCTTTAGTGTTGGAGATGATGATAATTTTGTATATAAATTTGATCAAACTTTATGAAGTTTCACTTTAGATAAATCTTATACGCAAAATGAAAAGTAACGGAGGGAGCAGGTACCAGTATTGGTAATGTGATAAACTAATCGTGTGTGTGCGCTGAGTACCGTGCAGAAATCATGGATGGAGCCGAGAGAGGAGAAAAAGAGTAACTGGTGGACTGACATCTTTAGATTTTGACTTCAGGCATACGGCTAGTACAGTTCAGAGTCTCTACAAGTCAAGATGATGGTTTGGCATGTCTTTCATGTGGTACCAGGCGTTCATGTTTTTTTTTTTTTTTTTACAGGAGGCGTTCATGTTATTTTAAGGGAACCTGAGGGGATTTCTCCCTACTGTATTTTTATAAACTAGAAAATTATATGTGCGTTGGATACACTGTTAGTCGTCATGGTTGCGAAGCTGGCTGGACAATTGCAAAACAAGCCGATTTCATGGCAGCGTCAAATGGGTTGTTGCAGCAGAAAACCAATAGTTGTAGGCCATATCGAAAATGCAGTTTGGTGCTCGGGCGACAGGGAGCTCGGTATCCCTGCCGCCAACCCCACCTCGTGATCATGAACTGGCCTGTATGCCCGTATGCTCAGCATGTATTTGTCAGAAACACTTATATCCATGTATTCCATCATTTAGCACAGTGCACGACCCCACCAATCCGCACATGATGGACCAGGACGACTGTTCATCATGTGACGCTATCTGCACAAGCTCTAAATGCATGAACTATAATTAAACTCTTCTGCACTCAAATTTCCAACATCACGCCCTTGATTTTGAATAAAATGAGAAAAAATCACCAAAAATTGATGATGATCGTTGATATGCATTTTTCCATACCAACTAGTTCTTTCAAAAAAACATTATAGATTTCACAGATTGGTATACATGGATAAAGTAATAGTACATGAGCAGCAGCCATTGAATCTATGATGTTTTTTATACTGACAAGAACATCCTGATGTTATTAATTTGTAATTTTACACTGCGATTAATAGCGAAGCCATTGAATATTTGAAAGTAGGAAAAAGAAATAGTACATGATCAGCAGCCACTGACAACATAATTATTAACACAGAATGCAGAATAGACAACAATGGAATTCAACTTTTTTGGCACGGTCCATATGAACAAATCTGAAATCACAGCAATATCCTCGGCATACAAGCAAAATTGATATTATGACAATTGACAAGTACTCCCTCCGTAAAGAAATATAAGAGCGGGATGATCAGAAAACTGATGATCCATACAAAAGGCTTGATCGTATGAGCAAAATATTCTTTTTTCCTACTTATAAAGATTGGAGTTGGTGATGAGTTCACACGTGGAACCAACAACCTTCATCAATAAACAAATGCACCCCTATCCACATGTATGGACTAACAACCTTCAAGAGGCATAAATAAACAAATGTACTTTTACTAACATGTGAGACCTAACAAATACAAACAAGTACACTACTAATTTCAGGTGAGACCAACACATATACTCCCTCCGTAACTAAATATAAGACATTTTGACACTGTCATAGTGTCAAAAAACCGTCTTATATTAAGTTATAGAGGTAGTAGAAGACACAAATAACAAATGTAGAAATGTGATTCCAACTCAAATTATGTTCTTATTTTCCGTTTCTCTTCCCAACCAAGTTCTTCCAGTTCTGTATCACAAAACAAGAAAGTGAACAAACTGTGATTCCAAAGCGACGATAGACCTTGTTTACCTACCCGATCCATGATCTTGTGCAGACAACTTACTAATGCATATTCTCATATGTTTCAACATTCAAATGTTATTATGTCTTGCAAAGGACCTACTGTGACCACTTAAGATTCTCCAATTCATGTCGCATGATCTTTCGTTGAATTTTCTCTCTTTTTAACCGTGAACCGCACACAAAGGCCGCAGAACACCAATGTATTTTAACGACTTTCTAAGCCAGTGACCTAACTCCTCATATTTTATATTTTCGTAGCAACGCACGAGCATTGTGCTAGTATACCAAGAAAAAGAACATACACAAATTCTCGGGGGGAAGGGGGAATCAACAAATCACAAACATCTGGTCTAAAACATCTTAGTATTATAAATTAGTTCTATCAACACCCATTAAATTCCATGCACTCAAGAATCAAGGTTCAGTACGACATACGTACATCACATGATGAATAAATTACATTAAACAGGGTATCTAGATTCATGGGGCAACAATCAGCAATTGATCCACTAAACCGTAACATCAAATGCACTCATAGACACATTTTGCTTGCTTCACTAAAGCGCACACTCCAAGTGTACTCAAAGAAACATTTGCACTACTTTTGTCAGTACAATTTCGGATCAGATATGAAAGAGTCAGCCCGGAACAAATTTCTGGATCTCGTCTGATTTGCATAAAGAAAGAATGCACAATACAAATTTAAAGAACAGGGAGAGGATTGGATAACAAACTTTTTAGAGGTAACAATCACATACTAAATAATATGCAGAGGAGATTCATCAAAGCAAACAAATAAACGCAAAAGAAAAATCCATGGAAAATTCTGGGACCAAGTCCTCCACAGTCGTGGCTCCCTGCCACTGCTGGAGCCTACTTCTATCCCCGGTGACGGCTACCACCGGTGAGCAATGAACTGCACCTCAGATCTGGAGTGGAAGACTTCATCGACCTTGTCGTTGCAGTTCAGGCCTCGGCAGCGCGAGAACGAGACCTCGTCGCCGTCGGAGTGCGTGGCGAGGACACGGCCGCCGGTGGTGGTCTGGTCGATGAGGGGGACAGGGACGAGGGCGAACTAGCGATAGTATAGGAGGGGTGGCACATGATGTTTCTACGGTGACATACCCAACTCAGCCTCAGCCCCTCGGGCCTAAGGTAAAATCATGGGAAAGATGGACCAGCCCTATACGAGCGCACTGTTTAAAACCCATGTATTGAGAAACGTATTCAGCAGAAATAAATGCTGGCCCATATCTCAGTGGACGAGCGTACGACCAAGATAAAGATATCCCTGTAGCTCGAGCGCCAAAACGCCACACTCCAGGCCATATTCATTAGTTTCATATATATTATTAATCTCTCCTTCTGTCCTGATATCAAAATATCCTTGCATTTTTATAACAAAGACTGGGAAACAGTAGCATGCAAATATTAATACAACAACCATCTTCGTGCATACCAACAACTGATGTGTGTGTACGCGCGCGCGTGCATGAAGTCGATGCATTGAGGCTTACGGTGGACCTTGCTCTGGCCGCAAAAGAAGCGGGCAAGGCCGAAGTCAGTATTGCTGGGACACGCTGCTAGAGTTACGGTGGGAGCAGTTCACGTTCGGCGGCACCAACGAGACATTGGACCTGCACGAGCGGCACTTCCCATAACTGTCGTTCAGGGGCGGTCGCAACGAATTTTTTTTTTAGGGGTGTCGCAACAATAGAATATGTGTAGGATAACTCTTTTTTTGAGGGCTATGTGTAGGATAACTAACCTAATTGAACATGTATGGGGAAATTCAATGGGCTAGACCGCGTCACAAGTTACGACCTGCGTTGGCATGGCCGCGCCGTTGCTTCTCCGAGCCGATGTCCACCACGCCGACCTGCTTCGACTCGTCGGCCGACATGGAGGCTGCGATACCTCGGCTGGACCGGGGGCTTCGTAATCTCTTCATCAACCTACTCCGGGGACTTCGGCGTCACCTGCCGACCAGCTTCGTCACGTTAGCTGGACCGGGGGCTTCGCCTCGCCGCATCCACCATGCTACGTCGCTACTTCGTCAAGCCGAGCTCCTCGCTCGGTCACCTCGGGCTTGGGGGCTGAGACCTCGGCCAGGCCGAGGACTACGTCTTCGCCCCGCCACAAGTCCGGACCTCGTCATCAACACCGAGCACATTAATCAGCTAAGTCGCTTTCATGCTCAACTTTTTTCAATTTTTAATTTTTGTTCGGTTCAACCAAGCATTATATTTGTGTTAAACAAAAAAGTTGTTTGTTAAAAACTTAGGTTGTTAAAAGCGTTATTTGTTAAAAACAATTACTTTTCCCATGTTAACTGGGGGCTCTTAAATTTATATGAGCCGTTATAATAAGTGTTTTCTTCTTAGTCGTTGCAAAGTTTTTTTCTACTACTCATTTTTCCGACGCGAGTGTGTGGTCAATAGCCGGGATGCCTGGTTTCTCTCTAAAGCCGCTCGAGTTTAGTTCGCTAAACTGGCCTAACGAGGCACTCCACCTTCGGGAAAGGAGGTTGAAGCCGAAGGCTGACCCGCTTGAAGTCTTGAGATCGGATGTGTCATGTTAAAGCACGACGGAAGCACAAACTAATTTTCAGACCAATTTTCGGATTGGCACCAAAAAACTTGATTTAGTTCGGACATAAAGTTTTTACTAAAGCTTTTTGGTTTTCCGAGCTTATGGCACCTTTAACCTATTTGTATGTTTTTCTTTAAGGAGGCGGGACATCCTCTTGACCGAGGTGCCCTGGATAATAATTCAGCTTGGGAAATTTTTTCCGACCCGCACCTCGGCATCTTTCCTGCCGATCTGCACCTCGGTGTTGTTAAAACAGACACCACAACTGGACTAGTTCCCGAGCAGTGCAACGCCGGATGCCTTTAAAGCATCGGCAATATTAATGGGGGGCTGCGACTAGAGCCGAACCCACCAAATGCCAAGGTACTCCATGGAGTCCTCAGCAAAATGCTCTCGGATATTGCTTTATATGCATCGGTTTCGAATTGTGTCTTCGGTCAATAGTTGGGTTGCCCGGCTCCTGTGCTTACTCCTTACGTTCCCGATTGTTCGGCTAAGGGTAAAGGGAGAACCACTGCGATTGTACTTCCGGTTTAACTGGTCAAGTACCTCAGTGGAGAAAGCCGAAAACTGACTGTCACAATGAGTGTAAACCGGTCAGCGATCCGATGACTGTGTCAAACTATAGATCGATAGAGATTACCCCGTGTTAAACGATGGGCCTTTCATAGCATTGGCCGAAGTGTTAATGGCTAGACCTCGGTCGGCGCCGAACACTAACCGGGGGCTCATAACTAGCCTCCCTAATTTAAGCTCCTATGACTAAGTGAAAGTTATAAAGCCTGCATATCTGATTGCCTCGTTTCCGCTAACACAACCGCCTCCGAGCACCGAGACGTTAGCTAAGAGTTGTTTTGTTATCGCGGAAACACCCTGCATAGCATCTACAAAGGGGTGGAAGCCGACGATGGGTCACTTTCAAATGATAAACGGTCGCAACGGAGTCAAAATAAACATGTCCTCAGCGTTTGTATTCAATACACGAGCGTTGGCCTTCCGTATTCATCGTTATAAAGCCATAAATATGCATCAATTTGACTTAAGATCTTGGCCAAGCTGGGTTGCCTTGCTCCTGTGCTTACCCCCTACGTTCCCGATTGTTCGGCTAGGGGGTAAAGGGAGCACCTCTGTGATTGTTACTACCGGGTCATCCGAGTTAGTACCTCAGACTGGGTGAAGCCGAAAGCTAGGCATCTTAAGAATACAATTGGTCGGCAACGATGGAAGTGAAAATTTAGGTTCATTAACGACCACAGAGTTCGGGAACTTCCCCAAACTAAATCCTCAATATTTTTCTCCCACATTGATCGGAGTTAAGGTTTCACGATCATGGTCAACATGATAGCCTGAGAAAAGGAACTTATAAAGGAACTATATTTCTTGGAAGATGTTTCTTACGCTTAAACGTAATATAACATAAGCTCTGTTCCACTTTGTTTGTAGAACCAAATAGCTGGATTGCCTTGTTATCCGAAGAGTCTAGTTCGCCTCGGCGGACCAGTAGTAGGAAATACTCCTCGGCCAATGGTCGAGGAGGGAGAAGCCGAAGGCTGGTTAACAAAGTTTGTCGAACAGAGGCATTTGTAATGATGTAAAGTACTTGGATACATAGAATCATTACACTTAAATTGTGATTAAAGTCAATTTACTCTGGATATTGATCCTTAAGTCGGCCACCCGTGCCCAAATTAAGGCTCGGGGGCTACTGGGCTTCGCGCTTCTCAATTAAAAGCCATTAAAGGGGTACATCGATCCCCTGATCTGGTGTTGCCACCCGACCAGTGGCTCGGGGGCTACTACATTGCTGATTCCATGCAGGAAAATTCAAAGTGCAAAACAGTTTCCGAGGAGGTTACGATCCTCAGGTTGGTCGGCCGCACCAACCCGAGTCTTGGGGACTATGCACACCGCGTTTTTGTTCCTAAAGTATGCTGCCGAGCAAGGAATCGATCCTCAGGCCGATTTCGTGAATCGACCTAAATCTCAGGGGCTACTGGGATCAGCGGTTTTATGTTTTCCTTCAGGTGCATCTCGGATTTTTGGCCGACACACACCTTGAGGGCTACTAGCTATATACCTCGGCGGAGAATAAATTGCACCAATCGAAAATATATCCGCAAACAGTCAGCCCAAGCCCGAGGTGGTGCATCACCTCGGAAGCAGTCCGGCGTAAAGCTCAGATGCAAGTGGCTGGCTCCATAGAGGGCATTTCCGACATTAAGCTCGGCTGAACTCCTTCAACTTTTTCAAACCGAAGTAATGTATGACAACTCGGATGCAGTCCGGCGTTGGAGTTCGGCTGCAAAAATATACCTCGGATGCAGTCTTGCGTTGGAGCTTGGCTGCAAGAGGACACCGCCGCACGGGAGAAACTTCGAACCCGAGGTGTGGCGAGAAATTAACAAGGCATTGATAAAGGCCGAGAACTTAAAGGGGCTCCTCGGGTACCCGACGTATGAACTCTTCGGATACACATCGGCGATCCTCAAGATCAGAGATGGGAATATTTGTTGAACCAGTTTTCAAGACCGACGACCGAAGATGAAGAACAATTCAGAAGAACCGAGGAGCGTCCCCAACTTGAAGACCGGTTCAGGGGGCTACTGACGGTGTCCTGGACTAGGGGGTACTCACCACGTCGTCTCCCGACCGGTGGGTCGGGCCGAGGACCCCCATGGCGGTTCACTAATGGGCCACTTCGGGCAGCCTATGACATGTACGAGGAAGGTTCCAGAAGACTTGGTGATCAAGACAAGGACTTCTCTCCACCGACATAGCCGACTAGGACTCTTGTTATCCTAGGCCTCCGGTACATTATATAAGCCGAGGCCAGGCTAGTTGATAGGAGAGATTAGGATACATTCATCATCATACTCCTAGGGTTTAGACCACAACTTATGATCTCGAGGTAGATCAACTCTGTACTCGATACATCTCCATCAATATAAACAAGAGCAGGACGTAGGGTTTTACCTCCATCAAGAGGGCCCGAACCTGGGTAAACATCGCCTCCTTCGTTCCTGTTACCATTGATCCAAGATCCACAGCTCGGGACCCCCTACCCCGAGATCCGCCGGTTTTGACACTGACAGAAGGGCCTATCTTTTACTTTTCAGTTTTTACTTTTATGCAAGATTCAATAATGTTCATCCCTATTCCATTCTTAATTATTCTCCACTTGGCAAGCATCATGTGGTAGGGAACGATCCAGGCACGTATATCCAGTTGGATGTAGGTAATCATGAGTTATTATTGTTGACATTATCCTTGAGGTAAATAAGTTGGGAGGTGAAAACAATAAACCCCCATCTTCCTACATGTCTGAAGGAAACATTTGGTCCCAAAAATATGCTTTGAGTGTTAGCAATCATAGAAGACTATATGATAGTTGAGTATGTGGACTTGCTGAAACAAAAGCTCTTACATAGACTCTTCCTGGAAATATGATGAATTGTAATTGTTTCAATGAATGAGAACATAGTTTGTTCATTTTCAAGAAAGTTTATGCTTCATACTTAAAAATTGTGAATGAGTTGTTACTTGATTATGAGAAGTTATATGATGAATAATTGCTGCTATGATAATAATCATGATGCTACCATGTGACGGAGCAGATTTCCGTCAGATCCCTTGGTAGGGGTCCAAGTGTAGCTGGAAGTCATGGATCGGAGGTCACACGAGGGGTTTATCCAGGTTTGGGCCTCCGAAGAGTAATGCCCTACGTCCTGCTGGTTTTGATTATTCATAGTGGAGGGATACCTCGTGCGAAGGATTACAATGGTGTATGATGTTGCTACCGAGAGTTCTCCTATCTGAAGATAGATGATCAAGAGGAACCCTAGACCTCCCTTTATATACACAGGAGAGGCCTAGGGTTTACATGCTAGATGCAATCTGGGGCGTCGCCGTCCTCTAGTCTTGGGCGTCAAGAAGGTCGTCTGGCCTCCTAGGGTTAGCGCCACGTCGTGGGCCCCCTGGGCCCCCTGGTAGTCGATGTGGCCGGGCTCCTTGGCAGTAGCCACCCCTGGTACAGGACCCCGTCAGTAGCCCCCAAGCGTGGCGGAGGTCGCAGCGAGGGTCGCGAGACCACCGGCGGGCTCCTTTGTAGAATTACCTCCCCAGAGCCCGGATAATTTCCGAGTTTGGCTCTTCCAAAAAATCAAGTGCTTTCAGCTCGGGTGCTGGCCCGATGCGGACGATAGCCCTGCCGCGGGTTTTAAGGAGATGACGTTGCCGTGATCGCCGCCTTCATTTTCTACAAAAAAAGGGAAAGACAAACCCTTCCGAGGAAAAAATAATTGTCCGTTCCGCTGTGGGCGGCCGACGCCTCGGGTCCAGACGTTTATAAGGAGAGGGAAACCGAGGGTTTCGAAACCCTGCCCCGTTTCGGCCCATTTCACCTCTTTGCTCATTCCAAGCCCTCTGTTGCGCCGCCACTTCATTCCCTTCACTCCCGTACCCTCCCCGCTGATGGCCAAGATGAGGAGTCACTACTAGGAAATACCTTATAGGTAGATGCTTATCAGTAGCGATGGGCGAGTGACCCACGCTGCTGTTAAGTAGCAGTAGCGATGGTGGCAGCCCAGCGCTACAGGTACTTATTAGCAGCAGCACGGGTGGGCTCAACCAGCGCTGCTACTAAGCGGGCCCAAGGTACCCCCTGGGTGGAGCCGTGGTAGCAGTGTTGGCCATATACCCCGCGCTACAACTAATCTGGTAGCTGTAGTGCGGGTCTTGTAGCCCAAGCTGCTACTACCCGTACACGGGGCTAGCTGGTGGGCCCCACTTTGCAGCAGCGCGGGTGCCTGACCAGCGCTACAGGCAATAGGAATAGCAGTAGCACGGGCCTTCTACCCCTCGCTACTGCTAAGGCGCACCAGCCTAAATATCTACCACCTTTCCCCTCTCCCTCTCCCTGCCCCCTTCCTTCTCCTTCCTCCTCCACTTGCTTTCTTCCTTCTTCCTTCAATTCTCCCCCCTCCTCCCTCTCTCTCCTTTAATGCCCCTCCACCATCTCCATTAATGCCCCCCTTCCTCACTTTCTATCCCTTCTTCCATATATATTCTTGCCCCCTCTCCACTCCTAGCGTTGTCTCACTACCTAGCTCTCTCTCCCTTTCCACTAGGTAGAGCTATGTACCTCACTATCTAGATCTACTCATTTAATGAAGTAAGCTATCTACCTCCCCTAATTAATGAAGAAGGAGAATTAAATATCGATCTTTGTCCACTTTAGATCCCTAGCTAGCGACATCGGCCTCATCACCGTGCTCAATATCTCTCGAGATAGGTGAGTAAAAAGAAGTGTTGTGCAAGAATGGAAATGTGTGTGTGTGTGTGTGTGTGTGTGTGTGTGCGATTTGACCAAATTGTGCGATATGACCGAATTGTGCGTGGCATGAGTTGCCTAGCTATGTGTATTTGCTGAAATGTGTGTGTGTGACATGAGTTGCCTACGTTTTGCCGAAATGTCAATTTATTTATGGTTCGGCGAATTTCGGGCAAACTCGATATGTCCTATTTTTAGGGCAGGTCATGCCGAATTTTTGTATGACTTTGATGCATGCATGCATGGTTATAATTCTTTTGCTTATACCGCGCAGAAGATCATGAAGGTCAGTGCAAGGATGGTGGAAAGATGGTTGCGATCCGCGGTGCACGACATGTATGAAAATAACCGGAAGGCGATTTTATGTCCGTGTCGAAGATGCAAAGGAGGAGTCTTGCTCGACCCCTTTAAGGATGGCCATTTGAAGGCGCACCTTCTCATGAATGGTTTCATGGATGGCTGTACTCAGTGGATGAGTGAAGATGATGATGAGGACATCGACGGGGCAGGCCATAACGACATGGGGCCAGACGAAGAGATGACCGATAATGGACCCGAAGAAGAGGGCACCGGACATGGCGACGGAGAAAAGGCCGGACAAGGTGGAGAAGAGGCCGGACATGACGGAGAAGACGCGGACACGCCACAGCCTTCGTCGCTACTAAGTTCAGTCGTGCGGGACCCTCATGTTTGAGACCTGCTTCGCAAGAAGATGACTAGCGACAGAGCTGCTTCTAGAGAGGAGGCCAAGCTGGCGCAACTGGAGGTAGACTCGAAGACTCCATTGTATGATGGTTGCGATCCCGAGGTGACCCGCTTGAGTTTCATGCTCAAACTTCTAAAGACGAAGGCAAAAAACAAATGGACCGACAGAAGCCTCGATGATCATTTGAAGTATCTAAAGAAGGTTCTTCCCGCGGGGAACCTGTGTCCTACTAGTGTCGAGGAGGCCAAGAAAATCGTGTGCCATCTTGATGTGCCGCACATTAGATACCACACATGCATCAATGATTGCATCATTTATCAGAAGGAGCACGCGGAAAAAACCAGCTGTCCAGTGTGCAATGCTTCTCGATATAAGAAGGCCGGAAAGAAAGCTACTCAGAAAGTTGTATGGTACTTTCTGATCACTCCCCATTTGTAGCGTTATTTCGTAGATCCTAAGGAAGTAAAGCTCATGTGCTGGCACGCGGAGAGGGTGAAGCCCGACGATGGAGATGATCCGAAGCTGAGACACCTCGCGGATGCAAGCCAGTGGAGAGCGTTCAACGCCAAATATTGATATTTCGCAATTGATCCAAGGAACATCGTGCTTGGCGCGAGTACCGATGGCATGAATCTGTTTGGCAACCAGAACACCAACCATAGCACATGCCCCGTGTTTGTATGGATGTACAACCTCCCCCCCCCCGGGAATTGCATGAAGACAAAGTACATACACATGAGCATGTTGACTCAAGGGCCGAAACAATCAGGAAATAATAATAATGTGTATCTCAGGCTACTGAAAGAGGATCTACACACGTTATGGACAGCACCGGTCAAGACATGGGACGCCAGCAAAGGACAGTATTTCTATATGAGAGCCGCGCTGATGACGATGGTGCATGACTATCACGGTTATGGATATGTCACAGGCCAGGTGTGCCATGGATATTGTGGATGCACCAGGTGAATGGATGATAGTGATACAACATCTCAGCAGCTAACGAAAGATGGCGGGTCTGCGAAAATTATGTACATGGGGCATCGAAGATGGCTCGAGAAGGATGACCCGTGGAGAAAGCGTGGAGATATATTCAATGGTGAGGCTGAGCATCGAGGACCTCCACGTAAGAGGAAGGGCATCGAAATCGATGAGTTGTTGAAAAACTAGGAAGAGTGCCCCGTGCTGGGAAAGACGAAAAAGGCACCTAAGCTGCTGCTGAAGGTATGGAAAACGAGGTCTGTTTTTTGGGACTTGGAGTACTGGCCAAAACTCGACACGCCTCATAGCCTTGATCAGATGCATATCACGAAGAATGTCCTCGAGAGCTTGCTTGGCACACTGATGAACATGTCGGATAAGACCAAGGATGGGCTGAAGGCAAGAAAAAACTTCGAATCTTTGAATATCAGGAAAGATCTCCACATGCCCCGTAAGAAGTCGTCGGACGAGACGGAAACGGAGACGGAGGCGGAGGACAGGGGCAAAAAAGTCAACAAGAAGGAAGAGCATTATTGCCCCCCCCTCTTGCTTCACCTTAAGTCCGAAGGAGATGGGTCAATTCTTCAAGTGCCTTACCAGAATCAAAGTTAGTTCTGGTTACTGTGGGAAGATCAGCAGATTTCTAGACACCAAGAAGAAAAGGTTCAGCGGGATGAAGTCTCTTGACTGTCATGTCATGATGATGCAGATACTCCCAGTTGCACTTATAGGGATAATGGACAAGCACATCCGTGACACGCTTACTGGTTTCTGCAACTTTTTCGACGTTATCTTTCGAAAGTCGATCAGTGTGAAGCAGCTCCGAAGGCTACAGGAAGAGATCGTTGTCATACTAAATGAGCTTGAGATGTACTTCCCACCCACGTTCTTTGACATTATGGTGCATCTGTGTGTCCACATTGTGGACGACATCATCGACCTCGGGCCGACATTCCTGCACAGCATGATGTCATTCGAGAGGATGAATGGGGTCATCAAAGGATTCGTTCATAACATGTCCCGTCCGGATGGAAGCATCGTCCAGGGCTATCTGACCCAAGAGTGCATCTCCTTCAGCGAGAATTTTCTAGGCGTCGGAGACCCTGTTGTTGGTTTGCCCGTCAACAAGCACCTCAGGAGGCTCGGAGGAGAAGGTCGCAACAACGGCCGAAGGGGATTGCATGTGGACCACTCGGGTCAATGCTACGACTTTGACAGAGCAAACTTAGTAGTGCTACAACACCTAGACATGCTAGATCCTTTCATGACACTGCACAAAGACACCATCGCAAAGAAATACTTTGAACGGGGACTGCGCAAGATGGACGCCAAAGTTATTAGAGAGCACAACTCCACTTTCTTGAGTTGGTTCAAAGAGCGAGTTGTGGATAATCCCCCGGAAGAGGGCTGTCCGGACGGAATGCTCATATACGCCTTAGCACATGGCCCCGCGGTCAACCTCGCGACTTATCAGGCATATGACATCAACGAATACACGTTCTACATGGAGGACAAAGATATAAACAGTGATTACCAGAACTCAGGGGTCACAATGGAATCCATGACCAGTGGCGATGACGACGTAACTGAAAGATATTACGGAAGGGTCGAAGAGATCTGGGAGCATGACTAATCTAGACTGCATAACGCGACGATGTTCCGTGTCAGATGGGCTAAGAACGTACATAGAGAAAACTGGTATTTCACTACCATGTCTATACCCGACGCCAAGATCGCTACCATGAACGTCCAAGCCAAAAATGAGCCATGGGTACACGCTAAGCACATGACACAATGCTTCTTCATAACCAACCTGAGCAATCCAAGCCGTGTTGTCGTGAGGAGAGGCAAAAGGAGCATCGTCGGAATGGATGGAGTCGCCAACGAGGAAGACTACGACCAGTACGGCAACCCGATGAGGGAAGATGACGATGTCGATGAGGCATACGCTAAAAGAAGAAGCAAGACTACATTACCTAAGAAAGATCGTACTCCCTGGAAAAGGAAAAGTCACAACGAGGGGCTCAATTATTCGACAACGAACAAAAAAGGAAAGAAGATCACTCAGAAACATCGTCGACGTTGAGAAACTATCATTTGTGCATCTATTTTATATAAACCGTTATCGGTCAAATGATGTAATATATATTGTGCATCGATCTAAATTAGTGGGAGGAGACGTTCCCGTCGACTGCGAGGCGTCTTTTGGAGGTGCTCATAGGGTGTTATTCCTACAAAAACAACACTAACCCTAACCCGCACTACAACTTTCAACAGAAAAAGAAAAGAAACTTTTAGAAAAAGAAAAGAAAATGAAATAGAAAAAGGAAAAGAAAAAGAAATTTTTACTGTGGTAAAAACAGAATAAAGAAAAGTACATTTTAGAAAAAGAAAAAGAAAATAAAAAATTTACTGTTTTATCTGTAGCGCGGGGTAGGTAGACCCGTGCTACAGCTAACTTAGCTGTAGCGCGGGGTAGATACACCAGCGCTACTGCAACAGCTATATTGTAGAATAAAAAATAAAACAAAAGAAAAATGAAAAAGTTAGCTGTAGCGCGGTTCTGTGACCCCGCGCTACAGCTAAGTTTGACTTACACAGTGCCGCGCGGGCCTCCCTCCTCCTCCTTCCTCCCCATTCCCTCGAGCCCCCATTCTCCTCCGACGCCCTCCCCCACCGCCGCAGCGCTGCACCCACTCCCTCTCTCCTCCGACGCCGACGCCGATGTCCCGAGACCGTCGCCATGCCCCTGCCTCATCGCCAGCCCGCCCTGCCTCGCCTCCACCGCCGCCGGCCCGCCCTGTCTCGCCTCCGACGCCACCGGCCCGCCCTGCCTCGCCTCCGATGACCGGCCACCGCTGCATCTCCGACCACTCCGGCCACCTCCGTGTAGCAGGTGATTCTCTCTTCCTCCCCTCCAATTTCTAAGGTTTGCTTAGTTCCCTAAAATCCCCAATTTCTAGTGTTTGCTGTTGCTGTTATTCTAGGAATTTTGCATTAGGGATAAGCAGATTAGGGATAAGCAGTAGGAATTTTATTCTAGGAATTTAGCTAGGAATAAAATTAGGACAGTAATTTTCTCTCTTTTCTGTTTTATATATATGAACCCTAGAATTAACCCTAAAAAATGTAGTATGAAATAAGTACTGTTAAAGAATTTCAATTTGATTGTTATCCTGAATAATTTGTTTGAAAAACAGAATTGTTGCTGTAAACATTATGTTGAATTGTTGCTATTTAAAAAAAACTTGTTGGTGGAAAGAATACTGTATAGAAACAACATGATTGTGATTCTCTACCTGAAATTTTTTTAGATTGCTGTTAGTCAAAAAAATATATTTGTAGATCTTCCCTCCACACAAATTTATAGGTTGCTATTGGTCAAAAAAATTCAGTGCCATAGGTTGCTGTTAACTAGCCATTTGGAGATTTGGATAGCATATCAAGCATAGCTCACATAGTTATTTTATTTGTGTGCAGGGAAGATCACCGATGTGCCGCTCGACGACACCCGCATCCTCGACATCCATCTAGTGAGCATCCCAACCCACACTATAGCATTCTCTGTATGGACAGCAGCAATTTTGAGAATCATTTGGAAGAGCTTATACTGCTCTTGATGACCACTTTGTATCATTTGTATCATGTGTGGGATGTCAAAGCAAGTGGTTTCATGTGTATGTGGTGCTATAGATGTGTCTTTCTACTATATCTTTGCAGGGAAAATGATCTGAGTGGCCTATGTTTTGCTGGAATGTTGATTCATTTCTGTTTCAGCAAATTTCAAGCGCTCGATATGTCCACTTTTTAGCAAAGGTCATGCCAAAATTTCCCGTGAATTTTGGCATGACTTGTGCTAGAAAGTAGGACATATCGAGTGCCTGGGATTTGTCGGGACGGGAATGAAATGGCATTCCGACAAAACATAGGCCATTTTTTATGTCATTATTCATTTTATTATAGTTTGAGAATTAAACGAGCAGACTGAACCGTATAGGAAACATGGCGAACAACGATGAAGCCGGGGGTTCTGATCACGCCCTCTTAGAGAATGCACACAATTTCCTCGACTATCTGGCTAGTCAGGAAGAACAAGGGTTAAAGGGCCCCCTTGTCATAATGGAGGGTGGTAGTGCCGCCGACACCGACACTGGCACCGGCACCGATGGCACCGACGCCGCCGCCGAGACCGGCACAGATGGTGGCAACCTGACCACGGAAGCTGGTACCGGCCAAGCCGCTAAAGTAAAGAAGAGTACGAGGGAATGATGACCAAACAAGCTCAGCACCGGAAGACTTGTGGTCACGGCGGTGCACGAAGGCGAATTCAAGCCAATAGAGCCGCGGGAAGTGGCACGTGCTATGGCAACCAAATAGGATGCATCCTACGGGATACCGCCAACATCAACGACACAGACATACAGAAGAAACCACTCTTGGAGCGCCTCCTGTTGACCAGGTTGCACGCGAGATTCCAGTTCCTCGGCTGGGATGACGATAAAGAACCGTGGGAAGATAAAGCCATGAAAAAGATAAACAACCATGCCATTGGCAAGTTCAGCGGCGCATTGAGCTCCTGGAAAGGTCGGGTGAAGAAATCGATTCTCAAAAAAAAGAAATTCGACGCCGAGATTATTGCAGCGAATCCGGGACTTACGGAAGCGGACTTAGAAAAATTCAAGGCGACTATCATTGCCAAAGCAACCATTTAAAAGGTGGAGAGAATGAAGGAGCTTCAGTCCAGGAACATGGGTATCTACCACCTCGGAAGCCATGGTTACACGGGCAAGAGGCCCGTGTGGGCTAAGGAGGACACAGAACATGAAAGTAAGGGGATCCCAGACCCCATGGCGGAGTTCACCGAGAAGGAGGAGCATGACTTCATCAGGGCCCGGTACAAGTGGGACAAGGAAAAAAAAGGAATGGTACACGGACGGGCCGACGAGGGAGTTCATGGGAATACTGGTAACTATTAATTTAACACCTTATATTAGGTTTTGATCAAGTCGATTGCATTCTAGTCACATTTGTAAATGGTTCATGTTCATTTTGCAGAAAGAGCAACACAGGCTAGCAGCCGAAGAAAGCGACTCATCGACTCAGTCATCGACGAAGTACAAGTGGGACACCCCTTTCAACCGGGCCATAAACATAATGCAGGGACACCCGCTGGACTAGCGGCCACAGTATGGACGTGTGCACGTCGCCGGAGACGGCGCCTCCTGGAAATACTACTACCGCGAGGAGCCGGAGGAAAGAAGGCAGAGAAAGAAGTTCAGCCAAGTGAATATCGATGAGAAGGTGGCAGTTGCGGTAGAGAAAAAAACAGCTGAGACCAAAGAAGCGACCAAAGCTGAGGCGGTCCAGGAGGCAGTCCAGGCAGCGGTAGCTACCTGCAGACTTGATTTTGCATCTGTGATTTCTGCCTTGATTCAGGCTGTCATCACCTGGACGAAGGAAAATCCAGACAAAAGGGCAGAGGATTATCCCCTTCCAAGCTTCATCGGGAGCAACTCGGTGAACATCGCACCTGCACCTGCTCTCGCAACCGCACCTGCTCCCGCACCTGCACCTGCTCCCGCACCCGCTCATAGCAGCCCGTACTCCATATCTGGCATGCTCGGCGGGGCTTCCACATTGGCTGAGCTCAACGCCCTCACGGTAATTATGAGTTGCACCCTCATCAACATATCTATAATCTTCCATTTACGTTGCCTTTCGGACGTTTGACACACCGCACACATGTCTTCGCAGGCCGACGAAAACCCGTGCACCCTACTCTACGACATCAACGGCCAGTTGGTGGATGTGGGAAAGGGTACAATAATGAAGCCCAAGGAGTGCTTGTTCCACGGCCGGCAGATGCCCGATAACGTCTTTAGGGTTTTCGTGGCGAGTGTGAAAGCTGCCTAAGGGTTTGGCTCCTCCACTATGAACCAGGGGAGAGGACGACGAGAGCCCGGCGCAGCTGGGCCAATGCAAGAATTGGCCATTGCTGTGGCCGAAGAATCTTCTTCATGTGGAGGCGGCTGGGAGCACACCAATGATAATAGTACCGATGCAAGGTATAACCACCACCCCACCCACGCAATTACCACCGTCTGTCGTGTTGGGTGAGAGTGGACGATGCGAGGAAGGGGGTCCAACCGTCGCCCCCATGGAAGAAGATATGAATGATTACATGGATGAGGATGACCCTCTCTTGTACATCAATACCGGCTATGACGACGCAGAATTGATGAGTCAGCTGCCATATGACTCAGGCTATGAGCGTGAAGATGAGATGCATGATGCACCGGAGCCGAAACGTCCTCGGGTTGAGTGCAAGAAGTCTCTGTTCATGCAATCCTCGCAGGACACACCTCCAGATGCCGCCTTAACCCAGGGTCAACTACCCGAGGGTCGTGCAGTGCTTAGCCCGACAACACTGGTGGTGAGGATCAGGAAGGGACTAGAAGGCTCACTACCTCCACCCAAGAAGAAGCAGAGGAAGAGACTGCCGAGGAAAGGCTCTGCTGCCGCCAAAGCTGCTTCTAGCAGCCAGCCGCCTCCGGTGACCAGGGTTGCAGACAGTGTACCAGTCAAAGGTGCGTCGTTACTCCATGTCGTGGGCGACCCGATCCTACCGGCGAAAGCGCTAGAAGCCATAACAGGGGATCTCAGGAGACTGCATGACATTGTGCTGTCGACACAGAAGAGCCTTCTCGCCTCGGATGATCCAGGATACCCGCTTTACGCGGTTCATGTGTCGTGTGGCAGGTTGTACGTCCATACATACCCCGCGGACATGTTCTTCCTGTGATTTGATTACATCTTCGAGATGTTTCATATGAGGCGACTCGATTTTACCTTCGTCCGCCTTTATGTGCTGCATATGAACTACATCATCAGGAAAGAGCAAATCTCTCAAATCGCGGTCGCGGACCCATACTACATGCATGAGGGCTTCTTGGCAGAAAACCCAAAGAGTCGTGAATATGCGAGGAACTACATCGCAGACTTTATGGTCGCCAATAAGGAGAAGGAAACGATTCTCCTGCCTTATCATCCCATGTAAGTCATTCACGCATAGCCAATATAACACATACATCCTTTCGTATGGAGACTAATTTGAATTGTACTTATTATTTTGCACAGCGAGGGGCACACCGTCCTCATCGTTCTTTCCCCACAAGTCTCCCACGCTCTGTATTTGGACACGTCGAAGAAAATACAAAAGAAAGATTACACACATATAAAGAGTGTTCTGGATAGTGCTATCCTGAGCTTCGGCACACGGGGTGGCCACATGAAGGTCAAAAAACAAAAGAATGGTGCGTCGTGTTTCGGCCATAAGACCGACTTCTGGTGCGTCCAGCAACCGGCAAATAGTATGAAGGATGGATTCTACATCATCCATCACATGCTGGAGTACAGGCGGGATCGGCAAACACTTTGCATGACATCTTTATCCGATGGCCATATCCGCAAATGGGTTGAAAGCTTAGGAGCCGTACCGGATGATCAACTCTGAACTGACTTCTATCACATCTAGCAAGAAATTGCAGATCATCATGAAAGAAGTCCTCGACAAGAATGGGATGTTCTACGGCGGCCCAATATCGCGGGATGACATCCAAACTCGCCTAGCCCTACAGCGTCTAGAGATGACGCCTTTCGCGAAGCTAGGGTGCATCCTCCCAGATTTGGAAGGATGGAACATTGACCGATGAAACTTTGTGTGATGAAACTTTGAATTTCTGTACGATGAAACTTTGTGTGATGTAAACGGTGTCGCGCTCTAGTTAATTAGTTTGGGTATGATGAACTTCGTTAATTATGTTTACTATATATTGCTTCCTTCTATTTGCTAACTCTTTCTATTCGTGTTGCTCAAGTATATAATGTTGCATATTATCGTTGAATTCGCGTGATGATGATGCATCTCTAACAGGTACATAGATCATCGATGGCGAAGAAGTGCTATGTCGTGTACATAGGGAGGGTTCCAGGAGTGTACGACGAGTGGCTAGAGTGTCAGGCCCAAGTGTAGTGCTTCCCGGGCGGTAGCCAGAAAGGGTTTGAAAGCAGAAGGGAAGCCAAAGCTAGTTACTTGAGGTTCACACTAGCGCGAGAGAGGAATCAGAACCAGCGCCTCCAGAACTACTACATAATCCCGCTCTTACTTATCGTGATCGCTCTTCGCTTGTATATCATACTTTAGATAGATGGTGAAACATGTGTATGTGATGACCATGTAGTTGCATGTATTCAAGACATGTGGTAACTTGTATCGCTATTTCGAGATGATGATGAGACATCATTTGTGTTGGATGATGATGATGATAATATGATGAGACTATGTTGTACCACTTCGATGATGATGATGATGATGAGACATTCTTGTCTCATATAGTTTCAATGTATGTGTATGTTGCTATTGTATAAAACTTGTACAAATACAGTGTAAATATGCAGAAGAAAAAAATACATAAAATCTTAGCAGTAGCGCGGGGTAGTGGAGTGGCAGCAGCGCTGGGTTAGCAGTAGCATGGGTCAGGCAGCCACGCTACAGCTAGTTAGCAGCAGCGTTGGGTGGACCCGCGCTATTGATATGTATGGGTAGTAGTAGCGCGGGTAGGGACCCCCGCTACTGCTAAAAGTTAGCTATAGCGCCGTAGCAGTAGGGCGGGCCCTCGCGCTACTGCTAGCCTCAATACCCGCGCCACTACTAGGATTTTCCCTAGTAGTGAGTGAGAGAGGGAGACAGGTCTCCGGTTCGAAGCCGCCATCCAGGTCCGCCGGTGGAAATAGGAAGAGGGCCGCCCCCAAAGGAGGAGCGAAACTAGGGCGCGCCACGCCTAAAGCCACAGGAAAGTGGTTTCCGTCAGTGGCGACGGAGAGCGAGATCAATGGATACAAGGATGACCTCTCCATGCCTGCAGATCTGGTGGTGCGCATCCCGGCCGGGGAGGTTCCATCGAAGCCTCGCGCCAGTGAGCACGTCCTGTGCTCTGGCTACTTCGGGCAAGGGCTCGGCTTCCCAGTCCATCCCTTCATGCATGGCCTCCTACACTTCCTTGGATGCCAGCTTCACCATATTCCACCCAACAGGGTTCTGCATAAAAGGGGGAGATTGTTGGTGCAATGATTTTCCTCCTTATGTTTTGAAGATTGTTGACATAAACAGTAAGGGACTAATGTGTTTGCTAGTGCACACAGAGTAACAGGTCCCTGAAGTCATGAGGAGTTTGATATAAACTCTGAAGGTTATGCCCTGCATGGCAGCAAGCATTATCCACGAAGTTTATGCTATGGAGAGTGACCCCTAAAATTGCTGACACAAAGCAATTGGTTCGGTGGCATCCGAAGGAAGTGACTGCAGCCGAAAGAAGTCAAAGGTGAAGTGAAGACGTAGCATTCTTTTCGTTGTTCTTCCTTTCTTTCATTGAGTCATAGGATGACCGTACTATTAAGAGGGGTATAGTGTTCGAAGCTTTGATTCTCTGTTGCTAAACTCAATCCTATGAAAGTTGTGAGAGAAATCTCTTTGTGTTCCGAGCAAATACTTGCCAGCAAGAGACTGTGATCTTATTCCCTGCGAGAGATTTGTCTCCGATTGAAGAGTTAGAATTACTTGTTCCTCAAGTAATGTTATCGTTGCTTTCAAATTCGACCGTTGTAAACATGTCGGTTGGCTATTGGCTGGACCGTGTGTCCAGAATAGTCATTTCCCATGAGGGAAGGTTGCGGCTATAAATAGCCACCCCGCACCGGCTTTGTCCGGTGGCTGCTCCGTTTGATTCCGAGAAGATTGTTGAGCAACCCCCTCTCCAGAGTGATTTGAGTTTATAATCCATCGAGAGAAAAACCCTAGAGCTGAAGAATTAGATAGTGGTTTAGCATCACTGAAATCTAAGTCCAGTAAGCTCCACCTATTACTCTTGAGAGCTGCAAACTCTCTAGATGGTTAGGTGTCAATTTCTTCAGAGACCAAGAGTGATTGTGGTTCTCAAAGAAGAAGTCTGTAAAGGTTCGGAGATCACCTCAAGTATCTACCATGAGTAATCGGCATTGGTTAACGAACCAATTGTCGCGGAGAATACGGCGAAGAGAGTTTATCTTCTATGTTAAATCATAACCCCTTCAACCAGACGTAGTCCTTGTGCAGAAGGACAAACTGGTCTACCAAATTTTCTGTCGCCATCGAGCATCACTGGTTATTCCTTCGCACCTTATCATTCGAATTACTTTGCATGACTGGATTCAACCATGTGATTATCATCGATGACTGCATCTAGTTTTAGTTTGTTAGTTTACTTTCACTCACTACAATCTGTTATCATTCATTCCGCTACTGGGTTCTGAGAGTTTTGAAGTTTTCAAAAGAAATTTTAAAGCTCCCATTAACCCCCTCCCCTCTGGTACACATACTTCGTTCCTACACAACGGTCGTGTCTGAAGGGCATGATGGTCTTATCATGTCAGGTTGCCCCTGGCTATAATAGCTACCCCCACAACCACTAGTTGGTTGGCTGCTCTGAGTGATTTTTCGACAAGTGCCAACTAGAGCATCCTATCCTCCGAATAACTTGAGAGAATCCAAAGTGAGGAAAAACCCAAACACCCAAAAGCCGAAAGTGATTGAGCATCACTGAAGAGATTGTCCCTGCGTGATCTGACAATTTGATGCAGAGCATCCTACGGACATCACCATGTCAAGAGTCCGTTTGGCAAGTGACACGTGCGACATCTACTTCACATACATAAAGGTGAATCATCTCCTTTACATGTGTTCACTTGACCCCTTCGAGGATGGTATACTACTTGATACTCCTCTCGTGTGCATGCATAGGTATCTCCGGAGCTTCACCATCAACGAGGAGGTGTGCGAGCGCATGTGTACACCTACACCATCCGTGAGGGAAGAATGGAAGAGAAGACGAAAGAAGTCAAGCTGCAGGAAAGTCAGACTGTCCGACCCAAGTCGGAATGTCCGACCCATCCTCCGACAAGGCCTCCGACCGACGACTTCCTAATGTTAATTCGGAATGTCCGACCTAATATCCTACCATGTCAGAACATCCGACCTGCCTGCGCGCAGAGAAGGCTGAGTGGCCATGTATCTTTCCCGTTTTGCCCCTCACTTACCCCTTCGTGCCTTGGACTATATATACTCCTCCTCCACTGTAACATCCCCATGTAATAGCTACAGTAATCACCTCTTGATAATGCCATGTCACCATGATTAACTATGCTTGATCATCATTTGCATCATATCTCATTTCAAATTCCAAATTAAATTGAAATTCAAATTTAAAGTGAAAAAAAAAAGTTGTTCAAATTTGAAAAACTAAAATGTTTATTATGTTGCAAATAATCTAGAGGCATTTATACAATTATAGCCAGCATTAATTGAATTAGTTAAAGACCCCTAACAACCTAAAACAGGAGCTAAAACAATTAATTAAATGCCTTTCATAAATTATAAATTACCAAACTAAATTATTTAGGTGCCAAACTTTTTGTGGCAGAGCTATATTTAGTAACACTAAATTAGGTGCCAATCTTATATTTTATAAAACTAAAATGATTTGGAAAGTAAAATAAAACACTAAAAGAAAAATAAACAAAAACAGAAAAGTAAAACAGAAAATAAGAAAAATGAAAGAAGCCCCCCTTCCCCCCCCACTGGGCCTCGGCCCAGCCGGCCCGACCGGCCCACCCCCACCCCAAGGCCTATATGGCCTCCCAGCCACACCCGAAACCCTAACCCCCGATCCCCACTTCCCCCTCGCTCCCCTCTGCCCCGCCGTCGCCTGTCGCCGCCGCCGTCGCTCGTCGTCGCCGCCTCGCCGTCGCCGTCTCCACCCCGACCGCCTCCCCGACGAGCTCCAACGAGCCTCGCCGCCCCCTCTTCTCACGACGACCGTGAGCACCCCCTTCTCCTTCTCCCCTCCGCCGTCCGCCGTTGCCCGCACCGCGGCCGTCTCCGCGCTCGCTGGTCCTCCCCGCACTCCGCGCTCCGCTGTCTGCTCGCGCTCGCCAAGCCTGCGTCCGCCTCCCGCCCGCTACTCGCCGCGCGCGCGAGCCCTATCGCGCCCGCCCGCGTCCGCCTCTCCCCACTGCGGCCTGCTGCTGCTTCTGCTGCTCCGCTACGGCCGCTCGCCGCCGCTGCCCCGCCAGCTTCGCTGCCGCCCGCCTCCGCCTGCTGCCGCGCCTGGCTCCGCCCCTCGCCGCCCTTTGCCGCGGCCCCGTTCCGCCGTGGCCATCGCCGGCCTCCTCTGTGCAGCCGTGCGTGCGCGCGCGCTACGCGCCACCGGACGCGTCCGCCGCCCTCTCTGTGCGCGCGCGTTACGGACACCGGACGTGTCCGGCGCCCAAGCGGGCACGGGCGGACAGGTCCGGCCTGTCCAGATGACAGGTAGGGCCCAACTCCTGTGTAAACGTGAAAAAGAAAAGAAAATAATAAATAAATAATTATTTAATAATTAATTAATTAACTAACTAATTAATTAACTTAATTAATCCTGTTTAATTAAACTAATATTTTGATTAACCTAATTAATCTGTAATTAGTCTAATTAAACCCTAATTAATTTAATTAGACGCTGATAGGTGGGACCCACTGGTACTGTTCACTGCTGACGTCACAGTGACGTCATGCTGATGTCAGCATGCACTGTTTCGGATAATGTTAATTTAAATAATTTAAATAATTCCAGAAATTAATAAAAACTTTATAAAATCATATCTTTTAAACCGTAACTCGGATTAAAATATTTTATATATGTAAAACGATCAAAAAAATATGACGATTCCGAATATGCCCTCCATTCATCTGTCACGTGTCCCTAACTACCTGAACATGGAACCATCCCCTCCGGTTCATCTGTCTGACAGACGTCCGAAACCGGGAAAACGTTCCAGTTAAATTCCCCGCTTCATCTGCCACGTGTAGCACTGCGTTAGGGCACCCTAGCACAGCCTGTTGTCATGCCAAGCATCTGTGTGCATTTGTCTGCTTTGTATTTACTGTTTCTTCCCCCTCTTCTCTCCGGTAGACTTCGAGACCGATGCTGCCACTGTGATCGACTACGTCCCCGACGACCTGTCCTTTTCAGCAGAGCAACCAGGCAAGCAAACCCCCCTTGACGCATGCCTAAATCACCTATTCCTTCTCCCTCCTGCTTGCATTAGAAATTTGCTGCTACTTTGCTTTATCCTATTCTGATGCATAGCCTGTCCTTGTAACTGTTATTGATACCTGCCTATTATCCAAAATGCTTAGTATATGTTGGATGGTAAACCATCTGTGGCCCCTCTTCCTTGTTGTAGTTGCCCCGCTTTAGTATCTGTGCCCCGATCGATGTGATCGAACGGACTGAGACCAGCACCGCACTACACACACCATCCAAGTTGCTCGACTCTGCAGAGCTAATATCGAGTGACGAGGGTGATACCTCTTAACTCACTCCCGATGATGCCTCTGTAGTATAGCTAGTCGGACATGGATTACCGAGGGTGATTCCTCTCCCTCCACCTCCGGAGAAGCTTCTGTCGTGCAACCCCGCAAGTGTGAATGCCATCGATGGTGATTCCTCCGGGTTCACCTTGTCGGATACATCGAGTAGGAATCCATCGAGGGTGATTCCTCGGATTCCCCTCTAGTGTGATGAACACACGGATACTTTACTTTTACTACAGTCTCCGGGTAAAGTCGGGTCGACCCCGAGGGGTACCCGCGAGAGTTGTGAAGTCGGGTTGACCTGGAGGGTACCCGCGAGATAAATACGAGGCGCGACCGGGTAGGCAGAAACCGCCCTAGAGAGGGATGGGCTTGGCCCTTGTTGCACTTCATCGAGACGGGACGACAGGAGTACTGATCGTCACCGCGAGCTCCTAATAATGCGCTAACGGATTTGGGTATTGATCTGAGTAGGTCGTCGTGCCCTATACGCACTACCACCACGTGGGATAATGGTTATGGGACCCTCTACGCCGTATGTATCAGCCGAAAGCTTTGTCAGACGTCCAGTTCAGCCTTGTGGCACGGCAGGATCGGCACCATCCATGACAGAGGTGGTGCCTGGATCTAACCCTGCGCACAACGACCCGGAGTGCAAAGGGCGACGGGCCCAGGACCCCTGAGCACTTAGGATGTAGACCGGTGGGGACCTCTCTGCTTAGCTCTAGGTCGGGCTGCGGTGTGTCGATCAGCCGAGGCCGGGCATGACCCAGAAAAGTGTGTCCGGCCAGAGCTAATCGAGCGTGTTGGGTAACAATAGTGCACCCCTGCAGGGAAGTTATCTATTCGAATAGCTGTGTCCACGGTAACAGGACGCTCAGTGTTGTATCCCGATCTATTATTACTTGAACTGGATACATGTTAAATAATTATAAGCTTCGGGATCGCTTTCTCGCAGGGAGTCGAGGAAGGATCTCTAGGCTTTGCTTCCACATGCTTGTTAATTAATAATATGATAACCTGTACTCTTCTTGTGCTGCAAGACCCTAAAGATGCTAGTCTTCGATAGGCTAGGCCTTTCTCTCTATTCTGGCTTTGCTGCTATATAGTCCACAGATACAGCCTCTCCACTTGATACCAATGCATAATTAGCATAGATTTGATGTCAGTCTTGCGAGTACTTTGGATGAGTACTCACGGTTGCTCTGCTATTCTTTTCCCCATACCCATTTGATGATTAATTAGACGTCGAAGCCCAGGAGCAGGAGATCCCCGGAGGAGTCTACTACGACGTGGAGATCCCCGACAACCAGGAGTAGTTTAGGAGGCTCCCAGGCAGGAGGCCTTGCCTTTTTCGATCCGAGCTGTTATTTGTTTTCGTCTTCTTAAGGCATCTTGTTTAACCTTGTGTCTGTGCTCAGATACTGTTGTTGTTTCCGCTGACGCTTGACCGCGAGCTTTTGTATTCGAGCCCTCGAGGCCCCTGGCTTGTAATATAAAGCTTGTATTATTTTATGTTGTGTTTAGAGTTGTGTTGTGATATCTTCAAGTGAGTCCCTAGGCTTGACCGTGTGCATTTGCGTGTATGATTAGTGCACGATTATGTCGGGGGCGTCACATGTTGGTATCAGAGCCGACTGCCTGTAGGTAGCCCCCTTTCCAACTCCTTGGCCGAAGTTGAGTCTAGTCTTTCCGAAAACTATTTTACTAACATGGCTGTGTGGCTTACGGGCCCACGTCGCCAATGGGTGGTATTAGGATCTTTTATTCCTTTTCCTTACTCTGGGACTCTGCTCTCTCTCCTATTCGGGTTAAAGTTTTGCTAACTCTAACATTAGGTTCTCGTGATCACATCCACCCGGAGTTCTGAATTATCCCCCCTTTCTTCAAGATGAGGGCCAGGTTCTGCTGCACAATACCACGGACCGCAGGATCCTTTTATCGAGGACACCCTGCGTTGTTCCTTGCAGATTCCTCGCTCCAAAAGTTTCCTCCGACGTTGATATAGCCTTTGCTATGTCCCGTTGTGTATTCCTCACCGCATGCCTCCGCGCCGCCTAGTTTGTCTAGCTGCGTGTGTTTCCGAACTCGCATTGTCCGTTGATATCCAATTCTGTGCATGGATCTGTATGTCTTTAATGACTACTAATATGTATCTAATGCACTTCTTGTTCATTTCTCATGTTACGTCATAAATGATCTCTGACACATGCAGTTGTTCTTGTTAAACTGCCCCTGTTGATTTGGCAGGATGGCTGACGATCCTCCACCTCCACCCTATATTGCCGCAATGATGCAGCAGTTTGAATTGAATCGTCAGCTCAACGAGTGTCTGGTAAATCGTTTGGAACGCAACGATGCTCGTCAAGAGCCTGGACCAATCTCACTTCATGAGTTTGTGCGCCTCAACCCGTCTGTTTTCCGCAACTCCACCAATCCTATGGATGCTGATGATTGGCTTCATGATATTCTATTTGAGATGGAGTCAGCTAGTGTTGCCCCTGACAGTTACGTCACCTTTGTGGCATTTCACTTGAAGGGTCCAGCTGCTCAGTGGTGGGAAAGCCACAGGCGTATGCTGCCTACTGGGACTGTAACCACTTGGCAGGAATTTCAGGTAGCCTTCCGTGCACGACACATTCCTCAAGGTCTGATCGACCAGAAGAAACAGGAGTTCCGCAAACTCACTCAGGGCAAAATGACTGTGGATGAGTATCAGAGGAAATTCCTTGAATTATCCCGCTATGCTGAAGATGACGTCTGCACTGACGCTCGCAAGCAGGAGAAATTCCGTGAAGGACTGCATCCTTATATCAAGCTCGCACTTGCTGTTCATGAAGCTGTAGACTTTGCAATGCTTGTCAGCCAGTCTTTCCGAATTGAAACTGCTTTGAATAAGTACCAGGAATCGCTCAAGCGTACTCGAGATATGGGCTCATCCTCGGGTCAGCCTGCTCAGAAACGTCGAGTCTGGATCCCGCACAATGTTTTTCACCGCCCTGCTCTAACACCGAGGCCGTCTTATGTTGCACCTCGTCTGCCTCCACCACCTAGACAACTGAATATTCCAAGTGGACAGCCCAATACTATGGCTCCTCGCCCCAATGATGGGAATTGCTTCAAGTGTGGACAGCCAGGGCACCGTGCTCTCAACTGTCGGCAGGATCAGCCTCAAAATGCACCGCGATCAACTGTGGGACGTAAGAAGGGCCGTCGGAAACATCCCTCTAGTAGCCGTAATGCCAGTCCGTCTGCTATGGGTGGTGGTCAAGTTACTCATGTCAAGCTTGAAGAAGCTCGTGAGTCCCCAAAAATCATGATGGGTACTCTTCCAGTTAATTCAGTGCCAGCGTCTGTTCTCTTTGTTCAGGAGCGTCGCATGCCTTTGTGTCCCAACAATTTGCGCGGTTGCATGGGTTAGATATGGAAAATTTGTCCACTCCTTTAGCGGTTCAATCTCCGGGATCCAAGTGGCAAACCACAATGGTAAGCCCCCACAACTTGATTTGAGGTTGGGATACCACCAGATCCGAGTTCGTAAGGAGGACATTCCGAAGACATCCTTTGTTACTCGCTATGGTTCTTACGAGTACACCGTCATGTCCTTCAGCTTAACCAATGCTCCGGCAACCTTCTCTCGGTTGATGAACTATATCTTCATGGATTACCTCGACAAATTCGTCGTGGTTTATTTGGATGATATCCTTATATTTTCCAATAATGAAGACGAACATGCCGAACATCTTCGGCTTGTACTGGAGAAGCTGCGTGAACATCAGCTATATGCCAAATACTCTAAGTGTGAATTCTGGTTATCTGAAGTGACATATCTCGCCCACGTGATTTCTAAAGATGGCATTGCTGTTAACCCAGAACGAGTTCAGGCTATTCTTGACTGGACTCCTCCTAAGAATGTTAAGCAAGTCAGAAGTTTTCTTGGCCTTGCAAGTTATTGCCGCCGGTTCGTCGAGAACTTCTCCAAGATTGCTAAACCGTTGACTGATCTGCTCCACAAAGGTGTTAAATTTGAGTGGACAGAAAAATGCTAGGAAAGCTTTCAGACACTTAAAGATAAATTGACATCTGCCCCAGTGCTAGCACCCCCGGATTCTCAAAAGGACTTTGTGATATATTGCGACGCACCCCGTCAAGGATTAGGCTGTGTCCTAATGCAAGAGCGCAAAGTAATTGCTTATGGCTCTCGTCAATTGCGTCCTCACGAGGAAAATTATCCAGTACATGATCTCGAGCTTGCTGCAGTAATTTATGCTCTGAAACTGTGGCGACATTACCTCCTTGGTAACCGTTGCGAGATATACACGGACCACCAGAGTTTGAAGTACCTGTACACCCAACCAGATCTGAACCTTCGTCAACAGAGATGGCTCGAGACAATAGCCGATTATGATATGTATATCTCTTATACCCCCGGCAAGGCTAATGTAATGGCCGATGCTTTGAGTCGCAAGGCTTATTGCAACAACCTCATGGTTCAGGAAGCACAACCTATGCTTTATGAAGAGCTTCGCAAATTGAACCTTCACATTGTTCCTTAGGGTTATCTCAATACCCTGGAGGTTGAGCCAGACCTCGAGCGCAACATCAAGACCAGACAGAAATATGATTCTGAAGTCGAGAAGATTAAGAACTTCCTCTCCAAGGGTACTCCTTCTTTCTACCATGTTGGTGAGGATGGTGCCTTGTTCTTCAAAGGCCGCCTAGTGGTCCCCAGAAGGCATAATCTGGACTCCCGTTCGGATGTCATGAAAGAAGCACATGACATGCCTTTGTCTATTCACCCTGGTAGTACCAAAATGTACCAATGCATTCGTCAGCGGTACTGGTGGCCCGATATGAAACATGATATTGCTAAATATGTTGCTGAATGTGACGTTTGCCGTCGCATCAAGGCTGAACATCAAAGGCCTCCTGGACTTCTGCAACCCCTTGATATTCCTGAATGGAAATGGGACAAAGTCAAAATGGATTTCATTACTGGTTTTCCTAGATCACAGAAGGGTCATGATGCCATCTTTGTCGTCATTGATCGATTCTCAAAGGTTGCTCACTTTCTGCCAGTCAAGGAGACAATCAATGCTAGTCAGTTAGGAGACTTGTATGTTTCCAGATTCGTGTCACTTCACGGTATTCCGTTGGAAATCAGCTCAGATCGTGGCAGCCTCTTTACTTCAAGGTTTTGGAACAGTTTCCAAGAAGCTATGGGAACTCATCTGTCCTTCAGTACCGCTTTTCACCCTCAGTCTCAGGGACAAGTTGAACGAGTCAATCAAGTGCTTGAAGATATGCTTCGAGCTTGCGTCATCTCATTCGGTAAGAAATGGGAGGAATCTCTTCCATATGCCGAATTCTCTTACAATAATAGCTATCAAGCTAGTTTGAAGATGGCATCATTTGAAGTTCTGTATGGACGTAAGTGTCGAACCCCTCTGAATTGGTCAGAAACTGGGGAACGGTCACTCGTCGGACCGGACATTATTCAACAAGCTGAAGAACAAGTCCGCATTCTCCATGAAAATTTGAAGTCTGGTCAGTCTCGTCAAAAGAGCAACTATGACCGTAAACACAAGGTAATGGTCTATCAACCTGGCGAACAGGCTTACCTTCGTGTTACTCCGATGAAGGGCACTCACCGTTTCGGAATCAAGGGCAAGTTAGCTCCTCGCTACATTGGCCCGTTCCGTATTCTCGCTCGTCGAGGAGAAGTGGCATATCAATTGGAATTGCCGCCAAACCTTTCTCAAGTGCATGATGTCTTTCATGTATCGCAACTTCGACGCTGCTTCAAGGATCCTATCCGAGCAGTGGATCATGAAGTGCTTGAATTACGAGAGGATCTTTCTTATCCAGAGTATCCGATTCGCATTCTTGATCAATCTGAGCGTAGAACCCGTCAGAAGTCGATCAAGTTCCTCAAGGTTCAGTGGTCGAATCATTCTAAAGATGAAGCCACTTGGGAACGCGAAGATCGTCTTCGTAAAGAATACCCCGCTTTCTTTCAACCTACCTCTTAATTCTCGGGACAAGAATTCTTATTAGAGGAGGATAATTGTAACATCCCCATGTAATAGCTACAGTAATCACCTCTTGATAATGCCATGTCACCATGATTAACTATGCTTGATCATCATTTGCATCATATCTCATTTCAAATTCCAAATTAAATTGAAATTCAATTTTAAAGTGAAAAATAAAAGTTGTTCAAATTTGAAAAACTAAAATGTTTATTATGTTGCAAATAATCCAGAGGCATTTGTACAATTATAGCCAGCATTAATTGAATTAGTTAAAGACCCCTAACAACCTAAAACAGGAGCTAAAGCAATTAATTAAATGCCTTTCATAAATTATAAATTATCAAACTAAATTATTTAGGTGCCAAACTTTTTGTGGCAGAGGTATATTTAGTAACACTGAATTAGGTGCTAATCTTATATTTTATAAAACTAAAATGATTTGGAAAGTAAAATAAAACACTAAAAGAAAAATAAACAAAAACAGAAAAGTAAAACAGAAAATAAGAAAAAGGAAAGAAGCCCCCCTTGCCCCCCCCCACTGGGCCTCGGCCCAGCCGGCCCGACCGGCCCACCCCCACCCCGAGGCCTATATGGCCTCCCAGCCACACCCGAAACCCTAACCCCCGATCCCCACTTCCCCCTCGCTCCCCTCTGCCCTGCCGTCGCCTGTCGTCGTCGCCGCCTCGCCGTCGTCGTCTCCACCCCGACCGCCTCCCCGACGAGCTCCAACGAGCCTCGCCACCCCCTCTTCTCACGACGACCGTGAGCACCCCCTTCTCCTTCTCCCCTCTGCCGTCCGCCGTTGCCCGCACCGCGGCCGTCGCCGCGCTCGCCGCTCCTCCCCGCGCTCCGCCGTCCGCTCGCGCTCGCCGAGCCTGCGTCCGCCTCCCGCCCGCTACTCGCCGCGCGCGCGAGCCCTACCGCGCCTGCCCGCGTCCGCCTCTCCCCGCTGCGGCCTGCTGCTGCTTCTGCTACTCCGCTGCGGCCACCCGCCGCCGCTGCCCCGCCAGCTTCGCTGCCGCCCGCCTCCGCCTGCTGCCGAGCCTGGCTCCGCCTCTCGCCGCCCTTTGCCGCGGCCCCGTTCCGCCGTGGCCATCGCCGGCCTCCTCTGTGCGGCCGTGCGTGCGTGCGCGCGCTACGCGCCACCGGTCGCGTCCGCCGCCCTCTCTGTGCGCGCGCGTTACGGACACCGGACGTGTCCGACGCCCGAGCGGGCACGGGCGGACATGTCCGGCCTGTCCAGATGACAGGTGGGGCCTAGCCCCTGTTTAAACGTGAAAAAGAAAAGAAAATAATAAATAAATAATTATTAATTAATTAATTAATTAACTAACTAATTAATTAACTTAATTAATCTTGTTTAATTAAACTAATTATTTGATTCACCTAATTAATCTGTAATTAGTCTAATTAAACCCTAATTAATTTAATTAGACGCTGATAGGTGGGACCCACTGGTACTGTTCACTGCTGACGTCATAGTGACGTCATGCTGATGTCAGCATGCACTGTTTCGGATAATGTTAATTTAAATAATTCCAGAAATTAATAAAAATTTATAAAATCATATCTTTTAAACCGTAACTCGGATTAAAATAATTTATATATGTAAAACGATCAGAAAAATATGACGATTCCGAATATGCCCTCCGTTCATCTGTCACGTGTCCCTAACTACCTGGACATGGAACCATCCCCTCCGGTTCATCTGTCTGACAGACGTCCGAAACCGGGAAAACGTTCCAGTTAAATTCCCCGCTTCATCTGCCACGTGTAGCACTGCGTTAGGGCACCCTAGCACAGCCTGTTGTCATGCCAAGCATCTATGTGCATTTGTCTACTTTGTATTTACTATTTCTTCCCCCTCTTCTCTCTGGTAGACTTCGAGACCGATGCTGCCACTGTGATCGACTACGTCCCCGACGACCCGTCCTTTTCAGCAGAGCAACCAGGCAAGCAAACCCCCCTTGACGCATGCCTAAATCACCTATTCCTTCTCCCTCCTGCTTGCATTAGAAAATTGCTGCTACTTTGCTTTATCCTATTCTGATGCATAGCCTGTCCTTGTAACTGTTATTGATACCTGCCTGTTATCCAAAATGCTTAGTATATGTTGGATGGTAAACCATCTGTGGCCCCTCTTCCTTGCTGTAGTTGCCCCGCTTTAGTATCTGTGCCCCGATCGATGTGATCGAACGGGCTGAGACCAGCACCGCACTACACACACTCCCCAAGTTGCTCGACTCTGCAGAGCTAATATCGAGTGACGAGGGTGATACCTCTTAACTCACTCCCGATGATGCCTCTGTAGTATAGCTAGTCGGACGTGGATTACCGAGGGTGATTCCTCTCCCTCCACCTCCGGAGAAGCTTCTGTCGTGCAACCCCGCAAGTGTGAATGCCATCGAGGGTGATTCCTCCGGGTTCACCTTGTCGGATACATCGCGTAGGAATCCATCGAGGGTGATTCCTCGGATTCCCCTCTGGTGTGATGAACACACAGATACTTTACTTTTACTACAGTCCCCGGGTAAAGTCGGGTCGACCCCGAGGGGTACCCGCGAGAGTTGTGAAATCGGGTTGACCTGGAGGGTACCCGCGAGATAAATACGAGGCGCGGCCGGGCAGGCAGAGACCGCCCTAGAGAGGGATGGGCTTGGCCCTTGTTGCACTTCCTCGAGACGGGACGACAGGAGTACTGATCGTCACTGCGAGCTCCTAATAATGCGCTAACGGATTTGGGTATTGATCTGAGTGGGTCGTCGTGCCCTATACGCACTACCACCACGTGGGATAATGGTTATGGGACCCTCTACGCCGTATGTGTCAGCCGAAAGCTTTGTCAGACGTCCAGTTCAGCCTTGTGGCACGGCAGGATTGGCACCATCCATGACAGAGGTGGTGCCTGGATCTAACCCTGCGCACAACGACCCGGAGTGCAAAGGGCGACGGGCCCAGGACGCCTGAGCACTTAGGGTGTAGACCGGCGGGGACCTCTCTGCTTAGCTCTAGGTCGGGCTGCGGTGTGTCGATCAGCCGAGGCCGGGCATGACCCAGGAAAGTGTGTCCGGCCAGAGCTAATCGAGCGTGTTGGGTAACAGTAGTGCACCCCTGCAGGGAAGTTATCTATTCGAATAGCCGTGTCCACGGTAACAGGACGCTCAGTGTTGTATCCCGATCTATTATTACTTGAACTGGATACATGTTAAATAATTATAAGCTTCGGGATCGCTTTCTCGCAGGGAGTCGAGGAAGGATCTCTAGGCTTTGCTTCCACATGCTTGTTAATTAATAATATGATAACCTGTACTCTTCTTATGCTGCAAGACCCTGAAGATGCTAGTCTTCGATAGGCTAGGCCTTTCTCTTTATTCTGGCTTTGCTGCTATATAGTCCACAGATACAGCCTCTCCACTTGATACCAATGCATAATTAGCATAGATGTGATGTTAGTCTTGCGAGTACTTTGGATGAGTACTCACGGTTGCTCTGCTATTCTTTTCCCCATACCCATTTGATGATACATCAGACGTCGAAGCCCAGGAGCAGGAGATCCTCGGAGGAGTCTACTACGACGTGGAGATCCCCGACGACCAGGAGTAGTTTAGGAGGCTCCCAGGCAGGAGGCCTTGCCTTTTTAGATCCGAGCTGTTGTTTGTTTTCGTCTTCTTAAGGCATCTTGTTTAACCTTATGTCTGTGCTCAGATACTGTTGTTGTTTCCGCTGACGCTTGACCGCGAGCTTTTGTATTCGAGCCCTCGAGGCCCCTGGCTTGTAATATAAAGCTTGTATTATTTTATGTTGTGTTTAGAGTTGTGTTGTGATATCTTCAAGTGAGTCCCTAGGCTTGATCGTGTGCATTTGCGTGTATGATTAGTGCACGATTAAGTCGGGGGCGTCACATCCACCTCATTTCTAGGGTTAGCAAAGTGATAGCTCATATCTAGAGAGAGCTTTGCTCATATCTACCTCCTACTCCCATGGAGTCCAAGGCCTCCATGTGAGAAGATCCCTAGTGGATATCAAGACCCCGATCTAGGGAAGGATCCCCATCATAGGATCATCAAGACCTCATCTCCTTCATAGAATTTGGGATGAACTTTACCTTGTGCTATTTTTCCTTTGTTGTTCATGTACCTCGTGGATCCATGTGTTTGTTAGTCTAGTGGATGTGTGATAGGACTTGTTATTGAGTGTTCCTCTTGTGTTTCCTCGTGTTTTCCCTCGTGTTCTTCGTGTTCCTCGTGGGATCCCCTCCAATTCATGAAAGATCGGCCAAATAGGGTTCCATCCTACATCATCTTGGTATCTAGAGCCACATTGATCACAAATTTGGAGTCTTCCCACTCCGTTTCTAGCCTAATTTTGTGTGTTTTTGTCCCAATTCGAAAATCCCCACCAAAAATAGCCATACCAAAAAATTTGTGATTTGTTGTTCTAGTGAGTTTTTGTTGGATTTGATCCATGGATCTAGTGTTTGGCAAGTGGATCTACCTCCCTTGGCGTTCCCTAGCCCCAATTTTTCATTTTCCCCTTCGATTTGGTGCCCAAAAGTCCCAATTTTCCGCCACGAGTTCGTCCCGAGCATTCCCGTGCAAGTCGGACATTGCCTCGGATGTTACATCGAAATATCCGACTTGTTGGATGTTGGGTCAGACATTAGGTCGGAATATCCGACCCTTTTCCAGAAGAAAAATTACATGTCGGACACCAAGTCGGACATTGGGTCGGAATATCCGACCTTGGTATAGAACAACATCAGCCCTTCACCGTTTTGGCCATAACTAATTCATCCGGAGTCCGATTTTCGCGTTCTTTAGCTCGTTTTGTAGCTATTGACACCCCCCCATCCCACAACATTACTTCCACCATCATTTGACTCCATCAAATTTTGTGCATTTTGGCATTTTTGCATAGGCCATGCACCAAACTTCCGCACCACCACCCAACTTCCGCAACCTAACCCATTTCGATTGCCATTGCATTTGTGGTTGTTTGTGACATGATTTGAGTCTCCTAAGGTGTTTCGGCTACTTAGGGACGATTACTTCATCATTAACCACCGGACGACGTGTATCATTCCATCATCTACATCAACCACCGACGTTCGACATCGACGACGGCCACCCATCCTTTGAGACCAACTTACCGGAAGCAAGGCCGGCTACCCCCGACATCGTGAAAGGTTAAGTGTCACGAAGGTATCCATTCCGTCATAAACTTTTCCTTCCTTTCCATTACACTTGATAGCCCCACCATCTTTGCGAATACCTTCATACCTATTGAGACTAGCTATCCCAGTATTGTCGGGCTTCGCGAAAACTTGAGCACCATAGTGATACGATATCGTATTATTGCATCATTTGATATATCATATAGTGCAATTGCTTGCTCCCGTGCATATCTTGTGGTACTTGTCTCATGTATGTGGTTGAGGCTCAATAAGAATTGTGAAAAGGAAGAAAAAGAGCAAAAAAAAACTTTTAAGCAAGAGAGAAAATATCATAAGCTTATAAGCAAAGAGTGGAGCATAGAAAGAGATACTTGTGCATGAGGTTACATGGAATATGAAATGTTTGGCTTGCATGCATATAGGTTGGTGCCAAGTGGTGAATCGTGCCCAAACGTGCAATCAAGCTAGCATCTCTCCTTGTGTTTGTGCAACGCGAGCTTAGTCTTCGTTAGGCAATTTTGTATTGCTGATACCTATAGTTGCACAAGCCCCATTATCCCACCGTGTGTGTTTCTTTATTGCTTTCCTCTTTATTTGTGATCACTTGCTTTGCATTTTGAGTCCTTCGGATTGACTTCAACATTTACAATATCTTGGACTTCAATTTGCTTGAATTTTGTGCCACTTGTCCTAACCAAGCCACTCGATAAGCTTTAGTTTGTAGGTGTGAGTGATAAAGTCCGGTACCAATTCCACTATTCTTTCACTTCACATTGAGTGACACGGGATACATCCTCAACTTTGGGAAAAGGTATCTTGGTATTGTTTATCTCATTTCCTACTCACCTTTGCTCGAGTCTTGTGATGGATAGGCAAAGCACATCTACTTCGGTCTACACCAACAACGACAAGTTTGATGCTATGAAGAACCACTTGGACGCCAAGATGGATGCTCAAATGGAGGAGCTCAAAGCCCTCATCAAGTCCGGCAAGAGGTCTTCCTCATCTTCAAGGAGACGCTCAAGTGCACATGCTTCTGAGCTACCATCTCCGGCAAGGTCACATCGGCATCGACACCATCACCGACATGAAGAAATAACGGCGCCAACATCAAGGTGTTCGCCCATGAGCATACATGAAGGTCAAGAGCTCAACACCAACCACCGCTCGATGACTTCACCATCTACCTTGGCATCTTCGCCAAGCGACTTCAAGGCATCTTCGCCTTTGGATATGCGGCATCTTCGCCGACAAGCACCTCAAGAGAAGCTCCCCAAGCTCAAGTCCGCGACTTCCATGAGCTACTACGACCTCGACACCGACCACGAGATTCCTTTCTATGGGACTCAAGACCCTGAGGAGTACCTCGAATGGGAGCGCAAGATGGACGACTACCTCAAGCTACTTCAAGTCCCCTCCGAAGAGCAAGTGAAGTGCGCCACAAGTAACTTCCGCGACTACGTGTCGACATGGTGGCTTCACACACCTTCGAAGAACTTTGACATGAGTTGGCCCAAGACGAAGAAAGCTATGCGGCGAGAATTTGTGCCTTCCACCTACACGGAACATCTTCGACGCCAATTGGAGAACACCATCCAAGGATCCAAGTCCATCGACGAGTACTTCATGGAGATGAAGAAAACCTTGCGACGAGCCGGTGTGGACGACCCCATTTGGATGAAGTTCCACTTCATGATGGGATTGAACAACGAAATCTCCAAGACTATCGTCCTCGAGAACTACAAGTCTCTCGACGACCTCTACATTGGTGCTCTCAAGGCGCAACAAGAACTCATGAAGGCTAAGGCTTCTCCACCCCAAGCACACTTCGCGACGACCAAGCTTCACGACAATGAGCATGAGGATAGTACCACCAAGATGTCCAAGCCCGATGAGCTCCAAGATGACGTTCCCAAGTTCGACTTCACCGCCATCCCTCTTTGTGACATTGACGATGCCGAGTCTACCACCACTCTTTTTGAAGACGGCACGGCGACGACCACGAATACGGAGCCAATCAAGGAACATGCTTTGGAGGCGAGCGACAAGGTGGCGAGCAAGGATGATGCTTCCATCTTTGGAGGCGAGAGTGCGATGATCGAGCATGGGATTTTCCCTTCGGTCATGGAGGAGAGTGATGATGTGCCATCTTCGGCTTTCATCCACGGTGACGGTGACGAGATGGTTGAGCACGGGATTTTCCCTTCGACCACGGCGGCATTTGGAGATGAGTTGAGAGACTTGTGCCACCATATTGAGAGTGAGAGTGACTTCACCACTAGCCCCATATATGATGAGCTGCCCCAATTCCCATGTGAGGAGAGCCACCACCACCACCACCACTTGAGTGATTTGAGTGACTCCACCATATGTGACATTGAGTGCACCTACCTTGAGGGAGTGAGTGAGCCACCACCACTAGAGAGAGTGAGGTAATTGATAGGTCTTATGAGACCATTTTGCATTCTAACAACTTAACCTCTACCTCTATTGTCTCTTCTCATTTGGTGCTAGGTCCCATATACGACGACGCCCCGATCCTCGACGACTTCGTTCCTCCTATGGACAAGACGATGGCCATGGTGGACTATGATGTACCCCCGCCCCCACATGGTTCCATCACGATGATGATGACCACGATTTGGTCCTTGCCACCTCACCTACACCACATGAGTGGAATGAAAAAGGTAACATAGGTGAAGTTGAAGCTCTTGTCCCACTAGTGGACATTGATTGCTTGCATGATGTCGATCCACCTATTACCATGCTTCATGCTAGTGCGACTTCCTCCTATGATGAATTACCCATTTATGATGAGTTTGATGATTCTCATGTGGAGTCTATTAGTTGTGATGCCATGTTGCATAGGATTTCTTGTAATAATTCTCTTGGTCACATCATGTTTGATAATCCGCTTGACTTGTCATATGCTATGCATGAGATCAACCATATGTCATATTTGCAATCTCATCGTAGTAACTATGCATATGCCATTAAAATAAACCCAATTTGCACATATGGCATAGATGACAAGCACATGGTTATTGGCATTTGTTTTTCTTGCGATATTGACATGCTCCCTTTGCATCATATCCATCATATGCCATGCCATGACCACCTAGCTTCGAACATGCATTGTTTGCCATGTTTTTAATATTCTCCATATTATGCTTCTGCTATTGCTCATGAGGAGACCCCCCATAGTTTCCTCATACATTTTAGGAGATTTTGATCCATCCCATCCATTGCATGATTCCCATGATTGTGTGCACAATATACTCCCCATGAATAGCAATGATATTAATGTGCCATATACTTGCATGCTCAATTTGTGTCCCCATCGTGTTATACATAACAACTATTCTTTCATAATGGATGACATGTTCTTATACCATGCCTCAAATTTCTTTGAGCATTGCTTATCTTGTGCTAACGCTCACGTGCACATACACATCATGATGGATGATGTGTACATTTACCACGCACACACTTTCTTTCGTTTGTGTCTTTCTTGTGTAGGTCATCACACTTACTCGTCAACCTCGCAAGCGCACGAGTTAACGAAACGAGCTCTAGAGAGCAACGATGACTTGGGAACCCGTGACATGTTTCACCCACCGTTTCCTTCGCGCATTTCTTCTACATGGCCCTCACATGGTTATGGGTTATTGTCCATTATATATACCTTGCCCATATTGCCATGTTCACTTTGCACGATATGCTCATTTATATGCCTTTGCCATGCATTTGTGACCCATGCTTTGCATTACACATGATACACCATTCTAGTACGTGTATGTGTCTTTGCAAGCTTGGTGGAGATATTGCTTGTTATTGCCATGTTTGCTTTGTGCCCCATGCTTATGATGATCCTTTGATCTTATTTCATTTTCGTGCTTGCGATATGTCATGCACATTTTGTATACATACCATCTGCTCACATGATATGATTGCCATGATTTTCTCTAGTATGTTGCATCTTTGCACTACTAGTTTGCACAACATGATTTCTATGCTTGCTTATGTTGCATCACCGATGATTCACACTTGCTCATTTCATGCGGTTGATGGCGTTTATTCCCATGCTTTGCACATGATTGCTATTGCTTGTTGTCATATGTCTCCATATGTTGCCCTTCTCATGCTAGATGAATTGACATGTATTGAGTGCAACAATGTTTTTAGTCTTGCTAATGAGATTGCCCCCACAGCTTTTTCCCATATGTTTGGAGCTTTTGACATATTTCTTGTGAAGCATGCTTGTCTTCCTTATTTGCACCATATGCCTGGTGCCATGAATATCGCCATTGTTGCATCATATTATTCCTGCACTTTTGCTTCTAATGGTTATGTGCAAGAGAAGAGAACCATCATGATGGATGATGTGTTTATCTACCATGCACATACATTCTTTCCTTTGTTGTGTGTATGTGTAGGATACTTCGCCTTCATATCAACTTCCACTTCACGTGAGTTGACCATACGAGCTCTTGAGAGCGAGCCTAGTACACTATCGACCGACTCGCTTCTACATCGCACTTGCTTGTGCTTCGGCATTGTGAAGGACGCACAAGGACACAGTTTTCAGGTGAAATCCATCTTGAGCATGGATATTGTGGATCATACTACTTGTGTTGCTTGCACCATGAGATTTATTGGTCATCTTGGACCACTTGATTGCGCACATGTTCGAGATCTTACTTCGACTTGTCATTTTCACCTTTCCATGCCTCATGCCATATATGCCTTGTGTGTTGCATCCAACTTGTTGCCTACTTGCTCCTATCACATGTTTGGTTGCATCAATGTCATTTCTTCACATATGCCATGCCCCATTGATTGCTACATGCTTGTCTTGATTGCCTCACACATGATGAATAGTTGCTCTTTCCATTGTGTTGAGTGCCACGCTATCTTCATTACACCATATGCACATTATTCTTGGATTGTCTTGCCCCATGTGTTTAGACACTTCATTTTCTTTGGTGTTGTGAATGATTCTTATGCATACAATCGACCTTTTATTGATCGCTTTGTGCATGCTTGCTATGACTTTGAGGTAGATGCTTATTCACTTGTCACACATATTAGCATCTCTACCTCCCATTTGCATGATTGTTTACATGATGCCCTTGATTTTGCTCAATTTATGTGCTTATATGCCATGCCACAATCCTTTGTCACACCTTATGCTATGCATGATGATGACACTTGTTGGGTGAATCACCACGTGAATGCTTGGTTTTTCCCTAACACTAACCACATTTGTTTTTCAAAGTGTTTGTTGTCCTTGCTCCTTTTGAAGGAATCATGACACGATGCGACATTGGAGCGTGCCCATTTCGCGCTTCAAGATTATGAGTACTTGGTGATTGTCCACTTCTACACGGCGACGCCATCTCTTTCCCATGGTGATTTGGTTTTTGATCCGAGGTCGGATCTTTCCCAAGGGGGAGGGGATGATGCGGAGCATCTTACGGACATCACCATGTCAAGAGTCCGTTTGGCAAGTGACACATGCAACATCTACTTCACATACATAAAGGTGAATCATCTCCTTTACACGTGTTCACTTGACCCCTTCGAGGATGGTATACTACTTGACACTCCTCTCGTGTGCATGCATAGGTATCACCGGAGCTTCACCATCGACGAGGAGGAGTGCGAGCGCATGTGTACACCTACACCATCTGCGAGGGAAGCATGGAAGAGAAGACGGAAGAAGTCAAGCTGCAGGAAAGTCAGACTGTCCGACCCAAGTCGGAATTTCCGACCCATCCTCCGACCTGGCCTCCGACAAGGCCTCTGACCTACGACTTCGGTACTGACCCCGGGTCGGATGTTACTTTGGAATGTCCGACCTAATCTCCGACCATGTCGGAACATCCGACCTGCCTGCGCACAGAGAAGGCTGAGTGGCCATGTATCTTTCCCGTTTTGCCCCTCACTTACCACTTCGTGCCTTGGACTATATATACTCCTCCTCCACCTCATTTCTAGGGTTAGCAAAGTGATAGCTCATATCTAGAGAGAGCTTTGCTCATATCTACCTCCTACTCCCATGGAGTCCAAGGCCTCCATGTGATAAGATCCCTAGTGGATATCAAGACCCCGATCTAGGGAAGGATCCCCATCATAGGATCATCAAGACCTCATCTCCTTCATAGGATTTGGGATGAACTTTACCTTGTGCTATTTTCCCTTTGTTGTTCATGTACCTTGTGGATCCATGTGTTTGTTAGTCTAGTGGATGTGTGATTGGACTTGTTCTTGAGTGTTCCTCTTGTGTTTCCTCGTGTTTTCCCTCGTGTTCTTTGTGTTCTTCGCGGGATCCCCTCCAATTCATGAAAGATCGGCCAAATAGGGTTCCACCCTACATCACAATTGTTAACTTTGAAGACTGTGATCTTCCAGACAGTTAGGCGTCAAGTTGTGAGAATTCAAGAAGAATGTGTGGAGTGCCACAGAACGAGTCTGTGAAGGTATTGGAAGTCTACCTTAAAGACTTACCACGAGTGATTGGGTGAGGTCTAAGTGAGCTTAGCTCAAGGGGAATAAGGTGAAGACTAAGTGTCTTCTGAGTTAAATCTCAAGCCTTCCTAACCATATGTACAGTTGTCACAGCAACTGGAACTGGTCAAACAAATCCATTGTCTTCACCGAGCTACCCTGGCTCAAATTCCTCAACCCATTACTTTCAGTATTTCCATGTTGAAGAATTTGTCTCTCTCCCTTTGAAGACTTTCACCTGAAGACTTTCTACTTGATGTTTTTCTTAGTCTTCCAGTTCATCGTGCTTAAAGTTGTATGCATGTATGTTCGCATGTTTGTCATCTACTGTTACCTAGTATGCATGCTTAGTTTTGTATTGATGACTTTGTCTTCATTCTGAATAGCATATTTAGCGTAACTTTGATTTTGTATAGTATTTCGTCACTCTGATATTCGTCAAGAACCAGTTTCTTTGACGAATTTGTAGAAATCTCCCATTCACCCCCCTCTTGTCGATAACTTGCAGTTTCATATATGTAGAGTTCCATTTAACATGCATGTCTAAATTATACTTATGGAGGAGTTGCTCCTATAGCAATGCAATATCTCACATAGTTTGCAAGTCGTATAGAAGCACCAAGAAAATATATTGTAGTGTGCAAAGTGTCAACGTGTTTTTTGCATCTCTTTAAAACACATTTAGTAATAAGATTAATTATATGGCAAGCACAATGTTGATGTAGTAAGAAAGATGCAGCATATATGTGAAAATAGAGGAGTGGGGACATTCATTGCACTAGTACTTGATGAAGCATTATCCAAAATTGCTGAAATCTTGATGGTGAGACCAGAATTATCCACAACTTTAACTATAGCTTTAACAATGTTTTCACCAGTATGTGCTAGTCAATTAATTCGAATCCTATGATTCTTTTCTATAGTTTTCACTTTTCGTTAACAAAATGAGCGGCCACACTAATGTAGTCTTGCTTTTCCCGGCCACTCCAGATATTAGATGTTAAAGAGACTTGTCGGCGTCAGTAAAACGAGGGTATTACTAACCCGGTAAGAAGAGTCTTCGCGATGAAGGTAGAGATATTTCTCTATCCAGGGGAATGCCTTTTGAGGACCCTGATATATCCATTGGGCCATGACCTTGCTCATCAGGGGACAGTTCGAGGGGTGAGAGTGGACCACTTTCGGGAAGCCCTTCGCGGGGCCTTCCCGGGAGGCTGTGGCAATACGCCACCTGCCGCTTCGGGAGGAATGAGTCTTGACTCTGGAGATCGTGCGATGGCCCGTACCAAGGAACACTACTACCCGCGTCAGGAGGGAAATGATGGTCGAATGACTAGCCCTTACGTGTGGGCTCCGGCAGGACCCGTGCGGCCCAAGCTATCCACGACATCTACAGTAAGATTCACCTACTGCTTACACCGCTACAGCGGAGGTACCTCGCTACCGCCTGACGAATACCGAAGGAGGCAGGTAAGTATCTGGGGGGTAACACACTGCCCCGGAAAGACATCATCATCACTAGTACAAGCGTGCCATGGGCGACCATGCCACCGTGGTACAGGCTACACTAGCCTACTCCAATGTATATTCAACCAATCCACATCTCCGGCAAGGCCTCCCTCGACTCTATAAATAGGGGAGACCGAAGCCTCACAGGGGGTCGATCTTTTCACCTTGTAAGGGACACATTGTAGCTCTCTACCATTGCAATACAAAACAATGCAGGAGTAGGGTATTACACCAAGAAGGTGGCCCGAACCTGGGTAGTTCTTTGTGTTCATCTGTAGTTCATCCACCACATTTCATCCATGACTTAGGATTGCTGGACGTGTTTAGTCCCTGGCCGAACTCTCAAAGAGTTGTTGCTCACAACTCATATGTAGGTTCTTAGAAACCGACATTTGGCGCGCCAGGTAGGGGACTGAGGCATTTCCAGTGATCTTGGTCTACTTCCCTCGTTCCCCTGAGCACCTGATTCGGCAGGCGCTTCGCTGAAGATGGTGCGGGGCAGGATCCCTTGTCCTACGGTGTGCGCCCAGGTGCATCGACCTGGGCAGGGTCCTTTCCCACCATGCCGTGGCAACGCGCTGCCCACCTGGGCGGCACGCGGTCGTCGAGGCGTCATGGGGGGAGGCCCGCACCCGAGGAATCATTGGCCGGCAAGGCCCACAATCCTCTCTCTCATATCCATTCGGCAAGGGGCTGGGGAGCAGCTCAGGAACTACATCGCTCGTTTCCACCAGCTCCACGGACAGACCCAAGGCATTCCAGATGCCTCTGTTGTTACGGCATTCTTTGAGAACGTTAGCAGTGTTGGGGTCCATGCAGAACTCATGGCACAGGCTGTGACAACCGTGGCGGATCTCTACCGCGTGGCGCATCAGTGCGCTCGGTCCCTGGAGGCCTACATCATCCCAGGGTCCCACCGTTGTCATCACACTGAGACAGTTCTCCCAGGAGCGGTCATTTCCGTGAATGGGATTGAGCAGTCCCAGTCGGCCTCACGGGCGGGACCCGCCGCCTCGAGCGCTCCTGCTCGGGCCGGGTCGGTTACCGCGCCGGCCTCCCCAGCAGGACTGGCCATGGCGGCACCTCGCAAGGAACCAGAGAAGACTTCATTCGCCGTTGAGATCGCCTTTGGCGGGGAAGCGTCCCGCAACATCTCCGTCAAGGCGGACTTCTACATCGCGTAGGCCTGGGGGCTACGCTTGATCCCCTGGAGCATGGCGACATGCTACTTCACTAGATGACGCGCCACCAGGAGATCACCAACTGTAGGGTATCCAACTACCCGTGGCAAGTCCAGATCAGAACTCACTGTTTTGTGTCTAAAAAGCTAACTACTCCACTAGCCATGTACTCGGGTTCTCCCCCGTCAAAAGGAGCGTCATGGCATACCCTAGCTATGTACTCTTTGTAGGAGATATGCCCTAGAGGCAATAATAAATGTTATTATTTATCTCCATGTTCGTAATTAGGTTTATATTCTGTGCTATAACTGCTATGGTTCTCGAGTCTGCAATAACCACGAGGCTCGAAGGAAAACTCATATGCACGTGTGGAATAATAAACGGCAACATGTATTCCTAGTCTGGCCTCTAAGACTAGCTCAAGTGTTGCATGATGGTTTTGTATTCCTGATCATGGGCATGACTATGCTGGCAACTTTGAGGGCACGATGTTAGAAGAACACCTGTGTTGAATTGACCCAATTGATGTTATGCTATGAGATACATTTGTCACAAGTTAATGGTTAATAACACAGAGAAATTTAACGTTTGCATAATTCCTTAGACCATGAGAGTATCGAGTTTCTTCATTCTTGCTTCATGAACATTGGGGTTTGTTAAACGTCATCCGTAAAAGGGTGACTATTACGGCGGCTTATGGGTTCATGGAAAAGTATGACAAGGAACTTAATAGCTCAAGATTGGGATTTGCTCCTCCGACGATGGAGAGATATTCTTTGGGCCCTCTCGGTGTTACGGTATCCATCATCGTCTGGCCAGACACAGTGTAATTTGATCACAAGGATATTGGAACGCGGGAACGAGAAAAGAGAACAAACCCAGTAATGAGGTAACTGGCATAGTGGACAAAGTTGTTGATCCACGGGGATGCCGATAAATCTCACCTCGGGTATTTGTAACATATCGTGAAGAAACAGGAATAGCACACGACAACTGGAGGTTCACTCGAATAATTATTCGTGTGGGTATAGGGGTCAATACGGATGTCCACGGTTTCACTATTGATCATTGATCGGAAAGTGTTCCGGTCATGTCTATATTTCACCGAACCTATGGGGTCACATGCTTAAGGGTCATCTATCTGCTGAATACTAGACAAGGAGTCTGAGAAAAAGTAACCGGAAAAGTTTCGGAGACGACGGAAAATTTCAGGAGAGAAAACCGGAAATGTTTCGGAGTTACCGAAAATGTTTCGGAATAAAACCACCATACCAAAAATGTTTTGGATCGCGTCCAGAATATTTTAGAGGGTGCCGGAAATGTTCTGGGACCTTCGAGAATTTTTCTGGAATATACACACGGAAAAAACATCTTGTCCCAGCGAGAGGGGACAAGATCCCACGAATGGTGGGGGCTGTTTTTGGGCTGTTTTGGAGGGCGCCCCCTTTAGGGGGCAGCCCCGTTTTGGTGGGAAATGGTTGGGGGGACCCCCCCATGGTGGGGGGCAAGCCCCACAAGACAAGGAGACATGTTGGAGGAGTGGTGGAGCCCCCCTAGGGGCGCCCCAAATTCTGCCATGGATGGCTGGGGGGGGCCCTTGTGGGCATCCTCCCACAAATGGTGGGGTGATGTTGGGAAAGGGCCCCCCCTCTTTTGGGCTGCCATCTCCTTGCCCCTTCACCCCTCCTCCTATAAATAGAGGAGAGGAGCTCTCCAATATCATCCAAAATCTGAACCACAAGGCATGCATGATCTGCCATCTCTCTCTCCCTCACACGAAATAGTTTCGTACAACCGCTGGGCTGTCTAGTTTCTGGTAGGGATTAGTTCTGGGCGGCGAAGCCCTGCTGGATAGGTGACACCGTATGTGTGCAACGTCGTAGAGAGGTCGTACGTTCGATCTTTTGCCCGAGGGGCTGTTCGAGGGTCCTCCCGAAAGGCTGTCCGTGACACTATCCGAGGGACCGTCCCAGAAATTGTTCGAGGGCCTCCCGAAGGGCTGTCTGAGGGACTGCTTGAGGGCCTCCTGAAGGGCTGTCCGAGGGATCGTCCAGCGGGCCTTTTTGACGGCCTCCCGGAGGGCTATCCGGGGGACCGTTCGAGGAGCTGTCCGAGAGAGAAAATCCTCGCAGTTGGGAGGTTGTAAATTCCTAGCAGCGGGGATCTGCACCAACGATCTTCATCGACTCTACTTACGCTGCGCTACGAGTCGAAAACGATCAGATCAAACCTTGTATGCATCTTCATAGTGGTCTTGGGCTGGTGCGTAGGTCGGAAATTTTTTGTTTTCTGCTGCGTTACCCTACAGTGGCATCATGAGCCATGCTATGCATAGATGCAGGTTGCGATCTAGAATACATGAGATGTATGTGTGTTGCACAATATAATTTTGTAGTAGATGAGTTCTATTGCTGAAAAATATTTGTGCGGGTAGCAGATGAAAACTATTACCCGATGTTCTTGTTGCTTCCCTAGAATATGCGTATTTCTAATCTTGATAACAGCGTGGTGGAGTTTCAAAGTTCTGGCAATCCGCGATCCTGATTGATCAACGAAGTCCTAACAGTTCGTTGAATTCCACCATAGTTAGAGAAAGATGAAATTTTGCAGACTAAAGGGCAATGCAGATATGATCTGCACGGGGTTCATGCGTATGACGAAGTTCAGTATGGGGCTCGAGATTTTATTATCTCATGTTTCATGCGCCCTGCAAAGTTAATCTAGTGACTTGAATAATCATACTTGATGATAAACATTGGTAGCTTCGATTTGTTTCGAAACCTTAGAAGCCACGTAAAATAAATTTTGCATGAACCGATTAGAGGCGTCTAACTTGGTTTTGCAGGATGACATGAGATGAGCATATGATGTGGTATAGTCTTCATCATATTTAATTTGATTATGTATGAGATGACTATATGATGTAAATTAATTAACATGACCTGCGTGTCATGATTCGGCATGATGGCTGGAGCCATATGATTGTCACTTTAAATGACCTGCGTGTCAACCTTGTTGTAATGCAGTAAAAAATTTAGCTATAGAGATAGCAATATTATCTGATGCATCGACAAGGTGGTGGCAATCTTTGCGAAGGTGAACACCGATGCAAATGCCGAAGATGAAGAAATTAAAGACTTCTCCATCAGAAAGGGCTATACCATATCATGCTATTATGAATTGCATGAGATGTTTATCCCTTATGATGCACCCTTTTTGATTGCGCGGTAGTCACTTTTATTAGGGTGATCTTTCACTTAAAATATCAAGTAGCTAGTGTTCTCCCAAGTGTAGCACCGTCACGGCACCTATCTTTTCGGGGTGCGCCATGGTTGCATGGGTACGAACGATTAGAGAAGTGTGAGGTGGGTGAGGTCAGACCTCGCAGCAAGATCACTTGGTTGTCTTAACATTCATGGCAGGATCGTCCTGAGCTCGGAACACACGCATCGAAAGATGAACAAGAATCACATAGAGATGTGATCGGCAAGTTGGCCTACCGATTAAAATTCCCATCATAGGATGATGATTCTATGGCGATGAATTGAAATATGGGTCTTGAATCAGTCACAATCAATTATGAGAGATGTTGATTTGAGTGGGAGCACACTTTAGAATTAATTCTTTTAATTCTTAGTGCAATTAATTATGGACACTGTCTAAGTGTTATATGCATAAAAGTTGTAGAAATATGGCTCGCGTTCCACCTTCCCTATTAAAATTGAATAGCTGTTATTTATCTGGTTAAAATTTTACGATTGGTAACGTAATGTGAGGATCGTCCTCATGAGTGCCGAGAAGGACTTTGTCCTATCGCATGCTTTCGGTATTCTCCCACTAATGCTATGGATGATGTGACTCTCGTCCATCGATCCAAAAGCTAGAATTCCGTTACGGTCAAGTGCAATATGTTTGCTTCCATGAGACTCGAGCTTAAAAAGTTTGGGATAGTTATGTGATATTCATGGAACTGAAAATTAGTTTCAGATACAAACAAAGGCTAAAAGATATGAGATATCCAAAGCAATGTTTGTTTGCAAAGTATTAGTAAAGTGTTTACAATGCATTAGACTAATAAGAGAGGGATCCAGAAGAACGCATGTCATGTGATGAAGGTGAAATAAAATAACAACTTAAAGAGAAAGGAAATGTCTGAAGGGTGTTAGTGAAACTTTCACGCCTAGGAAGTCTGGGGCTAATGCCACTCTTAAAGTTGGGTGATTCTTCTGAGAGTAGGAGAAATATTGGAAGTAAAACTGTTAGAAGTATAAAGGCAAAAAGAGAGAAGACTGGAATGTCCAGCTCATGTATGAATGTCGTACAAGTTATAGATGTATAGAAGGCTGGTCAAAGAAATAGTTCTTGGGAATTGTGATTAAATTGTTAGTCACTAATTCTTGGGTATTTTGATTAGAGATAATCACAGAGATACCCGCTCAATTGCATTCTGATGCAACTCGATGCAAGAACTACTACGGCCTAAAAGACTAGCCGGTAATGAGGTTTAAAATACATGTTGGGAACATAATAAAAGTTGTTATGCCTTCCATCGGTATATTACCTCTGTATTTATTTTCATAAATTCATTTTTGGAGTTTCATACACTCTAGCCCATTGCATAATGTATGTTGCAAGAAAGTTGTTCATGAGAGAACAATTGTTGTTCGGTGTTATGAATAACATGAGGGCCGTACTTTCATTATGAATGAGATGTATGTTATGAATATTGATAATAATATAATACGTCTGTAACACTGACGCTAAATGTCGCAAGACTAAAAGAATACCACATATGTGTGGCACTGCATTTTGGTCACATTGGAGAAACCCGCATGGAGAAATTCCATAATGATGGATTTTTTAAGTCGGTTGATTATGAATCATCTGACACTTGCAACATTCGTCCAAAAAGTAAAGTGACTAAAATACCGTTCATAGGACATAAGGAACGAGCAACGAACTTATTGGTGATCATACATTTTGATGTATGTAGTCTGATAAATGTTGTTGCTAGCAGTGGATTTGTCTATCTTCAGAAATGACTCAAGTAGATATATGTATATTTACTTTATGAGGCATAAGTCTGGATCTTTTGAAATCATTTGTAAGGTTTTCAAAAATGAAGTAGAAATTATTGTAACAAGAAAATTATGTTTCTGCAATTGTATTGCGGAAAGAAATATTTGAGTTACAAGTTTAGCGAATGTCTGATGAGTTGTGAAAAGAGTTTCATAACTTACACCTCCCGGAACAACACTGTGAGTGAAATGTCCATGAAGATGTAATCAAACCATTTATGACATGGTAAGATCAAAGATGACATAAATCAATTTGCCATTATCCCTTTTAAAAGTAATGCTTTAGTGACTGCGTCTTTTACACTGAAAAGAGCGCCATCAGATCTGTTGAAATGACGCCATGTTATGGTATACCCAACCATGGTATGTCTTTTCTTAACATTTGGAATATGGGGCATGTGTAAAATATTTACAAACCTATTCCAAATCAGACAAGTGTTAGTTTGTAGGTTATACCAAATTATTGGATATTCCTCCCTCACTATACCGAGGCAAAAGGTTTGCCACAAAGAGCGGTATGATTTTGAAGAAAATAGTTCTTGCAAAAGGGTGAGTGGGAGAACAGTGCAACTCGACGAGATAACAGCATCTTCGTCATCAAGTCAAGGGAAAGAAACCTTGGAAGTAATTTCAGAGTTTCCTACTACGACTGATACGGAAGCCTATACATGAGATATATGGACTTCGGTCGAACTTGCAGCTGAACCACGTAGGCAAAACTCGTGCAAACCTCTCTGGTGCACAAACAAGATATTGTTGTTAGACAATAGTATACCTACGATACACAAGGAAGCGTTGATGGGCCTTGACTCCGGAATTGGCTAAATGCCAATACAATCCGAGATAGTATCCATAAATGATTCAAGATTAGATCTTGATAAACCCTTCGAAAGACTTAGAGTCTAACGAATATTAATGGAATTATAAACTGATACGGATAAAAATGTTTTATCCATAAAGCTCAACTTGTTGCTTATAACAAATTCAAGGAATTAACTACGATGAGATTGTCTCACCGTAGCGATGCTTAAAATCGGTTCGGGTTAAACTAGCAATTAAATACATATTTTAATCATGAGATATGATACACTGATGCCAAAAGGATTTCCATGAGATGGAAATGCAACCTAGGACTTGCATGTGATTCAGTCCAAAGTATTTTGTCAATCCAGAGGATGCTAGCAAGTGTGCAAACTTCAGAGTTCTAGTAATGGACAGAAGCGAGCATAATGGAGTTGGAATCTTCGTTTTGATGAAATAGTCAAAAGAGTTTGATTTCATCAAAGGGTGGCGAAGATGCTTGTAGTTAGAAGAAAGTAAGTGGGAGCATAATAATATTTCTAAAACCTTGTGTGCTTGACACATTGTTGATTGGAAATAATATAAATTTCTTGACATGAATTAGGACTTCAATGAAAAATAGTTTTTCAATGAAGTACTTGGGCTAGGTAGCCTTAGTATTAGGCATAATGATCTATGGAGATAGAATTGCCTAATGGAGCCAAGCCAAAAATACATATCGACAAGATGCTAAAACAGTTTAGCATAAGAACACCAAGGAGTGATTCTTGCCGAAGTCACATGGAAAGAGTTTTAGCAAGACTCGGTGTCCTAAAACACTGATGAGCAAAATACATGATGGGAGTTCCACACACATTTGTGTTTGGATTAATCATGTATTCCATGGTATGTAAAACAACCAGATATGTCCAGTACTCCCAAGTAGTTGCGAGTATAGATACCAAAGTGAACAAAATATTGATCATAGGACAGGAGCGAAAAATGTCGTTGAGTACTAAGGTAGCACCGATGACATGTTTTCTCGCAAGTGGAGATTATGAAGTGATCGTTGTAAGTAGTTACATTGATACAGTCTTCATCAATGCTCCAAGCGATTTTTGATTTAAATTAAGGGTTTTGTGTAATACACTATATGGTGGCACAGTAAGTTGGAATTGTTCTAAACAAGTTACTGTGGAAAATTCTATAACAAAGGCTAAGTATGTTGACGCTTTGGAAGCGACAAAGAAGATGTTGAATCATACAGTTCATTCATGAATTTAGTATGGTTCCAAGATGACTTTGGTCAATGGAACACTATTGTAGATAGTTGCTCCATAACTCAGTCTGAGGAATCAAGGTTCGACCAGTGATTCACATATATACAAAGCCAAGTCCACACAAAATATGAATTTCGTGAAAGCATGAAAATGCGAGGATATGCAAAGATACACACGGACCTGAAGTTGTCAGATCCGTTGGACAAAGACTATACCACAAGCGAAGCATATTTTACACCGGTATGCCATAGGTGTAAAGTGCATCAGCATTGACTAGATTATTGACTCTAGTACAAGTGGGAGTCTGTAGGAGATATGCCCTAGAGGAAATAATAAATGTTATTATTTATCTCCATGTTCGTAATTAGGTTTATATTCCGTGCTATAATTGCTATGCATGGTTCTCGAGTCTGCAATAACCACGAGGCTCGAAGGAAAACTCATATGCACGTGTGGAATAATAAACGACAAAATGTATTCCTAGTCTGGCCTCTAAGACTAGCTCAAGTGTTGCATGATGGTTCTGTTTTCCTGATCATGGGCATGACTATGCCGGTAACTTTGAGGGCACGATGTTAGAAGAACACTTGTGTTGAATCGACCCGATTGATGTTATGCTATGAGATACATTCGTCACAAGTTAATGGTTAATAACACAGAGAAAGTTAACATTTGCATAATTCCTTAAACCATGAGAGTATCGAGTTTCTTCATGCTTGCTTCATGAACTTTGGGGTTTGTTAAACGTCATCCGTAAAAGGGTGGCTATTACGGCGGCTTACGGGTTCATGGAAAAGTATGACAAGGAACTTAATAGCTCAAGATTGGGATTTGCTCCTCCGACGATGGAGAGATATTCTTTGGGCCCTCTCGGTGTTACGGTATCCATCATCGTCTGGCCAGACACAGTGTGATTTGATCACAAGGATACCGGAACGCGGGAACAAGAAAAGAGAACAAAACCAGTAGCGAGGTAACTGGCATAGTGGACAAAGTTGTTGGTCCATGGGGATGCCGATAAATTTCACCTCGGGTATTTGTAACATATCTTGAAGCAACAGGAATAGCACACAGCAACTGGAGGTTCACTCAAATAATTATTCGCGTGGGTATAGGGGTCAATATGGATGTCCACGGTTCCGCTATTGATCATTGATCGGAAAATGTTCCGGTCATGTCTATATTTCACCGAACCTATGGGGTCACACGCTTAAGGGTCATCTATCTGTTGAATACTAGACCAGGAGTCTGAGAGAAAGTCACCGGAAAAGTTTCGGAGACGACGGAAAAGTTCCAAAGAGAAAACCAGAAATGTTTCAGAATAAAACCACCATACCGAAAATGTTTCGAATCGCGTCCAGAATATTTTAGAGGGTGCTGAAAATGTTTTGGGACCTTCGGGAATTTTTCCGGAATATGCACGCGGTAAAAACATCTTGTCCCAGTGAGAGGGGACAAAATCCCACGAATGGTGGGGGCTGTTTTTGGGCTGTTTTGGAGGGCGCCCCCTTTAGGGGGCAGCCCCCTTTTGGTGTGAAATGGTTGGGGGGGACCCCCCATGGTGGGGGGCAAGCCCCACAAGACAAGGAGACATGTTGGAGGAGTGGTGGGGCCCCCTAGGGGCGCCCCAAATTCTGCCATGGATGGGTGAGGGGCCCCCTTGTGGGCATCCTCCCACAAATGGTGGGGTGATGTTGGGAAGGGGGGCCCCCCTCTTTTGGGCTGCCATCTCCTTGCCCCTTCACCCCTCCTTCTCCTATAAATAGAGGAGGAGAGGAGCTCTCCAAGATCATCCAAAATCTGAACCACAAGGCATGCATGATCTTCCATCTCTCTCTCCCTCACACAAAATAGTTTCGTACAGCCGCTGGGCTGTCTAGTTTCCGGTAGGGATTAGTTCTGGGCGTCGAAGCCCTGCTGGATAGGTGACACCGTATGTGTGCAATGCCGTAGAGAGGTCGTACGTTCGATCTTTTGCCTGAGGGGCTATTCGAGGGTCGTCCCGAAGGGCTGTCCGTGACACTATCCGAGCGACCATCCCAGAAATTGTTCGAGGGCCTCCCGAAGGGCTATCCGGGGGACCGTCTGAGGGACTGTTTGAGGGCCTCTTGAAGGGCTGTCCAAGGGACTGTCCAGGGGGCCTTTTCGATGGCCTCCCGAAGGGCTATCCGGGGGACCGTTCGAGGAGCTGTCCGAGGGAGAAAATCCTCGTGGTTGGAAGGTTGTAAATTCATAGCTGCGGGGATCTGCACCAACGATCTTCATCGACTCTACTTCCGCTGCGCTACGAGTCGGTAACGATCAGATCAAACCTTGTATGCATCTTCATAGTGGTCCTGGGCTGGTGCGTAGGTTGGAATTTTTTTGTTTTTTGCTGCGTTACCCTACACTGTTGTAGCCTTGTTCCCTTTCCCCGCACTTGTACGCCCCATGTGTAATCACCGAGTCGGGAAAAAGGGGCACAAGCACCCCAACGCTCTCGCGCTTATGTTGTTTCCTTCTCGAATTCCTTCAATGTATAATCAATCCTGACCGTAAAATGGGGGCTTCCTGGGAAATTTCACCATGTGACCCGCTCCCGAGAACGCTCTGTCATCTCTAGAAGCAAAACATACACGCTGCGTTCCAGACCCGCTCCAACGTATCTGTGTCGCATTGTTCTTGTCATCAGTGGCAGTTACTCTGGCTACGCGGGTTTACACTGATTATGCTACATGTATCCAAAAGAACAGCGAACGCACGCACTTACTAAAAGATATATAGGATTCCAGCGAGCGGTCCTTTAAACTCTTACAAACTAAGACAAGCGTACTTAACAAAATCTACCATACTACTATGCAGCTCTGCCACAGAATCTGCCCCCGGGGCCAACAGAAGTCTCGCCCCGCCGCGAAGCCTGTGTTCCAGCCGAAGATGTAGGGTTTACTCCAGCTGAGTTCAGAGGCCGCTTTAGTCCCCGCTCTTCTCCTCTCGCACCACCGTGGATACGTGGCTCACCATGGCCTTCAGCGACCACGCCCAGTCCTCGGGTGCAAGGTCCTCCATGATGACGTCCACGAGGAAGAGGGGGTCTCAGTGATGAAGTGAGGAGAGGATGCGCGAGGCCACCGCTATGGCGGCCCGGGCCTTCTCTTTCTCCAGATTCTCGCCTACTTCCTCGCGAAGTTGGGTGAGCTCGTTGGCCAGATGACTAAAGAAGCCGACAAGGTCCGCCACCCGATGCTCATTGAAACCAACATCGTGGTGGTACGGATTGAGTCCAAGGGCGGGCATCAGCCCACTCACGAGGCGGTAGATCTCGCGTAGAGCTGCGTGATGCTTGCCGATCTCTACCAGCGCGCCGCCAAGACGCTCCTGGATTTCCTCCCGCTGCCGGTTCTCTTGCGCCACCAAGCAGGCCATACGGAGCGTCTCCTGGGTGAGGTTGTCCCTCACCTCCCGAAGATCCTCCGTGGTCTTGTGGAGCCATGCACGAAGCTCCCCATTCTCCCGCTCGTGCCACGTTAGCACATCAAGAGCACGGGAACAGACGTCGGCCAGAATGGCATCCTTCTCCGCCAACGCTTCGTCCTTTGCCACTAGTTCATCCTCCTTAGCGGCCAGCTCACGGTGTAGCTGCGCCACCTCGTGAGTAAGAAAGCGAGCGGACGACATGGCTACCAAGCTCAGAGCTGGTCGAGTGTACTGGAGGTATTGGGCAAGAGACGCAAAGGAAGAAGAAGATGGAGAAGAACGAGGGGCTATGGCGTGAATATTTCTCTCCCCGTATCTTATATAAGCGGTGAGAGGTGAACAGCCATGGCCCAGGAGTTACTGCACGGCCTCCCACCCACCCGCTTCCCCAAGCATCATGGTGCGGGAACCAAGGAGCCGTTCGCTTTTGATGATGTTATATTACGGTCATAAATCTGACGTGACCGGGCGACAAAATGACCGAACTACAGGTCTGCACTTCCCCAACAAAGGGCAGAAGGCGCCACGTGTCTAGCCTATGTGGACTCTAGGCCCCACTCCCTCCGGCGACTTGTTGCTCGCCGCTTGAAGGGACTGGGCTCGGGGGCTACACGGGATGTCCACAGGCCCAAGGACGGGGCGGCCCACAAGGCAAAGAAAAATCATCACTTCCCGGCACCGTGAACTCACAAGCGCAACAGGCGAAACAAAAATATAGAGAAAGCGGCTCACCCACGGATTCAAGGGCGGGCATCACCTGCAGGTCAAAAGAAGTACCAAAGTACATATTACAAAGACAGGGCCCGGGGGCTCTAAATCGACAGCCTATGAGTCCACGTCCTCGTCAGAGCGACCATCGACGAGTGTGGGGTCTTCCGAGGCCTCCTCCTCCTCGCCTTGAACATACAGGCCGATAAGCTCCCCCACGAAGCCTGCCACGGTGGCCCGAGAAGCCTACGCCCGCGAAGACTGCCCCAGCGGTCGTAGTACATCGGCAATCAGGAACTCGGCGTTGGCAAGATGGAGGTTGGAGAGAACGCGCTCGTCGATCTTCGTCCCCAACTCTCGGCACTCCTCCTCGATGGTCTTCTCGAAGTCCTTCGCCGCTTCGGCCAACTTGCCGGCGAACTTCTCGAAGAACACGGCATAACTCCCCACATCATCGTCCTGGAAGTTGGCGGCGGCCATGAGGGTCATCATGCCCAACGACCCAGCAGCTCTGAGGATGCAATTGTAGGCCTTCTTGAAAATCCTGCACTGCGTCTTCCACAACCCTCCAAGCCTGAGTATCTCCCCTCGCGTTGAGAGGTGGACTCCACCAGCTGGGCATTCAGCTCTTCAAGATGCGTCAGCTCCTCCGGAGGCTTCCCGCGGCTCTCCTCGGCCACAGATCGTGCCCGGTCGTTCTCAGCCACGAGGGACCGAGCCTCTTCAAGGGAGCCTCACTCCACCTTGAGCTCCTCTTCCAGCGATGCACGCTTGGCTTCGAGGGACTGTCTCTCCTCCAAAAAGCGCGACGCCTGGAGGTCCAGCTGTTGCTGATATTCAGCGCAGGCCTCATCCCTCTGCTTATGAAGGGACTCCTCCAGGGCCTTCGCGTTCTCCGCCTCCTGCGCCTGACGCTTCCGTGCCAACTCAGTGGCCACCTTCTCGCGAGCTTCATTGGCGGTGCAGTCCAGGATCGCCTTGGCCTCTGCCAAGGCTTGGGACACCTGCTCCTGGGTCTCCTCGTTCTCCCGCTTGACGCGAGTGGACTGGGCGAGGAAGACATCCCATGCTCCGCCAAGGGCCTGCCAGCTCTGGGCCAGGGCCACCCTCTCATTCGCCAGGTCGGCTTCAAGGTGATCAACCGCCCAATGCATCGAATGGAGAAATCTGCCGGTGGACACACCGGCACAAGCAGCACCTGCCGGACAAAGCACCGGCCCCAGGGCCCAGTTGGAGCCGCCAACGGGAGGCGTTTCCCGGATGATCTCCTCCGCCACAGAAGCGGCTGCATCTCCCCCATTGGGTGCAGCGCCGTCCAATGGGCCATTGATACGTCCCAAACGTATCTACTTTTCCAAACACTTTTGCTCTTGTTTTGGACTCTAATTTGCATGATTTGAATGGAACTAATCCAGACTGACGCTATTTTCAGCAGAATTGCCATGGTGTTATTTTTGTGCAGAAATAAAAGTTCTCGGATTGAGCTGAAAATTTACGGAGATTATTTCAAGAATATATAAAAAATATTGGCGAAGAGAACTACTGGAGGGGGGCCACCCAGGACCCATAAGCTCAGGGGGCGCGCCCACCCCCCAGGTCGTGCCCTCTGAGCTTGTGGGCCCCTCGAGCCTCTGTTTACCCTAAGACCAACTCTATAAGTACCGTCTCACGGAGAAAAAAAATCAAAGAGAAGGAATCATCGCGTTTTATGATACAGAGCCACCGCCACCTCCTGTTCTTCATCGGGAGGGCTGATCTGGAGTCCGTTCGGGGCTCCGGAGGGTGGAATTCATCGCCGTCGTCATCATCAAACCTTCTCCATCAATAATTCCATGATGCTCACCACCGGGGGTGAGTAATTCCTTCATAGGCTTGCTGGACAGTGATGGAGTTGGATGAGATTTGTCATGTAATCGAGTCAATTTGTTAGGGCTTGATCCCTAGTATCCAGTATGTTCTGAGATTGATGTTGCTATGACTTTGCTATGCAAAATGCTTGTCACTAGGGCCCGAGTGCCATGATTTCAGATCTGAACCCTCTATGTTTTCATGAATATATTTGAGTTCTTGATCCTATCTGCTACTTATATGCAATTGTTATTGTTCTGATCCGTAGACCCCAAAGTGACAATAGTTGGGATACTCTCCGGGGATGACTGTAATTCGAGGAGTTCATGTATTCACCATGTGTTAATGCTTTGTTCTGGTTCTCTATTAAAAGGAGGCCTTAATATCCCTTAGTTTCCTCATGGACCCCACTGCCACGGGAGGGTAGGACAAAAGATGTCATGCAAGTTCTTATTATAAGCACGTATGACTATATACGGAATACATGCCTACATTACATTGATGAATTGGAGCTATTGTGTATCGCTCTAGGTTGTGACTATTACATGATGAATATCATCCAACTCAATTATCCATGGCTGATCCAATGCCTACGCTTTTCTCATATTGATCTTTGCTAAGTTACTACTGTTGCCGCTGTTACAATCACAAAACTGCTACTGTTATTGTTACTGCTACTATCAAAACTATCAATCTACTGTGGTACTAAACACTTTGCTGCAGAAATATTATTTCTTAGATGTGGTTGAATTAACAACTCAACTGCTAAGGCTCATAAATATTCTTTGGCTCCCCTTGTGTTGAATCAACAAATTTGGGTGAAATACTACCCTCGAAGACTGTCGCGATCCCCTATACTTGTGGGTTATCAAGACCTTTTTCTGGCGCCGTTGCCGGGGAGCATAGCTCTATTTATTGAGTTCACTTGGGATTTTACACTATGAAGAATCTGAAAGACGCTAAGACTAAGATCGTACCCTCCAAGACGAGGGGAGGTAAGGAACTGCCATCTAGCTCCGCACTTGATTCACCATATGTTTTAAGTAGGCTTGCGACACCACCACCTGCTATTCATTCTGATATGTCGCAAGTAATTGAGGATACTACTTCTGCTATAAATGAAACTTGTGATGATGCTATTACTCTGCTTGATGATACTGTGCCACTAGGTGAATTTCTTGATGAACAACTTGCTAAAGCTAAAGAATTTGAGAATGCTGAAACTAATGAAAATTATGATTCACCTATTATGCCTAGCTCTCCTAGAGTTGAAATGCCTAAGATACCTGAGGGTTATGTTATATATGGGGAGACAGCTAGAGAAATTCTTGCTTGTAATGCTAGAGATGATGTTAAGAAACTACTGAGTAAGCTGAAAGAAAAGTCTATGATAGAGAGAATGAAATATGATCCTAAGTTTGCTACTTCTCCTATCTTTGTTACTGATAAGGATTATGAATTCTCTGTCGATCCTGAGTTTATTGCTTTGGTTGAATCTGATCCTTTTCATGGTTATTAATCTGAAACTGTTGTGGCACACCTTACTAAATTAAATGACATAGCCACCTATTTGCTCAAGAGGACAAAATTCGTTACTATTATATTCTTAAGTTGTTTCCTTTCTCATTAAAGGGTGAGGCTAAGAAATGGTTTAATACTCTTGCTCCTGGTTGTGTGCGTAGTCCCCAGGATATGATTTATTACTTCTCTGAAAAATATTTTCCTGCCCATAAGAAACAAGCTGCCTTACAGGAAATATTTAACTTTGTGCAATCTGAAGAAGAGAATCTCCCTCAAGCTTGGGGGAGGCTTCTCCAATTACTTAATGCTTTGCCTAATCATCCTCTTAAGAAAAATTAAATACTTGATATCATTTATAATGGACTAACCGATGCTTCTAGGGACTACCTAGATAGTTGTGCTGGCTGTGTTTTCAGGGAACGAACTGTTGGACAGGCTGAAGAACTATTGAATAATATGTTAAAGAATGCCGATGATTGGACACTTCCTGAACCACCACCTAAGCCAACTCCAAAGAAGAGAGGTATTCTATTCCTCAGTCCAGAAGACATGCAAGAAGCTAAGAAGTCTATGAAAGAAAAGGGTATTAAATCTGAAGACGTTAAGAATTTACCACCTATCGAAGAAATACATGGACTCGATACCCTGACACGGGTAGTAAAGGTAAAATCTCTATATAGATTTGATGAAGGTGACATTCCCTACAATAAATCTGCTAGTCAATGCCTGGATGAATTTGATAATTACATTGTTAAGCAAGAACACTTCAACATGTATGTTAGCAAACAATTGAAACAAAATGCTTTCATGATTGATCATTTGAGTGACTTGATGTTTAGAATTGCTAATGATGTGAAAGCTTTAAGTAAACATGCACCCATGGTTCATACTCAGCTAGAACAAGTCTCTAAGTCACAAAATGATTTTCTTACTGAAATGAATAATAAAATGAATGATCGTGTTGTTAGAGTAGTGACTAGAGGAGGTAGAATGACTCAGGATCCTCTATATCCTGAAGGTCATCCTAAAAGAATTGAGCAAGATTCTCAGAGAATTAATATTGATGCACCTAGTTCATGTAAGAAGAAAAAGAAAGAGAAAAATGATAGAACTTCGCATGCTTCTAGTGAACCTGTGTTAGAAAAACCTCCTGAGAATCATAATAATGTTTCTATTTCCGATGCTGAGACACAATCTGGTAATGAACATCCACCTAGTGATAATGATAATGATGATGTTCATGTTGATGCTCAACCAGATAATGATAAAGAACCTGATAATGATGTAGAAATAGAACCTGCTGTTGATCTTGACAACCCATCTCCTAAGAATAAAAGATATGATAAAAGGGATTTCATTGCTAGAAAACATGGTAAGGAAAGAGAACCATGGGTTCAGAAACCCATGCCTTTCCCTAGTAAACCTCTAAAGAATAAAGATGAGGAGGACTTTGAGCGCTTTGTTGAAATGCTTAGGCCAGCCTTTTTGCGTACTCGTTTGACTAATATTCTGAAAATGCCTCCATATGCTAAATACATGAAAGATATTGTCACCAATAAAAGAAAGATACCTGAAGCTAAAATTTCCACCATGCTTGCAAATTATTCATTTAAGGGTGGAGTACCTAAGAAGTTAGGAGATCCAGGAATACCCACTATACCATGCTCCATCAAAAGGAGTTATGTTAAAACTGCCCTATGTGATTTAGGAGCTGGTGTCAGTGTTATGCCTTTCTCTTTATATAGAAGACTTGATTTGAATAAGTTGACACCTACTGAAATATCTTTGCAAATGGCCGATAAATCAACTGCTATACCTATCGGAATTTGTGAGGATGTCCCCGTTGTTGTTGCTAATGTTAGTATTCTAACAGACTTTGTTATTCTTGATATGCCTGAGGACGACATTATGTCAATTATCCTTGGTAGACCTTTTTTGAATACTGCAAGGGCTGTTATTGATTGCAACAAGAGTAAGGTTACTTTTCATGTCAATGGTAATGAGCATACGGTATATTTCCCGAAGAAACAACTCCTAGTGAATAGTATCAACTCTATTGAAAGAATTATGACAATTGCTATTGGAGGTTTTGAATTCCCTCTCCTGACCGTCAAAAAGAAATATGAAACTCTTATTGTTGGGGAGATGCATATCCCCGTTGAGGTAACTTAGTGTTATACGAAAATTCTTCGGTTTCATGTTACTCAGAAATAGTTTGTTAATAAGACTTAATCAACCTTATTAATGGATTCTTTTTGAGAATCATGTGGTCGATGAATTTAGTAAGCACAACCTACTGTACTTACTTTTTGCTCTGTTATTTAAAGTTTAATAAAGTAGAAATGCCATGATTATACTGTTTTCTGAATTATCCGTGCAATAAAAAATGTCCCGAAAATAAAAGTTCTCGGAATGACCTGAAAATTTAGTATGATTTTTTCTAAAATATTTAAGAATTTTTGGCACTGAACACACCCCAGGGGGGGGGGTGCACCTGTGAGCCACAAGCTCACAGGGCGCGCCTAGTGAGCTTGTGGGTCCCACAGGGGCCCCCTCACTTATTCCAGCCACCCATTGCCTTCTCCTACCTCTAGAAAAAAATCATCCTTGCTGTCAAACCCGTGTTCTTGCTCATTCCCATGCAATTTTCGATCTCCTTACTCGGAGCTCCGTTTCCGAAACTGTTTTGGGGGATTACTCCTTGGCATGTGACTCCTCCAATGATCCAAATAGTTTTTGTTCTAGTGCTTTATATTTTGTAAATGTTTGCTGCTGTGGTGACCATGTATATGAGCTTGCATGTTGAATTTGTATGGTCCAAAGTAGTTTTGATGCATGATATAGCCTCTAGACACTTGTGGGAATAGTTGCTATCAATTTTGTTAAGTTTTGTTCACTTTTATTTTGAGGTACTAAAAATTTCAGAAATTTTCAGAGAAAAGGAAAATGCTTAGGAAGATGTTCCATGGAGGTTCTTCGAGCAAGAGCTCCCCGAGGCTTGCAATACGTGAGCCGGACCTCGAACCACCGCGGGATGCTCTCGTGAGAGCATGTGAATGGCCATCCGATGCCTTCATGACACGAGTTGGCATCAAAGAGGAGTTCTATATGTACGTACACAATGACGGCTTAACGGACTTCTTATCAGATAAGTGCCCACAGTACCATGACCTCACTGATGCCTTTGTGCGGAAATTCATGTATCTCAACGCACCTCTCATGATGTTATGTTCGATATATATGATGAATCTTTTCGCATGATCGTTCAAGAATTTAATGAAGCTTGTATAATTCCCTAATTGGGGGACATGCCTTGAACCTAGTAAAGCTGATTGCAATGAATTTTCTATGAGTATTACTACAGGTGAAACTAGAGGTATAACGCAAGCTGGGATTGGGAGCATTCATTTTCCGGCCATCCATTATTTTGCTCTATTTATAGGTAGGTGCATTAATGGCAAACATGACCCTAGTCACCTATGCGCACTTGATCTAAGCATTATTAAGAGCGCGGTATTGAGAGATAGACAATTTAACATGGGGGCTATCATTGCACGTTGTTTACATAATAATGCCCTTGTTGGTGATCTTTTTGGTGGAATCTATGCTACTCGCTTAGCCGCTCATCTTGGCATACCTATAAAAGAAAATGATACCTTGTTGCCACCTAGCTACCTTGATTATGAGGCTATGGAGCGTCATCAGTTTCTAGAGAGAGACACCCCACCACTTTGATACAGGCTAATCTTCAGTAGACGTCGTGTCATCCATATCACTCTGCTGGCTCCTGCCTTCTTTAACTTTCAGGAAAAACAAAGATACATTGCACTTGAGGAGGAGGCCGAGGAGTACGAGAGGGCGGAGGAGACCGCCCGCCGTAATGAGGCAGCCCGCCAAGCTGTGGCGGCTGCACTTGAGTACAAACCGAACTACTATCATGGGTATTATCCAGGCCAGCAGGAGCCGTAGACCAACTTAGGCCAAGAGCCTAAGCTTGGGGGAGTATGTATTTCTCACCGACATTACATTCATGTACCACACATTCATTCCAGTTGTCGGTGTTCATCCTTTTTCATTGTTTATCCATGTTATTTTTATTTTCGCTTTCTTCTTGTGTGTTTGAAAAACTTCAAAAATCCAAAAATATTTCGCGCTTCTTTTCAGTTTTTCTTTCCTGTTTAGTTAGTTCGTAGTAGTAAAAGAAAACCCAAAAATATTTCTCATTTCTTCTTTTGTTTGGTGGGAGCTTTCCCGTGTAAATAGTTTTTCTCACTTTTTGTTTTTTCCTTCGTTAGTTTGCTTTCTTCAGAAAAACCAAAAACTCCAAAAATATTTCAGTGTGTTTCTATGAAATTATTTTCTTTTCTTTGTCGTCATAAGGAGAAGACCACGATGAAAATGTTGAGTGGCTCGCATATGCATTATTGATGATCTAACGAAGAGCCAACATTACCTTGTCTTCTCCTCTGAATACAATGTTTGCAGATTCCAGCTTAGTCCACGGCACACTTGCACTAGTATTATTTTCACATCATTCGGTCGTGCAAGTGAAAGGCAATAATGACGATGATTTGATGAAGTGATCGCGGTGAAGGAAAGCTGGTATGAACTGTTCTTGTTTTCATCTTTGTAAATATGATTAACTCAGTCATTCTTGATTCAACATATTATGAATAAACATGTTTGTGATGACAATTAGAGATTATAGTTGCTCATGCCATGCTTAAATAGCTAGGAGTGGATAATGATTTATCTTGAGTGTCAACATGCATTAAAATGGTTATGATGTAGTATGATAGTATGGTATCCTCCTCTGAATGATTCGAGTGGCTTGACTTGGCACATGTTCACACATGTAGTTGATTCAAAACCAACAAAGCCTCCACGCTATTTGTGTTCATGGTGTTTATATCCTACTCATGCTCGTTTTCAATGTGTCGGGGGGATGACCCCCGGGTAGGCAAGCGAACCCGAAGCCCCTTTTCAAAAACATCGGGGCAGCCCGTGCCCCTCCCCTCCGGCTGGCCAACCAGCCGGCTTGCCAGCGTTAGCCGGCTAGGCCCGGCCCGAGGCCGGGTCCGGCTGTCCGCTAGCCGGCTGGCAATGGGTCGGCGGCCGTCCTATCGCGTCCGACGACAAGACAGTTCCCCACGAGGGGAGAACATGGCTAAAGTGTCATCCATCTCGGGAGGGCGCGCCGGCAAAGCTGCCAACCCTGTTGACCACGACGGCCGGTGTCAGCACCAGCGCGCCGGTGCAGCCCCCCGCGGCACCGCCTACTCTGGCACGCCTCTGCAGAGCGCGCACGCGCCGTCTACTCCTGCATGCCTCGGCAGAAGCGCGCACGCGCAGACCACTCCTGCACACTTCTGCAGAAGCGCGCACGCACCGTCCACTCCGTGACGCTTGAAGCGAAGGGCCACAGTGTCGCGCCGCCCTCGGGCGCCACAGCCGGCGGGGCCCAGCAGCCGGCGGGCCCCCTGCCGGCTCCAGACGCCAACGCTCGGGTCCCGGCGTGTGCAGTTTACCCATGTAACCCTGGGGGGTCGGGCTATAAGACCCCCCAGGAGGCCTCCATGCAGGGCGGTTGGCTACTTGGTTCACGCCTTCTTCCCCGACACATACACACACAGGAGAGGTTGAACGGAGACCTAGCTCCTTCTGCCTCCTCCACTCAAACAGCTCCAGGAGCACCATTGTAACCATTGTGACCTCTGAGCCTATCAACCCACTCGGCACGACTAGGGGTGTTACCTCTCCGGAGGGCCCCGAACCTGGGTACGCCTTGTGTCTCTCGCATGCGCGTGCCAACCTCGCTTCCGGAACCCACCGGCGTCCTCACGCAGCCCCCCACTTTTAGCCAACTCATGGCATCTGCCGTGATTTCACCACGACAGTTGGCGCCCACCGTGGGGCTGCTCGCGGCGTCGACCGGAGTCAAGTTCCGGATGAGGCCCTTCACCAGCTCCGGCGAGCGCATCGTGCACGGTTTGGTCCGTGCGCCTCGCACGGCCAACCTGGCCGGCTGCGGCGCCGTATCAGACGCGAACGCCGCCTGCCCCGCAGGCTGCCTCGTCGTCCCATTCGGCGCGCTGCGCGTCTTCATCGCACTCGTCCCCGACGTGTTTCCCAGCAGGGTATACAGCTTCACCGACTCCCCCGTCCCCGTTGGCTACGCCGTCTCCGACGACGTCGCGGCTCTCTGCGCCCGTGCGGAGGTGCTGACCATCAGCACTAGCTCCGGCTCCCCGCGTGCCAAGGAGAAGGCCGCCGCGGCTGCTGCTGCCGCGGCTACGGCCCCGCCACACCGGGCCGACCCGCTCCATGAGACGATCCGGAGCCTGCGGGCCCCCATCACGCCCGACGCCGACACGGCGGCAGCGGCGGCTCAGCTCAACGAGGACCGTGAGCATTTGCTGTTCGAGGCCATGGAGCTCGCGGCAACGTGGCGCCGGCTGGAGTCCGACCAGCGAAAGTACGACAGCACCCACGGCTTCACACCGGCCGCTGCTGAGCCCAGCCGGGTTGCGGAGGTGCGAATCCGTGGGGGTGCAATCGTCTGCGCGCTAGGCGCAGGCCGGCCCGTCTATGACACCCCCGTCAAGAACATGCGCGCGGCGCAGGCGGCCATGGCGGATCTCGAGTTCCTGGAGGGCGAGGAGCTGCTGCAGCAGCAGCAGCGCATCCGCGACCTCATCACCGCGGCGAACGAGCAGCAGCAGCGTTTCGACCCGGCCCAGCCATCCGCCTCCACCTCAGGCAAAACCAGAAACCCGGAGAGGGCTCTTCGGGACACGCAGCAGGCGTCTTCCCTTGCTGGCTCGATGAGTCGCGGCTCTGGACGGCACCGGGCAAGCCGGAGCCGGCACAACCGCGTCGCGGCCACTGGCGACGGCGTTGCCAACAAGACTGCCGGTGACGGCTGTGCCCAGCAGCCGGAACCTCCTCTCCCGCCGCCTCGACAACCCCGGCCGGCTTCCGCCGGCACGGTGCCGCGCGGCCCCGTCGCAAGCCGACTGGGACCCCGCGAGCCCTACGACGAAACCGACGCCCGCCACCGCATCGACTGGCTGGCGCGGTTCCACGCTTCTCGAGGAGGAGAGCTCTGTCGGCCCGGCGTGCTTTGGCCCCCGCATCTGTGAGGAGCCCTTCCCCAAAGGCTTCTCGCTGCCCCGCGATTCCCCCAAGTACAACGGCGTCTCCAAGCCGGAGGACTGGCTAACCGACTACACCACGGCTGTCGGCATCTCCGGCGGCAACCGGCGTGTAGCGGTTCGCTACGTTCCCCTCATGCTGCTCGGCTCGGCTCGGACATGGCTTAACAGCCTAAGGGCCGGCAGCGTCAATTCCTGGCTAGACTTCGAAGATGCATTCGTGCGCAACTTCACCAGCACATACAAGCGTCCTGGTCGGCCTCGCCATCTCTCCATGTGCGTTCAGAACCCGGGCGAGCCCCTCCGCGACTTCCCCACGCGGTGGACCGAGCTGCGCAACTCCTGCGAAGGCGTCCACGAGGTGCAAGCCATCCAGTACTTCGTCGACGGGTGCCGAGACGGCACCCTGCTCAAGCACCGCCTGATGTGCGACGAGCCGTACACCCTGGCGGAGCTCATGGTGGTGGCGGACAAGTACGCCACGGCCGACTCCGCGATGCGTGTAAAGATCACAGTCGACGCGGATGGCAAGCCGGTCCCGGTCCAGCCGGCCGCCCCGAAGCCGGCTGGCGAAACCAACCAGCACCGGCAAGACAACCACAACAACAGTAAGCGGAAGGCCGAGCAGCCGGCTCCTCGCTACAGCAACCAGCAAGTAGCCGCGGTGGAAGGGGAGCGGCAGACCGAGCAAGGAGCTGGCCAGCGCCCGCGCACCGGCAAGGCCGCTTGGCAGCCCAAGTTGTCTTTCGAGCAGATGCTCGACGCCCCCTGCAAGAACCATAGCGGCGCAAAACCGTCGACGCACACGCTCCGGCAATGCAGTTTCATCCAGCGCCTGTTGAAGGGCTACCTTCCACCCCCACCACCCGGAGCCGGCCCGCAGCAGTCGCCACTTCCGCCTCCCCCGCCGCCTCCGGCAGCCGGCGCCCTCGCCAGTGACCCCTATCCATAGCAGGATGCGGCCTATGTCGTCTTCACCAGCAAAGGCGACGACAAGCATAGCAAGCGCAAGTACCAGCACGAGGTGAACGCCGTCGTCCCCCCGGTCCCCCAGTACATGCACTGGTCCGACCGTCCTATCAACTGGACCCGGGAGGATCACCCGGCCGTGATGCCCACGCCGGGTGGCTACGCGCTCGTCCTCGACCCCACCTTCGTCGCGGAGAAGCGCACCTGCCGCTGGTCAAGCTCGACATCGAGGAGGGCCAGCTGCAGCCAACCCAGACGGTGTTCCACGGCATCGTGCCAGGCGCCTCGTGCTCCCTCATCGGCCGGGTGCGGCTGGACGTGCTGTTCGGCACCAGCGCGCATTTCCGCCGAGAGCCGATCTGGTTCGAAGTGGTCAACCTCGCCAGCCCCTACCACACTCTTTTGGGCCGGCCCGCCATGGCCAAGTTCATGGCAGTTCCACACTACGCATACCTCAAGATGAAGCTGCCAGGTCCCAAGGGCCTCATCACCATCACCGGCGGCTACAAGAAGTCCCTGGAGTGCGCCAAAGCCGGCTCTAGGCTGGCCGAGTCGCTGGTCATTGCCGAGGAGAGGCGCCAGCTCGACCGCCTTGTCGCGCTGGCTGGCGAGCAGCCGGTCATGCCGGCTCAGCTCAAGCAGCCGGCCGATGAGAGGTCCTTCAAGCCGGCCAAGGGCACGAGGAAGGTTTCGCTCGACCCATCCAACCCCGACTCTAGCGAGTACGTCATCATGGGCTCCGGCCTCGACAGCAAATAGGAAGGCGAGCTCGTCGACTTCCTCCGTGAGAATCGGGATATCTTCGCATGGTCCCCCAAAGACATGCCGGGTGTTCCGAGGAAGTACGTCGAGCACAAACTCCACGTTCGGCCGGATGCCAAGCCAGTCCGGCAGCCGCTACGCCGCTTCTCCGAGGAGAAGCGAAGAACCATTGGCGAAGAGATCGCCCGGCTGCTCAGAGCCGGGTTCATCATGGAAGTATTCCACCCCGAGTGGCTGGCCAACCCGGTCCTCGTCCTGAAGAAGAAAGGCACTTGGCACATGTGTATCGACTACACCAGCCTGAACAAGGCCTGCCCCAAGGACCCGTTTGCCCTTCCCCGGATTGACCAAGTCATCGACTCCACAGCCGGCTGCGAGCTCTTGTCCTTCCTGGACGCTTACTCCGGCTACCACCAGATCAAGCTGGACCCGGCGGATGCCCTCAAGACGTCTTTCATCACCCCCTTTGGGGCGTATTGCTACATCACCATGTCGTTCGGCTTGAAGAACGCCGGCGCCACCTTCCAACGCTGCATGCAGAAATGCCTCCTGCCCCAGATCAGACGGAACGTGCACGTCTACGTCGACGACATCGTGGTGAAGACCAAGCAGCACCTCACCCTCCTCGAGGATCTCAGGGAGACGTTCGCAAACCTGCGCCAGTACCAGATCAACCTCAACCCGGAGAAATGCGTCTTCGGCGTGCCGGCTGGCCAGCTCCTTGGTTTCCTCGTCTCGGAGCGCGGCATCGAGGCCAACCCGGAGAAGATCAAGGCCATCGACCACATGCGCAAGCCGGCCCGGCTGCGCGATGTCCAGAAGTTCACCGGCTGCTTGGCCTCTCTCAACCGGTTCGTCAGCCGGCTGGGGGAGAGGGCCCTGCCCCTATATCAGCTGATGAAGAAGACGACGCCGTTCGAGTGGTCCGACCAGGCGGACGAGGCTTTTCGCGACCTCAAGCGCATGCTCTCCACCATGCCCGTCTTGGCCGCACCGGCTGAGAAGGAGCCGCTCCTGATGTACATCGCAGCAACCACCCGCGTGGTCAGCGTAGTGCTGGTGGTGGAGCGCCCCGAGGAAGGCAAGGCACAGCCGGTCCAGCGCCCTGTGTACTACCTAAGCGAGGTCCTCTCCACCTCCAAGCAGAACTACCCGCACTACCAGAAGATGTGCTATGGCGTGTACTTGGCCGCCAAGAAGCTGAGGCAGTACTTCCAAGAGCACGCCATCACCGTGGCGAGAACGGCCCCCATCGGCGAGATCATGGGCTGCCGGGATGCCTCTGGCCGGATTGCCAAATGGGCCATCGAGCTAGCCGGCCACACCATCCTCTACGAGCCTCGCACCGCCATCAAATCGCAGGCGTTAGCCGACTTCCTTGTCGATTGGGCGGAGACCCAGTACTTGCCACCGGCTCCCGACGCAACACACTGGCGCATGCACTTCGACGGCTCGAAGATGGCATCTGGCTTGGGAGCCGGCATTGTGCTCTCCTCCCCCAAGGGCGACCGGCTGCGCTACGCGCTGCAAATCCACTTCGCCGCCTCCAACAACGTCGCCGAGTACGAAGCCATCGTCCACGGCCTCCGGCTGGCCAAAGAAATCGGCATCCGGCGCATCCTCTGCTTCGGCGACTCCGATCTGGTGGTCTAGCAAGTCTCCGGCGAGTGGGATGCCAGGGACTCCAACATGGCCAGCAATCGCAACCTGGTCCAACAGATGACCGGCAACTTCGACGGCTGCGAGTTCCTCCACGTCCCCCGCAATGAGAACGAGGCGGCCGATACTCTAGCCAAGCTTGGTTCCAGCCGGCAAGCAATCCCAACCGGCGTCTCCCTCGAGCACCTACGCAAGCCGTCCATCAAGCCGTCTCCGGATTCGGAGTCCATCTTCGTCCCGGCCGACCCAACAGCCCTTCGCCCGGCCCCGGGGGCTGCCGGCTCCGGCTCGGGGGCTGCCGGCTCCGGATCGGGGGCTGCTCACTCCAGCTTGCCGCCTCTCGACCCGACCAAACCCGCGCAAGTGGCCGTCCTCACGGTGCTGGAGGCGCCGTCTTGGGCTCAACCAATCCTCGCGTTCCTGGCGAACGGCGAGCTCCCGGCGAACGAGGTCAAGGCTCGGCAGGTGCAACGCCGGGTTTCTGCCTACAGCATCATCAACCGTGAGCTCGTCAAGCGCAGCACAACCGGCGTTTTCCAGCGATGCGTCGAGACGGCCAGGGGCTTCGAGATCTTGCTCGATATCCATCAGGGCGAGTGCGGGCACCACGCCGCCTCCCGATCCCTGGTGGCCAAAGAATTCCGCCACGGATTCTACTGGCCGACTGCGCTGAAGGACGCCGAGGAGCTGGTTCTCAAGTGCAAGGGCTGCCAGCGCTTCAAGGCCCAGAGCCACCAGCCAGCTTCGGCGCTCCAAACCATCCCCATTGCATGGCCCTTTGCCATCTGGGGCCTCGACATGGTGGGACCCTTCAAGACCGCTCGGGGCGGCATGACACACCTTCTGGTGGCCGTCGACAAATTCACCAAGTGGGTCGAGGCGAGACCGATCAAGAAACTCGACGGTCCCACGGCCGTCAAGTTCATCACCGACATCGCTGTCTGCTACGGCGTCCCCAACAGCATCATCACCGACAACGGCACCAACTTCGCCAAAGGCGCGCTAGCGCGCTACTGCTCCGTATCCGGCATCCGGCTTGACCTGGCCTCCGTCGCACTCCCTCAGTCCAACGGCCAGGCGGAGCGGGCGAACGGCCTCATCTTGGTCGGCATAAAACCGCGACTCGTCGAGCCCCTCGTGCGATCACCCGGCAGCTGGATCGACGAGCTGCCGGCTGTCCTATGGAGTCTCCGGACCACCCCCAACCGCTCAACCGGCTTCACTCCATTCTTCCTCGTCTACGGGGCCGAGGCGATCATCCCCACGGATATCGAGTTCGACTCACCTCGTGTCACCCTGTACATGTAAGTGGAAGCCGCAACAGCATGCGAAGACGGCGTCGACCTGCTCGAGGAGGCGCGCCTGCTGGCCCTCAGCCGGTCAGCCATCTACCAGCAGAGCCTACGCCACTACCACAACAAGAAGATCAAGCCCCTCGCTTTCCGCGAGGGCGACCTTGTGCTCCGGCTGATCCAGCGAACAGCCGGCCAACACAAGCTGTCCTCCCCATGGGAGGGTCCCTTCATCATCAGGAAGGCCTTGCGCAACAATGCGTACTACCTCATCGACGCGCAAAAGTGAAGCAAGCGCAAGAGAGACGCCTCCGGCGAAGAGACGGAACGCCCCTGGAACGCTAAGCTCCTCCGTCCGTTTTACAGTTAAACCATGTATGTATGTATCACTACCCCTTTTGAACTTAATGAAAGCAGCAGGTCCCCCGAACGACACTCGGGGGCTACCTTTTCATCTCTACCGAGTTTTTGCGCACTTTACCGCATTCGCCTCCCTCCCACCGGGTCGGCACGGCCGGCTCGGGGGCTCGGGGGCTCGCCGGCTAGCCCGCGCCGCGTTCTCCTCAACCCAATTAGTAACGTGAGCAGCGCCGAAGCCCTCTCTGCCATAAGCCACAGACCGGCTCCCGGCTGTTCAAGGCTGGCAAGAGCCAAAGGCTGCAAGCATCCGCACACGAAAAGCGGCTAAGTACGAACAACCGGCTCGGCTAACCCGTCTCTTCTCACTTCACGCGCCGCCGCACAGACCGGCTGCGCTCCAGCCGGCTTCCCCGGCTGCAGCCAGCCGGCCCAGTGGATGTTTCGCTTGCACTCAAATCCTAAGGCCCAAGTACTAGGCGCTCTCTTCGGAGTTCGGCTCCCCGTCCAGCTACAGACCGGCTCCCGGCTGTCCGGCTGGCGGGGAGAGGGACGAAGGCGGAAGCAAACAGGAAAACGGCTAAGGGAAAAGAACAAAAGCAAAACTGCCACACGGCAGGCGCAAGCACACAAGAAACAAACATGCATTCATATATACAGCAAGGCCCGCGGCCGATAAGTTCATTACATTAAACTTACACCCCCCAGTGGGTGGATCTGCCGGCTAACAAAAGTTCCGAGTTCAAAAGAAACAGGAAAAAATAAAAAACCCTAGGCTGCGGCTTTGTCGGCGTCGCTCGGCGCCGGGTTCTCCGTGGTGGCGGTGTCATCCAGCTCGCCAGCGTCGTCGTCCGCGTCGGCGATCGTCTCGGCCGAGCTGCCCTCCGGGTCCTCGAGCTCCAGGCCGAAGTCGTCGGCGGGAAGCTGCGCGCCGTCTGGCGCCCGCTCCGGCACGAAGTCCCCGTACGGTTGGCGCTGCGGTCGCGGTTTGCCTGGAGCTAGCTGACCTCCTCGGCGGCCTTCTTCGCCGCCTCCTCCTGCTGCGCCGCCGCTTGACGGCGCTCCTCGGCAAGCCGGTCCAGCTCGGCCTTATGGGTGGCGGCGGCCTCGTCCCTCTCCCGGACTGCCCGAGCCGCCTCCTCCTGCGGCCGACCGCACTCCGCGGCTGCCTGGTCACGGAGTTGGCCGGCCTCCGCCAGTTGGCGCCGGAGCGCCTCCATCTCTGCTGGGTCAACTGCAGCGGCTGCGCATCCGGACCCGGATTCCGGTCAGGAACCGGGCGAGAAAGCAAAACAAGAAGCCAAGAAGATCCGACCCGGCTGCTGCGCAAACCGGCCCGGATCTCGGGGGCTACACCCAGTGGGAGTGCTGGCGCGCCCCCACTGGAAAAACGCAAGAGAGAGGTTCGAAAAAATACCTCTGGCCTGGCGAAGCTCCCCCTCGCTGGCCGCCAGCTGGTCCCTGGCCGTGCGGTACCGGCCCAGGAGGCGGTTGTACGCCGCCACCCGCTGGTCGTAGATGGACTGCGAAGAAGAAAGTCAGCACGGACGCCTGAGAAGGCCCGACCCGCCTGCTACGCAGCCGGCCCGGGCCTCGGGGGCTACACCCAGTGGGTGCGCTGACGTGCCCTCACTGGAAAGCGACCAAGCCGGTCAAAAAGGGCAAAAAGAAAACAAAAAACAAGAAGGCACGAAAAGCAAAAGAACTCACCGCGAAGGTCTGCTCCAACTGTCGCAGCCGGCCGCTCTCCGCCTGGGCGAAGCTCTGCCACTGGCTGTGGTGGTTGGCAATCTGCAGCCGCAGAGAGTCCACCGCCGCGTCCAGCTCGCTCCAGGGGGCGCCGCTCGTCGCCTCGCTGGAGCTCGCCGCCCAGGTCTGCTGCGGCTAAACGGCGGACCCGGCGCTGGTTCCGCTGCCGGCCGGCCTCGGTTCGAGGCTAAGCCCCGCGGCCCGCGGCTCCGCCATCACCAGGGCACGCGAGCTCCCCTGCGCGGTCTCCGTTCTTGGCGGCGGCGCTCCTCCTCAGCTCGGCGCAGCTTCCGGCTTGCGGTCCCCTCCTTCGCTCGGCGCAGCTTCCGGCTCGCAGTCCCCTCCGCCTCCGCCTCCGCCTCCGGCTCCGTCGACCGGATCTACAGCCGACGGCACCTCCTGGTCGGCCGTCGGGTCGGCCTCCGGCTCGCGGTCGCCGGATTCGCCGCGACCGGCGGCTTCCTCGGCGGCCCCATGGGCATCCGCCTCTGCCCTGCGGGCCGGATCATGCACCGTCTTGGAGCGATGCTCCACGACCGGCGACGGCGGCGGCGACGGCGCCGTCCACTCCGGCCACGCGGCCCCCTCCGAGGCCCGCGGCCGCCTCGCCACGACTTCGGCCACGGCGACGCTCCACGCCTTGGCCGACGCCTCGGCCATCTCCTTCTCGGCCTCGGCTCGGGCCCTCCAGGCATCCCGCTGGGTGGCCTCCAAGGCGGAGCTGGCTTGGTGGGACGCGAGCACCTCTTCGGGGGTCTCCCCCGCCTCGCTCTCCCACGTGCCACTTTGACCCCGTCGCCGGTCGGCCTCCTCCGCGGCCGTCGCTGCTGTGGCAGCCTCCGCCAGCTCGAGCGCGCTCCTGGACGTCGCGCGAGAGAGATGAAGAAGAAGAAAAGAAAAGAAAGAACGGCAACAGCAGCAAGCAAAGCAGCAAATCCAACTACAAAAAAGAAACTTACCCTATGGCCACGGGAACCGCTCGCGTCGGGCCCGCTGGCGGCGCCATCCGGCGCGCCTTCTTGGTGGACCTCTTCAGGGTGCCCGTCTGCGCCGCAGCCGGGCGCTTCGCAGTCGGCCGTGCCTCGACCGGCTGCTTCCCGTGCGGCCGGCTCGAGCCAGCTGGCTCCCCGGACGCCCTCCTCTGTCGCCCCCTGGGGGCGGCCCCGTTGCCCGCCTCCGCGCCCTGAGGAGCTGCATCGCCTGTCCCGTCCTCGTCATCTTCATCGTCATCCGGCCACTCGCGCAAAACATCCGGGATCAGAGACTTACCGGCTTGAGCGGAGCCGCCGGCTTCCGCGCTCGCGGGGTGCTCCCCGCCGCCTTCGGCTCCCGCGTTGCCGGCTTCCTCGTCTTCCGGGTCCGACTCGTCCCGGTCCGGCTGCAGAACCATGGGACTCGGACCGTCACTTACCAGCTGATTTGGGAAGCGCTGCAGCCGGCCCAGGGTGTCAGGGCGCATGAGAAGGGCGGACGTAGCAAAGAACAGAGACCAGACACTCACCGCTGGCGTCGGGTCGTCCCGGCTGCACGGCTCCTTGCCGAACTGCCACTCCTTCACCTTGACCCCGGCAGCGGAGACGTCATTGACGCGCACGGCGATCTATTCTGCCGTCAGCTCCTTCGTCCACAACCGGCAGGGATCACGCCGGCCGCTCATATCGCAAATCCGGTGTGGCCGCCTCTACAGCGGCAGCACCCGGCGACCGATGAAGGCGGCGATGAGGTCCACGGCGTTGAGCCCCTCGCGGTCCGTCATCTCGTTGATCCGGCGGCAGATCCCCAGGATCTCCCCGGACGGGCTCTACGGGTTGTGCCCCCAGTTCAGCTTCTCGGCCGGGGGCACATCCGCGAAGGGAGGGAGGTTGATGCGGTCATTGGCCGGGTCCGCGTTCTTCACATAGAAGAACGATTTCTGCCACTTCTTGGCGGACTCCTCGAGCGGCAGCTTCGGGAAGGGACCCGCCGTCCGGGTAACCGTCACGGCCCCACACTCGGACATGACACCGGCTGCAGCTCCTTGCTGCTTGAGGTAGAACAACCGGCACCACAGCTCCACGTATGGGAGGATGCCGATGTAGCCCTCGCACAGCGTCGCGAAGCCGGCGAGCTGCAAGATGGCGTTCGGCCCCAGATGGTGCGGCTGGAGGCCGAAGAAGGTGAGGAAGCGCCTGAAGAAGACGCTCGCCGGAAGCCCGAGCCCGCGGAGGAAGTGGGTGTAGAACACCACCACCTCGCCACTCCGCGGTTCCGGCGCCGTCTCCTCGCCGGGCGCGCGCGCCTCCACCTCCGCCGCCGGCGGCAGCCGCCTCGTACGGCGAAGATACTCGATATCGTCATCGGTCACCACTGACCCCTCCCACGAGCCCTTCGGCGGCGCCATAGGCGAGAGCAGGATAAGCACGGATGAGGCAGAAAGAAGGCAGCGATGGAGCGAGGAGGAGACGACTGCGCGAGTCGCAGCGCAGTACGGTGGCGAGCCTGGCGGGCGACGATGCGCGGGCAACGGCGTGCGGCGGCGGTGTGCGCGAGAAGAAAGATGGGGAGGCAGAGGCGAAGCAACGGGCGGGGGCAGAGGAGCGAATGCCTCGGCCTCTCCCCCTCCCTTCCCATTTAAAGACCCATGGTCGAACGTGGGGGAGTGGGATCGTTTGCGCCCACGATCCCCACTCTCCCGCGATACACGGGTGCGTTAAAGCCACGCCTTAACTGCCCCGAGAACTCCAACAGGCGCTGGCGGCCGCAGTAAATCCCGCGCGCGGGCCGAGGCCGCGACCCGGTGGGACCCAGCCCACCGCAACTTCTCGTCGCGCGCATGGCCTGGCAGGCCTCTTCAGCCGCTCCGCTGCACGTGGCAAGAATTCGTCTGGCGACCGGCGCGCTCCCCCGTACCGGCGGGACCAGCCGGCCGAGCCGCTCAGGCTTCGGCGAAACCAAGTACCTCAACCCGGCTCCCGGAAGCCGGCAGATGGCGGCCTCAAGCCGGCACTACCTCGTCACGTTACCGCACTCCTTCGGGGGGGATAGGCTGCAAAGCCGTTCCCGCTTGGAGCCGGCGATCCTTCATAGCTTCGGGGACTATTGTCGGGGGGATGACCCCCGGGTAGGCAAGCGAACCCGGAGCCCCTTTTCAAAAACATCGGGGCAGCCCATGCCCCTCCCCTCCGGCTGGCCAACCAGCCGTCTTCCCAGCGTTAGCCGGCTAGGCCCGGCCCGGGGCCGGGTCCGGCTGTCCGCTAGCTGGCTGGCAATGGGTCGGCGGCCGTCCCATCGCATACGACGACAAGATAGTTACCCACGAGGGGAGAACATGGCTACAGTGTCATCCGTCTCGGGAGGGCGCGCTGGCAAAGCTGCCAACCCAGTTGACCGCGACGGCCGGTGTCAGCACCAGCGCGCCGATGCAGCCCCCCGTGGCACCGCCTACTCCGGCACGCCTTTGCAGAGCGCGCACGCGTCGTCTACTCCTGCACGCCTCGGCAGAAACGCGCACGCGCCGACCACTCCTGCACACTTCTGCAGAAGCGCGCACGCATCGTCCATTCCGTGACGCTCGAAGCGAGGGGCCACAGTGTCGCGCCGCCCTCGGGCGCCGCAGCCGGTAGGCCCCCTGCCGGCTCCAGACGCCGACGCTCGGGTCCCGGCGTGTGCAGTTTACCCATGTAACCCTGGGGGGTCGGGCTATAAGACCCCCCAGGAGGCCTCCATGCAGGGGGGTTGGCTACTTGGTTCACGCCTTCTTCCCCGACACATACACACACAGGAGAGGCTGAACGGAGACCTAGGTCCTTCTGCCTCCTCCACTCAAACAGCTCCAGGAGCACCATTGTAACCATTGTGGCCTCTGAGCCTATCAACCCACTCGGCAGGACTAGGGGTGTTACCTCTCCGGAGGGCCCCGAACCTGGGTACGCCTTGTGTCTCTCGCATGCGCGTGCCAACCTCGCTTCCGGAACCCACCGGCGTCCTCACGCAGCCCCCCACTTTTAGCCATCTCATGGCATCTGCCGTGATTTCACCACGACACAATGTTAATTATTCTCAATGCACGATTATGACCGTCGTCGCTCTCTAGTTGATCGCTTCTTAATCTATTTGCTAGCCTTCGCCTGTACTAAGCAGAAATACTGCTTGTGCATCCAAATCCTTAAACCCAAAGTTGTTCCAGATGAGTCCACCTTATCTACCTATATGCGGTATTACTCTGCCATTCCAAGTAAATTCACATGTGCCACCTCTAATCATTCAAATAAGTATCTGTTTTGTGTGCCCGTACCGCTCATGGAGCGACAGGGGGCGGTCAGTATCTTCCATGCTAAGCGGGTTATTCTCACGATGGGTGTTTATTCACTTGTCATTGCACGAGAGAGGCCGGTAATTGGGATGCCCAGTCCTATAATCAAAATAAAGAAAAATATTATAAAACAAACTCCCCCGGAAAGTTGAAAGTTTGGAGGGCACCCGTGAATTCGGCTAGCCATGGCTCGTGATTGAATGGTTGAGGGGGAGTAAACTTTACCTTTCTGCTTGGGAACCGCCAATAATGTGTTTAGCATGGAAGATATTGAAAATCCTTGGTCGTAACGTTGACAAGAAAAGCACACCTCTCAAAATGTATTCATCTCTATTTTAAGCCTCGAGCTCTGGCACCTCTGCAAATCTCTGCTTCCCTCTGCGAAGGGCCTATCTATTTAATTTTATGTTATTTACTTTTACTGTTGAGTCATCACCTTCTTATTCAAGCACCAATTTGGAGAGCACTATTGTCATTCTTATGCATTGAGTCTAGTTAATGTTGAATGTGAGCATGACTGGATCTCTTCTACCATGAATTACAATGTTTAGTCACTGCTTGAACTTCAGAGGTTCTCTGCATTTATGTTTTACGGTCTCAGAAAGGGCTAGCGAGATACCATGTTATCATATTATATCATGATTGTTTTGACAAGTTGTTGGCATCCGAGATATCTTATTATTGCTTGCTAGTTGGTTATGTTATTGTCATGAGTAAATGTGAGACCTAAGTGTTATCATTCATATGGTTAGTTCATAATCTTTGCTGAAAACTTGAGCACTAGTTAAGCATATATAGAGCAATGAGAACAAAATAGTTTGTAAAAGTTTTTCTTTATCACTTTCAGTTTGTCACCTGAATTGCTTGAGGACAAGCAATGAGTTAAGCTTGGGGGAGTTGATACGTCCCAAATGTATCTACTTTTCTAAACACTTTTGCCCTTGTTTTGGACTCTATTTTGCATGATTTGAATGGAACTAATCCGGACTGACTCTGTTTTCAGCAGAATTGCCATGGTGTTATTTTTGTGCAGAAATAAAAGTTCTCGGATTGAGCTGAAAATTTACGGAGATTATTTCCAGAATATATAAAAAATAATGGCGAAGAGAACTACTGGAGAGGGGCCACCCAGGAGCCACAAGCTCAGGGGGCGCGCCCACCCCCCAGGGCGCGCCTTGTGAGCTTGTGGGCCCCTCGAGCCTCCGTTTACCCTAAGACCAACTCTATAAGTACCATCTCACAGAGAAACAAATCAGAGAGAAGGAATCATCGCGTTTTATGATATGGAGCCGCCGCAACTTCATCGGGAGGGCTGATCTAGAGTCCGTTCGGGGCTCCGGAGGGTGGAATTCATCGCCGTCGTCATCATCAACCCTTCTCCATCAACAATTCCATGATGCTCACCACCGGGAGTGAGTAATTCCTTCATAGGCTTGCTGGACGGTGATGGAGTTGGATGAGATTTGTCATGTAATCGAGTCTATTTGTTAGGGCTTGATCCCTAGTATCCACTATGTTCTGAGATTGATGTTGCTATGACTTTGCTATGCTTAATGCTTGTCACTAGAGCCCGAGTGCCATGATTTTAGATCTGAACCCTCTATGTTTTCATGAATATATTTGAGTTCTTGATCCTATCTGCTAGTCATATGCACTTGTTATTGTTCTGATCCGTAGACCCCAAAGTGACAATAGTTGGGATACTCTCCGGGGATGACTGTAATTCGAGGAGTTCATGTATTCACCATGTGTTAATGCTTTGTTTCGGTTCTCTATTAAAAGGAGGCCTTAATATCCCTTAGTTTCCTCATGGACCCCACTGCCATGGGAGGGTAGGACAAAAGATGTCATGCAAGTTCTTATTATAAGCACGTATGACTATATACAGAATACATGCCTACATTACATTGATGAATTGGAGCTATTGTGTATCGCTCTAGGTTGTGACTGTTACATGATGAATATCACCCAACACAATTATCCATCGCTGATCCAATGCCTACGCTTTTCTCATATTGATCTTTGCTAAGTTACTGCTACTGCTGTTGCCGCTGTTACAATCACAAAACTGCTACTGTTACTGTTACTGCTACTATCAAAACTATCAATCTACTGTGCTACTAAACACTTTGCTGCAGAAATATTATTTCCCAGGTGTGGTTGAATTGACAACTCAACTGCTAAGGCTCATAAATATTATTTCGCTCCCCTTGTGTCGAATCAACAAATTTGGGTGAAATACTACCCTCGAAGACTGTCGCGATCCTCTATACTTGTGGGTTATCAGCCATCGCGCCCCGCTGGGCTGGAGACATCTGCCGGGAGACCTCCTGCCGGCGTTGCGGGGATGAGGGCGCTGCTGCCTGAGACATTGCCAGACAAAGCCCCGGGGCCCCCCGTATACCCAATAACAGGGGCCTCCGGGGCCTGGGTGTTCGGTTTGGCGGCACTCCCCGGGACATCACCCGACGGAGCCTCGGGGTCCCCCGTAGACCCAATAACGCCCCCCCCTCCCCGGGGCCTGGGTGTTCGGGCCAGTGACACTCCCCTAGGCATCGCCTAGCGGGGTCCCGGAGCCCCCCGTAGACCCAATAACGCCCCCCCCCCGGGGTCAAGGTGCTCTTGGCGGGACTCCCCCCCGTGGCCTTCCGGACGTCTCGAATGGCACCCCCATCCTCTTCGGCGGGGCCTTCAGGGGTCATCGCTGCCTTGGAGCCATATTCTGGCGTGGGTCCGTCTGCCGCGAGAGAATCCGCCTCGCTCTGGGCGTCGCGGGCGACCTCCTGGGATGCCTCCACGTCCTCGGCCTAGCGGCCCGCCTTTCGGTCACTGCCCTCGGCCCCTGCTGTCGCGCGGGTGTCTAGGTCCCCGCCGGTCATTTGTTTCGTCACCACTCGCTTCACCCTATTCGGCGGGTGACTGGGGCGAGATGGGCTGCACACATATCAAAGCAACAGTTAAAAATAGATCAGAGGCTGCACAGCCTACACCCTCAAGGCATGATCTACATACTCGTCCTTGGCGGTCCATGACCTCTTGAGTCGGTCCGAGCGGAAGGAAATGCTCGGTCCCGACCTCCGATAGGACCACCGGCATGCCCTTGCGAAGCACAAGCCTTTTCAGGTTCGGGGGCTGCCGAAACCCCCACCACATCCCCCGAGGACACGCTGGTGGCCGAAGGAGGGATCACCTCCACCACGTCGTCATCCGCGATCGACGAACTAAAGACAAAGGCCAAAAATGAGCAAGGCTATGTCTACAACCAGCAAGCAAATTCAAACATTTACCTGGCGCCAGCGGCACGGCGTTGTCGTTGGGCTCGGGTAGTAGGGCCAGAGGCTACAGGAGAGAAGGCACGTTTTCGGCCGGGCGGTGGAGATGCGTCCCCCCTGGCCGGAGTGCTGGAGGAGCCCTCTAAGTCATTTTCGTCCTCCTCCTTCTCCCCTGCACTTTCCTCTGCTACCTCTTCAGAGGCCGCTCGTGGCAAAAAAGGGTTCGGCCTCTCAGGATCCACCGGACCCGCGGGAACGGGACCCCACTTGTCGCACATCGGCATCTTCTCTGGAATGGCATCACGGGTCTGGCTGTTGTGGAGCATCCTGATTGAAGATGGCAGGCCTGGGGCCCCCTCAAAGTTGAACAGAATCTCCATCACCCACGACAACTTCTTGCCCGAGAGGGCATCCTGGTGCAGGCGCTGGCCATCTTCCACGCCCGCAAGCATCTAGGTCGGCTCCTTCCAGAACTGAAGAGGGGCAATCCGGAGGCGAATGAAACTGCTCGCCACCATGCGGCCGTCTAGTCCCTGTTCCGCGAACAACCTAATACGCTGGAGGACTGGCTCAAAGGCCTTCCCGGCGACACATCTCGTCCATCCAGGGCATGTCATTACGGGCAGAGGAGACTCTGGTTCCTGTAGCAGAGGGGAGCTCCGGAGGGTCTTCACCAACAGCCAGCTCCTACGCCACTCCCTCACATGAGAGTACAGATCCACCGGCATGTAACTCATGTCCTTATTCTTCACAGCAAGGCGAAAGTTCACGCATCCGGAGATCTGTCTGTCTGTGGAGTTCAGGCGGGGGGAGTAGAAATGTCGGAAAAGCTCCAGTGATGGCCGCACTCCGACGAAAACCTCACAGAAATGGGTGAAGACGGCCAGAACCAACACCGCGTTCGGGTGGAGGTGCAGCATGTGGAGTCCGTAGTGCTCCAGCACCGCCAAGAAAAAGTCAGAAAAAGGGGCACCATGCCAGCGGCGAGGAAATTAACGAAGATAGGGACCACGTCTGCATCTACTCCCTGGCTCCCCGCCGGCAGCATCTTCGTCTGCCCCCATTCATGCTAACGGCCTCCGGCCAAGAAGCGAAGTGCCTTCACACTGTCGACGTCCGAATAAACTGACTCGTGCAGGGCCGGTTCCAGCGGCTGTGGCGCCACCGCCTCCTTGTCCTTCTTCGCCTTATCCGCGGCAGGCTTGGAACTAGGAGACGCCATGGGAAGGAGATCCCGGATGGGGGCAGATGCGGGAAAAGAGAGGAGTTGTGGCGTCGATAGAAAATGGTTGGGGGCAAGGACGACGGAATGAACTAACGGCATTCTGGCCCTCTGCCTTTATAAACCAAGGGTCAAATGGAAGGAAAACCGCCCGCCTCTCGGCAATAACTACCCACGTTCTCCACTTCCCAAGAACGCGCCGCGAGCATGGGTGGGAATCGAGGCGCTCCCGCGGTCTGACAAAACCACCCACCAAGCCATCCTTCAATGCAACATAGAAGAAGTCTTCAGCGTCCGGTCCCGTCATGTGTGGCCGGCCGCCACGCGTCAAGGCTCTGGAACAGCATGGCCCCATCCCCTGTCTCGGGTCCAGCAATCGCCAAGACGGGTAATGGGCCCGGGGGCTACTGTCGCCGTCAGTAAAATGAGGGTATTACTAACCCGGTAAGAAGAGCCTTGGCGATGAAGGCAGAGATATTTCAATATCCAGGGGAATGCCTTTTGAGGACCCTGATATACCCGTTGGACCATGACCTGGCTCATCAGGGGACAGTTCGAGGGGTGAGAGTGGACCACTTTCGGGAAGACCTTCACGGGGCCTTCCCGAGAGGCTGCGGCAATATGCCACCTGCCCCTTCGGGAGGAATGAGTCTTGACTCTGGAGATCGTGCAATGGACCGTACCAAGGAACACTGCTACCCGCGTCAGGAGGAAAACGATGGTCGAATGACTAGCCCTTACGCGTGGGCTCCAGCAGGACCCGTGCGGCCCAAGCTATCCACGTCATCTACAGTAAGATTCACCTACTGCTTACACCGCTACAGTGGAGGTACCTTGCTACCGCCTGACGAATACCGAAGGAGGCAGGTAAGTATTCGGGGGGTAACACACTGCCCCGGAAGGACGTCATCATCACTAGTACAAGTGTGCCATGGGCGACCATGCCACCATGGTACAGGCTACACTAGCCTACTCCAATGTATATTTAACCAATCCACACCTCCGGCAAGGCCTCCCTCGACTATAAATAGGGGACACCGAAGCCTCACGGGGGGTCGATCTTTTCACCTTGTAAGAGACACATTGTAGCTCTCTACCATTGCAATACAAAACAAAGCAGGAGTAGGGTATTCACCAAGAAGGTGGCCCGAACCTGGGTAGTTCTTTGTGTTCATCTATAGTTCATCCACCACATTTCATCCATGACTTAGGATTGCTGGACGTGTTCAGTCCCTGGCCGAACTCTCAAAGAGTTGTTGCTCACAACTCATATGTAGGTTCTTAGAAACCGACGAGACTGGCAAAGTGCATGTAGTAAAGTCTTCTTTTATTTTCATAAGACCATTTTTTGCATACTTTTTGTTTCACATGCCGAGTTGTAATTTGTCTAAAAACTGTTGAATTTAGGAGTATGAGCTGTTGGAATATATTCCGTAAAAGCGATATACTCACCAAAACCTAATGGTAAAACAACAATTAAACAACAAAGAGCTTCTCTCTCAACATTAGCATCATAGCTGAAATTACGTATCGAACCATCGGGGTTGAACTTGAGCGTGCTCTATCTCGCCTTGGACTCTCCATACTTCTTGGCGTGAGCGTTGATGTGCCTCTTCGGGTGGCGGGTTCCTCCTTTACCCCCACGAAATACACATTGTCACATCTTTTGCACTTAGCTCTAATCCGACGGACACCATCCACCTCAACTTTTTCTTCTTCAAAGTGTTCCCACACCTCGGAGGTTTTGCGAAGAGCCCTTTTTGCACCGGTGGGGGTGGAGAAAGTGCTAGCACAAGTGGAATAGGCATCAGATTGTGAAGGTGGTGCATTGTTGTTGATTTGGATGGTATTGTCGGGATTGGGATAGACAAAGTTGGGTATGCCAAGATTGAAATCACTTGCTTGGAAGGTATCAAATTGATTGTGATCAACCATGCTTGAGTGTGGTAAATGAAGGGGCTGGGCAACCAATTTTTAGCAAAAATTTGGTAAATTTTGGACCAATTTACTCCTCAAACGACTAAAAATTCCAAAATCTGCCTAAAAGGGCCTAAACAGACCCTAAATAGGTTTAAAAAGCCCCCTAACCTAAACGTGTTGTGCCCCTGCTCCCTCCACACTCGACATGTGCCCCTCGTCGTCCGCTCCCCTCCACCCTCAACGGCTTGATTCTCGAATTGGTGCTGCCATGCCTGGCCGGCCCACCTAGTAAATGTGTCGTGCCGGGCCTGCACACATGCCTCACCTCGTGGCACATGCACAATCACAGACGCGCCATGTGTCACGTATGTCCCATTTAGCCGCATGCCGGGCAAGTCACGTGACGTGTCGTGCACTCGTGCTTCTCGACACGGCACGTCCCGACCCGGTCTGGGCTATACGGGCCAGGCACGACACGACCCACCCAGGCACGCCAACTATACGGGGCAGCACGCGTTCCTAGCTCCCCAGTCCAGGCACGCCCCCCTTAGTAAAAGGGCTGGCCCGGCGGCATGTTTAGCCCGCTGACCCACGTAGGATTCAGCCTATTTGGCTGTTTAAGGCATGTATTCAGTTTATTGGGCTATATAAATATAAAAATATATACTAAAAAAACTGAACAGGCCATGCCGGCGCTCGTGCCCGACATTTCCTATTCCGCATTTCAGGCGCCGGTTATAGTACAAACTGTAAACCGGCGCACACCCCTCGCTCCGCTTTGGGCCGACCCATATACCTTCTATTTTTTTTCTGTTATAAAGAAAAACAGTGCGGCCCTCAGATTCAAACTCGCAACCTCTGCATTCTAAGAGTACTTTAGTAACCACTAGGCTATCTTACCCGCTCGTGCACATTTTCTTTTTTCTTTCCCTTTTATTTCTTTCTCTAGTTTGCATTTTTTCTAGGTTCGCTGGTCATTTTCTGGATGTTTTTATTTTTTTTCGTTTTTTTAAATAACCGGTTTTGTTTTGAAATTCATATTTTTTTTTGCAAAATCAATGAACTTTTATTCAAATTCGTGAACTTTTTTCCAAATTGCATTTTCAGTTTTTTATGATTTTTTTTTTCAAAATCGATGAACTTTTTTCAAATCCAATGAACTCTTTTTCAAAATGGATGAACTTTTCCAAAATCAATGTTTTTTTCAAATTGGATGAACTTTTTCAATTTGATGAACTTTTTTCAAAATTGATGGACTTTTTTCAAATCGGATGAACTTTTTTTTCAAAATCGATGTACTTTTTTCAATTAGATGAACTTGTTTCTAATTTTGTTAACCTTTTTTCAAGATTCATGAACTTTTTTCAAACTCACTGTAATTTTTCAAAATCGATGAATTTTTTCAAACTGACTATAATTTTTTAAATTCTTGAACATTTTTCTCAAATTAGTGAACATTTTTAATTAAATTTTTTTTTGAATAAGCGATTTCGATTCAAATAGCACGGCTACAAATGTTCTTAAAGCGTGCGCATTGCAATCTGTCACTAGCACCGAGATGGTACAATGGTAGCCAACCTCTTTCAGGAATGTTGCGGCGTGAGTTTGATTCCCGAGGACCATTACTTTTTTTGGTGGGTTTTCGCGCTACAATATGGTGCGCTGAGCGTTCATGGGCCGACCCACTAGGTGCTGCAGTGAACGCTAGTTCGCTTGCGCGACGCTTAAAGCGCGGAATAGGAGGTCCCCTCGTGCCAGCTTCGCGGCCTAGACACGGCCCCAGGTGGGCCACGTGCCGGCACGGCCCGATTATAAACATGACGTGCCAGGCCCACTATGGGCCGAGCACGCGGGCTATCCGGCCAGCTCGCCAGGACAGGCCCATTTGACCACCTTTGCCTGACAGGAGCCCCCGCGTGACACTCGTCCGCGCAACCGCGACCTTCCGAAAGAGCGTGGCCCGCGTGACACTTCTCTTTCCCCTCCCTCTCCAAAGGAAGGACAGTCGTCGCCAAGGAAAAATCCCTAACAGCCTGTTTGGTTGGGGGATATTAGAGGTAGGGAATGAGAATTTAAGGGGTACGAGACATATATTCCATTGTTTGGTTGGGGGGCAAGGGAATTGAGGTGGGATGGGGAAAGGGAATTAAGGAGGTCAATTCTCACGTATCTCTTCCCAGCCTCTCCCTGTTAATTCACGTGAAAAGTTATTTTCTATCAAATTCCCTTTACTAATTCCCATCACACACCAAACATGGGATTGGGACTATAATTCATTCAACTTCCCACGCCTAATCCCCTGCTAAACTCTTTCCTCGTTCTAGCCAAACATGAGATAAATCCTCCTGTCAAAAAGATCTCCAACCCCTAGCACCTCCCCGTCGACCCCAAACTTCACGGCATCCCTCAAACCCAAACCCATGGCCCGCCGTCGCCGGAGCGTTTCTCCGGTGCATCTTCGCGACAGCAGCGGGGAGATCCACGATCGGCCGCAGTCTCCACTGTAAGAAAGTTATCAGCTCTCCATCGCTTCTCTATTCCTGTTCTTACTGGTCGAAATAAGGTCGTTTTCTGTTCGATCCTTCGGGGGGAGGGTACTCGTATAGATCTCTGTGTATTTCCGTTGGATTTCTGGATGCTAGACTGCAAATTAGCGGTAATTTCTTTTTAAAATTATAACCATCTGGGTTTAGCACACAGTAGCCTGGTTCACGGGTCGGGGGTGCGTCGCCTGACCTGGGCCTCTATCGATTCAAGTTGTCCATAATATGTACTATGTTCATCTCCTAACATAAAAGTTCACTGTCCTACTCATTGAGCCTGTTTGTTCCTCTTCAGGTTATCAGATTCGTTGGCAGTGCCCATCGACGCACAAGTGCCGCAAGAGCCAGATGTATCATCATTGAAGGAGGAGGCTCTTGACACTGCAACATTGGAGGAGGAGTCTGGCGCTGCCGCTTCCCCTTCCTCACCGCAGGCAGAGGCAGTAGCTCAGGATGACACCGTTGTGGTCTCGCCACCACCAGGCCGTTTGTCTCTTGGTCCTAGGCCACCCATTATGTCCAGGAGACCTTGTGGATGGCCTAAGACATTTCTCATCAGAACTGATCGTGGGGGAACCTTCCATATATATCCTCCTATTGGTGGGCCATTTCAGAGCGTACAGGATGCTGACGATGCTATCAATCGCCATCTTGATGACCTGCGGGATAAGAGCGTGTAAAGTTACCATACCTCGCTCTAGATTTCCATCATTTCATTTCTCCTTTTCTATGTGTTCACATTTGCAATTGATAATGTTCAAAAATTCAAATAGCCATATGCTTCTGTGAGTAGGCCACAAAAGATCATCACAGTTTCTACAGCATGAATCAGGGAAAGAACAATTAAGTTCCTTTCACTGGTCACAACTGTGAAAACAAAAGATGGAGATGTGAAAACAAAAGATGGGTACTGTTTTTTTTCTTAAACTTAGTATGGTGGCCTTTAGAAATGTGAGCGCTTCTTTTTTTAGTGTGTTGGAAGTGACCAAGAAGTAAATTTATTGTTTCATAGATCATACTACAAATAACCTCACTGAAGCACACTAAGGCATCTCCAAATGAGGTGCTTAAACCTGAGTGCTAGGGTCAAAATCCCAATCGTTTAGCTTGTTTGGGATTGCCAACCCAAAGCCCAGCATCAATACTTAATTTGCGGTTCGATGCTTAAGTTATTTTTTGGTGCTTTTTAGTTGTGTAAGCACCCCTAGAATAGTAGTTTGTATTTGAGGTGTGATACTTACATGGATACTTGTATTGCTCTCTTAAGAGTCTACGTAAGTGTTCTTGCATTGCAGATGGCCTAATGTACCTCCATAGTACTTTGGACACTTGAGGATTTATTTTATTTGTCTTGAGAGTCTACATAAGTGTTATTGCATTGCAGATGGTCTAATGTACCTCCATAGTTACTTTGAACACTTGAGAATTTATTTTGTATGTCAGTTCTCGACATTTTTTACAAGCAAGGATGGATCTTGTGTTTCGTCCTATCGCTGAAAAACTAATTGAGAGATGTGTCATAGAGAACAACGCAAGCATGCATTTTTCTACAGAAATTATCATATTGGTGAAGGGATGTAAATGTTAAATAAAATATGATGCATAACAACTTTAACTGGCATATGAAAGCTTAATTACTACCGATACAACTTAAAACTTCTGCAAGGAACACATACTTATGAACAACTCTTGCCTGGTTAAGTTGTTGCATGACATGCATGCTAGGTAGCATCATTAGCATCCAACCATGCTGTAGAAGGAAAACCTACAGAAACGTGAATTTCAGCGGTATTAATACGGAAACAGAGCAACATTTGGTGTAAGGTTTTGGCTGTTGATAATTTCCGTTCAAAAACTTTGAGTTTGTATTTCATACGAATTTATGTCTATATCATAAAACGTCTGTATTCGACATGGACTCCTCAGTGCATATCCGACTTCCAATATCTGGTTAAATACTAACCATAAATTGCAGATCCAACTATTGAAAATAATTTGGATGATGTGGATGCACATGGCGTCTTAAAAGAAAATCATTTTGTGCTTCTAATATATAGAAGATGGATTGAAAACAACATCTAGGCATGTAAAAAGTTCAGTTTACATGTTTGTTGATCACTGCTTACCATGATAACTACCATGAGCTAAGTCAAGAGACTGGACACTGTTTAATGCCTATTCTAAAATAATTCACCTAACCTTATTTTCTGGCCTAGAACATTGACAAAATGCTTCATATCACTATGTATTTTCCACTTTTCAGAAGTACAATATGATATACTAATTAAATTGACTGCTTTGATCCTAATTAGGTGCCTAGATGACCTTTCCTTGACGGAGAAAGCTACACGGCATGCTTTGTACTGGCCTGATGGCACCAGGAAGAACTGTCAAAGTCGTTAGTAGATCAGGAGAGGGTTGAACATACATCCCTATTGGTTCAAGCTTTACTCGACAAATATAATGAGGATCACAATCTTTTGGGGGTTTGCTCTCTCTTCCTCCCGCACATCCTCACTCTCTTTATTGTCTTACTCATGTAGTGATTACTGATATGACTCATGCTTCCCATTTTAGGATCTTGCGTATGAACTCAAAGATATTGTGTGCATCAAATCAATATGTGAAGGCAGCCCCCATGACTGTAAGTGGTACTATCATCTCAATTTCACTGCAAGGAGTAAAGGAGACAACGGCAGTTTGTTCTTTGCTGAAGTCACACGTATCGGAGGACAATATAAAGATTTTGCACTCAGCTGTTTCTACATGCTTAAAGATAATGACAATGGTATTTTGCACTCTCACCTTGGATAAATTTTGTCGTGGTCATGCTAACTTGAACTTATCTAGTCAATTTAATTGTAAATGTGTTTCATATTGACCTCTTTGGTTGCCCCTTCGTTATGTTTTTCTTTGTCTACTAGTAAGCGTGCACGTGCAATGCACGAATAATTGTAGGAATTCCTTCAATGTTCGTATTGCCATGACAATCAAATTTCTGGACCAAAATAGCCGCCACAACAATATTTTGGGTTCAACAAACAATCTAAGTTGAAAATTTATAGCAATCAAAATTGATATTTCCAGTGCAGGTGCCTGCTTAAACCCAGTTTATCTAAAAACTGCCATCATCCTGCATGTCATAAAAACACTGACCTACTGACCGTGTTCAACACAAACCCTTGATTAGTTCTGTGCATATAGATTACTGATTATCCTGAAAACTGATCTCAAGAGAGGCTCAAAGCAAAATGCGGAATTATATGAAATTAGCTCAAGTTTTGTTGTAACAATGTACACAAATGACATAGGCCAACACCTGAGTACAATAGCTACAACATTATGTCTACTCATATGGTTGACGTCTCGAGCATAAGTGTGCCATTGACAACAACAGTGAGGATCCACACAATAACCAAGGGGCACTGGCAATCAATTTGTTAATTAAACTAAAAAATCATAAAGAGGTTGCTAGGATGATGCGTTGTCCCGGTTTGGAGCAGGCCGGCCTTGGTGGGACACCCAAGATGGCCTCAGGGACGGTGATAACATCAGGCAGTGCAATGAAGAATACCAAGGACAATTGTGGTAGCAATGGAGGAGGTGAAGGATGATCCACGTTGCGGCATGCATGGCCCGGCTCATTGCTGAGGTACTGCGTGTCATGCCGGTGTCGAGCGGTTCTGTGCTTGGAGGTATCCTGGTTGCACGTGTGGAGCCTCAGACGTAGCAGTTGGTCCAGGTGCGTGGCCTGGCAGCGGCTGCACATGCGGCTGTGGCCTTGGTGATAGCCTCTGTGTTACTATTTTAATATTCTGAAAGAAAATAGAAGGCCAGAAAAAGAAAATTGCAATAGCAGTTATGAAATTTCCGCTAAATCAGCCCAAGAATCTAGATACTTGCAATTATTTTAGGTATCAATGCACTCTAGAAACTGGAAAGTAATCACTTAATTTTAGCAAAAATAAGGTTCACGGAAAAGATCAATGGAATAGAACACTAACTATAGAATGTAAGTTTGGACTTCCATGATACAAATGCCACCAAAAAATGGAGCAACTCTTTCCATGATCTGAAATAAGCATATGATATTAAGAAGTAACAAAAATATTAGTACTAATAAGCTAATACCATGAAAGTTGTTGAGAAAATAGTTGCACTGATAGCAACTACCAATCGTTTGGTGCTTTGTCTATAAAGCGGGGTGAAAGCCTATTTCGAGACTACCAATCGGGTACACACCACAAGAAGAATTATACTTATATTTAGAAATGCATGACATATATTTTGACAATGGAAAATATTTAAATAGTTTGTTAAAGCTGTATGAAGTATGAAACCAACTCAAAGAAATGATTTTAATGTGTTCAATCCAGTGCTGGTAGGCATGCTCAGCGAGGTTCTATGTCAAAATGCTTAATCAAATGCAAAGTACACTGCTTCTAACAATGACAACTATGAAACTGCATACCTATTAGGTAACAAGAGTTGAGTGAAGCTCACATCTGATTCCTGATGCTAATTAATGGGAATAACAACTTCTACTTTATAGCTCCTTCTCCTAGTACATTCTTCTCCCTTGAGCTCCTCCTCTTTGGGACAAGAAGACTGGTTATATATTGAGAAAACAGAAGAACAATGAGCACATGGACGTCCTCAGCGGCGAGACTGGAGTTGAGGTTGGAAACGTGCATCTTCGTCCCCGTATAGATCGGCAAGGTTATAGGCTTCATTGCAGAAGTCATTCTGCTGCAAACATTTAGGACACCATTTTGTCTTGCTTAGATGGCTTCGCAGCGAAACATCTTTCATTGATTCTTTTTATTCCAACATCAGAGCCCCTCCATTTTCCATGGTGTACAGTTCCAAAAGTTCCAGAACTGAGTTCCTGGAGCTCTTCAAGGTCATCATTCTTTGTAATCTGAAACATGAACATGTGGATGGTAAAAAAAAACATTACTTTGCATTAAGATGTGCATGATCATAAATACAGGAGTTTCTAGTTGTAACCTGAAGGCGTCCAAGCTCATTTGTGACTGGTAATCCTGAAATTTATAGTGGTTTGCCCTTGATAACCTGCACATTCTCTTGTTAAGTTGTTAAGAACTAAAGATGACATGAACCAGAACATATATGAGCTTCTAAGCAATCACATCCTAACCTCGTTGGTTTGAGCTTGCCCATCCACTTTATTTGTGACATTCCCAAGCACTTTATCCAGCACAGGAGGTGGAGGCTCAATTGCGGCTAGAACATCATCCATACCTATCAAGTCTGGATTAGTATACCATTGTCTGGATTCATGAAACACAGTAATAAGCATTCACAACTTACAACTCACTAAGATGCAGTAATTGAACCTTTGACAACCAAGCTTGTTCTGCATGTGCATCTTTGTGGTATGATTGCTCCTCAGCTAGGATGTTCAAATCTGGCATTAGTAGTCTGGAAAATGATTTAGGAAAAACAAGTATCGGGTGCTTGCAATTAAATAATTAAAACAGGTCCTTCCAGAAAATAAGAACTTATCAACGGCCTAATTTCTTAGTATGAAGCATTGTTCTAAAATAACCCAAATAGGTCCTTCCAGAAACTAAGAACTGATCAATGGCCTAATTTCTTAGTATGATACTAGTTAGTAGGTGAATATTTTAAAAAATAGTCTAGTGATTTACAGAATATTAGAAAATTAATAGATGCAAATAATGAACAATGATTTTCTTGTAGCACATGTATAATGATTTTATTTACCATATTGAGTGGAGGTGATTTCTTTATGGGGAGGAGGCACTAAGATGCAAACTTCTGATACAAAAAAGTACACATAGAAACTTATGAGAGACAGATTGCTGCATTATGCTCTACTATTCTTTCATAGGCAAGGATGCTTCCAGGTAAAGGGAATTTGGCTCCTGAGCTCTGGTGAGCCTGGGGTTTACAACAATTGAAAAAGATATTATCCACATTAGGATGATTTTGATCGTTAGATCTATTTATTAGCCGGATATAAGATGTAATGTGTCTGTCCCTTGTGGTGCTTTTAGAGGGGTAGTAGATACGTACATTATACTTACAATTTTGATATCTTAAAAGCTGCACACGTGTTCTTACCTATGTGTTTGTGGCTGGTTGGCTATTTGGTAATCAAATGACTTATCTCCTCTTGTCTCCTTTATTGAATGAAGGTCCCTGCCGTGGCTGTACATGGAATAAAAAGGTTAACCTGAACTTGAAGCACCCTAATGATGTTGATGCATACTCTGGTGGTCATTTGGAACCTTATTTGCCATATGGTGGTGACAATACTATACAGTACAGCGGATCTGATCAGGATGTATGAGGATTTCTTTTTTATGTTGTGCGTAACATTTTGTCACTTCATTGTTTCTTACACATCTCACCCCTAATTTTACAGTTGGATCCTGAGGAGGAGGCTAGTCTGCAAGCTAAGGAGGAGGCCCGGGTAAAAGGTATATACGAGGTAATAATATGGCTTTGTGAATAGTACTGTTTGCAGTAGTAGCATGGTTTGTTGCTTGACTGATGCTTGTGCATTCAATTCATTTTAGTGCTTTGATGATCCAAGATTTTTGGAGCAAATGAGAACACGCTTCAAAGATCATCCCCGCGCAGAAACCTTTTTTCAGCTAAAGAAAAGAAAAGATCCTCAGCATGCAACTCCTTTGGCGGACAAAGGTGCACTGGAAGACTGAAAGGGCTTGATGTGGCCTCGTCTACTTTCTGGGCTCATACTAATTTATATATTTTGCCATCAGAAACCTTGTAGTAATGTTTTTACCATGGTTGAGAGCGTAGTAGTTTTGTATTATATCTGTCGACCAAGACGTTGCTCATAATGGAGTCGTTTGCAGGGAGATTAAGTTGTCTTATCTCTTTGAACTTTGTGTGTTTAAAGTCGATTATTGCCCTCGGGTGTGTAATAAAGTGGTGGATGCTTCAGCCGAGTATGTGGCAAATTTGGAACAAGTCATTTTGGCCGGGCCAGCTATTCGGTTGTACAAGTTCAGTGAAGGAATTGAATATATATTCCCAATTAAAAAAAGTTGAAAAGGAAGTCGTTTTTCATTTGCTGTCTTAAGAGCATCTCTAGCAGACCCCTTATAAGGCTAGCCCTTATAAGGGGTTTACAGTTCGCGTTTTCCCTAAGGGGCTAATTTGGCTGCGGCAGAACAGAAACCGCATATGAAACTTTAAAATTTGAAAAAAAGGTTTCGCGCGAGAGATGAACAAGAAACAGTAGTAGATAGAAGTTGATCATTGATACATATATGAGTTCATCGATTTACAAAGGGTAGATTCTTGCGCGTCGGCCTAACCCTAACCCTAACTGCCCAAAATGGGGCTCACCGGAGCCCTCCGGGTGCGGCGGCGGCGATCACTCCTCGTCGTCGTCGTCGGAGGTGATGTCGATGAACATGGAGTCTTGCGCGTCGGCTTCGCGGCGCCACGCCTCCATCTTCTCGTCGAACTCCCGCGCCCTGGCGAGGCCCTGCTCGTACAGGACGTCGTTGATCTCCTCGTCCCGGCGGCGGCGCTGCGCCACCTCCTCCTCCCGCGCACTGCGCGTGAGAATCGCCGCCTCGATGGCGTCCGCCTCGGAGGGGGGGAGGTAGTCCTCCAGCCCGACGACACCGGCGCGCGGCCGCTCCGCCTCGGGCTCCCTCTTCACCGCGCGGAGCGGCAGGAGCTCCTCCGCCTCCCTCTTCACCGGCGGCAGCGGTGTGCACGAGCTACCCGCGCCGGAGAGCCGAGCCTTCCGCCGGTCGTACTCCTCTGTCTCGCGGTGGAGGAGGGACACCGGCGGCTCAAGGCCGCGGTTGGTGTACCGGCGGGCAGAGCGCTTCCGCGCCGCGTCGGCGGCGAAGCAGCGCTTGCGCTCCTCGTTGTCGTCACCGCTGGCGGAGCGGCCGGCGCTCCACATCCCGCGCCACATGCGGCGGAGCGGTGGCGGATCTGTCGCCGGAGTCGCGGATAGGGGTGGCCGGTGGCGAGAAATGCGAGTGGATAGGGGTGGATTACGGCGGCGGGGGAAAAGGGTTGTGGCCTGTATAGCGCCCGCGGGACTGTAGTTTTACTGCCCGGGAGGGGGCGATTTTCCGGGCCACTGTAAACCGTTTACAGGTCGCGGCGACTATACGGGGTCTATTCTGGCCCAAAAAAGGGCCCAAACCCGTATAGTCGCCGGAAATATAAGGACAGGGCGATTATAAAGGGTCTGCTAGAGATGCTCTACGACACAGGAGAAAAGAGCATTTAGGGCTCATTTGGTAACCAGGGATTCTCCTGGATCCCCTTTCTTTCCCTGGGTGAAAAAACCTTTCTGCCTATGCAATGAAGAGTTCACATAGCGAACCAAAACCTGTGACTGGATGGTTAGGAGGATCCGGTCAAAAGCTGGAATTGATCATTTAACAATAGCTTGCTAGAGACCATCGCTTCAAGGGAACCTTACTCTCGTGGGTTCGATAACCCAGGGTCACCTCTGGGGAAATAGGTACGGGATACACTTTTCTGTTCCATTACCGGATCACTAAAAGGAGGTATCAATAGGCTAGCAAATGGGGGGAAGAGACTCCAATATGTGAATCAACCTATGCTCTGATCCAAGATGTTGTACGGTGAAACCCTAGGTGATGATCTTCTTCACACTTGAAGGCGGAAGAGGGGAAAATCAAGCACAAACACAAGAGAAAAACACTCACATGCCAAGATCCAAGGTCACACATCCACTAAATCCACATACACATACAAGATCCATGATCCAAATCCAACAAGAGGAAAATAGCAAAGGGTAGTTCTTCCCAATCCCTAGGGGGATTGAGGGCTTGATATCCACTAGGGGGTCTTCTCCAAGAGGAGGTCTTGAATCCACTAGGGGATCTTCTCCAAGACGAGGTCTTGAATCTCCTAGGAGAAGGGTAGATGAGCAAAGCTCTCTCTAGTTCATCATATAGTCTTTGCTAACCCTAAAACGGAGGATATATATATATATATATATATATATATATATATATATATTGGTCTTGAATCTCCTAGTAGCACTATTATGATCCCAGGATCAGAATAACTATTCTGATCCCGATTGCCCTATATAGGGCCGGGGCCCTCCCGAACTCCCGACCAGGCCCTCCCGAAACTCAGGCCCGACAGGCACAACGACCAGGTGCCGAGATTTCCGGCGAACCCGATCCCGATCCCCGCCTCCCCTGCCCCTCTCGTCCCCTCGAGCACCGGCCGGCCGTCGCCTCCGCCGCGATTCGCCGCCGCCGACCGCCGGGATCTCCCCTCCCATCCCTTCTACCACCGTCTCGACCGGATAGAGCGCCCTCCCCTCCGTCTCCACCTCCGGTCCGACCGCCGGTGCGGGCGAGCGAGCGACGGCGGACGCCGGCGCGAGGGAGCCCGCGGCTGCTGGAGGCGGCGAAGCCGCCAGAGTTTCTGCGGGCGCCATGGACAGCCGGAGGCCTCCTCCTTCCCTCCTGACCTCCTACCTATGGCTCAGCAAAGCTAACAACGGCGAAGGCGCCAGGTACGGCGAACGGCGTGGCCAAGGGAGCAAGGTTGGCCGCATGTCAGCGGCGGAGCCTTCTGATCTAGCGGCGGAGCCTTCTGATCTAGCATGGCCACAGGTACATGAACTTCCTGCCTCTTCCTGCATACTCCTTCAACCATACTGTACCTGAACTTCTTGCTGCAAGCAGATGAACTTCGCGCCATCTGCAAGCCATGGAATGCCATGGGATTCCTCTCCCAACTCTCCGGCGCATTGCTCTCAAGGTGGCCTATCTACTGCTGGAAAAAGGCTGGCCGAACTTCTAGCCAAGGTATGGTTGAACTTCCTGCTATTGTTTTTCTGTTATTTTCTTTCCTCCATGTGAAGTTCTGCTAGTGTGTGAGCCTCAGTCCAGGCTGCAAAATAAAAATATCTGCCTGCCTACATATGTAAAAAATAGTAAATGTGGGAGGGGAAACACCATGCGAAGTTCAACTAGTAAATGAGCCAGAGTTCAGGTTGGTATGTATCTGATTGTGCGCAAAAATGGAAAATAAAACAAACATGTGAAAACACCAAATACTGAACTGCAGACATGAAACAAACATGAAACAAGCAGTTCAGATTGTTATGTAGTTGTAAGTTCAACCATGCAATCACATGAAGGCCAGGTTTAACTGTAGACAGGAGTATAGCTGTGACTCTTGTTCAAATATCATTTAACCTTCCCCCTTTGCAAACCAGAAGTTCAGACTATGAAGAATGCTCAGTTCAGCTACACCAGTATAGGCAGATGTGACTTGTGCTAACACATTTTTTTTCATGCCAGCAGGATGAGAGACGCAGAAAGAAGGTTAGAACTTCCCAGCAGCAAGTATACAACCCTAAGCCTGTACGCGTTGCGCCGCCCCCTGAATGGGTCACACCTCAAACACACCATCAGCATTCCCAATCTGCTCCACACCAAAATTGGGTGACACCCGAAAACCTAGCAAACTTCCAAGATGCTGGGTCACACCCCGATCCGCACCATTTTGCGCCTCCACCTAATTGGGTGACGCCGGAAATCCCCCGCGGATTCTTTGTATCCACCAGCAGACTTCCAAGCACACCGATGGAGGAGGGTGTTAGCTCAGGTTCTGCGTATAACTCTGGAGGTTATCCTGGTGTGGCTCGTCAATGTGAAAGAGCAGCAAGTAAACCAGATGCCAGGACAATTCCAACAGTAACACACTCACGGAGGAAAGTGCTCTGCACACTACCGCCGAGGGATGCTGATGCTGCTGCTACAACTCATGATCGTACGGGACATGAGGTTGATGGATTGTTTCACAGAACAAAAGAGCAAACAAAAACCAGGATTGCCATACCCCCACAACCACCACAAGCCAAAAGGACACAAACAAGAGAGAGGCCATCTTCAACCCTCGTACCTCCTCATGATCCACTCCAGCACCCTGCTATGGTAACTCCGCCCTGCCCCATCCCAGCGGGCCAGCAGCAGACTCCGGTGGAGTTGCAATCATACACACACGTAAGTGAACAAAATTTAAGTACTTATATATGCATCTGTTCTGATCTGCCATTTTTCTACACCACCAGGATAACATATTTATAAACTGCATTTTAACGTACCGTTTGATTTTTTTCTTTTTCTACAGATGCCGGATCTCCCAGATTATCTAATACCAAGACTAAAGATGCCATTCAAGAATGTAGACAAAGCCTGGGAATTTTACAACCGATACGCCAGGCATGTTGGTTTTGGTATCAGGAAGACGGGGGGAAATGATAATCACAAGTACTTTGTTTGCGCGTTCCAAGGGAAACACAATCCTACTGTTTCAGAAGCTGACAGGAAGCGAAAAAAAACATCGCAGAGGACAGGCTGCAATGCAAGAATGAGGGTGAAGGTGCAAGAGGATAACACATGTGTGGTGGTGGACATTGAATACAATCATAATCACCACCTCATCCAAACTGCTGACATGCTGGTATTCTTGCACTCACACAAGAATTATGACCCCACTATTTTGGAGTACGTAAAGCTCTTGCAGTACCATGATGTTAAACATACAACAGTTATGTCCATGCTATCAGAAAATGAAGATGGAAGCTACTTCCTGAGCATGACCGGACGAGACCTACTAAACCAGTAAGTATTGAAAAATGCACATACTGCAATGTACATAGCATCCTAAGTCACCACCCTTGCTAGCAAAAATAACAAATGCATGTTTGTATATATTTTGCAGGAAAGCTATGAATGCAAGGAAAGATGACTTGGATGATGTATTGAAACTTGTATCTTTCTTTAAAGACATGAAGGCAATCAATGATGAGTTATTCTATGACATACAAGTAGACAGCGACAATGCAATAAAAAACATTTTCTGGTCCAATGCAAGCTACCGGGGAGCATACCAAGACTTTGGCGATTGCGTAACATTCGACACAAGTTACAAGACTAACTGATTTCATATGCCTTTGGGAGTGTTTGTTGGAACAAACCACCATTTGCAGTCAACGATATTTGCGGTTGCCCTGATCAGAGACGAAGATGCAAAATCATTGAAGTGGCTCTTCGATACATTTGTACGGTGCATGAACAAGAAACACCCAACTTGCATTCTCATAGGTAAATTCAAAAAAACACTACAAGTTTCATCATCTTTTTAGTTCTGGGTGTATATTGGGTATATTGGTTGAAATTGAAAAGAAAGTAAACCATGCAGTTCAAACACTTGTAGCACAGAAGTCCAACAACAGTACAAGAAGCAAAAATATATGTGACATGATTAAATAAATATAGTGCTGGCTGTGAAGTTCAAATACAGGAATCATAGAAGTTCAACAACACTGCAATATGAAAAATATATGTGACATGTTTAGAAAAATATAGTTCTGGCTGTGAAGTTCAAGCACTGGTAGCACAGAAGTTCAACAACACTGCAATAAGAAAAATATATGTCACATGATTAGATAGACCTACTGCTGGCTGTGAAGTTCAAGTAATTGTATCACAGAAGTTCACCATCAGTGCAAGAAGCAATTTACATTTTACATGATTAGATAGATCAATGAAGTTCAATAAAAACTGCATATCCTGATTTTTTATTCATGCAGACCAGTGCCCGTCAATGGCAAAAGCTATACCACAAGCATTCCCAAATACCGTCCACAAGCTATGCCGTTGGCACATCCTCAAGAAGTTCAAGGAATATCCAACATTCAAAGAGGAGTTCACATCTATCTTAAACTGGCCGCTAATGCCAACAGAGTTTGAAGCTGCCTGGGCTGCACTCGTGCAGAAGTACAACCTGCAGAACGACCCGATGATGATGCAGCTGTGGAGTGATAGGAAAATGTGGATATCAGCATATTACAAGAACATTTTCTGTGCTAGAATGACTTCGACACAACGAAGCGAGAGCATGAATCACGTGCTCAAGAGAGGGTTTGTCAAGGGGACACAGAACCTACACAAGTTTGTTGGGCGGGTAAATGCTTGCATACAAACTCGGTTGCAGAAGGAGAACGAGCAAATGATGGCCAGCATGGTATTAAGACAAAAAAAACCTCCTATTCTGACTTCCTTGAACATGTGCACTTGGTATTTAAAATGAAATCGATGACTCTGCTCGACTAATCTCTTATTTTTTGACATGTGCAGAGCAATCCAGTGACAAAAACAACTTACGGCTATGAGGAAGACATGGCTATCAAGTACACAAGAGCCATATACAGCGAGATGAGGGATAGGATGAGAAAGAGCACGTTGTTCCGCGCAAAGAAAACAGCAGAGAAAAATAAGTACCTTGTGTACTACCACAACAAGGGTGACAATGATGAGGAAAGAAGGTTTGCCTGGTCAAAGCATGAATTCCAAGTTGTAGCTGACCCAGAGAATGGAATATATGAGTGCGAATGCAAGCTTTGGACACACACAGGTGAGCTGAAAAACAAACTGTTGGTGCAATAATTTGCCTCCTTATGTTTTGGAGATTGATTGACAAACAGTGAGGGACTGATGTGTTTGCTAGTGCACACAGAGTAACAGGTCCCTGGAGTTAAGAGGAGTTTGGATTCACAACTCCGAAGATTATCCCCTGCGTAGCAGTGAATGTTATCACCGAAGGTTATGACGACAAGAGTGACCCCTCAAAAATTGTTGACGTGAAGCATTTGATTCGGTGCCTGTCCGAAGGAAGTGACTGCAGCCGAGGAAAATAAAGACGAAGAGAAGACGTAGCATTCTTTTCGTTGTTTCTTTTCTCCTTATTGAGTCATAGGACCACCGTACTATTAAGAGGGGTCTAGCGTTCTAAGATTTGATTCACTGATGCTAAACCCAAATCCTATGAAAGCTGTGAGAGAAATCTCTTTGTGTTCCGAGCAAATACTTGCCAGCAAGAGACTGTGATCTTCTTCGCTGCGAGAGATTTGTCTCTGACCGAGGAGTTAGCATTACTTGTACCTCAAGTAATGTTACCGTTGCTCCCAAATCCGACCGTTGTGAACGTGTCGGTTGGCCATTGGCTGGACCGCGTGTCCAAAATGGTCATTTCCCATCAGGGAAGGCTGCGGCTATAAATAGCCACCCCGCGCCGGCGTTGTCCGGTGGCTGCTCCGTTTGATTCTGAGAAGATTGTTGAGCAACCCCTCTCCGAGAGATTTGAGTTTAAAATCCACCGAGAGAAAACCCTAGAGCCGAAAAATTAGATAGTGGTTCAGCATCACTAGAATCTAAGTCCAGTACGCTCCGCCTATTACTCTTGAGAGCTGCAAACTCTCTAGACGGTTAGGTGTCAATTTCTTCAGAGACCAAGAGTAATTGTGGTTCTCGAAGAAGAAGTCTGTAAAGGTTCGGAGATCGCCTTCAAGCATCTACCACGAGTAATCGGCATTGGTTGACGAACCAATTGTCGAGGAGAAAAGGGCGAAGAGAGTTTATCTTCTGTGTTAAATCACAACCCCTCCAACCAGACGTAGTCCTTGTGCAGAAGGGCGAACTGGTCTACCAAACACCTTGTCGCCATCGAGCATCACTGGTCACTTCTGCTACCCTCTCTACATTCGAACTGTGACATGCCATATTTCAATCATGTGATTTACCTCGGTACATGTTGTTAGTTTCCATTCGGTAGTTTGTATTCGCTCACTGTTTACTGTATTTTCATTCGTTCCGCTGCTGGGTTCCGAGAGTTTTAATATTTCCGAGAAAAATTTAAAACTCCCATTCACCCCCCTCTGGTAGACATACTTCGATCCTACACAAACTAATTAAATAGCTAAACTAATAGTATGATATCACTATATGAAACTCATTGCTGGCTCACAAACAATGTATTCTGCATTCATTACAATGCAGGTATGTTCTGCCTTCACATAATGAACATTCGGGACTACCTGAGGGCTGACAAATTTCCAGACAAGTATATCCTAAAACGGTACACAAAGACGGCAAAATCACAACCCACATTTGATACAAGGGACTACAACACAATAGCATCGGATGGCAGCTCAAAACTCTCCAAGCAAGACATCCTGCTGCACCTAAATTTGAAGGTTAACAAGAAAGCAATGAGATGTGAACAACAATACGACAGAGCCTTCTATGTTCTCAAGAGGCTCGTAGAAGAACTTGACGCCATACATTCAGCAAATCAAAGAGATGCTGACGAAAGAATGGCCGAAGAGGATGCTGAAATTGAAGATGACCTTGCTTATTATGAAGCTAAAATGCTCCAGACCACTGCTCAAGCCGATCAATGCAAGGAGGGTGTGGGCCAATTAATGCAGCAGCATAACCAATAACACCAGCAGCAAGGGATGATGAAATTGCCGTTGTACTCTGAAACAAAGGGTAGGAAGAAACTTTCTGCAGCAAAGAAAAGTGACCAGAGAGCTCAAAAAAAGGCACCATCTGCAGATAGAGTGGTCAAGCTGGATGAGAATGGAGTGCCACTTGGACAAAGGCAATGTAGTGTATGCAAACTGGTTGCAGGACACAACAAACTGACTTGTCCAGCACTTTTAGAAAGAAACGATGCCGAGGAGGTCAAGCAACCCAAAGTTCAAAAACAGCAACCCAAAGTCCAAAAACAAAACAAGGGACCACACCCAGAGAAAGCTAGCAGCAGGCTTTGTAGCATATGCAAGGAATATGCTCCACACAATGCACGAACATGTCCGAAGCGCGGAGAAGAAGCTGAAAAGAGAAGTCAAAAGCCAAGAAAGAAACAGAAAGCAAAACCTAGAGCAAGCATCAAGAAAGTGGTGGAAGATGAAGATGAGCAAGACTTTGAAGACGAGGACGAGGAAGAAGAAGATGAAGACATCATCGAAGAAGAGGAAGACGAAGAGGAAGATGAAGAGGAAGAGGAAGAGGTACATGTCAAACATAAACCACAAGCAGCAAAGCCTAGGAGGGGCGCAAGGCTGATGAACAATTAGACTAGGTTGATTAAACAAAGCAAACTTATGTCATGTCAGTATCTATTATGTTATTCCACTATTGAACAGTATGTTTGGAGAAGTTCAAAGTAAGCACACTGTAGAAGTTTCAAAGTAATTATACTGTAGAAGTTCAAGTAAGCTTACTGTAGAAGTTCTGGTATAGTATGAGAGGAGGTGTTGGTGCTGTATTTCATAAAACAGCAAGCAGGAATAAAAAATAAACTATGAAGTTCAAGTAAGCTTATTGTAGAAGTTCTGGTATAATATGAGAGGAGGTGCTGGTGCTGTATTACAAAAAAGAGCAAGCAGGAATAAAGAATAAACTATGAAGTTCAAGTAAGTTTACTGTAGAAGTTCTGGCGTAATAATCGAATAATCGATGTAGCAAAAATATGCTTGACAAATAAGTATTGCCGTATAAACTAAGTTAGTAAGCCAAAGGCGACGCGTGCAGTTATGAAGTTCTATTTGGATACCTGGAGAAGTTCACCTAGAATGCCGACAAGATAAAGAAACATAAAGGAGTGTATGAGAATATTTTTACATGAAGTTCTAGTTGAAAACTATTCGCAGTTCATGAATTACAAAAAAAGGACATGTAGCTTCTATGCAAAAGGCTACATTTTGAATGAGTTGAAAAATAATAAATACATTTTACAACACAAAAAATCTCTCCATCTTAAACCAATAGTTCAGCCAGATCTCAAGCAGAAGTTCAAGTGCATATGGTTGGGCAAAACAAAACAACCCTGGATTCTGTGGACAAAAAACTCTCTCCACATTAAACCAGCAGTTCAGCCAGAACACAGGCAGAAGTTCAAGTTCATATGTTGGGGCAAAAGAAACCACAATGGATTACTGAAACCATGCAATACATTGAAATTCACAAACCAAACATACTTGATTCCATATACATTTATCCTCAATAACATAAAAACAGTGCTGCAGCTATAGATACACAAATTACTAAACCATTCTTACACAGCTCATGCAACTAAATCATTCCAATCATTATCAAACCAAATCTTTACGAAATCAAATCTACACTAAACCAATGTTCCTACGCGCAGAATTCACGGGCCCAAGGACTGGATCTCGGTTGGAAGCTCTCCACGCACAATTTCATTCTTCTCGCTGAAGACTAGAGTGTGCATGTACTCGGCCTTCCAGTCATCTACAACAGCCTGCAAACAAAAGAATGAAGAATCAAAAAAAGAGTAAAGGATAAAAGTAAGAACACATACTATAGCACAGCAGGAGCGTGTCGGCAAAAACAAAATAAAACATGAAAAGATGATGAGACAAGAATAAGGAGAAAACATACTTCCACATCACCAAAATCTTCGACAAGCTCATCGCCATCATATATAGAGCAGAACTTCACGCAGAAGAAACCACACTCATTATTCCCTTGCTTTGGAACTTCAACAAAAGTCGGCCTCTTTGCAATAGTCGTCCAGTTTGGCTGCTTGCTCGCTTTGTACTCAGCCTTGCCGTGCACCTCCTCCAGCAACCCAACGAATCTCTTGAACTGCCAGACATGACAAATACGATAAAATAAAAAACATCTTAAACAAATAGCTAAGTTCAGGTACATAAATTGACACTTGCATAAAATCCAACTAAAAGATATCAGAAGTTCAACTGTCAAATGATAATCAGTTCAAGCACACAACTTTGAAGTAGTATTACCAACCATAGATAAAAATGTTTGTCAAAGGAAGGCAGAATAAAATTCAGGACAAAAAAGCCTATGATGGGAGGTTCAGACTAAGAAAACTCATGATATTTGCGCAGTCTCCGTGGAAACTTGTTCGTGAAAGTCCCTTATTAGAGTAAGGAAGTGAATCAAGGATGTCAATGCTCCCACGATATCTATTCAGCACATACACACTGTAGTGCGCTAATTTATTAATGGGCTTGAAAAATGGCATAAAAACCTGCCAAGATTGAAAAAATGGTGAACAAAAACTATAAACCATAAGTAATGAACAACTGAGATGAACAAAAACTTCTTGAAAAACTCAGCAAAAGGATATACATAATTAAAAAGCAAGAGTTATGAAAACCTAACCAGCTTTGCATTAAGAAGGTCTTCTTCCTCACGAACAAACATTCGGAACATTCCAGCCGGTTTTTTTGCATTGAATTTTGGAATTGATGCACTGAAAAAATCATACTCCAGGCAGTACTGCATCACAAACACACCATCAACAAAATTAAGAACTCAAAAATCACGACAAATAAAAACACCTCACAATACCACTTAACCAAAACTAGCACAAAATAGGGAGATAGGGTTACAAAAACAAAAACATGTATGAAGTAGGGACTCAGAACAACCCTGTCAGCACAAGAGAAGATCTCAGAGGTCTCCGGCTTATCCTTCCACTGGTTTATGAGAAAGTCCATTACGTCTCCTTCCATCTGCTGCCCTTCACCGAAAAGAGTAAGAAGGACACGTCCAGTCAGGTCAATCACATTGCCAGGGAGAGTAAACATGCAGTACGTTGTCCTGCAGAAGAAAGGATGGGGACAATATTAGAAGCGCAACTGCATAAGAAAGAAAAAGCAAAATAAATAAATAAGAGAAGTTCAGATACTATCACAACAGAAGTTCACATAAGAGCATGTCAGGGAGCAAACAGAAAGAAGAAAACTCACTCCATATACTTCTTCAGACCATTTTCACTAAGCACAAACTCTTTCTCCGGGCCTTAGGTAGGTGAGGGTATCTGTATTTCCTTAGGGGACAGACAGGAGAACGCCACTTCAGACGCAATCTTGCTGCTCTCTTTGAGGAGGTTATGTTTCCAGACTCAAGTGCCGGATTCCTCCTGGCGATGACAACATTCTTCCCACCTCTCCCAACAACAGTAGCAGCAGCAGATTTACCCTTCCTTATGCCAGCAATCTTCTCAAAATCATCATCCGATGAAATCTCTTCAGCTTGGACTGCATCCACCTTCCTAGTGCAAGGGGTCTGTGGAGCGGCACTCCCTGGGGCTTTAGACACTCCAATACCGACAGGCTGCTTGCCCACCTTGGAAGGAACAAGGGTTTGAGCACTCTCATCACATTTTGGACTTGTACTCATCGATTCCTCCTTAGGCTGGTATTCCTGTGTCCCGAGGAATGCGTAATGGTAGTCGGTCAAGTCCAACTGCTCCACTGTCATAAAAAAAAGATCATTAAAAAAACTGAAGTTCAGGTGCAACACAATGTACAGTCCAACAAATATAGATGACATGATTACTACTCAAGTTCAGCTACCAAAAATAAAGATCTTCCGGTCAAAAGACTGTGTTGCATTTAAAAACTAATGAAGTTCAGGTACAACCCAAGGCATAGTTCTAGATAAACTGATGACATGAAAACCATTCAAGTTCAGCTACCAAAACATAAGAATGTATAATCTCTGAAGTTCATGTACAATAAAAGCTGCAGTCCAAGGAAGTAATGACAGGAAAAACTACTAAAACAAAATATACAAGCATATAAAAGACAATGAATCAGGTCACAAATTAGCAAAAGAAAGGTAAAAAGTAGCAAAAAACTCTAAGTTTCAAGACTTACGTGTATCGTAGCCAAACAGATCCTTAAAATCTATTTCAAACAAGTTAGAAGAAGCAATTGAGTACAACCATGTCTTCTTGATATCCAAGATATTCTCATGAGAATAGTTTGCAAGAACCCCATTATGAAACGAATTAACATTCGTAAGCATGAAGAATCCGCAGTCGATACTGCCATCAAACAAAAGAACAGTGTGAAAACAAAGAAAGCCAAAGCATAACAAGACGTTGCAGCTTACGTACTCCTACAAATGAACAAAAGTAATAGAGAGAAAGTGGAACTCATACTTTTTATTCTGTTGGGGGACATCAATCCAATCCAAAGGGAAGTGGTCAATAGAAACTGGACTGAAGGGTGTCTCCCTGTCATTGCTGGCATCACTCCAAAGCTTCTTGATGTTATCAGTCATCCACCGAAAGAGGCGCACCGCACATTCATCACTTGGTCCATAGTAGGAGTCGAGAAGCTGAAACCTTTCAGCCTTCAAGTCAACAAATATAGAAACCCAATGACCAACACCACCCATGTGAGTAGGAATTTCAGGTGGGTCAAAAGTAGGGAAAATAACCTGACGCAAGATAAACACACAATCATTAAAACTGATATTAATATCAAGAGCACAAAATAAAATAATAAAAACAGAGAGGATCACAGTGGAAACAATATAGAGACAAGTACAAAATATTGCTTACACAATCATGCGCATCCATGCTATCTGGACATGTCGCATTGAAATACTTCCTCACACGGGAATCAAATTGCCCTCTGTAAATCTTGTCCTAAGATAATGCAGATAACAGCAAAATAACACATAAGGGGAAACAAAAGAGGTACATATGAAATACAATGAGACCGACAAGTTTAAACTAATTTGGTAAAGAACAACAGAAAGGAAAAATAATATAGGGTTGACTTACACAAACCCAATACGGCAGGATGAGCTTGTCTAACCCCTGGTATTTGGCACATAGACAATACAGGGCAACCTCGGCGACAGAAGATCGAAGCATTCCGCGAGAAGAAAAAGACGATGCGACATCTTCAACAGTAGCTCCACACTCATTGTTTCGGAACATAACCTTTGATCTAAAACAGAAAACAATGGCATTATATTGTATGTGTGCTTTAATAACAACTAGAGAGTACAAACAAAAGAAAGTCAAGAAGTTCAGCATTAGAAAGTCAAGAAGTTCAGCTACATAACCACAGGCAGTACATAAGTTAGATGCACATAAATTCTGACCGACTGGACTCACCTCTTAGAATGATCATTCTTAAGCCTAGTTACACTGAAATAAAAGTCATCAACCATCTTTCTGACGACAGCAAGTTCACTATCTGCTCAGCAAAAGAATAGAAAATAAGAGCAAGATACAAAACATACATATATATAAACGATTTCCGGTATGGGAAAAGCAATACAACACATAGACACAAGTGTTCCCTGAAAATTAAGGGATTCCCATGCACACAACTAACAAAAATCAGATTCAAACACATAGATCATGACAGGTGCTACAAACTACACAAACACATCTCAGCTGCTACACCAAAAGAGAACCCACAGGATTAAAAACATCACAACCCATGCAGTACACACCTTCCCCCCACATAAAAACAACTGCACTTCACTTTATTTACAATCACATGACAAAGGACAAACCAGAAGTTCAACTTGTACCACACAGACAGTACATAGGGATATCAAATAGGCAAACCAAAAACAAAAGGGATGGGGATGGGGAAAGAAGAGAGAAGCATGCTCCTTTCTTTATGGGTTCTTGCCTAAACCAGTAGCAGCACTGGAAAGATCATCCTCCTTTCCCAAACTATCACTTTCAGTTTCTGAATCATCGCCATCTCCAGTAGACATTGCATTATCGTCTTCAAGTACACCAGTAGCAGCTGGATAATCTGAAACAACAAAAATTGTTGGTTGTGCTGCAGTAGGAGCTGGAGAATCAGCATCAACAACCACTAATGGCTCGGCTGCAGGAGACTTCGCCGGCCCTGCATGAGCACTACCAGTCTCAACAGCAGCCTCGATAGAATCTTTCTCAGAAATGCTAGCTCCAGCTGACTTGCCCTGCTCAGCATCAAAAACCCCACCACCAAAGGACGACTGAGGTTCAGTTCGATCCAGCCCATCGGAGCAGCCAATGCCTGATACATCCTTCTTTGCAAGCTTATCTGAAGCAACACTAACATCGTCATTCTGCAGCAAGAACAAAACTCAATAAAAATGGGCACATAATAAAAGAAAAAAAACAAGCAGTAAAAGAAAAAGGAAACAAATGGACAAGAAAAATGATACCTTAGGATCACTGCCATGAACCACATCAACAAAGAAATCACTTGCAGGAGCAGATTCATGCAGAGGGACAGTTGCACTTTGTAGCGACCCGACCCAAATGGATCGGAGCCTCTGTGCTTAAGTGTCATCCATGGATCTGTATGCTGGCACACACAGTACTCGAGGATTTATAACAGAGTTCAATCACACACTTTATTACATCGAGGTCCTCAAATGAGTATTTATTACATAAATATGGCTGAAGGCCAACTAAATAAAATAACTGCGGAAGCTTTGAAGATAAATGAGTCCATCAACTCCACGGCAAACTGAGTGCAGAACAACGACCTATCGCACCTTAATCCTCGCCGGAAAACTCTGCAACATGAGACGTTGCAGCCGTGTAGGTCAGCACATGGAATATGCTGGCAAAATCACACCATCGAGAAATAATGAAAATGTCTATCTCTATATGCATATTTGGCTGGTGGAGGCTCTAAGTTAAATTTGCATAAAGCTAATTTTTCCCTACAACAAAGGAATAATTTTTTTTATTTACTACCAAGTTTATGCCATTATTGAGAAGGTTCCTCCAACTCAATCCCTTAACCAAAATTTTCAATAACCCAATTCATTAATTAAAATAAAGTGATGAGATCAACCAAGAATTCACTTCTAGATACTCAAATTTGTCCATAACCGGGGACACGGCTAATCATGATTAGTTTTTACACTCTGCAGAGGTTTGCGCACTTTTCCCCACAAGACTCGACCACCTCCATGATCGGAAGATCGAGACACAGTCTTTCAGAAGCATTTCCCCTAAACCCTGGGTAGACCGGTACACCTACATTCCCCTACATCTGCTAGCCTACCCGGAAAGAGGTCACACAACTTACTCAACTATGCCAGAGCCCATAATGGCTTGTGGCTGCACACGGAAGTTTCTAGTTATGAAATATCGTATGATCCCTTTGAGCCTGGGTGGCAATCCTAGGGTGATCACACGGGTACTCCGGGATCCCCTTGGGCAAGCACTGGTTTCTCCAGGTGCCCCAACCAATCCACCCAGATGTGTGTTAATGTTGCCACCTTAAGTTAACCCAAATTATTATATCTCTCGCAACTTGCATGAATCACACATACAAATCCCCGTCTACGAGCATGGCTAAGCAATATATGGCATAACGAATATTCCCGGGGTGATCAAAGGTCATAGGTTCCTACCTCATGAACTACATAGCAATGCCACAAATCCCAATCCTACTCATGCAAATTTGTAAGGTGAAACTAATGCATAGTAAAAACTGGGTATAGAAAAGTATGATCAAGGTGTGAACTTGCCTTGCTGACGATCGTTGAAATCTAAGGATTCGTAGTAGCAAGCTTCGCACTCCGGATGATCTAACGAAGCAAACATTGACACACATAAGCAATCAAGCAAAGAATCAAAAGGAAATCGAAGAAAAGACTTCGGAAAACTCCAAAAACAACCAAATAAAGTTTCTGTACAGAATGCAATATTAACAGTAGCAAAAATATATGATTTTGGGTTCTACAGAAAGTACACGACCTAAGCTTTAATTTGCAAAAAGAATCTATTAAATCGGAGTTATAGATTTCAAATTATAGCCAAAACAAGTTTGAACATAAATCTGTTCAAATTCAAATTTTAATTTGTCAAAAATATTTTTAGATTGGTTCTCTGGAATGATGGGATTTTTATGAAACCGTAGGAAAAAGAATCAATGAAATTGGATCGATAGATTAAAAGATATGCTAAAAGAAAGATTGGATTGCAATCTGAGATTGGAATTTCCTGGAAAAAAAACGAATTTCGGCCAGAGGCCATGTGGCGCTCTCTGGTTGGCTAGGTAGATGTTTGCTGCGTGTGAATCGGCTGACGACCGATCTGTAAGGAACTGAACCGTTTTTTTAACTGAAACGAACAGGGCGAACTGAACGCTTACAGAGAAGAACGTGCGTTGGGGTGGCGCTCGGGCTCGGCGGCTCCGGCGGTCGTGGGCGGCGGCGAAAGTGTTGAGGGGATGCGGTTGGGTGTCGCGGTCTTGGGTGTGGAGTCGGAGATGGTCGGCGACGACGGACGGCGACGGGACGAGATGATGAAGCTCGGTGCTCCGGGTGCTCCGGCGAAGACGACGAGGTCGGGGTGGCGTCTGTAGATGGAGAGGGGATGCATGATCATGTCAAAACAAATCTCGCGGTCGAGAGAAGTCGAACTACAGAAGAGGGAGGCTCGGGATGGCTCACCGGCGTCCGAATACGGCGATGAACTGCAGCGTCTGCGGCGAGATTGGAACGGCGAGTGCGAGCGATTGGGGTTGATTTGGCGTGGGGTTTTTGAGGGAATCGGTGGAGAGGGGTCGTGGGTATTTATTGGACATCTTTCATGGGCGAGGGGTCGACACGGGATAGGATTCCCACGAATTTGAGCCGAAGTCGGCGTCGGGCGCGTGTATGTGTAGTTCTCTTCTGTACGTGAAGAAGAAAAGGAAGAAAAAAACGAGAGAGAGAGACTCGGGCGAGCGAAGGGAGCGCTGGCCTCGCCTGGCTCGCTGGCTGGGCCGGCTGGTGGCTGGCCTGCTGGCTGCGCCTGGCCTGGCTGTGGCTGGGCGCTGGCGATTTTTTTTTACAGAAGCATTAATGCTCCAAAAGACAATAAAAACTATTCTAAAGATCCCAGAAAAATTCACATAAATATTTGGTCATATACTAGACCATGTGAACTATTTTCTGTCCTAAATGCATTATATTAAAACTAAATATTTTTGCTAAGCCAATAAAATTTGCATTAAAATAATTTGCAAATAAAAGCAAATAAATATAGTCTAATTTAAAATTCAATTTCCAATATTTTCCTTCTGTTTTTGAAGAAGTCCTTTTATCTTCTCTCTTTATTTTATTTTTGGAAATAAAGGAAATGAATTTAGTGAAACCAAATTTGATCCAAATTCCAAATTTTGAATTCAAAGAATTTTCAAAAAAATATGGATTTAAGGAAACTTCCAATTCTCTCTTTTGGTCCTTGAATTGCATAAAGTTCCTTGGATCAAAATTCAAGTAAAAGAATTGAAGAGCAAAAATGCATAAATCATGGATGCATATGAATGATCTATTTATTAACATCCAAATTGAAAATTGGGATGTTACAAACCTACCCCCCTTAAGATGTATCTCGCCCTTGAGATTCAGGTTGGTCAGCAAAAAGGTGTGGGTGGTCCTGTCGGAGGTCTTCTTCGCGCTCCCAGGTGGCTTCTTCCTCAGTATGGTGACTCCATTGGACCTTGCAGAACTTGATGACCTTGCTGCGGGTAACCCTGCTTGCAGTCTTGAGAATCTTGACGGGCTTCTCCTCATAAGTCAGATCACTATCCAACTGTATGGCCTCCAGTGGCACTGTGTCTCTCAAGGGAATATCAGCCATCTCTGCATGGCACTTCTTCAACTGGGAAACGTGAAAGGTGAAACACATCATGAACTCCTGACAGAGCTTCGGGTAGTTCCAACTTGTAGGCAACTTCACCCATGCGTTCTAAAACTCTGTATGGCCCCACAAATCGTGGTGCTAACTTTCCTTTGACTCCAAACCGTTTAACTCCTCGAAGTGGCGACACACGAAGATATGCTCTATCTCCGACTTCATAGGTTATCTCCTTGCGCTTAGTAACAGCATAACTCTTTTGCCTGGACTGCGCTATTTTGAGTCTGTCACGGATCAGCTTGACTTTCTCCTCTAAATCTCTAATTAAATCTGGTTCGAATAATTTACGGTCTCCAACTTCATCCCACATCAATGGTGTCCTGCACCTCCTTCCGTACAAAGCTTCGAAAGGGGCCATCTTCAAGCTGGTCTGGTAGCTGTTGTTGTATGAGAACTCTGCGTATGGTAAATTACCATCCCAACTAGATCCATAATCTAGCACACAAGCTCTCAACATGTCCTCCAGGATCTGATTGACTCTCTCCGTCTGTCCATCTGTCTGCGGATGAAAAGCTGTACTGAACTCCAGCCTGGTACCCAAAGTTTCATGTAACTGATGCAAAAACTTTGAGGTAAATTGTGTTCCTCTATCTGATACGATGGTCCTCGGAACTCCATGCAGACATACGATCCTGGTCATATATATCTTGGCCAACTTAGTGCTCGTATAGGTGGTTTTCACGGGGATGAAGTGAGCTACCTTGGTCAAGCGATCAACCACTACCCAAATAGAATCATAACCTGATCGGGTCCTGGGTAATCCGGTGTTGAAGTCCATGCCAAGCTTGTCCCACTTCCAATTGGGTATCGGTAAAGGCTGAAGTAATCCTGCTAGTTTCTGGTGCTCCGCCTTGACTCTCTGACATACGTCGCATACTGCTACATACTCGGCAATATCCTTCTTCATACCTGTCCACCAGAAACTTTCCTTCAAGTCCAAATACATCTTGGTGTTGCCTGGGTGTATCGAGTAAGGTGAATCATGAGCCTCCTGAAGAATCAACTTCTTGATCTCTGGGTCATTGGGCACATAAATACGCTGCTCAAACCATAACGTTCCATGTTCATCCTCACGAAATCCTTCTGCCTTTCCTTGGTTCATCCTTTCCTTTATCTCCGCAATGCCTTTGTCTAACTTGTGGGCTTCTCGGATCTTTCCCAACAAAGTGGATTGAATTTCCATTGCGGCAACAAAACCTCGTGGAACTATCTCCAACTGGAGATCTCTGAGATCGTCGGCTAACTCCTGAGGTAATCCTCCTGTGGTGAGAGTATTAACATAACTCTTACGGCTCAACGCATCTGCCACAACATTGGCCTTTCCTGGGTGATAATGCAATCTCATGTCATAATCCTTTATGAGCTCCAACCATCTCCTCTGCCTGAGATTCAACTCCTTCTGCGTGAAGATGTATTTCAAACTCTTGTGATCCGTGTAAACATCGCAACTATTTCTGATCAGAAAGTGTCTCCAGGTCTTGAGCGTGTGCACTACGGCTGCTAACTCCAAGTCATGCGTAGTGTAGTTCAACTCATGAGGTCAAAGCTGACGTGAGGTATAGGATACAACTCTTCCTTCTTGCATAAGAATGCCTCCAAGTCCCTGACGTGAAGCGTCGCAATACACCTCAAAATCCTTGCGTATGTTCGGAAGAATTAGCACTGGGGCTGTAACCAAACGTTTCTTCAACTCCTAGAAGCTGGCCTCACATTCGTCGGTCCAAACAAACTTGGTGTCTTTCTTCAATAACTCCGTCATGGGCTTCGTGATCTTGGAGAAACTCTCAATAAATCTCCGATAATACCCTGCAAGTCCAAGGAAACTTCGAATCTCTCCGACTGAGGTGGGTGCCTTCCATTCGGTGACGGCTTCAACCTTCGAAGGGTCTACCGCTATGCCTTCCCCTGATATAACATGTCCGAGAAATCTGACTTCCTTCAACCAAAACTCGCATTTGCTGAACTTGGCGTATAACTGGTGTTCTCGGAGCTTCTCCAGCACCAAGCGTAAATGTTCCTTGTGTTCTTCTTCATTCTTCGAGTAAACCAATATATCATCAATGAACACGACGATGAACTTATCCAAAAACTCCATGAATACCTTGTTCATCATGCTCATGAAATAGGCAGGGGCGTTAGTCAAACCAAAAGACATGACCATATACTCATAAAGCCCATGCCTCGTGGTAGAAGCTGTCTTGGGTATATCCTGCTCTCGGATCTTCAACTGGTGATATCCTGATCGAAGATCGATCTTGGAGAAAACACTAGCTCCGACTAGCTGGTCAAACAAATCATTAATCATCGGAAAGGGGTATTTGTTCTTGATGGTCACCTCATTCAACGAACGATAATCCACAACCATTCTCAAGGTTCCATCCTTCTTCTCCACTAAAAGAACTGGGGCTCCCCAAGGTGATGAACTCGGTCGGATATACCCTTTCTCCAGTAATTCCTTAATCTGCTTCTTAATTTCCTCCAAATCATTTGCGAGCATCCGATACGGTCTCTTGGATATTGGTCCTGTGCCTGGCAATAGCTCGATAAAAAACTCAATGTCTCGATCCGGTGGCATGCCGGGCAATTCCTCTGGAAACACATCGGGATAGTCCTTCACAACTGGTACTTCCTCCTGAACAACTCCCGAAAGAGAATTCATCTGAGTCCTCCTTGGAGTATGCCTCGACACATACTTGATCCGTTTTCCATCGGGGGTGGTGAGAAGAATCGACTTACGGGCACAATCAATATTCCCTTCATACTTGGATAACAAGTCCATGCCTAGAATTACGTCCAATCCTTGTGATTCTAGGATGATGAGGTCTGTGGGAAAAACATGCGTCCCTATGGTCAACGGCAACTGAAAACATCCCCAACTAGCCGTAGACTCTGCTCCTGGGGAACTTACTAACATGGGTGTTTTAAGGGCTACGGTCAGCAACTTAAACTTATCCACAAAACCCCTTCATATGAATGAATGCGATGCACCAGTGTTAAAAAGAACTAATACTGGATGGGAATTGAGTAAAAACTTACCCAACCCTGCATCTGGCTGCTCGTAGACTTCCTCCACATTGACGTGGTTCACCTGACCTCTGGTGAAATGATTGGGCTTCTTGCCTCCAGAGCTTCCATTGCCGTTCCCATTCTTCGCCTCGGGACATTCAGTGGCGTAGTGTCCGGTTTTCCCGCATTTGAAGCAGGTAATGTGACTCAGATCTTTCTTGGCGGGTGTTGCGGAGTTGGAACGATTCTGATTCCCGTTTCCTCCATTCCCATTGCCATTCCTATGGCCATTATGGTTATGTCCATTGCCTCCATGCTGTGAATGTCCTTCATGGTTATGATGATTGTGTCCACCATACTTGCTGGATCCTGATCCATTATTTCCCGAGTACGGGGTATAGTGGGGCTTCTGCTGAGCACCAGAGTTATACTTTCCCTGTCCGTACTTCCTCTTGCGGTTCTCTATCTGCTGTTGCTTGCCTTCCAGAATGAGAGCCTTGTCAACCAACTCTTGATAATTGTTGAAGGTAGCCACGGTCAACTGAAGTCCTAGATCATCGTTCAGTCCCTCCAGAAATTTCTCCTGTTTAGCGGCATCATCGGCCACGTCTCCGGGAGCATACCTGGATAACTTGTTGAATTCCTCCACATAATCACCAACAGAACGATTTCCCTGGCGTAAGTTGCGGAACTCACGCTTCTTTAGACTCATAGCTCCAGCTGAAACATGTGCGGTACGGAACGCCTGCTGGAACTGATCCCAAGTCACATTGGCTATGGGGAATGTGGTGGTGTAATTCTCCCACCACGAAGCTACTGGTCCATCCAGTTGGTGTGAGGCGAAGCGGACCTTCTCAGCATCAGTGCATCCTGCGGTGGTCAGCTCCCTTCCGATCTTGCGAAGCCAGTCATCTGCGACGATCGTCTTCGTGCTACTAGAAAACACGGGTGGGTTCAACCTCACGAAACGGGTAAGGTTGTCAGCTTGGGGTGGCGGATTGTTGTTGTTATTGTTGTTCTGGTTCTGGTTCTGGAGGAGCATCTGCATGAGGGCATTCTGGTTCTGGATCAACTGGGTAAGTTCCGGTGGGAATCCCGGGTCACGTCTCGGAGGCATCTGATGGGTTTGGAGTGGATGAGAAATTAGAATAGAATAAGGGCCTAATGAGAAAATCACACTACTCATATGCAAATGAGACAGATAAAACTCCAAATCACACCATTCAATTTCTATCAAGGTTCACACAATCGGGTCTAAGCTAACTATTACAAAATCTCACGAACGACATCGAACTACTCGAAAAACTCTAATAAAAAATAAATCGGAATACTAATATCTAAAATGGTGGTCGGCTAAAAGTTCTAATCGGTAGAAGACTCCATCATGTCCTCCTCCTCCTCATCGTCTTCATAGTCGGCATCGTTGCTGATGAAGGTTGCATCACTGTCGTCATTATGAAGGTTTTCTCCCTGGTCCAGCTTCTCCTCGGCTCTTTCCAGCTTCTTCTTCAGCTTTTCGTTCCTGTCCAATAGCACGCTAATTTCCTCCTCATATCCATCATGAGTTGCCTTGATTTCATCCTCCAGCTCGGTATTCTGGGTTATCAGCTTCCTGGTGTTCTTCAGCCTGTCATACATCTGGTTCTCCATTCGGCGGATGTGCTGCTCCTGATCTTGTATGTATGATGCGATCGACTCATCCTCCCTGGTGCGGACAACTTCTCCGTAGCGATCCCTGCGTTCGCATATCCTGTAGATGGTTCCCTCGAGATCCTGGTTGTATTCCTCACAAATGCGTCCAAAGGTGTTTTGGGCGGCAATACTCCTGCCTAAGATCCAGGTTGGCGCATTGAAGAAGAAATCAATATCCCTGGTGGTATTTCCAAAGGTACGCCCAGGAATGTGGACGTCAATTCTCCAGTGCTTCTCCTCCGGCAAGGTTGCGGTGAAGGTTCCAGTGAAAGTGGGCAGGGCGATGTTCAGGTACTTCACGACGTTCTTCAGGCGTTGTCCGAATGGCATGGTCTCGTCGGGCTCGGCAAACCTGGTCTTGGAGGTCGACATCTATATTATTGAAGTAGAGAATGATTAGAAATGAATAGAGAAGAGCATAAGACCAACGGATATATAGGGAAATTATAAAATAATTTTTTTTCTAAGGCTTTTCCATTCCTAGTGGTCGCGTCCTACAGTCAGCGTGTGCTCTGAATACCATCTTGTAGCGACCTGACCCAAATGGATCGGAGTCTCTGTGCTTAAGTGTCATCCCTGGATCGGTATGCTGACACACAGTACTCGAGGATTTATAACAGAGTTCAATCACACACTTTATTACATCGAGGTCCTCAAATGAGTATTTATTCCATAAATATGGCTGAAGGCCAACTAAATAAAATAACTGCGGAAGCTTCGAAGATAAATGAGTCCATCAACTCCACGGCAAACTGAATGCAGAACAACGACCTATGGCACCTTAATCCTCGTCGGAAAACTCTGCAACATGAGACGTTGCAGCCGTGTAGGTCAGCACATGGAATATGCTAGCAAAATCACACCATCGAGAAATAATGAAAATGTCTATCTCTATATGCATATTTGGCTGGTGGAGGCTCTAAGTTAAATTTGCATAAAGCTAATTTTTCCCTACAACAAAGGAATAATTTTTTTTATTTACTACCAAGTTTATGCCATTATTGAGAAGGTTCCTCCAACTCAATCCCTTAACCAAAATTTTCAATAACCCAATTCATTAATTAAAATAAAGTGATGATATCAACCAAGAATTCACTTCTAGATACTCAAATTTGTCCATAACCGGGGACACGGCTAATCATGATTAGTTTTTACACTCTGCAGAGGTTTGCGCACTTTTCCCCACAAGACTCGACCACCTCCATGATCGGAAGATCGAGACACAGTCTTTCAGAAGCATTTCCCCTAAACCCTGGGTAGACCGGTACACCTACATTCCCCTACATCTGCTAGCCTACCCGGAAAGAGGTCACACAACTTACTCAACTATGCCAGAGCCCATAATGGCTTGTGGCTGCACACGGAAGTTTCTAGTTATGAAATATCGTATGATCCCTTTGAGCCTGGGTGGCAATCCTAGGGTGATCACACGGGTACTCCGGGATCCCCTTGGGCAAGCACTGGTTTCTCCAGGTGCCCCCATCCAATCCACCCAGATGTGTGTTAATGTTGCCACCTTAAGTTAACCCAAATTATTATATCTCTCGCAACTTGCATGAATCACACATACCAATCCCCGTCTACGAGCATGGCTAAGCAATATATGGCATAACAAATATTCCCGGGGTGATCAAAGGTCATAGGTTCCTAACTCATGAACTACATAGCAATGCCACAATTCCCAATCCTACTCATGCAAATTTGTAAGGTGAAACTAATGCATAGTAAAAACTGGGTATAGAAAAGTATGATCAAGGTGTGAACTTGCCTTGCTGACGATCGTTGAAACCTAAGGATTCGTAGTAGCAAGCTTCGCACTCCGGATGATCTAGCGAAGCAAACATTGACACACATAAGCAATCAAGCAAAGAATCAAAAGGAAATCGAAGAAAAGACTTCGGAAAACTCCAAAAACAACCAAATAAAGTTTCTGTAAAGAACGCAATTTTAACATTAGCAAAAATATATGATTTTTGGTTCTACAGAAAGTACACGACCTAAGCTTTAATTTGCAAAAAGAATCAATTAAATCGGAGTTATAGATTTCAAATTATAGCCAAAACAAGTTTGAACATAAATCTGTTCAAATTCAAATTTTAAATTGTCAAAAATATTTTTAGATTGGTTCTCTGGATAGATGGTATTTTTAGGAAATTGTAGGAAAAAGAATCAATGAAATTGGATCTGTAGATTAAAAGATATGCTAAAAGAAAGATTGGATTGCAATCTGAGACTGGAATTTCCTGGAAAAAAACTAATTTCGGCCAGAGGCCATGTGGCGCTCTCTGGTTAGCTGGGTAGATGTTTGCTGCGTGTGAATCGGTGGACGACCGATCTGTAAGGAACTGAACTGTTTTTTTTTAACTGAAATGAAGAGGGCGAACTGAACTCTTACAGAGAAGAACGTGCGTTGGGGTGGCGCTCGGGCGCGGCGGCTCCGGCGGTCGTGGGCGGCGGCGGAAGTGTCGAGGGGATGCGGCTGGGTGTCATGGTCTCGGGTGTGGAGTCGGAGATGGTCGGCGACGACGGACGGCGACGGGACGAGATGATGAAGCTCGGTGCTCCGGGTGCTACGGCGACGACGGCGAGGTCGGGGTGGCGTCTGTAGATGGAGAGGGGATGCAAGATCATGTCAAAACAAATCTCGCGGTCGAGAGAAGTCGAACTACAGAAGAGGGAGGCTCAGGATGGCTCACCGGCGTCGGAATACGGTGATGAACTGCAGCGTTTGCGGCGAGATTGGAACGGCGAGTGCAGGCGATTGGGGTTGATTTGGCGAGGGGGTTTCGAGGGAATCGGTGGAGAGGGGTCGTGGGTATTTATTGGACATCTTTCGTGGGCGAGGGGTCGACTCAGGATAGGATTCCCACGAATTTGAGCCGAAGTCGGCGTCAGACGCGTGTACGTGTAGTTCTCTTCTGTACGTGAAGAAGAAGAAGGAAGAAAAAAAATAACGAGAGAGAGAGAGACTCAGGCGAGCGAAGGGAGCGCTGGCCTCGCCTGGCTCGCTGGCTAGGCCGGCTGGCGGCTGGCTTGCTGGCTGCGCCTGGCCTGGCTGTAGCAGGGCGCTGGCGATTTTTTTTACAAAAGCATTAACGCTCCAAAAGACAATAAAAACAATTCTAAACATCCCAGAAAAATTCACATAAATATTTGGTCATATACTAGACCATGTGAACTATTTTCTGTCCTAAATGCATTATTTTAAAAATAAATATTTTTGCTAAGCCAATAAAATTTGCATTAAAATAATTTGCAAATAAATATATTCTAATTTAAAATTCAATTTCCAATATTTCCCTTCTGTTTTTGAAGAAGTCCTTTTATCTTCTCTCTTTATTTTATTTTTGGAAATAAAGGAAATGAATTTAGTGAAACCAAATTTGATCCAAATTCCAAATTTTGAATTCAAAGAATTTTCAAAAAAATATGGATTTAAGGAAACTTCCAATTCTCTCTTTTGGTCCTTGAATTGCATAAAGTTCCTTGGATCAAAATTCAAGTAAAAGAATTGAAGAGCAAAAATGCATAAATCATGGATGCATATGAATGATCTATTTATAAACATCCAAATTGAAAATTGGGATGTTACACACTTTCAGGTAAAATATCATCATCATCCCTAACACCATCAACAACAGCCTACAAAAATCATAGAAAACATGAGAATAAAAAGACTTGATAGGCTACGTAGAACAATGTGTAATTAGGAGAAGTTCACAATAACTAAATAAAGAAGGACAGCTATGACCACTGGCACATGAAGGAAGTCCAAAGACAGTAAACATAGAAGGTCAGATAACAAACACTAACATACAAAGGAAAAAGTCCAGTTATGGAAAACAAAGAAGTTCAGATACTGTAGCCATAGAAGTTCAGATTCTGTAAACAAAGAAGGTCATCTATGAAACACTAATACTAAAAAAAGAAGTTCAGAATACATGAAATCAAGAAGGGTCACCTATGACAATACAATAATAACTGAAAGCTAACACTGAACATTAATTCAAAGAACTATCAAATTCAACAAAACAAACCTCTTCAGTATGCTCCTCGTTGCCTCCTTCACGACCCAAACAAACAGAATCTTGCCTCTCAATCTGACTCACGTAAACACCAGCCTCATCTTCAAAAGGCTTGCAACGAGCATCCTGCATTTCCTTGAACAGTCCAAAGCTAGTCCGGAGGTGGACCGTGCTCTGACGAAGCTCAGCAGGAATTTTAGCTTCAATTGACAAAGCCTCCTTCGAAGACTCCGCATCAAAACCATGACCGGGAGGAAGAATCCCGTTAACACGACTAAGAAGCTCAACAGTTGTCGGAACATGGGCAATCTCCCCACAAACAGTGTCCAGAAGACCATCAATCCTACCAAGGGAAACTCTGGCAGCATCAAATAAACCCTTAGCAGACTCAGAAGAAATGCCAGCTGCAGCATTCACATGGGCAGAAGAACCTCCAGGATCTACAGGGGGAGCACCAGTGTTGACATCCTGGGAGCATTCAATTCTTGGGGCAGCTTCACTCCCAATACCAGTGGCACGACGCATAGTAAGAACAGGACGTTCGATAAGCCTAAAGAACACAACCTTAGCCTGTGTCTTCCACTACACGCAAATAAAAGTCAACGGGTCAAAAAATAATGAAGGGACATGAAACAATAGTTAAGACAATATCAAAAGTTCAAGTTAAACTATATAGGAAAGAATGATGCCTAATAAGACTCACAGGCAGTTTCCCAAACACCCAGTTGGCTGGGTCATCATCACCCTTCTTAACCAAGTCAGCTGCAGCAATCTCAGATAGCTTGACCTGGTCCATGAAATTGATGCGTGGAGTTCTCAAATCAACAACAGGCTTCTTGCCAAGGATAAGGCAGTCCAGATACATAAGAAGCGGCGCAATGCCACAGCCTGTAACAGCTTTTCCCCTGCTAGTCCCTTCTTGATACCTAATTACAGCCCTTCGAAGATCATCAACAAGCAACTGGCAATAGTCCATATTTGCCATATCTTCAGAAACAAGATTCTCAGCCATTGCTGCCTCCCTGGAAACCCGTGTAGACGTACCAATAATAACAACCTTCATGAAAAGAATCAGGTAAAACACCTGCAGAGCCAAATCATCTTTCTTGTCATCCTTCACAAGATCCTCGAGGATCTTCCGCAGATCCTTTGTCTTGATATCATCACTCCTCTTATAGCCAAGTTTGGCCTTCAGCCTCATAACTGTGTCATCGAATCCATCCTCTGAGGGCCTAGGAGGGGTACGATCACCTTGAGGGAAACCAAAAAGATGGTGAACAACATCACTTGTAATACGCAAATTCTTATTTGCCTCGCCCATGTCTAGAATCATAGTTGAAGGGTCAATCTTGGTGTAGATGTGGCCCATCAAGGGACGAGAAATGTTCGAATCAATCTTCCAATCAAACACAACACCAAAACCATGCTTGACAACCCTCTCCTTGTGCCTAGGCTGTAGCAATTTTGCGCACACCTTCACCTCTTTCAGTGAGCAGCGAACAGTCTTGTTAAAACGTTTCGCGTCGTCTTCTCCTTCAACAGCTCCTTCCACTGTTTGCTTCCTCTTTTCCTTCTCACAGGCCTCTTCACTAGCTCATACTGCAAAAAATGCAATAGAAGAAAACATGGCAGAACAATGTGTTAAACAAAATAAACCAGAAGTTCAGTAATGCTGAACAAGGAAGAACTACATAAGCAAATAGAGCATGGCCAAAAAAATGTATAGCAATGTATATAGCAGAAGTTCAACCATGTATAACAAGGCAGTTCAATCATGTATATCCAGAAGTTCAGCTCTTTTTCCATGTTAACAATAATATACCAGAAGTTCAACAATGTAAAACTAGGCAGTACAACCATGTATAACCAGAAGTTCAACTATTTTTACATGTTAAGAATAATATACCAGAAGTTCAACAATGTAAAACAAGGCAGTGCAAACCATGTATAACCAGAAGTTCAACAATGTAAAACTTCTGGTTGCAAATACCAGAAGTTCAACAATGCAGAACAAGGCAGTTCAAGCATGTATAACCAGAAGTTCAACTGTTTCCCATGTTAACAATAATATACCAGAAATTCAACAATGTAGGACAAGGCAGTACTACATACACAAATATAGAGCATGCAGACAAAACAACTAAAGAAAAATAAAAATATTAACATAAGGAACAAAAAACAATAATAAAATATAACAGATTCATACCTGATCAGCACCTTCATCATCAGCATCCTCATCATCAGCGTTGAAAGCAACATCATCCTGGCCATCTGCATTAACACGAGAACGCTTCTTGCAACCCTTGTTAACCTTTGTCGGCCCACCCTTGCGCTTAACGCCACATTTCTTGCCCTTCCCAGATACACCAGCACCAAGCGGAGCCGGTGTAGGCTTCGCACAACCAAGAACACGAGGACTACGACGTGGGGTAACACCAGCAGCTTGACCACTAAATTCAGGAAGTTCAACTACACTTGGGCTTGCAACCTTAGAAACACGTGGGCTCCTCCGAGGAGTAACTTCACCAACGAGATGCTTCTTCACTATAGTCCGCTTGAATTTCTTCTTCACAGGAACAACCATGTTATCACTGGCACGCGCCACGTCTTCTTCAGCGCCAGACACATGCCCAAGCGTGGGCTCATCAACATCACCAGATTCAGAAACATTAGAACCTTTCTCTAGGCGGGTCGCCTTCTTCCTCTCGAAGGCTTCTAACTTTTTCCTCTTGCGTTCATCCTCTAGAAGAAGCTGCAGAGGCACATCATCAGCTTGTGTGATAGGTTCAGTGCCATCAAGGATTGGGACTGCGTCTCTGACAACTGAAGAGAGCACAAAGGCTCCTCAATGGGATTGCAATCTTCAGCTGATGGAGCCACCTGCTCAGCCTCAGCAGTCTTCTCAGCACCACCCAAGTCAGATAGAACTGACAACTGAAGAGAGCACAAAGGCTTCGGAATGGAATCGCAATCTTCAACTGATGGAGCCCCCTACTCAGCCTCAGCAATGTTATCTGCCCCACCCAAGTCAGATAGAACATCGTTGATGGTATTTACAGCTTCCTCCTCTCTGGATGCATCTGCAAAACCAACACAAAAACAAAACAAAAGGAAAAGAGTCAGGAACAAATACAAAACACACGATAAGAACAAGTTCAAAAACATGGCTATAGAATTAAAAAAATAAAGGGAGTTGCACATACTAGGTGAAGCAAGAGCTACAGAAGCAAGATCTGTGAGGTTTAATTTTTTCTCAAGACTGCAAGCAACCTCAGCAATTACACTCAAAGGGACAACAGGTGATTTAGCTGCACCAGATTTTGGAACATCAGCATTACCTTCTGAAGCTCCATCTTGATCACAGGCAGTTTTTTCAGAATTATTAAATTCATCACCAACTACAAAAAGTTTAAAAAGGCAGCTGAGTTTTAATCAAACACAGAAAATGGCCTTAGAAATGAAAACACGGAGCCTAAGATACATACAAAAAATAAAACAATGTAGACCAAAAGGCAGTACTACATAAACAAGATGGAGCATGAGATAAACAATACATAACAATGAATATCCAGAAGTTCAACAATACCTAACAAAGCAGTAAAACAATGCACAAACAGAAGTTCAACTAAATTTCATGATAAATAAATAAATAAAACCAGAAGTTCAACTTTGTGACCCAAGGCAGTACTACATAAAAAAGATGGAGCATGAGCAAAACAATCTATGTCACTCAATAGCCACAAGTTCAGCAATGTATAACAATGTACAACCACAAAGCAAAACTACTTTTCATTACCATGAAAATGATAACACAAATACAAAGATATACACTAAACATAAAACATTGGGAAGTCCAAACACACTTGATGAGATAGTTCATTGGTAATTCTATCAAAAATACACTAAGGCACACTCTGCTAACTCCAACTAAGAGTAAAATGCATACACATCAACTATGAAAGAAGCAACATGACAACCAAGTGCAGATCAGGGCAGCCATATAAAAGAAAACTCCTATTTATAAGACAAAATGCATATACATATACATACCTGAAGAACGTCCTGAAGCCATCACAACACCACTCCCTGATGTAAGATAGTCCAAACCCTAGATCCACCTACAAAAACAAACACAAAAAACAGGGAAAAAATACATCTTATTAGCAAGTAGAAAATCAAACCACAGTTCAAAAGCAACTAAATCAAACCTTAGAATATAACAACTAAATCACAGCAACAACTATGAAGATGAACAGCAGCACATCAAGGCAAGCACAGCAACAAACAGTACTCAGAAACTTATTAGTATGTCACAGACGCAAACTAGACTGCCAAATCAATAAGAGGAAAGGATGAAGCTACATCAGATCCAGCAGCAACCACCACACCACACCCTGCTTACATACATCTCACAGGTAAAAAATACCCACGGGGAAATGGAATCCACACAAGACTAAAGGCTAAAATAGCACACAGACACGAAATCGAAGCATCTACCCACCACCTGCAGAAGAACCCTACCTACCCTTGCATCCAACCATCAGAAGAAAGGGGGGAGGTGGATGCGAGAGCGCACAGAAGAAACAGACAGCACGCGCTAGATCTAGCGAATCCTAAGAGCGAGCATTGGGGGGAGGCAGCATTTGTACCTCTCCAGACGACGCTGATGCATGAATCCGCGGCAGTTCTTCCACCCCACGACGCCACGCGCAACTTCAAACCGCAGAGACGGTTGCCAGCTTCGCTTCAAACTAGAAGAGAGCGGCCCGAGGGAGGGAGAGCGGGACGTGGGGCAGAAATAGGAGCGGGGCGTGTGCGTCGGTTACTCCACCCACGAGCGCAGGAGAATGCGGCGATGAATTCGGAGGAAGTTGGAGGAAGAGAGCGAGCGATAGAGAGGGAGAAGAGAGCGAGCGAGAGGGGGGGTTTCTAACAAGGTGGGCGAGCGGCGGGGGAGTTAATGACAGCTTTCTGACAGATGGTGGAGAGGCAGGGGATAATTACACATTAACCCATCCACTATAAAATAAATGCATCTATTCAAATATAAATGCACCATTTCAACACCACTACAATAAAAATGAAGAATTTCAACACTCAATAAATAAAAATAAAAACAGAATATAGATGATGCATGCATGTAATAAGAAAAGATTAAATAACAATCAGTACAAGTAAAAATACAAAAACACAAAACAAATAAATGTTGGCAACCCTTAGAAACCAAAAACAGAAAAAAAAACAGAAGTTCAAATACACTAACAAAAGGAAGTCCATATATAAATTAACACAACCTCAGTTTAACAAAGGGGAAGTTCAAATACACAGACAAAGGAAGTCCATCTATAACTAAATACACAACTTAGAAACAAAGGAGAAGTTCAAATTCACCGACACGCTAAGTCCAATTTTCAATAGAAAGCAAATTATATAACGGACTCGCCTCCGCATGCGACGACGTGGCACGCCGCGTCATCCCCTGCTCCGGCTCGTTCCTGCCTCGGCCTCACCGGGGGGTCCCCGCGGACTCGCATCCGCTCACCGCGGGGCCCCTCGGCTCGGCCTTGCGCTAACGCGGCAGTGCGCGCTTGGTTGACAGGCGCAATGCGGTTATTCTGTTTCCACCCCCCACACACGCACCCCAGAGCCACACCCCTAAGATAGATAGTGGGGTCACTGATGTGACGGACTTGCCTCCGCATGCGACGACGTGGCACGCCGCGTCGTCGCCTGCTCCGCCTCGTTCCTGGCTCGGCCTCGCAGGGAGAGGGGAGGTCCCGACCCCCCCTCCCCCCCGGCTCGGCCTCGCGCTAACGCGGCAGTGCGCGCATGGTTGACAGGCGCAATGCGGTTATTCTGTTTCCACCCCCCACGCACGCACCCCAGAGCCACACCCCTAAGATAGATAGTGGGGTCACTGATGTGACGGACTCGCCTCCGCATGCGACGACGCGGCACGCCGCGTCGTCGCCTGCTTCGGCTCGTTCCTGGCTCGGCCTCGCAGGGGTAGGGGAGGGGGGTCCCTCCCCCCCCCCCTCCCCCCCCCCCGTGGCTCAGCCTCGCGCTAACGCAGTAGTGCGCGCTTGGTTGACAGGCGCACTGCGGTTTTCAATGATTAAAATATTTAAATCCAAAAAAAATTAATCAAAATTTAAATAAGAAGTTCAAATTGTAAAGACACAGAAGTTCGGGGTTTTGAAAAAACCTCAGATGAACATGTCAAAAAAAAGCAATTTATACTGGAGCAAAAAATCTAGTAAGTTCAGGTTACATACCTACTGAAGTTCTACTACTGTTCGAAGTATGAAAACATGTTAGAAAAAATAAAAACTATGCGTGCATACTTGGGCCAATCCCATGGTTGCTCATGGGACAATGTCAAAAAATGAAAACCAATTCAAGAATGAAAATTACAAAAAAATGAAACAAAGAAATATAGAGCACAATGCTGCATTACCTTGCAATGTGGAAAACCAGAAGTTCAACCATGAATAGCAAAGAAGTCCAGCTTCTACTACAGATCGTGGATGATCCAAAAACTATCCCCGAACTAATTCGTTCGAAGCATAAAATCCTCTACGTCGGCTTAAAACACGTCCGCCAATATTTTGAAATGCTTTGCCAAATCCCTTCCTACAACAACAACGACGCGCCACCAATCTGTCCAAACGAAAAACCACCCGTGCAACCGCCATGAGCGGAGCAAGATCCAATCGCCCGAATTCAAAGTCTATGGACCCTCCTGACTGAAATTGACGATGCAGGAATGCTTCAATTTCACTAAAATACGCAAATCTGCCGGTAATCTTCACAGGAAAACGACAAATCGACAGAAGCGGAGGAAATCACTCCTGTGGACGAAGAACACAACCCGAAATCAAATCCGTTAGAAATAACAACAAATTGTCCACGAAACTCATACCTAAACCTAATTCCCATCGTATTAGAGGTTCGAGAACATCCAGTGCATGCATTAAACTTGTAACAGACACAAGTTCATCACGTCCCGAGAGCACATCCGCCAACGAGCCAGATTCCGAAACAAAACGACCATTTAGATGCTACAAAGCGTATCTGGATTACACTTACATCACAAAGAACATGACGCACCAGAAAAGTTCGCGCGGGAAGCCACGGTTGCGAAGATAGCACGAAGGTCGGGTTCTTACAGAGGGCAGTTCAGGTCGAACAACTCAGGAAGTTCAACCAAGGATCAGAATATTATTCTGATCCCGTTATCAGAATAGTGGGATCAGAATAGTGTTTATATATATATATATACACACACACACACACACACATATATATATATATATAGCCGGTCTATTCTGCTAATTTTAGTAGAATAATATTCTGCTAACACTTTCGAATTGCATGCTTAACGCAAGTGCACGGCATTTTTGAAATAAGAGTACTTCAATAATGAGACGAGTGAACTTCTCGTCGCAAAAAACTGTACGTCATTTTTTCGGTACTGTTTTTGATCCTGTTTTTCAATTGTTTGTCGGAATGAGGTGTATGATATGCCGTTGAAAAGCTATGGATTAGGTGCAACTTAGCCATGTTGAACACTTTTCGAGATTCCTCATGGTTTAAGAGCAGTTTCAAAAATGGTGAGGCGCCCGGAGAGTGGCAGCGAGCGTTTTTTCGCGTTTTCTATCAAACCGCTTGTCAGAATGATGCAAATGATACGCCGTTGGAAAGATATCATCGAGGCTCAACTTTTACATATATAATACTCTCTCTAATTCCTTACGGCTAAAGAGCAGTTTCAAATTTACCCAAACACAAAAACTCTATTTTTCAAATTTGTGATTTTTTCGGTACGGTTTTTGCTGCAGTTTTTTAACCATTTGTCGAAATGAGGCGTGTAATACGCTGTTGGAAAGCTATGGAATAGGCGCAACTTTCATGTATATAACTTATTTTGAGATTCCTTACGGTTTTAAATTAATTTTAAATATAGTGCGGCAGCCGACGAGTAACAACGGCTTTTTTGTGATTTTTTTTCCAAAATGCTCGTCAGAATGATGCAAACGATACGCCGTTGGAAAGATATCGATGAGGTGCAACTTTTTCATGTAGAACACTCTCTCTAATTCCTTACGGTTTAAGAGCAGTTTTGATTTTACCGAAATACGGACACTCGGTTTTTCGCGACACCAAAATCGACGAGGGAACTGCATCAGATAGAAAACCGCACTGCTTTAGACTGAAAACCGCACTGCATTAGACAGGCAAATGAACTGCATGGTTTCATTTTGTCAGGCGTAAATTTTCTCAGGCGAGGAAGTGGACTACGCTTCACGTCGGGCGTAAGTGAACCGCAACACTATCGAGAAGTGAACCGCATAGTTTTTTTTGCCGTTTCCAAAACAATTTTTTTGCACTTCACATTTTTGGGAGTAAGTGAACCGCAATACTACCGAAAGTGAACCGCGACACTACCGAAAGTGAACCGCATGAGTTTTTGTTGTCCTTTTTCTAATCTTTTCTATGGACGAGAGTGGAAGGCAAGTGAACCACATCAAAGGAAAAGTGAACCGCGACACGTGTCTAAGTGAACCGTATGATCCTTTTTGTTCTTTTCTAACCTTTTTCATAGGCTTAACTTTTTTCATAGGCTTATGTGGACTACATGGTCAATGTTAGTGTACTGCATCATTATAATTTTTCAAACCGTGTCCTTATTCAAACTTCCTCAATGAACAAGAATGGAGTGAGCTACAAAGTGAGTTGCAACGAACTGCACTACACCGTAGACAAGTGAAACCAAAGTGAGCTGCTGACAGGAAACCAAAGTGAGCTACAAATACCTTTCAAAGTCATTTAAAAAAATGGAGTGCACTGCATGAACCTTTTAAACACATTTTTCTCAAAATAGATTGAACTACATTGTCCTTTGGAGTGGACTCTATTAAGACAAGAGTGCACTGCACTTTTACCTTTTTTTCTTGGCGCCCCAGGCCGGCCGAGCGCCCCTAAGAGTTTTTGGTTTTTTTTCATTTTTTTTGAACCGCACACGCCATCAATCCATACTGCTCGATGTTCCTATAAAAAATATTACAAAGCGAGCTGCATTCTTTATGGAGTGAACCTCTAGGCCCACTGAAGCGACCCGCTCACACCCATACTACTAGCGGACATTTTCTTTTGTGTCTCTTCTGTTTTGGATCACAAGGAACAGAGTGAACCACAACGCACAGAGGAGCGAACCTCTCCAAGAGTTACATGATTCGGACATGGAGAAAGAGTGATCTGCATACAAAAGGCAACAAGCGAACCGCACGATCAAAAAAGAGAATAGCCACGCGATGGCGAGATGAACTGCTAAAAAAAGAATAATTTCCCCCGCGTAAAAATACACTGCACTGCACTCACGCACACCAAACTGCAATTTTGATCATGGAGGGCTGCACGCAATTTTGATCGACTCTGACATGGCTCGCAAAACCTGAAAACTCTGAAAAAACGTGCGGACTGCACATAACCAAAATCTGAAGAAAAAACAAAAAAACCAAGTGGACTGCACGCCCGCTACTGCTCTTCCATCGATCGTCGTCGCCGCCATTGAGGGTGGATGCGCCATGGAGGAGACCACCTCCCCACCTCTCGAAACTCCTCACCACTGCTGCTGCAGCTTCATAGTCTTTGGTGGTGTGGGCTGTCTCACAGGAGTGGACTACATGCGATGCATCAGGTGGAGACCATCGAGAGGAGAGGAGGCCGATGTTGGAGGTGGGGAGGAGGGAGCCGAGGTGGTGGCGGGGTATGTGGTCGCCGGAGTCTCCCGTCCATGGCAACCAACTAGACGAGGAGGAGCCCACCACCGGATCCGGCCTTCCCGGAAGGAGGAGAGGTAGCCTGGGCACATGTGCGGCCACCGGCCCCTCCCAGTGCGGGATCCAGCCTCCACGGGCACACGCGCGGCCGCCGCCCCCTCCCAGCGCGGTATCCGGCCTCCACGGCATATGTTGGTGAGCCGCCGGCCATCCAGCAGAGCCGCTCGGGAGGGGGGAGGGCATCGGGGGGAGAAGGCTTGAGGGGGAGATGTCAGCGGCGGGGCTCACTGGGGTGGGCGCGGTGGACGGCAGAGCTCCCCGTGGTGCTCGCGCGGGGACGGCGGGAGGTACGTGGCCGGGGAGGGGCGGATCTGGCAACCACACCCTCATGCAGCCACCGGGAAGGAAGAAGGGGAGGGGGAGAAGATGGGGAAGGGTGGTGGCGACGCAGAGTACCCCGGGTAGGAAGAGGTAGGGTGGGGTTGTGCTCACAGGGGAAGAAGGTAGTAGTAGGGGGGTGGGCGCGACGGCCAGCACGACGACCGGTGGCGAAGAAGAAGGTGGGAAGGAGAGGGAGTGGGCGGGCGGGCGGCGTGGGGTGGGATTGACCAGGGGAAGAAATGGGATAAGGTGGGACGTGGGGGAGGGGTTGCTGCGGTTTCGGTCGGTTTTGGGTGGGGGGTTCGGTTCGCTCGAGTGTGAACCTGTTAGTAGAATAAACCTGCTGTTAGCAGAATAAGACTCTTAAGGGTGTTAGTAGAATAGACCCACCCTATATATATATATATATATATATATATATACCTACTAATAAAGTACGGAGTGTTTCTACCCGTCCGTCGTCATATGTTTATGTTTTACAAAAAAGCCCCTGATTTTTCCTTTAAGTAACCCGCGGTCCAGCATTAAGTGCCCTTCTCTGTTGGGCTTCGGCCCAATTGCGGTAGCCGCTATCTTGCGCTCTTGGGCACTGGTTAGTATTCCGCGATTCCCCAGTTAGCTCTATTTTTGGCCCATTTAGGTCCCTGGCCTTTTATTATTTATAGAGAATAGGTTAAACATGTTAATGCTATAACTTTGCAACCGTAACTCTGATTAAAATAATTTGTATATGTAATTTGATCAGAAAAATGTGTAGTTTCCAACCGTGCTATTATTTGTTCCTGTTAACCACTTTAATATTATATTTAGGGCATAATCTTAATTAACCTAATTAATTGCAATGGTGTATTTTGGAAAATGCTAACACACAATATAAATTTTATATGAAGTATGTTAGGAGGGACTATATAGATCGGACGGAGTATGAATGATCGGTTTCAATGGGCATATAGGAGTAACAAATAAAGGAGAGAATAAAGGGCATGATGAGTGGGGATAAAAAAATGGGAGATTCAAAAAAATATGAAGGAGAGAATCCTTTTATTGAGATTTTTCTTACGACTTGGTGCAAATTCCAAACATTGCATCAATTTACAAATAATGCCTTGGTTTGAAAAAATTGAAAATTAGCTCTTTAAGATCAGAATTGCCGTACAAAAACTGTACCAAAATTATTGTCTGTGTAGCATGCTTCTTAATGTACTACTGATATGAATTTCTGCTAGACCTCAGTGTGCGCCTCTCTGCCATGGCCGGGCATAATTCGGATGTTGTTGGGCCGTGCTAATGGATATTTCAGTGGATACGCCAATAATCTCTCTGTTGCAACGCACGGGAATATGTGCTAGTGTGTGTGTGTATATATAATATCATCACATATACGTGATGATACTTAACTACTACATACAATGCATAAAAATTGAAAACGAACAATACTAAAACTAATAATCCCTAATTAGGGGGCCAGTATTCCGGCAGCCCCTCACCACCAGCTCCCTAGTGCGCGGCGGCTTCCCAGCGCGGAGGGAGTTCTCCGTCTCCTCCGCCTCACAGCACTCGACGTGTCGATCGGCCTCTTGCTGGCGGACGCACGCGACCAATCTTGCCATTTCATTGCGCGCCCACCGGGGCTCCTCGACGGTAGCACGCTGGAGCTTATCGGCCCACCTCCACACAGCGATGAGGCACCTAGTGCCTTTGGCCCTCCTGGCATTGTACCGGCCGTCTTCGTACACCTCCTCCGCACGTCGACGCGCCCGCCGCCAAAGCTCCAGCTCCTCCTTTTCCAAGGCGGCCCTACGGGCATCACAGGCCGCCAGGTACCTGGTGCGCTCCTCCCCCAACTCCTGCTTGAACAAAACTTGCCTGGCTTTCTCAGCCAGTGGTAGTGCCTTCCATAGAGACAGATTGTACTAGCCCCAAAACCACTCATCCGTTGAGGGGTCCGGCGCAACCTCGTTTGGTGGCGCGTAGGGGTCCTCCTCATCGCTGCTCTATGCCTTGATGTCCTCGCGGGGCGGTGCCTCCTCCTCGGCGCGTGGGCAGACCAGCGGCGCCATGGCAGAGTTTGGTGAGAGAGATGGGGGCGAGCGAGGAGATAATGCAGATGAGAATGCAGGTGAGATGACGTGGGCAGGGTAGTATTTATTGGCGGCCGGAATCTAGATTGATGCAAGCAGTACACGTGCCAGTCGCCGGAATTCAGTAATGTAGCTTGAATTACACACGATTGCCGGAGCAAAAGTCATGTGTGACTTACATCATCGACGGTTCCCAATGCAGAACCGTGTATGATTAATAACCCGCGCCACTCACCTACCAAACCTCGAGACGCGAAACAGAGTGCCAATCATGTGGGGCCCAGTTGTCTTGCCAGATATTTACATTTTCTTTCCAAATGTAATGCATGAATGCTTATTTGTGTTACTGATATTATTGTAAAGTGTAATACATAAATGATTTTCCAACCCATGATGGTTTCCTGTTGCATGTACATGTAGTTCAAATTTGAATTATGGCCATTAAACGTCTAGAAACTCACTTAATGTCTTAAAAAGGTCAAATGAGCCCAGAAAAATTCCAAATTTTAACACGACGACTTGTATTCGTGCATGTTAATGGTAGAAAAAAAAATTCAAGGCCATAAGAGGCAGCGACCGTCGGTTCGTCATCAAACATGCATTGTTCCCTCTCGAAACCACGAGTCCTCTCATGAGATGCTCCGATTTGTGAGAGGTATGTGTCAAACCTTTCGTCAAATAGGCCATTTTTTTACCACGGCATCTTGGTACCATGTCATGGCATCAAGCATGGTCTCATGTATTTTGGATCGTTTTTGAATTTTTTGGAAATTAAAAACCATGGTTCTCAATGTTTGTGTCCAAGCCGTGACACCAATATTTTTGAAAATTCCTTACGCATAAACTTGCACACAAGGACACAAATATGATTTTCCAACCCATGATGGTTTGCTTTTGCATGTACATGTAGTTCAAATTCGAATTATGGCCATTAAATGGCTAGAAACTCACTTAATGTCTTAAAAAGGTTAAATGAGCCCTGAAAATTTCCAAATTTTAACATGACAGTTGTATTCATGCATGTTAATGGTAGAAAAAAATTCAGGGCCATAAGAGGCAGCGACCATCGATTCGTCATCAAACATGCATTGTTCCCTCTCGAAACCACAAGTCTTCTCGTGAGATGCTCCGATTTGTGAGAGGTATGTGTCAAACCTTTCATCAAGCAGGCCAATTTTATTACCAAGGCATCGTGGTACCATGTCATTTCATCAAGCAAGGTTTCATGTATTTCGGATCATTTTGAATTTTTTGGAATTTAAAGGCCATGGTTCTCAATGTTTGTGTCCAAGCCGTGACACCAATATTTTTGAAAATTCCTTCCAATTTAATGCATAGGGCATAAACTTGCACACAAGGACACAAATATGACTTTTCAACCCATGATGGTTTGCTGTTGCATGTACATGTAGTTCAAATTTGAATTACGGCCATTATATGGCTAGAAACTCACTTAATGTCTTAAAAATGTCAAATAAACCCTAAAAATTTCCAAATTTTAACATGACAGTTGTATTCATGCATGTTAATGGTAGGAAAAAGTTCAAGGCCATAAGACGCAGCGACCATCGGTTTGTCATCAAACATGCATTGTTCCCTCTCGAAACCACGAGTCTTCTCGTGAGATGCTCCAATTTGTGAGAGGTATGTGTCAAACCTTTCGTCAAATAGGCCAAAAAAATTTACCATGGCATCTTGGTACCATGTCATGGCATCAAGCAAGGTTTCATGTATTTTAGATCATTTTTGAATTTATTGGAATTTAAAAACCATGGTTCTCAATGTTTGTGTCCAAGACGTGACACCAATATGTTTGAAAACTTCTTCCAATTTACTGCACAGGGCATAAACTTGCACACAAGGCCACAAATATGATTTTCCAACCCATGATGGTTTGCTGTTGCATGTACATGTAGTTCAAATTTGAATTACGGCCATTATATGGCTAGAAACTCACTTAATATCTTAAAAAGGTCAAATGAACCCTGAAAATTTCCAAATTTCAACATGACAGTTGTATTCATGCATGTTAACAGTAACAAAAAGTCAATGCCATAAGAGGCAACAACCATCGGTCCGTCATCAAACATGCATTGTTTCCTCTCGGAACCACGAGTCTTCTCGTGAGATGCTCCGATTTGTGAGAGGTATGTGTCAAACCTTTTTTCAAACAGGCCAAATTTTTTTACCACGGCATCTTGGTACCATGTCATGGCATCAAGCAAGGTTTCATGTATTTTAGATCATTTTTGAATTTTTTGGAATTTAAAAACCATGGTTCTAAATATTTGTGTCCAAGACGTGACACCAATATGTTTGAAAATTTCTTCCAATTTACTACACAGGGCATAAACTTGCACACAAGGCCACAAATATGATTTTCCAACCCATGATGGTTTGCTGTTGCATGTACATGTAGTTCAAATATGAATTACGGCCATTATATGGCTAGAAAATCACTTAATGTCCTAAAATGCTCAAATGAACCCTGAAAATTTTCAAATTTCAACATGACAGTTGTTTTCGTGCAGTGAGGCGATGGAGCCCCTTCCTCATGAGATCGCTGAGCGGGAGTTGGAGATGCAGGAGGTGGCGGAGAGCGACGAGCGCTGGGAGGAGGAGTTGCGTGTGGCCAAGCAGGAGGTAGAGAAGCGCTTGTCCGTCGAGAAATCGGCAGTGGAGTAACAACGCGTGCTCTGGCGCCGCCACTACTACGAGTACTACAACGTTGAGGGCAATGCCGAGGATGAGGACGAGGATGATGCCGAGGTCGAGTTCCGCCTGGGGGACGCGGAGTCCACCAACGATGGAATGTTGCCAGGACAAGTCGTTGACATCTCATCTTACACCGACGAGGCATAGGGCAGCGCGTCGGCGGCTTTGTTAAAATTCTGCATACTTACCCTTTGTTTAGAACGTTGGTCTTTTGGTAGAGCAATGTTTAGGTCAACTGGCTCTGTTTAATTACTAAACTTGCTCGATTAAGTAAGTGTTGTCTGTGTGCTGTAGGCTCTTTTGTGTACCCAAATTAGCAAGTGATGTTAAATTATGCAATGAAGTGGATGAGCACTGTAACTAGGGAAATTTGGAGCAAAATTTGTATGTTCAAACTCATCGCATGCGCGTAAAGTAGAAGAATCATTTGCGATGGTATATTATCGCACACATTTGTTCAAAGTGAATCATGTCTGATGACACTTTGCGCACCAAGTTTCCCTGCACCTATCAAAAAAAATCACCTACCGCCGAAATATCTAACTCTCCCCCCTCCCCACCCCCTTTTCTCCCCGACCAAGAGCCACATTTGGCCTGTTTCCTTCTTCCTTCCTAAGCTATAGCCGCTTCTTGCTTGCTCGCTCTCCCCGTCTCACAACCGACCGCTGCGGATGCCATGGTCTTCTTGAATGACCTCTTCAGCAGTTCCTCCTCCGATGACGACTCTGTCACCAGCCAGGTATGCCTCTCTCATCTCTCTCACTCCCCTAGGCTTCGGGATATGATTTGGAATTGAGGATTTTAACCTGACGGACGATTTGAGCCATTTCTTCCTCTTGTAGCTCCCTAGGACCATCATTAGCAAGGAATGGAGTGGGGTAGCTGAAGATCTACATGCTCATTGTCAGCATCAATCTCCATGCATGAAGTTAGTGGCTTTTGAATCTGCGGATAGTGGGAGGAAGTTTCTGGCATGTGCAGAGAAGGTTAGCCCCACTTTTGTTGTTAGAAATCATTTGTTAGATGTGATTCAGACACTGTCACTGTGCTATGTTATTCTGGATGTCAGTAAGACACTGTCACAGTTCTATGTTAGTGCTATTTTAATTGATGGCATCAGTTCTATGTTATATAATTTGTGCATGTACATACCTGTTAGTATTAATTTGATGTCATTCAAACACTGTCGCTGTGTTGTTATAGTTATATTTAGCTTCCTCATAAAATGGTCAATTTATTTCCTATGTTATATATTCTGGATGTCAGTTCTATGTTATACATGACTAAGAACTGGTAGCGTTGTTGCAGTTTATTTTAGCATGTGATATTCATGAATTTGGTTGTTATCTCAGTAGCAATTAATTCCTTTACACATTGAACTTTTTTAGAAGATATGTCATAATTAATGTGTTTCTTCAGCTTTTCAAAATATGTATGCGGTGATTTTCTAAGTTGCTAGAAACCCATTTTTTTCCTACAATTGTAACTAATTTAACTTTAAATATTATAGGATGAACGGAAGTGTTCTTACCTGGAGTGGGTTGATCAAGAGTGGCCACAATCTCTGAAGATGTATCTAGCAAAGCTATGGAACATGTATGAGGAAGAGAATAGAGATAGGCTTAGAGAAAATGTTGTCAACGCTGAAGAATATTTCAAGATACGGGAAGAAAAGAGGAAGATGGAGAATGAGCTCAGATTTTTTTAAATTAGACTTTGCTAAAATGGTGTTTGAGAAGGAGGAGGCACTTTCCCAATTGGGCAGTGCAAAACAGGCTCTTACTGAACTGAAAGCAGAGCTGGAGAAGACGAATTTGGCTGATCATGCACGCATCCACCAACACACATCAACCAATTAGGGAAATGAATATATTGTTCTAATATTGCGCTCAACATACTTTTGTGCTGTTGTGATGTAGCTATCTGTACTGTGATGTTAAAATATATTTGTGTCCCTGATATGAAAGTGGTAAACATCTGTTCGAAATGAAATGTGAATTTTATTAATACTTTGAGTATTAAAAATAAACTAATAAACCTGCTAAATGGGTCATGGCACTTTACAAATGTTTCCAGCAGTAAAAGCGTGTGTGATGGATAGCCCTATGTCATACAGTTTTCTTCACCGAATCATGTGTGATATACTTGAATAACACAAATGCTTAACTGAGGCAAATCGTCTGTGATCGCTCCACCTATCATAGACGAGGCTATACAGAAAGCTGTGTGTGATGTGGTCTGCCAACACAAACGTTTGTTTCATAATTATTATGTGGGATGCCAAGACGATATCACACGGCTTGTCTGGCAATATTGTCTGCGTTAGCTCCCCCGATCGCACACGAGCATATGCGTGAAGTGTGTGTGACCGGAGGAGCTATCGCCGATGATTTTTTGGTCGTGTGGGATGGACCCCCCCTATCGCCCACATAGGCAAGGTGACGGTTTAAAACTATGTCGCGGAAAGGGGGTAAAAACCGTTTGTATAGGACGTCGCTGCACCAGTGTGTGCTGCTGTTTCAAGTGCATATCCCCAAAATGATAAAGGTAGATCAGAAAATGACATCATTGACCTCACCACGTCTAATAAGGTTTGGTTACGCCTTTTAGATACTCCATTTCTTTGTGGAGTTTTGGGAGGAGTAAGTTGTGAAACAATTCAACAGTCACTTAGATGTTTGCTAAACTCATGACTTAGATATTCACCACCACGATCTGATCGTAGAAATTTTATCTTTTTGCCACGAGGATTCTCAACTTCGTTCTGAAATTCTTTGAACTTTTCAAATGTTTCAGACTTATGTTTCATCAACTAAATATAACCATATCTACTCAAATCATCAGTGAAGGTTACGAAGTATAAGTATCCACCACGCGTCGGTATACTCATTGGACCACATACATCACTATGTATTATATCCTACAATTCATGCGCCCATTCAGGATGACCATTGAATGGTGTTTTAGTCATTTTACCCATCAGACAAGCTTCACATGTATCAAATAATTCTAAATCAAATGTTGTCAATACTCCATCTTTATTAAGTTTTTGCATACGCTTCTTTCCGATGTGACCAAGACGGCAGTGCCACATGTAAGTGGTATTATCAGTCTTCTTAAGACGTTTAGAATTAGTGTTATAGACATCTTTTTCACATTCAAGATCCAATATGAATAGTCCACCAACCATGGGTGCAAATCCATAAAACATATTCTTATAATATATTGAACAACCATTGTTCTTTGATTTACAAGAATAACCGTGATTTATCAAACATGATCCAGAGATAATGTTCTTACATAACTTTGGAACAAAATAACAATTACTTAGTTCTAAGATAAATCCTGAAGGTAAACTTAAAGACATGACACCGACGGCTTGAGCAGTAATCCCATCACCATTCCTGACACGCATCACGACTTCATTTCTTCCAGCTTGCAAATCTTCCGTAATCCCTACGTCATGTTGCAAATGTGAGCAACAGATCCGGTATCAAATACCCATGACTTGAAATTTTCAGCAAGTAGAATATCAATAACATTAACTTGTATAACTTTTATACCTTTATCAGAAGACGTGTTCACCTTATCCGCCAGATATTTCAAGCAATTTTGCTTCCAGTGTCCTTTCTCTTTGTAGTAGAAACATATAGTCTCACAAGAAGCTCCATGCTTGTTCCTTTGGGTGTTGAGTTTCTTCTTGAAACTTTTTGTTTTGTTTACCAGCAACTTTTGCTGATTCTGCATCCCGATTTCATTGGCTTTGAGCATCGCTTCATAAAGAAAAGTAAGGATCAAATCATTTTCCGGTGTCTTGGGAAAATCAATTCCCATTGCAGTAATACTATCATAATAGTCTGCAAGCCTGACACCTTGCTCACCAACTTCAGCTATTTTGCATTCTTCCATTGCTTCAGTCATCTCATGAACTTTAGTTGTTTCTTTGTGATACAGAACTTCCAGTGCCTCAACAATTTTGAAGGTACTGCATTGTTCAAAATGTTTCTGTAGCACTGAATCCATGCAAGATAACATAATACTCTTGACAACACTGAAATCATTCTTGCGAGATATAAACATGTTGATGACATCCTGTGACGCTCTTGGCATCAGGAAATCACCAAGTTGTTGATCCAGCACATATTCTTTCTTAGTACTTCTGAGAACACATCTCAGAGTGTGGATCCAATCCTCATAGTTTCCACCATTTGTAGCTAACTTTTCTTTCTCAAACAGAGGTGCTAAATTGAAACTATTGCGAGCCATTAATCGACAACAATAAACATAAGATTCACTTAGACATTGTTCATAATTAATTTGCACTAGTGTTTAAACAAATTTTAATATAAAGTGCACTCCCACTCAAATCAATATCTCTCATAATTGATAGTGAGTGATTCAAGACCCTGATCTTATTCACAGCCATTGATGTGGACATCACTGATGATGTGAACTTTGACCAGTAGGCAAACTTTTGCCGATCATATCTCCATATGACTCTTGCTCATCTTTCGATGCTTCGTGCTGCGAGCTCAGAATGATTCTGCTAGAACTTCAAGACAACCGAGTGGTTTCTGCTTGCATGGTCTGACCATCCATCGTCTTACTCCTCACGATCCGTTTGTACTCATGTGGACATGACGCACTCTGGAAAGCTACGTGTTATAGACGATTGCAACACTGGGAAGAGCACCATTTAACTTGATATTTACTGTGAGAGATCACCCTAATAATTGACTACTGCGCAATCAAAGGGTGCAAACAACAAAGGGATAAACATCTCAGGAAATTCATAATAGCATCATATGGTATAGCCCTGGGCGCCAGGAAGTCTTCATGGTCTTCTTGAATCTTCAGTCGAAACGTCACCGTGGCTGCAGAAAAATCATTGCCGTGGCAGCCGTTTCAAAAACTCTACCGTGGCAGCAATTTTAGAAATTGCGACCGTTTCAAAAAACGTTGCCGTGGCACCAATTTCAGAAAATGATGTCGTGGCACGAACAATTTTCAGCACTCCTCCTTGCGCCTGGTACAGCTTCTTCACGCCAGGGTCCTTTGTGCAAGCTTGCCACCATCACCAGTAATCTGTAGGCTATCTCTACATCTATTACATTAAAGTGGCAATCCCGTGGCTCCAGTCATCATGTCGTACTGTGACGCGCAGGCCACTTAACATTACAACATATAACCATCTCATACATAAACTCCTTATCATGAAGAAGGCTATACCACATCACATGCACCCTACAAAACCAAGTTAGACGTCCACTAATCGGTTTGGCAAATTTTAATTGCGTGGCTTCTAGGGTTTCCAGATAACACTAGCTACCTATGTCCACCATCAAGGCGATAATTCTTGTTGCTAGATTAACTTTTGGGGTGTGTGAGGAAAGAGACTTAATTAAAAATCTCTAGCCCCACACTAAACTTCGTCAATACGCGTGACCCCCTAGAAGATTGAACATCTTCATCACCCTCTCATATTTGCGACAGTTCACTATTCTTGACTATGATGAAGCCTAAAGAACTATTAGCAGATCGTCAACAGCCAGAGCCGATCGATTTTCAAAATTTTGTACAAAGCTACATCATGCCATCAATGAACTAAACCGAAGCAACACTCGAGGGAAGCATAGTAAGAACATCAAACCCTCACATCCACATGCGATCTAGATCGAAATCTGCATCTACTCATAGAACCGCTCTGATACCACTGTTGGGAAACGTAGTAGAAAACAAAAAAATCGCCCTACGATCACCCAGGAACAATATGAAGATGCATTAAACGGTTTGATTGTTATCAACTCCGAGTTGCAGCGGAAGAACACGAGTCGGTGTAGATCGTACTTGGAGTCCCTCGAACTGTAGATGAACGACCCCATGAACCGCCCACGAACAGTCCCTTGAATGGAAGACCGAAAGCACGGCCTCTCTATGAGTTGCAAGCATACGGTCTTCATGATTCGGCAGAGCTTCGCCGTCCAGAGCTAATCATCACCGAAGAATTAGAGGAAGGAGATTAGAACCACACTGGGCTTCTAATTATGAGGATTAGAGGATCTAGGTCAAGCTCTAATTGATCAACTAGGACCAACTAGAACAGAACAAGAGAACTAGAGGAGGCTCCAAAACTTGTTTAGAGAAAGGGTGCAAAAGCCTCTAGTATATATATATGAATGCAAAGGTGTAACGCCCGAGATGCGGCTCTAGCCCGATCAAGTGATGAGATCTTGATATGGATAGAAACGCATCTCGAGTCGCAAAGCAAGGTGGATATCATTACAAAATACCATCAACTGAATGGACGAGAATACAAGATATAGGCTTATGAAGGGAACACAGCAGAAAACAAAAATTTCCGGTACTGCGAGCACGCCCAGGATCACTATGGAGATGCATACAAGGTTTTTGATCTGATCGTGACCGACTCGTAGCGCAGCGGAAGTAGAGTCGATGTAGATCATCGGTGCAGATCCCCGCAGCTAGGATTTACAACCTCCCAACTGCGAGGATGTACTCCCTCGGACAGCCCTCCGGGAGGCGGTCGGACAGTCCCTCAGACGGTGTCATGGACAGCCCTTCGGGAGGACCCTCGAAACTCGGATGGTCACTCGGGCAGCCCTTCGGGAGGACACTCAAAACTCGGACGGTCACTCGGACAGCCCTTCGGGAGGCACTCTCGAACAGCCCCTCGGGCAAAAAGATCGAACCTACGACCTCTCTACGGGGTTGCACACATACGGTGTCAGCTATCCGGTAGGGCTTCGCCGTCCAGAACTAGTCCCCACCGGAACCCAGACAGCCTTTCGGCTCTACGAAACTATTTCGCGTGGAGGCAGATTGAAGGCCAGATCATGCATGGCTTGTGTATGTGAGAAAGGAGTGAGTGTGGAGAGCACCTCTCCACCTCTATTTATAGGAAATCCCAAGGGGAAAAATACCCAAAAAACCTATCACATGGATCCTCCATAAGGGCATAAATGGAAGGCAAGTGGAGCTCCATGGAGGAGTTCCATCTTGGCCGGCCACCCCTACGGGGGCCCCCCCAAGGGGGGTTCCTTGGTCCCCAAGCCCTTCTAGAAGCCTTTTGGTAAAAGCCCTAAAAGGTGGCTTTCCATAAAGTAACCCAAAACGCACTTTCACTATTCATGAAGACATTTTTCTGCGTCCGTTAAATCCCAAATTATTTCTGTGTGCCTAGAATAATTCTAGTACCCACTAAAACAATTTTGAACGCATTCCAAAACAATTCCGAAACAATGTTTTTCTTCAGCGAAAAGCTACCATAGCGGTTCCGGCTGCTCCAGAACATTTTCGGTTTTTCTCTCCGGAAAAATTCCAGAAGTTACCAGAACAATTCTGGCACCCTCCAAGAATTTCCAGGCGTGTGCCGAAACCAATTTGACTTAATGGTATACCCTGAAACAACTTTTCAGTTTTACCGAAACTATTCCGGTGTCCTCTCTCCGGAACTTTTCCATTGTCTCCGAAACTTTTCCGGTGACTTTCTCTCAGACTCCCTCTCTAGAATTCAGCAGATAGATGACCCTTAAGCATGTGACCCTATAGGTTCGGTGAAGTATAGACATGACCCGGAACTCTTTCCGATCAATGATCAACATCGGAGCCTTGGACAGCCATATTGACCCCTATACCCACACGAATAAATATTCGAGTGAATCTCCACTTGCCGTGTGCTATTCCTTTTCTTCGCGATATGTTACAAATACCCGAGGTGAGATTTATCGGCATCCCCGTGAATCAACACTTGTCCACTATGCCAGTTACCTCATTACCGGTATTGACCCTTAAGCATGTGACCCTATAGGTTGTGTCTGGCTAGACGATGATGGATACCATGACACCGAGAGGGCCCAAAAATATCTCTCCATCATCGGAGGAGCAAATCCCAATATTGAGCTATCAAGTTACTTCTCATACTTTTCCATGAACCCGTAAGCTGCCGTAATAGCCACCCAGTTACGGATGACGTTTAACAAACCCCAAAGTTCATGAAGCAAGTGCGAAGGAACTCGATACTCTCATGGTCTAAGGAATTATGCAAACATTAACTTTCTCTGTGTTATTAACCATTAAATTGTGACGAATGTATCTTATAGCATAACATCAATCGGGTCGATTCAACACGAGTGTTCTCCTAACATTGTACCCTCAAAGTTGCCGGCATAGACATGCCCATGATCAGGAAAACAGAACCATCATGCAACACTTGAGCTAGTCTTAGAGGCTTGACAAGGAATACATTTTACCGTTTATTATTCCACACGTGCATATGAGTCTTCCTCCAAGCCTCGTGGTTATTGCAGACTCGAGAAACATAGCAGTTATAGCATGGAACATAAACATAATTACAAACATGGAGATAAATAATAACATTTATTATTGCCTCTAGGGCATATCTCCTACAGACTCCCACTTGCACTAGAGTCAATAATCTAGTAAATGCTAATGCACTTTACACCTATGGCATACCGGTGTAAAAACATGCTTCGCTTGTGGTATAGTCTTTGTCCAACGGATCTGACACCTTCAGCTCCGTGTGTATCTTTGCATATCCTCCGTTTTCACGCTTTCACAAAATTCATATTTTGTGTGGACTTGGCTTTGTATATATGTGAATCACTGGTCGAACCTTGATTCCTCAGACTGAGCTATGGAGCAACTATCTACAATAGTGTCCCATTGACCAAAGCCATCTTGGAACCATACCAAGTTCATGAATGAACTATACGATTCAACATTTTCTTTGTCGCTTCTAAAGCATCAACATACTTAGCCTTTGTTATAGAATTCGCCACAGTAACCTGTTTGGAACAATTTCCAACTATCGTGCCACCATATTGTGTGTTACACAAAACCCTTAACTTAAATCAAAAATCGCATGGAGAATTGGTGAAGACTGTATCAATCTAACTACTTACAACGAGCACTTCATAATATTCGCTTGCGAGAAAACATGGCATCGGTGCTACTTTGGTACTCAATGACATTTTTCACTGTTGTCCCATGATCAGCACTTTGATCACTTTGGTATCTATACTCGCAACAACTTGGGAGTATTGGACATATCTGGTTGTTTTACATACCATGGAATACATGATTAATCCAAACACAAAAGTATGTGGAATCTCCATCATGTATTTTGCTCATCAGTGTTTTAGGACACCGAGTCTTGCAAAAACTCTTTCCATGTGACTTCGGCAAGAATCACTCCTTGGCGTTCTGACGCTAAATTGTTTTAGCATCTTGTCAATATGTATTCTTGGCTTAGCCTTTTAGGCAGTTTTATCTACGTAGATAATTCTGCCTAATATAGAGGCTATCTAGCCCAAGCACTTCATCAGAAAAACTATTTTCAAATGAAGTCCTAATTCGTGTCAAGAAATTTATATTATTTCCAATCAACAAAGTGTCAAGCACACAAGGTTTTTAGAAATAATATTATGCTCCCACTTACTTTCTTGTAACAACAAGCATCTTCGCTATCCATTGATGAAATCAAACTCCTTTGACTATTTCATCAAAAACGAAGATTCCAACTCCATTTTGCTCTCATCCGTCCATTGCTGGAACTCTGAAGTTTGCATACTCACTAGCATCCTCTGGATGACAAAATACTTTGGATTGTATCACATGCAAGTCCTAGGTTGTATTTCCATCTCATGGAAATCCTTTTGGCATCCATGTATCATATCTCATGATTGAAATATGTATTAATTGCTAGTTTAACCCGAACCGACTTTAAGCATCACTACGGTGAGACAATCTCATCGCAGTCAATTCCTTGAATTTGTTATTGCAACAACTCGAGCTTTATGGATATAACATTTTATCCACATCAGTTTATAGTTCCATTAATGTTCGTTAGACTCTAAGTCTTCTGAAGGGTTTATCAAGATATAATCTTGAATCATTTATGGAAACTATCTCAGATTATATTGACATTTAGCCAATTCCAGAGTCAGGGCCCATCGACGCTTCCTTGTGTATCGTAGGTATACTGTTGTCTAACAACAATATCTCGTTTGCGCACCTGAGAGGTTTGCACGAGTTTTGCCTACGTGGTTCAGATGCAAGTTCGATCGAAGTCCATACATCTCATGTAGAGGCTTCCGTATCAGTCGCAGTAGGAAACTCTGGAATCACTTCCAAGGTTCCTTTCCTTTGATCTGATGACAAAGATACTGTTATCTCGTCGAGTTGCACTGTCCTCCCACTCACCTTTTTTCAAGAAACGTTTTCTTTCAAAATCATACCGTTCTTTGTGGCAAAACATTTTGCCTCGGTATAGTGGTGGGGGAATACCCAATAACTTGGGATAACCTACAAAGCAGCACTTGTCTGATTTGGAATAGGTTTGTAAATATTTTACACAAGCCCCATATTCCAAATGTTAAGAAAAGACAAAGCATGGCTGGGCGTACCATACCATGGCGTCATTTCAACAGATCTGATGGCGCTCTATTCAGTGTAAAAACCGCAGTCACTAAAGCATTACTTTTAAAAGGGATAATGACAAATTGATTTATGTCATCTTTGATCTTACCATGTCATAAATGGTTTGATTACATCTTCACGGACATTCCACTCATAGTGGTGTTCCGGGAGGTGTAAGTTATGAAACTCTTTTCACAACTCATCAGACATTCGCTAAACTTGTAACTCAAATATTCCTTTCCGCAATCTAATTGTAGAAACATAATTTTCTTGTTACAATAGTTTCTACTTCATTTTTGAAAACCTTTTGAATGATTTCAAAAGATCCAAACTTACATATCATCAAGCAAATATCCATATATCTACTTGAGTCATTTTTGAAGATAGACAAAATCCACTACTAGCAACAACATTTATCGGATTACATACATCAAAATGTATGATCACCAATAAGTTCGTTGCTCGTTCCTTATGGCCTGTGAATGGTATTTCAGTCACTTCACTTTTCGGAGAAAAGTTGCAAGTGTCAGATGATTCATAATCAAACAACTTCAAAATCCATCATTATGGAATTTCTCCATGCGGGTTTCTCCAATGTGACCAAATGCAGTGCCACACATGTGTGGTATTCTTTTAGTCTTGCGACATTTAGCGTCAGTGTTATGGATGTATCATATTGCCATTAATATTCATAACATACATCTCATTCATAATTAAAGTATGGCCCTTATGTTATTCATAACACCGAACATGAAAGTTCTCTTATGAACAACCTTCTTGCAAGATACTTTATGCAATGGGCTAGAGTGTATAAAACTCTAAAACGAATTATGAAAGTAAACACAGAGGTAATATATTATTATCAATATTCATAACATACATCTCATTCATAATGAAAGTATGGCCCTTATGTCATTCATAACACCGAACATGAAAGTTCTCTTATGAACAACCTTCTTGCAAGATACTTTATGCAATGGGCTAGAGTGTGTGAAACTCCAAATGAATTATGAAAACAAATACATAGGTAATACACCGATGGAAGGTATAGTAACTTTTACTAAGTTCCCAACATGTATTTAAACCTCATTGCCGGCTAGTCTTTTAGGCCGTAGTAGTTCTTGCATCGAGTCACAACAGAATGCAATCGAGCGGGTATTTTTGTGATCAACTCACAATACCCAAGAATCAGTGATTAACATGTTTAATCATAATTCCCAAGAACTATATCTTAGACCAGCCTTCCATACATCAATAACTTGTATGACATTCATACATGAGCTGGATATTCCAGTCTTCTCTCTTTTTGCCTTTATACTTCTAATAGTTTAACTTTCAGTATTTCTCCTACTCTCATCAGTTAAATGCACAGTAAACACTTTACTAATAGTTTGCAAAACAAACATTGTTCTAGATATCTCATATCTTTTAGCCTTTGTTTGTGTCTGAAAAATAATTTTCAGTTCCATGAATATCACATAACTATCCCAAACTTTCGAAGTTCGGGTCTCATGGAAGCAAACATATGGCACTTGACCGTAACGGAATCCTAGCTTTTGGATCGAAGGACGAAAGTCACATCTTCCATAGCATCAGCGGGAGAATACCGAAAAGCAAGCGATAGGACAAAGTCCTTCTCGGCACTCTTGAGGACAATACTCACATTACGTTACCAACCGTAAAGTTTAACCAGATATTTAACAGCTATTCAATTTCAATAGGGAAGGTGGAAACGCGAGCCATTATTCTACAACTATTATGCAAATCACACTTAGACAATGTTCATAATTAATTTACACTAAGAATTAAAAGAATTAATTCTAAAGTGCGCTCCCACTCAAATCAATATCTCTCATAATTGATTGTGAGTGATTCAAGACCCGTGTTTCGATTACTCGCCATTGATGTTAGTCATCACTGATGACAAAAATCTCAACCGGTAGGCTAACTTACCAATCACATCTCTATGTGACTCTTGTTCATCTTTCGATGGGCGTGTTCCGAGCTCAGGACGATCAAGCCAGAATGTCAAGACAACCAAGTGATCTCGCTGTGAGGTCTGACCTTCACCCGCCTCATACTTCTCAATTCGTTCGTACCCATGTTAGCATGGCGCACCCCGAAAAGACACATATTTCAGACGGTGCTACACTTGGGAGAACACTAACTACTTGATATTTTAAGTGAGAGATCACCCTAATAAAAAGCGACTACCGCGCAATCAAGAAGGGTGCATCAAAAGGGATAAATATCTCAGGCAATTCATAATAGCATGATATGGTATAGCCCTTTCTAACGGAGAAGTCTTCCATTTCTTCGTCTTCGGCATTCGCGTCGGTGTTCACCTTCGCGAAGTTTGCCACCACCTTGTCGATGCACCAGATAATATTGCTATCTCTATAGCTAAATAAAATAAGTGCATTACATAAGGTTGACACGCAGGTCATTAAAGTGCAATCATATGGCTCCAGCCATCATGCTGAATCATGACACGCAGGTCATGTTAATTTAACATTATATAGTCATCTCATACATAATCAAATTAAATATGAGCACTGCTATACCACATCACATGCACATCCTGCAAAACCAAGTTAGACGCCTTTAATCGGTTTATGCAAAAATTTATTTTACGTGGCTTCTAAGGTTTCGAAACAAACCGAAGCTACCAACGTCCATCATCAAGTATGATTATTCAAGTCACTAGATTAACTTCGCGGGGTGTATGAAACACGAGATAATAAAATCTCGAGCCCCATACTGAACTTCGTCATACGCATGACCCCCGTGCAGATCATATCTGCATTGCCCTTTTGTCTGTGAAACATCCATCTTTCTTTAACTAAAGTGGAACCCAAAGAACTGTTAGCACTTCGTTGATCTGTCAATCAGCATACTCAGGAGCATCATGAAAGGATCGCGGATTGCCAGAACTTTGTCAGATTCCACCATGCTGTCAAGATCAGGACTACGCAAATTCAAGGGAAGCAACAAGAACATCGGGTAACAGATTTCATCTGCTACCCGCACAAATAATTTTCAGCAATAGAACTCATCTACTACCTAATTATTTTGTGCAACACCCATACATCTCAATGTATTCTAGATCGCAGCCTGCATCTACGCACAGCACGGCTCTTGATGCCACTGAAAGGAACGCAGCAGAAAACAAAAATTCCCGGTACTGCGAGCACGCCCAGGATCACTATGCAGATGCATACAAGGTTTTTGATCTGATCGTTACCGACTCGTAGCGCAGCGGAAGTCGAGTCGATGTAGATCGTCGGTGCAGATCCCCGCAACTAGGATTTACAACCTCCCAACCACGAGGATGTACTCCCTCGGACAGCCCTCCAGGAGGCGGTCGGACAGTCCCTCGGATGGTGTCACGGAAAGCCCTTCGGGAGGACCCTCAAAACTCGGATGGTCACTCGGGCAACCCTTCGGGAGGACCCTCGAAACTCGGACGGTCACTCGGACAGCCCTTCGGGAGGCACTCTCGAACAGCCTCTCGGGCAAAAACATCAAACCTACGACCTCTCTACGGGGTTGCACACATACGGTGTCAGCTATCCGGCAGGGCTTCGCCGTCCAGAACTAGTCCCCACCGGAACCCAGACAGCCTTTCGGCTCTACGAAACTATTTTGCGGGGAGGGAGAGAGAAGGCCAGATCATGCATGGCTTGTGTATGTGAGAAAGGAGTGAGTGTGGAGAGCACCTCTCCACCTCTATTGATAGGAAATCCCAAGGGGAAAAATACCCAAAAAAACCCATCACATGGATCCTCCATAAGGGCATAAATGGAAGGCAAGTGGAGCTCCATGGAGGAGCTCCATCTTGGCCGGCCACCCCTAGGGGGGGCCCCCAAAGGGGGTTCCTTGGTCCCCAAGCCCTTCTAGATGCCTTTTGGTAAAAGCCCTAAATGGTGGCTTTCCATAAAGTAACCCAAAAAGCACTTTCACTCTTCACGAAGACATTTTTCTGCGTCCGTTAAATCCCAAATTATTTCTGTGTGCCTAGAATAATTCCAGTACCCACTAAAACAATTTTGAACGCATTCCGGAACAATTCCGGAATAATGTTTTTCTTCTGCAAAAAGCTACCATAGCGGTTCCGGCTGCTCCGGAACATTTCCGGTTTTTCTCTCTGGAAAAATTCCAGAAGTTACTAGAACAATTCTGGCACCCTCCAAGAATTTCCAGGCATGTGCCGAAACCAATTTGACTTAATGGTATACCCTGAAACAACTTTTCAGTTTTACCGAAACTATTCCGGTGTCCTCTCTCCAGAACTTTTCCGTTGTATCCGAAACTTTTCTGGTGACTTTCTCTCAGACTCCCTGTCTAGAATTCAGTAGATAGATGGCCCTTAAGCGTGTGACCCTATAGGTTCGGTGAAGTATAGACATGACCCGGAACTCTTTTCGATCAATGATCAACATCGGAGCCTTGGACAGCCATATTGACCCCTATACCCACACGAATAAATATTCGAGTGAACCTCCAGTTGCAGTGTGCTATTCCTTTTGCTTCGCGATATGTTACAAATACCCAAGGTGAGATTTATCGTCATCCCCAAGAATCAACACTTGTCCACTATGCCAGTTACCTCGTTACCGGTATTGTTCTCTTTTCTCGTTCCCGTGTACCGGCATCCCCGTGATCAAATCACGTTGTGTTTGGCCAGACGATGATGGATACCGTGACACCGAGAGGGCCCAAAGAATATCTCTCCATCGTCGGAGGAGCAAATCCTAATCTTGAGCTATCAAGTTACTTGTCATACTTTTCCATGAACCCATAAACCGCCGAAATAGCCACCCAGTTACGGATGACGTTTAACAAACCCCAAAGTTCCTGAAGCAAGTGCGAAGGAACTTGATACTCTCATGGTCTAAGGAATTATGCAAACATTAACTTTCTCTGTGTTATTAACCATTAACTTGTGACGAATGTATCTCATAGCATAACATCAATCGGGTCGATTCAACACAAGTGTTCTCCTAACATTGTGCCCTCAAAGTTGCCGGCATAGACATGCCCATGATCAGGAAAACAGAACCATCATGCAACACTTGAGCTAGTCTTAGAGGCTTGACTAGGAATACATTTTACCGTTTATTATTCCACACGTGCATATGTGTCTTCCTCCGAGCCTCGTGGTTATTGCAGACTCGAGAACCATAGCAGTTATAGCATGGAACATAAACATAATTACAAACATGAAGATAAATAATAACATTTATTATTGCCTCTAGGGCATATCTCCTACAGCTTACACTCGCCACAAGCTACACCATGAATATCCCAATAAGTTAATTCATAGCAATCATCATACAGAAGAGCAGGATCCGACTACGGATGAAACCAAACGAAAGAAGAATGACGTCCACCCTGCTAATCCCAGGCTGCCAACCGGGAACCCATCCTATGATCGTCAAAGAAGAAGAAGAAGAACTCCAAATAGAACAAGCATCGCTCTCACGTCAATGCATCGCTTTACCTGTACATGCACCTGTTCTTGTAGTAATCTATGAGTCTTTATCAGACTCAGCAATCTCATTACCATGGGTATCAAAACTAGCAAAGCTTAATGGGTGGGGAATGGTTAAGTGGTGAGGTTGCAGCAAGCACTAAGCTTTGTATCTGGCTAAACTTACGAGTACAATAATAAGAAGAGTAAACTACGCATAATCAGGCGCAAACTAGTATGATCAAGAAGTGATCCTGAACACCTACTTACGAGTCTTGTCATAACCCCATCGTGTTCTCTTCCCGAACTCCCTCGAAAAGAGACGATCACGGTTATGCATATGGTTGGTGTATTTTAATTGAATTTAGTTTGGAAGTTCTCTACAACCGGATATTATAAATTTCCAAGTCGCCACATAACCGTGGGCATGGCTTTACGAAAGATTTAACCCTGCAGGGGTGCTCCAACTCGTCCAATTACAAAATTACCACAGGCTGCATTGGAAGAGATCAACATCGGGATAGCCTGAAGCATCGTCGGAATCCCGGTGCACAAGACATTTTGATAATGGTAAAACAAAACCAGCAAGACCTCCCGACATGCCGACACCCCGATAGGAGCCACGCGTATCTCATTATCAGGCCACGATCGGATAAGCGAAGCTTACGGTTAGCTGAGACCCATGTTTCCAAGGGGCGCCGCAAGGTGCTCTGTTTTGGACCAACACTCATGAGGAGCACTGGCCCGGGTTTTTGGTTTATTATCCGCGGGTTTATAACTCCATATGCAATTTTATTAGTTAGGCAAATGTTAACACCAAAGTTGGGCCTTGCTGGAAGAGTTTTATTCAAAGCGAACTATCAAGGGGGCCCCCATAAACCCCAAAAGTGTTAGGAGCGCTAACCAAGGAACATAACACCGGTATCACGGAAACTAGGGCGGTATGAGTGGAACAAAACACAAGGCAAAAGGCCGAGCCTTCCACACATTACCAAATATATAGATGCATTAATTAAATAATCAAGATATTGTGATATCCCATGATATCCATGTCCCAACATGGAACAACCTGCACTGCACCTGCAACTAGCAACGCTATAAGAGGAGCTGAGCAAAGCGGTAACATAGCCAAACAATGGTTTGCTAGGATAGTGGAGGTTAGAGGTTGTATCATGGCAATTTGGGAGGCTTGCAAAAAAAGTGGTAGGTAGCGAGACCAAGCGATAGCATCGAGACAACTAGCAAGCAAAGATAGTAGTGATATCCAAGGTAATGGTCATCTTGCCTAGAATCCCGCTTGGAAGAAGATCGAATCCATGAAGTAGTCGAACAAGCATAGTCGAACGAATCCTCACAACTCCGGAACCGGAACTATCGGGAAGAAGCACAACCATAAAGAAGCAAACGACATGGTAAACAAACAAGCATAAACATGGCATGATGCACAACCAAGTATGATGCATGTCAAGTTTAAATATGCATGGCATGGCAAGGTGCACAAACAATCACTACACATTAAGTGAAGCTCAATATGCAATGAGGTGCATATTGATGAAACTCCACAAACAATTATTTAGTTCACTCCCGTTTATGTACTCGACAATATTAAATGTTGTTAAACATGGCAAGAGATGAAGCATCATTAAACTACCTATCTAGGCAATTTAAATGAGGCCGGAAACAACACATAACAATTCCGAAAATTCCCCATAAGCAAATTTCGAATTTGGTACTGTTCTGATCTAAATCATATTTTAGAGTTTTTAAACAGGAAAAATAATTGCACCAAGTTATTCTACACATTTTTCTACTCCATTTACATATATAGTTTATTAAATTCGGAGCTACGATTAAATAGTTATGAAATAAACCATTTTAGCAAGTCATTTATTCAAATTAATGCAAACGACAATTTTAAACATTTTTATCATGGATGAAAGTAGCATAATATGATTCTACACAAAATTCTAAGCATTTTACATATATAACTAATTTTAATCCGGTGCACGGTTCATGAGTTATCAAATGTATGAAATGCAAGGGTTTTTCTGTAAAACTGCAATTCCTGGATAATCAGATAAATTCGTCCAGAGGAAAAAACATGTATCAGGCCGAATCTGGACAAACTGGGCTACATAGTGTACTGGGCGCATGATTGCAGGCGGTTCACCATGGGCTTCGGCCCAAGTCGGTGCTGGGTTGGCCTGCTGGCGCGGGACGCTGGCTGCTGGGTTTGACCTCGGCGCGGGATTGGAGCGGCGGCCCAGGCGATGTCGCAAGCGAGGCTGCGATGCTGGCTGCGTGCGGGCGAGCGAAGCGCTCCTCCTCTGTTGCGACGGGATGCATGCACGGCGGCTTGCGGGTCCGGCGGGGTTGCAGGGCGTGTGGAGGCGCCGAGATGGCGATCCGAAGCAGATCGGGTGGAGTCCGAGGCATGGTATCCGTTCCCTTCGGGGTTGAGGTTGAATGGCAACGAGGGAGCTCCAGCCTTGGCGTCCATGGTGGTCTCTTGTTGCTGCAAGTTACAGAGAGAGAGGGGAAGATCTTAAGGAGACAGAGAGAAGAAGAAAAAGAGAGATGGATAGAGCAGGGAGTTGGGGAGGCGCGGCAGAGGCGGTGGTCCGGCGAGCTGGCAGAGCTCCGACGCGGATGAGGCCGGGGTGGAGCTAGGCGGCAGAGGGGCTCGATCTGGAGCTCCTCTCCCGATCTGGATCTCAGGAGGGCCAGGAGCCGTCCGATCTGGATCTGATGGTCCATATCGACGGGTGGGTGGATGGGTTGGTTCGGATTTTGGGTGAGGGGGCATTTGGTTTGGTGGACGGCGGCGTTGGATCCAAGGAGAAATACCAAGTGGTGGATGTGGAGTGGGAGGAGGCCCTAGAATTTAGGGTTTCCTGATTTGGAAGAAGGGATGTGCTTAAATAGGTAGGAGGGAGTCTAGGGGGGAGCTTTGGAGGTGATTCGGACCGTTTGATCTCGATCGGACGGTCCAGAACCGAGGGGTTAGGGTTAAAGGGTAGTGGGTTGTGTAGAAGGCCTTGGGCTTGAGATGAGAGGGAATTGGGCAGCCGAGCACAGGTTTTATTTCCGAAAAACATCAGATATTTAACCGGTTATAGTGCCTCAATAGTTTAATGGACGGGGCATCAAACGAGCTCCGAATGCGACGAAATTTGACATGTGGTCTACCTAAAATATATTAAGACCGCACACCAACTTTCAACCCATTTTGAGAATGTTTTATTCCCACTTAGAAAAATACTTATTTAATGATGTCGTGGGCGCGTGCAAGTGTGGTTGGTCTCAGAACGGTCAACGAAGGCAACGGGGAGAAGCGGCAACTATGACGGATGCAAGTTTTAAAAAACGACGGCAGTGGACTACCGATGCAATGTGAATGATGCAATGATGAATGCAACAAACAAATAATTAACGCGGTTATAACAAAATATAACAGAAGGCACCTGGAGCACCGGTCTCGGGCTATCATAACTCCCCCCCACTTACAAGAGATCTTGCCACGAGATCTAGGAATGAGAAGATGAAGAGAAAGAGGTAAAACTAAGTTGCTTCTTTGACAAATGAGTGAAATCAAAGAACCTTAGAAGGCTGGAAAGTGATAATGGATGACACCAGGAATAAGAAAGAATTTGGACAACTCCGGTTAAATGGAGAAGCAAGGAAAAGAATATGAACTCGACAAGATGCAATGATCTTTCAAATAACGCAACAACACAAAGCCTCCAGAACAAAAGAAATATATCTAGATAGTTGGAACCAAAAGAATGGAGAAGAAGCCAACATCTTCTACCACCAATGAGTTGAAAGAGCATCCTTGGAGGAAGGCTTGAATGGAGTTGTTGAAAGAATCAAACGATCCAAGATATGCTTCCAGTGGCCTTATGGAAAACATCTCAAAAATTTAAGGTTCAACCTGCCACTAACAGAACAATTGATTGCTTGAGATCAATGAAGAGATGAAAAACTTCTTTCACTGAGAGGATACATAGAGAACTTGGGTCATTTATAAGCACAAAAAACAGCAATCCTTAGGAAATGCTTTAGGTGAAATATAACCCAAGATAACTCATTCCTGAACGAAGACAAAAATGATGGGTTTAAATATCTCATTCCTGACAACTTGCGAATCATGAAACACAATTGGGAAATTGTCAAGAATGACATAACACCACCTCAAAAGACAAGGTAGAAAGGATTTGCACATCGGAATGGAAGATGAAACAAGCTTGAACTCAAAACAAAACATGTGTTGAACACCATGTTTATTCCAGAGTATAGCTTGGCGGATCTTAACTTCGAGAAGAATCTTGAAGAACAATTCGAGAATGAAAGGAATCCTTGATGAATCACCTTGAAGAACCTCTTGGGAGAACACCAGAAATAAAAGAAATGGTAGGAAGGAAGTGAAGGTTGAAAATAACAAGATGAAGCACTTGGAACTCCGAAAAAGAAAGATGGAGCACTTTGAACCGAGAATTTATTCATCATGAACAAACTCCGGAAGAAAGAATTAAATCACCTTGAGGAAACAAGAATAAGAATTATTGTATGTCTATCCTTCACCAATTAACTTGATGACAAGAAATAGATTTGGCATACTACTTATTCTTCTTGAAAAAGATTGAAGAGGGATAGAACAATCTTGGAGAAATCTTCAACGAATCGCCGGAAAGAATTCAAAGCGAATGAAGATACGTCGAAGAGATGAAGGCACATGAGAATGAAGAGACCACGATCCAATTAGGAGAATACTTGAATGAGCCACCGAAAGAATATGGAGATGAATGAAGAGGCATGAATTGAGAAGAATTGGAGAAATGAAAGCTAAAAACTGACAATGGTGGATTCTTCTGAAATGATGGATCTCCAGATAATCGAAAATAAGAAGAACTCCTGAAACTCTCTGGATGGACATAAAAGAACTTCTCACGAACGGAAAACAATTTGAGAGGATAGCATCAAGCTTGCACGACGAATCTTCAAGAGAACGGACAGGATTCCATAGAAACTCTTCTTCGGTCTTCAATGCTTAGAATAATGATGAGAAACACCACCTTGAAGAATTAGTGAGATACTCCAGAATAATGAAAAGAGGAAGATTGGGATCCAAATGAAAGGAATTGAAGGAAAACTCAGAGAAGGCAATTGACCGATGAGAATTCATTCTTACGTTATCATTGGAAAAGAACTTGGGGAAATCTTGGAGCAAAACTTGAAGAAAACAAATGGTGGACATGATGAAAAGATGCTTGAATAAAAACTGACATCGAGAAATCTCAAGGAAATGATTAGAATAGATAGTTAAGATCCTGGGACAAGACCTGTGGGTTATGGGCCCACTCAAAGAGAACGTCGTTGAAACGATTGCTTGAAAGAGAGATTGCAGCGGTTGATTTGAAAGACTTGAATGAGGTAACAACCTCGAAATAGCTTGAACGGGTCTTGAATGGAAACAAGAATCTTCTAAGATATCTTCAGAACTCCGGATAAGAATAGAGAGAGGTGAATGATCAAGAGAGGCTTGAATAAGAAATTCCAACATGTGAAAACATTTGAATCAATGAAAGGGATATGATCAACCTTGAAAGCTTGGATTTAGACCACCGGAGAAGAAAATGAGAACAAAGAATGATGGTTTGGATCTCCTGAATATCTTCACGTGGAAACACCGGATTGGAACATTGAAGAAAAAAAATGGATGAAGAGTCTTTTCATGAATAGAAGGATACTTGATTTGAGATTTTTGGCTCCTTGAAGAAAAAAATGGTGGGAAGGTGGGAAAAACAAAGGCAACTTAGGATGGATGGAACGAGCACCGGTGAGAAAACTGAGAATTGATCTGGCAACTGGTGAAAAGGATTGAATTATCTTGGAGAGAAAACACATCATTTGAAAAAATGAGCAATTCTTCTCCAACCGGCGTTACAACAAACTGCGATTGGTGAAAAGGAGTAACACTCCCGTAGGAATATGAGAACACCATTTAGAAATGGTATGGAATCAACACTTGACATCGAAGCAACTCGAATAACACAACTCGAACAAAACATGGATTGGGCTTGCAAAATAAGCCGGAAACAAATTCATGACAGGGATTTCGTTTGATATTTTCGTGGTGAGGCCCACGCGGGCTCGATCGTATAGTGGCCATCACGTACAAGGTAGTGTACATAACTATGAAGCATCCCTGAGTCGTAGCAAGCTACAAGGACTCTTTAAGACACAGCGAGAACCACTGTAAAAAAAACCGCGAACAAACGAACCACTAGATGTTGAACACCAACCTCACATCATGCATCTGTTGGAAGGATAAGCCTAGGTAATCTACTTGAATTCCCACCTATGAACTTCCAAAATTTTCTGGTTATGCAATCTGGTCCAACGGATACAAGGAGCAAAAACTTCACACAACTCCTAACATGATACTACGCCCCAAATGTATCGCATCCATCAACACATAACCGAGAAAACTCCGCAAACTTGTCTACCTCAGACTCTCACAATTGCAATGATACTAGTAATGGCGGATCATCTGTGCTATCTCTACCCAGTACTGGGGATAAGTCACAGCACTATTTGCCGCCATGAAAAGTATTGAAGCGATTTCGAAAATCCTTGTCCTCGGATACTAAGGAACTGAACGATAGCAAATGTGACAGGAACCCCTTGGAGCTCAACTCCTCGGGACACTTCCACAACCCCAAAGTGTCAGGAGGCACTAAGAACAGAATTCTGTCACACTGATATCATAGAGATTCCAAAATACCCGTGTGATCCTAAAAAAATTGAGTGGGAAGAGGGGTAGAATCAAAACACCTACGCCACAATTCCTCACTAGAGTGACGATGGGGATAAGGAGAAAAAGAATTCCTACTCTTCGATATATAAGTAGACTCAAAATAGTTTTTCTTCTAGACTCGACAACGGCCAAGTTTCGATCAATCAAGGGGGCTCCTGCAGTCGATACTGATCTGATACCAATTGTAACATCCAAGATGTGGCTCTAGCCCGATCAAGTGATGAGATCTTGATAGGGATAGAAACGCATCTTGAGTTGCATAGCAAGGTGGATATCATTACAAAATGTCATCAACTGAATGGAAGAGAATACAAGATATAGTCTTACACTCGCCACAAGCTACAACATGAATATCCCAATACATCAATTCATAGCAATCATCATACAGAAGAGCAGGATCCAACTATGGATGAAACCAAATGAAAGAAGAACGACGTCCACCCTACTAATCCCAGGCTATCAACCAGGAACCCATCCTATGATCGTCAAAGAAGAAGAAGAAGAAGAAGAAGAAGAAGAAGAAGAAGAAGAAGAAGAAGAAGAAGAAGAAGAAGAAGAAGAACTCCAAATAGAACAAGCATCGCTCTCATGTTAAAGCATCACTTTACCTGTAACTGCACATGTTGTTGTAGTAATTTGTGAGTCTTTATGGGACTCAGCAATCTCATTACCATGGGTCTCAAAATTAGCAAAGCTTAATGGGTGAGGAATGGTTAAGTGGTGAGGTTGCAGCAAGCACTAAGCATTTGTATCTGGCTAAGCTTATGAGTACAAGAATAAGAAGAGTAAACTACGCATAATTGGATGCAAACTAGTATGATCAAGAAGTGATCCTAAACACCTACTTACGAGTCATGTCATAACCCCACCGTGTTCTCTTCCCGAACTCCCTCGAAAAGAGACGATCACGGTTACGCACATAGTTGGTGTATTTTAATTGAATTTAGTTTGGAAGTTCTCTACAACCGGATATTATAAATTTCCAAGTCGCCACATAACCGTGGGCACGGCTTTCCGAAAGATTTAACCCTGCAGGGGTGCTCCAACTCGTCCAATTACAAAATTACCATAGGATGTGTTGGAAGACCTCAACATCGGGATAGCCTGAAGCATCGTCAGAATTCCGATGCACAAGACATTTCGACAATGGTAAAACAAAACCAGCAAGACCTCCCAACGTGCCGACACCCCGATAGGAGCCACGCGTATCTCATTATCAGGCCACGATCGGATAAGCGAAGCTTACGGTTAGCTGAGACCCATGTTTCCAAGGGGCGCCGCAAGGTGCTCTGTTTTGGACCAACACTCATGAGGAGCACTGGCCCGGGTTTTTGGTTTATTATCCGCGGGTTTATAACTCCATATGCAATTTTATTAGTTAGGCAAATGTTAACACCAAAGTTGGGCCTTGCTGGAAGAGTTTTATTCAAAGCGAACTATCAAGGGGGCTCCCATAAACCCCAAAAGTGTTAGGAGCGCTAACCAAGGAACATAACACCGGTATCACGGAAACTAGGGCGGTATGAGTGGAACAAAACACCAGGCAAAAGGCCGAGCCTTCCACACATTACCAAATATATAGATGCATTAATTAAATAATCAAGATATTGTGATATCCCATGATATCCATGTCCCAACATGGAACAACCTGCACTGCACCTGCAACTAGCAGTGCTATAAGAGGGGCTGAGCAAAGGGGTAACATAGCCAAACAACGGTTTGCTGGGATAGTGGAGGTTAGAGGTTGTATCATGGCAATTTGGGAGGCTTGCAAAACAAGTGGTAGGTAGCGAGACCAAGCGATAGCATCGAGACAACTAGCAAGCAAAGATAGTAGTGATATCCAAGGTAATGGTCATCTTGCCTAGAATCCCGCTTGGAAGAAGATCGAATACATGAAGTAGTCAAACAAGCATAGTCGAACGAATCCTCATAACTTCGGAATGTAATCGAAAATATCGGGAAGAAGCACAACCGGAATGAAGCAAACGACATGGTAAACAAACAAGCATAAACATGGCATGATGCACAACCAAGTATGATGCATGTGTAGTTTAAAGATGCATGGCATGGCAAGGTGCACATACAATCACTACACATTAAGTGAAGCTCAATATGCAATGAGGTGCATATTGATGAAATTCCACAAACAATTATTTAGTTCACTCCCGTTTATGTACTCGACAATATTAAATGTTGTTAAACATGGAACGAGATGAAGCATAATTAAACTACCCATCTAGGCAATTTAAATGAGGCCAAAATCAACACATAACAATTCCGGAAATTCCCCATAAGCAAATTTCGAATTTGGTACTTTTCTAATATAAATCATATTTTAGAGTTTTTAAACAGGAAAAATAAGTGCACCAAGTTATTCTCCACATTTTTCTACTCCATTTACATATATAGTTTATTAAATTCGGAGCTACGGTTAAATAGTTATGAAATTAACCATTTTAGCAAGTCATTTATGCAAATTAATGCAAATGGTAATTTTAAACATTTTTATCATGGATGAAAGTAGCATATTATGATTCTACACAAAATTCTAAGCATTTTACATATATATCTCATTTTAATCCGGTGCACGGTTCATGAGTTATTAAATGTATGAAATGCAAGGGTTTTTCTGTAAAACTGCAATTCCTGGATAATCATATAAATTTGTCCAGAGGAAAAAACACGTATCGGGCCGAATCTGGACAAACTGGGCTACATAGTGCACTGGGCGCAGGATTGCGGGCGGCTCACCATGGGCTTCGGCTGAAGTCGGTGCTGGGTTGGCCTCCGGCCCTGCACGGTTCATGAGTTAACTCCGCCTATGTTGTCTTAACATAGCCGGTCCCAAGCCCCGGTAAAGGAGGAGGGTTGTGATAGGCTTGGCGAGTTAACGTGAAAACTCAGCCACTCTTATGGAGATGAAACCCAAAATATTTTCGTTGGGGCGTAACCCTCTCAACGACGCGCCACATCGGAACCCGGGTGTGGTGTCAAATGGGCAAGGGCCGGGCTGTCACCCCCCCCCCCCCCTGGTGGCGCGCCGTATCTTGATCTGGATACGGTGGCAAGTGAGCAAGGATCGGGTCATCGCATCCTTAGTGGCGCGCTACATCGACGCCCAGGTGTAGTGGAAAATGAGCAAGGGTCTTCACATTTGACTCGACGAGTGCGAAGGGTAAGGAAGCTAGCCGAGCCTAGGAGGATCCGCTTAGGTAGCTAGAACATAGGGTCCCTGACAGGTAAGCTTCGGGAGCTAGTTGATACAGCGAGGAGGAGAGGTGTTGATATCCTTTGCGTCCAAGAAACCAAATGGAGGGGACAGAAGGCGAAGGAGGTGGAGGATACCGGCTTCAAGCTATGGTACACGGGGACGGTTGCGAACAGAAATGGAGTAGGCATCTTGCTCAACAAGAGCCTCAAGTATGGAGTGGTAGATGTCAAGAGACATGGGGACCGGATTATCCTGGACAAACTGGTAGTTGGGGACTTAGTTCTCAATGTCATCAGCGCGTATGCCCCGCAAGTAGGCCACAATGAGAACACCAAGAAGGAGTTCTGGGAAGGCCTGGAGGACATGGTTAGGAGTGTACCGATTGGCGAGAAGCTCTTCATAGGAGGAGACCTCAATGGCCACGTGGGTACATCTAACACAGGTTTTGAAGGGGTGCATGGGGGCTTTGGCTATGGCATCAGGAATCAAGAAGGAGAAGATGTCTTAAGCTTTGCTCTAGCCTACGACATGATCGTAGCTAACACCCTCTTTCAAAAGAGAGAATCACATCTAGTGACTTTTAGTAGTGGTCAACACTCTAGCCAGATTGATTTCATCCTCTCGAGAAGAGAAGACAGGCGTACGTGCCTAGATTGTAAGGTGATACCTGGAGAGAGTGTTGTCCCTCAGCATAAGCTCGTGGTGGCTGACTTCCTCTTTCAGATTTGTGTCCAGCGGGATAAGCGTGCCAAAGTCACTAGAACTAAGTGGTGGAAGCTCAAGGGGGAGGTAGCTCAGACGTTCAAGGAGAGGGTCATTAAGGAGGGCCCTTGGGAGGAAGGAGGCGATACAGACAATATGTGGTTGAAGATGGTGACTTGCATTCGTAAGGTAGCCTCAAAGGAGTTTGGAGTGTCCAGAGGAAGTAGAAGAGAAGCTAAAGATACCTGGTGGTGGAATGATGATGTCCAAAAGGCTATTAAGGAGAAGAAAGATTGTTTTAGACGCCTATACCTGGATAGGAGTGCAGACAACATAGAGAAGTATAAGATGGCAAAGAAGGCCGCAAAGCGAGCTGTGAGTGAAGCAAGGGGTCATGCATATGAGGACCTCTACCAGCGGTTAGACATGAAGGAAGGCGAAAGGGACATCTATAAGATGGCCAAGATTCGAGAGAGGAAGATGAGGGATGTTGACCAAGTCAAATGCATCAAGGACGGAGCAGACCAGCTCCTGCTGAAGGTCGAGGAGATTAAGCATAGATGGCGGGAGTGCTTCAACAAGCTGTTCAATGGGGAGAGTGAGAGCTCTACCATTGAACTGGACGACTCCTTTGATGATACCAGCAGGCATTTTGTGCGGCGAATCTAGGAGACGGAGGTCAAGGAGGCCTTAAAAAGATGAAAGGAGGCAAGACGATGGGCCCTGATTGTATCCCCATTGAGATGTGGAGAGGCCTCAGAGACATAGCCATAGTATGGCTAACTAAGCTTTTCAACCTCATTTTTTGGGCAAACAAGATGCCAGAAGAATGGAGACGGAGTATATTAGTACCAATCTTCAAGAACAACGGGGATGTTCAGAGTTGTACTAATTACCGGGGAATTAAGCTGATGAGCCATACAATGAAGCTATGGGAGAGAGTCATTGAGCACTGCTTAAGAAGTATGATGAGCGTGACCAAAAATCAGTTTGGTTTCATGCCTAGGAGGTCGACCATGGAAGCCATTTTCTTGGTATGACAACTCATGGAGAGATATAGGGAGCAAAAGAAGGACCTGCATATGGTGTTCATTGACTTGGAGAAGGCCTACGATAAGATATCGTGGAATGTCATGTGGTGGGCCTTGGAGAAACACAAAGTCCCAACAAAGTACATTACCCTCATCAAGAACATGTACGAGAATGTTGTGACAAGTGTTCGAACAAGTGATGGCGACACTGATGACTTTTCGATTAAAATAGGACTGCACCAGGGGTCAGCTTTGAGCCCTTATCTTTTCGCTCTGGTGATGGATGAGGTCACCAGGGATATACAAGGAGATATCACATGGTGTATGCTCTTTGTGGATGATGTGGTGCTAGTCGATGATAGTCGGACGGGGGTCAATAGAAAGTTAGAGCTATGGAGACAAACCTTGGAATCCAAAGGTTTTAGACTTAGTAGAACTAAAACTGAGTACATGAGGTGTAGTTTCAGTACTGGTAGGCACGAGGAGGAGGAGGAGGTTCGCCTTGATGGGCAGGTGGTGCCTCAGAAGGACACCTTTCGATATTTGGGGTCAATGCTGCAGAAGGATGGGGATATCAATGAAGATGTGAATCATCGAATCAAAGCCAAATGGATGAAGTGGCGCCAAGCTTCTGGCATTCTCTGTGACAAGAGAGTGCCACAAAAGCTAAAAGGCAGGTTCTATAGGATGGCGGTTCGACCCACAATGTTGTATGGCGCTGAGTGTTGGCTGACTAAAAGGTGACATGTTCAACAGTTAAGTGTGGTGGAGATGCGCATGTTGAGATGGATGTGTGGCCACACAAGGAAGGACCGAGTCCGGAATGATGATATATGAGATAGAGTTGGGGTAGTGCCGATTGAAGAGAAGCTTGTCCAACATCATCCGAGATGGTTTGGGCATATTCAGCGCAGGCCACCAGAAGCGCCAGTGCATAGCGGACGGCCAAAGCGTGCTGATAATGTCAAGAGAGATCGGGGTAGACCGAACTTGACATGGGAGGAGTCCGTAAAGAGGAATCTAAAGAACTGGAGTATCACCAGAAAACTAGCCATGGACAGGGGTGCATGGAAGCTTGCTATCCATGTGCCAGAACCATGAGTTGGTTACGGGATCTGATGGGTTTCACCTTTAGCCTACCCCAACTTGTTTGGGACTAAAGGCTTTGTTGTTGTTGTTGTTGTATGGTTCATGAGTTATTAAATGTATGAAATGCAAGGGTTTTTCTGTAAAACTGTAATTCCTGGATAATCAGATAAATTCGTCCAGAGGAAAAAAAACACGTATCGGGCCGAATCTCGACAAACTGGGCTACATAGTGCACTTGGCGCAGGATTGCGGGCGGCTCACCATGGGCTTCGGCCCAAGTCGGTGCTGGGTTGGCCTGCTGGCGCGGGACGCTGGCTGCTGGGCTCGGCCTTGGCGCAGGGTTGGAGCGGCGGCCCAGACGAGGTCGCGAGCGAGGCTACGGCATTGGCTGCATGCGGGTGAGCGAAGCGCTCCTCCTCTGTTGCAACGGGAAGCATGCATGGCGGCTTGCAGGTCCGACGAGGTTGCAGGGCATGTGAAGGCACCGGGATGTCGATCCAAAGCAGTTTGGGTGGAGGCCGAGGCATGGGATCCATTTCCTTCGGGGTTGAGGTCGAACAGCAGCGAGGGAGCTCCAGCCTTGGCATCCATGGTGGTCTCCTGTTGCTGCGAGTTACAGAGAGAGAGGGAGAGATCTTAAGGAGACAGAGAGAAGAAAAAAAAGATGGATAGAGCAGGGAGCAGGGGAAACGCGACAGAGGCGGTAGTCCGGCGAGCTGGCAGTGCTCCGGCGCGGACGAGGCCGGGGTGGAGCGAGGCGACGGAGGTGCTCGATCGGGAGCTCCTCTCCCGATCTGGATCTCAGGAGGGCCAGGAGCCGTCCGATCTGGTTATGACGGTCCAGATCGACGGGTGGGTGGATGGGTTGGTTTGGGTTTTGGGTGAGGGGGCGTTTGGTTTGGTGGACGGTGGCATTGGATCCGAGGAGAAAGACCAAGTGGTGGTTGTGGAGTGGGAGGAGGCCCTAGGATTTAGGGTTTCCTGATTTGGAATAAGGGGTGTGCTTAAATAGGTACGAGGGAGTCTAGGGGGAGTTTTGGAGGTGATTCAGACCGTTCGATCTCGATCGGACGGTCCGGAACTGAGGGGTTAGGGTTAGAGGGAAGTGGGCTATGTAGAAGGCATTGGGCTTGAGATGAGAGGGAATTGGGCAGCCCGACATAGGTTTTATTTCCAAAAAAACATCCGACATTTAACCGGCTATAGTGCCGCAATAGTTTAACGGACGGGGCATCAAACAAGCTCCGAATGCGACAAAATTTGACATGCGGTCTACCTAAAATATATTAAGACCGCACACCAACTTTCAACCCATTCCGAGAACGTTTTATTCCCACTTAGAAAAATACTTATTTAATGATGTCGCGGGCGCGTGCAAATGTGGTTGGTCTCGGAACGTCCAACGAAGGCAACGGGGAGAAGCGGCAACTACGACGGATGCAAGTTTTAGAAAACAATGGCAGCGGACTACTGATGCAATGCGAATGATGAATGCAACAAACAAATAATTAACATGGCTATAACAAAATATAACGGAAGGCACCTGGAGCGTCGGTCTCGGGCTGTCACAAAAGGATTCCACAAATCCTCTCTTCGATGTGTTTCCACAGGAAATGGGCTAAAAATGGAAGAAATCAAGTGTGAACATGGAAAGGAATGAAGGAGGAGATAGAAGAAATTAGGAGGAGGCGCACCAGAAGAAACAACACAAAAGACGGTGTTCCATGCGACCGCAAGCGCTCGCATGAGCGGTCATATGGCTTGGAAACCGAGGCCTCTCGTCCACCTGAACAACTTTTATAAAGGGGACAAGGTCGAAATGTGAACAGAACGTCCTCGAGCGAAGCCAGAACTGAGTCATCTTCATCCATCTCCATCAACCCTAGCCGCCACCATTTCCATCTCCATAGCCACCATTACCACCATAGTTCATCTTCCTCTAGATCATACTTGTAATCGTGCATCGCACACGGCATCCATTGTAAGACATATTATCAATCAATCTCCGTGATGTGTTCTTCAATGTGTTCTTGGTGTGATCTGATCTCCATGTGTGAGTAGTTTGGAAAGGTATGGGTTGAGGCAAAGGCCTTGCAACCCTCTGTATTTTTTGTGGGGATCAGTGAAAGTGCTTTGAATTAACGTCCCGTATGTGTGAAATAAAATTGTTCCGTAGATGTCTCTTGTCTCGTTTGCATTCTTCATCCCTGCAGGTACCCAGGATCAGGGAGAGCGATCCACGGAGAGGCTAAGGGCAGGAAGACTGTGAAGTGTTATTCTGAACACCAGTGACAGAAGGGTTTAGTACGGTATCACGGATCCAATCTCTGGGGATTCATGAGGTGTAGTCATTAAACGCCCAAAGCTCTTGTCTGATTATTATAATCTTAATTATCGAGGCAACCCCACACGACGGATAGGGCCTTCAGTTGGACAACTGATTCTTGATGCAGGACTCGTGCCGGTCAAGATGTTATTAAGACACATCCCCCACTTCGGTTCGTAACAAGCACATCTCGATGGGTGACTTCCAGCGCACAAATTAAGGTAATATCTGGTCCCAACACAAATGCATGGTTGTAAGCATTAAGACCTCATACCCGTACCTCTTTTTATTATAAGTGTTCAACTCAAGGTAGTTTGATTTTGATCAGGTCAAAAGCTGGAATTGTTTCTTTGACAAAAGCTTGCTAGAGACCATCGCTTCAAGGGGACCTTCCTCTCGCGGGTTCGATAACCCAGGGTCACTTCTGGGGAAATAGGTGTGGGGTACTTTCTGTTTCATTTTCGGATCACTAAAAGGAAGTATCAAGCCTTTTTTCTGGCGCCGTTACCGGGGAGAAGTTGAGTGTTCCTAGTCTTTGTGTTTAGAGTTTTTGTTAAACTTTTAGTTTTAGTTTCAGTTTTTGTTTAAGTTTTAGTTTTATTTTTTGTTGCAAGTCTTGTCAGTTGAAAAACCCTCAAAAAGATTACCATGGCTCGTAATCTTGGAAGTTTTGCTACTCCTAGCAATAACTTTATGCGTGAACCCATAGTACAACCTGAAGTTGCTTCCGCTGAGTATGAGATCAAACCGAACTTAGTTTCCATGGTTCAACAGGACCGATTTGGAGGCTCTTCTTCTTAAGATGTCGGTATGTACTTGCATAATTTCACTGAATTGTGCAACATGACACGCATTAGAGATTATGACCCTAATGCTTTGAAGTTGCATCTACTTTCTTTCTCTCTGAGAGGAAAAGCAAAAGAATGGCTTCTAGCTTTACCTAGAGGCAATATAACTTCTTGGGCTGATTGTTGCAGCAAATTCTTATCTAAGTTTTGTCCACCTACAAAAATTATGCAACTTCGTTCTCAGATTACAGGTTTCAAGCAGGAAGAAAGTGAGCCACTAGCGCTTGCATGGGATAGAATGAAGGAAGCCATAAGGAACTGTCCTAACCATGGAATGGAGGAATGGTTACTCCTTCATATGTTTTATAATGGTTTAAATCCTATGTCAAAAACTATGCTTGATACAGCTGCAGGAGGAACAATCATGGGAAAGCCCATAGATGATGTCAAGAAGCTACTTGATGATATGCAAGAGAACCATGCCCAATGGCATGTTGAAAGAACTACCACCAAGAGGGTGAATGCAATTGAAGAAAATAATGCGGAGTTGAGAGCCAAACTTGATGAACTCATCTCCATCATGAAAGGTAAAGAAGAAGTAAACGTAAATGACATCACTAATGAAGAAGTTAGTGATGTAAATTTCATTGCTCACAATAGCTACAATCCCAACTGGAAAAATAATGGGTATGCTCCAAGACTTCCCTATCCTAATAATAGTGGAGCATCAAATAATTTTAATGGAGCGCGTAGCAGTAATAGAAATACTCTTGAGGATAGTCAAACTGAGCAGAATGAAAGCTTCAAAAATATTTTGAAAAACCATGATAACTTACTTGGTCAGTTGGCTGGTATGATTATTGGACTAACAAATGATGTGCAGATGCTAGATGGAAGATCCAAGAATATGGAAGCACAAGTGGCTAAAATTGCAGAAAGCCAAACGTTGATCCTAGCTAAGTTTGCAGGTAAACCGGAACCTAACCCAGTTGAAGATGTCAAGATGGTGAGAAGCAATGAAGGAAAGGCAGAAGAGCTTGACAAAAGCCATGTGCCAGAGTACACCTACACCGTTGCAGACTTCGTCAAAATGATAGCAATGAAGCATCCACTACCTGAGGTGTCCAATGATGAGGCATATAATGTCTTTGTTGATCACGTTGCAGCCAAGGTATGTGAGCTTGATGATGAAAGAAAGAAGCTTTACAGTAAGTTACCAGCTAAGCAAGAAGATGCTTTTGAGCCTACTATAGAGATTGAGATTGGTTTAAATAAGTTCAGTGCTTTATGTGATCTAGGGGCTAGTGTTTCCACTATTCCTAAGTCTGTTTATGATAGTCTCAATATGGGTCCTTATGCTACTATTGAGATTAGGTTGAATATGGCTAATTCTACTTTTACTCAGGCAGTAGGAATTAAGCATGGAGTTATAGTTCAAATAAATGATTGCCCTGTCATGATTGATCTCGTGATAGTTGATATGCCTGAAGATCCTATTGCTCCTATAATTCTCAGTAGACCTTTTCAAAGGACTATCAAAGCTGTGATAAATGTGTTTGAGGGAAATGCTAGATTTGACTTACCCGCTAAAGATCCTTTTGTGAGAAATTTCCCCAGGAAAAAGAAAATGAAGACCTACACAGGAGAAGGCATTGTTGTCAATGCCAGAAGCTATGGTCTCGGTGTATTTGCACCTACATGATCTTTACTATGGTCGAGCTAACCGACCGAAAACAAGCGCTTCATGGGAGGCAACCCACGCGAATAAAGTAGAAAAGTAAGTTTTTATTTTTGTTTCATTAAAAAGAGTGTTGAAGTTCTAGCTAAAGAAGTTGAGTTTGGAAGAGTTGTTCTGATGAAGGCTTTGTCATGTGCAATTAAATTATGTGTTGTATTGACATTTGAATGCTTGGATATATGCCTATGTATTGTGTTGGAACTAACCCCACAGGAAAATGAAGAAAAAGAGAAGTTTTAGAAGAAACAGCACAAAAGACGGCCTATCATGCGACCACTAGGCTCGTATGGGCGGTCGTATGACTTCCTGGCAATTCCAGCACAAAACAACCAGAGGCAACAGAGCAAACGACGGCGTTTCACACAAGTGCCACCGCGGGCCGGGTTGGCTGCCTGCCTGCCTCGGCCGGCTGCTTCGGCCAGCCGACTGCCTGAAGTCAACCGCAACGTCACATCGGACCTGCGCAGACAAGACGGCCATACCCTGCAGCGAGGCACTGTTGATGAATAGCGGGCACTATGTGAGCGTCGCGCGTCGTCATCCACAGTGCTTGTTAGGCCACCTGGGCCACCCCTTATCCCCTGGGCACCTGTGTATAAAATGCACCAGGGAGCCCTTCGCGAGAGACAGGCTCCCGGACGCTCGGTCCCACCTCTCTTAGTTTGTTCATTGTAACCTGGGAGGCTCAGGCACGCCCGGTCTCTCTCACCCTCACGACCAATTTCCTCTAGCTAGGAGACAGACCCCCAGTGGGTGCGCTGGTTGTCCTGCTCCGCCCGCTCTGGCCTCCCGCGTCGCTGCGCCATCCGGCCTCCTGCGTCGCCCCGCTCCGGCCTCCCACGTTGCTACACCGTCCGGCCTCCTGCGTCGCCCCGCCCGCCGCCCGCCGACTCGCCGCTCTGGCCCGGCGCACCGCGTCGCGTCGCCCCGGCCTCCCGCGTCGCTGCGCCGCCCGGCCTCCAACGTCGCCCCGCTCCGTCCGCGCGCCCCCGCGATGCACCTGCTCCGGCCCGGTGCACCGCGTCGCCCCGCTCCGGCCTGGTGCGCTGGTCGCCCCGCTCCGCCCGCTCCACCGTGCCGCGACGGTGCGCCCGTCCGCCCCCGCGCGTCCGCTTCGGCCCGGCGCACAGCGTTGCCCCGCTCCGCCCGCACGCCCCCGCGCGTCCGCTCCGACCCGGCACACCACGCCGCCTCGCTTCACTGCGCCGCTCCGGCTCCCGCGCGCCCGCTCGCCCGCGCGGCCTCAGCCTCGGCTGGCTCCAGCTTCGCCACCCCGCCGGCTCCGCCTAGCGTGCTGCGCCGGCTCCGCCCCAAGCGCTCCGGCCGCTCGCTCCTCCCGCCGTGCGTGCCCGGCCGGCTGCGCCCCGCGTACGGCGTGCCGCCGCTCCGCGCCCTCCCCCGCGCCCCTGCTCCGGCTCGCCGCTCCTCTGGCTCCCGCGCCCCGGGCGACTCCGGACCATGCCCCCGCCGGCTGCCCGCCGCTCCGACAATCGGCGCCCAAGGGCCGGCTGCCCAAGCGGAGAAAAGAAAGAAAAGAGGGGGGCCGGCTGCCCGAGCGGAGAAAAGAAAGAAAAAGAAGAGGGCCGGCTGGGCCAGCCTGTCCGTCCTGCTGTCTGGCCGGCTGGGGCCAGCCTGCTGGGGGGCCGATCCGGCTGCCTCCCGTTCGGCTGCCTGGCCGGTTGGGGCCAAGCCGGCTGGGGCGCCCTTTGACTGTTTGGACGCCCCGGGGCGCCTGGGGAAGGCTTCTCCGGCCCATTTGCGCGAAAAAGTAAATGTGAGTTCCACTCGGCACCTCTTCGCACCGTGAATATAAACGGATAACCCCGAGCGACCCTCGAGGGCTATCTCTACGTTTTTCCCTGTTGCTTTGCTGTTCAACCCGGAGCCAGCTAATCTCGGCCCGGGGGCTGGCCGGCTGCTCGAAACGCTCTTTCCCACAGACGGCTTAGTAGTGTGTATGGTACCGAAGGCCCACTCTTCGTCTCAGCTACAGACCGCAACCCGGCTGTCCGGCTAGCAAGAGCAAAAGCTGGAGATTGCCTCACACGAAAAACGTCCGAGGAGAAAACGGCTTGGGCGACCCCGGTCGTTTCCTTTGTGAATGTCTGCTCGACAGAGCCCAAGTACTGTACGCTCCACTTTGCAGCCCACTCTTCGTCTCAGCTACAGACCGCAACCCGGCTGTCCGGCTAGCAAGAGCAAAAGCCAAAGAGCGGGGAGGACATGAAAATGACTAAAGGGGGCTCAGACGAAACCGAGTCGGTATCCCTTTGCATAAAAATTGCGCTGCTAAAGCTAAATATTCGATATATCTGCACCCGGCACACCGGGATCTAATGGCTAACTTTGTCTTTTGCATGATCATTTTCGTGGGGAAACCCCCCGAGACCCTCGACGCCACCATCTGCTACAACAACAGCGAAGACCCTCCGCCCGACTCTTCGAGTCACCCGGAGGCTCGAAGGCTACACCCAGTGGGTGCGCTGGCGCGCCCCCACTGGAAAAAAAGCTGTGCCGGCTACAGACCCACGGCCGGCTGCCACCGAGACCCTCGACGCCACCATCTGCTACAACGACAGCGGAGACCCTCCGCCCGACTCTTCAAGTCACCCGAAGGCTCGGAGGCTACTGTCGGGGGGATGACCCCCGGGTAGTCCCAAGACGGTGAGCCGGGCTGGCAGCCTGCCTGCCTTGGCCGGCTGCTCCAGCCCGCACCCTCGGCCGGCTGCTCCGGCCGACCGGCTCCCTGAAGTCAACTGCAATGTTCCATCGGACCTGCGCGGATGAGACGGCCATACCCTGCAGCGGGGCACTGTTGAGGAATAGCGGGCACTGTGCGCACGTCGCGCGTCCTCATACACAGTGCTTGTTAGGCTACATGGGCCATCCCTTGTCCCATGGGCACCAGTTTATAAGGTACCCCAGGGGGCCTCCTACGACGGCAGGCTCATGGATACTCGGCCCCGTCCACCTTATTTTACCATTTGTAACTTGGGAGGCCAGGCTATAAGACCTCCCAAGAGCCCCCCTAGAGGAGGGTCGGCTCATTCCACACACTCACACACACGTACGAGGCTGAGGGGAGAGCTAGCTCCTTCTTCCTCCTCCACTCGAAATAGCTCTAGGAGCAACCTTGTAAACCTTGTGATCCTCATAGTGATCCTAGCAGGACGTAGGGGTGTTACCTCCATCGGAGGGCCCTAAACCTGGGTACGTCTTTGTGTCTTGCATCGCTCGTACTCAATCCCGCTTCCGGACACCGTCGGCGTCCATCGGCCCCTACCACTCGAGATAAGCCATCCCATCGCATCTGCCGTGCCAAAACCACGACAACAACTTCACCCAATCTCCCTACTCGTTCGATTTAAGTTCAAATCCTTCTATGTGATTGGTCTACGGTACGTTTCTCCTCCGATCCCCAACTTATTTTTTGCTAATCCATGTTCCACATGCCTAGCATTGCCATGTCTAGGAAAATCATATTTTTGATCCAAATTTTAGCTTGGCTTGGATTTTTTGATGTTTTTAGAGGAGTATGATGTTGTGACTACCATATGATCAATATTGTTTAATTGTATTGGACTGAAAAATTGTTTTGTAGATGTTTATGAGGAGGTCCACTCGCATTCGCGGTGCCTCGAGTTAGTCCACCGCACCACCACAACAAGTTTTCACTTAGGGGATCGTCTTCACCGACCGTGAAGCGAGGAAGAAATACCAGAAGCTTAGTGCAAGTAAGATCAAAGCAACCAAGTGGACTTGTGAGTCAACACTCGCCAAGCTAGGTATTACTAATGATTTCAATTTGCTTTGTGATAATGCCGGGTTGCATCATTTTGTTTATCAGGGATGTGAGACATATGAACGCATGACGCTTGAGTTTCTTAGTACTCTCTCGCATAATGTTGGGCTCATGCCAAATGCATATGAGGAGGAGCGGATCACTTTCCGTCTCTTGGACCAGGACTTCAACATCACTCTTGATGAGTGGTGTGCTCGCTTTGGCTTTCCCAATAACCATGATGACATCCACTATGTTTATGAGTTTACTAATCCGCACCCGAGGCAATCCTTCTACCAGATGAGTCACCATGGCTCTAGGCAAAGAGCCAGTTTCATTGAAAGTCCTGCTATACGCTATTTCTATTATGTTATCACTAACTCATTGCAGGCACGAGGAGAAGTTTCCAAGGTGAACGATGAGAATATGCTAATTCTCGGGAAAGCAGTAAATCTTGACGTCGGTTATTCGCCCCAACCTAGGGGCAATACTTTTGCTACACCTCGCGCATCAAGCAAATCATGCACAAGGAGATATCGTGTGTGGAGGAGTGATCACCATGCTGGCCAACTCCTTTGGCCTCAACTACAATCATCTTCGCCCCATTGTCGGTAACAACCTTGTTAATATTCGTGTTCTTACTAGCGCTGGAATGGTAGTAGTTAGCCGTGGCCGTCATTGCATCAAAATTCCTGGAGTGGCATACTTGTTGCCCACTCCTATGCCTAACCGTTTCTCCATAGAAAATGGGCAATTGCTTTATGTGCCACAGGAAGGAGATGTAGCTTTTGACCAAGAAGGCCCCGAACCTGAACAAGTAGATGAAGAAGAACTCGCCACCGATGAAGAGGAGGAGCAGCCCCAAGAACAGCCACAACAAGAACCCTACACCACCTACTCGGACCTCTACAGTCTCCAAAGCTCTATCAATGATATGAGTCGCATCTTCGAGTCCCTTCAAGACACGTCCGCCTACATGAGTTCAAGCTTCTCCAACTGGAGCCAAGAATGGGCTCCTGACCAACCGCCACAATGATCTCGCCGGTTTGGGCTTCCAAAAGCTTAAGCTTGGGGGAGGTCACTACCACGTCTACATCAAGATGTGGCGGTATTATTTGAATAAATTGCAACGAGGTTGTACTTAAGCTCGTTGAGCTTCAAAACACTCGTGTTGGTTTGTTCCAACAATTTGCTTTTCATTTTTTCTTTTTGCTGTTGTGATTTTTCGTTTGCAAGTTAGTTTTCAAAAAACCAAAAAAATAGAATAAGCTTTGCTTTGTTCTTTTTCTTTTTACCCCTTAGAGTTCGTTTGCATTTTTGTTTTCAGAGGAGTTGATCTACGCCGGACAACGAGGAATGCAAACATAAGGAAGAGAAGTGTGTAAATTCATGACCATGAAGGTATGTCCTACGACTCCCGTCTTTTGCACTTGAAATACTTAGAGTAGATGTACTAGTACTATGTGTGATGTGTGCAAGAGGGAGTAAGTCTTGATAATTAAAACAAAGGTTTTGTTCTAGTAGCTGAAATAATTTTGTAGCCTTTGTTCTGCATAATCTAAATAACCAAGACTTGTCGTGGGACTATTTTTAAATGAATTGATCTTAACTAAGAATAACCATGCACAAGAGAAAGTCTTCAAAGACTTGGGTGTTGAGAAAAATTGTAGAGAAGATGATGTTAGAAATGCTCAAACCCATGTTGTTAATTTCAATAGACTTGATAGAACTTGTGGATTAAATTGTCTAGAGGAACATAGTTGAAGGGTGAACGAGATTATGCCAAAAATCTGTGTTATATCTCTTACATGGTGCTTCAGCTTCTCGCTGGTGCCATGGCCCTGCTACTATATGCACGTGTACGTGTGTAAATGCGGCTTCATCACCTTTCTCAATGTTATGCTGAGGACTCCGCTGGCCAATGAACGATCCACCAGAGCTACGGCTCGGATTTCAGCTATGAGTTTGTTACCGTACGTAGTACAAACACTACAAATAAATATTATTCAGCTTTCTCTTGAATGGGTGTGTATGTGGTAAATGAAGGGGACTGATCAAAAGAGCTCGAAAGAGACATACATCAAAGGTCCATAGTTCCCAAAAATTAAGCCACAGCGAAACTCTATGCATGATCACTTATTTGGCATAATCCCTTCACGTGACAACCAAAGTTTCAGCAAACAATGATTGAAATAAAGTGCTTGAGAGCCTTGAGGATGAAATAATTATGGGTCTGTTTATGAGCACTCTAGCATCATGTTTTTCTTTACATGCCTTTCACACCCTAACTTATGTTTTTATGGCTCTATCAAAGAAAAAACTCTTCCGTGCATTCCCGACAAGCAAGTGTTAACTAGAGGAAATAGAATTGAGTATTGCAAAGTTGTTTTATCTAGTAGATCAAAAACTTTGAGTTGATTACCTTTGCTTCACTATCACTTGCATAATAACCATGCCACTGCTACAGCTATACTAAGCTTTCAGGTAAAGAAGCGGAGGGCTATCTAGGCGAACCGATCGTAAGTGAATCAAAACCTTCTCGTTATTTTGGCTTAAACAATTGAGTTCCTTATGATTTGGATTTCTATCTATGTTGCTCGAGGACGATCAAGTTTAAGCTTGGGGGAGTTGATGAGTGATATTTTTATACTCATTTACCCTTTGTTTAAACCGAGATATTTCAATTAAACTGAGATATTCGCTCTGATATTGCCACTAATGACTAATGAATACAAAGGATTCCACAAATCCTCTCTTTGATGTGTTTCCACAGGAAATGGGCTAACAATGGAAGAAATCAAGTGTGAACATGGAAATGAATGAAGGAGGAGATAGAAGAAATCAGGAGGAGGCACACCAGAAGAAACAGCACAAAAGACAGCATTCCATGTGACCGCGAGCGCTCGCATGAGCGGTCGTATGGCATGGAAACCGAGGCCTCTCATCCACCTAAACAACTTTTATAAAGGGGACCAGGTCAAAATGTGAACAGAACGTCCGCGAGCGAAGCCAGAATAGAGTCATCTTCATCCATCTCCATCAACCCTAGCCGCCGCCATTTCAATCTCCATAGCCACCATCACCACCATAGTTCATCTTCCTCTAGATCATACTTGTAATCGTGCATCGCACACGGCATCCATTGTAAGACATATTATCAATCAATCAATCTCCGTGATGTGTTCTTCAGTGTGTTCTTGGTGTGATCTGATCTCCATGCATGTGTGAGTAGTTCGGTAAGATATGGGTTGAGGCAAAGGCCTTGCAACCCTCTGTATTTGTTGTGGGGATCAATGGAAGTGCTTTGAATTAACGTCCCGTATGTGTGAAATAAAATTGTTCCGTAGATGTCTCTTGTCTCGTCTGCGTTCTTCATCCCTGCAGGTACCCAGGATCATGGAGAGCGAGCCACGAAGAGGCTAAGGGTAGGGAGACCATGAAGTGTTATTCTGAACACCAGTGATAGAAGGGTTTAGTATGGTAACACGGATCCAATCTCTGGGGATTCATGAGGTGTAGTCATTAAACGCCCAAAGCTCTTGTCTGATTATTATAATCTTAATTATCGAGGCAACCCCGCATGACGGATAGGGCCTTTGGTTGGACAACTGATTCTTGATGCAAGACTCATGCCAGTCAAGATGTTACTTGGACACATCCCCCACTTTGGTTCGTAACAAGCACATCTCGATGGGTGACTTCCAGCGCACAAACTAAGATCATATCTGGTCCCAACACAAATGCATGGTTGTAAGCATTAAGACCTCATACCCGTACCTCTTTTTATTATAAGTGTTCGACTCAAGGTTGTTTGACTTTGATCAGGTCAAAAGTTGGAATTGTTTCTTTGACAAAAACTTGCTAGAGACCATCGCTTCAAGGGGACCTTCCTCTCGCGGGTTCGATAACCCAGGGTCACTTCTGGGAAAATAGGTGTGGGGTACTTTCTATTCCATTTCCGGATCACTAAAAGGAAGTATCAATTACCTTAAGCTTGTGACCCTGTAGGTTCGGTAAAACATAGACATGAACAATCCCCTTTGTTCAATGATCGATAGCGGAACTGTGGACGTCCATATCGATCCCTATGAGTACATGAATGACATTTGAGTGAACCTTTGGTTATCATGTGCTATTCCCTTTACTTCATGATACTTTACAAAACTCGAGGTGAGATGTATCGATATCCTCTTGAGTCATACACATGTTCACTATATCGGTCGCCTCGTTACCGGTTTTGTTCTTCTTTCTCATTGACATGTTCCGGCATCCTCGTGACATAGTCACCTGTGTCTAGCCAGACGATGATGGATGCCGTCACACCGAGAGGGCCCTAAGAATATCTCTCCATCGTTGGAGGAGCAAATTCCACTCTTGAGGTATCTAGTCATTTGTCAAACTTTCCGATGAACCTGTAAGTTGTCGTTATGATCACCGTGTTACATATGACGTTTGAGCAACCCCAAAGTCCACCGTACGGTAAGAAGTGACTACGATACTAAGGAACTAAAACACACGTTAACTCACCGTGTTATAACAATTGACTTCAGACGATATAATCTCAAAGTATAACAAACAAGTTTGGGTCGATTCAATATGATCGTTCTTCTAACATCATATTCTCAATGTTGTTTTAGGACTATTGTTACATTTAACGATATCATAAGATCCGGAAAACATGATCACCAACAACACTTGAGCCAGTCTTAGAGGCAAGACTGGGAACCTAATTTTACCGTTTATCATTCCACTCATGCATATGAGGTTTCCACTAAATCGCATATTCCAGGATCATAGCAGTTATAGCATAGAATATAAACTCTTAATTATGAATACGAAAATATAATAATACAATATTATGGCCTCTAGGGCATATTTCCAACATTCTGGCCATTGGATGGTTGTTTTATCCTGTGTTTTCTCACTAAATGGGCCAACTATCCTATAGGGCAGCTATTTTGGAAACCATGTGACCCAGTTAGAAATGTACAAGTAACCCTGCACTTGCAAAGCAAGGCTAACAAACAAAAATTTAACATTAAAAGTAATTTCTTTGAAATTTTAAATTACATTTTCTTATTTTTATAGTATTTTTTGCTAGAATATTAATGTGGTAGAAGTAAATTGTTTTGTGCACTTGCGCATGTTAAATGCTACTGCATATTAAATAAAAATTTGCTCGGATAAGCAACTTATAAGTCGATTACACAGAAATGTTTCAAAAAAAATGGATAACATGCATGTCGAGAGAGGAATAACATGATTTTAATCAATAAATAACACATATAAAAATTATGCAAGGAAGAGAAAATAGTACTCATGTTATACAAAATGAAATAAATGATTAACTAAAATACGTTAAGCGCAATTTAAGCTGTAAATATGGACTGACTAGGGATGTCTAATATTTTTTCAAAGCGATTAGGTGGAGAATTATGAAGCTGAACTGAAATTTTTGGACGACTAAGATTCAGAGTGCCCCATCCTAACTTGTGCTCTTATATGGATATAGATAACTTCGCATAAAAAAATTATATAATGTCAAGTGGGCAAAAAATATCCGACCAAGTATGTATAATTTCAAAAATAGATTGATGTTGTATAAAACCCAAAGACATTTTGGTGTGCAAACAAATGGCCATCAAAGTGCCCCCATAAAAAAAGACAATTAAAGAGGGCATCATTCAAAAACTCTCCCTCACCTATCTCCAATTTCTCACAAATCAGATGACCAAACCACAAAAAAAAGCACCCAAAAACATAAAGAAATTCCTAGTCACACCGCATATTTTGAAATTAGCACTACCTAGATTAAATAATCACCCCTAGACTAAAATAAAGAAAACAATTAAATAATGAACCCCTCCCTACTAATTAATCCGTTCACCAACCCAAAAAAAAGGAAAGAATGTCAATTTTTAAAATTCCACCCATTTGCAATAAATATTTCCTTTGTTTAGATTATTATTATCATTTTGCATTTATTGAAAACCCAATTCCATCTCTTTTTGTTTCCTCTCTGCATTTCTTGGCCATCTTGTGTGTTTCTCCCTCTCTCTCTCTCTCTCTCTCTCTCTCTCTCTCTCTCTCTCTCTCTCTCTCTCTCTCCTGCTGTTGAGTTCCTCACCGGCCGGCCGGCTCGCCGTAAAACTGCACCAGTTGGTGGCTCATGGGACTGCGTCAAAAAGCGTGTTCTGGTATTGAATTCAAGTTTGAACATCAGAGTTGGAGATTTTTGTTCGAATTTCCTTCTCCTCCTGTTGTTGCTACCCGCTTTGATCGTGGTGCTTGTGTGGAGAAGCGGAATGGTCTCTATCTGATGTCTACGTGCCAGCGAGGAGGAAAGTAGGCATTGGCACGGAGACAGTGATGGAGACTCCGCAATGGTCCAAAGCTCTGTGTTGTTCTTGATCATGTCAAAGATGACAAAGGAAGGGGTCGACTTGTGGTGTAAGACCCTCGCATTCATTTCGTTCCAAATGCCCCAAGAAGCGAGCAGGGTGATCGATGACATTGCCTTCCGGTGTGGCATGTGGAGATTCGACACCGTGATCCACCACTACTTGACAGATCTTTTGGCGGTCCATGAGTTAGTGTTGATCGCGTATACTTGCAGCCAATCCTTTACCATTCCCCAAATTCTCAAGGTGTAGCGGCATTTGTAGAGGAGGTGTGACACGGTGTCATTTACGCCCTTAGATATGGGAAAAGCCCACAATGCGGCCATCCACGCTTGGTTAGGCGGTCGGCAGTCCAAATCCTATCGTGTATGACAAGACAACCAAAGAACATGACCTTTGAGGGAGCTCAAGGCTTCCAAATCATTGACTTCATGGAAGTTTGAATTATACCCAAGAATTGGACATGACATGCTGATGTCGCGGAGTAGTTCCCATTGGAAGTGAGCTTTCACACGATGCCATCCTCAACGCCATCATGGAGTGGGGTGCTGTGAAGGCACGCCCAAAGATTAAAATATCCTCGAATGAAATCCAACGTCCCAATGTTGGGAGTAGCAGACTATAGTACTACAGTAAATTTAATCCCCACGGAGTGCTACACGCATGGATGCATTTCTTACTTTTCTCAAAAGAAGTAGTGTGCTGTAGAAAAGAGTGTACACATTTTTTTTTTCGAGACAAAAAAGTGTACACATGGCAATATTGCTGGTCATTGAGAGAAATATTCAAAAAACCAGTAGAAAATTTAGATTTAGATTTTACTTTATTTTTCTTAACAGGATGTTAAGTTATTTAATACGCTCTGAGGTCGAGTACACACAAATGAAATACCCTGACTTAAAGGTGTGAAAATTACTGCATCAAACTAATGTTCTCTATATTACAAATTTGAATTTGAACTTTTCACAAACATGTCAATGACATTTCTTTTGGATAAAACATATGCTTTGTTTAATGCATTCTTCGTATGGAATTCGTTGTGCTACTGTGGTTTGATGTGAAGAGCACAAAAAAAAGTTTCCATGAGTTCCCACTAGAAAACACAAATGTACTTTTGGAAAATTGCATGATATTTTTATCATAAGATAGGCAATTTAGTAATAAATTAAATAATTTAGTATTGTGATTACACATAATAATCTAACGTGCAAAGCACGTACAAATTACTAGTAATTAATAGTACACATATAATAATATATTTAAATGCCATTTACTTGTATAACTTTGTATCCAAGTATGAATTTTTTTTTCTCAAAAAGGAAAAGGGTACAAGACTGCTCTTTGCTTGAACAACTTTAATTTTACAGAGGCCAATTTGGCGAGTTTCTTTGTGACATATGAACTTTGCACAAATCATGTATTCAAACTGCAGTACCTCACAAAATTTTTAGGAGTTTGACCTGAAATCCCATGGTCGTACAGGAAAAACTCCCTCTAAAAATCCAGCTCAGAGTTGACTTGGAGTTGACCATGTTGTACCGGTGACATGTTTTTAGGTAAAGCGCACAGTAGCATATTAGTGGGTAAGACTCAGCTAAATTTCTCTCCTTGTTCATACCATGGTACTATTTAATTAGGGTAGAACAGTTGAAAGTTTGTGTGTGGGTTGAAGCATGGTCTTCATAGGATAATCTAGTGCCATGCCACTTGCGCTAAAGCTAGTTTGGCATGCACTGATCTTTCCTTGGCCAAAGTTCATTTTGTATATTATTAATTCCAAGGTGTTATCATCGATCTAGGCTAGAATAATAACACCCATCATCATATCCAACTGCCTCGATGATTCATCTCTCTAGTCAAAACCAAGTACTAATTGACTTAATCAATTAATTAGCTAGTCGATAACATTGATCAGATTAATCTGGATAGGTAAAATGAAACAGATCCATCTTGCAGCGGCAAAGATATTTTTAATGTATTTTCAATAGTCTATATCTAATATTTTTCATATTGAACTATATAGGTTGTTCAGTGGTGGGCGAGAGGCCCTTTTCCACTAAGTACTCAATTAGAAATCCGTGGAATTTTTAGATTGAAAAATAAAGCTATACTTTTGCTTTCCATCCACCATCTATACATTTATTAATTATAATGTTCTCATCTTCGAAGGGGGTTATAAAATTGTCCATGAAAAAGAAATGACCATATAAAAATGCTCTTTTACAAAAGACACCTGAAAGTTCCGACAAGTTCAGATCATCCATGCCGTTTGGTTTTCATTGGGACTGAATGGCATACGGAGTGGCAACTCAAATCGTTCTTATCCATAAGCTACCGCTTGAGTTAGACTAAAATATGCATGAAATATTCTGAACCTAACTATGGGCTGCATCTATCACATGCCCAACCCTATTGTGCTTTGTACAAGTTCTATAAATTTGACAAGTAATTTTTTTTAAAATTTTGTTTCCACTGGTGAACAGAAGGTAGATGGATTGTGTAGCAAAAGAAAACCTGCAAGAGTCCCGGCTAGCAGTTTGCAAAATTCAAACCCGCCAAGTGAGATAGTTAGGAACTTAGGTCCGTGATGAATGTTTGATTTTTGAATTTCCGCAGAAATTGAGTTGGCTTCGTTAAATGTCTTTATCGTAACTAAACATATATGGAACCACAAGCCACTGATCACCTCGAATTCTCGAGTAACTATCATACATTAGCATTTCTGATAAAGTTATTCCTCTGCCCACAATCACCTTTATACCTGATTTAGATTATTTTTAATTCCACACATTTTTTTAATGCAATTACCCCATTCTCAAGCATAATCCCAATCCTTTTTACCTAACAACTCATTTACAAAATATTTAGGGAAATCACAGGGAGATGGTTTGCATATTTTTCATCAAAGTGCTTTTGTGATACTACATATTAAAAAACAGCCGGCATTTTAAAAAAATATCAGTAAGTAAGCATAGTTATGAAATTTAATAAATTTGTCCTATGGTAACTGATTTTTTTTTTCTTTTAGACATATATGTATTTGTGAAAACAATGACAGTTTCAATACAAACCACATATATGACCCAGTTAGAAACATAATAGTAACCCTGCACTTGCAAAGCATGGTTCACTAACAAAATTTTAACACTAAAAGTAATTTCTTTAGTATTTTAAAGTACATTTTCTTATTTGTATAGTTTTTTCTCTTGAATACTGATGTGGAAGAAGAAAATGATAAGATACGTCGTTTTGTGCACTTGCCCACATTAAATTCTCCAAACCAAAAATATATAGATATAACACCATCCTAACTTGTGCTTTTATATCAATATAGACAATTTAGCAAAAATACATATTAATTTATATAACGTCAAATGGAGAAAAATTATCAAAACCAAGTATGTATAATTTCTAAAATAGATTGATGGTGTGTAAAATCCAAAGCAGAATAGAGATACATTTGTGTGTGCAGACAAATGACAATTAAAATGCCCCCCGCAAAAAAAAAGGACAATTAAAGTGGGCAGCATTCAAAAACTCTCCCTCACCTATCCCCAATTTCTCACAATTGAGATGACCAAACCACAAAAAAAGCACCCGAAAACATAAACAAGTCCCCAGTCACACCGCATATTTCGAAATTAGCACCACCTTGATTAAACAATCACCCCCCTAGACTAAAACAAAATAAAGAAAACAATTAAATAATAAGCCCCACCATCATTTTCCCCTCCCTATTAATTAACCGGTTCACCAACCCAAAAAAATACAGAAAGAATCGTATAATATTTTAAAAAATTCCACCCATTTGCAATAAATGTCTCCTTTGTTTAGCTTATCATTTTAATTTTGTATTTATTAAAAAACTAATTCCATCTCTTTTTATTTCCTCTCTGCATTTCTTTCTTTGCATCTCTTCCTGCCTCTGTTCGTTTCCTTCTTCCCTCTGTCGCCCCCCTGTCTCTCTCCTGCTCTTGAGTTCCTCGCCGGCCAGCCGGCTCGCCGGAGAACTGCACGAGTTGGTTGCTCCTGGGACTGCGTCGGAGTTTGGGCTGTGGGTTCGAGTTCAGGTTTGCACGTCGGAGTTGGAGTTTTGGGGCGTTTGGTTCGAATTTCCTTCTCCTCCTGCCGCCGCTTTGATCGTGGTGCTCGTGTGGAGAAGCGGAGTGGAATCTGTCTGATGGTCGAGCCGTCCCGGCGAGGAGGAAAGTAGGGCTTGGCATGGAGACAGCGATGGAGACTTCCAGGGCGGCGGCTTCGCCGGCTCCGCCAGAGACCAAAAAGGAGCCGACGCCGCCTCTGGCCGCGCAGCCTGCGCCAGAGACCAAAAAGGAGCCGACGCCGCCTCTGGCCGCGCAGCCTGCGCCAGAGACCAAAAAGGAGCCGACGCCGCCTCTGGCCGCGCAGCCTGCGCCAGAGACCAAAAAGGAGCCGACGCCGCCTGCTCCTGCTCCTCCTCCTGCGCCGGCGGCGGTGGTGGTGGCAGCAGCGAGAGGGGATGGGAAGCGGAAGAGGGGGCGGCCGAGGAAGTACAGGCCGGACGGGGGCCTGCTCCGGCCGCTGAACGCGACGCCTATCTCGGCGTCGGTGCCGGACGACTCCGGCGGGGGGCACTACACGCCCGCGTCCGCCGTGGGGGCCGCCATGAAGCGGGGCAGGGGCCGGCCCGTGGGGTTCATCAGCCGCGCGGCGCCCGTGGTGGCCATGCCGGTGCCGGTGACGGCAGCCACTCCGACCGCCGCGGTGGTCGTCTCGACGCCGCCGCCCCCCGCGTCCGTGTCCGCAGCCGTCGCCGCCGCCGCCGCCCCGACGCAGCAGCTCGTGCCGCCCCTAGGTACCAGAACCCCTCTCACTTCCTCATCTCATACAGAGTTGAGAGTCGTACCACTCCTAACAAATTTCCGAGAAAATCTCCGTAATTTCGTGTGATCTTCGTCTCAAATCGGAATCCAAGGCCGCAACATTTTACTATGATTGATTGATTATTTTAGTTTAGATTAGATAGACATATCCGGGGCTTGGGTGGGTGGTGTCATGTGGTGATGGCTGGAGAGAGACGGCCAGGAGGAAGAGACCGAGGGACAGGGACCATCTGGTCTTAGTCTTAGGTAGGTCTAGGTGAACTGAAAGACACAAGCACCTTTCAGATACTCTGTTTGCCCCTAAGAGCGATGCCGAACCAAACACGCGCCTAACTTGGCCAAATCTTGCCAAACAAAATCGCGCGAAATCACGGCGAATTCTCGAGACTGACTGACTGACTATGCTGAAGTAGTTCTGCAACACTTGTGAACTGGTTTGGTATGCAGGTTGTTATGCCTAGTGTATATCCAAGTGTGCCTGTCCAGGAACTCTGTTTTCAGTGGTGCAGAACTTGTAGAGCATCTTTGTATAGGACAAAACTATATATCCGGAAGTTGCTTCCGGTGCATTTATTTCTGATCACTTCTACACTGGAATTTTGTACTAGGATGGCTCCATAATTTTTTCTAGGAGAATCAGTGTCGGAAAAAAAAAATACTAATCTGGGTGCATTGGTCAAATAGAATTGTTGCTTGATCTAGAAATAGAATAGAATTGTTGCTCCTATGGTGACCTGGTGAGCGATATACTCCCTCCGTTCCTAAATATAAGTCTTTTTAGAGATTTCAATATGGACTACATACGGAGCAAAATGAGTGAATCTATACTCTAAAATATGTGTATATACATTCGTAGGGAGTTCATATTGAAATCTCTTAAAAGACATATATTTAGGAACCGAGGGAGTACATAATAAGGATGTTGATTGTTCGTAGTAACTATATAGTATTATACGAGGCCCTAACATCTGGTAAAAAAAATTGTTGAAGACATTGTTATTCCCACCTCATCTTATAAACATGAATGCTTGTTGAATATTCAAAATGCACAATCTCCTGAAGTCTGAAGATTATCTACCTCAATCCTATTCCTAAGAGGCTTTGTATTCGTGAACAGGTGATGTGGTAGGGTGTGCTTCCGGCGCAAATTTTACACCTCATATCTTGAATGTTGCTACTGGTGAGGTATGATACCATGAAACCCTGTTACCTTGAATTTAGCTCTATCTGAAATTTGTATAATTTTTTTCATGCCATGACTAGTTACCGTCTTTGTTTTGTTGCATCAGGATATTAATATGAAGGTTATATCTTTCTCCCAACAAGGTCCAAGGGCAATTTGCATTCTGTCTGCCAATGGTGTGATTTCGAATGTTACGTTGCGTCAGCATGATTCTTTAGGTGGTACAGTGACTTACGAGGTTTGTTCACTTTTTTGCAAACCAAGTATATTTTCATATTCAGTTCTTTATAGCTGTGTCCGTGCTTTCACTTATGAGTTGATGAATACAATGGATTGAATTTGGTTGGTACATACCATATCATCTCTTTTCACCAACTATACTTTTACATTAACGCGTCTCTTATATATTTATCCCCTTTTTAAAAAATTATGTATTTACCCCTTTAAAATGATGTATCGCTATTTCTACTAGATAAAAATCCAGCCTTTCTAAATTCTGATAAGTGATGTCTGAATATGCACATTATGAGTACCAGTTCTGACACTGCAATAGCCCTGGTAGAAAGTTGGCTAGTTTTCAGAATTGTCCCTAACATGTAAGGTCATGCTGACCAGAACTGTGCAGCCGCCTTGAGAGCAGGTGGAAACTAAGGAGATGGAAAATGAAATACAAAAGAAGTTGCAGTCAAAACCAAAACCACACCAAATCGAATCTGTGTGCTGCCATGCCACCATGGTTGGCCTGAGTATTTGCGCTAAGTCATGACCAGGAATTTTCCATAATCCAAAACTACTTTTATCAACTCCATGACGAACGGTAGATGCAAGGAAATTTAGTGGAAACTAGTAGCAGGTCACTCCGAAGAAGCTGCCTGGAATTTATGTGCACACTTGGTGGAAAATATACGAACATTAGTGACCTCCAAATTTCCAGCAACTGATGTGTGCATATCACTAGGTCAATTTGATAAACATCTAGCCCATGAAAGTTCCAACGGCTGACGCACATCACTAGTTCCAACAACGATGGCGGCATTTGCACACTGTAGTACCCTGGCGTAAATTTGTCTAGTTCTGAGAAATTTCTTGGAAGTGTTCAGCCACTCTACAACAGGTGAAAATAAGAAGGAAACAGAAGGGAGTAGCAACTGAAACCACACGAAAGCGAAATGAGTGTGCTGCCGCCATTATTTGACTTGAGAGTACTTTAGGCCCAGTCACTGTCAGGAATTTTCCCTGATCCAGAACTAGCTTTGTCATCTCCAAGTGGAACTGCAAATACAACGAAATTTGGTGGAAAGTGGAAACTGAAAGCAAGTCACTCTGAAGAACTTGCATGGAATTTATGTGCATATTTTCCATACGCATCTCAGTCGTACGTGGTCACTACTTGTAAGTAGTGTGGAAAATATAAGAACGGTGGTGACCTCCCAATCATACCAACTTTTCTGCCTATACTATCTGGACAAACTTGTGAATAATCTCAATCTGTAATACCAGTCACTTAATCTTATCCTGATTGGGTATTTTTCGTAGAAACTATACTAACTTCATGCTGATTAACTGCGTAAATCATTGCAAAACTTAGGTTTCGATCTGCGCCAGCTTTTCATCATCATTCATGTTTGATATTTCAGTGTTTTGATCATCAGATATGCATACTAATAACAGACATGTTCATTTTTTGTACCAAAGAACTGATCTGTCTTAAATTTTACTACGTGCTGTTGAGTCAGGGCCGGTTTGAGCTGCTTTCCCTGTCCGGATCTTTCACGCCGACCGAGAAGGGCGGAACCAGAGACCGCTGCGGCGGGATGAGCGTCTCTCTAGCGGCCGCCGATGGCCGCGTCATCGGAGGCAGCGTGGCTGGCCTCCTTGTGGCCGCAAGCCCTGTTCAGGTGATCAACCAGTCATTGTTACTTAAGCTATTTACATTAATGGAATGTGCTAGTACTTAAACTACTTAATCGAGTCAGATATTGCTAGTACAATTTCTCTCAACTCTGTCTGATACGATTTGCTGTCAGGTTGTGGTGGGAAGCTTCCTTCCGAGCTACCAGATGGAGCAGAACGGCAAGAAGCCGGTGATCGAGATGAAGACGGTGGCGGCGCAGCCGGCCATGGGCTTCACCATCTCCAGCGGCGGCGACATGGAGGACTCGTACAGCGGTAGCCAGGCGCGGGCCGGCAAGGGCGCGTCGGCGTTCAGGGTGGAGAACTGGACCGCGCAGCCGGTGGCATCGGCGCCGCCCGCAGCCGAGGCGAGGAGGGCGCCGTCGTCGGAGGCGGCCAAAGTCCCCGTCTCCGGAGGGTGAAGAGGAGGAGAGCTCGTCTGCCAGCCAGCCCTGCTCCGTCGTTCAGAAGCCGCAGGAGCTAGCTCAACAAAGCTAGGCTCGCGTATCTCTCACTCTGCAAACGTTCAGAGAAATTCGGAGGGATTCAAATAGTTGAAAATTATACACCATATGAACTGAACTGAACTGATCGATGCCGCCAATAGTTCAAAAATTATATATCAAAATACTTACACCGTGCAATTAATTAATATTCCTTGTGGATCCATTTGTTTGTTCCTATGATTAAATATATGGTACTCACTTCGAAAATCCGAAGCTACTTCTCGTCGATCTTGCCTCAGTCCTCAGATACCGATTGGTCTGATCGACAGCATGCAACGTCCTCTTTTTTTGTGTGTGTGTGTGTTTTGACTTTTGACTGCTACAGCAGCCGCTTTTTTTTTTGGACAATCTTTGACAATCGCTACAGCAGCCGCTTGGTCTAGGGGTTTTCGCCGTGGCGTCTCGGCCACAGTCCCTCTTTTCCTTTTTCGGGTGCGTCGCCTGCTCAACTTCTTCGTTTCTTCTCCCACGTCGTCGTTTACTTCTCCCGGCTTTACTGGTTCAGGCAGGCCAGCATAGCCTGCATAGGCCGGCTGGATGGCTAGTGACCTTCAGTTGAGTTTACCTTTTTTGAACTTTAGTGATAGAGTCACTTCCTGGTAATAGCGTCTGAAAAGGTGGAGAAGGTCGTTGAATCTTCAACACTTTCGGTGTGATCTGGACTCCACGATGGTTAAATTGACTCTAGGGTAGATTTGTCTTTTGATATGACCACACACGACTGTGGTCAACTCTATACTAATTTTGTAATATCCTACAAAGTTCATGTCATATTCCTAAAATGGCTTTTCATAGGGTGACGTGATTTTCATGCTACAAGGCCGTACTTGACTCATAATTCCCCTTACTACTCCATCCGTCCCAAAATTTGGGACGGATGGAGTATTTGCGTGCGGCCATACAAAAAATCCCTACTTTCTCATTCCTATGAACCAAACATGCATCATCATAGGAATAAAAATTCTAAGAAATAAGATCCTTTGAAATTTGTATGACCCTCGCAAAAAAAAAAAAATTTGTACGAACTTATTTTAACCAAAAGCTATGAAGATTCAGTTCCAGTTCTCTTCACACGATTCAATGAATTTTTTTTGTATAAATACAATCCTATATGTGTTAGAAAAAATGGGCTAGACTCATGTACAATTTCTGAAATCTCAAATTGGCTCATGAATAAAATGGCAAGTCGTGGCTCTTAAGTTTAGTCCCACCCCGACTGTTGAGGAGGTGTGAGACCTCTTTATATAGTGGTGGGTTCTTCCCACCACACTAAGCGATGTGTTGAGGAGAGAGACAGAAGACCACACGGGCATGCTCGGCAGCCGAAATTTGGTTCGTGGCCTAGCAGGGGTACAATTTTCTTTTGTCGTTTTATTTTTGATGTCTTGGCAGACAAGTTAATCATTTACTTGTCTGTTAAGTTCACGACTTGGAAACCAAGTTGGTTTGAAATCGTGATCGTGACACGATACCGCCTTGATCCTCCTATATATAGTGCTTACCAGCCGCGGCTAAAGACACACCGACACACCTAGGGTTTTGTCTCATCTCGTAACTTGCGCCGTCACCGTAGTCTACTCCATCCTGAACGCTGGCGTGCATCGGCGTGCGGGAGAGCATCTCTCCGGAACCGTTCGTCCTTGTGATCCTACACCGGGAGGACAAATTAGGTTTTTTAGAAGCGCCATGCGCGATTGCTCAAGTTCGTCACCACGGGTCGTCTTCCATCCAAGTCAGGCGGCGCTACTCATCATCGTCTTCAACGCCGTCTGCATCAGGCCGTCACCAACATCGTCATCAACAACGTCACTCCAGCAGCAGCTACGGCTACTAATGAACAGTATGTGCGTCGTAGTCTGCTCATGTCTCACATTATGGTTTTTGATACATGTCCGATGTTGTTGTGCATGTTTATCTATTCATCTAGTATGCTAAACTGTTGCATGCCAATTACTGTTCTAGTCATGAATTGTTTAATGGAATTAATCATGAATTTGCCTAATATTCCAACAATATAAACCTGTGAATCGAGAGGGTATTGTATTTCTTATATTCCCGTGATTAAAGCCGGTAGGGACTCAGCGGCGGGAGCGGATGAATGGATCCTATTGAACCATTGATATACAAGAGATTTGAACTCCCCAATGTATATAGCATATGTATTTGGTTGTGTTGGACGTGTTGGCTATGTGCATCGTGCTATGCTGAGGTCGGTCATTCTTTCAATGCGGTTGTGAAGTACTCTCTGAATTATTCGCTCTATTGTTGCCTCATGATGCGATCGGGGTTAAAGCCGCGTGTGCACGTAGGACCCATGTTTGTGCCAACAAGGAAAGCCGATAGATATATTTTCATTTTTATTAGACCGATCGATGGGAACATGCTGCCATGCATGGCCACACTATCCTGCCCACCTACACTTGGAAGGAAAAAAGCACACTGAAGATGTCTACGTCTATGATCTATTCTTTAGCCGACGGCTGCTAAATTAGCTACTGTGCATGCAAGTGTGCTGGCCGGCAGACGACATGCATGACGATGACGATCGATATACCCTGACACTCTAACTAGCTGCGCCTTAGATGCGCCCCTCACGAAATTTCCTGTGGCATGTACAATATTTGTTTAGAGGTAGTAGCGAAAAATCCACCAAAACCGTATACACGCCCCCACTGCAGCGGCAGCCAGAGCCAGCTAGCAGGGCGGCAACTCCACGTGTATGTCGTCTGCCCACGGTGGAGATCCAACTAGACCACGCACCAGCGATAGCGCCGCCGGCTAGCTGAGCCGAGGAGGGCACCGTCGTCTGTGGCAGAAGTCAACAGATAACTACCCAGCTAGCCCTGCTGCGTGACTCCATGGCTTGCTCCCTGGTTATTCAGAAGCTGCCGCGGGAGCTCATCCCCGGCTTTGCATTTGCAAATGCGCATAGACGGAGAGACCACGACATGCATGTGCGGGTGCGCACGTCCTTTTGAATCGATCACTAGCTAGCTCTAGATCGAGGTTTTCTTTTCTCCGTGGCCTGCTTGTTGGGCGCGTCGCCTGCTCAACTTCTTCGTTTCTTCTCCCGCGAGCCCCGCTCCTTGTTTACTTATCCCTGTTTGAGCTCCCCGGTTTTACTCGATACTCGTCTAGTTGTTGAAATATATTGCCCGCCTCCCTTCATAAGTTCGGACTTTTGGAGCAACTGGCTGGAGCATGAATTCAATATGGTATCCGAGCCACGAGGTCTTGAGTTTAAGACCCTGCCAACGCAGTATTAAAAATAAACGATTCTGCGGCCTACATCGATCCCACGTCTAAGGACTAAAATAGCCTAGACGTGAGGGGGAGTGTTGAAATATATTGCTCGCCTCCCTTCATAAGTTCGGACTTTTGGAGCAACTGGCTGGAGCATGAATTCAATACTAGTGACTTTTATCCCTTTGAACTTTAGTGATCAAGTCACTTCCTGGTAAGAGCGTCTTAAATGGTATAGATGAAGTCGTTGAACTCTCAACCCTTTCGGTGTCATCTGAACTGACTTGAAAAAGAAGAAAATTCACAAAATTTCATAGGGAATTTTCCCTGGATCAATGTTTACATAAATATATTTTTGTTATTTTATATAAGGTGATTGTACAACTTTGGTGCATACTCCCTCTTAAGAGTTACTACATCCGTTCACGAATAAGTGTACATATAGAAATTTTAAGACATATTATGGAGTGGAGTAAAAAAATATTTGGAAGGTGCAAGCCACCATCTCTCTCCTCTTTAATTACTCCGTCCCAATGAGCTGTGCATATAGAAAGTGATGAGACCATGTGTTTAATGTTATTGGTCTTGATTACCGTGTGATGAGAAAGAAGCATTTTTTTTCTACTTTCAAGTGTATTGAAAAAATAGAAGTATTTTTTTTTGTGGACAAATTTTGAATGCCAAACGTACACTTATTCGTGGACGGAGGGAGTAGGCATGATATGCGAACTGAATGCCAGGTTCCTCGTGGTGGAACTTGTCCACCCGGATTCAAATTCTATATTTTGTATCGGTGCTCACACTTTAGAATTTTAAGGTTTTATTCCTTCGGTGGTATAAGCGACATGCCCATTGACAACCAAGCATCTACGCCTAGTTAGGGCTTCGCAGTCTCAATGCTAATCCGCACATTATTATTTTATGTTCTCTTTGCGTAAGGTGATATAAGAGTAAGTATAATAAGGTGACGTAGGCACACTGTAAGACTTAAAATGATATATTTTTGCTGAGTTGGAAGAAAGAGAAGAGAAACGGGCTACAAACTAACGGCCAGTTGTAGCACATGCTCCTAGAGACTTTGTGAGAGAGGGAGATGAGTCATGTATCAATAAATTAGTACTTATTTACATCTAATTATTATACTTGCCACCATGTGACATATGTGGTAAGCAATTTAAACATTTCAAAAAAAATATTATACTTGCCGGCTATAAACTTGTCTATAGATGATGTAGCAATATCATATAGCCAGCAGTAGTTGTCTGTACTATTAACCATGCTCTTAAACGATAGAGCGATCGATGGGAACATGCTGCCAATAATTCAAGAGCATATCCACACTCCTCCCGACACTTGGAAGGAAAAGCATACTGAGGAAGTGCACATCTATCCCTATAGCCGACGGCTGCTAAATTTGCTGAATGCCAATGATGTGCTGGCAGGACGACATGCATGACGATAACCCTCACACGCACATACTAGCTATCGTGATGCCGGTGACGATCATACCTCGTGTCCGCCGCCAAGTTCGAAGGTCCTTCATGGGGTTCCACTGACAAAATTCTTACATGAGATTGTTGCTCTTTGGTATAGGTGAAATCCGATTTCTGATCCAGAAAATAATTTCACTTTATATTGAAATTAATGAGCAAACAGTGACCAGGCGGCAAGCCTGGTATGCTATCCAAAAAATAAGAGAAGCAAGGTATGAAAGAGCAAATGCATCTCATGGGGAATTTTACATGGGATAACAGGCCTAGTGGTACTCTAGGTAATAAGAGAAATCCATTCAAAATTGTTGCACGATGAAATCTAATTTATTTATTTTTCACACCATACAGATTGCTGAAATTAACCAAGAAATTTACAGTGCACAATTGATTGTGATTATTAGATGCATACACACACATAATCGATCTTTGATTATATGACCTGCAGTTTGTCGCGTTAGGACTATACCGACAAAATTTACAAAACCAATAGAAAGAAATATTTACTATGCGATTATAGCTCAGCTGAAATTTCAATAAAACTGCAGCAAATAAGAAACAGTCTTTTATTACAATACTTACTAAACATGAAATTTCATATGTTTCTTTTCTCTCTGTCATTTTGGCTTTGTACTTGGAATCATGAAAGTAACACATTAGGAAGGATAAAATATTACAGCATGGCTAAGATAGTTTATCATATCTTTCTTGAAATTCAGTTGTGCTCTTCATAAATTCTTGACCAAGATGGTATAAAATACTCCTAAATCAATCAACCATGCTGTGCTGAAATAATCCATTGTGAGAGCCTTTCCCTCTAATCTGTTGGTAACCAAGAGATAGATGTTGCGATTTTTTTTGAAACTATGACGTTTTTTGTAGCAAATTTGGAAACTATACCAGCTAACTCATAAAAATCAATACTATGACCCTGTCGGCCGCTCGTTGGCCGAAGAGGCCCTCTTCGGCCTACCATTGGCCGAAGACTGGTCTTCGGTCTCCCGTTGGCCGAAGACATGCAGAGCTGGCCGAAAATAGTATCTTCAGCTTCCTGTTGGCCGAAGAGTAGTCTTCAGCTTCCTGTTGGCCGAAGATGCATGCAATTCGGTTTGTAGTAGGCCGAAGTGTTTTTTTATATTTAAAAGTGGCTTATAAATCCTGTACAACCATTGCCGTCTTATACATGAAAAAAATGTACTTTCCTGCAATCTTTTTCCCTCCATTTTCTTTCCCGCCGTTCTTTCCCTCCATTTTCTCCTGCCATTTTCTTTCCCGCCATTCTCTCCCGCCATTCTCTTCCGCCATCTTCTCTTCTCAACCTATAAAACCCCCTCCACACTAAGGAGGGTAAGCAGGCCAGTGTAGTCTCGTCAAGATGTCCGGTTATCCTTTCGATCGTAGTTGTTTTCACCCTAGTATGTCCAAATGTCTTCTGATGTTAGCCACCGATTTCAAGATAGACAATAGGATAGTTCCATGGGACGAACTCCTCAGTAGTGACACCTTACTGAATGAGTTGGCTCACGCATTAAGTAGGTGCGGGTGGCCTGCAAGGACCTTTGAGGAGATACGAAAAGAACTTCTCAGATTGCACGAAAGGTGGAAGAAGCAACAACATAAGGGTGAAGCATTCCTAAAGGCTGCAGCAGAACATACTTATTTATGGACCCAAGACAGCGAGGACGAAGACGATATTTTCATGCCGAGCACCAAGGCCAAGACACCTTCATCGTCGAAGTCCAAGAGTACCGCATCGTCGAAGGGCAAGAGTGCTGCATCGACGGAGGATGACGATGATGCCTTCATGTAGTTTGTAAGCTGTATTTTTTAAGTTCAGCCGTACCGTTTAATTCAGATGTACTTGTATCTTAATTATCTGTTGCAGTCTCTTTGGAAATGTAACTGGAATAACAATGCGAATTAATAGTAATATGTCTCTCGCATACATAGGTAATCCATAGGTAGATATATGTCTCCTGATCAGATAGTAGCAAGTGCGATAGTAACACATACATGAAGCATGTCTCATACATTGATAATGACTCACACATGAGAAAAGTCTGAAACTAACATAGATAATGACTAATACATAGATAACCATATCACTGCTGGGGACGACGACGAATCTGGGTCTTCCTCGGGCGAGGACCGGAAGGCGATAAGTGCTGAGGCGGTGGGCGATGCTCACAGTATCCACGACCGTAGATAACAGCGTCTGACACGGTCTGTGTCTCCTGCGTCGGTGCTGGTGGTGGAGTGTGAAACACTGTCTGAGAGAAGTCATAAGTGTTTGCAGCTTCGTCATCATCATCGCCGTAGCCCTCTAATCCACATCCAGCACCACTAAGTATCGGTGACTGCACTGAATGCATGAACTGTTGCGACTGGTTGCCGCCTGCAGTATAGTAAAACATGTAAAATTGATGAGCGAAACTACAATGTTTAAAAGAATGTACAAAGTAGTGTTACCTAGTTCCATTTGATGATGCCAGGACGAGCTCCCTGGTTGTGAAGGAGGTGGCTGATGCCAGGACGAGCTCCCTAGTTGTGAAGGAGGTGGCTGATGCCAGGACGAGCTCCCTGGTTGTGAAGGAGGTGGCTCTGAACGCTGCACGGAGTGGCGTGGCTCTGAACGCTGCACGGAGTGGCGTGGCTCTGAACGCTGCACAGAGTGTCGTGGTTCTGAACGCTGCACAGAGGGACGTGGGGGACGATGTGCTGGAGGAGGAACTGCAACATCCGAAGATCGTCTACACGTAACAGCTGCGTAAATCCCTCATAGCTTCTCATCAAAACGCCTCAACCATGAGAGGTGCTCTAGCTGTGGGATAGTATCACCCCTCTCAACCCGCCGCATTAAAGCGGAAACCTCCTCTCGCGCCTTGACTGTCAAGTCACTCTGTACATGAAGAGTTAACCAATTGTATATGTTCAGGTTATGATAAAACTACACATATGAGAACCATGGCACGTACCGCGTGGTGTCTGGTTCCCACAACAGAGGCAGTTGGGAACATATCGCTGGTGAGAGGGGAGTCCATCTGATCAGGAGCAGCTGATGGAACCAAGTAGATCCTCGTGCTATGCCGGTAACGTCGTAGATACAACCCGAACTTGTCCCAGTCAAAAGGCTCAACCTCATCCCAGATATTTGTCGGCGCGTTAGCCCATTCGTGAACATAAGGGCCAATGGTCTGAAGCCAAACAGCCATGGACTTGTTTCCTCCTATGCGGCTTTCCCTGAGATTGACATGCGTGTAACATGGTTAGCTATGTTCGGAATGCAGTGTTGAGAACTAAATTACAATTACTTACTTGTGCACGTGTGCTGGTATGTGTGGAATAACTGGAATTTGAGGCTCTTGACATAGACCGAACTGTCTCATCACCCTATGAAGAGCCATCTCCTCAACCGTCACGTCGAACACCACTCTGGCCTTGGTCATCCAATAGTGCTGATCTCTAGTGCACAATCCAGATATCCCAACTGGATACCTGGATGATATAGCCTGATGCGAGTATGGCTCCCAGATAACTTGATCCTCGTGCAAACTATCAAACTGTGCCGTGAAGGCCGGGTAGCAGCCCCTAACCTGGGTATGCGCAAACTGTCTCTGTACATGACAACAAATAAACATTAGTAATACATTTGCATGGAAACAATTAATCGAATAAATTGTTACGTAATATATAAGTACCTCTCTCCGTGCCCAAACAGATCCCACAGTAGGCAAATCGCCAATAGCAGGCACGTAAGCCCCTGCTATGTCCTCCATCCCAAAAGGTCTATCAACGTATACATAGGGTCGTCCAATAGGGAATCTCTCGTATGACCAGAGCTGCAACAGTAGTGAACATCCAACCAGAGCTGATTTTCTGGACTTCAACGAGCAAGCTTTGCACAGGCCTCTGTACGTAGCTGCTAACACAGCAGAACCAAAACTCCTCTGCACAATGTCCCCAGGGCAACGTGCGTCAGCTATCTCTCGTGCAATACCGATGAGTCGCGCATCGACAGTAGTCACGTGGTTCTCCGTGAACATCATCTTGCCGAACAACCAAAGAATATATGCCTCTAGGGATCGATCAATCTGTGCCTCTGACAACTCAACTCCGGGGTATCCTAACGAGACAATCTGTATAGAAACCATACGATTGTGTAAACTATCTAGTAAGGGCAAATTAGGAAAACACAATATGTTCAGCTCACTGAGAAGGTTACCTGAAACTGGCTCAACCACCTAAAACGAGGCCTGTGAGGATCGTCGTCTAAGGCCAGAGCAGTTGGCAACGCAGCTAGAAAACGTGCCTGCATCAGTGCTAGCCAGCCAGGTTCTGGCTCTAAAGGACCTATGGCAGCATCGGCCAAAGGTAACCCCAACAAGAAAGACACATCCTGTAGAGTAGGAGCCATCTCTCCCCAGGGAAAGTGAAACGTATGTGTCTCTGGTCTCCATCTATCTACTAAGCAGGTAAGCAGTGACCTGTCATAAGAGAAACGTTTCACTTGCCTCTTGCGTAATTGCATTGGTTCACCTTCCTCATCCAAGTCCGGATGTTCAACCCACTCATCCAATGTATCCTCAACCAGCCGTGCCAAGGGTAGAAGTCCAGCCCAACTTAACCTACAAAATAAAGAGAATGTAGCATACAGTTAGTGGGTATCAAAAGTATGTCAAACATGTAAGTCAATATATGTACACATACCTATTAACCCATAAAGGGTGTATCATCCAGTTAGTCCTTGGTGTGCGAGTGACCAACACGTCTAAGTTCTTGCCCCCTTGCAAGAGTGCAGCCCGGTGAACTCTATCAATCTTACCATCAAGCAAAGACATATCTGCAATTAAAACAACAAATCTAACATGCAATTAAAACATAGTCCAGACATATTACAAATTAAAACATAGTCCAGACAAACATATTACAAATTAAAACATAGTCCAGACATATTACAAATTAAAACATAGTCCAGACATATTACAAATTAAAACATAGTCCAGACAGACATATTACAAATTAAAACATAGTTCAGACATATTACAAATTAAAACATAGTCCAGACATATTACAAATTAAAACATAGTCCAGACATATTACAAATTAAAACATAGTCCAGACATATTACAAATTAAAACATAGTCCGACATTTTCTCGTAGTCCGACACATAATAATAAGTATCACCTAGTCCTCACAAATTATATAGCTTGTGAGTTATTTCTTCCTCATCCTCCCCTTCGTCCTCGACTGCCTCGACCACGTCCGCCTCTTGCTCCTGTTGTCGCACTCGTCGATGTGGAAGCACCGTCTTTCTTGAGGTCGGGACAATATTTCATCCTATGCCCATAAGCCGCGCATAGCAAACATTGTCTGGTTGCTCCACCAGCTTCAGATTGGTCCATATCGTTTCGGATGCGTTTGACCTTACGTCTACCCTTGCTTGTTCGCCGAAGAGCTGGATCCGGAATGTATACTCTCTCATCGTCGTTTACCTTGTTAAAATTGCCGACGACTCTAAACCCTGTCATCTCACCGGTCCAGACATTGAGTACTGCCTCTTTTAAATAGTATGGGGACACGAAGGAGATGGCGTCCAACTCAATCTGGCCACAGGCAGCCAACACATGTGAGCAAGGCAGGTGCAACAACTTTGGTTTGTTGCATGTACACTCACACGTTGGATAAAGTTGCGGTCCAATTTTTACCTCGTGCGTCCTCACCTCATTTGCAGAACCAAAACCATCGGTAGGAAGCTGAACCTCATACCTCCTTTCCTGATTACCTATGAGTCTGACAGTGTGTTTCTTTGCTTTCTCTATCTTCTTTGCCATGTACTCCATGACACGGCTACAATAAGGTGTGTTGTGATTATCTGCAATATGCTTCTTTGCTAACTCGTGCCTTTCTCTGAAATATCTCAAAGTGTCATGGAATACAGCCTCCACAATAGCTGTGAGTGGCAATGCTCTATTCCCTCTGAGTACAAAGTTATAGACCTCTGCAAGGTTGGTTGTCATGTGTGTAGGAGATATGCCCTAGAGGCAATAATATATGTTATTGATTATCTCCCTGTTCATAATTAGGTTTATGTTCCATGCTATAACTACTATGGTTCTCGAGTCTACAATAACCACGAGGCTCGGAGGAAGACTCATATGCACGTGTGGAATAATAAACGGTAAAATGTATTCCTAGTCTGGCCTCTAAGACTGGCTCAAGTATTGCATGATGATCCTGTTTTCCTGATCATGGGCATGGCTATGCCGGCAATTTTGAGGGCACAATGTTAGAAGAACATTTGTGTTGAATCGACCCGAATTGATGTTATGCTATGAGATTCATTCGTCATAAGTTAATGGTTAATAACACAGAGATGGTTAACGTTTGCATAATTCCTTAGACCATGAGAGTATCGAGTTACTTCATGCTTGCTTCATGAACTTTGGGGTTTGTTAAACGTCATCCGTAAATGGGTGGCTATTACGGCGGCTTACGGGTTCATGGAAAAGTATGTCAAGTAACTTGATAGCTCAAGATTGGGATTTGCTCCTCCGACGATGGAGAGATATCTCTAGGCCCTCCCGGTGTTACAGTATCCATCATCGTCTGGCCAGACACTTTGTGATTTGATCACAGGGATGCCGGAACACGGGAACGAGAAAAGAGAACAATACCGGTAACGAGGTAACTGGCATAGTGGACAAGTTGTTGATCCGCGGGGATGCCAACATGTCTCACCTCGGGTATTTGTAACATATCGTGAAGCAACAGGAATAGCACACGGCAACTGGAGGTTCACTCGAATATTCATTCGTGTGGGTATAGGGGTCAATATGGGTGTCCACGGCTCCGATGTTGATCATTGATCGGAAGGGGTTCCGGGTCATGTCTATACTTCACCGAACCTATAGGGTCACACGCTTAAGGGTCATCTATCTGCTGAATACTAGACGGGGAGTCTGAGAGAAAATCACCGAAAAAAATTTCGGACACCGGAAGAGTTTCGGACAGCGGAAAAGTTCCGCAGAGAGAACACCGGAACAGTTTCGGTAAAACTGAAAAGTTGTTTCAGGGGATACCATAAAGTCAAATTGGTTTTGGCACATGCCTGATAATTCTTGGAGGGTGCCAGAATCATTCTGGAAACTTTCTGGAATTTTCCGGGATGAAAACCGGAAATGTTCCGGAGCTACCAAAACCGCTTCAGATGCTTTTCGCAGATGAAAATCACTAAACCGGAATTTTTCCGGATCGCATTGAAAATTATTTTAGTGGGTACTGGAAATGTTCTAAGCCCACATAAATATTTTCAGTTCGACCGGACGCTGAAAAATGTGTTCGTGAATAGTGAAAAGCACTTTTTGGGCTGATTTGCAAATGGGGTTTTTCTTCTAGAAGAAAACCACTTTTGGTGTGTGAAAGGGAGGTGGAGCTCCCCAAGGGGGCTGCAAATTTCGGCCATGGCTTGGGGGGGCCCTCCTTGTGGTGTCCTTCCACCTCATGGTGGATATCTTCTACACACCCTTATGTGGCATGTGGTGGAAAGATCCTAGGAAGGTCCTTTTGGTCTTTCCTCTACCCCTTGCTCCTCCTATAAATAGAGGTGGAGATTGCTCTCCAAAATCAGCTCATGCTTGCTCTCATACACATGCCATTGACTTGTCTGGCTTCTCTCTCCCTCCCAGCGAAATAGTTTCGTAGAGCCGAAAGGCTGTCTGGGTTCCGGTGGGAACTAGTTCTGGACGGCGAAGCCCTGCCGGATAGATGACACCGTATGTGTGCAACTCTGTAGAGAGATCGTAGTTTCGGTCTTAGTTCGAGAGTGCCTCCCGAAGGGCTGTCCAAGTGACTGTCCGAGTTTCGAGGGTCGCCCCGAAGGGCTGTCCGAAGGGCTGTCCGAGTTTCGATGGTCCTCCCGAAGGGCTGTCCGCGACACCGTCCAGGGGACTGTCCGACCGCCTCCCGGAGGGCTGTCCACTGGGCAGATGAGGGTATACATCCTCGCGGTTGGGAGGTTGTAAATCCTAGCTGCGGGGATCTGCACCGCCGATCGTCATCGACTCTACTTCCGCTGCGCTACGAGTTGGTAACGAAAAAGATCAAACCTTGTATGCAGTCTCCATAGTGATCCTGGGCTGGTACGTAGGTCGGAAATTTTTTGTTTTCTGCTGCGTTACCCTACAGTGGCATCAAGAGCCGTGTTATGCGTAGATGCAGGTTGCGATCTAGAATACATAGAGATGTATGGGTGTTGCACAATATAATTAGGTAGTAGATGAGATCTATTACTGAAAATTATTTGTGCGGTTAGCAGATGAAATCTGTTACCCGATGTTCCTGTTGCTTCCCTTGAATTTGCGTAGTCCTGATCTTGATGGCATGGTGGAATCTCACAAAGTTCTGGCAATCCGCGATCCTTTCATGCTGCTCCTGAGTATGCTGATTGACAGATCAACGAAGTGCTAACAGTTCTTTGGGTTCCACCATAGTTGAGAAAGATGGATGTTTCGCAGACGAAAGGGCAATGCAGATATGATCTGCACGGGGGTCACGCGTATGACGAAGTTTAGTATGGGGCTCGAGATTTTATTATCTCGTGTTTCATACACCCTGGAAGGTTAATCTAGCAACTAGGATTATCATGCTTGATGATGGACGTTGGTAGCTTCGGTTTGTTTCGAAACCTTAGAAGCCACGAAAAATAAAATTTTGCATGAACCGATTAGAGGCGTCTAACTTGGTTTTGCAGGATGGTTTGCATGTGCATATGATGTGGTATAGCAGTGTTCATAATAATTTGATTATGTATGAGATGACTATATGATGTAAATTGATTAACATGACCTGCGTGTCATGATTCGGCATGATGGCTGGAGCCATATGATTGCACTTTAATGACCTGCGTGTCAACCTTATGTAATGCACTTATTTTATTAGCTATAGAGATAGCAATATTATCTGGTGCATCCACAAGGTGGTGGCAATCTTCGCGAAGGTGAACACCGACGCGAATGCCGAAGACGAAGAAATGAAAGACTTCTCCGTCAGAAAGGGCTATACCATATCATGCTATTATGAATTGCCTGAGATGTTTATCCCTTATGTTGCACCCTTCTTGATTGCGCGGTAGTCGCTTTTTATTAGGGTGATCTCTCACAAAAATATCAAGTAGTTAGTGTTCTCCCAAGTGTAGCACCGTCACAGCATCCTTCCTTTCGAGGTGCGCCATGACCTACATGGGTACGAACGATTGTACGGGTGTAAGGCGGGTGAGGTCAGACCTCGCAGCAAGATCACTTGGTTATCTTGACGTTCATGGCAGGATCGTCCTGAGCTCGGAACACACGCATCGAAAGATGAACAAGAGTCACATGGAGATGTGATTGGCAAGTTTGCCTACCAATTGAAGTTCGCGCCATCAGTGTTCATCTCGAACAATGGCGTTGAATGGAAATGTGGGTCTTGAATCACTCACAATCAATTATGAGAGATATTGATTTGAGTGGGAGCGCACTGCAGAATTAACTTGTTTAATTCTCAGTGCAATTAATTTTGAACATTGTCTAAGTGTGGTTTGCATCATAGTTGTAGAATAATGGCTCGCGTTTCCACCTTCCCTATTTAAATTGAATAGCTGTTAAATATCTGGTTAAAACTTTACGGTTGGTAACATAATGTGAGGATTGTCCTCAAGTGTGCCAAGAAGGACTTTGTCCTATCACATGTTTTCGGTATTCTCCCGCTAATGCTATGGATCATGTGACTCTCGTCCTTCGATCCAAAAGCTAGAATTCCGTTTTCAGTCAAGTGCAATACGTTTGCTTCCATGAGACCCGAACTTCGAAAGTTTGGATAGTTATGTGATATTCATGGAATCTGAAAATCATTTTCAGAGACAGACAAAGGCTAAAAGATATAAGATATCCAAAGCAATGTTTGTTTGCAAACTATTAGTAAAGAAGTTTACTATGCATTAGACTGATAAGAGAGGGATCCAGAAGAACGCCTGTCATATGATGAAAGGTGAATAAAACAACAACTTAAAGAGAAAGGAAGTGTCCGAAGGGTGTTAGTAAGACTTTCACGCCTAGGAAGTCCGGGGCTAATGCCACTCTTAAGTTGGATGCTTCTTCTGAGACTAGGAGAAATACTAAAAGTTAAACTGTTAGAAGTATACAGGCAAAAAGGGAGAAGACTGGAATATCCAGCTCATGTATGAAAGTCATACAAGTTAATGATGTATAGAAGGCTGGTCAAAGAAATAGTTCTTGAGAATTATGATTAAATTTTTAATCACTGATTCTTGGGTATTGTGAGTTTATCACAGAGATACCCGCTCGATTGCACTCTGTTGCGACTCGATGCAAGAACTACTATGGCCTGAAAGACTAGTCAGGAATGAGGTTTAAATACATGTTGGGAACTTAGTAAAAGTTATTATACCTTCCATCGGTGTATTACCTATGTATTTATTTTTTAATTCATTATAGAGTTTTACACACTCTAGCCCATTGCATAAGGTATCTTGCAAGAAGGTTATTCATAAGAGAACTTTTGATGTTCGGTGTTATGAATAACATAAGGGCCATACTTTCATTATGAATGAGATGTATGTTATGAATATTGATAATAATACTTTACCTCTGTATTTACTTTCATAAATCATTTTAGAGTTTTATACACTCTAGCCCATTTGCATAATGTTTGTTGCAAGAGTGTTGTTCATGAAAGAACAATTGTTGTTCGGAATCATGAATAACATAAGGGCCATACTTCCATCAACGATGGAACGTATGTTATGAATATTGATGGTAATATGATACATCCATAACACTGACGCTAAATGTCGCAAGACTAAAAGAATACCACACAAGTGTGGCACTGCATTTGGTCACATTGGAGAAACCCGCATGGAAAAATTCCATTATGATGGATTTTGAAGTCATTTGATTTTGAATCATCTGACACTTGCAACTTTCCTCTGAAAAGTGAAGTGACTGAAATACCGTTCATAAGCCATAAGGAACGAGCAACGAACTTATTGGTAATCATACATTTTGATATGTGTAGTCCGATAAATGTTGTTGAAAACAGTGGATTTGTCTATCTTCAAAAATGACTCAAGTAGATATATGGATATTTACTTGATGAGACGTAAGTCTGGATCTTTTGAAATCATTCGAAAGGTTTTCAACATGAAGTAGGAATTATTGTAACAAGAAAGATTATGTTTCTGCAAACTAGATTGCAGAAAGGAATATCTGAGTTGCAAGTTTAGCGAATGTCTGATGAGTTGTGAAAGGATTTTCATAACTTACACCTCCCGGAATACCACTGTGTGTGGAATGTCTGTGAAGATGTAATCAAACCATTTTCGACATGGTAAGATCAAAGATGACATATTTCAATTTGCCATTATCCCTTTTAAAGTAATGCTTTAGAGACTGCGGCTTTTACACTGAAAAGAGCACCATCAGGTCTGTTGAAATGACGCCATGGTATGGTACGCCCAACCATGCTTGGTATTTCCTTAACATTTGGAATATGGGGCTTGTGTAAAAGGTTACAAACCTATTCCAAATCAGACAAGAGCTACTTTGTAGGTTATCCCAAGTAATTGGAAATTCCTCCACCACTATACCGAGGCAAAAGGTTTGCCACCGAGAACGGTATGCTTTTAAAGAGAATAGTTCTTGCAAAAGGGTGAGTGGGAGAACAGTGCAACTCGACGAGATAAGCAGTATCTTCGTCATCAGATCAAAGGAAGGAAACCTTGGAAGTGATTCCAGAGTTTCCTACTGCGACTGATACGGAAGTCTCTACAATAAAATGTATGGACTTCAGTCGAACTTGCAGCTGAACCACGTAGGCAAAACTCGTGCAAACCTCTCAGGTGCGCAAACGAGATATTGTTGTTAGACAACAGTATACCTACAATACACAAGGAAGCGTTGATGGGCCCTGACTCCAGAATTGGCTAAATGCCAATACAATCTGAGATAGTTTCCGTATAAGTGATTCAAGATTAAAATCTTATTACACCTTTCGGAAGACTTATAGTCTAACGAATATTTATGGAACTATAAACTGATGTGGATAAAAGGTTTTATCCATAAAGCTCAACTTGTTGCAATAACAAGTTCAAGGAGTTGACTACGATGAGATTGTCTCACCGTAGCGATGCTAAAGGTCAGTTCGGATTGAACTAGCAATTAATACATATTTCAACATGAGATATGAAACATGGATGCCAAAAGGATTTCCATATGATGGAAATGCAACCTAGGACTTGTATGAGATACAGTCCAAAGTATTTTGTCGATCTAGAGGATGCTAGTAAGTATGCAAACTTCAGAGTTCCAGCGATGGACAGAAGAGAGCAAAATGGAGTTGGAATCTTCGTTTTTGATGAAATAGTTTGATTTCATCAATGGATAACGAAGATGCTTGTGGTTTCAAGAAAGTAAGTGGGAGCATAATAATATTTCTAAAAAAAAACTTTGTGTGCTTAACACATTGTTGATTGGAAATTTCTTGACACGAATTAGTACTTCATTAAAAACAGTTTTTTCGATGAAGTGCTTGGGCTAAATAGCATTGACATTAGGCATATTTATCTACGAGATAGAATTGCCTAATAGGCTAAAGCCAAAAATACATATTGACAAGATGCTAAAACCTTTTAGCATTAAAACGCCAAGGAGTGATTCTTGCCGAAGTCACATGGAAAGAGTTTTTGCAAGACTCGGTGTCCCAAAACACTGATGAGCGAAATACATGATGGAGATTCCACACACTTTCGTGTTTGGATTAATCATGTATTCCATGGTATGTAAAATAACCAGATATGTCCAATACTCCAAAGCTGTTGCGAGTATAGATACCAAAGTGATCAAAGTACTGATCATGGGACAACAGTGAAAAATATCATTAAGTACTAAAGTAGCACTGATGACATGTTTTCTCGCAAGCAGAGATTATGAAGTGCTCGTTGTAAGTGATTACATCGATACAGTCTTCATCAATGCTCCATGCGATTTTCGATTTAAATTAAGGGTTTTGTGTAACACACAATATGGTGGCACAGTGTTTGGAAATTGTTCCAAACAAGATACTGTGGCGAATTCTATAACAAAGGCTAAGTATGTTGACGCTTAAGAAGCGACAAAGAAGTTGTTGAATCATATAGTTCATTCATGAACTTAGTATGGTTCCAAGATGGCTTTGGTCTATGGGACACTATTGCAGATAGTTGCTCCATAGCTCAGTCTGAGGAATCAGGTTTCGACCAATGATTCACACATATGCAAAGCCAAGTCCACACAAAATATGAATTTTGTGAAAGCGTGAAAACGCGAGGATATGCAAAGTTACACACGGAGCTGAAGTCGTCAGATCCGTTGGACATCAGGCTATACCACATGCGAAGCATATTTTACACCAGTATGCCATAGGTGTAAAGTGCATTAGCATTGACTAGATTATTGACTCTAGTGCAAGTCGGAGTCTGTAGGAGATATGCCCTAGAGGCAATAATATATGTTATTTATTATCTCCCTGTTCATAATTAGGTTTATGTTCCATGCTATAACTGCTATGGTTCTCGAGTCTACAATAACCACGAGGCTCGGAGGAAGACTCATATGCACGTGTGGAATAATAAACGGTAAAATGTATTCCTAGTCTGGCCTCTAAGACTGGCTCAAGTATTGCATGATGATCCTGTTTTCCTGATCATGGGCATGGCTATGCCGGCAATTTTGAGGGCACAATGTTAGAAGAACATTTGTGTTGAATCGACCCGAATTGATGTTATGCTATGAGATTCATTCGTCATAAGTTAATGGTTAATAACACAGAGATGGTTAACGTTTGCATAATTCCTTAGACCATGAGAGTATCGAGTTACTTCATGCTTGCTTCATGAACTTTGGGGTTTGTTAAACGTCATCCGTAAATGGGTGGCTATTACGGCGGCTTACGGGTTCATGGAAAAGTATGTCAAGTAACTTGATAGCTCAAGATTGGGATTTGCTCCTCCGACGATGGAGAGATATCTCTAGGCCCTCCCGGTGTTACGGTATCCATCATCGTCTGGCCAGACACTTTGTGATTTGATCACGGGGATGCCGGAACACGGGAACGAGAAAAGAGAACAATACCGGTAACGAGGTAACTGGCATAGTGGACAAGTTGTTGATCCGCGGGGATGCCAACATGTCTCACCTCGGGTATTTTTAACATATCGTGAAGCAACAGGAATAGCACACGGCAACTGGAGGTTCACTCGAATATTCATTCGTGTGGGTATAGGGGTCAATATGGGTGTCCACGGCTCCGATGTTGATCATTGATCGGAAGGGGTTCCGGGTCATGTCTATACTTCACCGAACCTATAGGGTCACACGCTTAAGGGTCATCTATCTGCTGAATACTAGACGGGGAGTCTGAGAGAAAATCACCGAAAAAAATTTTGGACACCGGAAGAGTTTCGGACAGCGGAAAAGTTCCGCAGAGAGAACACCGGAACAGTTTCGGTAAAACTGAAAAGTTGTTTCAGGGGATACCATAAAGTCAAATTGGTTTTGGCACATGCCTGATAATTCTTGGAGGGTGCCAGAATCATTCTGGAAACTTTCTGGAATTTTCCGGGATGAAAACCGGAAATGTTCCGGAGCTGCCAAAACCGCTTCAGATGCTTTTCGCAGATGAAAATCACTAAACCGGAATTGTTCCGGATCGCATTGAAAATTATTTTAGTGGGTACTGGAAATGTTCTAAGCCCACATAAATATTTTCAGTTCGACCGGACGCTGAAAAATGTGTTCGTGAATAGTGAAAAGCACTTTTTGGGCTGATTTGCAAATGGGGTTTTTCTTCTAGAAGAAAACCACTTTTGGTGTGTGAAAGGGAGGTGGAGCTCCCCAAGGGGGCTGCAAATTTCGGCCATGGCTTGGGGGGGCCCTCCTTGTGGTGTCCTTCCACCTCATGGTGGATATCTTCTACACACCCTTATGTGGCATGTGGTGGAAAGATCCTAGGAAGGTCCTTTTGGTCTTTCCTCTACCCCTTGCTCCTCCTATAAATAGAGGTGGAGATTGCTCTCCAAAATCAGCTCATGCTTGCTCTCATACACATGCCATTGACTTGTCTGGCTTCTCTCTCCCTCCCAGCGAAATAGTTTCGTAGAGCCGAAAGGCTGTCTGGGTTCCGGTGGGAACTAGTTCTGGACGGCGAAGCCCTGCCGGATAGATGACACCGTATGTGTGCAACTCTGTAGAGAGATCGTAGTTTCGGTCTTAGTTCGAGAGTGCCTCCCGAAGGGCTGTCCAAGTGACTGTCCGAGTTTCGAGGGTCGTCCCGAAGGGCTGTCCGAAGGGCTGTCCGAGTTTCGATGGTCCTCCCGAAGGGCTGTCCGCGACACCGTCCGGGGGACTGTCCGACCGCCTCCCGGAGGGCTGTCCACTGGGCAGATGAGGGTATACATCCTCGTGGTTGGGAGGTTGTAAATCCTAGCTGCGGGGATCTACACCGCCGATCGTCATCGACTCTACTTCCGCTGCGCTACGAGTCGGTAACGAAAAAGATCAAACCTTGTATGCAGTCTCCATAGTGATCCTGGGCTGGTACGTAGGTCGGAAAATTTTTGTTTTCTGCTGCGTTACCCTACAATGTGGCCATACCTGGCTCCATGGGTGTCATGCAGCAAAGACCAATTCACGGGAGGCTCTTTCTCTATCCACTGAGTAAAACTCTTTATTGCCCTCCCCTTCTTTCTCTTAGTACCAGGAGGGTCAATTGCTGGCAAGTCACAAAGACCTACTGGCTCCTCTAGCTCCGCCATGAGTGTTGCTAATTTAGCCTGATCTTCTTCCATTTTCTTCCTGGCACCGACCTGCTTCTTAGTAAACTCATCAAGTTTTGACCAAATAAAATGGTATTTACGCTGCTGGTTCTGCTTGCATAATTTTTTGAACAAGTTCATCAACCGCTTGTTCTTGAACTGTGAGAAAAAATTAGCCCCAAGATAGCGCATGCACCACCGGCTCTGCAAGTCCTTCCAAGGTGTTCGTTCATCTTCTGTTGGATTCCTTAGTGTCTTCAAGGCCTTCAATATACCAGCATGTCTGTCATGAATGACACACACGTTTGGTCGGTCCTTCACGATGCCAATTTTCACTTGCCGGAAGAACCATACTCAGCTCGGAAAGTTCTCACCCTCCATAAATGCCATGGCAAGTGGAATGATTTGATTGTTCCCGTCCACACCAATAGCAGTCAGGATTTGCCCTTTGTACCGACCAGTCAGAAATGTACCATCCACAAACATCACAGGAGGACAATGCCGGAAAGCTTCGATGCACATAGCGAAAGAGAAGAATACTCGCTTCAACACCTTGAAATCTGGTATACTCGCCAACCTCGTGTATTGTACGTTAACATAATGTGGCACCCCGGCTCAGAGAACCGGTTTACCAGTGTTTCCAACCCAGAGATCATGTCTTCTGGAAACACACAACAACTTGGAACATAACTGAACTGAACTTTATTGATATAGCTTGGGTACAACTCAAAGTTTACATAGATAGCGAGGCCGGAAGCACTGCAGGTGCTGAGAACAATATCTACATTATTTATGGAACATAGCAGGGCCTCGATACTACTGGGTAGAACTACGGCGTAGCGGAACATAGCGTGGGAAACTCCATCCACAGGGACACTGCTGTGGACACGGCCTAGTTAGCGTAGCACGAACCTTTGGGACCTCCGTCCTCGGCTTCTCCTGCATCTGGCATGATACGCCAGGTGAGTACTTGGAATGTACTCGCAAGCTCATGGCAACCAAAACAATGCAGCAAACAATAGCATGGCAATTAACAGGTTAAAAGATTAGGTTGCTCACTTACTGGTACCCAGTACCAACTTACTCTCATCTGGGTTGTCCCACAACCCTCGGAATGCTCACAATCCACAGAGCGCTTCCGAACATAAGACAAGTTCTTCCATCATTATTATCATTATGGTTGACCATCCTAGAGAGGCCTAAACGGACTGTCCAATACCGTGGACGCAGCTATTCGAATAGGTTTTACACTCTGCAGAGGTTGCGTACTTTGCCCACACTATGGAGTACCTGGCCTCGTGATCCCATTCGGGTGGACCGGTGGTGCTCCAACGAAACCTGCCTGACCCGTGACCCCTCTATCGTACCATCGACAATCATACCCTCCCAGGGTCATGTCCTGGGTGGCCCCTGTGTCACCCCGTGACACCTGCCACCGTCGTGGCTACTAACTGACCCAAATGGGGACGCCGGCAAAATAACTCAACTGGGCTCACAGGATTATCGTCGTCTACCTGATCAGGGCAGCACGCACGCATAACCCTCCCTAGTTTGGTGGTACCGATAAAAGAGCACAAAGCCAGACCAAGTCAAGGCCGTCCCATACCGGCAAATGTGGTTGCACGAAAAAGTCCGGGTAGGTGGCTCTTGATCAACCAACTAAGTTTAGTGTTGTCAAGAATTTAACCAGTATGAATATTTATCAGGAATAATTTAATATGGCAGTAGCTAAGCAATTAAATAATTTACTAGGAATTTAGCACATATTAAAAATAATGCATGAAATTCAATTAAATAACCAACACTATTGAAATGCTTCATGCAGTGGATGACATGGCTTGCCTTGCTCTGTTGGGTTGTCCACAAACTCCTGGGCTTCAAATCCAAAAGTACTTCCTTCTGAAAATATTTTAAAAATACAATTGAAAATGTCACATATTGCTCTTTTGTGCACCAGAAATTCTGTGAGCATGGGAAAAATACCAAATTTTTCCAGCAAATAAAGGAGCTCAAGACAAACCAGATGCAAAAAGAATCAATTGATTTGGACTTATGGTTAAAAAGTTATTAAGGGTCAAAGTTCCTGGTCAACTCTGGAAATAAAACAGAAATCAGAAAATCAACAGGGGCCACGTCGAAGGCATAAATCGCTCGGGCGTCTCCACTTACCGCTTCGGTAAGCCACTGACGAGCGGGCCCCAGCGGTCAGATTTAAAAGGGGAGAGAGGGAACAGAGAGAGAGCGGCACTCCGGCGACGGTCGCCGGCGACACAGACGGCGGCGAGGTCCGGCGACTACGGGAATCGAAAGAGCTCGCCGAGGCGAACACGCACGTACCCGTGGGTTGGCGAACGGTGGCCGGACGACGGCGTCCCCTTCCTCTCCGGCGGCGGCGGGTTTCGGGCGTCGTCGGAGACGAAGATTCCGGCGAGGTTCCGGTCGGGAAAGAGCTCGAGCGTGGTCAGTGGAGTGCGCTGAGCTCACGCGTGCAGTCGGTGGAGCTCGGGGAGGGGCGAGTCGGCGGGGAGGCAGAGCTCGGGTGGCGGCGGATCTCCGGTGAGGTTCGAGGCCAGAGGGCCTCTCGGCCGTGGCTCGCTGCTCGGGGAGGCGATTTGGAGTAGGAGGAGTGGGGTGAGCAGCTCGAGAGAGGCCGGGGAGGAGTATTTATAGCAGGGGGAGGAGTTCGGGAGAGCTCTCTGGAAACGGCGGGTTCGGGACACGTCGCCGGCGCGAGGACGATGCGCTGGCTGGCTGGGAGCAGCGACGGGACGGAGGAGGGCAGGAGGAGTAATGGCGGGCAGTGGCTGATAGCGGAGGAAGACGACGCGCCGCACAACCACTGTGCCCGCACGGGCGGCACAGTGTGCGTGTGCCGTGGCGGCCGGCGGGGGATTCTCCGGCGAGGGGAAGGGTCGGGAGAGGGGTACGTGGACGGCAACAGCGAAGTCGACACCTCAGGACATCAAATGGCAGCACGAGGCCTCTGGAATGACCTCGGCCGTCGCCGGCGAGATGCAGAGCACGCATACTGGCATGCCAGTACCGTGCTCACCACGGGAAGTGATGTCTCGAGGCTGTCCAAGTCCAGCGCACCATGTCTGGGGTGTTCTCCCTTGGTCATTTAGCTCCTCTGTGCACTTGGTTTGGCTAGATACAGACTGAGTCGAAGTGTAGCTTCAGCTACAGTCTCTGACAGAGAACTTGAGAGAGATCTAGAGGAGGGGTGAGCTGGAGATGGAGCCAGTGGAGATGTCTGGGGTGATCTATCTTGGAAGGACTCCAGACTGGTCAAGTTTGAAAGGATTTCATCAAGAATTGAATATAGTTCATGTACAACTGCTGTACTGAACCAGAAACCTAGGTGAGCTTGTAGCACTCATCTGGGTGATCTGCTGGAGCTGAATTTTGGTGTGGCAGGGTTATTTGGTGAGGAGAAGATGCCATAAAAATTTCAGCTCAATTGGATACCTCTAGCTGGTACTTCCTTCACAGAGGTTCCAACTGAACAGAAACTTGGCAGAATATTGCTGGTGAAAATTTGTACTGGACAAGATGATATTTTTGGATATTGTGGAAAGATAGGTTCCCTAATATCTCACGGAATTTTCTGGGAATTAACTGAGTAGGGAAAATATGAGCTCCTTCACAAATGACCAGTACTGTCCAGAGAGCAAATGGAGTTTTCTGGACTAAACTTTGTACTGGACCATGAAATGTTTTTGAAGATAGTGAGAGTAGATGATGACAAGAAGGTCTGGGATTAATTTGGGATTTTTCTGATCACCAGAACTATAGGTTGCTTTGTAACCCATAGTGATGACAGATTTTCCCAAAGGAAGAAAATGAATAATTGGGAAGGATAAAGAATTGGAAATTGATCCAGATGGTGAGTGACAAGATTTTGGCAAGATGCTGAGGGCTCTGGATCACTGAGAGGAATTCATAAGTCCAAAGTCAACTGAAAAGGTTCAAAATCCATCCAAATTGCAAATAAAGCCAGAAAGATTTCGAAAAGAAAAAGTTGCCAAAAACCAGGGTGTCACACATAAGTGCCCGGATTCCTCTCCTTCAGTATGTCAAGGAGACGGACAACATTATCATATGAGTCGATGAACGTCCCAAACCTTTCCTCCATAGCCTTCTGCTTAGCCCTCCAAGCCTTCCCATAAGGAATGTCATAATTCCATCTGACCTTCACTACTGTCTGGATGTGTTTTGCTTCCATATCTTTCTTCTGCACTATCTCAGTATACATGAGTTGCGCAATGAGAGTTGAAGTCAGGTTTGGATGATTCACCAGAAGGTTTTTCCTCACACAATTATGTGGGACGACATCGGTCACAACCCAGTGGATGTTATACTTCGGCACGTGCCCGTGCGCCTTCCCAGGACAACCTGTTTCAACACATTTCACGGTATAGTTTGTTGGACTTGAAATGTGTGTCCGAAAAACCCTCTGCGTAGACATAGCCCACTTGATCACTGCATACTTCATTTTTTTCTTTGTATCAAACATAGCCCCTATCTGGACTTGGTTCAGGTTATACTGCCATGGAACCTCATGGCCATCGTTGACCGTAAGACCGGTGGATATGTCCTGATCCCATGCAGAAGGAATCGGTACCTCCACTTCATCCTCGGAATTTTCAGAATCCAGATCCTCCGCCAATCCATCCTCGTCCTCTTCCTCCATCACCCTCAGCATTTCCTCCTCTTCCTCATCCCCATCATCGTCCTCTTCCTCATCAGCAAAACAAGAACCAACTAATATTATCGACTGACTACTCTGCCCAGTATCATGACCACACACATTGTGTGGCACGTAGTCTGACTCTTTCTCGGGTTGGCTACCATCCACATCCAGTGGCTGTGACCCGGATAAACAAATCTCGTTAGCCACTTCACTGCCCTGGCCGGGTTCATACCCCCCCCCCCTGGTCGACTTGTACGGTATTCTCCTCCTTCGCCACAGGTTGCACTAGGACATATGGGTGGATTCTTCGGTCTCGGCACCGACTTAATAGCGTCAACCAATGCTGGCTCCTATCTATCGGCATCAACTCCCACTTGACATTTTTACAGGATTTGGTCCACAATGCATGAATACTGACGGAACATACTTCAGGATCCAGCCCATAACTAGTAGTCAACCAGTACTTCAACTGTCTAATGTCCAGTCTGTCCGGGTCTGGAAGTGTCATGACGCCATTTTTATACTCGCTAAGATCAACCCCCAACTCATTGTATCAAACATTACCAGGGCCGTAGTAAACAGTCAAATTTACTGATTCAGACATTTTCACCTGTCAAACATTTTCATCTTCTCATTAATCACAACGAACAAAATTATTACCCGCTACACTAACTAACCGCTAAAATGTCACCACTGATAAATTAACACTTCAAGTACGCAAAATGACTTATCTACACTAACTAAGCTGTACAACTTACAGAAAAAAATATGACGACATGGTTATACCTTCGACGCGTGTGTCCCCTTCTTCTTGCTCCTCTCTTCAGCTCAGCGGCACCGGTCACCTCGCGGACTACTTGCACCACCGGACAACACCACCTCACCTCCTCCTCACCACCACCTCCTCCTCACCACCACTGCCTCCACAGCCGCACCTCCTCCACCCCACCACCTCCTCTCCAGCCGCACCTCCTCCACCCCACCATGGCTCCTCCTCACTTACGCACAAAAAACTACCCCATAGCAAAAAAAAATACCGTAGGCCGGCGGGGATTGCTACGATCTATTGTTTCTGCGGGTTCGATGCGAAAACGGGTGGAGTAGGGAGGAGATCGGCGTGGGGTGGCAAGGAAGCAGAGACAACCGAGAGAGAGGATGAACGAGGGAGCCAGAGGAAGAAGAAACCCGTTCGGCGCCTTATCCACAACTCTTCGGCCGGCAGTTGGCTGAAGAGCCTTTTCGGCCGCTGGTAGGCCGAAGACGGCCTATCTTCGGTCGGCAGCCCACCGACGCCCACTCTTCGGCCCAGCTCTGCATGTCTTCGGCCAATGGGAGACCGAAGACTAGTCTTCGGCCAATGGTAGGCCGAAGAGGCCCTCTTCGGCCAACGAGCGGCCGATGGGGTCATATTATTGATTTTTATGAATTAGGTTGTATAGTTTCCACATTTGCTACAAAAAACGTCATAGTTTCAAGAGTTGTGACTTGTGAATTTGCAGGTTGCACTATCCATGCATACCTACTGTGTTAGCTATTCATCCAAAAAATCAGTGGACTTCATGAAACAGCTGAAGTAATGCCATAATCCAATTTCGCAGTCCTTGTATATGAGAGTTGATTTGTAGTTTTGTACAGTCTGCTGCAGTATCAGCAATCACATACCTTGGCGTGATGTTTGAAGGCAAGCATACATGAAAGACCGGCATAAATAGCAGCCAGACAGTGTGCACGTACGGCCGCCTGCTGCTTCGTTCACCACTACGCCCATGGCAGCCCACACTCTACCCGTGACACTGGGGAGGAAGCAGCAACACCACCACCAGTCCACCATGGCCACGGCCAGGCCGCGGCAGGCTGACCATGTCAAAGCTGGACATGGCGTCACATGGCCGAGTGAACGGCTGTGGCAAAGCTACTGACCATGAGAATACCTAGGTGGCTCTGCTGGCCGCGGGATCGCCTCACGCCGCAACTTTGGACTGAACAACGATGGTGGTCATGCGCACCACGCCGAGCAGGGGCCAGGGGGCACACGCCTTGGACTCACGGACCGCGGGTACAACACTGCTGTACTCGGCCGCGGCCAAGCTGGAACGGGTGGTGTCGGACTCAGCCAGGACGTTGTGGGAGCGTGAACGTCGCCATCTCTCGCATGCCGGATTCGGCCAGGACGCTGGGCGCGGCCACGACGGCTACCTCGATTTGTTCGCCATCGACTTCAACGTACATGTTCCATGGCGACTGGACAGGAGCGGAGACAGCGACCTAGATGGGCATTGGAGGCGAACCAACCTGTGGTTGGATGGCTAGAGGGACAGTGGTATCCCCGGCCCACTAGGGTTCAAGTCCTGGTGCTCGCATTATTGCTGAATTTATTTCAGGATTTTCGGCGATGTGCTTTCAGTGGGAGGAGACGTTCCCGTCGACGATGAGGCGCCTACGGTGACTTCGTAAATTTCAAGATGATATGCCGGCTCAGTCTCTCGAAGGTGCTCATAGGGGTAGGGTATGCGTGTGTGCGTTCATATGGATGAGTGTATGCGCGTATGTATGAGCGCTTGCGTCTGTACTGTGTTTAAAAAAAAATAGATGGGCATCGGAGAGGCAGATAGGAAGGCCAGAAAATTGATGCTCACGTAGAAAGACAAAGGCAAGGAAGGGAGTACTCCGAAGGAAACCACAAACGGGATCACGCGCTAATCGCGGGATATATTGCGAGATAAGGAAACCATGGGGAAACGGGAAACCAGTATGTTTTTTTTTTTTTTTTGAGACATGAGAAACCAGTACGTGGACTTTTTTTTTTGCATGGTAATACGTGTCTTATTCATATCATAAAGATCAAGGAGGCTGCTACCAATCAGTCGATTGATAACTGACTAAAATAAGCCGTCCTATCCGCCGTACGATACACAGGAGTCGGGCCGCTCAGATTTGTCCGCGTTTAGCGCTGAAGACGCCAGGCAGCTTTACCAGACGTCACGTGGGCGACGGGGGCCTACAAACTCATTCGTGTGTATGGCTTGGAACAAGTACGAGGACCCAATCAGCTACTACTAGTAGTAGCCACGTTACGTGTAGCAAGCCCATGCGTTCCATTGGAAAAAAAAAAGGCAAGCCATCGAAACAAACCTACATGTGAATGTACCGATTGCTCTCACACATGGCCATGCTGCAACCACCGAGGCCAACACGGCTCGCGTTGCATAGCTTCAGCCGCCTCCCGTGTCGGCCACGTGTCCCATGGGTCGCACCCCGGGTCACACCATGTCTTATCCTTCCCTCGTTGAGAAGCTTCTCGTTTCATTCATTTCCTCATCCCATCTCAGATATGAGACAAGAGGAGGCGAGCCAACAGGGAAGAAGAAAAGATGTTGCAACCCATCCCATTGCACGAGGCGTGGTTGTTGCAGGAAGGAGGCCATCGTAGCACCATCGAAGTTGCGGTCGTCGCCCGCAACGTCCTTGAGGCTAAGGAGTTGGGCGCTTGGCCCGACATTGCAACATGACCGATGTGTGGCGAATTGCAACATGAACCGATGTGCGGCGAATTGCAACATGACCGATGTTGCGGCTGGATTGCAACATGACCAATGTTGTGGCAGCTGGTAGGTGTGTCGCCAGGTCTCGCGACTCAACGCTGAGCTGCTCGAGCGCACCAATCCAACAACTCGTGACCCGTGCGATCTTTGCCAAACAACAACCGACTGACACATAACATGGGCTTTGCGGCTACGGATCAACCGGCTGATTTCCTAGAGAAATTAGTCGGGTCCTGGGACGTCAGATCCAACGCTCGCCACCCATTGGATTTGGTCAACGCCGTCGCGCGGGTCGTCCCCTACTCTCATCGCAGCCGAGCGCCGAGCCGTGGGGAGCTGCACCCCTCGCCAGTAGCGCAACGATGCTCCTCGGACGGTCGCTGGCGACGCTTCACTACAGCGCTAACACCGGCATAGCGACGCTGACCCGGTGGTGCTCCATTGGTGCTTCACTGCAGCGCCGACGCTGGCGCGGTGGTGCTCCATCGGTGCTCCACCGCAGCACCCGACGGTTGTCGGCGATGTTTCACCGCAGCGCCAACACCGTCACGGCGATGCTCCATCGCAGCACCCCGATGGCCGCCGGCGAAGCTTCACTCCGGCGGGCCACCACCGCGCGGCGGTGCTCCATCGCAGCACCCGATGGCCGCCGGCGAAGCTTCACTGTAGCGCCACCACCGGCACGCGCGGTGCTCCATTGCAGCGCGGCGGGTGATGGGGTGCTTCGACAAGGCATGCGGCGGTGACAGCGGATGCTGCGATGAGCAGCTGCGGTGGAGATGCTACAAGCGGTGGTCGCCGTCGTTCTCCCCCGGTTCGTACTAGCGGTGGGTGGGGTGGTCGGCGTGACGAATGCATATGGAAAGAGGAAAGGGGAAAAGAGACAACCAATCCCACTATGTGCTATGTTGCGGACCGATCAGGTCCAGGGACGACCGAGGAGTATTTCCAATGCAAGTGCAACATGACTCATATTACAAATCCCAAGCGCAACATGTGTCATATTGCAAACGATTGGTCGCAACATGGGCCTAAAGGCACGTTGTAACAGCCAGAAAATGTTTGGACGACCGAGTGTTTGCAATGTGAGCGCAACAAAGGCCGTGTTGCAAACCTTTGAATGCAACACGTGTTATATTGTAAACGATAGATTGCATTTCAGCTGACTCGGCTCAAATCGGATGGCTATTGGGCACGAGATCCAACGGCTTTTGAGGCGGCCGAACCAATCGGCGCGTTAGCTGGTCGAGGCGTAGCGCGTGTCATATTCTAAGCGTACATATATAAAACAAATACTGATATAGGGAACAAATACTAATTCATTACAAAACAAATCGGCTCAAAAAATTTCTCAACATATTGGAACATCATATACTCTCGCAGAAAACAGGACAGTTTCTTTTTTTACATGAAAAACGTAACAAAGTTAACAATGGTTGATTATGTGTGACGTAGGTAGCAGAGGCTGACAGTGGCTGGTGGCTAGTCTGCAAGCGACAGCAACGCTAGGCTGATGATGCAAAGCAGCAGCAGGAACAAACAGCAGGCGCGCATGGAAAAAAAAATAGCGGGAGTCCGGGACCATAGCCCACGCAGGGACACGTGGTTGGCTCGCAAGCAGTGGCGGAGCCAGAAATTTGCTTCTTGGTATTCCTTGCAATAGAAATATAAGATAGATTTTTTTTTTTGCAATAAGCTAGCAACATCAATGAGTAAATGACCTATATCAATATTAGTAGCAAACTATCAATGTGGCAATATCAATCTCTAACAGTTAAGAAAGATTACAAAACAGCAAAGGAAATTACAATATAACCCATTTTGTTCCTTAGTTGATTCTTAACATATTTCATTGAGAAAATTATACCCTTTTAATATTAGCAGTGGCTATCGGAAGAACGAGCGGTTGCATGAATTGGGGCGGCGGCATGGCGGCGGCGGCATGGAGGCGGAGGATGGATTGGGGAAATTGGTTGCGGAGGCGACGGCTGCGGCGAGGTGGGTCAGACCACCGGCGGCGGCGACGGCGAAGGAGGACGCGGGGTCACCGGCGTCGGCCATGGCGGCGGCGGGCGGCGGGGGGAGGCGGACGGGCCGGAGGCGGGCGGGCGGCGGTCACGCGGAAGCGAACGGAAGGCAGTTGGGCGGTTGGCGTGCGGCTGGCGTTTTTACATCTCCTGTAGGTGGAGATGTATATTTGCATCGTGAGGTGTTATATTTTATATCTTCGGGAGGCGGATGTGAAGCAAGAGAAGTGGCAATTACTCAAGGAGGAGACCATGCGCAAGGTCGCCATTGAGGAGAGAAGAGCCATGGCCGAGGAGAACAAAGCCATGGCCAAGCTCCTTCAAGAGGAGAACAAGATCATGATGATGAATAGAAATGAGATGGATGAGCTCACCAAAGAATGGCATGACATAGCAAGGTTGGAGATCTTAGAGAGGAAGAGGGTAGCCGCAAGAGGCCATGCGGTGCCAAGGTTTGGTGGTGGTTCGGCATGTGGTGGTGGCAATGGTGGCGGTGAAGATTTGATCTTGTGATGATGATGATGATGGATGAGTGATGATGTATGCGCCGTCTTTTGGGTTGTGGCGCTAAAATTATGTTCAAATGTCGCCAAAATTGTGTTTGAATTCTCAGAATTTGTGTTTTATTTGTCAAAATCGCGATCAATTGCATTGTGTGGTTTTACGGTTCGGGTTTGCGGGCTCTGTTCCGCGCGCTGCCGATTTGGGCCTTTAAAACGCGTTTTTCTCGGTCCTTATCTGTGGTTTAGGGGTCGTGGCTTTAAGAGGTCTGCTAGAGATGCTCTTAGTAGGTTTGTGACAGGACTACTACGTACATGCATATAGGGGAGTAGGCCGGGCAGGCATACATGCAGTGGATTGCATACAGGTTTCAACTTGTGGGCTGTGACTGGACCGGTGTGTATATACAATACATACATATATAATATTTTTTCTGCCAAAATCATTGGTATTCCATGGAATACCAAGGAAGACCCCTGGCTCCGCCAGTGCTCGCAAGGCGACTTACGCGACGCGCAGCTTCAGCCGGCTGATTACAAATGATTTCCAAAGATCAAAGTACAAACCATGTAAAGACCGACATGACAAAACTGAAAAGATAGCAGAACATCTCTGAGTTTGACACCAACGCCTGTCATCTGCCTCCAGCACCCCACAGCAGCCACCGAAAAAAAGAATGACGGATCACCTGGTTTTCTAGCGTTAGCGTGAGGATGGAATGGAAATGTCGATCGGAAAGTAGGATTGCGTTAAAACAAGGGTAGCGGTGGGGCTGGCGGCTTCCTTCAATAAACCGGTGGAAAGGAAATCGGGGGATGGGAGGGGGATCGGTGGGAGGGGGTACGAAGCGACGATATTACCTACCAACTCCTCAATTAGGAGTAGAGATTGAGTAATCGAGATCAGAATTTATTTATGTCACGACTTTAGATAGTTCAAGACACAAGTATTTTTTTTCTTGCTCAGACCTCAAGCTTTCCTCCTCCCGTCGGCGCCGCCACCGGTCCGCCCCATCTCCGATGGTCTTTGGGCCATGGAGGTGCGGAGGACCTCCCCTCCCCCCCCCCCCGGCTGACGGGAAGGACCCCGTTCTCGTTTTTGTTAGGTTCGGCGTCATGGTTGGGGCTGTGTGGCGACGGCGATGCCCCTCAATAGGAATAATGTCTTTCACGTTCTATCTCGTCCCGATGGTGCATCTAGCGTCGTCGGAGGGCGTGTGTAGGTGTGTCTTCGTCGGATCTCACGGGATTCGGTCGGTGCTGGTCTACGGTGGATCTGTTTGGATCCGTTCTTCGTTCGTCTTCGTTTGGGTGTTTACAGGTCTGATCATTCCGATCTACGACTTTTTTCATCGGCGATGGTTGTTGTTTTGGTGCGCTGGTCCTACGGAACCTTAGCACGACGACTTCTCGACTGTCTACTACAACAAGGTTTGTCCGGCTCCAGCAAGGGAGGGACGATGATGGCGGCACGCATTCGGCTCGCTCCAGTGCTTGTAGTCGTCACTAGGTGGTCCATGGAACTGAATGTAATTTTATTATTTCTGGTGTTCGTTGTACTTTTTTTTTTGCGGGGAGAAAACTTGAATTACTCAATCATAATGTCCTTACAATCATCAAAAGCAATCTCCATCACCTCTACCGAACCAGCCCCAAGCCAGGTCATGGTTCTACCTCGAGTTCTAGCAAACTTCGCTAAACTATCACTAGCTTTATTTTGAGACCTAGAAGCATGAGTAATACAAGTTTATCTAAGAGCCAACAAGTGGTTAATCTCCTTCACAATGGAAGCATAAACTGAGCGATCGACGTCCGCACATTAAATCATAGATATTGCCTCGAGAGAATTCAGCTCCACAACAACGGGTAGGTCACTGCGTTGAATTGCCAGGGAAAGCCCTTCCATGCATGCACAAAGCTTCGCCTCCAAAGCATCTCTACAGGAGAACAGTGCTCTACAAGCTGAAAAATTGATGACCCCTTGATGGTTTCGCATGATCATCCCAGCACCCGCTGCCTCCGCGGAAACAAAGGAACCATCCGTATTCAATTTGTTCCATCCCAACATCGGTGGTCTCCATCCCTGTATATCTAGCACAGAAGTGCATCTCTCAGCCGAAACCGGCGCTTCATAAACTATGCATGATTTACCTTTGGCCGGATCAGCGTGGGGATTTAGTTTAATGCCAATTAGGGAGTCTAAGTAGCTCTGAAGAAATCTGATAGAGACCTCCATAGATGGTGCAGGTTTGCAGTGAACCAATTCATTCCGGACAAACCAGCTCCTCCAAAATATCATCAGTACCATCATCCGGCCAACATCATTCAATGGCGCCAGGACATGAAGAAGCCATTCCTTGCCAATATTCACCATAGAGTTTAAGTCTGGAATCGTCCACACCTTGGCCATGGCTAGATATAAATCGCGACCAAACTGGCACCGAACGAAAGGGTGGTAATTATCTTCTTCCTCAACCCCACAAACCGGACGCCTGCTTGTAATTTCGAGTCCAATTCTATGTTTCCTCTGCCAGGTAGGGAGTGAGTTAGTAGCCATTCGCCATGCAAAGTTACGTACTGTAGGAGGAGCCCAACTCTTCCAAATATAGTTCCAGCATGTTCTACGTCCTGACGGTGAAGAGCTCGATGAAACAGCAACATCGCGGTGAGCCTCCTCGAAAGCCAGTGTGTACGCTGATTTAACAGTAAAGATACCGTATTTTCCTGGGCCCCAAGCGATCACATCATCCTCCATACTAGGGGAAGCTCTGATCTTCATAATTTCTTGCACATCCGCGTCAACAAAATATTCCGTGAGTAGCCCATTGTTCCACGAACCATTCTCATTTAACAAGTCAGAGACAAAGCGGATCCGACACCTTCCCTGGGGGGATATTGGCTTGTACGAAAAAGGTCTAGGAATCCAGTTATCACGCCAAACTCGAATGCTTCTCCCATTACCAACTCTCCACACCAGTCCCTTCTTCAATAGCTCCAAACCATGACAGATAGCTTGCCAAGACGATGAGGCATTCCCAGAAAATACTGTATCTTCCAACTTACCCGCTGGATAATACCTCGCCTTTAACACTTGAGCACACAAACTATCTGGTTTGGTTAACAGTCTCCATGCTTGACGCGCCAATAATGCTTGATTAAACATCCGGAAGTCACGGAAACCCACTCCTCCTTTATCCTTGGGCTGTAACAAATGATCCCAGCCCCTCCAGTGAACTTTTCTTTTACCTGCAGCTGAACCCCAATAAAAATTCCTTACCATACGTGTAAGATCATCACACACCGAGAAAGGTAATTTTAATACACCCATTATATAGGTTGGCAAAGCCTGAGCTACGGACTTGATCAAAACCTCACGTCCCGGCTGTGCTAAGTGTCCATCACCCCACTGGACTAAGCGTTTAGTGAGGCTTGTTTGCAGATTCTGAAAACGGCCTTTTGACATACGACCCTCTGGGGTTGGAAGACCCAAGTACTTCTCCTCAAAGAGTAAACTAGTAACATGTAATGCATCCCGTACTTCTTCCTGGGCCGAACCCGGGCAAGCCTCTCCAAAAAACATTGAGCATTTGTTATAGTTGAGACTTTGACCAGTGGCACTACCATATAGATCCAACGCTGCTTTCACCTTTTCTGCTTGTGTTCTAGACGCCTCAAAAAACAACAATGTGTCGTCAGCGAACAATAAGTGTGAAATGCCCGGACCTCTTCTACAAACTTTAACTGGAGTGATCTCTCCCGACGCCACTTTATTTTTCAGTATCGCTGACAATCCATCCGCCACAAACAAGAATAAGAACGGTGATAGGGGGTCACCTTGCCGAAGACCACGTGACGGCGCAAACGAATCCAAGAGGGTTCCATTGAATTTAACAGAGTACCTCACCGACGTGACACACGACATTATCCAGTCAACCCATCGCTGAGAGAAACCCAACTTTTGCATCACCTGCCTTAAGAAGACCCAATCCACCCTGTCATAAGCCTTGGAGAGATCTAGCTTATAAGCACAAAAACTCCTTGTTGGATCCTTTTCCTACTTAATATAATGAATGCACTCAAAGGCGACAAGTGCATTATCTGTTATCATCCTCCCAGGTATGAAAGCACTCTGCTCCGGAGAAATAAGATCGTCTAAGAGAGGCCGCAACCTGTTCACCAAGCACTTCGAAATAACCTTATAAATCACATTACAAAGACTTATAGGCCTATAATCAGTCATCTTGGTAGGATTTGAAACTTTAGGTATAAGGACAATAGAAGTAGAGTTTACTCCCTCCGGCATAATGCCCGTATGAAAGAAATACTTTAATGCCGCCAGAACACCCTCCTTGAGGGTACTCCAGTTACGCTGAAAAAACCGGGCCGGAAAACCATCCGGTCCAGGGGCCTTTAGCGGTCCAATTTGGAACAACGCATCTGATATCTCCTTATCAGTAAATGGCGCACAAAGTCTGATATTATCCTCTTCCGTCACCATGGAATCAAGAAGATCTAGGACAGGCGATGCATCTAGTGAGGAGTCGGCCGAAAAGATGTTATGAAAATAATCATTCGCCATTTTCCCCATACACTACAGGAATCAGGCACTTTGCCATCTGCCATGGCAGATGGCAAAGGCATGGTCGGCGGATGGCAAAGGCTTTGCCATCTGCCAGCAGACGGCAAACAGTTTGGCTGAAACCCAGCCGGGAAAGGCTACTTTGCCGTCTGCTGGCAGATGGCAAAGAGCCTGTAGCCTTTGCCATCAGCTGGCAGATGGCAAAGGCTCTGGACGGCAGAGGGACGGTGTTAGCTCCGTTAGGAGGCTAACGGCATGCTTTGCCGTCCGCTGGCAGATGGCAAAGGCTACAGGCTCTTTGCCGACTGCTGGCAGATGGCAAAGGCTGCAGGCTCTTTGCCGTCTGCTGGCAGATGGCAAAGGTTGTAGGCTCTTTGCCATCTGCTGGCAGACGGCAAAGGCTGCAACCTTTGCCATCTGCTGGCAGATGGCAAAGAGGCCAAATAGGCCAGCTGGGTACTTCACAGGACGCATAGGTAGATGCCACGTGGCCTCTTTGCCATCTGCCAGCTGATGGCAAAGCTCTTTGCCATCTGCCAGCAGATGGCAAAGTGCCTATATTGCCCCATTTAATTTTGTTTTTTCTTATATCAATTCATCTTCACAGAAAATCAAACACACATATATATATATAACCAATATAGCATATTCAACACATATTACCAATAGTCATGAACACATATATATCCAACACATCCATGAACACATATCCAACACATGTTACCAATAGTAGCAAGTTTCATCCATACATATACATAGTTTCATCAATATTACACAGTTTCATCCATAGGTAGCAAGTTTCACAAAGTCAAAACAAAAACTAAAGACAAGCACTCCATCAACCCAAGCTTCCGTGATCTAAAGCAAATCTGCAAAATGGGAAAGAAGAAAGTTAGAAGAAAAAGACTAGAAGAAGAAGATTATTATGATGCAACTAAAATGTGAAGACTATTATGATGCAACTTATATCTGTAAAATATGTCATTTTGGAGCTAAGTATGATTATTATGTCATTTTTGAGCTAGCTAAGCATACTAAGTCATTTTGGTGTAAAAAATGCTAAGTAAGGTCATTTTGGAGCTAAGTAAGGTTATTATGTCATTTTGGAGCTAGCTAAGCATATGAAGTCATTTAGGAGCTAAAATATGTCATTTCTTAAGCATATTATGTCATTTTAGAGCTAGCTAAGCATATTAAGTCATTTTGGAGGAAAAGATGCTAAGTACATAGGTCATTTTAGAGGTATCCTAAGTTAAATAGGTCATTTTTAAGCTAGCTAAGCATATTAAGTCATTTTGGAGGAAAAAATGCTAAGTATAGGTCATTTTAGAGCTATCCTAGGTTAAATAGGTCATTTTGGAGCTAATTAAGCTTATTATGTCATTTTTGAGCTAGCTAAGCATATTGAGTCATTTTGGAGAAAAAAATGCTAAGTATAGGTCATTTTAGAGCTATCCTAGGTTAAATAGGTCATTTTGGAGCTAAGTAAGGTTATTATGTCATTTTGGAGCTAGCTAAGCATATGAAGTCATTTAGGAGCTAAAATATGTCATTTCTTAAGCATATTATGTCATTTTAGAGCTAGCTAAGCATATTAAGTCATTTTGGAGGAAAAGATGCTAAGTACATAGGTCATTTTAGAGCTATCCTAGGTTAAATAGGTCATTTTTAAGCTAGCTAAGCATATTAAGTCATTTTGGAGGAAAAAATGCTAAGTATAGGTCATTTTAGAGCTATCCTAGGTTAAATAGGTCATTTTGGAGCTAATTAAGCTTATTATGTCATTTTTGAGCTAGCTAAACATATTGAGTCATTTTGGAGGAAAAAATGCTAGGTATAGGTCATTTTAGAGCTATCCTAGGTTAAATAGGTCATTTTGGAGCTAAGTAAGGTTATTATGTCATTTTGAAGCTAGCTAAGCATATGAAGTCATTTAGGAGCTAAAATATGTCATTTCTTAAGCATATTATGTCATTTTAGAACTAGCTAAGCATATTAAGTCATTTTGGAGAAAAAGATGCTAAGTACATAGGTCATTTTAGAGCTATCCTAGGTTAAATAGGTCATTTTTAAGCTAGCTAAGCATATTAAGTCATTTTGGAGGAAAAAATGCTAAGTATAGGTCATTTTAGAGCTATCCTAGGTTAAATAGGTCATTTTGGAGCTAATTAAGCTTATTATGTCATTTTTGAGCTAGCTAAACATATTGAGTCATTTTGGAGGAAAAAATGCTAGGTATAGGTCATTTTAGAGCTATCCTAGGTTAAATAGGTCATTTTGGAGCTAAGTAAGGTTATTATGTCATTTTGAAGCTAGCTAAGCATATGAAGTCATTTAGGAGCTAAAATATGTCATTTCTTAAGCATATTATGTCATTTTAGAACTAGCTAAGCATATTAAGTCATTTTGGAGAAAAAGATGCTAAGTACATAGGTCATTTTAGAGCTATCCTAGGTTAAATAGGTCATTTTTAAGCTAGCTAAGCATATTAAGTCATTTTGGAGGAAAAAATGCTAAGTATAGGTCATTTTAGAGCTATCCTAGGTTAAATAGGTCCTTTTGGAGCTAATTAAGGTTATTATGTCATTTTTTAGCTAGCTAAGAAAAAAATGCTATGTATAGGTCATTTTAGAGCTATCCTAGGTTAAATAGGTCATTTTGGAGCTAATTAAGCTTATTATGTCATTTTTGAGCTAGCTAAGCATATTGAGTCATTTTGGAGGAAAAAATGCTAAGTATAGGTCATTTTAGAGCTATCCTAGGTTAAATAGGTCATTTTGGAGCTAAGTAAGGTTATTATGTCATTTTGGAGCTAGCTAAGCATATGAAGTCATTCAGGAGCTAAAATATGTCATTTCTTAAGCATATTATGTCATTTTAGAGCTAGCTAAGCATATTAAGTCATTTTGGAGGAAAAGATGCTAAGTACATAGGTCATTTTAGAGCTATCCTAGGTTAAATAGGTCATTTTTAAGCTAGCTAAGCATATTAAGTCATTTTGGAGGAAAAAATGCTAAGTATAGGTCATTTGAGAGCTATCCTAGGTTAAATTGGTCATTATGGAGCTAATTAAGCTTATTATGTCATTTTTGAGCTAGCTAAGCATATTGAGTCATTTTGGAGGAAAAAATGCTATGTATAGGTCATTTTAGAGCTATCCTAGGTTAAATAGGTCATTTTGGAGCTAAGTAAGGTTATTATGTCATTTTGGAGCTAGCTAAGCATATGAAGTCATTTAGGAGCTAAAATATGTCATTTCTTAAGCATATTATGTCATTTTAGAGCTAGCTAAGCATATTAAGTCATTTTGGAGGAAAAGATGGTAAGTATAGGTCATTTTAGAGCTATCCTAGGTTAAATAGGTCATTTTTAAGCTAGCTAAGCATATTAAGTCATTTTGAAGGAAAAAATGCTAAGTATAGGTCATTTTAGAGCTATCCTAGGTTAAATAGGTCATTTTGGAGCTAATTAAGCTTATTATGTCATTTTTGAGCTAGCTAGCATATTGAGTCATTTTGGAGGAAAAAATGCTAAGTATATGTCATTTTAGAGCTATCCTAGGTTAAATAGGTCATTTTGGAGCTAATTAAGGTTATTATGTCATTTTTTAGCTAGCTAAGGAAAAAAGCTAAGTATAGGTCATTTTAGAGCTATCCTAGGTTAAATAGATCATTTTGGAGCTAAGTATGGTTATTATGTCTTTTTTGAGCTAGCTAAGCATATAAATTCATTTTTGGAGGAATAAATGCTAAGTATAGGTCATTTTAGAGCTATCCTAGGTTAAATAGGTCATTTTTGAGCTAATTAAGATTGTTATGTCTTTTTTTAGCTAGCTAAGCATATAAATTCATTTTGGAGGAATAAATGCTAAGTACAGATCATTTTGGAGCTAATTAAGGTTATTATGTCATTTTGGAGGAAATAATGCTAAGTGCAGGTCATTTTAGAGCTAAATAGGTCATTTATTAAGCTAAGCTAAGTATAGGTCATTTGAGAGCTATCCGTGGTAAAATTGGTCATTTTGGAGCTAAGTAAGGTTATAATGTCATATTCGAGGAAACTAAGCTAAGTATATAGCATTTTGGAGATAAATAGGTCATTTCTTAAGCTAAGGATGCGTTTGTAGGACCCCGATCCTAAGTCACACAGATCTAGCATGTAGCATGTAACATATCATATCGCTTTGCGGTCTCACGCACGGTAACCCACAGCTGCCACCTTACCTTGGCCGGGACCGTTTGCGATTATTGACTCACGTATATTATGTCGCTAGTATCCATATGGCAGAGAACCCGGGCCGACATGACTAGTCATAGAACCAAGGTGGCACAAACGTACAGGGACAGGCATACATGACCCAGCAATGCACGTGTCGGTCATCAGCGAGTGCAACCAAGTCGTAGCAAGCTACAAGGACTTCAGTGATACACCGCGTGACATTTCCCCGTAGGGACAGACACAGGAGCAAAGAAGGACACATGCCGGTTAATCCATGTGTTCCGGAGCAGTAGCGAACTACCATGGCTCAGTGGAAGCACTAGGAGACATTTCCCTGTATGGAAGGCTACCAAAGGCACACGACTAGGTGTCGAATCCCACACATACAATGCATTTCAAACATACACACATTATGCACGATATGTGTAGATACAACATGGCATCACAACAAAACTCTATTAAGCAAAACACTTGGGAAAACTTACCGTCATCACGGAGGTGTAGGTGTAGGTGTAGGTGTAGGACCGGTCGCGCCAGTGGCAGACGGAGAAGGATTGGCCGTGCACGAGGCCTTATCTCAGAGTAGCAGAATCAACTGTGATTTTCTTCCCCATGCTCCAGTTTGGGTGCTTCAAAGCATCGACAACCTTTACATCTTTCAGATTCTCAACTGGCCAGTCCCTGTCATCATCAATTGATATCAGATGGAGTTCGATGCTTCCAGAAGTAAAACATGTACTACAATACACATCAAAACAAACAGACTTACCTGAAAGCACCGCCAGACGCAGTCAGAATAACGCGACGAAGTGATCCTTCAGACAAGCCTTGTATACACTATAGGATAGGAGCAACAAACTTAAATTCACAATATTAACAAAAATATATAAAAAAAACACAAATCATATCAACAACTTTTTTTCATCATGGTGAAAAATATAACTGCAGTAAGAACTAACTGTTTGATGGTATGTACCTGAAATATAGCAGAGTGCTCTGAATCCGCAGGAAGTATTTTCACATTGTGCTTGTGTGCAAGGGGAAGCACGAACGGACCGCCTGCGATGAGTGTCTCTTTGTTCGCCAATGCTATGTCTTTCCCAGCTTCAATTGCTGCAACTGTAGGCTGTCAAGCAGAAAGAAAATAATGGATATTTTAGTTGGCCTTCATAGTAGCTTTAGCAAGCATACATAATCAGATTTGGCTACATCTATATTTTTTTCAATCCATCCATCCAAAGTGGAGGAGAGAAAATTTAACAATAGCATGATAATGTTAAGTTCTCCGGAAATGCGAAGATAAGATAAGATACTAAGCAGAGTCTGAAAGTAGCACCACTGAGGCATGATGGGCCTACTGATATGCAGTTTCATAAAGGAGCCATGGACTAATGCTCTAAACTGTTAAGGATAGGATATTGGTTGCACCACTACGGCACTATCGAATTAGGTTGTCCCATACCGAGTTTTCTTAATACCTTAAAAACTATCAAAAATAAAAGATGAAGGGAAAAAAATGCAATAAAGAAAACATAAATTACCTTGAGCCCCGCACACCCTACTATATCCGTAACGACTGTAACAGCATCCGGGTGTCGAGCGACCTATTATTGAAAAGTTGAATATTAGTGAAATCTCAGTATAAAGCATTGATTCCGTTTGCACATAGGATCAGAAGAAATGTCTTGTTACCTCTATGACACCTTGCTCTCCAGGAATAATTTCCGGCATGTCTTCACAACCAGCTAACGCTTCCTTTAGCTCGTTAAGTAATGACTCGTTTCTTACAGCAACCAGCTTTGGCTTGAACGTTTTCACCTGTTAAATTCGACGGTAACTGCATCCAGTTAATACTACAAAATGCACAGCAACTGTCCCTTACAAATTCAGAAAGGAGCATGATGAAACAGAACAAAATACACTCACAAGTCACAGGACAGATCATTGTACCTGGTCAGCTAGAAGAGTCACATTGGAGCCAGCAGCTAGAGCGACAACCCGGAACTTATCGGGATTCTCCGCGACGATGTCCAATGTCTGTTTCAGTTACGGAAAACGAAAACGGAGAAACCGTCAGATAAACATTTGGACTCTTTTTTTTGTTCACTGAAGGTAGCAGACTCATCTTTCAAGCAGGTTCGACGTGTCTTACCTGTGTTCCTATGGAACCCGTTGAGCCAACGATCGAGATGGGCTTGGGGCCCTCCCACGACCTCCTCTCGGGCTCCACGACGGCTCGGCCAGGCCACGCGGGCGGCGGGCCCTGCTGCATCGAGCAGCATGTCCTTCTCAGGTAGGCTGCTCTTTTGTCCCTCCTTTGAAATGTGAAGTCCACTGGAATGGGGGCACAAGTCAAGTCAAACTAAGATTAGTCGAAAGCAACATACACCACTAACCAACCAAAGTTCCACTAGAATTAGGCCACTAGAGAGGAAATAAATAGGACCGCACCCTATGCTGAAGGAAGTTTATAAATTCAAGCCCTGAATTATTGCACCCTATGTAATCTATGCTGACCATTAATGTCCATGTTTGCTCACTCATGTAAACTCCCACTCAGTTCATGTCTAGTCTAGTGCAGCAACCAACCAACCAATCAGCCTAAAAGGATATGCTGAAAAATAAAATAAAAATCAGCTTAAAAGTAAGCAAGGCACACAGCAGAGCAGAGCAGAGCAGTGGAAGTTGCTGTGAACGAAAATATCATGTCACTGGAAAGTAGGGGGTGGAATGGAATCCAGGCACAAGAGAATAATATGTTCTTGGAACTTTGGAAGGAACATGTTAGATATTCCAGGCAGGGGGATGGAATTGGCAAACGGCCCCCCGGACGATATTTCAGAATGTTATGCAGCCTGTGAGTTGATTGCAAAAGAAGAGAGGGGATTCTTTCTAGACCGACTGACAGGTAACTGATAACTGCTGCCTAGACAGAAAAGTAAGCAACCTGCATAAAATTCTTAAGTTTCTGCCCTTTTTACTCTCTGTTTTTTCTATGCGATATGCTGAAAAGAAATCCTGGCTTTCGAAGGACGTCCAAATCAAATCAAAACGGTTAGGCATCATCTCATCAGATGAGATCACAAGAGAGTGCGCGTGCAACTTTACGCTGACAGACTGTATTAAGCATATATATTCTCCGAAAAGCCGTCGCCGCGAGCGAGACCGAACAATTCTGAAGAAAAAGGCCCTATTTTTCTTCATTTTGCCCCCGAACGAACCAAAGGGTGGCCTAGCTAACTAGAGTAGTAATTCTCTTTCAGAGTAGCAATGAATCTTTCTGAAGTAAAAGTGAAGAGGTGAGTTGAACATAATCTTTCTTCATTGGACACCTCCCCGCAGCACCATCTTTGCAGAGTGGAGTGGAATTTAAAAGGCAATTCCATCGGCCGTGTAATGTGGTGGAACTATTTTGACTAGACTTTTTTTATACTTATATAAGGTTAACAATATCAGCAGACAGACAATACAAATTGTTCACAGAAATTTCCACCCTATAGACGAACCAATTGGTTCACAGAAATACAAATTGTTCACTAACAATAATTTACCAAGTTTTGAATATATCCTGCACTTGTTGCTCAACCTGATACATGCGTCTGATTTCTTTCAACTCTGCTCCTTAAAGTTTTGAAATGGATGTTCTTCCTATTAAGTCTTGGATGCTCTACTGTCTATAATTTGAAGAGAATTCCTTTGCTATTTTTCTGCTAATAAAATCAACCAAATACTCACTTCTCAGTCACATCTATGGCTATTTCTCTCTGAACCAAATAGCAGCTACACATTCATTTGGGAATTTCACAATGAACCGAATCAACAAAAAAAATCAGAGTTGGAACTTGGAAGATGGAAAGGGATTCAGTGATTCATCTTAGGCTTAGAGATTGGCTCCAGCGTTGGAGTCAACCGCTTCACTGTCCCCTCCCCAGCGTCTACGACTGCGGCGGCGACCGCCGCGACCCTCTCCGGTGCTGCGGCGCTTGGTCCCGCACTAGGCCGTCGCTCCTCCCCACCGGCGGATGCAGGCATGGTGCTGGGCGGCTTGTGTGCAGGTGGCTCCCTCGCCGTGTGAATAGGCGTGTGATTAATGAGAATGCAAGCAGCAGGTGGAGATGGATGTAGCTAAAAATAAAACAGGGACTAGTGCTAGTTAACTAGTTTGACCCCAAACAAATACTTGACTAGTTGGACAGCAGGCTCATTTGATTTCATAGATCGAGCAGATGCATCAATAATTTCTACTCTGAATGAATACATTCATGTTATTACTTAAAAGGAAAAGAAACCAACTTTGACGGCTTGGGCTTGTATATATGATAAGTGATTTTGATCAGGCTGGCTGGCTGGCAAAAGCATCAAGGACAGCCGCCAGGGCTTCCTTCTTGTACGTACACCATTAGTAGTACAGATTAATCACACAGTTAACAGGTGGCACGCTGATTAATCACACTCACACACAATGCAAGCAGCAGATAGCGATGGACCTACGACTCCGATGCAGCTAAAAAGACAATAATCAACTACGTACTACTCCAGTAAGTAGCTGGAAATAAATATGCAAAATATGATTTTTCCGACGGATCATCACCTCGATCGGCCGGTCTGCTTGCAGTTGCAGAGACAGGAGGAAAGGGGATCTATCTATCTGCCTCGGTTGTTTCCAGCTGAACCCCACATCCACGATAGAGGAGCTGCTCACCTTGGTGGCTCACGGCCAGGAGGAGGGGAGGCGGAGTGGAGCCCTGGGCCGGAGTGGGGCGCCGTCGGCCGGAGTGGAGCCCTGGGCCGGAGTGGGGCGCCGTCGGCCGGAGTGGAGCCCTGGGCCGGAGGGGACGCGGCCGAGGGCGGGGTCGGAGGGGACGCGGCCGGCTGCTGGACACCGGGGACGGAGGGGACGCGGCCGAGGGCGGGGTCGCGCCCGAGGGAGCTGGGCGGGGGCGGCGGCCGGCGGCGGACTGGGCGGGGGCGGCGGCCGGCGGCGCGAAACCCTGGCTCCCAGGGGGTCGAGGAGGTCGAGAGAGAGAGAGAGAGAGAGAGAGGAGAGGACAGCAGGTCGAGAGAGAGGTTTTTTTTTTTTGCGAATCGGTCCAGAGAGAGGACTAGACAGTGGGTGGGGCCGTGCTGGGAGGGAGGGGCCCCACCTCTTTGCCATCAGCCAGCGGATGGCAAAGCCCCAGCTCTTTGCCATCAGCCAGCAGATGGCAAAGAGGTGGGCTAGTGCGCCGTTGCAACGCCGTCACCCGCTGGACCCCACCAACCTCTTTGCCGTCTGCCAGCAGACGGCAAAGATTCTTTGCCATCTGCTGGCAGATGGCAAAGAGGTGGAGTTGATGGGCCGTTGCAGCGCCGACGCCCACTGGACCCCACCCACCTCTTTGCCGTCTGCCAGCGGACGGCAAAGATTCTTTGCCATCCGCTGGCAGATGGCAAAGAATTGACTGATGGCAACCATGTTCTTTGCCATCTGTCAGTTCTTTGCCGTCTGTTTTTTGTAAGCAGATGGCAAAGACGTTATTTGCCATCCGCTGGCAGACGGCAAAGAGCTGACTGATGGCAAATTCCCTGTTTCCAGTAGTGATAGTTGCAAAATCAGTATGTACCACACCAATACTATCAGTGAGCTCGCGTATTTTATTTTTCCTCGCCCTCCACACGGCTTTGCTCTGGAAATATTTGGTGTTTCTGTCACCCTCTTTCAACCATGTGATCCTGGATCTTTGCAACCATAACATTTCTTCCTGATAGAGCAATTCATTCATTTTATCAGTCACCCGTCTGATATCCTGCCTGTCCGCATTCATATGCATCAATGCTTCCAGCTGGGTCCGCGATTTAGCAAGCTCACGGGTTACATTGCCAAACTTCTTACTCCAAGTACTTAAGGTTGACATTGTTTTAGACAAAGCATCCCGTAACTGGGCCAAATTCTGAACAGCCCCCACCGCCTCCCATGCCTCTTTAATCACTTCTGGTAACGTGGTATCCCGTTCCCAGAACATCTCATATCGCCGATGCTTGCCTCCACTCGGCCCTGGGTCTGCTGCTCCTTTTACCACTAATGCCACATGATCTGAACAGGGAGAAGGGACATGGAGAACCGAAGAAAACGCGAACATATTTCTCCATGCATTAGTAGCCACTGCTCTGTCCAAACGGACCTGCACATTACCTGAACCCAGGGGCGGACCCAGAACAAAAATCTCCCGGTGTCCGCGTGTACATGATACATTGGCGGCTACCAAACAATAATATACATAAAAATGATACTACTTTTATCGGGGATAAAAGTAACACACTCAACAACTTACAACGACAGATAGTAAAAATTCTTGCCAAAATAAAGTGTATTGAAATACTCTTTCATAATTTAAAGTTGTAGCGCATCTCGTTCATGTGATGGGCCAGCATTCTAATCTTGTGCCAAGGTCTTCATCCTTTTGAGAAACATTTCCAATAATTCCTAGGTAATTGGCCAGTTATTATGCTGTGACAAGTGCACTACGAGTTCCCTTATTTGTGTTTGCAGATGCAAAAGTAGAGAGAATAAATAAATCATAATTTAAAAGTTTGAATGAATGGTTAGACAATTAAACTTATTCGACATTGTATCTTACTCACAACATGCGCCGTCGAAAAATAATGCAAATAGATGTAACCCACAAAGAGAAATTGTTAAATCAGAGCGATCTAATTCTCAAATATAATACCCTTAAATTTGAAAACCTTATTCATATAATTCATACAACAAAATTTTAGCAAAATTGAAGTATATACACGTGCTTGATCGAGCTTGACGACCTTACCAAGGACCATACCTATTTCCTTTGATTATTTATTAGCGATTGGGCAAGGTAAAGGCGGACGGCTGGTAACCGGGCGACGGTGCTGCCGTGGCAAAAGGAGGCGAACAGCCGAACAGGCAGGCGCACGTACGCAGAAAGTATGATCCAATCGATAGAAAGCTAGCAGTGCACGCTCGATCGGCAGCTAGATGGGCATAGTTTTTTTGAGCTGGATGCACTATTACTAGACTAATGGACGGGCCGCAACTGGTCGCAGGCTCGATGCTCACCTATATCCTCGTTCAACCGGTGTCCACCTCTAATATTTGCCGGTGTCCAAACCTAAAATATAGGTCATGTATAACGTAAATGGGAATTCTACCCGGTGTCCAGTGACACCGGCTGGGCATACGTAGGTCCGCCCCTGCCTGAACCTCTCCTTTTATTATCATACGTGAAAGGTATCCCAACAAAGCCCAAATCCACTAGTCCACATATCTCCAAAGTATCACGGAAGGCAATCATCTGTGGTTCTGCTCGAGGTGTTGCTGAAAGGTGTTCAAAGTCCCACATTGCCTCGTTAAAATTGCCCACCACTAGCCATGGTAGATCATTTGTGTTCTTCAATCTTTGTAGCTTCTCCCACATGACATGTCTATTCTCAACTCTTGGTTCTCCGTAAATACATGTAATCCTCCACTGATTCGCACCCTCATGAACACGCACTAGGGCATCAATATAACGCTCCTCTTTATCCAAGATTTCCACCTCATATGACTCGTGCCAGAACAAAGCCAATCCTTCACTCATCCCATTACTGTCAACTCCCGTGAACCCCTTCAGACCAAGACGCCCACGAATTCTCCTCATCTTATCCGCCTTCTGTCTAGTCTCACATAAAAATACCATAGTGGGGGAATGCGACTGAGAAATAGTCGCTAACTCGCGAACTGTCCGGGAATTCCCCCCCTCCCCGGCAGTTCCAGCTTAACACATTCATTGGGCCCGGCGGACCTCCCTGTCGGAGGCCGCATCGGTTGTCATATCGGTGTCCACATCAGCACCACCATCACCCTGCTTTCTCCTTTTGACAATAGGCACTTTCCCTGGGGTAGAAGTAGAGGGACCAATTACATTAGCTTCAGATGCACTCCCACCTTCCAGCAAAAGAACTGCGTTCGAAACTTTGCCAGCAAGGTTTGGCACTGGTTGTCCGCGTACATTAACTGTACCATCTCCACTGATCAGTCTTTTGCGAGCTGAACGAACATCATCACCACACAAGTTTTGCTCTTGCAGCACCGTATCATCTCCCATAAATGCCATAGGTACAGCAGCCTCACCCCGCCCACCTGTACGAGCTGCGGTTCCTCCTCTACCACCTAATCCTCCTCTACCTCTAGCACTTTCCCTACTAGCACCACCAGCCCCACCTCTACCTCTGCCTCCTGCTGTCCACCCTCTTCCTCGACCTCCCCCGGCACCTCCCGAAGACGGCTCACTGCTCCAATGCAGCCAGTCCCCCCATTCACACGCATCCGGATCATGGACGCCATCCCCGCACTCTTCAACCACATGCCCCATGCACCCACAAAAGTAGCAGAAGTCCGGCAATTTCTCATAGCTAACAGGGTACTTTTTACTTTCTTTCAGCGTTATTGGCACAAATCTCACCAAGGGTTTATGAACATTCACAAAAACTCTGACCCTCAAAAAGCTCGAGGGATTGATCCTCCCCTCATTGACAACTACAGTAAATGGCGGCTCGCCCACCTTCTTAGCCACCTTCTCAGCCAGCTCTTTCTTCCTCGTGAGGCCGTCAGGTAGGCCTTTGATTCTTGCCCATAAAGGATACATGTCCAGCGCATACTCAGCAACATTAGTAAAACCATCATACTCCACAATGACGACCGGATCTCTACGGAATTGCCATGGCCCCCCATCCATTACCCACTTCCAATCCCCCAAGCAATGGCATTGAGCTAAGAAGAGATTTGGTCCTTTGATGTTGAACGTTACTCCTTGGGCGCACGACCACGCGTTCCTCATCGAATTCAGCAGCGCCGCGTGGCTAAAAGGCCTCAATGTATGAACCCTAAACAGACACAGCCACCGAACCTCCTTGATTAGATCTTCCACTTCCCCTGAGAGATCCAAATCTTCTTCCTCCTCCCGATGAAGGTTTAGGCCTTCAAAGACATCCTCCAGAGCCGGATCAGGGCCAAATTGATCCCACTCCTGCTCCTCCTCTGGACGATCGTCAGCATCATCCTCCTCCCCGTCTTCCTCTGCAGATTCGTCCACGATCGGTTTGTTTGACGAAGAAACTCCCCCTCGAACTACTCCCTCATCTCGCTCCTCCTCCTCATGCCCTAACTCCATCTGATCTCCCTGCCTACCACCCCCTGCCACCAGTTGTTCCGGGACCTCCATGCAGCCTCGCAATCTTTCTCACGAACCCAAGAACTATCGATCGCCGGGCAAAGTCAGGCGCTCGACGGTAGAAATTTTTGGTGGACTCCGACGCCGCCGTCGGAGGAAAAGGTGGACTCTAGGGAAACCCTAGAGGAAAGAGTTTAATTCAGGAAAACTGGTGTTCGTTGTACTGCCATGATTAAAAATGAATAGATTGACCGTACAGTTCGAAGGGTGTAGTACAACCCTAAATGGAGATGTAAGTTAATGTACGACGTAGTTCAACCGTATTTTGAAGAGAACTGGGTAATGAAGCTCATTTTCAAAGTTACTTATATTTGACATTTATTTTTAAAATTAGACAATACAATGAAAAGCAACCAGCACAAAAATTACATAAAAAATCATATTACTCGGTTTTTTTTGTCATTGTATGTTGTCCCCTCTAAAGCTTGAAAATGACACTGAACCGGCCGCAAGGAAAAGGGACACTTACATACACCCTCGACATAAAATAGGCTTTGACGATAATAGTCACTCCAGCTAGAAACGAGATTTAGTAACCACTGAAGGAACATGGGTTGAGGCATCACCCCACGCCGCGTAGACTTGCAATCCTCTACCGCTAACTGCTTCTCTAAATTAACACACCGGCTCCTAAGATCCGAAGAGAGACAACATATCTTTTTTTTCAGAGAAAAGAGAGCCGAAAAGATTCGACAACACCCATCCTACCCTTCGTCAGCATAGGATTAGACATACTCAAGGTAGAGAGGCCTTATCTACCACCACCGCCTCGCCGATTTCACCTCAAGAACATGTTATTGCCACCACCTTGTGAATACATCGCCACAAACTGAAACTAATGAAAGCAAATTTTCCTGGATTTATTCAGACCTTTTGGAGATGTTCGTTCGGTGGGAGACGATGTTCGCGTTGACTCCAATGCGCATGTGGTGCCTTCGTCAATCTCAAGATGTTATGCCGGCTCAGTATCTCGGAGGTGCTCATAAGGCTCGGGTATGCCTGTGTGCGTTCATAGCGGTAAGGGTATGTGTGTGTATGTTAGCATCTACGTTTGCACGGTGTTAATTTAAAAAACAAAAAAATGGCCTACTAAGGGCATCTCCAGGGCTGACCCGCAAACCGCCCACATCCGTTCGGACCGCACTGTCCGGACCGCGTGAGCCATCCAACGTCAACCTGTATCGGTCCGCGCGGAGGTCCGGACGCGATGTCTCCCGCAAACCAGAGACAAAAGTGCGGGAGGTTTGCGGGAGTCCGGACCGATCCCAAGCCCGCTTCTGACCGTCCTGGCCCACCAAAACCCCTCCTCTCTTGCCCGCGCGCGTTCCCGCCCGGCGCCATCTGCCCGCATTCATGCCGCTGTAGAGCGCGCCGCTCCGCATTGAAGGCGGCTCAGGGCGGACGCGACCTCTCACTGCCTCCGCCATTGAAGCAGCGCGCCGACCGAGGGCGCCGCCCGCTGCACTCCCGGCTGAACACGCCTCCTCGCCGCATTCAAACGACTCCATTAAACCCGCGTGGAAGCCGAGAAACCTACTCCGGCCACACGTCCGTTCATCAGCGGGCCGGCATTAAACACAACGCCAGTCGAGCTCCTCCCCTCTGCCCTCTATTTAAACGAGGCCAGGCGCCGGGCAAGAATAGCACCCCTCCCATCCTCCCCCATCTCCCCCGCCACCATTTTCTCCACTCTTCTGATGCCCACCGAGCCCGCCGGATACGAGCGAGGCAGCTCGCTGCGCCACCTCCCTCGCCTAGCCCGACGGAGCCAGTTGCCGATCCAAACCGGCGCATGGTTCAGCAATTGGCCGCTCTAGGCCGGCACGGGAGGGGGGGGGGGGGGAGCACAGCGGCACGGGCATCGTCGCTGCCGTGGACGACGACTCGTCATACCGCGCCTCCCGTGTGTTAGAAGGGATAGAGGGAGAGAATTGGCGTAATGTGATGGATGTATTATTGAGCCTCGAGGGCGAGTATATATTGAGTACAAGACTTGGAGAACAAGACGCCTCTTAGAGATAAGATTGAAACAATTCTTATCTAATCCCGGACAATCTCTACATACCAAATATATCTCTAACACCGTGCAACAGTATTTTCTTTCTTTCTTTCTTTCTGAAATGCAAGTACTAGTATTTGTTTGGCTGGCCACCAAACTAACCCAGACACGCCCAAGCCAGTGCCGCTGTTCTCCGAAAGCCAACCGATCTCCATGCCCATCGCCGTCTCGTCCCAAGGACGCACACCACGTCCAAGTGCCGGGCAAGTACCACGGCGCGCCAGCCAACAACAACCAGCCGGCCCGACGGCGGTACATTTTGAAAGGGTCCTTTTCTAGCCCAGGGTTTTCACATGAAATTCCACGTGAAACACCGCCCCTGCTTCCGGTTACGCGATGAAACAATAACAAGAAGAAGCGTGCTTCGCGCGTCCAAAGACAGAATGCGTGCGTGGTAATATTTTTTTTGGAAAAAAAAAGAAAAAACTGCGTGCAGCGCGACGGCCGGAAGCTTCTGGCGCCCTCGCGACGGACCGGGCAACCCCTCCCACTCCCAGGCACAACTTCGAGACAAGTACCGCACCGATACCACGCCGCTTCCTCCCTCTCTTTTTCCTTTCCTTCCCCGCGAATCAACCAGCCAATCGTCCACGCGTGCGTCGCACCACCGCATCCCCGCCACCACCCTATATATAGCCCTCCCCCTCCGCGTCCCACCCCTTCCATCCATCATCGGGTTCGAAATCCATCCATCCATCCATCCAAAGCAGCGGAGAAGAAGAAAAGAAAAAAAGAGAGAAAAATCCACCCGAAAGCACGAGCGCAGGACAGGAGGAGCTTTGCGTGCGAGGCGAGGCCGCTCCGATTCGACAGACGCGCAGGGATGGACGCCTTCTACTCGACCTCGTCGGCGGCGGCCAGCGGCTGGGGCTACGACTCCCTCAAGAACTTCCGCGAGATCTCCCCCGCCGTGCAGTCCCACCTCAAGCTCGTACGCCCTCCTCCCTCCCCCATTCTCCCCCCTTGCTCTACACCTCCGATGCGGACGAATTTGGGGAAACCGAAGTCGGCCCGTACGTGGTTCTAGGGTTTCGCGTACGGGACGCGGCTGCGGGTTTCTGCGCGGGTCGTCGATTTGCGCGGGTTCCCCGGGAGGGGAATCGTGCGGCGCGGTTGCAATGCGGCCGGTGCTGTGCTGTTCGTTAGCGATGGATGGTTCGTTCCCCACCGATTTGGCTGTTTGGTGCTCGATTTCGCGCCCGATTGGGGTTTTCCCGCTGAATTATTAGCATCAGGGTCGATCTAGTTGGTTGGTTGGTTAACTGGGGCCTGGGGGAGTTGCTGACCTTCTGTGGTGATTAATCGCGTTGTCCTGGAGATTCCAGGTGCCAATTCTACCGTTCTGTTCAGAAAATTCAGGGGAATGCTACCCGATGACGGGTCAGGCGTGGATTTGCCTAGTCTAGGTAGTTGCCTGCGGATACTTTGTGCTCCTGTCACAGTTTGTGCAGCGTATGCCTCTGAAATGTAGAACCATAATGAACTGGATGCTTTTCATCATGCCATAATTACGAGCAGTTCTCTTTGATTTCCTTCCTTTTTTTTTCAAGTCGAGTTACGCCTGGCAAGTAATTTTCGTGTATGTCGTTATCAGATCGGATATGGATGTTTAATGGTTGGAGTGACCTAATTATGCCTGAACTGCATCCTTTCGTGCCATAATTATGACTGCTAGTAGTAGTTTTCCCTTACTTTTCCTCGTTTCTTCAACGAACAGCTGCACTTTCCATGCACAACACAATTTTCCTACCAAGCGTCCTTGTCAGAATGGATATGGTATCGTTGGCTACTTGGCTTGGGAAATTCGTCTGCTGTTAATCATGTCGTTTCCTCTAGCACTACATTAAGAAAATTCCACAGATGCTACTTGACTGGGCATAGTTTTGGCTCTAGATTTGTTTGTTCTAGCTAATTTCTGCGAATACGTGTCTGAACCCTTGCCAGAAGCTGAATGCTTTCATGTCGTAGTTAGAGTGGTTGTTAAGTTTTCCCTTTTCCTTCATCTTGAATGAGTAGCTCTAGTTGACAGTTTCCTGTTATGCGTGAATTATCAGATTGACAATGGATGGTTGCAGTGACTTAATTCTTCTGGTGTCTGCAGGTTTACCTGACCCTATGCTTTGCCCTGGCCTCATCTGCCGTGGGTGCTTACCTGCACATTGCCCTGAACATCGGCGGGATGCTGACAATGCTCGCGTGTGTCGGAACCATCGCCTGGATGTTCTCGGTGCCAGTCTATGAGGAGGTTTGTCTCGCCTTCTTCTCCTGACCTTGATAACTCGTTTGCTGCCCGCACGGGTAGAAATTCACAAGAAGTTGTCGTCCTGGAAATGTCATGACATGGTGCGCTGACTTTGTTGATGTCTATCTCTTTGTGAACAGAGGAAGAGGTTTGGGCTGCTGATGGGTGCCGCCCTCCTGGAAGGGGCTTCGGTTGGACCTCTGATTGAGCTTGCCATAGACTTTGACCCAAGGTAAAGACGAATTTGCTTTTGTTGTCTGAGAAATAGCTGTGATTGGATTATGGGATATCTGCTGATTATATGTCCTTATCCATCGTTGTCTGGTTGTTCTTGCCAGGATTATTAGTTAGGCTGTGTAGGTGCGAAATTCTGCTTCTGGATTAGTCTATTGTTCCCCTGAGACCCTTCCCTTTTTCCTACATCGTCTGCTCTTTGGATGGGCCACTATGATTAATCTTTTAATGGATGCTATCTAGATCAACAGTTTGTACCTGGGCCCTTCCCCGTGGGGTTTGGACCCTTTGTTTGGGTTATTGTTATTGAACTTTGGGCCTGATCATGGACTCTTTGGGCCTTCAGTTTTGTTAGTGATGCTGAATTTGTGTACCTTCATTTTTGTTGCTTGGACAAGCAGATTTGCTTGTGTATTTTGCAGAGCTTTGCTTTTAGTTTGTTGCTGCTCGATGCTCACCTTCGTTTTGCATCCCTGTTATTTATGTTGGCTGACATAACTTGCTTCATGCTCTGTGCTACCAGCATCCTCGTGACAGGGTTTGTCGGAACCGCCATCGCGTTCGGGTGCTTCTCTGGTGCCGCCATCATCGCCAAGCGCAGGGAGTACCTGTACCTCGGTGGCCTGCTCTCCTCTGGCCTGTCGATCCTGCTCTGGCTGCAGTTTGCCACCTCCATCTTTGGCCACTCCTCTGGCAGCTTCATGTTTGAGGTGAGACACATACTGAAAAGAAACCCACCACCGAAAAGTCAAGAGAGATTATCCATCTTTGTTTGGCTGAATGAGCATGATGCAAATATTGTTTACGTGCCCTGCAGGTTTACTTTGGCCTGTTGATCTTCCTGGGATACATGGTGTACGACACGCAGGAGATCATCGAGAGGGCGCACCGCGGCGACATGGACTACATCAAGCATGCGCTCACCCTCTTCACCGACTTCGTGGCTGTCCTCGTCCGGGTCCTCATCATCATGGTGAGCACCCGAGCCACCTTGGGGATACCTTACTCGTCCTCCAACCACAGTATGATTCGTTTCGATATGGTCTGATGAATTGTGCTGAACGGTGCTGTTCCCTGTTTGCAGCTCAAGAACGCAGGCGACAAGTCAGAGGACAAGAAGAAGAGGAAGAGGAGGTCCTGAACGTTTCTCCCGCACATCGTAGATACTATCACCACCGCTAAGTACGTAGTAGGAATTAAGCTGGCGCAGTAACTTGGCGCCGTGCCACCCTTGTTAGTTCGCGCTCGTGTGAACCTTGTGTGAGTTTGCCGCTGCTGATGAAGCTTTTGCAGACGCTGTCTGCGTTCCGGATCTCTTGTGTTCCTGTTGCTGTCACCTGAGACGATTTGGTTTGGTTTGTGAAGAACATGGCTACGCTTCTTTGTGATTGATCTCGTCTCGTCGGTTTTAACCTTGTGATGTGTCTCATTTCTTTTGCCTGCTTCCTCTACGTAAATTGTCCAAGACATGTTGGTGTAGCGTTTCTGTCTTGGTAGGTGGTGGTGAGCAGGGGAGGGCCTGCCCGATTGTGATGTCCGCCAGTGCCATTCTCTTGTCGTGATTCCGGGTAGTGTGCTGGCAATATCGAACTTGCCCCGGACCTGACGCTATGTGCTTGCGTTTCGGCCGGGCATCTGATAGTAGAGGTGTAAAACTATTTCCCAGCGAGGTTGAAACTGCGTCTGATGCGTCGCGAGCAGAATCGTCGCCACATCTCGAGCTCTCACACAGATGTACTTCCTCTGTCCGGAATTAACTGTTTAACTGTCCCAGTGTATCTAAGTTGTAGATGTAGACGCTGCCGTGCCAGGAAATGAAACGCAATCACACGTCCTTGAGATTTTGTCAAGTCAAATTCGAGCTGCTTTTGTCAGCTCGGTCAACTTAGGTCTCTTCTCTCTTCAATTTCCGACTCCGTTAAGGACACGCACACATATACAGCCCCGTCTCTGCTCAACCAAACCAAAATATAGCACTCCAGCTGTACCTCTCCAGCCGATTTTACTCCTCCCGGCAAGCGTATATATAAGCGACACATTACTAATAAGCCGAAAGCAGGCACGCGCACACACTCGTCTCGTCCTCCACCCACCTCGCCTCCGCCGCACGCAACAGCCCACCAGCCACCCCAGCAGCACCCATGGAGAGGCGGGCGAGCAGCAGCAAGCGCGCGTCCGGCACGCCGCCCAAGGTGGTGGCCGTCCTGGCCGGCCTGCTCGAGCGCGCCGCCAAGCGCGGCGACGGCTCTGGCTCTGGCTCGGCGGCGTTCCGGGGCCCGACGGAGAAGAAGCCGGAGATCGGCGTGCGGCGGTACGCGGAGCGGATATACCGGTACGCCGGGTGCAGCCCGGCGTGCTTCGTGGTCGCCTACGCCTACCTCGACCGCCTCGCCTTGCCGCAGGATGCTGGCGAGGAGGCGGTGGCCGTGGACTCGTACAGCGTGCACCGCCTGCTCATCACCAGCGTCATGGTCGCCGCCAAGTTCATGGACGACATGTGAGTGCTGCCGCTGCTCCCATCTCCCCTCAAATCCGACCTCCACTGCGTCGATCCTACTGACCCTCGGACTCCGTGGACGAAGCTAGTTTACGCGCGAGCGAGCGAGCGCTCCGAGAGATTAACAATTCGCGGCGCAGAGTTGACCGTCGGCCAATTAACCGCGCACTCAGCACCTGCGCGATTACTGCTGGCGTTTGGATCGATTCATTGGCAAGTGCATTTTCGTGGCATGTGCAACTCAGCGTAGCGTCCAGCCGACCTGACCCAGGCACCCAGCACCTGCGCATTTCATTTATGAGCTACTAGTAAATTGAGAAGCTTCTTGTTCAGATCGAACGAGTCCAGTTTAGAAGCTGTTGACAGGACACATGAGCCATCTCACCTGTGAGTGGCCTATGTGCTGTCGGCGCGTAGAGCTGGCTGGAGCGGAGGGTGGTGTGTCGGCAGGGGCGCCCGGGTCAAAACGTGCGCCCGCCATGCGTCGATGTCGCCGCCGAGCAGGGCCGCGTTGCGCGGGCTGACACGTGGGGCGGTCCTGGGGTCTGACGTGTCGGCCTGCCTGCCTGCCTGTGTGGTCCGATTCATCTGGCACCACCGCCATTTCACCCGGTCGATGCGGATCGCACAGCCGTGGATTATTCTGGCTGCCAGTGTGCCAGTCGAGCTGAGCTGGAAGCGGATAGCAGCCGCCGTCCTTGTCTCCCTCCAGATTAGATGAGATTAATTGTTTTGATGGGAGGAAGATCAGATTAAGTAGGAGTGATAGGTGTGGTGGTGGCGCGGTCGATGATGCGTAGCTTTGCACCATCTTTTTGTCTGATGATTCAACACAAGTTCACGCATTGCTAGCCGCAATTAAAAAATGTTTGTTTTTTCAGGAAAGCAATATAAAAAATAGTTCAATTAGTATTAAAAAAAGTATTCACTCTATTCAGCTGGTGGTGTTTTTTTTGCGGGTAGCTGATAGGTGTTCTGTTGATTTTTTTTAATTATTGTTGTGTTGTTACGCCAAATGAAATAATAGGACCACCTGACCGGTAGGTGCATGGTCGATCGACCGATGATGTTCGGTTGGGACGTCCGTCCAGCTGGTCGCTCCGGCGTTGCCCTCCCACATGAACTCGATCGCTCACCTAACTCCAAGTACTAGTATATTACTCAGCACCTGTTAGAAGGGAGAGAGAGGGATTGGTGGAATCGATGGATATATTGCTTGAGCCTCGTGGGCATATATATATAGGAGTACATGGTCATCTTGAAGTACAAGACAAGGTAGAATAAATCCTACGCTATCCTATGTTTCCTAAATGAGCATTATACTCAACATCCCCCCGCAGTCACAACGGTAGCGACGCAGACGGTGAGACTGGAGAAGAATCCGAAGGTAAGCCGACGGACACCTCCCCACAGTCGTAACAGTCCACGCATCTCGGAAGTCGTGGCTGGAGTGGAAACCGACGAGGTTGCTCAAGCAAGGCGATAGCCCTTTGTGCCGATGTCGATGTAGCCGAGAGCGTAGGGTGGTGTAGCCGTGGTCGAGGTAGCCGTGTGAAGAACGCCGTGGTCGATGTCGAGTTGGGGTGGCCGGTGTCGAGGAAGTCGTCGTGGAGCCGCGGGCGCAAGGAGGCGCCGAGTTAGTCATGGGCGCAGTGGCGTCGAAGTAGTGGTGCGCCGGGGAGAAGACGATGTTGACGACGCGTCGTGCCGGGGTTGCCAAGCCCGGGGACACATCGTAGACGAAGGCACGCACCGGTGTTGCCAGCATCGGGCATGCGTAGACGGACGAAAACGAAGTTGACGAAGCGCCGACCAGGCTTGCCAGGCCCGGGGACACGTCGTGGACGAAGGCACGCATCGGTGTTGCCAGCACCGGGCATGCGTAGACGAGGGACCTGCACGAGCTGTACGCCATGTCGAGGAGTCGGAGGACCAGCAGAGAAGAAGACTCGACGACGGTTGTGGCACCAATCGGTCTGGGGCCGATGTCACCAACGGTGGTCGGAGTAGACGAAGTGGTCGGGGAAGATGATGGCGACGCTGGCGACGGGCTGGTGCTGGACGTAGACGAAGGGGGTGGACGGGCGGCGGCGGCGGCTACGGGGGTAGCCGCGGCGGTGGCCGAAGAAGAGCGGCGACGGCGGTGCTCGAAGTAGGCGAAGAACCCGAGAGTGTGACGAAGACCGGCGCGGATGGTGGCGTTCCCGCGCTGAGGGAGGCGGCGCGGCGCATACCATGGGAAGTCGACGCGCGGTGACGGTGGAGTGGACCGCGGGCCGCGGCGCTACGGCCCGTAGGGGCGACGCAGCGGCGGCGGGCAGGTCGGGGCGACGGCGGGAAGACCTCGGGCGGCGGCATGGACCGCGTGCCGCGTCGCTACGGCCCGAAGGGGCGGCGCAGCGGCGGTGCGCAGGTCGATGCCACGGGGACGGCCTCGGGCGGCGGCGGTGACCGCGTTCCACGGCGCTACAGACCGAAGAGGCGGTGTAGCGGCGGCTCGCAGGTCGGGGCAGCCGCGGGGAGAACTACTGGCCGGGGGCGACGGCCCGACGGAAGGCGGCGTGGACCGCGTGCCGCGGCGCGACAGCCCTAAGGGGCGACACAAAGGCGGCGGCGGCTACGGGGGTAGCCGGCGGGAGGATCTCGGGGCGGTGGCGTGGACCGCGTGCCACGGCGCGACATCCCAAAGGGGCGTCGGCGGGAGCGGCGCGCGGGTCGGGCAGCCGGCGGGAAGACCTCGGGGCGGCGACGCAGCAGTCCGAAGGGACGACGCGACGGCAACCTGTGGCTCGATCGGTTGTAGGCGCGTGCTCGGGGACGTGCTTGGCGAAGACAGGCTCGCGATCGGTTGATCAGACCGACGGCGGCGCTGTACGCGCCATGGCGGGGACGACGCGCTGATCGGAGTCGATGGCGACGTTGTCGGTGATGTCCCGGGCGATGACGACGAAGACGGACCGGCGATGGAGACCGCGCGGACGTGCGGCCGGCAGCGACGCACGAAGGCGTCCCTTGGGCGGCGCGTCCAGCCTTGCCGCGCGGTTGAGGAGGAAGCGGCCGGTGGAGTCGACGCCGAGACCGATCACCCCGGGGGCGGCGCGCGGGGCGGAAGCGTCGGGCGGCGGCTAGGGTTGGATCGGTTAGGCTGATACCATGTTAGAAGGGAGAGAGAGGGATTGGTGAAATCGATGGATATATTGCTTGAGCCTCGTGGGCATATATATAGGAGTACATGGTCATCTTGAAGTACAAGGCAAGATAGAATAAATCCTACGCTATCCTATGTTTCCTAAATAAACATTATACTCAACAGCACCAAACACCACTAGCTTAGTCTGTCTCCCCCACCTACTTACTAATCATATGAACTGTGCGTAGTTCCATGTTAATTAATCATAATAATTACTTGATGTTGCTGCTGCTGATGCATGATGTCCGCGTGCATGAATGCAGACACTACAACAACGCCTACTTCGCGCGGGTGGGCGGCGTGGAGCTGCGGGAGATGAACGGCCTGGAGCTGGAGTTCCTCTTCGCGCTGCGATTCCGCCTCAACGTCACGCCCGACGACTTCGCCTCCTACTGCGCCGCGCTCGAGGGCGAGATGATGACCACTACCACGCCGCCGCCGCTGTCCCCGCCGGCGGCCTTGGCCTCGGTCTCGGTCTCGCCGGAGGAGGAGGAAGAGGACGCCGCGGCCGTCGCGGGAGGCGGCATCATCACGGCCTTCGCGGCGGCTGTTCGGGTATCGGTGGCCGAGATCACCCAATGACACGGAGACAACGTACAAGCGAGCCCGCCTCCGCGCGTGGAGGGCGGAAAGGGCAATGCCTGCGTTGCGATTCTTTCATTTCTTTTTCATTTTTTGTAGCTTCTTGGTGAGGTGTCCCACGTTCGTTGCCAATTGAATGTACAGCTCTATCTTTTTGAACTATCGATGAATAACTTGTTTTCGGATAGTGGAAACTTTTTTTTTTGGCAAAGGTCATGTCATGAATTAAAAGTGTCATACTACCTACTTTAGTGATCTAAACGCTCTTATATTTCTTTACAGAGGGAGTACAAGGCAATAAAAAGAGATGGAAATTACAAACATGTCCTTGGAGAAGCCAACGTCCTTTTCTTTTTTTTGAATTGGTAATTTTATTAAAATAAAAAACTGTTACATCGTCCACCATCCACCTTGCAATTGACGCCGGCGGCACTAGCTACTTCATCAGAGACACCATTTGCCTCCCTAGGGCAGTGAACAAAAAAAAAGTATAACCATTAACTAGAATATTAAAATCTGCATAAATTGCCGCACCGCCCGATGCCATGAAGCCACCATTTTTCATCGTATCCATTACCTGTTGGAAATATTAGCACTTTATCGATTAATCTAATCCACGAGTAGACAGTAAGCATGGCAATCACAGTATGCAACTCATACCGATACTTAAACATGTGAGCACGTATAGTACATAGAACCGAAACATCTATGAACACAACATATACGGCTAGCACATGAATAAGCACATAAACGAGTAAGTGAGGGATGAACAAATCATACCCTCCGGTTGGCCAGGCCAACGCGGCGGCGGCAGCAGCAGCCTCAACGTCGTCCGTGGACTTCTTCTTGGCGGTAGCAGGGTCGTCGTTCGCCATGGGGTCGATGCAGGGGAAGTAGTGGAAACAGAGGAGGACGAAGACGACGGAGACGGGGACGAATCGGGAGCAGTCGCGCCGAGACGCTCCCTAAAAACCTTATTGCCGTTCTCCCAGGCAGGATCTCGAACGACAGGGTTCCGGAGGCACCTGCTCTCCCGACCAACCGTGCACGCGGTCGTCGGGATGGGATCGCCGGAGGAACAGTAGATGATGGCTAGGGTTGTGCAGGAGGGAGCGAGTGAACTGAGTTAGGGTTCACTCCACAGGCCAGCGGCTCCTTATATAGGCCGACAGGTAGATGGGCCTGGCCTGAGGCCCACGACTGAGCCCGCGAACAGCCCACGGTCCAACGTCTCGGACAATGGCACTTCCATTAGCGACTCGTTAATTAATTAACCATTCCTGACAGACAAAAATAAGGCTCGGCTCGGCTCATTCCCGCAAACCGCGGCGCGCGCGTGGCGCGTCGTGATGAGGCGAGGCGGGCGGCGGCGAAGGAGGAGCGCGCATGTACAACTCCTCTTCCCAAGCTCCCAATAGCATGTGGTAGAGCAGCCCTTATAAAGGGGTCTCGCTCTCTCTACTGTAGCAGTATGGTACTAAACTTCTCACCACTTGCGATGCACCTAAATGGGCCTTAGAGATTAACCAGTGATTATTGTCTTATATGGACCTAAACCCATCTATAATCCAACAATCCCCCACCAGATCTCGAGGAACATAAGTTTGTCAACTGTTCCAAACAATGTTTGATATACCAGAATTTTCAGTGGAGACTCTTAAGTTGAACTTCCACCTAGAGCAACATGATTAGACTTCTTCACAACTGAACAATGGACTATGCCTTGAATTTTCAGTTTAGCGTGCAGAAGTTTCGCCTATTGTCAGCTAATACGTCGCCACCGAAGGCTAAACCCCACGGGTGGAGCTTATTAATCATACTCCTTACCTTCTCATGAGCTTCTAGAGATTACCCAATCTCATAGACTGTGACCAGCAGTCGGGCTCACATAGGTGTGTTCCTCCAAAGAATGCTCTGTATGATAGCATCTTGCTTACACAAGCTTTGGAAGACATTAAGACAAAAGTCAACCTGCCTTATAGATTACTAGAGTATTGCATCTCCGATGGAGTGGGTTTAGTAAGGATACTCTCCTCAGTTGACCGCTGGATTGTTTTTGCAGGTCCTAATTCACGGGATCTCCGATCACATAGGTTGGGTTACCCCCATGGCAACTTACGTGGGTCTCATGCCCATCTCCCTCGATGCATTTTCTATCACAATCCGTGATAGCCCTTTCGTAAAAGGGTCTGCCGGATTTTTAGCAGTCTGGATATAATCCAGCGTTATCACTCCGGAGTTTTTTGATTTTCTGACAGATTTCAATCTTCTTCTTATGTGCTTTGTGGATTTCAGGTTGTCATTTGAACTCTTAGCCTTGGCAATCACTGTTTGATTGTCACAGTTCATAAGGATAGCCGGGACTGGCTTATCAACCACTGGCAAATCCATCAAAAGCTCTCGAAGCCATTTTGCTTCAACGCATGATGTGTCTAATGTTGTGAGTTCTGCTTCCATAGTCGATCTCGTTAAGATCGTCTGCTTGCAAGACTTCCAGGAAACAGCACCACCACCAAGTGTGAAGATATACCCACTTGTGGCTTTCATCTCATCAGCATCAGATATCCAATTTGAATCGCTATACCCCTCAAGTATCGTCGGATACCCAGAATAGTGAATTCCATAGTTCACAGTACCTTGCAAATAACGCATGACTCGCTCAACATCATGCCAGTGCACAACTCCTGGATTGGAAACAAACCGGCTCAGTTTGCACACGGCAAATGATATGCCAGGCCGAGTAGCACAAGCTAGGTACATGAGTGAACCAACCACTTGAGAATATCTTAATTGATCTACAGCCGTGCCTTCGAACTTTCGAATATGCACGCTAGGATCATATGGTGTTGCAGAAGGTTTGCAGTCCGAATATCCAAATCGACTCAAAATCTTCTCAACATAGTGGGATTGCAAAAGTGTAATTCCATCCTCATTATCTCTCAGTAGCTTGATGTTTAAGATAACATCAGCCACACCCAGGTCTTTCATCTCAAAGTTATGAGATAGAAAAGCCTTGACCTCCTCAATGACTTTGAGGTGGGTCCCAAATATCAGTATGTCATCGACATACAGACACAGTATAACTCCCTCACCCCCACCATAGCGATAGTATACACATTTGTCGGCTTCGTTAACAACAAAGCCAACAGATGTCAGAGTTGTATTGAACTTCTCATGCCATTGCTTAGGCGCTTGTTTCAGGCCATACAAAGATTTCAATAGCTTGCACACCTTTCTTTCCTGACCATTTACTACAAAGCCATCTGGTTGTTGCATGTAAATTTCCTCGTCTAGCTCTCCGTTAAGGAAAGCCGTCTTAACGTCCATCTGATGAACGAGAAGACCATGTGAGGCAGCCAACGAGAGTAGCACTCGAATGGTTGTCAGTCTAGCCATAGGTGAGTAAGTGTCAAAAAAATCTTCTTCTTCCTTCTGGGTATAACCCTTGGCCACAAGCCTAGCCTTGTACTTTTCAACGGTACCATCGGGCCTAAGCTTCCTTTTGAATACCCACTTACATTCCAATGGTTGGCAACCATAAGGACGATCTGTGAACTGTGATCTCCCATGTCCCGTTAGCCAAGATGGAATCCATCTCGCTACGGACCGCATCCTTCCAGTAGTCAGCATCCGGTGATGCATAAGCTTCTGAAATGGTACTGTGAGTGTCATCATCCACGAGGTACATGAGGAAATCATCACCAAAAGACTTTGCAGTCCTCTATCTCTTGCTCCTAACAGGAGCTTCCTCGTCATCCTCCGTGGAATTTTCATCACTTTTGTGTTCATAATATTCCATCGGAATGGCAGGTTCATGAGTCTCATCAGATTCCAGTCTAGAAGTGCTTTGCATATCTCTCATTGGGAAAGTATCCTCAAAGAATGTAGCATCTTTAGACTCCATGATCGTACCGACCTTCACGTCGTGTACATCAGATTTCACCACTAGAAATCTATAGCCGACGCTATGCTTGGCATAGCCCAGAAAAATGCAGTCCACGGTCTTTGGTCCCAACTTGCGCTTTTTGGTTATCGGCACGTTGTCTTTCGCCAAACAGCCCCAAGTGCGCAAGTAAGAAAGTGTGGTTCTTTTCTTTTCCCATTGCTCATAGGGAGTAGTCTCATTATCCTTCGTGGGAACTTTATTCAGGACATGACATGATGTCAATACAGCCTACCCCCACCATGCCTTGGATAAACCTGATATATCTAACATGGTGTTAACCAAATCTGTTAGAGTACGGTTTTTCCGTTCGGCGACCTCGTTTGACTGGGGTGAATAAGGAGTCGTCCTCTCATGAATAATACCGTGTTCCCCACAGAATAAATCGAACTCATTAGAAAAGTACTCTCCACCACGATCAGGCCGAACTCGTTTTATCTTCTTTTCAAGTTGGTTCTCAACTTCTGCCTTATAGATTTTAAAGTAGTGTAGAGAACTAGAGCCTCATTTAATAAATACACATAGCAGAATCTAGTGGAATCATCAATCAACGTCATGAAATATTTCTTTTCACCTTTAGTCAACACACCATTCATCTCACACAGATCTGAATGTATGAGCTCTAGTGGTGCCAGGTGTCTCTACTTCGCAGGCTTGTGAGGCTTACGAGGTTGCTTTGCTAGCACACACGAATGGCACTTAGAGCCTTTGGCTAAAGTGAAACTCGGGATTAAATCCATCTTAGCTAGCCGCGTCATACAACCGAAATTAATGTGACAAAGACGTGAATGCCAAACCTCAGATTCGTTCATGCTAGAATGAATTTGGTTCACGACTTTATTACAGAAATCCGCCAGGGAAAGGCGGAACAAACCTCCGCAATCATATCCTTTTCCAACAAACAGTCCATACCGAGATACGACTACTTTATTGGACTCAAATACTAACTTAAACCCTTCTTTACAAAGAAGAGAGCCACTAACGAGATTCTTCTTGATGGCGAGGACATGCTGCACGTTCTTCAGTTGCACGATCTTTCTCGAAGTAAACTTCAGATCTACCATGCCAACACCATGAACAGAAGCATGCGAGCCATTCCCCATCAGGACTGAGCAATCTCGTGCGACTTGGTAAGAAGAGAACAATGACATATCAGCACACACATAAATATTAGCCCTGTGTCAACCCACCAATCGGTGGACTGACAAACTGAAAGTACAATAAACAAATCACCATACCCAGTTGCCCCATCATTGTTGCTCATAGTCACATTGACAGACTTGGAGTCCTGTCCTGGCTTCTTGTACTTGTTTGGGCACTTGTTTGCCCAGTGTTCCTCTGAACCACAAGTATATCAGCCATCTCTCTTTTTGTCTTTCTTCTTACCCTTCTTCTTGAAGGTAGTATTCTGCTGGACAGTGTTCTTTCCCTTGAACTTGTGAAAATTCTTCTGCACCACATTGGCGCTAGAAGAACCCTCTGCCCCTTTCACGTGTGAGTCCTTTGCTCTCGAGTTCTGCTCAACACTTAGATGGCCAATGATATCCTCAACAGAGAATTCACGTCTCAAGTGCTTGAGAGAAGTAGCAAAGTTCCTCCATGTAGGAGGGAGTTTTGCAATAATGCAACCCGCGACAAACTTGTCCGGTAACTCACACTTCAGGAGCTCCAGCTCCTTAGCGATGCACTGTATCTCATGAGCCTGGTCCAATACAGGACGATTATCAACCATCCTGTAATCATGGAACTGCTCCATAGCATACAGTTCGCTTCCAGCATTGGTTGCGCCGAACTTAGCTTCGAGCGCATCCCACAAGTTTTTGGCAACACGCATATGGAGATATGCGTCAACCAACTTGTCTCCGATCACACTGAGAATGGCTCCCACAAAGACAGTGGTTGCTTCTTTGAATGCCTTATCCTTCCCAGGATCAATCGTTCCGTCGGGAATCACACCACCGACCCAGAAGACATTCATAGCTATGAGCCACAAGGTGGTCCTCGTCTGCCAACGCTTAAAATGCGTTCCGGTAAACTTTTCCAGTTTCAATGTAGCGGCGAAGCCTTGAATCGAAAAGTGCCTAAAATAAGGTTTTTGGATTGTTGGAAATATTAGCACTTTATCGATTAATCTAATCCACGAGTAGACAGTAAGCATGGCAATCACAGTATGCAACTCATACCGATACTTAAACATGTGAGCACGTATAGTACATAGAACCGAAACATCTATGAACACAACATATACGGCTAGCACATGAATAAGCACATAAACGAGTAAGTGAGGGATGAACAAATCATACCCTCCGGTTGGCCAGGCCAACGCGGCGGCGGCAGCAGCAGCCTCAACGTCGTCCGTGGACTTCTTCTTGGCGGTAGCAGGGTCGTCGTTCGCCATGGGGTCGATGCAGGGGAAGTAGTGGAAACAGAGGAGGACGAAGACGACGGAGACGGGGACGAATCGGGAGCAGTCGCGCCGAGACGCTCCCTAAAAACCTTATTGCCGTTCTCCCAGGCAGGATCTCGAACGACAGGGTTCCGGAGGCACCTGCTCTCCCGACCAACCGTGCACGCGGTCGTCGGGATGGGATCGCCGGAAGCATCACACTGAGAGGAACAGTAGATGACGGCTAGGGTTGTGCAGGAGGGAGTGAGTGAACTGAGTTAGGGTTCACTCCACAGGCCAGCGCCTCTTTATATAGGCTGACAGGTAGATGGGCCTGGGCCGAGGCCCACGACCGAGTCCGCGAACAGCCCATGGCAAAAATAAGGCTCGGCTCGGCTCATTGATTAATTAACCATTCCTGACAGACAAAAATAAGGCTCGGCTCGGCTCATTACTGCAACCCACGGCGCGTGCGCGTGGTGAGGCGTGGCGAGGCGAGGCGGGCGGCGGAGGAGGAGGAGGAGCAAGCATGTACAGCTCCTCTTCCCAAGCTCCCAATAGCATGTGGTAGAACAGCCCTTATAAAGGGGTCTCACTCTCTCTACTGTAGCAGTATGTTACTAAACTTTCCACCACTTGTCATGCACCTAAATGGGCCTTAGAGATTAACCAGGAATTATTGTCTTATATGGGCCTAAGCCCATCTATAATCCAACATTACCTTCGTGCAATTTGGTTCCACCATCAAGTTGTTGATTCCAAGTTGCTACACCGGTAGTGGGCCGTGTCGTAATGCATAAGCGTCAGCAGCTGCTGCATCTAGTACATGATCAATCTTCTCATTTGACGCTGCAATGAAACCTCATTTCTTGTCTCTAAGAACCGCACCAACAGCACTTTCCGCGTCCACATTGAGTTTTTACTTGTCCCTCCATCGGCTTGGTCCATCCTCCCCTTTTGACACCTACATTCTTCTTCTTGGCCTTCACATAGTTTGCAGTTGAGGCAGAAATCGACATGGCCGAATGAGCTGGTACCTGCACGTCCTCCCCATGGACCGATTGTCTCCTCTCCCACCATATGTACCAAATCCTAACCAGAATTAGTAGTTGAGCATTCATATCCGGTCTCAAGCTTCTTCTCACAGGTTCACTTAAAGCCAACGTCGCCTTTCTCCTGCATACGCACCGAAGCCACGACCTGTGAGAAGCTTGAGACCGGATATGAGTGCTCGGTGTTGCAATTGAAACTCTGAACCATCGGTAGAGCGAGCAACAATTTAACACCGCCCCCCACCCCAAATAACCTTAACCACGATCCTACACCTACTCCTCGTCCTCTTTTACAGGGCGACGATCCGATCTTCGACGGTTCCAAAAAACACTTGAAGAATTGTGTTCGCTTAGCGGGACAACTCATTCCCGCACAGGGTTGCTAGTACCACCTACGGAAACCTTAGAACCACCAGGAAGCTGAAGAACTTGAGAAAATGAGTGGATGGAGTGCAAAAATTGGGGGTTTGGTTATGGATTTGGAAAGCATTCTGGACATACCTTTGGCTTCAACGGACTCGAGCGCAAAGCAATAGGCTCAATCAAAGAAGAGTCGCAGAAGCTCCTTGGGGCATAGGCGATATATAAAACAAGAAATGCCTATATCTGAAAGGAATTCAGCCTAACACCCTATAGCTGCAAAAGTTATCATCAGGGAGAAAACTTGCCATGATCAACCGCCGAGCAGGGAGAAAATCTTGCTCAGACTTACAATCATAGGTATCTAGTTTCATTTATACCTTTTACCCTTTTTGTGTTCCCTCTTTGAACAGTGGCGGAAACAACCAGCAGAGTGCTACTGTTTCCCATAAAAAAATAATCGAGGTTCATATTTTGTGTCAAAGTTACTGAAGTTCATAAACCAATGTTTCATTCAGGACAAATACAACAAGCAAGCATCCCCATCGGCTATAAGTTCATAAACCATTGCCAACATATCAGTTCAGATTCACCAGCCAGAGTTTTAGGCACTCCTTCCTTGACAGTCTGTTTTACCCCAACCAGCATGGCAAAAGAAGCACACTGTCCACTCCACCGTTTCCGTAAATAATCAAGCTACAAATTTGAATCTGGAGAACATATTACACCACAACGAATTCTGCCTTTCTATCATACAAGCACAGGATGGTTTCGACACCGAGTACATCTTACAGTTTAAGAAAACACAGCACGACAAAAAAAGGGGTCTTCTACAAAGAAAGACAGTGCCCAGAAACTACCGAGGCATGCTTGAGCGTGCAGGGTAAGCAGCTGCAAGTGCTAGGATCGTTAATCAGTCTACAGCCATCGCATCCGAAGCACCGCCGCTGCCTTCCTCTATGCTCAACTTTGGCTCTTCAGTGGCGGCTCTCAGCTCATCTGCTATGTTCCTTTGCTCATCTTCAATCGAGATTTGCAATTCCTCCACCTGTAACAGGTACGGTGTTAGAGCAGGCAGAACCATATTCTGGATCCAGCCCCGAAAGAAAACTATCTAACGGCTTAAAGCAAGATGGTAAAGCACACAATTTGAATACAAAAATGACGATAACTGCATTAAGATGTCAGTTTTGAAACTAAAATTAAATGGATGTACTGGTATCATTTGATTCGAGAGGAAATAGCTGCATATCCTACACCCAAATGTTGGTGAGCACTGATGTAAAATTCAGTAATTGGTCATGTATCATAACCAGGTTGTTCCTTCCTAAAAATCATGCTGGATTGTGGAAAACATAGACAGGAGAAGTATTAAAACTGAGAGACGTTTTTTAGCTCCATGGAGTCACTGCTCCACTCCTAGATGACATCCATTTCCAAAAGTAGTGTTATTGCACTACTTTGCAGTGCTTTTTCCTGACATGGCTCCTAACTCGAGGTGGAAATGGACGGTTTATATGGCTGCAGCAGCAGCTCCATGGTTCTACCAAAGATTCATGATCAAATTTTAATCTTACCACAACTATTTAAATTGATATCCTGTCTTACATAGGAGGAAAAGCGTGATTCTGAAAGGAAAAGAGAACATAACAAGAAACTTACCACATGAAGAAGAAGAGCAAACTGCTTCTTCCTAAGCTCTAACGTCCTTGTACATGCTGCACTCTCGGCCTCCAAATTAGCTATCTCCTTCTCAAGATTAGCAATAAGTTTCTCGGTTTCTGACCGTGGAGGCTGTGAGGAAATCAGTTTTCTGATCGCTTCACACTCCTCTTTGTGCTGCCTCTCAATCTTGCTTTGTTCAAGTTGCTTTTTAAGATCCTCAATATCAGTCTGAGCTTGCAAGATTTGTCGCTGGATCTCAACCTGCAGCTCGTTGAAGCTCTCCTTCTCCCTGAGATTTGCATCAACTACAGCCTTGCTTTTGAGAAGAGGCAGCTCAAAAGTGTTAATTTCCTGCAGGAAGGCCTTGTACAGCCTCTCACAGTCACTTGTATTGTCTGCATCCTTCTCTACCTCAGTGGCAAAGGACATGAACTTTTTTTGGAGCTTCTTTAGGGGTGGTTCACCCCTGGTAGTTGTGGTCCTAGTCAGAAGCCGATGTTTGATAATCGCATCATCCTCATGTGGCCCAAATGCATAATGTGCAGACATGTCTTCACCCCTCCCGGCAACTCTCCTCCCTTTGGCAAGCATTTCAGAATTTGAGGGATCAACCAACTGAAATCAGCGCAGTGCTAAGAACAGAAGAAACTGTATTAATTATAAATCAATTAGCTCAACTGTTTTGAATCGGTGCATCTGTAATTGAATGCTTGCATATCCGTAAACTATACAACATCTGCAAGGCTACAAATTTGACTAACCTACATCCATACATGTACATATGAACATTTGCTCTAACAGCACCTAGCAAGAATGCAAAAACCTTAGGAAAGCACGAAAGCACGCGTGTATCCAGGTAGGCTTCGCAATGGGCTGAAATACTATTTGAACCAAACACAACTAAAACAGCACATCTCAAGTTCATCCAAGAATCACTAGAATCAGGGCATTCGTTGTGGGCAACGGAAGGCAAGGCAGAAAGCGGAGTTCTTCACAACAACTATAAGATCAGTATGCTAATTCTAAGAAATTGCTTCCATCCACACAACAACAACAACAACAACAACAACAAAGCCTTTAGTCCCAAACAAGTTGGGGTAGGCTAGAGGTGAAACCCATAAGATCTCGCGACCAACTCATGGTTCTGGCACATGGATAGCAAGCTTCCACGCACCCCTGTCCATGGCTAGTTCTTTGGTGATGCTCCAATCCTTCAGGTCTCTCTTTACAGACTCTTCCCATGTCAAGTTCGGTCTACCCCGGCCTCTTTTGACATTATCAGCACGCTTTAGCCGTCCGCTATGTACTGGGGCTTCTGGAGGCCTGCGTTGAATATGTCCAAACCATCTCAGACGATGTTGGACAAGCTTCTCTTCAATTGGCGCTACCCCAACTCTATCTCGTATATCATCATTCCGGATTCGGTCCTTCCTTGTGTGGCCACACATCCATCTCAACATGCGCATCTCCGCCACACCTAACTGTTGCACATGTCGCCTTTTAGTCGGCCAACACTCAGCGCCATACAACATTGCGGGTCGAACCGCCGTCCTATAGAACTTGCCTTTTAGCTTTTGTGGCACCCTCTTGTCACAGAGAATGCTAGAAGCTTGGCGCCACTTCATCCATCCGGCTTTAATTCGATGGTTCACATCTTCATCGATATCCCCATCCTTCTGCAACATTGACCCCAAATATCGAAAGGTGTCCTTCTGCGGCACCACCTGCCCATCAAGGCTAACATCCTCCTCCTCCTCGTGCCTAGTAGTACCGAAAGCGCACCTCATGTACTCGGTTTTAGTCCTACTAAGTCTAAAACCTTTCGATTCCAAAGTTTGCCTCCATAACTCCAACTTCCTGTTGACCCCCGTCCTACTCTCATCGACTAGCACCACATCGTCCGCAAAGAGCATACACCATGGGATATCTCCTTGTATATCCCTTGTGACCTCATCCATCACCAAGGCAAAAAGATAAGGGCTCAAAGCTGACCCTTGATGAAGTCCTATCTTAATCGGGAAGTCATCAATGTCGCCATCACTTGTTCGAACATTTGTCACAACATTATCGTACATGTCCTTGATGAGGGTAATGTACTTTGCTGGGACTTTGTGTTTCTCCAAGGCCCACCACATAACATTCCGCGGTATCTTATCATAGGCCTTCTCCAAGTCAATGAACACCATATGCAGGTCCTTCTTTTGCTCCCTATATCTCTCCATAAGTTGTCGTACCAAGAAAATGGCTTCCATGGTCGACCTCCCAGGCATGAAACCAAACTGATTTTTGGTCACGCTTGTCATTCTTCTTAAGCGGTGCTCAATGACTCTCTCCCATAACTTCATTGTATGACTCATCAGTTTAATTCCACGGTAATTAGTACAACTCTGAACATCCCCCTTGTTCTTGAAGATTGGTACTAATATACTCCGTCTCCATTCTTCTGGCATCTTGTTTGCCCGAAAAATGAGGTTGAAAAGTTTGGTTAGCCATACTATCGCTATGTCCCCGAGGCCTCTCCACACCTCAATGGGGATACAATCAGGGCCCATCGCCTTGCCTCCTTTCATCCTCTTCAAAGCCTCCTTGACCTCCGACTCCTGGATTCGCCGCACAAAAAGCCTGCTAGTATCAGCAAAGGAGTCGTCCAGATCAATGGTAGAGCTCTCACTCTCCCCATTGAACAGCTTGTCAAAGTACTCCCGCCATCTATGCTTAATCTCCTCGTTCTTCACCAGGAGTTGATCTGCTCCGTCCTTGATGCACTTGATTTGGTCAACATCCCTCGTCTTCCTCTCGGATCTTGGCCATCTTATAGATGTCCCTTTCGCCTTCCTTCGTGTCTAACCGTTGGTAGAGGTCCTCATACGCCCGGCCCCTTGCTTCACTCACAGCTTGCTTTGCGGCCTTCTTTGCCATCTTGTACTTCTCTATGTTGTCTGCACTCCTATCCAGATATAGGCGTCTGAAACACTCTTTCTTCTCCTTAATTGCCTTCTGGACATCATCGTTCCACCACCAGGTATCTTTAGCTTCTCTTCTACTTCCCCTGGACACTCCAAACTCCTCTGAGGCCACCTTACGAATGCTTCCATCCACACACACACAAAAAAAAAAATCCAAACATGCATTGATACATCAAAAGCACAGATTGATTTTCACAGATAAGCATACATCCAATATCCATCACACATGCTTGCATACATATATCACAAGTAACAAGTTCACTACTACACAGAGACACAGACCCATCCGCACCTTGTACCTTGGAAGTACGACCTGGACGACGGTGTTTTGAGGGACGGAGGCCGACCTGGACGCTGGACGTCGAGGCGGGATTCAGGCAGAGGAACATTGGGGCTAGTGGGACAACGACCAGGATGGCGGTCGTCCAGCTCAACGGCCTAAGCTCCTCGGGCGCACTAGCTGCAGGATGAGGTGACACTTGGGTATGGGGCGACGGCAGGATGTGATGGAGCTTGGGGACAGGGCGAGCTCGGGCCGGCAGAGGGGCGAGGTGTAGCTTCAGTACGGAGTGATCTCAGGGCGGTGGCCCACTAACCCTAGCTTCTGCCGCTCACCACAACACTGCAGGGAAGAGAATAGGACTAACCCGTACCACGGATACTACAAAGATTCAAAAACCTCATCCTACAAATTACAAAAATCCAAGAAAAACAGAAGTACAAAACAACTCTTGGGTTTAATAAACAAATTTTTAAATGTCAAAAAATGGAGAAAAAATAGGCATGTGTCCTTTCGGGTGTCTGCAAATTCTCATGGGAAAAACACAAATATTGGTTCGGCTGTGGCTTAACACTAAACAGAAAGCAGCTGTGGGAAAGTAGGTGTTAGAAAGTAGATGTGGGTCGTGTGCTGTGAGAAAGCTGTAAAACCCATTTGGTAACTAGCTGTCTGAACTGTGGTTGTGGGTGTAAATGACCTGAATACCCTAAATACTTGAGAGATTGTTTACATGCTGTTTAACAATAAGGATCTCACCAAATGGTGTCTTAGCTGTAAATGATCATGTTATAGGTAATTAACAGACTGCCAAGTTTATTTTGTTCATAGATTTTTGGAGTAATTAACACCATGAATTGCGTATATTCTTTCTTCAATAAGTCCCACGCTTTTAAATTGCTTCTTCCTAAATGTTTTCCCGGTCCTGGCAAAAAACTTATCCCCAAGATTTATGTAATCTCTCCAGTTCAACATCCCAATGGCCTATTATGAATATCAAACCTCGTCTTTGCATAACTCGCAAGAAACAGTTTGTGTATTGTTCATCCCAAATTGCCTTTTCCATCTATTTCACAACAAAATACTAGTAGCATATAAGGACAAATTGCCAGAGAAACAGTTGCAAGCACTGCCGCCATACAAATTTTACATTTCAACATACACACAGCCAACTACAATTTGCAACTAATTCAACATACACACAAATTCTAAAAATACTGCAATTCTGCGGGGAATGCATAATACTCCCTCCGTCCCGCAATATAACAGCGTTTTGCAAGCTATGGGACGGAGGGAGTACATGAGAAGGAGGAAGAAAACAAGGCATTCAGACAGGTCAAATCAGTGCAGGGGTACAGCCAAAGCAAAGTTTCTCCAGAGCTAGACATCACTCACTTTTATGCATGCAGATAAGATCACTTGAACAGATTTGAGAAAAAATGCAGGTAGTATGAACTAGATGGGAGCGAGAGCGCAGTAGTACCGTGCGGGGCAGGGCCGGAGAGGCGGAGGGGGCAGCTTGCCGGCGATTGGTGGAAGAGGGCGGCTCTTCACGGGGCGACCGCGGTCGACGAGGGGGGCGAAGGCGGCCGGCAGTCCCTCGGACTAGCTTGGCGGCGGAGAGCACTCGCCGTGGCACAGCTCGAGCGCCGGGTCAGGTAGGTGGAGCGGAGGAGAAGGAGACGGGGCGACGGCGGAGGTGGCCGGTGGCCGGCGGCGGCGCTAACCCTAGGAGAATCGCCGAGAGGGGATGGAGGAGACGGATGGGCGCGTGCGAGACGGGGCCGGCCTACCGCTTAGTTATTTCTAAGTGGCAGGAGGTGGGTAATTTCATCCCAACTTCAGGGGTAAGAGAGACAGCCTCAAAGTGAATCTAGGAAGGTCATCTCTACTACTAATAAAAGATCAAACATTACCTTCTCTAAACGCATCCCATGTTATGTACACGGATCAATTAGCACCGTATGATTAGGCCCACTAAACTTAATCTAACAGTTGGCATTAATTTGATGCATTTTTTATGTGCACTTAGTAATTTACATTGACTGACCGTGGTGAAAAAAATAAAATTATACGACCCGCAGCCCCTACAATTACGCACGGATGAGCCGCCGCCGATCCTCCCAGCCCCCACCCATCCCTAATCTTCCCGGCGACACCCCAGCCTCATCCACCTCCAATCTCCTGTTGGCGGCCGCCGTCCTCAGCCACGGGTCGAGCACGCCATCTCTCGGCAGGACGTACGCATCGACCACGAACTCCCTGTTGAAGCAAGCGAGGGCGGGTCGCCACTGCCGCCGCCGCAAGGACGCGAGCGTGGGCCGCCGCCGCCCGCCGCTCCTCCTCTGATGGACACAAGCAGGCCGCCGCCGCCCGCCGCTCCTCCTCTAACCTCTCTATCGTCGCGCGCGTGGCCGCCGACCTGATCCGTGAGCTAGAGAATCCAGTAAGTTTCCTCTCCTCGCCGTTCACCTTCATGCCAGTACAGGTGCCTATAGAGCTTCACGCCATGGCCTAGACGACGCGAAGGTACTAATTGAACCGGATAGCCCGTATTTTTGGCCGCGGGTCCGTCACGATCATCGCGTTATGGCCACCTCCGCACGACCGATCTGCACCCAAGAAGCTGCAGCCTGCAGGTAATTAAATTAGTCAACTGATTACCAAGGTTGTATAACAGTTCTGGTCACCTAAATGTAGGTACTCGGGCGCCCTGTGCAGACGCAAGAAAAAACAGAGGTTGGGCCTGATTCAGTCTCCGTCTATTGGATTCAATGCAGAATTGCTTTTTTAATCTACGAATAGGGTTATTTGGAAATGGAAACGCATATGGTGATTACTCTATGGTTTTATCTACTTTGACTTGTTTGCCTTCTTCAGTGACTACACGATTCGTTGCTCGCTGGAGACCATCTTGCGGTTGTGTGCAGCAAGCATGGCGTTCTCATCCATGGGGCCTGCGGCCTTTGGGCTGCTCCTCGCAAGATGTGGCGACAACTCAAATAAATTGCGCTGGTTCATGTGGTCGACAGTGAAGATAGAACACATATGTTTTGGATGAGGTTACTCTGCACTTGTTTGATGGAATGCCAAACACAGGTGATGGCTTGTTTGTGGTTTTTCCTCTGAACTTCATTTGTATAAATTGCAGAAAAAATGAGTTTTATTGTTGCGTTGAGGAGTCCATTGACGACGACGAGTACTTCCTGCTGCAGGATGACGCTGCTGCACCGCCGCGGAGAAGCCGTCGGCCAAGAAGGGCGGAAAGTCCGTCGCACATGACGACGACTATGAGCCCGCCACGCCGCTGCCGCACCTCTGCTGCTCCCATGGTGCCCAGCTATTCTTACAGCCGCTGCCTTCACGGCCTGCCTCTGTTGCTCCAGCTGGCACCCGGTCGCGCCCACCATCGCCGGAGACGTGTGAGACACCTGCGGCCGCCACAGGCACATGAGCCTCCGCCGCCGGAAATGCGCCGGAGACCTGCAGCCTCCACGGGCGCATGAGTCGCCACCTAATCCCCGAGTCCCAAATGGTATGATACTCTCTCCTTTCCTGATGGACCATGGATCAGAGGCATTTTTGCCCCCTCTTTGAATCGAGTACAAGCATGTATCTATATTTTTACCCCCCCCCCTCCCCTTCTCTTCTGTGGATGGGCACGATGCCATGCAAGTTCCACCGATTCAGGAAGCATACGCCTGAATAGAATCCAGTAGAACCAATGTTGCAGCTATAGCATCCTATATTTAGTGATTCATGTTTATTTCGGTGATAACAGCTATATCATCCTATATTCTTTCACTTGCATGGTTCCCTTCCATTGATGTTGTAGCTGGTACTTGCCAGTCTCTATGGAGTATATGTATGAGTGGAGTAAGTGAGAAGAGTACATGATTGTAGGTTGCAACTTGCTAATTACGTGGCCGTGTTCATGTGTGCGTGTTGTAGTTACCTGAACCATGCGAGAATGGACAGATTTTTCTAGAATATGAAACTTTTATTATCTAACATCTTTTTTTTTCATTTAGTTGCATTACTGGAAGGTGGATCAGGGTGCAGTGTTGAAGCATTTTGATTGGCCCGAGAGAAATGAGGACACTGTGACAGCTAACCTTTTGCTTACTAACCTCATAAAGATTTGAAGCGTAAGTTTCTAACTACAAAAATGATCTCAAAGCCTTGCCTGTGACATTGCACCTATGATATAAAGAGTACAACAAATTTTATAAAAAAGAATATATATAATTTGTGGTAGTAGAATTACAATTAGTACTCAATATTTGATTGATATTCCTTATTCCGTATGGAGCAATGTCTCTACAACCTTTATATCTACAGCAATTTAACATCGATACTGGGAAATAGGTATGCTGAGCTTTGCCACTTTCTGAAGTGCGTTGAAATAGGAGTTCCAGTTTCTTGATTTTCGGGAAACTGAAGAGGAGCGCTTGAGGAAAGAGGAGGAGCAGAAGGAAGGCCCGGGAAGCAAAGAAGGGGAAAAAGGAGAGGGAAACCAGGAGCATGAATTGCTAAAAGATAGCGATGATCCCTTGAGTCTATTATAAATACCATTTTAGTTTGATGTCTTTTTATTGATTTTTTATGATAACAATTGAGAAATAAAGAAGCATCATGGCATATCAAATATTACCATACTACCAGAAGTTTTTATTATATTTAGTCATTTCCTTTTTGTGTAGACATGTGTTATGTTTCTTAACAATTTTTTTTTGATTTTGGACATTCAAAGTTGGGACTTGGATGTTTGTCCACTCTAATTTGACCCTGTGAGGTTTCGATTTGGATATTCGTCTCTTCCTCGAGACTTATAATACAAATTCTCTATCAATACATACATTCATCGAGCTAGGTGAAAAACTAAGGGGACTTATAACATGGCTACAAAAGAAGCTAATAAGTGATCACTAGGTAGTAGCACCGTATGTTACATATAACTGGGTTGATCGTTGATTTTATTTGCACCTCCTTCATGTGTCCATGTCACTTAGTTTTGCCTGCACATGAAAAACGTTATTGTTGGTAATAGAACATGAATGGATGAAAAACTATGTAAATATTGACAACTATTTTGATAATTATTTGATGGCAAGTGAGACGTGCGTTGCACGTGCAAGCTTACTAGTCACACCAAGAGTAACAACTATGTTGGGGAAAGTGGAAGAATTGATCGATCCGCACACTGGCCAATGGGATGAAGCTCTTATACGTTCCGTGTTCTCACCCGTCGATGTTCACAGAATATTACAAATACCACTTCGGGTGGAAGTGATGGATGATTTTGTAGCTTGGCATCACACTCGTTCTGGTACTTTCTCAGTACGATCGGCATATTATGTTGAATTTGAACACCAATTTGGACACCATTGCAACAGTAGTAATGGACCAGGTAGTCACCAAGAATGTGACTCGTGGAAAAATATTTGGAGCCTTAAGATACCAGGAAAGGTAAAACACTTTGTGTGGAAAGTGCTTCGCGGGGTACTACCGTGTCTAGGAACATTAGCTGGTAGACATATCCCAACTTCTGCACAATGCCCAAACTGTCGTATTGGGTTTGAAGATTCGCAACACTGCCTATTCACTTGCAAGCGAGCATTGGAAGTCTGGACCCAATTAGGGTTGAAGGAGGAAATACTTAAAGCAGTTGGGGAAGACCGATCTGGTGCTATCACCATGGATATTCTTGTAGGAGATATGCCCTAGAGGCAATAACAAATGTTATTATTTATCTCCATGATCATAATTATGTTTATGTTCCATGCTATAACTGCTATGGTTCTCGAGTCTGCAATAACCACGAGGCTCGAAGGAAGACTCATATGCACATGTGGAATAATAAACGGTAAAATGTATTCCTAGTCATGCCTCTAAGACTAGCTCAAGTGTTGCATGATGGTCCTGTTTTCCTGATCATGGGCATGTCTATGCCGGCAACTTTGAGGGCACAATGTTAGTAGAACACTTGTGTTGAATCGACCCGAATTGATGTTATGCTATGAGATTCATTCGTCATAAGTTAATGGTTTATAACACAGAGATAGTTAATGTTTGCATAATTCCTTAGACCATGAGAGTGTCGAGTTTCTTCATGCTTGCTTCATGAACTTTGGGGTTTGTTAAACGTCATCCGTAAATGGGTGGCTATTACGGCGGCTTACGGGTTCATGGAAAAGTATGTCAAGTAACTTGATAGCTCAAGATTGGGATTTGCTCCTCCGACGATGGAGAGATATCTCTGGGCCCTCTCGGTGTTACGGTATCCATCATCGTCTGGCCAGACACATTGTGATTTGATCACAGGGATGCCGGAACACGGAAACGAGAAAAGAGAACAAAACCGGTAACGAGGTAACTTGCATAGTGGACAAGTTGTTGATCCACGGGGATGCAGAAAATCTCACCTCGGGTATTTGTAACATATCGCGAAGCAACAGGAATAGCACACGGCAACTGGAGGTTCACTCGAATATTCATTCGTGTGGGTATAGGGGTCAATATGGGTGTCCACAGCTCCGATGTTGATCATTGATCGGAAAGAGTTCCGGTCATGTCTATACTTCATCGAACCTATAGGGTCACACGCTTAATGGTCATCTATCTGCTGAATACTAGACAGGGAGTCTGAGAGAAAATCACCGAAAAAGTTTCGGACGAAACGGAAACGTTCCGGAGAGGACACCGGAATAGTTCTGGTAAAACTGAAAAGTTGTTTCAGGGTATTCCATTAAGTCAAATTGGTTCTGGCACATGCCTGGAAATTCTTGGAGGATGCCAGAAGTGTTCTGGAAACTTCTGGGAATTTTCCGGGATAAAAACCGGAAATGTTCCGGAGCTGCCGGAACCGATTTGGTTGCTTTTCGCTGAAGAAACATTGTTCCACAATTGTTTCGGAATGCGTTCAAAATTATTTTAGTGGGTACTGGAATTGTTCTAGGCACACATAAATAATTTGGGTTTTAACGGACGCAGAAAAATGTCTTCGTGAATAGTAAAAGTGCTTTTTGGATATTTTTTGCAAAGTCACATTTTGGGATATTTTCCAAAAGGTTTCTAGAAGGCTTGGGGGCTAAGAAACCCCCCTTGGGGGGCCCCCCAAGAGAGTTGGCCGGCCACATTGTGGGCTCCTCCATGGAGCCCCACTTGCTCCACTAATTCTTCTTTATGCCCTTGTGGAAGTTTTCCTTCATGGGCATTTTGGGTTTTTTGGAAGTGCCCATCCTACCCCTTGGCTATCCTATAAATAGAGGTGAGGGGGCTGCCCCAAAACTCATGCTTGCTCTCATACACATGTCATAGACTTGTCTGGCTTCTCTCTCCCTCCCAGCGAAATAGTTTCGTAGAGCCGAAAGGCTGTCTGGGTTCCGGTGGGAACTAGTTCTGGACGGCGAAGCCCTGCCGGATAGATGACACCGTATGTGTGCAACTCTGTAGAGAGAGCGTAGTTTCGTTCTTAGTTTGAGAGTGCCTCCCGAAGGGCTGTCCGAGGGGCAGATGAGGGAGTACATCCTCGCGGTTGGGAGGTTGTAAATCCTAGCTGCGGGGATCTGCACCGCCGATCGTCATCGACTCTACTTCCGCTGCGCTACGAGTCGATAACGATAAAGATCAAACCTTGTATGCAGTCTCCATAGTGGTCCTGGGCTGGTGCGTAGGTCGGAAAAATTTTGTTTTCTGTTGCGTTCCCCTACAGTGGCATCATGAGCCGTGCTATGCGTAGATGCAGGTTACGATCTAGAATACATAGAGATGTATGGGTATTGCACAACATAATTTGTAGTAGATGAGTTCTACTGCTGATAATTATTTATGCGGGTAGCAGATGAAATATGTTACCCGATGTTCTTGTTGCTTCCCTGGAATTTGCATATTTCTGATCTTGATAACAGCATGGTGGAGTTTCAAAGTTCTGGCAATCCGCGATCCTGATTGATCAACGAAGTGCTAACAGTTCTTTGAATTCCACCATAGTTAAAAGGAAAGATGAAATTTCGCAGACGAAAGGGCAATGCAGATATGATCTGCACGGGGGTCATGCGTATGACGAAGTTTAGTATGGGGCTCGAGATTTAATTATCTCGTGTTTCATACACCCCGCGATGTTAATCTAGCGACTTGAATAATCATACTTGATGATAAAAACGTAGGTAGCTTCGGTTTGTTCGAAACCTTAGTAGCCACGTAAAATGAAATTTTGCATAAACCGATTAGAGGTGTCTAACTTGGTTTTGCAGGATGGTTTGCATGTGCATATGATGTGGTATAGCAGTGCTCATATTAATTTGATTATGTATGAGATGACTATATGATGTAACTTAACATGACTTGTGTGTCATGATTCGGCATGATGGCTGGAGCCATATGATTGTCACTTTAATGACCTGCGTGTCAACCTTTTATAATGCACTTATTTTATTAGCTATAGAGATAGCAATATTATCTGGTGCATCGACAAGGTGGTGGCAAACTTCGCGAAGGTGAACACCGAAGCGAATGCCAAAGACGAAGAAATAAAGACTTCTCCGTCAGAAAGGGCTATACCATATCATGCTATTATGAATTGCCTGAGATGTTTATCCCTTATGATGCACCCTTCTTGATTGCGCGGTAGTCGCTTTTTATTAGGGTGATCTCTCACTTAAAATATCAAGTAGTTAGTGTTCTCCCAAGTGTAGCACCGTCACGGCACCTAACTTTTCGGGGTATCACATGGATGCATGGGTACGAACGATTAGGGAAGTGTGAGGCGGGTGAGTTGAGACCTCGCAGCGAGATCACTTGGTTGTCTTGACGTTTAGGCATGAAAGTCATGAGCTCGGAACACACGCATCGAAAGATGAACAAGAGTCACATAGAGATGTGATTGGCAAGTTGGCCTACCGATTGCAATTCTCGTCACTTGAGATGGATGCATCCTTGGCGTTGAATTGTAATATGGGTCTTGAATCACTCAAAATCAATTATGAGAGATATTGATTTGAGTGGGAGCGCACTTTAGAATTAATTCTTAGTGCAATTAATTATGAACCTTGTCTAAGTAAAATTTGCATAATAGTTGTAGAATAATGGCTCGCGTTTCCACCTTCCCTGTTAAAATTGAATAAGCTGTTAAATATCTGGTTAAAACTTTACGGTTGGTAACGTAATGTGAGGATTGTCCTCAAGAGTGCCGAGAAGGATTTTTTCCTATCGCATGCTTTTAGTATTCTCCCGCTAATGCTATGGATGATGTGACTCTCGTCCTTCGATCCAAAAGCTAGAATTCCGTTACGTTCAAGTGCAATATGTTTGCTTCCATGAGACCCGAACTTCAAAAGTTTGGGATAGCTATGTGATATTCATGGAACTGAAAATCATTTTCAGACACAAACAAAGGCTAAAAGATATGTGATATCCAAAGCAATGTTTGTTTTGCAAACTGTTAGTAAAAGTGTTTACTATGCGTTTGACTAATAACAGAGGGATCCAGAAGAACGCCTATCATGTGATGAAGGTGAATAAAACAAACAACTTAAAGAGAAAGGAAATGTCCAAAGGGTGTTAGTGTGACTTACACACCTAGGAAGTCCGGGGCTAACGCCACTCTTAAGTTGGATGCTTCTTCTGAGAGTAGAAGAAATAGTAAAAGTTAAACTGTTAGAAGTATAAAGGCAAATAGAGTGAAGACTGGAATATCCAGCTCATGTATGAATATCATACGAGTTATAGATGTATGGAAGGCTGGTCAAAGAAATAGTTCTTGGGAATTCTGATTAAACATGTTAATCACTAATTCTTGGGTATTGTGAGTTGATCACAGAGATACCCGCTCGATTGCATTCCATTGCAATTCGATGCAAGAACTACTACGACCTAAAAGACTTGCCGGAGTGAGGTTTAGATATGCGCTGAGAATATAGTAAAAGTTGCTATACTCGGTACATTACCTATGTATTTATTTTCATAATTCATTTTAGAGTTTTTACACACTCTAGCCCATTGCATAAGGTATCTTGCAAGGAGGTTGTTCATAAGAGAACTTTTGATGTTCGGTGTTATGAATAACTTAAGGGCCATACTTTCATTATGAATGAGATGTATGTTATGAATATTGATAATAATACATTACCTCTGTATTTGCTTTCATAAATCATTTTAGAGTTTTATACACTCTAGCCCATTTGCATAATGTTTGTTGCAAGAGTGTTGTTCATGAAAGAACAATTGTTGTTCGGAATCATGAATAACATAAGGGCCATGCTTCCATCGTGGATGGGATGTATGTTATGAATATTGATGGTAATATGATACATCCATAACACTGACGCTAAATGTCGCAAGACTAAGAGAATACCACACATGTGTGGCACTGCATTTGGTCACATTGGAGAAACCCGCATGGAGAAATTCCATTATGATGGATTTTGAAGTCGTTTGATTATGAATCATCTGACACTTGCAACTTTCCTCCGAAAAAGTGAAGTGATCGAAATACCGTTCACAGGCCATAAGGAACGAGCAACGAACTTATTGGTGATCATACATTTTGATGTATGTAGTCCGAAAAAGGTTATTGCTAGTAGTGGATTTGTCTATCTTCAAAATGACTCAAGTAGATATATGGATATTTACTTGATGAGACGTAAGTCTGGATCTTTTGAAATCATTCATAAGGTTTTCAAAAATGAAGTAGAAATTATTGTAACAAGAAAATTATGTTTCTGCAATTGGATTGCGGAAAGGAATATTTGAGTTACAAGTTTAGCGAATGTCTGATGAGTTGTGAAAGGAGTTTCATAACTTACACCTCCCGGAACTCCATTGTGAGTGGTACGTCCGTGAAGATGTATTCAAACCATTTGTGACATGGTAAGATCAAAGATGACATAAATCAATTTGCCATTATCCCTTTTAAAAGTAATGCTTTAGTGACTGCGGCTTTTACACTGAAAAGAGCACCATCAGGTCTGTTGTAATGACGCCATGGTATGGTACGCCCAACCATGCTTTGTCTTTTCTTAACATTTGGAATATGGGGCTTGTGTAAAATATTTACAGACCTATTCCAAATCAGAAAAGTACTACTTTATAGGTTATCCCAAATAATTGGGAATTCCTCTACCACTATACCGAGGCAAAAGGTTTGCCACCAAAAACGGTATGCTTTTAAAGAGAATGGTTCTTGCAAAAAGGTGAGTGGGAGAACAGTGCAACTCGACGAGATAACAATATCTTCGTCATCAGATCAAAGGAAAGAAACCTTGGAAGTAATTCCAGAGTTTCCTACTGCGACTGATACGGAAGCCTCTACATGAGATGTATGGACTTCGGTCGAACTTGCAACTGAACCACGTAGGCAAAACTCGTGCAAACCTCTCAGGTGCGCAAGCGAGATATTGTTGTTAGACAACAGTATACCTACAATACACAAGGAAGCGTTGATGGGCCCTGACTCCGGAATTGGCTAAATGCCAATACAATCCGAGATAGTTTCCATAAATGATTCAAGATTATATCTTGATAAACCCTTCGGAAGACTTAGAGTCTAACGAACATTAATGGAACTATAAACTGATGTGGATAAAATATTTTATCCAGAAAGCTCGACTTGTTGCAATAACAAATTCAAGGAGTTGACTACGATGAGATTGTCTCACCGTAGCGATGCTTAAAGTCAGATCGGGTTAAACTAGCAATTAATACATATTTCAATCTTGAGATATGATACATGGATGCCAAAAGGATTTCCATGCGATGGAAATGCAACCTAGGACTTGCATGTGGTACAGTCCAAAGTATTTTGTCGATCCAGAGGATGCTAGTAAGTATGCAAACTTCAGAGTTTCAGCAATGGACAGAAGAGAGCAAAAGGGCGTTGGAATCTTCAATTTTGATGAAACAGTCAAAGGAGTTTGATTTCATCAATGGATAACGAAGATGCTTGTGGTTTCAAGAAAGTAAGTGGGAGCATAATAATATTTCTAAAAACTTTCTGTGCTTGACACATTGTTGATTGGAAATAATATAAATTTCTTGACACGAATTAGGACTTCATTAAAATAGTTTTTCGATGAAGTACTTGGGCTAAATAGCCTTGACATTAGGCATATTTATCTGCGAGATAGAATTGCCTAATAGGCTAAAGCCAAAAATACATATTGACAAGATGCTAAAACTTTTTAGCATTAAAACGCCAAGGAGTGATTCTTGCCGAAGTCACATGGAAAGAATTTTTGCAAGACTCGGTGTCCCAAAACACTGATGAGCAAAAATACATGATGGAGATTCCACACACTTTCGTATTTTGATTAATCATGTATTCCATGGTATGTAAAACAAACCAGATATGTCCGATACTCCCAAAGCTGTTGCGAGTATAGATACCAAAGTGATCAAAGTACTGATCATGGGACAACGGTGAAAGATGTCATTAAGTACTAAAGTAGCGCTGATGACATGTTTTCTCGCAAGTAGAGATTATGAAGTGCTCGTTGTAAGTAATTACATCGATACAGTCTTCATCAATGCTCCATGCGATTTTCGATTTAAGTTAAGGGTTTTGTGTAATACACGATATGGTGGCACGGTGTTTTGGAAATCGTTCCAAACAGGTTACTGTGGCGAATTCTATAACAAAGGCTAAGTATGTTGCCGCTTTCTAAGCGACATAGAAGATGTTGAATCGTACAGTTCGTTCATGAACTTAGTATGATTCCAAGATGGCTTTGGTCAATGGAACACTATTGAAGATGACTTTGAGGGCACAATGTTAGTAGAACACTTGTGTTGAATCGACCCGAATTGATGTTATGCTATGAGATTCATTCGTCATAAGTTAATGATTTATAACACAGAGATAGTTAATGTTTGCATAATTCCTTAGACCATGAGAGTATCGAGTTTCTTCATGCTTGCTTCATGAACTTTGGAGTTTGTTAAACGTCATCCGTAAATGGGTGGCTATTACGGCGGCTTACGGGTTCATGGAAAAGTATGTCAAGTAACTTGATAGCTCAAGATTGGGATTTGCTCCTCCGACGATGGAGAGATATCTCTGGGCCCTCTCGGTGTTACGGTATGCATCATCGTCTGGCTAGACACATTGTGATTTGATCACAGGGATGCCGGAACACGGAAACGAGAAAAGAGAACAAAACCGGTAACGAGGTAACTTGCATAGTGGACAAGTTGTTGATCCACGGGGATGCAGAAAATCTCACCTCGGGTATTTGTAACATATCGCGAAGCAACAGGAATAGCACACGGCAACTGGAGGTTCACTCGAATATTCATTCGTGTGGGTATAGGGGTCAATATGGGTGTCCACGGCTCCGATGTTGATCATTGATCGGAAAGAGTTCCGGTCATGTCTATACTTCATCGAACCTATAGGGTCACACGCTTAAGGGTCATCTATCTGCTGAATACTAGACAGGGAGTCTGAGAGAAAATCACCGAAAAAGTTTCGGACGAAACGAAAACGTTCCGGAGAGGACACCGGAATAGTTCTGGTAAAACTGAAAAGTTGTTTCAGGGTATTCCATTAAGTCAAATTGGTTCTGGCACATGCCTGGAAATTCTTGGAGGATGCCAGAAGTGTTCTGGAAACTTCTGGGAATTTTCCGGGATAAAAACCGGAAATGTTCCGGAGCTGCCGGAACCGATTTGGTTGCTTTTCGCTGAAGAAACATTGTTCCACAATTGTTTCGGAATGCGTTCAAAATTATTTTAGTGGGTACTGGAATTGTTCTAGGCACACATAAATAATTTGGGTTTTAACGGACGCAGAAAAATGTCTTCGTGAATAGTAAAAGTGCTTTTTGGATATTTTTTGCAAAGTCACATTTTGGGATATTTTCCAAAAGGTTTCTAGAAGGCTTGGGGGCTAAGAAACCCCCCTTGGGGGCCCCCCCAAGAGAGTTGGCCGGCCACATTGTGGGCTCCTCCATGGAGCCCCATTTGCTCCACTAATTCTTCTTTATGCCCTTGTGGAAGTTTTCCTTCATGGGCATTTTGGGTTTTTTGGAAGTGCCCATCCTACCCCTTGGCTATCCTATAAATAGAGGTGAGGGGGCTGCCCCAAAACTCATGCTTGCTCTCATACACATGTCATAGACTTGTCTGGCTTCTCTCTCCCTCCCAGCGAAATAGTTTCGTAGAGCCGAAAGGCTGTCTGGGTTCCGGTGGGAACTAGTTCTGGACGGCGAAGCCCTGCCGGATAGATGACACCGTATGTGTGCAACTCTGTAGAGAGAGCGTAGTTTCGTTCTTAGTTCGAGAGTGCCTCCCGAAGGGCTGTCCGAGGGGTAGATGAGGGAGTACATCCTCGCGGTTGGGAGGTTGTAAATCCTAGCTGCGGGGATCTGCACCGCCGATCGTCATCGACTCTACTTCCGCTGCGCTACGAGTCGGTAACGAAAAAGATCAAACCTTGTATGCAGTCTCCATAGTGGTCCTGGGCTGGTGCGTAGGTCGGAAATTTTTTATTTTCTGCTGCGTTCCCCTACAATTCTGATGAGGGGGCGATCCCCTATTGGGGAGCTTCCTATGGCGGAACTTATTGCGGTGGCGAGTTGGTACATCTGGTGGCAGCGGCGTCAGTTCGTTAAAGGAGAGGAAATCAGGCCACCGGAGTGTACTGCGGTATCTATCAAGGTGGTAGCAACAAACTTTGTCCGCGCATATACTCCAAATCGACCTGTTCAAAAGCGTGATCACATGTGGAGAAAACCAAGTAGAGGAACTGTTAAAATTAATGTAGATGCTTCATTCTGTGTTGAGACTATGACTGGAGCTACAGGAGCAGTAGCTCGAGATGACCATGGGGAGTTTGTAGCTGCAGCTGTGTGGTTTATACCGCATGTCATAAGTGCAGAAACGGCGGAGATGGCAGCGATCCGGAATGGATTTTACTTGGCCGGCAACATTGGCTGCAGTTTGGTGACACTGGAATCGGATAGCTCGAACGTTGTTGAAGCACTCAATCAAGATGTTTATTTAGGCCCGGATGCAGCTGTGTTTTCTGAATGTAAAACTCTTGTTGCAGGCTTAACAAAGGTGGACGTGATCCATTGCTTCCGCGAAGCCAACAGGGTAGCAGATAGCTTAGCAAAATACTTCTTTAGTAATAGATTGTCTGAGGTTTGGGATAGCTCAATTCCGGACTTTATTATCTGAGGAATAAAGTTCTTTACCTGTCAAAAAAAAAAAAGAGAGACAGCCTCGCGCCGAACCGGCCGCTGTTTCCCATTCTCCTCGCCGCCGGCGGCCGGCGCCATGCTCCGCCTCCGGTGCGGCATCCTCACCCAGCTCCTCTCGCCTCCCTCCGCCTCTCCCGTCTCCCAGCTCCGCCCCCTCGTCTCCGCCGCGACGCCCGTCGCCTCCCCGAGCTCCCCTGGCTTCGCCGCGGAGGACTACCTCGTCGCCACCTGCGGCCTCACCCGAGGCCAGGCCCGCAAGGCCTCCGCCAAGCTCTCCCACCTCAGGACCCCTTCCAACCCCGACGCCGTGCTCGCCTTCCTCGCCGGCCTCGGCCTCACCGGCGCCGGCCTCTCGCGCTCCGAGATCGCGCGCCCCGTGTCGGTCACCAGCATCCAGTTCCGCTGCAGATCCGTCGTCTCCAGTGTGGAGTACTACCTGCGCCTGTTCGGATCCTCCGAGGACCTCTTCCGGGCGCTCAGGCATGGCTCCTGCCTTCTCTCGGCGGACCTGGAGCAGGTGGTCAAGCCCAACGCCGCCTTCTTGCAGGAGTGCGGGCTAGGTGCTTGCGACATTGCCAGGCTGTGCAACGCCGTGCCTTGGATGCTTAGCGCCAATCCGGAGCGTGTCCGGGCGATGGCGGCATGCGCCGAAGGTTTAGGTGTGCCCCGTGGCTCTAAGATGTTCAGGCACGCGCTGCAGGCCGTCACGTTTCTCAGCGAGGAGAAGATCGCAGCCAAGGTGGAGTACTTAAAGAACACGTTCGGGTGGTCGGATGCCGAGGTGGGCATCGCTGCGTCTAAGGCTCCGTTTGTGCTGAGGAAGTCGATGGAATCGCTGCAGAAAAGGTCCGAGTTCCTTATCTCTGAGGTGGGCTTGGCACCGGCGTACATTGCTCCTCGGTCGATAATACTCAATTATAGTCTGGAGGGCTGGCTAAGGCCCCGGTACTACGTTCTAAAGTTTCTCAAGGCAAATGGATTGCTAGAATTCAGCCCGAGCTACTTTACCACAGTGCGAATGACCAAGAATGTTTTCGAGGAGAGGTTCATATGCCCTTACAAGGAAGCTGCACCGCACCTCGCTGAAGACTATGAGGCCGCTTGCACAGGAGAGGTGCCGACTAATTTCAAATTTTCATGAACCAGTAACAGGCTATGACAATTGGAAACTGCTTATGGCGCAACAAAGTTTTCACTCTGCGTAGTAAGCTGGTTGTTCTGTTTTGGTGTTCCATATCTAGCGAAGAAAGCATCGCCTGCAATCTCTGAAGATGAGACCGTCCAGGAATATATTTGTGTTTCGGACTTGTGCTTGAGATCATGGAAACTGGATGTATGGGTGGACCAATTTTCTGTGAAACCTGGATCCAGAGAACAAGAAAGCAAAACAACCATCCTTCATTGTTTTCAGTTGAAAATAGTGGATTGATATGCTTTCATGCCAAATTTTATCTAGCATGTTCCATTTTCGTTTCATCGTCTTTTTTGTTCCATTGTATCTCAGTTAGTACTAAAATTGCAGTTCAGTATTTAATATTTAGATTGTGCTTAGAAAATATATTTCTGTTGGCTGCATGTTTATTTTTGCCTTCTGATTTTATTCCCTGTATTATCTCTGTTCCTAAATTATGTAGTTGACCTTACTTTTCTGGGATACTTTTAATTGTGAAAACCTGAGCTATCTGAGACTAAAGCATGATCAATAAATTAAATAGTCTTATCATTTGCATCTGTTCTAAAGCACCAAAACTAAACCAATGGAGATGACATGAATGAGTCTTATCCTATCTCTATAGTCTATACTGTTCAGTTCTTGCATATGTGAAATTGTATCCATTCACAGAACTGCATGTATATTTTGGCAGAAAACCTGTAGTTTCAAAAATCAACTTCAAAAATCTACAACATTCAGTCCAGTTTGTTGATTTGAGCTGAGCTAACACTTCGCACGACGCTGGCACTTTAAGCCTGTTGCCCACCCCATAAGTGGCAAATTGATGTGTCTAATGATGTAATTCCATGTTGGATTGTGTTAACGATGCAAGAGCGGTAACTTTCTACTGCACAGTTCCATACCATGATATATATTGTTCTTTTGAGACCGATGATTTGTTTTCCCCTGTAAAACCGCAGGAAAGATATATATTGGAGCTAAGAGAGTGAAATTAGGCCATTCAGCAAATGCACTGAAGATACGAGCAAGTGATTAATCTGCACACTTGATATCTTTATGTTCTCAAATGGCCATTGCAGTTGTCAGTGCAATTCCCTACTTTATCTTTCCATGAAAGAAGATCCTCAGTTTGGCCCTGGATATGATATGAGAGAGTTCATTTGAGAAGACTCCCTTTGAAGGATGATTTTGGACCGAATGGCCTACTGGCTGCAGTTCTAGGGACAAGTGGTCTTAAAACTGAACAATGCAGCAGTAGCACTCCTGTAGATGGACTACCATTTCAAAATTCAATTGCTGGTAAAAACAAGCCCCTTAAGTTTGCACCAAACAAATGCTTTACACATTCTTTTTTATTGCTTTTCATTTTACTCTCCTCCATGTTATTCTCTGCCCTGTGAAGCCAAGCCGGTCTCACACTGCGGGTACGGCTACTTATTTGCTATCCTTGGAATTCTTGGTCTCTTGTTGCAGCTGGACGAGGGGCTCTTTACCCAGGTGCATTGGGCTCTCCTTGGGTATTTATAACAAAGGAAGGCCCCACCCACAAACACACGCACATTTTCTATCATCAAGAAAGCATTTTATCCAATCAGCAACAAATCAATGGAGATGTGCCCTCAGTTTGCTGCCTAGATCAGTCGTCGAGAAGATGCAAAACTATGGCCCCCGGGTCTATCTAAATCAAATTACTAAAACCCTAAAAATATTGCTGCACTTTTCTTTTATTTATTTTATTTTGTAATTTTTTTCAATCAATCTATCTATCACATATAATTTAATCTTGCAATTAACCGTCGAGGGATTGACAACCCCTCGTTTGCGTTGGGTGCAAGGATTTGTTGTTTGTGTGCAGGTACTGCTGACGAGGTGTTGCGTGGTTCTCCTACTGGATTGATAACCTTGGTTTCATAACCGAGGGAAATACTTACCTCTGCTGTGCTGCATCATCCCTTCCTCTTCGGAGATAATACCAACGCAAGGTACAAGTAGCAGGAAGAATTTCTGGCGCCGTTGCCGGAGAGACATCATCAACATCTATCAAGTACCTTTGCATAAACTCTCATCTCCTTGCATTTAGTTTATTTTCCTTTGCCTCTCGTTTTCATCTCCCCCACTTCTAAAAAGTTTTTACAAAAATACAAAAATATTTTTCGTTCGCCTTTTCTTATTTGCCTCTTTGATTTGCTCATCTTGTCATCATGACTAGCGTAACTATCCCTCCTTTGTCACCGGATTTTGAAGTTCTTTACTTCAAACAGAAACAAGGAGAAAATCTTAAAGATGCTTGGAATAGGTTAATGGAATCTTAAAGATGCAAAAGTCTAACGAGCCTCTTAAAAATATTAGTGGAAATCTCAATCTCACGAACACTTTGATTTCTTTATGCAATAAGCGATCGGATATTTTAGATCTTAAAATTGCCTCTTTTTCTGAGAATAATGGGAAGCGTAAAGAACCTCCCGGGTTTGAGAAAACTCCTATAAAGATTACTAAAACCAAAGATGACAATACTTGAAATTATGCATTATGCCTAGCTAGGGGCATAAAACAATAGCGCTTGTTGGGAGGCAACCCAATGAATAATTTTTTTTTTCTGTTATTGTGTGATTTCACAATTATGCTACTGGTATGATTGTGTTTTTGTGTTTTTAATTAGTGTTTGTGCCAAGTAATGCCTTTAGGATGATTTGGAAGATAGTATAATTGATGCTGTTTGGAAAACAGAAAGTTTTGCGTCCAGTGTTGGAATTTTGTTTCTGTACTGGAGCATCAGAAAAATATGAAATTTTTACAGAGTATTGGTATATTAATTGCCCACGTTGACCTAGTTTTTCAGAATTTTTGGAGTTACAGAAGTATGACTTTTAAATAGATTGCTACAGACTGTTCTGTTTTTGACAGATTCTGTTTTTGATGCACTACTTGCTTGTTTTGGTGAATCTATGGATTGTATCGGGGGTATAAGCCATGGTGAAGTTAGAGTACAGTAGGTATAATGCAAAAATAAAATATGAATGGGTTTGCAACAATACTTAAAGTAGTGATTTATTTTATTATACTAACGGATCTCACGAAGGTTTTGTTGAGTTTTGTGTGATTGAAGTTTTCAAGTTTTGGGTGAGATCACGATAGATGAAGGAATAAGGAGTAGCAAGAGCCTAAGCTTGGGGATGCCCGAGGCACCCCAAGGTAATATTCAAGGAAGACTCAAGCGTCTAAGCTTGGGGATGCCTCGGAAGGCATCCCCTCTTTCTTCTACCAACCATCGGTAATTTTACTTGGAGCTATATTTTTATTCATCACATGATACGTGTTTTACTTGGAGCGTTTTGTATTATATGAGTATTTGCTTTGTTTGCTTTTAGTTTGTCACAATCGTCCTTGCTGAACACACCTATCTTGAGAGAGCCACACATTTATCATCATTTGTTAGAATACTCTATGTGTTTCACTGAAATTTTTTGAGCTAGGCAGTTGCTCTAGTGCTTCACTTAAATCTTTTTGAGCACGGTGGCGGCTATATTTTGAAGAAATAAACTCTCATGCTTCACATATATTATTTTAAGAGTCGATTAAAATTTTGAAGAAATAAATTCTCATGCTTCACTTATATTATTTTGAGAATTGATAAGATTGAAATTTTGAAAAAATATTTGCACTCTCATGCTTCACTTATATCTTTTTGAGAGTTCATAATAGTAACGGCAATTTGCACAAGATATGAATTTGGTCCCAAAGTGATGAATATTCAAGAGGGATATAATAAAAACTATCATATAGATCATTGGATATGATAAGTGTGATTCCTTGCAATAGTTTTGCGATATGGAAATGATAATATGTGAGTCATGTTAGTGAGTAATTGTGATTTAGTAAGAATATTAGTGTTAAGGTTTGTGATTCCCTATGCATACACATCAAGTCAATAGTTATGCAAAGAAATTATATCCTACTTATGGTGCATTATTCGGTGTTAGTTATGTTCAATGTATGTTTATGACCGTTTTCGCTTTTTGGTTGGTTGCTTCTCAATCTATTTGCTAGCCTTCATTTGTACTAAGCGGAAATACTGCTTGTGCATCCAAAATCCTTAAACCAAAGTTGTGCCGAATGAGTCCACTATATCTACCTATATGCAGTATTTCAATGCCGTTCCAAGTAAATTTGCGTGTGCCAACTCTAATTCTCAAAATAATTTTTCTGTTTTGTGTGCCCATACCGCTCATGAAGCGGCAGGGGGTGGCCATTATTTTCCATGCTAGGTGTGTTATTCTTACGATGAGTGTTTATTCACTTGTCATTGTACGAGAGAATGATTGGTAATAGGGATGCCCAGTCCCACAATGAATCAAAAATTAATAACAACAAAATTCCTTGGAAAGTGTTGGTATGGAGGGCATCGTGGATACGGCTAGCCATGGATTGTGAAAGAATGGTGGAAAGGAAATAAACTTTACTTTCTGTTTGGGAACCGCCTATGATGTGTCTAGCATGGAAAATAATGGGAATTCTCGGTCGTTTTCGTTGACAGGAAAAGCATGCCTCTCAAAATATTTTATCTCTTTAATTTCAGCCTTGAGCTGTGGCACATTTGACAAATCTCTGCTTCCCTCTGCGAAGGGCCTATCTATTTACTTTTATGCAATTTTTATTTTTATTTGAGTCTCCATCTTGTCTTATAAAGCACCAACTAGAGAGCACTATTGTCATACTTGTGCATTGGATGTAGCTAATATTTGAGTGTGTTTCATGAATGGATCAATGATTGAGCATAATGGGCTAGGGATAACTTTCTTTAGCGTTGATATTTTGAAAGACATGGTTGCTTGTTAGCATGCTTGAGTATTTATATCTTCATGTCAAACTATAGACTATTGCTTTGAATTATTCAAGTCCAATGTCCATGCTATAAAAGAAGAGAATATATGATGAATATGATAGGCAGCATTCCACATCAAAAATTCTGTTTTTATCATTTACCTACTCGAGGACGAGCAGGAATTAAGTTTGGGGATACTTATACGTCTCCAATGTATCTATAATTTTTGAATGTTCCATGCTGTTATATTATCAATCTTGGATGTTTTTATATACATTTACAGCAATTATATATCATTTTTTAGGACTAACCTATTAACTTAGTGCCCAGTGCTAGTTGCTGTTTTCTGCCTGTTTTTTGTTTTACAGAAAATCAATACCAAACGAAGTCCAAATGCTATGAAACTTTTTGGAGATTTTTTTCTGGACAAGATAAACACTAGAAGCTTTGGGAGAAGGCCAGAAGCCCCAGGGGGTGCCCACGAGGCACCAGGGCGCGCCTGGGGGGGGGGGCAGGCGCTCCCTGGTACCTCGTGGGGCCCACAGAGCTCCGTTTGACCTAATTCCACCACTATAAATTCCCAAAAAATCAGAAACCCTCAGGAGAGTCCACGAAATACTTTTTCCGCCGCCGCAAATTTCTGTTCTCGAGAGATCCCATCTGGAGGCCTTCTCCGGTACTCCGCCGGAGGGGGAATCGATCACGGAGGGGCTCTACATCAACCTTGCTGCCCTTCCGATGATGCGTGAGTAGTTTACCACAGACCTTCGGGTCCATAGTTAGTAGCTAGATGGCTTCTTCTCTCTTTTTGATCTTCAATACAATGTTCTCCTCGATGTTCTTGGAGTTCTATCCGATGTAATCATTTTTTGCGGTGTGTTTGTTGGGATCCGATGAATTGTGAGTTTATGAGCAGATTATCCATGAATATTATTTGAGTCTTCTCCGATCTATTTTATGCATGATTATTATAGCTTCGTATTTCTTCTCCGATTTATTGATTTGGTTTGGCCAACTAGATTGATTTATCTTGCCATGGGAAGAGGTGCTTTGTAATGGGTTCGATCTTGCGATGCTCAATCCCAGTGAAAGAAAGGGACATGACACGTATGTATCATTGCTATTAAGGGTAAAAAGATGGGGTTTATTCATACGTGAGTTTATCTTGTCTACATCATGTCATCGTTCTTAAGGCGTTACTCCGTTCTTCATGGACTTAATACACTAGATGCATGTTGGATAGAGGTCGATGTGTGGAGTAATAGTAGTAGATGCAGGTAGGAGTCGGTCTACTTGTCTCGGACGTGATGCCTATATACATGATCATTGCCTTGGATATCGTCATGATTATTTGCTTTTCTATCAATTGGCCAACAGTAATTTGTCTACCCACCGTATGCTATTTTCTCGAGAGAAGCCTCTAGTGAAAACTATGGCCCCCGGGTCTATCTAAATCAAATTACTAAAACCCTAAAAATATTGCTGCACTTTTCTTTTATTTATTTTATTTTGTATTTTTGTTTCAATCTATCTATCTATCACATACAATTTAATCTTGCAATTAACCGCCGTGGGATTGACAACCCCTCGTTTGCGTTGGGTGCAAGGATTTGTTGTTTGTGTGCAGGTACTGCTAACGAGGTGTTGCGTGGTTCTCCTACTGGATTGATAACCTTGGTTTCATAACTGAGGGAAATACTTACCTCTACTGTGCTGCATCATCCCTTCCTCTTCGGGGATAATACCAACGCAAGCTACAAGTAGAGTGGGGCATTGTGATTTGACGGCTCATTAGTCATTATTACTGCGGCGCTACGACCGGGTGAGTCTTCCCTGCAGTTCTGCATGATGCACTCTAATTTTGGTGCATGGCAAGTGGACCCGAATGGTGGATGTCCCACATTTCGGCGAACGAAAGTATTCTACCTGCTATGGATGAGAAGCAAGGAAACCGCGCGGTAGAGTGTCACTGCTGTTTTATATTTATTTCTTATTTTTAGCGTTTCTACTGTTACGACGGAGGAGTGCGAAACACGGCAGCCATGTGAACTTGCATGTGCAGTGGTTCATATACTGTTTTTATTTAATGACTTGATGATTTGAAGATTGCTCACCACGCCTGCTGCTTGGTGTGTCGTGCTTCATACGGCAGACTTGTCTTAAGTCCGACACGTAGCTTAGAGATCAAGATACGGGGATAAATTGCTGCTTGGCACGTGCTGGATGTCCCACACGTCAGCGAAAGGACGAGGACAGGAACAACGTGGGAGGGCGTCTCCACTTCTTCCATTTTTATGAAAGCAAGCGTCTCCACTCTACGAGGGAGGAGCGCGAAACACGGCAGCACAGGTGATATGACTGTTCGGTTTTTCTTTGAGGGTGATTTGACTATGTAGTTGGAGGGTCGGAGACCTGATACATCTCCAACGTATCTATACTTTTTGATTGTTCCATGCTATTATAGTATCAATCTTGGATGTTTTATATGCAATTATATGCCATTATATATCATTTTTTGGGACTAACCTACTAACCCAGTGCCTAGTGCCAGTTGCTGTTTTTTTGCTTGTTTTTGTCTTTTCAGAAAATCATTATCAAAAAGAGTCCAAACGAGAAAAAAAACTTTGGATTAATTTTTTCTGGACCAGAAGAGACCCACGAAGCTTCGAGAGAAGACCAGAGGAGCCACGAGGAGGCGGCAAGCCTGGAGGGCGCGCCCAGGGGGGGGGGGGGTAGGCGCGCCTCCCAGGCTTATGGGCCCCTCGTAGCCCCTTCTGACCTAATTCCAGCGCTATAAATTCCCAAATATTCCCAATATACCAGAGAGACAGAAGAGAAAACCTTTCCGCCGCCACAAGCCTCTGTTCTTCCGCGATCCCATCTGGAGGCCTTTTCCGGTACTCTGCCGGAGGGGGAATCGATCACGGAGGGCTTCTTCATCAACCTTGCTGCCCTTCCGATGATGTGTGAGTAGTTTACCATAGACCTACGGGTCCATAGCTAGTAGCTAGATGGCTTCTTCTCTCTCTTTGATCTTCAATACCATGTTCTCCTCAATGTTCTTGGAGTTCTATCCGATGTAATCTTCTTTTGTGGTGTGTTTGTTGGGATCCGATGAATTGTGAGTTTATGATCAGATTATTCATGAGAAATATTTGAGTCTTCTCTGAACTCTTTTATGCATGATTATTATAGCTTTGTATTTCTCTCCCATCTATCGATTTGGTTTGGCCAACTAGATTGGTTTATCTTGCAATGGGCGAGGTGCTTTGTGATGGGTTCAATCTTGCGGTGCTCAATCCCAGTGACAGAAAGGGACATGACACGTATTTGTATTGTTGCTATTAAGGATAAAAAGATGGGGTTTAATCATATTGCTTGAGTTTACTTTGTCTACATCATGTCATCTTGCTTAAGGCGTTACTCTGTTTCATACTTAATACCCTAGATGCATGCTGGATAGCGGTCGATGGGTGGAGTAATAGTAGTAGATGCAGGCAGGAGTCGGTCTACTTGTCTCAGACGTGATGCCTATATACATGATCATTGCCATGAATCCGTCATAATTATTTGCTTTTCTATCAATTGCCCAACAGTAATTTGTTTACCCACTGTATGCTATGTGTTCGAGAGAGAAGCCTCTAGTGAAAACTATGCCCCCGGGTCTACTTTTATCATATATTAAAACCAAAAGTACCTTGCTGCAATTTATTTACTTTTATTTTATTTAGTATTTTAGTTTATCTATTTATCACTATCAGGATTAATCCTTGCAAATAACCGCTAAGAGGATTGACAACCCTCTTATTTGCGTTGGGTACAAGTGTTTGCTTTTGTGTGTGCAGGTGCATTTAACGGGATTTTGCTTGGTTCTCCTACTGGATTGATAACCTTGGTTCTTAATTGAGGGAAATACTTATCTCTACTATACTGCATCATCCTCTCCTCTTCGGGGAAATACCAACGCAGTCTACAAGTAGCAGGAAGAATTTCTGGCGCCGTTGCCGGGGAGACATCATCAAAATTACCAAGTACCTTCGCACAAACTATCATCCACTTGCATTTACTTTATTTGCCTTTTTAGTTGCATTTGCCTCTCGTTTTCATCTCCCGCACTTCTAATTTTTTTACAAAAACACAAAAATGTTTTTATTTGCTTGTTTGCTAGTTTGCTTGCTTCATCGTGATGTCTCAAGAAAATACGAAATTGTGTGACTTTTATAATACTAATAATAATGATTTTATTAGTACTCCTATTGCTCCTCCTGCCACTAGTGCAGAGTCATGTGACATTAATGCTGCTTTGCTTAATCTTGTTATGAAAGAACAATTTTCTTGTAGTCCTAATGAAGATGCTGCATCCCATCTAATTTTTTTTGAGCTTTGTGATATGCAAAAGAAAAAAGATGTGGATAATGATATTGTCAAATTAAAATTATTTCCGTTCTCACTACGAGATCGTGCTAAAACTTGGTTTTCATCCTTGCCTAAAAATAGTATTGATTCTTGGCCTAAGTGTAAGGATTCTTTTATTGCCAAGTATTTTCCTCCCGCTAAGATCATTTATTTAAGAAATAAAATTATGAATTTTACGCAACTTGAACATTAGCATGTTGCACAATATTGGGAGAGAATGAAATTAATGATAAGAAATTGCCCAACACATGGCTTAAGTTTATGGATGAACTTTGTCTCTAGAAATTTCCTAGACTCTACCGCAAGTGGTACCTTTATGGAAATTACATTGGGAGAAGCTACAAAACTTCTTGACAATATTATGACAAATTATTCTCAATGGCACACTGAACGAACTCCAACTGGTAAGAAGGTAAATTCTGTTGAAGAAATTAATACTTTGAGTGATAAGATGGATGCTCTTATGAAATTGGTTGCTAGTAAAAGTGCTAATATTGATCCTAATGATGTGCCATTGTATACCTTGATTGAGCAAAATAATGATGCTATTGATGTGAATTTTGTCTCTAGAAAGAATTTCAACAACAATGCTTATAGGGGTAATTTCAATCCTAGACCTTTTCCTGGAAATTCCTCTAATAATTATGGTAATTCCTATGGCAATACTTATAATAATAATAATAGGATACCCTCTGATCTTGAAAGTAATATTAAATAATTTATTAATTCACAAAACAATTTCAATGCTATGATAGAAGAAAAATTGAATAGAGTTGATGAATTGGGTAGGAACATGGATATAATTGCTCATGATGTGGAAAATCTCAAAATTAAAATTTTGCCACCCAATCATGATATAAATGAGTCTATTAAAGCTATCTATGTCTTCATTAATGAAAGTAAAGAAAGGACCGCTAGGTTGAGAGCTAAGCGAGAATTTCTAGAAAAACCTATTCCACCCGGTTTCTATTGTAGTAATGATGAAGATATTAAAATGATTGGTGTTACTCCTATTGAATCATTATTTAGTAATATAAAACATGTTGAAAAAGGGACTAAAGGAGAGTCAACTTTAGATAGAAGGAGTCCCAATTGCTTGGAGGGTGATAATCTTAATGATAAAAATGAAAAAAGTGGGTTTGGAGAGGTCAAAACTTTAAATAGTAATGCACCCACTACTTTGGATTACAAGGACTTTAATTATGATAGTTGTTCTTTAATTGAGTGCATTTCCTTGTTGCAATCCATGATTAATTCACCAAATGCATATGAACAAAATGAAGCTTTCACTAAACATATTGTAGAAGCTATGATGAAAGCTCATGAAGAAAAACTTGAGTTGGAAGTTTCAATTCCTAGAAAATTACAAGATGAATGGGAACCAACTATTAAAGTCAAAATTAAAAATTATGAATGTAATGCTCTATGTGATCTTGGTGCTAGCGTTTCCACTATACCAAAGTCTTTGTGTGATGTGCTAGGTCTCACCGATATGGATCCTTGTTCCCTTAATTTGCATCTTGCGGATTCCACTATTAAAAAACCATTGGGTAGAATAAATGATGTGCTTATTCTTGCAAATAGAAATTATGTGCCTGTGGATTTTATTGTTCTTGATATTGAATGCAATCCTTCTTGTCCTATAATACTTGGTAGGCCTTTCCTATGAACAATAGGTGCTATTATTGATATGAAAGAAGGTAATATAAGATTTCAATTTCCATTAAAGAAAGGGATGGAACACTTCCCTAGAAAGAGAATTAAGGCACCTTATGAATCTATTATGAGGGCCACCTATGGAATTAATTTGAAGGATGACAACACTTCAAACTATGCATTATGCCTAGCTAGGGGCATAAAACAATAGCGCTTGTTGGGAGGCAACCCAATGAATAAAATAAATTTTTATTTTACTTTCTCTTCTTGTGTGTTTACACAATTATAGCCTCTGTTAAGATTGTGTTTTTATCTTTTAATTAGTGTTTGTGCCAAGTAATGCCTTTGGGATGATTTGGATGATAGTATAATTGATGCTGTTTGAAAACAGAAACTTTTATGTCCAGTGCTGGAATTTTAGTTTTTTACTAGGATGTCAGAACCTTCTGAATTGTTTAAAAAATATTTATACATGAATTTCCCACGATTTCCTAATTTTTCAGAATTTTTGGAGTTACATAAGTATGACATTAATTCAGATATTTACAGACTGTTCTGTTTTAGATAGATTCTGTTTTTGTTGCATACTTTGCTTATTTTGATGAATCTATGGATCGTATCGGGGGGTATGAATCATGGAGAAGTTGGAGTACAGTAGCATTATGCCAATATTAAATATTAATCAATTTCCAACAGTACCTAAAGTTTAAGATTTGTTTGTTATACTAACGGATCTCACGAGGTTTCTGTTGAGTTTTGTGTGCTGACGTTTTCAAGTTTTGGGTGAGACTATGATGGATAAAGGAATAAGGAGCGGTAAGAACCTAAGCTTGGGGATGCCCAAGGCACCCCAAGGTAATATTCAAGGAAGACTCAAGCATCTAAGCTTGGGGATGCCCCAGAAGGCATCCCCTCTTTCATTTACAATCTATCGGTAACTCACTTGGAGCTATATTTTTATCCATCAGATGATATGTGTTTTACTTGGAGCGTCTTGTGATATAGTTTGTTTGCTTTTTAGTTTGTCACAATCATCTTTGCTGAACACACCTTTTTGAGAGGGACACACATTATTCGTGATTTGTTAGAATACTCTATGTGCTTCACTTATATCTTTTGAGCTAGGTAGTTGCTCTAGTGCTTCACTTATATCTTTTAGAGCACGGCGTTGGTTATATTTTAAAGCAATAGTTGCACTCTCATGCTTCACTTATAGCTTTTTGAGAGTCTAATGAATAGCAATGGTAATATGAACAGGTTATGAAGTTGGTACTAATATGATAGGTATTCAAGAGGGATATAATAAAAACTTTCATGTAGATCACCGAATATGATAAGTTTGATTCCTTGCAATAGTTTTGCGATATTAAGATGGTAATATGTGGGAGGTGCTAGTAGATAATTGTGGTTTAGTAAGAATATTGGTGTTAAGGTTTGCGATTCCCGAAGCATGCACGTATTATCTGTCGTTATGCTAAGAAGTTGGAGCATGATTTATTCTTGATTGTCTACCTTATGAGTGGCGGTCGGGGACGAGCGATGGTCTTTTCCTACCAATCTATCCCCCTAGGGGCATGCGTAGTAGTACTTTGCTTCGAGGGTTAATAAACTTTCGCAATAAGTATGTGAGTTCTTTATGACTAATGTGAGTCCATGGATTATACGCACTCTCACCTTTCCGCAATTTGCTAGCCTCTTCGGTACCGTGCATTGCCCTTTCTCACATCGGGAGTTGGTGCAAACTTCGCCGGTGCATCCAAACCCCGTGATATGATACGCTCTATCACACATAAGCCTCTTTATATCTTCCTCAAAATAGCCACCATACCTACCTATCATGGCATTTCCATAGCCATTCCGAGATATATTGCCATGCAACTTCCACCGTTCCGTTTTTATGACACACATCGTCACTGTCATATTGCTTTGCATGATCATCTAGCTGACATAGTATTTGTGGCTCAGTCACCGTTCATCATTTTTTATACATGTTACGCTAGTATCATTGCACATCCTGGTACACCGCTAGAGGCATTCATATAGAGTCATATTTTTGTTCTAGTTTCGAGTTGTAATTTTTTGAGTTGTAAGTAAATAGAAGTATGATGATCATCATTATTAGAGCATTGCCCCAGTGAGGAAATAAAAAAAAGAGGCCAAAAAGAGCCCACGAAAAAAGAGGCAAAAAAGAGCCCACAAAAAAAAATGAAATGAGAGAAAAAGAGAGAAGGGGCAATGTTACTATCCTTTTCCATACTTGTGCTTCAAAGTAGCACCATGTTTTTCATATAGAGAGTCTCCTGTTTTATCACTTTCATATACTAGTGGGAATTTTTCATTATAGAACTTGGCTTGTATATTCCAATGATGGGCTTCCTCAAATGCCCAAGGTCTTCATGAGCAAGCAAGTTGGATGCACATCCACTTAGTTTTCATGTTGAGCTTTCATACACTTATAGCTCTTAGTGCATCCGTTGCATGGCAATCCCTACTCCTCGCATTGACATCAATTGATGGGCATCTCCATTGCCCGTTGATTAGCCTCGTTGATGTGAGACTATCTTTTTTTTTGACTTCCCCTTATTAATCTCTACCACCACACTCTATTCCACCCATAGTGCTATATCCATGGCTTGCACTCATGTATTTTGTGGGGGTTGAAAAAGCTGAAGCGCGTTAAAAAGTATGAACCAATTTCTCGGCTTGTCAACGGGGTAGTGCATGATAAATATTTTGTGTTAAGAAGATGGAGCATGACAAGATTATATGATTTTGTAGGGATAACTTTCTTTAGCATTTTTATTTTGAAAGACATGATTGTTTATTAGTATGCCTGAGTATTGATGTCTTTATGTCAAACTATAGACTATTGCTTTGAATCATTTGGATCTTATTATTCATACCATAAGAGAAAGATTACATGATGAAACATGATAGGTAGCATTCCACATCAAAAATTCTATTTTTATCATTTACCTACTCGAGGACGAGAAGGAATTAAGCTTGGGGATGCTTGATACGTCTCCAACGTATCTATAATTTTTGATTGTTCCATGCTATTATAGTATCAATCTTGGATGTTTTATATGCAATTATATGCCATTATATATAATTTCTTGGGACTAACCTATTAAACCAGTGCCCAGTGCCAGTTGCTGTTTTTTTTTGCTTATTTTTGTCTTTTCAGAAAATCATTATCAAAAAGAGTCCAAACGAGAAAAAAACTTTGGATTAATTTTTTCTGGACCTGAAGAGACCCACGAAGCTTCGGGAGAAGACCAGAGGAGCCACGAGGAGGTAACAAGCCTGGAGGGCGTGCCCCCCAGGCTTGTGGACCCCTCGTAGTCCCTCCTGACCTAATTCCAGTGCTATAAATTCCTAAATATTCCCAATATACCAGAGAGAGAGAAGAGAAAACCTTTCCGCCGCCGCAAGCCTCTATTCTTCCGCGATCCCATCTGGAGGCCTTTTCCTGTACTCTGCCGGAGGGGGAATCGATCATGGAGGGCTTCTTCATCAACCTTGCTGCACTTCCGATGATGTGTGAGTAGTTTACCACAGACCTACGGGTCCATAGCTAGTAGCTAGATGGCTTCTTCTCTCTCTTTGATCTTCAATACCATGTTCTCCTCGATGTTCTTGGAGTTTTATCCGATGTAATCTTCTTTTGCGGTGTGTTTGTTGGGATCCGATGAATTGTGAGTTTATGATCAGATTATTCATGAGAAATATTTGAGTCTTCTCTGAACTCTTTTATGCATGATTATTATAGCTTTGTATTTCTCTCCGATCTATCAATTTGGTTTGGCCAACTAGATTGGTTTATCTTGCAATGGGAGAGGTGCATTGTGATGGGTTCAATTTTGCGGTGCTCAATCCGAGTGACAGAAAGGGACATGACACGTATTTGTATTGTTGCCATTAAGGATAAAAAGATGGGGTTTAATCATATTGCTTGAGTTTACTTTGTCTACATCATGTCATCTTGCTTAAGGCGTTACTCTGTTTCATACTTAATACCCTAGATGCATGCTAGATAGCGGTCGATGGGTGGAGTAATAGTAGTAGATGCAGGCAGGAGTCGGTCTACTTGTCTCAAACGTGATGCCTATATACATGATCATTGCCATGAATCTGTCATAATTATTTGCTTTTCTATCAATTGCCCAACAGTAATTTGTTTACCCACTGTATGCTATGTGTTCGAGAGAGAAGCCTCTTGTGAAAACTATGGCCCCCGGGTCTACTTTTATCATATATTAAAACCAAAAAAACTTGCTGTAATTTATTTACTTTTATTTTATTTAGTATTTTAGTTTATCTATTTATCACTATCAGAATTAATCCTTGCAAATAACCACTAAGAGGATTGACAACCCTCTTATTTGCGTTGGGTGCAAGTGTTTACTTTTGTGTGTGCAGGTGCGTTTAACGGGATTTTGCTTGGTTCTCCTAGTGGATTTATAACCTTGGCTCTTAACTGAGGGAAATACTTATCTCTACTATACTGCATCATCCTCTCCTCTTCGGGGAAATACCAACGCAGTCTACAAGTAGCAAGACCACACGTAGTACATAATGATACAAAGTGTGACCCGGAGAGACAGACACGTCTAGTTGGAAGGTCTCAGACCATATACGTAAACAAATATCCAACCTAATACGGAGTATGTGCCTGCAATTAATATGGTTGAGTATTTAGGCACGTACATCACAATATCAAACATGCATTGCACGTAATATTTAGTGCGGGTAAGTTCTAAAAGACAAATGCCAACATGCCACGCAGGTTCATACTATTTGTGCCGGCCTACTTCACCTATATTTACTGCGGTACATTAGTCAGGTTCATAGGTGCCTGGGTACATGTTTGTTTCATAGTTCTAGTCCTAGGTGTCCTTCATAGATGGCACGATCCATAACGGAGGGCAACGGGAATACATATCATCGCAGCTTTTTAGTGTGGCTCCCCACGATGGAGACTCATCCAAGCTGAAGCGGCATAAGTCAGGGATAGGGGTGTTCAAGATATTAATCCGGCGGTGCGCAATGAAAACGCACCCACTCTTCATGAACGGCAGGCCGTCAGCATCGTGCACGGAAGGTGGCATCATTTTCACTATGGGGTAGCTGTCCCCAATGAAAACCGAGTACTTTTCAAGTGTGTTCCTCCGCTCCTAGGTAGCATCACAGGAGTCGAACACGCAGCCGTTCATCTGGTACACCTGGCATCTCAAACCTGGATACATGGTGACGGGCATGTTCAAGGTCCATGCAGCATAAATGTTGTGCAACAAGCACAATAGGTGACGTAAGCAGATGATAAGGATTAAAATAATATATTCTATATTTGCTTATTTCTATGATAGGGAAGGGAAGAAGTCTACTAGGAGTAGATTAGAGCCAGCTGCGGCACAGGCTAGAAGAAACAATTTGAGAGTGTGACGTGGGCAATGTATATTAATTAAAGTAGGAGGAGTCCTAGTAGTAGTAGTACTTTTTTATTAGATGGGATTCAGGCTAACTAGCCAGTACATTGCGGAATTGAAATTGCTAATTATAACTTGTATTATAATGTTGCGTCGATGACTATCCCAATCAATCAAAAAAAGAAAAGAACTAATCCTCATGGAGTATAATGAGACATGTACTGAAATGTTATAAGATGACATGGCAATAAGATATACTCTAGCTCCTGGCTCTACTAGTCTTAGATCGGAGATAATGGATTACCTAGGTACATGATCATGGTCCGATCATGATAGATCGTGGCACCTTGCTGCCCTTCAATGGTACCATGGGTAACGACTGCTAAGATAGTTGCTACTTGTAGACTGCATTGGTATTTCCCCGAAGAGGAGAGGATGATGCAGTATAGTAGAGATAAGTATTTCCCTCAGTTAAGAACCAAGGTTATCAATCCAGTAGGAGAACCACACAAAACCTCGTTAGAAGCACCTACACACACAAAAGCAAACACTTGCACCCAACGCAAATAAGAGGGTTGTCAATCCCCTTAGCGGTTATTTGCAAGGATTAATTCTGATAATGATAGATAAAAAGTAAATTGCAAAATAAAATAAAAGTAAATAAATTGCAGCAAGGTATTTTTGGATTTTAATATATGATAAAAGTAGACCTGGGGGCCATAGTTTTCACTAGAGGCTTCTCTCTCGAACACATAGCATACGGTGGGTAAACAAATTACTGTTGGGCAATTGATAGAAAAGCAAATAATTATGACGAATTCATGGCAATGATCATGTATATAGGCATCACATCCGAGACAAGTAGATCGACTCCTGCCTGCATCTACTACTATTACTCCACCCATCGACCGCTATCTAGCATGCATCTAGGGTATTAAGTATAAAACAGAGTAATGCCTTAAGCAAGATGACATGATGTAGACAAAGTAAACTCAAGCAATATGATTAAACCCCATCTTTTTCTCCTTAATGGCAACAATACAAATACGTGTCATGTCCCTTTCTGTCACTGGGATTGAGCACCGCAAGATTGAACCCATCACAAAGCACCTCTCCCATTGCAAGATAAATCAATCTAGTTGGCCAAACCAAACAGATAGATCGGAGAGAAATACAAAGCTATAACAATCATGCATAAAAGAGTTCAGAGAAGACTCAAATATTTCTCATGAATAATTTGATCATAAACTCACAATTCATCGGATCCCAACAAACACACCGCAAAAGAAGATTACATCGGATAGAACTCCAAGAACATCGAGGAGAACATGGTATTGAAGATCAAAGAGAGAGAAGAAGCCATCTAGCTACTAGCTATGGACCCGTAGGTCTGTGGTAAACTACTCACACATCATCGAAAGGGCAGCCAGGTTGATGAAGAAGCCCTCCGTGATCGATTCCCCCTCCGCAGAGTACCGGAAAAGGCCTCCAGATGGGATCGCGGAAGAACAGAGGCTTGTGGCGGCGGTAGGATTTTCTCGTCTGGCTCACTGATGGTTTTCGAATATTTGAGAATTTATAGAAGTGGAATTAGGTCAAAAGGAGCCACGAGGGGCCCACAAGGCATCAGGGCACGCCCTATTGCCTTGTGGCCTCCTCGTGAGGCTTCTGGCATCCTCATGAAGCTTCCAGGGTCTCTTTTGTCCAGAAAAAAATCGTCAAAAAGTTTCGTGGCATTTGAACTTCGTTTGGTACTGATTTCCTGAAAAACCAAAAACAAGCAGAAAACAGCAACTGGCACTGGGTACTAGGTTAATAGGTTAGTCCCAAAAAATGATATATAATTGCATATACTTGCATATAAAACATCCAACATTGATACTATAATAGGATGGAACAATCAAAAATTATAGATACGTTGGAGACGTATCAAGCATCCCCAAGCTTAATTCCTGCTCGTCCTCGAGTAGGTAAATGATAAAAACAGAATTTTTGATGTGGAATGCTATCTAACATGTTTCATCATGTAATTCTCTTTTACTGTATGAATATTAAGATCCGAATGATTCAAAGCAATAGTCTATAATTTGATATAAATACATCAATACTCAGGCATACTAATAAACAATCATGTCTTTCAAAATAAAAATGCTAAAGAAAGTTATCCCTACAAAATCATATAATCCTGTCATGCTCCATCTTCTTAACATAAAATATTTATCATGAACAACCCCGGTTTTAGCCAAGCAATTGGTTCATACTTTTTAACGCGCTTCAGCTTTTTCAACCCCCACGCAATACATGAGCGCAAGCCATGGATATAGCACTATGGGTGGAATAGAATGTGGTGGTAGAGATTAATAAGGGGAAGTCAAAAAGAAGAAGATAGTCTCACATCAACGCGGCTAATCAACGGGCCATGGAGATGCCCATCAATTGATGTCAATGTGAGGAGTAGGGATTGCCATGCAACGGATGCACTACGAGCTATAAGTGTATGAAAGCTCAACATGAAAACTAAGTGGGTGTGCATCCAACTTGCTTGCTCATGAAGACCTCGGGCATTTGAGGAAGCCCGTCATCGGAATATACAAGCCAAGTTCTATAATGAAAATTCCCACTAGTATATGAAAGTGAGAAAATAGGAGACTATGTATATGAAAAACATGGTGCTACTTTGAAGTACAAGTATGGAAAAGGATAGTAACACTGCTCCTTCTCTCTTTTTCTCTCATTTTTTTTCTTTTTTTTTCTTTTTTTCATGGGCTCTTTTTGGCCTCTTTTTTATTATTATTTCCTCACTGGGACAATGCTCTAATAATGATAATCATCATACTTCTATTTACTTACAACTCGAAACTAAAACAAATATGACTCTATATGAATGCCTCTAGCAGTGTACCAGGATGTGCAATGATACTAGCATAACATATATAAAAAATGATGAACGGTGGCTGAGCCACAAATACTATGTCAGCTATATGATCATGCAAAGCAATATGACAATGATGATGTGTCATAAAAAACGGAACGGTGAAGTTGCATGGCGATATATCTCGGAATGGCTATGTTAATGCCATGATAGGTAGGTATGGTGGCTGTTTTGAGGATGATATAAGGAGGCTTATGTGTGATAGAGCGTATCATATCACGGGGTTTGGATGCACCGGTGAAGTTTTCACTGACTCTCGATGTGAGAAAGGGCAATGCACGGTACCGAAGAGGCTAGCAAATTGCGGAAAGGTGAGAGTGCGTATAATCCATGGACTCACATTAGTCATAAAGAACTCACATACTTATTGCGAAAGTTTATTAGCCCTCGAAGCAAAGTACTACTATGCATGCCCCTAAGGGGGGAGGTTGGTAGGAGTTAACCATCGCGCCCCCCCGACCGCCACACAAAGGAAGACAATCAATAATAAATCATGCTCCAACTTCTTCGCATAACGACAGATCATACGTGCATGCTTCGGGAATCACAAACCTTAACACCAACATTCTTACTAAACCACAATTATCTACTAGCACCTCCCACATATTACCATCTTAATATCGCAAAACTATTGCAAGGAATCAAACTTATCATATTCAGTGATCTACATGAAAGTTTTTATTATATCCCTCATGAATACCTATCATATTAGGACCAAATTCATAACCCCTACATATTACCATTGCTATTCATTAGACTCTCAAAAAGATGTAAGTGAAGCATGAGAGTGCAACTATTTCTTTAAAATATAACCACCGCCGTGCTCTAAAAGATATAAGTGAAGCACTAGAGCAACTGCCTAGCTCAAAAAATATAAGTGAAGCACATAGAGTATTCTAACAAACCACGAATAGTGTGTGTCCCTCTCAAAAAGGTGTGTTCAGCAAACATGATTGTGACAAACTAAAATGCAAACAAACTATAGCACAAGACACTCCAAGTAAAACACGTATCATGTGATGAATAAAAATATAGCTCCAAGTGAGTTACCGATAGATTGTAGACGAAGAGGGGATGCCATCCGGCGAATCCCCAAGCTTAGATGCTTGAGTCTTCCTTGAATATTACCTTGGGGTGCCTTGGTTATCCCCAAGCTTAGGCTCTTACCGCTCCTTATTCCTTTATCCATCGTAGTCTCACCCAAAACTTGAAAACTTCAGCACACAAAACTCAACAGAAACCTCGTGACATCCGTTAGTATAACAAACAAATCTTAAACTTTAGGTACTGTTGTAAATTGATTCATATTTAATATTGGCATAATGCTACTGTACTCCAACTTCTCCATGACTCATACCCCCAGATACGATCCATAGATTCATCAAAATAAGCAAACTATGCAACAAAAACAGAATCTTTCTAAAACAGAACAGTCTGTAAAGATCTGAATTAAAGTCATACTTCTGTAACTCCCAAAATTCTGAAAAATTAGGATAACGTGGGAAATTCATATATCAATATTGTGTAAAACATTCAGAAGGTAGTGATGCTCCAGAATAAAATAAAAATTCCAACACTGGACGCAAAAGTTTTTGTTTTCAAACAAGATCAATTATACTATCTTCCAAATCATCCCAAAGGCATTACTTGGCACAAACACTAAGATAAAAACACAATCATAATAGAGGCTACAATTGTGTAAACACACAAAAACATAAATTAAAACAAAATTTTATTTTATTTATTGGGTTGCCTCCCAACAAGCTGTTTCTTTATAGCCATTAAGATAGGCTTAAGATTTCAATGATGCTCTCATGAAAAATAATAATTGAAACACAAGGAGAGGATCCTAAAACTTGTGACAAACACATTTAAGTCTAACATACTTCCTATGCATAAGTATTTTATAAGCAAACAAATTATCAAGACAAGCAATATCTAGCATATGCAAATAGAAGAATGAAGCATTAACAATTTCAACATAACGAGAGGCAATTTCGTAACATCAAGATTTCTACAACCATATTTTCCTCTCTCATAATAATTACATGCAGGATCATAATGAAACTCAACAATATAGCTATCATAAACAATATTCTCTCTATGATCCACATGCATAAAAAATTTATAATCTTCCAAGATAGTGGGATTAACATCAACTAAAGTCATGACCTCTCCAAACCCACTTTTATCAAAAAATTCGTAAGATTGAACACTCTCCAATATGTGGGATTTTTTAACCTAAAGTTGACACTCTTCCAAACCCACTTTAATATTATTGCAAACATTATTATCAATATCATATTCATCATGAGGCTTAAATAAATTTTCAAGATCATAAGAAGCATCACCCCAATAATGATCATCACAATAAGTAGTGGACATAATAAAATCATCATCTCCAAGCTTGTAGTTTTGCACATTATTAGCACAATTGACATTAATAGAATTTATAATAAAATCATTGCAATCATGCTTTTCATTCAAGGAGCTATCATGAATCACTTATAAATTTCTTCATAACAATTTCCAGATTCACGATTTTCAAGCAAAACTTCATAAAGATAATCTAGTGCACTCAACTCACTAGCAATTGGTTCATCATAATTGGATTTTTTGAAAAGATTAGCAAGTGGATGAGGATCCATATCAATAGTTTTTTAGCAAGCAAAGATGCAAGCAAATAGGAAGCACAAGGCAACACAAGCAAACAAACGAGCAAACAAGCAAATAAAATATTTTTTTGTTTTTGTAAAATTGTTTTAGAAGTGGGGGAGATGAAAACGAGAGGCAAATGCAAATAAAAGGCAAATGAAAATAAATGCAAGTGGATGATAGTTTATGCGAAGGTACTTGATAAATTTTGGTGATGTCTCCTCGGCAACGGTGCTAGAAATTCTTCCTGCTACTTGTATGCTGCGTTGGTATTTCCCCGAAGAGGAGAGGATGATGCAGTATAGTAGAGATAAGTATTTCCCTCAGTTAAGAACCAAGGTTATCAATCCAGTAGGAGAACCACACAAAACCTCGTTAGAGCCACCTACACACACAAAAGCAAATACTTGCACCCAACGCAAATAAGAGGGTTGTCAATCCCCTTAGCGGTTATTTGCAAGGATTAATTCTGATAGTGATAGATAAAAAGTAAATTGAAAAATAAAATAAAAGTAAACTAATTGCAGCAAGGTATTTTTGGATTTTAATATATGGTAAAAGTAGACCCGGGGGCCATAGTTTTCACTAGAGGCTTCTCTCTCGAACACATAGCATACGGTGGGTAAACAAATTATTGTTAGGCAATTGATAGAAAAGCAAATAATTATGATGGATTCATGGCAACGATCATGTATATAGGCATCATGTCTGAGACAAGTAGACCGACTCCTGCCTGCATCTACTACTATTACTCCACCCATCGACCGCTATCCAGCACACATCTAGGGTATTAAGTATAAAACAGAGTAACGCCTTAAGCAAGATGACATGATGTAGACAAAGTAAACTCAAGCAATATGATTAAACCCCATCTTTTTATCCTTAATGGCAACAATACAAATATGTGTCATGTCCCTTTCTGTCACTGGGATTGAGCGCCGCAAGATTGAACCCATCACAAAGCACCTCTCCCATTGCAAGATAAATCAATCTAGTTGGCCAAACCCAACGGATAGATCGGAGAGAAATACAAAGCTATAACAATCATGCATAAAAGAGTTCAGAGAAGACTCAAATATTTCTCATGAATAATCTGATCATAAACTCACAATTCATCGGATCCCAACAAACACACCGCAAAAGAAGATTACATCGGATAGAACTCCAAGAACATCGAGGAGAGCATGGTATTGAAGATCAAAGAGAGAGAGAGAGAAGAAGCCATCTAGCTACTAGCTATGGACCCATAGGTCTGTGGCAAACTACTCACACATCATCGGAAGGGCAACAAGGTTGATGAAGAAGCCCTCCGTGATCGATTCCCCCTCCGGCAGAGTACCGGAAAAGGCCTCCAGATGGGATCACGGAAGAACAGAGGCTTGCGGAGGTGGTAGGGTTTTCTCATCTGGCTCTCTGATGGTTTCCGAATATTTGAGAATTTATAGAAGTGGAATTAGGTCAAAAGGAGCCACGAGGGGCCCACAAGGCATCAGGATGCGCCCCCTGGGGCCGCGCCCTGTTGCCTTGTGGCCTCCTCGTGGGGCTTCTGGCATCCTCCCAAAGCTTCCAGGGTCTCTTTTGTCCATAAAAAATCATCAAAAAGTTTCATGGCATTTGGACTTTGTTTGGTACTGATTTCCTGAAAAACCAAAAACAAGCAAAAAACAACAACTGACACTGGGCACTAGGTTAATAGGTTAGTCCCAAAAAATGATATGTAATTGCATATAATTGCATATAAAACCTCCAAGATTGATACTATAATAGCATGGAACAATCAAAAATTATAGATACGTTGGAGATATATCAATAGTACGTCCCAACTGGGTGTCGTCAGGTACAAGGTTCCAAGTGAGACCGAATGGCCCGTGCACATCCACGATCGGCGATCTGATTTTGATCGGGGGATGACTTTTCCCTATAAAATAGTGGAGCACTGTTAGGGATTACACCATGATGGTTAGGGCATCTCCAACGCTGACCCCCCAAATTTACTCCTGCATCTGTTCCCGGACACTGACGTCGGAGGCTGCCATCCAACGTTGTCGGCATACCTTTCAACAACTATATGAATAACCGGACAAAATTCATTACATTTTGAAAACTTTTCATATAAACCGGACGAAATTCATTACATTTTTCATACAAACCGTACTAAAACCTACTCTACACCTATTCTAAATGATCGCCGGCGCCCGTCCCCCATATCCGGCCATGACCCCGAGAACTGAAGCTCCGGCTATTGCCTTCGCCTTCGCCTTCTCCTGTTCCGAGTTGGTTCTCTCCAGCTCCGCCTCCGTAACCTCCTCCTCCGAAGCTCCAGGAAGTGAAGATTTCCGCCTCCACGTCGCCGCCAATTGGAAAACCGGCCCTTGTTGTTGTGCCCAACGAGCTTAGCTTCGACAGGAGGGGAGAAGCGGTGGCCATCTTGGGACCCAAGCAGCGGCGGCCTACCATGCACTACTCTTCCTCGCTGTCGGCGGCGACCGTGCAGACGTACCGGCTTCGTGATCGTGGAAGCGGAGCGTGGCCGGCGCGGAGCTGGCAATGTCCTTGTTCTGCTCCGGCGACAGTCCGTCCTAGAGAGCTTTGGAGTGCGAGGAGGCCATGATGGGAGTGGTGCCGAGAGGAGAAAGGGACCGGAGGAGGATGACTACGGCTATGGCCGGGGCTGAAGTTTATATAGCGGGCGAATGGCAATGAGCGGCGGCAGGCAGACGGACGGGTGGTGCCGGAGTTGGACCTCGGCAACCGCGTGTCATTAATGTGGGCGACAGACGGACGGCCGACCGGCCGTCGTGTCATTTCAATGCGGAGCAGTCGCGTGCACCGTGAAGCAGCGCTCTCTCGGCCGTCGCGCTGCTTCAAAGCCGGCGCCAGTGAGTGGTCGTGTCCGCTCTGTCCAGGCATGAATGCGGCACTAACGCTCTAGTCTGGAGCGGCGCTGACCGTTTCAGGCTGGAAGTGTGCGCAGACGAGGGAGGGGGTTTGGGTGGGCCAGGGCGGTCAGACGCAGGGTGGTGGTATTGATTTTGTAGTTTGCAAAAGTACTCAGTTAACACACTCAATTTTCTAAACAATTGTGGTTAAAAACGTTAATTGCAATTTATGCATGTGTGACCAATAAATGACCACAAAAACTAGTACATGCATTGGTGAGTTTTCTCTTAATCCTTGCATGCAATGATTTAATGCACCTTGAAATCTGAACATGTGGTGTGGAGCAATAAATTTGAAACTTATAAAACGGAAAAACTAAACATATTAAACCGGAAGAGAGGGAGTATACCATAGGATGTGTCCCATACAAAACAAGTCCCCTGGTTTGTCACCGCGAAGATGCGGTTTAAAAGGAGCATGGCGTCTTCGTACTCGTACGGCAACAAATCGGCCGCAGACAGCATGGTCCAGCTTTGACCGCCACGTGCAGGATGTTTCGTGAAAGCAATCACGATGTCGAACACCGCGATGAGAGAGTAATCTTTGTTGCCGCACGACCTTGTCAGGGCTTCCGGGATGGCTATCTTCTTCAAACTCACCGTGGTTCCATTGTACCAATTCAGGAGGTGCCCCATTGGATGACCGATCCAAATTTTGGACAAAGGTTCAACGGGAACGGTCTCACCGGTGTGAATGTTGTGCAAATTGATGTTGGTACCATCCCGTACGTATGCAAGCCAATCTCCATTGGCACCAAGCCTAACCTGTGCAATAGTGGGCAGCGGGGTAATTATGAAATGGAACACAAAAGTAGTCTTTAGAATACATTTTAAGTGATCAAACTCATCACTGACCTGCTCATCGGACAAAATCCAAGTGCCCCTCAACGTCGGCATCTCAAGGGGCGTCAACTTGCAACTACGGCCACGTCGCGCTAGAGAGCCCCCCAGGAAACATCCTCGTCCTCAAGGACGCATGGCAGACCAACTAGCATGGCCTTCTCCCATGCATATTTATGCACCGTCTTAAAATATTTGGTGCAAGCACCGCCGAGGCTTGCGGATGTAAGGAAGTCAGAGCGACTTACGATTTCCCCCAAAGCATCATCGTCCAAGGTCTCCCAACCTTGATGAGGACGAGAAACACCACCGCCTTGGGAATCCATAGCAATGGCGATGAACTGCCTTCTCCCTTTGGGAACTGGTTTAGACGAGAGGAGATGGTAACCGCAGGGCTTCGTCCCTTCGGAAAGGATGTTCTGCGGGTGCGCAATAGCAGTAGTGCGCTAGTGCGGTTTATATTTGAGATCAGGGAGCCGGCGGGCGGTTTGTTGTCCGGCACATTCGCATCCATCCACTTTTCTATAATTAAAGCACGCACAACATTTTCGGCGACTGGGATTGGTTTGTTTTCCGGGCGCACCGACCAACGTGGACTAGCGGACCTCATCGCCCTTTTTCGAGCACGACTTCGATAACTACGTGCATGACACGAAAAATATCTAGTGCTACCAAGGCTTAGGTGCTACCGTGATACGGGCTTCTAGGCCGTCAGATTCTAAGATCGAACGGCTCCCGGTAACTCTGCAACATTTGCAAAAAAGCCCAGGAGACCGTATCATGGTACCACCTAAGCCTCGGTAGCAGCAGATACTCTCTCGTGCGTGACATGCTTGCATGCAAATCTTGCGTGGCAAAAAAAAAACATGCGAGGCCTGCATGTTGTAGCCATGTCATCTACACGCAACCTAAAGGCTTGGGTGTACGTAGTACTGTACTAGTAGTTAAATATGCATTGTGTGGCACGAAAGTTCCTTGGAGCTCGTGCTGCAGCTAGTGTACTCCACAGCCCGCTTCTCTTCCTTCCTCTTCCACCGCCCGGGCACGTTCGCGGGCAGTGACCGGTCAATCCTAAGATAGTACTCCCTCCGTTTTTATTTACTCCGCATATTAGCTTTGACTGAAGTCAAACTTCATAACCTAAGCTAGACCACACTACTCGTCGTCGAAGATGGGTAGGCGGCCGCATGCTGCAACTCCAACTCCTCCTGCTCCTCCTCCAGTTCGGCGAACATTTCGTTGATCCCCCCCTCCCGCTGGCGGAGGAAGCGGCGGTTGGCCTCCACCTCGGCCTCCGACTGGATGGACTCGAGGATGGCCTGCTGTGCCGCCGCCTGCTTCGCTTCGGACAACTCCGCCATGGCATCGGCCATGGTGAAGCCTAGAGCCGGTGGAGCCAGCTCCGCCTCGGCCGCGTCATCCTCCTCCTCCTCCTCCGGCTTCGCTTCGCTCGTGTCGTCATCCACCTATTCCAGCTTCGCGTCGTCGTTCTCCTCCTCCGGCTCCGCGTCCTCCATGGCCGCATCCTGCTCCGCCTCCCATGCCTCCTGCTCCGGCTCCGGCGAGTCTGGAGGCAGGCCGGCTGCGATCGGGGCTTCGCGCCGCCTCCAGATCTCCGAAAGTAGCTCAAAGCGCTGCTCCGGCGCGAGCATAGCGTATGTCGTTACCTTCTGCCGATCCATGGCTATCGGGCGACGGCGAGCGGAGAAGAGGTAGCGGGGAATGAATGCGTCTCCTGTTTGGGTTCGCCGTCCGGCTTAAATAAATGCGCTCCATCACGTGTACCCGCGCGTGCAGAAATTGTACACATACGGGTCTGTTTTGGGTGCGTCACGTAACTCGCATGTGTGTTAGATTCTGAGAGACGGAGTGTGTGTGTGTGTGCGAGATTCTAAGAGATGTGTGCGCCTCTACTCTTCGGATATGTACTCCACCTTTTGCAACGGGATATAAATATTAGTATAATGGTACGTTAGCTTGTGATTTACCTGACCTTATTAATGTGATTGTGTAAATAAAAATTTCTCAATTCCTGCTCGTGATTTGCGTCATATTTTGATGAGAAGTTTGCTAACTAAATTGCAGTGGAGTTTGTCCATGTTATAAGTAAACTAAGGTGATCGATAATCATACAGGGAAGGTTGGACGAAAGGTGTGGTACGAACAAATACTCCACCTAGAGCATGCGTGTGTGTGTCTGGTCGTATTGAGACTGTGTGAAAGAGAGAAGAGAAGAGAGAGAGAGAGAGAGAGAGAGAGAGAGAGAGTGTTTGTGTGTGTGTGAAATGGAGTCTTCGGTAGGGAAAGTAATTAAGTGTGTGTGGCTTCATCATAGAGAGGTGATGTGTATGGCAGAGGCCTCCAACTAGGGGCGGGGGGGGGGGGTGCGAGAGATAAGAGGACCGGAGAGAGGGAACAGAAGGTGTGTGCACGTGAGAGGGATGGACATCGAGATAACGCGTTCGTTCGACAGACACCGAGAAAGAGTACTATCAATGGTGCATGTAGGTGTGGGAATTAAACGAAGGGATGCATGGTCTTATTGGTTTTAGGGATGTAGAGGGAGGGAGTGAGAGAAAGAGATGGCTAGAGGGACATAGATAAGTGTGAGTGTGTGTTTTAGAGAAGAGACCCATCCAGAAGAAAGTCGTATGTGCACGAAAGAAGAAAGAGATTTGAGGCGGGGTGGGGCTGGGGGTGGGGGTAATTAACTACGTATGGAGAGAGATGAGACCTAGAACGTGCATGTGCGAGAGGTATACAAATATACATGGATAGAGGGTGGGTGTGTTTGCGCGCGCATGATCGAGATAAAGAGAGGAGACATAAGTCATAAGATCAAGGATGGGAGAGATGCATGGATCGATATCACAATGTGCATGCATGTGAGATGTGGAGGGAAGAAGGCTTGATGATGGAGCAGGTGTTGTTGTCTTTAAGAGATAGTGACGTGAGGTGGAGTATGCATATATGGCCAACAGAGAGAGAGCGAGATACAATGTGTGTGCAAAAGAGATCAACACATGCATGTGAGATGTGGAGGGAAGAAGGCTCGGTGATGGAGCGTGTGTTTTTGTCTTTAAGAGAGAGTGACGTGAGTTGGAGTATGCATATATGGCCAGCAGAGAGAGCGAGACACAATTTGTGTGCAAAAGAGATCGACCTATAGATGCATGTAGAGAGAAAGAGATATAGTGTGCGTGTAGGAAGCGAGAGTGCCTCCGAGAAAGAAGGTTGATGGAGAAAGAGAGAGATAGAGAGGGAGATCGCTATCTAGAGGGAGATCGGCTAGTGTGTGTGTGTGTGTGAGATAATATTTGAGTGGATCGGAAGGGTGAGTTCTGTGTGTGTGTGAGAGAGAGAAAGAGGGTGCATGTGAGCGACATACAAGTGAATATTAGAGAGAAATGAGACCCCGAGAGATGGGGTTTGTGTTTGTGAGAGGGAAATAAATTTTAGAGGGAGAGTCGTAGCTAGAGAGACATAGGGAGCGCCATATATCCCTAGGGAGAGAGGGTGTGTGTGAGCGGCATACACGGGAATAGTGGAGAGGATTGAGACCCCGGGAGACTGAGTTTGTCACTACTGCAGGATGGTCCTAACGCGACACATGCATTAGAGACCCCTCGACCAAACTGTGTGCTATGCATTAATCGCAAACGGTGTCGTACTAAAACCATCACCAATAAAACGAACTGTGTGCAATGGCGGGTCCATCAAGCACGATTCAGAAAAGATTTGCTTGTGCAAATCATGGCATACAGTTGATCCATATGAACCGTTTGCGATGAGCCAGAACAACAGAAACGGTTAACCAGATCAAGGTGTGTGCGATAGATGGCATACAGTTCACTCAGATGAACTATTTGCGATGATCTAGTACAACAGAATTGGTCAGCCAGATCAAGGTGTGTGCGAAAGACGGCAAACAGTTCACTCGGATGAACTGTTTTCGATGAGCCAAAACAAGAGAAACAGTCAGCCAGATCAAGGAGTCTGCGATATACAGGCACACATTCTAATTAAAATAATTGTGTGCGATGGTAATAACAAGCGCACACGGTGGCTGGTCGAATGGGAGTATCATAAGCGGTATCATGCATGCCAACTAGACTTTTTTGATGATGTGGCACACAATTAAATGAGGAAAGAGAGGGTGTGGTATCATATCATGATACCGTATCATATCATGATACCGTATCATATTAAATGTTGTACTAGTTTGTGTCATGCATGGCAATTAATAAGACAACCTAAGATACTACCTTATGATACTATGCATTAGAGCATGATTAATAATATAGCCAGCTGCTGGCTATAGCATGTTGCCATGTCATCTATAGCCAATATAATAGCCAACACGTATAATAGTTAGCTATAAGAAAGTACTACTTTCTTAACATATGGCCCACCTTTCACTCTCACATAGCTTCTTGGAGCTCGTGCTACAGCCGGTTGTAAGTCTATAGCCCGCTTCACTTCTCTCTCCTCCTCTCTCTCTTCCAACTCAGCAACAATATAATATTTAAATCCTTATAGCCCGCTTACATCACCTTATTATACTTGCTCTTACGGGAGTAGTATCATATACTAGTATCATATGCATGACACTAGTATATGATACTCCCCATTACAGGCAGCCTGATGGAACAAGTCGTGTGCTGACATCGCCGATTGCGGTGCACACACCACGTATGCATCCGAGAACGCTAGCCCACATTACCCCATCCGGGAATCGTGCCACACTTCGAAATCGGAACCGTCAATAAATTTTGAGCTTGTTTCCCGTCACATTCCAAATTACCACGGTAAATTTAATTGCAAACCTGTTCACACCGATCAAAACCTAAACATTTTCCCACTTACTAGCAGCTTATTACTAGGTTATAAATACCACCTACTCGAAAATGATTGCACATTCCTCCTCAATTCCTCATCAACAAACAAAAAAGTCTTTCTTCATCGTTCCTTGCATCTGCCATGGCCCGTAGGAGTTTGTAACACCCCGATTTTTGGCCCTTTCCTTTTCTTTTGATTTTCTTTGGATTCTGGTTTGGTTTTCTTCTGGTTGTGGCTCTGTGGTCTTGAAACCTGGGAAGATCTTCTCTCCTGCCACTTCCTAGTGGCTTGTCACTCCCAAATCTATCCCAAGGCCATGTCATTTCCATCTTATCCCCAACCCCAATATTTATTTCTTGGGAATATTCCTTTTTCTATTAAAGGAATAACCATGTTAACTCTAGGTTGTGAAGCAACCTATATTTCTGTCTTTCCAAAAATTCCCACAAAATTCTCATAAATTCTTTGGATCATATATTCCACAAATATGTCAAAATCAATCCTTGCCTAGTTCAAAAATAATTCAGGAATATTCATTTCCTATTCTGTCCAGCAGGGCACTTTGTGAAGGAAGTGCTATTTATCTTTTCTTTAGTGCCCTAAAAATTTTTGGGCACTCTTTCCTATCCAAATAATTTCCACATGCCAAAATTCAGCTCCATTTACCTAGTAAATCTTCCTCAACAAATTTCCAAAGTTTCTGTCCAGAGAGAAGCTTTGTGAAGGAAGTACTACCTAGGCTAATCCAAATGAGTTGAAATTTTGGTAGGTCATTTATATGATGAAATCATTTCTCTCCACCAAATTTAATCTTCATCCAACAATATATGTGAGCACACCATCCAATCTTAGTTTCTGGTCACAATTTCAGTTTGTGAAGCAACTATATTTTCTATTCCTTCAAAAATTCTGAAATTAATCCAGGACCTAAATATCCCTAAATAATGTGAGCATACCAAAACTTACATTATTTTGCCAAACCATTTTCTCCACAAAATTCCCCCAAGTTTCTGTCCAGTGTGGATCATTGTGAAGGAAGTACCATTTATACTTATCCAAATGGGATGAAATTTTTATGGTACCTTCATATGCCCAAATGATCATACTCCCCAAATTTAAGCTCAACCCAAGCAACCATGTGAGTGCTACTTCCTGATCTATATTCTGGCCAATTTTTGCAGTTGTAAAGCAACTGCACTCAAACCTTGTCCAAATGACCTCAAAATCCACAGTATCACAGTCCTTCCTACCCTAAACCCCTGAGACGTGCTGGTTAGCCCTTACCCCATCCTATTTGATCACTATTTCATCACTAAGTTGGCTACAGCAAACTTTCTCTGATCATTCCCTTCAGCCCATAGTGTATCTCTTCGATCTATCAACTCATAGAGGCCCTACTCTGGATGGACTACACGGTAGACAGCTTGTGGTTGGCCAGAACGCACCGTGTGCGCCTGTGCACATGGTGACCACGCGGTCTGGCACGCCGAAAGCGCGCTCTGGACGTCGGGGCCCTCTACCGCCGTCCAAACCACGACGTATCGCCACCGCACCATGTCCTTTGCGTTGCACCCACTCTCCTGCGTCCACGCCACCTCTCTGGACCCCTCCCCCTCTCCTCTTTCCTCTCCGGCGAGCCATGACGTCCCGGGATGCCCGTGTAGGAGATATGCCCTAGAGGCAATAATAAGTGTTATTATTTATCTCCATATTTGTAGTTAAGTTTATATTCCATGCTATAACTGCTATGGTTCTCGAGTCTGCAATAACCACGAGGCTCGGAGGAAGACTCATATGCATGTGTGGAATAATAAACGGTAAAAAGTATTCCTAGTCTGGCCTGTAAGACTAGCTCAAGTGTTGCATGATGGTTCTGTTTTCCTGATCATGGGCATGACTATGCCAGCAACTTTGAGGGAACAATGTTAGGAGAACACTTGTGTTGAATCGACCTGAATTGATGTTATGCTATGAGATTCATTCGTCACAAGTTAATGGTTAATAACACAAAGAAATTAATGTTTGCATAATTCCTTAGACCATGAGAGTGTCGAGTTTCTTCATGCTTGCTTCATGAACTTTGGGGTTTGTTAAACGTCATCCGTAACTGGGTGGCTATTACGGCGGCTTACGGGTTCATGGGAAAGTATGTCAAGGGACTTGATAGCTCAAGATTGGGATTTGCTCCTCCGACGATGGAGAGATATCTCTGGGCCCTCTCGGTGTTACGGTATCCACCATCGTCTGGCCAGACACATTGTGATTTGATCACAGGGATGCCGGAACACGGAAACGAGAAAAGAGAACAAAACCGGTAACGAGGTAACTGGCATTGTGGACAAGTGTTGATCCACGGGGATGTCGATGATTCTGACCTCAGGTATTTGTAACATATCGCGAAGCAACAGGAATAGCACACGGCAACTGGAGGTTCACTCAAATATTCATTCGTGTGGGTATAGGGGTCAATATGGGTGTCCACGGCTCCGATGTTGATCATTGATCGGAAAGAGTTCCGGTCATGTCTATACTTCACCGAACCTATAGGGTCACACGCTTAAGGGTCTTCTATCTGCTGAATACTAGATAGGGAGTCTGAGAGAAAGTCACCGGAAAAGTTTCGGGGACAGCGGAAAAGTTCCAGAGAGAGAGCACCGGAATAGTTTCGGTAAAACCAAAAAGTTGTTTCGGAGTATACCATTAAGTCAAAATGGTTTTGGCACACGCCTGGAAATTCTTGGAGGGTGCCAGAATTGGTCTGGGAACTTCTGGGATTTTTTGGAGAAAAAAACCGGAAATGTTCCGGAGCTGCCGGAACCGCTTTGTTTGCTTTTCGCAGATGAAAATCACTAATCTGAAATTGTTTCGGAATGCGTCCAAAATCATTTGTGTGGGTACTAGAATTATTCTAAGACCCACAGAAATATTTTCGGATTTAACGGTCGTGGAAAAATGGTTCCATGAATAGTGAAAGTGCTTTTTGGGTGTCTTCTTGGAGAAGCTACCTTGAGGGCCTTTTGGTACTTTTCCCCTTAGATTCTTGGAGAAGCTACCCTTGGGCTTGGCCTATAAATAGGGGTGGAGGGGGCTGCCTAAAGACACACTCTTTCTCAACATACACAAGCCATGCATGATCTGGCCTTCTTCTCTCCCTCCCCGCGAAATAGTTTCGTAGAGCCGAAAGGCTGTCTGGGTTCCAGTGGGAACTAGTTCTGGACGGCGAAGCCCTGCCGGATAGATGACACCGTATGTGTGCAACCCCGTAGAGAGGTCATAGGTTCGATCTGTTTGCCCGAGGGGCTGTTCGAGGGTCCTCCCGAAGGGCTGTACGAGTTACTGTCCGAGTTTCGGAGGTCCTCCTGAAGGGCTGTCCGAGTGACCCGCCCGAAGGGCTGTCCGTGAGGCCTCCCGGAGGGCTGTCCGAGGATCCGTCCGGTGGGACTATCCGAAGGACTGTCCAGAGGCCTCCCGGAGGGCTGTCCGAGGATCCGTCCGGTGGGACTATCCGAGGGACTGTCCAGAGGCCTCCCGAAGGGCTGTCCGAGGATCCGTCCGGTGGGACTATCCAAGGGACTGTCCCGAGGCCTCCCGAAGGGCTGCCCGGAGATCCGTCCGGTGAGCTGACGAGGGAGTACATCCTCGCGGTTGGGAGGTCGTAAAATCCTAGCTGCGGGGATCTGCACCGCCGATCGTCATCGACTCTACTTCCGCTGCGCTACGAGTCGGTAACGAAAAGATCAAACCTTGTATGCAGTCTCCATAGTGGTCCTGGGCTGGTGCTTAGGTCGGAATTTTTTTGTTTTCTGCTGCGTTCCCCTACAGCCCGCGGCCGTCATCGCCTTGCCTTTGTCCTCTTGCTTCCCCGTGGCATCTTGGCACCACATGCACCTCCCCTAGCCCTCTCTCCCCCTCCGCGCTTGCGCGCGCGCACGCGGTTGCGCCAGAGCATCAACCCCATGCTCCCGTCGTCGTCCGGCCACGGGCATATCGCCGCGACTATATATAGGCCACCCCGAGCCTATCCAAGCACACCAGCAGCCTCTCCGATCTCCTGGAGCCTCGCCCCTCCTGTCAACTGAGCTCGGGGAGCTCTCCTGCCCCTCCCATGGCCGAGTCACCGCCACCGGACTAAGCTCGAATTCGAGCAAGCCCTCTCCCCTTCCTTTCCCCACCAATGGAACCTCTAGAGCACGGCGAAGCTCTCCCGCCCTTCCCCTTCTCCTCCTGTGGCCTGTGGGCGCGTGCCCAACTCCGGCCGAATGCACCTTCTGCCGTGGCTGAGGTCCTCCTCGTTCCCGAGCTCCTCGGCGTCCGTGCTATGCGGGGATGGGTGCGACTCGGTCCCACGAGCTCGCCGATGGTCGGAGCACGGCGAACGGTGGCCGGAGCCGTCGGCGGCCATCGCCGGAGTCAGCCCTACCTCGGCCAGACGCGGGCGTGAGGTTGAGGACGACTCCCTCCCCTCCAGCTGGCCGGTGTGGGCCCCGCGACCCCACAGGTCATCCACCGAACCCCGGGCCCGCGCAGAGTAAGTTGAAGCGTATTCTCCTTATGAAAGCGCACTTTTCTGTTACTTCATCTGAGAATACGCTTTCTATATGCAGAAGACGTATTTCAGCAAAGGCGCTTTCAGTTTTTCAGCCCAGAGCCGAAAGTGCTAATTTGCGGATGTCCGTCCGTTAAGGGCAGAAGTGGACATATTTTTATTCTTTTCTGCCTAACGAACGAACGGCCGTAACTCGGCAACCGTGACTCCGATTCAGGTGATTCCAAAGCCCACGATCTCAGTTCATCGAGCCCGTTCCGATGGTATCATTTTCATGAGGTAGTCACACTGTGAAAATGACCATTTTTCCCTTGCCCTTAAAATAGCTCCGCCAAGAGGGAAACTTTTCCAGCGATTCTTTCCGCGAGTGCCTCGCACTTCTTCCCGGTGAATCCTTCACCCCTAGGCTAGCCACAACAGCCACTTGCATGATGGCATTGCAGTAACCATGGTTTCCACTTGAATATTTAATAATTGTTTGCTCATTTAATTATTTCGTGAATGATATGTGCTCGTGAATCCATGCTCGTTCTTATGCCATGTTCATTTGCACCTAATAAGTTAAATGATTATTTGCTTGTATTATTATTATCATTTTAGTTCTCGGATTTATTTTCGATGCTAGTGACCATGTTATGCTCACATGAATAGTTACCGTTTGTATGATAATACTTGTTATATTCATGATCGTAATTATGCCGTGATCATCTGCATCCTGTAGACTAAATGAGTTATCATTGTTGATGCTATGTTGTTAAATGGTTATGTTGCCCATCCATGGTTACACTGATATCATGCTCATATGCATTGTTATTTCTTTATGACTCAGCTCATCACCATTCAAGTGAACCTGACATTAATCGAACTTGAACAAATCTGTTGGCTGAGTCATGGTGCCACCGAATTGAGCTCACCAGTGCAACTACACTTGCCTGGATGGGGAGGCCCTAATGCGGTCTATTGTCATGCCTCTCGCAGGTGCCTCCTACTAGGAAAGGTTATGGGTGCGCGCTACCCTGATCAGGTAGGCGGCCATAAGCCTTGAGTACCCGAGTTTTATGGCGCCGAGGTCCCCGTTTGGGACGATGTTTATGTTTGGCCACGACGGTGGCGGCCACATAGGTGGCGGATGTCACGAGTTGGCATCGGGGTAACCCAGGACATAGCCCAAAGGGGAGTTTGTCGGAGTGGCCGGGAGAGTGTCATGCAATAGATTGGTTTTGTCGGAATGTCGTTGGTCCACCCGAATGGGAGCACGAGGCCATGAGTTCTGTAGTGTGGGTACAGTGTACTAACCTCTGCAGAGTGTATAATCTATCGATAGCCGCGTCCTCGGTCATGGACACAGTTCGTAGTAGGTCACACTATGAGTCAACAGAAATAATAACCTAACTAATAAACAACCCCGGTTCGATAAGAAAAGAAGTTGGTTGATCTTTATGTGAATCATGAGAGGATCATGATGGTATCGTGGATACCGATGTTGGTTGATTATGAGGTGATCACGTGGTGATCACGATGGTAAGTAAGTTGATATTCATGGTGGTTACGAGTTAACCTCCGAGCGGAGTAAGTTGGTCCATGAGACATTAAATATCGACCCTCGTGCATGCTAGTGGTAGTATCATCATGTTCATATCATGAAGTATATGTATCTGTCATGCTCATGTTGTTGCCATGCTCATGGTGTTCTAGTAGTATCGTGTTCATCTTTGATGATTAACCTGTAAATGCCTTGCTGTTGTATGTCTTGATTGCTTTGGTTGCTGTGAGCTTGCGAGTACATTCAAAGTACTCACCTGGCGTGTCATGCTAGATTGCAGGTGATGCCGTGATTGCTTGTTTGTCGAGGACCCCGAGGTTGCGCTCTAGGATACGTCCCGGCACGAGTCCCTGCGGAGTGGAGTTCATCACCATCGCCGTTGTTCTGCTGCTAGAATTTATTCCACTACGAGATGTTCCGTTGCTCGCATAGAACTATCTTAGCAGGCGAAGTGCAATATTCCAGCAATCATACCTTATCCTTATCCCCAGGTGGTGCAACAACGCTTAACTGGCAAGTTTATCATCTCTCAAGCTCTAACTGTGGGGCAATGATCATCCGAACCTTTGCATGAAATTGGCAAATAAATCAGTAGCCACCAGAACGGTCTTTACAACTCAGATCTAGGACATTACTGAAATAACTCAACCTTGGCTCACGACGGCTGAAAAGCAGCTCAGAGCATGAGGCAGTGCTGATAAGAAGAATGTAGCAGTTCCCTAAGACGGCCGAAGAACAACTTAGAGCATAGGGTCACTGCTACAAAAAGAAATTCAACAGCTGCCCGAGACGGCCGAAAACCAGCTCAGAACACGGGACAGTTGTTGAAAAGAGAAATATAAAATTGGCATCCACCCTGGATGGCCAAAAGCAGCTTAGAACATAGGCGTGGTGCCGTTACCAGGAAGAGATAAGCAAGGGTTCATCAGGATCATATACTAGGTTCACAGTTACTTGTATAGAGCTCACTGCTGTGGTCAATCATACATGACAGTGACAGAGGTTAATGATATCACTTTGTCGGGTGTGAGGAAGCTGGCCTTGATAACCCCGTGCTTGCATCATCATACGAGTGACTTGCATGACCTTGGCATCATGTTCACAATATATCTGGAAGCATGTGTATCTGAGCATGTGATTCCTGAGGCAGATTTGTGTCCTGACTGATTCTTGCTTCTGACAAAACTATTGTGGATCTGATTCTTGAGATACACTGCCCACTGACTGTGTAATATCTTGTACCACAGCCGATAAATGTTTGTAGTGTTGTACTGACAAAGACTGGATAGCTTGTGTTGGAAGCTATCTGAGAGTAGCGTGCTGAGGAAGACTGGATATCTTATGCTCAAAACCTTTGCCAGGATAGCGTGCTGGAGAAGACTGGGTACCGTGCTCCAGAAGCTTCCCCTCCTGGTTGCTTGCTGAGGAAGATTCGATGCCTTATGCCGGAAGCTTTCTGTGATGGCTTACTGAAGAAGACAGAGTATCTTATGCTGGAAGTCATCCACATATCGTACTGAGGAAGATTGGGGAGCCTTGCATTATAAGCTTCCCTGGTAGCGTGCGGAGGAACACTGGATTGCTTACACCAGAAACTTTTCTTTCTGATATGCGGACTGAATGCCATATATATATATACACCTTTGATATTCCTTTGACTGGAAATATACTGTGGTCTTGCACACAAATTGTCTTCCTGCTGATGTAATCATTACTGCTGTGAAGGTTGCTCCGCTGATGTAAATCTTGATGCTGATAGTCCTTCCAGAATATCATTTGTATTCAAGCCAGATATTCTCCATATAATGCAGTCGGCTGAGAATTCCATAATGTTTAGCTGAGATTCCAAATATTTGAAATCCTCACTGATTCTTCGAGTCCGGTGTCGGTTGATGAGCAACTTTCATAAGGGGAAATAAGGTAACACCGAAGGCCCAAAGAAAGAAACAAAAGAAACGACTGAATAAAAGCACACAAAGCATCATGATTACATACAAATAACATCACATTTTACAGTTATTCTCCTCACTATGCATGCCTACTTAAGCACACAATTCTCGAGGAAACTCCGGTACTACGGTCTAACATGCTGTGACGGTGTGCACGAAAGTGGATCAGCGTGTGGAGGGATTGGTGTAAATGGAGCTACACCAAGCGCTGGCTCAGCACCGGTTGCATCTGGACTGGCTTAGGAATGAGGACGGACTCGGTGATCATGTAGCGAGACACGGATGTCACGACCACATCATCATCAAGCGTATGGAAGGGAACCGCACTCGTCCAAGGAATGGGTGATAGTGTGGGCTAACGGTGGAAAGCAGGGTCTTGCTGACATTGCCCCTTTCTGGTAACAAAGACCAGTAAGGGTTGCCAAAGCGGCGGGTTGGATGGCAAGATCCGGGGTAGAAACATGTCAACCATCGAAACGATAGGTGTGGCTGAAAAGAATATATTGGTGCGATACCTATGCATCAATCCTGCAAGAGATCGACATCACTAGGTACCTCAGCATCACTCCGCTGGGACAGAGAGGACACCAAACACCAAAGAGCAAGTATGCAAAGCTGGAGGGTGCATGTAGTGGATCGAAAACTGATGCCACCTACACTCACAAGATCAACCGTTAGCGACAAGATAATAAGTCTATATGCATGCTATGCAGCAAACAAATGCAACAACATAATGCAGCAAGCAAGCTAGACTCTGAACTACCGGTTTCTAACGCTCGCGCTGACTAGGGCGTCCTACAACCGGACCTGCTCTGATACCAATCGCTGTGGCACCCCGGCTCAGAGAGACCGGAACACCCCGTATTCCAGCTCAGAGATCAAGTCTTATGGAATACGGCACTGCTTGGCATAGAACAAATCAGCTCTTTATTATGAATAAACGAGGTACAAGGGTCCGATATTACAAAAGGATACAGGGGCACGGCGACACTTCGCCTGCTAAGGTAGCTCTATGCTAGCAGCGGAACAACTCGTAGCGGAATAAATTCTAGCAGCGGAACAACGGCGACGGTGATGAACTCCACTCCGCAGGGACTCTGGCTGGGACGCATCCTAGAGCGCAACCTCGGGATCCTCGACAAACAAGCAATTACGGCATCACCTGCAATCTGGCATGACACGCCAGGTGAGTACTTTGAATGTACTCGCAAGCTCACAGCAACCAAAGCAATCAAGACAAACAACAGCATGGCATTTACAGGTTAATCATCAATGATGAACACGATACTACTAGAACAACATGAGCATGGCAACAACATGATCATGGCGACAACATGAGCATGGCTTGTACATATAATTCATGATATGAACCGGATGATACTAGCATGCATGCAAGGGGGTCGACGTTTAAGGTCTCATGGACCAACTTACTCTGCTCGGAGGTTATCTCGTAACCACCATATGTCTCAGACTTACCATCGTGAACATCACATGATCACCTCAGGATCAACCAAGCTCGGTATCAACTATACCATCGTGATCATCACATGACAACACGGAGCTTGATCTCTACCTGTGATCATCGCATGACCATTAAAGATCAACCAACTTCTTTTCTCATCGAACCGGGGTTGTTATTATCTAGGTTATTATTTCTGTTGACCCATAGTGTGACCTACTACGAACTGTGTCCATGACCGAGGACGCGGCTATCGATAGATTATACACTCTGCAGAGGTTAGTACACTGTACCCACACTACGAAACTCATGGCCTCGTGCTCCCATTCGGCTGGACCAACGACATTTCGACAAAACCAATCTATTGCATGACACTCTCCCGGCCACTCCGACAAACTCCCCTTTGGGCTATGTCCTGGGTGACCCCGGTGCCAACATGTGACACCCGCCACCTCTGTGGCTGCCACCGTCGTGGCCAAACATAAACATCGTCCCAAACGGGGACCTCGGTACCATAAAACTCGGGTCCTCAAGGCTTATGGTAGCCTACCTGACCGGGGTAGCGCGCACCCATAACCTTCCCTAGTAGGAGGCACTGGCGAGAGGCATGACAATAGACCGCATTAGGGCCCCCCATAAGGCAAGTGTGGCTGCACTGGTTAGCTTGATTCGGTAGCACCATGACTCTGCCAACAGATTTGTTCAAGTTCGATTAATGTCAGGTTCAACTCGAATGGTGATGAGCTGAGTCATAATAAAATGATAATGCATATGAGCATGATATCAACATAAACATGGATGGGAAACATAACCATATAACAACAATAAATCATTTAGTCTACGGGATGCATATGAGCATGGCATAACGATGATCATGAATATCACAAGTATTTTCATGACAAACCCCAACTATTCATATGAGCATATTATTATCACTAGCATCTGAAATGATTACAAGAATAAAACATGATAAGAATATCATTAGCAATTAATCATATCACTTACTAGATGAAAATGAACATGGCATAAGCATAGACATGGACTCGCAAGCATATACATAGCATTCACAAAATAATTAAATGAGCAAACAATTATTAAATATTCAAGTGGAAACCATGACTACTACAATGCCATCATGCAAGTGGCTGTTGTGGCTTGCCCGGGGATGAAGGATTCACCGGGGAGATGTGCGATGAACTCGCGGAAAGAATCGCCGGAAAAGTTTCCCTCTCGGCGGAGCTGTTTTAAGGGCAAGGGCAAAATGGTCATTTTCACTGTGTGACAACCTCAAGAAAATGATACCATCGGAACGGGCTCGACGAACTGAGATCGTGGGCGTTGGAATCACCTGAATCGGAGTTACGGTTGCCGAGATACGGCCGTTCGTTCGTTAGGCAGAAAAAGAATAAAAATCTGTCCACTTCTGCCCTTAACGGACGAACGTTCGCAAATTAGAGGTTTCGGCCGGCTGGGCTGAAAAAAAAGAGAAAGCGCATTTTCTAAAGTACGCTTTCGATGCAGAGAAATCGTCTTCTGCTCCGAAGACACGGCCGAGGGCGCTTTCGCTAAGGGAAAGCGTATTCACGTGAATACGTCTCCACTTAAGTGGTGGACCCGGTCGGCTGAGCCGATGACAGGCGGGTCCCCCCGTTGCCTTCTCTCTCTCCCCTGCCTCCCTTCTTCCTTCTCGCATCGAGACAGAGGGAGGGCTCGGCTGCACGCGCCGGCGCTCGCCCTCGGCGGCACAGACCACGTCCACCCGGGGTCCGGCCACCGGCGGGATCGGGAGAAGGTGCCACGCCCGCCTGGGTGCAGCAGCCTCGCCGGAGAGGGCTGCAGCTGCGGCGACTCGAGGTGACCGCGGACGAGGGCGGTGGCCGATGATGCAGACGCGCCCATGGGCACTCCGAGGTCAAACTGAAGAGGTGGGGAGGCTCACTGAGGTGGGGAGGGTCCTCTGGCGGCGGCAGAAAGGAGAGAGGAGGCTCGGCTTGCTCCAATTTGAGGTGGCCGAGGCGGCGGCCATGGCGGCAGTGCGGAGCGAGGAGGGGCTCCGATGCTCATTTGAGTGGCTGGGGAGGCTCCTAGGAGTGTGGTGAGGAGGATGGATAGCTCGGAGGGGCTCGGGAAGGGTTTATATAGCCATGGCGGCGATGCCTTCGCCGGATGCCGCCACGGGCACTCGGGGAGATGCACTGACGCGACCGTGTACGCGTGCGCACGCGGACTGGCTCGGATGGCGACGGGAGAGGGGTAGTGGAGGTGCAGACATGGGCGGTGCGGTGTCCGGTCGGCCACTGTGCGCACGCGGCCGCGGCCACCGTGGCGCGAGGAGGGCGAAGGAGGAGGGGGCCAGGGCACGAGCAAACGCGGGAGACTATGGGCGACGCGGTAGACAAGGTGAGACGAGCGAGAGCGGCAGGGAGAGAGGTGCCCGAAGCTAGCCGGCGCGCAGAGCGCGCCAAACGCATGCCAACAGCGTGGTCACCGCGTGGCATGGCGAGGAGAGGGCACGATGGCCTGCAAAAAGATGTCTACCGTGTTGTCCCTCCAACCTACAGCCCCATGGAAGTGATGGATAGACCAAAGTGACTGTGATATGATGGGAATGATCGACTGAAGTTTGCTGTTGCAAACTTAGGCATGAAATAGAGATCAAATGGGAGGGGATAAGGAGTAACCAAGATGTCTCAGGGTTTTAGGGTAGGAAGGACTATGATCCTGTGGATTTTTAAGAGATTTGGACTAGTGTTTAACATAGTTGCTTTACAACTGCAATAACTAGTCCAGAAACTTGATCAGGAAGTAGCACTCACATGGTTGCTTGGGTTGAGCTGAAAATTTGTGGAGTATGATCATTTGGGCATATGAAGGTACCATAAAAATTTCATCCCATATGGATAAGTATAAATGGTACTTCCTTCACAATGATCCATACTGGACAGAAACTTGGGGGAATTTTGTGGAGCAAATGGCTTGGCAAAATAATGTGAGTTTTGACATGCTCACATTATTTAGGTCCTGGATTAATTTCAGAATTTTTGAAGCAATAGAAAATATAGTTGCTTCACAAACAGAAATTGTGACCAGAAACCAAGATTGGATGGTGTGCTCACCTGGATTGTTGGATGAAGATGAAATTTGGTGGAGAGCCATGATTGGATCATATAGATGATCTCCCAAAATTTCAACTCATTTGGGTTAACTTAGCTAGTACTTCCTTTACAAAGCTTCTCTCTGGTCAGAAACTTTGAAAATTTGCTGAGGAAGATTTACTAGGCAAATGGAGCTGAATTTTGGCATGTGACAATAATTTGGATATGAGAGAGTGCCCAAAAATTTTGAGGGCAATCAAGAAAAGATAAATAGCACTTCCTTCACAAAGTGCCATTCTGGACAGAATGGAAAATGAATATTCCAGAATTATTTTTGAACTAGGCAAGGATGGGTTTTGGCATATTGTGGAAGATATGATCCAAAGAATTTATGAGAATTTTGTGGGAGTTTTTGGAATGGCAGCAATATAGGTTGCTTCACAACCTAAAGCAAACAGGGTTATTCCTTTAATAGAAAAAGGAATATTCCCAATAAATAAAAATTGGGGTTGGGCTAAGATGGAAATGGCATGGCCTTTGGGATAGATTTGAGAATGAAAAGCCACTTGGAAGTGGCAGGAGAGAAGATCTTCCCATGTTTCAAGACCACAAAGCCACGGAAACAGAATTCCGAATAAAAATTCGAAGAAAACCGAAAGAAAAAGAAAGGGCCAAAAATCGGGGTGTTACATTGTCACTCCCAAATCTATCCCAAGGCCATGTCATTTCCATCTTAGCCCCAACCCCAATATTTATTTCTTGGGAATATTCCTTTTTCTATTAAAGGAATAACCCTGTTAACTCTAGGTTGTGAAGCAACCTATATTTCTGTCTTTCCAAAAATTCCCACAAAATTCTCATAAATTCTATGGATCATATCTTCCACAAATATGTCAAAATCCATCCTTGCCTAGTTCAAAAATAATTCAGGAATATTCATTTCCTATTCTGTCCAGGAGGGCACTTTGTGAAGGAAGTGCTATTTATCTTTTCTTTATTGCCCTCAAAATTTTTGGGCACTCTTTCCTATCCAAATAATTGCCACATGCCAAAATTCAGCTCCATTTGCCTAGTAAATCTTCCTCAGCAAATTTCCAAAGTTTCTGTCCAGAGAGAAGCTTTGTGAAGGAAGTACTACCTAGGCTAATCCAAATGAGTTGAAATTTTGGTAGGTCATTTATACGATCAAATAATTACACTACACCAAATTTCATCTCCATCCAACAATCTATGTGAGCACACCATCCAATCTTGGTTTCTGGTCACAATTTCAGTTTGTGAAGCAACTATATTTTCTATTGCTTCAAAAATTCTGAAATTAATCCAGGACCTAAATATCCCTAAATAATGTGAGGATGCCAAAACTCACATTATTTTGCAAAACCATTTGCTCCACAAAATTCCCCAAGTTTCTGTCCAGTGTGGATCATTGTGAAGGAAGTACCATTTATACTTATCCAAATGGGATGAAAATTTTATGGTACCTTCATATGCCCAAATGATCATACTCCACAAATTTTAAGCTCAACCCAAGCAACCATGTGAGTGCTACTTCCTGATCTAAATTCTGGCCAATTTTTGCAGTTGTAAAGCAACTGCACTCAAACCTTGTCCAAATGATCTCAAAATCCACAGTATCATAGTCCTTCCTACCGTAAACCCCTGAGACATGCTGGTTAGCCCTTACCCCATCCCATTTGATCACTATTTCATGACTAAGTTGGCTACAACAAACTTTCTCTTATCATTCCCATCAGCCCACAGTGTATCGCTTCGATCTATCAACTCATAGAGGCCCTACTCTGGATGGACTACACGGTAGACAGCTTGTGGTTGGCCAGAACGCACCGCGTGCGCCTGTGCACGCGGTGACCACGCGGTCTGGCACGCCGAAAGCGCGCTCTGGACGTCGGGGCCCTCTGCCGCCGTCCAAACCACTACGTATTGCCACCGCACCATGTCCTTTGCATTGCACCCACTCTCCTGCGTCCATGCCACCTCTCTGGACCCCTCCCCCTCTCCTCTTTCCTCTCCGGTGAGTCACGCCGTCTCGGGATGCCTGCGGCCGTCGTCACCTTGCCTTTATCCTCTTGCTTCCCCGCGGCATCTCTGCACCACATGCACCTCCCCTAGCCCTCTCTCCCCCTCCGCGCATGCGCGCGCGCACGCGGTTGCGCCAGAGCATCAACCCCATGCTCCCATCGTCGTCTGGCCACGGGCATATCGCCGCGACTATATATAGGCCACCCCGAGCCTATCCAAGCACACCAGCAGCCTCTCCGATTTCCTGGAGCCTCGCCCTCCTCTTAACCGAGCTCGGCGAGCTCTCCTGCCCCTCCCATGGCCGAGTCACCGCCACCGGACTCAGCTCGAATTCGAGCGAGCCCGAGCCCCTCTCCCCTTCCTTTCCCCACCAATGGAACCTCTAGAGCACGGCGAAGCTCTCCCGCCCTTCCCCTTCTCCTCCCGTGGCCTATGGGTGCGTGCCCAACTCCGACCAAATCCACTTTCCGCCGTGGTTGAGGTCCTCCTCGTTCCCGAGTTCCTCAGCGTCCGTGCTATGCGGGGATGGGTGCGGCTCGGTCCCACGAGCTCGCCGATGGTCGGAGCACGGCGAACGGTGGCCGGAGCTGTCGGCGGCCATCGCCGGAGTCAGCCCTGCCTTGGCCAGACGTAGGCGCGAGGTTGAGGACGACTCCCTCCCCTCCAGCTGGCCGGTGTGGGCCCCGTGACCCCACATGTCATCCACCGAACCCTGGGCCCGCGCAGAGTAAGTGGAAGCGTATTCTCTCGAATACGTTTTCTCCTTATGAAAGCGCACTTCGTCTGAGAATACGCTTTCTATATGCAGAAGACGTATTTCAGCAAAGGCGCTTTCAGTTTTTCAGCCCAGAGCCGAAAGTGCTAATTTGCGGACGTCCGTCCGTTAAGGGCAGAAGTGGACAGATTTTTATTCTTTTTCTGCCTAACGAACGAACGGCCGTAACTCGGCAACCGTGACTCCGATTCAGGTGATTCCAAAGCCCACGATCTCAGTTCGTCGAGCCCGTTCCGATGGTATCATTTTCATGAGGTTGTCACACTGTGAAAATGACCATTTTGCCCTTGCCCTTAAAATAGCTCCCCCGAGAGGGAAACTTTTCCGGCGATTCTTTCCGCGAGTGCCTCGCACTTCTTCCCGGTGAATCCTTCACCCCCAGGCAAGCCACAACAGCCACTTGCATGATGGCATTGCAGTAGCCATGGTTTCCACTTGAATATTTAGTAATTGTTTGCTCATTTAATTATTTCGTGAATGATATGTGCTCGTGAATCCATGCTCGTTCTTATGCCATGTTCATTTGCACCTAATAAGTTAAATGATTATTTGCTAGTATTATTATTATCATGTTAGTTCCTGGATTTATTTTCGATGCTAGTGATCATGTTATGGTCACATGAATAGTTACCGTTTGTATGATAATACTTGTTATATTCATGATCGTCATTATGCTGTGATTATCTGCATCCTGTAGACTAAATGAGTTATCATTGTTGATGCTATGTTGTTAAATGGTTATGTTGCCCATCCATGGTTACACTGATATCATGCTCAGCTCATCACCATTCAAGTGAACCTGACATTAATCGAACTTGAACAAATCTGTTGGCTGAGTCATGGTGCCACCGAATCGAGCTCACCAGTGCAACCACACTTGCCTGGATGGGGAGGCCCTAATGCGGTCTATTGTCATGCCTCTCACCGGTGCCTCCTACTAGGGAAGGTTATGGGTGCGCGCTACCCTGATCAGGTAGGCGGCCATAAGCCTTGAGTACCCGAGTTTTATGGCGCCGAGGTCCCCGTTTGGGACGATGTTTATGTTTGGCCACGACGGTGGCGGCCACATAGGTGGCGGATGTCACGAGTTGGTATCGGGGTAACCCAGGACATAGCCCAAAGGGGAGTTTGTTGGAGTGGCCGGGAGAGTGTCATGCAATAGATTGGTTTTGTCGGAATGTCGTTGGTCCACCCGAATGGGAGCACGAGGTCATGAGTTCCGTAGTGTGGGTACAGTGTACTAACCTCTGCAGAGTGTATAATCTATCGATAGCCGCATCCTCGGTCATGGACACAGTTCGTAGTAGGTCACACTATGACTCAATAGAAATAATAACCTGACTAATAAACAACCCCGGTTCGATAAGAAAAGAAGTTGGTTGATCTTTATGTGAATCATGAGAGGATCATGATGGTATCGTGGATACCGATGTTGGTTGATTATGAGGTGATCACGTGGTGATCACGATGGTAAGTAAGTTGATATTCATGGTGGTTATGAGTTAACCTTTGAGAGGAGTAAGTTGGTCCATGAGACCTTAAATATCGACCCTCGTAAATGCTAGTGCTAGTATCATCATGTTCATATCATGAAGTATATGTATCTATCATGCTCATGTTGTTGCCATGCTCATGGTGTTCTAGTAGTATCGTGTTCATATTTGATGATTAACCTATAAATGCCATGCTGTTGTATGTCTTGATTGCTTTTGTTGCTGTGAGCTTGCGAGTACATTCAAAGTACTCACCTGGCGTGATTGCTTGTTTGTCGAGGACCCTGAGGTTGCGCTCTAGGATACGTCCCTGCCAGAGTCCCTGCGGAGTGGAGTTCATCAGCATCACCGTTGTTCTGCTGCTAGAATTTATTCCGCTATGAGATGTTCCGCTGCTCGCATAGAACTATCTTAGCAGGCGAAGTGTCGCCGTACCAACGTAATCCTTCGTGCCTTCAGAACCTTTGTACCCATTATATTTGTAATAAAGAGCTGATTTGTTCTATGCCAAGCAGTGCCGTATTCTAGAAGACTTGATCTCTGGGCTAGAATACGGGGTGTTCTGGTTTCTCTGAGCCGGGGTGCCATAGAGTTCTTGGTCGAGAATTGACTAGGGAGCGGCGAGCATGGAAGCGGAAGCAACAGAAATGTCCCATCTCGCCACGATAGCAACCGCGAGGTCCCGCCGCACCGCCGAAGCAGCATAGAGGTCCCGCCGCACCGCCGAAGCAGCAACGAGGTCCCGCCATGCCGCCGAAGCAGCACAGTGGTCCGGCCACTCCGTCGAAGCAGCAAGGATGACCTGCCGCGCAACGGAATCAGCAGAGAGGTCCTGCCACGCTGTGGCGGCCTTGGAAGATCTCTTCCGGGAAGGTGAGGGCTCTCACAGGCGCATGCGCGCTGAGCTCAATAAGCTGAAGGATGAGATCTCCGGCTGGGCGAAGCTACACGAGGAGATCAATGCCTCATTTGATAAGGCGATCGGCGTCATCTGAGGACTAAGGGATGACAAGGTGAAGCTCCGCACCCAGCGCGACCTGCTGAGGGTGAAGATCACTGACAGTGCGAAGCAGCATGAGGAGAGCACTGCCCTGTTGAAGAAGACGGCTGCCATGGCCGAGAAAATTATGGACGGGAATGCCAACCTCCGCATCGAGCACAAAAGGCTGGTGAGGGAATCCAAAGCTGCTGTCAAGCGAGGTATTGAGGACGTGAAAGAGATCATTGCCGTTCGTTGTGAGAACTCCATCACCATGGATGAAATGACAAAGATGGCGGAGGAGAGGCAAAAGGAGGTGAAGGTCGTGGAGGCGATGAAGAAGGAGTTGGAGGAACTCCGTGCCCTGCAGCAACCCGTCAAGAAGGAGTAGAGAGCAGTGACCCAGATTGTTGTCTGCGTCTTCTTCCTTCTTCTTTTGCCCCTGTGTCTTTCGGGCGTTACCGCGTGTGGCATTTTAAATTATCTTCCTGAATATGTAAGATAATTACTATCCATTGCCATCGTCAACATATATATCAGTCTTGCTAAGTCTTCGTTAAGTTTCAGTCGAGGCTATGTCCGTGAGTTATCCGTGCAAAATTTTGTTTTCAAATTTTCTTTTTTCTCCCTTAAATCTCAGTCGACTGAGACCTAGCCACATCATTAAGCGCCTATAAAACAGGGGCTCGGGCGCCATTAATGGAGAAGTTGGGAGCGAGGTGGGCGGCGGATGGAGGTCAAAGGGCTCACCTCCCGGTGAGCCTGCGCAACGGCCTGCTCCACGCCTCCCGTCTACTCAAATAGCTACCCCACACGGCGCCTCCTAGCCAATAATAATGGGGATGCATGGCAACATGTAAATGGTTAGTACAACGCCCATGGTTTGAATAACACTTGTGTTTCCGATTGTAATGTGGCAGCTCTTTGTTCCAAAATGACTTTGCTGGTTGTTAATGTGCGCTCCTTCAAAAAAATCGGACAAATTTTTTACCACACCATGTTGGTGCCATGTCAAGACAACATGCCAAGTTTCATGATTTTCAGGCAAGTTTTGGATTTATAGGAATTTAAAAACCAAGTTTGTCAATGTTTTCGGCCGAGCCACGACGCCCGGCTGTTTGAAATTCATTCCCATTTCTTCCATGGGACCTAAACATTCACCCAAGGACACATATACGATTTTTCAACCCATTTTGGTGCACTGGAGCATGTGCATGTAGTTAAAATTTGAATTATGCACATTAAATTCCTAGAAAACTCAATAAATGTAAAAAAGGCCAAACGAACCCGGAATAGTTCCAAATTTTAGCACGACACTCCTATTGGTCTTTGTTGCCTCTGTTAAAAAAATCAAGGCAGCGTATGTCATTTCGCCCACAAAGGTGACACATTCCCTATCGGAACCATGAGCCTTCTATAGAGAAGCTCCGGTTTGTAAGAAGCTTATACAAAAACTTGTTCCAAATCGAACAAAATTTTGACCACATCATGTTGGTGCCATGTCAAGACACCATGCCAAGTTCCGTGATTTTTAGGCAATTTTTGGATTTATAGGAATTTAAAAACCAAGTTTCTCAATGTTTTCGGCCGAGCCACGACGCCCAGATGTTTGAAATTCATTCCCATTTCTTGTATGGGACCTAAACATTCACCCAAGGACACATATACGATTTTTAACCCATTTTGGTGCACTGGAGCATGTGCATGTAGTTCAAATTTGTATTATGCACATTAAATGCCAAGAAACTCAATTAATGTATAAAAAAGGCAAAACGAACTCAGAATAATTCCAAATTTTAGCACGACACTCCTATTGGTCTATGTTGCCTATGTAAAAAAATCAAGGCAGGAAGAGATAGCGTATGTCGTTTCTCCCATAAAGGTGACACGTTCCCTATCGGAACAATGCGCCTTTTTGGGAGAAGCTCCACTTTGTAAGAAGCTTATACCAAAACTTGTCCCAAATCGAACAAAATTTTTACTACAGCATGTTGGTGCAATCTCAAGACACCATGCCAAGTTCCGTGATGTTTAGGCAATTTTTGGATTTACATGAATTTAAAAACCAATTTTCTCAATGTTTCGGCCGAGCCACGACGCCCAGATGTTTGAAATTCACTCCCATTTCTTGTATGGGACCTAAACATTCACCTAAGGACACATATATGATTTTTCAACCCATTTTGGTGCACTGGAGCATGTGCCTGTAGTTCAAATTTGAATTATGCACATTAAATGCCTAAAAAACTCAATTAATGTATAAAAAAGGCCAAACAAACCCGGAATAATTCCCAATTTTAGCACGACACTCCTATAGTTGCATGTTCACTGCAGATAAATGTTCTAGGAATTCAAACAACGACCTTTCCTGCCGTAACCCCATTTTGTCTTTCAAATCAAAATGAAAAATTCAAGTACACCACAAATAGTTCATTAGCAAGAATCGTGTGCGATGCAGTATAAAATATCTTGGATCCTGCCTGAAAAAAAAGAATACAAAATGGATTCGAATTTAGTTGGCACTGTAAACGTGAAACTTACTTTTCCCTAAAATTTGAATGAAGCGGCAAAACACCCAGTCCCTCCTCGGCCGTAACCGCCCGAAAAGAAATTTTGGGAGATGGAAATTTTCCATTACTAACTATCCCTGACACGCAAAGCCTATCGGCTCGATTTCTATAGGCCTCGATAGGGGTAGCTTTGTAATTTCTGTCAAGGTGACATAACCACCTCTCACCCCGATTCATACACGGTGGGCGCCAAAACACAGTCTCTCCATAGCCGAAATCGCCTCTCACCCCGATTCATACACGGTGGGCGCCAAAATACAGTCTCTCCACGGCCGGAATCGCCTCTCACCCCGATTCGTACACGGTGGGCACCAAAACAAACTCTCCTCGGCTGAAATCGCTCTCAGCAAATATTCGGGGTATGCGAGATTACCGTCCTATCCCCAACCGACCAATATTGCTCTGATGTCTGAAATTTTAAACGGGGGCTAAGTTTGTAACTTTCCCCGCATTTGAGACAAGCGCGTCCCAAAGACACGGTTCCCCCCTACCTCTCTCCCTCCATTTCCCCATTCGTACTCCGTGGGTGCCAAAACACCCTATCCACCCTAGCCTCCTCCGTCCGCCACCCCATCCACCGCCGTCCTCCTCCACCATGCCGGAGCTGATACCCCGACGCCGTCGTCCATTACAAGAGATCGACGTCTCTCATCCACGGCTCCAGACCAGGATCCTTGCATCGCGTCCTCTTGCTTCATCCGCGCCGTTATCCACCTCGTTGGGGCCGCTCCTATGACCGTCTTGTCCACCGCGCCGGGACATATCCCCCGCCGCCATTGTTTGCCCTCCCAGATCTGCTTCCATGCCACCGAAAGCCATCGCTACCGCAACACCCTCAATGTCTCAGCAGATGCTTACACGGCGCCGCACCAGAGGCGGTACTCTTTCATATCTGCTCAAGTTATTTATCTCAGCAAGAAAATAGATCACCACTGCTTTACTGTGATTTCTTGTCCATCTTGCCGGGGCCGGTTTTCCGGGACATGATATCCCAGAAATTAACCCCTCGTGTCGTCACCAGCCTAGGCTTATGTTTATTGGTGGACACGTCCTTGTTACAGATTACCAAGCAATTACAAGAATTGGATACAAGACCATAAAGGTCTAATGATACAACAATGATTTCTGGTGACGGGTGACGGAAGCGACTCGTGGTTCTTCAACGCCGATGGGGCTCCATTCCCACAGGAACAGCTGACCCGAATAATTCCTATCCCGCGTGGCTGCTATCCTAGGCTCCGCATGGACGTCGTTGTATTACTCCTCATTGAAATCCTGACCTGGCCAATTAAATAGCCAGGGACAAGCCAGTGAGTACGTTTGAATGTACTCGCAAACATTAAGAACAAAAGATATACCGAATGCATATGATCATGATGGGTTAAATTATGTGCATATGCTGAACGAAATTAAAGCTTGGCATGATAAATATTAATACGGTGCGGGAGAATAAATATATCATGTTAGTAGTAAATCAAGGAAATAAAATGGAACATCGGGCATTGGACTGCCCGAGGAATTCCAAGAAAAATGCCAAACGGGTGTCTGAATGCGACGCCTCGAGAGGTCTTGAAAAGAAATGCCAAACGGGTGTCTAAAAGCGACGCCTCGAGAGGTCTTGAAAAGAAATGCCAATCGGGTGTCTAAAAGCGATGCTTCGAGAGGTCTTGAAAAGAGATGGGTATCCAGGTGGACTAGCCATCCCAAGTGATACTCAGAAAAGAAAATAAAACAGGGTATCTAGGTGGACTAGCCATCCCAAGTGATACCCAGGGTTGCTCATAGAGTAAAAGGGCTAGTCCACAATAATATTCAGGTTAACCATAATATTCATGCTGGCATGAGTAGTGACAATAATCATCCTGCAAAAAATGAATCATGCTCAATTTTAGTTATTTCCTCTGAAGACCGACACTAAGACTGACACTTGACCAACCCAGAATGTAGTTCTTAACCGCGGACACGGCTATTCGAATAGGTTTTAAAACTCTGCAGAGGGTGTACTCTTTACCCACAAGTAAAGGATTTCCTTAGTCAACACCGAGACGCTGACTAATTCCCATTACGGTCTTTGGGTTGAAAACACACCTAACCAGCACATACCAGCTTTAACTCACCAAAGCCAGGAATCACCCCAGGCAATGATAAAGTAAAACTCTAAGTGGGAAGGCTTCTCACCTCCAATAGCATGGGATCACAATATTTATAACGTGCACAAATAGGGGTGCTACCCCCTCGGCCCAGCCGGTTACACCCATGCCCCCGGACCAAGTGACATGCCTACCATGGGCCAATGGTATCTTTCACTATGGCCTCTCTATATGGTGTGCGCAGGAAAGGGGTTAACAACCTACTGAACCATACCCTACCCGTGGCAGGGACAAGTGGCAGCACGAAGCAAGTATGGGGGTTACCGGAACAAGACTCGATCTACGGTCGACTCAGGAGGTTTAAGTTTTCCTACAGTGGTTAGCACAATATATTTCCTTGGTAGTACCCAACAGGGTCACCACCTGGCACGTCCCAACATACCCTCACTGATTAGTCTCGTCACAATGATATTTCAGTCTCACAGTCACTTTTCTCGTGACTGATTCTTTCCTGCAAATTAGTCCGGACCAACATATGCATATGTGACATGTGAAAATAACCATACTCACTCATACTTCATGTTTAAATGAAGATAAAATATTTTCAAGGGATCATGCATGTATAACTAGCAATATGCAAATTTTTATTTGAATTCAACATATTCATAACTCAAATTTTCTTGTAAACAAACAACCATGCATTCACCATATCAAGTGTTCAGGATGCTTGCCTTGAGCATGCAGAAGTGTTGGGTGCACTCCAAAAGTTTTGAAAATCTTATCCTCCCTCCATTTCCCTATTTAAAAATATTGCAATTACCACATAAAGCCAAAACAATGCTAAAAAGTTGTTTAGAATTTTTTTAAATAAATACTAAAATAAACTAGATGAAAATGAGAAATATCAAAAAAAGAATCAAATGATTTGGAGTTCATATGATTTTCCTAGAGAATTTCTAAGCTGAGATAAATAAAGGAATAGACTATTCAATAAATCCTACAGAAACAAAGCCTAGGAAAAATGTTCACCCTAGCTGGATTAATAGAGCATGAATTTAGGAGTATGCAGAAATTTGAATCATCAAATCTGGTTTTGAAAAGACTGCTGTGGGATTATTTGAAATTTGCTGGAAAAGAAAAAGAGGAAAGAGCAGAAGCGTGCCCTGAGCGCTGTTTAGCCGCCTGGCATCACTGGGCCAGGTCGAGTCGCCCGGCCGCGCGGGAGAGCTGACGACGTCGAAGACGTATTCGTGGAATACGTTTCCCAGAGAAGAAAGCGTATTCAGAAGAATACGCCGTCACTTACAGCCGCGGGCCAGTCAGGATTGACTGGTCCAACCGCGTGCCTCCTCCTTCTCTTTCCTTCGGCCGAACGGAGGCATCACTCCCTAGGGCTCACCGGTGAACAGTGGCTCCCCGCGGGATTCCGAGCACACGAGCGAGACCAGGGCTCCGAGGCGGTCCTCTGGGTACCCTCCAAGATCGCAGGGGAGCACGGGGTCGTCGGCGGCGAGCTCATCCTAGGAGCTCCAACAGGGGTGGAATAGGGCTTTTGCCCCTGAGCTTGCTCCGGTGGAATTGGCGAGGGGAGTGGATCGGCGGGTGCTCCAGGAGATTAGTGGTGAAGAAATTGGGGAAGGGGAGGCTCTGGTTAGCTCGGTTTTAACCGGGAAGTGGCGCTGGCCGTGGCAGCCGGAGGCGAGGTAGACGACCTCCTCCGGTCATGTGGCTACTTCGGGGGCTTGTAGGGGTGGGTAGGAGAGTTGGTCAGGAGCTGAGCAAGCTTGGGGGCCCTTTTATAGGGAGGGGGCGGCGGTGTCGCAGGTTCCAGAGAAGGCCGAGGTGGCGGGCGGCCATTCAAGGCAAACCATGGACGGCGGCAAGGTGGTTGAGGCCGGTGAGCTTCGGATCATCTTGGGTGGTTGGCGATTGAGCCCCGGGTGTGTTGGTTGGCTTGGAAGGGCGCCAGGTGCCCCGGTCGGTGTCGTACCTGAGAAGTCCACGGCAGCGGGCGGCGCAGGTGGGTGATGGCCAGTGCTACGAGATAGGGGAGAGTGTCGGCAGGCTTCGGGGTCGATCCGGTGAGCTAGAGAAGAGCTAGGGTGAGAGGGGGAGGCAGCAGAGTGGCCATGCGGGGTCAGTGCTGACGACTGCCATACTGGCACTCCGGCCGCGCTCCGAGCAGTGCCCGCATGGTGCTCGACCAAATGCCAGCATGCCCTAGAGTGGCCTAAATGAGCTACAATTTTACAGGGTGATGTTCACTAAGATGGTAAGAATGGTGGACATGCTGGTTTGGCCAGATGATCAAGTTCCTAACGTAGTTAAGAGAGATGCCAAATTCTGTCATGCCCACAATGTGCTTGATGAAATGCTATGGCTATCTAGAGAATTCCTATGGAAGTGATACTTGGCAGAATGGTGACTCCTTACATGTTAGAGATGATGGTGTGGTTGGATGGACAAAATGAAAAACTTGCAAGTGCAAGTATTGTTGGATTTTAGTTCTGGACAGAAACTACAGGGAGTTATTTTGAGGTCTTCCAAGATGCAAATAGAGCTGATCTTCTGGACTTAAGGGTTTGGTTGGAAGGACTATAAGTGGGAAAAATTTCAGAATTGTTTGATGAAGGAAAATTAGGGTTGCAGTTATAACATAGGAATAGGACATAATTGAAATTGGAAGTTGTGCTCAAAATTTTCAAAAGACCATGTTGGGTTTTTGCATAAAAGTGATCTATAGGCATCATATGACCCCTCATAATTTTTTTGGAATTTTAGGAGAATTATTTAAAATAATTATAGTGCAACAAAAGCTTTTCAAGTATTGAAAATGCTATTAGAATGATTATCTTGGGCAAAGTTTTATTATGAAAATATTTCCTACTGTTATTAAAGTATAAATGAAATGATTTAAGAAAACTACCAAAGCCCATAATATTTTCCCCAAAATTTTCTATATGGAGGGAAGAATTTTGGAAAACAGAAACAGAAGAGATCTTAAAATTAATAAAAAACCTAATATAATTATAAAATTTTATTTCTGGCCAAATTTTACTTAATAAAAATATGGTTAAATTTTTGGGGTGTTACAAATTCTACCCCCCTTAAGAAAATCTCGTCCTCGAGATTTATTAAGGTGGTCATTAAAATTAAACCCACCTTTCCGAGGAGATTTTTCTGAGCTAATAATCTAAATAACCTAACTAGGCACAGTTGATGTGGGGCTACTGATAATTGGTGCAGCTACAGTGAGGTACTGGTGCTGTGTTTCTACTGTTACGACAAATTCAGAAAAAATAAAATTTCTAATTCCAAATTCCGCTTGCCGTACTCCAGTGCACAGTGCTCTCTCCGGCTAATAGGTGGACCCAAGGCCCACTGTCAGTCTCTTCTTCTTCCTCTGGCTCTTCTTCTTCCTCTCTCTCTCTCGCGTGCCCTCCCGCACTTTTTCCACCCACGGTATTTAGCGCGTAGGGCATCTAGGCCATACCGCGCTAGTGTGCGGCGTGCTTGTCGCTGGCAGTGTGCACTCACCTCGCGGGCCAGCACCCTGTTGGCACTGCTCGCTGATTCGCCTCCGAACACCGGTGATCGAGCGACGAGCGGTGCTGGTGGACTTCGCTCACCGTGCACCGAGCTCGAGCTATAAAAACGACCGCGGTTTTCTTCTTCCTTCTACCTCGCACCTCGCCTCACCTCTTCCTCCTCTTCTCCTTCTCCTTCTAGTTGCAGGAGCTCGGGACGAGGCATCAATGGAGGACGTGGTTCCGGAGCTGATCATGATCCTCCTGGTTGGCCTGCTGGCGGCGTTGGTTGGCTTCTCGTTGCTGCTGTGTGCAATGATCCTGGATGATCGCCGTGATGCTGCTGCTTGAGTGGTGGCTCTCCGAGGCAGCGGTGATCATGAGGACTAGGCATCAATGTCGGGTACGAGTGAGTGTTAGTGCGTTTGCAGCAGGCGTCGTAGGAATAAAAAAAACCATGAGTTTTCTTTGAGAAAACTGTGGTGTGGTGAGAGTGATCTGGTAGCGGTTAATTTGGTGCTAAGTGTGTGTGTGTGTGTGTGTGTGTGTGGTTTCTGCACTTAGTGCATGTGGTAGAGTCTGTGTGACTGTAATCCGGATGTCGTGGCTGGATGCGAAATAAACTTGTGCTGGAAATAATTTTTTTTGTGATAATGGCCCTTAAGAAATTTTTCTCCCCTAAGGGCGGATGAACTAAATGCAGATCATCACAATCAAATATTCGTAGACAAACTGCAATCATTTTAATGCATTCATGACATATGCCCTAAAATACATTGCAAAGATTGCATCATGTAAACGAGCGCTAGATGTAGCAACAACCATACTCATGACCGTCTACGGTTCGAAGGTAAGATCTACGGGGTCTTATGGAAGGGTTCCTGGTGCTGGAGCACATTTTTTCTTCCGGAGGAAGTGGAGGAAGTAGGCGAAGAACATGCCCCTCCTGAGTTGTTAAGGGTGGTCCGCCAATGGCGATCCGAGGATTTAGAACAGCAAGAATTTGAAGGTAATCCATCAGTTACTGAGTCATACGCTCCTGAGCGATGACATATTGAACAAGGTTGGCCAGCACTGGATCGCTCTCTATTTGTCTGCAGGGTAACGTTGATTCTGCTCTGGGTGCTGCGCCGCTCGGAAAGTAATAATACCCCCTTTCGCTGGCACAAGGCACCGCGAATCGAAGACGGGTAATTGCTTCATATGCAGCAATTTCTATGGCCATGCCTGGAGTTGGCATGGATTTCCCGATGAAGACGTTGTACGGAGGGTCTTGGTTTGGATCGTCCGGTGTGCACAACTGCCCAATATTTCGAGGAACTAGGGGTGATCCTCAACTTGAACAACTCATACTGGGGTGGGTGGGTGGAGCCAAGGGTGTTGCGGGTGAAATCCCACAAAACCCTAGCAAAACTACCCGGGCTTGCATCCGGGATTCTCAGGTAGGCTCCGAGGTGAGACATTGGAGAGGTTGGTTATGAACGCAGTGCCCAAGGGTGATGGATGCGGTGCTCACAGCTGCTGGTTGCTGGTGTTGGATATGGAAGTGGCTTCTTATAGAGTGCCTGGGTTAGGAAACATGATGCGGCGCTGGTACGACTTGTGTATCGGCTCCGGCGTGGGGTTGTCTGAGTCAAAGTCTCAGACCTCGATCCCCACAAGGAATGTGACATATTACTGTGCGTGTCGGTTAGGGGGTTCGGCAGTAATCACACGCCAATAATTTGCGCTAGATCACGCATACTACTATTAAGACAACAGTACACAAGTAATTTACAAACTCACCATGCCATACAACTGCTACTACGAAAATACAGGGACACCGGGCCACTAAGGCTCGACAACAATTCTGGTGGACTCAGTCCACCTCCTTGACATCTAGCCAGGCGCGTCTTGTAGATGTCGAGGCCTCTCCGTGTGCTTCGGTGTTAGAGTTGACCGGGGTTGGATGGGGAGCTACAGGGCTGGGGTAGCGGTGATGCCCTTCGCGGGGTGTCGAGGTCACCGTCCTGTTGGAGTAGGTCTCCAAGAGATGACGGAGTTCCCCAGGGGAGGCGAAGCCACTGCCCGGGTAGATAACAGGGGCGGATCTTGGGGGCTCAACTGGTCTCCCAAGTAGTACTATCGGGGCATCGATGGCGGGTGCAGCTTCACTTCTCACCGGGCTCAGGAGAGCGAGCGTCCTGCGGGTCGCAATCAGATCAAGAGTGACCTGATCGAATAGCGCCTCTTGCGCTCTCAAGTAGCGCACCAGATGCACCAGGGCAGGATCCGTCTCATGGTCTCCGTTGGTGACTTGAGTCGGGCTACCATAGCCTTCATGACTAGGGTAGTAGTAGAAGGGACGGATGTTAACCCTCGGTGACAAATGCCGAATATTAACTACAGCCTCTCGGGCTACATGTTGGATGGCTTGGGGCTCGTCGGAGGTCGTCCTCCTGGTGAACCGGTAGGGGCGTTTTGATGGGGTGCCCCTCTCGTAGATGTGCACCGTGTCCCAGAAGTGGTGGATGGCATCACTCGTGTGCTCCTGGTACACAACATACTCAGGCGGCTCTTCGATGCCGAAAGCACGACGGGTGAGATTGGCGAGGATGACTACAAAGTCTCCAAGCTCGGCTGCGGTGGTCTCGTTGCGAACAATGGGGCCAGACATCTCGGTGGTTGGATATCGAACTGAGAGTGAGGCTGTTATGTGTTGAGTTGGGGCAAGGCTTCCTTGATTGGCCAACAAAGTCTTCCATCGCACGCTTGTGGATGGGACAACTCAGGTGTCGGCCACAGGTACACGGCCTATGGGCAGGGCTGATAGGTTGGGCACCGACTGTCAAAAGATGTCGGCTGGCAACTGTGCAGGCTATCGGATAAGATGGGCTTGGTTATGGGCAGGAAAAGTTGTGAATGGTGTGGAAACCTAGGGATAATGACTAGGCTAAGACAGGATTAGCGAATGTTCAGCCTGGCTCTGATACCAAGGCTGTCGGGGACGGTTTTCCGGGACACGATATCCCAGAAATTAACCCCTCGTGTCGTCACCAGCCCAGGATTACTGTTACTGGTGGACACGTCCTTGTTACAGATTACCAAGAAAATACATGAATTGGATACAAGACCATAAAGGTCTAATGATACAACAATGATTTCTGGTGACATGTGACAGAAGCGACTCGTGGTTCTCCAACGCTGATGGGGCTCCATTCCCACAGGAACAGCTGACCCGAATAATTCCTATCCCGCGTGGCTGCTATCCTAGGCTCCGCGTGGACGTCGTTGTATTACTCCTCGTTGAAATCCTGACCTGGCCAATTAAATAGCCAGGGACAAGCCAGTGAGTATGTTTGAATGTACTCGCAAACATTAAGAACAAAAGATATACCAAATGCATATGATCATGATGGGTTAAATTATGTGCATATGCTGAACGAAATTAAAGCTTGGCATGATAAATATTAATACGGTGCGGGAGAATAAATATATCATGTTAGTAGTAATTCAAGGAAATAAAATGGAACATCGGGCGTTGGGCCGCCCGAGGAATTCCAAGAAAAATGCCAAACGGGTGTCTGAATGCGACGCCTCGAGAGGTCTTGAAAAGAAATGCCAAACGTGTGTCTAAAAGCGACGCCTCGAGAGGTCTTGAAAAGAAATGCCAAACGGGTGTCTAAAAGCGACGCCTCGAGAGGTCTTGAAAAGAAATGGGTATCCAGGTGGACTAGCCATCCCAAGTGATACTCAGAAAAGAAAATAAAACTGGGTATCCAGGTGGTCTAGCCATCCCAAGTGATACTCAGAAAAGAAAATAAAACAGGGTATCTAGGTGGACTAGCCATCCCAAATGATACCCAGGGTTGCTCATACAGTAAAAGGGCTAGTCCACAATAATATTCAGGTTAACCATAATATTCATGCTGGCATGAGTAGTGACAATAATCATCCTGCAAAAAATGAATCATGCTCAATTTTAGTTATTTCTTCCGAAGACCGACACTTGACCAACCCAGACTGTAGTCCTTAACCGCGAACACAGCTATTCGAATAGGTTTTAAAACTCTGCAGAGGGTGTACTCTTTACCCACATTTAAACGATTTCCTTAGTCAACACCGAGACGCTGACTAATTCCCATTACGGTCTTTGGGTTGAAAACACACCTAACCAGCACATACCAGCTTTAACTCACCAAAGCCAGGAATCACCCCAGGCAATGATAAAGTAAAACTCTAAGTGGGAAGGCTTCTCACCTCCAATAGCATGGGATCACAATATTTATAACGCGCACAAACAGGGGTGCTACCCCCTCGGCCCAGCCGGTTACACCCATGCCCCCGGACCAAGTGACATGCCTACCATGGGCCAATGGTATCTTTCACTATGGCCCCTCTGTACGGTGTGTGCAGGAAAGGGGTTAACAACTTACTGAACCATACCCTACCCATGCCAGGGACAAGTGGCAGCACGAAACAAGTATGGGGGTTACCGGAACAAGACTCCATCTACGGTCGACTCAGGAGGTTTAAGTTTTCCTGCAGTGGTTATCACAATATATTTCCTTGGTAGTACCCAACAGGGTCACCACTTGGCATGTCCCAACATACCCTCACTGATTATTCTCGTCACAACGAGATTTTAGTCTCACGGTCACTTTTCTCGTGACTGATTCTTTCCTGCAAATTAGTCTGGACCAACATATGCATATGTGACATGTGAAAATAACCATACTCACTCATACTTCATGTTTAAATGAAGATAAAATATTTTCAAGGGATCATGCATGTATAACTAGCAATATGCAAATTTTTATTTGAATTCAACATATTCTTAACTCAAATTTTCTTGTAAACAAACAACCATGCATTCACCATATCAAGTGTTCAGGATGCTTGCCTTGAGCATGCAGAAGTGTTGGGTGTACTCCAAAGTTTTGAAAATTTTATCCTCCCTCCATTTCCCTATTTAAAAATATTGCAATTACCACATAAAGCCAAAACAATGCTAAAAATCTGTTTGGAATTTTTTTAAATAAATACTAAAATAAACTAGATGAAAATGAGAAATATCAGAAAAAGAATCAAATGATTTGGAGTTCATATGATTTTCCTGGAGAATTTCGAAGCTGAGATAAATAAAGGAATAGAGTATTTAATAAATACTACAGAAACAAAGCCTAGGAAAAATGTTCACCCTAGCTGGATTAATAGAGCATGAATTTAGGAGTATGCAGAAATTAGAATCATCAAATTTGGTTTTGAAAAGACTGCTGTGGGATTATTTGAAATTTGCTGGAAAAGAAAAAGAGGAAAGAGCAGAAGCATGCCCTGAGCGCTGTTTAGCCGCCTGGCGTCACTGGGCCAGGTCCAGCCGCTCGGCCGCACGGGAGAGCTGACGACGTCGAAGCCGTATTCGCGAAATACGTTTCCCAGAGAAGAAAGCGTATTCAGAAGAATACGCCTTCACTTACAGCCACGGGCCATGACCTCCAGTCACTAACGATGAGTCTCGCGGGCCCACCAGTCAGGTTTGACTGGTCCAACCGTGCGCCTCCTCCTTCTCTTTCCTTCGGCCGAACGGAGGCGGCACTCCGGCAGGGCTCGCCGGTGAACGGCGGCTCCCCGCGGGATTCCGAGCACACGAGCGAGACCAGGGCTCCGAGGCGGTCCTCTGGGTACCCTCCATGGTCGCCGGGGAGCACGGGGTCGTCGTCGGCGAGCTCATCTGAGGAGCTCTGGCGGGGGTGGAAGAGGGCTTTTGCCCCTGAGCTTGCTCCGGTGGAATTGGTGAGGTGAGTGGATCGGCGGGTGCTCCAGGAGATTAGTGGTGAAGAAATTAGGGAAGGGGAGGCTCTGGTTAGCTCGGTTTTAACTGGGATGTGGCGGTGACCGTGGCGGCCGGAGGCGAGGGAGACGACCTCCTCCGGTCACGTGGCTACTTCGGGGGCTTGCAGGGGAGGGTAGGAGAGATGGTCTGGAGCTGAGCAAGCTCGGGGGCCCCTTTTATAGGGAGGGGGAGGCGGTGTCGCAGGTTCCAGAGAAGGCCGAGGTGGCGGGTAGCCATTCATGGCAGACCGTGGACGGCGGTGAGGTGGTTGAGGCCGGTGAGCTTCGGATCATTTTGGGTGGTTGGCGATTGAGCCCGGGTGCGTTGGTTGGCTTGGAAGGGCGCCAGGTGCCCCGGTCGGTGCCGTACCCGAGAAGTCCACGGCAGTGGGCGGCGCAGGTGGGTGATGGCCGGTGCTAGGAGACAGGGGGAGTGTCGGTAGGCTTCGAGGTCGATCCGGTGAGCTAGAGAAGAGCTAGGGTGAGAGGGGGAGGCAGCAGAGTGGCCATGCGGGGTTGGTGCCGACGACTGCCATACTGGCGCTTCGGCCGCGCTCCGAGCAGTGCCCGCATGGTGCTCGACCAAATGCCAGCATGCCCTAGAGTGGCCTAAATGAGCTACAATTTTACAGGGTGATGTTCACTAAGATGGTAAGAATGGTGGACATGCTGGTTTGGCCAGATGATCAAGTTCCTAATGTAGTTAAGAGAGATGCCAAATTCTGTCATGCCCACAATGTGCTTGATGAAATGCTATGGCTATCTAGAGAATTCCTATGGAAGTGATACTTGGCAGAATGGTGACTCCTTACATGTTAGAGATGATGGTGTGGTTGGATGGACAAAATGAAAAACTTGCAAGTGCAAGTTTTGTTGGATTTCAGTTCTGGACAGAAACTACAGGGAATTATTTTGAGGTCTTCCAAGATGCAAATAGAGCTGATCTTCTGTACTTAAGGGTTTGGTTGGAAGGACTATAAGTGGGAAAAATTTCAGAATTGTTTGATGAAGGAAAATTAGTGTTGCAGTTATAACCTAGGAATGGGCCAGAATTGAAAATTGGAAGTTGTGCTCAAAATTTTCAAAAGACCTTGTTGGGTTTTTGCATAAAAGTGATCTATAGGCATCATATGACCCCTCATAATTTTTGTGGAATTTTAGGAGAATTATTTAAAATAATTATAGTGGAACAGAAGCTTTTCAAGTATTGAAAATGCTATTAGAATGATTATCTTGGGCAAAGTTTTATTATGAAAATATTTCCTACTGTTATTAAAGTATAAATGAAATGATTTAAGAAAACTACCAAAGCCCATAATATTTTCCCCAAAATTTTCTATATGGAGGGAAGAATTTTGGAAAACAGAAACAGAAGAGATCTTAAAATTAATAAAAGACCTAATATAAATAAAAAAAAATATTTCTGGCCAAATTTTTCTTAATAAAAATATTGTTAAATTTTTGGGGTGTTACACATCTCTTAGAATCTTACTTGTTAGTTGAAAGCAAACATTGGTTGCGAAGTAGCCTTTGTACGGTTTGCACCTTCAGATCCGCCATGGCACGCTCAACACTATACTCGCAATGCTTATGGTTTTCCCCTTTTATATTCCACATTAGCTAAATGACAGTCGACTTAATTTCAAATTGGGGTCAGTCGATTTTTGAGAGTTCGCTGGAGTTCGCCGTAGGGAAGGAAGGATAAGGAAGGGGCTCGCCGGGGGGCTACCCCATTATCTATCTTAAGGTTTCGGGTGGGCGCAGTGGTGGGGGCGGTTCAGGGGAGGGCGGGGCGGCGAGCCGGTCGCGGGAGCGCCGCCGGCCGCGGGGGGGGGGGGGGGGGTGGTTCTGGCGGCGGCCCGTGCGGTGGTCTGTTCGGGAAGAAGAAGAGGTGATGAAGAAGAAGGGTTAGGAGACGTAGGATCTTCATCCAACCGCCTGAAATGGTCGACTGACCCAAATGATGAAAGTCAGGTGACTTGCATGTAGCCATTCCCTTTATATTCAGTACCATCATCCTAGGTGCTTCGTGACATGCTAGCACTGCTCCTCGACCCATCAAGCTAAACAACATGCCACTCATAATTCCAAACTTAGTTGTTTAAATATGAATCTGATATGATGCTGATATTACTAAAATCACATGTGCCACATATAGAGAGACAATAGGGAGTTGCATTCTTTATGCGCTCTGGTTCATCATGGGTGGGCAACGAACATTTTATTATCCAAAATCTGCTTGCTATTCTTTAACATGTTCCTCTTCTGTTCTTCTTTAATAAGTATAGTAGTACCGTATGTTCCTCCTAGTGAAGAGGAACAGGGACATTTGCAATATACAGGTCTATTCGGTCGCTTGTGATGGATGCTTTCAACTCTTCATGTTGGTCTGCCATAATATCCAGGAAATGCTGGGAGTTGTGTCGCCTTTGAGAGTGAGACTGATAGTAACAGTACTACGCCTTCGGTTGAAGAGAGATGGTATCTGAAGCCTTTCTAGCCTTACCGGCAATACTAGCCCATATTTTCCAGCAAGTTCCATTTTCCTGATTTTACTCGTGATGCTTAGGGTTTTCCCATTATATATATACTATGATCTGCGTAGGTGCTTTGTGTCGTACTAGCAGCAGTCCACCCTTGAAGCTAAACAACACAGCAATCATAATTCCAAAGCTTAGTTGTTCAAATATGAATGTGATATGATACTGATATTAGTTAACAGACACACTTTTAATTGGTCAGCTAATGCTCCCCCTTGATTGTCCAAATGCAAGTGGCCACATGTAGAGAGACACCAGGGAATAGCATTTCTTTGGGCGCTCTGATTCATCATGGGTTGGCAACCAACATTGTATAGAAAGAAGCGGAATCTCCATAATATGCTTCCTCTTCTCTTCTTTAACATGTTCCTCTTCTGTTCTTCTTTAATAAGTACAGTATTTTCCTTGTCAGGAAGGGGATCAGTGACATCTACAGTCGACATGTCTATTGGGCCGCTTGTGCTAGATGCTTTCAGCACTTCGAGTTGTTCTGCCATAATATCCAGGAAATGTTGGGAGCCATGTGGCCTTTGAGAGACTAGACTGATAGTAATAGTAGTGCGCCTTCAAGTGAATAGAGCTGGCCTGTAGGTGATCGATAGGGTTTCGATTAGTAGCGGCAATATAACCGCATATTTTCCAGCCAGTTTCACTTTCCCGATTTATTTATGATGCTTATGGTGTCCCCCTTTTATCTACACTGCGATCTGCCTAGTGCCTTTGTGTCGTACTAGAAGCACTCCATCCTTCAAGCTAAACTACATGCCACTCATATTTCCAAAGCTTACATTTAATTGTTCAGCTAATGTTAGTACGTGAGTTTTGAAATGCATGTGCGCCACATATAGAGACATGAGGGAATACTATTTCTCTGTGTGCTCTCGTTATCATGGTTTGGCAATAAACTTTCTATACTGTATATTTTGAAACCTATCATCTGCCAACTATCCTTAACTCTGAGCTCCCAATATGGAGCCTATTTTTGTGTAGTTGTGCCAGATTATATTAATGTACGCACCAAATTACAGAACACATGGGCTCTCTCATCAGAATCCAGTGATAGCAGATAAGGGTTTACAGGGAGCCCCTATTATATTAGTACATCCTCTGCATTACACAGATAATCTCACTACTATTTATGTTTTATGCTTCTCAGATAGTGAACATAATCACAATGAATATGAGAATGCGCACATCAGAAGAATATTGCGGAATAGTGCAATGGCTAACAAACTTGGCATCAAGGGATTGAGTTCCATTCTGTATGCAATGAAACCCACACGCTCCCCACCTACAAATTCGTGTTCAGAATATGATCCTAATGACTATTCTGAGCTCAAGGAATCAAAGGAAGATGGCCTATCATGTTCAGCCAACAAGGTGCCTGGGTTCTAATTTGGCAAGGTTTTATTGCTTGCACGTATCTTGCATAAGGTGTCTTGCATTTCTTCTACTTCGTTGCACCGCCATCTGCTTAGTTTACTCATCATATATGTGAAGATGCCATGCCCATCCATTATCAATACCTATTCCATTTGTCATCATACCATGTTTTTCCATTCAAATGCTGTTCTTGTGTATCAGACATCCAAAAGGAAGAGGGTGACCGCAGAACCTGAAGGAGTAAAAGCAAAGTCCTTGAAAAAGGTTGTGGTACCAGAGAAATCAGATAGCACCCCACTTATATTGGCGATATAATCAGCGCCACAAAACCTAGGATATCGCAACTATGCTGCTCGCTACTTTGCTCTTGTTAGTACCTGTTGTCCTGTATCCCTGTACTTACATTCATACCTGGTTGATTATGTGACATCAGTGTGCATGATAGCTTGCTTATCCACTGTTCGCTCCAAATTATCAGATCTATATTAATGCTTACATTGATGTAGAATAAACCCGATGCTTATGAAGAAGTTTAGCTCTGCATTGTTCTTGTAAGTATATGTTGTCCTTTATCACTGTACTTATATTGTCAGCTAGTTGTTCATGTACCATCACTTTGCAGCTTATTTTCCTTGCCCTCGATTTTGTACACATCAAATCTATATTTACTCTTACTAAAATGGTGAATAAAACCCAATGCTACTGAAGAAGTTTAGCTCTGCATTGCTCTTGTCAGTACCTTTTGCCTGTATGTTGTACTTACATTTATAGCTAGTTCATTATGTAGCATCACTCTGCATCTTAGCTTAAATAATCTCCATTTGTTCCTATATTATCACATCTATATTTAATCTTAACAAAATGTAGAATAAAGGCAATGCTTATGAAGAAGACTCTTTGGTAAACTTCTTGAATTGCCCCCCCCCCATCAACATGGAAAAGGGCTTTATAGAGCCGGTCTTCACTACTAATGTAAGTTTGTCCTTCTCGAGCCTTCAAACTTTGTTGTGTATATTTGGATAGCTATTTCTGGAACTACTATTTATTTTTGTCATTTGCATCAAATTGCATGTTTAAAGTTTATTACGAAGAAGTTCATAAACATAAGTTTGTCCTTCTCAATTTGAATTATTAGTTGCACAACCTAGTTCCTTATTCATACCATGTAAATTTAACTAAACATAGCAAGTGATCTTCTTTAGCACTGCATGTATGCTTGTGTTCTTGATCTGTAATCCAGTGGTGTGGTGAAACTACCAACTCCAGCACAATGTCATATCCTGCCATGTCTTAACTATGAACAATGCCATATTATGTTAATGTTATTTAAATCTTCTCTTTATTTACCAATCTGAAATGGGATAAATTGATAGTACACTCACCATTGATGCTTATACATTCTTTAGAACTGCATGTATGCTTGTGTTCTTGATCTGTAATCCAGTGGTGTGGTTAAGCTGGCCACTCCTGCACAATGCCATTTCCTGCCATGTCTTATTATGTTAATGCTATTTTAAACCGTGTCTCTTTATTTGCCACTAAGAAATGGGATGAATTGACAGCACTGATGCTTATACGTGCAAAAACTGTTATCTCTCTGCTTGTTTCTCTTTCAGGGTGATATCACTGACGCCAGGAAGAACTGCCACAATGATAGTGAGACGAACCCATTGCTTGTCCCTCTAACATATATTGCAGGGAAGAAGGCAACACATCTTGGGGATAGCGATACAACCCCAAAGTCATGTCTTGATGTAGTGTCGAAGTTACTCGATAATAGCAATGACACAAGCTCGATGAAGTCGCCGCCTGAATCTGTTCGACTTCTTCAGTCAAATATTCAAGCAGAAAGACATGCTTCAGCTCAACTCATACTGGAACTCCAATCTCTATCGAAGATTAACCAGAAGTAAAGGACGTCTATTGATGCTATGCAACTAGAGTTGGAGGATATAAGCATCAAACAAGCGCAGTCTCATCAGCTTGCTCAGCTGCTTGCGCTGCAGCTGCCGTGCAGGCCTAACCTTTCATAACTCTGTTGAAGAGCTGTTGGTTCTGTATATTTTGTCGACGCGTTTATTTGCAGTAGTGGCGACCTTTGATGCCTAGTGTATGTAATCCGCTGTCTGGTTGCGCTTTATTATCACTGGTGGCAAACTTTGATGCCCAGTTGATGTAATATCCCGTTATTTCTTTATTGTATAGTCTAGGTTTATTCATAGTCACTATGCTGTAATTTATTTACTTTTTTTAGAAGAATTTATTTACTGTACATGCTATCGTCGCTAGGCCATAAGCTTCGACGGAGATCAATGGGCTAAAACGTTATTGGTCTGTCAGTGCTATAAATAAAAAAATTAGACTACGCAAACGGGCCGGCCCGCAACTCTATATATGGGTCGAAATGTGGGCCCATAATCATCTCGGGCCGTTAGCAGGCTTGAACGTAAACCGGGCCCAAGTAGTTTCGGGCCTTTAACAGGCCGAGTAAACCGCGTGCCTTAGTTGGGCCAGAAAATACCATGGGCTTTTAACAGGCTAAAAATTAGATCAAGCCTGAATTGTGCCGAACAATTCATGGGCCGACAACAGGCCTAAATATACCTCGGCCCATGATTGTCCCAATTATATGACGGGCCGTTCACAGGCCAAAATTTATCTTGGGCCGTGGTTGGCCCAATAACATGATGGGCTGTAAGCAGGCCGGGTGCAAAGCGGGCCATAATTAGGCCCAATTATTTCACGGGCCCTTAACAGGCCGATAGTCAGAGTGGGCTTAAATTTATCCACGAAGACCACGGGCCATTTAGAGGCCGAAAGTAACTTGTACCAGAAATGGGCTCAAATGCTGCACAGGCCGTTAAGAGGCCGAAAGTAAATTGTACCAGAAATGGGCCGAAATGCGGCACGACCCGCTAAGAGGCCGAAAGTCACTTGTACCAGAAATGGGCCCAAATGCCGCACAGACCGTTAAATGGCCAAAAGTTAAACCGGGATGAAAACGGCCCAATTGCGCGAAGGACCGCTAATAGGCCGAAACTATCATCGGGCCAAACTGGGTCAAACTGTTCAATGGGCCTTTAACAGGCCGTAATACAAACCGGGCCTTAGATGGGCCCAAAACACAGTGCACTGTTAACGGGCCATATCTGATATGGACCGTAATATGGCCCAAAACATGGTAGGCTGTTAACGGGCCGGTCCACTAGTATGTGACAAAATCTTGTGGGCCTTTGGTTGGGCCGGCCCGTTTAACCTGAATGGGCCACTATTGGGCCGTGCCATGTGTCGACGTATCATAGGCGTCTCTCGCAAATGGAATGGATGACATCTGTCCCAACGCCGAGCTGACACGTGGTTCCATTGGCAAATGAGAATTTTACACGTGGAAAATCGCCATTGGTCCTGGCTGATAACGGGTTATCGGATCCAAACTCGCACCCGATAGCTTAACGGCGACCCGTTACAATGGATGCCACGTGTCGGTCACCCTTGACGAAAGCACTTCCATGACGCGTTATTTATCGTCATGGAAGTGGACACTGATACGTCCCAAACGTATCTACTTTTCCAAACACTTTTGCTCTAATTTGGACTCTAATTTGCATGATTTGAATGGAACTAACCCGGACTGACGCTGTTTTCAGCAGAATTGCCATGGTGTTATTTTTGTGCAGAAATAAAAGTTCTCGGATGGACCTAAAAATTTACGGAGAATTATTTTAGAATATATAAAAAATACTAGTGAAGAGATCTACTGGAGGGGAGCCACCCAGGGGCCACAAGCCTAGGGGGCGCGCCTACCCCCCAAGGCGCGCCCCCCAGGCTTGTGGGCCCCTGGCAGCTCCGTTTGACGTAACTCCAACGCTATAAGTACCTATTCATGGAGAAAAAAATCAGAGAGAAAGAATCATCATGTTTTACGAGACAGAGCCGCCGCCACCTCCTGTTCTTCATCGGGAGGGCTAATCTGGAGTCCGTTCGGGGCTCCGGAGAGGGGGATTCGACGCCGTCGTCATCATCAACCATCCTCCATCACCAATTTCATGATGCTCACCGCCGTGCGTGAGTAATTTCTTCATAGGCTTGCTGGACGGTGATGGGTTGGATGAGATTTACCATGTAATCGAGTCAATTTGTTAGGGCTTTGATCCCTAGTATCCACTATGTTCTGAGATTGATGTTGCTATGACTTTGCTATGCTTAATGCTTGTCACTAGGGCCCGAGTGCCATGATTTCAGATCCGAACCTTTATGTTGTCATGAATATATTTGAGTTCTTGATCCTATCTTGCAAGTTATATGCACCTGTTACGTGTCATGATACGCATACCCCAAGGTGACAATAATTGGGATTCTTTCCGGTGATTGCCGTAGTTTGAGGAGTTCATGTATTCACTATGTGTTAATGCTTTCTTCTGGTTCTCTATTAAAAGGAGGCCTTAATATCCCTTAGTTTCCTTATGGACCCCGCTGCCACGGGAGGGTAGGACAAAAGATGTCATGCAAGTTCTTATTATAAGCACGTATGACTATATACGGAATACATGCCTACATTATATTGATGAATTGGAGCTATTGTGTATCGCCCTAGGTTGTGACTGTTACATGATGAATGTCATCCAACATAGTTATCCATCACTGGTCCAATGCCTACGCTTTTCGCATATTGATCTTTGCTAAGTTACTTTCATTGCTGCTGCTATTACAATTACTACAAAACTGCTTTTGTTACTGTTACTACTGCTCTTGAAACTATCATACTACTATGCTACTAAACACTTTGCTGCAGATAGTTAGTTCTCCAGGTGTGGTTGAATTGACAACTCAACTGCTAATACTCACAAATATTCTTTGGCTCCCCTTGTGTCGAATCAATAAATCTGGGTGAAATACTTCCCGCGAAAACTGTTGCGATCCCCTATACTTGTGGGTTATCAAGACCTTTTTCTGGCGCCGTTGCCGGGGAGCATAGCTCCATCTGTTGAGTCACTTGGGATTTATATCTGTTGATCACTATGAAGAATCTAAAAGACGCTAAGACCAAGATCGTCCCCTCTATGACTAGAGGAGGTAAGGAACTGCCATCACACTCTGCACTTGATTCACCTTCTGTTTTGAGTAGGCTTGCGACACCGCCACCTGCTATTCATTCTGATAGGTCGCAAGTTATTGATGATACTACTTCTGCCATGAATGATACTTATGACGATGCTAGTACTATGCTTGATAATACTGTGCCACTTGGTGAATTTCTTGATGAACAAATTGCTAAAGCTAAAGAAACTGAAAATGTTGAAACTCCTGAAAATTATGATTCACCTATTATGCCTAGCTCTCCAACTAGAGTTGAAATGCCTGAAACATCTGATGGACATGTTTTTGATAGAGAGATAGCTAGGGCAATTCTTGCTTGTAATGATAGAGATGAGGTTATAAAATTGCTTGCTGAGTTGAAAGAAAAATCTATGAGGGAGAGAATGAAATATGATCCTAAGTTTGCTACTTCTCCCATATTTATTACTGATAAGGATTATGAATTCTCTGTCGATCCTGAGTTAATTACTTTGGTTGAATCTGATACTTTTCATGGTTATGAAACTGAAACTGTTGTGGCACACCTTACTAAGTTGAATGATATTGCCACGCTATTTGCTCATGAGGAAAAAATTCTCTATTACTACATTCTTAAGTTGTTTCCTTTCTCATTAAAGGGTGATGCTAAGAAATGGTTTAATACTCTTGCTCCTGGTTGTGTGTGTAGTCCCCGGGATATGATCTATTACTTCTCTGAAAAATATTTTCCTGCTCATAAGAAACAAGCTGCCTTACAGTAAATATTTAACTTTGTGCAAATTGAAGAAGAGAATCTCCCTCAAGCTTGGGGGAGGCTTCTCCGATTACTTAATGCTTTGCCTGATCATCCTCTTAAGAAGAATGAAATACTTGATATCTTTTATAATGGACTAACCGATGCACTACAAAAAAAAGACACATCCGTGACATTATGGCCCGAACGAAAACTTTTTCTGTCATGGTTGTGACACTTCTATGACAATAATTATGACAAAAACACGTCTCATCATAGATGTGGTGGGCTCCTACTTCTATGACAAAAAATTATGACAGAAAATGGGCTTTTCGTTCTGGGCGGGCCGGAGACGCACCCGCATGACATTCTTTGGGCCGTCCATGACGTAAAAACTTGTGGTAGAAGTAAGGGCGAGGAAATTTTCGGGGAGTTCCCAGTTACGGTGGGTGGTCGGGGCCGAGCGATGCAGTGTGGTTTGCGCATTTCTCTCGTATGCGCGCGTGTGTGCGAGGCGTTCGCTAACTGAACCCGAACGAGGCGTTCGCTTACTGAACCCGAGCGATCGATCGATCTCTCGCACTACTACACATACTAAATCTGAGCGATCGATCCCACTGCGTACTGAAGCCGAGCGATCCCTTCGCTGCTAACTGAACCCGAGCGATCCCTTCGCTGCTAACTGAACCCGAGCGATTCCTTCGCTGCTAACTGAATTCGATCGATCCTTCTCGCTGCTTACTGAAGCCGATCAAGCCCCCGTGCTAGACGTAGCCAGCCGGTGTTGGGTTGCCTCTCGATGAACAGTGCTCGTTGCTGCCGAGCGCGCAATACACGTAGACACGAGTCGAGACGCATCGATCGAGCCGGTTGGTTAGCTGTGGATGAACAGTTCCCGTTGCTGCCGCCCGCTCGTACGCCCCATCCCAGCCGGTGGGGGTTGGATGAACAGGACCCCGCCCGTGTAGGCGGTTGGCGCTGGATGAACAGGACCCCGAGGAGGCCGTGCCGCGATACGCCATACCCCAGCCAGTTGGGGGTGGATGAACAGGACCCCGTGGAGGCTGGATGAACAGTAGTCGGTGGAGGCTGGAGGAAGTCTACGGTGGATGAATAGTAGCAGGTGGAGGCTGGAGGAGGTCGATCGTGGATGTACAGTAACCCGTGGAGTCCCGTTTTGCGGTACGCCACACCCCTCCCGATCAACAGGACCCCCGTTTCGACTATAGGCGCTCGATGAGAAGTCCGTTTCCTCCGTTTTGTGGTATGCCACACCCCTCCCGATCAACAGGATCCCGTTTCGACCGTAGGCGCTTGAACAGAAGTATGTTTCCTCCGTTTTGCTGTACGCCAGACCCCCAGCCGATGAACAGGGCCCCGTTTCGACCATAGGCGGTCGAACAGAAGGCCGTTTCCTCCGTTTTGCGGTACGCCAGACCCCAAGTCGACGAACAGGACCCCGTTTCTGCTGTTCCGTCCAAGCCGGTTGGCTCCCGATGAATAGGACGAGTTCCTTCCGACACAGTCGCTTGGCTGCCGATGAACATGATGTCGTTGCTGCCGTCTGTTGCCTCTCCATGTACACGAGCCCTGGCCGTATATATGCGCGAGTACGCGTTCCAGACCCTGCCCGTATGTATGTACGTGGCCGTATTCTTTGCCGTGTGGCTGTACGTACGTATACACGATTTAGACGGGACTGTCTGAACTGCTACGTCGGGGGCTCAACTATGGCACGTGCCACTACTTACTCGGCCACGGTTCATCCTTGCAAAGAGACCGATCGACCAGTATGTACGTACACGTTCGCGACCAGACAGACAACGCTACGTACACTTCGACCGGGTGGGTCCCTGCTGTCAGGGAGGATAAGGAGGCACTTACTTGCGTGCGAAGATATAGCAGGTAGGTCCCAGCTGTCAGGCGGAGGAATCATTTTTTTTGAGCGTAATAAGGAGGCATTTCCTTGCGTGCGAAGATGTAGCTGGTGGGTCCAGCTGTCAGCCTCACCGCGTACAGTCCTCTTCCGATGGCTGTCGTTCATTGACCACGTTGACTATGCCACGCCGTGAGCACCAAAGCGGTGGACGACGGCGAGGTCTAGGAAGGGAACGATGCGGAGCCGGGGAAGATGCGGCAGTGGATGCCCACGCGGAGGGGAGTATGAGGGTTGACTGGTTCGGCTGCGGTGTGAGGCTGCCGTCGCCGGTGAATAACAGGGGATGTGGGTGAGTAGAGGGAAGGCCTGGCCAGCGGTGGGAGTAGGGTGGGGCGGTGAGGCCTGCGCGGCAACACAGCCGGCCACGGGAGGCAGGAGTAGGCGGTCCCGCCGGCGCTGGTTTGGGCGGCTGGAGCAAGAAGATCAGAGATTGAAGAAGCAGCACGGCCGTTGGACGAACATCCAACGGTCACTGCTGCTAGAATCGTTTGTTGACTAAGTTGACAAAGCCCTGCGCACGGGTCAACTTAGTAGGCCCACAAGTCAGCCTCCAAATAAGGTGGGTCCCAGTAAGCAAGGGGAGGAATCATTTTTCTTGCGCGTAATAAGGAGGCACTTCCTTGCGTGCGACCATGGACCTCGTGGGTCCCAGCTCTCAGCCTCTCCACGTACAGTCCTGTTCCGATGGCTGTCGTTCGTTGACCGTGTTGACGACGTCGTGCCGAGAGCACCAAGGCGGTGGACGAAGGCAAGGCCTAGGAAGGGAACGACCCGGAGCCGGGGAAGACGCAGCAGTGGTTGCTGATATGTCTCCAACGTATCTATAATTTATGAAGTATTCATGCCATGTTTATAACAATTTTATATGGTTTTGGTATGATTTGATTAGAACTAACCCGGACTGACGCTGTTTTCAGCAGAACTACCGTGGTGTTGTTTTTTGTGCAGAAATAAAAGTTCTCGGAATTGGACGAAACTTTTTGACGTTTTTTTGGACCAAAAGAGACCCCCAAAGCATTGTGGAAGGACCAGAAGCCTCACGAGGTGCTCACAAGGCACCACGGCGCGGCCTGGGGGGGAGGGGTCGCGCCGTGCTGCCTTGTGGGGCCCTCGTAGCTCCTTTTCGCGTGATTCCAACGCTGAAAAATCATATAAATAGAGAAACCCCCAGAAATAAACTTAGAACTTCGACGCCGCCGCCGCAAGCCTCTGTACCGAAGAAATACCATCTGGAACCCTGTTCCGGCACCCTGCCGGAGGGGGGAATCATCACTGGAGGCCATCTTCATCATCCCGGGGGTCTCCATGACGAGGAGGGAGTAGTTCACCCTCGGCGCTGAGGGTATGTACTAGTAGCTATGTGTTTGATCTCCCTCTCTCTCTCGTGTTCTTGATTTGGCATGATCTTGATGTATCGCGAGCTTTGTTAATATAGTTGGATCATATGGTGTTTCTTCCCTCTCTATCTTCTTGTGATGAATTGAATCTTTCCCTTTGAGGTTTCGTTATTGTCGGATTGAATATTTCAGATTTGAGAACACTTGATGTATGTCTTGCATGTGGATACCTGTGGTGACAATGGGGTATTATGTTTTGGTGATCAACTCGCGGATTCCCATGACCTTGGGGTGATCTAGGCATAGGGGTTGGTTGCACGTTTTCATTATCTTTTCTCCGATGAGAAACTTTGGGGTACTCTATGAAGTTCTTTGTGTGGATTGAATATGAATCTGAAGTTGTTTGATGCATATCGAATAATCAACTCACGGATACTTATGGTGACATTGGAGTATCGAGGTGACATTAGAGTTGGTTGATGCGTATCATATGGTGTTATTTTAGTACGAACTCTAGGGCTATTTGTGACACTTAAAGGGATGGCTCAATAGATTGATCGGAAATGATAACTTTGAGGTGGTTTCGTACCCTACAACAATTTCTATCTTATGTTCTTCGCTAATAGGAACTTTGGAGTGATTCTTTATAGCATGTTGAGGGATTGTTATATGATCCAATTATGTTAGCACTGTTGAGAGATTGCACTAGTGAAAGTATGAACCCTAGGCCTTGTTTTTAAGCATTGCAATACCGTTTGCGCTCCGTTTTATCACTTGCTACCTTGCTGTTTTTTTTATTTTCAGATTACGAAAAGCTATATCTACTATCCATACTACACTTGTATCACCATCTCTTCGCCGAACTAGTGCAAATATACAATTTACCATTGTATTGGGTGTGCTGGGGACACAAGAGATTTCTTGTATTTGATTGCAGGGTTGTTTGAGAGAGACCATCTTCATCCTACGCCTCCCACGGATTGATAAACCTTAGGTCATCCACTTGAGGAAAATTTGCTACTGTGCTACAAAACTCTGCACTTGGAGGCCCGACAATGTCTACAAGAATAAAAGTTGCGTAGTAGACATCAAGCTCTTTTCTGGTGCCGTTGCCGGGTAGGTGAGTGCTTGAAGGTATATCTTTAGATCTTGCAATTGAATTTTTTAGTTTCGTGTTTTATTACTAGTTTGGTTTTATGAAAGAAAACTACAACAAAATGGAATTGGGATTGATTCACATGCTACATCTTTATAATGTTTTTCTTGAAAATGATGGATCGGAAAATTGTGCTAAGATTGTAGAAGAAGAATTTAATAAAATGTTTAATGTGAGTCCTTTGAATGATGAGCATGATTGCAATGTTGTTAGTATGCTTTCTATGAATATCCATGATGCTAATGATATGCAAAGCCATAAGCTTGGGGATGATATGTTTGATGAAGATGATATTTTTAATCCCCCAAGTTTTGATGAGTAAATTTATTATGATGATTGCATGCCTCCTATTTATGATGATTATATTGATGAAAGTGGGTTTGGAAGAGTGTCAACTTTATGTAATAATGATCCCACTATTTTGGAGGGTGTTGAATCTTATTGGAATAATGCTAAAATTGGATTTGGAGAGGTCATAACTTTATTCAGTGATGAATCCTCTACTTTGGAAGAGGTTTCAATTGATTATGACAATCAAGTTGCTATCTATGATGATTATTGTGATGACATGTATGCTATAAAGAATAATGATAACTATGAAACTTGTCATCATGATTTTAGTTTTCAATTGGATTATGCCAATCAAGTATCACATGATAGTTATTTCATTGAATTTGCTCCCACTATTATCGATGAGAAGAAATTTGCTTATGTGGAGAGTAGTAAAAATTCTATGCTTGTGGATCATGAAAATAATGCTTTATGTGATAGTTATATTGTTGAATGCATTCATGATGCCATTGAAAATTATTATGAGAGAGGATCATATGCTTGTAGGTGTTGCAATAATATCAAGTTTCCTTTATTTATGTTGAAAGTTTTGAAGTTATATTTGTTTTTCCTTCCTATGCTAGTTGATTCTTGCTCCCATAAATTGTTTGCTCACAAAATCCCTATGCATAGGAAGTGGGTTAGGCTTAAATTTGCTTGTCATATGATTCATGATGCTCTCATTGTGTTTCAATTCTTCATTCTTATGCGAGCATCATTGAAATTATCATGTCTAGCTAAAAGGCATTAAAGAAAATCGCTTGTTGGGAGACAACCCAATATTTGTACCTACTGTTTTTGTGTGTCCACATGATTAAGCTATTGTAGTAATCATGTTTTATATGTTTTCTTTCAATAATGTGCCAAGTAAAGGCTTTGGGATAATGTGGATACTTGTTGATTTGATTCTGTGCAAAAATATAAACTTTTGCATCCAGTGCTGGAATTTCTATTCTGTACTGGAGCGTGAGAAAATTTTGAAATTTTTACAGAGTATTGGATTACAAATTGTTTACGTCTATACCTATGCTAATTAGGCACTCCCTATAAATTCCCATGTTAATCAGTAATTAGGAGCCGTTAATCTGGTAGGTCCAAATTATTACGGTGTAGATCTTCTTATAACATCCTAAAAATTCCCACGTAATCGAAAACTCCATAGAAATTAGTAGCCGTCGGATGAAGAAGTATTTATGAAGATTAGAAGGTGCGCACTGCCTCTCTCCCAATCTGTCACGGCTCTCTCACCTTTATCTAGATCAACCAAAACAGAAACTCCCGCTTTAAAAAAAAAAACTCCCGATCTGGTCCTGAAAATAAGCTCTCGATCTCCGTAACGATAGGCAGCGATGCCTCTCTCACGACTCTGCCTTCTCCCCATTGGACTCCTTCGCTTCGCCTCTCTCCGCCCGCAGTTGCATCGCTTGGTAACCCTAATGTCGTTCGTTCGTGTTCAACCTTGCAACACCTTCCTCCTAAATATCCAAGTTCCATCGGTGCTGCAAGCTTCGAAAGCAATCACCCAGCTTCCAGCCGACCCCCCTTCCTCTGCGATCTCTAGATTTATTTCAGTTTCATGTTCGACCATATTACGAATCTACCATGATCGATTGCAAACCATTGGGAGATGCAGCGACGGAGAAGGTATACCAACACTACAACAGAAGTTTGATGCAGATAGGGCAACTCCCGTCCTTGAGAAACTACGGTCGACTCTCTGGACCACGGTTGCATCCTCAACTTTTTTGAGTAAAATTTAGGGAAGCAATCTCTGTATTTGATGGTTGCTTCATGTGTAGTTATGGGGGAGCAGTTCAGGTTAATGAAGAGAGGAAAGTAGAGCGTCGGAGTTGAAGATTGGGGAGAGTGGCTGTACATGAAGTGGACTAGGCACGATGTGCTTCTAATTATTGCAGCGAGGAGAAGATGTCCAGAGTATACGGGTGGCAAGGTGCCGAAAGCATCACCAGGCATTAAGCTGAGGCCGTTGACCTATAAGGCTATAACTGATATTATGTAAGTTTCTTACCCAATGTTGGATTCTTATGTACTAGCCCATTCCCTGTTATCTCGAGAGTCCTGTTCCTATACTGCTTGAAGGTCCGTCAGAAAACCAGGAAGGCTCTCAGTTCACAGTGTTTGACCCCATCATATGGCATCTGTGACGTACATCAGTTCAATTTAAACGTGTTCATTTTGCAAATGGTTGCATTCTGATAAACTGCAAGCATATGCACAGATGGAAGCGCAATCTGAAGGTAAAAAGGATATGTAATGCTACACAGGATGTGTGTAAGAATAAAAGGAAATATATTACCGGATGGATTATTGATGCTTTGTGTCATTTTGCAGACCTGCTCTCTGTTATGTGGGATTCTTCGTAAAAAATCTAATCATTGACAACTCATGGCAAAAAATCAAGCACGACATTTGCATGTAATAGTTGCTTAGACATCTGCATCTTTCATGTTTTTACTTCTTTAGATTACCGATTCAATTGATGCTTCATTATTGTTTACGCTATGTACAGTTGTAGGCTAGAATGATAATAAAAAAATATCTTATAATCTATATATGATATTTTGAGATGTACAGGAGTAACTTATGAGTTCAGATTTCCCTCAGTTATTGTAAAGCGAATAAACCTATTTTTATACGGAATTCACATCGACTATATCCCTCAATTATGAGTTAAGATTTCCCTCAGTTTTCTGTATTAAGATTATCTTATTAATATCTTCACATCCTTCCTAATTTAATCAAATCCCCATGTGCAGTTCTATTCCTTATTGTCCCTTCAGTTTGTAAAAATAATAATCATGTGTTGTTATTATTGTATTAGCTAATGAATTAGAAAAAAATGATTGTCACCCATAAATTGCATCTTTGATTATAAATATAGCACGTGTTTCCAGTTTGAGAAATATATAGCGTCGGGTTTCTTTATATCTGCAAGCTTGAAAGGAAATTGGGGAAAGTAACTATACAATGCACATTATGGATTTCCTTTTCTATGATGAAACAACAGGACAAGCTCCTACTACGCTATATCAAAATCTTTAATACTTGATAGTTGAGGCGGCCATGGACTACAGCTGGGTCAAAACAAAAGTTCAGAATAAAGGAAAGCAAAGGATCTCAGTGTTCTGCCATCAACGATAATTCCGGTGAGCCAATATAGCCTCGAACTATGGCCCCAAATTAAATACGTTCTGTTTCATTTTTTTTTCTAATTGTTCCACATGGCAATTATCTTACTTTCAACTAGACCTGGGCATCTCCGGGCCGGGTTTTAAAAAGCCCGACCTCAAAATCCCAGGCCCGGGCCCGGCCTGGCCCGGCCCGCAGCCCGGGAAAAAGGCTATTTTGTCTATTAAAACGAATGAAATACCTAATTTCGGGGTTATATATTACTATATTATACCTATATTTCGTAAATTATATTAAAAAATAGGTTTGACCGGGCTTTTCCCGGGCTTCGGGCCGGGCTTGGGCAGGAAAAGTGAGGCCCGAGCCCGGCCCGGACGTCGGGCTTCGGGCCGGGCTTCTCGGGCCGGGCTGCACATGCCCAGGTTTACTTTCAACAGGCATGTGTTGTGATTTAACAAGGGAAAACCTACCGATTATTGTCCCACCAAGCTTTGTGAGTTGACGTGTTGTTGAACACGTCGTTGCCTCACGAGGTGAACCGCTGGGGATCAGAGGCTGATCAGGATGTTTGATCCTATGGCTGGAGAGTAGTCGCCGGTGGCAGCTCCATGAGTTCTTTATACGTGTATGTGTCTAGGTGCATCCTGTACGTGCCTCCACATGCGGCCAAATTAAGGTAATTGAATCAACTGGATTTGATCTTCTATATGTGCTATACGTGGGAGTTCTCACTTCAATTATTTTCTTGTTTAAACATGCATATGGTGATGAGTTAATATTTATTATAGAGAACATTGGTTCATATGATTGGCTCTAGCGGGCGAATGTTGATACTTTGACGCGTAGTGTCATAACTATAGCATACACAAGTCTTATTTTTGCCACACAAGTATAAACAATTAATAAAAAATACATGCTGAAATTCCCATACAAATATACTCCTAGAAGGTAATAATAAGATTAATCCTTCTATGCATTATAGGTGACAAAGATCTCATACACGCACAATTACATCTGTCATACATATGCAAAAAGGCGAAACATAGGGCCATGAATAGACCAAACGCCAAAGGGGATGGAGGGCCAATCCATAGACTACACTCCTATCCATGTTTGGTAAAAACTCCTTTTGTCGCTTCCTCCATATGCACAATCTCCATTGTTAGCAACTGCCTGAGTAATTCCCTTTGTTAAACACCAAATCGTATGGCAAAGCAAATAATCGCGGTCTCTTTCACCTGCATAACTCCGCTCTTTTGTCCTCTCTTTGTTATCCAGGAAAAAAAGTCAAGAAAAGGTATGTTTCATTCTGCAGCCAATAGCTCTCTCGCGTGCTCATCTGATTTTGCATGTTACACTGGTGCAAAGCAAGAGAAGCCTCCTTTAGATCATGTTGTAATTGTCCTCTCCTATGTGTTGCTTTGATTAAGGAAAAGCAACACCGAGAAGCACATGGTGACCACCGGAAATGGATGCATTACCGGCTGTCTCCATCCATTCTACAACATTGGATGGCAGAATTGCAAGGCGGGACACTCACCATGCAGCAATTACTATTTTTTCTGGACCATTCTAATTTCCGGGTTTTTTATTTGAGGTAAAAACAGATGCATTGCTTCTCCCTACCATGTGTCTGCTTGCAGTGCTAAATCTATCAGGCGTGTATGCAAAGCACATATAGGTGTGCCACCGTACTATAGCCTATGTGTGTTTGATATAATATACTGTATTTCTTTTTGCATGATTGGTTTACCTCTTCTGAATTTCAAGATTAAATGTGTTAATAGTTAAATCTATCATGAGTAGGAAAGAAGTCATAGATGGAGGTCACTGTATATGATTTCAGTTCATGCATGTGTGACTTGAAGTATACTATTTAGAGTAACTAAATTTCGCTTGCAACTTTAGAAAAATTTGATATGGCCATTATTTAACACAACTTGCAAAACTAGCATGTCTAAGTTAATCATATTTTCAAACCACACAATTTTGGATCCTTCTGTTTCAAAGAGAAGGATGTTAATTTGACCTATTTTCTTTCTGTAGGTATGGCAGTGTAATCAAGTATGAGGAAATCAACAATTACTAACAAATTGATAGGAAATAACATTTCCATCTCATATTCAATTATTTCAATTTTGCCTACAAAAATGTGGGATCCCGAAGATGTTGGATTCCTTATACCACGAAAATTTGGAGAATGAAAAAATGTTAAATAATAATTACAGAAGATATAACATGTTTTATATGAGAACGGACGTTTGGCTCTCGGCCTACATGGAGGCCGTTTTTTGAAAAATTAAAAATTCAAACTTTTCAGTTTCAAAAAAATCTGAAAAAATTGTGCAAGTAAACAAGAATGTTATGTGTATGTGTGTAAAATTTCAGGATGAAAAACGTTGAAATTCGACCTGTACAAAAAAGACAAATTCATGGCCTGGGAGGATGAATAGTATCATGTGTTAAAAAGCTCCAGATTTGTCTTTTTTGTACATCCCTCATTTCAACGTATTTTACCCTGAAAATTTACACACATGTGTGTTATGCCTTCATGTATATCTGTATTTTTTTCAGAATTTTTTGAAATGTAAAAATATGAATTTTGATGAAATTTGATATTTGAATTTGGAGGCCTCCATGGAGGCCGAGCTCCAAAGGCAATTTTTGGTTTTATATTTACTATTTTATGCCTACAAAGTGTATACATATATTTATTAAAACATAGTGATAAAACAAAGATGACTATCTAGCCCGTGTAGTTGCACGGGTTGACGACTAGTTTTCCTAATTTTTCAGAATTTTTGGAGGTACAGAAGTATGGTTTTTAAATCGCTCACTACATGCTGTTCTGTTTTTGACAAATTATTTTTTTATTGCATAGTTTGCTTGTTTTAGTGTTTCCATAGCTTATATTATGAGATATAAATTGTGGAAATGATAGACTACAGTAGGCATTATGTGAGAACAATTATGAATCTTGTCTTGACAGTACCTAAGTGGATGATTTATTTTTATCATATTAACCTATCTCACAAGTTCCGTTAAGTTTTGTGTGATTGAAGTTTTCAAGTTTTGGGTGAGATATCGATATGAGGAGAATAAGGAGTGGCAAGACCCTAAGCTTGGGGATGCCCAAGGCACCCCAAGGTAATATTGAAGGAAGACTCAAGCGTCTAAGCTTGGGGTTGCCCCGGAAGGCATCCCCTCTTTCGTCTTCAACATTATCGGTAACCTTACTTGGAGCTATATTTTTATTCGTCACATGATATGTGTTTTGCTTGGAGCGTCATTTTCTTTTGTTGAGATTTGCTTCCTGTTATCAATAATCATGTTTTGTATATTTGAGTTCAATAAAATGCCAATTATAGCCTTTACCATGCTCAGTTTGCAAGTTCATGTGTTGCTGTTTGAAAACAGAAAGTTTTCTGTTATGTCCAGAATATTCCTGAATAGTCAGAACATGATAAAAATCTGAAATTTTTAAACAGTAAGCATGCATGAGTTCTATGTAACATGGTAATTTTTTAGAATTTTTGGAGTTAGGGAAGTATGAATTTTAAATCTCTCTTTACAGACTGTTCTGTTTTGGCAGATTTCGGTTATGGTTGCATTGTTTGCATATGTTTACTTGTTTGATGATTCTATTTGCGGATAGGAGTATTAAATTTGCAGAGGCATTTAGTATGCAATGTTTAATTATAATTTTAGTGATTTGCTACAGTAGAGAATGTTAAGGTTTTGAGTTGATTTATACTAACTTATCTCACGAGTTCTTGTTGAGTTTTGTGTGGATGAAGTTTCTAAGATTTAGGAGAAGCCACGATATGAGAGGAATTAAGGAGACACAAGTGCTCAAGCTTGGGGGTGCCCAAGGCACCCCAAGATAACATTCCGAGAAGTCTCAAGCAACTAAGCTTGCAGATGCCCTGCTAGGCATCCCACCTTTCTTCATCAACACCTATCGGTTAGCCTAAGTTTTTACTTGTTTACATGATATGTGCTATTCTTGGAGTGCCCTTTTATTTTCATTTTGTTTGCTATTTGAATAAAATTTTCAAGATCTGAAATCTTTATTGAGAGAGAGTCTTCACATAGCTACTTAATTGTTTGCCTACTCATTGATCTTCACTTATACCTTTTGGAGTAGTTTGTCATTTATTCTTGTGCTTCACTTATATCCCAAGAGTGAATTGTTGAATGATTTGAATATCATAAAGTTGAAATTAGATGTGCTTCATATGCTTGTGTCATGCTTAGAAATATTTCACACTTCATTTAGAAAGTAAAATCTATTGAAGTTTGACAATCACAATATTGGTCATACAAGCAATTCATGAATGATTAGTATATGGAAGAGAAATATCACATACAAATATATTATCTTGGACATCTTTTATGATTGTGAATAACCATTAATTATTTTCAAACTTGAGCAAATTAGTTGAAGTTGGACAAGGAAGACAACGTAATGAGTTATGTTTGGGTATATTTGCATAGAAGTTATATTGTTATGGATCCTCTAACATGTGGTGCTTGTTTAGAATCTTTTGCTAGCCAAAATTTCTGTACTAAGCGGGAATAATGCTTGTGCATCCAAAATCCTTGAGCCAAGTTTCTTCCATGAGTGTCCACCATACCTACCTATATACGGTATTACTCTGCCGTTCCAAGTAAATTTGCCTGTGCCACCTCTAATCATTCAAATAAGCATCTGTTTTGTGTGCCCGTACCGCTCATGAAGCGGCAGGGGGTGGTCAGTATCTTCCATGCTAAGCGGGTTATTCTCAGATGAGTGTTTATTCACTTGTCATTGCACAAGAGAGGCTGGTATTTGGGATGCCCAGTCCTGTGGTCAAAATCGAAATTATATAATGCAACAAACCCCCCCGGAAAGTTGATTGTATGGAGGGCACCCGAGGATTCGGCTAGCCATGGCTTGTGTTTGAATGGTTGAGGGGGAGTAAACTTTACCTTTCCGCTTGGGAACCGCCTATAATGTGTTTAGCATGGAAGATATTGAGAACTCTCGATCGTGATGTTGACAGGAAAGGCACACCACTCAAAATGTATTCATCTCTGTTTTAAGCTATGAGCTCTGGCACCTCTGCAAATCCCTGCTTCCCTCTGCGAAGGGGCATTCTATTTACTTTTATGTTATTTACTTTCATGCTATTTATTTTTGTTGAGTCAACTTCTTATTCCAACCTATTCTATAGTTGGCAAGCATCATGTGGTGGGGATAGATCCAGGCACATATATCCATTCAAATATATTTGATCATGATTTATTATTGTTGACAATTATCTCTATGATAAATGAGTTGGGAGGCGAAACATTAAGCCCCTATCTTTCTCTGTGTTCGATGGATGCCATTTGTTCTAGAAATATGCTTTGAGTACTAGCAATCATAGAAGAGTATATGATAATTGAGTATGTGAAGCTCTTACTTAGACTCTGTGGAAGATAAGTTGAATTGCAATTGTTTGGTGACTAAGAACATAGGTTGTTAAGTTTCAAGAGAATGCATTGTTTGAACCATAACATGTGAATTGATTGCTACTTTATCAGCATGAGTTTTATGAGAAAGAGTTGCTGTTATGATGCTAGGAAAAGTGATTGAAATTATCATTGATCAAACTTATGCACTATGCTAGCATTCACACTTCATAAATTATTTCTTTTATCATTTACCTACTCGAGGACGAGCAGGAATTAAGCTTGGGGATGCTGATACGTCTCCAACGTATCTATAATTTATGAAGTATTTATGCCATGTTTATAATAATTTTATATGATTTTGGTATGATTTGATTAGAACTAACCCGGACTGACGCTGTTTTCAGCAGAACTACCGTGGAGTTGTTTTTTGTGCAGAAATAAAAGTTCTCGGAATTGGACGAATCTTTTTGACGATTTTTTGGACCAAAAGAGACCCCCGAAGCTTCGTGGAAGGACCAGAAGCCTCACAAGGTGCTCACAAGGCACCACGGCGCGGCCTGGGGGGGGGGGGTCATGCCGTGCTGCCTTGTGGGGCACTCGTAGCTCCTTTTCGCGTGTTCCAACGTTGAAAAATCCTATAAATATAGAAACCCCCAAAAATAAACCTAGAACTTCGACGCCGCCGCCCCGGAGGCCATCTTCATCATCCCGGCGGTCTCCATGACGAGGAGGGAGTAGTTCACCCTCGGGGCTGAGGGTATGTACTAGTAGCTATGTGTTTGATCTCTCTCTCTCTCTCTCTCTCTCGTGTTCTTGATTTGGCACGATCTTGATGTATCGCGTGCTTTGTTAATATAGTTGGATCATATGGTGTTTCTTCCCTCTCTATCTTCTTGTGATGAATTGAATCTTTCCCTTGGAGGTTTCGTTATTATTGGATTGAATATTTCGGATTTGAGAACACTTGATGTATGTCTTGCATGTGGATACCCGTGGTGACAATGGGGTATTCTATTGAGTCACTTGATGTATGTTTTGGTGATCAACTCACGGATTCCCGTGACCCTGGGGTGATCTAGGCATAGGGGTTGGTTGCACGTTTTCATTATCTTTTCTTCGATGAGAAACTTTGGGGTACTCTTTGAAGTTCTTTGTGTGGATTGAATATTATGAATCTGAAGTTGTTTGATGCATATCGAATAATCAACTCACGGATACTTGTGGTGACATTGGAGTATCTTGGTGACTTTAGAGTTGGTTGATGCGTATCATATGGTGTTATTTTAGTACGAACTCTAGGGCTATTTGTGACACTTAAAGGGATGGCTCAATAGATTGATCGGAAAGGATAACTTTGAGGTGGTTTCGTACCCTACAACAATTTTTATCTTATGTTCTCCGCTAATAGGAACTTTGGAGTGATTCTTTATCGCACGTTGAAGGATTGTTATATGATCCAATTATGTTAGCACAGTTGAGAGATTGCACTAGTGAAAGTATGAACCCTAGGCCTGGTTTTTAAGCATTGCAATACCGTTTGCGCTCCGTTTTATCACTTGCTACCTTGTTATTTTTTATTTTCAGATTACAAAAACCTATATCTACTATCCATACTACACTTGTATCACCATCTCTTTGCCGAACTAGTGCACCTATACAATTTACCATTGTATTGGGTGTGTTGGGGACACAAGAGATTTCTTGTATTTGATTGCAGGGTTGTTTGAGAGAGACCATCTTCATCCTACGCCTCCCACGGATTGATAAACCTTAGGTCATCCACTTGAGGGAAATTTGCTACTGTCCTACAAAACTCTGCACTTGGAGGCCCAACAATGTCTACAAGAATAAAAGTTGCGTAGTAGACATCAGTTGCCCACGCGGAGGGGAGTACGAGGGTTAACTGGTTCGGCTGCGGTGTGAGGCTGCCGTCGCCGGAGAATAACAGGAGGTGTGGGTGAGTAGAAGGATGTCCTAGCCAACTATGGGAGTAGGGTGGGGCGATGAGGCCTGCGTAGCAGCACAGCCGGCCACGGGAGGCGGGAGCAGGCGGTCCCGCCGACGCTGGTTTGGGCGATTGGAGCAAGAAGATCAGAGATTGATGAAGCAGCACGGCCGTTGGATTAGCATCCAACGGCCACTGCTGCTAGAATCGTTTGTTGACTATAAGTTGACAAAGCCCTGTGTACGCGTCAACTTAGTAGGCCCACAAGTCAGCATAACATCTGTGGCGGAAATCATATAGCCCATTTGCTATTTTTCCTAAATTTACAGACCAATTGCTAATTATTACGTAATTTATTGCAGCCCATATTATATTTTTAGAATACCTGACCATTTTCTCCAAGGACGGGATTAAAAATTTCAACGATATTTCATTGAAATTGCCGAACTATTTTTAATCCCGAAATTTCGAGCCCGATAATGACTAAATTTAAAATATATTTAAATTATGTTAAAATCCAATGAAATTTGATATATCAAAAAATAAAATAAAATTCGCAATTTGAAACTAAGTGCCCATTTGCTTTGTTCTTATATATATACAGCCCATTTCATATTACTTATATGATTTACAGCCCTTTTTGTCTGGGCAGGCCGAATGTATTCCTCGTCGTCTTGAAAGATTTGCAGCCCAGCAGGACGGAGAAAAAGAAATCGGGATGTGTAGGCTATTCTATGAAAAAAGGTGGGCTAGTCCTTTTCACTGAGAAAAAAAACAGCTGGGCTCGTCATGTTGTAAACAAAAAATAAAAGCCTGGGCTAGATGGGCCACAGACACCGCACAGCCCAGTTGATAACCTACTCCGTCTCAACAACAATAACAAAACTGCTCGAGCAACTGGGTCCCATGTGTCAGCCGCTCCATGTGCAATTCTCTCGTACGTTGACAATGTCGTAGGTCCCATATGTCAGCAAACCAATAGGAGGAAGCATTTTTTTCATGTAATAAGGAGGAGCTTCCTTGCGTGCGAAGATGTAGCTGGTGGGTCCTAGCTGTCAGGGAGTGGAATCATTTTTCTTCCGCGTAATAAGGAGGCACTTCCTTGCATGCGGCCATGGACCTCATGGGTCCCAGCTGTCAGCCTGTCCACGTACAGTCCTCTTCCGATGGCTGTCGTTCGTTGACCACGTTTACAACGCCGTGCCGAGAGCACCAAGGCGGTGGACGACGGCGAGGCCTAGGGAGGGAACAACCCGGAGCCGGGGAAGACTCGGTAGTGGATGCCCATGCGAAGGGGAATACGAGGGCTTACTGGCTCGACTGCGGTGTGAGGCTGCCGTCGCCGGAGAATAACAGGAGGTGTGGGTCAGTTGAGTGATGGCCTGGCAAGCGATGGGAGTAGGGTGGGGCGGTGAGGCCTGCGCGGGAGAACAGCCGGCCACGGAAGGCGGGAGCAGGCGACGCCGGCGCTGGTTTGGGCGGCTGGAGCAGAAATATCAGAGATTGAAGAAGCACGCCGGCAGTTGGATTGACATCAACAGTCTCACGCTGGTAGAGTCGATTTGTTGACTAAGTTGACATAGCCTTGCGTACGCATCAACTTAGTAGGCCCACAACTTAATGTATAAACTAATAAAACTATATATATATATAAAGTAGAGATGAGAAAAATAGGACTGGGCTGTGCATTTTCTTCAGTAAAAAACAGCTAGGCTGCTGATGTTCTAAGAAAAAATAAAACCAAGGCTGGACGGCCCAGAGGCCATTTGATACCTGCTAGATCCTTGTGGCCGCATGTGGTCATGGGCTGCGCCTGTTAATAAACAAAACATAACCTGGGCAGTCTACAGCCTAGTCAATATTTGCTCGACCTCAAAAAAAAAAATACTACCTGCTGGATCCCAGTTTTCAGTCTCTCCTTGTAGAATTCTCTCGTTTATTGACTACATTGAAAATTTCATGGGTCTTAGACGTCAGCATATTTTTTCCATCGTGATAATAAGTGTGTGCACTTGCTTGTGTACGGCCATGAACCTGCTGGGTCCGTACTGTTAGCCTCTGTATGGACATCCCTCTTTTGGTTCCACGGACGAATTTCATGCAAATCGGATGATTTTCATTGAAACAGGACCAAATTCATTACATTTTACATGTTTCTTTTTCTTATGGAACATTTTACATATTTGAACTAAACAATAGCTGACTAGGCCTTTTTTTTAGTCCAAAATTGATCACTGGAAGCGGTGGCTCTCATTTCTCACGCCTGTTAAATTTTTTGGTTAACTGACAACTGAAACAAGAGAACATGTCGTATGCGGTTTTTTTTTGAGTGATACTGTATGTGGTATGTTTTTTTGAGGGGTCTGTATGTGGTATGTGGGTTAGAGGGATGGCATGGGAGGCACTTCATGCGATCAAGGTCCCGACACTTAACTGTTCTTGAAGGCCCAAATCCATCGCTCCTCTGTTTAACAATTTGCAGCTGGGCTTGGCATGCCACAGCCCAGTCCCGACGTGCTGCGTCCAACTGTCTGCCTGTGAAACCTGATGGATCCCCTGCGTATTGGAAGATGTTAGTAAAATTTTGGAGAACTGGGAATTCGAACGGCAGGAGCTTTTGCTACTTATATCAGGTGCCTGAAAATTCGTTTCGCAACAATTGCTTTAGCGTTATATCCATGTCGACCCTCGACATGATGGCTGGAAGGAAATGCCAAGTTCAGACCGAATTAAGATCCTTGACAACAACACCAACTTTTAGACAACCAGGTAGAACTAGTACACTACCAAACTAATTTATAATCTTTTTAGTCCTGGCCCTCATTTTCGTCTGGTAGAAGATCTTGCAGTTGACCAGCTCCCGCTCCTTCTCTTGCTCGAGGTCCCCGAGGTGGTACTGGTGCATCACCCAGTTGGTCCTCTGTGGTCTAAGTTCTTGTTGGTGTGTAGCACCAGAACCTTTTTGCTGCCCCTCTGCCAGCCGTTAACCATCACCGGCATGGTATTGCCGGTCTTGTGCCACATCGCGTGCATGCTGCACTCTGATTGTATCTTGCGACGCATCTGCGTACCCCTGGAGTTGCGCTGGAAGAAATGCTTGCTTAGGCCACTCAGTGTGATATCTGTAGTTTTGGCGAAATACAATCCCAGGCCAGGCAGCATACATCAAAAATTTGTAAAAAGAAAGGAATATATTTTGTGCAAGTAGACGGTCGATCGGTGTCTGATGTCTACTACACAACTTATTCTTGTAGACTCGTGTTGGGCCTCCAAGCACAGAGTTTTGTAGGACAGTAGCAATTTTCCCTCAAGTGGATGACCTAAGGTTTATCAATCCATGGGAGGCGTAGGTTGAAGATGGTATCTCTCAAACAACCCTGCAACCAAATACAAGAAATCTCTTGTGTCCCCAACACACCCAATACAATGGTAAATTGTATAGGTGCACTAGTTCGGCGAAGAGATGGTGATAAAAGTGTAGTATGGATAGTAGATATAGGTTTTTGTAATCTGAAAATATAAAAACAGCAAGGTAGCAAATAGTAAACGGGCATAAAAACGGTATTGCAATGCTTAGAAACAAGGCCTAGGGTTCATACTTTCACAAGTGCGATCTCCCAACATTGTTGACATAGTTGAATCATATGTAAATCCCTCACGTGCGACAAAGAGTTCACTCCAAAGTCACAAATAGCGGAGAACAAACGAAGAAATTGTTGTAGGGTACGAAACCACCTCAAAGTTATCCTTCCCGATCAATCTTATGAGCCATCCCCATTAATTGTCACGAACAGCCCTAGAGTTCGTACTAGAATAACACCTTAAGATACACATCAACCAAAACCCTAATGTCTCCTAGGCACTCCAATGTCACCACGAGTACCCACGGGTTTGATTATATGATATGCATCACACAATCTCAGATTTATCTATTCAAACCAACACAAAGAACTTCAAAGAGTGCCCCAAAGTTTCTACCGGAAAGTCAAGACGAAAACATGTGCCAACCCTTATGCATAAATCCCCAAGGTCACGGAACCCGCAAGTTGATAACCAAAACATACATCAAGTTACTCAAGTGAATATCCCATTGTCACCACAGATATCCAAATGCAAGACATACATCAAGTGTTCTGAAATCCTTAAAGAGTCAATCCGATAAGAAAACTTCAAAGGGAAAACTCAATTCATCACAAGAAGATAGAGAGGGGAAAACTCCATATGATTCATCTATATCAACAAAGCTCACGATACATCAAGATCGTGCCATCTCGAGAACACGAGAGAGAGAGAGATCAAACACATAGCTACTAGTACAGACCCTCAGCCCCGAGGGTGAACTACTCCCTCCTCGTCATGGAGACCGCCGGGATGATGAAGATGGCCTCCGATGATGCTTTCCCCCCTCCGGCAGGGTGCCGGAAAAGGGCTGTAGATGAGATCTCTCTGGTACAGAGGCTTGTAGTGGCGTAAAAACTCATCCAGGTTAACTTTCGGGGGTTTCTGAATATATATAATTTTTCAGCATTGGAATCACGCGAAACGGAGCCACGTGGGCCCCACGAGGTACCAAGGCGTACCTGGGGGGGGGGGTGGCGCACCCTGGTGCCTCGTGGGCACTGGGTGGCCCCCCTCCAGTGGGTCTTGGTGACAATATTTTTTATTTGTCTGATAAAAAATCTCCAAAAGTTTCAGCTCATTCGGAAAACTTTCATTTCTGCACAAAAAACAACACCACGGTAGTTCTGCTGAAGACAGCGTCAGTCCGGGTTAGTTATAATCAAATCACACCAAAACCATATAGAATTGTTATAAATATGGCATGAATACTTCATAAATTATAGATACGTTGGAGACGTATCAGTGTCTCACCTGGAAGTTTCTCAGGATGGGTGGAGCATATGCCGTGCTCGTTGTCGATGGTCGGTATGAACAAATCGATGAGAGGGTGAGATCTCGCGCTGTCAGCACTCACTTTAGCCTCAAGGTGCTTGATCAGCTCCTGATCCGTGGGATCGAACTTGACGCCAGCCGGCAGCACCGGCCAATCCTTCTTGGACTTGCAGCGGTTAATTCCAGTTAAATGGTACTCAATGTATGATCAATCAACTGTTTAAGTAAATGATGAAAGATTTCAACAAATAAGTGCTACTCCAAATCAAAAATCCATGACACCCGAACAAACTGGGGTCTCGGCTTCATTATTACATGCATACTCTAAAGACTTGGAAAACCCCATAAAGATCGAAATCATCATACAGGGCGACGGGACGAATACTCACAGGAGCGGCCTCGCTGGTTCCACCCTTCATGCGGCTAGCTTCAAGAGCTTCCTTGGTGAGATCAAATTTCTCAGCGTCTTCCTTTTGACTACTTGCAATGAAGTATAGCAGCTCCACTAGCTCATCGCCCATCGTACCAACTGGATCAGAACAAGGCGCCGGCTGGGAGGCGGGGAGACCGGGAGAGAATGGGAGAGAAAGGGAGAGTGTTGCTGGACTACCAGAGGGGTGAGGCTCACTTTGGTGAACCGAACACGCGGCTGGGACTCTTGTGTCACCTGACACGCAGCGTGTTGTCACGTCAATTCAATGTGAGGACATGATGAATAATTTGACCGACGTGTACTAGTACTACTAGTCGTACAAGTATTACTTACCTAGTACGAGTAGCGCAATATCCTCCTCGCCTCTCTGTCGAACCGACTAGGCGAAACTGCCCCACCTAACGCGCGGGAAAAGCCCCGTCCTCCACTTTTAAATATAATTTTGTATCGATGGATTGCGCCATGGAGCAAAACCAAAAGAAAACGGTGGTACTGCATGTATACAGCACACATGTCGCGTTCGCGTACCACCTCACACGGTCGGTCGGTCCGGCACGCTGCTCACGGAATGAACGCGCATCATCTTGCGTTTGCACTCACATGTGGGACCTTAATTTAGCAGCCGACCATAGGCACACTCTCCCCCGTCCCCATGCGTCGGCTGAGTTGTACTATAGAAGAGAGACACCAGCGATAGTACTACAATAGTGTTGTACACACATCGTGGCCTGGACGATCCCTGCGCGACAGGGGAGATCAGTTCCTCCATCCATGTGACTAGAGTCCAGCAGACGGCTGGATTGGCTATCGTCTACATATCGTGCGGGCCGTGTCGTACTAACATACGGCCGTAGTTCTGTTGATAAATCTAAAAAAAAGTAGGAGCATTAAGTACATTGCAATACCAATAAAATTTGAATTCATTCTCGGTATGAATACAAATCTAGTACGGTATAGAGGACTACTAGTAGTACAAATTTTAGAGATGGTGTACATTCATCCAATCTCCAGGTTATTTCCATATTGCTTTAAATAATATCAGAGGGGCATTGCTAAACCCTTAGTTTTAAGGGCATTATGCAAGATTGTTTAGAAGGAGCTTACAAACAGGTGCCTACAAAGTTACAAGGCTGTGCGACAGACTTGTAGGCTACATGAGTAATACAAAATATAATTCCCATTGGACAACACTTTCATGAACAAGTACACACTTGAAGTGATGTAGGGTGGAACCCTATGGTGACGATCTTTTGACACTTGGAGGGGGAAAAGGGCAAATTGAGAGAAGAACACAAGAACAAACACTCAATCAACAAGATCCAATCACACATGTGCTAGATCCACATACACATAAGGGATACAAGGGTCCAAATCCAACACAAGAAGGTAGCAAAGGTAGCTAGTTCATCCCAATCCTTAAGAGGAATTGAGGTATGGAATACACTAGGTGGATCTTCTCCAATGGAGGTCTTGAACTCCAATGGAGTGTCTCTCTCTCTCTCTCTCAAGAGGAGTCCCACAAGGGGAGGAGCTAAGCTCTATGATCTAATCTTAGCTAACCCTAGATGAAGGAGGTAGGGGAGTATATATAGTAGTCCACAAGATAGGAGGGGAAAGAGAGGGGTTTACACGGCTCCCTAGCCACTTAGGCACGCGCAGGTGCCGGATGTCCGGGCGTTCGAGAGGGTGCCGGATGTCCGGGGCATAGGGGCCGGATGTCCGGGCTGTCGGGGGTCCGGTTTCTGTAGTCTTCGGGTCGATGGAGCGGGATTTCCAGGCGAGGGGCCAGATGTCCGGGCTGGGCTGGATGTCCGGATTGGAGCCGGATGTCCGGGGCCTGTAGGTTCCCTGCGGTTGGGCTGCTGCTGCTGGTGGAGTTACCAGGGGCCGGATGTCCGGGCCAAGTGTCGGATGTCCGGGTCCTGTAGACGTTCTCCGGTTCCTCTCATCATGCTCCTTCGTCCGTGTACTTGAGAACTTGTCCATGATCTCGAGCATCTCCATGGTCGTCTCCTTGGTTCCTGAGCACATGTAGAGTCTCTGTCTTAGGTAGCGACCATGTCTTGCATAAATGGAGAAGGGGAGCATTAAGGAGCGAGTTCACCTTGTGTCGAATGGCACATGCTCGATCTCTTGTCATAGGTCCACTTGGGACTTGGGGAGTAGTCGTAGTGTACATGGGGGTGACCGTAGGATGCTCCGCATCATCTCCCCCCCCTTGGGAAAGATCCGTCCTCGGATCAAAATCCTCATCACCATGGAAACGGTTGTCGTAGATGGACTTGTAGTAGGACGTAGTGTATGTCATGGTGTGATCCAAGTGCTCCACGGTGTCTCCGAGAGGGTATACATGTAAAAAGAGTAAACACAAAGGGCACTTGGAAATAGAATGGTTAGCGCACACAAGGTGTCCATTAATTAAGCATGAGGTCGTCCAATAAGAATGTCTTTCATAAGGCACACGAAGCTTCACAAAATGATATAGAATGAGATGTAAAGCATGTATGTGAGCAAATTCATTTGGTGTGCACACAAAGGTGTTGTGAAAGTGATTAATGCAACCATTGTGCAAAATGATGTCATAAAGTGATGGTTTATCAAGAGCATGAACATGGCAAGTGGTGTTCAAAATGATGATGATGTCATGCAATTGACGGTGGGCAATATGATCATTATGGATGAATATGCCATCAAGGAAGATCACAACAAATTTGCTAAGAAAGTGCACAAGCTCATATATCATGGATGACATGGGAATACAAGATGCAACAAGGCAATCATAATGTAAGTCAATCCATTCATAAGGTGCAAATTTGTCATGGGTGTGATGTGTCCAATTAGCATGCTCATCAACAAATATGGAAGTGTCGGTGCAATATGGCAAAATTTTCATGGCATACCATTGCCCGATGTCGTGGCATGAGTCGTGGTTCGGTGGTGCATCCGCTACTTCTGAGCGCTCCTCAACTTGAAGGTCCATAGGGCCCATCTCCAATGTCGGTCCTCCATCCAATAGATGTGTCATGTAGACAACAAGGAGCAAACAAGAATGAAAGTGTGGCCCATTCGATATGTATATGTGAGGGTGGCTCAAAGGGAAGGAGTTCACCTTTATGATTTTCTCAAAAATATGTCTCATGATGGCACCGTCTTGTGAATCCTTCAAAACTAAAGGACATGACCAACACTTAGAAAAACAAATGAGGTTAGCGTGAATGCAAAACCTATCATTCGTGTGGTGAGATACCCAACAAGTGTCATCATCATTCTTATCATAAGAAGGGACAAGAGAATGTGGCATGGCATGGAAGCATATGATGCGAGTACAACCAAAGACATTAATCTCAATCAAACAAGCATGCATCATAAGTAAGATGTCCAAGTCTCCAAGATCAATAAGCATAACATGTTTGCACTCACTACAAGTGGATATGAGAGATGCAACTAACAGAGACAATTGACAATGATCAAAATAAATCATGTGAGAGGCATGAACATGAATGCCATCAACCCAATGAAATGAGCAAGGATGAATCATGGGTGATGCAACAAAGCAAGTGATCATATGAATCAAGTCATGCAAGCTAGTAGTGCGAAGATGCAACATACTATAGGTAATCATGGCAATCATGTCATGTGTGCAAATAGTGGGCATACATAATGCACATGACATGGCACAAGGAGGAAAACAAGACATGAGCAAAGTAGCATCATTGTATTGGCAAGAAGTCCTATGTAAATAGCAATTGAACAACATGACTCTCCCAACACAATAAGCAACAATAGCATAGGGCGCATGGTAACATGGCAATAGCAACTAGTATCTCCACCAAGCATGCAAGTACACATAGAAATAGTAGAATGGTGTATCATGAGTAAATGCAAGCAAGGGTCACGATTGCATGGCAAAGGCATAGAAGGAAGCATAACATGCAAAGTGAACACGGTAAAATGAGCATAAGGTGACAAGTGGTAAATAGCCCATAGCCGTGTGAGATCAAGTAAAAGCAAAGCGCGTAGTCCTTGCACGAGGGAATCGGTCAGAGAAGCATTCCAAGGAATCCCAAAGCATCGTTGCTCTCAAGAGCTCGTTTCGTCAACTCATGGGATTGTGAAGTTCACAAATATTCATGAGTACCTACACAAAACAATGGCAAAGGGAAAATTGTGTGTGTGTGGTATATGTACACATCATCCATTATGATGCGCATGTGCATGTGTCGGTTAGCACAAAATATCCAATGCTCAAATAAATGGGATGCATGATATAGAAACATGTCATCCATCATGATTGGTTTGTCGTTATGTATAGCGTAATGGAGACTCAAAGTGTGTAATGCATCACTAGTACTTTCTAGAGCATTTTCATGAATGGTAAGCATATGGTGCACACAAGGAATGGAAACATTTGATGGACAATCATTCTCATGGCATGGCATAGTAGATGAATTGCACAAATTATGCAAAGGGAGCATAGCAATATCATCACAAGAGAAGCAAATTCCAATGACCATGATCTCGTCATCTATGCCATAAGTGCAAATGGGATTGATTTTAATGGGGTGTGCATAGTTACTACGGTGAGTTTGCAATGATGCAATATTGTAAATCTCACTCATAGCATATGACAAGTTTAATGGATTATCAAACATGATGTGACCAATAGAGTTTTCACATGATATACTATGGAGCATAGTATCACAACTAGGTAATTCGACATGCTCATCATCATATTCATCATAAATGGGTGGCATATCTAAGCACGTAGAAGACATAGTATGTGGTGAATCCATAAGGTGATCAACATAATGCAAGTAATCAATGTCAAGATAGTCCACTAGTGGGACAAGCGAAGCACCTTCACCTATGTTACCTTTGGAGCTCCACTCATGTGGTGTAGGTGAGGTGGAAAAAATCGAAGCTTGATCAACATTGTCATCTTGATGGAACCATGTGGGGGTGCATCATCGTCCACCATGGCCATCGTATTGCCCATTGTAGGTATGGACTCGTCGAGGATTGGCGCTTCGTCTTGTCGGAGATCTAGCACCAAACAAGAAAATACACTCGGAGTAGAGGTTAAGTCATTAGAAATCATAGTGTCCTCACATGCCCTATCAACTACCTCACTCAGTAAGTGTTGTGGCTCACTCACTCCCGCTATGATGCTTTCACTCATATGGTTGGTTGAGTCACTCAAAGGGTGGTGATGGCTCTCAACCTCACATAGGATATGCGGCATGTACTCATGTGTGGGGCTAGTGGTGGTCACTCTCAACCTCTCATAGGAAATGCACTCAATGTCACATATGGTGGAGTCACTCATATCACTCATATAGTGGTGGCTCTCCTCACATGGCAATTGGGTCATCTCGTTATATGTGGGTGTCGGAGAGATGTAGGTGCAAATGTCTCCATACTCAACTTCTTTCACCGCCGTGGTTGTGGGAGTCGTCCCATGCCCAACCACCTCATCCATAACGCCTCCAAAGATGAATGCCATAGGGCGTGGCAAATTATCTCTCTCCTCCGAGACCAAAGAGAGGGTCTCATTTGCAGTCGCGTAGCTTGAGTCCGAGTAGGAGTCCCATGTGGGCGTCGTCTTAATGTTGTCGAAGAGGTTCGTGCTCGCCGCCTTGGTCGAAGGGAATGGTCCATGCTCGACCGTCTTGTCACCGTCTTGTTGGAGGCCCATATGATGTGGCACCTCGTTGCTCGCCTTCATGACCGAAGGGAATTTCCCATGCTCGGCCATCTTCTTTGGGGTACTTCTGAAGATGGAAGGGTCACCCTTGCTTGTAGTTCGTCGCCTTGGACTTGGTGCCGAAGCTTCTTCTTGGTGGCGCGCGTCTCGCGGTCTTCTCTTGTGCTCATGTAGGTTGGTCGTAGCTTGATGTAGAGCTTGTTGGAACTTGTTGGTGTGCACATCTCGAGCATCTTCGTGTTGATGGTGATGTTGCCGCGCTTGACCTTGATGTCGATGTTGTTCGTCGTCTCGAAGATGAGGACATGGTCGAATTGCGCTTTTGTAGGAAGGATGCTCCGAAGATGTGCGACTTGCTTGCCACCGGCTTGAAGATGACGAAGGGGAAGAAGACTTGTAGTTGTACAACATGTCTCAGAACTCTTCCATTTGAGAGGATAGCTTGTCGTCGAGTGTTTGGCGCAAGTCGGTGGCGAGGTTCTCGATGCGCTCTCGCAGGGCATGTTGTGCACCTTGCATTTGTCGTTGTAGTCCGAAGCGGGGAGTTTTGGTGATGTAGTTGTTCTCGCCGTCGTTGTCGTCGAAGACCGGAGATGATGTGCTTTGCCTATCCATCACAAGACTAGAGCAAATGTGAGTGGAAGAAAGGGAAGAACTAGACCAAATGTACCTTTCCAATGTTGAAGATGGATCAATGATCACCCAATATGGTATTATGGAAATAGCACAATTGGTACCGGATCTTGTCAATTCTCACACCTACACAATAAAGCTTATGGAGTAGCTTGGTGAGGGTAGTGGCACAAAATTTGATGCAATTGCTAGCAAGAGTCAATAATGTTGAAAAAGATTCACAAATTTGCAAATGCAACAAGTAGACCAATAGGAAGTGGGTGGCACACGGAAACACACACACGGATAGATAGATGGGGTCGTGCAACCAAGGAATGAGCTCAAAATGTGATATCCACGGAAAATGCTCGTGTTGCACAACTCTAGAGAGACGCTAGCACGATTGCACTATTGGGCGTGATACGAACTTGTGCACAACCTATAGAAACAAAACGTGTCGACTTCTAACCCACGTATGCTATGTTGTATGGTTCCCGGTGTCTCGCACACAATGATCCAAGATGATCAATGATGGTATATGATATGCAATGTGGCGTGATGCTATGGCTATTGCTTACAAGCTCTTTGCTTTCTTTTTCTCTTTGCTTAAAAGCTTTCTGCACTCTCTTTTTTTTCTTTTTTTTTGATATGGCCACTATGCGAAATGCTCAAACCAATATAGCAATTTTGTATATGCGGGAACAATTGATGACACAAGAGATGATACGATGATATATGCACGCTATGAAAGCTATGCGGCGTATGTATCACTAAAGTGCACAAGTAGCGTTGCCCGGCAATACTCAAACAGCTAGTCTCGGTAGGCAAGTGACGCAAAATTGGCTCGGGGGTTAATAATGCAATGGCAAGGAGAATGTACAATGATGTCGTCGAGGTTACCGTTGGTGGATTCTCGTTTGTAAGCAAGGACGGATGATGATGAAGTGGACAATGTCGATGTCGAGTTCCGTGGGGCGGTGATGTCGATGTCGAAGCATTCCTAGTTAGCCGAAACACCCGAGGAAACGGAAAAACCGCGAACTCAAAATCTCAAACGGCAAATGTCAAATGGTGATAGCGGAAAGCGGTGGTGGTTGCGGAGTTGGCAATGTGGAAGTGGAGTTGAAGTCACCATCCCTAAGTAGCCGAAACACCTTAGGAGACACAAACCACAACTGAAATAACCTCAAATGCTTTGGGGATCAAAACAGGTTAGGTTGCGGAAGTCAGTGGTGGTATTGCGGAAGTTATGGTGGAAGGCTTAGGCAAACTTGCCAAATTCTCAAAAATTTGATGGCGTCAAATGGTGGTGGAATTAATTTTGTGTGATGGGGGATGTTAATAGCTACAAAACGAGCTAAAGAACGTCAAAATTGGACTCCGGATGAATTAGTTATGGCCGAAACGGTGAAACACGGGAGGCTGATGCTACACGGGCCGGATGTCCGGGGTCAAGGCCGGATTTCCGGGGCCCTTTGTGCAGAAACTTGCGCGATAATGCGCTCCAGGTGCGGGATGTCCGGCCGGGGACCCGGATGTCCGGCCCGATGGCCCAGATGTCCGGCCGGTGGCCTGGATATCCGGCCCGACGAATCCAGATCTCGTTTGGGGCGGAAATTTTTGAATTGGGAGCGGAAAGTAGATGATTCCAAGGTCAAAATTGGACGGATTTCGTGGATGAAATTGATGGGAAAGATGGGGGAAAGCTAGATCCACTCGAAACCAAGCAAATCTATGGATCAAAATCAACAAAACATCATCAAACCAACAAATCACAAAAAATTTAGGATGTCTATTTTTGTAGGGAATTTTCGAAATTGGGCAAAAAAACAAAATTGGGGCTAGAAAGTGGAGGGAAAGAACTCCAAAGTGTGAATCAACCTGGCTCTGATCCAAGATGATGTAGGGTGGAACTCTATGGTGACGATCTTTTGACACTTGGAGGGGGAAAAGGGCAAATTGAGAGAAGAACACAAGAACAACACTCAATCAACAAGATCCAATCACGCATGTGCTAGATCCACATACACATAAGGGATACAAGGGTCCAAATCCAACACAAGAAGATACCAAAGGTAGCTAGTTCATCCCAATCCTTAAGAGGAATTGAGGTCTTGAATCCACTAGGTGGATCTTCACCAATGGAGGTCTTGAACTCCAATGGAGTGTCTCTCTCTCTCTCTCAAGAGGAGTCCCACAAGGGGAGGAGCTAAGCTCTATGATCTAATCTTAGCTAACCCTGGATGAAGGAGGTAGGGGAGTATATATAGTAGTCCACGAGATAGGAGGGGAAAGAGAGGGGTTTACATGGCTCCCTGGCCACTTAGGCACGCGCAGGTGCTGGATGTCCGGGCGTTCGAGAGGGTGCCGGATGTCCGGGGCATGGGGGCCGGATGTCCGGGCTGTCGGGGGTCCGGTTTCTGTAGTCTTCGGGTCGATGGAGCCGGATTTCCGGGCGATGGGCCGGATGTCCGGGCTGGGCTGGATGTTCGGATTGGAGCCGGATGTGTTCACACACGAACGCGTCACGCGTACCCTCGACGCCGGGGGTGATGCACCGCAGCTCACGTCGAGGGAGGCCTGCCGGAAGCGCGGTACGCAAGCAATCCGGCGGGCGCTTTTGTAGACCCGACGCACCGCTTCTCCGGGATGGAACCCGTCAGGAGTCACGGATGGACGATGGGCTGCCCTAGGTCGATTCGCTCACCCCTAGGGCCTCGAGGATCGCCGCACTTCAATACGAAGAACGAACGAAGAACGAGAAGAAAGATACAAGGGAGAGGGATAAAAGTAGGGTAAAAGATATAGATGTGTTTGTTCGATTGTGTGTTGTTTTAATCGACCGTCACCCCCCAACATATATAAGAGGCGGCTGGACTTCCCGTACAAGCAAAGGATTCATTTAGGCTTTCCTTACAAGAAAATTACATCAATTCACGTCCTAGAGTCCTAGTTCTGGTCCCACTCGGATTCAGCCCAAATCTGGTCCAATCTTCTGTCTTGCTCCTTGCGTGGGCCGTGGAATCTGCATATGACTTCCGATGAAGACGGTTCAAATACCAATTTTGTGCGCTTCGACGAGGCCGACAATCCGTATGTTAATCACTTTTCCAAATAAGGCCATCTTGAATACTCCACGGGGTCATCTTTAATTTCGAGTCGGACTCGGTCATGTAGCTGACTGTACCGTCCGACTCTTGCAGCGTCTCTGCAGGTCGTATATTACGTCGGATGATGATGACTCCAAAAGAAAAGTTGACCGTTTCGACGTTATGAACAACTTTCATGTTGAACACTTTTTCATCTGAGGCCATCTAGATAATTATTTGAGCCCATCTTCAGCTTCTGGTCGGATTTGACAGTTTCCACCCCGGCAAGCTTTTCCCGGCAAGCACCCCGGCAAGCTTCACCCCGGCAAGGTTTCCATCCCGGCAAGATTTCACCCCGGCAAGGTTTCCATCCCGGCAAGATTTCCCCGGCAAGGTTTCTATCCCGGCAAGCTTTCACCTGGGAAGGTTTCCATCCCGGCAAGGTTTCTATCCCGGCAAGCTTTCTGACTGTACCTTGCGGGTCGTTTTTGAGGCAGTAAACGACCTCGGATGATGATGACTCCAAAAGCAAAGTTGACCGTTTCGACGAGACGAACAACTTTGATGTTGAACGTTTTTCGATCCGAGGCCATCTTGAAGGGCTAATTGCTCACGCATTGCATCAGACACCCATCAGACATGTGTCTGATGGGGCGCGCGATATTTCGCCTCTTGACAGGGCTGCATTCAGATAGCTCTAACTTTTGCATATGAACTTGGATTGAGACGATTTTTATATGAAAATCGACCGATTCGACGAGACGAAGACAATTCATTTAGAAAGTTTTCTCATATGAGATCATCTTGAGGACGTAATCAGCTGAATAGTGTTCTGGATACAAAATCCCAGTACTTCGAACACAACTTCGGCCTTAGAGATGAGATCGGATGGCTATGGCCCAAACTTCAAAGTTTCTCCTTTCGATGATACAGAACTTTCTCACTTTGAGTACTTTTCCATTTGAGGCCTTCTTAATTGTGTTTTGGCTTCGTGCCAAAAACTGGTGTCAACACACGCCCCCCTGTTTTTCGGCAAAACTTGTGTGTGCCGAAAAATAATTTGTACCACATTGGTTCTAAGGACGATGTCAACACTCCATCGGCCATTTATATTCTTAGGGCGATAATCATATATCGGCCATATTTGTGTTTAAGATGATAAGTATATATCTTGAAGTCGATTGCCACCATCCCGAACCGGCGTAGATTCAAAATCCTCCATCTCATCTTCATCTCCCAATGTGTATATTGGACTTAAAATTTCCTCAATAAAAGGGGATGTTTCAGGTGGCGTGGACGATGTAATAAGGGCTGCATCATCCTTTTTTGGTGGCGTAGGTGCTGTTGTAGCTAGTGTAGAGACATCTGCGTTTCCTTTTTGTTTAGGCCTCCACACTTGTTTTGTGGGCGCCACGGGCCGAATTTTATTGAACAATTCGTCCTTTTGCTCTTCTACTTCATGTGCCGCCTTCTCGCGGCTCCTCATACGTTGTAATCTCCTTTTTTGTGTCTTGGACAGACCGGGAGGACACCACTTAGGTTGAATATACTTGGGATCCCTAGATTCTGCTTCGCTTGGAGAATTTTTTGTTGGCCGATTAGCACCATGGCTTGAACGGCCTTGTGTAGGATAATAAAGCTTTTTGTGAGCAGGCCTTCTAGATGTTGTCCACCCCATATGAAAAGCATAAGGAGCCATTGGGGGCTGCCCCCATCCTCCATTGAAGTCTCCCATGTAATATGGCGCATAGGGGGGTGGCAACATCCATGGTGCCGGTGCCCATGACCCATATGGCCTTGCATAGTGTCGAAACTCTTGCTTCGGAGGTGATCTTGAACGTTTTGAATATGATGGCCGATTGGAGCTAGAACCGGCCGCTTGACATGCATATTTAGATAGCAACATATCAAAAGTTGGCTTGATTCGCTTGTGCTTAGCTTCATTCCTTTTACGCTTGCCAACTTCTGAATTCTTGGGCTTGATAAATTCAACATGAGTATCCTTTTGTACTTGCGGTTGCCCCCCGAGTGCAGGATTTTTTATGGTGATCTTGATTACCTCTCCACCATCGGATTGCTTCTCAAGCACGACTTGCCTCCCCAAGATCTTGTCGCCATCTTTGTTCTTCCTGGGCTCACCAATGACAATATTGTTTTTATTAGCTGATTCGGCTATGTTAGGCCGAATTAACATTTTGTTCCCCTCCAAAGTCATGGTATTCATTGGGAAGGGTTGTTTATCAACTTGCATCTCAGAAAAACTCAACCGTCCGTCATTAATGGCCGATTGTATCTGTCTCCGAAAAGCATTGCAATCATTAGTAGCATGAGAAAATGAATTATGATATTTGCAATAAGCACGCCGTTTCAGCTCCTCAAACGGCGGTATGGTGTGTGATATTCTAATCATCTTTTCTTGCAAGAGAGCATCAAATATTCTATCACACTTGGATATATCAAAAGTAAATTTCATCTCCTCATCACGATTCTTACGAATCGGCTTAAGAGCATTGCATGCATAGGGTTTGGCCTTTGAGGACCAAACAAATTCAGTGGTACAGACATCAACCTCATCGTCCGAATATTCATCATTATAATCAAGCATATGCATTCTAGGACGATCGGTTGTTGACCCATGGATCTCTTTACTTCGGCTTTCTTGAGCCAAAGCTTTCTGCAAGACTTGGTTAATATTTAAAAATTCATTACTTTCTAGCCTCTCCTTAATGTGAGTTTTCAAACCATTAAGGACAAGATCCGCCAAGTCTCTTTCGGTTATCACTAAGCTATAGCATCGGTTTTTTATATCTCTAAATCTTTTGACATGATCGGTGACCGATTCATCATGCTTTTGCCTAACCGATGTAAGATGTGATAACTTAAGCTCATTGTTGCCACTATAAAAATGATCATGAAATTTTTGCTCTAGTTGCGACCATAAGAGAATTGAGCCAGGTGGCAAAGCAGCAAACCATGAAAATGCGGTGCCAGTTAAAGATAAGGGAAATAACCGCACTTTCAATTCTTCTATGGAACTTGCTTCACCCAACTGTGCTAGATATTGACTCACATGCTCCCAAGTTGTTTTTGTGCCCTCTCCACTAAATTTGACAAAATCAGGAACCTTATAACCTGGAGGGTACAAAACTGCGTCGAAGTGTTCAGGATAAGGCTTTTGATACACACGACTCTTTACTTTCGGCTCGTTTCCGAAAGTTTCTTGAAACATCTTATGCAAATCCTCCCTTAATTTGGCTAAAATTGGATCCGAGGTAGATGAAGATGCTTGTGGCAATGACATAGGAGCAACTTGAGAACTAGCTAGTGATGCGACTTGTGGAGTAGGCGCCGAAACATAATTCGGCGGAAGACCAAACATGCTTGTATTCATAGGTGATGTGACAAAGTAATTCGGCGTAGACGCCGAATTGGGCACACTCATAATAGGATTAGGGTATGTAGGTGTGGCCACAAGTTGATTGGTTTGGCTAGGATAAAAATTCATCGGCAAATTGTAATGTTGTTGCATGGGAGGTGCCGATGATATAGGTAAAGTTGGATTAGGTTTTTCTGGGCTAATGGATACACCAACATTACCACTAGATGACGGCGGCATATTTTTCTGAGCATTGGTATTTGCCACGAAAGAATTGTACGTCATCACATTACCCTTACTAACAAGACTTTCAATCATAGCCAGTTGCTCAGGAGAAAAAACTTTGCTCACAGTGATTTCATCTTGTGCATCAATGGGAGGAGGTAACCTGATTTCTCCAATCGGAGTGATGTTGCCTTGGCGGTCCTTCTTGAAACTTGAAAGAAACGCTTCCAAATCCTCCTCCTCACGCTTCTTCTTGAGCGCCTCAAAAGCCTCTTCACGCTGTTTCTTGAGCGCATCGTAGGCCTGGCGATGTTCCTCCGATAGCTCATCAAGACCGGGCTTAATGATGTTATCGGCGCTAACTTCTGAGGGCTGGGGAAGATTTGACATGGTTGATGATGATTCTTGATCTTTCGTCCCCAGCGGAGTCGCCAAAAAGTGTGTTCACACACGAACGCGTCACGCGTACCCTCGACGCCGGGGGTGATGCACCGCAGCTCACGTCGAGGGAGGCCTGCCGGAAGCGCGGTACGCAAGCAATCCGGCGGGCGCTTTTGTAGACCCGACGCACCGCTTCTCCGGGATGGAACCCGTCAGGAGTCACGGATGGACGATGGGCTGCCCTAGGTCAATTCGCTCACCCCTAGGGCCTCGAGGATCGCCGCACTTCAATACGAAGAACGAACGAAGAACGAGAAGAAAGATACAAGGGAGAGGGATAAAAGTAGGGTAAAAGATATAGATGTGTTTGTTCGATTGTGTGTTGTTTTAATCGGCCGTCACCCCCAACATATATAAGAGGCGGCTGGACTTCCCGTACAAGCAAAGGATTCATCTAGGCTTTCCTTACAAGAAAATTACATCAATTCACGTCCTAGAGTCCTAGTTCTGGTCCCACTCGGATTCAGCCCAAATCTGGTCCAATCTTCTGTCTTGCTCCTTGCGTGGGCCGTGGAATCTGCATATGACTTCCGATGAAGACGGTTCAAATACCAATTTTGTGCGCTTCGACGAGGCCGACAATCCGTATGTTAATCATTTTTCCAAATAAGGCCATCTTGAATACTCCACGGGGTCATCTTTAATTTCGAGTCGGACTCGGTCATGTAGCTGACTGTACCGTCCGACTCTTGCAGCGTCTCTGCAGGTCGTATATTACGTCGGATGATGATGACTCCAAAAGAAAAGTTGACCGTTTCGACGTTACGAACAACTTTCATGTTGAACACTTTTTCATCTGAGGCCATCTAGATAATTATTTGAGCCCATCTTCAGCTTCTGGTCGGATTTGACAGTTTCCACCCCGGCAAGCTTTTCCCGGCAAGCACCCCGGCAAGCTTCACCCCGGCAAGGTTTCCATCCTGGCAAGCTTTCACCCCGGCAAGGTTTCCATCCCGACAAGATTTCCCCGGCAAGGTTTCTATCCCGGCAAGCTTTCACCCGGCAAGGTTTCCATCCCGGCAAGGTTTCTATCCCGGCAAGCTTTCTGACTGTAGCTTGCGGGTCGTTTTTGAGGCAGTAAACGACCTCGGATGATGATGACTCCAAAAGCAAAGTTGACCGTTTCGACGAGACGAACAACTTTCATGTTGAACGTTTTTCGATCCGAGGCCATCTTGAAGGGCTAATTGCTCATGCATTGCATCAGACACCCATCAGACATGTGTCTGATGGGGCGCGCGATATTTCGCCTCTTGACAGGGCTGCATTCAGATAGCTCTAACTTTTGCATACGAACTCGGATTGAGACGATTTTTATATGAAAATCGACCGATTCGACGAGACGAAGACAATTCATGTAGACAGTTTTCTCATATGAGATCATCTTGAGGACGTAATCAGCCGAATAGTGTTCTGGATACAAAATCCCAGTACTTCGAACACAACTTTGGCCTTAGAGATGAGATCGGATGGCTATGGCCCAAACTTCAAAGTTTCTCCTTTCGATGATACAGAACTTTCTCACTTTGAGTACTTTTCCATTTGAGGCCTTCTTAATTGTGGTTTGGCTTCGTGCCAAAAACTGGTGTCAACAGGATGTCCGGGGCCTGTAGGTTCCCTACGGTTGGGCTGCTGCTGCTGGTGGAGTTACCAGGGGCCGGATGTCCGGGCCAAGTGCCGGATGTCCGGGTCCTGTAGACGTTCTTCGGTTCCTCTCATCGTGCTCCTTCGTCCGTGTACTTGAGAACTTGTCCATGATCTCGAGCATCTCCATGGCCGTCTCCTTGGTTCCTGAGCACATGTAGAGTCTCTGTCTTAGGTAGCGACCATGTCTTGCATAAATGGATAAGGGGAGCATTAAGGACCGAGTTCACCTTGTGTCGAATGGCACATGCTCGATCTCTTGTCGTAGGTCCACTTGGGGCTTGGGGAGTAGTCGTAGTGTACATGGGGGTGACCGTAGGATGCTCCGCATCATGAAGCTTAATTGCTATATATGGCTTCTGCACAGCATCTCCATCATCATTATCAAAATACATGCTACGCAGGTGATGTAGGATGCACTTGATCCCAGAAAGGTATTTAACCTTCAAACTAGCTACGGTACAAAATAACCAACAGAACAGGATCATGCGACAACTAGCAGGATACATGGCTCAGTCTAGATATCACTACGAATCAAGTTGTGCATATTAGCTGTTGGCATGAACCACATCGCCGCATGTCGGGTTTGCAAAAGCCATTCATCGCTTGGAAGCTTGATGCCTTTCACACACTGAACTTCATCTGGTAACAAGCTGTGTCGACGAATCTCTGGATATGGTGCTTCATGAAATCCATGGTACGATGTGTAAACACAGTCCCCCCTGGTGAATGGAACTTGCATAGCACGATAATCATCGCCGCTGATATGTTCGATGATTGGTTGGATGATCGGATAATTGAGCCCGAGGAACAGGGAGTGGTTGCCGAGGCTGTAAACCCGCCTCCAATTGAATACGCCTGGCCCAACGGAGCTGGGATCTTTCTCAAACATGAAGCAGCCATAGCCATCACTGTCGCGAACGCCCCACTCATTGTACTACATGTGGTTTGATAAAATGGTTTGGTCACTTTGGTACGTGCGAATGAGCATCAAATGCCCACTGTCAGTTGAACGAGCGATAAACCACCACCCATTGACATTTATATTTCTAGGTCCTGGAATTATAAAGGCCAGCGCATTTGCGTCTGCTGCAACAAATCAAATTGGAGACCAAAAGGACAAAAATATACAATCATGTTCAGAGTATGTGTGGAATTAAGATAATTATAATAGTGACACAGATCATAGCCAGAGAATTACAATGTCGTGGTCATAATCATACCCTAATTTTAAAAAAATGCCAATGACTTTCATATTCTAGCAATAAGTGATGGTTCAATGATCATGTAAAAATGAGAGGAAAACAGCTATGCTAGGGCCTACTCATATTCTACCATAACAGTTAGATTCCAATAGTTCTCGTATCAACTCTAACAATAACATGCGTGGTTATAAAAATCTTGGAAATGAGAGTAACATATAGCAATCATGTGGTTATACTCATAATATCTATTCTAACAATCATTAGATGCCAATTGTTCTTATATCAACTCTACCAATAACATGTGTGGTCATAAAAATCAAGGAAATGCGAGGAACATATAGCAATGATGTGGTTATAGTCATACTATCTATTCTAAATTTCTAACAATCAACAGGCAGTCTTATTCATATGGTAAAGATGAGATGAGATAGAACAATTACACGATGATAGATTCCACCAGTATATGCAGCCAATCTGTCCGTCCACCGCGTAAACGATGCCATCGTGCACTATTGCATTAGACAGAAATGGAGGAATAGGATTGATGATGAGCCATAACCATGTATGGCGACTGGATTCCAGATAGGCAAATCCCCCGTCGAACAAGGCAATGAGCTTGTAATCCATGTAGTCTTCTATTGGTGTGGGCACTTCGCAGATTACAACCTTCAGCAAACGGAGGTCCAACCAAGTGCCCGACGCCTCTCGTGCGTAGTAGGCAGGAGTGTCCGGCGGGCCGCGAGGATCGATGTCAGCAGTATCCAACGATGGAAGGGTGATCTCTCGCTGGGTGTAGATATCCACGAGACGCCACAGAGTACCCGATTGGTGGATGAGGACGATCCAGTTGGCCTTCATGCCTGCCCAGTAGTAGCGGCACATGAAGGGAAGGTGGGCGGGGAGTGGTAGCATTGGCGGGGAGTAGTAGGATTGATGATGAGCCATAACCATGTATGGCGACTGGATTCCAGATAGGCAAATCCCCCGTCGAACAAGGCAATGAGCTTGTAATCCATGTAGTCTTCTATTGGTGTGGGCACTTCGCAGATTACAACCTTCAGCAAACGGAGGTCCAACCAAGTGCCCGACGCCTCTCGTGCGTAGTAGGCAGGAGTGTCCGGCGGGCCGCGAGGATCGATGTCAGCAGTATCCAACGATGGAAGGGTGATCTCTCGCTGGGTGTAGATATCCACGAGACGCCACAGAGTACCCGATTGGTGGATGAGGACGATCCAGTTGGCCTTCATGCCTGCCCAGTAGTAGCGGCACATGAAGGGAAGGTGGGCGGGGAGTGGTAGCATGTCAAGGGGCACGACGGCAACCTTCGTAGGATCGTCACGTCGGTGTCTGGGCCAGTTGCGAGGATCGGCATCAGCAAGCAGGGTGTCTTGAAAAGGGCCGGCCGGCTGCCGATGAGTAGACGGTGGATAGACACCGAGCATGCGGCCAGATGCACGGTGCTGAGCAGGTCCATACGATTATAGATCTGCACCAAGAGAACATCGGGGAGGGAATTCCAATCGCGGCTCTGCGTGCCAGTCGGTTCTGCCATTGGTTTTTTTAGGGCGCTGAGTGATGTCTACTACACAACTTATTCTTGTAGACTCGTGTTGGGCCTCCAAGCGCAGAGTTTTGTAGGACAGTAGCAATTTTCTCTCAAGTGGATGACCTAAGGTTTATCAATCCGTGGGTGGCGTAGGTTGAAGATGGTATCTATCAAACAACCCTGCAACCAAATACAAGAAATCTCTTGTGTCCCCAACACACCCAATACAATGGTAAATTGTATAGGTGCACTAGTTCGGCGAATAGATGATGATAAAAGTGTAGTATGGATAGTAGATATAGGTTTTTGTAATCTGAAAAATATAAAAACAGCAAGGTAGCAAATAGTAAATGGGCATAAAAACGGTATTCCAATGCTTAGAAACAAGGCGTAGGGTTCATACTTTCACTAGTGCAATCTCTCAACATTGTTGACATAGTTGAATCATATGTAAATCCCTCACGTGCAACAAAGAGTTCACTCCAAAGTCACAAATAGCGGAGAACAAACGAAGAAATTGTTGTAGGGTACGAAACCACCTCAAAGTTATCCTTCCCGATCAATCTTATGAGCCATCCCCATTAATTGTCACGAACAGCCCTAGAGTTCGTACTAGAATAACACCTTAAGATACACATCAACCAAAACCCTAATGTCACCTAGGCACTCCAATGTCACCACGAGTACCCACGGGTTTGATTATACGATATGCATCACACAATCTCAGATTCATCTATTCAAACCAACACAAAGAACTTCAAAGAGTGCCCCAAAGTTTCTACCGGAAAGTCAAGACGAAAACGTGTGCCAATCCTTATGCATAAATCCCTAAGGTCACGGAACCCGCAAGTTGATCACCAAAACATACATCAAGTTACTCAAGTGAATATCCCATTGTCACCACAAATATCCATATGCAAGACATACATCAAGTGTTCTCAAATCCTTAAAGACTCAATCCGATAAGAAAACTTCAAAGGGAAAACTCAATTCATCACAAGAAGATAGAGAGGGGAAAACTCCATATGATTCATCTATATCAACAAAACTCGCGATACATCAAGATCGTGTCATCTCAAGAACATGAGAGAGAGAGATCAAACACATAGCTACTGGTACAAACCCTCAGCACCGAGGGTGAACTACTCCCTCCTCATCATGGAGACCGCCGGGATGAAGAAGATGGCCTCCGGTGATGCTTTCCCCCCCTCCAGCAGGGTGCCGGAAAAGGGCTGTAGATGGGATCTCTCTGGTACAGAGGCTTGCGGCGGCGTAAAAACTCATCTAGGTTAACTTTCGGGGGTTTCTGAATATATATGATTTTTTGGCGTTGGAATCACGCGAGACGGAGCCACATGGGCCCCACGTGGTACCAGGGCGCGCTTGGGGGGGGGGGGGGTGGCACGCCCCGGTGCCTCGTGGGCACTGGGTGGCCCCCCTCCAGTGGGTCTTGGTTCCAGTATTTCTTATTTGTCCAATAAAAAATCTCCAAAAAGTTTCACTGCATTTGGAGAACTTTAATTTCTGCACAAAAAACAACACCACGGTAGTTCTGCTGAAAACAACGTTAGTCCGGGTTAGTTCTAATCAAATCATACCAAAACCATGTAGAATTGTTATAAATATGGCATGAATACTTCATAAATTATAGATACGTTGGAGACGTATCAGCATCCCCAAGCTTAATTCCTGCTCGTCCTCGAGTAGGTAAATGATAAAAGAAATAATTTATGAAGTGTGAATGCTAGCATAGTGCATAAGTTTGATCAATGATAATTTCAATCACTTTTCCTAGCATCATAACAGCAACCTTTTCTCGTAAAAGTCATCATGATAAAGTAGCAATTAAAAACAGAAATTTTGATGTGGAATGCTACCTATCATAATCATCATATAATCTTATCTTTTGTTGCATGGGCATTGGACTTGAATGATTCAAAGCAAGATCATTATTATAACAGCAATATTTATTATCATAAAACTTCTCATGAGCAAGTAATAATTCATCACAACAATGAAGTATAAGGCATAAACTTTCTTGGAAACTAACAAACTATTCTAGTCAACAATGCAATTGCGATTCAACATATTTTCAGGAAGGGTCTCATGTAGGAGCTTTTTAGCAAGTCCACATACTCAACCATCATTTAGTCTTCTATGATTGCTAACACTCACGACATATATATGGAGCAAAAGTTACAGCCAGACACATAGAAAGATAGGGGCTTGTGATTTCGCCTCCCAACTTATTCACCTCAAGGGTGATGTCAACAATAATAACTCATGATCACTCATATCCAACTGGATATATGTGCCTAGATCTTTCCCCACCACATGATGCTTGCAAATGAGAAAAATAAAAAGGAATAGAGGAGAACACTATTGACTCTTGCATAAAAGTAAATACATAAAAGTAAATGCATAAAAGTAAAAGATAGGCCCTTCGCAGAGGGAAGCAGAGGTTGTCATGCGCTTTTTATTGTTGGATGCACAGGCCCTTAATGCAAAGGAATGTCACGTTATATTGCCCCTTGTGATAGCAACCTTTATTATGCAGTCCGTCCCTATTATTTCTTTACCATCACAAGTTCGTACAATGCTTATTTCCCTTACAATAAAAGATCATACATATTTAGAGGCAATTTTTATTGCTTTTTGCACCGATGACAGCTTACTTGAAGGATCTTATTCAATCCATAGGTAGATATGGTGGACACTCGTGACATGAAACTGGGTTTAAGGGTTTTGGATGCACAAGTAGTATCTCTACTTGGTGCGGATTTTTGGCTAGCAAAGATATTGGGCAAGCACCACATGTTGGAGGATCTATAACAATATAACTTCTATGTGAATATGAACAAACATAATTCATTACGTTGTCTTCCTTGTCCAACGTCAACAATTTGACATAAAATACTTAATGGGGGCTCACAATCATAAAAGATGTCCAAGATAGTATATTTGCATGTGAATCTTCTCTTCCCTTATTAACTTTTTCATGAATTGCATCATTGACTAATGCTATGCTTGTTAACCTCCAATAAATTTTACCACTTATACTTTTCTTTTATGTAATGTCATTACTTTCCATAAGATTAGCATATGATCTCTTTCATTATTTTCATTGCAAGTAATCACACTTATCATATCCAATGATCTATATGAAAGTTTTTTGATTATATCCCTCTCAAATATTCATCATCTTGGGACCAAATTCATATCTTGTGCAAATTACCATTACTATTATTAACTCTCAAAAAGATATAAGTGAAGCATGAGAATTAATGACAAACTACTCCAAAAAATATATAAGCGAAGATCAATGAGTAGTGAAACAATTAAGTAGCTATGTGAAAACTTTCTCTCATTAAAAATGTTTCAGACCTTGATATTTTATTCAAACAGCAAGCAAAACAAAGACACAACCAAGTATAGCACATATTATGTGAACAAGTAAAAACTTGGGTTCAATCGAGACTAACCGATAGTTGATGAAGAAAAGTGATGGGATGCCTACCGGGGCATCCCCAAGCTTGAATGCTTGATACATCTTGGAATATTAACTTGGGGAGCCTTGGGTATCCCCAAGCTTGAACTCTTGTGTCTTGTTAATTCTTCTCATATAATAGTATCCCTAAGTTTCAAAAACTTCATCCACACAAAACTTGACAAGAACTTGTGAGATATGTTAGTATAAATCCACTCAAAACCTCGACATTCTCTACTGTAGCAAATCACTAAAATTATAATTAAACATTGAATACTAAATGCCTCTGCATATTTAATACTCCTATCCACAAATAGAAACATTAAACACGCAAACATATGCAAACAATGCAAACATAGCAGCAATCTGCCTAAACAGGACAGTCTGTAAAGGATAATTAAGAATCCATACTTAGATAACTCAAAAAATTCTGAAAATTTACCACACTGGAAATAATTTATCAAAGTTAACTGTGCCAAAAGTTCAAGATTTTATCACATTCTGACATTTCTGGGCAATTTAATCAATAGCAGCAAACTTTCTGTTTTGAAACAGCAACTCATGAACTTGCAAAATAAGCATGGTAAAGGCTATACTTGACATTTTTATTGAAATAAAAGATACAAAACATGATTATTGATAACAGCAAGCAAATCTCAACAAAAGAAAATGACGCTCCAAGCAAAACTCATATTATGTGACGAATAAAAATATAGCTCCAAGTGAGGTTACCGATAGTGTTGAAGACGAAAGAGGGGATGCCTTCCGGGGCATCCCCAAGCTTAGTTGCTTGGGTCTTCCTTGAATATTACCTTGGGGGTACCTTGGGCATCCCCAAGCTTAGGGTCTTGACACTCCTTATTCTCCTCATATCGATATCTCTCCCAAAACTTAAACTTCAATCACACAAAACTTAACGGAACTTCGTGAGATAGGTTAGTATGATAAAGAGCAAATCATTCACTTTGGTACTGTCAAGACAAGATTAATAATTGTTTTCACACAATGCCTACTGTACCCTACAATTTCTACAATTTATACTGACCAATATAAGCCATACAAACTATAAAACAAGCAAACTATGCATTGAAAACAGAATCTGTCAAAAACAGAACAGTCTGTAATGATCTGAACAATGACCATACTTATGTAACTCTAAAAATTATGAAAAATTAGGACAACGTAGGAAATTTGCATATCAATACTGTATAAAAATTTCCGAATTTTTTGACGCTCCATTAAAATCTGGAAAATTAAACACTGGAGGCAAAAGTTTCTGTTTTTGCACAGAATTGAATCAACAAGTATCCACACTATCCCAAAGGTTTTACTTGGCACTTTATTGAAAGAAAACGTATAAAACATGATTACTACAGTAGCTTAATCATGTGAACACACTAAAACAGAAAATATATATATTGGGTTGTCTCCCAACAAGCGCTTTTCTTTAATGCCTTTTTAGCTAGGCATGATGATTTCAATGATGCTCACATAGAAGTAAAGAATTGAAACACAATGGGAGCATCATGAAGCATATGAATAGCACATTAAAGCCTAACCCACTTCCTATGCATAGGGATTTTGTGAGTAAATAATTTATGTGAGCAAGAATCAACTAGCATAGGAAGGCAAAACAGGCAAGACTTCAAAACTTTCAACATAAAGAGAGGAAACTTGATATTATTGAGATATGTAGAACTATATGATCCTCTCTCATAATAATTTTCAGTAGCATCATGAAGAAATTCAACAATATAGCTATCACATAAAGCATTCTTTTCATGATCCACAAGCATAGAAATTTTACTACTCTCCACATAAGCAATTTTCTTTTCATTCATAATAGTGGGAGCAAACTGAAGAAAATAACTATCATGAGATACTTGATTGGCATAATAAATTTGAGCATTAAAATGATGACAAGTTTCATGGTTATTATTGTTCCTTATAGCATACATGTCATCACAATAATCATCATAGATAGCAACTTTGTTATCATAGTCAATTGAAACCTCTTCCAAAGTAGTGGAATCATCATTAAATAAAGTTGTGACCTCTCCGAATCCATTTTTATCAATATAATCATCATAAATAGGAGGCATGCTATCATCATAATAAATTTTCTCATCAAAACTTGGGGGACTAAAAATATCACATTCATCACACATAGCATCCCCAAGCTTGTATCTTTGCATATCATTAGCATCATGGGTATTCAAAGAATTCATATTAACAACAGTGCAATCATGCTCATCATTCAAAGATTTTATGCCAAACATTTCATTGAATTCTTCTTCTATCAATTGAGCACAATTATCGGAATCCTTATTTTCAAGAAAGACATGATAAAGATGAATAATATGAGGCAACCTCAATTCCATTTTTTGTAGTTTTCTTTAATAAACCAAACTAGTGATAAAACAAGAAACTAAAAGATTCGATTGCAAGATCTAAAGATATACCTTCAAGCACTCACCTCCCCGGCAATGGCGCCAGAAAAGAGCTTGATGTCTACTACACAACTTATTCTTGTAGACTCGTGTTGGGCCTCCAAGCGTAGAGTTTTGTAGGATAGTAGCAATTTTCCCTCAAGTGGACGACCTAAGGTTTATCAATCCGTGGGAGGCGTAGGTTGAAGATGGTATCTATCAAACAACCCTGCAACCAAATACAAGAAATCTCTTGTATCCCCAACACACCCAATACAATGGTAAATTGTATAGGTGCACTAGTTCGGCGAAGAGATGATGATAAAAGTGTAGTATGGATAGTAGATATAGGTTTTTGTAATCTGAAAAATATAAAAACAGCAAGGTAGCAAATAGTAAACGGGCATAAAAATGGTATTGCAATGCTTAGAAACAAGGCCTAGGGTTCATACTTTCACTAGTGCAATCTCTCAACATTGTTGACATAGTTGAATCATATGTAAATCCCTCACGTGCAACAAAGAGTTCACTCCAAAGTCACAAATAGCGGAGAACAAACGAAGAAATTGTTGTAGGGTACGAAACCACCTCAAAGTTATCCTTCCCGATCAATCTTATGAGCCATCCCCATTAATTGTCACGAACAGCCCTAGAGTTCGTACTAGAATAACACCTTAAGATACACATCAACCAAAACCCAAATGTCACCTAGGCACTCCAATGTCACCACGAGTACCCACGGGTTTGATTATACGATATGCATCACACAATCTCAGATTCATCTATTCAAACCAACATAAAGAACTTCAAAGAGTGCCCCAAAGTTTCTACCGGAAAGTCAAGACGAAAACGTGTGCCAACCCTTATACATAAATCCCCAAGGTCACGGAACCCGCAAGTTGATCACCAAAACATACATCAAGTTACTCAAGTGAATATCCCATTGTCACCATAGATATCCATATGCAAGACATACATCAAGTGTTCTCAAATCCTTAAAGACTCAATCCGATAAGAAAACTTCAAAGGGAAAACTCAATTCATCACAAGAAGATATAGAGGGGAAAACTCCATATGATTCATCTATATCAACAAAGCTCGCGATACATCAAGATCGTGTCATCTCAAGAACACGAGATAGAGAGATCAAACACATAGCTACTGGTACAAACCCTCAGCCCCGAGGGTGAACTACTCCCTCCTCGTCATGGAGACCGCCGGGATGATGAAGATGGCCTCCGGTGATGATTCCCCCCCCCCTCCGGCAGGGTGCCGGAAAAGGGCTGTAGATGGGATCTCTCTGGTACAGAGGCTTGCGGCGGCGTATAAACTCATCTAGGTTAACTTTCGGGGGTTTCTGAATATATATAATTTTTTGGCATTGGAATCACGCGAGACGGAGCCACGTGGGCCCCACGAGGTACCAGGGCGCGTTTGGGGGGGGGGGTGGCGCGCCCCGGTGCCTCGTGGGCATTGGGTGGCCCCCCTCTAGTGAGTCTTGGTTCTAGTATTTCTTATTTGTCCAATAAAAAATCTTCAAAAAGTTTCACTGCACTTGGAGAACTTTAATTTCTGCACAAAAAAAACACCACGGTAGTTCTACTGAAAACAGCGTCACTCTGGGTTAGTTCTAATCAAATCATACCAAAACCATGTAGAATTTTTATAAATATGGCATGAATACTTCATAAATTATAGATACGTTGGAGACGTATCACTGAGTGATTGGGCTTTTCGGTGCTTGCGGGTGAGCGGGGAAGTGGATGCGGGCGGGCGAGAGAAGAAGATGGCGTGTGTGGGCGAGCAGTGAGCGGGAGGAGATGGTGCGCGCGAGCGACCGAGGAAGATGGCACGGGCAGGCGAGCAGTGAGCACTGGAAAATGGTGTGCGGACGAAGATGGGGAAGGGACGTCCATGGGGAAGAGAAGAGGAAGAAGAGGGAGAGACGGGGAAGAAGGTGCATTAAATCTCAATTCTACTAGTACTACTAGTATACACGAGTGTAAATAGTTAAGCGGATGACCTGTGGGTCTACCTCAAGCGGGCCCATATGTCAGTCAACGGAAGAGAGAGGTGCGTACGCGTAAATGCGGAAGCGTGCTCCCCTGGCAGACATGATGGCACTACAAGGTAAGACTGATTTAGTAACACCAGCATGCTGGCTCAGCTTATTAATCAAGTGTCCCATCTGCTGCAGCGTGTATTGTCACTTCACTGTGAAGACTAGTTGAATAGACCGATGGGGAATAATGGATAGCCAAGACTTCCTATCTATGCCTCTACTCTCATCCTGTCCAACATTAAGAACCATTGGCCAAGTCTCCCGGTTTATATACAGCTCAATAAAAAAGATTCATCAACCAAGGTAATAGTAGATGATGAGTGCCAGAAGATTTTTTTTGCAGTACTACTATAGTACTTTGCAAAAGTACTCAATTAATGGGCTCGTTTTCCTCAAGAAAATTGTGTTTACCAACATATTAATTGCAATGCATGCGTGCATGCATGAACAACAAATGACCAGGACTTTTACATGCATTGGAGTAATTCTTGCATGTAATGTTTTAATGAAGCTTGAAATATGAACATGTGAATGGGAGGGACTAGAACCCTCACGCATGCATGCAACACTCACACATACACATGCACGCACGCAACACTCACCCAACCATGCATGCGGCACACAGCACACGACGCAACACACACGCTCACGCTGAAGTGCTCAACCTACACGTGCATGCACACACATACACAGCCAGGCTGGTTCACGCGCAAGGGTTGGACTCCTGTCGCGCCTGCGTAAAGTTTTGTTTAACTTATTTCTTTGCTCTGCCAACTGACAGGTGGGACCCAGAAACCACGTGCCAATTTAACTAGTCAAGAAAGTGCCACGTAGAGTATTTGGCCGTTCAGCAGAGTGCAATACGGTGCTCTACGGTGAGCTAGTGACCGTATAATCACCGCAAAACGTATATAGTGACCGTAATGAGCGTATTATGAAGTCTAGTGACCGTATAGTTACAAATACAGTGACCGCCACTGTATTTATCTCGTTTCAAATTAAGCCATATTAACCGGAAAGGAGGCAGTATGGACTACTAGTACTACTATGTCCCATCAACTCGCAGAACGAGGAGAAGCTTGCTTACTACACCCTCTCCCTCTCCCTCTCCCGCGCGCGCTCGGTGGCTCGCAGGATGAGGAGAAGTTTGCTTAGTACGCCTATGCCCTCTCCCTCACCCACGCGCGCCGTGGCTCGCAGGACGAGGAGAAACTTTTGACTACAGCACGCTCTCCCTCGCCCTCGCTCACGCGGTGGACGTGCGGCAGTTCATTCGGTGTCAGATTGCCAGAAGCATATAGTACTGTAGTACCATCATTGTTGAACTTGGACCTCCCGAAGAGGCGAAGAGCCGAGCGCAAGGTTTATAGGAGTACGAGTAGTCGTACTACAACTATAGCGAACAACTGCTACTGTATGATGCTGCCACGTCACCTATAGCCAAAGTTGTGCCACCTATTTTTTCTCACAAAGCGTGTTGGAGCCCGTGGAACAGCCACATAAGTTGCACGTACATATAACACATCTACTAGTAAATTCTAAAGGACAAATGCCAACATGCCACACAAGTTCATCTCCACTTCATGTGATAAATTTGTGCACGACTACTCTACATATATTTACAACGCTACCATTCACAATTTACCATACTCCATTTACACGTTATAGATGGGCTCCATGTCGTCCTCCAGGTTCCAGTCCCAGGTGTTCTGCATAGATGGCACAATCCATAGCGGTGGGCAACGGGAATCATTGTCGCAACTTTCTAGTTTGGTTCCCCACGATGGAGACTCATCTAAGCTGAAGCGGCATAAATCAGGGATTGCGCGTCCCAACATGTTCAACCGGCGGTGCGCACTGAAGACACAATCATGCTTCATGAACGGGAGGCCTTCAGTGTCGTGCACGGAAGGTGGCATCTTTTTGACAATGGGGTAGTTGTCCCCAATGAAAAGCGAGTACTCTCCAAGAGTGTCCCTCAGCTCCCACATAGCATCACGGGGGTCGAACTCGGAGCCGTCCATCTGGTACACGTGGCATCCCAGACCTGGACACATGGTGACGTACATGGTCATGGTCCATGCAGGATAATGTTGTGCTCAAATATGGCGCACAGTAATATTGTGCAGCGAGTAGTACTACTATACTATAGAGGAAGTTCAATAACCGACTGATTATATATAGCCATTTTTGGCTACACGGAGGAGATAAGACATGGAAAAACAAAAATGGTGGGAGTGGATTCAAGAGCCAGCTATACGCGTACTCCTTGGTAAAAAGTACTACTCCCGCCGATCCCTGCGACACACTACTATGGATCCGAAGTACTAGTAGTAGTAGTAGTACTACTACTACTACTAGTACAATGAAAGAGAAGGCAATGAGAGAATGGAATACCTGGGTACATGGTGAGGGTCCGATCGTGGTAGATCGTGGCACCTTGTTGCACATCAATGCTACCATGGGTAACCATTGCAAAGATAGTTGATCCCATTTTGACAGAGTCAACTACAAGGTTCTAGGTTAGAACGAATCGCGGATGCATATAATCCAACACATCCAGAATCGGCGATCTGATTTTGATCGGGGGATGCGTGGTCCCTGCAAAATAATGGAGTACCGTTAGGGATGCAAATGATGATTAGTGCATTCCGTTTGTTATCTCCTGTACCGTAGGATGGCACCCAAATGAAACAAGTCCCCTCGCTTGTCACAGCGAAGATGCGGCCTACATGGCACACGACGTCTTCGAACTTGTGCGGGAACAAATCTACCGCGGCCAACATGTGCCAGCCTCTGCCGTCAGGGCCATTCTTATTGATGGCAATCCTTATGTCGAACACCGCGATGAGATAGTAATCGTCGTAGCTGCGGTGCTTGGTCAGCGGGTCCGCAATTGCTATCTTCTTCAATATTATGCTGGCATCATCATACCTATTCAAGCCGTTCCAGCCCGGAAGGCGGATCCCAATGCTGGACAAGGGGTCTACGGGAACGGCTGCACCGCTATGGATGTTGTGTAAAATGATGGTGGTATCCGGCCGTAGGTATGCAAGCCAATCTCTGTTGGCACCAACCCAAACCTGTGGGATGGTGGGCAGCGGAGAAATTACAGGATGGAATAACTAAGTATTTTTAGAATATACATTACATGATCAAACACAATGACTGACCTTCTCATCGGACAAAATCCGACTGCCTCTCAACGTTGGCAACTCAAGCGGCGTCAAGATGCAACTGCGGCCACGTTGCGGTGGGCTAGAGTCCCATTGAATAACCTTCTCCTCGAGGACGCATGGAAGACCAACAAGCATGGCCTTCTCCCAAGCCTGTTTACGCACCGTCTTAAAATAGTTGGTGCAGGAAGCACCGAGTCTTGCGGCGGTGAGGAAATCGGAGTGGTGATACATATCCGTCGTATCTACTTTTCCAAACACTTTTGCTCTTGTTTTGGCCCGTAATTTGCATGATTTGAATGGAACTAACCCGGACTGAAGTTGTTTTCAGAAGAATTGCCATGGTGTTGTTTTTTGTGTAGAAATAAAAGTTCTTGGAATTGGATGAAACTTTTTGGAGATTTTTATGGAATAAATAAAAAATACTGGAACCAAGACCCACTGGAGGTAGGCCACCCAGTGCCCACGAGGCACCAGGGCGCGCCACCCCCCCCCCCAGGCGCGCCCTGGTACCTCGTGGGGCCCACGTGGCTCCGTCTGACCTAATTCCAATGCTATAAATTCACAATTCCATAGAAAAAAATAGGAGAGGAAGTTTTATTGCGTTTCACAATACGGAGCCGCCGCCTCCTCGTGTTCTTCATCGGGAGTCCAGATCTGGAGTCCGTTTGGGGCTCCGGAGAGGGGGATCTTCCGGCATCGTCATCATCAACCATCCTTCATCACCAATTTCATGATGCTCACCACCGGGAGTGAGTAATTCCTTCGTAGGCTTGCTGGACGGTGATGAGTTGGATGATATTTATCATGTAATCGAGTCAGTTTTGTTAGGTCTTGATCCCTAGTATCTACTATGTTCTGAGATTGATGTTGCTATGACTTTGCTATGATTAATGCTTGTCACTAGGGCCCGAGTGCCATGATTTCAGATCTGAACCCTTTATGTTTTCATGAATATATATTTGTGTTCTTGATCCGATCTTGCAAGTTATACGCACCTGCTATGTGTTATGATCCGCATACCCCAAGGTGACAATAATTGGGATTCTTTCCGGTGATTGCCATAGTTTGAGGAGTTCATGTATTCACTAAGTGTTAATGCTTTGTTCCGGTTCTCTATTAAAAGGAGGCCTTAATATCCCTTAGTTTCCTTATGGACCCCGCTGCCACGGGAGGGTAGGACAAAAGATGTCACGCAAGTTCTTATCGCAAGCACGTATGACTATATACGGAATACATGCCTACATTACATTGATGAATTGGAGCTAGTTCTGTGTTGCCCTAGGTTATGACTATTACATGAGGAATGTTATCCAACAATATCACCGATCCAATGCCTACGAGTTTTTCACATATTGTTCTTTGTTAAGTTACTACTGTTACCATTGCTACCAAACTACTGCTGCTACCGTTACTGCTACTGTTACTATTATTGCTATTGCTATCAAACTACCATACTACTGTGCTACTGATCACTCTGCTGCAGATATTTAGTTTCCAGGTGTGGTTGAATTGACAACTCAACTGCTAATACTTGCAAATATTCTCTGGCTCCCCTTGTGTCGAATCAATAAATTTGGGTTGAATACTCTACCCTTGAAAACTGTTGCGATCCCCTATACTTGTGGGTTATCAAGACCTTTTTCTGGCGCCGTTGCCGGGGAGCATAGCTTTATTTGCTAAGTCACTTTGTATTTATATCTGTTGATCACTATGAAGAATCTGAAAGACGCTAAGACAAAGATCGTTCCCTCTAAGACGAGGGGAGGTAAGGAACTGCCATCTAGCTCTGCACTTGATTCACCTTCTGTTTTGAGTAAACTTGCAACACCACCACATGCTATTAATTCTGATATGTCACAAGTTATTGATGATACCACTTCTGCTATGCATGATACTCATGATGATGCTAGTACTATGCTTGATAATGTTGTGCCACTTGGTGAATTTCATACTGAACAAATTGCTAAAGCTAAAGAAATCGAAAATGTTGAATCTCTTGAGAATTATGATTCACCTATTATGCCTAGCTCCCCTACTAGAGTTGAAACACCTGATGAACACTGCTTTGACAGGGAGACAACTAGAGCTATTCTTGCTTGTAATGATAGACATGAAGTTATAAAGTAGCTTGCTGGTATGAAAGAAAAATCTATGAGGGAGAGAATGAAATATGATCCTAAGTTTGCTACCTCTCCCATATTTGTTACTGATAAGCATTATGAATTCTCTGTCGATCCTGAGTTAATTACTTTGGTTGAATCTGATCCTTTCCATGGTTATGAAACTGAAACCGTTGTGGAACATCTTACTAAATTAAATGATATAGCCACCCTATTCGCTCATGAGGAAAAAATTCGCTATTACTATATCCTCAAATTGTTTCCTTTCTCATTAAAGGGTGATGCTAAGGAATGATATAATACTGTTGCTCCTGGATGTGTCGTAGCCCCCAGGATATGATTTATTACTTCTCTGAAAAATATTTTCCTCCTCATAAGAAACAAGCTGCCTTACAGGAAATATTTAACTTTGTGCAAATTGAAGAAGAGAATCTCCCTCAAGCTTGGGGGAGGCTTCTCCAATTACTTAATGCTTTGCCTGATCATCCTCTTATGAAAAAATGAAATACTTGATATCTTCTACAATGGACTAACCAATGCTTCTAGGGACTACCTAGATAGTTGTGCGAGTTGTGTTTTCAGGGAAAGGACTATTGAACAAGCTGAAGAATTATTGAATAATATATTGAAGAATGATAATGATTGGACACTTCCTGAACCACTGCCCAAACCCACTCCGAAGAAGATGGGTATTTTACATCTCAGTCCTGAAGATATGGAATAAGCAAAGAAGTGTATGAAGCAAAAAGGCATTAAAGCTGAAGATGTTAAGAATCTACCACCTATTGAAGAAATACATGGTCTTGACATACCGCCACAGGTAGTAGAGGTAAATTCTCTTATAAAATTTGATGAAGGTGATATTCCTTACAACAAACCTCCTAGTCAATGCTTGTATGAATTTAACAATTATATTATTAAGCAAGATCACTTCAATGCAAATGTTATGAAACAATTGAAACGAAATGCCTACATGATTGATCGCTTGAGTGACTTGTTATTTAGAATTGCTAATGATGTTAAGGGTGTAAGTAAACATGCATCTATGGTTCAAACCCAATTAGAACAAGTTGCTAAATCTCAAAGTAAATTGCTCAATGAAATGAATAACAATATGAATGATCATGCTGTTAGAGTAATGACTAGAGGAGGTCGAATGACTCAGGAGCCACTTTATCCTGAAGGTCACCCAAAAAGAATTGAACAAGACTCTCAAAGAATTAATGTTGATGCACCTAGTCCATCTAAAAAGAAAAAGAAAAAGAAAAATGATCGGACTTTGCATACTTCTAGTGAACCTGAGGTAGAAAAACCCTTAGAAGATAGTAATGATGTTTCTGTTTCTGATACTGAAACACAATCTGGTAATGAACAACCACCTGATGACAATAATAATGATGATGCTCATGTGGATACCCAACTAGATAATGATAAAGAACCGGATAATGATGTTGAAATATAACATGCTGTTGATCTTGATAACCCACCTTCTAAAAATAAACGTTATGATAAAAGGGACTTCGTTGCTAGAAAACATGGTAAAGAAAGAGAACTATGGGTTCAAAAACCCTTGCCCTTTCCTTCTAAACCATCTAAGAAAAAGGAGGAGGAAGAATTTGAACGCTTCGCTGAAATGCTTAGGCCAGCCTTTTTGCGCACTCGTTTGACTGATATTATAAAGATGCCTCCTTATGCTAAATACATGAAAGACATTGTCACAAATAAAAGAAAGATACCTGAAGCTGAAATTTCTACCATGCTTGCAAATTATTCTTTTAAGGATGGAGTACCTAAGAAACTAGGAGATGCAGGAATACCAACTATACCATGCTCCATTAAACGAAATTATGTCAAAACCGCTTTGTGTGATTTTCGGAGCCGGTGTTAGTGTTATGCCTTTCTCTTTATATAAAAGACTTGATTTGAATAAACTCACTCCCACTGAAATATCATTGCAAATGGCTGACAAATCAACTGCCATACCTATTGGTGTTTGTGAGGATGTGCCCTGCCCGTTGTAGTTGCAAACGTTACTATTCTAACAGACTTTGTTATACTTGATATACCCGAGGACGACAACATGTCGATTATCCTTGGTAGACCCTTCTTGAGTACTGCAGGGGCTGTTATTGATTGCAACAAAAGCAAGGTCACTTTTCATATCAATGGTAATGAACATACGGTGCACTTTCCGAAGAAACAATTTCAAGTGAATGGTATTCATATTATTGAAAAGACTCCGACAATTACTATTAGAAGTTTTCAACTCCCTCTTCCTACTGTTAAAAAGAAATATGAAACTCTGATTATTGGGAAGATGCATATCCCCGTTGAGGTAACTTAGTGTTATACGAAAGTTCTTCGGTTTCATGTTACTCGGAAATGGTTTGTTAGTAAGACCTGATCAACCTTATTAATGTATTCTTTTTGAGGGGTGCTACTTGTAGCTTGCGTTGGTATTTTCCCCGAAGAGGAAGGGATGATGCAGCACAGTAGAGATAAGTATTTCCCTCAGTTATGAAATCAAGGTTATCGAACCAGTAGGAGAATCACACAACACCTCGTTAGCAGCACCTGCACACAAACAACAAATCCTTGCACCCAACGCAAATGAGGGGTTGTCAATCCCTCGGCGGTCAATTGAAAGATTAAATTGTATATGATAAATAGATAGATTGAAACAAAAATACAAAATAAAATAAATAAAAGAAAATGGCAGCAATATTTTTAGGGTTTTAGTAATATGATTTAGATAGACCCGGGGGCCATAGTTTTCACTAGAGGCTTCTTTCGAGAAAATAGCATGCGGTGGGTAGACAGATTACTGTTGGGCAATTGATAGAAAAGCAAATAATCATGACGATATCCAAGGCAATGATCATGTATATAGGCATCACATCCGAGACAAGTAGACCGACTCCTACCTGCATCTACTACTATTACTCTACACATCGACCGCTATCTAGCATGCATCTAGTGTATTAAGTCCATAAAGAACGGAGTAACGCCTTAAGAACGATGACATGATGTAGACAAGATAAACTCACGCATGAATAAACCCCATATTTTTTACCCTTAATAACAACGATACATACGTGTCATGTCCCTTTCTGTCACTGGGATTGAGCACCGCAAGATCGAACCCATTACAAAGCACCTCTTCCCATGGCAAGATAAATCAATCTAGTTGGCCAAACCAAATCAATAGATCGGAGAAGAAATACGAAGCTATAATAATCATGCATAAAAGAGTGCAGCAAAAACTCAAATATATTAATGGATAATCTAATCATAAACTCACAATTCATCGGATCCCAACAAACACACCGCAAAAAGTGATTACATCGGATAGAACTCCAAGAACATCAAGGAGAACATTGTATTGAAGATCAAAAAGAGAAAAGAAGCCATCTAGCTATTGCCTATGGACTCGAAGGTCTGTGGTAAACTACTCACGCATCATCGGAAGGGCAGCAAGGTTGATGTAGAGCCCCTCCGTGATCGATTCCCCCTCCGACGGAGTACCGGAGAAGGCCTCCAGATGGGATCTCTCGAGAACAGAAACTTGCGGCGGCAGAAAAAGTATTTCGTGGACTCCCCTGAGGGTTTTTGATTTTTCCTGAATTTATAGTGGTGGAATTAGGTCAAACGGAGCTGAGGTGGGCCCACGAGGCACCAGGGTGCGCCTGCCCCCCCCCCCCAGGCGCGCCCTGGTGGCTCGTGGCCACCTCCTCTGGCGTCTGGTCTTCTCCCGAAGCTTCTAGTGTTTATCTTGTCCAGAAAAAAATCTCCAAAAAGTTTCGTGGAATTTGGACTTCATTTGGTATTGATTTTCTGTAAAACAAAAACAGGGCAGAAAACAACAACTGGCACTGAGCACTAAGTTAATAGGTTAGTCTCCAAAAATGATATATAATTGTTGTAAATGTATATAAAAACATCCAAGATTGATAATATAACAGCATGGAACAATCAAAAATTATAGATACGTTTGAGACGTATCAAGGGGCATGTGGTCGATGAATTTAGTAAGCACAACCTTCTGTACCCACTTTACATTTTCTGTTATTTTTAGTTAAATGCAATAAAATGCCATGATTATCCTGTTTTCTGATTTATCTGTGCAATAAAAAAGTGCCCAGAAATAAAAGTGCTCTGAATGCAATAAAATTTTGATATGAATTTTTATACAATATTTAAGAATTTTTGGCACTGGACACATACCAGGGGGGTTCCCCAGGTGCCCACGAGGCACCAGGGCGCGCCACCCCCCTGGCGTGCCCAGGTACCTCGTGGGCCCCACAGGGACCCCCTCACTTACCCCTTCAGCCCACTTTGTCTCTTACCTCTAGCAAAAATTCCTGGTAGCTCTCTCTCTCGTGTTCTTGCTCACAAAACTGAAATTTTCGATCTCCTTGCTCGGAGCTCCGTTTTCGAAACTGTTTTGGGAGATTGCTCCTTGGTATGTGACTCCTCCATTGCTCCAATTAGTTTTTGCTCTAGTGGATTATATTTTGCATAATTAGTTGCTCTTGGTGCTACTAAAAATGAGCTTGCATGTTGAATTCTTTGAGTTCCAAGTAGTTTGAATGCTTGATATAGCCTCTAGACATCCATATGAGTAGTTGCTATCAATTTTGTGAAGTTTTATTGATATCATTTTTGTGACCCAAATTTTTTTCAGAAAATTATTCTTAGGGAAATGCCTGATTGCTAGGGAGCAAGGTAGTACGTTAGCTGCACCTGACTTTGCCATTTTACGTCGTGCACTGCATAACGACAACACTTATAATCTGGGAGCTATCATTGCACGCCGCTTGCACACTAATAGAACTAGGGGTAAAATTCATGGTGGTATTTATGCTACTCGCTTAGCGAGACATTTTAATGTTAACATACGCCCGCATGATTGTTTGTTGCCCAGAGTTTACTTAGATCACCAGTCCATGAGGGACCACCACTTTCTTGATGCTCCTGAGCCTCTCACAACATTCGTTATAACTTGGTTTTTAGTGAAGATACTCGTGATATTATTCTGTTGCCTGCACCTGCTTTGTTTGATTTTCATGCCAGGAACGGATATTCCGTGATGCCCCCGGACATCATCACTTACCGGAACGCGTTGGCAGCGGCAGAGGAGGAGCCCCAGGATTGGGACGCTCGGGTGCCGCCACCTCAGGACTTTCATATGGGACCGGATGACTACTACGGATGGCCGTAGACCAAGCTAGGCAAAAGCCTAAGCTTGGGGGAGTACGTATCTCTCACCGACATTACATTCATGCTTACACATTTCATTCCAGTTGTCGGTGTTCATACTTTTTCATTGTATAATCCATGCTAGTTTTATTTTCTCGCTTTCTTCTAGTGTGTTCGAAAAACTTGAGAAAATCCAATAACATTTCTCGCTTCTTTTCGGTTTTTCTTTCTAGTTTAATTAGTTGTAGTTTCGTAGCAGTAAAATAAAACCCAAAAAGAATTCTCGTTTCTTCTTTTACTTGTTGGGAGCTTTCCCATGTAAATAGTTTTTCTCGTTTTTTGTTTTCTTCGTTATTTCGCTTCCTTTAGAAAACCAAAAACTCCAAAAATATTTCCGTGTGTTTCTCCGAAATTCTTTTCTTTTGTTGAGCCATTGTAAGGAGAAGACCACGATGAAAATGTTGAGTGGCTCTCATATGCGTTATTGTTTATTTAACAAAGAGCCCATATTGCCTTGTCTTCTCCTTTGAATAAAATGCTTGCAGATTCTAGCTTAGTGATGTCTACTACACAACTTATTCTCGTAGACTCGTGTTGGGCCTCCCAGCGCAGAGTTTTGTAGGACAGTAGCAATTTTCCCTCAACTGGATGACCTAAGGTTTATCAATCCGTGGGAGGCGTAGGTTGAAGATGGTATCTCTCAAGCAACCCTGCAACCTAATACAAGAAATCTCTTGTGTCCCCAACACACCCAATACAATGGTAAATTGTATAGGTGCACTAGTTCGGCGAAGAGGTGGTGATAAAAGTGTAGTATGGATAGTAGATATAGGTTTTTGTAATCTGAAATATAAAAACAGCAAGGTAGCAAAAAGTAAATGGGCATAAAAACAGTATTGCAATGCTTAGAAACAAGGCCTAGGGTTCATACTTTCACTAGTGCGATCTCCTAACATTGTTGACATAGTTGAATCATATGTAAATCCCTCATGTGCGACAAAGAGTTCACTCCAAAGTCACAAATAGCAGAGAACAAACAAAGAAATTGTTGTAGGGTACGAAACCACCTCAAAGTTATCCTTCCCGATCAATCTTATGAGCCATCCCCATTAATTGTAACGAATAGCCCTAGAGTTCGTACTAGAATAACACCTTAAGATACACATCAACCAAAACCCTAATGTCACCTAGGAACTCCAATGTCACCACGAGTACCCACGGGTTTGATTATACAATATGCATCACACAATCTTAGATTCATCTATTCAAACCAACACAAAGAACTTCAAAGAGTGCCCCAAAGTTTCTACCGGAAAGTCAAGACGAAAACGTGTGCCAACCCTTATGCATAAATCCCCAAGGTCACGGAACCCGCAAGTTGATCACCAAAACATACATCAAGTGACTCAAGTGAATATCCCATTGTCACCACAGATATCCATATGCAAGACATACATCAAGTGTTATCAAATCCTTAAAGACTCAATCCGATAAGAAAACTTCAAAGGGAAAACTCAATTCATCACAAGAAGATAGAGAGGGGAAAACTCCATATGATTCATCTATATCAACAAAGCTCGCGATACATCAAGATCGTGCCATATCAAGAACACGAGAGAGAGATAAAACACATAGCTACTGGTACCAACCCTCAGCCCCGAGGGTGAACTACTCCCTCCTCATCATGGAGACCGCCGAGATGATGAAGATGGCCTCCGGTGATGCTTTCCCCCCTCCGGCAGGGTGCTGGAAAAGGGCTGTAGATGAGATCGTGGAGGTACAGAGGCTTCCGGCGGCATAAAAAAACTCATCTAGGGTTATTTCTGGGGGTTTCTCAATTTATAGGATTTTTCAGCGTTGGAATCAGGTCAGACGGAGCCACGTGGGCCCCACGAGGTACCAGGGCACACCTGGGGGGGGGGGGGTGGCGCGCCCTGGTGCCTCGTGGGCATTGGGTGGCCCCCCTCCAGTGGGTCTTGGTTCCAGTATTTTTTATTTGCTCCAAAAAAAATCTCCAAAAAGTTTCATCCAATTCCAAGAACTTTTATTTCTGCACAAAAAACAACACCATAGCAATTCTTCTGAAAACAGTGTCAGTACGGGTTAGTTCTAATCAAATCATACCAAAACCATATAGAATTGTTATAAACATGGCATGAATACTTCATAAATTATAGATACGTTGGAGACGTATCAGCATCCCCAAGCTTAATTCCTGCTCGTCCTCGAGTAGGTAAATGATAAAAGAAATAATTTATGAAGTGTGAATGCTAGCATAGTGCATAAGATTGATCAATGATAATTTCAATCACTTTTTCTAGCATCATAACAGCAACTTTTTCTCATAAAACTCATCATGATAAAGTAGCAATTAAAAACAGAAATTTTGATGTGGAATGCTACCTGTCATAATCATCATATAATCTTTTCTTTTATAGCATGGACGTTGGACTTGAATGATTCAAAGCAAGATCATTATTATAACAGCAATATTTATTATCATGAAACTTCTCATGAGCAAGTAACAATTCATCACAACAATAAAGTATAAGGCATAAACTTTCTTGGAAACTAACAAACTATTCTAGTCAACAATGCAATTGCAATTCATCATATTTTCAGGAACGGTCTCATGTAGGAGCTTTTTAGCAAGTCCACATACTCAACCATCATTTTGTCTTCTAGGATTGCTAACACTCACGACATATATATGGAGCAAAAGTTTCAGCCAGACACATAGAAAGATAGGGGCTTGTGATTTTGCCTCCCAACTTATTCACCTCAAGGGTGATGTCAACAATAATAACTCATTATCACTCATATCCAACTGGATATATGTGCCTAGATCTTTCCCCACCACATGATGCTGGCAAAAGAGAAAAATAAAAAGGAAGTAGAGGAGAACACTATTGACTCTTGCATAAAAAATAAATACATAAAAGTAAATGCATAAAAGTAAAAGATAGGCCCTTCGCAGAGGGAAGCAGAGGTTGTCATGCGCTTTTTGTTTTTGGATGCACAAGCCCTTAATGCAAAGGAACGTCACGTTATATTGCCCCTTGTGATAGCAACCTTTATTATGCAGTCCGTCGCTTTTATTTCTTTACCATCACAAGTTCGTACAACGCTTATTTCCCTTACAATAAAAGATCATACATATTTTAGGAGCAATTTTTATTGCTTTTTGCACCGATGACAACTTACTTGAAGTATCTTATTCAATCCATTGGTAGATATAGTGAACTCTCATGACATGAAACTGGGTTTAAGGGTTTTGGATGCACAAGTAGTATCTCTACTTGGTGCGGATTTTTGGCTAGCAAAGATATTGGGCAAGCACCACATGTTGGAGGATCTATAACAATATAACTTCTATGTGAATATGAACAAACATAATTCATTACGTTGTCTTCCTTGTCCAACGTCAACAATTTGACATAAAATACTTAATGGGGGCTCACAATCATAAAAGATGTCCAAGATAGTATATTTGCATGTGAATCTTCTCTTCCCTTATTAACTTTTTCATGAATTGCATCATTGACTAATGCTATGCTTGTTAACCTCCAATAAATTTTACCACTTATACTTTTCTTTATGTAATGTCTTTACTTTCCATAAGATTAGCATATGATCTGTTTCATTATTCTCATCACAAGGAATCACACTTATCATATCCAATGATCTTTATGCAAGTTTTTATTATATCCCTCATGAATATTCATCACTTTGGGACCAAATTAATATCTTGTGCAAATTACCATCACTATTATTAACTCTCAAAAAGATATAAGTGAAGCATGAGAATTAATGACAAACTACTCCAAAATATATAAGCAAAGATCAATGAGTAGTGAAACAATAAAGTAGCTATGTGAGGACTCTGTCTCATTTAAAAATTTTCAGACCTTGATATTTTATTCAAAAAGCAAGCAAAACAAAGACACAACCAAGTATAGCACACATTATGTGAACAAGTAAAAACTTGGGTTCAATCGAGACTAACCGATAGTTGATGAAGAAAAGTGATGGGATGCCTACCGGGGCATCCCCAAGCTTGAATGCTCGATACTTCTTGGAATATTAACTTGGGTAGCCTTGGGCATCCCCAAGCTTGAACTCTTGTGTCTCGTTAATTCTTCTCATATAATAGTTTCCCTAAGTTTCAAAAACTTCATCCACACAAAACTTGACAAGAACTTGTGAGATATGTTAGTATAAATCCACTCAAAACCTCAACATTCTCTACTGTAGCAAATCACTAAAATTATAATTAAACATTTAATACTAAATGCCTCTGCATATTTAATACTCATATCCTCAAATAGAATCATTAAACAAGCCAACATATGCAAACAATGCAAACATAACAGCAATCTGCCTAAACAGGACAGTCTGTAAAGGATAATCAAGAATCCATACTTAGATAACTCAAAAAAATCTGAAAAATTACCATACTGGAAATAATTTATCAAAGTTGACTGTTTCAAAATTTCAAGATTTTATCATATTCTGAAATTTCTGGGCAATTTAATCAATAGCAGCAAACTTTCTGTTTTGAAACAGCAACTCATAAACTTGCAAACTGGCATGGTAAAGGCTATAATTGGCATTTTATTGAACTAAAATATACAAAACATGATTATTGATGACACAAAGAAAATATTAACCGAAGAAAATGACGCTCCAAGCAAAACTCATATTATGTGACGAATAAAAATATAGCTCCAAGTGAGGTTACCGATGGTGTTGAAGACGAAAGAGGGGATGCCTTCCGGGGCATCCCCAGGCTTAGGAGCTTGAGTCTTCCTTGATTATTACCTTGGGGTGTCTTGGGCATCCCCAAGCTTAGGTTATTGCCACTCCTTATTCTCCTCATATCGATATCTCACCCAAAACTTGAAAACTTCAATCACACAAAACTTAACGGAAATTCGTGAGAACGGTTAGTATGATAAAGAATAAACCATCACTTAGGTACTGTCCAAGACAAGATTCAAAATTGTTCCCATATAATTCCTATTGTATTCTATCATTTCCACAATTTAAATCTCATAATATAAGCTATGGAAACATTAAAACAAGCAAACTATGCATTGAAAACAGAATCTGTCAAAAACAGTACAGTCTGTAATGATCTGAGCAACTACCATACTTATGGAACTCTAAAAATTCTGAAAAATTAGGAAAACGTCAAAAATTTGCATATAAATACTGTGTAAAAATTTCATAATTTTTTGACGCTCAAGTAAAATCTGGGAAATTAAACACTGGAGGCAAAAGTTTCTGTTTTTGCACAGAATTGAATCAACAAGTATCCACACTATCCTAAAGGCTTTACTTGACACATTATTGAAACAAAACATATAAAACATGATTAATTCAGTAGCTTGATCATGTGGACACACAAAATCAGTAGGTAATAGTGTTGGGTTGTCTCCCAACAAGCGCTTTTCTTTAATGCCTTTTAGCTAGGCATGATGATTTTCAATGATGCTCACATAGAAGTAAAGAATTGAAACATAACGGGAGCATCATGAATCATATGTTCCTCTCTCATAATAATTTTTAGTAGCATCATGAAGAAATTCAACAATATAGCTATCACATAAAGCATTCTTTTCATGATCCACAAGCATAGAATTTTTATTACTCTCCTCATAAGCAAATTTCTTCTCATTCATAAAAGTGGGAGTATCATATGAAACTCGAATACTATAAATTGTTTCCACATTAAAAGAGTAATGTTCAGAAAAAGGGAATCATAATTATGACAAGTTTTATAAATATAATCATCACTACTTTTTATAACATAAGTATCATCACAATAATCATCATAAGTAGGAGGCATGCAATCATCATAACAAATTTGATCATTCAAAGTAGGGGGACTAAAAAGATCATCTTTATTAAGCATAGCATCCCAAGCTTGGGACAAACATTAATTGCAGCAAATACATTCTCAAACATGTCATTCTCATCAAACATAGCATCCCCAAGCTTGTGGCTTGGCATATCATAAGCATAATCACTATTATCATCAATAGTATGAATAGCACTAATAGTATAACACTTATTATCATATTCCTACAAGTTGGTGCCATTATAAGAAGTATCATTATTTTCCCAATCATAATCATCACAATGAGTAATAGGCATAATAAAATCATCCTCAATAGGTCCTTCGGACATTGTGCCATAAGACAAAGAAGCAATATCATCATCAAGTGTATCATCTTCCACAATTGTTTTTGATTCATTCTCATGAGGCACAACAATAATAGGAGCAACATCATTTGGGAGAGATACCTTTTTACCTCTACTTTTCCTTCTTTTCTTTTTCTTCTTCACCGCCTCATGTGTGGGTTTAATCAATTTTTCCATGCACTTTATTGAAGAGATTGGTTGAATAAAAAGCTCCTCCTCATTACCTGATTCATCATAAGAAAAAATAGGAGAATATTGGGAAACCTCTTTCCTTTCATTAGTATTCTCTTCATCTTCTATTTGTTTTCTTGTCTTTAAATAATTGGCAATATAAGGATTCTCAATGCAATTTACCGCACAATACATATAAATTTCCTCTAGATCAAAATCAAGAAATCTCTTGAGATTATATTCTGGAATATCACTAGTTATATGTTTCATTTCTTCATACCCCAGAAGCAGACTAAGTTCATTATGATGCACAAGGGTAATCAAGTTATCACAATTTTTGGATACGATTCGATCATGAAACAATTTGCATTGGAGATTTAAATGACCACGTTCATTGCAAAGTTCACAAGGATGGAGAGAAAAATTAAATCTTTTAGCACAATCATCTAGCCTCTGTTGCAACCCTTTAGTTTCTAAATACTTATGCCTCTTACAAAATCTATTTTCCCTTTTTGGTATGCATTTGCACTCCCAATTCACTCCACAAAAATTGACATCCTTATAGGAGACATCATTATCATGACTAGTGCAATCATCATTAGCATTATGGATATTCAAAAAATTCATACTAGCAACATTGCAATCATGCTCATCATTCATGGATTTTATGCCAAACATTTTATTAAATTCTTCTTCTATCAATTGAGCACAATTATCGGAATCCTTATTTTCAAGAAAGACATTATAAAGACGAATAATATGAGGCAACCTCAATTCCTTTTTTTTGTAGTTTTCTTTTTACAAAACCAAACTAGTGATAAACAAGAAACTAAAAGATTCGATTGGAAGATCTAAAGATATACCTTCAAGCACTCACCTCTCCGGCAACGGCGCCAGAAAAGAGCTTGATGTCTACTACACAACTTATTCTTGTAGACTCGTGTTGCCTCCAAGCGCAGAGTTTTGTAGGACAGTAGAAATTTTCACTCAAGTGGATGACCTAAGGTTTATCAATCCGTGGGAGGCGTAGGTTGAAGATGGTATCTCTCAAGCAACCCTGCAACCAAATACAAGGAATCTCTTGTGTCCCCAACACACCCAATACAATGGTAAATTGTATAGGTGCACTAGTTCGGCAAAGAGGTGGTGATAAAAGTGTAGTATGGATAGTAGATATAGGTTTTTGTAATCTGAAATATAAAAACAGCAAGGTAGCAAAAAGTAAATGGGCATAAAAACAGTATTGCAATGCTTAGAAACAAGGCCTAGGGTTCATACTTTCACTAGTGCGATCTCCTAACATTGTTGACATAGTTGAATCATATGTAAATCCCTCATGTGCGACAAAGAGTTCACTCCAAAGTCACAAATAGCAGAGAACAAACAAAGAAATTGTTGTAGGGTACGAAACCACCTCAAAGTTATCCTTCCCGATCAATCTTATGAGCCATCCCCATTAATTGTAACGAATAGCCCTAGAGTTCGTACTAGAATAACACCTTAAGATACACATCAACCAAAACCCTAATGTCACCTAGGAACTCCAATGTCACCACGAGTACCCACGGGTTTGATTATACAATATGCATCACACAATCTTAGATTCATCTATTCAAACCAACACAAAGAACTTCAAAGAGTGCCCCAAAGTTTCTACCGGAAAGTCAAGACGAAAACGTGTGCCAACCCTTATGCATAAATCCCCAAGGTCACGGAACCCGCAAGTTGATCACCAAAACATACATCAAGTGACTCAAGTGAATATCCCATTGTCACCACAGATATCCATATGCAAGACATACATCAAGTGTTCTCAAATCCTTAAAGACTCAATCCGATAAGAAAACTTCAAAGGGAAAACCCAATTCATCACAAGAAGACAGAGAGGGGAAAACTCCATATGATTCATCTATATCAACAAAGCTCGCAATACATCAAGATCGTGCCATCTCAAGAACAGGAGAGAGAGATAAAACACATAGCTACTGGTACAAACCCTCATCCCCGAGGGTGAACTACTCCCTCCTCATCATGGAGACTGCCGAGATGATGAAGATGGCCTCCGATGATGCTTTCCCCCCTCCGGCAGGGTGCCGGAAAAGGGCTGTAGATGAGATCGTGGAGGTACAGAGGCTTGCGGCGGCGTAAAAAACTCATCTAGGGTTATTTCTGGGGGTTTCTCTATTTATAGTATTTTTCAGCGTTGGAATCAGGTCAGACGGAGCCACGTGGGCCCCACGAGGTACCAGGGCGCGCCTGGGGGGGGGGGTGGCGCGCCCTGGTGCCTCGTGGGCACTGGGTGGCCCCCCTCCAGTGGGTCTTGGTTCCAGTATTTCTTATTTGCTCCAAAAAAAATCTCCAAAAAGTTTCATTCAATTCCAAGAACTTTTATTTCTGCACAAAAAACAACACCATGGCAATTCTGCTGAAAACAGTGTCAGTCCGGGTTAGTTCTAATCAAATTATACCAAAACCATATAGAATTGTTATAAACATGGCATGAATACTTCATAAATTATAGATACGTTGGAGACGTATCACTTAGTCCATGGCACACTTGCACTATTATTATTTTCATATCATTCGGTCGTGCAAGTGAAAGGCAATAATGACGATGATTTGATGAAGTGACCGTGGCAAGGAAAAGCGGGTATGAACTCAATTTGTTCTTTGTTTTTGTAAATATGTTTAACTCAGTATCCATGATTCAGCATGTTATGATTAAACATGTTTATGATGACAATTAGAGATTATAGTTGCTCATGCCATGCTTAACTAGCTAGGAGTGGATAATGATTTATCTTAAGTGTCAACATGCATTAAAATGATTGTGATGTAGTATGATGATATGGTATCCTCCTCTGAATGTTTCAAGTGGCCTGACTTGGCACATGTTCACGCATGTAGTTGATTCAAAACCAACATAGCCTTCACGATATTTATGTTCATGGTGTTTACATCCTACTCATGCTAGTATTCAATGTTGATTTTTCATAATGCATGATTATGACCGTTTTCGCTCTCTAGCTGGTCGCTTCTCAACCTATTTGCTAGCCTTCGCCTGTACTAAGCGGGAATGCTGCTTGTGCATCAAAACCCTTAAACCTAAAGTTCTTCCAGATGAGTCCACTATATCTACCTATATGCGGTATTACCCTGCCGTTCTAAGTAAATTTGCGTGTGCCACATCTAAATATTCAAATGAACATCTGTTTTGTGTGCCCGTACCGCTCATGGAGCGATAGGGGGCGGTCAGTATCTTCCATGCTAAGCGGGTTATTCTCATGATGAGTGTTGATTCACTTGTCCTTGCACGAGAGGGGCTGGTAATCGGGATGCCCAGTCCCATTATTAAAATTGTTAAATAATAAAACAAACTCCCTCGGAAAGTTGTTCGTATGGAGGGCACCCAAGGATTTGGCTAGCCATGGCTTGTGATTGTTGGTGGAGTGGGAGTAAACTTTACTTTACCGCTTGGGAACCGCCGCTAATGTGTTTAGCATGGAAGATATTGAAAACTCTCGGTCGTGACGTTGACAGGAAAGGCATACCTCCCAAAATTTTATTTATCTCTGATTTAAGCTTCGAGCTCTGGCACCTCTACAAATCCATGCTTCCCTCTGCGAAGGGCCTATCTATTTACTTTTATGTTATTTTACTTTTATTGTTGAGTCATCACCTTCTCAAATAAGCACCAGTACTGAGAGCACTATTGTGATTCTCATGCATTGTGAACAGTTAATGTTGTGTGCATCATGACTGGATCTCTTCTACCATGAATTACAATGTTTAGTCGCTACTTGAACTTTGGAGGTGCTCTGCATTTATGTTTTGCGGTCTCAGAAAGGGCTAGCGAGATACCATGTTGTCATATTATATCATGATCATTTTGACAAAGTGTTGGCATTTGATATATCTTATTATTGCTCGCTAGTTGATTATGCCATTGATATGAGGAAATATAATTTCTAAGATTTATCATTTGCATGGTTAGTTATAATCTTTGCTAAAAACTTGGGTGCTATTTAAGCATATATATAGATACAAGAACAAAAGAGTTTGTAAAAGTTTTTCTTTATCACTTTCAGTTTGTCAACTGAATTGCTTGAGGACAAGCAATGAGTTAAGCTTGGGGGAGTTGATACGTCTCCGTTGTATCTACTTTTCCAAATACTTTTGCTCTTGTTTTGGCCCCTAATTTGCATGATTTGAATGGAACTAGCCCGGACTGACGCTGTTTTCAGCTGAATTGCCATGGTGTTGTTTTTTGTGCAGAAACAAAAGTTCTTGGAATTGGATGAAACTTTTTGGAGATTTTTTATGGAATAAATAAAAAGTACTGGAACCAAGACCCACTGGAGGGGGGCCACCCAGTGCCCACGAGGCACCAGGGCGCGCCATCCGCCCCAGGCGCGCCCTGGTACCTCGTGGGGCCCACGTGGCTCAGTCTGACCTAATTCCAACGCTATAAATTCACAATTCCAGAGAAAAAAATAGGAGAGGAAGTTTTATTACGTTTCATGATATGGAGCCACCGCCACCTCCTTTTCTTCATCGGGAGGCCAGATCTAGAGTCCGTTTGGGGCTCCGGAGAGGGGGATCTTCCGGCATCGTCATCATCAACCATCCTTCATCACCAATCTCATGATGCTCACCACCGGGAGTGAGTAATTCCTTCATAGGCTTGCTGGACGGTGATGAGTTGGATGAGATTTATCATGTAATCGAGTCAGTTTTGTTAGGGCTTGATCCCTAGTATCCACTATGTTCTGAGATTGATGTTGCTATGACTTTGCTATGCTTAATGCTTGTCACTAGGGCCCGAGTGCCATGATTTCAGATCTGAACCCTTTATGTTTTCATGAATATATTTGTGTTCTTGATCCGATCTTGCAAGTTATACGCACCTGCTATGTGTTATGATCCACATACCCCAAGGTGACAATAATTGGGATTCTTTCCGGTGATTGTGATAGATTGAGGAGTTCATGTATTCACTAAGTGTTAATGCTTTGTTCCGGTTCTCTATTAAAAGGAGGCCTTAATATCCCTTAGTTTCCTTATGGATCCCGCTGCCACGGGAGGGTAGGACAAAAGATGTCATGCAAGTTCTTATCACAAGCACGTATGACTATATACAGAATACATGCCTACATTACATTGACGAATTGGAGCTAGTTCTGTGTCGCCCTAGGTTATGACTATTACATGAGGAATGTTATCCAACAATATCACCGATCCAATGCCTATGAGTTTTTCACATATTGTTCTTTGCTAAGTTACTATTGTTACCATTGCTACCAAACTACTGCTGCTACCGTTACTACGACTGTTACTATTATTGCTATTGCTATCAAACTACCATACTACTGTGCTACTGATCACTCTGCTGTAGATATTTAGTTTCCAGGTGTGGTTGAATTGACAACTCAACTGCTAATACTTGCAAATATCCTTTGGCTCCCCTTGTGTCGAATCAATAAATTTGGGTTGAATACTCTACCCTTGAAAACTGTTGCGATCCCCTATACTTGTGGGTTATCAAGCGGCGTGCGATTTCTCCCAGAGAATCGTCGTCCAAGGTCTCCCAGCCTCGGCGAGGAGGAGAACCGCTTGGCGAATCCATGGCTGCTGTGACGAACTACCTTGGTCTCTTCGGGAGGGGAACTGGCGAGGAGGAGATAAGAGTGTAACCGCAGGGCCTCGTCCCTTCGTGAAGGAAGTTAGGCGGGCACGCATTAGCGGTACTGCGATGGTGCAATACGTATTATTTAATATAGGAGTAGTACATGGGGAAGAGAGAAGGAAGAAGAGGGAGAGACGGGGAAGAAGGTGCATTAAATCTCAATTCTACTAGTACTACTAGTATACACGAGTGCAAATAGTTAAGCGGATGACATGTGGGTCTACCTCAAGCGGGCCCCTATGTCACTCAATGGAAGAGAGAGGTGCGTACGCGTAATTGCGGAAGCGTGCTCCACTAGCAGACATGATGGCACTACAGGGTAAGGCTGATTTAGTAACACCAGCACGCTGGCTCAGCTTATAAATCAAGTGTCCCATCTGATGTAGTGTGTATTGTCACTTCACTATGAAAACTAGATGAATAGACCGATGGGGAATAATGGATTGCCAAGACTTCCTATCTATGCCTCTACTCTCATCCTGTCCAACATTAAGAACCATTGGCCAAGACTCCCAACGCCAATTACGTAGTAGTACCTGCTCCCTCATTCCGGTTTATATACAACTCAATAAAAAAGATTCATCAACCAAGGTAATAGTAGATGATGAGTGCCAGAAGAATTTTTTGTAGTACTTTGCAAAAGTACTCAATTAATGGGCTCATTTTCGTCAAGAAAATTGTGTTTACCAACGTATTAATCGCAATGCATGCATGCATGCGTGAACAACAAATGACCAGGACTTTTACATGCATTGGAGTAATTCTTGCATGCAACGTTTTAATGAAGCTTGAAATATGAACATGTTAATGGGAGGGACTAGAACCCTCACGGATGCATGCAACACTCACACGTACACATGCACGCACGCAACACTCACGCAGCCAGTCATGCGGCACACAACACATGACGCAACACACACGCTCACACTCAAGTGCTCAACCTACACGTGCATGCAAAGACATACACAGCCAGGATGGTTCGCGCGGAAGGGTTGGACTACTGTCACGCCTGCGTAAAGTTTTGTTTAACTTATTTCTTTGCTCTGCCAACTGATAGGTGGGACCCATAAATCACGTGCCAATTTAACCAGTCAAGAAAGTGCCATGTAGACTATTTGGATGGTCAGCAGAGTGCAATACAGTGCTCTACGATGAGCTAGTGACCGTATAATCACCGCAAAACATATATAGTACTCCAATGGTCGTATGATCATCGTTGGTAAATCTGCCACGTATATTGTTTTGGTGAGGTGGCGTAAAATAAAAGAAGAGAGAGAATGAGATCGTATGATCCTGAACCAACTTTTGGGGCACAAACTCCGAGATAATTACATTTATTTCTGTGGGCCCTGACTGACTTGGTGAGAGCTGCGGCAGCTGGCTCCCCAATTTCCTTCTCTCGGGCGTTGGTCATCAGGTTTTGTTTATTAATTTAATGTGTGTGGTACCCATCAGAGTATGATTCATTGGAGAACTTGTATATGACACACTGATGAGTGCTGACGTGTTCCTTATACCAACGAATATACTACTTTTGAATCTCAAGGCCAAGGAGCTACAATAGCAAGTGGAGGGTAGTACATTCAAATTCGAATCCAACAATATAATTTTCGGTGACATGCGTTAACATTTTGCTAGTCAAATATGTGGTCAAACTTTAACTCAAAATACGATGGGGACAAGTAAACCAGCCCGGAAGTAGCAGTAGTACTGTTCTCTAGAACTATCGATGTAACTATCAATGCAGGGAAAGTACACCTGCATATTGCAGACCTGCTTGTTGCTCTATTCATGCGCGTAGCTGGCCTGCTCAGCCGCTCCTCTCACGCACACACTATTGCGGGGGCAAAATATTTGAGTTCTTTCATACCACGAGAGTAGGCTTTTTCTTTTCCACTAGTACACGCGTACGTGCACAGCACGTGCAATGTTCAATTTATGAATACAACTTTTCCATGATTTTTGCAAAAGAAAGAAACAATCACATGGCTCTAGAAAAGTCTAACAAATCAACTATTCTACAGTTCTACTCCCTCCATCCCATATTATGAAAACGTTTTTCAAGTTAATTTTTGTGACACCCTGGTTTTTGGCAACTTTTTCTTTTCAAAATTTTCCTGGTTTTATTTGCAAGTTGGATGGCTTTTGAACCTTTTCAGTTGACTTTGGACTTGGGAACCTTTGAATTTCTCTCTAAGTGATCCAAAACCCTCAATATCTTTCCAAAATCTTGTCACACACCTTCTGGATCAAATTCCAATTCTCATTCCTTTCAATATAATTCATTGGGAAAATCTGTCCTCACTATGGGTTGTGAAGCAACCTATAGTTCTGATGATCAGAAGAATACCAAATTAATACCACACCTTCTTGTCATCATCTACTCCCACAATCTCCAAAAAAATTTCATGGTCCAGTATAAAATTCTGTCCAGAATATTTCATTTATCTTCTGGACAGCAATGACCCTTTGTGAAGCAACATATATTTCTAGACCTCAGAAAATTCCCAAATAATTCCCTGAGATACTAGGGAACATATCTTGCCACAATATCCAAAAACATCCCCTTGTCCAATATAAATTTCCAAAAAAAATATTCTGCCAAGTTTCTGCTCATTTCAAACCTCTGTGAAGGAAGTACTAGCTAAAGGTACACATTTGAGTTGAAAATTTTATGGCATCTTGGCATTACCAAATAACCCCCACACACCAAATTTCAGCTCCAGTAGATCACCCATGTGAGTGCAACAACCTCACCAAGTTTCTGGTCCAGTATAGCATTTGCACATGAACCATGTTCAAATCTTGGCCAAAGTTTCTCAAATCTTGCCAGCATGTAGTCCTTCCAACATAGATCACTCCAGACAACTCCATTGGTTTCATCTCCAGCTCATCTTCCCTCCAGATCTCTCCTAAGTTGCTGACAGAAAACTGTAGCCGATGCTACACTTCGGCTCAGTGAGTTTCTGGAAGAACTAGTGGCACGAGAGGGTTCCCGTATGCAATGTCGACACACCAGACACGGCCTGGCAGGCTGGCTCACGCCGCATATGCCTATGCACGCGGTGACCGCGTGGCCAGCCCTGCCAAAACCGCGCTCTGTGCGCCGGCAGGCACGGGTCACGTCGGAGCGCGACGACCGCGTCGCCGTACGTTATCTCCGTGCGCCGACTAGCTCCACTCCGTCCACTTGGCTGCGCTACACCCTTCCCCCTCGCCGGAATCGTCCTTGCCGGATACGGCCACCGTGCGCCACGGGCGGCACAGTAGCCGTACGGGAGGTGAGGTGGCTGGAGGCTTCCCGGCGACCCGTCTCTTCGCGCATTTACTCCCTCTGCCTCCTCCATCGCGTCGCCCACGCCGCGCCAGCCAGCTAGCCGTCCTCGCTCCGGCGATGTGGCCGCCGCACCACCCGACTCCAGAAGCTCCGCCCCCGCCTATAAAAGGCCCTGCCCGGCCTCTCCCAGCTCCTCACCCCACTCACTCTACCTCCTATCGATCACCAGGGCACCGAGCCAAGGCCGAGAGGCCCTCTGGCCTCGCAGTTCGCCGGAGCTCCGCCGCCAAGCCAACTCCACTAGCCGCTTGATTTACTCCACCCCAGCCCTGCCCGTTTCCATACCCGAGCTCAGAGCATTCCCACGACCTTCCCTGACCCCTTGCCTAGCCAAAACTCTGCTGGAATCGCCGTCGCCGACGACACCCGAGAACAGCCGCCGCCGGAGAGGAAGGGGACGACGCCGTCAGGCTGTCTCCGGAGACGCTGCGGGTACGAGGAGGACCACCATCGTGCGCTCGTTCCATCCCTGCAGTCGCCGAGCTCGCCGCCGTCGCTATCGCCGGTGATCGCTGTCGGTGAGCCGCCCGTCTCTGTTCCTCTCTCTCTCTTTCTGTTTAAATCCAACCCGACCCCACCTGTCCGTGACCCCGCCGCGCACCGAATCGGTACGTAAGTGGAGGCGCCCTGGCGTTTTACGCCTTCGACGTGGCCCTCCCAGAGATTTTCTAATTTCTGTTTAATTTCAACTTTGACCAGTAACTTTGACCGCCCATTACTTTTGGTCCACAAGTCCAAATCAATTGATTCTTTTTGCATTGGCTTTATCTTGAGCCCCTCTATTTTCTGGTAAATTTTGGTATTTTTCCCATATGCACAGAATTTCTGGTCAACAGAAATGTATTATGTGACATTTTCTTTTGCTGTTTTAAAATATTTCAGAGGGAAATCATTTTGGTTTTGAGGAACAGGAGTTTGTGGACAACCCAACTGAGCAAGGCAAGCCACATCTTCCATTACATGAAGCATTTCAATAGTATTGGTTTATTGTTGAATTATTTGCATTATTTTAATATATGATAATTCATAGTAAATTATATTGTTGCATAACTACTACCATATTAATTTATTCTAGATAAATAACCTTGCTTGTCATGTACTTGCTAAAACTAAGCTTAATGGTTGATCAAGTGCCACCGACCCGGACTTACCCATGCAGCCACATCTGCCGGAATGGGACGGCCTTGACTTGGTCTGACCGTGTGCTCTTTTATCGATACCACCAAAGAGGGGAGGTTATGCATGTGCGCTACCATGATCAGGTAGACGATGATAACCTTGTGAGCCAGTTGAGTTATTTGCCGGCGTCCCCGTTTGGGACAGTTTAGTTGGCCACGATGGTGGCAGGTGTCAAGAGTGACACAAGGGCCACCCAGGGCATGACTCCGGGGGAGGATGATTGTCGGTGGTACGGTGGAGGAGTCACGGGTTAGGCAAGTTTCGTTGGAGCAGCACCGGTCCACCCGGAAGGGAAGTGTACCGAGGTACGGGACAAGGAGCTCCATGGTGTGGGAAAAGTGCGCAACCTCTGCAAAGTGTAAGAATCTATTCGAATAGCCGCGTCCACGGTATTGGACACAGTCCGCACTAGGTCACACTGAGTGGTCAACCGTAATAATAATAATGATGGAATAACTTGTCTTATGCTCGGAAGAGCTCGGTGGATCATGAGTATTCTGAGAGTTGTGGTGCAAACCCGGAAGAGAGTAAGTTGATATTCGGTAACAGTAAGTAAGCAACTTAAGCATTTATCATGTTCGTTGCCATGCTGTTGTTTGCTGCATTGTTGTGGTTGCTGTGAGCTTGCGAGTACATTCCAAGTACTCACCTGGCGTATCATGCCAGATGCAGGAGAAGCCGAGGACGGAGGTCCCGATGGTTCGTGCTACGCTAACTAGGCCGTGTCCCAGCAGTGTCCCTATGGGATGGAGTTTCCCGCGCGATGTTCCGCTACGCTGTAGAGTTTCCCTAGTGCTAAGGCCCTTGATGTTTCATAAATAATGTAGATATTGTCATAGCATGTGTAGTGCTTCTGGCCTCGCTACTCGATGTAATTCCTGAGCTTGTACTTGTATAATATTAATAAAGATCAGTTATGTTTTGTTCCAAGTTGTTGTGTGTTTACAGAAGACAGGATCTCTGGGTTGGAAACACTGGGTAAATCAGTCCTCTGAGCCGGGGTGCCACAATTTTGTACTATAAGGAGCGAAGTCCATGCGTGCAACGCCACAAGCTACAGAGTTCTTACATTAGGTCTAGGTCCAGGGCCATATTGCACAATTCCCAATGCGGCGCGAGGCTTTTCTGGCTCCTCCGGCTTAATTGGGAGGCAACATTAAAGATGGCAGCTGAGGAAGCAGCAAGCGAGGGCGGCTGCTACTCTACGTGAGCCACCAGATGATGGCGCGTGCAAAATATACAGGAGGGAAAACCCATGCATGTGGCTGGGCTATCCGCGACCACTAGTACAACGCAACGTAGAATTCCTATTTGTCGCTAGTAGATTGTTCCTTATACATATTGGAGTATTTAACAAAAAACTACCACTTTCGAACCAGCCATACCAAGAAACAACCACTCTACAAAAATTAGCAAAAACATACCAATAATTTCTTAAACTGTCGCAAAAAACTACCAAGTGCCGATTAGGCTCGTTTAAACCCATGTGACACCTTAAGTCAACGTCGTCTGTTTGACCGGCAACTTACTACTTATGACTTGTCGGACCTACATGTCAGTCTCAAAAAAAATCCCCGAGTCACCTCCTACCTCCGGCATGTCCACCTAGTCATCCTCGGCCATGGGAGGCAGCCACCGCCGCCAGCTGAAAGCGAGGTCAAAAGCACCGGCGGCGCGGAGCCCATCTTGCGTCAGCCAGAAGCTAGCTCGATGCGGCGCTCGCGGCCGCTAGCTAGCTGATACGTCTCCAACGTATCTATAATTTTTGATTGTTCCATGCTATTATAGTATCAATCTTAGATGTTTTATATACACTTACAAGCAATTATATATCATTTTTTGGGACTAACCTATTAACTTAGTGCCTAGTGCCAGTTGCTGTTTTTGCCTGTTTTTGATTTTTCAGAATATCAGTACCAAACGAAGTCCAAATGCCACGAAACTTTTTGGAGATTTTTTCTGGACATAAGAGACACTAGAAGCTTCGGGAGAGGGCCAAAAGACAGAGGAGGTGGCCACGAGCCACCAGGGCGTGCCCCAGGGGGGTGGCACGTCCTGGTGCCTCGTGGACCCACCTATGCTCCATTTTTCCACCTGTATAAATACTCTAAAATCGGGAAACCAACAGAGGAGTCCATGAAATATTTTTTCCGCCACCGCAAGTTCCTGTTCCGGCACTCTGCCGGAGGGGGATTCGATCACGGAGGGGCTCTCCATCAACCTTGTTGTCCTTCCGATGATGCGTGAGTAGTTTACCACAGACCTTCGGGTCCATTGTTAGTAGCTAGATGGCTTCTTCTCTCTTTTTGATCTTCAATACAATGTTCTCCTCGATGTTCTTGGAGTTCTATCCGATGTAATCACTTTTTGCGGTGTGTTTGTTGGGATCCAATGAATTGTGAGTTTATGATCATATTATGCATGATTGGTATAACTTCGTATTTCTCTCCGATCTATTGATTTGGTTTGGCCAACTAGATTGATTTATCTTGCAATGGGAGAGGTGCTTTGTAATGGGTTCGATCTTGCGGTGCTCAATCCCAGTGACAGAAAGGGACATGACACGTATGTATCGTTGCTATTAAGGGTAAAAATATGGGGTTTATTCATGCATGAGTTTCCTTTGTCTACATAATGTCATCTTGCTTAAGGCGTTACTCCGTTCTTTATGAACTTAATACTCTAGGTGCATGCTGGATAGCGGTCGATGTGTGGAGTAATAGTAGTAGATGCAGAATCGTTTTGGTCTACTTGTCTCGGACATGATGCCTATATACATGATCATTGCCTTGGATATCGTCATGATTATTTGCTTTTCTATCAATTTCCCAACAGTAATTTGTTCACCCACCGTATGCTATTTTCAAGAGAGAAGCATCTAGTGAAAACTATGGCCCCCGGGTCCACCTTTATCATATATTGAAAATCCTAAAAATACCTTGCTGCAATTTTACTTTATTTATTTTATTTTATATTTTTGTTCGATCTATCTATCTATCACCATACAATTTAATCTTGCAATTAACCGCCAGGGAATTGACAACCCCTTGTTCGCGTTGGGTGCGAGGATTTGTTATTTTGTGTGCAGGTGCTGCTAACGAGTTGTTACGTGATTCTCCTACTGGATTGATAACCTTGGTTTCATAACTGAGGGAAATACTTATCTCTACTGTACTGCATCATCCTCTCCTCTTCGGGGAAATCCCAACGCAGCTCACAAGTAGCAGGAAGAATTTCTGGCGCCGTTGCCGGGGAGACATCATCAACATCTATCAAGTACCTACGCATAAACTTTCATCTCCTTGCATTTTTTTTGCATTTGCCTCTCGTTTTCATCTCCCCCACTTCTAAAAAGTTTTTACAAAAATACAAAAATATTTTCCGTTTGCCTTTTTCTTGTTTGCTTCTTTGCTTGCTTGTTTGCGTAGCCACGATGTCTCAAGAAAATAAAAAATTGTGTGATTTTTCTAATACTAATAATAATGATTTTATTAGTACTCCGATTGCTCCTCCCGCCGCTAGTGCGGAGACTTGTGATATTAATGCCGCTTTGTTAAATCTTGTCATGAAAGAACAATTTTCTGGTAGTCCTAATGAAGATGATGCATCCCATCTTAACACTTTCGTAGAATTTTGTGGATAATGATATTGTGAAATTAAAATTATTCCCATTCTCATTGCGGGATCGTGCCAAAATTTGGTTTTCATCTATACCACGAACTAGTATCGATTCTTGGGATAGGTGTAAAGATGCTTTTATTACCAAGTATTTTCCTCCCGCAAAAATTATTTCCCTTAGAAACCAAATTATGAATTTCAAGCAACTTGATCATGAGCATGTTGCCCAATCTTGGGAAAGGATGAAATTAATGATAAGAAATTGCCCTACTCATGGTTTAAATTTGTGGATGATCATACAAAAAATTTATGCGGGATTAAATTTCGTTTCTACAAATCTTTTAGATTCCGCTGCGGGTGGTACTTTTATGGAGATTACATTGGGAGAAGCTACTAAATTGCTTGATAATATTATGTCAAATTATTCACAATGGCATACTGAAAGAGTTCCTACTAGTAAAAAAGTGAATTCTGTTAAAGAAATTAGTACTTTGAGTGATAAAGTTGATTCACTTATGAAATTGGTTGCTAGAAAAAACACTCCTTTTGATCCTAATGATGTGCCTTTATCCACCTTGATTGAGCAAAATAATGATCCTGTAGATGTGAATTTTGTCTCGCGAAACAATTTTAATAGTAATGCTTATAGAGGTAATTTTAATTCTAGGCCGTTTCCTAGAAATTCCTCTAATAATTATGGCAATTCCTATGGTAATCCTTATAATAATAATAATAATAATAATAATAATAATAATAATAGGATGCCCTCTGATCTTAAAAGTAATATTAAAGAATTTATTAATGCTCAAAAGGTTTTCAACACTACGATAGAAGAAAAATTAAGTAAACTTGATGATATGTCTAGGAGCATTGATAGAATCATTCATGATGTGGAAAATCTTAAGACTAAAATTTTGCCACCCAAAATTATATTAATGAATCAATTAAAGCTTTATATGTCTCCATGGATGAGAGTAAGAAAAGAACCGCTATGCTAAAAGCTAAACGAGAATTTTTAGAAAAAGCGATTCCACCCGGTTTCTATCGTAGTAATGATGAGGATATTAAAATGATTGGTGTTTCATCTATTGATTCCTTGTTTAGCAATATAAAACTTGATGAAAAGGGGACTGAAGAAGAGTCAACTTTAGCTAGAAGGCATCCCCATAATTCGGAGGGTGAAAATCTTGATGAAAAATTTGATAAAAGTGGGTTGGAGAGGGTAAAAACTTTAACTAGTGATGTGCCTACTCTCTTGGATTACAAAGACTTTAATTATGATAGTTGTTCTTTGATTGAGTGTATTTCTTTGTTACAATCCATGCTAAATTCACCCAACACTTATGAACAAAATAAGGTTTTTACTAAACACATCGTAGAAGCGATGATGAAAGCATTAGAAGAAAAGCTAGAACTAGAAATTTCAATTCCTAGAAAATTATATGATGAATGGGAACCCACCATTAAAGTTAAAATTAAAAATTATGAGTGCAATGCTTTATGTGATTTTGGTGCTAGCGTTTCCACAATTCCAAAATCTCTATGTGATGTGCTAGGTTTTACCAATATAGATGAATGTTCTCTTAATTTGCATCTTGCGGATTCCACTATTAAAAAGCCATTGGGAAGAATACATGATGTTCTTATTCTTGCAAATATAAATTACGTGCCCGTGGACTTTATTGTACTTGACATTGAATGCAATCCTTCTTGCCCCATAATACTTGGTAGGCCTTTTCTTCGAACTATTGGTGCTATTATTGATATGAAAGAAGGTAATATAAGATTTCAATTTCCATTAAAGAAAGGGATGGAACACTTACCTAGGAAAAGAATTAAAGCACCCTATGAATCCATTATGAGGGCCACTTATGGAATCAACTTGAAGGATGATAATACTTGAAACTATGCATTATGCCTAGCTAGGGGCATAAAACAATAGCGCTTGTTGGGAGGCAACCCAATGAATAAAATAAATTTTTGCTTTTTATTTATGTTCTTGTGTGTTTACACAATTATGCTACTGTTATGATTGTATTTTTATGTATTAATTAGTGTTTTTGCCAAGTAATGCCTTTGGGATGATTTGGAAGATAGTATAATTGATGCTGTTTGGAAAACAGAAAGTTTTGCGTCCAGTGCTGGAATTTTAATTCTGTACTGGAGAGTCACAAAATTCTGAAATTTTTACACAGTATTAGTATATGAATTTCGCACGTTGTCCTAATTTTTCAGAATTTTTGGAGTTACACGAGTATAGCTTTTAAATATATCTTTACAGACTGTTCTGTTTTAGACAGATTCTGTTTTTGTTGCATAGTTTGCTTATTTTGATGAATCTATGGATTGTATCGGGGGGTATGAGTCATGGAGAAGTTGGAGTACAGTAGCATTATGCCAATATTAAATATGAATCAATTTAGTACAGTACATAAAGTTAAAGATTTATTTGTTATACTAACGGATCTCGCGAAGGTTTGGTTGAGTTTTGTGTGATTGAAGTTTTCAAGTTTTGGGTGAGATCACGATAGATGAAGGAATAAGGAGTGGCAAGAGCCTAAGCTTGGGGATTCCCAAGGCGCCCCAAGGTAATATTCAAGGAAGACTCAAGCGTCTAAGCTTGGGGATGCCCCGGAAGGCATCCCCTCTTTCATCTACAATCTATCGGTAATTTTACTTGGAGCTATATTTTTATTCATCACATGATATGTGTTTTACTTGGAGCGTCGTGTATTATATGAGTCTTTGCTTTGTTTGCTTTTTAGTTTGTCAGAATCATCTTTGGTGGACACACCTATTTGAGAGAGCCACACGTTTATCAAGATTTGTTAGAATACTCTATGTGCTTCACTTAAATCTTTTGAGCTAGGCAGTTGCTCTAGTACTTCACTTAAATCTTTTTGAGCACGGCGGTGGCTATATTTTGAAGAAATATTTGAACTCTCATACTTCACTGATATTATTTTGAGAGTTGATAAGATTAAATTTTGAAGAAATATTTGCACTCTCATGCTTCACTTATATCCTTTTGAGAGTTGATAATAGTAATGGTAATTTGCACAAGATATGAATTTGGTCCCAAAGTGATGAATATTCAAGAGGGATATAATAAAAACTTTCATGAAAGATCATTGGATATTATAAGTTTGATTCCTTTCAATAGTTTTGCGATATGGTGATGATAATATGTGAGTCATGTTAGTGAGTAATTGTGATTTAGTAAGAATATTGGTGTTAAGGTTTGTGATTCCCTATGCCTGCACATAAAGCTAATAGTTATGCAACAAAATTATATCCTACTTATGGTGCATTATTCGGCGTTAGTTATGATCAATCCATGTTTATGACCGTTTTCGCTTTTTGGTTGGTCGCTTCTCAATCTATTTGCTAGCCTTCATTTGTACTAAGCGGGAATACTACTTGTGCATCCAACTCCTTAAACCCAAGTTGTGCCAAATGAGTCTACCATACCTACCTATATGCGGTATTTCCATGCCGTTCCAAGTAAATTTGCATGTGCCAACTCTAAATTTTCAAAATAATTTTCCATTTTGTGTGCCCGTACCGCTCATGAAGCGGCAGGGGGTGGCCAATATTTTCCATGCTAGGTGTGTTATTCTCACGATGAGTGTTTATTCACTTGTCATTGCATGAGGGAGTGGCAGGTAATAGGGATGCCCAGTCCCGAAATGAAAAAAAATTAATATGATGATAATAATAAATTCCTTGGAAAGTGTTGGTATGAAAGGCACCCGTGGATACGGCTAGCCATGGATTGTGAAAGAATGGTGGAAAGGAAATAAACTTTATTTTCTGTTTGGGAACCGCCTATAATGTGTCTAGCATGGAAGATATTGGGAATTCTCGGTCTATTTCGTTGATAGGAAAAGCATGCCTCTCAAAATAATTTTATCTCTCTAATTTAAGCCTTGAGCTCTGGCACCTTTGCAAATCTCTGCTTCCCTCTGCGAAGGGCCTATCTATTTACTTTTATGCAATTTTTATTTTTATTTTGAGTCTCCATCTTCTCTTACACACTACAAGAAATATGGCAACTTGCGACCATCAATATTAGTCACTGAATGGTCGTTGTTTTTCACTTGTGACCTTTTTATGACCAAAAACAGTTGGTCAAAAGCTGGCCGTCTTTAATGAAACTTAACGACCTTCACTGTGAAATGGTCGTAGAAGGTAACGACCAAAACAAAAGGTCGTTGGTTCTACGACCAATCGTTTTGGTCACTGGCAACCTGCCCACACCACGTCAGATCCAACGTGGCAAGCTGACGTGGCAAAATTACGACGAAATGAAATGGCCGTAGATTAGAATCAGCCCGGTCCAATTCGGTGTTCTACATGGGCCAAGCCCAACAAATTCAGCTTATTTATATATTTTTTCCTGTCAATTTTTGTCAGCTTCATGGGCCAAGCCCAACATTGCTGCCTTTTTATTTTTGGGCCTGGCCTTTTTGCCTCAACAGTTTGAGTTTTTCTTTTTTTTACAATTACATTTTTTTAAATGGGTCCATTAGTCAGATGGGTCCCAATTGTAAGTTCTGGTAAGTGGTCCCAGTTGTCAGGTTCTAGTAAGTGGGTCCCAATTGTCAAGGTCATATTCTTCAGATTTCAATTTGATAGGAAATAAATAGCCACTATTTAAATTGGCACAGACAGAAAACACACGTAGTACTTCAAATAACAGCAGCCAAAATTAGTATGGAGCTGCTGCTCTATAAGTAACACGTAATACAATTGCAATCACAGTTTTACAAGCTCTAAGTGTAATAACTAGATAATTTACAAGCTCTACAAGTGTCTTCAATCTTCTTCAACATGGATCTCCTTCGATAGCGATCACAAACTGGGCACCTGCATCATCATAGGAAGGCAGTTTTAGATCATGAAAACTAATATTCCAAGCACAATCTTAGCGCTCCATCAAAGAACCAACTAAATTTGCTCTCAAGCATACAAACAAAGTTTAGAGAAAACCAAACATAAACAAGCACTTATTATGCAAGACACATACGTACACATCTCAGGAAAAGCTCGAAAAGAGCAAGGTGTCAGAGCATGATGTTACCAGAAGCATGATTTACAAGTTTGTCTATGAGACATACGATAGGTGCTTTTCATAGAAGACAGAATAAGTAAAACTATTCATGTTTGCCAACCCAGACTTTAAACGGGACTCTAACCAAAACCATCCAGAAGTGACCCGAAGAGCGGCCCAATATAGTGACTACTACAGTTCATATTTTGATAGTAAAACTGATGTGTAATCATATAGATAATAAAATACATGGCACAATATCAATACATCTCCAAACAGCCAATAAATCTCATAGTACCACAAGGACGTGCACCTGCAGTATATCCTGCAATGCAGGTTCACATCAACAGCTCATAGCAAGGCTAGCAGCAGTTCAACAACACTAATACCACCTCGAGCATCATCAGTTTAAAAAGATTGAGCACCACAACAAAAGGGCAGCAGATACCTGTTAAAACTTTTTTTCAAAAATCAGCTCACCCTCTTGACCGCTCCAGATATCATCCTTGTGCGTTGCTCAGGAAATTATCAATTCTGGTATAGCACACAAGAAAATATCAGAGTAGAAAAGTGGCATAGAAACTACCAAAAAATTCTCATGCTTATTGTTATTTCTAGGAACTGTTTTGGTGCTTGTTACTCAACTATTTTGGTCTCTAAGGAAGTGATCAATCCGTGATCACACTCACTCATATAGATTTTCAGTCAAAGTAAAACCAAAAAATTGACGCATATGAACTGAACCAAAGCATGGTGCTGATTCATATGTATGTACACAAGATGCAAGTGACATCAAGTTGGTTTCAGTCATCGAAGTTAAAACAAGAGGACACACACAAACTGAACCATGGGTGGTGCTGATTCATGTGTATGTTCCATCCAGTTGGTTTCAGTCAAAGTCAAACTAAATAATTGAGACATACAAACTGAAGCAAAGTGTTGTGCTGATCCATATGTATGTATGTACAGGAGATGCAAATGCCACCAAGATAGTTTCAGTCAAAGTTAGAACACACTGACACAAGTAAATCTGAACCAAACCTAGTGCCTATTCATGTGGACGTATAGGAGATGCAAGTACCATCAGATTTTGGGGTAGAGGGAGGGAAGAGAGTGGGGAGCTCACCACGTCCACGTTGCAAGTGCCACGTCAAGGAGCAGGCAAATCCACACGTGTGAGGACAAGCTGTACATCGATGAGGTTGTGCAGGCCACAAATTCAGGGGTGTACCTAGTGCAAGAAGGCATCGATTAGATTTTGAAGCTAATAATAATTAACATGCACTTATCACTTGTTGGAGTTGGTTCTCTTCAATTAATAAATTCTTGAAGTAGAACAAGAGATGTTCATTCACGGTGCAGTCCACCAATACATGTATAAATCATTGCAATCTAGACACCCCAATCGAACAATTTGAACTACAAGAGGGATTCCCATGTATGTAACAAGCAGAATGAAAATGACAAGACATTGTGGTCAAACATACAAAAAGTTCTATGTACGCAAGCAACCATCAAATCATCATTTCAGCACCTAACCAAGTGAACCTTGTGAACAAAGAACTTAGGACCTAGCACCAGTGCTCAGCAAGCATTACATATTATGTGCTCTAGAAGACAATCGTGGAAATACAATGTTTGTATAACAACCTAAAGCATACCTATGCACCATAGTGGTAGCCACCACAAGTATATGATCTACAACAAGAGTAGCTATTGGTAAACCTTAAGATATCAATTACAGAGATAATCTAGAACTGAACCATGGCAATTAAGATGCACTGAACCATGCCAACATGTCCAAACAAAAAGGGAAAATTATGGCCAGATGACCACAAGCGCAGCACAACAGCAAGCCATCGGTTGGACCAGCTAACAGAGGGTTCGGTCATCACCTTGCTGGGAGCGATGTGAGGAGTTGGAGCAAGAGAAGAAGGTTGCTTGACGACCAACGGATGCACACCGGGATGAAGCAGCTAGCACGAACCCCTGCACCATGGATTATGAAGAAATTTGTGAAGGGAAAGGGGCGGTACAAGGGGACAGTGCGGCTAGGAGAGAATCCCATGACCAAGATCCGGGAGAAAGGGGCAGCCGACAGCAGTCCGGCGCCGATGATATATGCGGCGTCTTGTACGGCACCGGACGGACCTTGGCGCGGAACCACACGGAGGATGCCTCCTCTACCGGCGCTCGAGCATGGAGAAGGGAGCACCTCCATCCCAGCTGAGCTCGCAGCTCTTCCCGGCCCAGCACCTCAACTCTCTTGGGAAGCACCGCTGCTGCGCCATGGCGTGCCGGATCTGGGGCCTAGGGTTGGGAGGTCAGGGGAGGGGAGAGGGTGGGGCGGGGCCGGCGAAGTGGGGGAGAGGGGCACGACGGTGGGAGGGGAAGGGGGTGACGATGGGGGAGAAGGGGAGGAGGTCGCCGGCGGTGGAGACAGCGGTGGCGGAGGCAGACGAGGGGGAAGAGAGAGGACGAAGGGAAGAAGTGGGTGGCGGAAGGGGGGTGTCTGCCTGTCTGGGGTTGGGGGAGGAGGGTGCGGCGTCGGAGGGAGCTGCCGGCGAGGTGAGAGAGCCGGCGTCGTCGGTCTGGATCGGGAAGGAAGGGGGTCGAGGGAGGAAAGTGTACCGCGCGCTGCTAGGGTTTGGGTTGGGAGGTCCGGCCAGCTCGATGGAGCGCCGCACGTCGAAGCACGCATGCGCGCGCCGGCAAGCAAGCCAGCCGTGGTCGCTGGGCGGCGACGCCTCTCTCTCTCCGGCGAGGCCGAGGTGGGCGGAGGAGAGCAGGGGCGGATCAAGATTAGAGAGGGAGGGAGAGGGTGGCGGCTATGGGTGCGTGGGGGCTGAGGGGGTGAGGGTTGTGCGTGTTAGGGCTACGTGGGTGAGAGGGTGAGGGGGTGAGGGCTGCCGTTGGATCCGGGAGCATCCGACGGTGTTTGATGCATGATCCGTGTGAGATGCCCATGGACCAATCAGAACGCAACAAACAATTTGAAGACCTTATGACCATCTAAATTGGTCGTGATAAGTTTTTTCACGAAAAAATCATTTTTCATTTTTTGAGTGCCCAAAATGAGTTTTTTTGTGAAGGACCTACCAAATATTTATTCAAATGATATCATATTTTGCACAGGTTTGCATCTTGGATTGGCAAACAATGTTGACAAAGGGAGTTTTCATTTTGTTTGCACGAAAAATCAATTTTCCATTTTTTGAGTGCCCAAAATGAGTTTTTTTGTGAAGAACCTACCAAATATTTGTTGCAAAATTGGACCAAGTCAATTTTATAAAATATTAGGCCATATTTAATGTACAATTGACCAAATGGTTGGGTGTCAAAAGCTTTTGATCCACCTCTCGTGAAAAAGACAAATTTCCGACGATTCAGCAGGAAGCGGGTCAAATTTGAACTACAGCTGCCTCATAGTTTGCTCTTTATTTTTTCCAAAAAATCATTTCTAGGTACATAAGTATCTATTTAATCAGAGAAACTCCAAAAGTTTTGCAAGATTCAACCCCTAGGTACGAACGGTCATGCCCGCCGTTTTGACCGCATTTTGAAACGGGCACAAGAAATTCAAAAAAAATCGAAAAAAATGAAAACCTTTGTATTGCGTCATTATATGTGACTTAGTTTCCAGAAAAAATAACAAACTTGAACTACGGTAAATGTCTTAAAAAAGTGTTCTCAGAAACGAGCTATCATGTATGAAGATCCATGGCTTTCAAAGCAAGTGGCCAATGTTATGGCAACATTCATGGCATAGTTTATTCAATGATATCATATTTTGCACAAGTTTGCATATTGGAATGTCAAACAATGTTGCCTAAGGAAGTTTTCATTTTCTTTGCACGAAAATTCCATTTTCCATTTTTCGAGTGCCCAAAATGAGTTTTTTTTGTGAAGAACCTACCAAATATTTGTTGCAAAATTGGACCAAGTCAATTTTATAAAATATTAGGCCATATTTAATGTACAATTGACCAAATGGTTGCGTGTCAAAAGCTTTGATCCACCTCTCGTGAAAAAGACAAATTTCCGCCGATTCAGCAGGAAGCGGCTCAAATTTGAACTGCAGCTGCCTCATAGTTTGCTCTTTATTTTTTCCAAAAATCATTTCTAGGTACATAAGTATCTATTTAATCAGAGAGATCCAGCGGTGGTGGCGGTGTCCAGTCGACGCGGCGGTGAACGGCGCGTCCAGGGGTATCAGTGGCGCGTCCAGGCAGGGTCGGAGACGAGCAGGGCGTCGAGGCGAAGTTGCGGGCGCTCCCAGCTCCGGTGAGGTGGTGGCGGTGGCTCCGGCGGTCTGTTGGGGAAGTGGGGATGTCTGGGAGGGTCACAGAGGAGTGGGTGTTCGGGTGGTGGCGTCGGCGAGGCGAGGGAGGGTGCGGTGGCGTCGGAAACAACCGGAAAGGGCTACGGTGGCCGGCGGCGATGCGGGTGGGCTAGGGCTCCGGTGAGGTGGGGTTCGGGAGGGGTTTTAGGGGCGAACGAGAGAGGAGAGGGAGGGGTTTTTATAGGGCACGGTAGCTTGGAGAGGGAGTCATCGGGGATACGGATCCCGAGGGATCCAGGCAGGATCAGCACGGCGGTGCGTTGCCGTTCTGGCACGCGCATAGAGAAGGAAGGAGGGAGGCGGGCGCCGCGGGTTTCGGGCGGACAGGTGGGACAGGGGTGTCAGGGAGAGAGGGAGGTGAGCGAGGGAGCGGGTGGCCGGGCAGAAGCGTTTTCGGCGCGCGGGAGAGGGAAGCTGGGTCGGCCTGGCCAGATGGGCTGGTGGAGAGGGAGAGCTGGGCCTGGGGCTTCGCCCGTTTTAAAAACAAAAGATTTTCTTATTTAAATAAAACAGAGAGAGTAAAAGAAAGGAAACAAATACAAATAAAAATAATATATATATACATGTAATATATAAAAATGATCAGAAGAACATTTCCTAAAACATGCACTATTTTTCATAGTCAAATAAAATACACAAAAATTCATATAATTCAAATAGTGCTACTGTTGCATTTAAAATGCAAATAAAATTGTTTCAAAATACCAAAATGAATTCAAATTTATTTTTCTCCATTTTTCTGTTAAAGGGAATCATGTTACCCTATTTTCCATATATTTTATTTTTGGAGAAAAATAATTTGAATAAAAACCAAATAACTCCCAATTGGGTTTCAATTTGAATTTCAAACCACTTTCAAATCATTTCTGTTTTTCCTTGGTCAAATATATTTCAAATGCCCCTGAATTTTTGAAATGTCATATTACTTCTCTTTTTTTTTGAATGTTTCCAGAGGTTTTGAAACTTGAAAATTCAAATAACTTCAAATTGAAAGTGGATTTCAAAATAACTTCAAAATGAATTTCAATTTGATTATTTTAAACTTCCAACTCATATTTCATATAATTTGAGGAAGTCCTTTTATCCTCTCTCATGAAAATCATTGAGTTGCATAAAGTCTCTAGTTTGAAAATATTTGAAATGAAATTCAAATTATTTTCAAATCCTTTTTCATTTCTTTAAATGGAAGAAGTCATGTCACCTTCACTCTAGGGTTTTGTGATGAAATGAATTTGAATTCCTAGGGATAAAAATGCAAAGTGAAAGTTTTGGGAAAGTCATTTCATTCCCTCTCATTAAACTTTCAAAAGTTTCAAATTTCACTCAATTTCACACAATCAATCATTCATATTTATTTAATTAATATAACATTCCAAAATTTAGAATTTTGGGATGTTACAGCTGGATAGAGCTCAAATTTTGTGGAGAGTGATGATTTGAGCATATGGAAGATTTGGAAAAATCTCAGATCATTTGGATAAGCCTAGCTAGTACTTCCTTCACAAAGCTTCTCTCTGGATAGAAACTTTATAAATTTGCTGAGGAAGATTTACTAGGAAAATGGAGCTGAATATTGGCATGTGGCAATGATTTGGATATGTAAGAGTGCCCAAAAAGTTTGAGGGCAATTAGGAAAATATAAATAGCACTTCCTTCACAAAGTGCTATCCTGGACAGAATAGGAAAATGAATATTACTGAATTATTTTTGAACTAGGCAAGGAAGGGATTTGACATATTTGTGAAAGATATGATCCAAATAATTTATGAGAATTTTTTGGGAATTTTGGGGATGACAGAAATATAGGTTGCTTCACAACCTAGGGCAAAAATTGACACATGGACATGACACATAGGCAAAAGTTGACACATGGACATGACACATAGGCAAAACTGATGAGGTGGCACCTAGTCATAGCAATGCACCACAATTTACAAGGCTATGACCATCTATATTTGTCGTAAGCAGATAGAAATAAGGCCGTCGGACAGTGCTGTTTGCTTTACGACCATTTCGTGTAAGGCAATTACGACCTTCTTTACCAGTATGGTCGTTATGGTTTAGGGTTTTGGCCCTCACAAATAGCTTATGACCAATTGGGTCTAAATGGTCGTAGAATTATGACTATTTCTTCCAGGGTCACCGACAGAAGGTCACAAGTTGACATATTTCTTGTAGTGACAAAGCACCAACTAGAGAGCACTATTGTCATACTTGTGCATTGGGTGTAGCTAATATTGAGTGTGTTTCATGAATGGATCAATGATTGAGCATAATGGGCTAGGGATAACTTTCTTTAGCGTTGATATTTTGAAAGACATGGTTGCTTGTTAGTATGCTTGAGTATTTATGTCTTCATATCAAATTATAGACTATTGCTTTGAATCATTCAAGTCCAAATGTCCATGCTACAAAATAAAAGTGTATATGATGAATATGATAGGTAGCATTCCACATCAAAATTTCTGTTTTTATCATTTACCTACTCGAGGACGAGCAGGAATTAAGCTTGGGGATGCTTGATACGTCTCCAACGTATCTATAATTTTTTATTGTTCCATGCTATTATAGTATCAATCTTGGATGTTTTATATACACTTACAAGCAATTATATATCATTTTTTGGGACTAACCTATTAACTTAGTGCCTAGTGCGAGTTGCTGTTTTTTGCCTGTTTTTGGTTTTTCAGAATATTAGTACCAAACGAAGTCCAAATGCCACGAAACTTTTTGGAGATTTTTTTCTGGACATAAGAGACACTAAAAGCTTCGAGAGAGGGCCAGAAGACAGAGGAGGTGGCCACGAGCCACCAGGGCACGCCCCAGGGGGGGAGGCGCGCCCTGGTGCCTCGTGGGCCCACCTTTGCTACGTTTGACCTAATTCCACCTCTATAAATACTCTAAAATCGGGAAACCAACAGAGGAGTCCACAAAATATTTTTTCCGCTGCCGCAAGTTCCTATTCTTGAGAAATCCCATCTGGAGGCCTTTTCCGGCACTCTGCCGGAGGGGGATTCGATCACGGAGGGGCTCTCCATCAACCTTGCTGCCCTTCCGATGATGCGTGAGTAGTTTACCACAGACCTTCGGGTCCATAGTTAGTAGCTAGATGACTTCTTCTCTCTTTTTGATCTTCAATACAATGTTCTCCTCGATGTTCTTGGAGTTCTATCTGATGTAATCACTTTTTGCGGTGTGTTTGTTGGGATCCGATGAATTGTGAGTTTATGATCAGATTATCCATGAATATTATTTGAGTTTTCTCTGAACTCTTTTATGCATGATTGTTATAGCTTCGTATTTCTCTCCGATCTATTGATTTGGTTTGGCCAACTAGATTGATTTATCTTGCAATGGGAGAGGTGCTTTGTAATGGGTTCGATCTTGCGGTGCTCAATCCTAGTGACAGAAAGGGACATGACACGTATGTATCATTGCTATTAAGGGTAAAAAGATGGGGTTTATTCATGCATGAGTTTACTTTGTCTACATCATGTCATCTTGCTTAAGGCGTTACTCCGTTCTTTATGAACTTAATACTCTAGATGCATGCTGGATAGCGGTCGATGTGTGGAGTAATAGTAGTAGATGCAGAATCGTTTCGGTCAACTTGTCTCGGACGTGATGCCTATATACATGATCATTGCCTTGGATATTGTTATGATTATTTGCTTTTCTATCAATTGTCCAACAGTAATTTGTTCACCCACCGTATGCTATTTTCAAGAGAGAAGCCTCTAGTGAAAACTATGGCCCCCGGGTCTACTTTTATCATATATTGAAAATCCTAAAAATACCTTGCTGCAATTTTACTTTATTTATTTTATTTTATATTTTTGTTCGATCTATCTATATATCTATCACCATACAATTTAATCTTGCAATTAACCGCCAAGGGATTGACAACCCCTTGTTCGCGTTGGGTGCGAGGATTTGTTATTTTGTGTGCAGGTGCTGCTAACGAGTTGTTGCGTGATTCTCCTACTGGATTGATAACCTTGGTTTCATAACTGAGGGAAATACTTATCTCTACTGTACTGCATCATCCCGTCCTCTTCGGGGAAAATCCCAACGCAGCTCACAAGTAGCACTAGCCAAGCTACCGCACAACCTGTTGGATGCATCCAGCTGCTTGTGTGCAAGCTTTGCTAGCTAGCTTGGCACGGCGGTGCGGTGCCTTGCTCGCACGTGCCGCGCTAAGTTCAGCCATTCGGCTCGGGCGGAGGCCAGCGCAGCGGCTTGCTCGCGCGTGCCGTGCTAAGGCCAGCCATCCGGCTCGGGCGGAGGCCAGCGCGGCAGTTTGCTCGTGCGTGAGCCGCTCTCGGGCTAGCCAGCCAGCCCGTGCGGAGGCCAGCGCGGCAGCTTGCTCGCGCGTGAGCCGCGCTCGGGCCAGCCAGCCAGCCCGTGCGGAGGCCAGCGCGGCGGCCGGGCCGTCCAGCGGAGCGGCGGCCAGCTCGCCCATCACCGGCGCCGGCGACGAACACGCATATGAACTTTTTGAAGAAGAGGATAGATGCTCACATGTGGGTCCCACCTGTCGTAGTAGTTAACTCTACGGTCAAACATACGGTGTTGACTTAAGGTGCGTCGTCAGCACAGACGTGTGGGCTAACCCTGTCATAAACGGGTTTAAACGAGCCTAATCGGCACTTGGAACTAGTTTTTTTCAGGAGTTTGGTAGTAGTTTTTTTGGCACGGATTGAGAAATTTTTGGTATGTTTTTGCTATTTTTTGTACAATAATTTCTTCCTAGGGCTGGTTGAAAGTGGTAGTCTTTTGTTAAATACTCTACATATTGTAAGTAGGAGTGAAAGCTAAGCTTTGGAAGTCTATAAGCACGGCTAGTTACATAGTACGTGTGTGTAGGTAATTCAAACTAAATATCGACCATGGGTGACTAATATCTTGATGGAAAACTCGAAACTATATGGAAATACAAACGTATTATTGATACTTGTTTCCATAAACTTGGATCTACGTTCTATTCAACGGCTGAGCATGTGGGGCCTTAGCACGATGACTTCCCGACTGTCTAAAACAAGGTTTTCCCCTCTCCGGTAAGGAGGAGGATGACTGTGGCGCGCCTTCGGCTGGCTCTAGTGCTCATAGTCATCGCTAGGTGGTCTACGAACGTGTAGATGTATTTTTTTCACGTCTCGTGTTCTTTGTACCGCCACGACTGATGAATAGATCGTAAGTATCTCGCAAGAAAACCTTGGTTGAGTGTGTGTGCGAGCGAGTGATCGTGCGTGTGTGTGATATGGAGAGACTAAGGCGGAGATAAGAGAGTCATTGTGTGTTTGTGTGTGTGTGGAAGATAGATAGAGACCTATGGGACTTTGTGTTGTGTAACGTGGAGGCGAATAGACATAGTCACTGAGTGAGTGTGTGAGGTACGCATGCGGACATAGGGAGAGAGGTGTGAATTAGAGAGACGGGGAATTTTGGTGTGCATGTGAGTTAGAGAGAGAGAGATAGGGATATATATATACCTGGAGCTGGAGAGAATATACAAGGGTGCGTGTAAAAGAGGGATCCAAATAGATGGCGTGGTGTGTGTGTGTGTGTCTGTGTCTGTTTTGTGCGCGCGTGCGTGTGTGGAGAAGAGAGACCACTGATGATGTAAATTAGTAGGGGGTGATATGGCATGTGTGTCCAAGAGAGAGAGAGGGGCATGTCTAGTAGTGGGACAATGTGGGTGCGGGCGGCGGTGCGTGCTATATATTTGGAAGAAACATCGAGTGTGTGAGGAGGTCGATGGTGTTCAAAAGTGGCCTATGCAGGGAGACACAAGTAAAGCGAGTCATTGTGTGCGTCAGAGAGACTTCATGAGAGTTCAAAATAGATGGTGGAGAGAACATCGTGCGAGTCTGAGATCGATGATACGCTAGAGATTTATGAAGAGAATGGCGACATATAGAGGGAAGGAGGGTCGGGTCCGCACGTGAAGAGATGGAAAGAGGCTAGAGGTGCACAAGGAGAGGGAGGGTGTTTGTGTGTAGTGGGGGTGGTGAGTGAGATGTGTGTCAATGTGAGAGTGAGAGATGGTGGAGAGCGTGCGAGAGCCAGATATACGTAGGGAGAAAGATGTTGGGGGCAGTGTGTTTTGTGTGTATGGGAAAGATACTACACGGCTATAGAGTGCATGCTTGGGAACGATATATGTCGGGAGACCTAGAGAGTGGGGGAACAGATGTGTGCATGTCCGAGAGACGAAGAGATAGAGACCTATATTGGGGTTCAGACATAGAAGAGAGAGAGAGAGAGAGAGAGAGGGGGGGGGGATAATGTGTGCGCGTGTTTGTGTCCGGGGGAGAGAAAGGCTTGTGTGGGGGGGATAGGGGCCGAGGTGGTGTGCTTCAGATAAAGAGTGAGGGGTGTATGTCTGAGAGATATAGACGTAATTAAAATACATGGTCAAGAGTGTGTGCACTCGTGCTTGATCCTTTTTTTCTTCATATTTTTGGACTATGAGATAGCGATACTTTTGAAGATGCGAGGTATATTTTGAAGTACCAGAATTACTGACCTAAGATTGGAAATTCTGAATTCGACTAAATTATTAGCTTTTTTCAATTCATTTAAATGGGGGTGCAATTTTTAACCCGATTGCGTGATTTCAAATTCATATATCAAACCTAGAGATATAGACATACGCTCGTGTTCAAACCTTGTAATCATCCACTTTATTCATACACATACATATTTGTTTGTGTCATCATATTTAGGAGAAACACATTCAAAATTTCATTTGAATCGGAGCATATGATGGTATTTGCTTTGCACTAGCTCAATGATCCATATTTGAATTGAATGGACAATCTAAGTTTCAAGTTGGAGACATTGATTTTCGAAACTTGCACCTTTTTTTTCTCGCGTGCACAACAAATAAATACTCGGCCATGATATCATAGTCGGTTGTACAAGACGAGAACACATAATTTCAGCCGCCAAAAACTTTCAAACTTCCCGCTCACATCGAAATTTCTCGCGCCCGAAAGTTTAGCCCTACGATATTCCTCTTTTACCCCTGCCACATCAACGAAAAAGGGCTGCTTTGGTAACTCCATTGGTTTCCCCTCTTTGCCCCCAACATTCTAACCCAGAACAACTCCCCTCCCCGGCTCCCCCCCCCTCCCCCAAGCTGCCGAATCTAGTCCTCCGCCGCGGCGGTGCACCTCACACCCCGCCGGATCTACCTTCCGCACCTTGGAACCCCCAACTGCCAATTCACCACTGCACCGGAGCCGCTTCAGCGACTGGCTTGTCCACCGCACCGGATCTCCTTGACCGCCATCATGGTCCAGCGCACCGGATCTGCTTCACCGGCGCCCTCGTCCACCACAGTGTAGGCCCTTCATCGACGCCCTCGTCCGCCACATCGCTGGCCCTTCATAGAAGCCCTCGTCTGCCGCAACAGATCCGCCTCACCGAAAGCACTGTACACCGCACCGGATGTGCTTCGCTGTCGCCTTCGTCCACTGCACCGGACCCGCTCCACGGACTCCATATTCAACTCCACCGGCCCAGCTTTACTGCCGCAGCCGCCTCATCGGGTTATTTCAATTAGTACTCCTTTGGTTTTTCCCGTCTTTGTTGTACAACAGTTCACTTACCACAGATCAGCTATCTTGGATGTCGACAGGCGCCGCACCTAAGCACCGGAGCCGCTTCACCAACGGCGACAGCCGGCCCAACTCAACCGCAACACGAGCACCATCGACGAGCTTTCACGTATGACAACGATGCCCATACGCCGCCGAGAATCAGGTACTATTCTCCAATGGCCGGCGCCTACGTTCACCTTCTTAGCATAAGCACCGCACCTTCGAATTTCTTCAGGGCATCATTCAATTTTTTATGAGAGGCGTTATTCTGCTTGCACCTGTAGGTCCAAATGTGTGGTAGTGAACAGGTTATATGTGCTAAATTACAAATCAGTGCACCTGTAGTTACAATGCTTTTTCTTTGTCCTAAGTATTACTGTACTTCCTAGATATTACTGCCTCCTATTTTACTTCTTGCATGCTATATTTATGATAATGGTGTTGTTCTGATGTCACCTGTTGGTTACAATTATTATACTGGACTACTTCTATACTCTCTATGCTAAATTACACATCAACAAACTAGCTTGTAGTTCCGCTGCTTTTGGTTCGTATTAACCTACATTTTTCAATGCTAGCTATTACCGCACTGCTCCGAGCCTCTGTTCATAACTTTTTTGTGCGTTATTGATCTTCCCAAGTTGCATGACTAATTTGTTGCTTTTATTCATTATGGAGCTGCCAACCGCATGAAGCAAAATGCTTTTTCTTTTGGGGCTGGCACCTCGAACAAGCATAAAAATAGAGTGAAGCACACATATTATCGTGTAAGCACACACCCTTCTTTCATTAGTTTAGATGAATCATTCATGTTCAATTTGAACAGTGCATGTGATTAAAATTAGTTTTACCAAAATAGAGGGGGAAGAATAAACTACAATGACTAGGTTTGCATGCACGGGATGCTGACGACATCTTCAAAGAACATTACAACAGCAGCGAGCCTTCACAGTGACATATGGTAAGCCAGTGTGTTTAAGTTACTGTGAAATATCATGCGTGTGGGCTGCTTTCTTGGCTTGTGCCCTCAACCTGTAATCCTACAGAATTACAAATAGTTCAGTTGCCTGCTTTGCTGTATTGCTTGATTAGAATGCTTGTTTGTTACTCCCTCCGTAAACTAATATAAGAGCGTTTAGATCACTACTTTAGTAATCTATAAACACTCTTATACTCCCTCCGTCCCAAAATAAGTGTCTCAAGCTTAGTACAACTTTGTACTAAAGTTAGTACAAAGTTGAGACACTTATTTTGGGACGGAGGGAGTATTAGTTTACAGAGGGAGTACTTGTTAGGCTATACCTGAGTTGGCTGATGTGTCAGAAGTGCCTGCCGTACTATCGTAAAGAAATGCATGCATACTTCATTTGACTCCTTAACTTTTTCTATGAACTCCATCCCAAGACTGTCTTGCTACTTTATATGAGGCCACACTGTTAAAGTGCTTTCCCAGAATATTTCAATTGTTTATATGCTTGAGCAACTTAAATATAGCGGTGGTACACTGCCTTTCATCTAACCATTTTAATTTGTTTTCAGCTGATGCAACTTCAAACCATTTAAATATAGCTTTGCCATCCTCGGCAATAATTCGTATGTAGTTTACCATGTAAGCTTACTGCCTGGATCATGTGATAACTATCTGTTACTTATGTCCAGCGAAAACCTTTCAGGATGCAATTCAAAATAGGACACAATGTACACCCCCAGGATCTATTTGTGGAAGCAGTGCGCCATCCATGTTACGAGATGGTAGCAGTTCAGAGGCAACCCCGTTGGAGAGCACAGATATTATAGTTCTTGAGGCTCTACTAGAGGCAGAAAGAGAGGGTGTGGCTGCCATGAATGAGGTAATCCTGATCATGAGGCTGGAAATTATGCAATTAGCCGCACGCATTATGCAAGCAAACCAAGATGTGGAGCAAGTAAGACAGCTGCATTTGGAGACGGAGAAGGTCCTGCTGCTTATGCTATCTGAAGCCCAGGCTAATCCAAGTTCTTCTTTAGATACCAGTTGAAATTGTCATTAGATTAGTATACTTGCATGCTGTGTCATGTTTGTGAATGGATTGTGTTGTAAGACCCCTTATTTGTTGTCCATGTCTTGTAATGATCTGATTTTCTTAGGCGAGGCAATCCTCAGTACTTGTAGGAGTGGACATAAGGTGAACTGTTTTTCGTGTGAGCAGATTGTGTTGGAGAAATAACTGTTTGACTCAAAATGGATTCAACCTTCTGAATTCGAGTATCATGGCATTTGTAAATCATATCTATTTATTATTTATTATTATATAAAAAAGTATTTTACGGGGTCACCAGAAAAAAGATAAATGCCCTAGAAAATCCCACAATAATTAGTAAAATCTGGCCATTGATTACTTGCCGCACATAACTAATTGTGATAATTGACGTTTAAGATCTTTTCTAGCCCCCACAAAAGAAAAGACTCTAGCGACCTAGGGAAGCCCAGTTTACCTTGCCTCCTCCCCTTCCATGCCTCACGATCCGCTCCTCCTCTTTCCTATCTCATGAGACTCCCCGGACCCCTGCTTCCTTCCTCCTCACGGCCGGCCGATCTAGATGTCAGCTTGACTCGCGCTACTGATATCCTCCGCAAAATTACTTGCAGCAGTGCTCTGTTGATTTCTTGCCCTGTAACTTTGCTTTTCAGATTGATGTTGACCCAATGAGTCTCATCTTTGCTTCTCAGATTGATCCGGACGCGATTGCTTAGTTCATCAAGCACAACCTCGCTTCTCGGGCTCTCGCTGCCGGATGCCCCATCCCAATTTCTCGAGATCGCAGCCTTCGCCTTCCCCGTCAACATGATAGAGCAACGCAGTCTGAAGGTAAAGTTTGTTAACCAATTCATATTCTTTTAACTCATTGTGCGATCTACATGCTGGTGTATTATGTTTCTGGTGTTCTTTCAAGCATAGGAAGGAGATGCAAGTTCCAACCAGAAATAGCAATATTGTTCTCATCTATAGTTATATACAAGCAGTTTGGTTTGTGAAGGAAGGTACAGGCAGTTCAGTATCCCTTCTCTGAATTACCACAGATATAAAAAGCTTTCATAGAATTTCATCTACATGTAATCGAGGTATCCATCTACTTGGTGGTGTGTTGTGCTTCTGTTGTCCTTTCAATTAGATGAAGAAGATGACATTCTAAGCAGAAAGTGCAATGCAGGTCTCATCTATAGTTATTTACAAGCAATTTTCTTTTATTTCGCTAATGTGTAGTTCAGTGTCTTTTCAATCCATTGCCACAGGTGCGAAAATCTATCTAAGAATTCATCACGTTTCTTTTTTTCTCTGGAGCATGGCTACAAAATATTCTGAAAGAAATCTGGCCAGGTTTGTGAACTTCCTATGTCGTGGTTAAGCCGTATTCAGTTGTTGAGCAAAGTATATCCTAGAGACGACCACATAGTTCCGACAATAAAATCTGAAGGTAAAGATTCAATTTCAGTGGTTATATATGATGCTTCAGTTACGAGGCTATCATATTCCGTACAAAGTGCTTGACAGAATTTAATATACATGTCTATCCATTGCTACGGGTGCAAAAATCTACCTATGAATTTCATCTACATTTTTCTCTATATATGCAATTATGCATACCACCACGTCTCTTTTTTCACTGGACTCATGGCTATGAAATGTTCGCAAAGAAATCAGGACAGGTTTCTGAACTTCCATTGTGGTTAAGCAGTATTAAGTTGTTGATACTCACCTCTGCCATTATGTAAAGAAAACCTTTCACGTATTCGCAAGGAAGGGTCTGGCAGGAGGATCCTCCCGTGCAGTGGCGGAGCTACGTGAGGGCCAACACGTGCTCCGGCCCGCCCAGCGCAGCAGTATTTTCTTCATTGCACACTTAGTTTTGGGCTGTGGAACGGCAATCAAGGGGTAATCTCTATAGATTAGCCAGCAAGGCCCGCCCAACCATTTGCTTCTAGCTCCGCCACTGCTCCCGTGGATGACCATGATGATTATGATGGACAGGTCTGGAAGGTGGCTCCTCCCGTGGATGACCGTGATGATTATCTTCTCCAAATCGTTCTCATCGTCGTGAGCATGATGGTATTATGTCCATGGAGAAGGGACTGAAGGAGGCTGAAAGATAGATTAGTTGTCAAAACGTCGAAGGACATGAGCATCGATGGTAGTGCAGATCCGATCAAAAGCGACCAGATCCGGTCGGATCCAATTCCTCCTCAACTTTTTGAGAAAAAATGGGTGAGAAGCAATCCAGGGTTTTATATGCTTGCTGTATCTATGGGATGATCAGTTCACGTCAATGGACAGAGAAAAGGAGAGCGTTGGAGCTGAAGATGGAGAGGATGGCTACAAGACTAAGAGCTCTATCATGGTGCTGTTCCAAGCGTCACGCTCGCCTTACAGCCCACGATCTGCATGGCTCCACCATATACTGCTGGTCTTCCGTCTTCTAATTTAATCAGCAAAGCAGAAGTTGTTCTCGGTTTCAAGCTCACCTTACAATATCCTTCTTGACACAGGCCATATATACATCTCCAGGGCTGCACCATGATGCCGGTCTTCTGTCTTCTAATTTAATCAGAAAGCGGGACTTGTAGGATTAATTCCACCTACTCTCCAGATCCGTCATTGGGTTGTTCCCAGCTTCAAGCAGCTGGTCTTCTGACTTCTTATTTAACCAACAAAGTGGGAGTTGTAGGATCAAGCAAGGTACCACTGGTCCACTACCACCAGGGCTGAGCTTAGGCACTTATGTCTGCATGGGAAAACTATAGCCTGGTAAGAAGCAGAAACATCATCCTTAGTTTCCAGTACACATCTATTGCATTGACGAGTAGCACTATTAATTAAATATTGTATTGCCAGTTATACATATGTAGTAGATGTGTGCATAATTATCTGAGATACACCGTGATTATTTTGTTGTGAAAGCTTGCACCAAGCTGATGTTTAACTAGCTACATACTTACAAACATAAACCAGACTGCTTGCATGTAGTAATACAAGATAAAGACAAAACCTAAAATTTATGTGTTGGCACAAGTATGAAGTGCAGCGGTACCAACAAATGGCCCATGCAGAGCAGAAACACTCTAGCCAGATGCAACCCGCTGAATCCAAATTTGTGCGAATATGAGCACGATCGAGGCAAGGAGGTGGTTGCAGAACTGAGCGTGAGATTTTTCTCTATAGGATGCATTATTTACAGATGTAAACACTTCACAAGCAATTTACAGTGCTAGCCATTAAAGTCACTTTATACTATACTAACTACTGGAAAATTGGCGTTGTTCAAGCTATAACGACGTGGTGCTTAGTAGCTCTAAGAAAAAAAACCTTGGTCTTGCAGTAATTAGGGTTGCACACCTGTCGGCGACGATTTCAAGGAATTTTGAACACAGTTAATTATTGTATTTTTCTGAAATCTTATATCTTATATATATTTACTAATTGGAGGCACCATACAAGGCACCACGTTAATCCTTGGAATTAAGAAAAACTGGCCATCCGATTAATTTATAATGATTGTGTAGCCGTTGGATGAAATAGGAGACCTGCTCTTCTATCCCACGTACGTGTGACTCCTCCTTCCCTAGGTCTCTCTCCGTTTCCTTATAAAAAGAAGAAAAACTGATCGTGGATGAAATAGGACACCTACTCTCCTATCCCACGTACATTATAAAACTAATCTTAGGATGTTAATTGTAGGGTTAGGATCAACTAAACAATGCCGGAGCACTTTTTTCTGTGTATGCACGTTAATCCTCGATGTGCCAGAAGAGATGAGAAGTCTCTCTCTCTCTCTCTTGCAAAGTCACGGCCCTGACCGAAACCACAACTCCCTCGGTCCATCCTTGCTTCTCTCACGAAGTCCATCATCGCTTCGCCGCCGTCACTCCTCTGCCACCATCGAGTTCTCAGCAGCAGGTCTTCTCCTCTATCCCCCTCTCTTATCCCCATGCAGCCTAATATTCTGCAGGTGCGTTCATCCGTCCTCCAATGTATCCCTCCTCCCAGCAAGGCCCGTTGGAGATGGCAGCTTCGTAGAGGTACAGGCTGTAGGGATGATTGCCCTCCACGCTGGATATCCACATATTTGGATTATGCAGGCCTTCACATCCTGGCTTCCATAACACCGGCTGCACCATGTCTTTGTGTGCTCTGATGATCAGATTGGAATTCCCATGGCTGACTATGGAAGATGTGGTGGAAACAACCTCTGCTAATCTGCATACTTCATGGTAGGCTCAAGTATAGCTATCTCATAATACCTTACAACATTGATCTGCCTCTTTTTTTCTTGACGAAATCACCTAGGGGGCAAGCCACCGACCTGAATAAATTTTCTCATTACGATCGAGCTGACAACAATCAGCCAGAAAGGAACCCAATGTACAGGGATACAGCAAGCTGAGACCCAGCCAGTGCTGTTTTTTTTTTTTTTTGCCAAATTACAGGTTCAGAGAAGATAGGTAAGGGCCCCAGGAGAGTAGTCGCTAGGTTTAAGTCGGTACGACCAGACCATCAGTGTAGCAGCCGCCGCTTTGACATCATGGTCGATCCAGAGGCGTTTCCATCTGATGGATAACATTCTTAATTCAATTAATAGCTCTTAGTAAGATATCTTTTTTTCCATGGTAATCTCATTTGATGGCGATCATTTTCATGTTTGTGGTAAAGAGGCATGGAAGTTACAGGTTTGTTCAGTACACTTGCCAATCACATGTTTTTTAAAACTTAAAAAGCTTAGGTGGGAGACTGTGATTTAATTTTTTTTCCCTAGCTGTTCTGATAATGACATATGTCAGATTTGTTTTTCCTCCAACGGATCATCATGTCATTTAGGACGACATATGCATTATTTAACACCTCGAGCTCCTACACTAATGCTATTAGCCAAGAAAAATTTACCATATGCTGCTACTTCAGTTTGTTAAAACATGATTTTTTCCATCGATATGTGAACACGTTTTGGGAGAATGAAAACTATTAAATAATTTGGCTTTTTTCCTCCATGGCAATAGTGGTTCCATCGGGTAGTTCAATTTAACATATGAACTTGGTTGATCCGTCCATCTCATAAGGAAATCTTGCATATATGCATTTGCACGGTAGGTTTAATGTTTAAAATATGCAGATCAGTTCACTATCCAGGTTAAGATGGCCATGCATATGATCATTTTGTCCACTGTCGAGATCATGATCAATGCCATTATTTTTTGTTGTTAATGATATTGTTGTAGTATCATTTAAACATACCTCATCTTAAACTAATATGGTATATCTTAGTGACCAAAGAGAGAAATATTTGTGGATTCAGACTCGGGGGTGTCCTGCAATAAAGAAAACATATGCACTCTTAGCTGAATTAGTTGTTTCGATGTATTTATACGGACGCCCTGAATTTTTTAAACATTTATCTGTAACTTTCCATTCTCAAGATAATGTATGGGCAGTCAACGTTTTCTCCAATATTACAGTTGGTCCTATTGCTATATAGGTGTGAGTGTCTTTTGTCTGCTCTATCTGAAGGTCCAACTTTTATCATGTTGTATGTATTCTGTCATTTATATCCTGCATACCTTTGAAGCGTTGCACACTAGTAGAAAAAGGGCCTTTAGTCCCGGTTCCAGAGGGCCTTTAGTCCCGGTTCTGGAACCGGGACTAAAGGGACTAAAGGGTCGGGACTAAAGCCCAAAACCTTTAGTCCCGGTTCGCTTACGAACCGGGACCAAAGGGGCTCCACGTGGCCGCTGCGAGTAGCCCAGGCAGGAGGACCTTTGGTCCCGGTTGGTAACACCAACCGGGACCAAAAGGCATCCACGTGGCCGCAGCGGGGAGCCCAGGCAGGAGGACCTTTAGTCCCGGTTGGTCACACCAACCGGGACCAAAGGTCATCCACGCGTCAGCTTCAGGCAGCAGCTGGGGGTTTTTTTTTTGAAGGGGGGGGGGGGGGGGGGGGAGGGGTTGGGGGGTTTTGGAGGGTTAATTTAGGGGTTTCATATTGTGTTAGCTAGCTAATAGGGAGAAGTGTCCTCTCTTTCTCCGTGCTCGGTCGACGGTAGCTACTATACATATAGAGATAACTCGATGCTAGCTAATAAGAAAATGAAGGAAACCATTAATTACACAAGATCGTCATGCTGAACATATATAGAGAGAAGTGACATCTCTTTCTCCGTGCTTGGTCGAACAACAAGTTTTCGTATATCTATCCGACGGTACTACATATATACAATATAACATCTTTTACAATCCCTAACATCATCTACCTAAGATCCAATCACAAATCCGCATGGTATTCCCCGTCTTTAGGTATGACGTGGTCAAGAAAGAATCCCGCCAATTCCTCTTGAATTGCTCGTATGCGATCATGTGGTAGGAGTTCATCCCGCATCTGCCAGATCTAATTTAAAGAAGGGGGTCAATACATGCATATATATAAATAAAACTCAACACAATTGATGGTAATATATAAAATAAAATTGTGAATATTATTTACGTACTTCAAATTGTTTGTCAGAGAAGCCCCGCTCAGAGGTCGAGTGGCGAATGAACTCGCATACGTAGTATGCACATAAAACAGTCCCTTCTTTCTGGTACAAGCACTTTACGAGAATAGAGTTCAATCAAACTGATAAGCAAGCATGATAATGATATATTGATGAAAATTTGAATCAATTAGAGATGCGCGGAACTAGCTAGTACTACTTACTTTGCGGTGCGTAAATCACAACTCTTTGTTTAGACCGGGAACCTTTCGGGTGAACTTCTTCCAAACCCTGCCAGGCAAAGAAAATGATTACTTGATATCAGGAAATTAACGAAAGTTGCATGCCGATATGGTCCCGGTATTGACTGAACTTACTTCTTGAGCATTGCAGTCATGTCCGCATAATTCTCGGGATCTTTACGTCTCGAGTCTAAGACAGTTACTAATGCCCCGTCAAGCTTAATGGATAGCAGAATAAAGTGGAAACTGCGCACGCATATATAACTCATCAATTACATTACTTAACCTCGAGTAAGCGAAACCGAGTATACAGAGAAGACAGCAATACTCACTTGAAGTTGTAAGGAAGGAGTATTTCCCTTTTGTTTTGATGTATACGGAACGACTGTAGCAAGTTCTCCTCGATCTCTTTGATTGAGTTTTGTACCGTCCATTCATTTACGGCATCTGGGCTAATGAACCCAACGTCGAAGATTCCTAGTTTTTTGCATTCGACGATCTTCAATCTGCATAATATAGTAAGGATAATTATATATACATGCAATGAACAAGCTGAGCTAGAGACTTAACTATAGAAGTAATACTTACAGACAGTAGGCAGTCATGAGTTGTTTGTCGAGGGCCCGTTGATTGTATAACTGAAATAACTCCACAAATTCAACAGGCATCACGGAAAGTCCAATGAATTCGTGCTCTGGTTTCACTGCCATATACATAGTGTCTCTCCCAGACTCCCTGCAGGTTTTCATGTACCACTCATGCAATTTGTACATCATCGTTGTTAGAGGAGGATGATCAGGTTTGACGAGAGGCTTCCCGTGCAAGTATTCATATTCTTCTGTTACCTCAGCCGTTTGAAAAATTACATCATCCCCCAAGTAATCACCAGGATTGGTACCAGGCACCATCCCCGGATGATTAGCGACGATATCGCTAGACACCTTGAGCGGGGGGCACGATTGCTTCTCCTGTTCGCCGAGCTGGGGAATTGTTTTCCCACTTCTTCGTTCTGCTAACCTTGCATCACTAGAAGTACTTCCCGACCGCCGCGCTTCTACATATGTCTTTTTAATAATCCGGACATAGTTGGAATCCGGCGGAGGCGGTGGTGGTCGCTTCAGGGCATCGATAGTGCGCTTCACTTTCACCGGATCTAGCTTCTCCTTCGGAGGTGGAGTTTTCTTTGCAAAATGGTCCCTCACTTGGGCACGACATATCTCCTCGTTTTCAGACTCGGTCCTCTCATATGGTAACTTTTCTAGAGGCTTGAGAGATGGACCGTATCTGAATTGCCTCTCGCCTCTGCTTGTACTGCTAGCCGCCGGAGCGGCGGCGTCTCTCTTCCGTCCTTGCTGACGAGGCGGAGAAGGAGGCGGAGTGCTCCGACGCGCCGGAGGAGCCGGAGCGGCGGCGTCTGTCTTCCGCCGTTGCCGATGAGGCGGAGGAGGAGGCGGACTGCTCTGACGCGCCGGAGTAGGCGAAGGAGGAGGCGGAGTGCCCTCACGCGTCGGAGGAGCCGGAGAAGGAGGCGGAGTGCCCTGATCACTCGCCGGAGGAGGAGGAGGAGGAGGCGGAGTGCCCTGACTCGCCGGAGGAGGAGGAGGCGGAGGCGTCCAGTTTGGAAGCTTGATGTACTCCTTCTGCCATAGACATGTACTCCTCAGAGCATGAACCAGCTGATTCTCCCCTTCACCTGTAGAGTGGTAAAGCTCGAGCTCCTCAAATCCCTCCATTACTTCATCCACCATCACAACAGCATAGCCATGTGGAATCGGAAGGCAGTGAAAAGTTCTGTTGGGTTGAGGAGGAGCAACAGAGCCGAGAGCCGCCTTGAAAGTGAGGTTATGGCATTTCGTCATAAGCTCGCAATTTTGAGCCTCCGTGATAGTATCCACGGGGTAGATAGGCTCCGTGAAGTCAGTCTGAACGGGCTCCGTGGAAGCCACGCTGCTTCTCCGCTGAGCTTCTGGGGTAGCTTCGTGCCGCTGAGATAGTTGGCCGGCAGCTCGCTGGCTCTCAGCTTCCTCTAGCTTTTGTAGTCTTGCACTCATCTTCTGCATGTCGCTCAGCTCCGCTTTCCTCTTTCTCTCCCGGCTTCTGTAACCGCCTGCGTCGGGAAACCCAACCTTCCACGGAACGGAGCCTGGTGTGCCTCGTGTTCGTCCAGGGTGCTCAGCATTCCCTAGGGCCTCAGTCAGCTCGTCCTTCTCTCTGTCGGGAATGAACGTCCCTTCCTGCGCTGCGGTGATATACTTCTGAAGCTTCGTGACGGGTATTGCAAGTTGCTCATCCGTCCAACGGCAGTTCCCTGTTTCAGGGTCCAAAGTTCCCCCAACCCCGAAGAACCAAGTCCTTGAACGGTCTGGCCAGTTCAATGTCTCTGGTTTGACCCCTTTAGCAATCAGGTCATTCTCAGCTTTGTCCCACAACGGCCGGGCTTTGAGGTAGCCACCTGACCCCGTGTGATGGTGATACTGCTTCTTTGCAGCGTTGTTCTTGTTTGTCTCTGACATTTTCTTACTCTTGTCTGATGTCTTGTAGGCCACAAATGCGGGCCAGTGATCTCTTATCTTCTCAAATCGGCCGATGAATTCTGGAGTCTCACCTTTGTCGACAAACTTTGATTTCAACTCCTTCTTCCACCTCCTGAATAGATCTGCCATCTTCTTAAGAGCACACGCCTTGACCAGTGGCTCTATAACGGGCTTATTCGGATCCTCCTCTGGCGGTAGGGTGAAATTTGCCTTCAGCAAGGTCCAAAGATCATCTTTCTGTCTATCGGTGACATAATCACCTTCAGGGGTGTCGTCCTTAGGCTTATTCCATTGCTTGATGCTGATCGGGATGTTGTCCCTAACAATAGCTCCGCACTGAGCAGAAAATGCGTCCTTGGTCCGCTTGGGTTCAATCGGTAGGCCATCGTCTGCGAGTGCTGTGATCATGAACCTTTCATCCTTGCGCAACCTCTTCTTCGGGCCTCGTCTCATTACCGAAGTTTGGCTCGATCCAGAGGGCTATAAAAGAAGAAAGAAGAGTTAATATATGTACATACCAAAACAATTAATGCATCAATTAGCTAGTCAGCACCTCCGGAGCCATCATGATCATGTCACCGGAGCCATCATGATCATGTCCTTCCTCTTCCATTGTTCCATCGGTGTCGTTGAGAAACGACAAGACAGCATCACCTCCGGCGAGGATTATCTCCCCCAACAACTGTTCTTGTTCCAAGTCTCTTTGATCCATAGTTTCTGCAAATATTACAACATGGCAATTAATATACAAACATGAATGTCCGACGTCCGGACTGCCTCTCTCATGAATGTCCGACGTCCGGACCGCCTCTCTCATGAATGTCAAACAAGGGATTCTCTTAACCTTTAAGGGATTTAACAAAATGGCGCCATTCTGAATGTGCAGAAAATGGTCCATATTTTTCCTGATCTCATCTACCCTTCTATATGTCACGTTGTCTAGTATCAAAGGATTCAAGAAAACCAAGGCTTCATCATTAGCCGGAAGTAATAGGCACATAATGGTACGAAGCTCTCCAAAATTGTTTTGGAACGGAGTCCCGGATAGGATAATTAATTAGCTTTTTGGTACGAAGTTCAGCAAGAGCCTTCCGAATATCGCTATTTGGAAGGCCTTTGCTGAAATTCATACCAAAAAGCAAATTATTCTATCCGGAACTCCGTTCCAAAACAACTTTGAAGAGCTTCATAGCATCATACGCATGTTACTTCCGGCTAATGATGAAGCCATGGATTTCTTCAATACTTTGACAGACAACGTGACATATAAAGAATATATATAGATGAGATCAAAAAAAAATTGGATCAACTTGTGCACATCCATAATGGGGGCATTCTTGATAAATCTATGTTACCGGAGGGGGTAGACGACAACGACGCTCACCCCTCATGTCATGTCCGACGTCCCCCCTCATGTCGAAGTTATCGGGGAGGGGGTAGACGACAACGACGCTCACCCCTCATGTCCGACGTCCGACGTCCCCCCTCATGTCATGTCGGACGTCCCCCTCATGTCGAAGTTATCGGGGAGGTGGCCTCGACAACGCTCTTTTAACTTGGTAAATTTGGGTGGCCTCGACAACTCTTCTAGGGTTTGGGGTGGCCTCAACAACGCTCTTTTAACTCATTTAACTCATTTAACTTGGTAAATTTGGTTGGCCTCGACAACGCTTCTAGGGTTTGGGGTGGCCTCGACAACACTTCTAGGGTTTGGGGTGGCCTCGACAACGCTTTTTCAGTCCCGGTTTGGCGAGAGGGGGTTGATCGATCGACGTCCCCCCTCATGTTGGAGAGTTACCGGAGTTTTCTATGAACAAAAAAAATACTACCTATCACATCTCAGTCCCGGTTTGGGTGGACTCGAGTGTTTGGTCGGGCGAGAGGGGGTTGATCGACGTCCCCCCTCATGTCAAAGTTACCAGAGTTTTCTTCTAGGGGTTTGGGTGGCCTCGAGAGTTTGTCGGGTAGGGGCGGGAGGGGGGTAGGAGATCAAGGGCGACGGCGACATACATACATATAGCCACATACATACATGGAAAAAAATGCTATGAACAAAAAAATGCTATCGGGGAGGGGGTATATCGACCCCCCTCCCCCCTCATGTCGAAGTTATCGGGGAGGGGGTATATCGACAACGACATACATTCCGGATAACATATACACACATATACACACATATACATGAACATATATACATATACACGAAAAAAACATATACATGACTTTTTACATGAACATATACACACATATACATGAACATATATACATATACATGAAAAAAACATATACATGACTTTTTACATGAACATATACACACATATACATGAACATATACATATACATGAAAAAAAACATATACATGGCCGGAAAGGGGGGGGCTCACTGGGGTGGGCGGCGATGGCTGGAGGCCGGCGACGAGGACGGCGGGCTCGGGACGGCACGCGGTGACGGGGACGAGGACGGCGGGCGCTCGGGGAGGCGACGACGACGAGGGCGGCGGGCTCGGGGAGGCGATGACGCGGCGACGGGGAGGCAATGGCGACGACTGGGACGGCGGGCTCGGGGAGGCGACGACAACGAGGATGGCGGGCTCGGCGACGGCGACGACGCGGCGACGTCGGGGAGGCGACGGCGACGACGGGGACGGCGGGCTCGGGGAGGCGACGACGGCAAGGACGGCGGGCTCGGCGACGGTGATGACGCGGCGACGGGGAGGCAACGGCGACGACGAGGACGGCAGGCTCGGGAAGGCGACGACGCGGCGACGGGGAGGCGGCGGCAACGACGGGGACGGCGGAATCGGGGAGGCGGGCTTGGGGCAACTGGTAGATGAAAACCTGAAATTTTCCAAGGGTTTTCTTATATACAAGAAGCATTGGTCCCGGTTGGTGGCACCAACCGGGACCAATGCCCACCTTTAATCCCGGTTGGTGCCACCAACCGGGACCAAAGGTCTCTTTTCGTCAGCCCAAAGGGCGGGAAGCAGAGACCTTTGGTCCCGGTTGGTGGCACCAACCGGGACTAAAGGGTGGCATTGGTCCCGGTTGGTGCCACCAACCGGGACCAAAGGTGGGCATTGGTCCCGGTTGGTGCCACGAACCGGGACCAAAGGTGGTGCTGCCCGGGGCCAAAAGTTTAGTCCCACCTCGCTAGCTGAGAGGGCTCGAGAGTGGTTTATAAGCGCTGCTGCGCACACCCTCTCGAGCTCGTCTCAACAGCAGGCTTACGGGCCTAATCGGACACACCGCTGCCTGTGGGCCTTCTGGGCCTTATGCGGGCCTGAATCCTGGCCCAACTGGATGGTTGGGTTTCTAGTCGTATTCAGGCCGCGGTGGCCCAGTAGGCGGCATTTTTTCTACTTTTTTTATTTTCTTTTCTGCTTTTTTTTTTCAGTGATTCTTTTTGCTTTTAGGTCACAAAAATTATAAACTTTCTGTTAGTGCCATTAGTTTCCAAATTTGAATAGTTTAAATTTGAATTCTTTTAAATTGGTGTGAATCACTAGTTTGTGAATAACTTTACTATAAAAATAGATTTTTGAGTGATTCTTTTTCCTGCTATTTAATATTACTGTGTTTTATCATTATATTCAATTTGGTAATTTTTAGGTTATTTTAAATGTCAATTTGGTAATCTTTATGAAAATTCTTTTTTCTATTAATGTTTTGAACAAAACATACTTTGATAACTTTAGTTGCATAAATTTTATATAATTTTAGTTTCATAAATACTAGAGGTTTATAAAATATTTTTAGTTGATTCCTTTTGCTATTAGAGTTTTATAAAAGCTTTTTAGTTGATTCTTTTTGCTATTGAAGAATATTATAGTTTTATTTTAGTTGATCATAACAGAATTTTTTAATTGATTATTTTTAGTTCAATATTTTTGCTATTAGAGTTTCATAAAGGTTTTCTAGTTCATTCTTTTTGCTATTAGTTTCATAAAAGTTTTGTTTTAGTTTCATAAAAGTTTCATAAAACTTTCTTGCTATTAGTTTTGTTTTAGTTTCATAAAAGTTTTGTTTTAGTTTCGTAAAAGTTTCATAAAAGTTTCATAAAACTTTCTTGCTATTAGTTTTGTTTTAGTTTCATAAAAGTTTTGTTTTAGTTTCATAAAAGTTTCATAAAAGTTTCATAAAACTTTCTTGCTATTAGTTTTGTTTTAGTTTCATAAAAGTTTTGTTTTAGTTTCATAAAAGTTTCATAAAACTTTCTTGCTATTAGTTTTGTTTTAGTTGATTAAAAGTTTTGTTTTAGTTTCATAAAAGTTTTGTTTTAGTTTCATAAAAGTTTCATAAAACTTTCTTGCTATTAGTTTTGTTTTAGTTGATCATAACAGAATATTTTAATTGATTATTTTTTAGTTCATTCTTTTTGCTATTAGAGTTTCATAAAAGTTTTCTAGTTCATTCTTTTTGCTATTAGTTCATTCTTTGAGCTAAATGACCCTAAAATTGAAAAGCAGTACAAATGAACTCTGAAAAGGTTGAAAGTTGGCATGGTATCATCATTTCACCCGCATAGCACGTGCTAAAAAGTTGAGAGGGTTACGGCAAAAGCTGGATGCACTTCGTGTACAAAATGGACAATCTCTTTCGAAGTATCAGGGTTTCGGACGAAAACTCATCTGTTACAAAGGGATTTCATTTTTTTTGAACTTATTTGAACTCCAGACTTTTTGTGTGTTCAAAATGCACCATTCAAAGCCACATCATCAATTTTCAACCCTTTCTGACTTCATTTGGTATTTTTCATGCATTTACTGATTTTTTTGAGCTAAATGACCCTGAAATTGAAAAGCACTACAAATGAACTCTGAAAAGGTTGAAAGTTGGCATGGTATCATCATTTCACCCGCATAGCATGTGCTAAAAAGTTGAGAGGGTTACGGCAAAAACAGGATGCACTTCGTGTACAAAATGGACAATCTCTTTCGAAGTATCAGGGTTTCGGACGAAAACTCATCTGTTACAAAGGGATTTCATTTTTTTGAACTTATTTGAACTCCAGACTTTTTGTGTGTTCAAAATGCACCATTCAAAGCCACATCATCAATTTTCAACCCTTTCTGACTTCATTTGGTATTTTTCATGCAATGATATAGTTGTGGAGAGAAAGTCTTCACTTTTTCTTCGCTTGTGTCCTTTGCTTATTGCGCCGTAACCATGGATAATATTCATCGTTTAACAGGGTGCTTGGGTCAGCCTTGACTTTGAAGGGAGGAATTTCATGAAACTTTTCATAATCTTCAGACATGTCTGTCTTGCCCTCCAATCCCACGATGTCTCTTTTTCCTGAAAGAACTATGTGGCGCTTTGGCTCATCGTATGATGTATTCGCTTCCTTATCTTTTCTTTTTCTCGGTTTGGTAGACATGTCCTTCACATAGAAAACCTGCGCCACATCATTGGCTAGGACGAATGGTTCGTCTGTGTACCCAAGATTGTTGAGATCCACTGTTGTCATTCCGTACTGTGGGTCTACCTGTACCCCGCCTCCTGACAGATTGACCCATTTGCACTGAAACAAAGGGACCTTGAAATCATGTCCATAGTGAAGTTCCCATATGTCCACTATGTAACCATAATATGTGTCCTTTCCCCTCTTGGTTGCTGCATCAAAGCGGACACCGCTGTTTTGGTTGGTGCTCTTTTGATCTTGGGCGATCGTGTAAAATGTATTCTCATTTATCTCGTACCCTTTGTAAGTCAATACAGTCAAAGATGGTCCCCTGGCCAACGAGTACAGCTCATCAGAAACAGTGTTGTCACCCATGAGACGTGTTTGCAACCAACTACCGAAAGTCCTGATGTGTTCATATGTAATCCAGTCGTCACACTGCTCCGGGTGTTTGGAGCGCAGAATATTCTTGTGTTCATCGACATACGGGGTCACCAAGGTAGAATTCTGCAGAACTGTGTAGTGTGCTTGAGACCAAGAATGCCCCTCCCTTCATATTATTGAGTCCGCTCCTAGCGTGCCTTTTCCAGTCAGTCTCCCCTCATACCGCGATTGAGGGAGACCAATCTTCTTAAGGTCAGGAATGAAGTCAACACAAAACCCAATGACATCCTCTGTTTGATGGCCCATGGAGATGCTTGCTTCTGGCCTAGCGCGGTTACGAACATATTTCTTTAAGACTCCCATGAACCTCTCAAAGGGGAACATATTGTGTAGAAATACAGGGCCCAAAACGACAATCTCGTCGACTAGATGAACTAGGACGTGCGTCATGATATTGAAGAAAGATGGTGGGAACACCAGCTCGAAACTAACAAGACATTGCACCAAATCACTCCTTAACCTTGACAGGATTTCTGGATCGATCACCTTTTGAGAGATTGCATTGAGGAATGCACATAGCTTCACAATGGCTAATCGAACGTTTTCCGGTAGAAGCCCCCTCAATGCAACCGGAAGCAGTTGCGTCATAATCACGTGGCAGTCATGAGACTTTAGGTTCTGGAACTTTTTCTCTGCCATATTTATTATTCCCTTTATATTCGACGAGAAGCCAGACGGGACCTTCATACTGAGCAGGCATTCAAAGAAGATTTCCTTCTCTTCTTTGGTAAGAGCGTAGCTGGCAGGACCTTCATACTGCTTTGGATGCATGCCGTCTTTTTCATGCACACGTTGCTGTTCCTCCCGTGCCTCCGGTGTATCTTTTGTCTTCCCATACACTCCCAAGAAGCCTAGCAGGTTCACACAAAGATTCTTCGTCACGTGCATCACGTCGATTGCAGAGCGGACCTCTAGGTCTTTCCAATAGGGTAGGTCCCAAAATATAGATTTCTTCTTCCAAATGGGTGCGCGTCCCGCATCGTCAGTCGGAACAGATAGTCCGTCAGGACCCTTTCCAAAGATTACTTGTAAATCATTGACCATATCAAGTATGTGATCACCAGTACGGAGGGCGGGCTTCTTCCGGTGATCTGCCTCACCTTTGAAATGCTTTCCTTTCTTTTGACATTGATGGTTGGTCGGAAGAAATCGACGATGCCCCAGGTACACATTCTTCCTGCATTTGTCCAAATATATACTGTCGGTGTCATCTAAACAGTGTGTGCATGCGTGGTATCCCTTGTTTGTCTGTCCTGAAAGGTTACTGAGAGCAGGCCAATCGTTGATGGTTACAAACAGCAACGCATGTAGGTCAAATTCCTCCTGTTTGTGCTCATCCCACACACGTACACCTTCTCCATTCCACAGCTGTAAAAGTTCTTCAACTAATGGCCTTAGGTACATATCAATGTCATTGCCGGGTTGCTTAGGGCCTTGGATGAGCACTGGCATCATAATGAACTTCCGCTTCATGCACAACCAAGGAGGAAGGTTATAGATACATAGAGTCACGGGCCAGGTGCTATGATTGCTGCTCTGCTCCCCAAAAGGATTAATGCCATCTGCACTTAAACCAAACCATATGTTCCTTGCGTCACCTGCAAAGTCCCCCCACCTTCTCTCGATTTTTCTCCACTGTGACCCGTCAGCGGGTGCTCTCAACTTCCCGTCTTTCTTACGGTCTTCTTTGTGCCATCGCATCAACTTGGCATGCTCTTTGTTTCTGAACAGACGTTTCAGCCGTGGTATTATAGGAGCATACCACATCACCTTGGCAGGAACCCTCTTCCTGGGGCGCTCGCCCTCAACATCACCAGGGTCATCTCGTCTGATCTTATACCGCAATGCACCGCATACCGGGCATGTGTTCAAATCCTCGTACTCACCGCGGTAGAGGATGCAGTCATTAGGGCATGCATGTATCTTCTGCACCTCCAATCCTAGAGGGCATAGAACCTTCTTTGCTTCGTACGTACTGCCGGGCAATTCGTTATCCTTTGGAAGCTTCTTCTTCATTATTTTCAGCAGCGAACTAAATCCCTTGTCAGATACACCATTGTCTGCCTTCCATTGCAGCAATTCCAGTGTGGTACCGAGCTTTCTGTTGTCATCTTCGCAATTTGGGTATAACCCTTTTTTGTGATCCTCTAACATGCGATCGAACTTCAACTTCTCCCTTTCACTTTCGCATTCTCTCTGTGCATCAACAATGACCCGGCGAAGATCATCATCGGGCACATCGTCTGGTTCCTCTTGATCTTCAGCTTCCCCCATTGCAGCATCACCGTATTCAGGGGGCGGGTAGTTGTCATCATCCTCTTCTTCTTCGTTGTCTTCCATCATAACCCCTCTTTCTCCGTGCTTGGTCCAAACATTATAGTGTGGCATAAAACCCTTCTCAAGCAGGTGGAAGTGAAGGGTTTTAGAGTTGGAGAAAGCCTTCGGATTCTCACAGACAGTACATGGACAATGCATAAAACCATTCTGCTTGTTTGCCTCAGCCGCTTCGAGAAAATTATGCAGGCCCTTAATATACTCGGAGGCTCGTCGGTCACCGTACATCCATTGCCGGTTCATCTGCGTGCATTATATAGTTCTTATTATTGAACAACATATAACTCTCTAGAGCATCTAATTAAAACACACAAGTAAGAACTTTTTTCTTTTAGAAAGAAGATAAGAAGAAGAGGCTAACCACGGTGTTGCCGGCGCCGAGATGGGCGCGGGCGATCGACGGCGGTGAGGACGGGGACGGGACAGGACGGACCGCCAAACCTAGACAAATCTTGAGGAAAATGGAGCTTGGACAAGGAGCTTCAAGAGGAGAAAGCTTAAGTGTGGCTCGGGCATTTCATCGAACACCTCATGTGCATAGGAGGTGAGCTAGAGCACCACAAAAGCTCTCCCACGGCCGGGCAAAAAAATAGAGCAATGCTCGCGGGCGGGGGCTATATATAGGCCAACCATTGGTCCCGGTTCCAGCCACAAACCAGGACCAATGGTTGTGGGCCAGGAGCGAGGCGCATTGGTCCCGGTTCGTGGCTGGAACCGGGACAAAAGGGGTCACCTTTAGTCCCGGTTCCAGCCACAAACCGGGACCAATGGTTGTGGGCCAGGAGCGAGGCCCATTGGTCCCGGTTCGTGTCTGGAACCGGGACCAAAGGGGTCCGACGAACCGGGACCAATGGCCCACGAGGCCCGGCCGGCGCCCTGGCCTCACGAACCGGGACCGATGCCCCCATGGGTCCCGGTTCGTGAGTGAACCGGGACTAATGGGCTTCTCAGGGGTGGACCGATGCCCTGTTTTGTACTAGTGGCACTAGAAGTGCTCATTCCGTGCTACTGTTGCTTATAAAAAATTAATGGTTTACACCATCTTATTAATGCTGTATCCTCTTTGGGAAAAGCTTTGGTAAATGTGATACTGGTATACTTCTGATAGATGGTTGTTGTATGCTGCTACTTTAGTTTTCAGTGACTTAAAAGGACCAGCATTTATATTCCTTTGAATAAAGGTAATATTCGTTCATGGCTTATTGGTACAATTTTCAGATCATAAACAACTTCTGTTGAAGGAATAAGTTCTATTTGCTGCCGAGGAATAAATCGCACATAACTTATGGATTTGCACGTCATAATAAGTGTTGATATAACTCTCATCTCACCTGATTAGATATTATTACAAAGCTTGCTTCTAGATGCAAAACACAGTTGAATCGATGGTTGCATATCTCCCCTATCTGTTTTCCATGCGACCAACCCTACTTTTTAATGTATATTGATGTTGGCGCATGATAAAGCTATGGATGTATTACATATAGTCAGCTACTACAACTTTATACCACAACTCTTGCTTCTCTAACATCTGTTCGTTGATTGCCTTTTCTGGAATTAAATTATGCATTCAAGGCTACTGTCCAGTATATATATTATGCGGCGCAAAAAATATATACGTGTCCTTCTGATTAAAGGTAGTCTGATAAGTTTATATAGCTATAACTGAATGAACTGTGCGAAGGCAGTGCCTTCTCATATGTATTTCAGATCAATATTTTGCAGCTCACATTAGTTGTTTTTTTAGCTGGCTACTTGCTACCCCTGCACATATATACACTAAATAGTGTGGCATGTTGAACTTCAACGAAAGGGATAAGAACAAAATATAAGTAAGAATGTAAATCTTAATAACATTAACCGACTTCCAGATTTGTATTTATGGTCATGGCCTATTCAACACTACAATGCTATAGTAAATGTAGCTTTTGTTGTAGGTACATCACATCGAACTTCTCTGACTAGATCCCATGACATGCTAATCTTCCTCACCACCTCTGAGTAATAATTTTTTAAGTGTTGCACAGTCTGATCAACGAAAGGAAAGTTGGGGCACCTAAGATATGTATAAGATACATATACATGCTAGAAAAGTTTGACTACCTTTGTGGTTCTTCGAAAGGTATGCAAGCCACTTGACAACTGGGATTTGAAAGCTACTATTACACATGGAAGACGAAATATATACATAACTACTCCCTCCGTTTCTAAATATAAGTCTTTCTAGGGATTTCAATACAAACTACATACGGATGTATATAGACATATTTTAGAGTGTAGATTCACTCATTTTGTTCGTATGCAGTCCTTAGTGGAATCTCTAAAAAGACTTATATTTAGGAACAGTAGGAGTATATGTAAAAAATGCAGGTAATTTATGTTTGTGAATCCCCCAGTCTGCCGTCTCTTCAAACTTTTCAGTATTTATGCACATTTATGCAGCAAAAAACAAAAGATACATGTGTGTGCTGAAAAATGATGCTATATAAGGTATTAAAAAAACCACTTTAATGTTCATCTCAAGTGGTAGTATGGTGGACACAGGTTTACGGTGCTCCACTATTTGTTATCAGCAAAGTTTCCTATTTGCCATGTATGTTTTTTGCGTATATTCATACTTAGTAAGGCTCATCCAATACACGAAATAAGATAAGCTCGGATGACAAATTCCTCATTAAAATGTTGCCTAGATGGAAATAAGTAATTTATTTTCAATTTTATTGGGACCAGGTTCCTATTGGTGCTTTAGTGCACCTATGAAGATATTGTTATTTACGGTTTGGCGAGTCACATACATGTATCTTGATCCATGAATTACTTATCTATTTCCACAATGATTGATCAATGTCAAATTCTTCATTATATCTGTTCTCACAAGGATCCAACCAACATATTTGCCATTGGCAATAGTTCTCATGCAAAATTTTAATATATTTTCTTGGCACGAAAAACAAACGACATTTAAAAAAAATAGTATATCATAAATGCTATCAATACCTTTATTGTTGTGTGTTTTTAAAATAACTAGCCCGTGCTGTGGCACGGGTTGATGACTAGTGAAGAAAAATAGAGAATGGCTGTAGTAAGCTGAGCATGTTTGACAAAGTGTTCAGGGGAAATATTGGTACTACTTAACATTGTAGTTGTTATTGTAGATCACTGCACATACAACGCATGCATCCTTCTCAATGTTGGAAACGACATATCCCTCTTTTTAGATTTGTCTACATGATTACTTCGTGGTACTCCTTGGAGATGCATCATCTAGATGAGTATTTCACACTGAAAAAACTAGCGCGCTATAGCACCGCTAATAGCACGCTATAGCGTGTAGAGAATTGTCTCGCTAAATAAATCAATGTACAATGCCTCGCTAATAGCACGCTATAGCACGCTAATAGCGTATTTTCAGGGCCGGCGTTATTTTTTGTAGCGCGCTATTTTTTTTCCTTGGTATTTCATTGTTTTTCTTTTGGAAAATCTGTTCATTGTTCCTAGCAAGTAGTAGATGGTGAGCTCTCATGCCTAGATGTTTCTTATCAACTTATGTCAGCTTTCCTGATACATCCATGTGAGGATTTAACTCATCGTTGTTTGTTACACTATATGCAAGCATAAACTTAATATGTATAAACCTTAACTCCCTTCGCTTTGTTACCTTCTTTTGACCTATTTTTTTCTGGCAAATGAGCCTCTTTGCAGGGGATCACAAGTCATCTCTTGATCACCAATGTAGATATTGAAGAGTAACACACATTTTCAGCTACCAGGCCAGATTGTAAAATTGCCTTGGCATCGATGCCGCAGTAGAATAAATGGTGAAGGTGACAATGTTTTATCCTCCCTTTCCCCCTCTAAGTAGCACCGGAGTGCATATCCTGACTTAATTGAAGAGTGTGCCGGTGATGTTGATAGTCGGGATCCAGAGGTAGCTCTGCTCGGTTCAATTAGATCGATCCTATCATTGGGGAGAATTAAGGACCCTAATTATTCTTGGTCCTATTTTGACAAATGTATCAGGAATACATTATATATGTATTTTTATATCTTCGTATGGATGTGAGTAGAACCTCAGTACGTAGTTTAAATTTCATAATAGTGGCTCATTACCTGCAAATTGGTTACATTTTTGTATGATCATTGTACCATCGCAAGAGTAGGAATAAGCTTACAACCTATGCATATGTTAATGTTCAATATGGAACCCATGAGCAGCAGGACAATAGTTCTGTTGTAATTAATGCATAGATACGAAATTTATCGATACAAAATATTATGTTGCTTTCATATCTTCAATCTCTCTGTTTTAGTAGTAAGATATCTTAAAAGTTATTTATGCACATACATCATACATTTTGTTGCTTCGCGGAGATCTATTAGTGTGAAGCTAAATATGATTGCATCACTAGCATCTGTATATTTTGCTCAAGGACTTTGCTCCAGGACGTACAAGCCTATCAAGGTTTCTTTTCCTTAAGAACACAAGGTTCTGTGGGGTTGGAGAAGCAGGCACATGTGACACCCTGGTTTTTCCCAACTTTTTCTTTTAAAACCCATTTGAATTTGATTTGGAATTTGGTTTGGATTTTATTTTGAATGGCTCTATGGACTTAAAACCTGGGAATATTTTTACTTTCCTTTCCCAAGTGACTCAAGCTCCCAAATTTTTTCTCCAAGTCATGTCATTTCCATTCTTGCCAATTCCAACATTTATTCCAATTTAATACTCCTTTTTCTATTAAAGGAATAGCCCTTTATGCTCTAGATTGTGAAGCAACCTACATTTCTGTCTTCCCCAAAATTCCAAGAAAATTCTCAAAAATTCTTTGGACCATGTGAACCTTGGATATGTAAAAATATTCAAGATTCCATTCTTATCGTAAGTACACCATCCAATCTTTGTTTCTGGTCATAATTTCAGTTTGTGAAGCAACTATATTTTTTATTGCTCCAAAAATTCTGAAATTAATCCAGAACATCCTACCCATATTAACACACTCCACCAAATTTTGGCCCATTTCATTTAGCCATTTTCTCTATAAAATTCCCCCAAGTTTCTATCCAGTGGGAAGTATTGTCAAGGAAGTACCATTTATACGTGTCCAATTGGTATGAAATTTTTATAGCATTTTGCCACCACCAAATAACCCCCAAGTACCCATTTCCACCCCAAGGAGCCCATCCATGTGAGTGCAACATCTCCTACAAGTTTCTGGACCAGAGAGGAAGTTGTGAAGCAACTACATCCAAAATTGGCACATTTGTTCTGAAATTTCTCCAGCATGGGCACCTTCCTACCACAAATCAGGGTGACAAACTCCCTCTCTCATTTACCTAACATCTTTACCTCAGCTTGTTGCTCAAGTTTCTGTCTAGAAACTTGTCTGGAAGCTAGCCAACTGTCCAGGTCGTCTCTTGTCAAACCAGTTGAACAGGGAGACCCCTGGATGGAAGGACTACCGCATGGACATGATAGGGCAGGCCAGAGTACACCGCATGCGCCAGTACACGCGGTGACCACGCGTCTGCCGGGGCAGAATTTACGCTCTGAGCGCCGAACTCTCTCGGGCCTCGCTGGCTTTACGCGCCCTTGTCGTCTCGCCGTGTCCTCTGGCGCTAGCATCCTCCCCGCCGTCCACCTGGCTCATCTGGAAGCCTCCCGTCGCCGGCAGCGCCCTCGCCGGACACGGCCAAGACTCGCCGCTGTAGCCGCCGTACTGGCACTGTGGCCGCACTGGCTGGCGTCTTCCTCGTCGCTCCGCGCCAGCGCCATTAAGTCCCTGCCCTCTCCCGTCACCTCCCTACGCGGCTCGGGTGCCAGCGCGATGGCCAGCGCAACGCGGACGCCGGCGTTTTCCCCGTGGCGGGATCCGGTGCTGGCATCGCCGCCCGGCTATAAAAGGCCCTCCCCGAGCCTTCCCCTCCTCACCACTCGCCCTCCCCACCTCTAAATCGCCACCCCGCACCCAGCCACAAAGCCGGGGAGCCCTCCTTCACCATCTCCGGCGAGGAGCTCCGGCGCTCTGCCCCAGCTCCTCCAGCTTGACTCCGTCCACCCCAACCCCAGCCAGGGCCACCAGCGAGCTCGTGAAGCTCCTCTGATCCTCCCCAGCCGCTCCTCCGCCCGAGTGCTCGCCGGAATCGCCGGATCCGCCGACCCCCGTAGCCCGGCGCTGCCTGAGAGGAAGGGGTCGACGCCGTCCGTCCACCTCCTGACGAGCTACGGGTACGGGAGTGCTCGCCGTCGACTGCTCGTTCCATCCTTGCCCTCACCCAGCTTCGCCATGGCCTCAACGCCGGTGAACGTCGCCGGTGAGCCCCGCCGTTCTCTGTTCCCTCTCTCTCCGCGTTTAAAACTGACCAGGGGCCCCACTCGTCAGTGACTCCACGCGCGCCCGAAGCGGTACGCTAGTGGAGGCGCCCAGGCACTTTACGTCTTCGATGTGGCCACCCCTGGGTTTTCTGAATTTTCTGTTTAAATTCAATTTAATCCAGAAATTTGACTCAACTTTGACCAGCAATATCTTTTAAACCATAAGTCCAAATGAGTTCGTTCTTTTTGCATTATTTTTCTTTTGAGCTCCTCTAGTTGCTGTAAAATTTTGGTATTTTTTCTTTGCTGTCTGGAATTTCTGGACAGGGGAAAATGCTTTATGTGGTATTTACAAATGGTCACAAAAATATTTTTCAGAATGTTTGGAATAGTTAGTGAAGGCTAGGAGTACTCCCACACTCCCTTGGTGCAAGGCAAGCCACAACTCTCATTTGCATGAATGCATTGCAATACGATGGTTTAAATAATTATTTTCATGCTAAAATTTGAATTATTGATAAATGGGTTAATTCATGTAACACTTGGGGAAATCTTGGATGTGTTACTGTCATGTTGATGACTAGGGTATTAGTAGCTAGTAGTTCTCAGGTTTGATGATGTCATGATACGGTTGGATTAAGAGATTACCATCTATGATTAATTTGTGATTCCGTTTGGCATTTCGTTTATGGGATCAGTAGCAGTAGCTTGATCATGCTATTCATTGGATTACCAGTTAACTAGTGTTAACCTGGATCACTATAATACCAGAGTATCGGTTATATCAGAGAAGTCACTTGGGGGTAAATTCCTTCATCGTTGATCAAGTGCCACTGAATCGAGCTTTTCAGTGCAGCCACATCCGCCGTTATGGGATGGCCTTGACTTGGTCTAACCTCGTGCTCTTTTATCAGTACCACCAAAGAGGGAAGGTTATGCGTGCGTGCTGCCCTGATCAGGTGGACGGCGGTAATCTTGTGAGCCCGGTTTGGTTATTGAGCTCAGGTCCCCGTTTGGGACAGTTTAGTTTGGCCACAACGGTGGCAGGTGTCAGAAGTGACACAGGGGCCACCCAGGGCATGGCCTCAGAGAGGACATGTCGGTGGTACGGTGGAGGGGTCACAGGTTAGGCGAGTTTCGTTGGACGAAGGTCCATGGTGTGGGTAAAGTGCGCAACCTCTGTAGAGTGTAAGAATCTATTCGAATAGCCGCGTCCATGGTATTGGACACAATTCATACTAAGTCACACTGTCTGATCAACACCAATGATGGAATGACTTGTTAATGATGGAAGAACTCGTCCTGGTATAATGGGTAATTGCTTGGCAGAAGGCTGCCGATAATCTTGGAGATGATATTGAGATAAATTGTTGAATGATCTTGAGGTGACCCGGAGCTGGTCACGAGAATCGATGATTCAACAGGATAGCCAAGAGTAAGGCGGTCTCTGTGACCTTAACAATGGTATCTATTGTAGATAAATCGGAATGACATGTTTATTATTTTCTTCCACCGTCTTTAACAACAACTGGTCCTGATATAACCATGATTGCTGTGATGTTGCTTTGCCTTGATGCCTTTGTTTGTTGTGAGCTTGCGAGTACATTCAAAGTACTCACCTGGCGTGTCATGCCAGTTTGCAGGTGCTGCCCCGTTTGCATAGCCCGAGGCTTCCGAGTTGCGAGCTAGGACGTGTCCCAGCCAGAATCCCTGCGGAGTGGAGTCCATTACCGTCGTCGTGGTTTCGCTGCTAGAAGTTGTGCCGCTGCTAGCATAGAGCTACCATAGCTAGCGTAGCGTTGACGGTGTAACCCTTTGTAACACCCCAAACCCTTATATCTCAGTTATATGTAATAAAGAGCTGATTTGTTCTATCCCAAGCAGTGTCGTATTCCAGAAGACTTGATCTCTGGGCTGGAATACGGGGTGTCCCGGTCCCTCTGAGCCAGGGTCCCACAAGGTTTGGTATCAGAGCAGGTCTGGCTGTAGGACACCCTAGCCAACCCGGACGTTAGAAAGCCGCTAGTTTAGAGCTCAGCTTTCTTGTGTGATGCATTTGATTGCTGCACTTGTTTGTTGCATAGCATGCATATAGATTTGGCTCACTAACCAGTTGATTTTGTAGATGGCATCCATTCCGATTAACTACGACTCAGCCCCTGCACCACTCAGCTTCGCATCCCTGCTTCGTGATGTTTGGCGTCTTCTCTATCCCAGTGGAGAGATGCCAAGGTACCATGTGTTCCAGACCCCGCTTGCAGGACTGGTGCTTGAGTATCATGCCAATGTCCTCCTGTCAGTCGCCCTGCCTATGGGGCAACGCACCTATAGTCTCCATGGTGGTTATGCCTCTACACCAGAACACGCCATTCAGCTTGCCGCTTTGGCAGGCCTTACTATTCTTCGTCATCAGGAGAGCGCGATGCAAGAGAATCGTGCCTTCCACTACTATCCCACTATGGCCACCACTCCCAGACGAGTTAGATTTCCTCCTGTTTGCTCGGATGACGACCCAGCTGTGGCGTACATGTCCCGTTACATGATTGCAGAGTATGTCCTCATCGCTGAACTGGCCAGAGATGCAACCCGTGCCCGGAGAGCGCTTGGTATGGCTTTAGCTCCGTCAACCTCTCTGCCAGCTCCTTCTCTCTCTAGTAACCCGCCCTCCGATCATAGTACCTAAGCACCTGCGAGGTTCATGTCGCATAAGTTGTAGCAGTACCGAATGTTGTAAATTACCCTGAGTAGCAATAAAGTGTGGTTTTCTTGTAAGCTTGGTGCATTTTATTGAGCAGTTTTCATTTGCCTTTTCATTTGGCTCTTCGGTGTCACATTATTTTCCCTATGGAAGTTGCTCATCAAACCCCCAACGGACTCAAAGAATTAATGAGGATTTCAAATACTTAGAAGCTCAGCTGAACCTTATGGAATTATTAATGGACTGCCTGGTATTGGGAATATTTGGTTTGAATGCAAATGATATCCTGGATTGGTTATCAGTATCAAGTCCGTCGCAGTATGTAACCATTACAACCAAGCTTTTAAATCTAGGCCGATATGGCCGATATATAGGCCGATATATCAATTTTGGGGCTCTACCGATACAAACATAATATATCATTTTGTAAATATCATTTTCACACATATCATCCGATATGGACCGAAATATCGACCGATATGGCCGATATCTAACCCAATATTCCCGCTGATATAGACCGGTACGTCGATGAACACAATTATTTATCAGAAAGTGGTGAAAAAAAGATTATATATTTACAACTTCATCGTATTATCAAAGTCATGCATAATGTTCCGTAGAACACATATATAACGTATTGTTCTTAATCTTAGAGTGAGAATTTTGTGAATCTATCTTAAATAGTTTATTAATTAACAAGTTCATAAACTAGGAATTTAAATTTGTTATGCTAGAGCATTAACACCATACATTTTGTTTTTACTAAAAAGAAATTTTTGAACAAAAATATTGGAAAAAACTAGATATATTTCCTCCGATATATCTACATATCGTCCGTAAATCACCCGATATCCGACATCCGATATGTTCAAGCCAAACCGATACGAACCCGATATACGATATTTTGAACCTTGATTACAACCAGCAGGAAGATAGTTTGGGTGCAAGACCAACCGGGTTAAAGGTATGGATCATATACAAAGTTTGGTTCTGCTTGAGTAAACATGAAACAGGTTGTACCCGGAAGCAAACAAGGATGTGCCACATACCCAGTACTCAGCAAGATGGATAGTCAGACAAATCCTTTTCGTACAAGTAATCAACAACATGAGTTGTGAGATTGCCTATATGGCATTCAGTCAGCATATCAGAGAGAGAAACTTCAGGTGTAAGCAACCCAGTCTTCCTTCGCACGCTATCAGAGAAGCTTACGGTGCAAGGCTCCTCAAATCTTCCTCAGTACGATATGTGGATAGCTTCTGGCATAAGCTACTTTGGCTTCTTCGATAAGCTACCGCAGAAAGCTTCCGGCATAAGGCATCGAATCTTCCCCAGTAAGCAACCAGGAGGGGAAGCTTCTGAGGTACGCTACCTAACCTTCCTCAGCACGCTATCCCGGCAGAAGCTTCGAGCATAAGCTACCCAGTCTTCTTCAGCATGATACTCTCGATGGCTTCCCACCCAAGCTATCCAACCTTCGTCAGTACGACACCACCAAACAGCTGGCAACATTGCTACCAGCAATTATACAGTGCGTTGGCAGTGCATCGCAAGAGTCAAGCCCACAACCGCTTGGTCAAAAACCCGAGCTAGTCAGGATACAAGTGTCTGCCTTGGGAATAAGATGTTCAGCTACACACCCTTTCATACATACTGTGAGTAGGCTGCCCAAGTTATGCAAGTCACTCATACGAGGAGTAACTAAGTTCAAGCAGGACTACCAAAGGAAGGTGAGGATTCAACACCTACATCAGTCATGCCAGAGGAAGAAGGCCGGTATATACGTCAGCGGATTGCAAGGACAAACAAACTATGAAGTACGACAATTTGGGATGCCAATCTTGGCAATAGTTGTCAAGGCAAGTCTCCTCACACCTGTGAACCTGGTATATGATCCTGATGAACCCTTGCCTGCTTTTCTTTGGAAATGGCACCACGCCTGTGTTCTGAGCTGCTTTCGGCCGTCCAGGGTGGATGCCGACGTTATATTTCTCTTTCCAACAACTGTCCCGTGTCCTGAGCTGCTTTTCGGCCGTCTCGGGCAGCTGTTGAGTTTATTTTTGTAGCAGTGAGCCTATGCTCTGAGCTGTTCTTCGGCTGTCTTAGGGAACTGCTACATTCTTCTTATCAACATGGTCTCATGCTCTGAGCTGCTTTTCAGCCGTCCTGAGCCATGATTGAGTTATCTCAGTGATGCCCCAGATTTGAGTTGTAAAGACCGTTCTGGTGGCTACTGATTTATTTGCCGATTTCATACAAGGGTTCGGATGGTCATTGCCATACAGTTAAAGCTTGTGAGATGGTAAACTTGCCACCTAAAAGATGTTGCTGGAATATTGCACCTGATAGCACCTATGGTCACATGAAGAGTTAAGGATATATATTTGGCCAAGTTCTTCGCCAAAGGATTCAAGAAAGAGAACAATAGCGAAGAGCAAGACCGACAATGCGGGTGTGATGATCACTGCAGGAACAACATGGTACGGATACCCAAGACAGGCTGATTCCATATCGATCATTATGAGTATATACCCAAGTGGTCTACTCTGTGTTGAAGGGCCTCATATTAAGCATCGCAGGACTTATGGATGTAATCGACAGAATGGATACTTGAAATGCTGAACAACAGTCTCGGATTATGTGCTCTCACATACAGTACCCTGCCATAAACAAAATTCTTCTGCTGGAATCATCGCCAGTCAAGTTTCTAGAAGCTATTGCTATAAGGTATTACTTCTTTATACTAGTCATGACAGATGACAATCGAGTTGCCAGTACGGATTTGAGACAAAGAAGTCAGCCCAGACAATTCGGACTCCCTGCAAGTAGTCAGATTCCGCCAGGAGCAACGTCGCAATTTTTAGCAATGTAACCCGATGCAATGGTCAAATGGTTGTATCCACCCAAGGAAATTGTTCATAAATTCTATCGGTGTTGGATGGAAAAAAATGACACATCCATCGGAAATCACTCCCGGAATCGTGTGATAGATCACATATTCCAGTCCGAATAACACAGCAGCCAAGCCAGCAAATATAAGGGAATTGGAGTCAGCATAATGATGATCATCTGAGGAAAGACCTGTCAGGATGAGGGGACGGTGAAGCAAACCACCCCAGAGTAAGGCAGCCAGATCGTATGAGATTCAGTGGGAACCAGTTATACAAGAAAAGAACACCCGAGGTGAAAAAGGTTTCCGTAAGACGATGTAAGCATACTTGTTCCCTGGGCAACCAAATCTCGAGGATGAGATTTATCCTAAGGGGGGTAGGTTTGTGACACCCTGGTTTTTCCCAACTTTTCCTTTTAAAACCCATTTGAATTTTATTTGGAATTTGGTTTGGATTTTATTTTGAATGGCTCTATGGACTTAAAACCTGGGAATATTTTCACTTTCCTTTCCCAAGTGACTCCAGCTCCCAAAAAAATTCTCCAAGTCATGTCATTTCCATTCTTGCCAATTCCAACCTTTATTCCAATTTAATACTCCTTTTTCTATTAAAGGAATAGCCCTTTATGCTCTAGATTGTGAAGCAACCTACATTTCTCTCTTCCCCAAAATTCCAAGAAAATTCTCAAAAAAAATTTGGACCATGTGAACCTTGGATATGTGAAAATATTCAAGATTCCATTCTTATGGTGAGTACACCATCCAATCTTTGTTTTTGGTCATAATTTCAGTTTGTGAAGCAACTATATTTTTTATTGCTCCAAAAATTCTGAACTTAATCCAGAACATTCTCCTACCTATAGTAACACACTCCACCAAATTTTAGCCCATTTCATTTAGCCATTTTGTCTATAAAATTCCCCCAAGTTTCTGTCCAGTGGGAAGTATTTTGAAGGAAGTACCATTTATACTTGTCCAAATGGTATGAAATTTTTATAGCATCTTGCCACCACCAAATAACCCCCAAGTACCCAATTCCACCCGAAGGAGCCCATCCATGTGAGTGCAACATCTCCTACAAGTTTCTGGACCAGAGAGGAAGTTGTGAAGCAAGTACATCCAAAATTGGCCCATTTGTTCTGAAATTTCTCCAGCATGGGTACCTTCCTACCACAAATCAGTGTGACAAACTCCCTCTCTCATTTACCTAACATTTTTACCTCAGCTTGTTGCTCAAGTTTCTGTCCAGAAACTTGTCTGGAAGCTAGCCAACTGTCCAGGTCGTCTCTTGTCAAACCAGTTGAACAGGGAGACCCCTGGATGGAAGGACTACCGCGTGGACATGATAGGGCAGGCCAGAGCACACCGCGTGTGCCAGTACACGCGGTCACCACGCGTCTGCCAGGGCAGAATTCGCGCTCTCAGCGCCGAACTCTCTCGGGCCTCGCTGGCTTTATGCGCCCTCGTCATCTTGCCGTGTCCTCTGGCGCTAGCATCCTCCCCGCCGTCCACCTGGCTCATCTGGAAGCCTCCCGTCGCTGGCAGCGCCCTCGCCGGACATGGCCAAGCCTCGCCGTTGTAGCCGTCGTACTGGCACTGTGGCCGCGCAGGCTGGCGTCTTCCTCGTCGCTCCGCGCCAGCGCCATTAAGTCCCTGCCCTCTCCCGTCACCTCCCTACGCGGCTCGGGTGCCAGTGCGACAGCCAGCGCAACGCGGACGCCGGCGTTTTCACCGCGGCGGGATTCGGTGCTGGCCTCACCACCGGGTATAAAAGCCCCTCCCCGAGCCTCCCCCTCCTCATCACTCCCCCTCCCCACCTCTAAATCGTCGTCCCGCACCCAGCAGCAGAGCGGGGGAGCCCTCCTTCCCCATCTCCGGCGAGGAGCTCCGCCGCTCTGCCCCAGCTCCTCCAGCTCGACTCCGTCCACCCCAACCCCAGCCAGGGCCACCAGCGAGCTCGTGAAGCTCCTCTGATCCTCCCCAGCCGCTCCTCCGCCCGAGTGCTCGCCGGATCCGCCGACCCCCGTAGTCCGCCGCCGCCTGAGAGGAAGGGGCCGAGGCGGTCTGGCCACCTCCCGACGAGCTACGGGTACGGGAGTGCTCGCCGTCGACTGCTCGTTCCATCCCCGCCCTCACCCAGCTCCGCCATGGCCTCAACGCCGGTGAACGTCGCCGGTGAGCCCCGCCGTTCTCTGTTCCCTCCCTCTCCCCATTTAAAACTGACCGGGGGCCCCACTCGTCAGTGACTCCATGCGCGCCCGAAGCGGTACTTCAGTGGAGGCGCCCTGGCACTTTACGTCTTCGACGTGGCCGCCCCTGGGTTTTCTGAATTTTCTGTTTAAATTCAATTTAATCCAGAAATTTGACTCAACTTTGACCAGCAATATCTTTTAAACCATAAGTCCAAATGAGTTCATTCTTTTTGCATATTTTTTTTTTGAGCTCCTCTAGTTGCTGTAAAATTTTGGTATTTTTTCTTTGCTATCTGGAATTTCTGGACAGGGGGAAATGCCTTATGTGGTATTTACAAATGGTCTCAAAAATATTTTTCAGAATGTTTGGAATAGTTGGTGAAGGCTAGGAGTACTCCCACACTCCCTTGGTGCAAGGCAAGCCACAACTCTCATTTGCATGAATGCATTGTAATACCATGGTTTAAATAATTATTTTCATGCTAAAATTTGAATTATTGATAAATGGATTAATTCATGTAACACTTGGGGAAATCTTGGATATGTTACTGTCATGTTGATGACTAGGGTATTAGTAGCTAGTAGTTCTCAGGTTTGATGATGTCATGATGCGGTCGGATTAAGAGATTACCGTCTATGATTAATTTGTGATTCCATCCGGCATTTCGTTTATGGGATCAGTAGCAGTAGCTTGATCATGATGTTCATTGGATTACCAGTTAACTAGTGTTAACCTGGATCACTATAATACCAGAGTATCGGTTATATCAGAGAAGTCACTTGGGGGTAAATTCCTTCATCGTTGATCAAGTGCCACTGAATCGAGCTTTTCAGTGCAGCCACATCCGCCGTTATGGGACGGCCTTGACTTGGTCTAACCTCGTGCTCTTTTATCAGTACCACCAAAGAGGGAAGGTTATGCATGCATGCTGCCCTGATCAGGTAGACGGCGGTAATCTTGTGAGCCCGGTTTGGTTATTGAGCTCAGGTCCCCGTTTGGGATAGTTAATTTGGCCACAACGATGGCAGGTGTCAGAAGTGACACAGGGGCCACCCAGGGCATGGCCTCAGAGAGGACATGTTGGTGGTACGGTGGAGGGGTCACAGGTTAGGCGAGTTTCGTTGGACGAAGGTCCATGGTGTGGGTAAAGTGCGCAACCTCTGTAGAGTGTAAGAATCTATTCGAATAGCCGTGTCCACGGTATTGGACACAATTCATACTAAGTCACACTGTCTGATCAACACCAATGATGGAATGACTTGTTAATGATGGAAGAACTCGTCCTGGTATAATGGGTAATTGCTTGGCAGAAGGCTGTCGATAATTTTGGAGATGATATTGAGATTAATTGTTGAATGATCTTGAGGTGACCCGGAGCTGGTCACGAGAATCGATGATTCAACTGATAGCCAAGAGTAAGGAAGTCTCTGTGACCTTAACAATGGTATCTGTTGTAGATAGATCGGAATGACATGTTTATTATTTTCTTCCACCCTCTTTAACAACAACTGGTCCTGATATAACCATGTTTGCTGTGATTTTGCTTTGCCTTGATGCTTTTGTTTGTTGTGAACTTGCGAGTATATTCAAAGTACTCACCTGGCGTGTCATGCCAGTTTGCAGGTGCTGCCATGTTTGCATAGCCCGAGGCTTCCGAGTTGCGAGCTAGGACGTGTCCCAGCCAGAGTCCCTACGGAGTGGAGTCCATTACCGTCGTCGTGGTTTTGCTGCTAGAAGTTGTGTCGCTGCTAGCATAGAGCTACCATAGCTAGCGTAGCGTTGACAGTGTAACCCTTTGTAACACCCCAAACCCTTGTATCTCAGTTATATGTAATAAAGAGCTGATTTGTTCTATGCCAAGCAGTGCCGTATTCCAGAAGACTTGATCTCTGGGCTGGAATACGGGGTGTCCCGGTCCCTCTGAGCCGGGGTCCCACATCACTTTGACTAATAGGTATGTCCTCTGGAGTTTGCCTATGTCTAAATCCTTAGCTCTTTCTTAGAGACCTCAACCCTAGCAAGTTGAGAATGGTGCAATATTTCATTGCTTTTAGGATTTGACAAATACAGGAAACATATGTTTTTAGAGTGCCTATTTACTTATAAGTGTCTCTTGCTTGCTTTTAGGTTTTTGACATATCAAGAAGATATATCCCTTTTCATAGATAATGCATATTTACTTCCTCTCCTTTGATGTCTTTTAACATTCTACACGTTCTAGAAAACTAATACTACTACTACTACTACTACTACTACTACTACTACTACTACTACTACTAGAAGCTGCCAACGTACAAATAAGATTATTTATCAAGAAAACTACTTGGAAGGAAGTACGAGAATTTCTTATGAACATATAGTTCATGGGATGGGTGAAATGTTAGCAGCATAATGACCATGATTCTCTTCAGGTTAATAAATGTCGTATTTGCTAGAAAATTTAGAAAAAAGTGTAATTAGTATTGACATACTATAGTTCAAAAACATATAAACTTTATTTAACCATCACCTTCCAAAATAGATTTTAAGGTAGTTTTTTATGCTCATCGGAAGTAATTCTTTCATATAAAGCTTTAACTCATCTATTAAAGAAGTAGTGATGTCAATCATATGTAGTTAGTTCATTAAATATTTTTATTAGTTCAAATAATACATTAAGATTGTAAATTCCTAATTAGATTCAAACCAGTTTTTATTTGAAAAACATCTATAAATGTTAGTGTTTTAAATAGCGACCTATGCCAAATAGCGGCGGTCCACCAAATCAGCTATAGCGGGGCTATAGCAGGCTGTAGCCGGTTATTAGCAGACTATTGTACATGAGTACCATTTAGCGGTACCCGCTCGGAAAGCTATAGCGAGGCTAAAGCGGGGCTATAGCCGGCTATTTAAAACTATGATAAATGATCTATGAACTATTCATTCATCAAACAAAAATGGTAAAGACAGTTTCAAGATTTAGTATTCTATCAAATGTCATTTCATAGTAATTAGTTTCTCGGTGTTAATGTTGAGGAATATTCTTTCAAACAAGAATATCATCAATGGTTGTATCATTTCACATTAAAGATGTTGCAATTCTACAACATTCTAGCCCGCGCATCGAGCGGGCCACTTTGCTAGTTCATATATAAAGGTGGAATGCATCGTTGTTGTGCTATTGAACATATCTAAGAAAACATAGAATGATTTATAAAGATTCGTAATCGAATACAAAATGGATTCGAATTTAGTTGCCAGGGTAAACGTGAATGCTATTCTCCCAAAATTTTGAAAGAAACGGCAAAACACCCACTCCCACGTCGGCTGCCCGGAACCAGTGTTTGGGAGATGGAAATTACTGTCTACCCCTGACACGCACAACCTATCGGCCCGATTTCCACTGCACTAAATAGGGGTAGGTTTGTAACTTCAGTCAGACATGACACGACCGCCTCTCACCCCATTCAGACACGGTGGGCGCCAAACGTGGGCGGCAAAACACATTTGATTCAAGCTCATCCCAAAGACCTCTCTCTCCCCCTCCATTTCCCCATTCATACACGGTGGGCGGCAAAACAAACTCTCCTCGGCCGAAATCGATCTAGGCAAATATTTTAAGTAGGGGCAGGTATGTAACTTCACTCATACGTGACACAACCGCCCTACATGTCAGCCCCGTTCATACACCGTGGATGCCAACCGTGGGCGCCAAAACACCCTCTCCTCGCCCGAAATCGCTCTCGGCAAATATTGGGGAGATACGAGATTACCGTCCTATCCCCAACCAACGAAACGTCCGAAATTTTAAACGGGGGCTAAGTTCGTAACTTCCCCACATTTCAGACAAGCGCGTCCCAAAGACATGGTTCCCCCCCTCCTCTCTCGCTCCATTTCCTCATTCGTACTCCGTGGGCGCCAAAACACCCTCTCCACCCCAGCCTCCTCCATCCTCAAGCCCATTCACCGCCGTCCTCCTCCATCATGCCAGAGCAGCTACCCCGACGATGTCGTCCATTACAAGAGATCGACGTCTCTCATCCACCGCGCCGGATCAGGATCCTAGCATCGCATCCTCTCGCTTCATCTGCGTCGTCGTCCACCATGCCGTGGCCGCTCCTACGACCGTCTCGTCAACGGCAACAGGACTTATCCCCCGATGCCGCCGTCTGCCGTCTCAGATCTGCTTCCGCGCCGCCGACAGCCATAGCACCCGCAGCACCCTCAACGTATCAGCAGAGGCCTACACGGCGTCGCAAGAGAGGTGGTACTCTTTCATATCTGCTTAAGTTATTGATCTCACCCGAAAAATAGATCGTCACTTGTTTACTGTACTTTCTTGTCCATACCTAATCTTTATTTGTTAGTTGAAAGCAAACATTGGTTGCGAAGTAGCCTTTGTCCGGTTAGCACCTTCAGATCCGCCATGGCACGGTCAACACTATACTCGCAATGCTTATGGTTTTCCCCTTTTATATTCACTACCATCCTCCTAGGTGCTTCGTGTCATGCTAGCACTCCTCCTCAACCCATCAAGCAAAACAACATGCCACTCATAATTCCAAAGCTTAGTTGTTCAAATACGAATCTGATATGATGCTGATATTGCTAAAACAGAGAATGGTTAATTGGTCAGCTAATGTTCCTACATTAGTTTCGAAAAGCATGTGCGCCACATATGGAGAGACAGCAGGGAATTGCATATCTTTATGCGCTCTGGCTCATCATGGGTGGGCAACACACATTGTATTATCCAAAATCTGCTTGCTCTTCATTAAAATGTTCCTCTTCTGTTCTTCTTAATAAGTATAGTAGTACAGTATGTTCCTTGTCAGGAACTGGAGCAGGGACATTTGCAGTCGACATGTATATTGGGTCGCTTCTGATGGATGCTTTCAACTATTCTAGTTGGTCTGCCATAATATCCAGGAAGTGCTAGGAGCTGGTTTGTTGCCGAGTTGTCTTGCCTATCTCACATAAAGTTGCCAATATTTGGCAAGTCTTGGTATGGCCAATATTTGGCAATGCCAACATTTGGCTAGCCAAATATTGGCTGCAAACCAATCATGCTCATCATGCTTAGGGTTTCCCCCTTTTATGATCTCTACGATCAGCCTACCTGATTCGTGTCATAAGAGCACTGCTCCACCCATCAAGCTAAACAAGCTTAGTTGTACAAATTAGAATCTGATATGATGCTCATATTAATAAGACAGAGACATGTTTAATTGGTCAGCTAAATGTTCCTACTTTAGTTTTGAAACGCATGTGAGCCACATATAGAGAGAGACAAGAAGGAAGAGTATTTCTCTGTGTGCTCTGGTTCATCATGGGTGGGCAACACACATTGTATTATCCAAAATCTGCTTCCTCTTCTTTAACATGTTCCTCTTCTGTTCTTCTTAATAAGTATAGTAGTACAGTATGTTCCTTCTCGGGAACTGGAGCAGGGACCTTTGCAGTCGACAGGTATATTGGGCGCTTCTGATGGATTCTTTCAACTATTCAAGTTGGTCTTCCATAATATCCAGGAAATGCTGGGAGCTATGTCACCTTTGAGAATCTAGACTGATAGTAACAGTATTGCGCCTTCAGTTGAATAGAGTTGCCCCTGTAGGGGATCCAAAGCATTTCCAGCCATACCGGCAATACAAGCCCATATGTTCCAGCTAGTTCCACTTTCTTGATTTTACTCATGATGCTTAGGTTTTCCCCTTTTATCTACACTACTATGATCTGTGTAGGTGCTTTGTGTCGTACTAGCAGCATTCCACCCTTCAAGCTAAACAACACACCCTCATAATTCCAAAGCTTAGTTGTTCAAATACGAATGTGATATGATACTGATATTAGTTAACAAACACACATTTAATTGGTCAGCTAATGCTCCCACTTGAGTTTCCAAATGCATGTGGCAACACATAGAGAGACAGTAGGGAATTGCATTTCTTTGTCACTTGTTTACTGTACTATCTTGTCCATACCACATCTTAGTTGTTAGTTGAAAGCAAACATCGGTTGCTAAGTAGCCTTTGTGCGGTTTGCAGCTTTAGATCTGCCATGCCACGGTCAACACTATACTCATCATGCTTAGGGTTTCCCCCTTTTATGATCAGTACGATCAGCCTACGTGATTCATGTCGTAAGAGCACTGCTCCACCCATCAAGCTAAACAAGCTTAGTTGTACAAATTCGAATCTGATATGATGCTGATATTATTAAGACAGAGACAGGTTTAATTGGTCAGCTAAATGTTCCTACTTTAGTTTTGAAATGCATGTGAGCCACATATAGAGAGACAGGAAGGAATAGTATTTCTCTGTGCGCTCTGGTTCATCATGGGTCGGCAACAGACATTGTATAGAAAGACTTGTCATATCTACAATCTGCTTGCTCTTTTGCTCTTCTTTAACATGATCCTCTTCTCTTGTTCTTTAATAAGTAAAGTATGTTCCTTCTTTGGGAAGAGGAGCAGAGACATTTGCGGTCGACATGTCAGGTCGAGTTGTTCTTCCTTAGTATGTTTTGAAGCTGTCATCTGTGAAGTATCATTACTTCTGGAGCTCTCAACAGGAGCCTATATTTTGAGTAGCTGGCCACATTATATTAATGCACACACCAAATTATAGAACACATGGCATCTCTCAGAAGAATTGCACAGAGATAGCACATAGGGGTTTACAGGGAGGCACTATTGGATTAGAATCCCCTATGCATTACAAAGATAATGTCACTTATTTTTATGTTTTCATGCATGTCAGGTATTGAACATGATCACAATGAATATGAGAATGGGCGCACCAGAGGAATATTGCGGAACAATCCACTGGCTAACAAACTTGGCATCAAGGGATTGAGATCCTGTCTGGATGCAATGGAACACACACGCTCCCCATCTACAGATTCCATTGCAGAATATGATCCTAAAGACGATTCTGACCTAGATAGAGACCCAAGTCTATGTAGCTCTCCAAATGAGTCAGAGTCAGATGGCCTATCTTATTCACCCATCAAGGTGCTTGCTCTAACTTGGCAAGGTTGTATTGGTCGCACGTATCTTGCATTAGTTCTACTTTGTTACACAATCATCTGCTTAGTTTACACATCATATATGAGAATATGCCATGCCTATCCATTTTCTGTACCTATTCCATGTGTCATCATATTAGGTTTTTCCACTCAAACGTTGTTCTTTCGTAATAGATGTCCAAAAGGAAGAGGGTGATTGCAGATCCTGAAGGAGTACAAACAATGTATTTGCAAAAGGCAGTGATCCATTCTCAAGGGATCATAGGATCTCACAAAAATACTGCGCACTGCATTGCTCTTGTCAGTACCTCTTGCCCTTTATCACCATACTTACACTCATTGTTGTTTGATTATGTAGCATCACTGTGCATGTTAGCTTCCTTATCCACCGTTTGCTCGAAATTATAAGATCTATATTTACTCTTACATAAATGTAGAATAATCCCAATGGTTATGAAGTTCTGGATTGCTCTTGTAATTACTTGTTGTCGTGTAGTCCCTCCATATCGAATTACTTGTTGCTCAATTGGATGTATTTAGAACTAAAATAGTGCTAGATACATTCATGTGAGCGACAAGTAATTCCGGACGGAGGTAGTATTACTGTACTTACATTGATAGATAGTTGATTGTTTGGCATTACTCTGCATCTTATCTGCCCGGCCCTCCATTTTCTCCAAATTATCGGATCTACATTTACTCTTACCAAAATGTTGAATAAAGCCAATGCCACTGCACAAGTTGAGGTCTGCATTCCTCTTGTCAGTACCTTTTGCCTTGTAACGATGTACTTAATAGATAGCTGTTTGATTATGTATCATCACTCTGCATCTAAGCTTCATTATCCTCTATTTCTTCCAATATTATTAGATCTACATTTACTCTTTAAAAAATGTAGAATAAAGTCAACGCTTATGAAGAAGTTTCTTTGGGGAATTTCTTGAATTATCATTCCATTGACATGGAGAAGGGCTTTGTCGAACCCATGTTAACATGTAATGTAAGTCCATCCTTCTCAAGCCTTCAAATTTTGTTCTAGTACAAATTTGGATAGGCATCATTTCCTCCACTACTTTTTACTTTGGTGTCTGCATCAGATTGCATGTTTGCAACAACTGCCAGTTTCGAATTGTAGTTGTAAAAACATGTTCCTTATTCATACCATTCACATTAATCAGAATAGATGCATTGATTTTCTTTAGCCCTGCATGTATGCCTGTGTTCTAGATCTCTAATCCGGTGGTCTGGTGAAGCTGCTCATGCCTGCATCATCTCATTTGCTGCTTTGTCTTAACTGATTTTGCCGATGATACGGACAATGCCGTATTATGTTAATGCTATTTTAAATTGTATCTCTGAATTTGCCAATATAAAATGGGATCGAATTGTCACACACTGACCATCGTTGCTTTTATATTTGTGAAACTTGTTCTCTGTCTCCTTCTTTCTCTTTCAGATTAATATCTCTGACGCCAGGCAGAACTTTAGGGAAGATAGTGAGCCAAACCCATTGTTGGTACCTATCACTTATATTGTAGCAAAGAAGGTAAACAATCTTGAAGAGAGTGAGATGACCCCAAGGTTATGTCTTGATGAAGACAGTGAGTTCAAGCTACTCACCAGCAGGTGTGACACAACCTTGGTTAAGTTGCTGCCTGAATCAGTTCGACTTCTTCAGTCTCAACTTCAAGCTGAAAGACTTGGTGCAGCTCAGGTCCGACTTGAAGTACAATCTCTAACGAAGATCAAAGAGGACACCCGTGCATGCTTTATAGCTACGCGGCTAGAGCTAGAGGATTTAACATTCAGACAACTGAGGTCTCATCAGCTTGTTCAGCTACTTGCGCTGCAGCACCGGGGTAGGACTAACGTTTCTTGAACTGTGTTGAAATGCTGTTGGTTTTGCATATTATTTTGTCGGCGCGTTTTTTTGCTCAGGTGGCGACCATTCATGCCCAGTGTATGTAATCTGCGGTCTGTTTGCCCTTTATTATCATTGGTGGCAAACTTTGATGCCCAGTGGATGTAATATTTTGTAATTTCATTATTGTATAGTCTAGGTTTATTCTTAATCCATATGCTGTAATTTAGGCTGGTAGCTTCAACGGAGCTCAACAGCCCAATACGTTATCGGTCTGTCAGTGGTATATAAAAAGAAATTATGCTACCCAAACGGGCCGGTCCGTAACTAGTTATGTATGGGCCGAAAAGTCGGCCTATTATCATTTCGGGCCATTATTAGGCCTAAACGTAAAGTAGTTTTGGGCCTTTAATAGGCCGAGTAAAACGTGGGCCTCAGTTGGGCCAGAAATTTCCCTGGGCTTTTAACAGGCAAAAAAGTAGATTGGGCCTGAATTGAGCCGAACAATTCAAGGGTCGATAGCAGGCTGAAACCACCATAGGCCCATGATTGGCCCAATTACATATGAGCCATTAACAGGCCAAAATTTCTCATGGGCCTTGGTTGGCCCAATAAAATTATGGGCTGTAAGCAGGCCAGATGGAAAGTAGGCCATAATTTGGCCCAACTATGTCACGGGCCTTTAACAGGCCATTAGTCAGGTTGGGCTAAAAGTTATCCACGAAGAGTACGGGCCTTTAAGAGGCCGAAAGTCACTTAGGCCGAGAAATAGGCCCAGGTGCAGCACGGGCCGTTAAATGGCCGAAAGTTAAACCGGGCCGAAAATGGCCTACTTACAGCAACGGCGGCTAACAGGCCGAGACAAATATCGGGCCGAACTATTAAACGGGCCTTTAACAAGCCGAGATACAAACCGGGCCTACAATGGGCCCAAAAGAACAGTGGCCTGTTAACGGGCCGGATCTGTTTTGGGCCGTAATTTGGCCCAAAACATGATCCTATATGGGTCGTAATTTGTCCCAAAACACGATCCTATATGGGCCATAATTTGGCCCAAACCATGGCAAGTTGTTAACAGGCCGGTCCACTAGTGCCTGACAAAATCTAGTGGGCCTTTAGCTGGGCCACTGTTGGGCCGCGCCACGTGTCACTGTTCCATAGGCACGTATTGTCCAGTGGATGGTTGACATCTGTCGCGACATCGAGCTGACACGTGGATCTGTTGGCGAATGATAATTTTACACGTGGAAAATTGCCATTGGTCAGGGCTATTAACGGGTTATCAGATCCAAACCGGAACCCGATAGCTTAACGGCGACCCGTTACGGTCGATGCCACGTGTCGGTCACGCTTGACGAAAACACTTCCATGACGCGACATTTATCGTCATGGAAGTGGACACTTCTGTGATGATAATTTCAGTATTGTCATGGAACACTTCTACGACAGCACAGGTATGACTATCTTGATTCTATCATAAAATCGTCACGGATGTACATGCATGACAGAAAATGTGACCTACTGTGACAAAGACGTATCATCACGGAAGTGTTTTTTTTGTAGTGATGCTTCTAGGGACTACCTAGATAGTTGTGCTGGTTGTGTTTTCAGGGAAGGAACTGTTGGACAGGCTGAAGTACTATTGAATAATATATTAAGAAATGCTGATGATTGGACACTTCCTGAACCACCACCTAAGCCAACTCCGAAGAAGAGAGGTATTCTATTCCTCAGTCCAGAAGATATGCAAGAAGCTAAGAAATCTATGAAGGAAAAAGGTATAAAAGTTGAAGATGTTAAGAATTTACCACCTATTGAAGAAATACACGGGCTCGACATCCTGACACATGTAGTGGAGGTAAATTCTCTCACTAGATTTGATGAAGGTGATATTCCGTATAATAAATCTGCTAGTCAATGCGTGTATGAATTTGATAATTACATTAAATAGGAACACTTTAATATGTATGTTAGCAATCAACTAAAACGGAATGCCATCATGATTGAACGCTTGAGTGATTTGATGTTTAGAACTGCTAATGATGTTAAATGCTTGAGTAAACATGTTTCTATGGTCCAAACTCAGTTAGAACAAATTGCTAAGTCACAAAATGATTTGCTTGATGAAATAAATAATAAAAAGAATGACCATGCTGTTAGAGTTGTTACTAGAGGAGGTAGCATGACTCAGGATCCTCTATATCCTGAAGGTCATCCTAAAAGAATTGAACAAGACTCTCAAAGAAATAATATTGATGCACCTAGTCCATCTAAGAAGAAAAAGAAAAGGAAAAATGATAAAATTTTGCATGCTGCTAGTGAACCTGAGATAGAGAAATCTCCTGAGAATCAAAATGATACTTCTATTTGTGATGCTCAGACGCAATCTGGTAATAAACATACACCTAGTGATAATGATAATGATAATGATGATGTTCATGTTGATGCTCAACCAGATAATGATGTAGAAATAGAACCTGCTGTTGATCTTGATAACCCACATCCTAAGAATAAAAGATATGATAAAAGAGACTTTGTTGCTAGAAAACATGGAAAGGAGAGAGAACCATGGGTGCAAAAACCTATGCCTTTCCCTACTAAACCATCTAAAAACAAGGATGATGAAGATTTTGAGCGCTTTGTTGAAATGCTTAGACCTGTCCTTTTGCGCACTCGCTTGATTGATATGTTGAAAATGTCTCCCTATGCTAAATACATGAAAGATATTGTCACAAATAAAAGGAAAATACCGGAAGCTGAAAATTCCACCATGCTTGCTAATTATTCTTTTAAAGGTGGAATACCTAAGAAACTAGGAGATCCAGGAATACCCACTATACCATGATCCGTTAAAAGAAATTATGTTAAAACTGCTCTATGTGATTTGGGAGCCGGTGTTAGTGTTATGCCTTTCTCTCTATATAGAAGACTTGATTTGAATAAGCTCACACCTACTGAAATATCTTTGCAAATGGCTGATAAATCCACTGCTATACCCATTGGAATTTGCGAGGATGTTCCCGTTGTAGTTGCAAATGTTACTATCTTGACAGACTTTGTTATACTTGATATGCCCGAGGACGGCAACATGTCGATTATCCTAGGTAGACCCTTTTTGAATACTGCAGGGGCTGTTATTGATTGCAACAAAAGCAAGGTTACTTTTCATGTCAATGGTAATGAGCATACGGTTTATTTCCCGAAGAAACAAACTTTAGTGAATGGTATAAATTGTATTGAAAAAGTTTCGACAATCACTATTGGAGGTTTCAAATTTCCTCTTTCTACTGTCAAAAAGAAATATGAAATTCTTATTGTTGGGGAGATGCATATCCCCATTGAGGTAACCTAGTGTTATACGAAAATTCTTCGGTTTCATGTCATTCGGAAATAGTTTGTTAATAAGACTTGATCAACCTTATTAATGGATTCTTTTTGAGGGGCATGTGGTCGATGAATTTAGTAAGCACAACTTTCTGTACCCACCTTTTGCTCTCTGTTATTTTTAGTAGAATAAAATAAAATGCCATGATTATCCTGTTTTCTGAATTTTACGTGCAATAAAAAATGGCCCAAAAATAAAAGTTCTCAGAATGCCATGAAAATTTAGTATGATTTTTTCAGAATATTTAAGAATTTTTGGCACTGAACACACCCCAGGGGGGTGCACCTGTGAGCCACAAGCCCACAGGGCGCGCCCACCCCCTGGGCGCGCCCAGCAGGCTTGTGGGTCCCACAGGGACCCACTCACTTATGCCAGCCACCCATCTCCTTCTTCTTCCTCCAAAAAAAATCAAACTTTCTCCCAAGCCCGTGTTCTTGCTCATTTTGCTGTGATTTTCGATCTCCTTGCTCGGAACTCCATTTCCAAAACTGTTTTGAGGAATTACTCCTTGGTATGTGACTCCTCCAACCCTCCAATTAGTTTTTACTCTAGTGCGTTATACTTTGCAAATTTTTGCTGCTGTGGTGACCATGTTTATGAGCTTGCATGTTGAATTTGTATGGTCCAAAGTAGTTTTGATGCATGATATAGCTTCTAGATACATGTGGTAGTAGTTGGTATCAATTTTGTTAAGTTTCGTTCACTTTTATTTCGAGTCACTAAAAATTTCAGAAATTTTCAGAAAAAGAAAATGCTCAAGTCGAGGTTGAGGGGTTCTTCGAGCCGGAATCCCAAGGAGGCTCCTAAGCCCAAGTATACACTTCCTCGTGCGGCCGAGGTGCGGCCGTGCGACAAGTTCTTGAGGGATGCGGGGATTTACGACAATTTCTATCATTTGGCGAATAATGCCGGCATTATCCCGTTCCTCGAAGATAAGTGTGACCAGTATCTTCTCCTCACTAATACTTGCGTGCAAAGCTTTCATTTTCATGCTAGGAGAGATACACCCACCATGACATTTAATTTATATGATGTTCCCAAAGAGATGACACTTGAGGATTTTTGCGAGGTATGCAAACTTCCCAACGAGGGCAGCCCATTAGAGCCACATCCTAGGGATGTCTCGGAGTTCATCTCTAAGGTTACCGTGGGGGAGTCGAGGGGAGTTTCTGAGGCTAGGGTTGCTAATTTACATTTCCCTATTTTGCGCTATTATTCATTATTTGCTGGGAGGTGTTTGACTGGTCGGTGGGAGAGTGGCACACTCAGTTCGCCTGACCTTGCTATTTTGCGCCACGCACTTTATGCTGATAAGACCTTTTGTTTGGGTGCTATGGTTGCCCGGCGGTTGCACACTAACCATTCGAGGGGCGCTATTTATGGTGGTATTTATGCTTCTCGTCTCGCTAAACATTTCAAGATTCCTATTAGGCACGATGAGAGGGAAGAGAGATTTTACCCATCATGCATCTTGATTACGACAGTATGGTTGGGCATGACTTCATTGATGAGGGCCCCGTTCATTTTAGATATAACTTGGTGTTCAGTCAGGGCACTCATGAGGTTATTATTCTGCCTGCACCTACTTTATTTGATATTCACAGGGGTAGATACACCATCATGCCTGAGGACATTTATGCTTATTGGGGCTTGGACCAGCCCCAAGCACCTGAGCCAGCACCAGCACCAGAGCCGTACCAGGAGCCCATCTATCAGTGGGAGCCTCAGGAGGCCATTTACCAGAGGGATCCTCAGCAGCCTCCGCACTATCCGGGAGGTGCTGATTTTGACCCATGGCCGTAGACCAACTTAGGCCAAAAGCCTAAGTTTGGGGGAGTAGGTATATCTCACCGACATTACATTCATGTCCACACATTCATTCTAGTTGTCGGTGTTCATCCTTTTTCATTGTATATCCATGTTAGTTTTATTTTCACTTTCTTCTTGTGTGTTTGAAAAAAACTTTCAAAAATCCAAAAAAAAATTAGTTGTAGTTTCTTTCTTGTTTAGTTAATTCGTAGTAGTAAATGAAAACCCAAAAAGATTTCTCGCTTCTTCTTTTACTTGTTGGGAGCTTTCCCGTGTAAATAGTTTTTCTCGTTTTTGTTTTTCCTTCGTTAATTTGCTTCCTTCAGAAAAACCAAAAATATTTCAGTGTGTTTCTTTGAATTTCTTTCCTTTTCGTTGAGTTGTTGCAAGGAGAAAGACCACGATGAAAATGTTGAGTGGCTCCCATATGCTTTATTGTTGATCTAACAACGAGCCACTATTACCTTGTCTTCTCCTTTGAATAAATGTTTGCAGATTCCAGCTTAGTCCACGGCACTCTTGCACTATTATTATTATCACATCATTCAGTCATGCAAGTGAAAGGCAATAATGATGATATTTGATGAAGTGATTGCGGTGAAGAAAAGCTGGTATGAACTCTCCGTGTTTTTGTCTTTGTAAATATGTTTAGCTCAGTATTCATGATTCAACATTATTATGAGTAAATATATTCATGATGACAATTAGAGATTATAGTTGCTCATGCCATGCTTAAATAGCTAGGAGTGGATAATGATTTATTTTGAGTGTCAACATGCATTAAAATGGTTGTGATGTAGTATGTTAGCATGGTATCCTCCTCTGAGTAATTCGAGTGGCTTGACTTGGCACATGTTCATACATGTAGTTGAATCAAAACCAACATAGCCTCCATGATATTTATGTTCAGGGTGTTGATATCCTACTCATGCTCATGTTCAATGTTAATTCTTCGCAATGCATGTCTATGACCGTTTTCGCTCTCTAGCTGGTCGCTTCTCAATCTATTTGCTAGCCTTCGCCTGTACTAAGCGGGAATACTGCTTGTGCATCAAAATCCCTAAACCAAAGTTATTCCAGATGAGTCCACTATATCTACCTATATGCGGTATTACTCTGCCGTTCCAAGTAAATTTGCAAGTGCCACCTCTAAACATTCAAATGAACATCTGTTTTGTGTGCCCGTACCGCTCATGGAGCGACAGGGGGTGGTCAATATCTTCCATGCTAAGCGGGTTACTCTCAGATGAGTGTTTATTCACTTGTCATTGCACGAGAGAAGCTGGTAATTGGGATGCCTAGTCCTATGCTCAAAATCGTTATATAATGCAAACAAACTCCCCCGAAAAGTTGTTGCTATGGAGGGCACCCGAGGATTCGGCTAGCCATGGCTTGTGTTGGTATGGTGGAGGGGGAGTAAACTTTACCTTTCCGCTTGGGAACCGCTTATAATTTGTTTAGCATGGAAGATATTGAAAACTCTCGGTCGTGACGTTGACAGGAAAAAGCATACCTCCCAAAATTATTTTCATCTCTAATTTAAGCTTCGAGCTCTGGCACCGCTGCAAATCCATGCTTCCCTCTGCGAAGGGCCTATCCATTTACTTTTATGTTATTTTACTTTTATTGTTGAATCATCACCCTGTCATTTAAGCACCAGTTGGAGAGCACTATTGTCATTTTTATGCATTGAGTATAGTTAATGTTGGGTGTGACCATGACTGGATATTCTCTACCCTAAATTACAATGTTTAGTCATTGCTTGAATGTCGGAGGTGCTCTGCATTTATGTTTTGCGGTCTCAGAAAGGGCTAGCGAGATACCATGTTATCATATTATATCATGATTGTTTTGACAAAGTGTTGACATCCGATATATCTTATTATTGCTCGCTAGTTGGTTATGTTATTGCCATGAGTAAATGTGAGACCTAAGTGTTATCATCAATATGGTTAGTTTATAATCTTTGCTGAAAACTTGGATGCTAGTTAAGTATATATACAGACAACAAGAACAAAAGAGTTTGTAAAAGTTTGTAAAACTTAATTGCTTGAGGACAAGCAATGAGTTAAGCTTGGGGGAGTTGATACGTCCCAAATGTATCTACTTTTCCAAACACTTTTGCTCTAGTTTGGACTCTAATTTGCATGATTTGAATGGAACTAACCCGGACTGACGCTGTTTTCAGCAGAATTGCCATGGTGTTATTTTTGTGCAGAAATAAAAGTTCACGGATGGACCTAAAAATTTACGAAGAATTATTTCAGAATATATAAAAAATACTGGCGGATAGATCTACTGGAGGGGAGCCACCCAGGGGCCACAAGCCCAGGGGGCGCGCCTACCCCCTAGGGCGCGCCCCCAGGATTGTGGGCCCCTGGTAGCTCCGTTTGATCTAACTCCAACGCTATAAGTACCTATTCGTGGAGAAAAAAATCAGAGAGAAAGAATCATCATGTTTTACGAGACGGGGCCACCGCCACCTCCTGTTCTTCATCGGGAGGGCTGATCTGGAGTCCGTTCGGGGCTCCGGGGAGGAGGATTCGACGCTGTCGTCATCATCAACTATCCTCCATCACCAATTTCATGATGCTCACCGCCGTGCATGAGTATTTCTTCGTAGGCTTACTGGACAGTGATGGGTTGGATGAGATTTACCATGTGTTGGTGTAAAAACCGGCGGACCTCGGGGTAGGGGGTCCCGAGCTGTGGATCTCGGATCGGTGGTAACAAGGACAAGGGAGACAATGTTTACCCAGGTTCGGGCCCTCTTGATGGAGGTAAAACCCTACGTCCTGCTTCTGTTTATATAAATGGAGATGTATCGAATACAGAGTTGATCTACCTCGAGATCGTAATGTGTGTCTAACTTCTAGGGCTAGGTGAGCGATATTGCGTTGATCCCCTCTACGGGCTAAACCCTATGGCTTATATACACGCCAGGGAGGGTATCTAGGGTTACAAAGTCGGTAACTAGTAGCAAGGCGGCTGGAAAGATCTTGGAGTATACGTCAAGTCTTCGGTAGAGACAGTCTCGATCACGCTTCTTATGTACGGCTTCCGGAGTCCATCTTGATCACATACGAGGGCCCATCGGCCCAACCGAGGAGACAGGTTGGCTAGGTTAGCACCCCCTGATCCAGGACACCGTCAGTAGCCCCCGAACTGGTCTTCTATGCCGAGGACGACTTTCTCAACAGATACCACCTCGGATCCGGAGTCTTTGGCTTGACAGACAAGTTCCCCTTCATATTTCATCTTCTCTTAACGGAGCGCTAACATCCGAGGTCCAGCCGAGCTTGCACCCTACCCGAAGGGGGTAGATATCTTAGCCTCGAAGACCCGTTGCTCAGGTATGAACGGTCCAATCCGGCCTGACAACTTTATCGAAGAGGCTTGCCCCACGACAGATTGAGCAGTTACTGCCTCCCCCCCCCCCCTAAATCGCGGTTCGAGGTAGCCTTTTACTGGCACGTATCCTCGAGGCAGAGATCGTGCCCGTTTTCTTAGGGATATCATCAAGATTTTGTTTCCCCCCATATGCTCAACGGCATTTTCGATAGCGAGTTTATCGGTGCAGCGAGGGGGACTCTTGGCCTTTCACAGGCTTATAAGAGCAAAAAGGAGGACAGTGCCATCGACCATGCTCCCATTCTCCCCCTCTACTGCTTCATCTAGCTCGAGCACCCAGATCTATCCTGCCCGCTTTTCCCTTTCGCGAGCCCAACCTCCACCACCGGCCATGGCCGACACCCTCAAGGGGCACTGGGGCGGCTCCGTCGTGATGGCCGCGACCATCTCGGAGTTGTGCAGCGCGGGGTACCTGACCCCCGTCACCGTCGCCCGCGCTCCAGTGGCTGGCCAGCTGGTGCCCGCTCCCAAGGCCGGGGAGCGGGTAGTCTTCGTCCCCCACCTCATCCGAGGTCTAGGGTTCCCGTTGCATCCCTTCATGCGCGGGGTGATGTACTACTATGGGCTGGATTTCCACCACATGGCCCCCAACTCCGTTCTTCACCTCGCCTCCTTCATCACGGTCTGCGAGGCCTTCCTCCGCTGCGAGCCGCACTTCGGCTTGTGGCTGAAGCTCTTCGGGATTAAACCAAAGTCCAGCGGCTCGGAGCTCGCGGAGTGCGGAGGAGCCATGATCAGCAAAAACCTGGGGGCCACCTGGTTCAAGGGCACCATCATCGAAACGGTGAAGGAGTGGCAGAAAGAGTGATTTTACATCACTGAGCCGCTCGCCCCTGGTCAGACCGAGGTCCCAGCTTTCTCGGCCGGGCCTCCCAAGAAGCTCAAATCCTGGAAGGAGAAGGGCGTTGCCTGGGGGAACCCAGAAGAGGTGGAGACCCTGATCGATAGGATCTTGTGGTGGTCCACCACGGGGAAGGTTGAGCTTGCCGACGTCATCAACGTCATGCTCAACTGCCGCATACTCCCTCTCCAACTTCGGGCTACCCCGATGTGGGCACAAAAGCCCGAGGACATGGACACCATCACCACCTTCTTCCGCTCCACCTTGGCCGTCATGTGGATGAAACTCATGAAGCTGGCCAAGGACAAGATCCCTGACGAAGGGTGGACCGTGGCCTTGAACACGGCTATGAAGCCCCCCTAGTGAGTGGTTCTGCCCCTCAATCGTTATTCTTTGCCCATCGTACCGAGGAGTAAAGTTTTGCTTGAATCGTCGTGTTTGGTATTTTGCAGAAGTGGTTGGCCTGGGTACGAGGAGTGCGATGCTCGGTCCCACTTCCAGAGGAGCCTCCGACTCCACTGCTCTCGGCGCTCCTGACCGAGGAGCCGCACGTGGTGGCCCCCAAAGGGACGAAGTCCCAGAGGGGTAAGTCAAGTGCTCGGACTCGGGGGACTTCGGTCACCCGGTCCGAAGAGACCCACACCTCCGCCGCGCAAGACAGCGACGCAGAGGAGGGTGAGGAGGAGGAGGTCCCCTCCCCCCCCCCCCCGAAGGGGAAGAGGTCGGCGTTACAGGACGCCGACGTGGGCATGCCGCCGAAGGGCCCAAAGAGGCCGAGGTGAACCTCGTCCGGGGCTGCCAACAAGTTGTCGGAGAGAGCCGAACTCTCCGGTGACTCAGAAGAAGACATCCTCGCTGTGGGGAGGAAGAAGCTGGTGCCCCGAGGGTAAGCCGTCGTCTTTGCATCCCATCTTTTAATTTGACATGTTATTTCTAGGCAAGGGGAAACTTGCAAAGGCGTCTTTTCTTATGTAGTCCACCGAGGATAATCCCCAGTGGTTCCTCAAGCAGGTTGCCATCCGCCAGCGGGACTTCAGAGCCTGTTGATCCTCCCCCGGCGCATGATGGGCTAGGGGAGGTGACATCCACCTTGGTCCCTGACGTTAACACGACGGGGGCCGACGAGGTGGCCATCATGGCCGAGGTCGACACCTCGGCCCAACAGGACCCGGGGGAGAAGCGCCCCGCGGTCATCGACGAAGGGCTCGGCCAGTGATCGGCCCAGCCGATATCTACCTCGGCTCCGCCGCCCCAGGTGGAGGCTACCCGGGTAGATGTATCCGAGGTCATCCCTCCACCCCAGCCAACTGCCCAAGCACGGGCTGGCGCGGGGTGGACCGAGGAGATGGAGGACGCCCTGAAGGGCTCCTCCATCAAGGAAGAGCACCGTGCCTTGATAGGCGCGGCGCTACAGGGCTACCGGTCCGCAGGGGCCGGCCTGCATGAGGTTTTCAAGAACCTCATAGCAGGTTTCGAGGTACGCTTTCTATCTGCGCATCCAGTCTAATTTGTTTATTTGAGCTTTTTTGAGTTATGAGTTTGTCCGAGGACATAAGAGTACAGCCTGCTAAACGGCTTAGTGAGTGAGTATCCCCCGAGCCCGAAGGCGGTTTCAAGAAACCGGCATTAGGGTCGTTTGACTAGGTAGGAACCCGTTAAGTAGCCCCTAGGGCGCTACTTGAGGCAGCCGTCCTGGAACCTTTTGGTAATTTAACTGTTCCCTTTGTAATAAGGATCTTTTTGTGCTAGGTTTCGGCCTCGGTTCCGGACTCCGTCTCCGAGGAGATTGCGAAGATGAACCAGAAACTCGAGAGGTCCCAGGAGGAGCTCAACCTGGCGAACCAGAAACTCGAGCAGTCTCAAGGTAAGCAAGTTTAAACTTGCACTGTACTTTGGATGAAGGAGGTATGATATGTTGTGTTAAAGAAAACAACTAAGGCCGGACTATTTTGACAACAGCAGCGTTAGCGGAGCTGGAGATGCTCAAGGCCAAGCTCGAAAGGGCTTGGCAGGAGGTGCGGCAGCAGGAGACTATTGCCGCCGCGGCAGAGAAGGCTTGGGCCACCGAGAAGGCGGCCGAGAAGAGGCACCAAGCGCGGGTGCTCGAGGTTGAGGAGACCCTGAAGGGCGTGTTTGAAGCACGTGACAAGCTTCAGGAGGAGGGGCAACGAACAAAGGAGGAGCTTGAGAAGCTTCAACTTGCCCACTCCGAGCTCAAGACCTCGGCCCAAGCTGACCGCGAGGTGCTCCAGCAAGTGGAGAAAATCGCCTCGGGTAAGCTATTTTTGCTGCAGTGTTCGTTTGGCAGCAAAGGGTGTGTCGAGCTCACCCAGTTATGGCATCCCGCAGAGGTCTTTGCGGATCTTTCGCAGAGCGCGGCGGATGCGGTGGCGTACTTCGGCCAGCTAGCGGCCCACAAGGCGGAGAAGGCTTTCTGGGGGCAGTTCCCGGGGTCGCCGTCCGCACAGCTGCTGAATCATCGAGTGAAGTAGCTGGTGGAGTTCTTTCACATGACGAGACCGGCGCTCCAGGACCTCTGCATCGCGTTGTGGCCTGCCGAAGCCATGCCGAAGAGCCTCTTAGGCCTTACGGCCCGTCTCCGAGACGCCGTGCCGTGCGTGAACCGCTGGAAGAGGTCCGCGTGCTTTGAAGGAGCGCGGAGGGCGTACGCCTGTGTGAAGACGCACTTCCGAAAGGTTGATGCGGTGACATGTGTCGCGGGCTCTCCTGCCGACAAGCTGCGCACAGCCGAACAGTTCTTCGCCGAGGTGGAGGCGGGAGCTCGCACCACATAAGCCATGTGTCCAAAGGACACTATGTATTTCTAGAAAGTACTTCGGAATGCCGAAGTGTATGATGTATAAAACTTTATCTTTTGGTTGAATGAAGAGGGCTTTAAATTCCATGTGTGTTGTTTTATAATTAACTTTTCCTCCGATATGACTGTTTTAAAATGAGAGTGGCCAGTCGTCGGCTTCAGCCCCAGTGTAGGTCATACAAAGGGTGTTCCTTAAGGCACACTTGACCCTTAGCCAACATCTCGTTACCCGGGGGTGGTCGGTGCTTTATAGGAACTAGGCAATCAGACTATAGTGGCTTTATACCTTTCACTTAGTCATAGGAGTTTGACTGTGGGGGCTGATGACCAGCCCCCGGTGTGGGAAGTGTTCGGCCAGGTCGGCCGAGGTCTAGGCCATGACACACTTCATCTAGGAATGAAAGCCCTTCGTTTAACACAGGTGATCTCTATCGTCACATCGCTTGACGTGGTCTACGGATGGCGGACCAGTTTACGCATACCTAGATAGTCAGTTTTTGGCTTTCTCCACTGAGGCGCTCTGCCATTTGACCTGGCAGCGCAATCGCAGTGGTTCTCCCGTTATGCCTCTAGCCGAATTCATCAGAAACGTAAAGGGTACACATAGGAGCCTGGAAACCCAACTATTGACCAAAATCTAGGTTCGAAACTGATGCATATAAGGCCAAAATCCGAGACGCCGAATACTTCGGACTTGTTATACAATTGTATCTTTTTTAGGGAACTTCTTCGTCCCACAGGGGCCATGCTGATAAAGAAATATGATAGAGACCTTAAAGGGGCACAGTTTCTTTATTTCATAATTTCAAGCATGTACATGCCCAGCTGCGGCGAGAGGAATTGAAAGAATACAATGTAAAAAGTACAGAAGAAAGAGGAAGAAACAGGGCAGATAATTGCTAACGGATTTTGAAGAATCCAGGCCGCTACCTGTCGCACGTCTGCGTTTCTGAGCTGTTGACCGGATATTTCACCATTGATGGTGAGGAATTTGTGGAGGTCGATGCCTTTCCGGCCCTTTATACGCTTCAAGCGTTTGATTGACCGAGCTCCTTTAGAGGAGACAATGCCGAAGTCCATTCTGCGGTTGAAACCACATGGACGTAGTCATGTTTTGGCTGTTTCTTTTATAGAGACTTGCCTGTGCAGGGGCTCGAAGCCACGTCTTTGCTTGGTTGAACCGCGCCGACGTTTGAGTAAATTTTTGGCTCCTCGACGGCCCAGGGAATCTTCAGTGCGAAATTATGCACTCTGGGGATGTAGTGCCCACTCCAGAGAGGGCACAGGAGGAGCCCTCATCCCTATTTCGGGTGCGGGGGTACCTGGCCGAGGTCGATCTGTGCAGCCCGGGCGCGCTTCAAAGAGCGGGCGGCGCGTTTATCGTTGCGGGCTGCCTCCTCGGATGCCTGTACCTCGGCTGCGAAAGCCGCGGTCTGTTCCTCTGTCCGGAGTGAACGTTCGGTGTTACCATTGACTGTGATAACGTCGTTAGGTCCCGGCATTTTGAGCTTGAGGTAGGCATAATGCGGGACTACGTTGAAACGCGCGAAGGCTGTGCGCCCTAAGAGCGCGTGGTATCCACTTCGGAAAGGCACGATATCGAAGATTAACTCCTCACTTCTGAAGTTCTCGAGCGAGCCGAAGACTACCTCTAAGGTGACCGTTCCGGTACAGCGGGCTTCGATGCCCGGAATGACACCTTTAAAGGTGGTGGAGCTCGGCTTGATCCGAGATGAGTCGATGCCCATCTTCCGAACTGTGTCCTCGTAGATGAGGTTGAGGCTGCTTCCTCCGTCCATCAGGATGCGTGTTAGATGATAACCATCAACAATATGGTCCAGGACGAGTGTCGCCGATCGTGCTTGTCAAACGTGATCGGGTAAGCCGACCATGGGTTATACTTCGGGGCGACGGGCTCCAGCGTGTATACATCCTGAAGCACGCGCTTCCTCTCCCTTTTAGGAATGTGGGTGACATAGATCATATTGACCTCTGTTACCTCGTCAAAAAACTTCTTTTGGCCTCCATTATTGGGCCGTCGAGGTTCATCCTCGTCTTCACTACGGTGTTGGGTTTTACTTTGTGTAGGAGATATGCCCTAGAGGCAATAATAAATGTTATTATTTATCCCCATGTTCGTAATTAAGTTTATATTCCGTGCTATAACTGCTATGGTTCTCGAGTCTACAATAACCACGAGGCTCGGAGGAAGACTCATATGCACGTGTGGAATAATAAACGGTAAAAAGTATTCCTAGTCTGGCCTCTAAGACTAGCTCAAGTGTTGCATGATGGTTCTATTTTCCTGATCATGGGCATGACTATGCTGGCAACTTTGAGGGCACATTGTTAGAAGAACACTTGTGTTGAATCGACCCGAATTGATGTTATGCTATGAGATACATTCGTCACAAGTTAATGGTTAATAACACAGAGAAAGTTTACATTTGCATAATTCCTTAGACCATGAGAGTATTGAGTTTATTCATGCTTGATTCATGAACTTTGGGGTTTGATAAACGTCATCTGTAATTGGGTGGCTATTACGGCGGCTTACGGGTTCATGGGAAAGTATGTCAAGTAACTTGATAGCTCAAGATTGGGATTTGCTCCTCCGACGATGGAGAGATATCTCTGGGCCCTCTCGGTGTTATGGTATCCATCATCGTCTGGCTAGACACAATGTGGTTTGATCACAGGGATGCCGGAACACGGGAACGAGAAAAGAGAACAAACCCGGTAACGAGGTAACTGGCATTGTGGACAAGTGTTGATCCACGGGGATGCCGATAAATCTCACCTCGGGTGTTTGTAACATATTGCGAAGCAACAGGAATAGCACACGGCAACTGGAGGTTCACTCGAGTATTATTCGTGTGGGTATAGGGGTCAATATGGGTGTCCACGGCTCCGATGTTGATCATTGATCGGAAAGTGTTCCGGTCATGTCTATACTTCACCGAACCTATAGGGTCACACGCTTAAGGGTCATCTATCTGCTGAATTCTAGACAGAGAGTCTGAGAGAAAGTCACCGGAAAAGTTTCGGAGACAACGGAAGAGTTCCAGGGAGAGAACACCGAAAACGTTTCGGTAAAACCGAAAAGTTGTTTCGGAGTAAACCATTGAGCCAAAAAGGTTTCGGCATGCGCCTGCAACTTTTTGGAGGTGCCAGAATTGTTCTGGGAACTTCTGGAATTTTTCCGGAGAAAAAAACCGGAAATGTTCCGGAGCAGCCAGAAATGCTTTGGTTGCTTTTCGCTGATGAAAATCATTGATCTGGAAATGTTTCGGAATGCATCCAAAATTATTTTAGGGGGTGCCGGAATTGTTCTGGGCCTTCAGGAATTTTTTCGGATTAAACAGCCGATGAAAATACTTCATGAATAGTGTTATGAATAGTGGAAACACTATTGGGAGAAAATATCTCACGAATAGGGGAACACTATTATGAATAGTGGAAACACTATTGGGAGAAAATATCTCATGAATAGTGGAAACACTATTATGAATAGTAAAAACACTATTATGGATAGTGTGAAAATATCTGAGGGCATTTTGGTATTTTACCATCTCTTCTCACCCTATAAATAGGGGTGGAGGGTGCTCTCCATTTTCGTCCAAGTTCTCACATGAGTTCTCATACACTGCCATGCAATTATCTAGCTTTCTCTCTCCCTCCCCGCGAAATAGTTTTGTAGAGCCGAAAGGCTGTCTGGGTTCCGGTGGGAACTAGTTCTGGACGGCGAAGCCCTGCCGGATAGATGACACCGTATGTGTGCAACCCCGTAGAGAGGTCGTAGGTTCGATCTTTTTTGCCCGAGGGGCTGTTCGACTGTCCTCCCAAAGGGCTGTCCGAGTTACCGTCCGAGTTCGAGAGTGCCTCCCGAAGGGCTGTCCGTGACACCGTCCGGGGGACTGTCCAACCGCCTCCCGGAGGGCTGTCCGAGGGACTGTCCAAGGGGCAGATGAGGGAGTACATCATCGCGGTTGGGAGGTTGTAAATCCTAGCTGCGGGGATCTGCACCGACGATCTACATCGACTCTACTTTCGCTGCGCTATGAGTCAGTAACGATCAGATCAAAAACCTTGTATGCATCTCCATAGTGATCCTGGGCGTGCTCGCTGTACCGAATTTTTTTGTTTTCTGTCGTGTTCCCCTACACTCTGACCCTCTGCCGCTATCCTGTCGGCTTGTTTAAAGACACAGCAATTCCTGTTAGTGTGGGTTGCTGGTTTTTCCTGAGTGTCGTGAGTTCCACATGGGCGGTCCAGGAGCCTACCAAGTTGGCTAGGTCCATCTTTGTTCCCTTTAAAGGGTTTTCTTTTCTGCCCGGATTTAGGTCCGGTGAACCCTGCGTTGACCGTAGCGTCTTCAGTGTCGCTTCCGCCATTTTTATACCTGCGCTTATTTTTGTTGCGCTTGGGTTTTCCATTGGCGTCGCGAGTTTCCGAGGTGCCTGCCTCGCCGTTATGAGTATTACGGGCGAGCCAGCTGTCTTCTCCCGCACAAAAGCGAGTCATCACTGAGGTCAGGGCCGCCATAGTCCTCGGCTTATCCTGGCCGAGTTGACGATCCAACCATTCATCTCGGATATTGTTTTTAAATGCGGCGATGGCCTCGGCTTCGGAGCAGCCTATGATCTGGTTCTTCTTGGTGAGGAACCTGTTCCAGAATTTCCGGGCTGATTCGCCTGGCTGCTGGGTGACACGGCTGAGGTCATCCGCATCCGGAGGTCGGACATATGTGCCCTGGAAGTTTGCTCGAAAAGCGTCTTCTAGGGCCTCCCAGCTGCCGATAGAGTGAGGAGGGAGGCTGTTAAGCCAATGCCTTGCCGGCCCCTTTAGCTTGAGCGGCAGATATTTAATGGCGTGGAGATCATCTCCGTTGGCCATGTGTATGTGTAGGAGGAAATCCTCAATCCAAACTGCTGGGTCCGTGGTGCCATCGTATGACTCTATATTGATGGGCTTAAATCCTTCCAGGAATTGATGTTCCATCACCCTGTCTGTGAAGCAGATTGGGTGAGCCAGACCTCGAAACCGAGGAGCATCTCAACGGAGGTCAGGAGAAATCCGTGAGTAGGCTTGATCTCGAGCACGGCCGTTCCTGTCTAACCAGGCATCGTAGCCGTCGAGCCTAGCGGGCGCGCGTCCCCTTGATCCATAGATGGACCGAGGGGGAGCCCTATTTTACTCAATGCGATGTCTAGCGTCGTGAGGATCTAAGTAATCCACGGGGTCCTTGCCATAACGGCGTGGAGGTGGCCGTTCACTGAGGTCTTCTCGTCTTGGCCTGTCCCGGCCTCTAGGGGGTCGGTCGAGGTCGTCCGTGAGCTCCTCGTCGAACTCCGGCAAGAGACGCCTACGTGGGTATGATTTCGGTGCATTATGGCGCCGGTTCTCCATGTCTTGCTCGGCGGAGAGCACTTCGATCCACTTTTCATTTAGTGCATCGGTATTGGCCTGCAGCTGCTGCTGCTTGCATTTCATGTTCAAAAGGATCGCCGTCCTCTTCATGTTCTCCATGTCTTACTGGGGAGGCTTGAACATCCTCTTCACGGTTGCCGGCATCGCCGTCCTCCGCGTCGCCGTTATTGGCTGTCGTGTCATTACCACTGGGTTCCCCGTTAGGACCCCTTCGGCGTCTTCGCCGACGTCTTGCAGGGGATTTGGGGGTGTCCACCATGTAAACATCGTAGGTGGACGTGGCTGTCCACCTGCCCGCATTTACCGGGGGCAAGGTGTTCTCGATGGGGCCATCAGCGTCCTCCTCCATGTCTGAGGCCTTGCCATAGTCGAGCACGTAGGTTAAATTGTCGATCGTGGCGACTAGGTGGGTGGTGGGTGGGATGTAAATTTCCCTCTCATCGACTTGAAGTCCGATCTTATTGTAAACCGAAGTCTTGCCGTCCGAGATGGACATGCTCCGGATGCGGTCAAGCATCTCATCAAGGTGAGATAACTCTTCAGGATTCATTGATGCGCCATAGGCAAGGCAAACCCGAAGTACGCCCGGCGTGTAACCGGATGCGTTTTCGGTGCGAAGGGAATCCGAACATAATTTTGAGTTCTGCGCCGAAGTCAGTTCTAGCACTGACGTAATTTCGGGAGTGGGGGCCAGATCTATCTCCGGACTAGCGATCGGAAGGAAACTGGCCGGAGTGGTGGCGTCAGGGGTCTCAAGAGGCGCCACGAGAGAGTTCGGTTCCGGAGTCGAGCCTCCAGAACCGGTCGAGCTCTCAATCCGGCCGGGAGTCCATCCCGATAGGATGAGTTCACCACGGGAATCCGCAGTGTATTCGAGGCCACCGAAGGTCACGATCTGACCTGGGGCGTAGTTCTCGACAGAGGTCAGATGACCCATCGAGTCGGCGCAAAATACCATGCTGCTGAAGACAAAGAGCTGGCCGGGGGCGTAAACGTCCCCGTGGCCGTTGGCCCGGTTGATCTGCAGGTGAGCCATCGATCCTTCTGATGATCGCGCAGCAGAACTCTCAATGAAAGCACCAGTGTCGGTGTAAAAACCGGCGGACCTCGGGGTAGGGGGTCCCGAGCTGTGGATCTCTGATCGGTGGTAACAAGGATAAGGGAGACGATGTTTACCCAGGTTCGGGCCCTCTTGATGGAGGTAAAACCCTACGTCCTGCTTCTGTTTATATTAATGGAGATGTATCGAATACATAGTTGATCTACCTCGAGATCGTAATGTGTGTCTAACTTCTAGGGCTAGGTGAGCGATATTGCGTTGATCCCCTCTACGGGCTAAACCCTATGGCTTATATACACGCCAGGGAGGGTATCTAGGGTTACAAAGTCGGTAACTAGTAGCAAGGCGGCTGGAAAGATCTTGGAGTATACGTCAAGTCTTCGGTAGAGACAGTCTCGATCACGCTTCTTATGTATGGCTTCCGGAGTCCATCTTTATCAAGTACGAGGGCCCATCGGCCAAACCGAGGTGACGGGCTGGCTAGGTTAGCACCCCCTGATCCAGGACACCGTCACCATGTAATCGAGTCAATTTGTTAGGGCTTTGATCCCTAGTATCCACTATGTTCTGAGATTGATGTTGCTATGACTTTGCTATGCTTAATGCTTGTCACTAGGGCCCGAGTGCCATGATTTCAGATCTAAACCTTTATGTTTTCATGAATATATTTGAGTTCTTGATCCTATCTTGCAAGTTATATGCACCTGTTACGTGTCATGATCCGCATACCCCAAGGTGACAATAATTGGGATTCTTTCCGGTGATTGTCGTAGTTTGAGGAGTTCATGTATTCACTATGTGTTAATGCTTTGTTCCGGTTCTCTATTAAAAGGAGGCCTTAATATCCCTTAGTTTCCTTATGGACCCTGCTGCCACGGGAGCGTAGGACAAAAGATGTCATGCAAGTTCTTATTATAAGCACGTATGACTATATACGGAATACATGCCTACATTATATTGATGATTGGAGCTATTGTGTATTGCCCTAGGTTGTGACTGTTACATGATGAATGTCATCCAACATAATTAGCCATCACTGATCCAATGCCTACGCTTTTCGCATATTGATCTTTGCTAAGTTACTTTCGTTGATGCTGTTGTTACAATTACTACAAAACTGCTTTTGTTACTGTTACTACTGTTACTACTGCTCTTGAAACTATCATACTAATGTGCTACTAAACACTTTGCTGCAGATATTTAGTTCTCCAGGTGTGGTTGAATTGACAACTCAACTGCTAATACTCACAAATATTCTTTGGCTCCCCTTGTGTCGAATCAATAAATCTGGGTGAAATACTACCGGCGAAAACTGTTGCGATCCCCTATACTTGTGGGTTATTAGACACTTCCGTGATGATAATTTCAGTATTGTCATGGAACACTTCTATGACAGCACATGTATGACTATCTTGATTCTGTCATAAAATTGTCACGGATGTACATGCATGACAGAAAACGTGACCTACTGTGACAAAGACGTATCATCATGGAAGTGTCTTTTTTTGTAGTGTCGCCAGCAAGGTGTTACGCAGCGGCTTCTACTGGCCCACCGCGCTTCAAGACGCCACCGAGCTGGTCCAATCCTGTGAAGCCTGCCAATTCCACGCCAAGCAAATCCACCAGCCGGCGCAAGGCCTCCAGACCATTCCCCTCTCATGGCCTTTCGCGGTCTGGGGGCTGGACATCTTGGGTCCCTTCCCTCGCGCAGCGGGCGGCTACCGTTACCTCTACGTTGCCATCAACAAGTTCACCAAATGGGTGGAGGTGGAGCCCGTCCGCACCATCTCGGCAGCCTCAGCCGTCAAGTTCATCAAGAGCCTCGTGAGCCGCTTTGGCGTCCCCAACCGCATCATCACCGACAACAGCTCGCAGTTCACGAGTGGCTTCTTCAAGTCGTACTGCGCCAACCTTGGCACGCAGATCTGCTACGCATCTATGGCGCACCCGCGAAGCAACGGCCAGGCCGAGCGTGCTAACGCTGAGGTCCTCAAGGGCCTCAAGACACGAAGCTTCAACAAAAAGCTCGAAGCTTGTGGCAAAGGCTGGCTCGACGAGCTCCACTCCGTGCTATGGTCGATCCGCACGACAGCAACCAAGCCTACCGGCGAAACACTCTTCTTCCTCGTCTACGGGGCGAAAGCGGTCTTCCCTCATGAGATCAAGCACGGGTCCCCGCGAGTCCTCGCCTTCAACGAGGCTCGTCAGGACCGCTCGCGAGAGGCTGATCTGTTGCTCCTGGAGAAAGCCTGTCGCCAGGGCGCTCTACGCACCGCCCGTTACCAGCAAGCCTTGCGTCGCTATCACAGCCGCAACATACGCCCCCGCACCCTCGAAGCTGGTGATCTGGTCCTTTGAAGGATCCTCTCTAGGGAAGGACTCCACAATCTCTCACCCATGTGGGAAGGCCCGTTCAGGGTCACTCATGTCTCCCGGCCTGGCGCCGCACGCTTGGAGACGGAGGTGGGTGTTCCGGTGCCCAACACATGGAACATCCAATACCTCCACAAGTTCTACCCGTGACCTCACGCGTACGAACGAAATGGAGTTGTACACGCTCCGGAGCCTCTCTTTGCGCTGCCTGATGGGCCCGCGAGAGCTCCCTCCCACAACCCAGTGGAAGCCCCATGCTCAGCGCTGGCGGAACGATCGATCTGAGGGCGCCGCCTGGCTGCACCATCCTCAAGCTGTCCCATGTCCGTCACGGCAGCCTCGTCTTTTTGGTTGTGAAACTGAGGACGCCACGTGGCTGCACCATCCTCAAGCTGTCTCGTGTCCGTCACGGCAGCCTTAACTTTTTGGTTGTGTAATGAACCTATTTTATGCAGCAGTAAAGTCTTATTTCCTAAGTATAATGTGTGTTTGGTAAGCATGTTGCTTCAGGAGGCTGTGAGTGCTCACGACCTCCCTCCTGTGTATCATGCGAGCGGGGGCTGGACACGGTGCCTGCACTCAGGCCAGGCCCTGCAGCGCCATCAAATCCAAGTGACTGAGCCCTGGCTCGCGGGCCTGCTCCCGCGCACGCCACCTCACCAAGGTCCTTGGTACTTCTCTCCTCATGTGAAACCCACTAGCGAGCCCGCGCTGCCACAATACTTGCAAAACTTGCTGGCATGTAGTTGTCGCAGGAACAAGGCGCATAGAAGGCCTTGCGAGCGTTGCCTCGCGAAGTAACCCACGGCAAGGCACCTCCTCAAGAAGCCCACAGGAAGCATCGCGAGCGCTGCCTCGCGAGGTGGTCTGCGGCGCCCATCTGCACCAAGTACCAGCGGAAGGCCTCGCGAGCGAGAGCCTCACGAAGCGCACTCTGCAAGCGACGGCGCGCCAAGCGCCACACTCCGCAAAAAGCTAAGTCTAAAAACACCTCGCGAGCCGCTCTCAACGCCTCTCAAGCCCTTCTCCCCTCGCAACCCCGCTGAGCGCCGACGTTTCTCCCTCGCATGAGCCGCTTGCACGTCAAAGGGGGGCTTCCTGAGCATCGTGCCTCAGGACCCTTACCATCCCGTAGAGCCCTACACCCTCTGGCCTTGTCTAGGAATGCGTCCTAACATACCAGCGACGGTCGTAGCTCGCTCGGGGGCTGGGTGCTAACGACGTAGAGTGCTACTTGTAGACTGCGTTGGTATTTCCCCGAAGAGGAGCGGATGATGCAGTATAGTAGATGTAAGTATTTCCCTCAGTTAAGAACCAAGGTTATCAATCCAGTAGGAGAACCAAGCAAAACCCGTTAAACGCACCTACACACACAAAAGCAAACACTTGCACCCAACGCAAAAAAGAGGGTTGTCAATCCTCTTAGCGGTTATTTGCAAGGATTAATTCTGATAGTGATAAATAGATAAACTAAAATACTAAATAAAATAAAAGTAAAAAAATTGCAGCAAAGTATTTTTGATTTTAATATATGATAAAAGTAGACCCGGGGGACATAGTTTTCACTAGAGGCTTCTCTCTCGAACACATAGCATACGGTGGGTAAACAAATTACTATTGGGTAATTGATAGAAAAGCAAATAATTATGATGGATTCATGGCAATGATCATGTATATAGGCATCACGTCTGAGACAAGTAGACCGACTCCTGCCTGCATCTACTACTATTACTCCACCCATCGACCGCTATCCAGCATGCATCTATGGTATTAAGTATGAAACAGAGTAATGCCTTAAGCAAGATGACATGATGTAGACAAAGTAAACTCAAGCAATATGAATAAACCCCATCTTTTTATCCTTAATGGCAACAATACAAATATGTGTCATGTCCCTTTCTGTCACTGGGATTGAGCACCGCAAGATTGAACCCATCACAAAGCACCTCTCCCATTGCAAGATAAACCAATTTAGTTGGCCAAACCAAATCGATAGATCGGAGAGAAATACAAAGCTATAATAATCATGCATAAAAGAGTTCAGAGAAGACTCAAATATTTCTCATGAATAATCTGATCATAAACTCACAATTCATCGGATCCCAACAAACACACCGCAAAAGAAGATTACATCGGATAGAACTCCAAGAACATCGAGGAGAACATGGTATTGAAGATTAAAGAGAGAGAAGAAGACATCTAGCTACTAGCTATGGACCCATAGGTCTGTAGTAAACTACTCACACATCATCGGAAGGGCAGCAAGGTTGATGAAGAAGCCCTCCGTGATCGATTCCCCTCCGGCAGAGTAACGGAAAAGGCCTCCAGATGGGATCACGGAAGAACAGAGGCTTGCGGCGGCGGAAAGGTTTTCTCTTCTGTCTCTCTAGTATATTGGGAATATTTGGGAATTTATAGCGCTGGAATTAGGTCAGGAGGGGCTACGAGGGGCCCACAAGCCTGGGGACGCGCCTACCCCCCTGTGCGCGCCCTCCAGGCTTGCCGCCTCCTCGTGGCTCCTCTGGTCTTCTCCCGAAGCTTAGTGGGTCTCTTCTGGTCCAGAAAAAATTAATCCAAAGTTTTTTTCTAGTTTGGACACTTTTTCATAATGATTTTCTGAAAAGACAAAAACAAGCAAAAAACAGCAACTGGCACTGGGCACTGGGTTAATAGGTTAGTTCCAAAAAATGATATATAATGGCATATAATTGCATATAAAACATCCAAGTATAATAGCATTGAACAATCAAAAGTTATAGATACGTTGGAGACGTATCAAGCATCCCCAAGCTTAATTCCTGCTCGTCCTCGAGTAGGTAAATGATAAAAACAGAATTTTTGATGTGGGTTGCTACCTATCATGTTTCATCATGTAATCTTTCTCTTACGGTATGAATAATAAGATCCAAATGATTCAAAGCAGTAGTCTATAGTTTGACATAAAGACATCAATACTCAGGCATACTAATAAACAATCATGTCTTTCAAAATAAAAATGCTAAAGAAAGTTATCCCTACAAAATCATATAATCCTGTCATGCTCCATCTTCTTAACAGAAAATATTTATCATGCACTACCCCGTTGACAAGCTGAGCAATTGGTTCATACTTTTTAACTCGCTTCAGCTTTTTCAACCCCCACGCAATACATGAGCGCAAGCCATGGATATAGCACTATGGGTGGAATAGAGTGTGGTGGTAGAGATTAATAAGGGGAAGTCAAAAATAAGAAGATAGTCTCACATCGACGAGGCTAATCAATGGGCTATGGAGATGCCCATCAATTGATGTCAATGCGAGGAGTAGGGATTTCCATGCAACGGATGCACTAAGAGCTATAAGTGTATGAAAGCTCAACATGAAAACTAAGTGGGTGTGCATCCAACTTCCTTGCTCATGAAGACCTCGGCCATTTGAGGAAGCCCATCATCAGAATATACAAGCCAAGTTCTATAATGAAAAATTCCCACTAGTATATGAAAGTGACAAAACAGGAGACTCTCTATATGAAAAACATGGTGCTACTTTGAAGCACAAGTATGGAAAAGGATAGTAACATTGCCCCTTCTCTTTTTTTCTCTCATTTTATTTTTTTTGTGGGCTCTTTTTGGCCTCTTTTTTCGTGGGCTCTTTTTGGCCTCTCTTTTTTTCCTCACTGGGACAATGCTCTAATAATGATGATCATCATACTTCTAGTTACTTACAACTCAAAAAATTACAACTCGAAACTAGAACAAAAATATGACTCTATATGAATGCCTCTGGCGGTGTACCAGGATGTGCAATGATACTAGCGTAACATGTATAAAAAATGATGAACGGTGGCTGAGCCACAAATACTATGTCAGTTATATGATCATGCAAAGCAATATGACAATGACGATGTGTGTCATAAAAACGGAACGGTGGAAGTTGCATGGCAATATATCTCAGAATGGCTATGGAAATGCCATGATAGGTAGGTATGGTGGCTGTTTTGAGGAAGATATAAAGAGACTTATGTGTGATAGAGCATATCATATCACGGGGTTTGGATGCACCGCAAAGTTTGCAGCAACTCTCGATGTGAGAAAGGGCAATGCACGGTACCGAAGAGGCTAGCAAATTGCGGAAAGGTGAGAGTGCGTATAATCCATGGACTCACATTAGTCATAAAGAACTCACATACTTATTGTGAAAGTTTATTAGCCCTCGAAGCAAAGTACTACTACGCATGCCCCTAGGGGGATAGATTGGTAGGAAAAGACCATCGCTCATCCCCGACCGCCACTCATAAGGTAGACAATCAAGAATAAATCAAGCTCCAACTTCTTAGCATAACGACATATCATACGTGCATGCTTCAGGAATCGCAAACCTTAACACCAATATTCTTGCTAAACCACAATTATATACTAGCACCTCCCACATATTACCATCTTAATATCGCAAAACTATTGCAAGGAATCAAACTTATCATATTCAGTGATCTACATGAAAGTTTTTATTATATCCCTCTTGAATACCTATCATATTAGGACCAAATTCATAACCCGTGCATATTACCATTGCTATTCATTAGACTCTCAAAAATATATAAGTGAAGCATGAGATTGCAACTATTTCTTTAAAATATAACCACCGCCGTGCTCTAAAAGATATAAGTGAAGCACTAGAGCAACTGCCTAGCTCAAAAGATATAAGTGAAGCACATAGAGTATTCTAACAAATCACGAATAATGTGTGTACCACTCAAAAAGGTGTGTTAAGCAAAGATGATTGTGACAAACTAAAAAGCAAACAAACTATATCACAAGACGCTCCAAGTAAAACACATATCATGTGATGAATAAAAATATAGCTCCAAGTGAGTTACCGATAGATCGTAGACGAAAGAGGGGATGCCTTCCGGGGCATCCCCAAGCTTAGACGCTTGAGTCTTCCTTGAATATTACCTTGGGGTGCCTTGGGCATCCCCAAGCTTCGGCTCTTGCCGCTCCTTATTCCTTTATCCATCGTAGTCTCACCCAAAACTTAAAAATTTCAGCACACAAAACTCAACAGAAACCTCGTGAGATCCGTTAGTATAACAAACAAATCTTAAACTTTAGGGACTGTTGTAAATTGATTCATATTTAATATTTGCATAATGCTAATGTACTCCAACTTCTCCATGACTCATACCCCCCGATACGATCCATAGATTCATCAAAATAAGCAAATTATGCAACAAGAACAGAATCTGTCTAAAACAGAACAATCTGTAAAGATCTCAATTAACGTCATACTTATGTAACTCTAAAAATTCTGAAACATTAGGACAACATGGGCAATTCATGTATAAATATTGTTTAAAACATTCAGAAGGTTCTGACATCCCAGCAAAAAATTAAAATTCCAGCACTGGACGCAAAAGTTTCTGTTTTCAAACAGCATCAATTATACTATCATCCAAATCGTCCCAAAGGCATTACTTGGCACAAACACTAATTAAAAGATAAAAACACAATCTTAACAGAGGCTATAATTGTGTAAACACACAATAACAGAAACTAAAACAAAAATTTATTTTATTCATTGGGTTGCCTCCCAACAAGCGCTATTGTTTTATGCCCCTAGCTAGGCATAATGCATAGTTTCAAGTGTTGTCATCCTTCAAATTAATTTCATAGGTGGCCCTCATAATAGATTCATAAGGTGCCTTAATTCTCTTTCTAGGGAAGTGTTCCATCCCTTTCTTTAATGGAAATTGAAATCTTATATTACCTTCTTTCATATCAATAATAGCACCTATTGTTCGTAGGAAAGGCCTACCAAGTATTATAGGACAAGAAGGATTGCATTCAATATCAAGAATAATAAAATCCACGGGCACATAATTTTTATTTGCAAGAATAAGCACATCATTTATTCTACCCAATGGTTTTTTAATAGTGGAATCCGCAAGATGCAAATTAAGGGAACAAGGATCCATATCGGTGAGACCTAGCACATCACACAAAGACTTTGGTATAGTGAAAACGCTAGCACCAAGATCACATAGAGCATTACATTCATAATTTTAAATTTTGACTTTAATAGTTGGTTCCCATTCATCTTGTAATTTTCTAGGAATTGAAACTTCCAACTCAAGTTTTTCTTCATGAGCTTTCATCATAGCTTCTACAATATGTTTAGTGAAAGCTTTATTTTGTTCATATGCATTTGGTGAATTAATCATGGATTGCAACAAGGAAATGCACTCAATTAAAGAACAACTATCATAATTAAAGTCCTTGTAATCCAAAGTAGTGGGTGCATTACTATTTAAAGTTTTGACCTCTCCAAACCCACTTTTTCATTTTTATCATTAAGATTATCACCCTCCAAGCAATTGGGACTCCTTCTATCTAAAGTTGACTCTTCTTCAGTCCCTTTTTCATCAAGTTTTATATTACTAAATAATGATTCAATAAGAGTAACACCAATCATTTTAGTATCTTCATCATTACTAGATTGTGACTCTGGTTTAGCAGCCATCTTATTCACTAAAGTTGTTTGTTTGTTTGAAATATTTCCTAGCAAATTTTCAGTACTAGCAAGTTGAGCCTGAAGGTTGGATACTTCTAGATTGACATCTTCAAGTTGTTTATTAATAGCATCCAATAAGATAGAGTGTTCCTTAAGTTCTTCGGAAAAGAATTTATTTTGCTCAAATTGTGAAGACATGAAACTCTTAGTGACATTTTCAATTTCAGACAATCTTTTGTTAGAAACTATCTCGAAATTCCTCTAGCGACATAATGACAGAGCAAGCAACCTAGCAAACAAGCAAATAAAAATATTTTTTTGTTTTTGTAAAAAAAAAATTAGAAGTGGGGGAGATGAAAAGGAGAGGCAAATGCAAATAAAAAGGCAAATAAAGTAAATGCAAGTGGATGATAGTTTGTGTGAAGGTACTTGGTAATTTTGATGATGTCTCCCCGGCAACGGCGCCAGAAATTCTTCTTGCTACTTGTAGACTGCGTTGGTATTTCCCCAAAGAGGAGAGGATGATGCAGTATAGTAGAGATAAGTATTTCCCTCAGTTAAGAACCAAGGTTATCAATCCAGTAGGAGAACCAAGCAAAATCCTGTTAAACGCACCTGCACACACAAAAGCAAACACTTGCACCCAACGCAAATAAGAGGGTTGTCAATCCTCTTAGCGGTTATTTGCAAGGATTAATTCTAATAGTGATAAATAGATAAACTAAAATACTAAATAAAATAAAAGTAAAAAAATTGCAGCAAAGTATTTTTGATTTTAATATATGATAAAAGTAGACCCGGGGGCCATAGTTTTCACTAGAAGCTTCTCTCTCGATACGGTGGGTAAACAAATTACTGTTGGGCAATTGATAGAAAAGCAAATAATTATGACGGATTCATGGCAATGATCATGTATATAGGCATCACGTCTGAGACAAGTAGACCGACTCCTGCCTGCATCTACTACTATTACTCCACCCATCGACCGCTATCCAGCATGCATCTAGGGTATTAAGTATGAAACAGAGTAACGCCTTAAGCAAGATGACATGATGTAGACAAAGTAAACTCAAGCAATATGAATAAACCCCATCTTTTTATCCTTAATGGCAACAATACAAATACGCGTCATGTCCCTTTCTGTCATTGGGATTGAGCACCGCAAGATTGAACCCATCACAAAGCACATCTCCCATTGCAAGATAAACCAATCTAGTTGGCCAAACCAAATCGATAGATCGGAGAGAAATACAAAGCTATAATAATCATGCATAAAAGAGTTCAGAGAAGACTCAAATATTTCTCATGAATAATCTGATCATAAACTCACAATTCATCGGATCCCAACAAACACACCGCAAAAGAAGATTACATCAGATAGAACTCCAAGAACATTGAGGAGAACATGGTATTGAAGATCAAAGAGAGAGAAGAAGCCATCTAGCTACTAGCTATGGACCTGTAGGTCTGTGGTAAACTACTCACACATCATCGGAAGGGCAGCAAGGTTGATGAAGAAGCCCTCCGTGATCGATTCCCCCTCCGGTAGAGTACCGCAAAAGGCCTCCAGATGGGATCGCGGAAGAATAGAGGCTTGCGGCGGCGGAAAGGTTTTCTCTTCTATCTCTCTGGTATATTGGGAATATTTGGGAATTTATAGCGCTGGAATTTGGTCAGGAGGGCCTACGAGGGGCCCACAAGCCTGGGGGCGCGCTTACCCCCCTGGGTGCGCCCTCCAGGCTTGCCGCCTCCTCGTGGCTCCTCTGGTCTTCTCCCGAAGCTTCGTGGGTCTCTTCTGGTCTAGAAAAAATTAATCCAAAGTTTTTTCTCGTTTGAACTCTTTTTGATAATGATTTTCTGAAAAGACAAAAATAAGCAAAAAAAACAGCAACTGGCACTGGGCACTGGGTTAATAGGTTAGTCCCAAAAAATGATATATAATTGCATATAAAACATCCAAGATTGATACTATAATAGCATAGAACAATAAAAAATTATAGATACGTTGGAGACGTATCATAGAGCACCAAGGTAAACAACAGGAGAAAAATAAACCTCACGAGGATGCCTTGCGAGGAGCACAAGTTAAAGCAAAACGCTAAGTGCTTAAGTTAATCGTACAGACCATGTCTTTACGCCCCCACGACGCTACGCTTGCTTGGATACAAGACAAAGGGAGAAAGGAAAAGTTTAAGAAGACCGGGCATCGTCGCCGCCATCGCCGCCATCTTCGCCCTCGCCCTCGCCGTCGCCGCCCTCGCTGGAGCTCTCGCTGCCACGGGAGAACTTCTCGAGCAGGGCATCCACGTGATCCTCCACCGCTTGTCCGAGGCCGTCGCACAGTTCCGGAGGGACGGGGGCCAAGACCCTGTCGAAGTCGAAGTTGGTGTCGGCACGGAGGAGGTTGCTAAAGATGCGCGTCGCCGCCTGGCCGAGGAGGTCGCGGCACTCATCTTCGATGATGTCGTTCACCCGCTTGGCCCCGTCCTCAAGCCTCTCCACAAGCTTGGTGAAGAAGTCGAGGTAGTTGGCGTCGTTGTCCTCGAGAGGGCCCATGAGCCTCTCATGGCAGAGGGTGGCCAGGGTGCCGCGGGCTCGGAGGGAGAGGGCGTGGAACATCTTGGCGCGCTCGTGCTGACGCCCCCGCGCCCGAGCCGCCTCCTCCCTGGCTTGCTCGACGACGTTGGAGACGCTGCCCACCTGCTGCTTGAGGGAGGCCAGCTCCCCCTCCGCGTCAGCCTTGGCCTTCAACGCGAGCGTCCGGCTGTCTTCCGCCTCTGTCAGTAGTTCCTTAAGGCCGGAGATCTCCGCTTGAAGCTCCTCGCACTTCTTCTTGAAGCGGTCCTCCTGGAACTTCAGCTTCTTGGCGTAGTCCGCAGCAAGCACCTCACGATCCTTTTTGTTCTTCACGTCGGCGTCGGCCTAGATCTTCTTCTCCTTCGTCTCCAACTGAGCATTGGCCTTGGCCATGCATTGGTCGTAGGAGGCCTGAGCGGCCGCCACCTGGCGGTCCAGTGTCTCCAGGCGTTCGCACTCCGCGGCCTACTCGGCCGCCATCCTCGCGAGCTCTCGCTCACAGACCCCAGCATCCGCCTCACGGGCCACGAGGGCTTCCCCATGGCTGGCGAGCCCCTCTTCGCGCCTGGCGAGCTCTTCCTCGCGCTTGGCGAGCTCCTCCCCGCGCTTGTCGAGTTCACCCTTGCGGGAGGCAAGTTCGCCCTCGCGAATGTCGAGATCCTCTACGCGAGCTATGACGGCGTTCTCCCGCGCCTGCAGCAGGACCGACTGGGCGGCAGATTGCACCTGCAGCACCTTCTCCTGGGCCTCCGCAGCCTCGCGGCGCCTGTCGGCCGCGTCGGCCTCCCTGACGGCGCTCCCGAAGATTTCTTTGGCCTCGAAGGCAGCCTTCTCGCGCTTCTCCCGCGTGGCCTCGTCCCGACGTCGGCGCAACTTGATGGCGACATCAAGCTGCCGCCACCCTTCCGCCAGGCGCAGGCGCTCACCGCCGAGGCGCGCCTCCTCTGTTTGCAGGTCCGCTTCAAGGGCATCAATCGCAGCCCTAGTGCCTTGCAAGGCCCCGCGCTGGAGCGCGGCGCTGCTGCTCATGAGCTACAGGGCCCAGCTCGGGCTTGGCTCCGCGCTGCCCTCCGTCGTCGTCACCTGGGACGGGCTAGCGCCGGACCCCCTCCGTGCCTCCATGCTCTCGCTCCCCTCGAGAGCCGCGTCGCCTGTCAACAGCGGGGGGCTCGCCAGATCCTCCTCCTCCTCCTGCCGCGGTGGCGCACTCTGCGGGCTTGTCGCGCCCGCGTCAGGAGCCTCGCACACCAGTGAGCGCTGGGGGCTTGCCAAGGTGCCTTCGGCGGCTACGGTCTCCTTGGTGGGGGTGGAGCTCGGCGGGGGAGTTGGTGCCTTAGCCTCCTCCATCGCTGCGTCGCCTCTCGCAATGGGCGCCTTGGGAAGCGCGGCCCCTCCTCCGGAGGCGGCCTCCCGAGGCTCGTCCTCCTCAGCCTCAGGAGTCGCATCCACCTGCGGCTCGGGAGGGGACACTCGCTCCTGCTCTGCTTCCGCGCGCCCAGTTTCAGCTTCGGGGCAGCGGGTGGCTTCTTCACGACCCTCGGCGCCTGCGGTAGGCGCCGAGGCCCCCTTTGAGCGGGGGGGTCTTCTTCTTCTTCTTCTTCGTGGGTTCCCTGCGCGAACCAAGGGCTCAACCCCGAACCTCGGGAGGAAGGGAAGAAGTCATGAGAGAAAAAGAGAGCAAGGTGCGGTGACTTACTCGTCATTAGGAACCCACTTCCTCTTCTTCAATTTTGGCAGTGAGCGGCTGCCGCTGCCGCCCTCGCACGGCTCACTCGAGCGCGCTCTGGAGGGCTCGGCGGTGGACTTGCCGAGCTCCTCCTCCACCGGGTTGGTGCCGGCCTCCTTCGCAGGGGGCGCGGCCGCCTCGTCGCTGGTTCTGGTCTTCTTGGGAGGGGGCCCGGCGGCCGTGCCGCTGGCGCCGGTCCTCTCCGCGAGGGGCGCGTCGGCCCCCGCGCTGCTGCTTCCTTCACCTCCTGTAGGAGATATGCCCTAGAGGCAATAATAAATGTTATTGATTATCTCCCTGTTCATAATTATGTTTATGTTCCATGCTATAACTGCTATGGTTCTCGAGTCTACAATAACCACGAGGCTCGGAGGAAGACTCATATGCACGTGTGGAATAATAAACGGTAAAATGTATTCCTAGTCTGGCCTCTAAGACTGGCTCAAGTATTGCATGATGATCCTGTTTTCCTGATCATGGGCATGGCTATGCCGGCAATTTTGAGGGCGCACTGTTGGTAGAACACTTGTGTTGAATCGACCCGAATTGATGTTATGCTATGAGATACAATCGTCACTAGTTAATGGTTAATAACACAGAGATGGTTAACGTTTGCATAATTCCTTAGACCATGAGAGTATCGAGTTTCTTCATGCTTGCTTCATGAACTTTGGGGTTTGTTAAACGTCATCTGTAAATGGGTGGCTATTACGGCAGCTTACGGGTTCATGGAAAAGTATGTCAAGTAACTCGATAGCTCAAGATTGGGATTTGCTCCTCCGATGATGGAGAGATATCTCTGGGCCCTCTCGGTGTTACGGTATCCATCATCGTCTGGCCAGACACTTTGTGATTTGATCACGGGGATGCCGGAACACGGGAACGAGAAAAGAGAACAATACCGGTAACGAGGTAACTGGCATAGTGGACAAGTTGTTGATCCATGGGGATGCAAACATGTCTCACCTCGGGTATTTGTAACATATCGCGAAGCAACAGGAATAGCACACGGCAACTAGAGGTTCACTCGAATATTCATTCGTGTGGGTATAGGGGTCAATATGGGTGTCCACGGCTCCGATGTTGATCATTGATCGGAAGGGGTTCCGGGTCATGTCTATACTTCACCGAACCTATAGGGTCGCACGCTTAAGGGTCATCTATCTGCTGAATACTAGACGGGGAGTCTGAGAGAAAATCACCAAAAAAGTTTCGGACGAAACGGAAACGTTCCGGAGAGGATATCGGAATAGTTCCGGTGAAACTGAAAAGTTGTTTCAGGGTATTCCATAAAGTCAAATTGGTTTCCGCACATGCCTGGAAATTATTGGAAGGTACCAGAATTGTTCCGGTAACTTCTGAGATTTTTCAGAGACAAAAACCGGAAATGTTCCGGACTGCCGGAACCGCTTTAGTTGCTTTTCACAGATGAAAATCACTAAACCGAAAAGTTGTTTCGGAGTACACCATAAAGTCAAAATGGTTTCGGCACATGCCTGATAATTCTTGGAGAGTGCCAGAATCGTTCTGGAAACTTTCTGGAATTTTCTGGGATGAAAACCGGAAATGTTCCGGAGCTGCCGGAACCGCTTCAGATGCTTTTCGCAGATGAAAATCACTAAACCGAAATTGTTTCGGATCGCGTTGAAAATTATTTTCGTGGGTACTGGAAATGTTCTAAGCCCACATGAATATTTTCAGTTCGAACGGACGCTGAAATATGTCGTCGTGAATAGTGAAAGTGCTTTTTGGATTACTTTTTGGAAAGCCACCTTTTTGGGCTTTTGCTCCAAAATATCTTGGAGATGACATGGGTGGATGTGGCTGAAATTTCAGCCCATCCACCCCTCCTTCTCCTATAAATAGAGGTGGAGGGGGCAGCCCAAATCTCATCCATTCTCACATACAAGTGCCATGACATTTCTGGCTTCTCGCTCCCTCCCAGCGAAATAGTTTCGTAGAGCCGAAAGGCTGTCTAGTTTCCGGCAGGAACTAGTTCTGGACGGCGAAGCCCTGCCGGATAGATGACACCGTATGTGTGCAACTCTATAGAGAGATCGTAGTTTCGGTCTTAGTTCGAGAGTGCCTCCCGGAGGGCTGTCCAAGTGATCGTCTTAGTTTCGAGGGTCCTCCCGAAGGGCTGTCCGAGTGACTGTCCGGTTTTCGAAGGTCCTCCCGAAGGGCTGTCCGCGACACCGTCCGGGGGACTGTCCGACCGCCTCCCGGAGGGCTGTCCGAGGGGCAGATGAGGGAGTACATCCTCGCGGTTGGGAGGTTGTAAATCCTAGCTGCGGGGATCTGCACCGCCGATCGTCATCGACTCTACTTCCGCTACGCTACGAGTCGGTAACGAAACAGATCAAACCTTGTATGCAGTCTCCATAGTGATCCTGGGCTGGTGCGTAGGTCGGAAAATTTTTGTTTTCTGCTGTGTCAACCTTCAGTGGTATCAGAGCCAGATTATGCGTAGATGCAGGTTGCGATCTAGAATACATAGAGATGTATGGGTGTTGCACAATATAATTAGGTAGTAGATGAGTTCTATTGCTGAAAATTATTTGTGCGGGTAGCAGATGAAATCTGTTACCCGATGTTCCTGTTGCTTCCCCTGAATTTGCGTAGTCCTGATCTTGACGGCATGGTGGAATCTCACAAAGTTCTGGCAATCCGCGATCCTTTCATGCTGCTCCTAAGTATGCTGATTGACAGATCAACGAAGTGCTAACAGTTCTTTGGGTTCCACCATAGTTAAAGAAAGATGGATGTTTCACAGACGAAAGGGCAATGCAGATGTGATCTGCACAGGGGTCACGCGTATGACGAAGTTTAGTGTGGGGCTCGAGATTTTATTATCTCGTGTTTCATACACCCCGCAATGTTAATCTAGCGACTTGGATTATCATGCTTGATGATGGACGTTGGTAGCTTCGGTTTGTTTCGAAACCTTAGAAGCCACGTAAAACAAGTTTTTGCATGAACCGATTAGAGGCATCTAACTTGGTTTTGCAGGATGGTTTGCAAGTGCATGTGATGTGGTATAGCAGTGCTCATTATAATTTGATTATGTATGAGATGACTATATAATGTAAATTGATTAACATGACCTGCGTGTCATGATTCGGCATGATGGCTGGAGCCATATGATTGTCACTTTAATGACCTGCGTGTCAACCTTCAGTAATGCACTTATTTTATTAGCTATAGAGATAGCAATATTATCTGGTGCATCGACAAGGTGGTGGCAATCTTCGCGAAGGTGAACACCAACGCGAATGCCGAAGACGAAGAAATGAAAGACTTCTCCGTCGGAAAGGGCTATACCATATCATGCTATTATGAATTGCCTGAGATGTTTATCCCTTATGATGCACCCTTCTTGATTGCGCGGTAGTCGCTTTTTATTAGGGTGATCTCTCACTTAAAATATCAAGTAGTTAGTGTTCTCCCAAGTGTAGCACCGTCACGGCACCTATCTCTTCGGGGCATCACATGACATGGGTGCGAACGATTAGAGAAGTGTGAGGTGGGTGAGTTGAGACCTCGCAGCGAGATCACTTGGTTGTCTTGACGTTCAGGCAGGACAGTCCTGAGCTCGGAACACACGCATCGAAAGATGAACAAGAATCACATAGAGATGTGATCGGCAAGTTTGCCTACCGATTGAAGTTCACGCCATTTGAGTTCATCTCGAACCGTGGCGTTGAATTGAAATGTGGATCTTGAATCACTCACGATCAATTATGAGAGATATTGATTTGAGTGGGAGCGCACTTTAGAATTAATTCTTTTAATTCTTAGTGCAAATTAATTATGGACACTGTCTAAGTGTGATTTGCGTAATAGTTGTAGAAGAATGGCTCGCGTTTCCACCTTCCCTGTTAAAATTGAATAAGCTGTTAAATATCTGGTTAAAACTTTACGGTTGGTAACGTAATGTGAGGATTGTCCTCAAGAGTGCCGAGAAGGACTTGTCCTATCGCATGCTTTCGGTATTCTCCCGCTAATGCTATGGATCATGAGACTCTCGTCCATCGATCCAAAAGCTAGAATTCCGTTTCGGTCAAGTGCAATATGTTTGCTTCCATGAGACCCGAACTTCGAAAGTTTGGATAGTTATGTGATATTCATGGAATCTGAAAATCATTTTCAGAGACAGACAAAGGCTAAAAGATATGAGATATCCAAAGCAATGTTTGTTTGCAAACTATTAGTAAAGGAGTTTACTATGCATTAGACTGATAAGAGAGGGATCCAGAAGAACGCATGTCATATGATGAAAGGTGAATAAAACAAACAACTTAAAGAGAAAGGAAGTGTCCGAAGGGTGTTAGTGAAACTTTCACGCCTAGGAAGTCTGGGGCTAACGCCACTCTTAAGTTGGATGCTTCTTCTGAGAGTAGGAGAAATACTGAAAGTTAAACTGTTAGAAGTATGAAGGCAGAAAGAAAGAAGACTGGAATATCCAGCTCATGTATGAATGTCATACAAGTTTTTGATGTATAGAAGGCTGGTCAAAGATATAGTTCTTGGGAATTATGGTTAAACATGTTGATCACTAATTCTTGGGTATTGTGAGTTGATCACAAAGATACCCGCTTGATTGCATTCTGTTGCAACTCGATGTAAGAACTACTATGGCCTAAAAGACTAGCCAGGAATGAGGTTAAGATATACACAGGGAACATAGTAAATGTTACTATGCCTTCCATCGGTGTATTACCTATGTATTTATTTTCATAATTCATTTAGAGTTTCACACTCTAGCCCTTTGCATAAGGTATCTTGCAAGAAGGTTGTTCATAAGAGAACTTTTGATGTTCGGTGTTATGAATAACGTAAGGGCCATACTTTCATTATGAATGAGACGTGTGTTATGAATATTGATAATAATACATTACCTCTGGGTTTACTTTCATAATTCATTTTTGAGTTTCATACACTCTAGCCCATTGCACAATGTTTGTTGCAAAAGAGTTGTTCATAAAAACAACAATTGTTGTTCAGTATTATGAATAACATGAAGGGCCATGCTTCCATCCTAGATGGGATGTATGTTATGAATATTGATGGAAATATGATACATCCATAACACTGACGCTAAATGTTGCAAGACTAAAAGAATATCACACAAGTGTGGCACTGCATTTGGTCACATTGGAGAAACCCGCATGGAAAATTCCATTATGATGGATTTTGAAGTCATTTGATTTTGAAACATCTGACACTTGCAACTTTCCTCTGAAAAGTGAAGTGACTGAAATACCGTTCACAGGCCATAAGGAACGAGCAAAGAACATATTGGTGATCATACATTATGATGTGTGTAGTCCAATAAATGTTGTTGCAAGTAGTGGATTTATCTATCTTCAGAAATGACTCAAGTAGATATATGGATATTTACTTGTTGAGACGTAAGTCTGGATCTTTTGAATTCATTCATAAGGTTTTCAAAAATGAAGTAGAAGTTATTGTAACGAGAAAATTATGTTTCTGCAATTTGATTGCGCAAAGGAATATTTGAGTTACAAGTTTAGCGAATGTCTGGTGAGTTGTGAAAGGGGTTTCATAACTTGCACCTCCCGGAACACCACTGCAAGTGGAAAGTCCGTGAAGATGGAATCGAACCATTTATGACATGGTAAGATCAAAGATGACATAAATAGATTTGCCATTATCCCTTTTAAAGAGTGATGCTTTAGAGACTGCGGTTTTTACATTGAAAAGAGCTCCATCGGGTCTGTTGAAATGATGCCATGGTATGGTACGCCCAACCATGTTATATCTTCTCTTAACATTTGGAATATGGGGATTGTGTAAAAGGTTACAAACCTATTCCAAATCAGACAAGTGCTACTTTGTAAGGTTATCCCAAGTCATTGGGTATTCCCCCACCACTATACCGAGGCAAAGGATTTTGCCGCAAAACAGTATGCTTTTAAAGAGAATAGTTCTTACAAAAGGTGAGTGGGAGGACAGTGCAACTCGACAAGATAACCAGTATCTTCGTCATCAGATCAAAGGAAAGAAACCTTGGAAGTGATTCCGGAGTTTCCTACTCCGACTGATACGGAAGTCTCTACAATAAAATGTATGGACTTCGGTCGAACTTGCAGCTGAACCACGTAGGCAAAGCTCGTGCAAACCTATCAGGTGCGCAAACGAGATATTTTTGTTAGACAACAGTATACCTACAATACACAAGGAAGCGTTGATGGGCCCTGACTCCGGAATTGGCTAAATGCCAATACAATCCGAGATAGTTTCCATATAAGTGATTCGAGATTAAAATCTTGATACACCTTTCGGAAGACTTAGAGTCTAACGAATATTTATGGAACTAAAAACTGATACGGATAAAATGTTTTATCCATAAAGCTCGACTTGTTGCAATAACAAGTTCAAGGAGTTGACTACGATGAGATTGTCTCACCGTAGCGATGCTTAAAGTCGGTTCGGGTTGAACTAGCAATTAATACATATTTCAATCATGAGATATGAAACATGGATGACAAAAGGATTTCCATGTGATGGAAGTGAAACCTAGGACTTGTATGTGATACAGTCCAAAGTAATTTGTCGATCCAGAGGATGCTAGTAAGTATGCAAACTTCAGAGTTCCAGCGATGGACAGAAGAGAGCAAAGTGGAGTTGGAATCTTCGTTTTTGATGGAATGGTCAAAGGGGTTTGACTTCATCAAATGGGTATCGAAGATGCTTGTGATTCAAGAAAGTAAGTGGGAGCATAATAATATTTCTAAAAACCTTGTGTACTTGACACATTGTTAATTGGAAATAAATTTCTTGACACGAATTAGGACTTCATTTAAAAATAGTTTTTCCGATGAAGTGCTTGGGCTAAATAGCCGCAATATTAGGCATGATGATCTATGGAGATAGATTTACCTAATGGGGCTAAGCAATGAATACATATTGACAAGATGCTAAAACTTTTTAGCATTTAAAACGCCAAGGAGTGATTCTTGCCGAAGTCACATGGAAAGAGTTTTTGCAAGACTCGGTGTCCCAAAACACTGATGAGTAAAATACATGATGGAGATTCCACACACTCTTGTGTTTGGATTAATCATGTATTCCATGGTATGTAAAACAACTAGATATGTCCGATACTCCAAAAGTTGTTGCGAGTATGGATACCAAAGTGATCAAAGTACTGATCATAGGACAACAGTGAAAGATGTCATTGAGTACTAGAGTAGTAGTGATGACATGTTTTCTCGCAAGCAGAGATTATGAAGTGCTCGTTGTAAGTAATTACATCGATACAGTCTTCATCAATGCTCCATGCGATTTTCGATTTAAGTTAAGGGTTTTGTGTAATACACAATATGATGGCACGGTAGTTGGAAATTGTTCCAAACAAGATATTGTGGCGAATTCTATAACAAAGGCTAAGTATGTTGACGCTTAAGAAGCGACAAAGAAGTTGTTGAATCATATAGTTCATTCATGAACTTAGTATGGTTCCAAGATGGCTTTGGTCTATGGGACATTATTGCAGATAGTTGCTCCATAGCTCAGTCTGAGGAATCAGGTTTCGACCAATGATTCACACATATGCAAAGCCAAGTCCACACAAAATATGAATTTTGTGAAAGCGTGAAAACGCGAGGATATGCAAAGTTACACACGGAGCTGAAGTCGTCAGATCCGTTGGACATCAGGCTATACCACATGCGAAGCATTTTTTACACCAGTATGCCATAGGTGTAAAGTGCATTAGCATTGACTAGATTATTGACTCTAGTGCAAGTGGGAGTCTGTAGGAGATATGCCCTAGAGGCAATAATAAATGTTATTGATTATCTCCCTGTTCATAATTATGTTTATGTTCCATGCTATAACTGCTATGGTTCTCGAGTCCACAATAACCACGAGGCTCGGAGGAAGACTCATATGCACGTGTGGAATAATAAACGGTAAAATGTATTCCTAGTCTGGCCTCTAAGACTGGCTCAAGTATTGCATGATGATCCTGTTTTCCTGATCATGGGCATGGCTATGCCGGCAATTTTGAGGGCGTAATGTTGGTAGAACACTTGTGTTGAATCGACCCGAATTGATGTTATGCTATGAGATACAATCGTCACTAGTTAATGGTTAATAACACAGAGATGGTTAACGTTTGCATAATTCCTTAGACCATGAGAGTATCGAGTTTCTTCATGCTTGCTTCATGAACTTTGGGGTTTGTTAAACGTCATCTGTAAATGGGTGGCTATTACGGCGGCTTACGGGTTCATGGAAAAGTATGTCAAGTAACTCGATAGCTCAAGATTGGGATTTGCTCCTCCGATGATGGAGAGATATCTCTGGGCCCTCTCGGTGTTACGGTATCCATCATCGTCTGGCCAGACACTTTGTGATTTGATCACGGGGATGCCGGAACACGGGAACGAGAAAAGAGAACAATACCGGTAACGAGGTAACTGGCATAGTGGACAAGTTGTTGATCCACGGGGATGCAAACATGTCTCACCTCGGGTATTTGTAACATATCGCGAAGCAACAGGAATAGCACACGGCAACTGGAGGTTCACTCGAATATTCATTCGTGTGGGTATAGGGGTCAATATGGGTGTCCACGGCTCCGATGTTGATCATTGATCGGAAGGGGTTCCGGGTCATGTCTATACTTCACCGAACCTATAGGGTCGCACGCTTAAGGGTCATCTATCTGCTGAATACTAGACGGGGAGTCTGAGAGAAAATCACCGAAAAAGTTTCGGACGAAACGGAAACGTTCCGGAGAGGATATCGGAATAGTTCCGGTGAAACTGAAAAGTTGTTTCAAGGTATTCCATAAAGTCAAATTGGTTTCGGCACATGCCTGGAAATTATTGGAAGGTACCAGAATTGTTCTGGTAACTTCTGAGATTTTTTAGAGACAAAAACCGGAAATGTTCCGGACTGCCGGAACCGCTTTAGTTGCTTTTCACAGATGAAAATCACTAAACCGAAAAGTTGTTTCGGAGTACACCATAAAGTCAAAATGGTTTCGGCACATGCCTGATAATTCTTGGAGAGTGCCAGAATCGTTCTGGAAACTTTCTGGAATTTTCCGGGATGAAAACCGGAAATGTTCCGGAGCTGCCGGAACCGCTTCAGATGCTTTTCGCAGATGAAAATCACTAAACTGGAATTGTTTCGGATCGCGTTGAAAATTATTTTAGTGGGTACTGGAAATGTTCTAAGCCCACATGAATATTTTCAGTTCGAACGGACGCTGAAATATGTCGTCGTGAATAGTGAAAGTGCTTTTTGGATTACTTTTTGGAAAGCCACCTTTTTGGGCTTTTGCTCCAAAATATCTTGTAGATGACATGGATGGATGTGGCTGAAATTTCAGCCCCTCCACCCCTCCTTCTCCTATAAATAGAGGTGGAGGGGGCAGCCCAAATCTCATCCATTCTCACATACAAGTGCCATGACATTTCTGGCTTCTCTCTCCCTCCCAGCGAAATAGTTTCGTAGAGCCGAAAGGCTGTCTAGTTTCCGGCAGGAACTAGTTCTGGACGGCGAAGCCCTGCCGGATAGATGACACCGTATGTGTGCAACTCTGTAGAGAGATCGTAGTTTCGGTCTTAGTTCGAGAGTGCCTCCTGGAGGGCTGTCCAAGTGATCGTCTTAGTTTCGAGGGTCCTCCCGAAGGGCTGTCCGAGTGACTGTCCGGTTTTCGAAGGTCGTCCCGAAGGGCTGTCCGCGACACCGTCCGGGGGACTGTCTGACCGCCTCCCGGAGGGCTGTCCGAGGGGCAGATGAGGGAGTACATCCTCGCGGTTGGGAGGTTGTAAATCCTAGCTGCGGGGATCTGCACCGCCGATCGTCATCGACTCTACTTCCGCTGCGCTACGAGTCGGTAACGAAACAGATCAAACCTTGTATGCGGTCTCCATAGTGATCCTGGGCTGGTGCGTAGGTCGGAAAATTTTTGTTTTCTGCTGTGTCAACCTTCACCTCCCGTGTGCAAGGGCCGGGAGGGCGCGATCACAAATCGCTCATCATCGTCGTCATCACCATCGTCGCCGAGCTCGTCCAGCTGCTAGCGGCGGCTTCGCGGGGCCGCCCCGGCGTCGCTCTCCTCCGCGGCGCTTGCTGGGGTCTCGGCATCGTTGTGGCCTCCCGAGCCGGGCAGCACCACGATCGGGTTGTCGCGGGGCACCTCGTGGCCCTCGGGGACCAGGCCCCACTGGTCGAAGCGCGGCATCTCTTCGACCAGCTCATCCATGTTCTTGTAGCGATACAGGGGAAGCCCGTCTTGGGGCGGGTTTTCTGCCTTTTCACCCGTCAGGAGATGCATCACCTCCTCCACCACCTCCGGCGCCAAGTAATCCATGCTCAGCCGCATCGGGTCCTTGGCGCCCGTGATGGCCCACACCGGGCGGGAGCGCCTCTGGAGGGGGCGATGCGCCTGCGCAGGAACTCCCGGACGACAATCTCTCCCGTCACCTTCGCGACCTTCAGCTCGTCCATCCTCCCCCATAGCGGCGCCAGCTTGGGGTCGGTGAGCTTGGCGTGCTCCCATCCGGAGCTCTTCACGGCGGGGGCTGTCGGCAGCTGCAGCAGGGGGTTGTACTGGCTCACGTCCACGTAGACCCAGTGCCGCCTGTAGCCCTCCACCTTCTTGGAGATCTTCATGTCGATGGTGTCGTCCGCCGTCCCTTCGACGCTGCAGAACGAGGCGCACCCCGAGCGCTGGTCCGCCGCCGACAGCCGCAAGCTGTAGAAATGGCGGAAAAGCGCCACCGAGGGCATCACGCCCACGAAGGCTTCGCAGAAGTAGGCGAAGATGGAGAGGAGAAGGACGGAGTTTGGCTGGAGGTGGAGAGCATGGATTTGGTAATGCGAGAGGATGGCGTTGAAGAAGTCAGAGAAGGGCGGCAGCAGCCGGCGAAGATTGTATGGAGATATAGGGGAATGGTGGTGGCGTCGAGGTCGGCGACACGGCGTGACCCCGGCCAAATCTTGGTGACTTTCCACTCATTGGTGGCGGCGGCAGTCATCGGGCGCACCTTGTCTAGCCCCTCGGCGTTGACGATGGTGGATCTGGCCAGGGCGGGCTCCAACTCCACCTCCACCACGGACGCCGCCTTCGCCCTACCCTTCTTTGGGGGCGCCATGGATGCGCGGTGAAGCTTCGGATCGAGGAGGGGAGAAAGCTGCAGGGGGCAGTGCGCGAGGAAGACGGAGGGAGCAATGGAAGGCAACGATAGCCTGCGCCCCGCGCGGGTCTGCTTTATGGTAGCGCGGGCGGTTACCCAGGCGTCGTGGGGAAGTGGGGGCGTCCCGCGTCCCGTCATGCGCCACGCGCCCTTGTCTGGGCCTAGCAGTCAGTTTAGGCCCCGCGCCGTTTCGTTCCCAACGGGCGGGACGTGCGCGACGTGGACCCGGGGGCTACTGTCGGCCTAGTGGGAACCAGGGTACCAAGAGTCGTCTGCCTGCGGCCCAAGAAGTCACGTCTGACGAAGGCCCAAGAGGCGGCCCAGCCACGGCCACCGCGAAGCGAGACACCTCCCGAGGCACCGGCCTCACGAGGACCCCTTCCACAAGGGGTGGACCCACCGAAGACTCAGCATCAGCAGGAGGCCTCGCGAGGCGGCCTCCTGAGGCAGCCTCCCGAAGCCACTCAAGCGGGGCGCCGCCTGGCGCCAGCCTGGCGGTCACGCGCCCACCACATGGATGACGCACCCCCGCAAGACGACGACCGCAGCAGGGCCGTGCCAGCAGGTGCGGCCAGGGAGAATTTCCTCTTTGGTGATAGAGGAGCAGCACCAGCTGCCCTCCTGCAAAGCAAGTCCCAAAGCTTGCCCATTTGGTGTATGAAGACCAGGACGATAAGGCGCGCAGGGCGGAGGTCATCACCGAGCCCACCGACGCGTCATGGATAACGCCTTTGCAGGCGGAGACCACCTTTTGTCAGGATAAGACTGAGTGCATGTCCCCCTTTGAACCGCGGTTGTGTGGCAACCCTTGCCGCCAATATTTTCGGGGGAAGAGGACCAAGGCGGCTATAAAAAGGGCAGTGCTGCCACCGTAGAGGGGATCGGTTCCTTCTTCCTCAATCTTGTACGCGAGAGCTCTCTTGCCCACAATAATCTCAAACACAAGCAGGAGTAGGGTTTTACACCGCACGGTGGCCCGAACCTGGGTAGCTCTCGTGTCCCCTGTCGTGCCTTGTGTGTGAGCGTGCTCTCGCCGTGGTCACCGTCGAGTGGTTAGGCAGCAAGCAGCCCCCAGAGTTCGAACAAGGGTCCCCGGAGCCCGAGTTCCGACAGTAATGTTACTCATAGTATGATGATCGCCGAGGTTTCTAGCAAAATGCGCAGTAGTACAAATTTCACAAGTTGATCCCACATCATAAATGCGCAGCGAAATTTTCTACCAGTACTAGCAAAATTGGAAAACCCTATTTGACGCATTTTGCGTCAAACAGTCGGCGAATCGCACGCGCGAGGCGACCTAGCGAGCAATTATGGCCGGCCCAACTGTAGCGTACGTACAACTTTCAGGTTTTGAGAACCTTCTAGAGGATTCCCAGCCAGTTTTTACTGGTTTTGGGAACCTTCTAGAAGTTCTTGAACCGGTTTTTACTTTTCCTTTCTATTTTTCGTTTTTCTATTTCCTTTTTTTCTTTTTCTGTCCTTTTTCTTTTTTCTGTTTCTTTTCTTTGTTTTCTTTTCTTTCCTTTTTAATTTTCTTTCATTTTTTCTTTTCACGTTTACTTCTTTTTTCAACAAATTTTCTGGAATTTAAAAATGTTTGTGTTTCTTAAAATTTGTTCATTTTTCCAGATTTTGTTCCTGTTTTCAAATTTTGTTCAGAAATTCCAAAAGAGTTTTAGTACATCAAATTTTGTTCACTACTTTTCAAAAAATGTTCGAAAATTAAAAAACATTAAAATTTCTGAAAATGTTTGCATTTTCTAATTTTGTTCACAAATTAGAAAAATGTTCACGGATTTCAGAAAATGTTCCTGTTTTGAAAATTTATTCAAAATTTAAAAATGTTCATGCTTTCAAAATTTGTTTGCAAATTCAAAAACGTTCGGGAAATTACATAAAATGTTCGCATCTTGCCAAAATTGTTCATTTTTTAGAAAAATGTTAGCATTTTTTCAAAAACTTCCTGTTTTCAAATTTTGTTCACAACTCAAAAAAATTCACATTTTCATAATTTTTTCGCCTATTGAAAAAAATGTTTGGGAGAATTTCATAAAATATTCGCGTTTTCAAATAAATGTTCATAATTTAGGAAAATGTTAGAGTTTTTCAAAAAAAAATCCTGTTTTTTAAAAAAATGTTCGCATTTTGAAAAAGTTGTTTGTAGTTTCGAAAATATGTTCTCGTTTTCAATTTGTTTCTTTTTTTACAAAAAATGTTTGAGATTCCCAAAACAATTCCGAGTACATAAAAGCTTGTGAGAAAATTTTGAAAAATGTTCGTTTTCGTGAATATATTTACTTTTGTGAAAAATAAAACCACGTTCAAAATTTCAAAAAAATATATTTTCTTTCGCCACGTTTAGTTCATATAAACTGAGCTGGCATCATAGACAAAGAAGTCTATGAACACAGTAGCTAGCGATGTTGGTTCACTCACTTTAAGTCGTGTGTTCGATCCCACACATGGACATTTTTTGGAAATTTTTGCAAGCTGTTCTTTATATTTTATGGTTGCCTTTCGCTTCTTTAGCACTAGAGTCAGTTCGTCGCACTGGCTAGCTGGGTGGTTGTGTTTGCCGTTGGTCGCGTGTTCGATTCCCACCTGAGGCGCCGTTTTTTTTTGTTGATTTTTCACGGCGCGCTACCTTAAATGGGCCGGCCCAGGTCAGCTATGCCCTTTTTGCGAATCATTGACTGTTTGCCGCAATAAGCGGCGTATAGGAGGTCCCAGCAAAATTCACAATCCAAAAGTCGTGTTTTCTTTAGAAAAGTCGAGATCAAGAGGTAATGTGATTACCAGACGTGGCCAATGGGCCGGCACGGCACATCCTTAAACGGCCCGAGCATGACATGACACGCCAAGACCCGTATATAAACGGGTCGTGCCGGGCCAGCATGAGTGCCTCGCCTCAAGGCCCAAGCACCATAGATGAGCTAGGCGGGCCGGCCCACCTAAGACGTGTGCTACCGACCCGCGTGTGTTTTGGGCCAATTTGGATTATTTTTTAAGGTTTTTGGGATGTTTTGGGTTAATATATCAGAATTTTTTTAAAAAAAATGGATCATATCGTGTCAGCCCCATGTGTCCCGCATGCGAGAGAGCAATACCCGCTTATAGCTAGATGGAACAAGCTCTCGCGTCAGGCGCATCGCCAGCGGGACGACCCATTAGCGCAATTACTCGCTCATTGTCGTTCGATCGCCTCATGTTCACCGCTGCTTCGGTTTTCTCTGTTTTTCCTGTTTTCTTTTGTTTTTCTTTGATTCCTTTTGTTTTCCATCGATTTTATTTGGGTTTTCTTTATTCTTTGATATAATTTCTGTTTTTTTGTTTTTTCTCGGTTTTCACTATTTTTTCTTTTCTTTCTTTTTTTCGTCATTTTTCTTTGGTTTCTTTTTATTCTTTGATATAATTTTCTTTTTATTATTTGGTTTTCTTTTATATAACTTCTGTGTTCTTCATTTTCTCATTTGCCTTCCTTTTTTTCTTTGATTTTTTGTTTCTTTCTTGATTTTCAACCGTTTTTTAGTTTTTCTTTGTTTCTTTATCGGTTTCACTGTTTCCCATTCTTTTTGCACTTGTTTTTTTGGTTTTTATTATTTTTTCTTTGCTTTCTTTTGTTTCTATTTTGGTTTTCATTGTTTTCTTTGTTTAATTTGGTTTTCATTCTACATTTTCCGTCTACATTAAGAAAAAAATTAATACATGTTTAACATTTTTCAAATACAAGTCAAATTTTTCAGAAATACATGGTCAACATCTTTTCCACACACATGTTTAACTTTTTTCAAATCCTTGATTAACATTTTTCAAATACAAGATTACATTTCTTGAGTACATAGTCAAAAAAATCTTCATACACATTTTTATTATTTTCAGATGCTTGATTAACATTTTTCAAATACAAGATATACATGTTTTTATTCCATGGTCAACATTTTTTTCTATACACATTTAATATTTTTTCGAATTCTTGAGTAACGTTATTTCAAATCCAAGATTCACATTTTTTTATTACACGGTCAACAATTTTTCTATATTCAAATGCTTTATTAATATTTTTCAAATACAATACAAGATGAACATGTTTTTAAAGCATGGTCAACATTTTTCCTATACACATTAACATTTTTCAAATGCTTAATTAACCTTTTTGAAATACATGCTAAACATTTTTTGAATACATGATCAACATTTTTTTCTATATGTATTTAACATTTTTAAAATGCTCGATTAATATTTTTCAAATATAATACAAGATTAAATTTTTTTAATACATGGTCAACACTTTTTCTATACATATTTAATATTTTTCAAATGCTTGATTAACCTTTTTGAAATACATGTTAAATATTTTTTGAGTACATGGTGAACATTTTTTCTATACACATTTAACATTTTTAAATGCTTGGTTGACATTTTTCAAAAACTTGTTTAACATTTTTGTCAAATGCTTGATTATTACTTTTTAAATACATGATCAACTTTTTCACACACATTGTATATTTTCTGTATACATTTTTTGTATACATGAGAAACATTTTCTCTATACGCATTTAACATTTTTCAAATCATTGGTTAACATTTTTTTAAATGTTTTTACATGAAGTGCTTTTTGTAATATATTTATTTAGAATATGTGGAAGTAGGAACATAAGTAAAAATAGAAAGCCAAAACAAAAAAAACGTGAAAAACAGGAAAAAAAAAACGAGGTTTTGGCATCTCACGCGCCTGGGCCGGCCCATCTCGTGCCTCCTTCAGGCGAGCCTTCCCTCGGGCTCGCTTGAAGCGAGGTACAGCCGTGCCCTCCCGCGGGCCAGGCATAGACGAGAGCAACTAATCAGCGCGTACTCCTTCGGGAGCCCCCGCAAGGGTCACTTTGGGTGGGCTGGGAGCGCATCACTTGGCACGCTCTCAGCCGCCGCCACGTGTTGCGCTCTGGGCGCTCCCTCTGATTTTTTTTGTACGTGTTTTCAGCTTTTAGATGATTTTTTTATTTTTTATTTTGGCTTTTCGGTTTTCCCCCGGTTTTTCTTAGGTTTTGGACCCAAAAATATTTGATTTTTTTGCGCGAAAACACGTGTTTTCTGTTGTTGTTTTTCCGCGAGAGGCACGGATTTACTTCTCGTGGAGGCATAGATTTTTCTTCCGCGAGAGGCACGGATTTATTTCTCGTGGAGGCACGAATTTGCTTCCGCAAACAAAACACGTTTTTTTTTCCTTTAGCGAGAGACACGGATTTACTTCTCGTGGAGGCACACAGTTGTGCCTCTCGGAAAAGGAAAAAAACGCATTTTCTTTTTTCCTTGTGTGAGAGGCACGGATTTATTTCTCCTCGAGGCACGGATTTGCTTCCGCGAGAGGCACAGTCGTGCCTCTTGGAAAGGGAAAAAACACATTTTTTTCCTTCCGCGAGAGGCACTAATTTACTTCTCGTGGAGGCACAGATTTGCTTCCGCAAGAGGCATAGTCGTGCCTCTCGGAAAAGGAAGAAAACACAGTTTCTTTTTTTCCTTCCATGAAAGGCACGGATTTACTTCTCGTCGAGGCACGGATTTGCTTTCGCGAGAGACATAGTTGTGCCTCTTCGAAAAGGGAAAAAACGTGTTCCCAACGGTTTTTTCATGATTTTTTTGTCGAACCTATCAACATGGGATCTAGTTTTGAAGATCTCGACGCGAGCAATCCAACGGTGAAAACAGTTCGAGATTTGGACGCACGGTTTAAGAGATAAAACGTTTTGAATAAACGAATTTACGAAAAAAAGAAAAACTCCCAGGTTGCGACAAGTGGCACGCATGTAGTGCACACACTTGTCGTAACCTGGGGAGGTGGGAGTGATCTTTGCAAAGACCGTTTAGTTGTATGACAGGGCAGGAACGTCACAGGCCAAGCATGTGTGCTAACGGGCCGGCCCGTGAGATTCGGCCCATATGGCTAGCAATAGTGATACTCATGAAAAACAGGCTCCATTTGGATATTGTGGCAATATGGGATAGGGAGATAAGAGGAAATTCATAGTTGATCCCGAGCCTATGAAAAATAAATTCTACAAAAATAAACAAATATAATAAAATATCCTGAAAATTTCTGATCATTTACATCAAAGATGCTCGTGCGTGTTAGGTGCATGCAAAATTTCATGTGGAATGACATTCCAGGGGCTTTGGACAAAAACACAATGCTCCAAAGAAATAGGCATTTTGAAACACTGACTTTGTTTTTTCTATATAGAGCTTCTCGGGTATCATTTTCTGATGAAATTTTACACTCACTTAGAACACTCGGGCATCTTTGGTGCCAATTTTTTTTTTCAGATTTATTCGTTTCTATTTTTATTCTTTCAAACTTACTATTCACGTGAGAACATATGAGCTCAGGTGGAGAAACGCCGTGTCAAGAAATAAAGTATCTTTCTATACAAAAGTTGCTGGGACTAACATTTTGATTGCTCCACGTTGAAAGATCGTGGATGTCGCCTAGAGGGGGGGTGAATAGGCGCTTTAAAATAATTACGGTTTAGGCTTGAACAAATGCGGAATAAAACTAGCGTTTAATTTGTCAAGCACAAAACCTAAATCGACTAGGCTCACCTATGTGCACCAACAACTTATGCTAAGCAAGATAAACAACTAGGTGATAGCAAGATATATAACAAGAAACACTATGGCTATCACAAAGTAAAGTGCATAAGTAAAGGGCTCGGGTAAGAGATAACCGAGGCACGCGGAGACGACGATGTATCCCGAAGTTCACACCCTTGCGGATGCTAATCTCTGTTTGGAGCGGTGTGGAGGCACAATGCTCCCCAAGAAGCCACTAGGGCCACCGTAATCTCCTCACGCCCTCGCACAATGCAAGATGCCGTGATTCCACTAAGGGACCCTTGAGGGCGGTCACCGAACCCGTACAAATGGCAACCCTTGGGGGCGGTCACCGAACCCGTACACTTTGGCAACCCTTGGGGGCGGTCACCGGTACCCGTCAAATTGCTCGGGGCGATCTCCACAACCTAATTGGAGACCCCGACGCTTGCCCGGAGCTTTACACCACAATGATTGAGCTCCGAGGCACCACCAACCGTCTAGGGCGCCCAAGCACCCAAGAGGAACAAGCTCTAGGGTACCAAGCACCCAAGAGTAAAAAGCTTCTCAAACTTCACTTCCACGTATCACCGTGGAGAACTCAAACCGATGCACCAAATGCAATGGCAAGGGCACACGGAGTGCCCAAGTCCCTCACTCTCAAATCCCACCAAAGCAACGAAAGCTATGGAGGAATATGAGAGGAAGAACAAGAAGGAGAACACCAAGAACTCCAATATCTAGATCCAAGGGGTTCCCCTCACATAGAGGAGAAAGTGATTGGTGGAAACGTAGATCTAGATCTCCTCTCTCTTTTCCCTCAAGAACTAGCAAGAATCATTGGAGGGATTGAGAGTTAGCAAGATCGAAGAAGGTCAACAATGGGGGAAGAACACGAGCTAGAAAGATAGAAAACCATTGGGGAAGAAGACCCCCTTTTATAGGAGCCCTCGAATCCAATCGTTATCTGCCCTGTGCCCGCAGCCAAGCGGTACTACCGCTTAGGCAGTACTACCTCGCACAAGCCTGAAATACACTGAGTGTACAACGGTAGTGCCGCCGGAGCGGTACTACCGCTGCCCCTGGCGGTACTACCGCTTAGGGGGTTTCAGACCAGGAGAGGCAGCAGTAGTAGAGGCAGCCAGGGCGGCAGTACCGTGCGACGCGGTACTACCGTCCTAGTGCCGCACAACTACCGCAAAGGGTAAAACGGAAACAGAAGCGCGCACGGAGGAAACCCCGCAAGCGGTAGTGGCGGCGGTAGTATGGACGGTAGTACCGCCAGAGCGGTACTACCGCGCTACTACCGTGAATTGCAGACCGACAACAGAGAGTTGCACGCTCGGGGAAACCCCAAGCGGCAGTGCCACGGAAGTACCCAGCGGTACTACCGCATAAGCGGTACTACCGTGGGCACAAGCGGTACTACCGTGGGCACAAGCGGTACTACCGTGGGCACAAGCGGTACTACCGCTTGCATGCCACTGAAAATCCACAGAAAACAGAGGATACAATAAAGCCAGAACTGCCATAACTTCTGCAAATGAGCTCCGAATTGAGCAAACTCAAGCTTGTTAGATAGATGACGACAAATACTATACAACAGCGGCATACCTATCGTTTCTTTGTTGCTTAAGATATAGAGATGAGAAACCTCTATGAATGAAGAACTGGCATAAACTCCAACATCGAAAACATCATAGAAGATGCATATATGAACTCCGTTTTCGATGAACTCGAGCTTGTCAAGAAGATGACCACAAGCTCAAAAACTCACAAAGAGAAACACCAAACAAGAACCAATAAACATGATGCAAGGATGCAATGGTTTGAGCTCTCTACGAACGATACGATCAAGCTACTCACTTGAGAGCCCCCCTTGATAGTATGGCTATCGATCCTATAACCCGGTCTCCCAACTACCACCATGAGACCGGTAAAATAGAAAACCTATCAAGGGCAAACCTTTGCCTTGCGCATAGTCCACTTGAGCTAGATGATGACTATATTGACCTCCTCAAGTTGGACCACCTTTCTTGATTGCGCCGGCTCGATGAAGACTAGTTGATTGCTCCCCCATACTCCACTATGGGTGAGCCACTCTTCGGCACATCTTCACAAGTCCATTGTCACCACAATGGACGGCAAGCTTCAAGCATGTGATCTCTTCGTGATGCTCCACTTGAACTTGCACACCGCAATCTTGATGACGATCACCACTTGATGTCATCCTCCATGGGTTGAATGAGATCTTCCTCTTGACGCAAGCCCATGAAAACATACCTAACCCCACATAGAACTCTCGCATAGAACATGGGTTAGTACACAAAGCGTAATGGATAATGCTTACCATACCGTGAGATCACTTGATCCCACTCGGTACATCTTCTACGCTTTGTGTGTTGATCAACTTGAATCACTCTTCATATTTAGTCTTGATCAACCTTGAATCTTTCCACTCTCTTCATTAGGATGATGTCTTGAAGGTACACATGAATGTTCACACAATCTTCTTCTTCGAGACATGCTTGCAATAGGCTCATCTCTTACATGACCAATCTTTGGATAACTCCATGAATAACCCCTTGGTCAACACATATTCTTCTTCAAATCACCTTGAGACCAACATATGGTCTACAAGCAAAGCATATGGACAAATCCTTCAAATATAACTCAAGGCAACCATTAGTCCATAGGGATTGTCATCAATTACCAAAACCAAACATGGGGGCAGCGCATGTTCTTTCACACGTTGCACCCTACTAACAGCCCGATCTGCTGATATCTTTTATCGACTCATTTAGGTGCTCAAAGTCGGGACTAGCAGAAACCTTGTTCTCTTCTCCCCGGGGTGGCGGTGTCTAGTGGCCAAGACGGAGGGGACTGGCGGGAGCTAGGGCTCCCCATGATCCCAAGTTTGTGCATGTATGTGATTGTTTTGTGCTTTTAACCTTTCGGATTTTATGAGAAATACATGTATTAATGTAATTTGGCTCATGTTGTCAAATTGAGTCATTTGATTCTTGGCTCCGCCACTGGCGGGGTCCCACCTTTGGCCAAGCTCCATCTCACCAACTACATAACATGTGTGCTCCTCCCCTTGAAGCCGCGGCCACTCTGCCCTAGGCAGTGGATGTCCATCCGCCCGAAACTCCACGCCTGCCTTTATACACTGCAATCCTCTTCAAGGTGACTCTGTTCAGGACGCATGTCAGCCTTTCGACAAAATGTTAGTGTACAAATGTTCTGATTGGATTATGACTCCTCACTACACACAGCGAGTGGTTGCTGAAGCGCAAAGAAGACAAGTACGCAGGGGGGGTGCTCAATGCATTCATTACTCAGCTAGGCCCTAGAGCTCGTGATACCTTGTTAGCTACTCCTAGAAGGCAGCAATTTGCCAACAGGTAGAATAGTGAGTCTTTAGTACCAGCAGGTAATGCAAAGATCGAAATGGTTATTTAACATTCTTATCCTTTCTATTATATGAGACATACTTATCGTTTCTTTGTTGCTTAATTAGAATCTTTCTCTTGAATTGCATAAGATATTATTTAGTTATTTCAAATCGACATAGAATAGATCTTGATTGGCGATGGGGACGTCAAATATTCCTCACGTAGCTCATGTGAATGGAACGCAAGTAACAAGGTTTGCCCGGCTTCGGCGAGGGAGGGGCGATGACAACAGCGCACCTTCGGCTCACTCCAATGCTTGTAGTCCTCGCTAGGTGGTCCACGGACCTGGTTGTAATTTTTATTACCTCTGGTGTTCTTTGTACTGCCATGATTGAAGATGAATAGATTGGAAGTTTCTCAAAAATTAAAAAAGAACCATATGATAACTACAAGAAAATTAATCGAATCATTGCCACTGCCATAACGTCATTACATTTTGGACTTACCATCTCATGTGTGGAATTGGGATGACAAAATTATTCTAATATTTTTTTATCGTTTTGTAAGTAATATGGATTAGTAAGAAACCTTGGTGACATGTTTTTAGAGGAAACATGCTGAAACTATCATTGCTTCCACTGGTTCTAGGTTCTCAACCTTCAAATGTATTTTGTGACCAAACATGCATACATGCTTTCTTATTTGACCATGTTTCATATTCTCTGGCATTGATGGGATTCTAGCTGATGGCTTAATTGCAAGAAGGAACATTTACCTGTTCTCAAAGATCCTAAAACATCTCAATAACTATTTCGATGAATGGATGTTATGCTTCCAGTATATGTTGACCTTGATTACCTCACATGAATGGATGTTAAGCTTCTAGGATAATGTTGCAAACCTCCTCAAAATGTTTGTTTGCATTCCATTCACATCATTGCAACATGTCGAGTCCATAATTGCAGTGTTTTGCATGCTCCACAGATTAGTTTATGTACTATGTTGTCAAAGATGTGATGGGGTGTAGAAAGAATCCAGTCTTCATGTTCGGAGATATTAAATATTGGCCTATAGCAAGATAAGGGGAAAAAAGTCCATTACAGTGTGTGTTGCGGCTACTCTTTGTATATTGACAACGGTTGATGCATTTACTCTTTGTACATTGTGTATCATTTCAGTTATCCCAAAGTGGGAACCTGTAGTGTTGCAGAAATTTACTCTTCATTCATAGTTACATTGAAAATTAACAATGATGGATGATGCGTGCACAAAGTATATATATAGGACAATACACGTCAGGATATAATTCAGCGTCGCCAGATTGCGCAAGATCTTGTCTAGTTACACTGATGAAAAGCTGATTGACTGGGACCCTGCAAATAAAAAATCTGAATGACTAGGGCATTGGGCGAGCACATTGGAATGGACATCAGAATATCAATTTGAAGCTAATACATCATTTATTCCTTACCTCATGCAAAAACTTATGACTGCATAGTAGACTGATTTTGCTTACAATATACCGCTCAAGAAACCCCTACAAAATGATGAACAATTCTGTAAGTGCCTTCCAGATGATAATAGTAATACAAGTCAACTGTCAACTGAGGGTATAAGTTACCAGAATCCGGAGGGCGCATTTTCCTTTTTCCTGCATTGAAAACAAGAACAATCAACCTAAAAGCAGAAATCATTCCAAGATCATGTCCAATGTTAAACACTAGGATGTAACTACTAAAATAAAGCAATATATATGAGTGGCATTTCATTGGCCCAGATATCCGTGTCGAGGCGAGGGTCGGAAACGGGAGAGCCTGCCTTGCCCCTGGTACTCATATATATTTCTGAATATCATTGGGTACCCTTTTTGTAACGAAATTGGTAACACTTCTTACAGCTGGACAGTTAGATTTCCCACTATGGGCCTAGAATTATGGATTGTTGTCAAAGAACCTCTTATCACGATAAACTCTTCTTGCCCAAATTTTAGGGTGCCAGGAACCTTTTATTCGTATACACAATTAGGGAACTGTAAACCCCTTGATTTGAAAGTTCTCTTATACCTATTGTATTACTGTACTAAGTAATAACACTTGTTAGTATATCATTTACAAGACTAGTTTGCATGACATACGACAATAAGCAACTAAGGCCAGACACTCTGAATGAAGACTACCTTAGGTCTTGAGTTTTCTCCTTTTTTATATATATTCTATGGGATACGGGGAGTCCTGAATTCTTTTTCTATTTCACTTACGTGACATTTGTTTTAGTTCATAATCTATCTTTTGTTTCTAAGGGAATGTACAGCCCTGTAAGTTTGCCACTTCAGCTATTCAATACAAATACTGTTGAACAACAACATCACCAATCAACTTAACAATAAGCAAAATAATAATAATCAAAAGTATGTTTCTAGAATGGAACTTTTTTGGAGAAACATGTTTCTACACGGAAACTAATACTGTGCAATTAAGTTCATTCCTAATACTCAATACCAATAGCTGTGCAATATCTGTGTTTCACAATTCATCCCAGCCATACCATTGACCAGCATATCAAAAGGAATAAACATATGGATCAGTTGTAAAGAAGGGGACAGTGAAAGTCGCCCACTATTTTGCACAAATAGTCTAATATTAACTGTAATGGCGGCTATAGCTATTTACAAATTAGATAACAAGTTAAATAAGAAACCTTTATAAATTCTTACTTTTTTGTTCCTACAAAGGCACTGGTGATGTCATCAGCCGTTGGATTCCCGGTGAATTCAGCTAGCAAATCATATTTCTCTCCATTAGGTTCATCAACCCTTCGATAAATCTCATATTTATTTGGATAAGCCATCCTGTATCAATAATTCAACCAAACTGTGATAACTGAAATTTATCTAACTGTCAGCACCATTAGCAGAAGTACGATACTTTGGAGAACAAAAGTAAGAGAGATAACCTTAAAGCGCCCATGATAGGATAAAATGTACCAGCATAGAAGAGAAGCCGGAAAGAATAACAAGTCTCAAATGATGCAGCATACTGAAGCCTCACATCTCTTCCCATTGTCTTCAACATGAAAACCAAGAAACAGCTGAATACTAGCTGTCATGCTATGATTAAGTGGAACGTATATGGAGCACTTACTTGCATTACGCCACTTGATGCAGGCATATCCTGTAAATGTAAATTTTAGAGATATTAAGGTTTGCTATGACGATGCCAAGAAACAATTTCTCACCAGGTTGGATTTTTATTTCTAGAACACTCCTTCCTAGATTAGATTAGGCCCAAGGATTATAAAGAGATAATAGAAACTACACTACTTTCAAAAATAAACAGGTCCAGGATATAAAGCAAAAATCTCTTAGACATTGTCGTGTGTGTGTGTGTGTGTGTGTGTGTGTGTGTGTGTGTGTGTGTGAGAGAGAGAGAGAGAGAGAGAGAGAGAGAGAGTTAGTATGCACCCAACCTTCAGGCGAGGATTTACAAGAATCACAGGTCTGTCACCAGCAGCATCAGTCATAGCTCTCATATCCTGCAAAACTCTAATATGATACTACAGATCGAGAAGGGTATATACTCTATAACTAGGAAAAAATACTAAGACATAGAATCTTTACATCAATTATGCAGTTTCCAACAGCATTCTGGGGAGCAATGAGAACAAACATGTCATCTTCTTTATCAACCTCACTAGCACCTGTAATCGAATTAAACATACTAGTATACTTAAAAATAAACAGAAACAACAGAAAACGATAAAATGCACGACCAAAAAGAAACAGCAGAAAACAATAAAAGGCACGACCAATAACAGGAAAAGCTACAGCCAAGGACAAGATGATCTGCTGTCTCTGGAGCATTGCCACACAGCGGGCAGAGCGCGCTGCAAGGCCAACCCCTTGTCAAAAGCCTATCCGCCATGAGAATGCGCCAACGCAGCAGCAACCACATGAAAAACCTGCATTTTCCTTCCGTCTTCGCCTTCCAGATGGCGTCTGGGTGGACATCCACCGGAGAGAAAGAGCCCTGGAATTGGATGGAGTAGGCCGAGGCCGCGGAGTAAGACCCATCCACCTACCATCTCCACGCAGATGAGTCCTGCACGGCGGGCTGAGAGAAGACACCAGCGAGAAGTACCCAGAGTTGCGCGTACTCCTGGACCTGATGTTCCGTGCATATACCCCGAAGGGGCCAAGCCCAGCTGTTGTCCAGAAGCACCCTGAAGACCGAGATGCCTTTGCGCTTAATAAGCAGGAAGAGGCTTGGGGTGAACTCCCTTGGCACCCGACCACCAAGCCAGCGAGATGTCCAGAATTTGGCCTTGTGGCCATCAACAATGGAAATTGAGACCGAGGATGCAAACAGCTCCCGGTCAACCGCACTGTTGGGAGAAGGCGTCCCCACCCAAGGCTTCTCCTAGTCCATCCAGTCAAACCACAACCATCTGAGGCGCAGCGCCGTGCTGAACTTCTCAATATCCTTGACGCCCACCGAGGCACTTAGGCCTGCACACCTGCGCCCAGCTGACTAAGCAATGCTCACCATTGCAAGCATCTTGAGGGGGGAGTTGAGCATACAGTTTCATGGTTGTGTGTGTGTGTGTGTGTGTGTTTTTTGAGACATAATGGTTGTATGTGTCTGCTGTGGTGTTTGACTCATAAGGCCCATGTAGAGTTCAGATATGTATAGCAATGAAAGTAGTTCTTCTCAAAAAAAAAAGCAATGAAAGTAGTAAAAAAATAGAAGAATCCACAAAATTTCCCCGATAACCAACACTTAATTTCATTTTCAGTATTCTTCAGATGAAACTAAGTAGCCATCATTTATTTTATTCAATGCTGTCGAACGTATTAATTTAGTGGATGACAAACCTACTGCTCCAATATTGATGAAGGCGCCCATCGCCCCATAGTCACCCCAGTCCATGAATTCCAATATTTTTCTGGTTCCAGCAAGCTGAAGTGGAATACCAGCAAATGCGCCTTGCCCCATGGAGCCTTGAACACAGACCTGATAAGAAGTCAGCAGTCTCATGTTGTGTCATCAAAAAAGGCAGTGGGCGGGTGGAGGTATATGGATGAATACCGAATGTAAGCACCTTGACACGCTTTCCATCATCAGCAAAGGTAAGAGATAAATCTCTTACAAGTTCCATGAGGGTTCCTATACGATAAACATCCTGAAGATAAAAAAGGTTTGATTGACAGTTTACGCCAGCAAAAAAGATATGTAAGCTTGTGTGCTCTTACCATTTCGGGGTTAAGCTCCGGAATATTGATATCTATCTGCATGTTTGAGGAAAAGTAGACAGTAATCAAGAAAAAATGTTTTCCCAGAAAGCACATGAAGCAAAAAAAAAAAAGGTGAAAGAACTACAAGGTTCAGTCACAATGATGAATCCCAAGTACATATTATTCCCTCTAGGTTAAATATACAATAGAAAGAGAACAGTACTCAAGTTGCCTCAGTGAATAGTTTAGTCAGTGAGTTCTGATTTCAACCTTCAATAGAGATTTGAAATAAATTGAAACGTAAGTGGCAACCTGCAACCGAGTCTTTTTATCTTCAATAGCACGCTTTGTAGCTTGTATCACATCGTCGTAAAAGTATTTCCTGATCTCTCTGGAGTGTGGAATGTTATTTAATCTCGTTGGAATTCCACGCCACTCCTGGCAGAAAACATTTAGACATACATTAATAGAAGAGATCTAAGTGGACACACTTCACTTTAAGATCTCACACATAGAATAAAATGGCTAACTATATTTCACGTACCTTTTTCGAAGCTGTTGAGTCTGGTGGTTTTCCTGTTCAATGAAGAGTTTGAGCAAACAATGAGAACTGGGAAAGCCGGCATAGTAAAAAAAGAAGCTAAAAGCTTTGCCTGATTATACTAATAAAGAAGAGAACATAATTAAAAATCAACTCCCCATCATTTAGAAATCCTGGGCACCGCTAAGCTGCCAAATCTTCATGTGGATTGTAATCCAAAGGAGACATTGGATCTTTCATCATAAAGCAAGGAGAGGTCTGCAACATAATGAGATATCCATTTGCTGCCTGCTTTTAGAAGTTTCAGTCACTTATTGGTGGGGTATTCAGTGGTCAACCTAATTTGGGCTGAAGCCCTATCATGATTCAACCGCAAGTTAACCCATAGGGGTTCCTTTTTGCGGCCGGCCTAGTTTGGTAACTCGCCTTTTGGTCGATGTTTATTTTCTCTGTTAGGGTCCTGTTGTTTTCTCTTGTGGTCAACTGGTCATGCCATTCGCGGCATTGTAAAAGTAAAACTATCTTTCTCTCTAATATATACATGCAGCTCTCTTGCATGGTCTCGCTAAATAAATGATATATACTGATTCTTGACATATTAGCTAAAACTGATAGCATATTATGGTTATTTTAAAATAATATTAGCACATTCTAAAAGAAGGCATATTAGCTCAAAGTGAGATGCAAAAATATCAACAACAAAAAATGCAGCTTCGAAATAACGTGAAATGGACTGTTCTTAAGCAAACGGACAGATCGATTGATCTGGTGGAGTTACATGATAGTGGTTGTGAATGACAGCAGAAGAGTAGAAGAAAACATTAGTGCGGAACTTTATTTATGCTCTGACCGTTTGCCTTGGCCAACTTGTTTCCTGAAGCATTCGTACAAATCTTCTGTAACATGGATTCTATTTCATGAAAAACGACTTCCACTGGGCGATTTCCATCAATCTACATTGCAGATTGAAGGAACAAAGGTTACTTCTGATTTACTATCTGGATCACTGCTATGATAGTAGCTAGAAATACACGAGAACCTGGTTAAGCAAATCTGAGTATGTCGGAATAACAGCTTCAGAATTTTGTTTGTAAGTCTCAAGACGTGATTTAACCTGCAGAAGAAAGAAGGCTCTTATGGTTCAGAATGTTACATGGAAACGATGCCAGCATAATGCAATCACAATGTCATAAAGAAATGAGAGGGAAGGGGGTAAGTAATGGGAAGGTTTGAGTCCTGTCAGTTTAATTGTATAATTCAACTTTGCCTTCTGTAAATGACAGTAAAATTTTAAACAGCACAATATTTTTCCCCTGATGTGTCTTAAAAGTTTACAAAAAGCACTGAGAATGTACAGCTAGCTGAAAGAGAGGGATTAAGTGATGTAAAAAGACCTAAAAAATATTAATAATACAACCCAAGTCAAACCTAGATATACAACACTTCGAAATTAAGATAACCAAAGCATACATAATAATTTTTTCCTCTAGAGTAAGCAGGAGCGTATCATAAAGAAGAGAAGTTATAGTACAGATCAGGAACAACAATAGGAAAAAGAATTACTTAGCAGCTGTGGCCTACAATAAATAAACACAGATAGTAACTAACAGAACATAATTACAACCAAGTTTCTAAGCAACCTGCACCAGCCAAACTATTTGATGTTCAAATCTAGGTCCAAGCTAGTGATGACAGAACGAAAGGAATTTGCACAAATCAAATTCTTAAATGCAGCCCCAAGCTCTCAAACTAGTATATTATATTTAACAAGATAGATACATCTATAGACCTTACCAAGGATGACAAAACAAGTAAAAGATTACTTAAGCGGACAACAACAGAAACCTTTTCAAATGTATCATCAGATCGTGTAATAAGCCTGGAAGATATCTCCTCATTCTCTGGGGGGAAGTTCTTTACATGGTAAATTTTGCCCGTCACAGGATCCAGTCTTCTTCCAACACATCTATCGATTAGATTGTCATCAGGAACCTGAATTTAGAAACAAAATGAAACACAAGAGGTCAAAGATATCTGTGGTATACAGTGTTTGGGATTGACATCAGGAACCTGAACTTGAAAACAAAATGAAACACAAGAGATCAAAGATATCTGTGGTACACAATGTTAGGTAAGAGCAAGGGAAACAAAATGCATAGTATTTGATTTCAAGATAAAAATACTGAAGTTAACACAAAGAAGAATCAGATTAAGTTCAAAAAAAGAAGAAGAAGAATCAGACTATTATGCACCACACTGATTCAGAAAATAAATAGCTAAGTGTATAATTGTTATCCGTTTGAATGTCACACACCAACAGACTTTTAAATGATAAGATAAGGCACAACTACTTGATATGAATACCCACTAAATGAATTGGTAAAGAATGAATCTTATTTACAGTTGCACAAGGGCAGACCTGATCAATTTGCTTAATTATTAAATCTATTCTCAGTCACTAGCTTCCATATTGTCACAACAAAAGTTACCGGATTCACCATAATGTACGTCTAGGGTATAATTTGACCTGGTTATGACACCTAATCTGTGGTATGGCATTCTTGTGCAGTTTCGAAGGAAAAGTGCCATACTGTGTCCACAGCCCTGTACAACAACCTGGACATACCACATTCTGGGAGAATATTGGGACAGCCATATTATACTACTCCCTCCGTTCCGAATTAATTGCCGCAGCCTCTATACAATGTAAAATGGACATTGTATAGAGACTGCGTCAATTAATTCGGATCAGAGGAAGTAGTAAATTTACTTCATAAAACTACTAACAAGTTGGAGAATCAGAATTCATGAAACTGAAGTACCATGATGAAGCTCATTCAAATATCCTTTCTTTCTAAATATCCTATTGAGATAAGCATGATCGACAAGGTCGCAACGCAATATATTAAGATGTTATAGGCAAAAGTTGAAAGAATATGAAGGACGTGTCAGTCAATAGTAAATGCCATAAATATTCAAAAATGACTATTTCCAGTACAATGAATATATGTGGTCTTAAAATGGTAAAAATGGCTTACTTCCAGTAAAATGAATATATCTGGTCTTATTTTCATACTTTCAAGACTTTGTGCTTGAGCATAACTCCTTGGGTACCCATCAAGAAGCCACCCTCTTTCTTGCACATCAGGCTGTGATAGTCGTGATACAACCATCTATATGAAATAACAACCATCATTAGCTCACAGAATTCTACCAACTACAAAAACCTGATAATTGAACCACATACATCTGTCACAACTTGATCCGGGACAAGCATGCCATTGTCCATATATTCTTTTGCTTTCTTGCCTATATCTGTGCCAGAAGATACTTCAGCCCGTAGAAGATCCCCAGTTGATATATGAACCAAACCATACTAAAAGAAAATAAAAAAAAAGAAAGAGTTTTAGAACAGAGCAGGCTATTGATCAATAAGCATGTTTACAGGCAAAACTAGAGTTAAACATTAAATGAGTACAAAGCTGATTAATCTGTCAACTACTTTCAGATACATGTATATCGTTCAGCAAGAGTCTTTCTCCACAACTCAGATTTGCATTAGGCTAGCTAGTGGGTAGCACGGGTGGGCCGTGGCACACCCAGAATTCTGACAATGTTTTCTTTATCATGTCATATTTTGCAGATTTCGATTGTGCGCACCCTTTTTTTGTCAAAAATTGTAGGACACTTGAATTAAGTAGAATTTTTCTGAGGGTGCACACCCTTCATTTTACTCCTGGCTACGCCACCTATTAAGGCTATTATTAACACTGACGGCATATGCATTTTTGGGCACAAACAAAATAGGAAGAAATCCAAGCAATGGTTTTCTATTCTTACCTTCTCGACAATCATACGGCACTGCGTCCCCTTGCCCGACGCGGGCGCCCCGGAGATCATCACCTTCAGTGGCGCCTCCGCCCGCGCTGGCGCCGGCCCCTCCGCTGCCCGGCATGGCAGGAGCAAGCCCTGCCAGAACCCCACGGAAAGCATATGAATCATAGCGATGTGCTGTCGCGACCACGACGCCACGGATTTAAGTAGAGCGGAGCAAACCATAATGTACGAACCCTGGGCTTGGGGGCGGCGGAGGCAGAGGAGGAGGAGACAGTCTGGGCGGTGGATGCTGGGGGCGAGCGGCGGGAGAGCGACCTCGAGAGGAGGCGGGCGGCGCCGGGGCCGCGGTTGATCGCCGGCCCGGCGAGAGGAGGGGTCGTGGTGGCCGCTGGGGAGGATGCCGCCATCCTCGTGGCGGAAGAGGGCTAGTGTGTGTGTGGAGGGAAAACGGAGAGAGCATGTTCCGAGGATTGGAGTCGCGCGGCTTCAGAGTTCAGACGCGTCACCACCCGACTCCCCACCCCCAGTCGCCAGCGGTGGGTCCTGCCCATCTCGCAGCTCAGCGCCCGTTACTTGTGATTTACTAGCGCTAAACAGTACATGAACTAGTATGGGCGCGCTATATATTTATCATTTAGTTTTTTCATTTACTTCTATAAAAACGTGAATTTAAAAACGTTCATCGATTTTGAGACAAAAGTTCACAAACTTAAAAAAAGTTCATCGATTTTGAGACAAAAGTTCACAAACTTAAAAAAAGTTCATCGATTTTGAGAAATAGTTCATCATTTTTGAAGAAAAGTTCACAAACTTAAAAAAGTTCACCGATTTTGGAAAAAACTTTATGAAAAAGTTTAAAAAATTCATCGTTTTCGAAAAAAAGTTCATCGTTTTTGAAAAAAGTTCATCGATTTTGAAAAAAGTTCATCGATTTTGAAAAAAGTTCACAAATTTGAATGAAAAAATCATCAATCTTGAAAAAAGTTCATTGAATTTTAAAAAAAGTTCATCGGATTTGGAAAAAGTTCATCGAATTTGAAAAAAAAATTTGTCAAATTTGAAAAAAGTTCATTGAATTAGAAAATAGTTCATCAATTTTAGAAAAATGTGGATGGATTAGAGAAAGATCATCGAACGAGGAAGAAGGATGAATAAAAAAATAAATAGAAAAACGAAAACAGAAAAATGAAAAACAAAAAAATAGAAAAAATGAAAGAAAAAGATGATAAGGTAAAAAAGTGATGGGACTTTGCGCATCAAGTTACTGTGGCGGGGTGGTTACCACAGTGCGCTGTTAACCAGGAAGTCCTTGGTTCGATTCCCAGCTCTCGCGGAATTTTTGCGATTTGAATATGCGAACGACAGAGAAGCAAGCGAAATGGGCCGAGCCCAGCTAAAGCGGCTGCAGGCGCCGGTTTGCAGAAACACTAATAACCGGCGCCTGCAGCGCCAAATAGGGTTCGCCCCCGTTAGGCATCTCCAAGGCTGACCCCATTCGTCAGGTAGGACTTCCGCACCCCGGCCCACTCAAATCCTCTTCCGGTCCACTTTTCTTTCACTCCGCCCCTACTCTTCTCTTGGTTTGCATCCGCACCCTTCTTGTCCATCGTCGTCGTTGTACCTCTCTGGCCACCGCCTAGGCATCGTAGGATGTCTGCAACCCCACCAACGCGACTACGCCGCTGTCCATCGAGGATCCCTTCTGTAGTGATCTCTGGATCTACTCCCAGTACTCCACTCTCCGTTCGTTCGGCCTGCGGGTCGCCGGTTCCGGCGAGCGTTAGGATCGACGGCAAGCTCGCTTGTGCGAGGGAGACCTGGGGGATTTCAAAAAAAATCTTGCCTGGTCCAGCAGTTGCCCCAGCGCCGTTGATCTCAAGACGTGTGGTTCGCACAAAAACGACTTTTAAAAATACGCGGACTAGTCAGGAAAACGACGTTGGAGAGGAGGTGGCGGATTTCTATGGGCAACTGTGGGTTATCCCCTCCCCACGCCGTCATCCTCGTGCTCGTAGCCACAAAACTTCACCCCCAAACCCTAGCTATGCTCTTCCGAAACTCTTCTGGGTGAGGAAAGATCTCTTCCGATCAAATTCTTTCACAGTTGAGGATTGTTTCCCAATTTCCCATCCCGGTCGATTTGACCCAGTTCCCACAATTTTTCGACTGTCGGTGACGGGCTTGCCCCTTGGATCTAGTTCGTTTGCAGAGGTACTGAAGAGAGGGATGGAAAACCGCGACCAAAACTACCGGAATCGACGACCACAGCCGGTGAAGAAAGCTGCTCTGTTGCAAGATGGAAAAGCTCCAGTGCCGGCCCAGGCCAACCCTGCCCCACAGGGGGTGGCCAAGCCGGCGGTGGTGAAGCAGGCGGCGACGGCTATGGCTCCAAATCCTAACCCTGCTACTCCTGCTCCACAGCCCACCCCTCTAGTATAGCCCCTGGACCCTAAGTACAAGGACATGACATGCTTCAACTATAGCTGGCCCAGGCATTATGTTGGTAATTGCATCGAGCCAAAGAAGTGTTTCATTTGCGCTGGGAATCACAGTGTGAACAATTGTGCGGCTTGGGCACGACCGCATCCTACAGCTACTTATTTTGGCAGTGCTGCTGCGGGGTTAGGTTTCTACAATGTGGATATCCCTGTAGCATCTGAATCTAGCTGGTTGAATTACAAGAATTGTGCAGTTCTGAGAGTGGTCAAGGGTGAAGTTTCTACTTCAGAGTTATTGCTTCAGTTGAATGGGATTTTCTGCAAGAATAAAGAATGGCCTTGGCAAATCAGAGAACTTGAGGAAAAAAAGTTTTTGTTGAAATTTCCTCCTTGGAAAAATGTAGATGACCTAATTGAATTCCCTGCTTTTGATCTGACTATTGATGGTGTATCTGATAAGATTTGTGAATGGGAAGGGATGTTGGATGAGTTTGGAGAGTTAAAAGAAGCTTGGGTTCAGATTGATGAAATTCTCCCAAAATAGTGTGCCTGGAAGGTCTTTGCTCAAGTGGCAGGTTGTTTTGGTATCCTTGTGGATGTGGACTGGAATGGTATTTTCAAGAACTTCTATGAGATAATCAGAATCAAAGTTGCATGCAGAGATCCAAGCAAAATCCCCTTTGAGAGATTGGTGGAAATGAAAAAGAAACTCTACTTGTTGTTCTTCACTATGGAGGGTTTCGAGCAAATCGGTGAGGAAACTGATGGAGATGATGATGATCCTGACCAAGACAACAAACAAGAGAACAAGGAGGAGCTGGACGAAGATACCCCTGGGAAAGATAAAATGGAGGATGATGGAGAGGAGGTCATTGATGAGCTGGACAAAGCTAATTTCCCATCCAAACAAAACAACTCTTCAGGTGCCAGCAGGCCTGCGCAAAGGTTGTCTGCTTCTGCAGCTGAGTTCCACCCAGAATTCATGAGTGATGATGTGCATGACAGTTTTCTGGAAGAAATCAGAAATAATGGTCCTAAAGAAAAAAAGAACAATGAAGATGAGAATGTGATCAGCACCCCCTGCTCCTATAAGCTCTTGCCAAATGATATTGCTGATGTTCCTTTGTCTGTTCACTTAGATTACTGTTCTCAACAGCTCAGTGAGTTTGATATGGAGGAAACTGATGGAGAAGAGGAAGATATGGAAACTAAACTTCAATGTTTACCTGAAGATCTAGCTATGGCCATTGGATCTGTGAAGAGATCCTTAATTGAATCCATGGATAATGCAGAATCTGAGAAGAAAAAGAAGTTAAGCACTGAGAAGAATACAACCTAGGGGCCCATTTTGGTCAACAGGCCCAAAACCAGAGATCATGGGAATGTCAAGATTATGGACAAGGCCAATGCATACCTCCTGAAGAAAAACCTGGAAATCCCCACCACATTTAAAGGTAAATCATTTGCTAACCTAGAAACTAAAGTCCTTGCTTCCCATTCTGGATATGGTGGACATTTGCATTGGGGATAGTGATAAGGAGTGCAATGATATCATTGTGGATTTGGTTAACAGAGAGAGGATTAGATGTCTTGATTTTGCTGATTTAAACCCTGAAACTGTTCTACCTGTTTCTTTGGATATTGATTTGAACAATAATGTTTCCCCTGTTATAGATGGTGCTGATCTGGTTTTTAGGACAGGGGGCACTGCTGTCCTGGAATTAGACAGCCCTGCTATTAACACTAAAAGTCAGCCTTGTGGTTTGTCACATCCTTTTAGGGTAAAATGATAGGTGCCTTTTGGAATATTAGAGATCTTGGTCAACCTGGTAAATTACAGTGCCTTGGGGATTTTATTAACAATAATCATATTGATTTTGTGGGGTTCTTTGAAACCAAAAAAGAAAAAATTGACAATAGTGTTTTGAATGTGATTGCTAGTAACAATGATTTCATTTGGCATGTACTTCCTGCTGATAAAACTGCTGGTGTGATCCTTGTGGGTCTTAATAATAATCTGTTTGATATCATTAATTTCTCTGATAAGAAATACTATGCTATAGTCACTGTTAAAAACAAGAATGATGGTTTCCTATGGCATCTTATTGTTGTGTATGGTACTGCTTACAATGAATGTAAAATTGATTTCATTGCTGGACTTCATGATGTAATGTCTGGCCTCACTCATCCTGTAATCATTGGGGGGATTTTAATCTGGTTAGGACCAGTACTGATAAAAGCAATGGTGTTATTAACTCTCATTTTCCTACCTATTTAATGATTGGGTAAATAAGTGGGCTTTGATGGAAATTAATATTGCTAACAGGAGTTTCACTTGGAGTAATAATCAGAGTAAACCCATCTTTGCTGCCATAGATAGGGTGTTTGTTTCTTTATTGTGGGATTCTCATTACCCAATGTCAGTTTTGACAGCCCTCCCACGGATAGGGAGCGACCATACCCCTCTTATCCTAGATACTGGAGCTAGGAGGATTACCTCCCCTAAACCTTTTCGCTTTGAAAAATGGTGGCTTGAGCAACCGGGTTTTAAAGAACTGGTTCATGAGGTTTGGAACTCTGTAGGTCCTGTGAAATGTGCTTTAGATATTTGGATGAATAAGGCTAGGTTATTTAGAAAAAAAGCTAAAGGGTGGAGTATTAATTTGGAGGCTGATATGAAAAAAAGGAAGAGAGACCTTTTCACTACTAGGAAATACCTTATAGGTGGAGGCTTAACAGTAGCGAGGGGCAAACGCCGGCGCTACTGGTAATTAGCAGTAGCGCCGGCAAAGGACAGGCGCTACTGGTATCAACTTAGCAGTAGCGCGGGTGTACGTGACATCGCTACTGGTAAGTGGGCCCCACCGTACCCACTAGGCCACGAATAGTAGCAGCGCGGGCTGGGGAACACGTGCTACTGCTATTGCTATTAGCAGTAGCACGGGTCAGGTACCCACCACTGCAACTACGGCTGCACTGGCCCACGTGGTGGTCCCCGCTTAGCAGTAGCGCGGTTTGCGGACCAGCGCTGCTGCTATTGCTCTTAGCAGCAGCGCCGTGCGCCAACCCGCGCTACTGCTACGCCGCAGCTGCCACCTTTTCCAACCCCCTTTCCCCCTCCCCCCTCCTCTCTCCCTCACTTCTTCTCCCTCACTTGCTTTCCCCATTAGCTAGCTTTCTTCTCTCTTCCTTCTCCTACCTCTCTTCTCTCTACTTTAATGCCCCCTCCACCATCTCCATTAATGCACCCCTTTTCTCTCTTAGCTTCCTCACTTTTCTCTCCTCCCTCCACTAGTTAGAGCTAGCCATCTCCTTCCCCTACTAGCTAGATCTATCCATTTAGTAAGTGGAACCTATCAACTCCCCAAATAGATCTATTCTTTAATGAAGTAAAGCCATCTAGTCACTGTGCTTCTCTCTCGAGACAGCTAGGTGAGTAAAAAATTGTGCTTTGGAAGAATTAATGGAAAATATGTGTGCGATATGACCGAATCGGGCAATATGATGGAAATTGTGCGTGTGGCATGAGTTGCCGCCTATATGTTTATTTGCGGAATTGTGTGTGACATGAGAGTTGCTTATGTTTTGCCGAAATGTCGATTTATTTCCGTTTCGGCGAATTTTGGGCAAACTCTATATGTCCTTTTTTTAGGGAAGGTCATGCCGAATTTTTGTATGACTTTGATGCATGCATGCATGGATGCGTTTATAATCATTTTGCTTATTAATTATACTGCGCAGGCGATCATGAAGGTCAGTGGAACGATGGTGGAAAGATGGTTGCGATCCGCGGTGCACGACATGTATGAAAATAACCGGAAGGAGATTTTATGTCCGTGTCGAAGATGCAAAGGAGGAGTCTTGCTCGACCCCTTTAAGGAAGGTCGTTTGAAAGCGCACCTGCTCATGACTGGTTTCATGGATGGCTATACTCGGTGGATAAGTGAAGATGATGACGTCGATGGGGCAGCCAATGATGACATTGGACCAGATGAAGAGATGACCGATAATGGTGGCGGAGAAGAGGCCGGACATGGCGGTGGAGAAGAGTCCAGACATGGCAGCGGAGAAGAGGCTGGACATGGCGGCGGAGAAGAGGCCGGACATGACAGAGAAGCCGCGGACACGCCGCAACATTCTTCGCTACTAAGTTCAATCCTGCGGGACCCTCATATTCGAGACCCGCTTCGCAAGAAGACGACTAGCGACAGCGCTGCTTCTAGAGAGGAGTCCAAGCTGAAGCAACTGGAGGTAGACTCGAAGACTCCATTGTATGGTGGTTGCAATCCAGAGGTGACCCGCTTGAGGTTCACGCTCGAACTTCTAAAGACGAAGGCTAAAAACAAATGGACCGACAGAAGCCTCGATGAGCTTCTCAAGTATCTAAAGAAGGTTCTCCCCGCAGGGAACCTGTGTCCTACTAGTGTCGATGAGGCCAAGAAAATCGTGTGCCCTCTTGATCTGCCACACATTAGATACCATGCATGCATCAACGATTGCATCATTTATCGAAAGAAGCACGCGGAAAAAACCAGCTGTCCGGTGTGCAATGCTTCTCGATACAAGAAGGCCGGAAAGAAATGTCCTCAGAAAGTTGTATGGTACTTACCGATCACTCCCCGTCTGCAGCGTTATTTCGTAGATCCTAAGGAAGCAAAGCTCATGCGTTGGAACACAGAGAGGGTGAAGCCCGACGATGGAGATGATCCGAAGCTGAGACACCTCGCGGATGCAAGCCAGTGGAGAGCGTTCAACGCCGAATATCGATATTTCACAGGAGATCCAAGGAACATCGTGCTTGGCGCGAGTACCGATGGCATGAATCCGTTTGGCAACCAGGACAACAACCATAGCACATGGCCCGTGTTTGTATGAATGTACAACCTCCCCCCTGGATGTGCATGAAGACAAAGTACATACACATGAGCATGCTGATTCAAGGGCCGAAACAACCAGGAAATAATATTAATCTGTATCTGGGGCTACTGAAAGAGGAGTTACACATGTTATGGAAAACAACGGTCAAGACATGGGACGCCAGCAAAGGAGAGTATTTCTATATGAGAGCCGCTCTGATAACGACGGTGCACGACTATCTCGGTTACGGATATGTCGCAGGACAGGTGTGCCACGGATATTGTGGATGCACCCGGTGCATGGATGATACAACGTCTCAACAGCTAACGAAAGATGGCGGGTCTAGGAAAATCATGTACATGGGGCATCGAAGATGGCTCGAGAAGGATGACCCGTGGAGAAACCGTGGAGATCTATTCAATGGTGAGGCTGAGCATTGAGGACCTCCACGTAAGAGGAGTGGCGCCAAAATCTATGAGTTGTTGAAAAACTGGGAAGAGTGCCCCGCGTCGGGAAAGATGATAAAAGCGCCGGAGCCGCAACTGAAGGTATGGAAAACAAGGTCAATTTTCTGGGACTTGGAGTACTGGCCCAAACTCGACACACCTCATTGCCTTGATCAAATGCATATCACGAAGAATGTCCTCAAGAGTTTACTTGGGACACTGATGAACATGCCGGACAAGACCAAGGATGGGTGATACGTCTCCAACGCAGCTATAATTTTTTATTGTTCCATGCTGTTATATTATCAATCTTGGATGTTTTTATATACATTTACAGCAATTTTATATCATTTTTGGAGACTAACCTATTAACTTAGTGCCCAGTGCTAGTTGTTGTTTTCTGCCCTGTTTTTGTTTTACAGAAAATCAATACCAAACGAAGTCCAAATGCCACGAAACTTTTTGGAGATTTTTTTTCTGGACAAGATAAACACTAGAAGCTTCAGGAGAAGACCAGACGCCAGAGGAGGTGGCCACGAGCCACCAGGGCGCGCCTGGGGGGGGGGCAGGCGCGCCCTGGTGCCTCGTGGGCCCATCCCAGCTCCGTTTGACCTAATTCCACCACTATAAATTCAGGAAAAATCAGAAACCCTCAGAGGAGTCCACGAAATACTTTTTCCGCCGCCGCAAGTTTCTGTTCTTGAGAGATCCCATCTGGAGGCCTTCTCCGATACTCCGCCGGAGGGGGAATCGATCACGGAGGGGCTCTACATCAACCTTGCTGCCCTTCCGATGATGCGTGAGTAGTTTACCATAGACCTTCGGGTCCATAGGCAGTAGCTAGATGGCTTCTTCTCTCTTTTTGATCTTCAATACAATGTTCTCCTCGATGTTCTTGGAGTTCTATCCGATGTAATCACTTTTTGCGGTGTGTTTGTTGGGATCCGATGAATTGTGAGTTTATGATCAGATTATCCATGAAATTATTTGAGTCTTTGCTAGTCTCTTTTATGCATGATTATTATAGCTTCGTATTTCTTCTCCGATCTATTGATTTGGTTTGGCCAACTAGATTGATTTATCTTGCCATGGGAAGAGGTGCTTTGTAATGGGTTCGATCTTGCGGTGCTCAATCCCAGTGACAGAAAGGGACATGACATGTATGTATCGTTGCTATTAAGGGTAAAAAGATGGGGTTTATTCATATGTGAGTTTGTCTTGTCTACATCATGTCATCGTTCTTAAGGCGTTACTCCGTTCTTTATGGACTTAATACACTAGATGCATGCTGGATAGCGGTCGATGTGTGGAGTAATAGTGAAGGTGGTAAAATTTGCTATCATGGCTGATTTTGGTATGGAAAAAAGTGAAGATGGTAAAATTCCTAAAATCAAAATTCCTACCAATTTAGATACTAAAACTTTTGTGATGGGACATGGGAATATTAGAATTCTTTAATGGCATTGGAACTTTGGCTTGTGATGACACTCCTATTCTCAGTAGAACCAAGAATTATGCCGAAGCTGTTTCTGCTCTTGTTCTTAAACTGGAAAAAAGATTTATTCGTATCCATCCTACTCTACAAAGATTGTTTTATGAGTTGCCAGTTATAAAAAATCCTAAGGCTAAAAAGATAGCAACTCTTATCCTCGTGAATGAATTTGATTACATAGTTCGAGAAGCTAGAGAAATCTTTAACTTTTATGGCATGAATCATGAAAAACCAGTGATAGATGAGATCTTATACAATGATGATTACTTGCTAAAATATTTATTTCGTGACGATTGCACCTTTGATGAGAATACCAAAAAGGAGGTCCCTCCTTTAAATATAATCCAACAAGTTTTCAATAGTATTAATAAACAGTATTCTTGGATTGTAAAAGGGAATCAAGAGGGATTCGAGGATGGCCAACTTAGTAATGCTAAAGTTTCCATGGATGATGTGTTTAAAATTGTCTTTGAAAAGCCTCCTGATAAGAACGTATCTTTAGATAAGAAGAAGGAAGATGACAATACTTGAAACTATGCATTATGCCTAGCTAGGGGCATAAAACAATAGCGCTTGTTGGGAGGCAACCCAATGAATAAAATAATTTTTTTTCTGTTATTGTGTGTTTTCACTGTAATGCTACTGGTATGAGTGTGTATTTGTGTTTTTAATTAGTGTTCGTGCCAAGTAAAGCCTTTAGGATGATTTGGAAGATAGTATAATTGATGCTGTTTGGAAAACAGAAAGTTTTGCGTCCAGTGCCCGAATTTTGTTTCTGTACTGGAGCGTCAGAAAAAACTGAAATTTTTACACAGTATTGGTATATGAATTTCGCACGTTGTCCTAATTTTTCAGAATTTTTGGAGTTACAGAAGTCTGGCTTTTAAATAGATTGCTACAGACTATTCTATTTTTGACAGATTCTGTTTTTGATGCACTACTTGCTTGTTTTGATGAATCTATGGATTGTATCGGGGGGTATAACCCATGGAGTTAGAGTACAGTAGGTATAATGCAAAAATAAAATATGAATGGGTTTGCAACAGTACTTAAAGTAGTGATTTGTTTTGTTATACTAACGGATCACACGAAGGTTTTGTTGAGTTTTGTGTGATTGAAGTTTTCAAGTTTTGGGTGAGATCACGATGGATGAAGGAATAAGGAGTAGCAAAAGCCTAAGCTTGGGGATGCCCGAGGCACCCCAAGGTAATATTCAAGGAAGACTCAAGCGTCTAAGCTTGGGTATGCCCCGGAAGGCATCCCCTCTTTCTTCTACCAACCATCGGTAATTTTACTTGGAGCTATATTTTTATTCGTCACATGATATGAGTTTTGCTTGGAGCGTCTTGTATTATATGAGTCTTTGCTTTGTTTGCTTTTTAGTTTGTCACAATCATTCTTGCTGAACACACCTATTTTGAGAGAGCCACACGCTCATCATCATTTGTTAGAATACTCTATGTGCTTCACTTAAATTTTTTGAGCTAGGCAGTTGCTCTAGTGCTTCACTTAAATCTTTTTGAGCACGGTGGTGGCTGAATTTTGAAGAAATAAACTCTCTTGCTTCACTTATATTATTTTGAGAGTTGATTGAAATTTTGAAGAAATATTTGCACTCTCATGCTTCACTTATATCTTTTTGAGAGTTGATGATAGTAACGGTAATTTGCACAAGATATGAATTTTGTCCCAAAGTGATGAATATTCAAGAGGGATATAATAAAAACTTTCATCTAGATCATTGGATATGATAAGTGTGATTCCTTGCAATAGTTTTGCGATATGGAAATGATAATATGTGAGTCATGTTAGTGAGTAATTGTGATTTAGTAAGAATATTAGTGTTAAGGTTTGTGATTCCCTATGCATGCACGTTAAGTCAATAGTTATGCAATGAAATTATATCCTACTTATGGTGCATTATTCGGTGTTAGTTATGTTCAATGCATGTTTATGACCGTTTTCGTTTTTTGGTTGGTTGCTTCTCAATCTATTTGCTAGCCTTCATTTGTACTAAGGGGAAATACTGCTTGTGCATCCAAACTCCTTAAACCCAAGTTGTGCCAAATGAGTCCACTATATCTACCTATATGCGGTATTTTAATGCCGTTCTAAGTAAATTTGCATGTGCCAACTCTAAATTTCAAAATAATTTTTCCGGTTTGTGTGCCCGTACCGCTCATGAAGCGGCAGGGGGTGGCCATTATTTTCCATGCTAAGTGTGTCATTCTCACGATGAGTGTTTATTCACTTGTCATTGCACGAGAGAGTGGCTGGTAATAGGGATGCCCAGTCCCACAATGAAATCAAAAATAATAACAACAAAATTCCTTGGAAAGTGATGGTATGGAGGGCACCCGTGGATACGGCTAGCCATGGATTGTGAAAGAAATGGTGGAATGGAAATAAACTTTACTTTCTGTTTGGGAACCGCCTATGATGTGTCTAGCATGGAAAATATTGGGAATTCTCGGTCGTTTTCGTTGACAGGAAAAGCATGCCTCTCAAAATATTTTTATATCTTTAATTTCAGCTTTGAGCTCTGGCACATTTGACAAATCTTTGCTTCCCTCTGCGAAGGGCCTATCTATTTATTTTTATGCAATTTTTATTTTTATTTGAGTCTCCATCTTCTCTTACAAAAGCACCAACTAGAGAGCATTATTGTCATACTTGTGCATTGTGTGTAGCTAATATTTGAGTGTGTTTCATGAATGGATCAATGATTGAGCATAATGGGCTAGGGATAACTTTCTTTAGCGTTGATATTTTGAAAGACATGGTTGCTTGTTAGCATGCTTGAGTATTTATATCTTCATGTCAAATTATAGACTATTGCTTTGAATCATTCAAGTCCAATATCCATGCTACAAAAGAAAAGAATATGTAATGAATATGTTAGGCAGCATTCCACATAAAAAATTCTGTTTTTATCATTTACCTACTCGAGGACGAACAGGAATTGAGCTTGGGGATGCTGATACGTCTCCAACGTATCTATAATTTTTTATTGTTCCATGATGTTATATTATCAATCTTGGATGTTTTTATATACATTTACAGCAATTTTATATCATTTTTGGAGACTAACCTATTAACTTAGTGCCCAGTACCAGTTGTTGTTTTCTGCCCTGTTTTTGTTTTCCACAAAATCAATACCAAATGAAGTCCAAATGCCACGAAACTTTTTGGAGATTTTTTTTGGACAAGATAAACACTAGAAGCTTCGGGAGAAGACCAGACGCCAGAGGAGGTGGCCACGAGCCACCAGGGCGCGCCTGGGGGGGGGGGCAGGCGCGCCCTGGTGCCTTGTGGGCCCACCCCAGCTCCGTTTGACCTAATTCCACCACTATAAATTCAGGAAAAATCAGAAACCCTCAAGGCAGTCAACGAAATACTTTTTCCGCCGCCGCAAGTTTCTGTTCTCGAGAGATCCCATCTGGACGCCTTCTCCGGTACTCCGCCGGATGGGGAATCGATCACGGAGGGGCTCTACATCAACTTTGCTGCCCTTCTAATGATGCGTGAGTAGTTTACCACAGACCTTCGGGTCCATAGGCAGTAGCTAGATGGCTTCTTCTCTCTTTTTGATCTTCAATACAATGTTCTCCTCGATGTTCTTGGAGTTCTATCCGATGTAATATCTTTTTGCGGTGTGTTTGTTGGGATCCAATGAATTGTAAGTTTATGATCAGATTATCCATGAAATTATTTGAGTCTTTGCTGGTCTCTTTTATGCATGATTATTATAGCTTCGTATTTCTTCTCCGATCTATTGATTTGGTTTGGCCAACTAGATTGATTTATCTTGCCATGGGAAGAGGTGCTCAATTTCAGTGACAGAAAGCACCGTTTAAACTACCCGAGGTTATTAATGTTATTAACATTATTAAAAATAAAAAAGGTATAAACAATATTTTTTTCATGAATAAAAATTACATGCAAATGTAGGTGATGTTTTCTGAACATCCTGATATCTTATTTGCATTTTTCTGAGTTCATATCAACTTGTTATGAATGTTCTACCAACTTTGACCATTGTTTGGAAACTTCATAACAAGTTGACATGAACTCAGAAAAATGCAAATAAGATATCAGGATGTTCAGAAAACATCACCTACATTTGCATGTAATTTTTATTCATGAAAAAATATTGTTTATACCTTTTTATTTTTAATAATGTTAATAACATTAATAACCTCGGGTAGTTTAAACGGTGCTTTTGTCCTGAATGCAAATGATATGCACATAAAGGTAATGTTTATCTGAACATTTTGATATCTTATTTGCATTTTTCTGAGTTCATATGAATTTGTTATGAATTTTCAAAGTATTGGTCAAACAGTCAAAGGGCATTCAAGGGACCTCGACGGAAAAAGTAAGGGCAAAACTGAGCAAGCTCGAAAAGTAAGGGCAAAACCCGTGGGTAGGAACCAACTAGGGATAAAAATGCAATTGTCCCATTATATATCATTTTTTGGGACTAACCTATTAACTTAGTGCCCAGTGCCAGTTGCTGTTTTCTGCTTGTTTTTGAATTTTCAGAGAAACAGTACCAAATGAAGTCCAAATGCCACGAAACTTTTTGGAGATTTTTTTATGGACAAAAGAAACATGGGAAGCTTCGGGAGGAGGCCAGAAGCCCCACAGGGGCTTCACAAGGCACTAGGGCGCGCCCCGGGGGGGGGGCGCGCCGTGGTACCTTGTGGGGCCCACGTGACTCCTTTTGACCTAATTCCACTTCTATAAATTTCACAAATATTGGGAAACCTTTCCACCGCCGCAAGCCTCTGTTCTTCCACGATCCCATCTGGAGGCCTTTTCCGGTACTCTGTCGGAGGGGGAATAGATCATGGAGGGCTTCTACATCAACCTTGCTACCCCTCCGATGATGTGTGAGTAGTTTACCACAGACCTACGGGTCCATAGCTAGGAGCTAGATGGCTTCTTCTCTCTCTTTGATCTTCAATACATTGTTCTCCTCGATGTTCTTGGAGTTCTATCCGATGTAATCTTCTTTTGCGGTGTGTTTGTTGGGATCCGATGAATTGTGAGTTTATGATCAGATTATTCATGAGAAATATTTGAGTTTTCTCTGAACTCTTTTATGCATGATTGTTATAGCTTTGTATTTCTCTCCGATCTATCGGTTTAGTTTGTCCAGTAGATTGATTTATCTTGCAAAGGGAGAGGTGCTTTGTGATGGGTTCAATCTTGCGGTGTTCAATACCAGTGACAGAAAGGGGCATGACACGTATTTGTATTGTTGCCATTAAGGATAAAAAGATGGGGTTTATTCATATTGCTTGAATTTGCTTCTCTACATCATGCCATCTTGCTTAAGGCGTTACTCTGTTTCATACTTAATAACCTAGATGCATGCTGGATAGCGGTCGATGGGTGGAGTAATAGTAGTAGATGCAGGCAAGAGTCGGTCTACTTGTCTCGGACGTGATGCCTATATACATGATCATTGCCATGAATCCGTCATAATTATTTGCTTTTCTATCAATTGCCCAACAGTAATTTGTTTACCCACCGTATGCTTATGTGCTCAAGAGAGAAGCCTCTAGTGAAAACTATGGTCCCCGGGTCTATCTTTATCATATTAAAAACCTAAAAATACCTTGCTGCAATTTATTTACTTTTATTTTAATTAGTATTTTAGTTTATCTATTTACCTCAATAAGATTTAATCCTTGTAAATAACCGCTAAGAGGATTGACAACCCTCTTATTCGCGTTGGGTGCAAGTGTTTGCTCTTGTGTGTGCAGGTGCGCTTTAACGGAATTTTGCTTGGTTCTCCTACTAGATTGATAACCTTGGTTCTTAACTGAGGGAAATACTTATCTCTACTGTACTGCATCTCCCTTCCCCTTCAGGGAATTACCAACGCAACTCACAAGTGGCAGGAAGAATTTATGGCGCCGTTGCCGGGGAGAAATCATCAAAATTACCAAGTACCTTCGCACAAATTATCATTCACTTGCATTTACTTTATTTTCCTTTTATTTGCATTTGCCTCTCATTTTCATCTCCCCCACTTCTAATTTTTTTACAAAAACCCAAAAATATTTTATTTGCTTGCTTGCTTTTATTGCCATGACAACACTCAAGAACGGTAAGTAAAACAAAAATTTAAGATCACTATGGATCCTCATCCACTTGCTAATATTTTCAAAAGATCCAATTATAATGAACCAATTTCTAGTGATTTGAGTGCTCTTGATTTTCTCTATGAAGTTTTTCTTGAAAATCATGAATCTGAAAATTGTGATGAAGTGTTAGAAGAAGAAATTTATAAAGTGATTCATGATAGCTCCTTGATTGAAAAGCATGATTGCAATGATGTTACTATAAATTATATTAATGTGAATTGTGCTAATAATATGCAAAACTATAAGCTTGGGGATGATAATTTTGTTATGTCCACTACTTATTGCAATGATCATGATTGGGGTGATAATGCTTCTTATGATCTTGAAAATTTATTTAAGGCTCATGATGAATATGTTATTGATAACAATGTTTGCAATACTATTAAAAGTGGGTTTGGAAGAGTGTCAACTTTAGGTAATAATGATCCCACTACTTTGGAGAGTGTTCAATTTTATGAAATTTTTGATAAAAGTGGGTTTGGAGAGGTTATGACTTTAGTTGATGTTAATCCCACTATCTTGGAAGATTATAAAACTTTTATGCATGTGGATCGTGAAGAGAATATTTTATATGATAGCTATATTGTTGAATTTGACTATGATCCTACATGTAATTATTATGAGAGAGGAAAATATGGTTGTAGAAATTTTCATGTTACTCAATTACCTTTCTTGAAGTTCAAATTGTTAATGCTCCGTTCTTCTTCCTTGCATATGCTAGAGATTGCTTGTCTTGATAATTTGTTCTCCTATAAAATGCCTATGAATAGGAAGTATGTTAGACTTAAGTGTGTTTTTCATATACTTCATGATGCTCTCTTTGTGTTTCTATTATTATCTCTCATGAGAGCATCATTGAAATTTCAAGCCTATCTTAATGGCTATAAAGAAAGAGCTTGTTGGGAGACAATCCAATGAATAAAATAAGTTTTTGAATGTTTGAATGATTATAGCTTCTGTTGTGATTGAGTTTTTATGTTTTAATTAGAGTTTGTGCCAAGTAATGCCTTTGGGATGATTTGGAAGATAGTATAATTGATGCTGTATGGAAAACAGAAAGTTTTGCGTCCAGTGCTGGAATTTTAATTATGTACTGGAGCGTCAGAAAAATCTGAAATTTTTACACAGTATTGGTATATGAATTTCCCACGTTTTCCTAATTTTTCAGAATTTTTGGAGTTACAGAAGTATGGCTTTGAAATAGATCTTTACAGAATGTTCTGTTTTTGTTGCATAGTTTGCTTATTTTGATGAATCTATGGATCGTATCGGGGGGTATGAGTCATGGAGAAGTTGGAGTACAGTAGCATTATGCCAATATTAAATATGAATCAATTTACAATGGTACCTAAAGTTTAAGATTTGTTTGTTATACTAACGGATCTCACGAAGGTTTTGTTGAGTTTTGTGTGATTGAAGTTTTCAAGTTTTGAGTGAGAATACGATGGACAAAGGAATAAGGAGTGGCAAGAGCCTAAGCTTGGGGATGCCCAAGGCACCCCAAGGTAATATTAAAGGAAGAATAAAGTGTCTAAGCTTGGGGATGCCCCGGAAGGCATCCCCTCTTTCGTCCACAATCTATCGATAACTCACTTGGAGCTATATTTTTATTCATCACATGATATGTGTTTTACTTGGAGCGTCGTGTATTATATGAGTCTTTGCTTTGTTTGCTTTTTAGTTTGACACAATCATATTTGCTGGACACACCTTTTTGAGAGGGACACACATTATTCGTGATTTGTTAGAATACTCTATGTGCTTCACTTAAATCTTTTGAGCTAGGCAGTTGCTCTAGTGCTTCACTTAAATCTTTTTGAGCACGGCAGTGGCTGAATTTTGAAGAAATATTTGAACTCTCTTGCTTCACTTATATTATTTTGAGAGTTGATAAGATTAAAATTTTGAAGAAATATTTGCACTCTCATGCTTCACTTATATCTTTTTGAGAGTTGATAATAGTAATGGTAATTTGCACAAGATATGAATTTGGTACCAAAGTGATGAATATTCAAGAGGGATATAATAAAAACTTTCATGAAAGATCATTGGATATGATAAGTTTGATTCCTTGCAATAGTTTTGCGATATGGAGATAATAATATGTGAGTCATGTTAGTGAGTAATTGTGATTTAGTAAGAATATTTGTGTTAAGGTTAGTGATTCCCTATGTGTGCACATAAAGTCAATAGTTATGCAACGAAATTATATCCTACTTATGGTGCAATATTCGGTGTTAGTTATGTTCAATGCATGTTTATGACCGTTTTCGCTTTTTGGTTGGTCGCTTCTCAATCTATTTGCTAGCCTTCATTTGTACTAAGCGGGAATACTGCTTGTGCATCCAACTCCTTAAACCCAAGTTGTGCCAAATGAGTCCACCATATCTACCTATATGCGGTATTTCCATGCCGTTCTAAGTAAATTTGCATGTGCCAACTCTAAATTTTCAAAATAATTTTCCGTTTTGTATGCACGTACCGCTCATGAAGCGGCAGGGGGTGGCCAATATTTTCCATGCTAGGTGTGTTATTTTGAGAGTGGCAGGTAATAGGGATGCCCAGTCCCGAAATGAAAAAAAATTAATATGATGATAATAATAAATTCCTTGGAAAGTGTTGGTATGGAGGGCACCCGTGGATACGGCTAGCCATGGATTGTGAAACAATGGTGGAAAGGAAATAAACTTTATTTTCAGTTTGGGAACCGCCTATGATGTGTCTAGCATGGAAGATATTGGGAATTCTTGGTCGTTTTCGTTGACAGGAAAAGCATGCCTCTCAAAATAATTTTATCTCTCTAATTTAAGCCTTGAGCTCTGGCACATCTGCAAATCTCTGCTTCCCTCTGCGAAGGGCCTATCTATTTACTTTCATGCAATTTTCATTTTTATTTTGAGTCTCCATCTTCTCTTACAAAGCACCAACTAGAGAGCACTATTTTCATACTTGTGCATTGAGTGTAGCTAATATTGAGTGTGTTTCATGAATGGATCAATGATTGAGCATAATGGGCAAGGGATAACTTTCTTTAGCTTTGATATTTTGAAAGACATGGTTGCTTGTTAGTATGCTTGAGTATTTATGTCTTCATGTCAAACTATAGACTATTGCTTTGAATCATTCAAGTCCAAATGCCCATACTACAAAGAAAAGAATATATGATGAATATGATAGGCAGCATTCCACATCAAAAATTCTGTTTTTATCATTTACCTACTCGAGGACGAGCAGGAATTAAGCTTGGGGATGCTTGATACGTCTCCAACGTATCTATAATTTTTGATTGTTCCATGCTGTTATAGTATCAATCTTGGATGTTTTATATACATTTACAAGCAATTATATATCATTTTTTGGGACTAACCTATTAACTTAGTGCCCAGTGCCAGTTGTTGTTTTCTGCTTGTTTTTGGCTTTTCAGAGAACAGTACCAAATGAAGTCCAAATGCCACGAAACTTTTTGGAGATTTTTTTTCTGGACAAAAGAAACCTGGGAAGCTTCGGGAGGAGGACAGAAGCCCCACAGGGGCTTCACAAGGCACTAGGGCGCGCCCCGGGGGGGCGCGCCGTGGTACCTTGTGGGGCCCACGTGACTCCTTTTAACCTAATTCCACTTCTATAAATTCACAAATATTGAGAAACCCCTAGAGAGCCAGAAGAGAAAACCTTTCCGCCGCTGCAAGCCTCTGTTCTTCCACGATCCCATCTGGAGGCCTTTTCTGGTACTCTGCCGGAGGGGGAATCGATCACGGAGGGCTTCTACATCAACCTTGCCGCCCTTCCGATGATGTGAGTAGTTTACCATAGACCTACGGGTCCATAGCTAGTAGCTAGATGGCTTCTTCTCTCTCTTTGATCTTCAATACAATTTTCTCCTCGATGTTCTTGGAGTTCTATCCGATGTAATCTTCTTTTGCGGTGTGTTTGTTGGGATCCGATGAATTGTGAGTTTATGATCAGATTATTCATGAGGAATATTTGAGTCTTCTCTGAACTCTTTTATGCATGATTATTATAGCTTTGTATTTCTCTCTGATCTATCGGTTTAGTTTGGCCTACTAGATTGATTTATCTTGCAATGGGAGACACTACAGGAATCAGCTAATTTGCCGTCTGCCATAGCAGACGGCAAAGAACAAGGCCACAGATGGCAAACCGCTTTGCCGTCTGCCACGGACGGCAAACACTTCCAGCACTGAAAGTCACGGTAATGACTTTGTTTGCCGTCTGCCTAACGACAGCGGACGGCAAAGAACTTTGCCGTCTGCTTTCCTGGCCAAGCTGACGGCAAAGATCATGGACGGCAAAGAATAGCTGTTAGCCCCGTTAGGTGGCTAACGGCAGACTTTGCCGTCTGCCGGCAGACGGCAAACTTTGCCGTCAACCCTATGACATCAGCAAACCCGTGGCTAACCGTCACTTCTGCTTAGTGTTTCCCGTCTGCCAGGGCTGGTCTTTGCCGTCTGCCAGCAGACGGCAAAATGACCAAATGGTCAGACCTGATGCTCCCAGGTTGCATAGGTTGCTGCCACGTGGCACCTTTGCCGTCCGCCTACTGACGGCAAAGGGCTTTGCCGTCCGCTGGCAGACGGCAAAGTGCCTATATTGCCACTGTTTTGTTTGTTTTATGTTTTTTCCCTGCATTTTCAAAACACAAATATGATATATATATATAGCAGTCCATCAATGCATAGGCCATGTATCCAACATCTAGCAGTCCATCAATGCAAGAGAACACATAGGGTATTAAAAGATCCAATACATACATAGTTTCACGGAGTTCATCCATATATACATACATAGTTTCACATTGTTCATCAATACAAATCAAAACAAAAACTAAACACTAGCAGTCCATCAATGCCAGCTTCCATGAAGTGAATCAAACCTGCAAAAATGGGAGTAAGAAAGTTAGAAGAAGAAGAAGAAGACTAGAAGAAGAAGAAGAAGAAGAAGAAGAAGAAGAAGGCTAGAAGAAGAAGAAGAAGAAGAAGAAGAAGAAGAAGAAGAATAAGAAAGAAAGAAAAAGAATAAGAATAAGAAGGAGTAGAAGATGGAGAAAAAGAAAGAAGAGAAAAAGGAAGAATAAGAATATATTTTCTTCTTCTTCTTCTCTCCTTTTCTCATCTTTCTTCTTCTCTTCTATCTTTTTATCATTTTCCTTCTCATTCTTCTTCTTTTATTCTTTCTTTTTCTTCTCTTTCTTCTTCTATTCTTTCTTTTTCTCCTCTTCCTTGTTTTTCTTCTTCTTATTCCTTATTTGTGTCATTTTAGAGCTAACTTAGGTAATTATGCCATTTTTGAGCTATGTAAGCTTATTATGTCAATTTGGAGGAAAATAAGGCAAGTATAGGTCATTTTTGTGCTAACTTAGGTAATTATGCCATTTTTGAGCTAACTTAGGTAAGTATAGGTCATTTTAGAGCTAACTTAGGTAATTATGTCATTTTGGAGGAAAATAAGCTAAGTATATGACATTTATGAGCTAACCAAGGTTATTATGCCATTTTTGAAATGAATAAGCTAATAATGTCATTAGGTGGCTAGAAGAAGAAGAAGAAGAAGAAGAAGAAGAACAACAACAACAACAACAACAACAAGAAGAAGAAGACTAGAAGAAGAAGAAGAAGAAGACTAGAAGAAGAAGAACAAGAAGAAGAAGAAGAAGAAGAAGAAGAAAGAAAGAAAGAAAGAAAGAAGAAGAATAAGAATAAGAAAAAGGAGTAGAAGATGGAGAAAAAGAAAGAAGAGAAAAAGGAAGAATAAGAATATATTTTCTTCTTCTTCTTCTCTCCTTTTCTCATCTTTCTTCTTCTCTTCTATCTTTTTATCCTTTTCCTTCTCATTCTTCTTCTTTTATTCTTTCTTTTTCTTCTCTTTCTTCTTCTATTCTTTCTTTTTCTCCTCTTCCTTGTTTTTCTTCTTCTTATTCCTTATTTGTGTCATTTTAGAGCTAACTTAGGTAATTATGCCATTTTTGAGCTAACTAAGCTTATTATGTCAATTTGGATGAAAATAAGGTAAGTATAGGTCATTTTTGTGCTAACCTAGGTAATTATGCCATTTTTGAGCTAAGTAAGCTTATTATGTCAATTTGGAGGAAAATAAGGTAAGTATAGGTCAATTTTGTGCTAACTTAGGTAATTATGTCATTTTTGAGCCAACTTAGGTAAGTATAGGTCATTATTGAGCTAACTTAGCTTATTATGTCATTTTGGAGGAAAATAAGGTAAGTATATGACATTTATGAGCTAACCAAGGTTAATATTATGCCATTTTTGACCTAACTAAGCTAATTATGTCATAAATGAACTAAATAAGCTAATTATGTCATTTTGGAGGATAATTAGCTAAGTATGTCTTTTTTGGGGAAAATAAGCTAAATATGTGGCATATTAGGGCTAACTAGCATGTACGAAGCTAAGTATGCATTTGTTAAGCAAAACATTAGAGAAAACTTACCGTCGTCGTCATCACGGAGGTCAAGCACCGAGGTTGCTCTGGCAGTCGCGATCACCTGGAGAAGGTTGCCCTGGAGAAGGGGTGTGCGATGCGGCTCGGGAGTTATGATGCACCAAAGATCATTTGCAATGTCTCGTTAGCATGATGACACTCAAATGTTAAGACTAGTAACTAATGACCATTCAAATGAAACTCACCATTTCCGTCTGAGCAATGACTGGCATCGGCGGAGGGGTCTGACCGGTCTTCTCGCACATAGACTGCACATTTGGTTTTGACGAGTCAGTCATATTAGTTAGTAATGAAACGAACATTACGTGCATGATTTGGCTAATATGCAGAAGAAACTTACCACGAGGAGCTCATACATGGCCCGGTGAGCCAGCTCATTCTGATTCCTCTCCTCCTCCAACAACCTAGCCGTCTTCTCCTGCGCCAGCAGTTCCTTCTCCGCCGCCACCTGGTCCCTCTCCTCCAAAAGCGCCTGGGTTGTCGCTCTCTCTTTCTGAAGAGCAGCCTGCAACACCACTGCTCGTTATCATTGTAATCATCGATGGCCGCACACACAATGTACTGGAGGAAAGATATCTGAGTCCGTATAACTAACCTCGATGGCGAGATCGACTGGCCGTGGACGAGTCCTTATCTTAGGACAGGAGCTCGTTTGGCGCGCCTTGATCTCCGGGAGAGTGAGAGGACAACGTATCAGTCCATCTCCAATGGCTAATGAGCCATGGGGCCTCCCGCCACTAGATATCATCACCAGCTCTGGATCAATAGGATTCTGGCTCGGGTTAGAGTCCTCCCCTTTCCTCGCCTTCGCCTCCTTGTTGTACCTCACGAGCTTGTGGTGGGAGGAGATGTTGGTGAAATTTTCTGGATGAGCGAGGTCAGACTCAGAGAAAGCCTTGGCCTTCTTGTACGAGGCAGTATGGGCCATGGCATAGATGTCGTACACCTCTGGCACCTCCGTGTTATTGTGTCGCGCCTAAAAGAGAGGAACAAAGTATTAGTAAAGGGCTCAAGCTAGCATGAAGAATGAATTTCATGAATCATGAAGCAAACCACATACCCAGTTCCGCCCGAACTGATATAAGTTGGCGCTGCCTTGATGGTGTGGCACACCAACCATTTGGGCACGGCAGTCCTTGGCATTTTCGTGGACGGCTCGCCAGCGGTTTGTGCACCACTCATCCACCAACGCCTCCCAACAATCCATCTTATCCGCACACCATCTCGGGGGCACCTAAGTTAGTAAAGAGAAATTTGAGCGCTACGCCTACGAATCAAATCAAGGAAACTAAGTACAATGCCTTAAGAATAGGTAATTACCTTCATGTACTGATTCTTCTTCAGAAACTTAGCCCGGCACGATGGCTTGTCCTTCTTAATACCACGCGTGGCGTAGTAGTCTCGAACAGCCTGCAGCCGAGCCTCGTGCCGTAAGTTTTGTAGTAGGCGCTTGCACTCGGTATCGATAACCTTTGCCGCGTCCTCCTCGTATCCCTCCTCACACCTGTAGAAGGTCTGCAATCAAATGAGACAACACTGATTAGTACAATAACTAGCTATTGTTAATTTTTAATTGTGTCAAGGAGAAATTACCCAAAAGCTTCTGATCACCATCTCGGCCCTCGTGTGGCACAAGACACCGTCGATCATCTCCTCCGGCGGGGCCGGGGCAGCCAAGTAGTGCTCCCAGCTCAATCCTAGCTCTGGAAGCTGACCCTCACCGGGCAACGTGACAAACCCCGGGAAATTTTGCCGGCAAAGCACACCAAGGACGGTGTTGGGCCTGCGGACGTCACTAGCGTGTACCCAACCCCTGCAGTATGACAAGGCCAACGCATTAGATATTTGAAGAAACGTGAAGGTAAAATGTACAAAAATAGTAAATGCACTTACTTATCCCCATCAGGCCTAATCACTGGCCTCTACTCGCGGGTCGCCGGCAGGGCGGGAGCCGTGTACCACCACGCTGGTACACGGTGGCCCCCTCAACCACCTCGCCCTCACTATCAGTACACTCATTCCCGCCACCATCAGCATGGCCACTCGGCCCCTCAGGCGGATCCGGCCAGTCACCCCATCCGGACGTCTCCTAGGACGTAGCCTGGTCCGAAGTCTCGTGACCCGAAGCCTCTGGGACCGGAGTCTCGTGGGCCGAAGGCCCGTCGACCCGAGGCTCGTGGTCCGGAGTCCCCGTAGCCTCCACCTCAGACGGGTCCACCCTAGCAGTCATGTGCTCGGGTGAATCAGCTAGGGGTGGCGGCGAGGAAGGCGTAGCAGCCTGCCTACCTCTCCCGCGGCCACGTCCTGATCTACCTCCTCTCTTCTTCCCTCCCCGACCTCCTCTCCCGGTGGGCAATGACGCCGACGAAGAAGTGCCCGCCGGTGTCCCCAAACTGTCTAACAACGCTCTCCGGAGAGGTACGGGTGGAATGGAAGTACCCCTCCCACAGGCCGCCGACGAAGTACCCGCGGAGCGCTCTGGACCCGCGCCCACCATCTTTCAACACCTGCCATGACAAAGAGTAAACGAAATTAGTACAACATAAAAAAATTGAATACATGACATGAATAATAATATGTATATAATTTAAGTTGGGATGCATACAAACTAATAGTCTGGATCGTCTATTTATGCTTCGGGATCAATAGATGCATCATCATCATCAGTATCACGCGTGTCGTCATGAATGACGTGCTCATCGGATTCAGCGGCATCAACATGTGGAAGGCCTTTCTGTTATCGGTCAAGCATTGACAGGTCATCCGCAGCAGTAACCTCTTCTTGTTCCGGCTCTTCTTGTTCCGGCTCAAGGGTGAAGTCGAATTCACTGTCGCTGTCTACTTCCATGTTCTGGGGTGAAGTAGAGCGGTTCTTGAAACGTTTTTTGGAAAGACGTGTTTCTTGGAAGAATTCTCCTTCATATGTGTCTGGGTTAATGTGAGGTTCATAATCCTCTTCATTGGGGGGAGGTGGTCTAACACGTGGCGGCACTTCATAAACGACATCCCAACCATTTAGATTTGCATTAGTTTGGAAGGCCCACGGTAGATAGAAAACTTGGGTCGCCTGTTGAGCCGTAATATAGACATCGGGAACATCTAAATGGGTGCTTTGTTTGATTTCGACTAGCCCTATATGTTCATGAGTCCTTCTAGTCTCCTTCGGCTGGAACCAATAACATTTGAAGACTACGACGTTCGGTGGGTTTTCACCATAGAATAGAAGTTCATAAAGTGCTTCAACTCTTCCATAATACTCGGTACCTCCTTCGCCGATAGCAGAGACACCACAATTTGTAGATTTTCGGTCGGCCATAGATAGCTCTTTGCCAAAGGTATGAAAGCGATACCCGTTGATGTCGTATTTCTCAAATGAACGGACCTTATAGTCAAAACCTTTAGCGGCTTGTCTCAATTCAGCGTCCATAGACTCTGAATTAGCCTACAAGTTTAATACGAAAGGATTGTTGCATTAGCCGCAAATTAGACCAAGAAATGAAATGGTCTATTAATGGTAATTACCTTTTGTTTGAACCAAGAGATGAAACCGGGATAGCCGCCTCCATGCTTTGCCAGAAGCTCATACTCTTCGATGGAATCCTTTTGGATCACCACTCCATCCGAGAATTTGGCGACGTATCGACTGTATCAAATATCCGGGAATAAGAGCAGTTCAAAGGAATTAGAAGTTGCGAAACAATGTACCGAGAACTTACTCGATGTACGGCCGCACTTCTGTTAGGTTGTTGAAGATATACAACGAAATGGTCCACCATTCTTCGACATCCAACATTATTGCATTCGAAGCACCGGCTGGTGCGAGCTTCCCTTTGAATAGGCTGAGGTTGGATCCACATTTTTTAGGGTCGCCAGCATTGTACCGAGGCTTCGGATTATGCAAATGACGATTTTTGGCTTCGTAGTGTACTGTCACGAAGTTTGCCGCCTCCCTCAGTAATGAATGCCTCGGCCATCGATGCTTCAATTCTACGTTTATTTTTACATTTTGCTCAAAGCGTCTTCTGCATCCTCTCAGTTGCATAGCACCAACGATTTTGCACGGGCCCCCCAATCTTGCCTCGGTCGGGAGATGTAAAATCAAATGTTGCATTGGATTAAAGAAGCCCGGTGGAAAGATCTTCTCTAACTTGCAGAGCAACTCTGGCGCCAACTTTTCCATGTCATCTATCACGGCAGGCGATAGTTCTTTCGCACAAAGAACACAGAAGAAATAGCTCAGCTCTGCCAGTACTAGCCATTCATCATCAGGGATAAAGCCACGCAACAACACCGACATTACCCGCTCAAGCCATATGTGCCAATCATGACTCTTGAGACCAAATATTTTCAATTTTTCAAGACTCGCTCCCCTCTTTAGATTCGCTGCATACCCATCGGGGAACATCAACTGCATTTTCACCCACAAGATAATTTCCCTCATAGCTGGCCTTCCAAGATTGAACCAGGCCTTTGGCTTCGTCCAGTTTTGCTTTCCTTTCGGTTGTCGCATGTTTTGTAACGGTCTATCACATAGAGTCTGCAGATCGACTCTAGCCTTAGTATTATCCTTTGACTTCCCATCTATGCCAAACAATGTACCAAAAAGGGCCTCGCCGATATTCTTTTCAGTGTGCATCACGTCGATGTTGTGTGGAAGAAGGAGGTCTTTGAAGTAAGGCAGATCCCACAAGCATGTCTTGTGAGTCCAGGCGTGTTCCGAATTATACCCCTTGAAATACCCTGGACGCTCTGGATCAGGCTCGAGAGCGTTTAACTGATCCAGGATCTGTTGGCCAGTCAACGCAGGTGGTGCAGAGTTTTTGACAACTCTACCTTTAGTGAAGTTCTTCTTGTCTTTTCTGAACTTATGGCGAGGATCCAGGAACTGTCTATGCAAGTTGAAGCAAGAATACTTGCGACCCGCCTGCAGCCAATGAAACTGAAGAGCTGCCTTGCATGTGGGGCACGGGAACCTTCCATGCGTACACCAGCCAATGAATAGCGCATACGCCGGCAAGTCATGCATCGAGTACATGTACCAGACACGCATTATGAAGTTTCGTTTGCTAGCGGCGCCGTATGTCTTGAACCCATTATCCCAAGCTTCTTGCAATTCATCCTTAAGAGGCTGCATGTACACATTCATATTCTTCCCCAGATAGTTGGGCCCTGGAATTATCAACGTCAGGAAAATGTTCTTTCTTTGCATAATCTGTCCGGGGGGGGGGGGGAGATTGAGTGGAATGACAAATACAGGCCAACAACTGTATTGGGTTGCTGTCATACCAAACGGATTAAACCCATCCGTGCCGATGCAGACTCGAGGATGCCTTGGATCTGCCGCTTTTTGCTCATGTAATGCATCGAAGTGCTTCCACGCAGAACCATCCGATGTGTGTATCATCATCTGATTCACATCTGCATCTAGTTCGGTTCTTTTGCCCATTTTGTGCCATGTCATCTGTCTGGCCGTCTCTTCGACCATGAAAAGACGTTGAAGTCTTGGTACGATTGGCAGATACCGAAGAAGATTAACGGGGATTTTGGTCTGCCTCTTCTCACCCATACCGTTGTCTACCACAACATACCTGGAAGAGTTGCAAATGGGACAATAATTCAAGTCCGCATACTCAAGCCTAAATAAGGCACATCCTTTCTCACAGGCATCTATCTTCTCATAGGGCATCTTAAGTGCACAGAGGATTTTGTCCGACTGGTACAGGTTTGCAGGCATTACATGGCCTTTGGGTAGAAAGCGTCCAAATAGTGTCATCATCGCGTCGTAGAATTCTCTGCCCAAGTTGAATTGAGCCTTCAGAGCCATTACTTGTGCGATGGCATCCAGCTGACAAAGCTCAGTGTGCTCGTGGAGAGGACGTTTTGATGACTCCAGCATTTCATTGAAGGCCTTTGCAGATTCCTCCATCTCATCGTCCGAATCCTGAGCATCATCAAAGTCTTGCACCGTGTCTTTGATCCCGGTGCCATGCTCGTCGGTGCGCCGACGAACCACCTCAGCTCTGGTACGTTGGGCAGACTCTCCATGAAATGTCCACACCGTATAATCGGGCATAAACCCCCACTTCTGCAGGTGTTTACCCATTTCATCCTCTTTCCTCTGAGAAAAGTTGTCGCACCTAACACAGGGGCACCAGGTTTTTCTCTGGCCATTTGCAAATGCGGCTTTCACAAACCCCTTGGTTTTTGTTAACCATTCATTGCTCATGTCTTCCTGACTAGTGTGACCGGTGTACATCCACGCACGATCACCCATCTTGCCTAGCTACTAAAAACACAAGAAATATATATATAATTCAGCATATATATTCATCAGTTAATCAAGTTTGTCAATTTTATTACGTCCATGCAACCTACACGCTAATAGGTAAAGATAGGTCCTAATCCCACCCGAGTATGTGTAGATTGGGTTCGTTTTCCCATGCTCTGCTCCGGATCCGACGCAAAATTTCTGCAGCACCTCCCTGCTGCATATTTATAGATGCCGCCCTTTCGAACGGGAGACGCCTAGGTTACGAGACTTGACATGAAAGTAAAATCTAGGGGCATCGGCACGATGACTGGAACAGAGCAAATAGGGGAGGGGGAGGAGATGACAGTCGAGCTCACCCCTAGACCGTAGAGGCGATAGTCGAACGACGACGGCAACGGCAACGGGACCGATGGTGTTCCTAGAGGTGAAGAGAAGATCGTCGCTCTGATTGATCGACAAAATTATGATGTCAAATAGTTACTCACAATCTGGTCGGTGAAATTGCTTAAACATGATTATCAAAACCATACATCTATGTTCTGAAGGTTTTAGTTATCATCTATTTAATTTATTTATCAACATTGTTGCCCGTTGCAATGCACTGGCATTTAACTAGAAACCTACAAATAGAGTTTTATTTATATATACAAGCCAGAAGTTGCTATACGTATGCCTACGGAAGATTTCACTGCATCGAGGAAACAAACTTTAAATGTTCATGCCACTTATTTTTAGATACCTATTACTAAATTTCCCCTACTATAGTTTGATGTTCTTACATCGGATGTTTTAGCAGTATGTAGATATGACACCGGTCGCCTGGCAAAAGCCAATGAAGACAGGCCGGCAAATGTTCTAGCTTGAAAATTCTCAAAAGTTCTTTTATTTCTACACATCAAATTGTTATGCATATCGTTCATCTCATTTTTAAAGCATGTATATGTACATCTTGTACACTTTTGTTATCATCCAAAAAAAAAAAGCAAATCAATCGTCGAGTCGTGCATATGGTTTTCTGTTTCACCATTTAATCTCACTCTCCTTGAATATGAGGGCAAGGCATGTGAGTTGTCAAAAGGCATGGACAAGTGTCCTATTTCCAGATAATCATGATGCTACTTAAGCTTCAACTTCTTTGTGTGTTTCAAATTTGAGGTTGCTTCTAATAGACATGGACAAGAAGACTAAAGTTGCTTCGGTTATTACATGATCCGGTGCTAATAGTATGTCTTCCTCACTAACAAAATAGTATATGTCTAGATTTTTTGACCTATTTTCAATACTCACTAACAAAATTAAATTCATGCTAAAAATCTTGGATCGAGGAGGAGGGCTCACCTTGGATCGAGGAGGGCGCCGCGGTGGTGGAGGAAGGCCGGTGGAGGAGGACCGGCGCAGGGAGGAAGGCCGGCGCGGGGCGGGTCGGGGATGGCGCGGGGAGGACGCCGTGGTGGTGGAGGAGGGCCGCGGGGAGGGGGGCGGCACCGCGGCCTGGCTCCGGCGGTGGGGCGTCGCGTCCTGGAGCCGTTGCGGGGCTTGCCGCGGCCTGGATCCGGCCCGGGCTCCTGCTGCGAGGTGGTCGGGGGAGGGGCGGGCGCAGGGGCCGGGGGGCGGGGCGGGCGCAGGGGCCGGCGGCGGGTCTGGCTGGCGGTGGAGCTAGGTGGTGTCGGGAACTGCGGGGCTGGGGCAACGGGTGTGCTAGTGGGGTGTGGTGGGTGGGTGGGGTGGGGGGAGAGAGAGAGAGGGGGGAGAGGGGGGGCACGGCCGTTAGGTAGGCATCTTCTTTGCCGTCTGACGGCAAAGGGCCAAAAGGCAGACGGCAAAAAGCTAGCAGACGGCATCCAGCCCGTCCATTTGACCTAGCCAGCTCCACGGTCCAGTGGGGCCCAGCTGGTCTCTTTGCCGTCTGCCTTTTGGCCCTTTGCCGTCTGCTGGCAGACGGCAAAGAATGCACTGATGGCAAACTATACCTTTGCCATGGGTCTGTTCTTTGCCGTCTGCTTTTCGGAAGCGGACGGCAAACACCTTCTGTGTTAGCAGACAGCAAAGAACTGGCTGACGGCAAATTAGCTGATTCCTGTAGTGAGAGGTGCTTTGTGATGGGTTCAATCTTGCGGTGTTCAATCCCAGTGACAGAAAGGGACATGACACGTATTTGTATTGTTGCCATTAAGGATAAAAAGATGGGGTTTATTCATATTGCTTGAATTTGCTTCTCTACATCATGTCATCTTGCTTAAGGCGTTACTCTGTTTCATACTTAATACCCTAGATGCATGCTGGATAGCGGTCGATGGGTGGAGTAATAGTAGTAGATGCAGGTAGGAGTCGGTCTACTTGTCTCAGACGTGATGCCTATATACATGATCATTGCCATGAATCTGTCATAATTATTTGCTTTTCTATTAATTGCCCAACAGTAATTTGTTTACCCACCGTATGCTTATGTGCTCAAGAGAGAAGCCTCTAGTGAAAACTATGGTCCCCGGGTCTATCTTTATCATATAAAAAACCTAAAAATACCTTGCTGCAATTTATTTACTTTTATTTTAGTTAGTAGTTTAGTTTATCTATTTACCTCGATAAGATTTAATCCTTGCAAATAACCGCTAAAAGGATTGACAACCCTCTTATTCGCGTTGGGTGCAAGTGTTTGCTCTTGTGTGTGCAGGTGCGCTTTAACGGAATTTTGCTTGTTTCTCCTACTGGATTGATGACCTTGGTTCTTAACTGAGGGAAATACTTATCTCTACTGTACTGCATCTCCCTTCCTCTTTAGGCAATTACCAACGCAGCTCACAAGTAGCAGGCCGAAGGTAAGAAAAGACTTGGAAGATTTTGAAATCAGGGCAGATCTCCACATGCCCCATAAAAAGTCGTCAGAGGATACGGAGACGGAGACGGAGGTGGGGGATAGGGGAAAAAAAGTCAACAAGAAGGAAGAGCAATATTGCCCCCCTTCTTGCTTCACCTTAAGTCCAAAGGAGATGGATCAATTCTTCAAGTTCCTTACTGGAATCAAAGTTAGTTCCGGTTACTGTGGGAAGATAAGCAGTTTTCTAGACACGAAAAAGAAAAGGTTCAGCGGGATGAAGTCTCATGACTGTCATGTGATGATGACATAGATACTCCCTATTGCTATTAGAGGGATAATGGACCAGCACGTCCGTGACACGCTTACTGGTCTCTGCAACTTTTTCGACGTTATCTCTCGAAAGTCGATCAGTGTGAAGCAAATCCGAAGGCTACAGGAAGAGATCGTTGTCATACTAAATGAGCTTGAGATGTGCTTCCCGCCCGCATTCTTTGATGTTATGGTGCATCTGTGTGTCCACATTGTGGATGACATCATCGACCTCGGGCCGACATTCCTGCACAGCATGATACCGTTCGAGAGGATGAATGGGGTCATCAACGGATTCGTTCGTAACATGTCCCATCCGGATGGAAGCATCATCCAGGGCTTTCTGACCCAAGAGTGCATCTCCTTCTGCGAGAATTATCTAGGCGTCGGAGACCCTGTTGTTGGTTTGCCCGTCAACAAGCACCTTGGGAGGCTCAGAGGTGAAGGTCATACCAACGGCCGGAGGGAACTGCATGTGGACCACTCGGGTCGACGCAATGACTTTGGCATAGCAAACTTAGTAGTGCTACAACACCTAGACGTGGTAGATCCTTTCATGACACTGCACAAAGAAACCATCGCAAAGAAATACCGTGACCGGGGGTTGCGCAAGACGGATGCCGAAGTTATTAGAGAGCACAACCTCACTTTCTCGACTTGGTTCAAACAGCATGTTCTTGCTAATCCCCCGGAAGAGGGCTCTACTAACGGATTGCTCATATACGCCTTAGCACATGGCCCCGCGCCGAACCTCGTGACCTATCAGGCATACGATATCAACGGATACATGTTCTACACGGAGGCCAAAGATATAACCAGTGATTACCAGAACTCAGGGATGACGATGGAATGCATGACCGGCAACAACGGGGCAACTGAAAGATTCTATGGAAGGGTCGAAGAGATCTAGGAGCTTGACTACTCTAGACCGCACAGTGCGATGATGTTCCGTGTCAGATGGGCTAAGTTCGTCCATATAGAAAACCGGTTTTTCACTACCATGTCCATACCCGACGCCAAGAGTGCTACCGTGAACGTCATCGCCAAAAATGAGCCATGGGTACACGCTAAGCACGTGACACAATGCTTATTCCTAACCGACCCGAGCAATCTGAGCCGTGTTGTCGTGAGGAGAGGCAAAAGGAGTATTGTCGGAATGGATGGAGTCACCAATGTGGAAGACTACGACCAGTACAGCGACCCGATGAGGGAAGATGACGATGACGATGAAGCATACGTCAAAAGAAGAAGCAAGACTACATTACCTAAGAAAGATCGTACTCCATGGAAAAGGAAAAGTCACAACGAGGGGCTCAGTTATTCGACAGTGAACAAGAAAGGAAAGAAGATCACTCTTAAACGTCGTAGACACTGAGAAACTATCATTTATGTATGTATCTATTTTGTATACGCACTGAACCACGCGTGTTATCGGTCAAATGATGTAATATATATTATATATGCACTAATATATCGCCTTAGTTATATACATTGTATCCCCTTCCCACCGTGGTAATTCCCGCGATATTCGCTCAGTTTGGGAGGACACGTTCCCGTCGACTGCGAGGAAATGAAAAGAAAAAGGAAAGGAATAGAAAAAGAAAAAGAAAGTAAAAAGGAAAAATAATAAAAAGAAAAGGAAAAAAGAAATGAAAATAAAAGAAAAAAAGGAAAAATAATAAAAAGCATATCAGTAGCGCGGGTCTGAATCCCGCGCTATAGCTAACTTAGCTATAGCGCGGGTTCGTAACCCTCGCTACTGCTATGCTTATTAGCAGTAGCGCGGGGTACACCCCGGCAAATTTGAGCCAATAGCGCCGGAGGAAGCTCGCAAGAACTACGGCAACCAATTCGGACGCATCCTACGGGACATCGCGAGCATCAACGCCATGGACATAAGGAGTAAACCAAAAAATATGGAGCACCTCCTCCTAACGAAGTTGCACCAGAGATACCATTTCCCCGGCCGGGATGACACCAAACTTCCGTGGGAAGATCATGCCATGAAGAAGATAAACAATGCCGCCATGGGGAAGTTCAGCGGCGCATTGTCCGCCTAGAAAGTCGGGGTGAAACGATCGATTGACAAGAAAGAACCCTACTCCAAGATTTTTGCAGAAAATCCCACACTTTCGGAAGAGGACTACGAAAAATTCAAGGAAACTTGCGCTACCGAAGATGCCAAGCGTAAGTCCAAGTAATTCAAGGGGCTTCAGCTAAGGAACACTGGGAACCACTGCCTCGGAAGCCGTGGTTACATTGGCAAGAAACCCATATGGGATAAGGAGGACGCGGAACGTGAAGCCGCGGGGATCCCAGACCCCTTGGCGGAGTTCACCGACCCTCTGGAGCATGACTTCATCAGGGCTCGGTACAAGTGGGACAAAGAAAGAAAGGTTTTCTACATGGACGAGCCCATGAGGAAGTTGATGAGAATACTGGTAATTACCACCTTATATTAGCTTCTGATCAATTCGATTACACATTGTAGTAACATTTGTAAACGGTCAACGTTCCTTTTGCAAAAAGATCAACACAAGCTTGCGGCCGAAAGCGACTCGTCGTCTCAGTCGTTGGAGAGGCCCATGTGGGATACCCCTCTCAACTGGTCCTTGAACATACTGAAGGGACTCCCTCCGGGCAAGCGGCCGGAGTATGGACGTGTGCACGGCATCGGAGACGGCGCCACATGGAAGTACTACTACCACGAGGACTCGGAGGCCAAAAGGCAAAGAAGGAAGTTCAGTCAGGTGAACATCGATGAGAAGGTGGCACTTGCGGTCGACAAAAAATCAGCTGAGACCCAAGAAGTCATGAAATCTGAGGTCCTCAAAGCGGCAGTCGAGGCAGCAGTAGTTGCCTGCAGAGTGGACTTCGTATCTTCGGTTAATGCCTTGGTTCTGGCTGTTGTCGACTGGACGAAGAAAAACCCAGACAAAGGGCCAGAAGACTTTCCCATGCCCAGCTTCGTCGGGAGCAACTCGGTGACCATCGCACCATCAGCACCTGCTGCCGCTACCGCACAAGGTCCCGCACCCACTCATAGCAGCCCGTCCTCCGTCTCTGGCGTGCGAGGCGGGGCTTCGACTTTGGCTGAGCTCGACGCCCTCATGGTAATTACGCGTCGCACCAACATATCTATAATCTTCTGCTTCCGTTGCCTTCTGGATGTCTGACGCCGCAGACATGTCTTTGTAGGCCGACGAAACCCCGTGCACCGTACTGTACATGATCAATGGCCAGAAGGTGGACGTGGGAACTGCGACGATACAGAAGCCCAAGGAACGCTTGTTCCACGGCCAGCCGATCCCCGTTGGCACCTTAAGGGTTTCCTTGGCGAGTGTCAAAGTGGGCCACGAGGATTTGGCTCCTCTAGTATGGCTCGGGGGAGAGGAGGACGAGACCCCGATGCGGCTTGGACAATGCAAGGGTTGGATGCTGCTGTGGCCAAAGAATCTTCTTCGTGTGGAGGCGGCCGAGAGCACACCAACGACAACATCACATCAGCAAGGTATGAACACCACCCCGCTGACGCAATTACTCGCGCCTGATCTCGTGCCGGGTGAGAGCGGCGGACGGCGCGAGGAAGGGGGTCCAATAGTGGATGATGAAGTCGGCCCCGTGGAACAAGAAATGGATGATGAGATGGAGGAGAACCCTCTTCGGTTCCTCAATACCGGCGCCTATGACGATGGACAAATGATGAGTCAGCCATATGACTCAGGCTATGAGCATGCGGATGAGGAGATGGATGATGTGCCTGGGCAGGAACGTCCTAGGGTTGATTGCAAGAAGTCTCTCTTCATGCAATCCTCACAGGACACGCCTCCAGATGCCGCCTCAACGCAGGGTCAACTAGCCGAGGGTCGTAAAGTGCTTAGCCCGACAACACTGGTGGCGGGGGTAAGGAAGGGTCTGGATGGCCAACCTAAGAAAAAGGAGAGGAAGAGACCACCGAGGAGAGGCTCTGTTGCCGCCAAAGCTGCTAAAGCTTCTAGCAGCCAGCCGACCAATTTTGCAGAATGTGTACCGGTCAAAGGTGCGGCGATGTTCCATGTCACGGGCGAGCCGATCCTACCGCCGAAACCGCTAGAGGGGATCTCAGGAGATTGCACGACCATGTGCTATCGACTGAGAAAAGCCTTCTCGCCTCGGAGGATCCAGGATATCCGCTTTACACGGTTCGTGTGCCTGAGGGAAAGTGCTACGTCGACACACTGCCCGCGGAGGTGTTCTTCCTGCGGTTTGATCACATCTTTGAGATGTTTCTCACGAGGCGGCTCGATTTTACGATCGTTCGCCTTTTTGCGCTACATATGAACTTCGTCATCAGGAGAGAACAAATCTCGCAAATCTCGGTGGCGGATCCATACTACATGCATGAGTCCTTCTTGAGTCTCGGCGACTTTGAACGTAAAGCTGCTAGGGAGTACATCGAATACTTCATGATAACGAATAAGGACAAGGAAATGGTTCTCCTGCCTTATCATCCAATGTAAGTCATTGCCGGACAACCCTTTCGTACATTTCAATCATTCCTTCGCTCATATGGAGACTAATTTGAGGTGTTATTTTTCCCGCAGCAATGGGCGCACCGTCCTTATCGTTCTTTTCCCGCGAGTCTCCCACGCTGTGTATTTCGACTCATCCAGAAACTACGAGAAGAAGGACTACACCCACATAATGGATATTCTGGATGATGCTCTCAACGGCTTCAGCATGAGGGGTGGCCACATCGAGATCAGGAAACAAAGGAAGAGCAAGCAGGGTTTCTCGCATAAAACTACCTTCTCCTCCATCCATCAACCGACAGCAAGCAAGAACAATGGATTCTACCTCCTCCATCTCATGATGGAGTTCAGAAGGGATCACCAACAGCTTCGCATGATAACAAGAAACGATGAACATATCCGCAAATGGGCAGAATCCTTAGGAAACGAACCGGATTATAAACTCAGAGATGACTTCTTTCGCATCCAAAAGGACATTGCAACGATCATCATGAAAGAAGTCATCGAAGAGAAGGGGATGTTCCACCACGGCCCTATATCACGAGATGACGTCCGAACTCGCATAGGCCTACAACGTTTGGACCTGACGCCGTTCACGAAGCTAGGGTGCATCCTCCCAGATATAGATGGATGGAACTTCCAGTGATTGACGATGCTGATGATGATGTGTTGGTTGAAATTGTACTTTCTATAGCAATGAAACTTTGTGATGTCAACGGTCCTACTGAACTTGCGTAACGCTAGTTTGTTAGTTTGGGTACGATGACCTGCGTACATCTAGTTAATTAGTTTGGGTACGATGAACCTACGTTGATTAATTATGTTTACTATATGTTGCATCTATTAGCTAACTCTTTCTTTTCGTGTTGCTCAACTATATTATGTTACATATTATTGTTGAATTCGCTTGATGAAGATGCATCTCTAACAGGTACATAGGTCCTTGATGGTGAAGAAGTGCTATGTCGTGTACATAGGGAGGGTTCTGGGAGTGTACGACGAGTGGCCCGAGTGTCAGGCCCAAGTGTCACGGTTCTCGGGCGGCAGCCATAAAGGGTTCGATAGCAGACAAGAAGCAGAAGCTAGTTACTTGAGGTTCACGCTAGCGCGAGAGAGGAATCAGAACCGACGCCTCATGTACTTCATAATTCCGCTCTTACTCATAGTGATAGCTCTTCTCTTCTATATCATCTTTTAGATGGATGACGATGTAGTTGCATGTATTCGAGACATGTCATAACTTGTATCGCTATTTCGAGATGATCACGAGAGACATCATTTGTGTTGGATGATGATTATGATGATGACATGATTTGATGACACTATTTGTATGTGTATGCTATGATTAGATTTGTATGTGTATGATATGATGAGATTATTGTGTGTATGATGTTTGATATAGATTATTGTATAAAACCTCTACAAATACAGAGGAAATATGCTGCAAAAAAAATTCAAAAGTTAATAACAGTAGCGCGGGGTATGCGTGTTGCAGCAGGGAGGCTTTAGCAGCAGCGAGGTTACGTAAAATGCGCTGCTGATACATATGGATAGCAGTAGCGGGGGGGGGGGGGCGGGGGTACCCGTGCTACTGCTAAACGTTAGCTGTAGAGCCATACCAGTAGCGCGGGTGCCCGCGCTACTGCTAGTCGTTTAACCCGCACTACTGATAGGCTTTTCCCTAGTAGTGTTTGATGGAGTTTGACATTTTAGATGTTTTTCTGAACAAAACCAACTTGATGATGGGGATAAAAACTTTATGAATGAGATTAAAGAAGAACTAGCATGTATTTGGCATAAAGAAGAAATTGCCTTGTGGCAATGTTTGAGAGATCGTAAAATAAAAGATGGGGACAAAAACAATGCTTACTTCCGTGCTCTTGCTAATCATAGACATAGGAAGAACCACCTTTCTGAACTGAATGGAGAAAATGGTCCAGTGGATACCACCAAAGATATGCTAGATGTAGCTACATCCTTTTATAAGGATTTGTTTTGTTATGAAGAAAAACATAATATTAAACTGGGTCCTTCCTTCTGGAAGGATGAGGAGATGGTTACACAGGAAGAGAATGATATGCTTCAAAAAGATTTTTCTGAGGAAGAAATAAAAGAAGCCATTTTTGGCTCGTATGCTCATGGGGCCCCTGGCCCCAATGGGCTTTCCTTCTTATTCTACCAAACCTTCTGGGAAGTGATCAAAACTGACTTTATGGCCTTAGTCAGGGATTTTGAGAAAGGTAAACTAGATTTGTATCGTCTCAACTTTGTGTTGATTGTGCTCATTCCTAAAGAACCCAATTCTAAAGACATGAAGAAATTTAGGCCTATCAGCCTCAGTAATTGTGGAGTGAAATTTTTTTCTAAGGCTATGACCAATAGGGTGTCCCCTACTAGTCATAGACTTATCTCTTTAAACCAAACGACATTTATTAAACGGAGGTATATTTTGGAGAGTGTGGTGATGGCCCATGAAGTGATTCATGAGGTTAAAAGAACTAATTCTCAGGGTCTAGTGCTTAAACTGGACTATGAGAAAGCATATGATAGAGTCAGTTGGGAATTCTTGTTTGATATGCTACATTCTAGAGGTTTTGGTCCTAAATGGATTGCATGGATAAAAACCATCCTAGTCCATAGTACATTTAGTGTTCGGATTAATGATACTGTGGGCCCCCATTTTATGGATGGTAAAGGTTTAAAACAGGGTGACCCCATGTCCCCCTTGCTTTTTAATTTGGTTGCAGATGTTTTTTCTAAAATGCTATACAAAGCTGCTTCTCATGGGTTGATTTCGGGGCTTCTGCCTCAAGTTATTCCTGGTGGTGTTGTCAGTTTGCAGTATGCAGATGAAACCATTCTTTTCTTGGAAAACTCTGTTGATAAAGCTAGGAACTTTAAATGGTTATTATCTTTTTTTGAAAACCTTTCTTGGATGAAGATTAATTTCCATAAGAGTGATCTGCTTACTATTAATGTAGAGCAAGAGGTGGCACGGGAATTTGCTCAGATCTTTTGTTGTAAACTTGGGGCTTTCCCAATTAAGTATCTGGGAGTGCCTTTGCACTATGACAAACTTAAGAAAGAAGACTTACAACCTATCATTGATAGGATCATTAAGAACATTTATGGGTGGTTGGGTAGGTATCTTACTTATAGGGGTAAGATTATTCTGCTGTGTGCTTGCATTGTTAGCATCCCTGCTTATCTGATGTCGATGATTAAGTTTCCTAAATGGGCAATTAATGCTATCAACTCTCAGATGGCTCACTTCTTTTGGGGGAACTTGGATAATCAACATAAATATCATTTGGCCAATTGGGGCCTGGTCTCCAGGAAGAAAGAGTTTGGGGGGTTAGGGATTCCTAACATTAGGGACTTTAATATGGCACTGTTGGCCTCCTGGAGCAAGAGATTTTTTGATAATAACAACAGTGCATGGAAGAAAATTATTTCTTTTAAATATGATACTAACTTTCTCAATATTCTTTGGTCTAAAAGTGGGACCGGCTCTACCTTTTGGAAGAGTGCTACCTGGGCTTTCTCAGCTGCTAGGATCTTTTATAAGTGGCGGCTGGGAAATGGGGAGAGAATTAGCTTCTGCCATGACACCTGGGTCGGGGATTGTTCCCTCAAAACACAATTCTGGGATCTCTTTGAGATTTGCAACCAACCTGAGTGCTCGGTGGCCCAGGTTTGGGATGGTGAAAACCTTAAGCTAACCTTTCGACGATTTGTAGATATGACAGGATTTGATCACTGGAATCAAATGGTAGAGCTTATTAAAAACTGCCAGCTGCGAGATGAAGCTGATTCCCCCATTTGGTCGTTGGAGACAAATGGGGTGTACTCGGTGAAATCTCTCTATAAGCAAATCAATTTTGGGGGAGTGGTTTCTGATGTCGGTGACAAACTTTGGAAAGTTATCTGCCCTCAGAAAATACATGTGTTCCTCTGGCTTCGGGCTTATAACAAGATTCTTACGCGTGATGACTTGGCCAAGAGAAGACATGTTGATGATCTGACATGCCCTTTCTATAGTGATAATGAAACTGTGCATCATCTTTTATTTGACTGTCTGGTTGCGAAACAGATTTGGGCTTTTGTCTCTGAATGTTTTGATTACCCTTGCATTACTAGTTTCAATGATGTTAGTGCTCTGTGGCAAATGCATAAGAGAAAGTCGGTGCTAAACCTGACAGAAGCTGCATCCTTGTGGAGCATTTGGAAACTGAGAAATGAATTCTGTTTTCAGGGCCGTACCTGGAAAAATGTCAACTGTGTTCTTGCAAAGCTAAGGTTTCATCTTCAGCAATGGAAAGTTCTCTGCGACGACACTCAAGCGGCGCTGCTACAGAGATGTATACTTCTTCTGGACAAACGTCACGGGGAGCTGATGCGAATTGCCTGGAGATGATCGTGGGCAACCGGAAGGGATGAACTGCCATGGATTTAGCTTTTTAGTTGAGTGCGGGAGCTCTTTCTCTTTCTGGGTCTGTAAAACTAATTAGATGAACTCTGCCTTTCCAGTTTCTGCTATGTGTGTTGGGGTGCAGTTTTCCCCCGCTGGTGGTTGTGGTAGAACCTGTCTGCATAAGACTCGGATGATGTTTGGTTTCTATTTTCGCTTCATTAATAAAATGGGGTGGGGGGGGGGGAAACCCCATTCATTCAAAAGAAATTAGGTACCCTTCGCCCGTGCCGACGATGCCCATGGCAGACACCACGCTCAACAGGTGTTCGGTCAAGAGTAAAGCACTATGGCGGGGTACTCTATGAAGCACGATTATACACGAGAATGGGCATATTGAATCTTTTTTGCTTATCTATTTGAAACATACTTCTTGTTGTCTTCTAAAGTAAAGCACGATGGCGGGGTACTCTGTGAAGGAGGAGGGGCTTGATCTTTTTGGCGGCGTGTGCATGGTTTGTTTCATGCACGAAAGCACTTCGCGCCCTAGGACATGCACATCATCCATGGAATTGCCGCAACCAAGCTACCTTTGAGCAGAAAAAACTTAAGACCCCTTTTAATGTGATGTTCTCAGTTTGTGGATTTCTGACTTACTGGGCAGGTTTGATGACTGGAGCTGATCGTGAAGCCATGGAGCGAGGAGCCAAGATGCTCAGGATGAACGCCTCGGCTATGATGAGGATCTGTGCGGCTCCAGCCGGCCCAGCGATGGATTAAAGAAAGCTCTGCTCGTTGCTGCCATGGATGTCTTCCTATGCGTATGTTAGTGTCTGGTTAGTTTGATGATCAGTTCTCCTGCGCGAGCTTTTGTTTCTTGCTCACTTGTGAGCCTTCCCTTCATGCGCCGCTGTTGGCTTCCTTTTGCGTGATTAAAACTGTTTCTGGTTTAGGTTAGTTCGGTTTGAGGTGTCACTGGGTTTTCGCCCCGCGGTGAGCTGCTCGATGACGAGTGCTCACAGTGGGTTTCCCAGTGATGCCCTGAACCCGCTTTCCCCTTTCTAGTCTCCTTAAGATAGCCCGTTTCAGACTGGTAAAAAAGTATTTCCGTTATGCTTAGTAATGGAAAGGGGTTATGCCCGGTTCAAAAAAAAAGGACATGCACATCATCCATGAACACTATGTGAGGTCGATATCGCATTGATGGTACACCACCTGCAACTCCGTGATGAAGTTTTGCACTGCAATTGAACTAGTGGAGACAATGTGGCCATTGGACGCATCAACCATGGAGATTGTAAGTTTTCCTTCTTGTTGCTCTAATGTAATTCATTCATTCATTCATGAAGTGTTACTCTATACGTTGTATAGCCTACATGCTCTGTTGTGATGTACTACAAGACTGTGAAATGTGGTTGTATGAGAGGAAGAGATTGAGGGATAGCACAGCCCATAGGGGTGCGTTGGTTCTCATTATATAGCATAGGGTAAATACATATACAAGGTATGTACGACATAAGGTAATTACAGTCGTATATAAGCTGGAGTCTAACACCCCCCTCAATCTTAACCAGTGTCAAGAAGGTTGAGATTGCGCCGACAGACTTCAAACAAAGGAAGTGGCAACAACTTAGTGAAAACGTCCGCAAGTTGATCTTTAGACGAGATAAACTTGATTTGTAGTAGCTTTTATGCAACTCGTTCCCTCACAAAATGGAAGTCAACTTTGATATGCTTTGTCCTTGCATGGAAGACAGGGTTGGATGAAAGATATGTGGCTCCAATGTTATCACACCATAGAACTGGAGGTATGTCTTGAGGAATACCCAACTCTCGCAGCAAGGACTGTACCCAAATGAGTTCGGCGGTAGCATTAGCTACAACTTTGTACTCGGCTTCTGTAGTACTCCTAGGAACAGTGGCTTGCTTGCAAGCATTCCAGGCGATCAAGTTTGAACCAAAGAACACAACATATCCCCCCTTAGATCGCCTATCATCAAGACTCCCCGCCCAGTCCGCATCAGAGAAGGCAGACAACACTCCAGAGGTGGTCGGCCTAAGATGCAAACCAAAGGAAGCAGTAAGACGAACATAACGCAGAATGCGTTTGACTGCAGACCAATGTGTGTCACGGGGCTCATAAAGATACTGGCAGACACGGTTAACTACAAAGGAAAGATCCGGTCGAGTAATGGTAAGATACTGTAGTCCACCAACAATACTGCAATACTCTGTAGCGTCATCCGAAGAGAGGAGCACACCAATATCAGCAGAGAGCTTCTCAGTCACAGCCATGGGTGTGGTGACAGGTTTACACTTCAACATACCCGCGCGCCAAAGGAGGTCCAAAGAATATTTCTTCTGAGTGAGAGAGAGACCAGCAGCCGTATGAGTCACTTCTAAACCCAGAAAATAGTGTAGAGGACCAAGATCCTTAACAGCAAAATCATGTCGAAGACTTAGTATGAAATTGTCGGTGGCAGCAGGCGAAGAACTTATGAGAATAATATCATCAACATAAACCAGAAGATACATCGTGAGCTCAGGGCACTGCAAAAGAAACAAAGACGTGTCTGTAGTAGATGGAACAAAGCCATGTGACCGAAGGGCAGAACCAAGATGAGCATGCCAAGCACGGGGGGCCTGTTTGAGACCATAAATTGCTTTGATGAGCTGGCAAAGATGACGTGGATGATCTGGATCAACAAAACCAGGAGGTTGTCGCATATAAACCTCTTCCTCTAAGGCACCATGAAGGAATGCATTCTGGACGTCCAACTGTCGAAGGGACCAACCACGAGTAACTGCCAATGAGAGAAGAAGACGAATAGTGGTAGGCTTGATGACAGGACTGAAAGTGTCTTCGTAATCAAGACAATATCATTACTTAAATCCTTTGGCAACCAGACGTGCCTTGTAGCGTTCAACAGAGCCATCAGCATGCTTTTTGACCTTAAATATCCATTTAGAGTCAATCACATTGACCCCGGAAGGGGGAGGAACAAGTTGCCAGGTCTCATCTTTCTGTAGTGCGAGGAATTCCTGTTCCATGGCAGTTCGCCAATGAGGTATGGTCATTGCTGCTTGAAAATGTCACGGTTCGGACGTCGGATCAGAGGATGCATGCGCCATGTAAGTAGTGAGCCAGGCAACAGTACCGTCAGTGCGTTGCTTCGGTTGGAAAATCCCGCTTTGACTGCGCGTGTGCACCCGACGAGTAACAACGGGAGCCGGTGGCTGAATAGGGGATGACAACGGTCCAGAAGACGCTAACATGGGCGAGGCCACACTGGAATCATGGTTAACTCCAATCTGACGCGTAGTTGCTACTTGTAGCTCGCGTTGGTATTTCCCCGAAGAGGAAGGGATCATGCAGCACAATAGAGATAAGTATTTCCCTCAGTTATGAAACCAAGGTTATCGAACCAGTAGGAGACTCATACAACACCTCGTTAGCAGCACCTGCACACAAACAATAAATCCTTGCACCCAACGCAAACGAGAGGTTGTCAATCTCTCGGCGGTCAATTGCAAGATTAAATTGTATATGATAGATAGATAGATTGAAACAAAAATACAAAATAAAATAAATAAAAGAAAGTGGCAGCAATATTTTTAGGGTTTTAGTAATATGATTTTGATAGACCCGGGGCCCATAGATTTCACTAGAGGCTTCTCTCGAGAAAATAGCATACGGTGGGTAGACAAATTACTGTTGGGCAATTGATAGAAAAGCAAATAATCATGACGATATCCAAGGCAATGATCATGTATATAGGCATCACATCCAAAATAAGTAGACCGACTCCTGCCTGCATCTACTACTATTACTCCACACATCGACCGCTATCCAGCATGCATCTAGTGTATTAAGTCCATAAGAACGGAGTAATGCCTTAAGAACGATGACATGATATAGACAAGATAAACTCAGGTATGAATAAACCCCATCTTTTTACCCTTAGTAGCAACGATACATACGTGTCATGTCCCTTTCTGTCACTGGGATTGAGCACCGCAAGATCGAACCCACTACAAAGCACCTCTTCCCATGGCAAGATAAATCAATCTAGTTGGCCAAACCAAATCAATAGATCGGAGAAGAAATACGAGGCTATAATAATCATGCATAAAAGAGTGTAGCAAAGACTCAAATAATTTCATGGATAATCTGATCATAAACTCACAATTCATCGGATCCCACCAAACACACCACAAAAAGTGATTACATCGGATAGAACTCCAAGAACATCGAGGAGAACATTGTGTTGAAGATCAAAAAGAAAGAAGAAGCCATCTAGCTACTGCCTATGGACCCGAAGGTCTATGGTAAACTACTCACGCATCATCGGAAGGGCAGCAAGGTTGATGTAGAACCCCTCCATGATCGATTCCCCCTCCGGCGGAGTACCGGAGAAGGACCCCAGATGGGATCTCTCTGGAATAGAAACTTGCGGCGGCGAAAAAAGTATTTCGTGGACTCTCCTGAGGGTTTCTGATTTTTTTTCTGAATTTATAGTGGAAGAATTAGGTCAAACGGAGCTGGGTGGGCCCCACGAGGTACCAGGGCACGCCACCCCCCCTGGGGCGTGCCCTGGTGCCTCGTGGCCCACTCCTTCATCTTCTGGCCCTCTCCCGAAGCTTCTAGTGTTTATCTTGTCCAATAAAAATTCTCCAAAAAGTTTCGTGGCATTTGGACTTCATTTGGTATTGATTTTCTGTAAAACAAAAACAGGGCAGAAAACAGCAACTGGCACTGGGCACTAGGTTAATAGGTTAGTCTCCAAAAATGATATATAATTGATGTAAATGATTATAAAAACATCCAAGATTGATATTATAACAACATGGAACAATCAAAAATTATAGATACGTTGGAGACGTATCAGTAGTCGCGGGCGTCGACGGCGCAGCCGAGACCGGCTCGGCCTCATCATGAGCCAAGGGGGAACGCGGCTCGGTCTCCAGTGCAGATGAGCCAACGGACTCCAGAGTCATGCGCTCGGCTGGCTCTGACTCGACTCGAGGCGCCGATGCATCACTACCGGAATTAACCCCTATGCCGACGGCCTTTTGCCGTCGGCATAGGTCGTTTACCGTCGGCATACCCCTATGCCGACGGCTGCCATCGGCATATCCCCATCGGCGTCGATCTCGACGGCGTAGTCTTGTCAGACCGTCGGCATAGAAGTGCCATCGGCATAGACGCATATGCCGACAGCATCCGTACGGCCGTCGGCATAGAATCCCCGTCGGCACAAAAAAAATCCGCCAGACGTCCACGGACGGCGCCGTGACCAGGCGGAACCAATAAAAAGAGAACACGTGGCACGTCTAAGCCGACGGCCCAGCCGTCGGCTTAGACGCGCCACGTGTCGCCTTACCCAAGCTTCTGGCAGTGTTCTATGCCGACGGCCTGGCCGTCGGCATATACGTGCCACGCGGCAGTCGCTGGGAGCTTTTGGCAGGAGCATACACCGACGGCTGATACGTCTCCAACGTATCTATAATTTATGAAGTATTCATGCCATGTTTATTATAGTTTTGTATGATTTTGGTGCACTTTTATATGGATTTTATATGATTTTTATGGACTAACATATTGACCTAGTGCCCGATGCCAGTTGTTGTTTTCTGCTTTTTTTGGTTTTCCAGAAAATCCATATCAAATGAAGTCCAAATGCAATGAAACTTTTTGATGATTTTTTCTGGAAGGAAACAGACCCAGGAAGCTTTGGGAGAGTAGCAGAAGACCCACAGGGGCCCCACAAGCCACCTGGGCGCGCCCACCCCCCTGGGTGCGCCCTGGTGCCTCGTGGGCCCCCTATGGCCCCTCTTCGCGTGATTACAACGCCAAAAATTCTTATAAATACCAAAACCCCCAGAAATAACCCGAGAACTTCGACTCCGCCGCCGCAAACCTCTATACCATCGAAATACCATCTGGAGCCCTGTTCCGGCACCTTGCCGGAGGGGGAAATCATCACCGGAGGCCATCTTCATCATCCCAGTGGTCTCCATGACGAGGAGGGAGTAGTTCACCCTCGGGGCTAAGGGTATGTACTAGTAGCTATGTGTTTGATCTCTCTCTCTCTCTCTCTCTCTCTCTCTCTCTCTCTCGTGTTCCTGATTTGGCACGATCTTGATGTACCGCGAGCTTTGTTAATATAGTTGGATCATATGGTGTTTCTCCCTCTCTATCTTGTTGTGATGAATTGAGTTTTTACCTTTGAGGTTTCACTATTATCGGATTGAATACTTTTATGGATTTGAGAACACTTGATGTATGTCTTGCATATGAATACCCGTGGTGACAATGGGGTATTATATTGATTCACTTGATGTATGTTTTGGCACTCAACTCGCGGATTCCCAAGGTGACATTGGGGTAATCTATGCATAGGGGTTGATGCACGTTTTCGTCCTACTTTCTCCGGTAGAAATCTTGGGGCACTCTTTGAAGTTCTTTGTGTTGGATTGAATATTATGAATCTGAAGTTGTTTGATGCATATCGTATAATCAACTCACGGATACTTGTGGTGACATTGGAGTATCTAGGTGACATTAGAGTTGGTTGATGTGTATCATATGGTGTTATAACTCTAGGGCTGTTTGTGACACTTATAGGGATGGCTCAATAGATTGATCGGAAAGGATAACTTTGAGGTGGTTTCGTACGCTACAACAATTTCTATCTTTTGTTCTCCGCGAATAGGAACTTTGGAGTGATTCTTTGTCGCACGTTGAGGGATTGTTATATGATTTAATTATGTTAGCATTGTTGAGAGATTGCACTAGTGAAAGTGTGAACCCTAGGCCTTGTTTCTAAGCATTGCAATACCGTTTGTGCTCCGTTTTATCACTTGCTACCTTGCTGTTTTTTTTATTTTCAGATTACAAAAACCTATATCTACTATCCATACTACACTTGTATCACCATCTCTTCACCGAACTAGTGCACCTATACAATTTTTCATTGTATTGGGTGTCTTGGGGACACAAGAGATTTCTTATATTTGGTTGCAGGATTGTTTGAGAGAGACCATCTTCATCCTACGCCTCCCACGGATTGATAAACCTTAGGTCATCCACTTGAGGGAAAATTGCTACTGTCCTACAAAACTCTGCGCTTGGACGCCCAACACGAGTCTACAAGAATAAGTTGTGTAGTAGACATCAATGGCCTGGCCGTCGGCGTATGTCTGCCACGTGGCGCCCGCTGGGACCTCCTGGCCGTGGCTATGCCGACGGCAATGCCGTCGGCATAGTTTTTCTCTGTTTTTTTATAACTGCTCTGTTTTTGCATTTCCAATTCAAATTCACAGCACAACTTTGCATTTTGCATTCAAAATCACAGGAAGCAACATGTACATACACAGAAATATATTCAATGTCCAAAACCTCATCTAGATAATATGAAAGATCATCATCATCTCAATATCAACAACATGTAAAGATCATCATCATCTCAAGATCATCAACATCATCATCGTTGAAACTTCATAAACATAAGTATGAGACGTGGACATCATCATCGTCATCTAAAGAACCCTAGGAAGAAGTATGGAACATGAAAGCATAGCAAAACATGAAAAACATCATCATCTAGCGAAGATTAAGATCATCGCCGCCAGCACCGCCAAGACCAGCACCACCTAGCCAGACCAGAGTGACTGGGCTCTCTGAACCAGGAGTCGAGCCACCAACACCAGCAGGTAAAACCGATGATCCACCGGTTCCCTACATGTTTGAAAAGAGATTGTAAGTGTAAATATGATAGTGTTGAATCAACGAGAACTAGTTGGTGAATAGTTAGGCAATGTACTAACCGGAGTCCCACTACCTAGTGCCACCCATTCATCGAACGTGGGCACGTATGGGGGTTCTCCAGAAGGTGGTGGTGCGGGTCCCATTGATGGTGGATCCGTGCGGTTTTGCATAGATGACCACATAGCCTGGATGTTAGTTAACCAAGCAAACACGAAGGTCAGAAGAAATGAAAGTGCAAAATTTAGGTTGGTTCTAAGTGGGCAAAACTAACCGCCATCATCCGACGGTTGTAATCCTCGTTTGCCTGAACTCGTTGCAAGTAATCCCTCACCTCGACATGCTTAAGCTCGACAAAGGCCTTATATGCCTACAATATGACATGATGTAAATAATAAATCAGGGCAATGCTGAAAATAAAGTGAGAAAGAAAGAAGATAAGGGGGAAATACTTACAGCATGCTGGCTGGCTAAGCTAGGCTGCGAACGGCCCATACTGCCGCTCGGGCTCGGGTTGGTTGCTCGGAGCCATGTGTAGGAGACAGAAGGAGTGATCATGCCATCGAGGCACGGGTAGCGGCCATGGTACCTCGGCTGGATGGCCACCACCGCCGTCTCGTCGGTCTGAGATAGGATGGGGTCACCAGCATCCGAACCAGGATGTAACCTGGTAAACGACTCCTTGTAGGACTCCAGGTTCTACTCGGTATTGCCGTAGTACTCGCTCTCGCCGTCCTTGCGCTTACTCTGCGCACGGGCCAGCTTCCACGACTCCATGTCTGAGAGCGGCTTCTTCAACTTGCCCTCCTGCAACATCAAACAGAGGTTAGCCATACATAAAAACATGACGGTAAAAAGAAGAAAAACAATGTATCATGTATATAGATAAGAACATGACGGTAAAAAGAAGAAAAAGAATGTATCCTGGTAAACCTGGATGGCCTTGTAGCCCCAGTGGTTCCTGTTTCCTTGGTCGTGTTTTCCGTCGGTTCCACGATTAGCCCGGTTCTTTGTGCTCTTGGCAGCAAACTCTGTATCCTCACCGAGCCACCTATCCACCAAACTCGCCCATCCGTCATCCCTTCCGTAGAACCAAGTAGGAATATCCTAAATAATGGAAGCATGACATGTCATCAAGAAACAATGAAATTGACTGTTTATACTTCGGAATGAAAAGTCTGTAATACTTACCATCATGTACTGCTCCCTGCTCAAGGTAAGCCGCTGCTTCTGCGCTTCTTTCTTGCTCATCTTTCGACCAAGGTAGTTGTGGTAGTAGTGCGAGATGGCAACCCAGCGCACCTCGTACTGAATCTGGCGAGCTCTCTTCCTCGCAGCCGCCACCAAGACCACGTTGGCTCTGGCCTTGTGCTCCTCAAGAACCCTATAGAATTGCGACAATCATGCATAAAACCAAAATGAAACAAGGCATGAGTTAAGTGATTCGATGATAAACTATGAACGAAACTCAAGACGAGTGATTCTGAAGAGAACTTACCCAAAAAAAATTGATCATGGCCTTAGCGGCCGTCCCATACTCCGCGAGGCTAGTAGCCTCGTAGTGGTCCCAGGTCGTGGCCAAAACCCGCAGCTCCGGGTCCCTGTCTGGCCACGGGCATAATAGGCCCAGCCAAAAATCCTTCAACAGGATAGTGATAATGTCATTCGGTTTACGGCCCTCTCCAAGAACTTTCCAATTGCTGCAAAAGAATCAAAAAATTAGCATGTGTACAATGAAAATGTTAGTATGTGTTCAAACTATGATTGAGAGGCGTTTACTCTGTCCCCGCGGGTTCAATGAGCCACTTCTTATCCTCGGTAGCAGGAGGTGTAGGTAGTTCTGCAGCACCACGCAGCCACCCCTTCGGATCACCCGGCGGCAAGTTACCCACACCTCGCCACCACCCTCCCCTCCACAACCCTCCCCTCCACCACCCTCCCCTCCACAACCCTCCTCCTCGCCCTCCTCCTCCTCCTCCTGAACCAACTCCTCCTTGCCCTCCTCCTCCTCCTCCTCCTCCAGAACCTCCTCCTCCTCAGACTCAGAGGGTGCCTCAGTATAGGAGGGCGTCAAAAATGACCCCCCTATGTCAGACACGGACCACAGTTTCTTGCCCCACCGCATCTTCCCCCATGATACGTCCAATTTGCATCATGATTTCCTACTGTTATTTATTATGTTTTTGATCATTATTTCACTTTATGGTACAATTCTTATGCCTTTTATCTCTTAATTTGCAGGATTTACATGAAGAGGGAGAATGCCGGTAGCTAGAATTCTGGATCTGAAATAGCCATATCAGAGATACCTATTCTACAGAGCTCCAATTGACCTGAAATTTTACGGAGATTTTTTATTGAATATATAAAAAATACTAGAGAAAAGAGATTACAGAGGGGACCCACCAGCTGCCCACAAGGCACTAGGGCGCGGCCACCCCCCTAGGCGCGCCCTAGTGCCTTGTGGGGCCCACAGCTGGCGTCTGGCCCCCTCCTTCTGCTATATGAAGCCATTTGCCCTAGAAAAAATCAAGAGAAGGCTTTTGGGATGAAGCGCCGCTGTCTCGAGGCGGAACCTGGGCAGGAACTATTTTGCTCTCCGGCGGAGCGATTCTGCCGGGGATACTTCCCTCTGGGAGGGGGAAATCGGAGCCATCGACATCACCAACGATCCTCTCATCGTGGGAGGACCAATCTTCATCAACATCTTCACCAGCACCATCTCATCTCAAACCCTAGTTCATCTCTTGTATTCAATCTTTGTCTCAAAACCTCAGATTGGTACATGTGGGTTGCTAGTAGTGTTGATTACATCTTGTAGTTGATGCTAGTTGGTTTATTTGGTGGAAGATTATATGTTCAGATCCTTAATGCTATTCAATACCCCTCTAATCTTGAACATGAACATGATTTGTTAGTAGTTACTTTTGTTCTTGAGGACATGGGAGAAGTCTTGTCATAAGTAATCATGTGAATTTGGTATTCGTTCGATATTTTGATGACATGTATGTTGTTGCTTCCTTTAGTGGTGTCGTGTGAACGTCGACTACATGACACTTCACCATCTTTGGGCCTAAGGGAAGGCATTGTGGTGTAGTAATTAGATGATGGGTTGCTAGAGTGACAGAAGCTTAAACCCTAGTTTATGCGCTATTCCGTAAGGGGCTGATTTGGATCCATATGTTTCATGCTATGGTTAGAGTTATCTTAATTCTTCTTTCGTAGTTGCGGATGCTTGCGAGAGGGGGTAATCATAAGTGGGAGGCTTGTTCAAGTAAGAACAGAACCCAAGCACCGGTCCACCCACATATAAAATTATCAAAGTAGTGAACGCGAATCAAACAAACATGATGAAAGTGACTAGATGAAATTCCCATGTGTCCTCGAGAACGCTTTGCTTATTATACGAGTTCGTTCCGTCTTGTCCTTTGCTACAAAAAGGATTGGGCCACCTTGCTACACTTTATTATATTTGTTACTTGTTACTTGTTACGAATTATCTTTCTATCAAAAATATCTGTTACCCCTACTTTCAGTACTTGCAGAGAATACCTTGCTAAAAACTGCTTGTCATTTCCTTCTGCTCCTCGTTGGGTTCGACACTCTTACTTATCGAAAGGACTACGATTGATCCCCTATGCTTGTGGGTCATCAAGACTCTTTTCTGGCGCTGTTGCCGGGGAGTGAAGCGCCTTTGGTGAGTGGAATTTGGTAAGGAACCATTTATATTACGTGCTGAAATTTATTGTCACTTGTCATTATGGAAAGTAATCCTTTGAGGGGCTTGTTCGGGGTATCTTCACCTCGACCGGAAGAAATAAGAGTTGCTCCTCCACCTATTGAATGTACTAAAAATGTTTATTATGAAATTCCTTCGGGTATGATAGGGAAATTGCTAGCTAATACTTATGCAGGAGATGGAACGGTACATCCTGATATGCACTTGATCTATGTGGATGAAATTTATGGATTGTTTAAGCTTGCAGGTTTGTCCGGAGATGGAGTTAAGAAGAAAGTATTCCCTTTATCTTTGGAGGGAAAGGCATTGACATGGTATAGGCTATGTGATGATACTGATACATGGGACTGGAACCGGTTGAAGCTGGAATTCCACCAAAAAATTTATCCTATGCATTTGGTTCATCGTGATCGGAATTATATATATATTTTTTGGCCTCGTGAAGGAGAAAGTATTGCTCAAGCTTGGGGGAGGCTTAAGTATATGTTGCATACATGCCCCAATCATGAGCTCTCGAGAGAAATAATCCTTCAAAACTTTTTTGCTCGGCTTTCTCATAATGATCAATCCATGCTCGATACTTCTTCTGTTGGTTCCTTTATGAAGAAAACTATTGAATCCAGATGGGACCTTCTTGAAAGAATTAAACGCAATTATGAGGATTGGGAAATCGACAAAGGTAATGAGTCAGGTATAAATCTTGAGTTTGATTGTGTTAAATCTTTTATGGAAACTGATGCTTTTCGTAAGTTTAGTACTAAATATGGACTTGACTCTGAGATAGTAGCTACCTTTTGTGAATCTTTTGCTGCTCATGTTGATCTCCCTAAGGAGAAATGGTTTAAATATCATCCACCTATTGAATTGAAAGAAGAACCTGTTAGTATTAAAGAAGAAACAATTGTTTACCATGTTGATCCAGTTGTGCCTACTGCTTATATTGAGAAACCTCCTTTCCCTGTTAGGATTAAAGAACATGCTAAAGCTTCAACTGTAGTCAATAAGAGTAAAATTAGAGTACCTAGACCTTCTGAGCAAATTAAAGTTGAACCTAGTGTTGCAATGGTTAAAGATCTTTTAGTTGATAACATTGATGGACATGTCATATATTTCTGTGATGAAGCAACTAGAATTGCTAAGCTAGACCCTAAAGATAAAAATAAACCTGTAGTTGGCATGCCTGTTTTTTCTGTTAAAATTGGAGATCATTGCTATCATGGTTTATGTGATATTGGTGCTAGTGTGAGTGCTATTCCATTTACTCTCTATCAAGAAGTCATGAATGATATTGCACCCGTTGAGATTGAAGATATTGATGTTACTATTAAGCTTGCAAATAGAGACACTATTTCACCGCTTGGGATTGTTAGAGATGTTGAAGTCTTGTGTGGTAAGATCAAATACCCTACTGATTTTCTTGTTCTTGGATCGCCACAAGATGATTTTTGTCCCATTATATTTGGTAGACCCTTCTTAAATACTGTTAATGCTAAGATTGATTGCACTAAAGAAATTGTTAGTGTTAAATTTGGTGAGATGTCTCATGAGTTTAATTTCTCTAAGTTTCGTACACAACCTCATGATAAAGAATTGCCTAGTAAGGATGAAATCATTGGTCTTGCTTCTATTGATGTGCCTCCTACTGGTCCACTAGAACAATATTTGCTTGAGCATGAGAATGACATGCATATGAGTGAAAGAAATGAAATAAATGAATTATTTTTTAAACAAGCACCTATCCTTAAACATAATCTACCTATTGAAACCTTGGGAGGTCCACCTCCACCCAAGGGTGATCCTGTGTTTGAATTGAAGCAGTTACCTGATACTCTTAAATATGCTTATCTTGATGAAAAGAAGATATATCCTATTATTATTAGTGCTAACCTTTCAGAGCATCAAGAGAAGAGATTACTTAAAACTCTGAGGAAGCACCGTGCCACTATTGTATATACTCTCGATGATCTTAAGGGCATTAGTCCCACTTTATGTCAGCATAAAATTCATATGGAGCCAGATGCTAAACCCGTTGTTGATCATCAAAGAAGGCTGAATCCTAAAATGAAGGATGTGGTAAGAACTGAAATATTAAAGCTTCTGGAAGCAGGTATAATTTATCCCATAGCTGATAGTAGATGGGTAAGTCTTGTTCATTGTGTTCCTAAAAAGGGAGGTATTATCGTTGTTCCTAATGATAAAAATGAACTCATCCCACAAAGAATTGTAACTGGTTTTAGGATGGTAATTGATTTCAGAAAATTAAATAAAGCTACTAGGAAAGATCATTACCCCTTGCCTTTTATTGATCAAATGTTAGAAAGATTGTCTAAGCATACACACTTTTGTTTCCTAGATGGTTATTCTGGTTTCTCTCAAATACTTGTATCACCTGAAGATCAAGAGAAAACCACCTTTACTTGTCCTTTTGGAACTTATGCTTATCGTCGTATGCCTTTTGGTTTATGTAATGCACCTGCTACCTTTCAAAGATGTATGACTACTATATTCTCTGACTTTTGTGAAAAGATTGTTCAGGTTTTCATGGATGATTTCTCCGCTTACGGAACTTCTTTTGATGATTTCTTAAGCAACCTTGATCGAGTTTTGCAGAGATGTGAATAAACTAATCTTGTCTTGAATTGGGAGAAGTGCCATTTTATGGTTAATGAAGGTATAGTCCTTGGGCATAAAATTTCTGAAAGAGGTATTGAAGTTGATAAAGCTAAGGTTGATGCTATTGAGAAAATGCCATGTCCTAAAGATATCAAAGGTATAAGAAGTTTCCTTGGTCATGCTGGTTTCTATATAAGGTTTATAAAAGACTTCTCTAAAATTTCTAGACCTCTTAGCAATCTCTTGCAAAAAGATGTTCCGTTTGTTTTTGATGATGATTGTGTACAAGCCTTTGAAATACTTAAGAAAGCCTTAATTTCTGCACCTATTGTTCAACCACCTGATTGGAACCTACCTTTTGAAATTATGTGTGATGCTAGTGATTATGTTGTTGGTGCTGTTCTAGGACAAAGAGTTGATAAGAAATTAAATGTTATCCATTATGCTAGTAAAACTCTAGACAGCGCTCAAAGAAATTATGCTACTACTGAGAAAGAATTTTTAGTAGTTGTGTTTGCATGTGATAAATTTAGATATTATATTGTTGATTCCAAGGTTACTATTCACACTGATCATGATGCTATTAAATACCTTATGGAAAATAAAGATGCTAAGCCTAGACTTATTAGATGGGTTCTTCTGCTACAAGAATTTGATTTGCATATTGTAGATAGGAAGGGAGCTGAGAATCCCGTAGCAGATAATTTGTCTAGAATGAAAAATGTTCTTGATGACCCACTTCCTATTGATGATGATTTTCCTGATGAACAATTAGCTGTGATAAATGTTTCTCGTAATACTCCTTGGTATGCAGACTATGCTAATTACATTGTTGCTAAATACATACCACCAAGCTTTACATATCAACAAAAGAAAAAGTTTTTCTTTGATTTAAGACATTACTTTTGGGATGACCCACATCAATGTAAGGAAGGAGTAGATGGTATTATTAGACGTTGTGTACCTGAGCATGAACAGGAACAAATCCTACGTAAGTGTCACTCCGAGTCCTATGGAGGACATCATGCGGGAGACCGAACTGCACACAAGGTATTACAATCTGGTTTTTATTGGCCTACTCTCTTCAAGGATGCACGTAAGTTTGTCCTTTCTTGTGATGAGTGTCAAAGAATTGGTAATGTTGGTAGATGTCAGGAAATGCCTATGAATTATTCACTTGTTATTGAACCATTTGATGTTTGGGGTTTTGATTATATGGGACCTTTTCCTAAATCCAATGGGTATACTCATATTCTAGTTGCTGTTAACTATGTTACTAAGTGGGTAGAAGCTATTCCCACTAGTAGTGCTGATCACAACACTTCTATTAAAATGCTTAAAGAAGTCATTTTCTCGAGGTTCGGAGTCCCTAGATATTTAATGACTGATGGTGGTTCACATTTTATTCATGGTGCTTTCCGTAAGTTCCTTGCTAAATATGATGTTAACCATAGAATTGCATCCCCTTACCATCCTCAGTCCAGTGGTCAAGTTGAATTAACTAATAGGGAAACAAAATTGATTTTGCAAAAGACCGTTAATAGATCCAGAAAGAATTGGTCTAAGAAACTTGATGATGCATTATGGGCTTACAGAACTGCATATAAAAATCCTATGGGTATGTCTCCGTATAAAATGGTTTATGGAAAAGCATGTCATTTACATCTTGAATTAGAACATAAGGCATACTGGGCAATTAAAGAACTTAATTATGATTTTAAACTTGCCGGTGAGAAGAGGTTATTTGATATTAGCTCCTTAGATGAATGGAGAACCCAAGCCTATGATAATGCTAAGTTGTTTGAAGAAAAAGTTAAAAGGTGGCATGACAAAAGAATTCAAAAACGGGAATTCAAAGTAGGTGATCATGTTCTATTATACAATTCTCGTTTGAGATTCTTTGCAAGAAAACTTGTCTCTAAATGGGAAGGACCGTATATCATCGAAGAAGTTTATCGCTCCGGAGCCATCAAAATAAACAACTCTGAAGGCACTAATCCGAGAGTGGTGAATGGGCAAAGAATTAAGCACTATATTTTAGGTACTCCTATTAATGTTGAAACTAATATTATTGAAACAATTACACCGGAAGAGCACATCAAAGAGTCCTTCCGGAACGCTCTAGAACCCTGAAAAGGGGTAGGTATGTGATACGGTAAGTAAACCGACTCCAGAAATTCCATAAAAATTATTTCTATCAGTTTTGGAATATTAGAAAAATTACAAAAATAAGAAACAGCCGATGGGACCCACGTGCTGCCCACAAGGCAGTAGGGCGCGGCCACCCCCCTGGGCGCGCCCTAGTACCTTGTGGCCCCCACGTGTGCCTTCCCGACTCCGTTTTCTTCCCGTATTGCTTGTTTTGCAAGATAAAAATTCTTTATATATACTCCCGTATGTTTTGACCACCGCATCGCGAGTTTCTCCTCTGTTCTTGTTTCGGGCTATTTTTCTGACAGATCTAGGTCGCCATGATGTCTCCAAGCTCGTCCAAGGACAAGTTCTATGAGAAGGTCATCAACCCGTACCTACCGGAGGTGATGAAGCACCCTCAAACCATTGAGATGCGCGAGGGGGTGCTCCACATCCGAGACGTTCAAGGACCTAAGAAGACCGGGAGCGAGAAGGCCAGGCTGGAAGCGGTAGAACAGAAGATCTTCAAGTGCCAGGGCATGGTGGAGCGCGGACTTTGTGCTAACCACTCCATGATCACGGAATTCATCCGTGAGCACAAGGTGGACGGCAAGAATATTGGGGACGTCATCTTCAAGCTTAATGATCGGATTGACTATCTCCAGGCCCAGATATATGATCTACAAAACCAAAATTTTGAGTATGAGGCCAAGTTCAAAGGTATGAGTTTAGCTGCAAATTTCAGGACTCCGGAAACACATTCGTCCTTTTATGATGGAGAGCCTATGCCTTGGAAGACGGAGGACAAGCCACTTCATCACCACCATCACCGAAGAAGGAGACTTGAGTACATGGGTATGGGCACTCCCCTTGGCTTGTGCCAAGCTTGGGGGAAGCGCCCCGGTATCGTATCACCATCACTTTCTCATCATCATTATCTATCTTAGTTTGATCCTTAGTTATTTCGTGATTTAGAGGAATAAAGTTTTGGTACGATTTAGTTTCGAGTGCTTGTTATGTGATCTATCTATCTATGTAATCGTGTGTGAAAGTTATATAATAAAGATTAGTTTGAGTTGAGTGTTTTGCTTTTGATGATCCAATCTTATAAATAAAGAATAAAAAGTAAGATCATATGCTAATCCCATGGGGAGTGATGACTTCACATAAAAGAAGTATAATTGATAAAACTTGTTGGAAGTTGACAAACATAGCATTGGTCATTGTAGCAATTCATGAAAAAGTAACAAAGAAAGAGAGGTCTCACATATAAATATACTATCTTGGACATCTTTTATGATTGTGAGCCCCCATCAAATATTCTATGACAATTAGTTGACGTTGGACAAGGAAGACAACGTAATGGGTTATGTTTGCTTATATTCACATAGAAGTTATATTGTTTTGGATCCTCTAACATGTGGTGTTTGCCACCTATCTTTGCTAGCCAAAAAATCCGCACAAAGTAGAGATACTACTTGTGCATCCAAAAACCCTTAAACCCAGTTTCATGTCATGAGAGTCCACTATATCTACCTATGGATTGAATAAGATCCTTCAAGTAAGTTACCATCGGTGCAAAGAAATAAAAATTGCTCCTAAATATGTAATGGTGGAGCTTTGTACGATCTTGTGATGGTGGAGCAATAAAAGCGACAGAATGCATAATAAAGGTCGCTATCACAAGGGGCAATATAAAGTGACGTTCCTTTACATTAAGAGCTTGCACATCCAAAAAACAAAAGCGCATGACAACCTCTGCTTCCCTCTGCGAAGGGCCTATCTTTTACTTTATGTATTTACTTTCATGCAAGAGTCAATAGTATTCTTCTCTATTCCGTTTTTATTTTCTCTTTTGGCAAACATCATGTGGTGGGGATTGATCCATGCATATATATCCAGTTGATGTAGGTGATCATGAGTTATTATTGTTGACATTACCCTTGAGGTAAATACGTTGGGAGGCGAAATTATAAGCCCCTATCTTTTTATGTGTTCGACTGAAACTTTAGCTCCATAAGTATGCCATGAGTGTCAGCAATCATAGAAGACTAAATGATAGTTGAGTATGTGAACTTGCTAAACAAAGCTCTTACATAGACTCTTTCTGATAATATGATGAATTGCAATTGCTTCAGTGACTGAGATCATAGTTTGTTAGTTTTCAATTTGGTTTATGGTTCATACTTTAACTTGTGGATGAATTGTCACTTCTTCATGAGAAGTTTTATGATGACATATTGCTGTTATAATAAAGATCATGATGCTCCATGTCCGTATTTTATTTTTATCGACATCTCTCTCTCTCTAAACATGTGGTCATGATTATCGATTTTGACTTTTCGCTTGAGGGCAAGCGATGTCTAAGCTTGGGAGAGTTGATACGTCCAATTTCCATCATGATTTCCTACTGTTATTTATTATGTTTTTGATCATTATTTCACTTTATGGTACAATTCTTATGCCTTTTCTCTCTAAATTTGCAAGATTTGCATTAAGTGGGAGAATGCCGGCAGCTGGAATTCTGGACCTAAAATAGCCATATCAGAGATACCTATTCTACAGAGCTCCAATTGACCTGAAATTTCACGGAGATTTTTTATTGAATATATAAAAAATACTGGAGAAAAGATATTACAGAGGGGACCCACCAGCTACCCACAAGGCAGTAGGGCGCGGCCACCCCCCTGGGCGCGCCCTAGTGCCTTGTGGGGCCCGCAGCTGGCGTCTGGCCCCCTCCTTCTGCTATATGAAGCCATTTGCCCTAGAAAAAATCAAGAGAAGGCTTTTGGGATGAAGCACCGCCGTCTCGAGGCGGAACCTGGGCAGGAGCTATTTTGCTCTCCGGCGGAGCGATTTCGCCGGGGATACTTCCCTCCGTGAGGGGGAAATCGGAGCCATCGACATCACCAACGATCCTCTCATCATGGGAGGACCAATCTTCATCAACATCTTCACTAGCACCATCTCATCTCAAACCCTAGTTCATCTCTTGTATTCAATCTTTGTCTCTAAACCTCAGATTGGTACCTGTGGGTTGCTAGTAGTGTTGATTACATCTTGTAGTTGATGCTAGTTGGTTTATTTGGTGGAAGATTATATGTTCAGATCCTTAATGCTATTCAATACCCCTCTGGTCTTGAACATGAACATGATTTGTGAGTAGTTACTTTTGTTCTTGAGGACATGGGAGAAGTCTTGTCATAAGTAATCATGTGAATTTGGTATTCGTTCGATATTTTGATGACATGTATGTTGTTGCTTCCTTTAGTGGTGTCGTGTGAACGTCGACTACATGACACTTCACCATATTTGGGCCTAAGGGAAGGCATTGTGGAGTAGTAATTAGATGATGGGTTGCTAGAGTGATGGAAGCTTAACCCTAGTTTATGCGCTATTCCGTAAGGGGCTGATTTGGATCCATATGTTTCATGATATGGTTAGAGTTATCTTAATTCTTCTTTCATAGTTGCGGATGCTTGCGAGAGGGGGTAATCATAAGTGGGAGGCTTGTTCAAGTAAGAACAGCACCCAAGCACCGGTCCACCCACATATCAAATTATCAAAGTAGCAAACGGGAATCAAACAAACATGATGAAAGTGACTAGATGAAATTCCCATGTGTCCTCGAGAACGCTTTGCTTATTATACGAGTTCGTTCCGGCTTGTCCTTTGCTACAAAAAGGATTGGGCTACCTTGCTGCACTTTATTATATTTGTTATTTGTTACTTGTTACGGATTATCTTTCTATCAAAAATATCTGTTACCCCTACTTTCAGTACTTGCAGAGAATACCTTGCTGAAAACCGCTTGTCATTTCCTTCTGCTCCTCGTTGGGTTTGACACTCTTACTTATCGAAAGGACTACGATTGATCCCCTGTACTTGTGGGTCATCACCCCACCCCATCCTTCTCTAGGGGCTCTCTCACCACCCCTCCTCCTCTAGGGGCTCTTCCCCCGACCCCTCGACCTCCCTGTGAGGGGTCATCCTCAAGTAGTCGGGGGGGGGGGGGGGGGGGGGGGAGGCTGACGGGGTCGTCCACTCCGACTAAGACCTCCTTTTAATTTGCTTAGGAAACCCGCGCGCGCTGGACTTGCCCATAATTAGCAAACCTGCATTGAAAAGAGAATAAACAATTAGTAAGGATAACAAATAAATAAGCATACAAAAAATCACATTAATAACAAAAAAGCACATTAAGCATATATATATAGGGTGGGACTATTTAGAAACCCCCTCTAGAGTTCCTAAATAAGGTTATTTAGGAACCACCACCACTCCTACCTGTAGCTACCCGCGGAGCGAGCGGCAGCGAGCGAAGCCGGTGGATGCGTCGGCATGCTCCGCCCAACCACCCACCTTCTTCCCCCGAATCCTCCCCAATCCTCCTCACCGTCTTCCTGGGGCCACCGCCAGCGAGCGGAGCCAGTGGATACGCCGGCATGCTCCACCCAACTACCCACCTTCTTCCTCTGACTCCTCCCCAATCCTTCTCACCTTCTTTCTGGGGCCGCCGCCACGTGCTGCTTCTCGGGCCTACAACCACCCTGTCGGGCGCCTCACCCAGCTCTGGCGCCGCGAGCCACCTTCATTTGTGCGCGCCTCACCGGACCACCACACCCACGTCCCACCCAGCTAACTTCCTACCGCCCGCGCCACTCCACCCTACGCCGCCAACCGTGCCCTGCCACATCTGCTTCTCCCCTTCTTCCCCTGATCTGGAGGAAGCCAGATCCCTCCCATTTCCTGGCCGGCCAGAACGTCTCCCTTCCACGAGCAGCACCAGCCACCAGGGGAAGCAGCAGCGCCCCAGCCTCTACCGCCATCCATCTCCCCACCACACACTGTCGGGGAATAGGAGGAGTGGGGCTCATTCACCACGGTGGCCGGATCCCATATCCCCATGGCCGCATGGTGGCCCACGTCGGTGACCCACAGCACCGAGCTCCCATCGTCTGTCGCGCCACCATTGGCACTCTGCTCCGCACTGCGCTCATCCCTCTACGGAGGTCGGAGGAGGAGGTGACCCTGCTCCATGGCGGTCGGATTCCACCACCCACGCCCACGCCCAGATCCTTGCCCGTCCAGCCGTAGGCGGCGACAGCGATGCGAGCTCCTGCCACATGGTACGCCATCCCTCCTGCTCCATTCCATCCTTCCCACGACCTCCTAGTTCTCCCTAGTCAAATTTTTTGCTGCTAACTTCTTCCTAGTTTGCTGCTAACTGATCACAGCCAACTGCAAAACAACGTCTCTAGCATCTACAAGCAGTTGGAGGATCTCCCAGGGAGACCACATCGTCATGGGCTTCGTCACACCAAGCAGTTCTCCATGCCAAAACTTTCAGAAAAAGGAGTTCAGTTTGGGACCGGTCGCTGTTAGCTCGTGCACAGAACCACAGAAACAAAAGTGCAGTTTTTCCTGTAGTTTGTGATCCCCAGCAAGCGGCTGCTGCGCGGATCCAGCGAGCCGCCGCCTCACCACCTGAAGCCGGGACTCGCCGGTGTCCCCCCTGCCCGGCCCGGGCTCTAGCTCTGTAAGCGGCCGCCTTTACCAACTGCAGCTAACTGCGTTGCTAATCGTTGCCAACTTCTAATGCTAATTCGTGTTAACTGCTGCTAATTTTTACTGCTAAATACTCCTCTGTCTCGTCCGTCTGCTTTGCAGTGTAGGTACAGCAGCGCTCGTGGCCCTGGCTGAATGTTTTTCTCTCCCTCATAGAGTGAAGTAAGCTGTCCATTCATTCTGAATTCTCCATGCTCATGTGCTAGTTTGACTATTGATGTGTCTCTCAACTACCTCTGGAGGCACCACATTAAAATATAAAGTACTACGTATTTCAGTTCAGATTTGGTGCCCTCCGCATGTTTGTGGTTATGCCTTTGAGAAATGTGGATGTGTTGGTGTTCGTTCAGTTAACTTCTCTCCTACGCCTGTGCTTCAGCATTTTTTTGGCACTATCTGCTTCAACAGATAGCAGCGCCACGATACTGTGTTACATTTTTTTTACCTAACTGCCACTTGGGTAAATCCGGACATGCCCCCAGTTAGGATTGCACAATAACCGGTTAGAATTTTTGCGTATTACGCTTTGGCAGTTAAGTGTACAAGCACTGTAGTTAAGTGTACAAAAACTGCGGTACTCAGCAAAGTTGACTTTGACAAATTAATAGCAGTTGATTTTTTATTTATAAAAGTTAAATTTGGATGCATCACCAAAAAAAATAAGCAGTTATTAATTCTAAAAATTATGGCAGTTTGCTCTGTTAGGAAAATCTAAAAAAATTGCTGCAGTTAGCTATGGGAGCATGAAGAGTTAACTTGACTCAATCCAGCAGTTAATAAAAAAATATTAAATAATTTTTAAAACATAATACCTTACTTATAAAATATGGCAGTTAACTTCAAGGACCCTAGCGGTTAACCTCACATGGCTATAGCAGTTAACAAAAAAAAAACCGGCCATAGTGGCAGTTAACATCGGCCGACATGGCGGTTAAGCATGATATTCATTGCCCTAATGGTGATCTCGACAAAAAAAATTAAAATATAATGAAAAAGTTGGTCAATTTCGTCAAAAAACTTCCATAGTGGCAGTTAACATCGGCCGGCGTGGTAGTTAACCTCGACATTCATGGCAGTTAGCGTGACCCCGGAAGAAAAGAACGAAAGAAACTAATTATTATCTTCAGTCCCGGCAGTTAACTTTGTGTTAACTGCCACAGTCCCGGGAAAAGAAAAGAAAAGAAAAATTTTAGGCCCCTGCAGTTAGCTTGACCCGAAAAGAAAAGAAAAGAAAATTTTAGTATCTTTAGTCCGGCAGTTAACTTGTTGTTAACTACCGCAGTCTCGGCAGTTAGCTATTTTCAGTCCCGACAGTTACCTTGACCCGAGCAAAAAAATTTGTAGAAAAAATTAGTATCTTCAGTCCGGCAGTTAACTTGGTGTTAACATCTCTCTCTCTCTAAACATGTGGTCATGATTATCGATTTTGACTTTTCGCTTGAGGGCAAGCGATGTCTAAGCTTGGGAGAGTTGATACGTCCAATTTCCATCATGATTTCCTACTGTTATTTATTATGTTTTTGATCATTATTTCACTTTATGGTACAATTCTTATGCCTTTTCTCTCTAAATTTGCAAGATTTGCATTAAGTGGGAGAATGCCGGCAGCTGGAATTCTGGACCTAAAATAGCTATATCAGAGATACCTATTCTACAGAGCTCCAATTGACCTGAAATTTCACGGAGATTTTTTATTGAATATATAAAAAATACTGGAGAAAAGATATTACAGAGGGGACCCACCAGCTACCCACAAGGCAGTAGGGCGCGGCCACCCCCCTGGGCGCGCCCTAGTGCCTTGTGGGGCCCGCAGCTGGCGTCTGGCCCCCTCCTTCTGCTATATGAAGCCATTTGCCCTAGAAAAAATCAAGAGAAGGCTTTTGGGATGAAGCACCGCCGTCTCGAGGCGGAACCTGGGCAGGAGCTATTTTGCTCTCCGGCGGAGCGATTTCGCCGGGGATACTTCCCTCCGTGAGGGGGAAATCGGAGCCATCGACATCACCAACGATCCTCTCATCATGGGAGGACCAATCTTCATCAACATCTTCACTAGCACCATCTCATCTCAAACCCTAGTTCATCTCTTGTATTCAATCTTTGTCTCTAAACCTCAGATTGGTACCTGTGGGTTGCTAGTAGTGTTGATTACATCTTGTAGTTGATGCTAGTTGGTTTATTTGGTGGAAGATTATATGTTCAGATCCTTAATGCTATTCAATACCCCTCTGGTCTTGAACATGAACATGATTTGTGAGTAGTTACTTTTGTTCTTGAGGACATGGGAGAAGTCTTGTCATAAGTAATCATGTGAATTTGGTATTCGTTCGATATTTTGATGACATGTATGTTGTTGCTTCCTTTAGTGGTGTCGTGTGAACGTCGACTACATGACACTTCACCATATTTGGGCCTAAGGGAAGGCATTGTGGAGTAGTAATTAGATGATGGGTTGCTAGAGTGATGGAAGCTTAACCCTAGTTTATGCGCTATTCCGTAAGGGGCTGATTTGGATCCATATGTTTCATGATATGGTTAGAGTTATCTTAATTCTTCTTTCATAGTTGCGGATGCTTGCGAGAGGGGGTAATCATAAGTGGGAGGCTTGTTCAAGTAAGAACAGCACCCAAGCACCGGTCCACCCACATATCAAATTATCAAAGTAGCAAACGGGAATCAAACAAACATGATGAAAGTGACTAGATGAAATTCCCATGTGTCCTCGAGAACGCTTTGCTTATTATACGAGTTCGTTCCGGCTTGTCCTTTGCTACAAAAAGGATTGGGCTACCTTGCTGCACTTTATTATATTTGTTATTTGTTACTTGTTACGGATTATCTTTCTATCAAAAATATCTGTTACCCCTACTTTCAGTACTTGCAGAGAATACCTTGCTGAAAACCGCTTGTCATTTCCTTCTGCTCCTCGTTGGGTTTGACACTCTTACTTATCGAAAGGACTACGATTGATCCCCTGTACTTGTGGGTCATCACCCCACCCCATCCTTCTCTAGGGGCTCTCTCACCACCCCTCCTCCTCTAGGGGCTCTTCCCCCGATCCTTTTAATTTGCTTAGGAAACCCGCGCGCGCTGGACTTGCCCATAATTAGCAAACCTGCATTGAAAAGAGAATAAACAATTAGTAAGGATAACAAATAAATAAGCATACAAAAAATCACATTAATAACAAAAAAGCACATTAAGCATAAAAAAAGAACATTAACAAAATTTGCAATGTATAAGCATGCTATATATATATATATATATATATATATATATATATATATATATATATATATATATATATATATATATATATATATATATATATATATATAGGGTGGGACTATTTAGAAACCCCCTCTAGAGTTCCTAAATAAGGTTATTTAGGAACCACCACCACTCCTACCTGTAGCTACCCGCGGAGCGAGCGGCAGCGAGCGAAGCCGGTGGATGCGTCGGCATGCTCCGCCCAACCACCCACCTTCTTCCCCCGAATCCTCCCCAATCCTCCTCACCGTCTTCCTGGGGCCACCGCCAGCGAGCGGAGCCAGTGGATACGCCGGCATGCTCCACCCAACTACCCACCTTCTTCCTCTGACTCCTCCCCAATCCTTCTCACCTTCTTTCTGGGGCCGCCGCCACGTGCTGCTTCTCGGGCCTACAACCACCCTGTCGGGCGCCTCACCCAGCTCTGGCGCCGCGAGCCACCTTCATTTGTGCGCGCCTCACCGGACCACCACACCCACGTTCCACCCAGCTAACTTCCTACCGCCCGCGCCACTCCACCCTACGCCGCCAACCGTGCCCTGCCACCTCTGCTTCTCCCCTTCTTCCCCTGATCTGGAGGAAGCCAGATCCCTCCCATTTCCTGGCCGGCCAGAACGTCTCCCTTCCACGAGCAGCACCAGCCACCAGGGGAAGCAGCAGCGCCCCAGCCTCTACCGCCATCCATCTCCCCACCACACACTGTCGGGGAATAGGAGGAGTGGGGCTCATTCACCACGGTGGCCGGATCCCATATCCCCATGGCCGCATGGTGGCCCACGTCGGTGACCCACAGCACCGAGCTCCCATCGTCTGTCGCGCCACCATTGGCACTCTGCTCCGCACTGCGCTCATCCCTCTACGGAGGTCGGAGGAGGAGGTGACCCTGCTCCATGGCGGTCGGATTCCACCACCCACGCCCACGCCCAGATCCTTGCCCGTCCAGCCGTAGGCGGCGACAGCGATGCGAGCTCCTGCCACATGGTACGCCATCCCTCCTGCTCCATTCCATCCTTCCCACGACCTCCTAGTTCTCCCTAGTCAAATTTTTTGCTGCTAACTTCTTCCTAGTTTGCTGCTAACTGATCACAGCCAACTGCAAAACAACGTCTCTAGCATCTACAAGCAGTTGGAGGATCTCCCAGGGAGACCACATCGTCATGGGCTTCGTCACACCAAGCAGTTCTCCATGCCAAAACTTTCAGAAAAAGGAGTTCAGTTTGGGACCGGTCGCTGTTAGCTCGTGCACAGAACCACAGAAACAAAAGTGCAGTTTTTCCTGTAGTTTGTGATCCCCAGCAAGCGGCTGCTGCGCGGATCCAGCGAGCCGCCGCCTCACCACCTGAAGCCGGGACTCGCCGGTGTCCCCCCTGCCCGGCCCGGGCTCTAGCTCTGTAAGCGGCCGCCTTTACCAACTGCAGCTAACTGCGTTGCTAATCGTTGCCAACTTCTAATGCTAATTCGTGTTAACTGCTGCTAATTTTTACTGCTAAATACTCCTCTGTCTCGTCCGTCTGCTTTGCAGTGTAGGTACAGCAGCGCTCGTGGCCCTGGCTGAATGTTTTTCTCTCCCTCATAGAGTGAAGTAAGCTGTCCATTCATTCTGAATTCTCCATGCTCATGTGCTAGTTTGACTATTGATGTGTCTCTCAACTACCTCTGGAGGCACCACATTAAAATATAAAGTACTACGTATTTCAGTTCAGATTTGATGCCCTCCGCATGTTTGTGGTTATGCCTTTGAGAAATGTGGATGTGTTGGTGTTCGTTCAGTTAACTTCTCTCCTACGCCTGTGCTTCAGCATTTTTTTGGCACTATCTGCTTCAACAGATAGCAGCGCCACGATACTGTGTTACATTTTTTTTACCTAACTGCCACTTGGGTAAATCCGGACATGCCCCCAGTTAGGATTGCACAATAACCGGTTAGAATTTTTGCGTATTACGCTTTGGCAGTTAAGTGTACAAGCACTGTAGTTAAGTGTACAAAAACTGCGGTACTCAGCAAAGTTGACTTTGACAAATTAATAGCAGTTGATTTTTTATTTATAAAAGTTAAATTTGGATGCATCACCAAAAAAAATAAGCAGTTATTAATTCTAAAAATTATGGCAGTTTGCTCTGTTAGGAAAATCTAAAAAAATTGCTGCAGTTAGCTATGGGAGCATGAAGAGTTAACTTGACTCAATCCAGCAGTTAATAAAAAAATATTAAATAATTTTTAAAACATAATACCTTACTTATAAAATATGGCAGTTAACTTCAAGGACCCTAGCGGTTAACCTCACATGGCTATAGCAGTTAACAAAAAAAAAACCGGCCATAGTGGCAGTTAACATCGGCCGACATGGCGGTTAAGCATGATATTCATTGCCCTAATGGTGATCTCGACAAAAAAAATTAAAATATAATGAAAAAGTTGGTCAATTTCGTCAAAAAACTTCCATAGTGGCAGTTAACATCGGCCGGCGTGGTAGTTAACCTCGACATTCATGACAGTTAGCGTGACCCCGGAAGAAAAGAACGAAAGAAACTAATTATTATCTTCAGTCCCGGCAGTTAACTTTGTGTTAACTGCCACAGTCCCGGGAAAAGAAAAGAAAAGAAAAATTTTAGGCCCCTGCAGTTAGCTTGACCCGAAAAGAAAAGAAAAGAAAATTTTAGTATCTTTAGTCCGGCAGTTAACTTGTTGTTAACTACCGCAGTCTCGGCAGTTAGCTATTTTCAGTCCCGACAGTTACCTTGACCCGAGCAAAAAAATTTGTAGAAAAAATTAGTATCTTCAGTCCGGCAGTTAACTTGGTGTTAACTGCCGCCATATTCGGCAGTTAGCTATTTCAGTCCTAGCAGTTAACTTGACCTGAGAAAAAAAAGAATAAAAAAAAATTAGTTTCTTCGGTCCGGCAGTTAGCTTGCTCAGCATAGGGCAGTTAGCTATTCTGCTCGAGCAGTTAGCGTGTACTGTAGTAGTTCGGGCAAAAAAGGTCGAAAATGAAGTTAGTTTTTTTGAAAACTGCTCTTAAACCGTAGTGAATCTGAAAAAGTGTTCTATATGCAAAAGTTCGGGCCAATCGATAGCTTTCCAATGGTATATCATATGCATCATTCCGACAAACGGTTTGAAAAATTCTTTCATAAAAACATTGAAAAAGTGTTTGATAAATTTTCAGTTTTTTGATTTTTGTTTAAAAACCGTGCCGATTTTGAAAACACTTTCAACATGAAAAAGTTTCGCCTTTTCAATAGCTATCCAACGGTATATCATTTGCATCACTCCGATGAACGGTTCAAAAATGACGACCAAAAAACAGTGCGAAAAAACGGTGCCAGAAAATGTCCGCCCGACAGTTAACTAGTATAGGACGCTCAGTTAGCTTATCTGTTTCTGGCAGTTAGGAACGGTTTCTGAATAGCTTATTCAGGAATGGGTTGGCAAAGGAAGGAAGCATATTAATAAACCATACAAAAAAACTTACATTTCCTAGAACCCATATGAATCATCACTATTGTAATCTATTCGTCGACCGGTCTTATCATCACTATTACGCATATCGTGTTCGTTGTCTGACGGAGGTGGAGGCTCTTCCTCGTCGTCAGCGTCTTCATTGAACTTTTCAAGCATAATTATGTCTCTTTGATTCACAATTGCCTCACCATTATTCCATGCATCGTCATCATTTGGGTCCACGTCAACATAACCCAAGTCATCATCGTCCTTGTTTCGGACCACATCATCATGTTGCTCTTGAAAGAACACTCCCTCATATGTCATGGGGTTTATGTTGTAGTAATCATCATCGTTCAGGTCCGGTAGCTTACCATGTGGCAACACCTTGAACACAACTTCCCAACCCTTTAGGTACTCTTTCTGGCATGGGTAGGGCAGATAATAAACTTGTGTGGCCTGGGTAGCCGCAATAAAGAGATCAGCTCCGGCATAGACGGTTGATGGTTTAACTTCGACTAAACCAACGAAAGGCGTATGTCTCAGACCCTTATTGGGGTCGAACCATCGGCATTTGAACACAACGAGATTTAGGGTTTCGCGCCCACGGTTGATGTAAGCTCGTATATTTTTCCACCACAACTTAAGACATGCGTGAGGACCCGGTGCGAAGCTCTGGTGGCGTAGCTACCCCCCAAGGCCCCCGTCCCGCCTAACCCTAGCCCAGTTGACCCGCAGATCAACCCCTTTGACTTTCGCCGGACGGGCTTTTACCAATGGACCTTTTCACCTGGTTGTGATAGGTCAGCCCATAGGAACACTTCAGAACAGGGTCCGGGCCCAACCCACTGCAAGATTCCCTCCGCATAGACCCGACGTGGCTGTTTCCCCCCTCCAAGTGCCGGCGGCGACGCCGTCTGTGAAGTGAGTCACACTCCGGAGCCACGTGCCGGGTGTTTGCACCCGCCACCACACTTCCAGACATGTAAGAGGACCCAGCACAAGATTTGGTGGCATAGCTAGCCACCAAAGGCCCCCGGCCACACTCGTAGACACGCGAAGAACAACCCGTACCGGGGGATTTTTGCGCATACTCCTGAATCTTTAAAAAATATAAGAAATTGCCACGCATCTTATATCACGTGTGCCCACGCCGTGTAAAAAATTCATGAGTTTATCACGCTCCGGGTGTTCAGGAATATTCACGCAACACCAAAACCGCAGAGGGATCACTTCGGTGTCATCGCCGTCTGTGAGGGGGGACCACACCCCGGAGCCGCACATTGCCTCTTCGGACATGCCACCACAACTTAAGACATGCGTGAGGACCCGATGCGAAGCTCTCGTGGCGTAGCTACCCCCCCCCAAGGCCCCCGTCCCGCCTAACCCTGGCTCAGTTGACCCGCAGATCTACCCCTTTGACTTTCGCCGGACGGGCTTTGACCAATGGACCTTTTCACCTGGTTGTGATAGGTCAGCCCATAGGAACACTTCAGAACAGGGTCCGGGCCCAACCCACCGCAAGATTCCCTCCGCGTAGACCCGACGTGGCCGTTTTCCCCCTCCAAGTGCCGGCGGCGGTGCCGTCCGTGAAGGGGATCACACTACGGAGCCGCGTGCCGGGTGTTTGCACCCGCCACCACACTTGCAGACGTGTAAGAGGACCCAGCGCAAGATTTGGTGGCATAGCTAGCCACCGAAGGCCCCCAGCCACACTCGTAGACACGCGAAGAACAACCCGTACCGGGGGATTTTTTGCGCATACTCTTGAATCTTTAAAAAATATAAGAAATGGCCACGCATCTTATATCACGTGTTCCCACGCCGTGTAAAAAATTCATGAGTTGATCACACTCCGGGTGTTCTGGAATATTCACGCAACACTAAAACCACAGAGGGATCACTTCGGTGTCATCGCCGTCCGTGAGGGGGGACCACACCCCGGAGCCACGCATTGCCTTTTCGGACATGCCACCACAACTTAAGAGATGCGTGAGGACCCGGTGCGAAGCTCTGGTGGCGTAGCTACCCCCCCCCCCCAAGGCCCCCGTCCCGCCTAACCTGGCTCAGTTGATCCGCAGATCTACCCCTTTGACTTCCGCCGGACGGGCTTTGACCAATGGACCTTTTCACCTGGTTGTGATCGGTCAACCCATAGGAACAATTCAGAACAGGGTCCGGGCCCAACCCACCGCAAGATTCCCTCCGCGTAGACCCGACGTGGCCGTTTCCCCCCTCCAAGTGCCGGCGGCGGCGCCGTCCGTGAAGGGGGTCACACTCCGGAGCAGCGTGCCGGGTGTTTGCACCCGCCACCACACTTCCAGACATGTAAGAGGACCCAGCGGTGGGTCCTTATACTTCGTATGGCCAAGGAATGAAAAATATACAAAAACTCAAGACAAAAGGGTAGGGTGCTTTATGTAAATATGAAGCAAATATCCATGTTAGTTTATTCAAATTTGAAACATAGTATAACAACTGAATCATGTCAAGATTCTGATAAAAAACAATACAAAATTTGTCAAAATCAATGCAAGTATCAATTCGTTGTGATTTTAACAAAGTATAAGGACCTATATGCAAAAGTACATGATGTCACATTTCTAATATACTGAAAAACAAAAACATACTGGATATTCATATTATATGGAAAATTCTACCCCAAATCGATATATAATATGTTTATGTTAAGTATAGATAAGTCAGATTCAAATTAATCAAATTCTAGCTTTAAAAAATTATAACAAAACCTTAAAAAACAGATAACATATATGCCGACGGCAAGGCCGTCGGCATAGAGCCTCCACGTGGCACCTTCTGGGAAAAAGAACATATAATATCTATGCCGAAGGCCGCTGTCAGGGCCGTCGGCATAGATTTGACGGCATCAGCCTGCCGTCTGAGTCCGGGTCGGCGGACCCACATATGTGCCGACGGCGTACCTACACTGACGGCTGCCGTCGGCATAGACGGAAATATGCCGACGGCCTTTCTATGCCTATGGCTGCCGTCGGCATAGACGGAGATATGCCGACGGCCTTTGTATGCCTACGGCCTAGACCAGGCCGTCGGCATACATCCGTCTATGCGCCGTCGGCATAGGCTGTTATTCCGGTAGTGCATAGTGCTACATGCGATCGACGTGAGGCGCATGCACGTGCATGCGTCCAACGCCCGACGCAGTGCTTGGGATGGCATGTATGCGATCAGGCGAAGTGTTCTGGATCGTCTACATGCAATCGGCGTGAGGAGCTTCCATAGCTTCTGTATCATTTGGTAGCTCAAGCCGCGCACCACGTCCAGTACCTGCACCATGAGTAGGAAGCAAAAGAGGAGAGTATGCAGCATCTACAGATTGGTCAGACGAAGGAAGTGATGGTGAACTAGAATTGGAAGGATTTTGTGACGTGGGGAAATTAGAAAAAGGATAGAGATTCTCATCAAAGACAACATCACGAGATATATAGACACGATTAGACGGAACATGGAGACACTTATACCCTTTATGAACAGAACTATACCAAAGAAGCACACTTTTTTTTGATCGAAACTCGAGTTTGTGACGGTTATATGGACGAAGGTGTGGCCAGCAAGCACATCCAAAAACGTTGAGGAATGTATAGTCAGGTGTCTTTTGGAGTAGACACTCAATGGGTGTTTTCGTATCTAGAACTCGTGTGGGAAGCCTGTTGATGAGGAAACAAGCTGTAGAAAAGGCATCAGTCCAAAAATGAAAAGGTACAGATGCATGTGCCAAGAGAGTTAGACCGGTTTCTACTATGTGTCGATGCTTATGTTCAGCGGAGCCATTCTGCTGATGTGTATGTGAACAGGACACACAATGTGTAATCCCAAGTTTCCCAAAAAACATGTTGAGGTTGCGATATTCACCCCCCAATCTGATTGAACATGAAGGAATTTATGATTAAGTATATGCTCAACATGAGTTTGGAATTGGAGAAAAACGATGAACACTTCCGCCTTGCACTTAAGAAAATAAAGCCAAGTGAAGCGACTGTAAGCATCAATAAAACTTACATAGTAGTTATGACCACTAACTGAAGTTTGGGCAGGGCCCCATACATCTGAAAACACAATTTCAAGAGGGGCTGTAACTACACGACTAGATAAAGAAAATGGGAGCTGATGACTTTTGCCTTGCTGACAGGCATCACACACGGACTCATCTTTATTGCTAGACTCGACTGGAAGTTGATGACGACGAAGGACATGATACACAACGGGAGTAGCTGGATGACCAAGACGCGAGTGGCCACTGATATGGCTTGACACGAACACTGCTGAAGGCGCTGAAACCTGAAGGAGCATCAAACGGATAGAGACCATGGTGGAAGTGACCTCTAAGAAGCTCGTTGCGCGATCCTTAACAAAGACATCAAAAGGGTGAAATTCAACAAAGACATCATTGTCATGAGTAAGTCTAGGAACAGATAGGAGATTACGTGTAACATCGGGAACATGAAGAACATTTTGAAGTTGAAGCTCCCTAGATGTACTAATTCGAAGAGAAGATTGACCAATATGTGTGATGTGTAGGAGATATGCCCTAGAGGCAATAATAAATGTTATTATTTATCTCCATGTTCGTAATTAAGTTTATATTCCATGCTATAACTGCTCTAGTTCTCGAGTCTGCAATAACCACGAGGCTTGAAAGAAGACTCATATGCACGTGTGGAATAATAAACGGTAAAATGTATTCCTAATCTGGCCTCTAAGACTAGCTCAAGTGTTGCATGATGGTTCTGTTTTCCTGATCATGGGCATGACTATGCCGGCAACTTTGAGGGCACATTGTTAGAAGAACACTTGTGTTGAATCGACCCAATTTGATGTTATGCTATGAGATACATTCGTCACAAGTTAATGGTTAATAACACAGAGAAAGTTAATGTTTGCATAATTCCTTAGACCATGAGAGTATCGAGTTCATTCGCACTTGCTTCATGAACTTTGGGGTTTGTTAAACGTCATCCGTAAATGGGTGGCTATTACGGCGGCTTAAGGGTTCATGGAAAGGTATGACAAGTAACTTGATAGCTCAAGATTGGGATTTGCTCCTCCGACGATGGAGAGATATTCTTTGCGCCCTCTTGGTGATACGGTATCCATCATCGTCTGGCCAGACACAGCGTGATATGATCACGGGGATGCCGGAATGCGGAAACGAGAAAAGAGAACAAAACCAGTAACGAGGTAACTGGCATAGTGGACAAAATTGTTGATCCACGGGGATGCCGATAAATCTCACCTCGGGTTTTTGTAACATATCACGAAGCAACAGGAATAGCACACGGCAACTAGAGGTTCACTCGAATATTTATTCATGTGGGTATAGGGGTCAATATGGGTGGCCACGGCTCCGATGTTGATCATTGATCAGAAAGTGTTCCGGTCATGTCTGTACTTCACGGAACCTATAGGTTCACACGCTTAAGGGTCATCTATCTGCTGAATAATAGACAGGGAGTTTGAGAGAAAGTCAACGGAAGAGTTCCGGAGAGAACACCGGAATAGTTTCGGTAAAACCGAAAAGTTGTTTCGGAGTATACCATTAAGTCAAAATGGTTTCGGCACACGCCTGGAACCTTTTGGAGGGTGCCAGAATTGTTCTGGGAACTTCTGAAATTTTTCTGGAGAACAAAACCGGAAATGTTCCGGAGCTGCCAGAACCACTTTGGTTGCTTTTCGCTGATGAAAATCACTGATCCGGAATTGTTTTGGAATGCGTCCAAAATTATTTTAGTGGGTACTGGAAATGTTCTAAGACCTACAGAAATATTTTCGGATTTAACGGTCGTGGGAAAATGTTTCATGAATAGTGGAAATACTATTCTAAATAGTGGAAACACTATATGTATATAGTGGAAACACTACTGTAAATAGTGGAAACACTATTAGGGGATGATGCAGGCATGGTGATGCAGGCAACACTATTTGGAAGCCTCCCCATCTTGCCCTTTATGTGGGACATAAAGCATGGGCATTTTGGGTTTTTCAAGTGCCACCCTACCCCTTGGTTTTCCTATAAATAGAGGTGGAGATGAGCTGTCAACACTCACTCTTCTCTCACATACAAATGCCATGCATGATCTGGCTTTCTCTCTCCCTCCCAGCGAAATAGTTTTGTAGAGCCGAAAGGCTATCTGGGTTTCGGTGGGAACTAGTTCTGGACGGCGAAGCCCTGCCGGATAGCTAACACCGTATGTGTGCAACCCCGTAGAGAGGTCGTAGGTTCGATCTTTTGCCCGAGGGGCTGTTCGAGAGTGCCTCCCGAAGGGCTGTCCGAGTGACCGTCTGAGATTCTGTGAGTGCCTCCCGAAGGGCTGTCCGCGACACCGTCTGGGGGACTGTCCGACCGCCTCCTGAAGGGTTGTCCGAGGGACTGTCCGAGGGACAAACGAGGGAGTACATCCTCGCGGTTGGGATGTTGTAAATCCTAGCTACGGGGATCTGCACCGACGATCTTCATCGACTCTACTTCCGCTGCGCTACGAGTCGGTAATGATCAGATCAAAACCTTGTATGCATCTCCATAGTGATCCTGGGCATGTTCGTAATGCGGAAATTTTTTGTTTTCTGCTGCATTCCCCTACAGTGGCATCATGAGCCGTGCTTTTCGTAGATGCAGGTTACGATCTAGAATACATAGAGATGTATGGGTGTTGCACCATATAATTTGTAGTAGATGAGTTCTATTACTGAAAATTATTTGTGCGGGTAGCAGATGAACTCTATTACCCGATGTTCTTGTTGCTTCCCTTGAATTTGCGTAGTCCTGATCTTGACGGCATGGTGGAATCTCACAAAGTTCTGGCAATCCGCGATCCTTTCATGCTGCTCCTGAGTATGCTGATTGACAGATCAACGAAGTGCTTCAGTGTCTTTGGGTTCCACAATAGTTAAAGAAAGACGAATGTTTCGCAGACGAAAGGGCAATGCAGATATGATCTGCACGGGGGTCATGCGCATGACGAAGTTCAGTATGGGGCTCGATATTTTATTATCTCATGTTTCATACACCCCGCAAAGTTAATCTAGCAACTTGAATAATCATACTTGATGATAAATGTTGGTAGCTTCGGTTTGTTTTGAAACCTTAGAAGCCACGAAAAATAAAATTTTGCATAAACCGATTAGAGGCGTCTAAACTTGGTTTTTCAGGAGTGCATGAGATGTGGTATAGTCTTCATCATATTAATTTGATTATGTATGAGATGACTATATGATGTAAAATTATTAACATGACCTGCGTGTCATGATTCGGCATGATGGCTGGAGCCATATGATTGTCACTTTAATGACCTGCGTGTCAACCTTCTGTAATGCACTATATTTATTAGCTATAGAGATAGCAATATTATTTGGTGCATCGACAAGGTGGTGGCAATCTTCGCGAAGGTGAACATAGACGCAAATGCCGAAGACGAAGAAATTAAAGACTTCTCCGTCAGGAAGGGCTATACCATATCATGCTATTATGAATTGCCTGAGATGTTTATCCCTTATGATGCACCCTTTTTTATTGCGCGGTAGTCGCTTTTAATTAGGGTGATCTCTCACTTAAAATATCAAGTAGTTAGTGTCCTCCCAAGTGTAGCACCGTCACAGCATCTTTCCTTTCGGGGTGCGCCATGGATGCATGGGTACGAACGATCCTGCCATGAACGTCAAGACAACCAAGTGATCTCGCTGCGAGGTCTGACCTCACCCCGAAAGGACTTTTTCCTATCGCATGCTTTTGGTATTCTCCCGCTAATGCTATGGATGATGTGACTCTCGTCCTTCGATCCAAAAACTAGAATTCCGTTATGGTCAAGTACAATATGTTTGCTTCCATGAGACCCGAACTTCAAAAGTTTGGGATAGCTATGTGATATACGTGGAACTGAAAATTAGTTTCAGATACAAACAAAGGCTAAAAGATATGAAATATCCAAAGCAATGTTTGTTTTGCAAATTATTAGTAAAGTGTTTACTATGCATTAGACTGATAAGAGAGGGATCCAGCAGAACGCCTGTCATATAATGAAGGTGAATGAAACAACAACTTAAAGAGAAAGGAAATGTCCAAAGGGTGTTAGTGTGACTTACACGCCTAGGAAGTCCGGGGCTAATGCCACTCTTAAAGTTGGGTGCTTCTTCTGAGAGTAGGAGAAATACTGAAAGTTAAACTGTTAGAAGTATAAAGGCAAAAAGAAAGAAGACTGGAATGTCCAGCTCATGTATGAAAGTCATACAAGTTATTGATGTATGGAAGGCTGGTCTAAGATATAATTCTTGGGAATTATGATTAAACATGTTAATCACTGATTCTTGGGTATTGTGAGTTGATCACAGGAATATCCGTTCGATTGCATTCTCTTGCAACTCGATACAAGAACTACTATGGCCTAAAAGACTAGCTGAAAATGAGGTTGAGATACGCGTTGGGAACATAGTAAAAGTTACTACACCTTCCATCGGTGTATTACCTCTGTATTTATTTTCATAATTCATTTTAGAGTTTTATACACTCTAGCCCATTGCATAATGTTTGTTGCAAGAAGGTTGTTCATGATAGAACAATTGTTGTTTGGTGTTATGAATAACATAAGGGCCATACTTCCATTATGGATGGGATGTATGTTATGAATATTGATGGTAATATGATACATCCGTGACACTGACGCTAAATGTCACAAGACTAAGAGAATACCACACATGTGTGGCACTGCATTTGGTCACATTGGAGAAACCCGCATGGTGAAATTCCATAATGATGGATTTTGAAGTCATTTGATTATGAATCATCTGACACTTGCAACTTTCGTCCGAAAAGTGAAGTGACTGAAATACCGTTCACAGGCCATAAGAAGCGAGCAACGAACTTATTGGTGATCATACATCATGATGTGTGTAGTCCGATAAATGTTGTTGCTGGCAGTGGATTTGTCTATCTTCTGAAATGACTCAAGTAGATATATGGATATTTACTTGATGAGACGTAAGTCTGGATCTTTTGAAATCATTCAAAAGGTTTTGAAAATGAAGTAGAAATTATTGTAACAAGAAAATTATGTTTCCACAATTAGATTGCGGAAAGGAATATTTGAGTTACAAGTTTAGCGAATGTCTGATGAGTTGTGAAAAGAGTTTCATAACTTACACCTCTTGAAACACCACTGTGAGTGGAATGTCCGTGGAGATGTAATCAAACCATTTATGACATGGTAAGATCAAAGATGACATAAATCAATTTGCCATTATCCTTTTTAAAAGTAATGCTTTAGAGACAGCGGCTTTTACACTGAAAAGAGAGCCATCAAGTCTGTTGAAATGACGTCATGGTATGGTACACCCAACCATGTTATATCTTTTCTTAACATTTGGAATATGGGGCTTGTGTAAAATATTTACAAACCTATTCCAAATCAGACAAGTGCTACTTTGTAGGTTGTCCCAAATTATTGGGTATTCCTCCCTCACTATACCGAGGCAAAAAGGTTTGCCACAAAGAACGGTATGATTTGTAGAAAATGGTTCTTACAAAAAGGTGAGTGGGAGGACAGTGCAACTCGACGAGATAACACTATCTTCGTCATCAGGTCAAGGGAAAGAGACCTTGGAAGTGATTCCAGAGTTTCCTACTACGACTGATACGGAGGCCTCTACATGAGATGTATGGACTTTGGTCGAACTTGCAGCTGAACCACGTAGGCAAAACTCGTGCAAACCTCTCAGGTGCGCAAACGAGATATTGTTGTTAGACAACAGTATACCTACGATAATCAAGGAAGCGGTGATGGGCCCTGACTCCAGAATTGGCTAAATTCCAATATAATCCGAGATAGTTTCCATATAAATGATTCAAGATTATATCTTGATAAAATCTCCGGAAGACTTAAAGTCTAACGGATTGTAGTGGAACTACAAACTGATACGGATAAAAATGATTTATCCATAAAGCTCGACTTGTTGCTTATAACAAATTCAAGGAATTAACTACGATGAGATTGTCTCACCGTAGCGATGCTTAAAGTCAGTTCGGGTTAAACTAGCAATTAATACATATTTCAATGATGAGATATGATGCTTGGATGCCAAAAGGATTTCCATGTGATGGAAATGCAACCTAGGACTTGCATGTGATACAGTCCAAAGTGTTTTGTCGATCCAAAGGATGCTAGTGAGTGTGCAAACTTCAGAGTTCCAGCAATGGACAGAAGAGAGAAAAATGGAGTTGGAATCTTTGTTTTTGATGAAATAGTCAAAAGAGTTTGATTTCATCAATGGATAACGAAGATGCTTGTGGAAACAAGAAAGTAAGTGGGAGCATAATAATATTTCTAAAAACCTTGTGTGCTTGACACATTGTTGATTGGGAATAATATAAATTTCTTGACACGTATTAGGACTTCTTTGAAAATAGTTTTTCAATGAAGCACTTGGGCTAGATGGCTCAGTATTAGGCATAATGATCTATGGAGATAGATTTGCCTAATAGGGCTAAGCAAAAATACATATTGAAAAGATGCTAAAACAGTTTAGCATAAGAACGCCAAGGAGTGATTCTTGCCGAAGTCACATGGAAAGAGTTTTTGCAAGACTCGGTGTCTTAAAACACTGATGAGCAAAATACATGATGGAAATTCCACACACCTTTGTGTTTGGATTAATCATGTATTACATGGTATGTAAAACAACCAGATATGTCCGGTACTCCATGTTAGTTGCGAGTAAGATATCAAAGTGATCAAAGTATTGATCATAGGACAACAGTGAAAAATGTCATTGATTACTAAAGTAGCACTGATGACATGTTTTCTCGCAAGCGGAGATTATGAAGAGTTCGTTGTAAAAGGTTACATCGATACAGTCTTCACCAATACTCCATGCGATTTTTGATTTAGTTAAGGGTTTTGTGTAATACATGATATGGTGGCACAGGGAGTTGGAATTGTTCCAAACAGGTTAATGTGGCGAATTCTATAACGAAGGCTAGGTATGTTGCCGCTTTAGAAGCGACCAAGAAGATGATGAATCATATAGTTCATTCATGAACTTAGTATGGTTCCAAGAAGGCTTTGGTCAATGGAAATACTATTGTAGATAGTTGCTCCATAGCTTAGTCTAAGGAATCAAGGTTTGACCTGTGATTCACATATATACAAAGCCAAAGTCCACACAAAACATGGATTTTGTGAAAGCATGAAATACGAGGACATGCAAAGATACACACGGACCTGAAGTTGTCAGTTCCGTTGGACAAAGACTATACCACAAGCGATGCATATTTTACACCGGTATGCCATAGGTGTAAAGTGCATTAACATTGACTAGATTATTGACTCTAGTGCAAGTGGGAGTCTGTAGGAGATATGCCCTAGAGGCAATAATAAATGTTATTATTTATCTCCATGTTCGTAATTAAGTTTATATTCCGTGCTATAACTGCTATGGTTCTCGAGTCTGCAATAACCACGAGGCTCGAAGGAAGACTCATATGCACATGTGGAATAATAAACGGTAAAATGTATTCCTAGTCTGGCCTCTAAGACTAGCTCAAGTGTTGCATGATGGTTCTGTTTTCCTGATCATGGGCATGACTATGCCGGCAACTTTGAGGGCACATTGTTAGAAGAACACTTGTGTTGAATCGACCCAATTTGATGTTATGCTATGAGATACATTCATCACAAGTTAATGGTTAATAACATAGAGAAAGTTAATGTTTGCATAATTCCTTAGACCATGAGAGTATCGAGTTCCTTTGCACTTGCTTCATGAACTTTGGGGTTTGTTAAACGTCATCCGTAAATGGGTGGCTATTGCGGCGGCTTACGGGTTTATGGAAAGGTATGACAAGTAACTTGATAGCTCAAGATTGGGATATGCTCCTTCGACGATGGAGAGATATTCTTTGGGCCCTCTCGGTGATACGATATCCATCATCGTCTGGCCAGACATAGCATGATATGATCACGGGGATGCCGGAACGCGGAAACGAGAAAAGAGAACAAAACCGGTAACGAGGTAACTGGCATAGTGGACAAAGTTGTTGATCCATGGGGATGCCGATAAATCTCACCTTGGGTTTTTGTAACATATCACGAAGCAACAGGAATAGCACACGGCAACTAGAGGTTCACTCGAATATTTATTCGTGTGGGTATAGGGGTCAATATGGGTGTCCACAGCTCCGATGTTGATCATTGATCGGAAAGTGTTCCGGTCATGTCTGTACTTCACCGAACCTATAGGGTCACACGCTTAAGGGTCATCTATCTGCTGAATACTAGACAGGGAGTCTGAGAGAAAGTCTACGGAAGAGTTCCGGAGAAAACACCGGAATAGTTTTGGTAAAACCGAAAAATTGTTTCGGAGTATACCATTAAGTCAAAATGGTTTCGGCACACGCCTGGAACCTTTTGGAGGGTGCCAGAATTGTTCTGGGAACTTCTGAAATTTTTCTGGAGAACAAAACCGGAAATGTTCCGGAGCTGCCAGAACCGCTTTGGTTGCTTTTCGCTGATGAAAATCACTGATCCGGAATTGTTTCAGAACGCGTCCAAAATTATTTTAGTGGCTACTGGAAATGTTCTAAGACCTACTAAAATATTTTCGGATTTAACGGTCGCGGAAAAATATTTCATGAATAGTGGAAACACTATTTTGAATAGTGAAAACACTATATGTAAATAGTGGAAACACTATATGTATATAGTGGAAACACTACTATAAATAGTGGAAACACTATTAGGGGATGATGCAGGCATGGTGATGCAGGCAACACTATTTGGAAGCCTCCCCATCTTGCCCTTTATGTGGGACATAAAGCATGGGCATTTTGGGTTTTTCAAGTGCCACCCTACCCCTTGGTTTTCCTATAAATAGAGGTGGAGATGAGCTCTCCACACTCACTCTTCTCTCACATACAAATGCCATGCATGATCTGGCTTTCTCTCTCCCTCCCAGCGAAATAGTTTCGTAGAGCCGAAAGGCTGTCTGGGTTCTGGTGGGAACTAGTTCTGGACGGCGAAGCCCTGCCGGATAGCTGACACCGTATGTGTGCAACCCCGTAGAGAGGTCGTAGGTTCGATCTTTTGCCCGAGGGGCTGTTCGAGAGTTGTCAGGACCGGTTTTCCAGGATATTAATTTCCCAGTAAATGGTCCTTGTGCTCACCAGCCCCAGGATTACTGTTAGCTGATGAGACACAATCTTGATACAGAAATTCCAAGCAAAATACAAAATATGTAGTACAAGACCATTCTGGTCTATGAGTACAACAAAAGGTTTCTAGTGGTTGCTGGCGGGAGCGGTTCGGGGTCGTCAGCGTCTATGGGACTCCATTTCCCACAGGAACAGCTGACCTGGATAACTCCTATCTTCGCACGGCTGCTATCTTCAGTGCCTAGGTTCCGGGGCTGTCGTCATTGCGCTCCTCTCCAAGCAAGAAATCTGGCCAAGACAATAGCCAGGGACAAGCCAGTGAGTACTTTGAATGTACTCGCAAACATCATGAAAACAGGTATAATATAGCAGGTGATAATCATGCATTGAAATAATCCACGATCACTTAGTCAGTCACGAAATAAAAATTCATGACGCACGCAAGCAGGTCATCCATATTAAACAGGAATGAGCAATCAGAGAATAAAAATAAAATAGACCGATCGGGTGTCTGAAGCGACGCCTCGAAAGGATAAAAATATAAAGCATGCCTCAGTCGAGCGTCTGAGCGACGCCACATAAAGGGCTTATAAGGAAAATAAAAATAAAGTAAAAGCATGTCACAGTCGGGCGTCTGAGCGACACCACATAAAGGGCTTATAAGGAAAAATAAATAACAGGCATGCCACAGTCGGGCGTCTGAGCAACACCACATAAAGGGCTTATAAGGAAAATAAATAACAAGCATGCCACAGTCGGGCGTCTGAGCGACACCACATAAAAAGCTTATAAGGAAAAATAAATAACAGGCATGCCACAGTCGGGCGTCTGAGCGACACCACATAAAGGGCTTATAAGGAAAATAAATAACAGGCATGCCACAGTCGGGCGTCTGAGCGACACCACATAAAGGGCTTATATAAAAAGTAAATGACAAGCATGCCACAGTCGGACGTCTGAGCGACATCACATAAAGGGCTTATATAAAAAAAATCACAATAAGTATCCAGGAGGTAGAACCATCCCAGGGATACTCGATAAACAGACCATATAATTGATTAGTCCACAATAATAAGAATCATAATCATCATTCCTCACACATCATGGTCAATATTCTGGTTTAGAAGTTTATCCTCCGAAGACCGACACTAAGACCGACACTTGACCCATCCCAGACTGTAGTCCTTAACCGCGGACACGGCTATTCGAATAGATATAAACTCTGCAGAGGGTGTACTCTTTACCCACAAGTAACGGATTCCTTTAGTCCACCGGGACTAATTCCGATTACAGTCTTTGAATTGAAAACACACCTGACCCGCACACACCAGCTTCACTTACCGGAGTCTGGAATCACCCACGACACCTGTTAAGCAAAACTCTAAGTGGGGAGGCTACAACCTCGACTAGCATGGGATCACAAAATTTATACCGCGCGCAAACTAGGGGAGCTACCCCTTCGGCTCCAACCGAACACCCTTGCCCCCGGACCAAGTGACATGCCTACCAGGGGCCACCGGTATCTTTCACTATGGCCTCTCTGTACGGTGTGTGCTGAGAAAGGGGTTGACAACTTACTGGACCGTACCCTACCTGCGGCAGGGACAAGTGGTAGTACGGAACAAGTATGGGGGTTACTGGAACAAGACTCGATCTACGGTCGACTCAGGAGGTTTATGTGTTTCCTGCATGATTAGCATAACAAATATATTTCACACCAACAGACAGAATCATCACTCATCATACCCCTTCATGCCTCACTGACCATTCTCGCTTCAACGAGATGTCAACAGTAAGCTCGTGTCTACCCGAGACAGAGACTGCTCCGGATCCCTTCCGGTAGGCATGAGAGACATAAGAGGATGAACACTTTCACAAGTAGTTAAATTCCAACAGCAAAGAAATTCTATCATGCACTTAAGAGCGTGATCACAAAATCACATAAAATAATGCACGCTTCGAATTAACTTGGTGTTGTGGTCACAACAAATAACCCACAACAAATGTTATACCAGGGTTCAGAATGCTTGCCTTTCAGGTGCAGAGGTGTAGGGTGCACCACAAAACTTTTGAAAGTTTTTCTTCTCTCTCCGTTTCCTATTTTGAAAAATATTTGAATCAACATGCAATTCAAAAACAGTATAAAAAGTTGTCTTGGAAAATTTTCAAATAAATATGAAAATAAACTAGACGAAATTTCAGAGAGGTAGGAAAAAGAATCAATTCATTTGGAGTTTTATTTTAAAAGATATGACCAGTCAAAGTTTAGTCAAAATTCTATTTTAATAAAAATCAGAAAAATAAAACGGTTCGACCTGAATGCGCTTCTGAAATAGGGAGGCGTACTACGGGGGGGTTACGTTTTCCTGAAGGGGAAGCGTACTTGCACTGGAATACGCTCTCCATCGAAGAAAACGTACTTTGGGAGAAGGCGCCATCGGACCAGGGCTTGTCTCGCCGACAGGCGGGGCCCGCCTGACGGGTTCCTCTTCTTTCTTCCGCGCACAGGAGGCAGGGCCAGAGGCGCTCCGGCGACGATTGCCGGCGCTAGGAGGCACCTCTCCCAGAGCTGTGCACACCGGTGTGCTCAGGAGGGAGGGCCCCATCCTCTGGAGGGCAAAAGGATCGCCGGGGAGCTCGGGGGTGAGCACCCCTTCATCAATGGCGGAAGAGGCTTCGGCCATGAGAGGGAGCTTGGCATTTGCTGGCTCCCGGGCGAAATTGGAAGAGGGAAATTGATTCTTAGGGTCATGGTGGAGCTAGTGGTGGAGAGCAAGGAGAGGGGGAGGCCCTGGTTTGGTCGGAATCGTCTGAATCGAGGCGGCGGGTGGCTCGGCCGGAGACGGGGAAGATGGGTTCCTCCGGTTGTCAGGCTGCTTCGGGGGCTTCACTACGGGACTAGGGAAGGCGATGGGATGGCTAGTCGTGCTCGGGGCTCCATTTATAGCTAGCTAAGGTCGGTTTCGCCGGGTGCCCGAGGATAAGCTCGACGGCGGCGGCACTATTGCAGCACAGGTTAGGCGGGGGTCGGCTGGCAGAGCTTGCAGAGGAAGAAGACGCGATTGCGGATGAGATCGACGAGCTGGAGCACTCGGGGACGCGCCAGGTGGCCCGTACGGCACCGACCACCGCAGGCAACGATGGCGGCTAGCGCCTGGCTCGCCGGAGACGTGACGAGGCGCTGCGCTACAGAGGGGAAAGGCTGGTTGGGTCTTGGCACGTCGCGGCAGAACCAGGAGCCAGGGGGAATGGATTGGAGCTAGCGGGGGAGGCAGCACTGGTCGCGGCGGCTCGGGCGCGGCACGAGCAAAACGTGCGCTCTGGCCGCGCTCTGGCCGTGCCCGGTACGTGCTCGACAAAATTCCTTGGCATGCTATGGGGCTTCAATTGAGCTACAATTTAACAGGGTTACGTTAGGGGGAAATACAAGGTTAGGGGACATGCTGGTTTGGCCAGGAATGCAACTTCCCAAAGTAATCTTTGGATCATGCCAAATCTGGCCATGCTCCAAAGGTGTTTGACAAAATGCCAAGGCCACCTAGGAGACTTTTCTGGCCACCAAAATTACCAGGTTGGGGTCCCTATAGATGCACACTAGAATGGCAAGTTTAGTTTGGCCAAAGCAGAAACTTGTTAATGCAAGTTTTGGTGAAAAACAATTCTGGACAGAAAATTAAAAGGGCAATTTGGTCAACTTAAAACATTCCTATGGGTTTGATCTCTTGGACTTAAGGTTTTGGTAGGGTTGACTACAAGTAGGAAAAATCCCAAGGCAACTAGAGCAATATAAAATAGGGTTGCAGTACAAATCACCAAACTGGACCAGAATACAAATGTGGATGGTTTGCTCAAATTTTCAAAGAACTCAAATGGATTATTGCATAAACATAAGTTATATACCTCTACTGACATCCCCAAATTTTTATGGAATTTTTAAAGAAATATTTAAATAGGTTGTAGTGCAAACTACAAACTGAACCAGATTTGAAAGCTTGAAGTGGAGCTCAAAATTTACAAATGGCCAAGCTGGTTTTTTGCATAAAAGTGATCCAGGAACATCACATGACTTCTACAAATTTTTGTGGAATTTATAAATGAAGTTATAAAATAGTTGTAGTGCAAATGAGGCTCTTAAAAAGGGGAAAATGCTATTAAATGAATTTAAATCTTGACAAATTTTATTTTAAAAATTATTCCACTGGTTTTACTAAATTAAATAAAATGATTCAATAAAACATTCAAGCCACACAACACTATTCAAAAGTTTTCAGATAGAACAGAAGAATTTTTGAAATTCAGACAAAAGGATTGGTTCTGAGATCACAAGAAAATCCAGAAAGAAAAGTTTTAATTTCCTGGCAAAATTTTAATTAACAAAACATGGTTAAATTTTTGGGGTGTTACAACACTACCCCCCTTAAGAAAAATCTCGTCCTCGAGATTTGCCAAAGGACGTATTTTGCAACAAGAAACATCATTCATACCACACGGCAATCGTAACAAGAAAAACAAATATTCCACACACACATGATAGGACGGGGTCACAGTAAAATCGCTGACTAATGTGTAGTTGTGGTGTTCTAGCGAGGTAATTGATTAGGTGATAAAAGAACACGCGGTCTTGCATTTAGCATACGTGGCATGTGAGTCGTATAATGCGAGGACTTGCAATTTAAATTTTTGTTGGGAAAAACATTTTTCCATCGCAGTGGTCTTTTAAGAAAAAAATCTTATTATGAAATTTGCTATAATGAAAACAATCGATTTTTAAATCACAGCAGATAACTGCGACCAAAACTCACACAGAAAATTTTAAAACACAGCACTGATATCACGACAAGAGGTCAAAAAGCCACACAAACTAATACAACTAAAGCGCTGACGGTCCAGGTAATAAATTATAGTTCACGAGTAATTATTCCCCGCTGTGGGATATATCCTTCGTCTACTGGGGAGCGGATGGAAGACTCACAAAATGCGTCTCTCTTGGTCTGGCCTCAGGGGTCTGCTAATGGCGGCTTGGGTTTATCACAGCAAGGGTGTGGAAAAATCCCACAATTATTGTAATAAAATCCCTCGGGGTTGCATCTGGGGTCATTATATGAATCCCAAGGTGCGATCTGAAAAAAAATGGCTGTGAAGGCATGGCACAAGGTGAGAGATGCTTGGTAAGGTCACGGAGTGGCCTCAAGTATAGCATCTAGGCTGGGTGACATATTGCGGTGTGTGGGCAATATTAACTGTCGGTTCTGCTATATGGTGGTCGAGGTCAATGCCACAGCTATATATATCGCAAAATGTGACGTATTACTGTGGTTGTCAGTTGGGGCAAACGTTCCCTTTATATAAAGAAAACGGAGTCTTCCTTCGCACGCTTGCGAATGGGACAACTCAGGTGTCGACCACGGGCGTGTGATCGATGGGCTGGGCTGATAGGTTGGGCACCGACTGCCAAAAGCTGTCGGGTCACTATGTGGGCTATCGGTTAGGGTAGGCTTGGCTGTGGTGGGGTTAAGATCTGGTGGGTGGTTTAACCTAGGTTTTCTTGACCCGGCTAAGATAGGGTTAGCCAATGGTCAGCCTGGCTCTGATACCAAGGTTGTCAGGACCGGTTTTCCAGGATATTAATTTCCCAGTAAATGGTCCTTGTGCTCACCAGCCCCAGGATTACTGTTAGCTGATGAGACACAATCTTGATACAGAAATTCCAAGCAAAATACGAAATATGTAGTACAAGACCATTCTGGTCTATGAGTACAACAAAAGGTTTCTAGTGGTTGCTGGCGGGAGCGGTTCGGGGTCGTCAGCGTCTATGGGACTCCATTTCCCACAGGAACAGCTGACCTGGATAACTCCTATCTTCGCGCGGCTGCTATCTTCAGTGCCTAGGTTCCGGGGCTGTCGTCATTGCGCTCCTCTCCAAGCAAGAAATCTGGCCAAGACAATAGCCAGGGACAAGCCAGTGAGTACTTTGAATGTACTCGCAAACATCATGAAAACAGGTATAATATAGCAGGTGATAATCATGCATTGAAATAATCCACGATCACTTAGTCAGTCACGAAATAAAAATTCATGACGCACGCAAGCAGGTCATCCATATTAAACAGGAATGAGCAATCAGAGAATAAAAATAAAATAGACTGATCGGGTGTCTGAAGCGACGCCTCGAAAGGATAAAAATATAAAGCATGCCTCAGTCGGGCGTCTGAGCGACGCCACATAAAGGGCTTATAAGGAAAATACAAATAAAGTAAAAGCATGTCACAGTCGGGCGTCTGAGCGACACCACATAAAGGGCTTATAAGGAAAAATAAATAACAGGCATGCCACAGTCGGGCGTCTGAGCGACACCACATAAAGGGCTTATAAGGAAAATAAATAACAAGCATGCCACAGTCGGGCGTCTGAGCGACACCACATAAAGGGCTTATAAGGAAAAATAAATAACAGGCATGCCACAGTCGGGCGTCTGAGCGACACCACATAAAGGGCTTATAAGGAAAATAAATAACAAGCATGCCACAGTTGGGCGTCTGAGCGACACCACATAAAGGGCTTATATAAAAAGTAAATGACAAGCATGCCACAGTCGGACGTCTGAGCGACATCACATAAAGGGCTTATATAAAAAAATCACAATAAGTATCTAGGAGGTAGAACCATCCCAGGGATAATCGATAAACAGACCATATAATTGATTAGTCCACAATAATAAGAATCATAATCATCATTCCTCACACATCATGGTCAATATTCTGGTTTAGAAGTTTATCCTCCGAAGACCGACACTTGACCCATCCCAGACTGTAGTCCTTAACCGCGGACACGGCTATTCGAATAGATATAAACTCTGCAGAGGGTGTACTCTTTACCCACAAGTAACGGATTCCTTTAGTCCACCGGGACTAATTCCGATTACAGTCTTTGAATTGAAAACACACCTGACCCGCACACACCAGCTTCACTTACCGGAGTCTGGAATCACCCACGACACCTGTTAAGCAAAACTCTAAGTGGGGAGGCTACAACCTCGACTAGCATGGGATCACAAAATTTATACTGCGCGCAAACTAGGGGAGCTACCCCTTCGGCTCCAACCGAACACCCATGCCCCCGGACCAAGTGACATGCCTACCAGGGGCCACTGGTATCATTCACTATGGCCTCTCTGTACGGTGTGTGCTGAGAAAGGGGTTGACAACTTACTGGACCGTACCCTACCTGCGGCAGGGACAAGTGGTAGTACGGAACAAGTATGGGGGTTACTGGAACAAGACTCGATCTACGGTCGACTCAGGAGGTTTATGTGTTTCCTGCATGATTAGCATAACAAATATATTTCACACCAACAGACAGAATCATCACTCATCATACCCCTTCATGCCTCACTGACCATTCTCGCTTCAACGAGATGTCAATAGTAAGCTCGTGTCTACCCGAGACAGAGACTGCTCCGGATACCTTCCGGTAGGCATGAGAGACATAAGAGGATGAACACTTTCACAAGTAGTTAAATTCCAACAGCAAAGAAATTCTATCATGCACTTAAGAGCGTGATCACAACATCACATAAAATAATGCACGCTTCGAATTAACTTGGTGTTGTGGTCACAACAAATAACCCACAACAAATGTTATACCAGGGTTCAGAATGCTTGCCTTTTAGGTGCAGAGGTGTAGGGTGCACCACAAAACTTTTGAAAGTTTTTCTTCTCTCTCCGTTTCCTATTTTGAAAAATATTTGAATCAACACGCAATTCAAAAACAGTACAAAAAGTTGTCTTGGAAAATTTTCAAATAAATATGAAAATAAACTAGACGAAATTTCAGAGAGGTAGGAAAATGAATCAATTCATTTGGAGTTTTATTTTAAAAGATATGACCAGTCAAAGTTTAGTCAAAATTCTGTTTTAATAAAAATCAGAAAAAGAAAACGGTTCGACCTGAATGCGCTTCTGAAATAGGGAGGCGTACTACGGGGTGTTACGTTTTCCCGAAGGGGAAGCGTACTTCCACTGAAATACGCTTTCCATCGAAGAAAACGTACTTTGGGAGAAGGCGCCATCGGACCAGGGCTTGTCTCCCCGACAGGCGGGGCCCGCCTGTCGGGTTCCTCTTCTTTCTCCCGCGCACAGGAGGCAGGGCCAGAGGCGCTCCGGCGACGATTGCCGGCGCTAGGAGGCACCTCTCCCAGAGCTGTTCACACCGGTGTGCTCAGGAGGGAGGGCCCCATCCTCTGGAGGTCAAAAGGATCGCCGGGGAGCTCGGGGGTGAGCACCCCTTCATCAATGGCGGAAGAGGCTTCGGCCATGAGAGGGAGCTTGGCATTTGCTGGCTCCCGGGCAAAATTGGAAGAGGGAAATGGGTTCTTAGGGTCATGGTGGAGCTAGTGGTGGAGAGCAAGGAGATGGGGAGGCCCTGGTTTGGTCGGAATCATCTGAATCGAGGCGGCGGGTGGCTCGGCCGGAGACGGGGAAGATGGGTTCCTCCGGTCGTCAGGCTGCTTCGGGGGCTTCACTACGGGACTAGGGAAAGCTATGGGATGGCTAGTCGTGCTCGGGGCTCCTTTTATAGCTAGCTAAGGTCGGTTTCGCCGGGTGCCCAAGGATAAGCTCGACGGCGGCGGCACTATTGCAGCACAGGTTAGGCGGGGGTCGGCTGGCAGAGCTTGCAGAGGAAGAAGACGCGATTGCGGATGAGATCGACGAGCTGGAGCACTCGGGGACGCGCCAGGTGGCCCGTACGGCACCGACCACCGCAGGCAACGATGGCGGCTAGCGCCTGGCTCGCCGGAGACGTGACGAGGCGCTGCGCTACAGAGGGGAAAGGCTGGTTGGGTCTTGGCACGTCGCGGCAGAACCAGGAGCCAGGGGGAATGGATTGGAGCTAGCGGGGGAGGCAACACTAGTCGCGGCGGCTCGGGCGCGGCACGAGCAAAACGTGCGCTCTGGCCGCGCTCTGGCCGTGCCCGGTACGTGCTCGACAAAATTCCTTGGCATGCTATGGGGCTTCAATTGAGCTAACATTTAACAGGGTTACGTTAGGGGGAAATACAAGGTTAGGGGACATGCTGGTTTGGCCAGGAATGCAACTTCCCAAAGTAATCTTTGGATCATGCCAAATCTGGCCATGCTCCAAAGGTGTTTGACAAAATGCCAAGGCCACCTAGGAGACTTTGATGGCCACCAAAATTACCAGGTTGGGGTCCCTATAGATGCACACTAGAATGGCAAGTTTATTTTGGCCAAAGCAGAAACTTGTTAATGCAAGTTTTGGTGAAAAACAATTCTGGACAGAAAATTAAAAGGGCAATTTGGTCAACTTAAAACATTCCTATGGGTTTGATCTCTTGGACTTAAGGTTTTGGTAGGGTTGACTACAAGTAGGAAAAATCCCAAGGCAACTAGAGCAATATAAAATAGGGTTGCAGTACAAATCACCAAACTGGACCAGAATACAAATGTGGATGGTTTGCTCAAATTTTCAAAGAACTCAAATGTATTTTTGCATAAACATAAGTTATATACTTCTACTGACATCCCCAAATTTTTATGGAATTTTTAAAGAAATATTTAAATAGGTTGTAGTGCAAACTACAAACTGAACCAGATTTGAAAGCTTGAAGTGGAGCTCAAAATTTACAAATGTCCAAGCTGGTTTTTTGCATAAAAGTGATCCAGGAACATCACATGACTTCTACAAATTTTTGTGGAATTTATAAATGAAGTTATAAAATAGTTGTAGTGCAAATGAGGCTCTTAAAAAGGGGGAAATGCTATTAAATGAATTTAAATCTTGACAAATTTTATTTTAAAAATTATTCCACTGGTTTTAATAAATTAAATAAAATGATTCAATAAAACATTCAAGCCACACAACACTATTCAAAAGTTTTCAGGTAGAACAGAAGAATTTTTGAAATTCAGACAAAAGGATTGGTTCTGAGATCACAAGAAAATCCAGAAAGAAAAGTTTTAATTTCCTGGCAAAATTTTAATTAACAAAACATGGTTAAATTTTTGGGGTGTTACAATAGTGCCTCCCGAAGGGCTGTCCGAGTGACCGTCCGAGATTTTGTGAGTGCCTCCCGAAGGGCTGTCCGTGACACCGTCTGGGGGACTGTCCAACCGCCTCCCGGAGGGCTGTCCGAGGGACAAACGAGGGAGTACATCCTCGCGGTTGGGAGGTTGTAAATCCTAGATGTGGGGATCTGCACCGACGATCTTCATCGACTCTACTTCCGCTGCGCTATGAGTCGGTAATGATCAGATCAAAACCTTGTATGCATCTCCATAGTGATCCTGGGCATGTTCGTAGTGCGGAAAATTTTTGTTTTCTGCTGCGTTCCCCTACATGATGTGCATACCTGACCCGTTTGCAGTGTGAAACTTGTCATGGCCGAGGTAGGGTTGGCTCGAGTGTAGCTTGTCCATCTCATTGGTCATGTGATCGGTAGCCGATGTATCCATGTACCAGCTCGCATCAATGGGATAAGAGGGAGTGTGCCCGTGGACAGAACCACCCGAGCAATAGGACCTTGAGTGGCCATGGCGGCCTGCCTCTCATTGTTACGGCCGTCGTTGCCGATCCCCAGAAAATCACGCTTAAAGCGTTTGTGGCAGCGAGATGAACATGCCCCTGGAACCCGTAGAGCACGTAGGGCGACCACCATTAGGACGACCGCATGTAGGGCATGAGGATCCAGACTTGTTGTTGTTGGAGTAGTTCTCCTGCTGCTGTTTCGGCGAAGGAAGGATTGCCTTACCACCAGAAGAGGAAGACGTGTTACCGCCGGTGCGGTAGGGCTATCGTGGACCGCCACGAGTCACGACATTAGCCGAGGAGAAACCACCATGGACCTCAGCAGAGCGGCGAGACTCGATGCGTTGTTCAGTCTGGAGAAGTCGAGCATAAAGATCGCGAGGAGGCATCGGAGTGTCGCGTCCTTGGACAACCTCGATCAGAGAGTCGTAATCACCATCCAATCCTCCCAGAATAAATCCGGTGAATTCCTCATCGGAGAGGGGTTTCCCGATTGCAGCAAGAGTATCAGCTAGGGTTTTAACTGTGTTGAAGTAAATCGTGGCTGAGAGATCAAGCTTCTCGATGTCCTGAAGTTGCCAACGAAGTGCCATCGAGCGCGCCGTGGATTGAGAGGAGAAGCTGCTCTCTAGGGTTGTCCAAGCATCCTGAGAAGTTGCAGCAAACAAAATCATGCCGGCCACCCCCTCCGTCAGCGATGATTGGATCGCCGAGAGGATGGCTTGGTCCTACTGCACCCAGATCGCGTGCGCCCTGTTGGGAACCAGCAGTGGTGGCGACGACGATCGGCGACGGACACAGGAGCGATCCATCAACATAGCCAAGTAGATTGTGGCTACGGAGGAGAGGGAGAACCTGCGCACGCCAGTAGAGAAAATTTTCCGCCGACAGTTTGATTGTCAGCAGATGGGCGAAGTAAAACGGTGCCGGAGTTGGCACATCAGCCGCCATGGGCGGGCCGACGGGATCAGGCCGGACAGCGGCGGCCGGAGGAACGAACGGAGCAGAGGGCATCACCCCAGCCATGAAGGAGCCGAGGTTGTTGCCGACGCTGGATGGGCCAGCAGTGGTGTTGACGACGAGGGCGTTCTGTACGCCGTTGGTGCCGGCGAGGAGAGTGGCGAGGGTGGGAGGAATCCCCCCCGCGGGGACAGTAGCTGAAGGCGTAGCGGCGGCGGCCGAAGGAGCAGCGTAAGTCATGTTTTGATCATAACCTAAGCTGATACCATGTGAAACGTGGTTGTATGAGAGGAAGAGATTGAGGGATCGCACAGCCCATAGGGGTGTGTTGGTTCTCATTATATAGCATAGGGTAAATACATATACAAGGTATGTACAACATAAGGTAATTACAGTTGTATATAAGCTGGAGTCTAACAAAGACCAAGGGTAGGCCATTCATGCACATACATTGTTGGATTAAGCTCAAGGGACAGCTTATGTGGGACGACATGTGCCAGTTCTGATTCTAGTATTGTTGAATTTGGAATCGGTGAATTCAAAAAACTTGTTGAACATCCGATTATCTCATTGAATTTGAACTATTGTTGTACTAGAGATATTTTCATGCTATTTTAGAGATGAATTATGCTATTTTCTAAAGTTACTTTTAGTGTTGCGGGCTTGGTTTAGTTAAGCGGGCGAAATATCGTCCGTTTTATGTAAATTATGTCCGAACTTTGCTGAAGATTCCATCGTGTTTGATGAAATTTTCTGATTTGTTCAAATTTATTTGGAAATGGATGCAGGCGCTGTTGGATGGCCGGCTCTGCATCACTATCCGCAAACTGGTCCCCACCGGTCCATGGATGGATACGGTGTCCGATTTGAAGGTCGGCGTTGAAGATGCCCATATGACAGAGGATAGCAAAACCAGCATAAATCACAAAAAAAGTACGAGTAGAACTGCGAAGACGATTTGTAGCAGGTAGGACGGGGCACGCGGATTCTGTACCGCTGATCTGCGCCAAGATTCAGAAAATGGTTTATGTGTATAGTTTGTTTATTGTTCATTATTATGTGTGATGTATTTGTATGTCGTGTCGGTATATCTATTCGTGTGGGTCGGGTACTTGTTCCGTGGGGTCGCCTAACAGTGGAATACAGAAACGAACATACGTATATGCACAGATAAGCAAAAACGATTCAATATGCCCATTCTCGTGTTGTTCTTTTTGGTTCTTGTTTGTTCTTATCTTTCTATTTTCTCATGCAAGAACATCCATCTTGACCATCATTTCCGTCAAAGAAAAAGAAGAGTGCATCTGCCTTTGTTATCGATTGAAGAGCGCTTCAATGATATCAACAAACAGAGCAGTCTATTTGCTGAAAAATCGTAAAGGTTTTGCTGAAAAGGTTCGTTGTTCTTGTATATTTGCTTAAAATTCCTGTTTGTTGCAGTACACCTCTTTAATGTCTCTGATACTTGTTGAATCTCATTGTTCATGTTATGTTGCTTCCTATGTATTGTTCTACTGGTTGGTTTCTTCGAATAACTTTGTTGTTCGACATACCTGGTCTATGTAGTACGCAATATTACGAGGGGCTAACGAGAATTCTGTCGGAGGTGGAGTGGTGGCAAAGCTCGATGAACAAACAGGTCCATATATCCATCGCTGCTGGAGGAGACAAAAGTACCTTGAGGAGTGTTGCATTGTATGATTTGATCCTTTGGTGCATGTTATAATGCTAAGGGTTAACTCCGGAACTATTTAGATCTGGGGCTTCGTAGGATGAATGTAAATTCATGCCTTCAAGCAATTTTGCCTTTACACTTGCATCTTGGAAGATTGCTATAACTATCAAGCAAGCACAGGTAGCCTTGAGAATCCATCGTGCACACAGTGCCACGAAGAATTTTCATCAAAAAGCATTCGGAACCCTTGCAGTAACGAATCAGGAGGATTGTTATCTAGCTTAACAGCACAAAACCGGATCATTGTGCTGTCATAACACAAAAAATGAACCTTCAAGCTATCCTAAAGCAAATCCATCGAATGAGTATCAGACTCTTGCTTGCTTTTTTGAATGAACGAACGCAGCAAGGTTTCTCTTGAGAGAATTGACAGCAGACAGCAGCTGCAGATTCTTGGTGTCGCATTTCCGATTGGCCTTGCTAGGAGATGCATCATCCAATGGCTCCACAGGTGGTTTACTATCCAATGTGCCTACACGCGCACCCTTCTTCCCAGCTTGTTTTCGCTTCAAGGTGGCACTCCTGTACTCAACCATTGACAGTAAGCATAAATAAATTTAACACAGTCAAGGTCAAGCAGATTGTACGGTAGCATAGCAGGATAGGGAAACAATGGATGATTATGGAAGCTACCTCTTGTACTGGGGATCAGTAGGATCCAATGCATACAGGTGAGACGTGAACATGGGTGAGAACCTCTCATCTTTGCTAACATCGATTTCACCAACTTTGTCCTCGACAGAAGAATGCTTGCCCTTCTTGCCCTTTTTACTCTTGCATTTTATGTTATAACTTATAACCCTTTGCACCATTGGCTGCATCCTGGCCAGCAGCAACCAAGAGCTCCAACTCTTCTTTAGTTGCTTCTGGCTCATAATGTTCCCCTCGAGATTTGTCCTTTCCTTTCCCTTTGGCCTTCACCTTCGGTTTCTTCATGGGCTTAACTTCTTCATCCGACTTTTCATCGTCATCAGCGCTATCTTGGTCGCTACAGTCATCATCATCCCTTGACCACCTCTTTCTAGCTTTCCGCTTCTCCTTCATTTTTTCTTGGTTCATCTCCCAGACAGTCTTCGTCTCAATGCTCTTTCTCTCAAGGATACGTTTGCTGCGGTCCTCGAGCTCCATGTTGAATGTTATCTCCATGTCCTGGTCATCTGTTTGTTCCTCATCAGAGTTATTTCCTTGTAGTAAACGATCCAACCTTTCCTTATTTGTTAACTTCCTTTTCGCTACACCATATGGCAGAGACTCATCACCGGAATCATCTACATCATCTTCTGATGCACTCTCACCACTTGCTATATATTTAACATAGTCATCAAACTGCAACAGAAAAAATACAAGACGTCAAAGATGGATAAACAAAATAGTACAGGACAACAAACAATGACCAACAGATCGAAAAAATTCATGAGACAAAAGAGTAGAAACATGCATGGCATCATTTTCAAGTTATGTGATTTTGTAAGAACCATGTGTACGTACAACTCACAGTTGTTCAAACAAGATATGAAAAAAAATACAAGAGTCTTCGATGATGCTGTATTTATTCCTTTATTATTCACTAGTGCTGAAAGCCTATCTTGACAGTTGACACTGGGTTTTCCTCCCTTGACATTTATAAATTCAAAGAGAAACCAAGTTTTTAGTTTTACGTTAGCAAATAAAATAATTTAATTAAAATAATAGAGCTGACCTCATGCTTGAACTTTTGCCTCAACATCTTACGCTCTGGTTCATCATCATCCCAGGTGGGCTTAACTTTGGTAGGCTGCAAAGCACGAGTCTCAAAATCAGGCTTCTTGTAACTCAGAGGTGCCTGCACGAAGTCAAACAAGTTACGAGCTCAAAATACCTCTTTTAGTACAACTGAAAGGCAAGTTCTGTCTTCATAGAATCATAAATTTGAAAAGCAATTAGAAAGAAACATAATATAATCAGCAACCGACAGTTCAATATGTCCAACAAATAAGGGGGGGGGGGGGGGGGGGGGGGACGAGCTCCTCTTCATGGTGCAGAATGAAGGAGGGGACGGGGTCTGACGAAAGCTTTGTCAATAAGGAGCCCGGTGGAGCTCAGATCTGGAGCGATTTGGCCCTTTCTTCAAGTCATGGTGGCGGAAGGGGGCAGGCAGGCTCTTCCGGATCTGAAGCCTCATGGGAAGGAAGCGAAGCTGTGCATGCATTTTGGAGTTCTTCCCCAGTGGTGCTGCGATGGCCGACGCCATCTTGCCGCTGGCTCTTCTGGCGGTAAGGGCGGCCATTCTCAACCTCCAGGCTTATAGGCCCAGATGGAGGCTCTTCAGCTTCAACACGGCATCCACCGCCTGCTCTCTCCCAAGTGGTGATGTCCCCAGCAAGGGTGCAGGTGTCCGTGCTCTGAAGCTTCAACGAAATCATGATTTTCTGATTTTTTGTAGGTTCCCTTTTGTAAAACTAGAGCTGATGTGTTTTTTAGTTCTTTACGAGGTTCTCTGTGTAAATTATAATCCCACCGACCAGTTTTAATGCAGTTTCTGGGTCCTTTGGGACCCTTCCCTTGTTAAAAAAAATGGATGCAAATACTATCTATTCAAGTAATATACCTCTGTAGCTACATCGCGAGCAGGATATTTGAACTCCGTAGAGTCATTAATAAACTGCAAATGGAACAAATTTGCCGTTTTCAAGAACTCAGTACCATCAAGAGTTGTGTATAGGTGATCTGCAGTTGCACTAGAATCACACACCACAACTGCATAGTAGTACCTGCAGCAAGATCAATATAATCATCAGAGAGCAGAACAACAAACCCTTGGCAAGTACTCCCTCCGTTCGGAAATAACTGACATGGTTTTAGTTTAGTTCAAATTTGAACTAAAACCACATCAGTTATTTATATTTCCGAACGGAAGGAATAGTAACATTGTCATATGGTAAATATCAAAGATGGATCGACAAGGCCATGGACATATGCACACAATCCCAAACATGTGAAGGAGAAGCTGCCATAGTTACATTTACACAGGATCTGAACATTTTTATATTTTAATTAGCAAGAGAATATTATGGGGTATATTGTTAACAAAAATCATTCAAACTCTTCTCAGAAAGTCCCAGACAAACAGAAAAGTAAACAAGATAATAATCAGCAAAAGTATCTCTATGCTTTGTTGCTAACCTCAGTTTGTTTAGCTCATAAGTACGGAGCTTGTTGTTCTCAGTCTCAGAGTCAAGGTCACTATCTTCTTCACCATCACCATCGTCATCGTTATCATCATCATCGTTGTTATCATCTTCCTCACCATCATCATCATCACCATCAGCACCAATAAGAGCAGAAGGGCCTTGAGTTGTCTCAATGTTCATGCACTTCAGTCCAAATTCTGTTGGATGTACTGAGACTGATAGAACTCGCCCACCTTTCGGGACACAAGATGTCATGACCATATACAAGTCCACCGCCTGTTGAAAGGGCAAAACAAAGGAACAATATTATTGAGCTCAAGCAGCCAAAGAGAAGTTTCTATGAGCAACACAAACTATAAACGCCAAGGGGTTTGTTCCATTGTTTGGATCTTCAGTTTAGCAAAACACAGGATTTCGTTCAGTTAAATATGGACTATTATCAAAATATTTTGTTGGCGTGCTGCAAAAATCATAGGAAGTGCTTGAAACTTAACCAAACAAAGAATATACATACTTAAATGCAAAAAACAATCATTACAAGTGTGTTTGAGTAATGGGCATTTCTTTGGGAAGTTTTGGGATTCAGTTCCACTCTAAAGGTTCAAATTTAAATTCCTTACCTAAACATATCCTTAGGGATTAGTTTGCACGGATGTTGTGAGATATTGGCAATTAGCACCTAAGACACAAAGAAATGATGATGGTCGCGGTGATTTGGGTATAGATAGATATGGACATTTTAACTATATATATAGGTCATCATTGTGTGAGGATGTCTCTGGACCAAAGAACCCAGTAATTTGACATCACTTCAGAATTTGTTCTTAATCCTGAATATCTACATTTGATGCATTTATATCTCAACTAAAAACAGGCAAATTTTGGTGATAGAGATTTCACCTGTTCTCAACAAAACAAAAAAGATCAGAAATGAAAACATCTTTAAGCCAAACAACATGAATCTATGCATCGTACTTCAACCTAACAAACTAACAAAACAACATAGTTTTTTGTTTTCAGAACTCCTTACTGTTTTACTAGCATGGTAATATTTAATAAACTGTCATCTAATTAAACAACCCTTAAAGGTTTTTATATAAGTCTATATAAACACACAAATGCAAGAAGAAAGAAATGCATATTAACCTCACAGAAAAGAAACAAGTTGGCCTCAAAACACATTCCTTCAAGCTGATTAGCATGCAACTCAAATAATAAAACTACCTTTTGAACATGGCTGAAATTGTTGAGGCAGACAGATTACTTGTCCAGATAATAGAAATTTGAATTGGCACACACCTTAATATGATCCCAGTCCATATTCACAACAGCAAGCCTGTGAGTTTCCTTGTCAATCACAGGTGTATCATCATACCTCGCCAACAAGTAATGAGCAATGTCACAGCCCACAGAGTACTGCAAAATAAATAAATAAATGCATATTAATCTGTGTGCTTTTCGAGGAATGATGATGACAGATTTGGAAGGGAAACATCACCTGGTCATCGTCGTCCTCCTCCTCGTCATCGCTAGTAGAACTCTCTTCTTCCTCTAGCCCATCCTCTTCTTCCAGCTCATGATCCTCCTCTTGACAAATCAGCTTCTCTTGTTCCATCTTTTCCTTGTCCTTTTCGCCCCCCTCCTCTTGGTTGAGATAGTAATGCAGCATGGGGTTCTCCCTGGCGCTCTTCTTGCCGCGTCTGCCGCGCTTGTCCACCGGCGCCTCCCAAGAATCGAACATGGGGTCCGTGAGCATGGGGGTGAACCTCGAGTCGAGGGCCACCTTGGCCTCCTCCCGCCGCATCGGTTGGAACCTGGGGTCGGTCCGCGCCGCCGTGAACCGCTCGTCCTCCATCGCCCGCTTCGTCTTCGAGTCGATGGCCTCCTTCCGCCGCATCGGTCGGAACGTCGGGTCGGCCCGCGCCGCCGCGTACCGCTCCTCCTCCGTCACCCGCTTCATCTCCTAGTCTCCACGCTTCGCCTCAACCGAGCCTGCCACCGTAGCCTCGATCAGGGGCAGGAGCTCGAGTCGGGGGCGAGTGGCGGCAGGGATGGATGCGGGCGAGGTTGTGGCGGCGGGTGGGGACAAGGGCACCGACAACGCTAGATGCTTATATAACCGGTTGCACAGAAGAAGAAAATGGCACGAAATTCAGAAATTGCGTGATTGGCAACCAAAGGTGGCCAACGGCCGGTTTTATAAAAAAAAACAGGAAAAAAAATAAAACGGGTCATGTCGTGCCGGCACATGGGCTCTAGGTTGCGGCCAGGCATTGCACATGGCGGGGGCCACGATCCTGGCACCGTCGATTAGCCGCATGCCGGGCCGAGCATGTTACGAGCTGGCCCACAAATTCGCGGCCCGTTGGCCACCTTTGCCCACAACACCACCAACCACGTCATCTGGGTGCAAAAATTGGTTGTTCTGTTGCCAGCGTGGTGTTGGGGCAGGCCCGCCTGAACCTCAAAGGACCTCACAGTCAGGCCCACTATGAACGGCTGAGTCAGCTGTTTCGCTGGAGCCACCCTCGCGCAGAAAGGAGAAGGAAAATGCGACGCACGTGCTCGTGCAACCATGAAGATGGTGGGAGCTCCCGCGATGCAGGGAAAGCAGGGCGAGAGAAATTCGCTCACCTCCCGCCAAAACCATCCCCCTATTTACACCCGACACTCCCACCACGCAAACCCTACACCACCATGTCCCCACTTCGAGCTTCATCGTGCTGGAGCTTCTTCACCGACGAGCAGGACGACGGCGGTCGTCAGTGGCAAGCATGCTTCTTACTTCATAAACTATAGATACGTTAGAGACGTATCCATAGATTAAAATCGCGGGAGAAACGATTTCGCGGCGGCCTCTCCCAGCAGCTATAGCGGCGCCATAGCGGGCAATTGCGGCAAATAGAGGAATTTTTTTTGATGGGAGAGATGAATTCTAGGGGGTTTTGCTTATGTTTGGACCATTTAGAGGGATATGTGAATGATTTCGCGGCAGCGGCCATAGCGTAGCGGCGAGGCTGCTGGGCAGCTATAGCGCAGCTATCGCGGCTATTTCGCGGGCTATTTTATTCTATGGACGTATCACTCCCCTGGGTTCCGTGGGTCGACAAGTGCATTTAAGCAAGGCTTAGAAGTCTACATCAACCTACGTTCCGTAAGGGCTGATAATGACGAAAAAGCATGATGGTTTGCATCACCCTAGGTGATAGGGCCTGTCACTCGTCAAGATGTGACGGGGGCGTCAGTGGCGGAGCTACGGTACCGAACTTGGGCGGGCCAGTAGATAGGAAGACCCACTATTTTTGCCCTCATGTCCTAGTCTACTTTCAGCCCATCATTGTTATTGCTCTGGGCTGGGCGGGCCATGGCCCATTTTTCTAACATGTAGCTTTGCCAGTGAGGGGCGTCACTTACACGGTGTGTCTACATAACTCTCTGCCCCTGGTCAGAGCCCGATGAGCTGTTCGTGGCAAGGCAACATGCTTCTCCAGGGAAATGTCATCGCCTGCCATCCACTAGCACCACGACGCTTTGACAAGCCGACGTGGTTCGCGCAAGTTGTATTATATAGATTCAGTGATCTCATATAAGCGTGAGGCCACCGTGCCTCAGTCCTATGTCTATGTATAAAGGAGGACCGAGACACATGAGGTTGGAGAATGAGCAATAGAAGGACGACATGAAGAATAGATAGTGCTCAATCTGGTCCTGGATTGATCAAACCCGACCAAGTAGTAGCAGAGCAAACCTGGCACCTGGGTCGTGCCTAGCGTGGCGGCCCATTAGCACTTGTGCAGACGCGTCATGGGCCCAGAACGGCACACCCCGTTTATTCATTTTTTTTATTTTTTAGAATTATTTTTTATATATTAGGCCCAAAACAGCCCAAATTAGCCCAAAAACACGCTGCCCAACCGGCCATGGGCTGACACGTTTAACTAATGTGCCGTGCCTGGGCCTGAAAGTGCCGCACGCGTGCAGGCATGTCACGGCCCGTTTACAAATGGGTCACCATGGGCCATTGCCATGCCAGACACGTTTAATGGGAGGCAGGGCCGTGCCGGCCCATTTGTCCAGGTGTGAGCAGAGGCCGGGTCTGGCTGTCTCGCCCCGTCGCCCGGCCGCTCGCTCCTTTCATCCTTTGTCTCTTCCCATTCCGCCCAAACCCCACCCAACCCCACGAGCTAGCGCACCATGGCGCCGCCGCAGATCAACCTGATCGACGACGACGTCCTCGCAGAGATCCTCCTCCGCCTCCCGCCGGACGAGCCCGAGCACCTCTTCCGGGCCGCCCTCGTCTGCAAGCCCTGGCTCCGCGTCATCTGCGACCCCACCTTTCGCCGCCGCTACCGCGCGTTCCACGGCGCCCCTCCGCTGCTCGGCCTCCTCCACAGGACCCAAGTACTGAGCGGAGACCCTGCCCCGCGCTTCGCCTCCACCACGTCGATACCCGACTTCCCCCACCCAGGCTCCGACGGCTGCCCCACGCGCCCCCTCGACTGCCGCCACGGCCGCGTCCTCATCCACATGTTCCATGACCCGGCTGTGGATCTCCTCGTCTGGGACCCCGTCACCGGCGACAGCCACGTGGTGCCCGAGCCTGACATCGACTGGATTGCCTACACCGGCGCGGTGTTCTGCGCCGCTGCCGGTTGCGACCACCTCGACTGCCACGGTGGCCCCTTCCGCGTCGTCTTCCTGGCCACCGACGATGGCGAAGAAGTCATCAAGGCGAGTGTGTACTCATCGGTGACAGGTGCGTGGAGTGCGCCGGTATCTCTCGACGATAGCTGTGAATGCTATGCCCGGCACAAGCGAGATGCAACTGCAAAAAGAATCTACTACATACCCTATGTCCAGCCTAGGCGAGTAGCCGCTATTGGAGATGCAGTCTACTTCACACTTTCGCGGTCTAGTGCCATTGCCAAGTATGACTGCGGCAAGAATCGCTTGTCTGTGATTGACCCACCACCACCAAATACCGAAGTGTACAATGGTTTCATTGCCCTCATGGTCATGGATGACAATTCACTGGGGCTAGCTGGTGTTCAGGATTTCAGTCTGCATCTCTGGTCAAGGAAGGTGAAGGGAGCTGCAAAATGGGTACAGTGCATGGTCATTGACCTGGAGAAAATCATGCCCATGGCCAAACCCCTCAAAGGCAATGGAGCAAATGTGGTTGGTTTCGCAGAGGGTCTGGGTGTCATCTTCGTTAGAACAGAGGGTGGCTTATTCACGATCGAGCTCAAGTCCGGACTGGTGAAGAAGGTTGATGAACCTGGGGTCTACTTTTCCGTCTTACCGTACATGAGCTTCTACACTCCTGGTATGGTACTGTTGTCCTTCATTTTACAGCTTCCATACGTTTGCTTAGTTAGTTGGTTCTCGTTTGTGAACAATCAGTCAATCAGTTATATTGCAAGTAGTATTTGTTAGTTTGTATACCCGTATAGATCTTGCCAGAGGCAAATTTGTGTATGCTAGATAAAACTGAACATATAACATTGGAAAACAGAGCATGATTTTTTTTATGAGATTTGATCTGTTAAGGACCAGGATGGTATGCATTGGTTGAATTGCTAAATATGCATGCAGCCTTGTCAATCTAGTATTTTCCTGTTACCTTGCTTGGAAAAAAACACTGTTATTTCTGGCATAGCTAAAAGCTCACATCTCAAGCTCAGTCTTGTAACCTCTGTAAACACCACTAGCACATAGCTCACCAAAGTGAAATGCTGAGTAAGAGTTGGCTATGAGTTTTCTGCACGGTATCTTCTCAGATCATGGCATAGTTACCGTTAGCAAATATCACCTGATCTCTTAGTCTGCTTTAGTTGGTTTCTTTTAGATTTGCCACTACCAAGTCGTTTGTTTTATTTTTAGTAGTTTACACACAGATGGTGCAGGTCAATATGATCAATTTCATGGTGATCATAATATTGAAAAGTTGGGTTTCTATTTAGCATGTCAGTCATATTTCTGTTACTTCTTGGCTAACGCTCAACTGAGCTACTTGGAACTAGAATAGTGTGTAATCTATCTGTCTCCATTTCCCTTTCATGTAATTCTTATATCAGGTTCAGTGTTGGTCTGATCTTCATCCCGGGATATCAAGTAGCAGTGTCACTGTCAGACTTTTTGGACAAACAAATGGAAATACAAAATCCAAGTCACAATTTGATTTCACAGTAATATGTTCATCATTTCTAATAGGTTGAAAACATCATCTAACAGGTTGAAGTCAGATGTTTTACAATTTTACTAAGAACTTGAAAATTTTGTGTCAAGGTTATGCTGTCATTAAGCAAAAAGGCACCTCTGTGGTCATTTGTGAGTTATGGATTCAAGTCTTGTTATCCTTGTGCTATTATATGGACCGGTCCATGGGAAGCTGGGGCAATTGCATCATTTCTACTTTTCTCTAGAACCATTCTTGCTTCTTTTTTTTCCCTTGAATGCTGCGCATAGTTGTATTAAAGAAGGAATAAAATGTCCATACAAGGAAAGCTAAAAAGAGAAGGGTAGAGTATGGGAATTGAAAGGAAATACCGAAATAGGGAAAACATTATTCTAAGCCTCTCATTACATTCCATACCGAGAGAAAGAAACTAATAACTACAAACTCGTGCTGGATATTGCTAAATATTAGAACAACCTCGTGCTTATCCGTTGTCCTTGCATTCTCTTTACTGCGTTTATGTGTTTGTTTAGTTTGTTTGTTCTGTTTGTCAACAAAGTCATACTGTAATTAACAGTTGTTATCTTGACATATAGATGTAGCCAGTCCATTTGAGTGTGCTAGTAGTGCAAACTGAAAATACTTTGCATCGGAAACCTACTCAATTTGAATCTCTGAGGTTTGACCTGTTATGGGCTACATTGGTTAAAAAAATATATAATATGCATGCAGAGCTGTCGATATTGTATTATTATGTTGTTACTTTGTCTCAGATTTTGAATCATTCTACTGTATTATTTTGTGGCACATGGTGTGTATATCAAATCAAGCTGTAAATGCTAAAGTTGGGATGTTGGTTTTGATCTGTGTAAATGGTATCTTTGCAGACCGTGGTAGATTGTCATCGCTGGCAAGGCTCACTGATGCCTGACGCACCACTCAAGGGCGACTTTGCAGACCGTGGTAGATTGTCATCGCTGGCAAGGCTCACTGATGCCTGACGTTCCACTCAAGGGCGAAATGGACGAGTCCATCACTGACCTTAATTCTGCTGCTGGTGGGCTTCTTGAAGTCCTGATTTCATACTAAGAAGAAACGTTTTAAAATGAACCGAGAGGGGGTGGGGCAGAACTACCTAACGCCTACCTGCTTGTATCCGAGGTAAAACTGGATGTTTTCGTCTGAGTTTGTGCTGATACTATATAGACTCAGAGATTGTATTTCAGTCTAATATGCCGGGCATATTTCATATTCAGTGGTTTTGGTTGATGCTTCACTGGGCTAGGCTATTATGTGGAGTCTCTTGTCAACAACTTCTTTTCCATTTTGTCCTCCGCTTTCTTTCCAGTTCTTGCTTCGCAATTTCTTAGAATCGATGGGAATCCCAAGATATCTGAGAGGCAAAGTGGCAGAAGAACAGGAGAAGATTTGCTCATATTTTTTCCTTTCTAGTAGACAACAAGCATCCAGTACAGCGAACTCTTGTCAAAATTGATTTTAAGACCGGACAAAGAAAATTCTAATATCAGCAAATAGGTGGTGTTAACTATAAACTTTTGCAAAAACATACTCCCTTCGGTTGTAAATGCGCCCGGATGAGGTTTAATTTAGGCACTGACAGGGCCTTTCACCGTTGCCTTTTGTAAGTATATCCTGGCAAAAACTTGTGAAATGTGGTATGGCAATCTCCAATCCATGATCCGAAGTAAAGGCCAGCTCTTTGGATGTTTTTTGATTGAGGGGAAATCAAGAAAAAGAACAACTGTTCAATTCAATTATAACATATTCACAGCGTGTTTGGCAGTATTTGAGAAGGGGAATGAGAGTTTAGCGTAGGGAGTTGTATTGAGCATTTGAGATTAGACACGGGATGCATCCAGACGGATACGGAGGGTTTGTAATCACAGGAACATAGTGAGCCCAATTTGTTAGTCCATTGTCAAAGCATATAACACCAAAAGCAGGATAAAATAAGCTCCAGAATTTTAGTTTCCATGAATACTGCTTGATTGCATGAACAAACAATTCAAAAAAATCATACAATGCGTAAATTGCATCTCGTGTTACTAAGACTGGTTTCGTCGCTGATCAATATCCTGCGGTCCTACTCCAAACCTTACTATGAGAACAAACCCTCAGTATCCCTCTAGGATGTGAAGATTATCACTCCTGACTGCCCTATAGCTCAATCACAAAGCGATGTGACTGCTACCAAATATATTAAACTGGAAAAAATCTGACCATGTCTATTCCTAATTGAATTGGAGTAACATCTGATTCAGTAGTAAGTAGAAACACAGCAAGCCATGTCCAATTTCACAGGGACATACAGAGAACAATGAGACCAAGCCATGAAACCATTAATCTAAAATGTATTTGCAGGGCATCTGTTTGGTTGATTATTCAAGATAATTAAAGCAATGTGCAATACACCAAACACGAAAACTTCACTAGAGGCTTCTCTCGAGAAAATAGCATACGGTGGGTAGACAAATTACTGTTGGGCAATTGATAGAAAAGCAAATAATCATGACGATATCCAAGGCAATGATCATGTATATAGGCATCACGTCCGAGACAAGTAGACCGACTCCTGCCTGCATCTACTACTATTACTCCACACATCGACCGCTATCCAGCATGCATCTAGTGTATTAAGTCCATGAAGAACGGAGTAACGCCTTAAGAACGATGACATGATGTAGACAAGATAAACTCACGTATGAATAAACCCCATCTTTTTACCCTTAATAGCAACGATACATACGTGTCATGTCCCTTTTTGTCACTGGGATTGAGCACCGCAAGATCGAACCCATTACAAAGCACCTCTTCCCATGGCAAGATAAATCAATCTAGTTAGCCAAACCAAATCAATAGATCGGAGAAGAAATACGAAGCTATAATAATCATGCATAAAAGAGATCGGAGAAGACTCAAATAATATTCATGGATAATCTGATCATAAACTCACAATTCATCGGATCCCAACAAACACACCGCAAAAAGTGATTACATCGGATAGAACTCCAAGAACATCGAGGAGAACATTGTATTGAAGATCAAAAAGAGAGAAGAAGCCATCTAGCTACTAACTATGGACCCGAAGGTCTGTGGTAAACTACTCACGCATCATCGGAAGGGCAGCAAGGTTGATGTAGAGCCCCTCCGTGATCGATTCCCCCTTCGACGGAGTACCGGAGAAGGCCTCTAGATGGGATCTCTCGAGAACAGAAACTTGCGGCGGCGGAAAAAGTATTTCGTGGACTCTCCTGAGGGTTTCTAATTTTTTTGAGAATTTATAGTGGTGGAATTAGGTCAAACGGAGCTCTATGGACCCCACGAGGTACCAGGGCGCGCCTGCCCCCCCCCCCCCCAGGCGCGCCCTGGTGCCTCATGGGCACCCCGTGGGGCTTCTGGCATTCTCCCGAAGCTTCTAGTGTTTATCTTGTCCAGAAAAAAATGTCCAAAAAGTTTCGTGGCATTTGGACTTCGTTTGATATTGATTTTCTGTAAAACCAAAAACAGACAGAAAACAGCAACTGGCACTGGGCACTAAGTTAATAGGTTAGTCCCAAAAAATGATATATAATTGCTGTAAATGTATATAAAAACATCCAAGATTGATAATATAACAGCATGGAACAATCAAAAATTATAGATACGTTGGAGACGTATCACCCACCTATCCAACTGTAAGTTGCTCGGACGAAGCAACCATCATTTCACTCTTTGTTGAATCTGCTTCTTCTAGAAAGCTAATGTAGCATCAATACCGCTAGCACACGCGAAGACTGGACGGCACTGTGGTAGCACAGCATATGAACATTGTCCGTGACGTCAAGGGAGGATGGTTCCAGCAAATAATATTCGCTCACTCGTCTTTTCTAACCGGGTTTTGCATCGATCGTTCGTATGAAGTTTCTAAACCAAGTGTTGCACTTACAAGTTCAAAACGAGAAAGTGGACCACTCACGGTACGCCTGTCGTGTTTGGCCCGTCGCTCAACGCGCTTCCTCACAGCATATCACTTACACATGGGAACGTATGTGAGCAAACCGACTAGGCCAAACTAGCCCGCCTAACACACGGGAAAGCCCCGCGCTCGTCTTTCCTATCTGGATTTCTACCAATCGATCGCAAGAGCAAGCGAAAGATAATGTTACACTTTACAAGTTCAAAAGGAAAAGGCGGCACACTTAAAGCACGCCTGTCGCGCGCGTTCACGTCGCACCCCCACGGTCGGTCTGGCACGCCGCTCACCAAAGGGAACACGCACGCGTTTCTTGCATTTTCAGTGACATGTGGGACTGCAATTGAATAAAGCGACAATACCCAAAATCTACTCGCCCACCGAGTGCCGGTTGAAAAAAGAGAGACGAGGAGGGAGAAGAGATCGCCCGCCAGCCGCGCATGGACTCCTAGAAATATGGTGATAATGTGAGGTGGGCTATGTTTTAATAAAGTCGGAGCACTCCTTTGTACTGCTTGCGGAGTTGATTTGATGCATGCCCAGATTTGACGGAAATGTATTAGTATAAAATGCACCATTTGAAAGTTTTTGTACTCCAATGTTCTAGGATTCGTATGTTTCTGTATGATTGTGTTGCCGACTAAAAAGAAATGGAGGGCCTTTCTCTCTCTCGGGTCTCTCTTCATCCCACAACCCCTCTCTAACACACGTACACACACACACTCTAGGCACTGCAAAAGTACTACTCGTTCACGCTTCCTCCAAAAGATCGACGGCCAAACCTATTTGTATATTTGCAAAGTGGAGAGGCCACTTGCTATAATTTTACAAAACCTACTAAAGTGGTCCTAGTCATATTTTTGTCTCAATGACCGGTGGGCCATGTATACTGTGCGCGTGTGTGTGTGCTGTGCACGTGTGATGTGTGCGCGTGTTCGTGTGTTGTGTGTATTATTTTTTTGCATGGAATTTTTTTGCATGCCGCATGTGTTTTGTGTTGTATACGTTTTTTATTGCATGGATTTTTTTCGTGGAGTGTGTACGTGTATGTGTACCCGTGTGTGTTGTGTGTGTATGTGATGTGTACGGTGGCGAGTTGTGGTAGTATATGTATTCATGTACGTAAGCTAGTGTGTAGTGTGTATGGCAAACTGTCCCCACATGTCATTTTGTGTTTTGTACAAATATAGCAATCCAATATACAAAGGCTGCGAAAGCAAAAAAAATATGTTGGCTTTGTAAACCTTCTCTCTCCTCTTGCTATAACAAGTTTTTACCAATCCAATATACAAAGGGTGTTGGAGATGTTCTTGGTGTAGAACGAGCTGATCAGCCCCAACGTTTCTCTTCGGTCAGTGTTTGCAAGTAGTAGTATATAGCCCGCAAAGTAGCTAGCCTACTAACATAGCGCGGATTCAGACGAGGTTTGACACCAAGAATCATCAAACAAGCCCTGCTTATATGATAGACAGTACAAACATACGTCTCAGCATGCCATATATTACATCAAAAGCTGGTGAGGATACATCTGTTTCCATAACTCGGAGAGGGTTCGCATGATTCACTAACAAACAAAAGTATCAAATACCGCCCACATATACCCTACAAGGTTTGATAACACGCAACTGGTAATTAAACACAATGCAAACTACGATGAAAGATTAGCCCGACCAACTATTTCGTGTCATTGATCTCTGGGGAAATGTCCACAGGATGGACCGCTGCATGGGAATCATCAAGGACGTCCGCCGGCAGTTGCACAACCCAAACATATTAGCAAGCACATTGCAAATAATCAAAGACAACGATTATGGTAAGCCAATATTTTTTACCTTGGGCAGCTCACCGGGGGATCCCATCCCTCCGGGGGCCATCGTCTTGCCAAGGGAACACTGCTCCTCGACGGCGACTATCTCCTCAAACCCAGCCTTGAGCCTCTCATAGGTGGCCATTAGGGTTTCTGGGGTAGGCACGGTTTGGGCCTTGCTGTTGTTGGAGCTCTTTGTGTTCAGGAGTTCGTCCGCCAACATCGTCAACTCTTTGGCCAGTGCTTGTTTCTTGGAGATCTTCGTCTCCATGGGTTTGCCCGCCAACATCGCCAACTCGTTGGTTGGTGCTCTCTTCCTGGAGATCTCTGTCTCGAGTGGGTTGTCCGCCGGCTACTCTTTGCCCAGTGCTCCGGGATCCATGAATAAACTTACAAACAAAAAGGAATCGAAATGAAACCACAATCACAATGACAACGGAAAAAGAATAGGCAGTGTGGATCGGTCGGTGCTTCGCAAAAAGAAGAATCTTGGGAAGAAAATAGAGCAGCATCACTGATTCGCTCACCTTTCCTTCATCGGTAGAGAAGAAAAATGGCAGGAGTGAGTAGCCTGGAGTGTGGTTTTCTTCAAGATAGAGGGGAGAAAGGGATTGAGCGAGCGTTCCGGTGAAATGATGGTTGCTTCGTCCGTCCAACTTAGCAGGCCACTTTACTACTGCTGGTAAAGGTATGGGTTTTGTGATATGACGGGTCATGACTGCCACACCGGGTTGACTGGTGAGTCTAGCCTGTAGCACCTCGCTGTGATTGGGTGGATGGCACTCGGGCCCAGATGCTTTATGGCCCGCATGCCCATGAAACAATGGAATAGAGCGGCTTGTCATAGAAACAGTTTTGACGACCGAGGGGCTACCAAGCGGTTGGATGGAGCACTCCCCTGACTAAACCTGCCGCTTCCAGCTTCCTGATTTCTTCGGCAATAAATTCTTGCCGCTCCAAAGCTTGCTTCCTAACTTTCTGCTTGACGGGCCGCGCATGAGGACAGACAGCAAGGTGGTGCTCGATTACCTCCCTGGGAACACCGGGGATATCAGATGGTTGCCATGCAAACACATTGATATTCGCCCGCAGGAAGGCAATGAGCGCGCTTTCCTATTTGTCATCAAGGGTGGAACTCACGGTGAAAGTTCCTCCCGTACCATCCTCCTTGGCGGGCACCTTCTTAGTCGCTGGTGGAGCTGCCTTGGATTTCTTGCTCTTGCCGGTGGAGCTCTCTGGCACATCCTCAACGGGAGCGCAACACTCCGAGAAGGTGCGCTTGCCGGAGTGTGTGCTAGAGGTCTTGCCGGTCTTCTTCCCTCCGGGAGCTTCGGCGGCAGGAGCAAGTGCCTTGGCGGCATGTGCTGCGACTGCCTCCCGGTAGAGTTGGTCGGTGCAGATAAGCGCATCCTTCTTGTCGGAGTCAATTGTGATGACGCTCATCGGCCCGGGCATCTTCAATGTATTATAGGCGTAGTGTGATGCCGCCATAAACTTGGCCAGCACCGGGCGACCAAGAATCCCATTATATGGTAATGGAATCTTGGCGACGTCGAAAACGATCTTTTCTGTTCTGTAGTTCAGCTCACTACCAAAGGTCACTGGCAGTGTGATCTTGCCCTTCGGCTGGCTCCTTCCCGGATTGATCCCTTGAAACGTGCCCGTTTCCTCGAGATCTTCGTCAGGAATTTGCAACTTCTTGATCACATCAGGCGAGATCAAGTTCAAACCGGACCCACCGTCAACTAACATCTTTGTCACCTTGAGGTTGCGGATCGTTGGTGAAACCAACAATGGCAAACACCCGACCGCAGTTATGCGATCAGGGCGGTCCTCGGCGTCAAAAATGATAGGCGTGTTGGACCATTTCAATGGTTTCCGGGCATCGACCGACGGCTCTGTTGCATTAATCTCGCGCGACCACTGTTTAAGTCGGCAGTGAGAGGAATGCAACGAGGCGCCTCCGTCAACGCACATGGCTTCTGTAGCTTTCTGGAACTCGTGCTCGATGGACTCGTCGCCCTCTTCATCATCATCGTCACGCCCCTGTTCCTTGTCGCGGCCTCGAGCGGGCCTTTCCTTTTGTTGCTTGGCCTTGCCGCGGCGACCTCCTCGACCACCGCGTTTCTTGCCGGACCCTTCAGCACCATCCTTGGCCTTCTCCTTGTCTCGCCTCTCATACTCGGTTTTTTGCTTCTCGACAAGCTGCTCAACTTGCCGGCAGTTTTGGAGGTCGTGACCCTTGGTACGATGGATCTTGCAGTACTGCTTGTCGGAGCCCTCCGGCTTGTCGGTAGCCGCCAAGGCCTGACATGCGGCACACCCGGCAACCTCCTTGCCGGGGCCATCAGCCTTAACCTTCTTGGCGGCGCTGGGGTTGCCGGATCCCTCGACGGCAAGCACGGCCTTGCCCTTGCGCTTCCTGTTGCGCCGCCGGCCTTTCTTCGCCGAGGTGGTGGCATCTTCGCCTTCAGAGTCGATTTCCGCGCCAGCATCCTCGCCGGGGAATCTCCTCCCCTCCTCGGCCCGAGCACATCTGTCAGCCAGAGCATAGAGCTCGGCGACATCCCTGACTTTGTTCATCGCCAGCTCTTCCCACATCTTGCGGTTGCGCACGTTCTGATGAAACGCGCTGATAACAGCGGCAGGATGAGCGTCTGGGATGTTGTGTTGTATACGGCTGAACCTCTGTATGTACTTGCGCAAGGTTTCGCCCTCTTTCTGGGGGATGAGATGTAAATCGCTTTCCTGGCCAGGAGCCTGGTGGCCTCCAGTAAAGGCGCCAACAAACTCATGACACAAATCTGCCCAGGAGGAAATGGAATTCTCCGGCAAATGCATCAACCACGACCTGACGTTGGGCTTAAGCACCAACGGGAAGTAGTTGGCGAATATCTTGTCGTCTCGAGCTCCGGCAGCCTGCACCGCAATGGTGTAGACGCTCAGGAACTCTGACGGGTGAGTCTTGCCGTCGTATTTTTCCGGCACCTCCAGCTTGAACGTTCGGGAATTGGGCCACTGGACTCGCCGCGGCTCACGAGTAAAAGCTGGACAACCCACCTCGTAAGGCAAGTTACCAGAATACCCCGGCGCAGGCTCGTCTACAGTGGGTCCCGCGCGTGTGTCAGATTGACGGCGCGCTTCCTGCCGCCGCTCGATGGTAGTTCGAGCGTCTTCTTGATTCCGTTCCCGAAGAACTTGACGTTGATCGCGGCGAACCCGCGGATCAGACGACGCCGTGGAACCGTCATCACATGCGTCAGTCCGCCGAGTTAGCGACCGCTGTTGTCGTAGCGGAGGGGAGCGCATCGTAGTCGTACCGCCTCCGGTCTTTTCGCCATCAGCACGCACCAGCTCAGTGGACTGCCGCCGCGAAGGCCCCGCCTGCTGCGGCCTGTCGTCATTAGCCAAGCCGATGAGGCTCTGAATAGCAGATCTCCATTCGTCTAGCTTCTCCATAGCGGGAGGGAAATCTAGGAGCAGCTGAGCTCGTGCCAATGCTTCTGCTGGTGTAGGCGGCGGCGAAAGGTGCGAAGAACGTGAGGTGCTCTGACTCCTAACCGTGTTAGAAGGAGCTCCATCACGGTCTTGCGATCGCGCCCTGCTTCCACCGGCGTGTTGGCGCGCATGCTGGCCCCGCGCATCTTGGGAGTGATGCGCAGGGGTTTTTTCATGGGGGCGCCTGGAACCACCAACGTCGCGGCGCTGCCCGTCGCGCACGACCTGAGAAAGCCGCGGCGCATGCGCCGGCGTGGGTGTCTTGGAAGGCGCCGTCCCGTCCTTGGAGTTCGCTGCGCCACACATAGGTAGCACGGCTCCGTCCTTAGACCTGGCATCGCCGTTGCGAACGACGCCGCTCGCCTGGCTCTGATCGCCAGAACGTCGTGGAGGCTCGAGACCTCCACCTCCTCCACCAGCGCCCACGCCGTCGCCCGTCTGTGTGGGTACGGGCTGGCCGGACGCAGATGGATCAACCGCCGTCGCACCCTTCTTCTTGGGAGCCATGGCGATGAAAGTGATCAAGAACTGGCGCGCTGACCGCTAGATCGGGTTCGCGCAATCTCTCCCCCTACCTGGCGCGCCAAAGATGTCGGCGTACGACACCTATGGGACCGAGAGGATCCCTTTTACGGTTCGGCTAGGGAAAAGATTTGCACAAAGAGCGGATCCAACGATCAACACGGGGATCTTTACCCAGGTTCGGGCCGCTGAGAAGCGTAAAACCCTACTCCTGCTTTGGTTTATTGTGGATGTTCTTAAGCTCAAGTACACGGAGCGCTTGCGATGAACAGTACGTTCAAGAAGCAGCTACGCATGCAGAATGGGCCAGAAAGGTCCTCCTCCCTGTAGCTTCGCCTTGGGCCTCCTTTTATACGTCCAAGGGGTCACCAACAGTGGCGAACAGTAAGTACAAGATGTGTAAAGTTGCTACAGGGTTTACATGTTTATCACTGACGACTTAGGACAAACACATTAAATGCTCTACTTAGGTGTCCCTTACTTTCTTGGGGATGGAAAAAGAGCCTGTCCCATCAGCACCGCTTAATCCCATCCGCCGTTAGTGCCATGACACGCACACAGGAGGACAAGCCCTAAACGACAGGCTGGTCGCTGCGCTGGAGCGGTGGCAGGGCGGTGGAATCTTGCCGGGTGCGAGACCTTGCCGGGCCTTCACGAGCCTTCCCGGCAAGATCTTGCCGGGAAGCCAGCCTTCGGTCTTTTGTCTTTTGATCATCGGCTTGAATGCCTTCTTGATAACCTTGTATTTGTTTCCAGCTGTTCCCCGGCAGGCCTTGCCGCTGATATGGCTGCAACCGTCCGTGCACAAGTATGGGGTACTAAAAAGACCCAAACTTTAGTACACCGACATTCACGCTTCCTCTAAAAGATCGACGGCCAAACCTATTTGTATATTTGCAAAGTGGAGAGGCCACTTGCTATAATTTTACAAAGCCTACTAAAGTGGTCCTAGTCATATTTTTGTCTCAATGACCGGTGGGCCATGTATACCGTGCGCGTGTGTGTGTTGTGCACGTGTGCTGTGTGCGCGTGTTCGTGTGCTATGTGTATTTTTTTTTGCATGGAATTTTTTTGCATGCCGCGTGTGTTTTGTGTTGTATACGTTTTTTATTGCATGGATTTTTTTTCGTGGAGTGTGTACGTGTATGTGTACCCGTGTGTGTTGTGTGTGTATGTGATGTGTACGGTGGCGAGTTGTGGTAGTATATGTATTCATGTACGTAAGCTAGTGTGTAGTGTGTATGGCAAACTGTCCCCACATGTCATTTTGTGTTTTGTACAAATATAGCAATCCAATATACAAAGGCTGCGAAAGCAAAAAAAATATGTTGGCTTTGTAAACCTTCTCTCTCCTCTTTCTATAACAAGTTTTTACCAATCCAATATACAAAGGGTGTTGGAGATGTTCTTGGTGTAGAACGAGCTGATCAGCCCCAACGTTTCTCTTCGGTCAGTGTTTGCAAGTAGTAGTATATAGCTCGCAAAGTAGCTAGCCTACTAACACAGCGCGGATTCAGACGAGGTTTGACACCAAGAATCATCAAACAAGCCCTGCTTATATGATAGACAGTGCAAATATACGTCTCAGCATGCCATATATTACATCAAAAGCTGGTGAAGATACATCTGTTTCCATAACTCGGAGAGGGTTCGCATGATTCACTAACAAACAAAAGTATCAAGTACCGCCCACATAGACCCTATAGGGTTTGATAACACGCAACTGGTAATTAAACACAATGCAAACTACGATGAAAGATTAGCCCGACCAACTATTTCGTGTCATTGATCTCTGGGGAAATGTCCACAGGACGGACCGCTGCATGGGAATCATCAAGGACGTCCACCGGCAGTTGCACAACCCAAACATATTAGCAAGCACTTTGCAAATAATCAAAGACAACGATTATGGTAAGCCAATATTTTTTTACCTTGGGCAGCTCACCGGGGGATCCCATCCCTCCGGGGGCCATCGTCTTGCCAAGGGAACACTGCTCCTCAACGGCGACTATCTCCTCAAACCCAGCCTTGAGCCTCTCATAGGTGGCCATTAGGGTTTCTGGGGTAGGCACGGTTCGGGCCTTGCTGTTGTTGGAGCTCTTTGTGTTCAGGAGTTCGTCCGCCAACATCGTCAACTCTTTGGCCAGTGCTTGTTTCTTGGAGATCTTCGTCTCCATGGGTTTGCCTGCCAACATCGCCAACTCGTTGGTTGGTGCTCTCTTCCTGGAGATCTCTGTCTCGAGTGGGTTGTCCGCCGGCTACTCTTTGCCCAGTGCTCCGGGGTCCATGAATAAACTGACAAACAAAAAGGAATCGAAATGAAACCACAATCACAATGACAATGGAAAAAGAATAGGCAGTGTGGATCGGTCGGTGCTTCGCAAAAAGAAGAATCTTGGGAAGAAAATAGAGCAGCATCACTGATTCGCTCACCTTTCCTTCATCGGTAGAGAAGAAAAATGGCAGGAGTGAGTAGCCTGGAGTGTGGTTTTCTTCAAGATAGAGGGGAGAAAGGGATTGAGCGAGCATTCCGGTGAAATGATGGTTGCTTCGTCCGTCCAACTTAGCAGGCCACTTTACTGCTGCTGGTAAAGGTATGGGTTTTGTGATATGACGGGTCATGACTGCCACACCGGGTTGACTGGTGAGTCTAGCCTGTAGCACCTCGCTGTGATTGGGTGGATGGCACTCGGGCCCGGATGCTTTATGGCCCGCATGCCCATGAAACAATGGAATAGAGCGGCTTGTCATAGAAACAGTTTCGACGACCGAGGGGTACCAAGCGGTCAAGCGTGTCTACTGTTAGACTGGCCATAGTAGGAGTAGTCCCCTCATATTTTGTGTTATATTTTGACCATAATTTTAACTAATAAAATATAAATTGTATGTAGCAAAATCAATACTCCATAAAAATAGGAATCCAACAATATAATTTTTGGTGACATGCATTAAAAGTTTGCTACTTATATATGTGGTCAAACTGTTCATAGAAAATATAAATAATATTGCATGTTGGTGCAACCCACGTTTCCGATAATTTGAGCCGTGGACTTGTTCATAAAATATATATGTGTTTGTTCACTTAATGGAGGGTCGAGTACCACATGTGAACGTTGCAAAGTGCGACCTGGCACGTACACAATTTTAAACGATTGTTTTTATGGAGTGAAAGAAGAAAACTACTCCACTATATGTATATATAGGCAGGAGCCCCGCGCTTGCTTGCTAGGGTTGCTCTCTTCACAGACTCTCATCCTCTCCAGATCTAAGCAAGATAGCGGTGGTCACTCTCCCTCTCTCTGCTCACCGCTGGTCACAGATCCGGACGCATCCCCTCCGCCGGGGAAGGGGAGGAGGTGCAGCGTTTAGACCGTCATCGAGGGCGAGGGAGGAGTCCCACTGCCGGCCGCACCGTCATCTTTGACTGAGCGCCGGCGCAGGAGGTCCTCCGATCCCTTCGTCGCTGCCGTAGTGTTGGCGGATCCGGCCTCCCGCCCCCCACCTAGCCATACCCCGACGACCTTCTGGTATATCTTCCTTTGAAACCGGCCTTGCTCTACTGCCCCAGCTCCCCACGTCGCTGCATGTGCATCATTTTCTACCTCTCAGCCTCCCATGTAGCTAGACTCGATCGGCTGGTCCAACGCCACCTAATTTTGTTCTATTATTAGAGGTAAAGCTACTTCATGCAGTCGAATCTTGTACTTGGTTCAAACAGGAAAGAAAGGGGGGAAAAGATGTAGTATGTATATAGGACTTGGTTCAAACAGGAAAGAAAGGGGGTGAAAGTAGTACAGACTGGTTATCCAACCGGTCTCTTGGTCGAAAAGGGAAATATAGGGGAAACACTGTATACACTGGATAAGCAACCAATATCTTGGTTGAGAAAGGAAAGAAAGTGTGGGCTGGGTGTGACAAGGCACTACAGTATGACCAGGACTAGATTGGCTATCCACACATAGGAATAGGTGGCTAAAGAGAACAAAAATGGGACCAACCCAGATATGTTGCTTAGATGTTTGTTTCTCTTGGGGCAACAAACTCCGCATCACCACTTTATGCCCCAGTTGAGGTACATGGTGCTGGTGCACCCACTGTCCCATGCCCTTTTAGCAACTATTTAGATGTTCTTAATCTAATGCCCCTGGTAAAATGAAGCCATGCCACTGTTATTAGTCATGACAAGTTTAACCAATTGTCATTGCCAGTAATTGTTTGAGACTCTGATTGTTTCCTTTGTAGCTTTTTGTGCAAACAGGGATATCCATTTCACCTCATTGCTTTTGCGACCTTTTGGTGTACTGCACAAAACACTTCTTAAAATACGCGAGAAGTGCTTTATGCAGTTTAACTAAAATGTCACACCGGAACCGTTGTTCGATTTCAGTGGAACTGCACAAAGGGAGATATGTGTTCCAATCCTCATCATCCATATTGGCACCATAACCTTCCCTTAGGTAAGAATGATATTTAGCGCATCTGTTCACCTCTATTTTGCTACGGTCATGAGAAAATAATGCTATTGTTTACTAGCATACTTGTACCCCCTCACTTACAAAACCAAATCTGACATTAAAGGCCAATCATGTCCTTGGTTTCACCAATTGGTGAGGAGAAAGAGAAATAGATCAAGAAGACGAAGACGAAGAAGAAGAAGGAGGAAATGAACAAGGATCACTCGCTGGTACCGTCCTTTCTTATCCTTACAACTCCTTTTACCTCTGAAAACAATGTGCTCTTGATTTTTAGTGATAAATAAAATGACTTGGGCAGATAGTACACATAAAAATGAGCAACACATCTATATGGCATATATTTATGTGTTGCATGGTTATTTAGTTATGAATTTTGTTAAATGCTAAGTGTTACTAAAACAGGGTAAACACAGATTAACAGCATGATGCCTACTTTGAGCAGATCAAACAGTGAGTAAAGGAAATGATAAAATCATGCAAATGACATGTAGATGTTGTACATAGGGCTTAGCAAAACACCTACAGGACATGTAACCAAAAGAGCCATGGATAAATTACAGGCACTTAAGCAAAATACTAAACAGCAGTGCAACATGAGTATGCCAACTCACGCCATGATTGTAAGCATGAACAGAAGAAAAATTAGATGGAGTGCGAAGCTTACTAATTTTGAGTACTGACCCCACGTTAAGTAGTACTTTTGAGTACTTCCTAGCCAGTACTACCTAGTACTACCTATTTATCTACCGTTGGATAGAGACAAACGAACGGCTTATAAAAATGCCAACTACCGTAAAACTTGTAAATATGGTGTTGTATTTCTATCATTTCTCACTAAGCTAATGAAGGTATCACCTCGTTCCTTCTTGTGCAAACAGGGATTATGTTGTGTCAGTCGTACATTTTAGAGGAACTGCACAAGAGGATACTATGGATTGTATTCCAGCCGGTGCTTTTACTCTGCTGGAAGTGCTTGATAATCTCTCGATATAATCTCACAAGAGGATACCCTTGTATGATTCCTGTCAGTGCTTTATCTTCTCTTCTGGAATTACTTGAATAAATTTCCTCGCGCAGGTTGGTACCGGCCTACGTCCTTAATCCAGATTAGTGTCATGTCATCTCTATTGGTATCGTGCTTGCTACTGTCATGAGAAAGTTCTTTATCTTTGAACGTTAAATCTTTGTAACCGATGATACGTGGCAATGCTTTGCGTGTTGAGCTAATTGGCGCTAATAAAATAAACTAATACCTCTCGTTAAGCAAGCACTACTGGAATCTAGCATTTTGCCATTTGTCCCCTCTTTGCCGTCTGCCAGCGGATGGTAAAGAGTGTCTTTGCCGTCTACTTTCTCAAAGCAAACGGCAAAGCAGCAGCTGATGGCAAAGAGAGTCTTTGCCGTCAGCTGCATCTTTGCCGTCTGCTAGCAGACGGTAAAGAGGCATATGGCAGACGGCAAAGACTCTGGTGGGCCCCACGGGGCACGGCGTTGGCTAGGTCAAGGCCTTTGCTGTCTGCTGCTTCTTTGCCGTCTGCTAGCAGACGGCAAAGAGCAGAGGGGGGGCCCACAGGGGCACGACGTCCACTCGCTAACGGGGCACCCTCTTTGTCGTCTGCTGGCAGACGGCAAAGCGGGGGTTTGCCTTAACGGCTACCCCCCGCCCGAAACCCCCACTTCCCGCCCGAAACCCCCACTTCTTTGTCTCTCTCTCTCTCACCAGCCACCAGCCGCCGCCGCCCGTCGCCGCCCCTCCCCGCAGCCCCGTCGCCGCCCCTCCCCGCCGGCCGGCTGCCCCTCCCTGCCGCCCCATCGCCGCCCCTCCCTGCCACCCCGCCCCGTCGCCGCCCGTCGCCGCGCAACCCCGCCGCCCCTCCCCGCCGGCCGGCCACCCCTCCCTGCCGCCCCCCTGCCCCCCTCTAGTGAGCTCCCCCCTCCTGCCCCTCTCCTTGTTTTGTTTTTTTATATTTTTTTTCTATTTTTGCAAATAGATGTTTAGGTTTTTAGATGTTTAGATGTTTAGTTTTCTGTTTTTAGGTAAATAGATGTTTAGATGTTTAGGTAAATAGAAAAAAAATATTTAGACATTTAGGTAGAAAAAAAACCTAGAAGAAAAAAAAAGAAGAAGGAAAAAAAGGAAAAAGAGAAAAGGAAAAGAAGAAAAAATAAGAAGAAGAAGAAGAAGAAGAAAAAGAAGAAGAGGAGGAGAAGAAAAAAGAAGAAGAAGAAGAAGAAGAAGAAGAAGAAAAAAAGAGGAGAGGAGGAGAAGAAGAAGAGGAAAAAGGAAAGGAAGAAGAAGAAGAAGAGGAGGAGGAGAAGAAAAAAGAAGAAGAAGAAGAAGAAGAAGAAGAAGAAGAAGAAGAAGAAGAAGAAGAAGAAGAAAGAGGAGAGGAGGAGAAGAAGAAGAGGAAAAAGGAAAGGAAGAAGAAGAAGAAGAAGAGGAAGAAAAGGAAGACGAGGAAGAAGAAGAAAAGGAAAAAAGAGGAAAAAAAGAAGAAGAGGGTAAGAATAATTCACAAGAATAAGAAAATGACACCACGACACCCCGACACCCCGACACCCCGACACCCCGACACCCCGACACCTAGACACGACACCCCCGACACCCCGACACCCCGACCCCGACACGACACGACACCCCGACACCACGACACCCAGACACGACACCCCCGACACCCCCAACACCTCTTCGGCCTCCTGTTGACCGAAAAGGTGCTCTTCGGCCTTCCAGAGGCCGACGGGGTCATATATTTGTGAATTATGAGTTAGGTCATATATTTTTCGATTTTGTTATAAAAACATCATATTTGTGTTGATCGGGTGGATTTCAATGTGCAGTTGTTTCGTCACTGCGAGGGTCTGGTGTTCGACGACCTCCCCGTGCGTTCGACGAGCTCCGCCCCTGCGTTCATTGGTGAGCACAAATGACATCTCCTCCCCCCCCTTCATTTGCTCTGTTCCGGTCTTCGTGCCGATGAAACTTGCTAGCTATAGGTGTCTTCAATCATCAGTATGCATGACCAGTATGCGTCTCTCGTTCGAAAGGGTTACAGTTATAAATATGCATGCATTTGCATATTTATAACCGTGATTCTTTCGAATTGTCCAACGTTATCCATGGACAGCCCGAGTATGTGTAGATTGGGTTCGTTTTCCCATATGCTCTGCTCCGGATCCGATGCAGAATTTCGTCAGTGCCTCCCTGTTGTTCTCCGGGTACACATCCTCTCTGCTTATTGCCGAGACGTGTATGAGGAGAACAGCGGGGAGGTGCTGCCGAAATTTTGCGTCGGATCCGGAGCAGAGCATGGGAAAACGAACCCAATCTACACATACTCGGGTGGGATTAGGACCTATCTTTACCTATTAGATTGTAGGTTGCATGGACGTAATAAAACTGACAAACTCCATTAACTGATGAATATGGTTTGCTGAATTATGTATATATTTCTTGTGTGTCCAGTAGCTAGGCAAGATGAGTGATCGTGCGTGGATGTACACCGGTCACACTAGTCAGAAAGACATGACCGATGAATGGAAGACAAAAACCAAGGGGTTTGTGAGAGCAGCATTTGCAAATGGCCAGAGAAAAACCTGGTGCCCCTGTGTCCGGTGCGACAACTTTCAAAAGAGGACAGAGGTTGAAATGGGTAAACACCTGCAGAAGTGGGGTTTTACGCCTGATTATACGGTGTGGACATTTCATGGTGAGTCTGCCCAACGTGCCAGAGCTGAGGTGGTTCGTCGTCGCACGGACGAGCATGGTACCGGGATCGAAGACATGGTGCAAGACTTTGATGATGCCCGGGATTCGGACGATGAGATGGAGGAATCTGCAAAGGCCTTCAATGAAATGTTGGAGTCTTCAAAACGTCCTCTCCACGAGCACACTGAGCTTTGTCAGCTGGATGCCATCGCACAAGTAATGGCTCTGAAGGCTCAATTCAACTTGGGCAGAGAATGCTACGACGCGATGATGACACTATTTGGACGCTTTCTACCCAAAGGCCATGTAATGCCTGCAAACCTGTACCAGTCGGACAAAATCCTCCGTGTACTTAAGATGCCCTATGAGAAGATAGATGCCTGTGAGAATGGATGTGCCTTATTTAGGCTTGAGTATGCGGACTTGAACTATTGTCCCATTTGCAAGTCTTCCAGGTATGTTATGGTAGACAACGGTATGGGTGAGAAGAGGCAGACCAAAATCGCCGTTAATGTTCTTCGGTATATGCCAATCATACCAAGACTTCAACGTCTTTTCATGGTCGAAGAGACGGCCAGACAGATGACATGGCACAAATTGGGCAAAAGAACCGAACTAGATGCAGATGGGAATCAGATGATGGTACACACATCGGATGCTTTTGCGTGGAAGAAGTTCGATGAATTACATGGGGATAAAGTGGCAGATCCAAGGCATCCTCGAGTCTGCATCGGCACGGATGGGTTCAATCCGTTTGGTATGACGGCAACCCAATACAGTTGTTGGCTTGTATTTGTCATTCCACTCAATCTCCCCCCCGGACAGATTATGCAAAGAAAGAACATTTTCCTGATGTTGATAATTCCAGGGCCCAACTATCCGGGGAAGAATATGAATGTGTACATGCAGCCGCTTAAGGATGAATTGCAAGAAGCTTGGGATAATGGGTTCAAGACATACGACGCCGCTAGCAAACAAAACTTCATAATGCGTGTCTGGTACATGTACTCGATGCATGACTTGCCGGCGTATGCGCTATTCGTTGGCTGGTGTGTGCATGGAAGGTTCCCGTGCCCCACGGAAGCTCTTCAGTTTGGTTAGATGGAGGCGGGTCGCAAGTATTCTTGCTTCGACTTGCATAGACCGTTCCTGGATCCTCGCCATAAGTTCAGAAAAGACAAGAAGAACTTCATCAAAGGTAGAGTTGTGAAAAACTCAGCACCACCTGCGTTGACAGGCCAACAGATCCTGGATCAGTTAAACGCTCTCGAGCCTGATGCAGAGCGTCCAGGGTATTTCAAGGGGTATAATTCGGAACACGCCTGGACTCACAAGACATGCTTGTGGGATCTGCCTTACTTCAAAGACCTCCTTTGCCCACACAACATCGACGTGATGCACACTGAAAAGAATATCGTTGAGGCCCTTTTTGGTACATTGTTCGACATAGAGGGGAAGTCAAAGGATAATCCTAAGGCTAGAGTCGATCAGGAGGCTCTATGTGATAGACCGTTACAAAACATGCGACAACCGAAAGGAAAGCAGAACTGGACGAAGCCAAAGGCCTGGTTCAATCTTGGAAGGCCAGCTATGAGGGAAATTATCTTGTGGGTGATAATGCAGTTGATGTTCCCCGATGGGTATGCAGCGAATCTAAAGAGGGGAGCGAGTCTTGAAAAATTGAAAATATTTGGTCTCAAGAGTCATGATTGGCACATATGGCTTGAGCGGGTAATGCCGGTGATGTTGCGTGGCTTTATCCCTGAGGATGAATGGCTAGTACTGGCAGAGCTGAGCTATTTCTTCCGTGTTCTTTGTGCGAAAGAACTATCGCCTGGCTTGCTAGATGAAATGGAAGAGTTGGCGCCGGAGTTGATCTGCAAGTTAGAGAAGATCTTTCCACCGGGCTTCTTTAATCCAATGCAGCATTTGATTTTGCATCTCCCGATCGAGGCAAGATTGGGGGGGCGTGCAGAATCGTTGGTGCTACGCAACTGAGAGGATGTAGAAGACGCTTCGAGCAAAATGTAAAAATAAACGTAGAATTGAAGCATCGATGGCCGAGGCATTCATTACTGAGGAGGCGGCAAACTTCGTGACAGCACACTACGAAGCCAAAAATCGTCATTTGCATAATCCGAAGCCTCGGTACAATGCTGGCGACCCTAAAAAAGGTGGATCCAACCTCAGCCTATTCAAAGGGAAGCTCGCACCAGCCGGTACTTCGAAACCAGTAGGGTTGGATGTCGAAGAATGGCGGACCATTTCGTTGTATATCTTCAACAACCTAACAGAAGTGCGGCCGTACATCGAGTAAGTTCTCGGTACATTGTTTCGCAACTTCTAATTCCTTTGAACTGCTCTTATTCCGGATATTTGATACAGTCGATACGTCGCCAAATTCTCAGATGGAGCGGTGATCCAAAAGGATTCCATCGAAGAGTATGAGCTTCTGGCAAAGCATGGAGGCGGCTATCCCGGTTTGATCTCTTGGTTCAAACAAATGGTAATTTCCATTAGAACATTTCATTTCTTCGTCTAATTTGCGGCTAATGCAACAATCCTTCTGTATTAAACTTGTAGGCTAATTCAGAGTCAATGGACGCCGAATTGAGACAAGTCGCTAATGGTTTTGACTATAAGGTCCGTTCATTTGACAAATACGACATCAACGGGTATCGCTTTCATACCTTTGGCCAAGAGCTATCTATGGCCGACCGAAAGTCTACAAATTGTTGTATCTCTGCTATCGGCGAAGGAGATACCGAGTATTATGGAAGAGTTGAAGCAATTTATGAACTTCTATTCTATGGTGAAAACCCACCGAATGTCGTAGTCTTCAAATGTTATTGGTTCCATCCGAAGGAGACTAGAAGGACTCATGAACATTTAGGGCTAGTCGAAATCAAACAAAGCACCCATTTAGATGTTCCCGATGTCTATATTACGGCTCAACAGGCGACCCAAGTTTTCTATCTACCGTGGGCCTGCCAAACTGATCCAAATCTGAATGGTTGGGATGTCGTTTATGAAGTGCCGCCACGCGTTAGACCACCTCCCCCCAATGAAGAGGATTATGAACCTCACATTAACCCAGACACATATGAAGGAGAATTCTTCCAAGAAACACGTCTTTCCAAAAAACGTTTCAAGAACCGCTCTACTTCACCCCAGAACATTGAAGTAGACAGCGACGGTGAATCCGACTTCACCCCTGAGCCGAAACAAGAAGAGCCGGAAGAAGAAAAGGTTACTGCTGCGGATGACCTGTCAATGCTTGACTGATTACATAAAGGAGGCCTTCCACATGTTGATGCCGCTGAACCCGATGAGCACGTCATCCAAGATAGTGATGATGATGATGCATTTATTGATCCCGGAGCATATATAGACAATCAAGATTTCTATTAGTTCATGTCAGGTATTCAATTTTTATTATATACATATATATTAATAGTTCATGTCAGGTATTCAATTTTTATTATATACATATTATTGGTTCATGTTAGGTATTCAATTTTTATGATATATACATGATGATGATACACTTAAATTATATACATATTATTATTCATGTCAGGTATTCAATTTTTTTATGTTGTACTAATTTCGTTTACTCTTTGTCATGGTAGGTGTTGGAAGATGGTGGGCGCAGGTCGAGAGCGCTCCGCGGCTCCTTCTTCTTCGGCGCGTGGTGGGAGGGGTACTTCCATTCCAGCCCCGTCTCTCCGGAGAGCGTTGATCGACAGTCTGCAGACACCGGTGGGCGGTTCTTCGTCGGTGTCGTTGCCCACCGAGAGAGGAGGTCGGGGGAAGAAGAGAGCTAGTAGAGCTGGACGTGGCCGCGGGAGAGGTAGGCAGGCTGCTACGCCTTCCTCGCCGCCACCCCCAGCTGATTCACCCGAGCACAAGACTGCTAGGGTGGACAACCCGTCTGAGGTGGAGGCTACGCGGACTCCGGTCCACGAGCCTCGGGTCGATGAGCCTTCGACCCACGAGACTCCTGTCCCAGAGGCTACATCCCACGAGACTCCGGACCAGGGCAGGGATCAGGCTACATCTCAGGAGACCCGATGGGATGCCTGGCTGGAGTCGAGTGGCCATGCTGATGGTGGCAGGGATCGGTTTTCTGATAGCGAGGGCGAGGTGGTTGAGGGGCGCACCGTCTACCAGCGTGGTAGTACACGGCTCCCGCCCGTGCCGGCGACCTGCGAGTAGAGGTGGTTCATTAGGCCTGATGGGGAGAAGTAAGTGCATTTACTCTTTTTTAACCTTTTGCCTTCACGTTTCTTGAAATATCTAATGCGTTGGCCTTGTCATATTGCAGGGGTTGGCACCACGCCAAGGAAGTCCGCAGGCCCAACACCGTCCTTGGTGTGATTTGCCGGCAAAACTTCCCGGGGTTTGTCACGTTGCCCAGTGAGGGTCAGCTTTCACAGCTAGGATTGAGCTGGGAGCACTACTTGGCTGCCCCGGCCCCGCCGGAGGAGAGGATCGACGGTGTCTTTTGCACCACGAGGGCCGAGATGGTGCACAGAAAGTTTTGGGTAATTCATCATTTACACAATTAAAAATCAACAATAGCTAGTTATTGTACTAATCAGTGTTGTCTCGTTTGATTGCAGACCTTCTACAGGTGTGAGGAGGGATACGAGGAGGCCGCGGCACAGGTTATCTATGCCGAGTGCAAGCGCCTACTATAGAACTTACGGCACGAGGCTCGGCCGTAGGCTGTTCGAGACTACTACGCCTCGCGTGGTATTAAGAAGGACAAGCCGTCGTGCCGCAAAAAGTTTCTGAAGAAGGAGCAGTACATGCAGGTAATTACCTATTCTTAAGGCCTTTTACTTAGTTTTCTTGATTTGATTCGTAAGCGTAGCGCTCAAATTTCTCTTTACTGACTTAGGTGCCCCCGAGATGGTGTGCGGATAAGATGGATTGTTGGGAGGCGTTGGTGAATGAGTGGTGCTCAGACGAATGGCTAGCCGTCCACAACAATGCCAAGGACCGGCGTGCCAAAATGGTTGGTGTGCCACACCATCAAGGCAGCGCCAACTTATATCAGTTCGGGCGGAACTGGGTATGTGTTTTGCTTCATGATTCATGCAATTCACTCTTCATGCTAGCTTCAGGTATCTGAGCCCGCGTCATTTACTAATACTTTGTTCCTCTCTTTTAGGCGCGACACAATAACACGGAGGTGCCACAGGTGTACGACCTCTATGCCATGGCCCATACTGCAAAGTACAAGAAGGCCAAGGCATTCTCTGAGTCTGACCTCGATAATCCATAGAACTTCACCAACATATCCTCCCACCACAAGCTTGTGAGGTACAGAGAGGAGGGGAAGGCGAGGAAAGGGGAGGACTTTAACCCGAGCCAGCAGCCTATTGATCCAGAGCTGGTGATGATATCTGGTGGCGGGAGGCCCCATGGCTCGATAGCCATTGGAGATGGACTGATACGTTGTCCTCGCACTCTCCCGGAGATCAAGTCGCGCCAAATGAGCTCCTGTCCTGAGATAAGGCCTCGTCCACGACCACTGGAGCTCGCCATCGAGGTTAGTTATACGGACTCAGATACCTTTCCTCTCCATTACATTGTGTGTGCGTCTGCTCGATGATTACAATGCTAACGAGGAGTGGTGTTGCAGGCTGCTATTCAGAAAGAGAGAGAGGCAACCAAGGAGCTTCTGGCGGAGAGGGACCGACAGGCGGCGAAGAAGGAGTGGGAGTTAGAGGAGAGGACGGCCAAAATGTTGGAGGAGGAGAGGTCACGGAATGACATGGCGAACCGGGCCATGTACGAGCTCCTCGTGGTAAGTTTCTTCTGCATATTAGCCAAATCATGCACTTAATGTTCGTTTCATTACTAACTAATATGACTGACTCGTCAAAACCAAATGTGCAGTCTGTGTGCGAGAAGACCGGTCAGACCCCTCCGCCGATGCCAGTCATTGCTCCGGGGACCACGGTGAGTTTCATTTGAATGGTCATTAGTTACTAGTCTTAACATTTCAGTGTCATCATGCTTACGAGACATTGCAAATGATCTTTGGTGCAGCGTAACTCCAGACAAGCAACGCACGATCCTTCTCCAGGTGGTACCGGCACGAGCACCCCCGGTGCTTCAGCTCCGTGATGATGGTAAGTTTTCTCTACTGTTTTGCTTAAAAAATGCATAATGACCTAGACTTAGCTTTATTTCCTCCAATATGCTTACCATAATGACCTAGACTTAGCTTATTTTCCTCCAAAATGACATAATAAGCTTACTTAGCTCCTAAATGATCCATTTTACCTAAGTTAGCTCTAAAATGACCTAAGTTAGCTCTAATATGCTAAGTTAGCTCTAATATGCTTAGTTACCTAGGTTTGCTCAATAATGACATATACTTAGCCTACTTATGTCAAAAATGGCATAATTAGCTTACTTAGGTCAAAAATGGCATAACAACCTTGGTAACCTCATAAATGTCATATACTTAGCTTATTTTCGTCCAAAATGACATAATAAGCTTACTTAGCTCCAAAATGATCTATTTTACCTAAGTTAGCTCCAAAATGACCTAAGTTAGCTCTAAGTTAGCTCTAATATGCTTAGTTACCTAGGTTAGCTCAATAATGACCTATACTTAGCTTACTTATGTCAAAAATGGCATAATATACTTAGCTTACTCATAAATGTCATGATGACCTTGCTAAGCTCATAAATGTCATATACTTAGCTTACTTAGCTCATAAATGACATGATAACCTTGCTAAGCTCATAAATGTCATATACTTAGCTTACTTAGGTCAAAAATGGCATGATAACCTTGGTAAGCTCATAAATGTCATATACTTAGCTTACTTAGCTCATAAATGGCATGATAACCTTGGTAAGCTCGCATTGATGGAGTGCTTCTTTTTACTTTCTTATTCTTCTTCTTCTTCTTCTAGTCTTCTTCTTCTTCTAGTCTTCTTCTTCTAACTTTCTTATTTCCCATTTTGCAGATTTCATTCACTTCACAGAAGCTTTCATTGATGGAGTGCTTCTTTTTACTTTCTGTTTTGATTTTGTACCTTTGAACATATGTGGAACTTGCTATATGGATGAAACTATGTATGTGGAACTTGCTATGTATGTATGGATGGAACTATGTATGTATGGATGAAACTTATGTGTTGGATATCTCATATGTTTGCTGTGAAACTTGCCCTGTGAAATATATATATATATATATATATCATATATTTGCTGTGAGAATGCTTGGATATAAGAAAAAATGGAATAAAAAGAGGCAATGCAGGCTCTTTGCCGTCTGCCGCAGACGGCAAAGTGGACACGTGGCAGCAACCTGTGCAACCTGGGAGCACTGGGGGCTGACCCATTTGGTCACTTTGCCGTCTGTGGCAGACGGCAAAGGATGGTGTGGTTTGCCGTCTGTGGTGGACGGCAAAGAGTGGCAGTGGCAGACGGCAAAGAGCGGGGAGGGTGACGGGTCTGATGACGTCATGAAGCAGACGACAAAGGGGAGGGCACATTTGCCGTCAGCCGGCAGACGGCAAAGCCTCCCATTAGCCACCTAACATGGCTAACGTCTATCCTTTGCCGTCAACTTTCTTTGCTGTCTGCTGGCCCAGGAAAGCTGACGGCAAATGTCTTTGCCGTCCGCTGTGCGAAAACAGATGGCAAAGAAGCTCATTACCGTAACTTACAATGCCGTCCATGTTTGCCGTCTGCGGCTAACGGCAAAGACCTTTGCCGTCCACTTTATGGTCCTTTGCCGTCTGCCATGGCAGACAGCAAATCAGCTGATTCCTGTAGTGAAGGCTACTATGTTGCTATCTTTACCCATTAAGATAATGAGGATGCTTCTATTTGTTAGTGTATGTTTCATCAACCAATGCCACTATTACATCAATCTCACTTTCTCAATATATGTGCCAACGGGGATGCTCGATTTTAGTGGAACTGCAAAAATACTTTGGGTGGTTTATTGCCTCAACTGCCTCCTTACTTTCTTGTCAGTCGCTTATTTCTGCTCCAATCAAAGGAAGTACTAATTGATAAGCTTCCTCACACAGGTTGGTACCGACCTACGGCCTTCATCCTGATTATTGTTCTTTGTCATATCTATTGGTAATTTGGTATTGTGCTACTGTTTGCTACTGTCATGATAAAGTGCTTTAGTTTTGCTTGTTAATCTAATGCAGCTTATGTACACGCCAATTCTTTGCGTGATGAGCCTATGCCACTAATAAAATAAACTAATGCCACCCTTTAAGCAAGGCTACTATGTTGCTATATTTAGCCATTAAGATAATCACAATGCTTCTATTTGTTATTATATGTTTAATGAACTAGTGTCGCTATTATAGTAAATCTCACTTTCTCAATATTTGTGCAAGCAGGGATGCTCGATTGTTGGAAATATTGGTACCTGTTCGATTAATCTAATCCACGAGTAGATAATAAGCATGGCAATCACAGTGGGTGGTTCATTGCCTTCACTGCCTCCTTTCTTGCCTGCAAGGTAAGAGTCTTGGCCAGCTACAGACCCAAGATGAGGCAGCATAGCTTTATAGCTTTATAAAAGGAGTAACTTGGAGCCTCAACTCGCAGGCAACATTAAGCGTATCATCTTAATGTTCCATGTCAATCTCGGAACTGAGAACATACCCCATCCAAACTGCATGCAACATTAATAGGAAGACCCTACAAGCAAAGCGTTACATTGCCGATTTCAGTAGAACTGCACAAAAAGATCAGATGGTCAGATACTTATGCTGGCTCCTATGTTCTCCAAAGTTCACGCAGACAAGCATCGATGTTGACAAGAAGAAGTGCCAGAGTGAACACCACTTAACCAGTCTGCACCCCAGGGATGCTCCATTTTAGTTCAACCGCAAAAAAACTTTGGGTGGTTCATTTTGTCCACCGCCTCCTTGTCTGCACGGTAGAATTTTGGCGAGCTACAGGACCAAGATGAGCCAGTAAACTAGTTGGATGAAAGTAGTGGCCAAGATGCTCAAACCTCTCGCGGCATCGAGGCCACCATCATGAGGATAACCTACAAGCAAAGTTCACATGGTATGTGCTGCCTCTTATGTACTCAAAATTTTGCTCAGACAAGCACTAATTTTAGCAAGAAGTACCACCGAGTGAACACCATTTAACCAGTCTGCACCCTAGGTAATTAAAGTGTGTCGATGGAGGATATTGGCTATGATCTCTCAATCATTTGGATGCATAAACATGCTGAACTTGTATACGTGAATCTTTTGACTTGTTGATTGTGAATGTTGGCTATGAATATTGGCTTGTGATCTCTTAATCATTTGGATGCATAAACATGTTGAACTTGTGTATATGTAAATCTTTTGAGGAGTTGATTGTGAACGTTGGCTATGAATATGAACGTATCCTGTGAACCTGAGTTTGATCTGAATGTTTACATTTTCTGTTCTACTTGGTGTGTTAACTTGTTTGAATGTATGTTGTGGGCTTGTGACGTGTGAGTCACATGGCACACCATCTTCCCGAGAAGAATGGCACCTGCATGTTAGGGTTGCAAGGGAGCATCAACTCTTCAACTCTTATTTCTCTTTTGCTCAGTCTTTACAAGCACTGATCGCTAACTAGCCTGCTAACACACGAACACTACATGGGATCAGATCGACTGTATCCTACACCAATGACCCAGCGCATCATCACGCTCGAACACACAGGGTACCCAGCAGATTTCAGACTGACATCCGGTACCCGGTTGAACCACCCCGTTCAACCGCCGCCATATTGTTTTCAGCCCCTAAAAACGTACTACTGCATTGTTTTTGGGCTTTGACAAATGCTGTTTTCTGTATCTTGGGCCGCCCAGCAAATGGGTTGCTGGTCCGCCACGAACTGGGACGCTATAATAGCAAGTTGTATCATGGAGAAGCAAGCTAAAAAAATACCCCATCGAGAGCCACTGAAAAACAAATTCACGTCTGACGTTCTTCTTCAGTCTTCCCTCTACTGGTTGTCCCACCGCCCAAACAAGCGCGGCTGGACTGCCTACTGCCGCCCAGGGGCCGGTGGCACTGCCTCGTGCCGTGCCCCCCACCCGCTCTTAAATCCAGCTCGCTCCATACCCCAACCGCCAGCGCGGGACGGAAGTTTCATCTTCTTCCCCCTTGGCCCTCGCGTTGCTGGGGGATTTAAGAAGCACGGCATCCAATGCACCACCGGCGATGGCTGCCTATCATTAATCTCTCCAATTACGGAGACTGCGGCGCGTCATCCCTGTGCATCCGGGAGGCGTGCGAGCCGGCGGTAGCAGCTTTTCTCACCGGGAGACTCGCCCTTTGACCGCCCGCCGCCGCTCTTACCTCCTCCTTAATGGCACCCGTGGCAGCCTATAAGACGCCGCCACCGTACCCTGTATCCCTCAAATCCTCTCTCTGGCACCTCCCATTCCCATCTCCAATCCACCAGCACTCCCTCGTCAATGGCGCAACCGGAGGAGCACCCACTCGTGTTCAATTTTGGAGAGGAGGCGGATGAGCATCCCGTGAATCCTCTGGATCCGTTATGGGATGAGATGGACCTGGGTTTGGAGATAGTTGCCCAGAAGAAGGCGGAGTAGCTGTTTGGGGGCCCCGCGCCCGCCGCGGACGAATGGCCTGCCTTGGACGCTAACGCCGCCGAGGCGTATTTCCACGCCCTCAACTCCAACTTTGCCCGATTCCACGCATTTTACCACAGCGGTGGCGGCGTTCATGGCCGTGGGGGTGGCGCTGGCCGCGGCCTTGGCGGTGGCGGAGGTCGCGGCCGTGGGGGTGGCGCTGGCGGTGGCTGTGGTGGTGGCGGTGACCGCGGCCGTGGCGATGGCGGATGTCGTGGCCGCGGGGGTGGCACTGGCCGGGGCCGTGGGGGTGGCGCTGGCCGTGGCTAGTGTCTGGTTTAGCTTCAACTTCTAAAAATGTAGTCGTGGTGGAAGCAAATTAACTAGTACTACTGTTGTTGTTCGTCTGAATGAATCAACTGTCAAAGGGGTGTTTTCTTTCTGCCAATGGTTTGATTCGTATCGAACGGCTGGCGTGCGTTTTCTCTTATCTCCCGTCTTCTTCTTCCTCCAGCCTCCCAAACCAGTGTCGGCCGGACTGCATGCTCCCGCCACCTCGCGGCCGGCGACTAACGCGAAACAAATGTTCTGCCAGCAGAAATATAAATAGTAAAAGCGAAAAAGAAGAGTTTCACCGCCAGTAAAATACTGACATCTCGGACCCACCAAGCTATCAACGTAGTAAATAAATGAGTGAATTAACGAAGGAGAGGCAGTCACCAAAGACTTCTTTTTTTTAGGTCAAGCAAATATAACTGGGCTTTGGCCTGCCCAGCCTAGTATATGCGCACCCCACGACATGCTGACACCAGGATCCAGAAAGTCTCGACTGGGCTGTGGGACACCGAGTTACCCATTTTTTAAGTAAAAAACGCATAGCTAAGTTCTTATTTTCTACTCCCTCCGTATAAAAATATAACACATTTTGGTAGGCTAAAATAGCCTACAAAATGTCTTATATTTTATAAGAATTCTATGGCCAGACCAACATTACTATTTAACCCAGAGAAGCAAATGTGTGTTTTTCTAAAAAAAAGGTAATGGCTATAAATTATCCGTAAATATTAAATGGGGCTTGTCCGCAACATTATTTTTTAATCCAGCCAAGAAATCGGTGTATTTCAAAAAAAACAATTGGGCTTTAAATTCTCCTAAAAAAGTTAATCGGTTGCAATTGGTTTCAAATTTAGGCTTTTTCTTCGGATTTTGAGATTTTAAATATCATTGGATTTTATATAATCTAATTTTATTTTATTTTATTTTAAAATTAGTTTGAATCTGACGCAAAATTTTGGGTTTAAATAGTTTGGACTACACCGAAGTATGCGAAATTTCGTTGAATTTATTAATCGTGGTACTGGGCAGAAATTAGGCTGTAATAAATTCCTTAAGAATTAGCAAATGGGCTGTAAATTATTTACAAAAATAGCAAATGGGTTGTATGCTTTCGTCACACATTTGGAGGCTGACTTGTGGCCCTACGAAGTTGACGAGTACGCAAGGCTTTGTCAACTTAGTCAACAATCGATTCTACTAGCGTGACCGTTCAATGTTAATCCAACGGCCGCTGTGCTTCTTCAATCTCTGATTTCTTGCTCCAGTCGCCGAAACCAGCGCCGACGGGACCGCCTGCTCCCGACTCCTATGGACGGCTGTGCTGTCGCGAAGGACTCACCGCCCCACCCTACTCCCACCGCTAGCCAGTCCATCCCTCTGCTCACCCACACCTTCTGTTGTTCTCCGGTGACGGCAGTATCACACCGCAGCCGAAGCAGTCAACCCTCGTTATCCCCTTCCCGTGGACATCCACTGCTGAGTCTTCCCCGGCTCCAGGTCGTTCCCACCATTAGCCTAGCCGTCGTCCACCGCCTTGGTGCTCTTGGCACGGCATCGTCAACGCGGTCAATGAACGACAGCCATCGGAAGAGGACTGTACGTGGAGAGGCTGACAGCTGGGACCCACAAGGTCCATGGTCGCACGCCACTAAGTGCCTCCGTTCCCTTATCATGCGCAAGAAAAATGATTCCTCCCCCAGATAGCTTGGACCCACCAGCTACATCTTCGCACGCAAGGAAGTGCCTCCTTATTACGTGCAAAAAAATGACTCCTCCCCTGACATCAGGGACCCACAAGCTACATCTTCGTACGCAAGGAAGTACCTCCTTATTACGCGAAAAATAAATGATTCCTCCATCTGACAGCTGGGACCCACTAGCTATATCTTCGCACGGAAGGAAGTGCCTCCTTATTACGTGAAAAAAGGATTCCACCCCATGACAACTGGGACCCACCAGATTTGGAGGCTGACTTGTGGGGCTACTAAGTTGACACGTATGCAGGGCTTTGTCAACTTAGTCAACAAATGATTCTAGCAGCAGTGACCGTTGGATGTTTATCCAATGGCCGTGCTGCTTCTTCAATCTCTGATCTTCTTGCTCCAGTCGCCCAAACCAGCGCCGGCGGGACCGCCTGCTCCTGCCTCCCGTGGCCGGCTGTGGTGCCGCGTAGGCCTCACCACCCCACCCTACTCCCACCACTGGCCAGGCCTTCCCTCTACTCACCCACATCCCCTGTTATTCTCCGGCGATGGCAGCCTCACACCACCGTCGAACCAGTCAACCCTCGTACTCCCCTCCGCGTGGGCATCTGATACGTCTCCAATGTATCTATAATTTTTTATTGTTCCATGCTGTTATATTATCAATCTTGGATGTTTTTATATACATTTACAACAATTATATATCATATTTTGGGACTAACCTATTAACTTAGTGCCCAGTGCCAGTTGTTGTTTTCTGCCTGTTTTTTGTTTTACAGAATATCAATACCAAACGAAGTCCAAATGCCACGAAACTTTTTGGAGATTTTTTTTCTGGACAATACCAACACTAGAAGCTTCGGGAGAAGACCAGACGCCGGAGGAGGTGGCCACGAGCCACCAGGGCGCGCCTGGGGGGGGGGCAGGCGTGCCCTGGTGCCTCGTGGGCCCACCTCAACTCTGTTTGACCTAATTCCACCACTATAAATTCCCATAAATCTGGAAACCACCAAGAGAGTCCACGAAATACTTTTTCCACCACCGCAAGCTTTTGTTCTCGAGAGATCCCATCTGGAGGCCTTCTCCGGTACTCTGTCGGAGGGAGAATCGATCACGGAGGGGCTCTACATCAACCTTGCTGCCCTTCCGATGATGCGTGAGTAGTTTACCATAGACCTTCGGGTCCATAGTTAGTAGCTAGATGGCTTCTTCTCTCTTTTTGATCTTCAATACAATGTTCTCCTCGATGTTCTTGGAGTTCTATCCAATGTAATCACTTTTTGCGGTGTGTTTGTTGGGATCCGATGAATTGTGAGTTTATGACCAGATTATCCATGAATATTATTTGAGTCTTTTCTGATCTCTTTTATGCATGATTATTATAGCTTCGTATTTCTTCTCCGATCTATTGATTTGGTTTGGCCAACTAGATTGATTTATCTTGCCATGGGAAGAGGTGCTTTGTAATGGGTTTGATCTTGCGGTGCTCAATCCCAGTGACAGAAAGGGAGATGACACGTATGAATCATTGCTATTAAGGGTAAAAAGATGGGGTTTATTCATGCGTGAGTTTACTTTGTCTACATCATGTCATCTTGCTTAAGGCGTTACTCCGTTCTTTATGGACTTAATACACTAGATGCATGCTGGATAGCGGTCGATGTGTGGAGTAATAGTAGTAAATGCAGGCAGGAGTCGGTCTACTTGTATTGGACGTGATGCCTATATACATGATCATTGCCTTGGATATCGTCATGATTATTTGCTTTTCTATCAATTGCCCAACAGTAATTTGTTTACCCACCGTATGCTATTTTCTTGAGAGAAGCCTCTAGTGAAAACTATGGCCCCCGGGTCTATCTAAATCATATACTAAAACCCTAAAAATACTTGCTGCAATTTTATCTTATTTATTTTATTTTATATTTTTGCTTCTATCTATCTATCTATCACATACAATTTAATCTTGCAACTTACCGCCGAGGGAATGACAACCCCTTGTTTGCGTTGGGTGCAAGGATTTGTTGTTTTGTGTGCAGGTGCTGCTAACAAGGTGTTGCGTAATTCTCCAACTGGATTGATAACCTTGGTTTCATAACTGAGGGAAATACTTATCTCTACTGTACTGCATCTCCCTTCCTCTTCAGGTAATTACCAACGCAGCTCACAAGTAGCAGCATCCACTGCCGCGTCTTCCCTGTCTCCGCGTAGTTCCCTTCCTAGGACTCGCCGTCGTCCACCGCCTTGGTGCTCTCGGCGCGGCGTGGTCAACATGGTCAACGAACGACAGCCATCGGAAGAAGACTGTACGCGGTGAGGCTGACAGCTGGACCCACCAGCTACATCTTCGCACGTAAGGAAGTGCCTCCTTATTACTCGCAAAAAAAATGATTCCTCCCCCTGACAGCTGGGACCCAGCAACTATATCTTCGCACGCAAGGAAGTGCCTCCTTATCCTCCCTGACAGCTGGGATCCACCTGGTCGAAGCATATGTAGCGTTGTCTGTCTGGTCGCGAACGTGTACGTACATACTGGTCGATCAGTCTCTCTGCAACGATGAACCGTGGGCGTGTAAGGAGCGGCACGTGTCGTAGTAGAGCCCCCGACGTAGCAGTTCAGGCAGCCCCGTCTAAATCGTGTACACGTACGCACAGCCACATAGCAAAAAATACGACCACGGACGTACATATATGGGCAGGGTCTCGAACGCGTACTCGCGCATACGTACGGCCAGGGCTCGTGTACATGGAGAGAGGCAACGGACGGCAGCAACGACCTCCTGTTCATCAGCATCCAACCGGCCGGGTCGGAACGGAGGAAACAGCGTCGTGTTCATCGGGAGCCAAGCGACTGGGTCGAAACGCATCCTGTTCATCGGGAGCCAACCGGCTTGGACGGAACAGCCGAAACGGGGTCCTGTTCATCGACTCGGGGTCTAGCGTACCGCAAAACAGAGGAAACGGCTTTTTGTTCGAGCACCTACGGTCGAAACGGGGTCCCTGTTCATCGGTTGGGGGTCTGGCGTACCGCAAAACGAAGGAAACAGACTTCTGTTCGAGCGCCTACGGTCGAAACGGGGTCCTGTTGATCGGGAGGGCTCTGGCGTACCGCAAAACGGAGGAAACGGACTTCTCCCCAACTACCTACGGTCAAAACGGAGGTCCTGTTCATCGGGAGGGGTGTGGCGTTCCGCAAAACGGGACTCCACGGGCTACTGTTCATCCACGGTCGACCTCCTCCAGCCTCCACCAGCTACTGTTCATCCACCGTCGACTTCCTCCAGCCTCCACCAGCTACTGTTCATCCAGCCTCCATGGGGTCCTATTCATCCACCCCCAACCGGCTGGGGTGTGGCGGCCTCCTCGGGGTCCTGTTCATCCACCCCCAACCGGCTGGGGTGTGGCGACCTCCTCGGGGTCATGTTCATCCAGCGCCAACCACCTTCACACGGCCAGGGTACTGTTCATCCACAGCCAACCCACCGGCTGGGGTGGGGCGTACGAGCGGGCGGCAGCAACGGGAACTGTTCATCCACAGCCAACCAACCGGCTCGATTGATGCGTCTCGACTCGTGTCTACGTATATCGCGCACGCGGCAGCAACGGGCACTGTTCATCGAGAGGAAACCCAACACTGGGCTGGCTACATCTCGCACGGGGGCTCGATCGGCTTCAGTAAGCAGCGAGAAGGATTGATTGGGTTCAGTTAGCAGCGAAGGAATCGCTCGGGTTCAGTTAGCAGCGAAGGGATCGCTCGGGTTTAGTTAGTAGCGAAGGGATTGCTCGGCTTCAGTACGCAGTGGGATCGATCGCTCGGGTTTAGTACGTGTAGTAGTGCGAGAGATCGATCGATCGCTCGGGTTTAGTAAGCGAATGCCTCGCTCGGGTTCAGTTAGCGAACGTCTCGCACACACGCGCGCGTACGAGAGAAACGCACAAACCACACGGCATCGCTCGGCCCGACCACCCACCTCAACCGGGAACTCCCCAAAATTTTCCTCGTCCTCACTTCTACCATGATTTTTTACGTCATGGACGGCCCAAAGAATGTCATGCGGGTGCGTCTCCGGCCCGCCCAGGACAAAAAGCCCATTTTCTGTCATAATTTTTTGTCATAGAAGTAGGAGCCCACCACATCTATGATGATACATGTTTTTGTCACAATTATTATCATAGAAGTGTCACAACCATGACAGAAAAAGTTTTCGTTCGGGCCATAATGTCACGGATGTGTCTTTTTTTTGTAGTGCGAGCGTGCGCGATGAGGAGTGGTGGCCACAGTCTCCAACGTGTATGTCGGCAAGCAGCTCGCGCCCTTGTTGCTCGGAGATGCACCGCAGCGCGACACCATTGGGGCGCTTGCGATAGAGGTCGCCGTCCCTCAAGCAGTAGGCGGCGTTCGGCCTTTGAGTCCTTCTCTGGGAGGGTGCCGGCCCCCAGATAAGACTTAAATTCATTGGGCCAGCTGTCCGCTTGTGGTTCCAGCGCCAGCAGCAGGCGAGCGCCTAAAGATGGGCCGCAATCGGATGCGCCTGTGGGTGGTGCGGGAGGGAGCTCCTCATGAGGTGCCATGGTGCTAGCGGCAGGTGGCATGGCTGATGGCTTCAAGAGCCTTTCCTCGAAGACACCGGGCTTTTGAGGCTCGCGGCGAGACGCCCGCTTGGTGATGTCATCTACTTCCTTGTTGCTGTCGCGAGGAACGTGCTGGAGCTCCATGCCGAGGAAGCACTTCTCGAGCTTGCGCACCTCTTCCAGATAGGCGGCCATGTGCTCATCCTTGGGCTTGTAGCTTTTGTTGGAGAAGCTGGCGAGGAGCTGAGAGTCGCCCTTGATGATGATGCGCTTGATGCCAAGAGCAGATGCAGCCTTAAGCCCGGCGATGAGGCCCTCGTACCCGGCGATCTTGTTGGAGACCTTGTCGGCATGCTTGAAGCAAAGTTGTACAGCGTAATAGAGCTTGTCTCCTGTCGATGAAGTGAGCACGACTCCAGCGCCTGCGCCTTGCCGGGAGAATGCGCCATCGAAATGCATGGCCCAGCCTCCAGGGGCCTCCTCTCCAGGCAGGAGGGATTCATCCTCGCGAGGCTCCTCTTGATGCGGGTCTGTCCATTCTGCCGTGAAGTCCGCCAAAGCGGCGCCCTTGATCGTCCTTGTAGTGAGGAATTCCAGCGCGAAGGTTTGCAGCTCGATGTTCCATTCGGCGACACGCCAGTGGCGTTGGGGCTGTGCAAGACCTGCTCCAGGGGATAAGAGGTGATCACCTTGATGGGATGGCCCTGGAAGTAGTGACGCAGCTTCCTGGATGCGAGGAGGAGCTTCTGCTGCATGGGGTACCGCTCGCGCGCATCCCGCAGCACCGAGCTGACGAAGTAGACGGGGTGCTCGATTAGGCGCGTGGCCGCAGGCGCGGCAGCTTTATCTTCGGGGAGCTCAGGGAGCGGCTCGCCGGGGGCCTCGCGAGGAAGACCCTCGGCAAGCGAAGGCGCAGCCTCGGGAGGTGCTGGCGCAACCTCGGGAGGCACTGGTGCGGCCTCGGCGGGCGCAGGTGCAACAGTTTTTTGCTTGGCGGTGATGGGCTTTTCTCGCTCCGCCACAAGGGCTGCGCTAACTGTCTGGGGAGTGGCCGCCAAGTATAGGAGCAGAGGCTCGCGTGGGCACGGGGCGACCATGACGGGAGGGCTTGTGAGATACCTCTTGAGGTCCTCGAAGGTTGCGTCAGCTTCAGGAGTCCACTTGAAGGGGCCCGATCTCTTCATGAGCTTGAAGAACGGCAAGGCACGTTCACCAAACTTGGAGATGAAGCGCTCAAGCGAGGTCATGCATCCTGCGAGGCGCTGCATCTCCCTGAGGTTCCGGGGAGGCTTCATCCGCTCGATGGCCTTGATCTTCTCGGGGTTGGCTTCGATACCACGGTGGAAGACTAGGAAGTCAAGCAGCTTGCCGGAAGGAACTCCGAAGACACACTTGGCGGGGTTGAGCTTGAGGTTGACCTTGTGGAGGTTGGCGAAGGTTTCTTCGAGGTCTGCAATGAGGGAGCAGGACTTGCAGCTTTTCACGACGATGTCGTCAACGTAGGCCTCCGCATTTCTTCCCATCTGGGGCCCTAGGGCGATACGCATCAGCCTCTGGAAGGTAGCCCCCGCGCTCCTCAAGCCGATGGGCATGCAGATGTAGCAGTATGTCCTGCAGGGGGTGATGAAGGCCGTTCTCTCTTCATTTTCTATCGCCATCTTGATCTGGTGGTAGCCTGAGAAGGCGTCCAGAAAGCAGAGCAATTCTCACCCAGCGGTGGAGTCCACGATCTGGTCGATCCGCGGCAGCGGGAAGGGGTCTTGGGGGCAGGCCTTGTTGAGGCTGGTGAAGTCGACGCACATGCGGCTCTCGCCGCCTTTCTTGGGGACGATGACAGGGTTGGCGAGCCACTCGGGGTGGCGCACCTCGCGGATGACTCCTGCCTCGTGCAGTTTCTGAACTTCTTGAATGATGAACTCCTGCTTTTCGGGCGCTTGGCGCCGTGCCTTTTGCTTGACGGGGCGCGCGTTAGGGCACACCGCTAAGTGGTGCTCGATCACCTCCCTCGGCACACCGGACAAATCAGATGCCGTCCATGCGAACACATCAACATTTGCCCGGAGGAAGGTGACGAGCGCGTCTTCCTATTTAGGATCGGGGCCGCTGCCGATGGTGAAGGCGGGCCCGGAGCCACTACCATCCACCGACACCTTCTTCGTCTCGGCGCGTGCCTGAGAGAACAGCTGCTTCTTCTTCGCGGGTGCGGCCTCGGGAGGCTCGACGTCGTCCTCGTCGGTAGGGTACGCGGTAGCGGCAGCCTTGTAGGCGCGCTCGAGGGAGCGGACCGCATCCTTCTCGTCGCAGTGGACGGTGATGATGCCGCTGCAGCCTGGCATCTTGAGGACATTGTAGGCATGATGGGTCACCGCCATGAACTTGGAGAGTGCGGGGTAGCCCAAGATGGCGTTGTAGGGCAGGCCGATGTGCGCCACGTCGAAATCGATGAGCTCAGTATGGTAGTTCTTGTGGGTGCCGAAGGTGATAGGCAGGCGCACTTGCCCCAGAGGCAGGGTGGAGCCTTCAGTCACGCCCGAGAAGGGCCTCGCCGGCATCAGGCGCTCGTAGGGCACTTGGAGCTTCTCGAAGGTCTCGATGGAGATCACGCTGAGGCCTGCGCCGCCGTCGACAAGCGTCTTGGTGACGGCGACGTTGTTGATCGTGGGCGTGCACAGCATGTGGATGGTGCCCACAGCCGTCGTGGACTTGGGGTGGTCCGTGGAGTCGAAGAAGATCGCGTATTGTGACCACTTGAGGGGTTGAGAGGCCTCAGGCCTCGGGAGGGCCGCGTTCACCTCGCGAGAGAACTGCTTGAAGTGGCGGTTGGATGAGAGACCTTGGGCTCCGCCGAGGATGCATGCCACTCCGCGAGGCTCTTGGTAGCCCCCGGCGTTCTCTTCAAGCTGGTTGCCGTTGTTCCTGCCAGGCGGCAGCGGCAGCGGTGGCCGGGCGGCATTGGCTTGAGGGTTGGCTTGCCGTGGCTGGTCGCGCCAGCCTTGCCGGAAGTTGTTGTTGCCGTTGCCGTTGCGGTCTCCCCAACGGTTGCCGTTGCGGCCACCTCCGCGGCCGGCGCCGCGGTTGTTGCGGCCACCACGGCCGTCTTGGCGGCTCTCATGAAGCAGCTTGAGCTCGTGGCAGTCTTCGGTGTTGTGGGAGAACATGTTGTGGTAGGCGTAGTACGGGCGGCCATCTTTCTTGGGTTCGTCGCGATTGCAGCCGCGAGCATGGCAGGGCCCTTGCGCTTGGCGTCCTTGCTCTTGGCCTTGGTGGCGTCGGGCGCCTGGTCCGGGTCATTGTGGATGAAGAGGCGGCCTTCTTCGGCCTTGGCGCACCTGTCGGCAAGGTTGAACAGCTCTACCATGGTGTCGAGCTCGACATTGATGGCGAGCTTCTCACGCATCTGGATGTCCGTGACGCCGGAAGAGAACGCGGAGATGATGGCGGCATCGGAAGCGCGCGGAATCTTGTTGCGCACTTGGCTGAAGCGCTGGATGTACTTGCGGAGGGTCTCGTCAGGCAGCTGGCGCACGGCGCGCAAGTCGTTGAGCGTGAGGGGGCGCTCGTGCGTGCCCTTGAAGTTGGCGACGAATTGCCGACACAGCTCGGCACACGAAGAGATGGTTGCTTCGGGAAGGTTCATGAGCCACAAGCGTGGGGCGTCCTTGAGGGCCATGGGGAACCAGTTCGCCATGACCTTGTCGTCCCCGTTCGCTGCCTTAATGCTCAGAGTGTAGAGCTGCAGGAACTCCGTGGGGTTGGGGGTGCCGTCGTAACGAGGAGGCAGGTCCGGCTTGAACTTCGTAGGCCACACCACGCGGCGCAGCTCGCGGGTGAAGGCACGACAGCCCCCGCTGCTGGAGGCGACACCGCCGGCGAGGGCGGCACGGTTCTGGCGCCCGGCCGCGGCGACCCCCTAGATGGTGCGGTCTTGACGCTGGCACTGCTGCTCGAGGAGCACGCGCGCGTCAGGCGGTGCGCGCCGGACGATCTGACAGCTGGCATCGTCGTGGTCCGGCGAGGACGCACCGCGGCGATGGCCCGCGTCGTCGAGCGGAGGAAGGGGCGCGTCGTGCTCGGCCTCCGCGCCACGCGGCGGCGGAGGCGGAAGAGAGCGGGAGGGCGCCGGGACGACCCCAGCGATGTTGACGAGCTCAGTGATGCGCGCGAGCCAGGCGTCGTAGCTGGCCTCGGTGGGGCGGTAGCGCAGCAGCTCCTGCGCCATGAGCAGCGCGGCCTGAGGGTCAGGGCGCGCGAGCGAGGACGCGGTGGCGGTGCGAGCAGGGTGCTGCACGGACGGGTGGAGGGATGAGGCCTGCTCCTCTCCCCCTGCGGGCTCGGTGACGGCGCCGGCGCGCCTGCGGCGGTTGTCGTTGACGATGGTCTCTGTCTGAGCCACCCTGGCGGCCCTGCGCAGAGCGCGCTCGCGCCGAGCGTCGGCCATGGCGAGGTCGAAGCGGAAGGAGTGGAAGCAGTGCCCCTACCTGGCGCGCCAAATGTCGGAACTCGGGCTCCGGGGACCCTGGTTCGAACTCTGGGGGCTGCTTGCTACCTAACCACTCGACGGTGACCACGGCGAGAGCACGCTCACACACAAGGCACGACAGGGGACATGAGAGCTACCCAGGTTCGGGCTACCGTGCGGTGTAAAACCCTACTCCTACTTGTGTTTGGGATTATTGTGGGCAAGAGAGTTCTCGCGTACAAGATTGAGGAAGAAGGAACCGATCCCCTCTACGGTGGCAACATTGCCCCTTTTATAGCCGTCTTGGTCCTCTTCCCCCGAAAATATTGGCGGGAAGGGTTGCCACACAACCGCGGTTCAAAGGGGGACAGGCGTCTAGTCTTATCCTGACAAAAGGTGGTCTCCGCCTGCAAAGGCGTTATCCATGACGCGCCGGTGGACTCGGTGATGACCTCCGCCCTGTGCGCCTTATCGTCTTGGTCTTCATACACCAAACGGGCAAGCTTTGGGACTTACTTTGCAGGAGGGCAGCTGGTGTTGCTCCTCTATCACCAAAGAGGAAATCCTCCTTGACTGCACCTGCTGGCACGGCCCTGCTGCGGTCGTCGTCTTGCGGGAGTTCGTCATCCATGTGGTGGGCGCGTGACCGCCAGGCTGGCGCCAGGCGGCACCCCGCTTGAGTGGCTTCGGGAGGCTGCCTTGGGAGGCCGCCTCGCGAGGGGGCCTCGCGAGGCCTCCTGCTGATGCTGAGTCTTCGATGGGTCCACCCCTTGTGGAAAGGGTCCTCGTGAGGCCGGTGCCTCGGGAGGTGTCTCGCTTCACGGCGGCCGTGGCTGGGCCGCCTCTTGGGCCTTCGTCAGGCGTGGCTTCCTGGGCCGCAGGCAGACGGCCCGTGGTATCCTGGTTTTCACTGGGCCGACAATCATACTTACCAAAACAAGATGAGTCTATATAAGCTAATAAATAAAGTATTGCACGAAACTCTTTTGGTACTTCCTTGGCACTCATTATACATATGTGCATGTTACTGGTCTAAATTACTCCCCACTATAGTCTCACTCGCTCAGTCCACACTCCACAGTCGTGTCCCACTGACCACTGTCCTTCCCAAAAACCCTCGTCCATGGCGACCGCGGCACCGCCGCCCGAGGAGTTCGCCCGCGACGCTATGGCCTACGTAGCCGAGGAGGAGGAGGACCCGGAGGAGGTGGAGCCGTGGGTTTCCTCCGACTCAGAGCCGGACGAGCATCCGGCGCTCAAGCCGCGGAACCCTTCCCCCAACTCGGAGCCGGAGCAACCGCCGCCACCGCCGCCTGCACCGACGAATTCGGCGTCCGAGGTGGCGGAGGAGGGGCAGAAGGCGGCGCCTTGGCCTGGGTTTCCCGGCGCAAGCGTGTTCCGGCTGGTCGTGGCCGGGGACAAGGTGGGCGGTGTTGAAGTGGATCGTCACGGCCATGAACGTTCTCGACGAGAGTGTCATAATCATCATCAAGCCCGTTAAGCACGAAGGTGGTGAACTCCTCATCCTGCAGAGACTGGCCAATCGAGGCCAACGTGTCGGCGAGACCCCTCATCTTGTTGAAGTAGTCCGTGATGCTGAGGTCACCAAGCTTGGTCTCACCTAGCTCAGTGCGTATGGAATGAGCACGCGCCTGAGACTGGGAGGCGAAGCTGGTGTGAAGTGTCGCCCATGCCTCCCGGGACGTAGCGGCGAAGATGACCAGCGACGAGACGCTCGGAGCGAGCGAGGACTGGATGGCGGAGAGGATGGCTTGATCCTGGGCCACCCATGTATGATACGCCGGGTGCTGAGGGGGCAGACACGGGATGGATCCGTCGACGTAGCCCTCCAGATAGTGACTCCGCAGAAGGGGCAACACCTGGGCACGCCAGGACAAGTAGTTGTCCGGCGTGAGTTTCACCGGCAGCAGGTGCGAGAAGTAAAACGGCGTCTGCACCGAGGCCTGATCACCGTGAGCAGGCGGCGGCGCGTAGAAGCCCATCGACGGATGTGCAGCAAGTCCCGAGTAGGACGGATAGGACCCGGCAGACGCAGCCGCTGGGGCACTGTAGGACGCTGCAACTGGTGCCCCATACTGCAGGGCAGCCGCTGCCCCATGGGACGGCTGCGACGGAGCCGGGTAGGGTTGGGGCGGCGCCGGGTAGAGGTGCGTCGGGGGCACCGAGTAGGGCTGCAAGGCAGCCGCAGCCCCATGAGACGACGCCGGCGGTGCCGAGTAGGGTTGGTGTGGCGCCGGGTAGGGTTGGTGTGGCGGGGCGCCGTAGTAGTGGGACGGCGGAGCGCCGTAGTGCTGCGGGGCGGGCGGCACGCCAGAAGACGGCGCCAGCCAGGACGACGGCGGCGGCGGCCCACCATGAGCCGTTGCAGGGGCGCCACACGAGAACAGATCGGCGCCAGGGGGCGCCGCAACGCGCGGCGAGGCGCCGTGATCGCCAGGGGGACCCGATCCGATCAGGGCCCCGGGCGATGGAGGAGCGCCATGAGCCAGCGCAAGGGGGCGCGAGACCAGGAACGGCGACCCAAGGGCCGGCGCAGCGACGGCGGGGGCGGGGACAGAGGTCGGCGCAACGTCGGCGGCGGCGGCGGTAGAGGCAGCGGAAGCCATCTTAACCTAATCTGATACCATGTAGGATGACAATATTGAGGTTGACTATCACTTTGTTCGAGAGCGTGTTGCACAGAAGTTACTTAGCATCAAGTTCATCTCGTCAAAGGATCAACTTGCTGACATCTTCACGAAGCCTCTTCCACAACCACAGTTTGTAGGCTGCAGGCGCAATCTTAACTTAGTTTGTACTTCCGGCCACAGTTAAGATTGAGGGAGGGTGTTAAACTGTATATGTATACGTAGACTTGTGTATACGTAGACTTGTGCATGTACCTTGTACTTGTACCCTTTGGTACTTATATATAATGAGACAGCCGCACCCCCTTAGTGTGTCGTGCAGTTGCCTCATATACACTTCAACAGGCGGCCTCATCGGCCGCCGGGGCGAGATCATCAAGCGCCTCTGCGAGGAGACCCGCGCCCGCGTCCGCATCCTCGATGCCACGGACGGCGTTTCCAGCCGGATTGTAAGGCTCCTTCCCTTTAATTTTGGTTGATGGCTTTTGATGGTGGTGGTTAGGACATGGGAAATTGGGCGCGTGGAGCATGACTGTCTACGGTCTCATGTGGTCACAATCAGGTCGATGTATTAGCAATATATAAGGAGCTAAATTAGAAATTGCTTGGGATTTGTGCATGCTCACTGTAAGAGCATTTCCAACGGCCCCCCTTTCCCCAATATTTTTCTGGTATTGGGGGATTTGGGCCAAAATACCAGCTCCAATAGCTCCTCTTTCCCCAATATTTTTTTGGAGATCACAAAAAACAGCCCATCTTCCCCGAAATGGAGGGGGAGTTGACCCTCTCTATTGGGGCTGGGATTATTATGGATCTGCTGGAGCTTCCATCCCCAATAACCAGAAAAGTGTTATTGGGGAGCCCCAATAAGTGCTTATTGTGGGAGTTTTTTTGTGAGCTGTTGGAGCTGCTTTAAATTGGACCGTGACACAAGTATGGGTCTGCCGCAAGCAACACTCGACATATACATCAGCAATTGTGTGCCAGCATTGCCCTGGTTTGGGTTGCTCAATTCCAAGTTCTCTTGGGACTTGAGATCATCAAGCGCCTCTGCGAGGAGACCCATGTCCGCGTGCTCAAACCACGGGTGGCGTCACCAGCCAGATTTTAAGGCTCCTCCCCCGGAATTCTGGTTGATTCATGTTAGGATTTATGGCTCGATGGTGGTGGTTAGGACATCGGGAATCGGAAATTGAGTCGCTTGTGCCATGCTTAGTATACGGTTGGGCGCGTGGAGCATGAATTTCTATGGTCTCATGTGGTCACAACGATGGATTAGCAATATAAGCTAGCTAAGCTAGAAATTACTTTGGGATTTGTGCATGCTCATTGTAACTTGGACTGTGGCATTAGCGTGGGTCTTCCACAAGCAGCTCTCGACATGTAGACCAGCAATTGTGTGCCAGCATTGCCCTGGTTTGGTTTACTCATTTCCATGTTCTCTTGAGAATTGTGCATTGTGGCCATCGGCACATTGTTACTGTCATCTTGCAACGCTATCCTAGATGTAATTGTGCTTTTTCTTGCATAAGGACACTGATGCGTTGTCACAAGGTCAAATAATTATATAATCCCCATGCTCTTTCAAGTTCCAACTCACACGGAGGCGGCCTAATCATCATTAGAGAAAATGAGTAGACAACTGTAAGACCATAGAAACCAGGTTGGTCCATCATATATAATAGTTCTGGAACCCCTTTGTTTTAACTTGTTCTGGAACCTAATTTGGTTATGAAATGGACGAAACAATGACATCAACGTTAGCTTTATATTTCCAATTGTTCACTGAGCTTTTTTTGTTAGCATTTAATAGATAAGTGACTTATTGTTTAATTTAATTGTTCTACAAGATATCTCTACTTTGGTAAGTCTTGGCATGTTATCTGTTGGGTTGTTATTTTAGTTTAACAGTTTTTGCAATCATAGGAACAAAGGCATTACTAAGGCCATGTGTAAGGGAAGTTGAAATGACTTGACCAGGTGAAAATTACTATCAGTCTCGTAAGCATAAGCTTTTTAAAACGGGAGGATTATAGTGTGGCATGTTGAGGTGGTACTTACTGTGAGTACATAAAAAAGAACAAAAAAGGTTAAACTTAGATCATTTGTTTGTACTTTCTTATTCATTGTGTTAAATTTTATATCTCCTCTTTAGGTCTTGATATCCGCAACAGAAGAAACACAAGCAGAAGTGGCACCTGCTATGGATGCTGCAGTTAGGATCTTCAAACATGTAAATGATATAGAAGGGATCAATCCTGCTGTCACATTATCTGCTTCTGCACCAGAAATTTGTTCTGCTAGATTACTGGTTCCTAAAGCACAAGCGGTGCACTTAATTGGCAAGCAAGGAACCATGATCAAGTTAATGCAAGAAACTACTGGTGCTACCATAAGGATTATAGATCAAGGTACACGGTTATACATTTTCATGTTAACTATTATGCGATGCATTTCCAGTTTGATCTATAGAATTACTGGTCATTTTTATTACCTATGAATTAATGATTTTGGTTTCGCTCTTGGATGTGTAACTTGAAAAGGTATATACATTTTCAACTCAACTATTATGTGATGCATTTCCAGTTTGATTTGTAGAATCGCCAGTCATTTTTGTTACCTATAAATTATTAACATTGGTTTTGATCTTGGATGTATAACTTGAATGCTGAAACAAGGGAGTATACCTGGGTATTCTAAAGCAACTGTGGTGTCCCTAACTTCTATGATCCATCATTTCTTGTACAAGAGTCCGCCTGTACTTGATGTCAAGTTCTTTTTGCCGAGAAAAATCCAGAAAAACTATTGGACTGTTTTCCCAACTTTGTGCTGTAGCACCAACCTTCTCTGAAAAGTAGCACCTGCCTTCTCCCAGAAATTAGTAGCACCGGCCCTGTTCACTAGAATAGTAGAACGTACTCTGTTTCATCACTGAAAAAGGAGTGCAATTGATACGATTCTTGTTCTTGTGTTATCTAACTTGTTAGCATGAGAATACTTGGTTTCGTTGGTTGGCACCAATTTTTCAACCAAATTGTATATTGTGACCCTTGTAGAAAATGGTGGTTGCTTAAGGGATTTACACCAATCAGTTAACCAGATGGTTTGTTGTGACCCTATCACTTGAAAATTTAAACTCCCCCACTTTTATAAAATATTGAGACCAGAAGTCACATAAGCTTCCAGATTGCATTGCATCCCTATATATCAGTGGTATAATCGAACTAGATTGGATTTTCCCTTCCATGAGACATAAAGCACTGAAATATTCATTACGACAGAGAAGCAACTTGATTTCGATCTGGTATTTGTTGCTACTAATACCATGGAGATTCTTTTGCACACTGTGAAGAGTCTGCCTGGTAGGTTACATTTTTAGAAGCCCTACAACATACTTTTCACCTTATTCAAGCTTATACCAATTTGCTGGCTTTTCAATTTCGATCTCGTTTAGGTTGTTGTGAATTCAATCTAGATCACTGGATGTAATACATGATACTGGATCTACTTTTCTAGACGACCTTTTGAGTAATCAGATGGTGGTTGAAAGAATTGTGGAGATACGTGGTGCTTCCCTCAAGGTCATCAATGCTCTAAAATCAGTACTTGGACTTCTCCGGAAGTTCCTAGTTGATCATAGCGTCCTTCATCTATTTGAAAGAAAGGTAATCCTTGTTATAATTGTTGCTGCACGCTTTATTATGAGTAAAGATGAGAGCACTTGTAATGTTCTCGTGGAATTGATATCACTGTTGCATATCTGCAGAACCAAGCAGTAGCTCAGGTGCAGGATAGTTCTGAAGAAAATCAGGTTACCAATGATTATGCTCTTCCAGTGAACCAGGACCATTTGTTATCTGGCAGTCGAAGTCCTCTCAACACGAGTGGCAGCAGATATTTGTTGTATGGACGAGACCCATCTGTTTGTGACCCATATTCATCAGATATCAGACACCCAACCGTTCCCTTAATACCAAAGGTCTATTGCTATAACTATTATTATCCCCTAGTTATGCTATGCACCTATATTATGTCAGTTAGCTTGTAAAAATGTGCTCAAGTTTCACCTGGTACAGGCAGGTTTCTTTTGTTCATTTTCCCTTTTTTTTCCCTCTCAACGTTACTTGGTATAGTCATCTCACATCAGGCTGCTACAGACGTTGCTCTTATGGATGTTTTGGCTTTCAGATTACGCAGACAATGCAGATCCCTTTGCTGCAAGCTGAAGAGATACTTGGTGTCAGGGGACAGACCATTGCTCATATACGTTCTGTCAGTGGAGCGGTGGTTGTCCTCGAGGAAACTGGGAATTATCTGGATGAGGTTCTAGTTTCGATCGAAGGCACTTCTTCACAAGTTCAGACCGCGCATCAACTCATACAGGTTAATTACCAATGTCCTGAAGAATCCTACTCTAGCATCCATTTGCTGAATTAGATTAGGATGCCATCTGAATTTTTTTTTGTGCCCAGCCTACTATGCATACACAGATAGTTGCCACCTACCAGTTGTACTAGGTCTGAGCCAAGAACTAAATGTACTAGAGTATACCAGATTGTTTTTCTTGCAACAAGTTCAGTGTAGTTTACACAAGGTTGGAGATTTCAGCCAACCTTTAGAAGACAAATTTCTCTTAGATATCAGACCAGTAGGATATTAGGAGGAAATGGCGCATATCCGCTTTCACCCCAAGAGTCCGGAGCGGGATAAAACTTGAGAAAGCCACTTGTGTGCAGTTGCTCCTTCTCTATGTAGTAATTTTCCTTTGTTAACCGTCGGTGATTCGGGTCATTTCATAACTAGCCTAGGTTCCAACTTGCTGGAGGCAGCCACCCAGGACATGATAGCCCACCTACGTAAAATGTAAAATGTAAAGCACACTCCACAACACAACCCTTGCTACTCCGGTTGTCACAACGTCGATTACACTGAGCATCTACTACGTGGAGACCAGCCATCGACGTCTCTTAATCAAGTGAAACGTCCGTTGCAAAACACAGGATTCATTATACCATCTTGCGCGGTTGATTTATCGGGTACAATCATGAACCGCACGTTGGATGTCTTTTTTTTTACCTGTCGCCATTTTTGCACGCAGGAGGTCCTACTGGGCGACGGAGAACCTCTACCACCCAGGATCAGCGGCTACGGCAACCCTGACGCTGGCCCGGTTCGGCCACCGTTCGCCCTGCGCGGCGCTCCAGCGAGTCCGGAGTACGCCCCGCCTCTGTACCGCGACTACCAGTCGTCGTCCGGCAGCGTCCGCCACTGCCACTCCGCTGCTTACCACGGGTACAGGCTGTAGCGCGCGGAGCCGAGCGACTGACCGCGCGCCTATCCTCATCGCCGCGCCTAACCTAACGATCACCACCCGGACCATGCCTGATTGAGGGGAAATTGAATGGAACGGCTTAGCTGTGATCCGACACTACGCTCCGGCAGTTCCTTGCCTATGGTAGCTCTACTATCCTATGGATGCTATGGTTTCTCTTAATGGAAATCGGAAGGGGGAGAACCCTTCTTTTGTTCAAAAAAAATGGTAGCTCTACTATGTTCGCCCTTGTCTGAAGAAAGTACACGAGGTACTTGCTGCTGGTCTGAAGATTGTGGCACCTGATTTGGGTAGTTTCCATGCTGGAAGGATGAACCCGCTTGTGATGGAAGAATGCTGTAGATTGCACATGACTTGGCAACCGAACGCTTCCTCGACTGTTTAGTCCCGGCCAAACGCTGCTTCCTTTTCTTTCTTTTTTTTTTTTTTTTTTTTTTTTTTGCGAATAAGGCCAAACGCTGCTTCCGACCTTACCCTTCTACCTAGCTGGTTCACCCGCCACCCCTTCTAGCAGGCCTCCTCTGCGATGAAGTTCTCGGCCCTTCTCTTGGTTGAGATGGTGTTTAGTTTTCGCACAACCCTAGAGTCAGGATCACGAACTGGGACAGGTAGAGCTTGGGGAGGAAGAACTCTGAAGAAGAGAGATGGGGAAATGATTCTTTCACTAATTCTTTGTTGTTGATCTCAACGTTCTCCTCGTTTATACCACCGTGGTTACATGGGCCTCAGCCCAACTCACTCAAGCGCGCTCACTTAATTCAAGCGCAACCGGCCCATTCCTATTCCAAAGTCTCTCATCCTTAAAACCTCGCTACGACCAACATCCACACATCTCTGTGCGTCCCAGCACGCACTACGCAAGGGCTTCTCTCCTACCAACCGTAGCACGCTTGCCCGCCAAGCACCAATGTATTCCTTTCTCCTCCTCTCTTCCTGACCACCCTCACTGCACAGGACCGGCGAAGAGTTAGAGGGGAGATCTATCTAGAATCCTCATATTGATTCCTCTTGCCGACGACAAACCCAAACTTGCTCTGGCCGTTCCGAGGTTCTCTTTTCCAGGAAATGCGAATCACCAATTGAATGTTAGAATGAATTTATTTGATGGCGTTTTGCATTTCTACATAACCCAAGTGTCTCCAAGAGGGAGAAAATGCGTGAGAATTCGATAATCATTTCCTTGTGTTCACCTCAACATCAAATTAAATTTATTCAAGCTACAGGTTTCGTCCGAGTTTTCTTTCTTTTTTTTCTATTTTGAACTCAATGAAAAGAGTCCAAACAATTTTCTATTTTGAACTCATTGTCGGTTGCTAGGAAGGAATCTCACGTGATGACAAGTGAATCACTTCGCCGGAGGGGAGACAAACTATCCAATCGACCAGTGCAAATTGTTTGGATTTACCCGTGACTCATTTTTCCCCTCTAGCAACCTTTTTTACCGGTATCGATGACGTCACGCGCTCCCGTCGCAACAACAAAGCCAGGGGCAATTAATTACCACATTTCTTTACAGTAAAATTACCACAGAGTTACTCTCCAGTCTGCCTGCCTCACCGACCTACCCCCTACAAAGCCGCGGCGCTAAACCCACCCCTCCCTCATTCCCACATTTCCCACCCCTCTGGCTCCGAACACACCCACGCCTCGCCGCCCCCGCTCTTCCTCCCCGCCGGGACATCGGCCGTGCCCCCGCCGCCTCCGCCCCGTCCGCCCGCCCGCAGCATTCGGCCGTCGGTCCCGAGGTACGCACGCACGAGGCTGGTTGTCCCTTCCCCCAGCGATTCTCCCGCTTAAATCCGGCCCGGGGGACGGCCCTCGCGACCTCTGGGCGCGCGCGCGCCGTCTAGATCCGCCTCCTCTGGCCTCGTCGCGGGCGGGGGAAGGTTGGAGGCGGAGCCGCGTCGTCGATCGGGCTCCCCTCTCGCTCCGGCTCACCGCGCGGTTTCGCTGTGCTCGAGGTTTATGGGAGAGGGTTTTGCGGTTTCACACGCGCGGGTTCGTTCGTCCCCTGTTCTGGCCATTTGTTCTAGCTAGGTCTTCCTATCTGCTCCGCTCCAGGTCCTCCGTTTATGGCGCGCTCGGTTTCGGAGGCTGTCGTCCTGGCGGCTGCCTCCAGCTCCGCGCCTCTGCTCTTTGTGGCAGAGTGCCTGGAATGCTTCGCTGATTTTGGTCCTGGTGCGTTCTGATCGTCCGCGGTTGGCCACCATTTACAGCGTGTTGTTCTGCGTACGATAAAGGGGCGTGCCATCCTGTTTCACGTTTCTCCATTTAGAGATCGAATTTGTTGATGAATCATGATTATGTTGTGCCTCCGTGATAATTGTTTAATCTGTGCTGATTGGGTTGAGAATATAGTGGATGTTTTCATGCTTTTGAACTTGAGATGTGGTGGTCGGTGTAAGGCAGTACATCAGCGGCTTGTAATGTTGTGTTGTGCCCCTGTGCGGTGATTGATCAGTTTGCTTTGATGCTTCCCTTAGTAAGCGATTGTTGGATTTGCATTTGAAGTCCCTGAGTATTCTGAGCAGGGACAAGCAGTATTGGTCTCATGCTGTACATGAGAGAAGTATTTTACAGGGCTTACTGGGTAAACATACGTAGGTGACTTGTGTCACATTCACATTAGAATTATGCACTGTCTATAGCCCATCTTATTTTCAGACAGTAGGCAGCCTCAGGCAATTCCCCAAAGCTATTGTTCCTAGCAGTATGTGAGTAAATTACCAACGTTAGTCCCTTTCTGTCATTGCCTTTTTTCTATGGATAAGATGATGTGTTCCTCTTATTGTTGGTTTACACTTTAACGACATGGTAGTTTGTTTGTGTGTCTTCTAAGTAAGAAAGATGCAGTGCATGTTGGTTTTATTTTGCTCTGCTTTCATCACTGGTTCATGTTCTGGTATCTCAGTTTGTCATTGATAACCTTCACCAAACATATACCCATTTCCACTTGTAAGTTGCACAAGCTACTGGCAGAATGCTGGCCTTTTCAGTTACTCCCTCCGTCTCATAATATAAGAGCGTTTTTGACACTACACTAGTGTCAAAAACGCTCTTATATTATGGGACGGAGGGAGTAGAATGCAATGTATTTTATTTTACGTAGAGTATAGATTTTCTGAATTTCGAAATGAATTCAACTCACTCTTGGATAAAATCTGACTTGCGTTTACCTTTTTGTATTAGCAGAGGTTTTGCTATTTTAGAACTTTTGAACTAGAAAGATGGTACTCTCTCCAATAATTGCCCCTCGGAGTAAGGTCACAGAACTGACAGATGATACCAAGTATGATTCCTTGAATCTGGAGCAGAAGAAAAAATCGTGGCCTATGGAACGGCACAGATCTGCTGAAGTGAGTCAAGCAATCTTATCTAAGATAGAGCATGATGGTTTTCAACTTTGTCATCAGCCCCAAATCTTGGAGATCATTAAAGGTGGTTGTACACCAAGATCTTCATGTGATCCTTCTGGAGAATTCACTGCAGACAGCAATGGAATGCACAGGCACACAATCACAGATGCTGCTTGGGAAGCCCTAAAGCAATCAATAGTTTACTTCAAAGGTCAGCCAATTGGGACTCTTGCTGCAATAGACAAGTCTCAGGCAGAACTCAACTATGACCAGGTTACCTTTTCCCTCCCAGTCGAACCATTGTTTCTTTCTTCCTTGTAGTTATGAACATCCCTTACTCTATTCTATTTTTTAGAGAAAAATTCTCGAATAGCGAACATTGATGCTTTTAGTTATTCTGTCTCTTGTGTAAAGCACCTACTGTGTGTCTCATGAAAAAACTTATAAATCTCCTTGTACCCTACATACATTATTATCAACAGTGATGAAATTCTTGCCATATCCTGGAACAGGTTTTCATGAGGGATTTTGTCCCTAGTGCCTTGGCTTTCTTGATGAAAGGGGAACCAATGATAGTGAAGAATTTTCTGGTAGAGACTGCTCGCCTTCAATCAAGAGAGAAGATGGTTGATCTTTTTAAGCTTGGACAGGGTGTGATGCCAGCAAGCTTCAAGGTGCACCATTCCCACCATACGAAGAAGACTGAAACTCTGCTTGCTGATTTTGGTGAAATTGCTATCGGGCGAGTTGCTCCTGTGGATTCTGGCCTATGGTGGATTTTTCTTCTTCGTGCTTACACCAAATACACAAGGGACAGTTCTCTGGCTGAAAGTCCTCACTGCCAAAGGGCCATGCGCCTTATTCTCAAGCTGTGGCTCTCTGAAGGGTTTGATACATCTCCAGCATTACTTTGCGCTGATGGTTGCTCCATGATAGACCGTAGAATGGTAAGCCACTCATAGGCACCACTAAAGAAATGTGTTCTGTTATTATGGTTCACATTATATCTTGTGCCTGCGTGCTTACCATCAAAATTGAAATTGTCCCCTTATCCCGTTAGTTTTATTACAAAGTAACTGTCCAGGCACATTCTTACAAATGCACTCTTGATCAAAATTGAAATTACATTAAGCTCACTAGGATTATGCGCGCGCTTGTAAGGATATTCTATGTAGGCTTAAGGGAAAAACCACTGATGCATGATGTATTACGAATGAGATAAGGAATCTGAAATGTGATCAGTCTGAACATTAGGAATCATACATTACACAATGATGCAGTAGTTTTGAAAGTATGAGCATTGTGTAGGCATGAACAGCATACTTTCAGATAAGTGAATGCCATCAATCAAAGTGTTGAAGGGATAAGGTGATTCGTTTTAGTCACGTATCACGGCTCTTATTGAGATTGGGACTGGAAACAAAGTTCACCTTAGATTGCATAATAATGTTGTACAAGGTCAAGTAAATAGCACAGATCATCTTATGAACTTTGGATGGGGAACTATCTGAATGTATATCTTAAGCATTTGTTCATGGCCATATGTTTTCTCTTGCTTATAGTAATTAAAATGCGTGCAGGGTATATATGGCTATCCACTTGAAATCCAGGCTCTCTTCTTCATGGCTCTGAGATGCGCCTTAAGTTTGCTGAAAGACTCTAATGACGACTTTGTGTACCAAATAACAAAGAGAATCAAAGCTTTGAGCTACCATTTGCACAGTTACTACTGGCTTGACTTCCAAAGACTCAATGACATCTATCGCTACAAGACAGAAGAGTACTCGCAGACAGCTCTGAACAAGTTCAATGTGATCCCTGAATCGATCCCTGACTGGATATTTGACTTCATGCCTAGCCGTGGTGGCTACTTCATTGGAAATGTCAGTCCTGCAAGGATGGACTTCCGCTGGTTCTGCTTGGGCAACTTCATTGCGATCCTGTCATCGTTGGCAACTGGAGAACAAGCTGAGGCAATATTGGATCTCGTGGAGGAACGCTGGGAAGAACTTATTGGAGAGATGCCCCTGAAGATCTGTTACCCTGCAATGGAAAACCAGGAATGGCAGATAGTCACTGGATGCGACCCAAAGAACACCAGATGGAGCTACCACAATGGAGGGTCGTGGCCAGGTAAGTCTGAAAATAGTTGGATTAACAACACATTATAGTTCAAATTTTGTGCTGGCTTGGGAGTAATGTTGATCTGTTTTAGCTAGCTCTTGTGTCAAGCTTAGCTGTCAAGGATTGATTCATGGATGATTCCTTTGTGAACCTTGTTTAAGTTACAATCTTGCCACAATAGCTCTTACAAAGTAAACAAATACCTGTCTGGCAATCATATTGTGTTTGAATGTAGCATAGTATCTGATTGTGGTGATTTTTTAGGCATTTATCTTCAGAAAAGGCTTGTGTACAGTATCAGTATTTCCAGGAATCTGATTATGACACCCTGCGCTATCATGCCCCCCTAAAACACATAAATTTGTTTTACTTTTCCCCCTTCGTGGTTACAGGTTTTGGACTTAAGGACACACATGCGTTAGTTGTTACTATTCACTTCTTTTTTGCAGGATAGTTAGTACAGTATTCACTTTTCTGTTCTGCTTTATACCTGTGGTTAGTCTACTGGTTCAGGACTTGAGGGCACACTTGTGTTGTGTGCTGGTATTTTTACTTTTCTGTTAGGCTTTATACCTGTCCATGGTGTATATATGAATGCCCTGAAATCAAAGAACCCTCAGAGGAGATTGGTAGTGTAGCTCATATAGATGATCTTATAGCGAACAGCTTCAGTTGTTTGATGCATGTGGCTGCTTTTTATCGCCACATCTAATGTTCATTCAGTATTAGCTCCTTGGATCTGTACCCATGCATTGTATTCTCTTCTTTCCATATATGTACTGCATTTCTACGTATATGGCAATGTGCTTACCCTCTGTTGTCCTGTCTCTGGACGCGCGCAAATTACAGTGCTGCTGTGGCTCCTGGTGGCGGTGAGCGTGAAGCTGGGGCGGCCCCACATCGCGCGGCGTGCGGTGGAGCTGATGGAGAGGCGTCTGGCCAAGGACGACTTCCCCGAGTACTACGACGGCAAGACGGGGCGGTACATCGGGAAGCAGTCGCGCAAGTTCCAGACGTGGTCGGTGGCGGGGTACCTGGTGGCCAAGATGCTGCTGGACGACCCCTCCAACCTCCGCGCCGTCTCCCTGGAGGACGACGGCCACATCCGGGAGCCCGTCCTCAAGCGCAGCAACTCCTGCCCGGGCCCGCACATGTCACACTGCCAGTAGAGGTTCTGGCTCACTCGGTTCCGATGGAGAGGAGGTACAGTACACTAGAGCACATACGAACGTCGCGATGGATGGTGGCTGCTAAGTTTGGCGTACGCGACAGGTTCAGACGCATCCCTGCATAGTAGATCGCTGTGTTCGGAGAGGAACCTGTTTTTCCCTTGGTCTCGCTGCTGTCACTCGTTACGGTACAAAGGAACACCGGTAGTAGGTAGGATCGCTGGAACGGTGAGGAGTAAGTGGTAGAGATAACTGTTGGATTGCTGGTTCACCGGATGTCTAGGCTGGTGAAAGGAGGTTTTGGTACGTAGTGCGTGCACAGATTTTGGGTGGAGATGGAATTGCTTGTTGAGCGTGGTTACTGATGGATGACGCTGAATGTTGATGGACGATCGATGATGGTAGGCGGTTGGCTTATTCTGTGTGTGGTCGTGAAAGTGTTGTTGTTTTGGAGATGGTGATAGTGATGTGTGAGTTACTCGCCATACCTGCTTGTTGATCGGTCCTTGTAGCCTTTTCGTATGTGGCTGCTTGAGTCGTTGGGATGTCGTTGCCACATGACGGTGCTCTGGATATGGACGAGCGATTGAACAATCCCCTAAACCTCGAGCATACGCGTGCGTTCAATGTTAAAAGCATGTGACCACGCTACACGCATCGTTTACAGCATATTAACTGACACGAATGAGGTATAATAAGCAAGTAGAAGAATTTCAGGAGAGGAAAAAGTTGAGCTGTAATTAGCCTAAAGACATCTCTAATGTGGATCATCAAACGGATCTCATCAAATATTCATGGACACTGAATGTGTCCACTGACATCTGACTGGGTGGAGGTCATCCAATCTTGTCCTCCAAATTTTCATATTCGTTCGTTCGGCCTCCTCTCTTTATCAAATCTATCTAGATAAATAGCAATTCGATCATACATTTAAATAGTTGCACAAAATGAAACTATTAGCAAAAGGGTATGTTTATCAAGTTTTTTACATCCTTCGAACCCAGAAGCAAAAAGAATCGGTTGTCTCGGCCAAATGCCTTAATTTTCAGCTGTAGGGGAACGCAGCAGAAAACAAAAAAATTCGGTACTGCGAGCACGCCCAGGATCACTATGGAGATGCATACAGAGTTTGATCTGATCGTTACCGACTCGTAGCGCAGCGGAAGTAGAGTCGATGTTGATCGTCGGTGCAGATCCCCGCAGCTAGGATTTAAAACCTACCAACCGCGAGGATGTACTCCCTCGTCAGCTCACCGAACGGATCTCCGGGCAGCCCTTCGGGAGGCCTCGGGACAGTCCCTCAGATAGTTCCACCGGACGGATCCTCGGACAGCCCTTCGGGAGGCCTCTGGACAGTCCCTCGGATAGTCCCACCGGACGGATCCTCGGACAGCCCTTCGGGAGGCCTCTGGACAGTCCCTTGGATAGTCCCACCAGACGGATCCTCGGACAGCCCTTCGGGAGGCCTCTGGATAGTCCTTCGGGCGGGTCACTCGGACAGCCCTCCAGGCAGGTACTCGAACAGCCCCTCGGGCAAAGGATCGAAACTACGACCTCTCTACGGGGTTGCACACATACGGTGTCAGCTATCCGGCAGGGCTTCGCCGTCCAGAACTAGTTCCTGCCGGAACCCAGACAGCCTTTCGGCTCTACGAAACTATTTCGCGGGGAGGGAGAGAGAAAACCAGATCATGCATGGCTTGTGTATGTTGAGAAAGAGTGAGTCTTTAGGCAGCCCCCTCCACCCCTATTTATAGGCCAAGCCCAAGGTTGGCTTCTCCAAGAAGCCAAGGGGAAAAATACCAAAAGGCCCTCAAGGTGGCTTCTCCAAGAAGCCACCCAAAAAGCACTTTCACTATTCACGGAAACATTTTTCCGTGACCGTTAAATCCGAAAATATTTCTGGGTGTCTTAGAATAATTCCAATACCCACTAAAATGATTTTGGACGCGTTCCAAAACAATTCCGGATTAGTGATTTTCATCTGCGAAAAGCAACCAAACCGGTTCCGGCAGCTCCAGAACATTTCCGGTTTTTATCCCGGAAAAATCCGAGAAGTTTCCAGAACAATTCTGGCACCCTCCAAGAATTTTCAGGCGTGTGCCGAAACCAATTTGACTTAATGGTATACTCCGAAACAACTTTTCGGTTTTACCGAAACTATTCCGGTGTTCTCTCTCCGGAACTTTTCCGTTGTCTCCGAAACTTTTCCGGTGACTTTCTCTCAGACTCCCTGTCTAGTATTCAGCAGATAGATGACCCTTAAGCGTGTGACCCTATAGGTTCGGTGAAGCATAGACATGACAGGAACTCTTTCCGATCAATGATCAACATCGGAGCCGTGGACACCCATATTGACCCCTATACCCACACGAATAAATATTCGAGTGAACCTCCAGTTGTCGTGTGCTATTCCTATTGCTTCGCGATATGTTACAAATACCCGAGGTGAGATTTATCGGCATCCCCGTGGATCAACAACTTGTCCACTATGCCAGTTACCTCGTTACCGGTTTTGTTCTCTTTTCTCGTTCCCGTGTTCCGGCATCCCTGTGATCAAATCACATTGTGTCTGGCCAGACGATGGTGGATACCGTAACACCGAGAGGGCCCAGAGATATCTCTCCATCGTCGGAGGAGCAAATCCCAATCTTGAGCTATCAAGTCCCTTGACACACTTTTCCATGAACCCGTAAGCCGCCGTAATAGCCATCCATTTACGGATGACGTTTAACAAACCCCAAAGTTCATGAATCAAGCATGAAGAAACTCGATACTCTCATGGTCTAAGGAATTATGCAAACATAAACTTTCTCTGTGTTATTGACCATTAACTTATGACGAATGTATCTCATAGCATAACATCAATTCGGGTCGATTCAACCACAAGGTTCTACTAACATTGTGCCCTCAAAGTTGCCGGCATAGTCATGCCCATGATCAGGAAAACAGAACCATCATGCAACACTTGAGCTAGTCTTAGAGGCCAGACTAGGAATACATTTTACCGTTTATTATTCCACACGTGCATATGGGTCTTCCTCCGAGCCTCGTGGTTATTGTAGACTCGAGAACCATAGCAGTTATAGCATGGAATATAAACTTAATTACAAACATGGAGATAAATAATAACATTTATTATTGCCTCTAGGGCATATCTCCTACATCATCTTCCCCCTTTCTTTTGTGCAAAGCGTGCCATCATGCTATCACGCAAGGAGTGAACAAACTTGGCCGCATTAGGGTCCAAGTCGTTGGCCATCACGTACAAGATAACAAGATATTTTGCTCCTTGCACACTTCCGTGATCCGAAGCTTCCTCTCCTCAAGCTCAATCTTCTTTTGTATTTTCATGAACACGTTAAACCCCTCTTCATTCTTTTCCTTCTTGAGCTTGGTGCTTACCTTTTACTTCTTCGTCACGATGTCCTCAAACTTGTCTGCCATCTTGGCCGCCGCCCCTTCTCGCTTCTCCTTCTCGTTCTCCATCCCCCCCTCCTTGACCTAGCCACATGGGTGGTCGGTGCAAAACCCTCCAACGTTTGGATCACCTCCTTCATCACTTGCCTTGGTGTTGGCCGTCTTGGCGGAATGGCCAATGTTGCTCTACTTGCTTTGCGCATTCAACTTGTACCAACAATGCATCAACATGTGCTGTTAGTCTTGTGGCACAAGGTGGCGGCCCGGTTTGGCTCGTAAAGCAAGACAATGACATGATCAATAAGTTACAACATAGAGCAAATCAGTCAAATGACCACAACAACATGAAGCAAAACTTACAAGCTCGAGCAGTGATGCGCCACTTGGACATCGATTATGCGCGCCGCAAAACTCGTTGACTGCCTCTTGAATGGTGTATCATCAATGACTTAGCGACTTCGGATTGCAATCATGGATCACTTCCTTTTGTAGGGGTCGTAGTGCTTTTGCTCATGATAGAAATCAAGCACAATTTGCCAAAAAGTGAGCCCTTTTGCTCCTTCCTTGAAGCGGATTATGCCCAACCACGCCAAACACAACAATTCATCCTTTCTGTTTGAGCACGACAAACCCCACTTTTTCTTTGCGTCCGCATTGGGCACGACCGGCTGTTGGGTGTCCGCCGACGTCTCTTGCTCCGGCTGCGGCGAGTAGTGGTCCTCAACTTGTTCGTCTTCGTGTCCGTCGCCGTTGTGGATCATGGTCATCATTGCCTCGTCAGTGGCCGCCGTCGAGCTTGCGGAAGGCATTCCACCAAAAGTGTCGCGCACTGCCAGACGAGGGCTCCATGGACGGAAACACGACTAGAGGAGCGTTCACGACTCGGTGAACAAGTAGTCGTTGTTGAGGTCGATGGTGTACGGTGGAGGGTGGCCGAAGGCAGAGCTGAAGAAAGCGGCAGAGTGTTGCAACGATTGTTGCGTGTCGGGTTGACTGTACTGTGCTACTTGTGAGCTGCGTTGGGATTTTCCCCGAAGAGGAAGGGTGAAGCAGTACAGTAGAGATAAGTATTTCCCTCAGTGAGAACCAATGTTTATCAAACCAATAGGAGAATCAAGTAAAGCCACGTGAACAACACCTGCACACACAAAAGCAAATACTTGCACTCAACGCGGGCAAGAGGTTGTCAATCCCCTTGAACTTGTTAATTGCAAGGATTAAATCTTGTATAGGCAAAATTATAAATTGTAAAATAAAAAAAAATAAAAAATGCAGCAAGGTATTTTAAGGCTTTTTTATATGTTTAAAGTAGACCCGAGGGCCATAGTTTGCACTAGAGGCTTCTCTCTCGAATACATAGCATATGGTGGGTAAACAAATTATTGTTGGGCAATTGATAGAAAAGCGCATAGTTATGACGTATTCACGGCAATGATCATGTATATAGGCATCACGTCCGAGACAAGTAGACCAACTCCTGCCTGCATCTACTACTATTACTCCACCAATCGACCGCTATCCAGCATGCATCTATGGTATTAAGTTCATGACAAACAGAGTAACGCCTTAAGCAACATGACATGATGTAGACAAAGTAAAATCAATCAATATGAATAAACTCCATCGTTTTATCCTTAATGGCAACAATACAAATACGTGTCTTGTCCCCTACTGTCACTGGGATATAGAGCACCGCAAGATTGAACCCATTACAAAGCACCTCTCCCACTGGAGATAAATCAATCTAGTTGGCCAAACCAAACGGATAGATCGGAGAGAAATACAAAGCTATAACAATCATGCATAATAAAGTTCAGAAAAGAATCAATTACTTTCAATGAATAACCTGACCATAAACCCATAATTCATCGGATCCCAACAAACACACCGCAAAAGAAGATTACATCGGATAAACTCCAAGAAGATCGAGGAGAACATGGTATTGAAGATCAAAGAGAGAGAAAAAGCCATCTAGCTACTAGATATTGACCCGTAGGTCTGTGGTGAACTACTCACACATCATCGGTAGGGCAGCAAGGTTGATGTAGAAGCCCTCCGTGATCGATTCCCCCTCCCGCAGATTATCGAAAAAGGCCTCCAGATGGGATCGCGGAAGAACAGAGGCTTGCGGCGGCGGAAAAGTTATATCGTCTGTTGTTCTGATGGTTTGGGAATATATGTGAATTTATAGGCATGGAATTAGGTCAAACGAAGCTGCGTGGGGCCCACAAGCTCAGGGGGCGCGCCCCTCGAGCTTGTGGCCCTCTCGTATCTCTTCTGGCCTCCTCCCGAAGCTTCGAGGGTCCCTTCTGTTCCAGAAAAAATTAATCCAAAGATTTTTTTCCGTTTAGACTTCGTTTGATAATGATTTTCTGAAAAGTCAAAAACAAGCAGAAAAAAACAGAAACTGGCACTGGGCACTGAGTTAATAGGTTAGTCCTAAAATGATATAAAATAGCATATAAAGCATCCAAGATTGATAATATAATAGCATGAAACAATCAATAATTATAGATACGTTGGAGACGTATCATACTGCACGGTGGCGTAGTAGTACGGCGCCCTGTACTGGGTGGGCCAGGGCTTTGCTAGAGGCCACTACCAACTGAGCAGGTCAGATGTGATCCAACTTACGACCAAGCCGACTTGAACCTAAGGGGTCCCGCGCTTAAGGGAAGGAACCTACGAGGTTGGATCCAAGCTCACAGGTTGGATGTGATCCACCCTGATCTTGGATCCGGACTGAGTAGTTTTGTGGGCTTTAGGATCCATGCGGGGCCCATGTGTTGAGCTGCGATGGATGCCTATATATAGTGGAGGTGCGGCACATGTATTAAGATGATCGCTTCGACGTTTGTGCTAGGGCTTTGCATGTGTTGCAACTAGTCACCTCCACTCGCCGTCGGCTGTGCGATCGGACCTAGCAGTCCACCGCACCGCGTTCTCCTGCACGCGCGGATATCGTTAGAGACGGTGAACTTGTACCACTCCGGTGAACCTGTATATGGGATCCGACGACCGGCTGTTCGAGATCGACGAGGAGGAGACGACTCGTGACGCGCTGCCCCAACTCTTCTTCCGTTGCACAGTACTGCGCGTCTAGTGGTATTGATCTTGTGATCCATCTCCCTTAACATGTTCCTGATTGATCTGCGCGTAGAAATTTTTTATATTGCAGTCGATGCACCTAGCGTAGCCCAACATGTGTGCATTCTTCTTCGCCCTCTCCTTCACGTGTCGTTCTTATGTAGCGCGGACACTGTTGCACCGTTGGAGTTCTTCGAGTCTGACGAGACCTCGAATCTCGTAATGGGGCGGGATTGAGAGAGGAGGGATTGTGCAATTGAGCGGACATCGGCTTGGTTTTGGTGGGTCCGGACTGTCAGGGTTCGATGTGGCGGCCGCACAAACTCCCTAATTTAGGGTCGGACTGTGGGGTTTCCGGACGGGGCTTGCCTGCTCCCCCGCTTGCCTGCTCCCCCCAGAATGCTCCCATCGGTGCTCCCTCGTACGTGTCGCTCATCCAACGATCCCACGATGCTGCCTTCCTTTCCCATTAAAAAAACCCAGCAATTAGACAAAACCGGCCAGCCCGTCTCTTAATTAATCGCATGTCGCTCCAGACCTTTTTAGCCAACGTAAATAACGCAACTGAACAGAGATTTGGAGGGAAATTAATAAGCCATGCGCGCCAAAATCTTTGGCGCTGAACTTTTCCCGTACACGAGTTACCCCAAACAAACCAAACTATACACCTTCATCAATTCTATCTACGAACACAGATCCAACAAAGAGACTTGATGGCTTCTTCACCAATTCTTGCCGGAAGCAATGAGGAATCAGATCCCCAAATGTAAGCCATCTTGTTTTCATTGCTTCCCCCAAATGTAAGACATCTTGTTTTCATTACTTCCCCCAAATGTAAGCCATCTTGTTTTCATTGCTTTCTTCCTTTTTCTCTGACCCAACTGTCTTCCCCCAATCCTGCAATGAAACAGATCTATGACTTTCAGGTTAAAACTAGACAACAGATGCGTATATTTCTTACTCCCAGTTCGCAATATCCAGCGAACAACATGTCTTGCACAGATTGCATAATACAAAGTTGTTTTACTGATGGGTACATATAAACAAAAAACTGACACTCATGCTGGACATACAAGAGATTAAGAGAAATGTAATGGTATTAGGGGCAAAGACATCTAATTAGTTGATTGAAATTATCAACCACCTTGTTCAGAATGGGAAAACAAGACAGATCCCACTCCTTTTCATTCCACTTTGACATCAAAATAAATATTCGTATCAAGGTTATTGTTGATTTACAACACATATATGTTTCTTCTCCTTTTCCTTGCATTAGCTCCGGGAGCTCTTCATTGCTCCATGTCCCGTCTGCATGCACCGTTTACATCCAGGTGGCTCGGCAAACAACGGGCAAACTGTTTTCAAAGGACTTTGTTAGAGCAACTCCAACGCGGCGACCCATTTCATCCGTGCGCATCCGTTTGGATCGGCGCGGACAGAAAAGTCGGCCCAACGCGCCGACCCAAACGGACGCGCGTCCGCCTGCCGACCCATTTCCGGCCCATTTTTGAGCCGAATTTGCGTCGGCGCGTACATGAGATGGACGCGCGCGCGCGGGGCCGCCTAATCCCTCCCTGGCCCGCTGGTCGGTGGCAGCCTCCACCATTTCCCCCCATCCCCCCCTCAAAAACCCCCGCCCGCGCGCGCTCCCGCCGCTCGCCATGGACTCCATGGACGCAGACCTGGATGCCGCCGCCGGCCTCGCCTCCCTCGCCTCGTCCGGCCCCACCAAGCTTCGCGCCCCCTCCGGCAAAGGCAAGCCTCGCGCCCCCCGCAAGACCGCCGCCGCGCCCAAGACAAAGAAGGAGCTGACGCCCGAGGAGCGGGCATGGCAGTCGACAAAGAGAAAGAACCGGAGGCACGCGGCGGGCGCGAGGGAGGAAGCCATCGCGGCGGCGGCCGCCGCCGCCGCCGAGCAGCAGGAGGCCACCAACGCCCGCGTCGCGGCGGCAACGAGGGAGGCACTAATGTACCTAGGGTTAAACCCTAGCCAGCATGGCCTCGTCAACGCCGCCGTGGCAGCGGCCAGCACCGGCTCATCGGCGTTTCCTCGGATGGTGCTGCCCGACTCGCCCCGCGCGTCCGCGACGCAGCCGATGCCCGGCTTCCACGTCTACCCGCGGGCCTCCCGACTCTCCGGGGAGCGCTCGCCCGAGGTGAGCGTGGTGGCGCCTAGCACGCCCGCGCCCGCTCCCGCGCCCATCGACCTCAACGCCACACCGGTGGGGGGAAGGAGGCCGTGGAGGAGGAAGAAGGCGAGAAGCCACGGCCGCGCGGGAAGGGCAACTCCAAGAAGGAGGACCAGCGGGATGCGGCGGCGAACGCCTTGATCGCAACCGTCGAGGGCATGATGAGCAAGTGCGCCAGCTGAACTGCGTGCTGTTTTTTTGAAGCTGGCATTGTATGCCGGCGCTGGCATGGTGCCGGCATGAACTTCGGACGACGACGACATGGCCGCTGGCATGATTTATGGCCATGGGCCTTTTTCGAAATTTGAATGCGGACATAAATGGGTTGCGGCCGTTGGGCGCACTGCCGACCCAAATCTTAAAGAAGGAGGACAGCGAGCGGGCGGCCGACCCAAACGGACAAAAAGCGGATAAATCCGCCGTCCGTTTGGGTCGACGCGTTGGAGTTGCTCTTACGGGCTGTTTTTAGCGAAGGATCCACGCCGTGTGGTGATCCCAGTGGCCGCGATGGGAGGAGGAAAAGGGGGTAGTGTGCTGATGGAGACGGACGGTCGCCGTTTCATTAGAGCTGGCGGGCTCCCTCGTATCCATTGTGTTCGAATAGACGCAACAAGAAAATGAAGATAGCTTTGACTACGGTACAACTTGGCCTTTCACGTCCAAAAGTACGCACCATAAGACGGCAGTGACATGTAGGCACCATAAAACGGCAGTAACTTGGCCTTTCCATGCTTGTCCTGCATGCCTCTAAACCCATCCTTTGATTCCCTAGACGAAATTGTAACAAATAACCTAACAAAATTGATCGTCACAAGTACTAAGAAAGATTTCTCCGTCGCAGATTTCGGTGTTGTTTGGCGTCTTGGGTTCGCTCTCAATCACTCGCCATCTCTCGCACGGTCCTCTTCTGTTGGAATTATGTGTCCTGCAACTATATTCAAATTAATAGGAATTACTAATATTCGGAATACCTCATTATGGAATTATACATGTATTTATACATGGAATTACTTTACATGATTATCATGGAATTATCACTTGGAATTATCACTTGTTGGAACGTACTTAAGTTATATGCTTAAGGAAGCTGGTCGATTATCGGTGGAATACGATATACTATTTATATTGGAAAGACTATCCGGGTACAGTGATAATCGGAAGGAGCTAGATCGTATAGTTAGGTTACGGCCCTAATGTTGATCTACATAATTGGATAATTGGAGGAATTTACACTCTATTATGACGCGTTGCTCACAAGCGTGTGCTCCGGGGACATAACGGGTAGAATCCGCTAACAGACAAATATGATCGTGATTGGTAATTTGCTTTGGACTCTATCCCGAAAAGTAGTGAAAAATACTAGGAATCTTATATCTGTATAAGAGGTGGACTCTTTGAAAAGACTGTATAAGAAAGTCCCTACCCCCTAGCCTCAGATATGTGAATTGAGAGCGGCACCACGGATAAGCGCAGAGGAATAGAGATAGACCACAAACCCTAAATTTCTAACATTGGCATCGGAGCTAGGTTCGCCGCCGCATACTCTGCTGATCTCTGTTGCCGGCATGGCTTGCTAATCCGTGGCGAAGTCGTCTCCTTCACGTTCAATAGGTCCCAGTGTGACGTGCGTTCGTCGCAGTGTATCAAGAGGCTGCGCTCGTATCTGCCTCGATGATTCGGTGCAATCTTCCGCTGCGGGATCGATCGAGTCTACTTTCCGCTGATTGCCAGGGCATCCACGTCCATGTCAAGACTGCGGCTGTTACAGGATCCTACGTGCTCTTGTGTTGCATCTTGCTACTTGCAAGCACCAAGCCGCTGGATGTAGGTTTCCGCTGCACCAAGTTCATCCGCGGCCTCGTCAAATCGCCGCCCTTGTCGCGACCTCTGGAACGCCACACTCCGGCGCCCCAGACCAGCTCAACCATTCTGTTGCATCCGCCTCGACTCTGTTCCAAACTCGGAATTGGTCTGATCTATATCTAGACCAGCTACAACTCCGTCCGCTGAAGCATCGGCTTGCTACAGATTGGAGGAAATCAAGTTTTTCCAAACCGAGGAAGGCTAGTGCTTTCTGCTGCTACTTTGATTCATTAGCAAACACGGAAATCTACTAAGGATTTAATTGATGTTTTGATTCTCACGTTGGACTGAGGAAACACGCACGCCATTGTTGCCATGATGATGTGATAAAGTCTACAAGTAATCTCCTCTAATACCTTGTGCGGTGGATTGATGGACACCGGACGTTGTACTGTTCTGTCAGTATGCACGTGCATGTTAATATGCGATCTCTAGCTACATGAACCATTTGGACAGACGGCTACCAATACCATCTACTATGTCAATTCGAGCCGCTGGAATGATAGGAAAGGGAATTTTGTCAGAAAGTTTTCATCAAGTTCGAGCTCTTTTTACGCCCCGCTGGTCGCTCTGTACGGACAGTCTTAGACATTATACTCTGGAACTTGTTGGCATACTGGGATGTCATTCGAATACTCATGAATCTCAAATCCTCTGCTTCTGACTTATCAGTTTGGAACTGAAAGGAATATTCTACCTACCATTACTTGGGTGCCACACACATATGGACGCGTGCTGAGGAAGCAACATTTTAGCTAGCAATTTTAATTGATTTATTTTATTGTATCATCGGTTAACATTCTTCTAACTTGTTTGATTGCTAATCTACTGCATGTACATCATAACAAGGAAAATAATTCTACTCCTTGGAAGAAGTTAAGGAGGACTCTGGATTAAATGTGTGGATGCATTGCATAGAGCAAATGACTACATACTGATAATCGCCATGGTTGAATTATTCTATGGAAAATTATGCATAATTTGGAAAGGGATTTCAAACAACTGTTATTATGAGCATCACTTGTTTATGGAGGAAGATAGGAGTCACTTCAAGGACAAGGAAATTTGCTCTTCATTTATCGGTATGTCCAGTGATAATATTTGCACGATTAATATTTATTTGGGGCTATTTTTTGAATTGTAATCTTCATTTTGGGGCTATGTTGGATTATGGTGCTTGTTTATATACATCATATATCATTGAAATACAATAGCAATTTTATTGGCATGCAACAAATTCCAAAGGAAAAATGATGTACTTAGGAATTAATGCTAAATTTGAGGTACTTTGGATTGGAAATTATGCCATGAAACTCCCTTGTGGAGGAAAACTATTATTGTTATGGGACACTATGTGCAACTTGAGTGAGAAGGGATTTAATTTATTGTTCTATCTTGGAATCCATTGATTATGGAATACTATTTGGAAAAGGAAGAGCGGAAATATTGCTCAATGGTAAAATTAGTGCATTATTGAATTTTACACAATGGTCTCTTCTATCTTGATGGTCCATTGGAAGTTGGCAAACCAATTTGTTTATTTGGAAAAGATAACTCCATATGGAGGAATACCGACAATGGGAACACATGTTGTGAATCTTATTATCTACATCATCAACGACTTGGTCACATATCTTGGAATTCGATCAAGAGGCTTATTGATTCTGGAATTTTAAACTTTAGTGGGAGGACTATGGTACATGTGAAGCATATATGATTTTTTAAGCATACACCTTCTTATTAAGGTGGAAGAAGATAAAAAGTTTCACATCATTTTTTTATATACTTATGGTATTTCTTTGGACATCCCCACTAGAGGTCCGATTATTTATTTTATCTCACTCTTGGATGATTACAATTTTATATGGTTATGTTTATCTTTTATATACAAGTCGGAAGGTTTTATTGTGCTCGTCACATGTTATACTGAAGTGGAAAATCAGTTGACTAAAGAATATCATAGTTTTAACAACTGATTGGTAGGGGAAGCACACTTCAGGAATATATCGTTTGTACGTAAAGAGCATGGAATTATTCACCATTGTAATATACCGTACACTCCACAATTGAATGGAGGAATTGAATGTCTTCTATATTCCTGTTTTTTTAGGAAGCATTGCATATATACTGTTGTTTTTCTATATCGCACAGTCACTCCTTATGGTTAGTAGACCGGAAAGGATTTTTTTAGCAGGAAATTCCTAATCACTACAAAGCACACGCCAGGAACTTTGTAATGATAGTGGCTCAAACTGGTGGAAAAGTAGGAACACAATGATTATTATGATCAAGGGTGGAAATATTGACATTCATACTGAAATATAATCTTGACCCTAATGGAAACTACAAGTGAAACTCCCGATACTAACATGCTTAGGATAAGTGAGAGGAATTGGCTTGGAATATCATGTTTGTATAATTGTTATTGTTGTGGGACGTCACTCTAAATTTTAGAGGAATGATTAAATTCTCTCAAGAAGGTTTTTTTCATCAATGACAACTATGGGTGGAAGAATTGCGGGAAGGAATAAACTCATATGAGGAAGAACATAGTTTCGAAACTTAATATCATACCAAACAACCGCAAGCCTATTGTCTGGAAGTGATTTTTTTTGTAAGGAAATTTTGACTCATTGGAATATTATAATGTCACTCATGCTATTCAGTTCTTCACACAAAGGGAATTATACTTTGTGGAAACTCTCTCTCCTGGAATTTGGGAAAGAGGAACTACATGGTTTGCTAATTAAATATATTATAATGGTCTTATGAAAAAGCTTCACATCAATGGAATGGAAGGGTCATATGGTTTACTAAATGAAGCAAGGCCGTCATCTACAAATGTAAGTGTAAAACATTTTGCATTATTATTGTGTACGTTAACATTGTTTTGTTGTTTGCAATGATAAAATCACATTGATGGAAGTGAAAGCTTGGTCATTTTTTGAACTTTCATATGAAAGGAACGTTTGAAGCTTCCTATGTTTTAGGAGTGGAACTACATAGGGTATGTTTTGAAACTTTTCCAATGGAAAATTGCAAACTTGTTAAAGTACATGGAACCAAATTCAGTGAGGAATTATGTTTGAACTCCTGAGGAAAAAGTTATAATAAATGGTATTGGAATTTCTATGTATCTTCACTATACTATCATACCTTAGCTTCCGGAATTTATGCTGCATTCAAGCAGTGGAACAAAAGACGGGCAGCTAAGGGAATCTCACACATCATTTAAGATTGTGGAAAGTGCATCGCAACTTGTCACTTGTTCTGGAATTTATATTAAAGGTTAACATATCGAGGAAGCTATTATGGTATCTACGAGATGATAAATAAGTCCAGGTACGCATATTCAATTTTTTTTGAGTACTAATATGATGCAGGTTCACTGACTAAAGTCAGGAATTTCTTTCAAACATGGTTACTTATGGAACTTCATTTACTGACTGGATTTGAATTTTTTATGGTTTTGAAAACTCTATTCAACTTGGTTATCTTCTATTTGACTTGATGTGGAATTATACATATTATTGATTATGTGACGGAAAATAATTGATGCGGAATTTTCACTTGAGGAAGTAATACTCAAGGTGCCTATAAAGGTGGAATTACACTTGAGGAAATAATACTCGAGGCGCCGAGGACAGCTATGCTGGAATAATTAGGCGGAAACTAAAGGTCTCTACTGATCTTAAGTGTCACAACAAGGAAACATATTGAAGGGGAAGTATCACCATATATATTTTTGTGAGTTTTCAACATAGTGTTAATATGATTGTTGGTCCCTTGACTAAGCCTTTTAGTCAGGAGGTATTTGGCAAGCATGTTAAGACTATGGGTTTACGAATATTTGAATGATCGTTTTGGACAAGTGGGAGATGTTGGAATTATGTGTCCTGCAACTATATTCAAATTAATAGGAATTACTAATATTCGGAATACCTCGTTATGGAATTATACATGTATTTATACATGGAATTACTTTACATGATTATCATGGAATTATCACTTGTTGGAACGTACTTAAGTTATATGCTTAAGGAAGCTGGTCGATTATCGGTGGAATACAATATATTATTTATATTGGAAAGACTACCCGGGTACGGTGATAATCGGAAGGAGCTAGATCGTATAGTTAGGTTACGGCCCTAATGTTGATCTACATAATTGGAGGAATTTACACTCTATTATGACGCGTTGCTCACAAGCATGTGCTCCGGAGACATAACGGGTAGAATCCGTTAACAGACAAATATGATCGTGGTTGGTAATTTGCTCTGAACTCTATCTCGAAAACTAGTGAAAAATATTAGGAATCTTATATATCTGTATAAGAGGTGGACTCTTTGAAAAGACAGTATAAGAAGGTCCCTACCCCTAGCCCCAGATATGCGAATTGAGAGCGACACCACGGATAAGCGCAGAGGAATAGGAGATAGACCACAAACCCTAAATTTCTAACATCTTCATCCTGACCTCCCGTCCTGGCCTGCCGAGTCCGTGCGTGGCCCGGCGGCTGGGCCGGTGCCCGCGGAATCGTCGGCAGGGCGGAGGCTGCGGGGAAGCCGACGAAGACAACCAGCCGAATGAGCCAGCTTGCGGGGATGTCTACGACCCTCCTGCTCGGACATGGTAGTAAATCGAGGTCGCGGCGTTCGCCGTCGAGATGTCTCCCGGCAGTAGCGCTGCTTTGGCTGTGGGGAAAGTGAGTGCATAAGAGAGGAGAGGAAAGGAGCGGCTGGTATTTTCCTGCGATTAATTAAGAGACGGGCCGGCCGGTTTTGTCTAATTGCTGGGTTTTTTTAATGAGAAAGGAAGGCAGCATCGTGGGATCGTTGGATGAGCGACACGTACGAGGGAGCAGCGATGGGAGCATTCTGGGGGAGCAGGCAAGCCCCGTCCGGGGTTTCCGACATCCAGACCAGTCCAGCCTGATTTTGTGGTACAATTCGGTTCGAACATTTGCACGTGTTTTCGTCACCCGCGTTGGAGATGCCCTAACATCATTTGCAAACAATGTGTTGTGTGCGCCACCACGATGCACACGTAGGACGAGGCCCCATCCAGACCATCCACGTAGGCTACGCCACCTCAGCAAAAAGGCAAAGCATAAGACACGCGGTGCGTGTGCTCTGTCCAAGCCCCTCTCTCTCTCTCTCTCTCTCTCTTCCTCTCACTCTATCCTCAAAGGGGGAAGAAGGGATAGAGTGGGGAGCGGAGCTCAGCTCACTTCAGCGGAAACTCATGGCCATGGCGACCTCCACCTTCTCCCCCCACCCGCTCTCGCTCAAGCCCCAGCTCGGCCCCAAGCCCCACCGCCTCCACCTCGCCCCCTTCCCGCGCCTCCACACCCACCGCCGCCTCGCCGCCGCCGGGGAGGCCCCCGTCGAGGCGCCGCCCAAGCCGGCGGAGGCGGATCCCTCCCCCGCCGCGTCCAACGGGTCCGCGGCCGCCGCCGCCGCTCCCGCTGCTCCGGTCGCCGCCGCCGCTCCGGTCGCCGCGGCCAAGGCCGAGGCGGTGGCGTCGCCCAAGTTCCAGGACTCGAGATGGGTCAACGGGACATGGGACCTCAGCCGGTTCGGGAACACGGGCGGCGCCGTCGACTGGGACGCCGTCATCGACGCCGGTGAGATTGCTGCTCTCCCCCTCCTCCCCTCTCGGGGTTTCACGCTTCTGCTAAGTAACAGTAGACAGTAGGCTAAGCTTATCACAGCATTTTATCTGGATCCGGATGGGGAATTACATGGGATAGCCCGTCTACAAATAGAGTAAGTGCATACATTTGCTTGAGGATTCTACAAATGGTTGCATGATATGTTGCCGGTGATTGCGTCCTTTTGACGTTGCGGAAATCGCGTGTTAGCTACTCCCTCCGTCCCATAATATAAGAGCGTTTTTGACGGGGCGGGCGTTTTGGCTCCCGGGTGCAAATGCACCCGGATGAACAGTAACCTCAAAAATAATAAAAAATGTTTTCGAAAAATTCTGAAAAAAATTGTAGATGATCGTGTTGGTGTCGCAAGCATGCTTGACAAATTTCATGCGAAACGGAGCAGCGGTGTTTCGTCGGTGAAAAAAACAAATTTGGGTTGTCATTTTGTGGTGACATTTTGTCTTTGATTTGTTATTTTTGCGCAGGCCAAAATGCTTAACCTTTTTGCCTCAAAATTTACATGTAGCATTTGTATGTGACAAAGATCACCAAAAAATTTTGTCCCAATTTTTTTGACATTTCGAAAATCATTTTCCATAGGCGGGAGCACGTGCTCCCCGGAGCCGAATTGCTTTTCTGCGTTTTTGACACTACACTAGTGTAAAAAACGCTCTTATATTATGGGACGGAGGGAGTACTTAACTTTCGGGTTCAATTGCTAGGATCAGTGCTTGATGAGATAATGCTCAGGATGTTACAAGCCGAAGCACAGAGATTTGCAGCTATGTGCTGTACTCTCCATTGGTTTCTAGGCCTATCGGAGCGTGTTGCGCATTATTCACAGATACAATGATCTCCATCTTCAGCGCAGCGTGTGCTGATTTAACACTGCACCTACGGCGCATCCTCCCCTTTTCCACATCCTCGGATTTTTCGCATGGTTTCGATGCCTCCATACGCATTACTCTGTTTCTCAAGAGTGTTATTAGATGGAAAGGTTCGACAACTTGACCGTTTCCATCGGGAAATCACTACTTTATGTAAACTAGCTCTCACATAAGAGTACTAACTGAAGTTGGAACTGGCTTCAGAATTCAAATCCATATATCTTCTGAACTAATTCCAAACTGAACTACCCTGCCAGCTGTTTTACATTTCTGTACTGTTTTTGCATGAATTAACCTGACCAGAGTTTGTACAAATGTGGCATGTGACTGGCTATTTTGTTAATCATGCAAAAGCTCATGTCACCTGTTGATGTGCTGCAGTGAATGGAACAAACATTGCATTCCTGACAATCTAATGAGGCTGAATGGCATCTTTGTTTGTTTCCAGAGGCCAGGAGGAGGAAATGGCTTGAAGATTCCCCAGAGGCAAGTAGCAGCGAAGACGCTGTTGTGTTCGACACTTCGATTATCCCATGGTGGGCATGGATCAAGCGGTTCCATCTCCCTGAAGCCGAGAAGCTAAATGGTTATTCTTGAATCCATTCCTTTTAAATAGCTAAATTATGTGTTTTCGATCACAACAATGTTGGCCTTTTCACATCTTCTAACATTGTAACCAATGTCTATGCAGGCCGCGCTGCCATGGTGGGCTTCTTCATGGCTTACTTTGTCGATAGCCTGACGGGCGTGGGGCTCGTCGACCAAATGGGCAATTTCTTCTGCAAAACCCTCCTGTTTGTTGCTGTGGCTGGGGTGCTGCTAGTCAGGAAAAACGAGGACATCGACAATCTGAAGAAGCTCATCGACGAGTCAACGTTCTACGACAAGCAATGGCAGTCAACTTGGCAAGATGATTCCCCTTCCGGGCCGAAGAAATAGCTCTGAAGTAGAATTTTGTGGTGGCTGAGGGGCAATGCGGACTTTCCTCCTTATGTTGTACTATTTCTTTTATCAGCCTTCTTTTTCGACGAACTTTGTAATAACTATGCCATCTTGTAAAAAGTATGAACTCGGTTATGTGCTAGAGCCTAGAGGTAAACGCTTCTGCAGGTTATTTAGCTGAACGTTTTTCTGCTGCATATCGTTGCAGGGTTACAATACAAAATCTTGTGTATGCTTGCTAGTTGATACCACACTTGTTGAGATCTAGTCGGTATTATAATTTCAACAGAACGAATCCCAAAGAGATACTTAGACAGTCTTATTTATCAAGCCATATAAGAAGTTATCTAACTTCCAACATTGTTTTACATCAGTTAAGCAAGATATCAAGTTCGCTCCCAAAGAAGAGTGAAATATAAGAAGTTGATCTAAATCCATCATTGTTTTGCATCAGCTTAGCAAGGTTTCAAGTGGTACATTCAGGGCGAAGCTCCCAAAGAAGAATGAAGTGGTACCAAAACTAATGTGCATTCTTCACTTGGGATAATGTCCACAAAATTGCACTCCAGTTTCCCTAGTAGTTAATACATTGACAGCCCTTTGAATATACACATGCGATCCCCTCCTCGCAGCGATTCAGCTTGTAGAAAAACGATGATGGTATGAGATTAGATATTGTAAGCCATCAAAGGAAGTTCAATTCTGAAAGGCGCAGTATGCAGTCTGGCAGTTCCCTGTTTACAGAGTACTACTGCCTTTGATCTGGCAAGGAATTCAAATCCGGCATGCTGACACGGCTGAATTCTGACCTGCAAAGGTAGCACATAAATTTAAACTTTCTGTTGTTGCATCAGGGTAACTATGTTGATTACACCACATCAGAGAAAGCGGTAACAACTTTACAAAAACAAACTGAAAGTACAACATTTTGCAGCTGAAGGGAATAGTATGAGAGGTCATAGTGCAAACAATGGTAACCTGCTGGGCCGAACATATTTCATGACATCTTGACACCAAAAATAAATAATTGCAAAGGTATTTTAAGTAGGCGTAATATTAAATCAAATGTGAAAGGAGCGCACAAAGGACAAAGCTAAATGTATTGCTGTTCAGTTAGACAAGTAAATTGAGTAGATTAACATGCATCTAAATTTCTCTTCCCAGGGAAAATGTTCAGCATAAGCAATGCTGCATTGTGGGCAATGAGATATCAATCTAGGATAAAATTCAGGAACGAATACTCAGACTTGGATGGAGAGGGACAGCCGGGAAAGAAAGCAGAGAAACATATTCAGATATCACACTCTGGGTACATGGAAACGAGAGCACTGATTATTACTAAAAGTAAAATTAAACCTCTCCTGAAGAAATACAAGAAATAATTATAAAAAAATAAAGCTATAACTTACCCACAGGTTGAACATTTCTTATGGTACTTGCAAAATATTGACAAGCAGACTGAACAAACATATCCCATGTCAATAGTCTTCTTGTGGCAGAAACATCTGTGGAGCAGTAAAACAAGTTAAGAGGCTGTTGACTGTCAATGACATCGGCAAACTGAGCAGAACTAAGAACAATATGAAACCCTAATTTGGTACCCCAACCAGACGTTTGGTAAAGTACAACTTCAGAAACAAATCAGCTGTGTGTTCCTCATAATTTGGCATGGTTGAAAAAGGAGCGCCTAGGCGGGTGCTTAAGCACGCCTAGGCTCTAGGCGATAGCAAAATGCCTAGCGCTTAATTACGCTTAATATGCACATAACTGCACTTAAGCACGCTCAAGGCGATGGCAAAACACACAATTAATGCCTAGCGCTTTTTTAAACTTAAATTTGCACGACTTTTGCAGCTTTGCTGTAGTATTATACCATGTCAACAACTTTATAGCTAGCACCTCAGAGTTATGTGATAAAGACTCTTGAAATACTAGTTCACTTAATCCCTCGAGGATTTGCAGCAGAGACAGATATATGCTTAGCAGAGAGAAAACAGAAAATAACTTACGAGGCACGGAAATCCACTCCCAGGGTCTTAGGGAGGCGCAGAAAAGTTCTCGAGTGCAAGTCCGTTGCAAATACAGCCTGCATATTTGCTGAATGAGTCATGAACTCAAGATAACTAATCACTTGTACTAAGATAAAAGTAAAAACACTCAAAATATAATGTAGGCAGACACAGAGGGGAACCATTTCAAAGACAAGTAAACAGACAAAATCCCTTATACTGCCAAAGAAAGGTAAGCCACTGAAACAAGAGATTTGCATCACAATACAATCAGTACACTCTGTCAAACCATGTATGGATATCCAACTCAGATTTATAGAACAAGTGTTAATCCAATTCACAAACATACAGTGTCATAACCTAGATAGTGTTTCTAATATCTGAATCTAGATAGTGTTTCTAATACCTGAAGTTGGTACGGAGATAATTTATATATATATATATTTACCAATTGAAACTGAAAGCTCTCAACTCCACCACAAACGTATCATTAGCGCAATCTATAAGCATATCTGTGCATTTAAATATGGAAGGCAAGTTGGTATACTTGTAGGGTGATAGGTTTTATTTCTTCAGTTTGCAGAAAAAGAAAAGGTGACGATGCGATGGGATTAGCAGATGAACATAGCCTGTGATTGTGTATTTGGCTTTATAGCCTAGCTGCATTCCAAATTATTTTAGATGATCAGTTCAGATGCCACCTGTACACAACTTCCAATGAAACATTACATGCGGATTTTGTCATATTCTCCTTTCCATATTATATTATGTAAAATATGATGGAAGAGAATGTGATCATAAAAAAGGGATACCACAAGCTTCATATGAATATATCACACTTCTAGAATGGTAAGAGACAGCACTGCAGAAGAAAATAACTGAGTTGTGTGGTAGGGGGCAAAATAACTTACAGCAAGGTATTGAAATAGACCACTTAGTTCTTGGGGCTTCATATAAACTCCTCCTGTTATATATGAAGCCTGCGAAATGAGACAACAATATCTAATTAGCAAGGAAAAGAAAATGTTATGCGGGCAACGCTTGGAAATGACGATATGATCAGTAAAACGCAAGAAGGCACCAAAGAATCACCTGCTGCAAGAATGCAGAGTCTTGTGTCCCAACGATACATGTATCAATTGGAACCTACAAGATTTGTTAAACATTTCGAGTAAGATACCATGGAAGTAGTCAGTGAAAGATTTAAACAATTAAACTATTGATGTATGTCAACATGTTACTGTTGCTTGCAGTTCAAACGTACTAAAATTCCCACAACTAGAAAAGTAACAGAATCCAAAGTAAATCACAACAAAAAGAAACCGCCAAGGAACCCAAATCCAATATTATTAAATAAGAAAGGCAGTTCATGTAATACCATGGAACGCTGTGCCGAAAATATTGAATTCATTACTGCCACATATCTGCAGATCATCTGGCCAAGTAAGAATAAGTCCAAGAAAATATATATGTGCATGAAAATACAGTACTGAGGAAGAAGTATGCGTACTGTTCAGGTCCGTCTGGAGAACCCTGCAGGCACAAAATCTGCATTTCATGTTAGCATAAGAGATGGTGCTAAGGTATTTTATGTGTAAGAATACCGACTAAAAGAATTCAAAAGAACAAATATTAATAAATATCATCAATTACGAGCCCGGTTGTTATCAGTCTATTGAGTATTTTTTGTCGGTCAATTATGCCCATTGCAATCATGTACAATAACTGATACACTATCCCTTGTACATAATTTCATCAGTAAATACCAAAAGGGGTCAAAACCAAGTATCACGGAAAAAACGCATACTCACCCGAGGTTGCGGATGCCGAGTACCAGACCGAAAAATCCTCTGTATATCTGAATATCACATATTAAGGACACAAATGCACTAAGGTAAAGAGGCCAATGCACAACAAGCAAGAAACTTGATCATAGGATACAGCACAGAGCAAGGGACAGCGCGCCAGAAAACAGCGACGCCGCACCGCCATCAGCAACGGTGGCATTGCTGGCAGTCTCACGGGCGTCTTGCTTAACGAACTCCTCCACCTTGCGGCTCGCCTTGCCCAAGGTTTCAGCGACATCTGACGCGCCCGAGGCACCAGCATTGCCCGAGTCGAAGACGTAGGCGCAGGAGCTGACACCCGCGGCGATGATGACCACGTGGTTGAGGTTGCTCAGCAGCAGGAGCGAGTTCACGAAGTGGATCAGCTGCACCCGCGCAGAACTCAGTGAATAACAATCAAAGGATGAAGCACTTGGAGAAACCGAAACTAAAACCAAACCAAATTGGTTAGATCAGGGAAGAGCCGGCCCCCCTATATGCTCCCAAAATGCCTACAAATCGAAAGGGGAAGCAGGTAGTGGAGAGGAGAGGGTTAGGGTTTCAGGAGCACGGCCGTCGCGTACGTGGGACAAGAAGTCGGCGAAGGGGAGCGCGGCGCCGGCCCAGAAGAAGGGGTTGGTGTCGACGACCACGACGACGAGGCTGACGTCATCTGCGAGTCGTGTTATCCGTCAGCTCCAGAGACGCGGGGTTGTCGCGGAACACGGCGAGGAGAGAGGGGTGCGTACCGGAGTAGAGCTTGGAGTGCGCCGAGGTCATCGCCGCCGGCGGAGACAGAGCTGGCGCGCTCGGTTGTCAGCGGCGGCCGCTGGTTGGCTCTAAAGGTGCTCTGGTTCGCGGAGCGACACCCGCGCTTGTTCGTAGACGCGGCCGGGGGACGGGGAGCTGGGCGGCGCCGGCGGCGGAGGAGGGCGTGGCGGAGCCAGGAATTTGGTCCTGGGTATTCTTGTAAAAAAAAATCAACAAAGTAGCAATCAATCAGTGGCATGGACTCTTATACAGTACTGCTCTTATAGAATATAGATGGATAGCTTCTGGCAGTGGCATCAGTGGCAATTAACAAAAAAGCTTGAGATTTGTTTAAAAAATAGAGGAGAAATTACATTGGTGGCTTGGTCTCTTGTAGATGCCTGGATGGATGGCTTCTAGGCGTTCTGCCATCACACCACATAATTAGAAAAGAAATAAATATAATTGCATGATAATGGGTAAACTGAGGTGCATGGAGATTGAGTAATGAAAGTATAGCTCACAACATCTGAAACTAGCGCCATAGATAAGACTAACCAGATTCAGCGATAGACGAAGGTTGTAGAATATTCAGAGAGATCAGCTAATGTATGTAACGCATCGAGAGCTCAGCATTCATCTGCAGAACAAAGACCAATCAGGCAATCAGGACCAATGGTTTGGGCTATATCTAACTAGTAAACGTGTCTGGGCAACCCGGCCACCGGAGGGCGCTTCGAGCGCGCTGTGCTTTGTGGCCGTTTGATTTCATTTACTATTCATAGCTTCCCCTCCTGTCGGCTGGTGGCCGTTCATTTTTTTTCACCATTGCGCTCCTTGTTTCTTTCTATGACCGGTGGGGCATCGCGTGTGTGGGCTCGTTTGCTTGAGACGGTGGGTGTCTGAGGTCCGGTAGCTCCAGAAAACGAAACGCGGTGAAAACCCTAGCCTACCGAGAGCCTCCTCTCATCCCCAACCCCCTGCCTCCTCTTCTCCCCCAATCCCCGCCTCCTCTCCTCCTCCCCAGTCCGCCGCCTCCTCTTCTCCTCCCCAATCCGCGAGCCCTCACCACCAAGAAGCCACGAGAGGACTGCGCCGCCGCTGGGAGAAAAGAGGAAGAGGAGGTGGCGCGGGGGAGACCAGCAGCGGCGACGCCGCATCGACGAGCTCGACACCTCTCCTCGTCTGTCTGCCCATGGTCTGCCCGGAGGGACAAAGGGGGCCACCAAGCGACAGCGGAGTGGGTTCATAGAAACGGAGAGGGTGAGTCCATGGCCAGACGAGGGAGGAAGACAGATGGCGGGGTGGATCGGGTACTCGAGGAGAGGAGGAATTCGCCCCTGGGACCATGCCGCCGGCCTCCTCGTGCTTCTCACCATCTCCCTCGTCATCCTCGTCGCCATCTGCCACTCTTCCTCTCCCGTGCCCAGACCGTGGGAAGAAGCCGAGAAGGGAGGCGCCGACCGGCGGCGGCCATGCTCGACACCATCCTTGCCTTCGCGCCAAGGGAGAGGAGGTCGGCCTCTGCGTCCCCCGTCGGTGTGCTTCTTCTCTGGACGCCCCACGGAGCTCGTCAAGGTGCCCTCTCGTCCCTCTTCTCCTCCATGCGACTGTCTCTCTATTCGATTTGGTCCTCTGATTCAGCTTCATCACGCACGCAGATGGCTGTTGTTGTGCTCTGTTTGTGTTCGCCCTTGTGCAGCTTCCTCTCTGCTGCAGCAGGATTGGATTGGATTGGATTGGTTTCTACTTGCCCTGTTCTCATTTTGAGAACCTGAGATGCAGCCCTCCAAATCTTAGGCCCCAGGAAAAGGAGGTTTGTTTTGCTCCGACTCTACATTCACTGCTGTTACCTTCACTTTGCCACTCATGGACGCTTCTTTGTTTCTTTTTGATGCATGTGTGGTGTGGGTGACAGGAGAGCAAGTTCCTCAAGTTAATGTGGAATCCACTCTCAACTTATTACCACAGGGGTAAGCCACCGAGTCATACATACATCTCAACTTGTGAACATTTTTTTTAGCCAATCTTGTTTGCTGCCATACACAATTGCAGTTCAGGATAGAAAATAGATTGCATATTGTGATATACAGTGCTTGTTCGCAGGTCTGTAGTTGTGTCATGTGCGGTCATTGCAGGTGCTCTTCTCCTCCCCAGCTCTCTTCCCCCCTCTCTCTTTCTCTCTTCACATGTACTATCTCCTGGTTTTAGATCTTTCTCATCTTTCTTGACCATCTCCTGCCATGTGTCAAAACAAGGAGTAATACTGCTCATGTTTTTACATCCTAATTGATTATATTTTGTACAACAACTTGTCCTTTTAATGGTAGTTCGTTACCTGCTTAGTTATTCTGTTATTGACATGGTCATTCCATTTTTACGACACTAAATGAGCTATTTAAGTCATGTTTCATCGTTTTTTATTGCTGCTATTTCTCGTGGGATATTCAGGAGTCAAATTGACAACACATATTTTACAGGTGTTCCTAATGGCAACGGTGGTAATCAACTGAGAAAAGAGGAAGAGGAGGTGGCGCGGGGGAGACCAGCGGCGGCGACGCCGCATCGACGAGCTCGACAAGGAGGCGAGCTAGAGCGCGGGCCGCCGTGAGCGCTGCGTCGCCTGGGGACGCAGGGCGGCGATGAAGGCGTGTGAGAAGATGGCCTGAGCGTCCTCGTCAATGGCAGTTTTGGATACTTCCACCCGCTTCGGATTGTTTTTCTCTCCTTCCCCTACTGCTACTTCCTCGCTGCTCTCAAGTGAGTGTCTCTGTCTCCTCTTATCATTGCCATTTTTTTGATTGTATTGAAATTGATTCAGAAGAAAATCAGTTCGTTTGCTGCCAATTAGATCGATCTATTCATCGTTTTCTTGTTCCCCATAGGATTGGGTTTGTCTGCTTGGTGGAGCAGGCAGGGAGCAAGCAGGCAGACATGGGAGAACCATAGGGTCGTGGCCTTCTTTAGCACGCACATCGGCACCGTCCCCGTGGCCGCAGCAGGAGGACGACGTTGGCTGCAAGTGACGACGCAGGAGCCCATCCTGGTCGAGCACCCACCCAGGTTCGTGTTTCTTCTCCCTATAGTTCTCTGAATTTTTTTGTTCCTAAGATTTCTATATGATTTTTGTCTGAATAATTATAAGTATTTGTTTGGACTACTTTAATTCTCTAATTTTTTGGTGAATCCAAGATTTAGCTCAGAATTATTGCATTTTGGTTTCAACATAGGATGATCTTTCCTTGCTGAATAGAAATGTGCATGTTGCTGATTTTGGTGGTTTTGACATGGATTTGAGAGTGGAGAAGTGCCACGGGAAGGGTATTTGGTGGAGGGAGGCGTTCAGGACTATAAGTATTGCATATTCTTGCATATGTGCATTTTTTAAGTTTTGCTTCACTGCACAAGCCTTGCATATGACCACTGGGCCATGTCTTTTGTGAACCCCCATAGTTATTTTGTTCTTTTGATTTCGTTGAGTTCAGTAGATTAGTAAAGGGTCTTTTGATTTCGTTGAGTTCAGTAGATTAGTACATGGTCTTTTGATTTCGTTAGCCATATAGGATTTTACTACTGCTATGGACAAAAGAAGGCTAAAGCTGGGAAAGACAACAATGTCAGGAGCCGACCGAGGTAAAGAAACCTAAGTTGACAAGCAGGGCGTACTCCCCTCTGCAGTTATTTTTCTCTGCTATTCATTGAGCATATCAGGTGATTGATAGACAGTGTGAGAACTGGTACATAAAATAATTTAAGAACATTAATCTGAATCACATAGTGGTTCCTAACATTTAGCATTTCTAAAATTTGCCATTTTTAGCTAGATCCAAAATGCAGAGAAGCAGGGTTTATTTTCCTGGAGCTCCTATATTGCAGCTGGTACTATTTTGTTATGTGTATTTTCGCTGCTTCCCTTCCTCATGTATGAGATGAGTACTAATTTCACTTCCTTTCCCCTCCTATGATTAATCCTCTTTGTAACCCCAATAAGGTTCTTATTTATTGTCTATATGTGTTTACAATGTTTGATTACGATCCCAATGTTTGGTTAATCTCTATACATTATATCGTGCTAGATTTTTAGTTGTATTGACCAAGCCACTATTTTTAATTGATGTTGCTATTTGAATGGATTCTGAGTATGTAGTGAGAGAAATAAAATATTGGTATCGTTCGCAGAAAATAGAAGTGTTCTAGAGAAAAAACGGACAGTGCTCCATCGGTTATCCGATTGTATATACAGTTGCATTTGCACGCCTAATTGTTTATGATGCCATGAAAGACAAGGAGCCATATGAATCCGTTGTATATCTTGTTTTTATTGTCTGGGTTTCATGTGTTGGTGCTAGATCTTTGTCCAGGAGGCCCTATCGATTTATTATGCCCTATCACCTGTGCCACTGTAATACCATTATGCCTTATTTAATTTGTCTTCCTATATATGCTAATCTTTCAAAAACCTCCTACTAATTATAAACATCAGCACCTGCAATTAAGCCCATATAAAACCGAAGAAGGCTGGACGCAAGACCTACATAATCCGTACGTGCAAACAATGTTTTCATTTGATCTTCTAATACCAGTACATATTTATGCTTACACCAGCCATTTTAAAAATCATTCATAGGGGAACCCGACACCATCTACTTTCGAAGCTTTGATGATCATTGCACATGGGGTAACAAAGTGAAGCTTTAAAAAGATCAAGTCAGAAAATTGAAGCGTCTCATCGCTGCAAAAAAGTCACACATCAATTGTTCCACATGAGCCTTCAAGTACGTATGGAAGTATACCATGCCAGCATTATGCGACAATGACACTGCTTATTCGTACGTTCACACCTTCTGAAAATCACAGTCAGACTAAGATGACTAAATAAGCTCTGGCACTGCCTATATATGTGTTTCTGTAAAACGATCGACTTCACTCTACTATCTGTAATAAATTCACATTGCATTATATTTGTAGTTACATCTCCTACTTATTCACTACTAACATCACTAATAACTGGCTTCTAATCACTATGTATATATTTTGAACCTTTAATGTTCATCTTAGACCCATATAATATCTATCCATACAACTTAATGCAAATATTTTCCTATGTTTAGTTCATACTCTTTCTACTTCTGTACTGCACTACAGAAGAAATACATTTATATTTCTCTGTATATAATCATCAGTACATACCCTATAAGACATGAAAATAAAATCTATGCTTCATAAGATCCAACTTTAACACTGCTATTGTATCTGCCATCAGATCAAACATTACAGTCTTTTCACTTCAAACCAATTTAACTTCAACACTGATCTCAGCCTGTTTCATCTGATGCCTAAATAAAATCTCCTACTCACTCATGACTAACATCACCACTAACTGGCTTCTTGCGCCATCGGCGCAACCGGGTCATCTAGTAGATATGAAAGCAGAGCGAGGGCAGCCTGCAAGCCATCCAACAGGGTCGATTTAGAATAGGAAGATTCTAAATGATTGCTGTTATTGGTAAGACTGAAACATTGCTGACAGTAAACTCAGTGGCCGAAACTAAACAAGTACAAGGTTCATACAGAAAAGTAACCGAAATCACACAATATACCTATCCTATCTAATCTGGCCCATAGCAACATACAAAACAACATCCTACACTGTCCTAAACACTGACGAGAAAATCAGGTAATGCTTGTTTACGTGATTCTGCAACAACCTATTTCTGTGTTCAGTTTCAAAAGTTTTGCAATGCTGGGTTTTCAGCAGAGTATATGCTAGTATTACCCAAGTAAGATAACTCACAATGCAATAGAAAGGTTGCAGGGTTTCAATATATATGCCAAATGAATTAGGCTGTCTGAACTAACCCAGATTTTCCTAGTTCCTATCAAGTAAATTTTAAATCACAGCATGACGAGAATCAACTAGCATTCTGGAAATGAAATTCAGATGTACAACCAATAGTTCTTCCACTAAAAGAACTCCTTTCTATTGAGAAAATATGAAACTGGTCCCCTGTTACCGAAAACAGATTTTTCAATGAGGTAATTCCAAGAAGAGCAGGATATTGCTGCTGCTCTGCTCTGGTACAGCACAATTAATTCCAAGAAGCAAGGCACTGAAAAGTAAAGTAATCGGCACGAACATTCGCGTGCGGATCATGGCACAATTAATTCCAAGAAGCAAGGCACTGAAAATTAAGATATGAAAAACAGCAAGCACTCTTGAGGTACTAGGAGGAAGAGGACTAGAGGAGGAGTTGAGTTGGTACACACGCGAGACGGATGCGGGGTCCTCGAGGACGTGCAGGAGGAGCAGGTTGTCCACCGCCCAACGGAGGCGGAGTGGCGGACTGGCGGAGCCGCGGAGGGAGAGGGCTGAGGCCTGAGGGCTCCGGCGTGGCGTCGTCGGCCGTCGCCGCCGTCAGGCGTCAGCTAGGTTTGGGGGATAAGAGGAATCGGGGGAGGGGACGGAGTGCGTGTCTGGTGTTGTGGCAGCTCTGCAGTTTGCTTCAGTTTGTGGGGGCACCACTAGGGATCAGACTACTGATCCCTTGCTTCGTATCAGACCAGTCCGTGGCCGTAGGATTAAAACCACGTACTCGTCCGATCTGATATGATTTAGGTGCGCAGTTGTTTCCTTCCTAATTAAGTGCGTCTATTAATTGCTCCCACACATTAGCAGGTCCTCCCGCTAACCTCTCTCCAGCCGTCGCTAATTCTGTTCTTCTAGTAACAAACTGCTCCGTTAATTCTCCTGTATTTTGCTTCTTGTTCGGCTATGAACAAGGGACCTGATGCATGACATGGAAAATCTTTAGTACACTAGTATCTATGCTTCCGATGCAACTAATATTTGCTTCGACCTACGCTTCAAATCCTTTCTTTTATCACACAAACTTATGTTTCCATTCACCAGCAAATTTATGTTTCCATTCACCGGAAATTCAATTTCCACAGTGAATGAAATTTGTTCGATTAATATAAAATTATGCCCGGCGAGATATTTTGCCTCGAAAGCATTGCATCTTGTTTCCATTGATTAAAGATTTTCTTCCAGCTAAATAAAAGTTTGTTTTCATCGAGTAGAAAAATAATTCCACCTTTTTCAAAAGATTCACATTCTTGTTTGCATGGACTAGAAAATTGCTTCCACTCAAATAGTAGTTTTCTTACATCAAAGAGAAGAAAAAAAACAGAAGCATCCTCTCTTGTTTCCATCAACCAGATAATTGCTTCCAACCAAATTGCAATTTATTTGCATGAAAAGAGAAAAATAGTTGTTGTGTAACAATTACATATGCTTCAAGGGAATTACAGAGTTGTCCGGCAAAAGAAGAAACTGTTGCAGACTTGTGTTTGCAACCAAAAACAAGAACAAAGCATAAGACATTATTTTCACTCTCGTCTAGCAGCGTCGTAGTAATGTCACGGAAGAGGTCCACACATATACTGCTAGTTTGTCGCCAACAAGGAATTCGTTGGACGAAGAGTCGCGCCTCATCGTGGTTGTAGTGGTCTGGACATCGTTACAATATTCTTCACATGTGCCCAAAACAAAGAAGCACAGCTACAATTTTGTGCTGCAAAAATGTATATATAACAGAAACATCATTCAGACATTGTGAAGCACAGTCAGGAGTGGTTAGAACAAAATAATTCACTAACAGAAGCAACACTGATGAATGTTGAAGCACCCACTAGTACTAGTACATAAACCAAAATGTTTGGATAATAAAAGAAGCATATACTTGTAGTGGTTGAAATAAAATTTCAGTACCATAAAAGCATGTGGGAAATATTAGGAGGCGGTTGAACCAAAAATTCAGTACCATAGAAGCGTTTGTGAGAAATAAAAGTGAAGCAGTTGAAGCAAAATTTCAGTACATATAAGGATATATAATAGACAAAAGTAGAAACGGTTGAAACAAAGTTTCACTACCATAGAAGAATATGCATGAAGCAATAATTTGCGAAATGCCGGGTCAATCCTGTCAAGTATCCATTAAAGCAGACCCTCAGGAGCTGAGAAAGAGAAATGTGATATGTTAGCAAAACTGAAAAAAGGGATTAGAGGAAAAACAGATACATTTGTTGTCTGATGAAGATAGTTGTATACTTGTATGGAAGAAAGACATTAGAGATAAGAAAGCTTATTTGTTAAACACATTGCAACAATAAATGTAGGAAGCAAGAAAATATGGGACCTCAACATTAGGGAACTTGGTATGAAGCATATATCATTATTAGTATATAAGGTAAGATCGGTACCATCATGAGGATGCATCTGTTGTGTCGCCAATGTACAAATTGAACCAATTATCACTTGATGTATAGAAACAATTTCATATATGGAAGAAACTAAATGCTTACTAAGTAGAAGCACTGTGGTGAGAAGCATGAAAAATTGCACTGGGTTCATAGGTAGCATTACTTGGAAACATGGAAATAAAATGAAAAAAAAATCTCGCCAAATTGGGAGGCACATTTATGCTTAAATTTGAAGCATGAAAACATGGGAAATCAACATAACTAATCTTGATATGAATCATAGAAAATTGAGAATGGATAAAAACCTAAGCCTCGTAGCAAGATTATGAATTTAGGATGCATTTTTTATGCTGCAAACTTTCACAGAACCGAGTTGTTGTCGATGCATGGAAGCATTGTTCTAGACTGCCAAAACAAAACAATTACAGTATAGAAGCACCCAGGCATGAAGCCAGAAAATAGTACAATGGGTGCATTATCATTGTTAGTTGGAAGCATGAAATTTTGAAAGAAGAATCTGCCGCCAACTGTCGAGCATATTTGTGGAAACTCTATAAACAGGAAGTAATGAAACATTGTTTTGTCAACAATTCTCATCTTAATTCGAAGCACTGATGTTTCGAACTAGGGAATGAGCACGATTGCCTGCCTACATATATATTGGTGATCGAATGATGTAAATACTCCAACTACAAGATTGTTTGGTGATTCATAACCCCTAATACGTGAACATAATAATAATAGTCGGACAGAGAACATAAATACCAATGAGTACTCGTCAGACACCTGACAATGAACTACAAACAAAATTGCAAGGCGGCAATTGCAAATTACGAAATCGGAGGACGATCGATGCAGTACCTTCAGTTTCCAATCAGGGCGATCTGCAGTCAACAACTCACTGGAGTTTACTTAGAAAATGCCGGAAGCCGCTGCAGGTTCTCCGGGCGTTGGGTCCGACTCCGGCAGCAAATTCATTCGATGGATAACATGGTGAAGCACCAAATCAAAGATGAGACGCGAGGAGGGGGGCTCGTCCCCCTAATGCCGAGATGGCACACCTGCATGGGATATTTCCATGAGTCGCATAGGTGGAGAGGACGATGGGATGGGGAGAAACATGGGAACGGATCTGGGCGGTGAGGTCGATGTGCTGCTTGACGACGAGGTGAGACGGAGGTAGCTAGTGATCACCGAGGTTGGGGAGGGCGGGATGGTGCGGCTGGCGGCGATGTTGGGGGAGGTTCCGTGCCAGGCGACGGGAGAAGGGGAGATGGGATACGGGAGAGTAATTAGGGAGGGAGTTATTACGCGTGGTTGGTGCATGTGATTACCTCCTCGGCCGACGGGATAAGGCTTATCTACAACCGTGAGATTCTAATAGAATCGACGGCAGCTGAGCGGTCTGATGATGGTCTCATATCAGACTATAGATAGAAAGTGTTTCCCCAGTTTGTGTGTGGGCTGTGTATAACATGTATAGTCAATTTTTTTTTGCCAGAATCTTTGGTATTTCATGGAATACCAAGGAAGACCCCTGGCGCCGCCACTGAGGAGGGGGTGCCGTGGCTGCGGGCTGCGGCTCAGAGATGAGCTGTGGCCTGTGGAGAGGGGCTTCGACTTAGAAACAGGCCCGACAGTCTCAGAAGAGATATTAGCCCAACACAAAGCCCAATATTACAGGCCCGGTGGTGGGTTCACGCGTCGCTGAGGCCCGCTAAATACTAATAGGCTGGGCCGGTGAGTATGCATGGCCCAAAATACGTACTAGTAAATGCATTGAGCCTTCTTCTATTGTCTCAAAAAAAAAATCTAGTTACATCTATTTGTACATCAAGTAAGTGAGATCTTGAAGACAGGAAAAGCGATCTAGCTTTCCGCCGCCAGGGACTCGCGCTCCGCCGCCGTTCTCCGTCGACGACCTCGGTCGTCGGCGGTGAGGGGGGTCGCCGGATCCACGCGTGTGGATAGTTTTAGGCCAAAGTAGCTTAGTTTTTTAGGCTGTTCATCGTCTTTGCTTCGGCTGTGGCGATGGCGGCGCTGAATAAAATTTCTTCAGATCCTGCTCCGATGAGACGATTGGTCCTATCGTTGGGGATGGATTTGGAATCCAGTCTGTTCAAGCAAGGATGGTGTGGCGGCGGTGGCATCCTCGTGGTGGACATGTGTCCTCGGGCTCCGCCGTTGCCACGGCGTCTGCTCCAGCGTCGGCGCGGAGCTTGGGAGGTAGTCCAGGAATGGATGCAGATTGTGGTCTGCATCGACGACATCTGGAAGACGGAACGTGTGCTGGGTTCGTGGTTGATGGATGGCAGGTGTGGTTTCCTCCTTCAGCGTCTTAGTCGTGGTGGGGTGTCAGATCTGGAGTTCGATGGCGTGTCCGGGGTGTTGCCCCGGTCTGATTCGTTCAACGGCAATGGCTTCACTTTTGGGGAGCCACCTTGGAGGTCCGCAAAGCTGCATATCAGCGATGGAGCCGCGTCGAGCTCGGGTGAGGAGGTGATCCGTCATTCTATTCTTCGGTGGCTACTGTGGTGGTGCCGGAGGCAGGTGATGGACGTTGGTGTCAAACTCAGAGATGTTCTGCTATCTTTTCAGTTTTATCATGTCGGTCCTTACGTGACTTGTACTTTGATCTTTATCATATGAATGAGACACGTATTACCATGCAAAAATATTGTCTCAAAAAAAAAATTTGAGCCTTCTTCTATAAGAAAAGGTAAGAGCAACTCTAGCAGATCCCGTAAACTGAGCCATCCGGCAAAATTAACCGGGTCATCCGGCAAAATAACCGCCGGTTTACGGGACGGAGGCCATTTTACCGGCCCGAATAGATCCCGTAAATTCGACCGTCCCGGATTTTTTTTGTGGGATCCTGGATACGCCGACCCATTTCCTTCATACTACAGGATTCCCTTGTTTTTGCCGGCTCTCTCTTCCCTTGGCGCGAACCAACTTCCGGCCGCTTCACTTCCTGCCTCCCGCGCCGCCGCCGCCTCCAATCCCGCCTCCGACCTCGCCGTCCGGCCTCATGGCGCCAGAATTCGACCGGATGGAGTACTCGTTGCCGCCGGGTGCCCCATATCATGCGCCACCGCCACCGCCAATGCCGCCACTCCGTCCGCCCGCGCCTCCCATGGCCGATCATGCCGGCGCCGCCCCAACTCCTTCCGCCGCCGCCATCAAGAGGAAGCGTTAAGGGAACCACCTCGTCCAAGGGGGCGCAGCCGGCGCAGCACCACCCTCTTTCGGCCCCGCTCCGGTTCCTCCCGTCAAAGCCGCGGGCGGGAGGAAGAAGACGGCCTCCACCGGCCCGGCCGGTGCACGGGCAAAGGCGCCGAGGAAGAAGGCGACCGCGATAAGAGGTCGGGCTCCTCCACCGCCTCCGGCCGGCCACGGCATCCACATTCACGGTGACTCCGCCGGTCACGCCTACAACGTGTTCGATGAAACGGCCGGGAGGTATAAATTTCTTTCTTTTGCTTGGTTTGCTCCGGCCCAAGTTCATGAAGATGGTGGTGCTATGGGCGGTGGTGACGATCTTCGCAACAATGTGGATGTTGCTTAATTTCTCCATGACCGATGATCATTTGAGCATCTTTTGTTTTGTTTGATCGCGCATTTGTAAGGCTAAACTTGCTACCTCGTTTGTTGTGCATGATTTTGGATGTGATGAACTAGTGATGTATATATAATCATTTTCATCTATTCAAATGCAAGCACTTGTCAAAGTTTGTCCTATGAAGTTTTTTTGCGGTACCGTGAGCCCCCTGGCGCGGAACAGATCCCGTAAACGCGTCCTGCAAAGCATTTGTGGGATGGGTTTACGGGATCTGTTCCGCCGGAGGGTTCACGGTACCGCAAAAAACTTTTAGAGGAGCCCGTAAATGATTTTTGCGGGATGAGTGTTTACCGGATCTGCTAGAGTTGCTCTAAATGCATTGAGCCGTCGGTGCATAGGCGTAGTGCTACACAGTAAACCCTAAAACTGCGCTAGAAAAGAAGTAAACCCTAAGCCGCCGGAGGCAGGGAAGCTCCGTCTTCTAGCTAGTGTTTTCGCTGGTTTCCCTTGTTTCCGGTGGCTTCTTCGGCACCTGAAGACGGGGGAACCATGGATCAACGTCGGAGAGTAGTCTAACTTTTTATGTTAGTTTTCTATGTCAATGGTTGAGGCGTCTCAGATTGTGAAGTCAATGCTGCATAAAATAAAAGTCTCACGATTCTGTTTTCGTTCTGGTCTAATAATCTAGACAGACACGATACACATCGGGGAGCATGTGGTATTTGTGTCTCCTGGATTGTCAGATCTAGATCCAATGGGTTATTGTCGAACGCTTCCGCCAAGGCGGTGGCGGCGGCGGAAGCAAGTGTGAGGTCAAGTTTTGTTGGTCAGTAGTTCTTCTGTTCATGTTTTTGTGTTTCTGATCTTCTTCCCCGACAGTGCGACATCAAAGTGATGGTTTGGTAACCTGACTTGCCATGGGTGTGTCCCTGGCCACAGCGTGTTCAACGATCTTAGGTTCTCGCCTAATGGGGTGGGAGGCTTATGTGGCTTTTCAAACCTACGAGGTTAGTTCATCTTGTGTAGGTTTATTTGGTCTTCTGCAGTTTTTTCTCCGACTGCTCGATAAAAAGAGATGATACAAAAGATAAAGCCAAAGGCAACAACATCAAAGAGTTTTCATATGCTTTAGGTTGTAACGGAAATCCTTCTTGTCCGCACATAGTTCGATTTCTTCGATGGGATGTAATTTGTTTAATTAGTGAATAAAGTCAGATTGTTTCTAAAAAAAGTCCAATAGAGCAGAGTAGAGCTACCCCCGTGGGTCGCCATGGAGGAGGCACTCGCCACCCTAGTGCGCCGCGCTGCAGCCCGCCGGTACACTAAGGTAGTCGTCAACCAAACCCTCGTCGAAGCTGAATCCACTGTCAGGGGCGAACGCCTCATCGCCACCCGCCAATACATCGCCCGGGTGCAGGCCAACGCTGAAGCCGAGTTCGAAGGAGCAAATATGGAGGGCCATAAAGTTGTGGCCATCTCCCATATCCAGGATGCCTGTTGGTACCTATAACGCGTCAAAGCTCAAGTGTAGCAGTCAAAGCCTCCCTCTCTGATGAGGTCCCTTTAATAGCACCGGTGGTAGTTGACGTCGATAGCGAGCAAGTTTATTTTCAATATCATGTATGTAATGTTTTCGGATGCTTGAATTAGGATGAATTTCGATAAATTTAATGTGGTGTGTCCAGATAAATAAGGGGCGCCGTTGGGTACCACTTTGCCCACACACAAGTAGAGAATGTCCACGGATATGCTCTCTTCGCGGACAAGTTAGAGAGAAGTTTTAAAGGACACCCTTGGAGATGTCCCTTAGGAAACGAGATATGGGCGGGTTCCACACTTTAACAGAAAGTTCAGTACACCACTGAGCCAACCTAATGCACGTGCATGTACCATTAGCTGGTCAAGAGATCTTACATATTGTTGCATGCTGCTTTAGACAAAACGTATGTCAGGATTATTTTCTTGCATTATTGTCTTTATTATTTTTCCGTGGAAACATTGAAAGGGTGATAAAATCTCGCCGAACAAATGCCACCTACCAAGTTCAGTACGGAGCTGAAGTAGAGCATCCCCTAAAAAAAGGCTGAAATAGAGCAGACTGGACTTGATGAATTTTAATCGGCGCATAAGTATCTGCCTGCGGCCTTAGATTGAACAAGGTGGCATGATGCCATGGGTGTATATTTATTTTGTGACAGAAACATGTCACGAAATAGAAGGTAATCCGTATTACGGCGAAACCATGCTATAAGACAACAATATTTTGTAGCTAAACCATGCCACAAGACAATGACAATTTGTAGCGTAACCATGCCAAAAAAGAAAAAAGATGTATACGGAAGCACAACCATATGATGGATGAAAATAGTACTCCTTCCGATCCTTTTTACTCTGCATATAAATTTTGTCCAAAGTCAAAATATCTCTACTTTTGACCAAACTTATAGAGAAAAGTATCAATACTCACAATGCCAAATCAATATTTTTAGATTCATTATGAATTGTAGTTTCATATTATATATATTTGGTATTGTAGATGTTGATATTTTTTAATATAAATTTGGTCAAACTTTGCAAAGTTTGACTTGAAAGAAATCTAATACGCAAGTAAAAAGGAATGGAGGGAGTACATGATGTGTTGAAGGGAAACTATGCAACAACATAAAAGTGTATTGCAACGAATTTTGTGTTGCGAGCTCATTTCTCGCTTTTTTTTTCTTCCCTGGCTGCATAGTTCTCAACCGTCATTGCTACTTTGTGTTAGGAAGCGTGTTTCACAAGGAATAAACTATGTGTTGATCTACTAGATATCAAACATGAAGAAAATCGAGCATATGCAAGATTTCTTTTCGCCTTCGCTTCTTGTGTGTGTCGTGCAAGTATCCACGCCCATAGTAGTACATCCTGAATTCCTGCTGCTTCTCACTCCTCGGCTCCTCGTCCATGAACATATACACAAGAAAACCGTATTTACGCATCGACATTTGTATGAGCCAGAAATTCTTCCATGCGTGGAGTATCATCTACTAGTGTGCACCACCTCTGCATAGTCTAGCAAGTAACAATGTTCGGCCCGATTGATGGTTACAACCAACCAGTGGAGATATCGATGATAAATGGTTGTCTGATTTGGATTCCAAACTTTTTCTCCGTCAGAGCACTTATATGGTGATATTATGTGGGTTCAATTAATTACTAACTCGCTAATAGTACCATGTGGTGGCTGGGAGCAATTGACCTGCAAGATAGAACGTGCACATGTGGTGTCCTCTGCTACTGTTGCATGCATTTTTGAAGGGCTAAAATGCTCAGCTTTATTGCTCCTCCCAAAGGTCGGATACTCTATTTATTGAACCATCTCGAAGCCATGAACATTGAATGTATTTGGACCGGGATAACCTCCTAGAGGTAGGGGTAGTCGAACATCATGATCTTCACCAAAACGGTAAAGTAGGACTCCAAAGTAACAACGGGTCACACCAACAAAAGGAACATAAAACACTAACACATACTCATAAAATCCATATGAACGAATTTGCAAGGTTATAAACTTAAAATCTGCAAGGTTGAACACACCAAAATTGCAGACATACAGACTCTTTGGCTCCTTGGAGCCACCTCGATAAGACGTTACCACAACATGAGAAGAACAAATTAGAGTGCCTTTACTCTCGACAACATCCCACCCTTTGCCAAAACGTTATCGTTGAAGATGATAAACACACTACTAAGAGCATCTACAACCGGAGCCCTCAAACGTCCCATCCGACTGTCCGGACATGAGAGAGAGAGTAAAAAATGTCACCCAACCGGACGTCCCATATCCGGCCCAAACGACCGGACTGACCGACAACCCCCATATCCAACCCATATGTGGGGAGGATATGGGGATGTCCGGGCGTGTTCGGGCAGGGTGCCACGTAGGATTTGGCCCACCGTGGACCACTTTTTCTTTTTCTTTTTCTTTATTCTTTCTTTCTTTCTTTTCTCTCTCTTCCTTTCCACCAATCATATGCATGTGTCTGGAGGAGTGTGGTTGTTTTGTAAGGAAAATGAGGGTCCAAAACGGACGTGCTCGGAGACTGACCGGGCACATCCGCGGACGTAGGGGGGGGGGGGGGCAATTTAAGCAATCTTGGTTGTAGATGCTCTAATAGTTCTAAATATGCTCTAGGAAGATGCAAGTAGCCCCTCACCCCGCAACATGTCGACTGGAGGTGAGGGCAACTAGAAAATTCTATGGTGACTGCCACAACTTAGTCATTGAAATGTAAATGAGGCATTGTCATGCTAAAGCCCAGAAGTCCCTGTAGTCTAGAACAATTGTTTTCTTGTGGGAGGCCCGAGCAGAAACTCGGAGATCAAATATGTTAAGAGATGTATCTATAAAAGGAAAAGTCACTTGAAGATTTGATCAAATGCAAATACCAATATATTACTCTCCCGTCCCATAATATAAAACGTTATTACATCCAATATGCTCACATATTGAATGTAATAACGTCTTATATTACGGAACAGAGGGAGTAGTTTTTAAGCCAAGATACCTATGATAATGAAAATACATGCTACTTTCATTTTGATTTAATTGGAAATACTATTTTAACTAACATTTCCTGATAATTTTTTATCACCTTAAGTTGTCCTTTCGCTCAAATTAGTAGACAGCCCAATTATAGTACTCTCTCTGTTCCTAAATATATGCCTTTTTAGAGATTCCAATATGAACTACATACGGAGCAAAATGAGTGAATCTACGCTCTAAAATATGTCTATATACATCCGTGTGTAGTCCCTATTGAAATCTTTAAAAAAGCTTATATTTTAAAACGAGGGAGTAGTAGGTATTCTCTTACATCACTACCCAGAAAGGTGAAAAATGAATATGCCCAGTATTTGTTGCTCTCAGAGAAATCCAGCCAAGCCATTTAAAGACCATCTAAGGCTCGGAGCTATGTCAAGTAGAACACCGGTTTAGGAGGATGAACATGCAATCTATCATGAGGATGCATCTGCCCGATATTAATGATCCTTACCTTCTATACAGGGTTTAAACCTTGAATATTTTGCATGTGTTGGGATGACAAAATCCCATCGGCCGGCCTTTATAAGCTGCGTTGCCATTTTCTCACCTTTATTATGTCCTGTCCATGTATTACTGGAAAAGGGCTTATAGGTGAACCCTAATGAGTGGCAGGTGGGGTGAAGAACCCGCCACAACTATTTTGGAAAGTTTGCAGTGGCGAGTAATAAAGAGTGCCCGCCACAGCTCCGCGCGTAACAGTGGCGGGCACAACAGAATACCCGCCACACCTACACGATTTCTAATTTCTTCCCTGTCGAAAAGTGGTTGTGGCGAGCGGAAGTACGTGCCCGCCACTGGTCCGTCAGGTAGCAGTGGCGAGCAACGGTAAACGACCGCCGCAGCTATATTTGGGTACCCATGCGCCAAACTATTTAAATTTTTTTCAGAGTTTTGAGTGGCGGGCGCTGTTACGCGCCCGCCACAGCTATATTTGGCCACGCTGCCGCCTACCACACGTATATAGAAGTGGCGGGCTCTACTGGGTGCCCGTCATAGCTACGCATGACCTTATCGACCACATCCCCCGTCGGATATAACTCCAAACGCAAACATCTCATTCTCCCCCTCTGTCTCCCCGTCGACAGCGTCGTGGCGTCGTCCGTCACCACCGGCGAGGTCGCCGTCCGCTGCCTCGAACGGCGCCGAGGACCCAATCTTCCCCGTCGCCCGCGCCGTCCGTCCCCGCCTCGAAGCTCGTCGGCGTCGCCTTGCAACGCTACGTCCAACTACTTCCCCGTGACCGCCTCCCGCACATTCCTCCGCATCCAACTTCGTCCTCGTCTCCGCCGAACTCGCCGTCCGCCGACGCCTCCGCCATCGACCTCGGCCTCGTCCTGCCCGCCGTCCGACTCCGGCCCGGTAAGCACACCTCCCTTCTCTCTATTAATGTTGATTTTAGTTGTTCCCATTATTGTAATTGTAGATCTTCAACATTTTGTTAGTGTAGTTAAAATTTGTTATATGATGTACCGTTGAATCTTCGTAAGTAGACGTCTTAAATTTGAGATTTTAGTTGTTCTCATTGTTGTACTTGTAAATCTGGAACATTTTGTTAGTGTAGTTAAAATTTGTTATATGATGTACCGTTGAATCTTCGTAAGTTGACGTCCTAAATTTGAGATTTTAGTTGTTCTCATTGTTGTACTTGTAAATCTGCAACATTTTGTTAGTGTAGTTAAAATTTGTTATATGATGTACCGTTGAATCTTCGTAAGTAGACGTCCTAAATTTGAGATTTTAGTTGTTCTCATTGTTGTACTTGTAAATCTGTAACATTTTGTTAGTGTAGTTAAAATTTGTTATATGATGTACTATTGAATCTTCGTAAGTAGACAACATCTTAAATTTGAATGCGTGTGCTAGAGGACTATGTACTAAATATGAATGAACATATAGTACAGTATTTTTTTCATGATGCAGGTATTCATAATGAGTGCCAATGTTTTCGCGAAGCGTGGATTAAGTTCCTTTTCGCTTAATTTCTGGCACTCAATATGTCCAATTTCTATCAAAGGTCATGCCGATTTTTTTCGTAAATTTATTACTTTTTTATGAACGACCAACTTACGAAGACATCTAAATGTTTTATCTAAATGTGAACTTGTTCAATGCGATTTAGATGGAGAAGCCAAGACGCCTCGTTAGGACTCCTACACCCATAGACGGAATTCCTACTGCCGTAGACATCGTCACGAGGGAGGCTCAGTACACGAAGATCGTGCTCGCCTATGTCAAGAGTGCTCGAGCATCCACTGAGAGCGCTAAGGCATATTCTGAGAGCGCTCAGGCATATTACGAGAGCGCGAGAACAGCCGCTAAGAGTGCTAGAGCAGCCTCCGAGAATGCGCGAGTAGCCGTCGAAGCTGCGAGGACCGCCCAAGCCGAGATCACGAAGATGATAGAAGGTGAGGATAGCTCATGATGGAGCTGTACTTCTGAACAACTAGTGCACTGCCTTTATGTGATCTATATGATCGATGCGTGTGAACTTAATTTCTATGTTGCTATGAAGGATCTACACTTTTGCTTCCGAACTACTAGTGAACTGCATCGTGGTCATTTCTATCGTCTATGATGCTATGAAGATTGTGATGTGCCTTTGCACTATGTGATTGGATAACTATGAAATTGACTTGTCAGCTCATTTATTTATCTTCGTAGATGAAGTGGAACTGGTATGTGGTGTACACCGGGAGGAACCCAGGAGTTTATGATTCATGGGAGATATGCAAGGAACAAGTGGACGGTTATAAGAACAGCCGTTATAAAGGATATAAGACTAAAAAAGAAGCGGAGGATCATTATGCCAACTACGTCCGCAAAGAGAAAATCAATTATGAAGTATGCAAGACCGTGTGGACAAGTGGACGAGTAAAGAATTTGATTATCTTTATCTAGTTCATTGTCATTATGGTGTTGTTGTTATCATGAGGTCTTGTATGTATGTGACATGTTGAATGCTTCGCTGAGAGGCTATATGTACTGTCACGTGAGTTGTTGTACTCTAATTTATACATCTATTTGTATTGAATGTAATGTGCATGATCGCTTGCGTAATGCGTATTGCCTGCTGTGTACTGTCAATTTTCAGGGTAATTTGTATTGGCTAATTGTCACGTTTGTGTGCTGGCAGATGGAGAAGTAGTTGTGGCGGGTGCTACAGAAAACCCGCCACAACTAATAAAACAATACAGCGGCGGGCCATATTAGACGCCCGCCACTGTTTATGTGCCACCACTGACGGGCGGACGCCCGCCACTGATGGCGTATTAGCAGTGGCGGAAGGTCAGTGGCGGGCGCCCCCTGAGAGGCTTGCCCGCCACTGCTAGTCATTCCTGGAGTAGTGATGTGGTTTCTTCGTCACTGTTGCGGGTTTTTAGAAAAAGGAAAAGGCGAAGAAATTATTTCCTCTACCACACTTATTTGCGGATCTCAAGCAAACTTTTGGCAACGAGTGGAAATGGTAACGCAAGCGCTCGTATATACGCGCATACACTCACCCCTATGAACGCGCGCACACACACACCCTACCCGTATGAGCACCTTCGAGAGACTGAGCCGGCATATCATCTTGAGATTTCTAACGTCTCCTCCCACTGAATGCGCATCGCCGAAAATCCTGAAATAAATTCAGGAATAATGCGAACACTAGGACTTGAACCCTGATGGGCTGGGGATACCACTGTCCCTAACCATCCAACCACAGGTTGGTTCACATGTACACATGCATTTACCTTTTATTTGTATATATTTGTTATAAAAAAAATCAAAGCACTTGGCCAAATTAATTGTTGTGCTTAGAATTACGTGCTAAGAGCCGTATTCTAGCTACTAGTAGTAACATACAACAACGTTCTCTCTCTTCCTTAATAACACTGCCATATCAGATTTTAGTTTCGTTTCTCCTATGAACCCATGTCAGGAAACGAGGGTTGGGAGCGCCCTAGTGTCTCTTGTGTTGTGAGCTCTTTACCCGCATATGCCAAGCTCTTCAATGCACTGCTTCTTTGTGTTGCGAAACATGTTTCATGAGGATGAATGGACGAGCTGATCAAGACACGCAGTGGCACAGCATGACAAGCAACAAAGGACATGCCGATGGCTTAGAATTTACAAACAATAGTGGGTTTGTATTGAGCAAAATAAGCAAAGTGACTCAATTAGTGCGTAGATTTTTTTTCTTCTAAAACTCCAGTCCTCGGGTGGTTTTCACTTTGGGGTTTACAATTACATCAGTAGATAATGGTATGGTGACAAAGTAGTGAATATGATCGTAGGAATAAAATCAACGCTTCGTGTGTGTGTGTGTACATATCTTGCTCGATGTTGTGTTCCCGGTGTGCAACTTTCTGCCATGGTCAGTCGGTCACAAATTTGGAGCTGCAACTTGCACAGTTGATGATTGGAATGTGGCCACATGCAGGCTGGTTTGGTGTCGGGTAGGAGATTGGGATTGGGGGGAGTGAGAGAGAATCAGAGAAGTAAGACCTAAAACACTGATTTGGGGGATTTGCCGCCTCAGGTACATGCATAAAAGATAATGCCCACGAATAGATACAACTCCAGCTTACAGACCCATATCGTAGCAACTCACAAAGCAGCCCATAGGTCAGAGTAGCAGCAGCACAGACTTAGTCCAGGCAAATTCATAGTTGTGTATTTATGTTTTACATTTCGAAAGACCGGGCCATGACCTAGTAAGTTCCTCATGAACCTCAGCCAATGAAGAAACATAATGACGAGGGCATGTACTAGAGATAGGGTAACAGGCCTGACCTACAGACCCTACCCTAGGATACCATACGCCTTATACTGGGCCCCAGGGCCAGATCAGCAGTCAAATGTTCTGCAGAGTGGCATTCACTCGGAAGGCAATAGACCACTCGGAAGACAACTCTCCACTCGACCGGCTGATTTCACTCGGAGTACCTGTCGTCACTCGGTCAGAGAAGACCAGGAGACTCTCCAGGAACACAACGGTCAGGACGTGCGTCCGCCCTCATCAATTGTAATCAATGCGCCCGTTACCTATAGCTAGCGCCCTTAAACCCCCTCTTTAACCCTTGGTTATGGAGGCATTGATGGGAGCCTGGCGGATTCTATATAAGCCGCACCCCAGCTCCATAACAAGGGTTCGCAATCCTTTGTAATCCATAAACTCAAGTAAATCAAGCTCCAGAGCACCGAGACGTAGGGCTATTACCTCCACCGCTGAGGGGCCTGAACTCGTAAATCCGAGTGTAACAACTGCGCCGTAGCTAGGCTCTGCCCTCTAATCCGTACCCCTATACACTACTGTCAGACTTATACCCACGACAGTTGGCGCCCACCGTGGGGCAGGCGTCTAGCGACTTTCGGCGCAGTTGCGATTTTCCCATCATCATCATGGTTTCTGGAGGCAGACTGACACTCGGCGGCGAGATCCGTTTCGGCGTCCTCAGTTTCATCGCCGACGATTCGGCATGGCTTCAGGAAGCCCCGCTGGATGTCGAGGCGTTGCCCATCCGCGGCGCAGCGCACTTCCGCGCGAGTACCTTCGACGTTCTTCTTCGACAACCTTCAACACCGTACCAGTCGGCGCCTCCTCGCTTCACCAGCCGCCGCCGCAAGCGTTTCGGACGTTCGCGGCTGCAGCGGTGGATCAAGCACACGATGGCCCTTCAGGCTGCGGTCCCGCAAATCGCGGCAATCGAGCCCGATGAGCCCGTCTTCGATTTGTTCGCCTCCTTGCATGAGCACTCGGAAAGCTTATCCGAGTGTGAGAGCAGCGATCCCGCTGCAGAGGTGCTGATGGCCGATTCCCCGCCCAATCCGCCTAGGTACGGCCGCGGCGGCGCGGAGACCGGCGATCCGTCGCACGCTGATCTTGACGGCGGCAGAGACCGTCAGGACGATGAGTACTACCTCCGACCTCTCACTCGGCAGCAGAGGGAGGAACTGCAGCGCAGAAACGAGCAGGCCCTCCAGACACCCATCGTTGGGACGACTCCCGAGGCTCAGGCTTTGGAGGCCGCGCGCCAGGCCAACTTGGCTGAGCGCAGTCGTCTGGAGGCGCTCCAGAAATCACTCGACGATCGTGCCCAGCGACAACATCAGCCCAGTTCCAGTCGACGGCAGCGGCAATTGTTCTCAAATGATCAGCAGCAGAACTTCCAGGTATTTCGCACTCCTGTTCAGAACTTGGCGACGGCCACTCAGATAGCAGATTCCATCGAGCCGTCCTGATCCGAGGCAGGAGAGGGCTTACGGCAGATCCGAGCCTTACTTAAGGCAGCTGAAGAGCAGAATTCGGCGGTGTCCCAGTCGCGCAACAGGATTCACAGCAGATCCGTCAGAGCTGACACCGTTCAGTCAGCCCACAGCCCGGTGACCCCGAGAAGGAACAGACACTCGCCTCCGCGGCGAAACGACCAAGACCGCCACCGAGACCAGTACTCGGGGCAGGGTCGCAGTCGGAATACGCCTCCGCGGCGTCAAGATGATCATCGTCGTATGCAGACGCCCCCTCCGCGGGATGGCTCGTACGCGCCCCGGCCGTACGATGCCAGGCGTCCTTACGGCAATGATCGGAGGGCCAGCCCTCCCCGCCATGGTGACGGTTATCGCCAGAGAGAACCAGTCGACCTCCGCGATCCACAGTTCAACGCGACATCCGTACTCGCTCAGAACCTGGTCGACAGAGGCAGAGCTCTTAGAGAGAGTTTGGACAGAGATCGTCCGAGTGGAAGTGGAGCCTTCATCTCCGGACCTGAGTGTTTCAGCAGAGCAATCAGGGCCGCAGAGATTCCGCCCAACTTCAGGTTGGCGGCTGGAGTAAGTAAATTCACCGGTGAGTCCAAGCCAGAAACTTGGTTAGAGGATTATCGAGTGGCTGTGCAGATTGGAGGAGGTAATGACTATGTGGCTATGAAGCATTTGCCCTTGATGCTGGAAGGGTCCGCCCGAGCCTGGCTCAACCAACTCACTCCGGCTAGCATCTACTGCTGGGAAGATTTGGCCCGAGTGTTCATCAAAACATTCGAGGGCACGTGCAAACGCCCGGCCGGATTGACTGAGTTGCAGCATTGTGTGTAGAAGCCGAATGAAACCTTGAGGGAGTACATTCAGCGGTGGACTACCTTGCATCATGTGGTCGAGAACGTCACGGAGCACCAAGCCGTCTGCGCCTTCAAGGCAGGAGTCAGATATAGGGAGCTCATCCTGAAATTTGACCGGTCGGGATCTTTGACCATGAGCTGAATGATGGAGATCGCCACTCGGTATGCTAACGGAGAAGAGGAAGACCGTCTTCGTAACAACAAGGGGAAAGCTAGTGAGCCCAGCCCTGGAAACAACAACCCCAGTCGGAAGCCAAAACGCAAAGCTGACGGATCAGCCCAGGCCGAGGCTGCCGCACTGGCTGGTCAAGCCAAAAACAAAGGGAAGGCCAAAGAAAAGTGGGTCCTGAGGAAGAAGAAAGATCAGTCGGGCCAAGATGTCCTCGATTTGCCGTGCCACATTCACACCAGAAAAGATGAAGAGGGCAATCTGATATTGTCCAAGCATACCACTCGACAGTGCAGATTGCTGATACATCAGTTTCGAGAGGGTCAGCCGAGTGAGAAAAGCCCGGATGATGCTGATGACGAAGACAAAGATGAAGCTTATCCTACTGTCAATGCAACTCTGATGATCTTTGCGGATGTTGAGAGCAAGAGCCGGTTGAAGGTTATCAACCGAGAAGTGAACATGGCTATGCCAGCGACGACAAAGTTTCTGAACTGGTCGAAGACTCCGATCACCTTTGATCAGTTGGACCACCCGGCCTACATTGCCACCCCTGGGCAGCAGGCCCTGGTGGTCGATCCGGTCGTGGGAGGCGTTCGGTTGCGAAAGGTCGTCATGGACGGTGGACGTGGACTGAACATACTCTACGCTGATACCCTGAAGGGGATGGGCATCCCGATGTCCCGTCTCAGTGAGAGCAGTATGCAGTTCCACGGAGTGATCCCCAGCAGGAAAGCAAAGTCACTCGGGCAGATTGCCCTGGATGTAGTCTTTGGAGACGATAAGAACTTCAGGAAGGAAAGGCTGACCTTCAAAGTGGTCAACTTCCGCAGCGCCTTTCATGCCATCCTTGGTCGGCTAGCCTACGCACGCTTCATGGCCCGCCCATGTTATGTGTACCTTAAGCTGAAGATGCCCGGTCCCAAAGGCGTGATCACAGTCACTAGCAGTCGGCAGCGCGCGGAATAATGTTTGCAGCAGGGGTCCAAGATTGCTGATGAGCAGATGGCTATGGTGGAGTTGGAAGAATACAAGAAAAACGCTGATCCGAGTGATCTGCTACGCTCCAAGAAGCCAGCTGCAGAGTCTGCGTTCTAGTCGGCCGGTGAGACAAAGCCTGTACACATTCATCCAGAGGATCCCAATGCCGCTCCCACCAACATCTCAACGACACTCGACAGCAAATAGGAAGAAGCGCTCATCCAGTTCCTCCGTGAGAACTGGGACATCTTCGCATGGAAGCCATCCGACATGCCGGGTGTACCCAGGGAACTGGCTGAGCACCGTTTGCGAGTCGACCCGAAAGCAAAACCTATGAAGGAACATCTTCATCGCTCTGTTACACAGAAGAGGAAGGCCATTGGCGAAGAAGTTGCTCGGCTCCTGGTAGCCGAGTTCATCCGTGAGGTGTACCACTCCGAGTGGCTCGCCAACGTCGTCATGGTTCCTAAGAAGGATAAATCTCTTCGGATGTGCATCGATTTCAAGCACATCAATCGGGTCTGTCCCAAGGATCATTTCCCGCTCCCCCATATAGATCAAATCGTAGATTCCACCGCGGGTTGTGAGCGATTGTCTTTTCTGGATGCGTACTCCGGATACCACCAGATCCGACTGTATGGGCCAGATGAAATAAAAACAGCTTTTATCACCCCATTCGGGTGTTTTTGCTATATCACCATGCCATTCGGTCTTAAAAATGCTGGTGCCACTTTCATGCGCATGGTTCAAAAGTGTTTGCACACGCAGATCAGTCGGAACATCGAGGCATACATGGATGACATAATGGTCAAGTCCAGAAAAGGTTCTGACCTGCTGGCTGACCTAGCTGAGACTTTCGCAAATCTGCGGAAGTATGTTATCAAGCTAAATCCAACTAAATGCACTTTCGGAGTACCAGGGGGCAAGTTACTAGGTTTCCTCGTTTCTGAACGAGGGATAGATGCCAATCCTGAGAAGATCGGGGAGATTGTACGAATGAAACGTCCAGAACGGCTTCATGATGTACAGAAGCTCACGGGTTGCCTCGCAGCTCTGAGCCAATTCATCTCCCATCTCGGTGAGAAGGCACTGCCCCTGTACCGATTGATGAAAAAGTCTGATTCATTCGAGTGGACTGCTGAAGCACAAGCAGCATTTGTTAAGCTCAAAGCCCTGCTTTCCACCCAGCCACTAGTCAAGTTGTCAGTACCGTCCTCACCGTCGAACGAGAAGAACATGGCAAAACTTACAAAGTTCAGCGCCCAGTCTATTACATTTCTGAAGTTCTGACTCCTTCCAAGCAGAGGTATCCTCATTATCAGAAGCTCGTCTATGGCATCTACCTGACTGCAAAGAAAGTAGCCCATTACTTCCAAGAGCACATCGTGTCAGTCGTCAGCGACGCCCCGCTGCCTGAGATCATGAACAATCGGGATGCGACTGGTCGAGTGGCGAAGTGGGCTATCGAGCTCCTGCCCCTGGACATCAAGTTCGAGGCAAAAAGAGCGATCAAGTCCCAAGCATTAGCTGATTTCTTAGCCGAATGGACAGAATAGCAGCAACCGACTCAGAGTCACCCAGAACACTGGACCATGTTTTTCGACGGTTCCAAGATGCTGAATGGTTCAGGGGCCGAAGTAGTGTTGGTGTCTCCAAAGGGCGATCAACTTAGTTATGTTCTGCAGATCCACTTCGATTCCTCCAACAATGAGGCCGAGTATGAAGCGCTCCTTTATGGTCTGCGTATGGCCATCTCAGTCGGCGTCCGACGCCTGATGGTCTACGGAGACTCGGATCTAGTTGTGAATCAAGTAATGAAGGATTGGGACATCAGGAGTCCTGCTATGACGGGATATTGCAATGCAGTAAGAAAGCTGGAGAAGAAATTTGAGGGACTGGAGCTCCACCACATCCCCCGAGCCAAGAATCAAGCGGCAGACGATCTGGCAAAGATCGGGTCCACTCGGAAACCTATACCCAGCAATGTGTTCCTTGAGCATCTGCATTCCCCAATGGTGAAAGAAGATCCCTTCACTGAAGAGCCCCCGCAAGTGGTCGGTCCCTCCGATTCGACTGAAATTGAGGTCCCAACAGTCATTGACTTGGTCATGGAGGTTCTGGCGATCACGCCCGATTGGACGGTGTCGTACATTGCGTACCTGCTCAGACAGGAGCTTCCAGAGGATGAAGTCGAGGCCCGCCAGATTGTTCACAGGTCCAAGGCCTTTACAGTGATGGGCGACCAGTTGTACATAAAGAGCGTCACTGGTGTGACCCAGTGCCGCATCTCTCCGGAAGAAGGACGACTGATCTTGGAGGAAATTCACTCGGGAACTTGTGGACACCACGCGTCCTCTCGGACAATCGTGGCTAAAGCTTACCGAGCCGGCTTCTTCTGGCCACGTGCCAATGAAGCTGCGCAGGAGATAGTCCAACATTGCGCCGGGTGTCAATTCTATGCAAACTTATCACACAAGCCCACGTCTGCCCTGAAAATGATCCCACTCGTCTGGCCGTTCGCAGTCTGGGGACTCGACATGGTGGGGCCCCTCCGGACAGGGGCGAGTGGATTCACCCACTTGCTGGTTGCAGTTGACAAGTTCACTAAGTGGATTGAAGCCAAACCCATCAAGAAGCTAGACTCTCGTACAACGATCAAGTTCATGAAAGAGATAATCTTCAGATATGGCGTGCCCCACAGCATCATCACTGACAACGGCTCAAACTTTGACTCTGAAGAGTTCAGAGCGTTCTGTGCCGCCCAAGGCACTCGGGTCGACTATGCATCTGTGGCTCACCCACATTCGAATGGACAAGCCGAGAGAGCGAATGGACAGATCCTTCAAGGGCTAAAGCCGCGACTTATGCGTGATTTGGAGCATGCAGCCGGAGCCTGGGTCACTGTTGCCCCCATGTACTGTTACCGCGGGACTGAAGGGACAGGCGGTACCACCCCGGTAGAGGTGGACCTGAGTTCCCGACAGTCTCTTGAGAGTCGCGTTGACCTGGAGGGTACCCGCGAGATAATTACGAGGCGCGGCCGGGCAGGCAGAGACCGCCCTAGAGAGGGATGGGCCTGACCCTTGTTGCACTTCCTCGAGACGGGGCGACAGGAGTACAGATCGTCACCGCGAGGTCCTAATAATTCACTAACGGATTTGGGTATTTGATCTGAGTTGGCCACTGGCCTATACGCACTACCACCACGTGGGATAATGGTTTAGTGGGACCCTCGGCGCCGTATGTATCAGCCGAAAGCTCTGTCAGACGTCTAGTTCAGCATTGCGGCGCGTTTGGGCAGGTGCCATCCAGGACAGAGGTGGTGCTTGGTCCCGTTCACCCACGCAACGACCCAGAGTGCAAAGGGCGATGGGCCCAAGACCACTGAGCTCTTAGGATGTAGACCGGCGGGGACCTCTCTGCGGAGCCTAGGTAGGACTACGTCGTGTTGGTCAGCCGAGGCCGGGCATGACCGAGAAAAGTGTGTCCGGCCAGAGTTAATCGAGCGTGTTGGGTAACAGTAGTGCACCCCTGCAGGGAAGTTATCTATTCGAATAGCCGTGTCCAAGGTAACAGGATGCTCAGTGTTGTATCCCGATCTACTACAACTTGAACTGGATAAATGTTAATTAATATGTAAGCTCCGGGATCGCTTTCTCGCAGGGAGACGAGGAAGGATCTCTAGGCTTTGCTACTACATGCATGTTGCTTTATGATATACTACTAATCTGCACTCTTCTAATGCTGCAAGACGTTGAAGATGCTAGTCTTCGATAGGCTAGGCCTTTCTCTCTATTCTGGCATTTCTGCAGTCTAGTCCATAGATACAGCCCCTTGATTTAATACCGATGCATAAATAATATAGATCTGATGTAAGTCTTGCGAGTACTTTGGATGAGTACTCACGGTTGCTTTGCTTCCTCTTTTCCCCATACCCGATTGCTGCGACCAGATGACGGAGCCCCGGAGCCAGCTGATTCCGCCGACGACTACTACCACCTCGACGGAACTTACTTCTACGTGGAGACCGATGACCAGGAGTTGTTTAGGAGGCTCCCAGGCAGGAGGCCTTGCCTCTTTCGATCAGAGCCGTTGTTTGTTTTCGCCTTCTTAAGGCAGATTTGTTTAACTTTGTGTCTGTACTCAGATACTATTGCTTCCGCTGACTCTTGTGTAACTTGAGCTTATGTATTCGAGCCCTCGAGGCCCCTGGCTTGTAATATAAAGCTTGTATTATTTTATTTTTGTGTCTAGAGTTGTGTTGTGATATCTTTCCGTGAGTCCCTGGGCTTGATCGTGCGCATTTGCGTGTATGATTAGTGCACGGTCGGGCCGGGGGCGCCACAAGCTGGTATCAGAGCCGACTGCCTGTAGGAAGCCCCTTTCCAACTCCTTGGCCGAAGTTGAGTCTAGTTTCCAAAACTGTTTTGCTAACTCTGTTGTGTGGCTTACGGGCCCACATCGCAAATGGATGGGATTAGGATCTTTTATTCCTCTCCTTTACTCTGGGACTCTGATCTCTCTTCCTTTCGGGTTAAAGTTTTGCTAACTCTAACATTAGGTTCTCGTGTTCACATCCACCCGGAGAGCTGGATTGTCTACACTTATTCCTTTCCATTGGTCTGTTTAACCTTTATTGTAATCTAGCTTTTAGCTAAGCAGTAATGATTCCTTACTTATGCAAACACCTCGGTGTAACACGCTGTCCGTAACACCTTGTTACTATTGTTGATGACATTCCGGTAACCACCGAAGGACGAGAACCTTGCCTGTTGTTTCGCCTCGTCTTAACGAGCAGGAAAATGGTTGTTTTCGTTCCCCGCCCTTGGTACCGACCTTGATGCCGACATAGATAACGAGGGATCCTCTGACATGCCTTGTTGTCGTGACCGCGCAAGATGTCACCACCCTTTCTACTCTTAATCCATACTCACTGCGATTCCACAGGATCGAAACCTGACTCTCCTGTACATCCTTGATCCCGAAGATTCCCCTTACTCCACCTCTTAAATCTCGGGACGAGATTTCTTGTAGTGGGGGAGATTTGTAACATCCCCAAATCTTAACCCTATCATTAAGCTAATTAAATTGCCATGTCATCATGATCATCCTAAATAAATTACATCTAGGAAATAATTCAACTCAAATTCAAAATTTAAATAACAAGTGAAATTAGAAAAACTCCAAGCTTTTAAACAAAAATGTTCATAATATTGCAAAAATTCCCAAAGCAATTATAAAAACAAAATCAACATTATTTGATTCTCCAAATTGACCCTAACTACAATTAATGTGGACCAGCAGTAAATAATTTGAATATTTCCATTTCTAAAAATAATTACACATTTCAAAATGCCCCCAAACTTTGTGGACATCTCCAAAATATTGGGAAGTATTTATGAGCCAAGTTTCAAGTTCAAAAAAATCCATTTGCTATTTTAAATAAATGGAAAACAGTGGCTAAAAATGAAAAGAAAAAAAGAAAAAGAGAAAAGGATGGGGAGCACTGTTTGGCTGGGCTTAAGTTCAACAGTGCGGAGCCCAGTCCACCCGGCCACCGTCTCCCTCCTCCCGCGCTCTCTCTCCTCTCTGGCCGCACGCTCGCACACCGCGCGCCTGCCCCCCCTCCTGCACGCTCGACAGCGCGTCGTCGCCGCCGTCGCTGGTGGATAAGGCCCCCCCATCCACCCCGTCGAACCCTAGCCTGCTTTTCCCCTCGCTCGCCTCTCTCCCTCTCTCATTCGTCCACACCCGAAAGCAGTCACTGCCGCCGCCTCGCCATAGACGCGGCCACCAGCTACCCCGCGCCGCTTAGGGAGACGCGCCGGCCTCGACTACCTCTCCTGCACCACCGCATCGAGCTCGGGGAGCACCACGGCCGCCGCCCGCACCGTCCTTCTCCGCTACGGCCACCGATCGCCGTCGTCGATCCCGACGCCTCCACTGCATCCCGCGCCTCCCCGAGCAGCTCCCCGTCACCGATGTGAGCAGCGCCACCTTCCCCTCTCTCTGCTAGCCTCACGCGCGTCCTCTTGGCCTTGCCGCCATTGCTGCCCGAGCTCATCTCCGCCGGTCATGGCGCCACCGCGGCTAGTGCCCTCTCCGCGCGCGTCCGAGCACGGCCTCGTGCTCCCAGAGCCCCCAGCAACCCGTAGCGCCCGTCCGTTGATCCTGCCGTGGCCTCTGTCGCCGTTCGCCATCGCGCCCGAGCGCCACCGCCGCTCCACGTCGCCGCTCCGGCCAACCCTGGCCGTCCCAGCTGCTGCCATCGCCGTAGATCGACGCGCGGCTCTGCCCGTGTTCGATCCCGCCCTTCCGCGCGTCGAATGGACGCCGGAGGCGCGTTTCCAACGCCCTCCCGTGCGCGCCGCCGTCGTTTAGGTCGCCGACGGCTAAACGCCGGCGCGCCACCGCGTCAAAGCCGGCGGGGCCCACCTGCCAGGCCATTAGCCACTAACTGGGCCCTAATGACCCGCTGACATGTGGGGCCCATTTACTGTAGCGATTAGTATTAGAGCTAATTAACTAAATTGCTAATACTCACTGACATCTGGGCCCCACACCCACTAATTATCCGATTAGATTAGTTTAAATCTGTTAACTACTAACAGTCACTGACTGCTGGGTCCCACTAGGCCTAGTTGACCAGTCAACTGCTGACTGGGCTGGCCCTCAGTCAATGACAGGTGGGACCCACTGGTCCTGTTGACCAGTCAATGGTCCACGTTGACTGCTGAGTCAGCAGTCAACTGGGACCCACCTGTTAGCCTAACAAGCACATTGTTGGGTACACTTCTGTGTACCCGTAGCAATTTAGCTATTTAATTTCGAATTTAAATTAATTCCAGAAAATGATTAAAACTTTGAAAAATCATATAAAATAAACCGTAACTCGGATGAAAATAATTTATATATGAAAAATGATCAGAAAAATATAACGAATCCGAATATGCCCTCCACATACCTGTCACATGCCTCTAACATACTGAACGTTGAACATTTGCTACCGAAACCGCTAAATGAATAGTGTTCGAAGCTGGGAAAATATTCCCGGATATTTTCCCGCTCCGTTTAAAATACTTAGTTCTACGTTAGGGCACCCTAGCACAGCCTATTGCCATGCCAAGCATCTGTGTGCGTTGTTTGCTTTATATTTACTGTTTCTTCCCCCTCTTCTCTCCGGTAGACTCCGAGACCGACGCTGCCCCTGTGATCGACTACGTCACAGATGACCCTTCTTCCTTTCAGCAGAGCTTCCAGGCAAGCAAAACCCCCTTGATCATTTCAATATCGACCATTTCTTTCTTCCCCCTGCTTGCACTAGATTTTGCTACTGTATTTGATTGCTCCTATTCTGATGCATAGCCTGTTTTTGTAACCTGCTGTTGTTACTTTACCTGTCATCCTAAACTGCTTAGAATAGGTTGGTTAGTGATCCATCAGTGACCGCTCACCCTTGTCCCTGTTACCCCGCTTTGTTACTAGTGACTCGATCAATGTGATCGATGTGCCGAGACCGACACAGCACCGCACCCCCCCTTAGTTGTACGACTCTGCAGAGCTACTATCGAGTGCCGAGGGTGATACCTCCTACCTCACTCCTGGTGATATCTCTGTAGTGTAGCTAGTCGGTTGTGGTTTACCGAGGGTGATTCGTCTTTCACCACCTCCAATGATGCCTCTGTCGTGCAACCCCTCAAGTGTGAACACATCGAGGGTGATTCCTCCGGGTTCACCTTGACGGTAGCATCGAGTGAGAATCCATCGAGGGTGATTCCTCGGATTACCCTCTTGATGTTACGGACACACGGTTACCTTTAACTGTTGCCCCCATGTACTGTTACCGCGGGACTGAAGGGACAGGCGGTACCACCCCGGTAGAGGTGGACCTGAGTTCCCGACAGTCTCTTGAGAGTCGCGTTGACCTGGAGGGTACCCGCGAGATAATTACGAGGTGCGGCCGGGCAGGCAGAGACCGCCCTAGAGAGGGATGGGCCTGACCCTTGTTGCACTTCCTCGAGACGGGGCGACAGGAGTACAGATCGTCACCGCGAGGTCCTAATAATTCACTAACGGATTTGGGTATTTGATCTGAGTTAGCCACTGGCCTATACGCACTACCACCACGTGGGATAATGGTTTAATGGGACCCTCGGCGCCGTATGTATCAGCCGAAAGCTCTGTCAGACGTCCAGTTCAGCATTGCGGCGCGTTCGGGCAGGTGCCATCCAGGACAGAGGTGGTGCTTGGTCCCGTTCACCCACGCAAAGACCCGGAGTGCAAAGGGCGATGGGCCCAAGACCCCTAAGCGCTTAGGATGTAGACCGGCGGGGACCTCTCTGCGGAGCCTAGGTAGGACTACGTCGTGTCGATCAGCCGAGGCCGGGCATGACCGAGAAAAGTGTGTCCGGCCAGAGTTAATCGAGCGTGTTGGGTAACAGTAGTGCACCCCTGCAGGGAAGTTATCTATTCGAATAGCCGTGTCCACGGTAACAGGACGCTCAGTGTTGTATCCCGATCTACTACAACTTGAACTGGATACATGTTAATTAATATGTAAGCTCCGGGATCGCTTTCTCGCAGGGAGACGAGGAAGGATCTCTAGGCTTTGCTACTACATGCTTGTTGCTTTATGATATACTACTAATCTGCACTCTTCTAATGCTACAAGACGTTGAAGATGCTAGTCTTCGATAGGCTAGGCCTTTCTCTCTATTCTGGCATTTCTGCAGTCTAGTCCACAGATACAACCCTTGATTTGATACCGATGCATAAATAGTATAGATCTGATGTAAGTCTTGCGAGTACTTTGGATGAGTACTCACGGTTGCTTTGCTTCCTCTTTTCCCCATACCCGATTGCTACGACCAGATGACGGAGCCCCGGAGCCAGCTGATTCCGCCGACGACTACTACCACCTCGACGGAGCTGACTTCTACGTGGAGACCGACGACCAGGAGTAGTTTAGGAGGCTCCCAGGCAGGAGGCCTTGCCTCTTTCGATCAGAGCCGTTGTTTGTTTTCGCCTTCTGAAGGCAGATTTGTTTAACTTTGTGTCTGTACTCAGATACTGTTGCTTCCGCTGACTCTTGTGTAACTCGAGCTTATGTATTCGAGCCCTCGAGGCCCCTGGCTTGTAATATAAAGCTTGTATTATTTTATATTCGCGTCTAGAGTTGTGTTGTGATATCTTCCCGTGAGTCCCTGGGCTTGATCGTGCGCATTTGCGTGTATGATTAGCGCACGGTCGAGTCGGGGGAGTCACAAGCTGATATTATGAACAATTTTGTTTTACTGTTTGAAGAAATAATTATTTGACTTGCATTTTGAATTTTGAATTGAAGTTGAATTATTTCCTAGATGTAATTTATTTAGGATGATCATGATGACATGGCAATTTAATTAGCTTAATGACAGGGTTAAGATTTGGGGATGTTACACATAGGGAATCACAAACCTTAACACTAATATTCTTACTAAATCACAATTACTCACTAACATGACTCACATATCATCATTTCCATATCGTAAAACTATTGCAAGGAATCACACTTATCATATCCAATGATCTATATGAAAGTTTTTATTATATCCCTCTTGAATATTCATCACTTTGGGACCAATTTCATAGCTTGTGCAAATTACCGTTACTATTTTCAACTCTCAAAAAGATTTAAGTGAGGCATGAGAGTGCAAATATTTCTTCAAAATTTCCATCTTATCAATTCTCAAAATAATATAAGTGAAGCATGAGAATTTATTTCTTCAAAATTTCAATCAACTCTCAAAATAATATAAGTGAAGCATGAGAGTTCATTTCTTCAAAATATAGCCACCACCATGCTCAAAAATATTTAAGTGAAGCACTAGAGCAACTGCCTAGCTCAAAAAATTTAAGTGAAGCACATAGAGTATTCTAACTAATGATGATAAACGTGTGGCTCTCTCAAGATAGGTGTGTTCAGCAAGGATGATTGTGACAAACTAAAAATAAAACAAAGCAACGACTCATATAATACAAGACGCTCCAAGTAAAACACATATCATGTGACGAATAAAAATATAGCTCCAAGTAAAATTACCGATGGTTGGTAGAAAAAAGAGGGGATGCCTTCCGGGGCATCCCCAAGCTTAGACGCTTGAGTCTTCCTTGAATATTACTTTGGGGTGCCTCGGACATCCCCAAGCTTAGACTCTTACTACTCCTTATTCCTTCATCCATCGTGATCTCACCCAAAACTTGAAAACTTCAATCACACAAAACTCAACAAAACCTTCGTGAGATCCGTTAGTATAACAAAATAAATCACTACTTTAAGTACTATTGCAAACCCATTCATATTTTATTTTTGCATTATACCTACTGTACTCTAACTTCACCATGGCTTATACCCCCCGATACAATCCATAGATTCATTAAAACAAGCGAGTAGTGCATCACAAACAGAATCTATCAAAAACAGAACAGTCTGTAGGAATCTATTTAAAAGCCAAACTTCAGTAACTCCCAAAATTCTGAAAAGTTAGGACAACGTGGGCAATTCATATACCAATACTGTGTAAAAATTTCAGATTTTTCTGATGCTCCAGTACAGAAACAAAATTCCAGCACTGGACACAAAACTTTCTGTTTTCCAAACAGCATCAATTATACTATCTTCCAAATCATCCTAAAGGCTTTACTTGGCACAAACACTAATTAAAAACACAAAAACACTATCATACCAGTAGCATAATCGTGAAAACACACAATAACATAAACAATATGTAAACATTTATTTTATTCATTGGGTTGCCTCCCAACAAGAGCTATTGTTTTATGCCCCTAGCTAGGCATAATGCATAGTTTCAAGTATTGTCATCTTTCAAGTTGATTCCATAAGTGTCCCTCATAATTGATTCATATGGTGCTTTAATTCTTTTCCTAGGGAAATGCTCCATACCCTTTTTTAATGGAAACTGAAATTTTATATTCCCTTCTTTCATATCAATAATGGCACCAATGGTTCGTAAGAACGGTCTACCAAGTATTATGGGGCAAGAAGAATTGCATTCAATGTCAAGTACAATAAAATCAATGGGCACATAGTTCCTATTTGCAAGAATAAGAACATCATTAATTCTACCCAAAGGCTTTTTAATAGTAGAATCCGCCAAGTGCAAATTAAGAGAACATTCATCTATATTGGTGAAACCTAGCACATCACATAGAGATTTTGGAATTGTGGAAACGCTAGCACCCAAATCACATAAAGCATTGCACTCATAATTTTTAATTTTAACTTTAATGGTGGGTTCCCATTCATCATATAATTTTCTAGGAATTGAAATTTCTAGTTCTAGCTTTTCTTCTAACGCTTTCATCATTGCTTCTACGATGTGTTTAGTAAAAGCCTTGTTTTTCTCATAAGCGTTGGGTGAATTTAACATGGATTGTAACAAAGAAATGCACTCAATCAAAGAACAATTATCATAATTAAAATTTTTGTAATCCAAGAGAGTGGGCACATCGCTACTTAAAGTTTTTACCTCTCCAAACCCACTTTAAGCAATTTTTTCATTAAGATTTTCACCCTCCGAATTATGGGAACGCCTACTAGCTAAAGTTGACTCTTCTCCAGTCCCCTTTTCATCAAGTTTTACATTGCTAAACAAATAATCAATAGATGAAACACCAATCATTTTAATATCCTCATCATTACTACGATAAAAACCGGGAGGAATCGCTTTTTCTAAAAATTCTCGTTTAGCTTTTAGCATGGCGGTTCTTTTCTTACTCTCATCCATGGAGACATATAAAGCTTTAATTGATTCACTAATATCAATTTTGGGTGGCAAAATTTTAGTCTTAAGATTTTCCACATCATGAATAATTCTATCAATGCTCCTAGACATATCATCAAGCTTTCTCAATTTTTCTTCTATCGTAGTGTTGAAAACTTTTTGAGCATTAATAAATTATTTAATATTACTTTCAAGATCAGAGGGCATCCTATTATTATTATAAGAATTACCATAAGGATTGCCATAATTATTAGAGGAATTTGCAGGAAACGACCTAGCATTGAAATTACCTCTATAAGCATTATTATTGAAAATGTTTCGCGAGACAAAATTCACATCTATGAGATCATTATTTTGCTCAATCAAAGTGGACAATGGCACATCATTAGGATCAATATGAGCATATTTACTAGCAACCAATTTCATAAGCGCATCAACTTTATCACTCAAAGTACTAATTTCTTCAATAGAATTCACCTTTTTATTAGTAGGAGCTCTTTCAGTATGCCATTGTGAATAATTTGCCATAATATTATCAAGCAATTTAGTAGCTTCTCCCAAAGTAATTTCCATAAAAGTTCCACCCGCGGCGGAATCTAAAAGATTTCTAGAAACAAAATTCAATCCCGCATAAAAGTTTTGTATGATCATTCATAAATTTAAACCATGAGTAGGGCAATTTCTTATCATTAATTTCATCCTCTCCCAAGATTGGGCAACATGTTCATGATCAAGTTGCTTAAAATTCATAATTTGATTTCTAAGAGAAATAATTTTCGCGGGTGGAAAATACTTAGTAATAAAAGCATCTTTACACCTATCCCAAGAATCGATACTATTTCGTGGTAAAGATGAAAACCAAAATTTTGCACGATCCCGCAACGAGAATGGGAATCATTTTAATTTCACAATATCATTGTCCACATCCTTTTTCTTTTGCATGTCACACAATTCTATGAAAGTGTTAAGATGGGATGCCGCATCTTCATTAGGACTACCGAAAAATTGATCTTTCATGACAAGATTTAGCAATGCGGCATTAATATCACAAGTCTCCGCACTAGCGGCGGGAGGAGCAATCGGAGTACTAATAAAATCATTATTATTAGTATTGAAAAAATCACACAATTTTGTATTTTCTTGAGACATCGTGACTACGCAAACAAGATAACAAGCAAGCAAAAAAAGCAAACAAGAAAAAGGCAAACGGAAAATATTTTTGTATTTTTGTAAAAACGTTTTAGAAGTGGGGGAGATGAACACGAGAGGCAAATAATGTAAATGCAGGGAGATGAGAGTTTATGCAAAGGTACTTGATAGATGTTGGTGATGTCTCCCCAGCAACGGCGCCAGAAATTCTTCCTGCTACTTGTAGCTTGCGTTGGTATTATCCCCGAAGAGGAAGGGATGATGCAGCACAGCAGAGGTAAGTATTTCCCTCAGTTATGAAACCAAGGTTATCAATCCAGTAGGAGAACCACGCAACACCTCGTTAGCAGTACCTGCACACAAACAACAAATCCTTGCACCCAACGCAAACGAGGGGTTGTCAATCCCTCGGCGGTTAATTGCAAGATTAAATTGTATGTGATAAATAGATAGATTGAAACAAAAATTAAAAATAAAATAAATAAAAGAAAAGTGCATCAATATTTTTAGGGTTTTAGTAATTTGATTTAGATAGACTCGGGGGCCATAGTTATCACTAGAGGCTTCTCTCGAGAAAATAGCATACGGTGGGTAGCCAAATTACTGTTGGGCAATTGATAGAAAAGCAAATAATCATGACGATATCCAAGGCAATGATCATGTATATAGGCATCACATCCGAGACAAGTAGACCGACTCCTGCCTGCATCTACTACTATTACTCCACACATCGACCGCTATCCAGCATCCATCTAGTGTATTAAGTCCATAAAAGAACGGAGTAACGCCTTAAGAACGATGACATGATGTAGACAAGATAAACTCACGTATGAATAAACCCCATCTTTTTACCCTTAATAGCAACGATACATACGTGTCATGTCCCTTTCTGTCACTGGGATTGAGCACCGCGAGATCGAACCCATTACAAAGCACCTCTTCCCATGGCAAGATAAATCAATCTAGTTGGCCAAACCAAATCAATAGATTGGAGAAGAAATGCGAAGCTATAATAATCATGCATAAAAGAGATCAGAGAAGACTCAAATAATATTCATGGATAATCTGATCATATACTCACAATTCATCAGATCCCAACAAACACACCGCAAAAAGTGATTACATCGGATAGAACTCCAAGAACATCGAGGAGAACATTGTATTGAAGATCAAAAAGAGAGAAGAAGCCTTCTAGCTACTAACTATGGACCCGAAGGTCTGTGGTAAACTACTCACGCATCATCGGAAGGGCAGCAAGGTTGATGTAGAGCCCCTCCGTGATCGATTCCCCCTCCGGCGGAGTACCGGAGAAGGCCTCCAGATGGGATCTCTCGAGAACAGAAACTTGCGGCGGCGGAAAAAGTATTTCGTGGACTCTCCTGAGGGTTTCTGATTTTTTGAGAATTTATAGTGGTGGAATTAGGTCAAACGGAGCTCTGTGGGCCCCACGAGGTACCAGGGCGCGCCTGCCCCCCCAGGCGCGCCCTGGTGCCTCGTGGGCACCCCCTGGGGCTTCTGGCCTCCTCCCGAAGCTTCTAGTGTTTATCTTGTCCAGAAAAAAATCTCCAAAAAGTTTCGTGGCATTTGGACGTCGTTTGGTATTGATTGTCTGTAAAACAAAAATAGGGCAGAAAACAACAACTGGCACTGGGCACTAAGTTAATAGGTTAGTCCCAAAAAATGATATATAATTGCTGTAAATGTATATAAAGACATCCAAGATTGATAATATAACAGCATGGAACAATAAAAAATTATAGATACGTTGGAGACGTATCACCCTCTCACTAGGAGGCTTAGCTGCGAACCAGCTTTCGCCTAAGTTAAAAAACGACTCCGAGTGAAGAGCCTCCCTCTCCCTCGGGGGCTTAGCTGCGAACCAGATTTTGCCTAAGTTAAAAAACGACTCCGAGTGAAGAGCGTCCCTCTCACTCGGGGGCTTAGCTGCGAACCAGCTTTCGCCTAAGTTAAAAAACGACTCCGAGTGAAGAGCGTCCCTCTCACTCGGGGGCTTAGCTGCGAACCAGCTTTCGCCCAAGTTAAATACCCACTCCGAGTGAAGAGCGTCCCTCTCACTCGGAGGCTTAGCTGCGAACCAGTTTTTGCCTAAGTCAAAAACCCACTCCAAAGACTTGAAAGACCTGAAGGAAAGCATTCGAATAACTCCAGAAGTTCAAAAGCAAATGCGAGTACGCGGGCCCGAAGCCCGAAAGAGTTTAATGGATACATATCCACTCGGCATACCGAGGCAAATGGTTAAAGCTTAAAGTTTTTTCTCACACCCCAGAGGGGCTGGCCGGCTCGACGAAGGCGTCTAGGTCGATGCCATCCGCGATCCGAGTGGCGGCCTCTATGAACGTCTCCATGAAGTCTTCGAACTTGAGCTTCTTCGTGTTGGCGACCTGGAGAGACTTCAGCTTCTCTTCCTTTGCATCCTTGTAGTGTACACGGACAAGGGAGAGGGCCACGTCGGCCCCGCAGCGGGCAGCTGACTTCTTCCATGCTTGCACTCGGCTTGGGATCTCGTTGAGACGAGCCATCATCGCCTCCAGATCGGTCTCAAGCGTGTCTTCTGGCCACAACTCCTTGTCGATCCTTCCGAGTGCACCCCGCAAACGGATGATGTACCCCAGGACGTCTTCAATGTGAGATTCGAGCCGCAAGACGCCTAGGGAAGCCTTGTCACCGACGAGTGACCTGGAGGGATCCAGATCCCTCTCGATTCTGCCAGTCTCCAGCTCGAAGTCCCGGCAGTACTCTATAAACAAGAAAAGAGGAGAGTCGAATATCAGCAAGCATGAAGTTCACTCGAAAACAAGTTAAAACTCGCTCGGATGTTACAAGTTACCTGCAAGCTTGGTGTACATCTCCTCCGCGAAGTCTTCTATGTACTTTTCCAGAGAATTCTTCTTTTCGGTGAGCTGGGCGATCTTCTCGCTTAGAGTCTTCTTCTCTTGCTCGTGAGCATTCACTTGAGCCTCGAGCTTGCCGTCCCAATCGGTCTTCTGCTTCTTGAGCTCGGCCACTTCCTTCTTCGCCTCCTTGACAGCGGCCTTCAGTGACTTGTTCTCTTCTTCAAGCTTCTCGAGTGAGGCCAATTTCTCTTCGGCGGCGTTGGTCTTCTCTCTCGCCACCTTCTGTGCCCCCGCCAGCTCATTGTCCTTGTTTTCGAGTGCCTGCTTCATAGTTTCTAAAGAAACAGAGGTTCTGAGCCGCACTTGGAGTCGATGGTTTTCACTACGCACATCTGTTCGAGTGAAGTCACTCGGTTCAAAGAATGGAAAGAGGTGAAAGCAGAATGCTCAGTAATCAAAGCTTACCTCCCATGGCCTTGAGCTCCGCTTGGGCGCGAGCTACGTTCCTCTTCTCCACCTCCAAGTCTAGTCGGAGTTGGATCGTCTCCTTCTCCAGCGACACATACTGAGTCCCAAGTTCACAAGTTTTCTGAAACATAAGAGAGAGCAGACCAGTTAATGATAAGGAATATTCCTAGTGCACAGAGACCAGCACTCCTGGGAGGAACAAGCTTGACCAATACCAGATCCTGAAGTACCCTTTGTCAGGGAAGGACAAGCTTGACCAGTACCAGATTCTGAAGTATCCTCGAAAGCAGGTTCTAAGTTCTAAGACTCTCGCCGACTGCCCGCAGTCGACGGCAATCTCGGGGACTACACCTAGTGGGTGCACTCAGCGTGCTCCCACTGGAATGGTATCCACTCGGAACGGTCCGCCCGATCCGAGTGACGGCCAAACAACCACAAAGAAAAAAAAAACAAATCAAGTTCTAAGACTCCTGTCGACTGCCTGCAGTCGACGGCAGTCTCGGGGACTACACTCAGTGGGTGCACTCAGCGTGCCCCCACAGGTCGACACACCCCCAATGGGTGTACCAAAAAATTTACCGACTGAAACTCCTACAGAAGAAAATGAATTGGAGATCAACTTACAAGAGCACTTACTCGGATATTCTCCTGGAGAGCAGCACTGGCATCATACGCCAACTTGCCAGTTGCACACATCTCTTTCAGGCGCTGGGTCATCAAGTCCGCCTGGATCATCGCCTCCTTGCTGGCTCCAGTTTGATCCTCTGGCACTTTGTACAGACTAAATATGTTGACGGGAAGAGTCAGAGCCGAGACGACAGGGCCGGCACCTGCCCTAGAAGAACCTTGCCCCAGAGGCACGGTCACGTTAGGCGTAGGGAGTGCTGGAGGTGCTTTGCTTGGCGGCACCTTCTGTGTGGTGGTCTGAGAGGCAGTCGGAGTTGCGGTCCCCTTCTCGGTGTCCTTCCGTGGCGGCCCTTCATCATCGTCTGCGACGTGGATGATCTCTGCAAGCGCTACGTCCACTCGACACAATCAGTCGCAATACACAATTCAATCGGATGGAGACATTTCAATCGGATCACAAATCAAAGTAAAAATGAAATCATTGCTACCTTTCTGAGAAGTGGCCACGTCTGCCGACTCGGCTTCCATGCGGTCTCTGTCGATCTGCATGGGAGACGTCGTCGAGGTTGCAGCTCTGGTTCATAAGTTTCACTCGGTCAAAAAGTCCAAAAGTTCACAAAGACAGAAAGGAAAGGCGTAGCATTCACGTTGAGGCGACAGGCACGGTGACCTTGATCCTAGGTAGAGCCTTCCAAGGCTTGGGAGAAGCGACCTTGAGCTGCTTGGCGGTCTTCTCTGTCGGCTCCGGCGTCGATGTCCGAGTGCGCTTCGGAGTCTTAGCACTCGGAGCCACCGTCTTCTCCGAGCCAACACTCGGATCATGAGTTTGCTTAGAGCGGCGCTCAGAGCACAACTCTGGAGACTGGGAAGACTCGAACTCATCACTCCATTTCGAGCCGTCGCTTTCCTCCTTGCTATCCTCCACATAGCTGCCCTTGACACTGCCATGATCGCTCTCCACGTCCTCGACAAGGTGTTCTCCATTCGGCACAGGTGAGAGCATCTTTTGGAAATCCTGCAAGACATGAAGAACGGAGACAGCCAGTTCAGTCAGTTCACTCGGATCATTCAGTTCACTCGGATAATTTGCGCGTAAATAATTCACTCGGAAATGGGCGTCTTAGCTCTGACGGTTGATGCGCGTCGTCTTAGGGCGGGATCCGTCTCAACCCTCCTGGATTGTCGCGTGCGCCAGTGATGCATCTGATCCACTGTTCCACCGTTTCCTCATCAACATCCTCCGGGTGCACTCGGGTCGGGTCGTTGGCTCCGGTGTAGCGCCACATGGGGTGAGCCCGCTCCTGCAGCGGCTGGATCCGCCGACTGAGGAAGACCTCCAGAAGATCCAGGCCCATCACCCCGCCCTGAATCAGACCGACCACGACACTCACCAAGATCCCCACTTCAGTCTTCTCATCCTTAGCAATCGTCAGCGGGGAAGGAGTCATGACTCTCTCAGACGTGTAGGGAGGAAGACCAGTCGATGAACCGTTGCAAGGAAGGTCGTTGTAGTAGAACCAGGTCGACTGCCAACCTCTAACCGAATCAGGGAAAGACATGGTGGGGAATGCACTCTTACCCCTCATCTGGACACCTAAACAGCCGCACATCTGGGTCACATGAGTCCTCACTCCATTGGGGTCAGCCTTTTTAACCGACTGAGAGCGACACGTGAAGATATGTTTGAACAGGCCCCAGTGCGGCTGGCAGCCTAAGAAGTTCTCACACATGGAAATGAACGCAGCAAGATACACTATGGCATTCGGAGGGAGATGATGAAGCTGGGCACCGAAAAAGTTCAAGAAACCGCGGAAGAAAGGGTGGGGTGGCATGGAGAAACCTCTCTCCACGTGAGTGGTGAGGAGCACGCGCTCCCCGTGGCACGGCGCGGGCTCGATCTCCCCCTCCTCCGGCAGCCTCCAGGTCCCTTCGCGCACCAGCCCATCCATGACGAGCCCACTGATGTCGTCCACCGTGGTGGTCGGCGGGAGCCAATCACCCTGGATCCACCCGCGCGGGGGCGCGACCCTGGAGCTCGATGCCTTCTTCACCTTCGCCGCCTTCTTCACCCGCTCCAGCTTCGCCGTCTTGTCCTTCGCCATCACCACAGAGCACTTCGACGCCGAAAGGGATTTGCGTTGAGTGGGCTGCGGGGGAGAAGATTGGGTGGCTGGGGGAGATGGGGAAAAGGGGATCTGTTCTCTTTCCCCCTCCGATGCGGCTGCCTTTTATACCGTCGCCCGCTCCGCTCGCCAATCCCGTTCAGTGATTCAAGGGCCCGCAGATCCCCTCAAATCTCGCTGGTGGAGATGCAGCGGTACATGGCGAAAAGCGGGGTGAAAATCGAGGCGTCACGCCCCACTTTCCCCACTCGCTGCGCTGCAACCGTTCGCGCGCGCCCGAATCTGATTTCAAATCCCGCAAGATCCGGGGTCTAGCAATCCGATTGCTCGCCCTTTAAAGACATTCCAAAAACGCTCGGACCCGATCCGTCACTCAACGCGTGATGGTTCATTTCACTCGGGTGAAGGCACCCCTCGCTCAGCTCGGGATCGCAATAAGATTTTCACTCGGGCTCCATACGGTCCAGAATCCGTCAAGGTATCATGCGAAGACAAGGACGTCTAATAACCAGTGGGAGTTCCCGAGCGCCTCCGTAGCGCTCGACTCACCTGGGAATTCGCCTTGACTCGACCCGTTTAACCTCGACCAATTCGGGAGCTAATGACGAGGGCATGTACTAGGGATAGGGTAACAGGCCTGACCTACAGACCCTACCCTAGGATACCATACGCCTTATACTGGGCCCCAGGGCCAGATCAGCAGTCAAATGTTCTGCAGAGTGGCATTCACTCGGAAGGCAATAGACCACTCGGAAGACAACTCTCCACTCGGCCGGCTGATTTCACTCAGAGTACCTGTCATCACTCGGTCAGAGAAGACCAGGAGACTCTCCAGGAACGCAACGGTCAGGACGTGCGTCCGCCCTCATCAATTGTAATCAATGCGCCCGTTACCTATAGCTGGCGCCCTTAAACCCCCTCTTTAACCCTTAGTTATGGAGGCATTGATGGGAGCCTGGCGGATTCTATATAAGCCGCACCCCAGCTCCATAACAAGGGTTCGCAATCCTTTGTAATCCATACACTCAAATAAATCAAGCTCCAGAGCACCGAGGCGTAGGGCTATTACCTCCACCGCTGAGGGGCCTGAACTCGTAAATCCGAGTGTAACAAATGCGCCTTAGCTAGGCTCTGCCCTCTAATCCGTACCCCTATACACTACTGTCAGACTTATACCCACGACACATAACACGAAGAAAATCGAGCATATGATGTTTCCTTTCCTACCACTCATGTTTCTAATCAAGCATATGCTGTTTCCTTTCATACCACTCATGTTTCTTTGCAATTTCCCAGCATAATCTAATGCATTCGCACACCCTAGATTCCCGCTACCTTCCAAGCCGCACCCATGAACATTTAAGGAGGAGATCATATACGGAACAAGTATATGAGCCGGGCATTATTAACACATGGATTATCGCACGTTAGTGTGCTTCGGGGGTTCAACTTTCTTTAGAAAAAAAGATGTGCCTAGTCGTACCTAGTAATAGTGTAGCACTACTCAGACCCGATTGATGAATGTAACTAACCAGTAAATATGTCGATGATATATGGTTGTGCGATTTGTATTGTGAGCTCGCTCTTGATCTGGCTACATATATGGAGATATCACCACCAATGCAATTAATTACTAGCTTGCTAGCAGTACCATATAGTGGTTGGAAGCAACTGAGTTGCAATACAATGTAATATTCTTTGATAACATTGCATGCATGTAACTTAGTCATTGAAATGTAAACGAGGCATGGTCATGCTAAAGTCGAGAAGCCTCTCAACCTAAAAACAATACTTTTCTTCTATTTTTCTTTTGGGAGGCCTGAGCAAAAATTTAGAGTTCAAATATGTTTAACATATCTCTACCAAACGAAAAGTGGGTTGAAGACTTGATCATCCGCATGATTACAATATAGTTTTAAGCCATGATGTCTCAACTCATCTTGTTGAGAATTTACATGCTAATTTTTTCAGTTTTATCTAATTTTGGATACTATGTAATTAAAATTTACATAGCCTCTTTTTCCATAAATGGAAACAATCTAGTCCAAGTTACCTTCTAGCCGACATGGTCCTACTAGGCATTCCCTTAAATAAAAAGTGGATAATGGACATGTACTCCCTCTACCTGGTTTGTAAGGTGGGCATAGATTTTTAGGTCTTCAATTTGAATAGTGAAACATGGGTTATATGTCACTGGACATATATCATTTAGTTTGTTCATCGAATAAAGTATGTACACATATTTTTTGGTGGCATAATATACATGTTTCATTAGTTAAATTTAAGATCTAAAAACACGTGTCCGCCTTACAAACTTGGATGGAGGGAGCACATCTATGTCGTTGTCAAGAGAATGCCAACCAGCACAGTTAAATAACTTTGAAGGCTCACAGTTATGTTAACTAGAACTTTGGTTCTATGCAATCCAACGGGAGGATGCACCTGTCTGAGAACAACAATGGTCTAATGACCTAAAATCTCTCACACATAAATCTTATCTCATGCAACATCAAGAACCATAACTAGAAATTGAGACAAAAAAAACCCTTGGTGCTCATATACCATCGTTGTTCTCATAATGTCGACTAGTCACTAATGACACTGTATTCAATTATTGTTTGCTATGTGTTGAATATTTTCATGATTAACGTATGTCACGTGTCATTTTTTTTAAATGTATGGAGTAAACCTTAGTTATAAATTATTACATTATTTAGGGTTAAGTAAATGAAGGATCAATCTAAGTTACTAATTTATATTTGTGTCAATCTCTTGAAATATGTATACCATCTTCAAAACATAATATTTTGAAGCAAACCTACCTATCTCATAATTTTATACTAGATGGACATATATTCTATTAAATTATTTACCTTCAAAGTGAAACAAAGGAATGATATATTGCAAAGAGGGATTTATGTTTGTGCAAAACTCTTGCTAATATGTATGTAATATTCAAATAATATTCAGAAGTAACCCTAATTAGCTCATATATTTTTGGATGGAGATAACTTTAATCTTAAACTCTTTACCCTCAAAGTTGAATAAATGAAGGATCTATTCAAATGAGGGATATGTATTTGTGTAAACAGAAATTATGTTTTTGATCCCTTGAGTTTACCCAAAGTAGGTTTTTGGTCCCTCATCTTTTTCTGGTCAACATTCGCTCCCTCATGTTTCAAAGTCAGGTACAATTCATCCAAAACCCGACTGGCATGGATTTGACGTGTCACTAGTTTCTGGAATCCCACCTGCCGTGCGGGCTAGACCATTAGGCCTCTCTGGTTCGCACTCCTCACCCTTGCGTATCGCTGCTCTCTCTCTCTCTCTCTCTCCATCTCTCTCTCTCTCTCACACACACACCCTTGTTTGAAGGTGACAGCGCGGAGCGGTGATGGGACCAATCCCAACAATGGTTGCAACGTCCACCACATATCTCACCCCAACCCCATGGGTTCCCACCTTAGCCGCTGGTACGTGGCGGTCGTGGGCTAGCCTGCGCTACAACAACTAGACGGAGATCATCTACCTGAATTTCCTCGGGCTAGTGGTTTATAGCCTCTATTTAGCTCGACTTGATTAGATTGTTAGCTCGATTTAGCCAGTACATATTTATCTAGTGGACCTATTTTTAATTAAAAACGTAGGGTTATCAATCGATCCTCTGAACATTTATTAAGTTGGATTTCATTTTGATAATGAGTTTGTGCAGAATGAGATGATGTACGCTGGAGGGAATGAGGCGGTGTCACCGCTCCCTCTCGGTAAATACCACCAAAAAATCATTTGAATTTGAATTTAAATGTTCCAATAGAATTAAATAGGGCGGGGATGCTTAGAGTGACACAATACATGCCTTGGCATGGTGAACGAGCCTTCCTATAGCTTCGACGTGGGCCCACTGCGATTGTAAAAAAATAAAACTATTATAGAGAGGATTCAAAATCATAACCTCGTTGGAAGTAAATATTAGGGTAGCTATTGCATATTTATCTTCAATAAAGAATTTGAATTCAAACTTTTGTTTGAATACTTTTGAGAGAAAAAAATCCTAATTTTTTGAAATATTCCGCTAACCAGTTCTTGCGACCTCCTCGGTGAAAACACGTCGAGGAAAAATAAAACCTTGATTTTTTTGAGAATAAAACCTTGGGCACCCAAAGCTTCGACTTCCTGTGCACCACTCACAGGCCTACACCTAGCCCATCAATATGAGAACGTTGTCGCAAATTTGATTGAACTGGAAATTCTGGAGGCAATGTCATGCAATGAAGGGCATCAAACCTATATCTTCATAAAGTGCAAGTGGCAACTGATTGCCTTGCAACGGTTAAACACCTAAAGGAGGAATACAGGGGCTCTACCAGCATGATTACTGAGGGAAAGGAAGGGTGGGGAAGGGGCCTAAGTTTCTGCTGAATCCAACGGTGCCTGGGCTCACACAATATAGATCCAATGGATGTGAGTAATTAAGGTGACGTGTCAGCACACATGTGTAGCAAGATAGGTATTTAATGACTTGTAGTGGGAGTTGTCTATATAAGATATATATAGATTCAAGACATCAAAGCCAAGAGTGCTGAGTTTTTAGAGATATACTGTTCATGAAATGAGAGAGGCAAATTTTGAGGCGCATGCTCTTGCAAAAGCTGCAGCCTCTTAAGCACGCGGTCGTTATGTGTGGCTTGTAGACACTCCTGACATTGCTTGTATTCCACATACTATCCTAGATTAAATAAAGTTTTGTTCTCTAAAAAAAAAACCCTTCACGTTACGCGCAAAACCACTCACATGGGCCTCCATTTTTCCTATCAATGTAGCCATATATATGTAGTTTTTTTGTATGAAAAACATCAAAGTACTTGGCCATATTAATAATCAAGCACCTGATGCAAGGATTATGACAACAAAACGGGCTGTGAATCTACAAAAGAGCTCACTATGGATTAGTTGCCCTATCAAAAGCTGAAGTTTTAACATTCCTGGCTCCTTCCAATTCAGTGTAATAGATTAAGCACGTGAACGTTGTTCCGGTTTATTAGTTCAGATAGATCAGACCTGGCAGTTATCAATGCCTCTTGTTATTATGTTACAACATGCTTTCCAAACTCTTCGGGGATATCCATAGGCGGTGCTTCTTTGTGATTGGAAACATCTCCCATGTGGACAAACTGATAGGATGGTCCTGATATGCAACACGAAGTAAACCGGCCATACACAATTTGTGTATCCATCACAGTCGACTCTTTGCATTTTGTAAGAATGATCCCGTGCGGTTGCACATCCTGGATTCCCGCTGCCTCCCAAGCCGCACCCATGGACATACAAGGAGATCATGTACTTTGGCCATGTATATGCATGAGCCAGCACTAGTAGAAAAAGGGCCTTTAGTCCCGGTTCTGGAACCGGGACTAAAGGGTCGGGACTAAAGCCCAAAACCTTTAGTCCCGGTTCGCTTACGAACCGGGACCAAAGGGGCTCCACGTGGCCGCTGCGAGTAGCCCAGGCAGGAGGACCTTTGGTCCCGGTTGGTAACACCAACTGGGACCAAAAGGCATCCACGTGGCCGCAGCGGGGAGCCCAGGCAGGAGGACCTTTAGTCCCGGTTGGTCACACCAACCGGGACCAAAGGTCATCCACGCATCAGCTTCAGGCAGCAGCTGGGGTTTTTTTTTGAAGGGGGGGGGGGGGTTGGGGGGTTTTGGAGGGTTAATTTAGGGGTTTCATATTGTGTTAGCTAGCTAATAGGGAGAAGTGTCCTCTCTTTCTGCGTGCTCGGTCGACGGTAGCTACTATACATATAGAGATAACTCGATGCTAGGTAATAAGAAAATGAAGGAAACCATTAATTACACAAGATCGTCATGCTGAACATATATAGAGAGAAGTGACATCTCTTTCTCCGTGCTTGGTCGAACAACAAGTTTTCGTATATCTATCCGACGGTACTACATATATACAATATAACATCTTTTACAATCCCTAACATCATCTACCTAAGATCCAATCACAAATCCGCATGGTATTCCCCGTCTTTAGGTATCACGTGGTCAAGAAAGAATCCCGCCAATTCCTCTTAAATTGCTCGTATGTGATCATGTGGTAGGAGTTCATCCCGCATCTGCCAGATCTAATTTAAAGAAGGGGGTCAATACATGCATATATATAAATAAAACTCAACACAATTGATGGTAATATATAAAATAAAATTGTGAATATTATTTACGTACTTCAAATTGTTTGTCAGAGAAGCCCCGCTCAGAGGTCGAGTGGCGAATGAACTCGCATACGTAGTATGCACATAAAACAGTCCCTTCTTTCTGGTACAAGCACTTTACGAGAATAGAGTTCAATCAAACTGATAAGCAAGCATGGTAATGATATATTGATGAAAATTTTAATCAATTAGAGATGCGCGGAACTAGCTAGTACTACTTACTTTGGGGTGCGTAAATCGCAACTCTTTGTTTAGACCGGGAACCTTTCGGGTGAACTTCTTCCAAACCCTGCCAGGCAAAGAAAATGATTACTTGATATCAGGAAATTAACGAAAGTTGCATGCCGATATGGTCCCGGTATTGACCGAACTTACTTCTTGAGCATTGCAGTCATGTCCGCATAATTCTCGGGATCTTTACGTCTCGAGTCTAAGACAGTTACTAATGCCCTGTCAAGCTTAATGGATAGCAGAATAAAATGGAAACTGCGCACGCATATATAACTCATCAATTACATTACTTAACCTCGAGTAAGCGAAACTGAGTATACAGAGAAGACAGCAATACTCACTTGAAGTTGTAAGGAAGGAGTATTTCCCTTTTGTTTTGATGTATACGGAACGACTGTAGCAAGTTCTCCTCGGTCTCTTTGATTGAGTTTTGTACCGTCCATTCATTTACGGCATCTGGGCTAATGAACCCAACGTCGAAGATTCCTAGTTTTTTGCATTCGACGATCTTCAATCTGCATAATATAGTAAGGATAATTATATATACATGCAATGAACAAGCTGAGCTAGAGACTTAACTATAGAAGTAATACTTACAGACAGTAGGCAGTCATGAGTTGTTTGTCGAGGGCCCGTTGATTGTATAACTGAAATAACTCCACAAATTCAACATGCATCACGGAAAGTCCAATGAATTCGTGCTCTGGTTTCACTGCCATATACATAGTGTCTCTCCCAGACTCCCTGCAGGTTTTCATGTACCACTCATGCAATTTGTACATCATCGTTGTTAGAGGAGGATGATCAGGTTTGACGAGAGGCTTCCCGTGCAAGTATTCATATTCTTCTGTTACCTCAGCCGTTTGAAAAATTACATCATCCCCCAAGTAATCACCAGGATTGGTATCAGGCACCATCCCCGGATGATTAGCGACAATATCGCTAGACACCTTGAGCGGGGGGCACGATTGCTTCTCCTGTTCGCCGAGCTGGGGAATTGTTTTCCCACTTCTTCGTTCTGCTAACCTTGCATCACTAGAAGTACTTCCCGACCGCCGCGCTTCTACATATGTCTTTATAATAATCCGGACATAGTTGGAATCCGGCGGAGGCGGTGGTGGTCGCTTCAGGTCATCGATAGTGCGCTTCACTTTCACCGGATCTAGCTTCTCCTTCGGAGGTGGAGTTTTCTTTGCAAAATGGTCCCTCACTTGGGCACGACATATCTCCTCGTTTTCAGACTCGGTCCTCTCATATGGTAACTTTTCCAGAGGCTTGAGAGATGGACCGTATCTGAATTGCCTCTCGCCTCTGCTTGTACTGCTAGCCGCCGGAGCGGCGGCGTCTCTCTTCCGTCCTTGCTGACGAGGCGGAGAAGGAGGCGGAGTGCTCCGACGCGCCGGAGGAGCCGGAGCGGCGGCGTCTGTCTTCCGCCGTTGCCGACGAGGCGGAGGAGGAGGCGGACTGCTCCGACGCGCTGGAGTAGGCGAAGGAGGAGGCGGAGTGCCCTCACGCGTCGGAGGAGCCGGAGAAGGAGGCGGATTGCCCTGATCACTCGCCGGAGGAGGAGGAGGAGGAGGAGGCGGAGTGCCCTGACTCATCGGAGGAGGAGGAGGAGGCGGAGGCGTCCAGTTTGGAAGCTTGATGTACTCCTTCTGCCATAGACATGTACTCCTCAGAGCATGAACCAGCTGATTCTCCCCTTCACCTGTAGAGTGGTAAAGCTCGAGCTCCTCAAATCCCTCCATTACTTCATCCACCATCACAACAGCATAGCCATGTGGAATCGGAAGGCAGTGAAAAGTTCCGTTGGGTTGAGGAGGTGCAATAGAGCCGAGAGCCACCTTGAAAGTGAGGTTATGGCATTTCGTCATAAGCTCGCAATTTTGAGCCTCCGTGATAGTATCCACGGGGTAGATAGGCTCCGTGAAGTCAGTCTGAACGGGCTCCGTGGAAGCCACGCTGCTTCTCCGCTGAGATGGCGGGGTAGCTTCTGGGGTAGCTTCGTGCCGCTGAGATAGTTGGCCGGCAGCTCGCTGGCTCTCAGCTTCCTCTAGCTTTTGTAGTCTTGCACTCATCTTCTGCATGTCGCTCAGCTCCGCTTTCCTCTTTCTCTCCCGGCTTCTGTAACCGCCTGCGTCGGGAAACCCAACCTTCCACAGAACGGAGCCTGGTGTGCCTCGTGTTCGTCCAGGGTGCTCAGCATTCCCTAGGGCCTCAGTCAGCTCGTCCTTCTCTCTGTCGGGAATGAACGTCCCTTCCTGCGCTGCGGTGATATACTTCTGAAGCTTCGTGACGGGTATTGCAAGTTGCTCGTCCGTCCAACGGCACTTCCCTGTTTCAGGGTCCAAAGTTCCCCCAACCCCGAAGAACCAAGTCCTTGAACGGTCTGGCCAGTTCAATGTCTCTGGTTTGACCCCTTTAGCAATCAGGTCATTCTCAGCTTTGTCCCACAACGGCCGGGCTTTGAGGTAGCCACCTGACCCCGTGTGATGGTGATACTGCTTCTTTGCAGCGTTGTTCTTGTTTGTCTCTGACATTTTCTTACTCTTGTCTGATGTCTTGTAGGCCACAAATGCGGGCCAGTGATCTCTTATCTTCTCAAATCGGCCGATGAATTCTAGAGTCTCACCTTTGTCGACAAACTTTGATTTCAACTCCTTCTTCCACCTCCTGAATAGATCTGCCATCTTCTTAAGAGCACACACCTTGACCAGTGGCTCTATAACGGGCTTATTCGGATCCTCCTCTGGCGGTAGGGTGAAATTTGCCTTCAGCAAGGTCCAAAGATCATCTTTCTGTCTATCGGTGACATAATCACCTTCAGGGGCGTCGTCCTTAGGCTTATTCCATTGCTTGATGCTGATCGGGATGTTGTCCCTAACAATAGCTCCGCACTGAGCAGAAAATGCGTCCTTGGTCCGCTTGGGTTCAATCGGTAGGCCATCGTCCGCGAGTGCTGTGATCGTGAACCTTTCATCCTTACGCAACCTCTTCTTCGGGCCTCGTCTCGTTACCGAAGTTTGGCTCGATCCGGAGGGCTATAAAAGAAGAAAGAAGAGTTAATATATGTACATACCAAAACAATTAATGCATCAATTAGCTAGTCAGCACCTCCGGAGCCATCATGATCATGTCACCAGAGCCATCATGATCATGTCCTTCCTCCTCCATTGTTCCATCAGTGTCGTTGAGAAACGACAAGACAGCATCACCTCCGGCGAGGATTATCTCCCCCAACAACTGTTCTTGTTCCAAGTCTCTTTGATCCATAGTTTCTGCAAATATTACAACATGGCAATTAATATACAAACATGAATGTCCGACGTCCGGACTGCCTCTCTCATGAATGTCCGACGTCCGGACCGCCTCTCTCATGAATGTCAAACAAGGGATTCTCTTAACCTTTAAGGGATTTAACAAAATGGCGCCATTCTGAATGTGCAGAAAATGGTCCATATTTTTCCTGATCTCATCTACCCTTCTATATGTCACGTTGTCTCGTGTCAAAGGATTCAAGAAAACCAAGGCTTCATCATTAGCCGGAAGTAACAGGCGCATAATGGTACGAAGCTCTCCAAAATTGTTTTGGAATGGAGTCCCGGATAGGATAATTAATTAGCTTTTTGGTACGAAGTTCAGCAAGAGCCTTCCGAATATCGCTATTTGGAAGGCCTTTGCTGAAATTCGTACCAAAAAGCAAATTATTCTATCCGGAACTCCGTTCCAAAACAACTTTGAAGAGCTTCATAGCATCATACGCATGTTACTTCTGGCTAATGATGAAGCCATGGATTTCTTCAATACTTTGACAGACAACGTGACATATAAAGAATATATATAGATGAGATCAAAAAAAATTTGGATCAACTTGTGCACATCCATAATGGGGGCATTCTTGATAAATCTATGTTACCGGAGGGGGTAGATGACAACGACGCTCACCCCTCATGTCATGTCCGACGTCCCCCCTCATGTCGAAGTTATCGGGGAGGGGGTAGACGACAACGACGCTCACCCCTCATGTCCGACGTCCGACGTCCCCCCTCATGTCATGTCGGACGTCCCCCTCATGTCGAAGTTATCGGGGAGGTGGCCTCGACAACGCTCTTTTAACTTGGTAAATTTGGGTGGCCTCGACAACTCTTCTAGGGTTTGGGGTGGCCTCAACAACGCTCTTTTAACTCATTTAACTCATTTAACTTGGTAAATTTGGTTGGCCTCGACAACGCTTCTAGGGTTTGGGGTGGCCTCGACAACACTTCTAGGGTTTGGGGTGGCCTCGACAACGCTTTTTCAGTCCCGGTTTGGCGAGAGGGGGTTGATCGATCGACGTCCCCCCTCATGTTGGAGAGTTACCGGAGTTTTCTATGAACAAAAAAAATACTACCTATCACATCTCAGTCCCGGTTTGGTTGGACTCGAGTGTTTGGTCGGGCGAGAGGGGGTTGATCGACGTCCCCCCTCATGTCGAAGTTACCGGAGTTTTCTTCTAGGGGTTTGGCTGACCTCGAGAGTTTGTCAGGTAGGGGAGGGGGGGGTAGGAGATCGACAACGCTTTTTTTCTAGGGTTTGCGTGGCCTCAAGAGTTGGTCGCCCGATATGTCCGACGTCCCCCCTCATGTCGAATTTACCGGAGTTTTCTTCTAGGGGTTTGGGTGGCCTCGAGAGTTTGTCGGGTAGGGGCGGGAGGGGGTAGGAGATCAAGGGCGACGGCGACATACATACATATAGCCACATACATACATGGAAAAAAATGCTATGAACAAAAAAATGCTATCGGGGAGGGGGTATATCGACCCTCCCCTCCCCCCTCATGTCGAAGTTATCGGGGAGGGGGTATATCGACAACGACATACATTCCGGATAACATATACACACATATACACACATATACATGAACATATATACATATACACGAAAAAAACATATACATGACTTTTTACATGAACATATACACACATATACATGAACATATATACATATACATGAAAAAAACATATACATGACTTTTTACATGAACATATACACACATATACATGAACATATACATATACATGGCCGGAAAGGGGGGGGGCTCACTGGGGTGGGCGGCGATGACTGGAGGCCGGCGACGAGGACGGCGGGCTCGGGGCGGCACGCGGTGACGGGGACAAGGACGGCGGGCGCTCGGGGAGGCGACGACGACGAGGGCGGCGGGCTCGGGGAGGCGATGACGCGGCGACGGGGAGGCAACAGCGACGACTGGGACGGCGGGCTCGGGGAGGCGACGACGACGAGGACGGCGGGCTCGGCGACGGCGACGACGTGGCGACGTCGGGGAGGCGACGGCGACGACGGGGACGGCGGGCTCGGGGAGGCGACGATGGCGAGGACGGCGGGCTCGACGACGGCGACGACGTGGCGACGGGGAGGCGACGGCGACGACGAGGACGGCAGGCTCGGGAAGGCGACGACGCGGCGACGGGGAGGCGGCGGCAACGACGGGGACGGCGGAATCGGGGAGGCGGGCTCGGGGCAACTGGTAGATGAAAACCTGAAATTTTCCAAGGGTTTTCTTATATACAAGAAGCATTGGTCCCGGTTGGTGGCACCAACCGGGACCAATGCCCACCTTTAGTCCCGGTTGGTGCCACCAACCGGGACCAAAGGTCTCTTTTCGTCAGCCCAAAGGGCGGGAAGCAGAGACCTTTGGTCCCGGTTGGTGGCACCAACCGGGAATAAAGGGTGGCATTGGTCCCGGTTGGTGCCACCAACCGGGACCAAAGGTGGGCATTAGTCCCGGTTGGTGCCACGAACCAGGACCAAAGGTGGTGCTGCCCGGGGCCAAAAGTTTAGTCCCACCTCGCTAGCTGAGAGGGCTCGAGAGTGGTTTATAAGCGCTGCTGCGCACACCCTCTTGAGCTCCTCTCAACAGCAGGCTTACGGGCCTAATCGGACACACCGCTGCGTGTGGGCCTTCTGGGCCTTATGCGGGCCTGAATCCTGGCCCAACTGGATGGTTGGGTTTCTAGTCGTATTCAGGCCGCGGTGGCCCAGTAGGCGGCATTTTTTCTACTTTTTTTATTTTCTTGTTTGCTTTATTTATTGTTTTCAGTGATTCTTTTTGCTTTTAGGTCACAAAAATTATAAACTTTCTGTTAGTGCCATTAGTTTCCAAATTTGAATAGTTTAAATTTGAATTCTTTTAAATTGGTGTGAATCACTAGTTTGTGAATAACTTTACTATAAAAATAGATTTTTGAGTGATTCTTTTTCCTGCTATTTAATATTACTGTGTTTTATCATTATATTCAATTTGGTAATTTTTAGGTTATTTTAAATGTCAATTTGGTAATCTTTATGAAAATTCTTTTTGCTATTAATGTTTTGAACAAAAAATACTTTGATAACTTTAGTTGCATAAATTTTATATAATTTTAGTTTCATAAATACTAGAGGTTTATAAAATATTTTTAGTTGATTCCTTTTGCTATTAGAGTTTTATAAAAGCTTTTCAGTTGATTCTTTTTGCTATTGAAGAATAATATAGTTTTATTTTAGTTGATCATAACAGAATTTTTTAATTGATTATTTTTAGTTCATTATTTTTGCTATTAGAGTTTCATAAAGGTTTTCTAGTTCATTCTTTTTGCTATTAGTTTCATAAAAGTTTTGTTTTAGTTTCATAAAAGTTTTGTTTTAGTTTCGTAAAAGTTTCATAAAAGTTTCATAAAACTTTCTTGCTATTAGTTTTGTTTTAGTTTCATAAAAGTTTTGTTTTAGTTTCATAAAAGTTTCATAAAACTTTCTTGCTATTAGTTTTGTTTTAGTTTCATAAAAGTTTTGTTTTAGTTTCATAAAAGTTTCATAAAACTTTCTTGCTATTAGTTTTGTTTTAGTTTCATAAAAGTTTTGTTTTAGTTTCATAAAAGTTTTGTTTTAGTTTCATAAAAGTTTCATAAAACTTTCTTGCTATTAGTTTTGTTTTAGTTGATCATAACAGAATATTTTAATTGATTATTTTTTAGTTCATTCTTTTTGCTATTAGAGTTTCATAAAAGTTTTCTAGTTCATTCTTTTTGCTATTAGTTCATTCTTTGAGCTAAATGACCCTGCAATTGAAAAGCACTACAAATGAACTCTGAAAAGGTTGAAAGTTGGCATGGTATCATCATTTCACCCGCATAGCACGTGCTAAAAAGTTGAGAGGGTTACGGCAAAAACTGGATGCACTTCGTGTACAAAATGGACAATCTCTTTCGAAGTATCAGGGTTTCGGACGAAAACTCATCTGTTACAAAGGGATTTCATTTTTTGAACTTATTTGAACTCCAGACTTTTTGTGTGTTCAAAATGCACCATTCAAAGCCACATCATCAATTTTCAACCCTTTCTGACTTCATTTGGTATTTTTCATGCATTTTCTGATTTTTTTGAGCTAAATGACCCTGAAATAGAAAAGCACTACAAATGAACTCTGAAAAGGTTGAAAGTTGGCATGGTATCATCATTTCACCCGCATAGCATGTGCTAAAAAGTTGAGAGGGTTACGGCAAAAACTGGATGCACTTCGTGTACAAAATGGACAATCTCTTTCGAAGTATTAGGGTTTCGGACGAAAACTCATCTGTTACAAAGGGATTTCATTTTTTTGAACTTATTTGAACTCCAGACTTTTTGTGTGTTCAAAATGCACCATTCAAAGCCACATCATCAATTTTCAACCCTTTCCGACTTCATTTGGTATTTTTCATGCAATGATATAGTTGTGGAGAGAAAGTCTTCACTTTTTCTTCGCTTGTGTCCTTTGCTTATTGCGCCGTAACCATGGATAATCTTCATCGTTTAACAGGGTGCTTGGGTCAGCCTTGACTTTGAAGGGAGGAATTTCATGAAACTTTTCATAATCTTCAGACATGTCTGTCTTGCCCTCCAATCCCACGATGTCTCTTTTTCCTGAAAGAACTATGTGGCGCTTTGGCTCATCGTATGATGTATTCGCTTCCTTATCTTTTCTTTTTCTCGGTTTGGTAGACATGTCCTTCACATAGAAAACCTGCGCCACATCATTGGCTAGGACGAATGGTTCATCTGTGTACCCAAGATTGTTGAGATCCACTGTTGTCATTCCGTACTGTGGGTCTACCTGTACCCCGCCTCCTGACAGATTGACCCATTTGCACTGAAATAAAGGGACCTTGAAATCATGTCCATAGTCAAGTTCCCATATGTCCACTATGTAACCATAATATGTGTCCTTTCCCCTCTTGGTTGCTGCATCAAAGCGGACACCGCTGTTTTGGTTGGTGCTCTTTTGATCTTGGGCGATCGTGTAAAATGTATTCCCATTTATCTCGTACCCTTTGTAAGTCAATACAGTCGAAGATGGTCCCCTGGCCAACGAGTACAGCTCATCAGAAACAGTGTTGTCACCCATGAGACGTGTTTGCATCCAACTGCCGAAAGTCCTGATGTGTTCATATGTAATCCAGTCGTCACACTGCTCCGGGTGTTTGGAGCGCAGAATATTCTTGTGTTCATCGACATACGGGGTCACCAAGGTAGAATTCTGTAGAACTGTGTAGTGTGCTTGAGACCAAGAATGCCCGTCCCTACATATTATTGAGTCCGCTCCTAGCGTGCCTTTTCCAGTCAGTCTCCCCTCATACCGCGATTGAGGGAGACCAATCTTCTTAAGGTCAGGAATGAAGTCAACACAAAACCCAATGACATCCTCTGTTTGATGGCCCATGGAGATGCTTGCTTCTGGCCTAGCGCGGTTACGAACATATTTCTTTAAGACTCCCATGAACCTCTCAAAGGGGAACATATTGTGTAGAAATACATGGCCCAGAATGACAATCTCGTCGACTAGATGAACTAGGACGTGCGTCATGATATTGAAGAAAGATGGTGGGAACACCAGCTCGAAACTAACAAGACATTGCACCAAATCACTCCTTAACCTTGACAGGATTTCTGGATCGATCACCTTCTGAGAGATTGCATTGAGGAATGCACATAGCTTCACAATGGCTAATCGAACGTTTTCCGGTAGAAGCCCCCTCAATGCAACCGGAAGCAGTTGCGTCATAATCACGTGGCAGTCATGAGACTTTAGGTTCTGGAACTTTTTCTCTGCCATATTTATTATTCCCTTTATATTCGACGAGAAGCCAGACGGGACCTTCATACTGAGCAGGCATTCAAAGAAGATTTCCTTCTCTTCTTTGGTAAGAGCGTAGCTGGCAGGACCTTCATACTGCTTTGGATGCATGTCGTCTTTTTCATGCACATGTTGCTGTTCCTCCCGTGCCTCCGGTGTATCTTTTGTCTTCCCATACACTCCCAAGAAGCCTAGCAGGTTCACGCAAAGATTCTTCGTCACGTGCATAACGTCGATTGCAGAGCGGACCTCTAGGTCTTTCCAATAGGGTAGGTCCCAAAATATAGATTTCTTCTTCCACATGGGTGCGCGTCCCGCATCGTCAGTCAGAACAGATAGTCCGCCAGGACCCTTTCCAAAGATTACTTGTAAATCATTGACCATATCAAGTATGTGATCACCAGTACGGAGGGCGGGCTTCTTCCGGTGATCTGCCTCACCTTTGAAATGCTTTCCTTTCTTTCGACATTGATGGTTGGTCGGAAGAAATCGACGATGCCCCAGGTACACATTCTTCCTGCATTTGTCCAAATATATACCGTCGGTGTCATCTAAACAGTGTGTGCATGCGTGGTATCCCTTGTTTGTCTGTCCTGAAAGGTTACTGAGAGCAGGCCAATCGTTGATGGTTACAAACAGCAACGCATGTAGGTCAAATTCCTCCTGTTTGTGCTCATCCCACACACGTACACCTTCTCCATTCCACAGCTGTAAAAGTTCTTCAACTAATGGCCTTAGGTACACATCAATGTCATTGCCGGGTTGCTTAGGGCCTTGGATGAGCACTGGCATCATAATGAACTTCCGCTTCATGCACAACCAAGGAGGAAGGTTATAGATACATAGAGTCATGGGCCAGGTGCTATGATTGCTGCTCTGCTCCCCAAAAGGAGTAATGCCATCTGCACTTAAACCAAACCATACGTTCCTTGCGTCACCTGCAAAGTCCCCCCACCTTCTCTCGATTTTTCTCCACTGCGACCCGTCAGCGGGTGCTCTCAACTTCCCGTCTTTCTTACGGTCTTCTTTGTGCCATCGCATCAACTTGGCATGCTCTTTGTTTCTGAACAGACGTTTCAGCCGTGGTATTATAGGAGCATACCACATCACCTTGGCAGGAACCCTCTTCCTGGGGCGCTCGCCCTCAACATCACCAGGGTCATCTCGTCTGATCTTATACCGCAATGCACCGCATACCGGGCATGCGTTCAAATCCTCGTACTCACCGCGGTAGAGGATGCAGTCATTAGGGCATGCATGTATCTTCTGCACCTCCAATCCTAGAGGGCATAGAACCTTCTTTGCTTCGTACGTACTGCCGGGCAATTCGTTATCCTTTGGAAGCTTCTTCTTCATTATTTTCAGCAGCGAACTAAATCCCTTGTCAGATACACCATTGTCTGCCTTCCATTGCAGCAATTCCAGTGTGGTACCGAGCTTTCTGTTGTCATCTTCGCAATTTGGGTACAACCCTTTTTTGTGATCCTCTAACATGCGATCGAATTTCAACTTCTCCCTTTCACTTTCGCATTCTCTCTGTGCATCAACAATGACCCGACGAAGATCATCATCGGGCACATCGTCTGGTTCCTCTTGATCTTCAGCTTCCCCCATTGCAGCATCACCGTATTCAGGGGGCGGGTAGTTGTCATCATCCTCTTCTTCTTCGTTGTCTTCCATCATAACCCCTCTTTCTCCGTGCTTGGTCCAAACATTATAGTGTGGCATAAAACCCTTCTCAAGCAGGTGGAAGTGAAGGGTTTTAGAGTTGGAGAAAGCCTTCGTATTCTCACAGACAGTACATGGACAATGCATAAAACCATTCTGCTTGTTTGCCTCAGCCGCTTCGAGAAAATTATGCAGGCCCTTAATATACTCGGAGGTGCGTCGGTCACCGTACATCCATTGCCGGTTCATCTGCGTGCGTTATATAGTTCTTATTATTGAACAACATATAACTCTCTAGAGCATCTAATTAAAACACACAAGTAAGAACTTTTTTCTTTTAGAAAGAAGATAAGAAGAAGAGGCTAACCACGGTGTTGCCGGCGCCGAGATGGACGCGGGCGATCGACGGCGGTGAGGACGGGGACGGGACAGGACGGACCGCCAAACCTAGACAAATCTTGAGGAAAATGGAGCTTGGACAAGGAGCTTCGAGAGGAGAAAGCTTAAGTGTAGCTCGGGCATTTCATCGAACACCTCATGTGCATAGGAGGTGAGCTAGAGCACCACAAAAGCTCTCCCACGGCCGGGCAAAAAAACAGAGCAATGCTCGCGGGCGGGGGCTATATATAGGCCAACCATTGGTCCCGGTTCCAGCCACAAACCGGGACCAATGGTTGTGGGCCAGGAGCGAGGCGCATTGGTCCCGGTTCGTGGCTGGAACCGGGACAAAAGGGGTCACCTTTAGTCCCGGTTCCAGCCACAAACCGGGACCAATGGTTGTGGGCCAGGAGCGAGGCCCATTGGTCCCGGTTCGTGTCTGGAACCGGGACCAAAGGGGTCCGACGAACCGGGACCAATGGCCCACGAGGCCCGGCCGGCGCCCTGGCCTCACGAACTGGGACGGATGCCCCCATGGGTCCCGGTTCGTGAGTGAACCGGGACTAATGGGCTTCTCAGGGGTGGACCGATGCCCTGTTTTGTACTAGTGCAGGCGTTCATGCATGCGTTGAGTATCACATACACTAGTTTGCTGCACCGTTGCCTAGCCGTAGCTAGTAACACTACTCGACCCAACTGATAAACGTAATTAGCTAGTAGAGGCTTCGATGTATATGGCTGCCCGGTCTGGTTTCCAAAGTTCTATCTCCATTTGGTCACATATATGGAGATACCACCATTAATGCAATTAATTACTAACTCACCAGTAGTACCGTACCGTATAGTAGTTGTGAGCAATTGAGTTGCATGATGGCATATAGTGTCCTCTAAGAGTCACGTACTCCCTCCGTTTTTATTTACTCCGCATATTAGTTTTGACTTAAGTCAAACTCTATGAAGTTTGACCAAGTTTATCGAAAATAATCTAAACTTTCACAATAAAAAATATATATGGTGTGATAATATATTGAATGATGATTTTAATGGTATTGATTCAGTATTGTGGATGTTAATTACTTTTTTGTATAAACTTGGTCAAGGTTTAGAAATTAGTTTGACCCGAGACAAATATATGCGAAGTAAATAAAAACAAAGGGAGTACTTGCATGGTTGTAGCTTGGTCATACCAAAGTCCAGAAGCCCCTAAACCAAAAATAAGTTTTTCCTTCTTGTGGAGGGCCTAATCAGAAACTTGGGAATTAAACATGTTAAAGATATCTCTATAAAAAGAAATGTGAGTTGTGTTAGAGTTATATTTATGATGCTCTTTGGCATTCTGTATTTTGGCCTTTGGCCTCCCTTATGTACTTGTATATATGATAGCGTTGGTCTCTAGATAATACTGTGTTGCTATTCATAACATGGTATCAGAGCCTAGGTTTTAGGTTATCCTGTGATGTCGCAACTCGTCTGTTCTTCCGATCGATTTTTTAGGTTATACTATGTTGCTATTCATAACAAGTTGAAGATTTGTTCAACAACAATATCCTTGTATAGTTTGAGTCAAGACACATCGATGAACAACCACTAGGAACATATGACCGTTGAGGAGCATGCTCTCCCGCTCCCCTCCACACTCCTTGCCACCGCGCCCAGTGCGGCGCCGGCGGATCTGGGTAGGGAGAACCCGAGGCCGACATGCGGCGGGCCAGGGCTGTGGGCGGTGGTGCGGGGGCATGCTCAGCGGCTGTAGCAGGGTGGTTTTGGGTCTTGGCGGAGGCAAGCAGGGAGGAGTCTGACTATGGCGATTCTGGCGATTCCGGGGAAGAGGATTCGAGATCGGATGCTTCTCGTCGTCGCCGGCAGTGTGGGGCGCGTCTGGTGGCTTGTCTGGTGTGAGGATGGCGCGCGAATGCGCCGCAGGTGGAGACGACGGGTGCCCTGGTGAAGCGGGCGTCATGCTTGGTGGGGGGAGATTCTGTGGAGGCAGCAGGGGGCGATGCGGGGGCGACAAATAGCTTGGGGGACTGCGGCGGTCGACATGAGCTCGACGCGTGCAGCCCCATGAATAGGGAGAGGTCCGGGGATGGCTGGGTTCACCAACGACGGCGCAAATCGTCTCGAGCAAATTGGTTGAAGGAGACAACATATTGGTCCATAGTACTCAAACTTAAGCCACTACGAAACCCATTGCATGATAATTTCTTTGGCATAATCCCGTCACCAGACAACAAAAGTTTTAACAAGCAATGATTGAAGTACAGTGCTTGAGAGTCTTCATGATGAGACACACGTGGGTGTGTTAGTGAGTTACTCTAGAATCATGTTGTCTTTGCATACCTTTCACTCTCTAATTTATGTTTTCATTGCTGAACAAAGAAAATTATCTTCCGTGCGTTCTCGGCAAGCAAGTGTTAACTAGTGTAAATGGAATAGAAGCTACTTTATTATTTTGTCTAGTTTTTTAGGGGTAATCTTGCCTCTTTATTTAACTAAAGAAGTTTGGAATGTCATCAGAAATTACATCTAAAATAAAATCTGGGGGAACCCCAAGCCAAAGCTGAGATCTCTCCTCCCCTACACCTACTTTTGCTAGTTTATGCGCGTCAACATTTGTAGAACGTCGAGTCCAAGTAACTCTAAAAGCCTCCACGGAGTTAAGCATCCCCTTAATCTCCTGAATCCATGGCCCCGTTGTAAATATGTTCTTCACCAGCTTATTAATCATATTCACCACGGACTGGCTGTCCAGCCCCATATGGATTTTGTTTGCTCCATTATCAATCGCTTGCCGGATTGCTTGTCTATAGGCCAGAAACTCAACTATTTCTGGATCCACTATATGTGGGAAATAATAGCACATGCTAGCCATAAACGCACCATTATGATATCTGATGACAGCGCCCCCTCCACCCTTTTCGCCATACTTGGAAACAACACCGTCCGAATTCAGTTTTAGCCATCTTTCCACCGGTGGTTCCCACCTTGGGTTGATCTTGGCCTCATGTGATCGCACCATGGGCTCGTGGATACTCCTCCATTCCTGCATCTGAGTATAAACCGGTGCCATTATTTCATGTGGGGAAGCAATCTCTTTCCATCCCTCGCCTCATTGTGTGCCAGCCAGAGTCCATAGACCGCTTGCACCATCGCGTCCTTCTCTTCCTAAGCTGCACGGGCGAACCATCCCAACAGCCAGCAAGCTAATGCACTCTGGGAATCCATCGGACATGGTGGGGTCACCACCGAGATTCCCTTTTCTGACTGCGTCAATTGCCAGAATTGTGATGAATGTTTACATGCCCAGAATCTGTGATAGATCGTCTCCTCTTTGCCACATGCAACACAAAAAATATCGGGTTTTATCCGACGTCCATGAAGTTGCGCCCCCGCCGCCAGTCTGTTTCTTATCGCCCTCCACATATGTATCTTTGCTTTTGCTGGTGCATTAGTGTCCCAAAGACCCATATAGCGCTTGTGCATATTAACTGAACTTGAGGAGGCCGGCTGTCCGGTCCTCACCTTGTTCAACGCCATTCTCAAATGATACGCCAACCTGACTGTAAACTCACCACTCTTAGTGAAATTCCATGCTAGAAAATCATCAACACCGGGCCCTCCAACAGTAATCTGCTTGATGTCTGCAGCATCCGAACTAGTGAACATGGCGTCCACCTTTTGAATGTCCCAACTCGGACCATCAGGCGCCAACAAGTCCGCCACTTTAAGTTACCCCATGCATGTACTCTTGTCCTAGGGGCCCGAGACTTCCAAAACAAGGGATCCACTGATCATGGTGTATATTAATTCGGGAACTGTCCCCTATTCTCCATATCATCCCTTCTCTTAGTAGATCTCTGCCATGTAAAATACTTCTGAAGGTGTATGATCCCGCAGACGGGCACATGGCTGTCATGATTGTGTTATCCTGGAAATATCGTGCCTTTAGCACCCTTGCACAAAGAGATGTAGGTACCTGCAAAATACGCTAAGCTTGCTTCGCGAGAAGAGCTTGGTTAAAAGCTTCAGGGTCACAAAATCCTAGACCGCCATTTCTCTATGATGCACACATTTTCTCCCTGGAAATCCAGTGCACTTTCCTTTCACCATTCATTGCACCCCACCAGAATTTTGAAGCGATCGAAGTCAGGTTCCGGCACATTTTCTTTGTGAGATGAAAACAACTCATGGCGAAGGTAGGTGATACGTCTCCAACGTATCTATAATTTTTGATTGTTCCATGCTATTATAGTATCAATCTTGGATGTTTTATAGACACTTACAAGCAATTATATATCATTTTTGGGACTAACCTATTAACTTAGTGCCCAGTGCCAGTTGCTGTTTTTTGCCTGTTTTTGGTTTTTCAGAATATCAGTACCAAACGAAGTCCAAAAGCCACGAAACTTTTTCAAGATTTTTTTTCTGGATATAAGAGACACTAGAAGCTTCAGGAGAGGGCCAGAAGACAAAGGAGGTGGCCACGAGCCACCAGGGCGCGCCCCAGGGGGGTGGCGCGCCCTGGTGTCTCGTGGGCCCACCTCTGCTCCGTTTGACCTAATTCCACCTCTATAAATACTCTAAAATCGAGAAACCAACAGAGGAGTCCACGAAATGCTTTTTTCACCACCGCAAGTTCCTGTTCTCGAGAGATCTCATCTGGAGGCCTTTTCTGGCACTCTGCCGGAGGGGGATTCTATCACAGACGGGCTCTACATCAACCTTGCTGCCCTTCCGATGATGCGTGAGTAGTGTACCACAGACCTTCGAGTCCATAGTTAGTAGCTAGATGGCTTCTTCTCTCTTTTTGATCTTCAATACAATGTTCTCCTCGATGTTCTTGGAGTTCTATCCGATGTAATCACTTTTTGTGGTGTGTTTGTTAGGATCCGATGAATTGTGAGTTTATGATCAGATTATCCATGAATATTATTTGAGTTTTCTCTGAACTCTTTTATGCATGATTGTTATAGCTTCGTATTTCTCTCTGATCTATTGATTTGGTTTGGCCAACTAGATTGATTTATCTTGCAATGGGAGAGGTGCTTTGTAATGGGTTCGATCTTGCGGTGCTCAATCCCAGTGACAGAAAGGGACATGACACGTATGTATCGTTGCTATTAAGGGTAAAAAGATGGGGTTTATTCATGCGTGAGTTTACTTTGACTACATCATGTCATCTTGCTTAAGGCGTTACTCCGTTCTTTATGAACTTAATACTGTAGATGCATGCTGGATAGCGGTCGATGTGTGGAGTAATAGTAGTAGATGCAGAATCGTTTCGGTCTTCTTGTCTCGGACGTGATGCCTATATACATGATCATTGCCTTGGATATCATCATGATTATTTGCTTTTCTATCAATTGCCCAACAGTAATTTGTTCACCCACCGTATGCTATTTTCAAGAGAGAAGCCTCTAGTAAAAACTATGGCCCCCGGGTCTACCTTTATCATATATTGAAAATCCTAAACATACTTTATTTATTTTATTTTGTATTTTTGTTCGATCTATCTATCTATCACCATACAATTTAATCTTGCAATTAACCGCCAAGGGATTGTCAACCCCTTGTTCGCGTTGGGTGCGAGGATTTGTTATTTTGTGTGCAGGTGCTGCTAACGAGTTGTTACGTGATTCTCCTACTGGATTGATAACCTTGGTTTCATAACTGAGGGAAATACTTATCTCTACTGTACTGCATCATCCCCTCCTCTTCAGGGAAATCCCAACGCAGCTCACAAGTATCAGGAAGAATTTATGGCGCCGTTGCCGGGGAGACACCATCAACATCTATCAAGTACCTACGCATAAACTTTCATCTCCTTGCATTTATTTGATTTGCCTTTGCCTCTCATTTTCATCTCCCCCACTTATAAACGGTTTTCACAAAAATACAAAAATATTTTTCGTTTGCCTTTTTGCCTTTTTGCTTGTTTGCTTGTTTGATTGCCTTTGTTGTCTTCATGTCATGACTCAAAAACAGAAAAGAAACAAGAAAAATAAAGATAACTATGGATCCTCTTAAAGTTTTCTACTTGGATCATCTTCGATCCATTTGTGCTCGTGCTGAAACCCCAACTAGCTTAGTTGATGGAAAATCTTTAGATGAGCATGCTCATTTTGTGCGTCACCGTTTGTCTCAGAAAGGGAGACTCTTATGGCATCAAATAAATTGTTTGCTATGCTATGCTTGGAATCTATGTGAAATTTATGATTTTACTTGTTGCTCGGAGAACCCTAAAAAACACCTTCCCTACCTATGTGAGTTCAATGATAATGAAATCTTATCTTCGTATGACAAAGGTGTTTATAGTTACTATGATATCGAACAAATCGAAGAATTTATTGCTTTTAAGGGTGCTTATGAAGTTGCTTCTTTGATTGAAAAGTATGATATTACTCCCTACAAATCTGAAAATTTTACCATACTTAAATATTGCTATGAAAACTATGCTTCTAATGCCTATGTTAGTGAATTCATTAGGAGAATGTCTGCTTCTTTGTAAGAGAATAATGATATGCATGAATCTATAGATAATTATGATTCCGTTGATTTGATTGAAATATCTCCCCTTGATGAACATGAGGCTTGCTATTCTTATGGCCATGATGCCAATATTAATGATGCTTATGGAGACAAACTTGCTATAGTTCCTTATGTTAAACATGAAATTATTGCTATTGCACCCACACTTGATAGCCCCTTGAATGAAAAGCATGATTGCAATGATGTTATTATAAATTCTATTAATGTTAATTGTGTTAATGATATGCAAAACCCCATGCTTGGGGATGATTATTTTGTTATGTCCACTACTTATTGCAATGATCATGATTGGGGTGATAATTCTTCTTATGATCTAGAAAATTTATTTAAGCCTCATGATGAATATGATATTGATAATAATGTTTGCAATAATATTGAAAGCGGGTTTGGAAGAGTGTCAACTTTAGGTAAAAAGAATCCCACATATTTGGAGAGTGTTCAATCTCATGAAATTTTTGATAAAAGTGGGTTTGGAGAGGTCATGACTTTAGTTGATGTTAATCCCACTATCTTGGAAGATTATAAGACTTGTATGGATGTGGATCACGAAGGGAAAATTTTATATGATAGCTATATTGTTGAATTTGATTATGATCCTACATGTAATTATTATGAGAGAGGAAAATATTGTTGTAGAAATTTTCATGTTACTAAATTACCTCTCGTTATGTTGAGATCGTCAATGTTTTATTCTTCTACCTTGCGTATGCTAGATATTTCTTGTCTTGATAATTTGTTTGCTTATGAAATGCCTATGCATAGGAAGTATGTGTAGGAGATATGCCCTAGAGGCAGTAATAACAGTTATTTTGTATCTCCAAAAGTTTGTAATGAATGTTTATGTCCCATGCTATAACTGCAATGATTCTCGAGTCTGCAATATCCACGAGGCTCGGAGGGAAACTCATGTGCACGTGTGGTATAATAAACGGTAAAATGTATTCCTAGTCATGCCCCTAAGACTAGCTCAAGTATTGCATGATGTTCCTGTTTTCCTGATCATGGGCATGACTATGCCGGCAATTTTGAGGGCACAATGTTAGTAGAACACTTGTGTTGAATCGACCCGGATTGATGTTATGCAATGAGATACATTCGTCACAAGTTAATGGTTAATAACACAGAGATAGTTAATGTTTGCATAATTCCTTAGACCATGAGAGTATCGAGTTCTTTCGTGCTTGCGTCATGAACTTTGGGGTTTGTTAAACGTCATCCGTAACTGGGTGGCTATTACGGCGGCTTATGGGTTCACGAAAAAATATGACAAGGAACGAGATAGCTCAAGATTGGGATTTTCTCCTCCGACGATGGAGAGATATTCTCGGGCCCTCTCTGTGTTAAGGTATTCATAATCGTCTAGCCAAACACAATGTGATTTGATCACAGGGTTGCCGGAACGCGGAAACGAGAAAAGAGAACAAAACCGGTAACGAGGAAACTGGCATAGTGGACAAGTTGTTGATCCATGGGGATGCCGATAATTCTCACCTCGGGTGTTTGTAACATATCGCGAAGCAACAGGAATAGCACACGGCAACTGCAGGTTCACTCGAATATTATTCGTGTGGGTATAGGGGTCAATATGGGTGTCCACGGCTCCGATGTTGATCATTGATCGGAAAGTGTTCCGGTCATGTCTATACTTCACTGAACCTATAGGGTCACACGCTTAAGGGTCATCTATGTGCTGAATTCTAGACAGGCAGTCTGAGAGAAAGTCATCGGAAAAGTTTCGGAGACAACGGAAAAGTTCCGGAGAGAGAACACCGGAATAGTTTAGGTAAAACTGAAAAGTTGTTTCAGGGTATACCATTATGTCAAATTGGTTTCGGCACACACCTGGAAATTCTTGGAGGGTGCCAGAATTGTTCTGGAAACATCTGGGATTTTTCCGGAGACAAAACCTGGAAATGTTCCGGAGCTGCCGGAACCGCTTTAGTTGCTTTTCGCAGATGAAAATCACTAATCCGGAATTGTTTCGGAACGCGTCCAAAATTATTTTAGTGGGTACTAGAAATGTTCTAAGACCTACAGAAATATTTTCGGTTTTAACGGTCGCGGAAAATATTTCATGAATAGTGTTATGAATAGTGGAAACACTATTGGGAGAAAATATCTCACAAAAAGTGGAAACACTATTGGGAGAAAATATCTCATGAATAGTTGAAACACCATTATGAATAGTGGAAACAGTATTATGAATAGTGTGAAAATATCTGAGGGCATTTTGGTATTTTGGGAGCCACCCTACCCCTTGGGTTTTCCTATAAATAGAGGTGGATAGGCACTCTCCACACTCACTCCTTACTCTCATACACAAGCCATGCATGATCTGGCCTTCTCTCTCCCTCCCCGCGAAATCATTTCGTAGAGCCGAAAGGCTGTCTGGGTTCCGGCAGGAACTAGTTCTGGACGGTGAAGCCCTGCCAGATAGCTGACACCGTATGTGTGCAACCCCGTAGAGAGGTCGTAGTTTCAATCTTTTGCCCGAGGGGCTGTTCGAGGGTCCTCCCGAAGGGCTGTCCAAGTTACCGTTCGAGCTTCGAGGGTCCTCCCGAAGGGCTGTCCGTGACATCGTCCGGGGGACTGTCTGACCGCCTCCCGAAGGGCTGTCCGACGAGGGAGTACATCCTCACGGTTGGGAGGTTGTAAATCCTAGCTGCGGGGATCTGCACCAACGATCTACATCGACTCTTCTTCCGCTGCGCTACAAGTCGGTAATGATCAGATCAAACCTTGTATGCAGTCTCCATAGTGGTCCTGGGCGTGCTCGTTGTACCGATTTTTTTTGTTTTCTATCGCCTTCCCCTATAGTGGCATCAAGAGCCATGCTATGCGTAGATGCAGGTTATGATCTAGAATACATAGAGATGTATGGGTATTGCATAATATAATTTGGGAGTAGATGAGATCTATTGCTGAAAATTATTTATGCGGGTGGCAGATGAAATCTCTTACCCGATGTTCTTGTTGCTTCCCTAGAATTTACGTATTTCTGATCTTGAAACGACATGGTGGAATTTCACAAAGTTCTGGCAATCCGCGATCCTAATTGATCAACGAAGTGCTATCAGTTCTTTGGGTTCCACCATAGTTGAGAGAAAGATGAAATTTCGTAGACGAAAGGGCAATGCAGATATGATCTGCACGGAGGTCATGCGTATGACGAAGTTTAGTATGGGGCTCGAGATTTTATTATCTCGTGTTTCATACACCCTGCAAAGTTAATCTAGCGACTTGAATAATCATACTTGATGATAAACGTTGGTAGCTGCGGTTTAAGTCAAAACCATAGAAGCCACGAAAAATAAAATTTTGCATAAACCGATTAGAGGCGTCTAACTTGGTTTTGCAGGATGTGCATGTGATGTGGTATAGCAGCTCTCATATTAATTCGATTATGTATGAGATGACTATATGATGTAAATTTATTAACATGACCTGTGTGTCATGATTCAGCATGATGGCTGGAGCCATATGATTGTCACTTTAATGACCTGCGTGTCAACCTTAAGTAATGCACTTATTTTTTAGCTATAGAGATAGCAATATTATCTGGTGCATCGACAAGGTGGTGGCAATCTTTGCGAAGGTGAACACCGACGCGAATGCCGAAGACGAAGAAATTAAAGACTTCTCCGTCAGAAGGGGCTATACCATATCATGCTATTATGAGTTGCCTGAGATGTTTATCCCTTATGATGCACCCTTTTGATTGTGCGGTAGTCGCTTTTTAGCAGGGTGATCTCTCACCTAAAAATATCAAGTAGTTAGTGTTCTCCCAAGTGTAGCATCGTCACGGCACCTATCTTTTCAAAGTGCGTCATGTTTCCATGAGTACAAACGATTAGAGAAGTGTGAGGCGGGTGAGTTGAGACCTCGCAGCAAGATCACTTGGTTGTCTTGATGTTCAGGCAGGAAAGTCCTGAGCTCGGAACACGCCCATCGAAATATGAACAAGAATCACATTGGGATGTGATCGGTAAGTTGGCCTACCGATTGAAGTTCCCGTCATCAGTGATGTTCCCATCAATGGCGTGGAATTTAAATGCGGATCTTGAATCACTCACAATCAATTATGAGAGATATTGATTTGAGTGGGAGCGCACTTTAGAATAAAAATTGTTTATTCACTAGTGCAAATTTATTATGAACAAAGACTAAGTGAAACTTGTGTTTACCGTTGTAGATCAAATGGCTCGCAACACCGTGTTCAACTTAGGCCAAATGTTAGAGAAAGAGAAGTTAGCTGCGACTGGAAACAACTATGCGGACTGGGTCCGTAACCTGAGGATTGTCCTCAAGAGCGCTAAGAGAATATATGTGCTTGAAACTCCTCTTCCAGCTAAACCGGCGGCAACTCCCCCGGAAGATGAACAAAATGTCTGGGCCACTAAGGATGATGATTACAACTTAGTGCAGTGCCTCATGCTGGCTTGCATGAGTCCATTGCTTCAAAAACGTTTTGAATTCCATAAACCCCGTGATATGATCCGGGAATTGGATGCTCTGTACAAGGAAACCGCACGGTCTGAACGGTTTGATATCATGAAGGCCATGATGGATTCCAAGATGGTTGAGGGCAGTTCAGTTGGCGAACACGTGGTCAATATGATTGGCTACGCTGAAAAGCTTAAAACCCTGGAATTTCCAATTCCACCAGCCCATATGATGGACATGTTGCTTTCTTCACTCCCCCCGTCTTACGACGGTTTTGTCATGAACTACAACATGAGTGGGATGGAGAAGACACCAAATGAGGTGCTCGCCATGCTGAAAACTGTGGAAGGAGGACTGCCGAAAAATCGCAAGCAAGTGTTGCTTGTGAATAAAACCGCCAGTTTCAAAAAGAAAGGCAAGTCCAAGAAGGGCAAGGGCGCCGGTAAGACCGGCTCCCAAAGCAACTCTAAGGGCGGAGCTAAGAATGAAACTGAGTGCTTCTACTGCAAGGGCACATGACACTGGAAGAGAAACTGCAAGAAGTATCTGGAAGATAAGAAGTCCGGGAAAACCGGAAAAGGTATAACTGTTATACAGGTTAATGTCATTGACGTTTTTCTTGCTAGCGAAAATTCTAAGTCTTGGGTATTTTATACCGGATCGGTTGCTCACATTTGCAACTCGATACAGGGGCTTCAGAAGGTGCGCAAGCTAGCAAAGAATGAAGTCGTGATGCGCGTCAGGAACGGCACTGGGATCGCCGCTCAAGCCGTCGGCGTTATGCCTCTACGTCTCCCTTCAGGATTTACCTTAGAACTAAGTAACTGTTATTTTGTTCAGGCATTGTGTAGAAACATTATCTCTGGATCATGTTTAGTGCACGATGGGTACTCTTACAAGTCTGAGAACAATGGTTGTTCATTTTATTGTAAGGATATGTTTTATGGATTTGCACCCATTGTTGGGGGCCTTTTCATACTAAATCTTGAATGTGGAAATGATGTCTTTAACATGAATGCTAAACGCCTTAAGAAGGATGATACCACCACCACTTACTTGTGGCACTGTCGCCTTGGCCACATCGGAAAGAAACGCATGCAAAGACTCCATAAAGATGGAGTTTTACCGTCCTTTGATTTTGAATCATTTGACACATGTGAAGCTTGTCTAATGGGGAAAATGACCAAGATGCCGTTCACGGGTCATCCTGAACGGGCGGGTGAATTATTGGAAATAATACATAGTGATGTATGTGGTCCAATGAGCACAGCCGCACGGGGTGGGTATTTCTACTTCGTGACTTTTACTGATGATTTAAGTTGGTATGGCTATATCTACTTGATGAAGCATAAGTCAGAAACCTTTGAAAAGTTCAAAGAATTTTAGAATGAGGTAGAAAATCATCGTAACAAAAGGATTAAGTTTCTGTGATCAGATCACGGGGGCGAATATCTTAGTCATGAGTTTAGCCAACATCTAAGTGACCGTGGAATCGTTTCACAGCTTACGCCTCCCGAAACTCCACAGAGAAATGGAGTATCGGAAAGACATAACCGAACCCTGTTAGACATGATAAGGTTGATGATGTCTCTTACAGATCTGCCGATATATTTTTGGGGTCACGCACTAGAAACTGCCGCTCACACATTAAATAGAGCACCGTCTAAGTCTGTTGAGATGACACCATATGAGTTCTGGCATGGGAAGAAACCCAGTTTGTCGCATCTAAAAATTTGGGGTTGTGAAGCTTATGTAAAACGTTTACAACCAAGCAAACTCGATCCTAGATCAGACAAATGTTACTTTGTAGGTTATCCCAAGGAAACTGTTGGGTATTCTTTCTACCACCCATCCGATAACAAAGTGTTTGTTGCAAGGTATGGGGTTTTTCTTGAGAAAGAGTTTCTCGCAAAAGAATTAAGTGGGAGGACAGTACAACTTAATGAGATTAGTGAATCTTCGGCAACCGTTGTTATGGCTAAGGAACCGGAAGAAATTCCGTAAATTATCCCTACAACCGAGCCGGAAGTTGTCGCATGTGATGCGAAAACTTCAGACAATGTTGTAAGTAAACCACGCAGATCAGGTAGGGCTATCCAGCCACCTGAGTGGTTTCATAATGAAATTTTTATTCTTGAAGACGATGTACCTGCGCACTACAAGGAAGCGATGGTGGGGCCCAGCTCAAGGGAATGGCACAAAGCCATGAAATCCGAAATGGAATCCATGTACGAAAATCAAGTTTGGAACTTGGAAGAACTTCCAGATGGCATAAAACCCATTGGTTGTAAATGGATTTTCAAAAGAAAGACGGACGCGGATGGTAACATTACTATCCACACAGTTAGACTTGTCGCGAAAGGATTCAGGCAAGTTCCAGGAGTGGACTACGACGAGACTTTCTCGCCCGTAGCTATGCTTAGGTCTGTTCGGATATTACTAGCATTTGCTGCTTATTTTGATTATGAAATATGGTAGATGGATGTCAAAACGGCTTTCCTAAATGGAAACCTCAAAGAGGATGTATACATGATACAGCCAGAAGGTTTTGTCGATCCTAAGGATGCTGGAAAGGTATGCAAGCTTCAGAAGGCCATTTATGGTCTGAAGCAAGCATCAAGGAGCTGGAACATTCGTTTTGATGAAGTAGTCAAAGAGTTTGGCTTCATCAGGAATGACGAAGAATCTTGTGTTTACAAGAAGTTTTGTCGGAGCACAAAAGCATTTCTAATCTTGTATGTGGATGACATATTGTTGATTGGAAATGACGTGAATTTTCTTAGCAAAATAAAAGACTCATTGAAGAAGAGTTTTTCAATGAAGGACTTAGGCGAAGCGGCATATGTATTGGGCATCAGGGTCTATAGAGATAGATCAAAACGCCTGATAGCGCTTAGCCAAAGCACGCATATTGACAAGGAGTTGAAAAGGTTCAACATGGAGAACTCCAAGAAAGGCCTACTCCCCATGTCACCTGGCACAATGCTTTGCAAGAATTAGTGTCCTTGGACTCTCGATGAGCGAGTACAAATGAATGATGTTCCATATGCCTCGGCAGTTGGTTCTATTATGTATGCCATGCTATGTACAAGACCGGATGTTTCCTATGCGCTAAGTGTTAGCAGCCAGTACCAAAGTGATCCAGGATTGGAACACTGGGCCGCAGTCAAAAGTATTCTTAAGTACCTCAGAAGGACCAAGGATTTACTCCTTGTGTACGGAGGTGATGAAGAGTGATACGTCTCCAACGTATTAATAATTTTTTATTGTTCCATGCTGTTATAATATCAATCTTGGATGTTTTTATAATCATTTACAACAATTTTATATCATTTTTGGAGACTAACCTATTAACCTAGTGCCCAGTGCCAGTTGCTGTTTTCTGCCCTGTTTTTGTTTCACAGAAAATCAATATCAAACGAAGTCCAAATACAGTGAAACTTTTTGGAGATTTTTTATTGGGGAAGAAGAATACCAGAAGCTTCGAGGGGAGGCCAGAAGACCTTGGTGGGCCCCACGAGCCACCAGGGCGCGCCTGGGGGGGCAGGCACGCCCTGGTGCCTCGTGGGCCCCACCAAGCTCCCTTTGACCTAATTCCAGCACTAAAAATTCCAGAAAAATCAGAAACCCTCAAGGGAGTCCACGAAATACTTTTTACGCCGCCGCAAGCTTCTGTTCCAGAGAGATCCCATCTGGGGTCCTTCTCCAGTAATCTGCCGGAGGGGGAATCGATCACGGAGGGGCTCTACATCATCCTTGCTGCCTCTCCGGTGATGCGTGAGTAGTTTACAACAGACCTTCGGGTCCATAGGCAGTAGCTAGATGGCTTGTTCTCTCTTTTTGATGTTCAATACAATGTTCTCCTTGATGTTCTTGGAGATCTAAACGATGTAATCTTTCTTTGCGGTGTGTTTGTTGGGATCCGATGAATTGTGAGTTTATGATCAGATTATCCATGAAATTATTTGAGTCTTCTCTGATCTCTTTTATGCATCATTATTATAGCCTCGTATTTATTCTCCGATCTATTGATTTGGTTTGGCCAACTGAGTTGATTTATCTTGCCATGGGAAGAGGTGCTTTGTAGTGGGTTCGATCTTGCGGTGCTCAATCCCAGTGACAGAAAGGGACATGACACGTATGTATCGTTGCTACTAAGGGTAAAAAGATGGGATCTATTCATTGGGTTTATTAATTTGTGAGTTTGTCTTGTCTACAGCATGTCATCGTTCTTAAGGCATTACTCCGTTCTTATGGACTTAATACACTAGATGCATGCTGGATAGCCCATCGATGTGTGGAGTAATAGTAGTAGATGCAGGCAGGAGTCGGTCTACTAATCTTGGACGTGATGCCTATATACATGATCATTGCCTTGGATATCATCATGATTATTGGCTTTTCTATCAATTGCCCAACAGTAATTTGTCTACCCACCGTATGCTATTTTCTCGAGAGAAGCCTCTAGTGAAATCTATGGCCCCCGGGTCTACCAAAATCATATTACTAAAACCCTAAACATATTGCTGCCATTTTCTTTTATTTATTTTATTTAGTATTTTTGCTGCAATCTATCAATCTATCAAATACAATTTAATCTTGCAATCTTACCGCTGAGAGATTGACAACCTGTCGTTTGCATTGGGTGCAAGGATTTGTTGTTTGTGTGCAGGTACTTCTTACTAGGTGTTGTGTGATTCTCCTACTGGTTCGATAACCTTGGTTTCATAATTGAGGGAAATACTTATCTCTACTGTGCTGCATCATCCCTTCCTCTTCGGGGAAATAGCAACGCAAGCTACAAGTAGCAGGAAGAATTTCTGGCGCCGTTGCCGGGGAGACATCATCAACATTTATCAAGTACCTTTGCACAAACTCTCATCTCCTTGCATTTACTTTATTTGCCATTTGCCTCTCGTTTTCATCTCCCCCACTTCTAAAACGTTTTTACAAAAATATTTTCCGTTGCCTTTTTGCCTTTTTCTTGTTTGCTTGTTTGCTATTTTATATGCGTAGTCACGATGTCTCAAGAAAATACCAAATTGTGTGATTTTTCCAATACTAATAATAATGATTTTATTAGTACTCCGATTGCTCCTCCCGCCGCTAGTGCGGAGACTTGTGATATTAATGCCGCTTTGCTAAATCTTGTTATGAAAGATCAATTTTCCGGTAGTCCTAATGAAGATGCCGCATCCCATCTTAATACTTTCGTAGAATTGTGTGACATGCAAAAGAAAAAAGATGTGGATAATGATATTGTGAAATTGAAATTATTCCCGTTCTCATTGCGGGATCGTGCTAAAATTTGGTTTTCATCTTTACCACGAAATAGTATCGATTCTTGGGATAGGTGTAAAGATGCTTTTATTACTAAGTATTTTCCGCCCGCGAAAATTATTTCTCTAAGAAATCAAATTATGAATTTTAAGCAACTTGATCATGAACATGTTGCCCAATCTTGGGAGAGGATGAAATTAATGATAAGAAATTGCCCTACTCATGGTTTAAATTTATGGATGATCATACAAAATTTTTATGCGGGATTGAATTTTTCCTCTAGAAATCTTTTAGATTCCGCCGCGGGTGGCACGTTTTTGGAAATTACTTTGGGTGAAGCTACTAAATTGCTTGATAATATTATGGCAAATTATTCATAATGGCATACTGAAAGAACTCCTATTTTGGTATTTTGGGAGAAAAATATCTGAGGGCATTTTGGTATTTTGGGGGCCACCCTACCCCTTGGGTTTTCCTATAAATAGAGGTGGAGAGGCACTCTCCACACTCACTCCTTACTCTCATACACAAGCCATGCATGATCTGGCCTTCTATCTCCCTCCCCGCGAAATAGTTTTGTAGAGCCGAAAGACTGTCTGGGTTCCGGCAGAAACTAGTTCTGGACGACGAAGCCCTGCCGGATAGCTGACACCGTATGTGTGCAACCCCGTAGAGAGGTTGTATTTTCAATCTTTTGCCCGAGGGGCTGTTCGAGGGTCCTGCCGAAGGGCTGTCCGAGTTACCGTTAGAGGTTCGAGGGTCCTCCCGAAGGGCTGTCCGTGACATCGTCCGGGGGATTGTCCGACCGCCTCCCGAAGGGCTGTCCGATGAGGGAGTACATCCTCGTGGTTGGGAGGTTGTAAATCCTAGCTGCGGGGATCTGCACCGATGATGTACATCGACTCTTCTTCCGCTGCGCTACGAGTCAGTAATGATCAGATCAAACCTTGTATGCAGTCTCCATAGTGGTCCTGGGCGTGCTCGCTGTACCGATTTTTTTTGTTTTCTGTCGCATTCCCCTACAGTATGTTAGACTTAAATGTGTTTTTCACATGCTACATGATGCTCTCTTCGTGTTTCAATTATTATCTTTCATGAGAGCATCATTGAAATCTCAAGCCTATCTTAATGGCTATAAAGAAAGAGCTTGTTGGGAGACAACCCAATAAAGTTTTTATTTCTGTTCTTGTGTGTTTACATAATTATATTCTCTTTTATGATTGTGTTTTTATGTTTTAATTAGTGTTTGTGCCAAGTAAATCCTTTGGGATGATTTGGAAGATAGTATAATTGATGCTGTTTGGAAAACAGAAAGTTTTGCGTCCAGTGCTGGAATTTTAATTCTGTAATGGAGCGTCAGAAAAATCTGAAATTTTTACAAAGTATTGGTATATGAATTTCCCACGATTTTCTAATTTTTCAGAATTTTTGGAGTTACAGAAGTATAGCTTTTAAATGGATCTTTACAGACTGTTTTGTTTTAGACAGATTCTGTTTTTGTTGCATAGTTTGCTTATTTTGATGAATCTATGGATCGTATCGGGGGGTATGAGTCATGGAGAAGTTGGAGTATAGTAGCATTATGCCAATATTAAATATGAATCAATTTACTACAGTACTTAAAGTTAAAGATTTATTTGCTATACTAACGGATCTCACGAAGGTTTTGTTGAGTTTTGTGTGATTGAAGTTTTCAAGTTTTGAGTGAGATCACGATAGATGAAGGAATAAGGAGTGGCAAGAGCCTAAGCTTGGGGATGCCCAAGGCACCCCAAGGTAATATTCAAGAAAGACTCAAGCGTCTAAGCTTGGGGATGCCCCGGAAGGCATCCCCTCTTTCTTCTACCAACTATCGGTAATTTTACTTGGAGCTATATTTTTATTCGTCACATATCATGAGTTTTGCTTGGAGCGTCGTGTATTATATGAGTCTTTGCTTTGTTTGCTTTTTAGTTTGTCACAATCATCTTTACTGGACACACCTATTTGAGAGAGCCACACGTTTATCATGATTTGTTAGAATACTCTATGTGCTTCACTTAAATCTTTTGAGCTAGGCAGTTGCTCTAGTACTTCACTTAAATCTTTTTGAGCACGGCGGTGGCTATATTTTGAACAAATATTTGAAATCTCGTGCTTCACTTATATTATTTTGAGAGTTGATAAGATTAAATTTTGAAGAAATATTTGCACTCTCATGCTTCACTTATATCTTTTTGAGAGTTGATAATAGTAATGGTAATTTGCACAGGATATGAATTTGGTCCCAAAGTGATGAATATTCAAGAGGGATATAATAAAAACTTTCATGAAAGATCATTGGATATGATAAGTTTGATTCCTTGCAATAGTTTTGCGATATGCAGATGATAATATGTGAGTCATGTTAGTGAGTAATTGTGATTTAGTAAGAATATTGGTGTTAAGGTTTGTGATTCCCTATGCATGCACATAAAGTCAATAGTTATGCAACGAAATTATATCCTACTTATGGTGCATTATTCGGTGTTAGTTGTGTTCAATGCATGTTTATGACCATTTTCGCTTTTTGGTTGGTCGCTGATGTCTACTACACAACATATTCTTCTAGACTCGTGTTGGGCCTCCAAGCGCAGAGTTTTGTAGGACAGTAGCAATTTTCCCTCAAGTGGATGACCTAAGGTTTATCAATCCGTGCGAGGCGTAGGATGAATATGGTCTCTCTCAAACAACCCTGCAACCAGATACAAGAAATCTCTTGTGTCCCCAACACACCCAATACAATGGTAAATTGTATAGGTGCACTAGTTCGGCGAAGAGATGGTGATACAAGTGTAGTATGGATAGTAGAAATATATTTTTATAATCTGAATAAATAAAAACAGCAAGGTAGCAAACGATAAAAGTGAGCACAAACGGTATTGCAATGCTTAAAAACAAGGCCTAGGGTTCATACTTTAACTAGTGCAATCTCTCAACAATGCTAACATAATTGAATCATATAACAATCCCTCAACGTGCGACAAAGAGTCACTCCAAAGTTCCTATTAGCGGAGAACATAAGATATAAATTGTTGTAGGGTACGAAACCACCTCAAAGTTATTCTTTCCGATCAATCTATTGAGCTATTCCTATAAGTGTCACAAACAGCCCTAGAGTTCGTACTAAAATAACACCATATGATACGCATCAACCAACTCTAATGTCACCTAGATACTCCAATGTCATCACAAGTATCCGTGAGTTCATTATACGATATGCATCAAACAACTTCAAATTCATAATATTCAATCCAACACAAAGAACTACAAAGAGTGTCCCAAGATTTCTACCGGAGAAAGTAGGACGAAAACGTGCATCAACCCCTATGCATAGATTACCCCAATGTCACCTCGAGAATCCGCGAGTTGAGTGCCAAAACATATATCAAGTGAATCAATATAATACCCCATTGTCACCACGGGTATTCATATGCAAGACATACATCAAGTGTTCTCAAATCCATAAAAATATTCAATCCGACAATAGTGAAACCTCAAAACTAAAAACTCAATTCATCACAACAAGATAGAGAGGGAGAAACACCATATGATCCAACTATATTAACAAAGCTCGTGGTACATCAAGATCGTGCCAAATCAAGAACACGAGAGAGAGATCAAACACATAGCTACTTGTACATACCCCTAGCCTTGAGGGTGAACTACTCCCTCCTCGTCATGGAGACCGCCGGGATGATGAAGATGGCCTCCGGTGATGATTCCCCCCTCCGGCAGGGTGCCGGAAAAGGGCTGTAGATGAGATCGTGGAGGTACAGAGGCTTGCGGCGGCGTAGTCGAAGTTCTAGGGTTATTTCTGGGGGTTTCTCTATTTATAAGAATTTTTGGCGTTGGAATCACGCGAAGATGGGCTAAGATGGGCCCACGAGGCATCACCACGCCATACCCCCCCTAGCGCGCAGTGGTGGCTTGTGAGCACCTCGTAAGGCTTCTGGTCCTTCCACAAAGCTTCGGGGGTCTCTTTTGGTCCAAAAAAACCGTCAAAAAGTTTCGTCCAATTTCGACAACTTTTATTTCTGCACAAAAAACAACACCACAGTAATTCTGCTGAAAACAGCGTCAGTCCGGGTTAGTTCTAATCAAATCATACCAAAACCATATAAAATCGTTGTAAACATGGCATGAATACTTCATAAATTATAGATATGTTGGAGACGTATCAGCATCCCCAAGCTTAATTCCTGCTCTTCCTCGAGTAGGTAAATGATAAAAGAAATAATTTATGAAGTGTGAATGCTAGCATAGTGAATAAGTTTATCAATGATAATTTCAATCACTTTTCCTAGCATCATAACAGCAACTCTTTCTCATAAAACTCATCATGATAAAGTAGCAATCAATTCACATGTTATGGTTCAAACAATGCATTCTCTTGAAACTTAACAACCTATGTTCTTAGTCACCAAACAATGGCAATTCAACTTAATTTCAACAAAGTGTAAGTAAGAGCTCCACATACTCAATTATCATATAGTCTTCTATGATTGCTAGTACTCAAAGCATATTTTTAGAACAAATAGCATCCATCAAACACAGAGAAAGATAGGGGCTTAATGTTTCGCCTCCCAACTTATTTATCATAGAGATAATTGTCAACAATAATAATTCATGATCAAATATATTTGACTGGCCATATGTGCCTGGATCTTTCCCCACCACATGTTGCTTGCCAACTAGAGAATAATTAAGGTTGAAATGAGAAGTAATACTATTGACTCTTGCATAAAAGTAAATACATAAATTAAAAGATATATAGGCCCTTCGCAGAGGGAAGCAGAGGTTGTCATGCGCTTTTTATTTTTGGATGTGAAAGCCCTTAATGCAAATTAACGTCACATTATATTGCCCCTTGTGATAGAAACCTTTATTATGCAGTCCGTCGCTTTTATTTCTTTACCATCACAAGTTCGTACAATGCTTATTTTCCCTTGCAATAAAAGATCATACATATTTTAGGAGCAATTTTTATTGCTTTTTGCACCGATGACAACTTACTTGAAGGATCTTATTCAATCCATAGGTAGATATGGTGGACACTCATGGGAAGAAACCGGGTTTAAGGGTTTTTGGATGCACAAGTAGTATCTCTACTTAGTACGAATTTTTGGCTAGCAAAAGATCCTAAGCAAGCACCACATGTTGGAGGATCCATAACAATATAACTTCTATGCAAATATACCCAAACATAACTCATTACGTTGTCTTCCTTATCCAACTTCAACTATTTGCTCAAGTTTGAAAATAATTAATGAGTATTCACAATCATAAAAGATGTCCAAGATAATATATTTATATGTGAAATTTCTCTTCCTTATTCTAATCATTCATGAATTGCTTGTATGACCAATATTGTGATTGTCAAGCTTCAATAGATTTCACTTTCTAACTCAAATGTGAAACTACTACTAGACATGATACAAGCATATGAAGCACATATAATTTCAACTTTATGATATTCAATTCATTCAACAATTTACTCATAGGATATAAGTGAAGAACAAGAGTAAATGACAAACTACTCCAAAAAGATATAAGTGAAGACCAAATGAGTAGTTAAGTAAATAGGTAGCTATATGAGGACTCTCTCTCTCATTTAAAATTTCAGATCTTGATAATTTTATTCAAACAACAAACAAAACGAAAATAAAAGGACACTCCAAGAATAGCACATAACACGTGCACAAGTAAAAACTTAGGCTAACCGATAGGTGTTGATGAAGAAAGGTGGGATGCCAACCGGGGCATCCCCAAGCTTAGTTGCTTGAGACTTCTTGGAATGTTATCTTGGGGTGCCTTGGGAATCCCCAAGCTTGAGCTCTTGTGTCTCCTTAATTCCTCTCATATCATGGCTTCTCCTAAATCTTAAAAACTTCATCCACACAAAACTCAACAAGAACTCGTGAGATAAGTTAGTATAAATCAATGCAAAACCTTATCATTCTCTACTGTAGAAAATCACTAAAAATATAATTTAACATTTCATACTAAATGCCTCTGCATATTTAATACTACTATCCTCAAATAGAATCACTAAACAAGCAAACATATGCAAACAATGCAACTATAACAACAATCTGCCAAAACAGAACAGTCTGTAAAGGCGGATTTAAAATTCATACTTCCCTAACTCCAAAAATTCTGGAAAATTACCATGTGACAGAGAACTCATGCATGCTTACTGTGTAAAAATTTCAGATTTTTATCATGTGTGACTATTCAGGAATATTTTGGACATAACAGAAAACTTTCTGTTTTCAAACAGCAACACATAAACTTGCAAACTGAGCATGGTAAAGGCTATACTTGGCATTTTATTGAAATAAAAGATACAAAACATTATTCTAAATAACAGAAAGCAAATCCAACTAAAAGAAAATGACGCTCCAAGCAAAACACATATCATGTGACGAATAAAAATATAGCTCCAAGTAAGATTACCGATAATGTTGAAGACGAAAGAGGGGATGCCTTCCGGGGCATCCCCAAGCTTAGTTGCTTGGGTCTTCCTTAAATATTACCTTGGGGTGACTTGGGAATCCCCAAGCTTAGGGTCTTGCCACTCCTTATTCTCCTCATATCAATATCTCACCCAAAACTTGAAAACTTCAATCACACAAAACTTAACGGAACTTGTGAGATAGGTTAGTATGATAAAAATAAATCATCCACTTAGGTACTGTCAAGACAAGATTCATAATTGTTCTCACATAATGCCTACTGTATTATATCATTTCCACAATTTATATTTCTCAATATAAGCCATGGAAACACTAAAACAAGCAAATTATGCATCGAAAATGGAATCTGTCAAAAACAGAACAGCATGTAGTGAGCGATTTAAAAACCATACTTATGTACCTCCAACAATTCTGAAAAATTAGTACAACGTAAAAATATTGTAACCCAATGCTCTGTAAAAATTTCAGAATTTTCTCACGCTCCAGTACAGAATAGAAATTCTAGCACTAGACGCAAAAGCTTCTGTTTTTGCACAGAATCGAATCAACAAGTATCCACACTATCCCAAGGGCTTTACTTGGCAAATTATTGAAAGAAAACATATAAAACATGATTACCACAGTAGATTAATCATGTGAACACAAAAAAACAGTAGGGGTAAATGTTGGTTTGTCTCCCAACAAGCGCTTTTCTTTAATGCCTTTTTAGCTAGGCATGATGATTTCAATGATGCTCGCATAAAAGTAAAGAATTGAAATACAAAGAGAGCATCATGAATCATATGACAAGCACATTTAAACCTAAACCACTTCCTATGCATAGGGATTTTGTGAGCAAACAATTTATGGGAGCAAAAATCAACTAGCATAGGAAGGCAAAACAAGCATAACTTCAAAACATTCAACACATAGAGAGGAAACTTGATATTATTGCAACACCTACAAGCATATGATCCTCTCTCATAATAATTTTCAGTAGCATCATGAATGAATTCAACAATATAGCTATCACATAAAGCATTCTTTTCATGATCTACGAGCATAGAATTTTTTACTACTCTCCACATAAACAAATTTGTTCTCATTCATAATAGCGGGAGCAAACTCAACAAAATAACTATCATGAGATACTTGATTGGCATAATCCAATTGAAAATTAAAATCATGATGACAAGTTTCATGGTTATCATTATTCTTTATAGCATACATGTCATCACAATAATCATCATAGATAGCAACTTTGTTGTCATAATCAATTGAAACCTCTTCCAAAATAGTGGAATCATCTTTAAATAAAGTCATGACCTCTCCAAATCCACTTTCATTATTATTGCCATAAGATTCAACACCCTCCAACATAGTGGGATCATTACTACCTAGAGTTGACACTCTTCCAAACCCACTTTCATTATTGTAATCATCATAAATAGGAGGCATGCAATCATCATAATAAATTTTCTCATCAAAACTTGGGGGACTAAAAATATCATCTTCATCAAACATAGCATCCCCAAGCTTATCGCTTTGCATATAAGTAGCATCATGGATATTCAAAGAAAGCATACTAACAACATTGCAATCATGCTCATCATTCAAAGGACTCATGTTAAACATTTTATTAAATTCTTCCTCTAACAATTGAGCACAATTATCAGAATCCTTATTTTCAAGAAAGACATCATATAGATGAAGTATGTGAGGCAACCTCAATTCCATTTTTTTGTAGTTTTCTTTTATAAACCAAACTAGTGATAAACAAGAAACTAAAAGATTCAATTGCAAGATCTAAAGATATACCTTCAAGCACTCACCTCCCCGGCAACGGCGCCAGAAAAGAGCTTGATGTCTACTACACAACTTATTCTTGTAGACTCGTGTTGGGCCTCCAAGCGCAGAGTTTTGTAGGACAGTAGCAATTTTCCCTCAAGTGGATGACCTAAGGTTTATCAATCCGTGGGAGGCGTAGGATGAAGGTGGTCTCTCTCAAACAACCCTGCAACCAAATATAAGAAATCTCTTGTGTCCCCAACACACCCAATACAATGGTAAATTGTATAGGTGCACTAGTTCGGCGAAGAGATGGTGATACAAGTGTAGTATGGATAGTAGAAATATATTTTTATAATCTGAATAAATAAAAACAGCAAGGTAGCAAACGATAAAAGTGAGCACAAACGGTATTGCAATGCTTAAAAACAAGGCCTAGGGTTCATACTTTCACTAGTGCAATCTCTCAACAATGCTAACATAATTGAATCATATAACAATCCCTCAACGTGCGACAAAGAATCACTCCAAAGTTCCTATTAGCGGAGAACATAAGATAGAAATTGTTGTAGGGTATGAAACCACCTCAAAGTTATTCTTTCCGATCAATCTATTGAGCTATTCCTATAAGTGTCACAAACAGCCCTAGAGTTCGTACTAAAATAACACCATATGATACGCATCAACCAACTCAAATGTCACCTAGATACTCCAATGTCACCACAAGTATCCGTGAGTTGATTATACGATATGCATCAAACAACTTCAGATTCATAATATTCAATCCAACACAAAGAACTTCAAAGAGTGCCCCAAGATTTCTACCGGAGAAAGTAGGACGAAAACGTGCATCAACCCCTATGCATAGATTACCCCAATGTCACCTCGGGAATCCACAAGTTGAGTGCCAAAACATATATCAAGTGAATCAATATAATACCCCATTGTCACCACGGGTATTCATATGCAAGACATACATCAAGTGTTCTCAAATCCATAAAAATATTTAATCCGATAATAGTGAAACCTCAAAAGTAAAAACTCAATTCATCACAACATGATAGAGAGGGAGAAACACCATATGATCCAACTATATTAACAAAGCTCGCGGTACATCAAGATCGTGCCAAATCAAGAACACAAGAGAGAGATCAAACACAAAGCTATTTGTACATACCCCTAGCCTCGAGGGTGAACTACTCCCTCCTCGTCATGGAGACCGCCGGGATGATGAAGATGGCATCCGGTGATGATTCCCCCCTCCGGCAGGGTGCCGGAAAAGGGCTGTAGATGAGATCGTGGAGGTACAGAGGCTTGCGGCGGCGTAGTCAAAGTTCTAGGGTTATTTCTGGGGGTTTCTCTATTTATAAGAATTTTTGGCGTTGGAATCACGTGAAGATGGGCTAAGATGGGCCCACGAGGCATCACCACGCCATACCCCCCTGGCGCGCGGTGGTGGCTTATGAGCACCTCATAAGGCTTCTGGTCCTTCCACAAAGCTTCGGGGGTCACTTTTGGTCCCAAAAAAACTGTCAAAAAATTCCGAGAACTTTTATTTCTGCACAAAAAACAACACCACGGTAGTTCTGCTGAAAACAGCGTCAGTCCGGGTTAGTTCTAATCAAATCATACCAAAACCATATAAAATTGTTGTAAACATGGCATGAATACTTCATAAATTATAGATACGTTGGAGACGTATCAGCGTCCCCAAGCTTAATTCCTGCTCGTCTTCGAGTAGGTAAATGATAAAAGAAATAATTTATGAAGTGTGAATGCTAGCATAGTGCATAAGTTTGATCAATGATAATTTCAATCACTTTTCCTAGCATCATAACAGCAACTCTTTCTCATAAAACTCATCATGATAAAGTAGCAATGAATTCACATGTTATGGTTCAAACAATGCATTCTCTTAAAACTTAACAACCTATGTTCTTAGTCACCAAACAATTGCAATTCAACTTAATTTCAACAAAGTCTAAGTAAGAGCTCCACATACTCAATCATCATATAGTCTTCTATGATTGCTAGTACTCAAAGCATATTTTTATAACAAATAGCATCCATCGAACACAGAGAAAGATAGGATCTTAATGTTTCGCCTCCCAACTTATGGTATGGAGGGCACCCGTGGATACGGCTAGCCATGGATTGTGAAAGAATGGTGGAAAGGAAATAAACTTTATTTTCTGTTTGGGAACCGCCTATAATGTGTCTAGCATGGAAGATATTGGGAATTCTCGGTCGTTTTCGTTGACAGAAAAAGCATGCCTCTCAAAATAATTTTATCTCTCTAATTTAAGCTTTGAGCTCTGGCACCTGTGCAAGTCTCTTCTTCCCTCTGCAAAGGGCCTATCTATTTAATTTTATGCAATTTTTATTTTTATTTTGAGTCTCCATCTTCTCTTACAAAGCACCAACTAGAGAGCACTATTGTCATACTTGTGCATTGTGTGTAGCTAATATTGAGCGTGTTTCATGAATGGATCAATGATTGAGCATAATGGGCTAGGGATAACTTTCTTTAGCGTTGATATTTTGAAAGACATGGTTGCTTGTTAGTATGCTCGAGTATTTATGTCTTCATATCAAATTATAGACTATTGCTCTGAATCATTCAAGTCCAAATGTCCATGCTACAAAGAAAAGAGTATATGATGAATATGATAGGTAGCATTCCACATCATAAATTCTGTTTTTATCATTTACCTACTCGAGGACGAGCAGGAATTAAGCTTGGGGATGCTTGATACGTCTCCAACGTATCTATAATTTTTTATTGTTCCATGCTATTATAGTATCAATCTTGGATGTTTTATATACACCTACAATCAATTACATATCATTTTTTGGGACTAACCTATTAACTTAGTGCCCAGTGCCAGTTGCTGTTTTTTGCCTGTTTTTGATTTTTCAGAATATCAGTACCAAACGAAGTCCAAATGCCATGAAACTTTTTGGAGATTTTTTTTCTGGACATAAGAGACACTAGAAGCTTCGGGAGAGGGCCAGAAGACAGAGGAGGTGGCCACGAGCCACCAGGACGCGCCCCAGGGGGGTGGCGCGCCCTGGTGCCTCGTGGGCCCACCTCTGCTCCGTTTGACCTAATTCCACCTTTATAAATACTTTTTCCGCCGCCGCAAGTTCCTGTTCTCGAGAGATCCCATCTAGAGGCCTTTTTCGGCACTCTGCCGGAGGGGGATTCGATCACGGAGGGGCTCTACATCAACCTTGCTGCCCTTCCGATGATGCGTGAGTAGTTTACCACAGACCTTCGGGTCCATAGTTAGTAGCTAGATGGCTTCTTCTCTCTTTTTGATCTTCAATACAATGTTCTCCTCGATGTTCTTGGAGTTCTATCCGATGTAATCACTTTTTGCGGTGTGTTTGTTGGGATCCGATGAATTGTGAGTTTATGATCAGATTATCCATGAATATTATTTGAGTTTTCTCTGAACTCTTTTATGCATGATTGTTATAGCTTCGGATTTCTCTCCGATCTATTGATTTGGTTTGGCCAACTAGATTGATTTATCTTGCAATGGGAGAGGTGCTTTGTAATGTGTTCGATCTTGCGGTGCTCTATCCCAGTGACAGAAAGGGACATGACACGTATGTATCGTTGCTATTAAGGGTAAAAAGATGGGGTTTATTCATGCATGAGTTTACTTTGTCTACATCATGTCATCTTGCTTAAGGCGTTACTCCGTTCTTTATGAACTTAATATTGTAGATGCATGCTGGATAGCGGTCGATGTGTGGAGTAATAGTAGTAGATGCAGAATCGTTTTGGTCGACTTGTCTCAGACGTGAGGCCTATATACATGATCATTGCCTTGGATATCGTCATGATTATTTACTTTTCTATCAATTGCCCAACAGTAATTTGTTCACCCACCGTATGCTATTTTCAAGAGAGAAGCCTCTAGTGAAAACTATGGCCCCCGGGTCTACCTTTATCATATATTGAAAATCCTAAAAATACCTTGCTGCAATTTTACTTTATTTATTTTATTTTGTATTTTTGTTCGATCTATCTATCTATCACCATACAATTTAATCTTGCAATTAACCGCCAAGGGATTGACAACCCCTTGTTCGCGTTGGGTGCGAGGATTTGTTATTTTGTGTGCAGGTGCTGCTAACGAGTTGTTGCGTGATTCTCCTACTGGATTGATAACCTTGGTTTCATAACTGAGGGAAATACTTATCTCTACTATACTGCATCATCCCCTCCTCTTCAGGGAAATCCCAACGCAACTCACAAGTAGCAGTAGGCACAGCTTGAAGACCAGATTTTATAAGAACTCCCCATGCCACTTTAGAGAGTCCTTGACCCTTCCATCCACTCACTTTACCTTTAGATCTTTCGGTGACATATTTAAACATTCCATCTTCGGACCTTCCAACCAGTGTTGGGAGTCCCAAGTATCTCTCGCTCAGGGCCTCAGAATTAACCCCTAGGGCGTTTTTGAGTTCAGCCTTGTTCTCTTCCAAGAACAGTTTCCCAAAGAAGATAGAAGATTTCTGTAAGTTAACTCTCTGACTCGAAGCCCGCTCAGATTGCTCTAAAATCTGTTTTAACACCTCCATGCTATCACAAGTCCCTTCCAAAAAAATGATACTGTCATCATCAAAAAGTAGGCGTGTTACATGGGGCCAGTGCTCCCAAAAGACACACCATTGATTTTTTATCACTTTGAGCCTTCTTTAATAGCGCAGAGAACCCCTCAACACAGAAAAGAAACAAATAGGGTGATAGAGGGTCGCCCTGCCGGAGTCCTCGAGATGGAGAGAGACCCCTAGAGCATCGACCATTTAGTTTAACAGAAAATTTTGGGACGCCGCACACCTCATGATCATCGAAATCCACTCCGATGCAAAACCAAACTACTCCATCATCTGTTCCAGGAAAATCCACTCGACCCTGTCATATGCTTTGTGTTAAGAAAGAGCTTTGTGTTGATTATCTTTACTTCACTAACACTTGAATAATAACCATGCCACCGTTACATATATACTAAGTTTTCACGTAAAGAAACAGAGGGCTATCTAGGCGTACCGATCGTAAGTGAACCAAAACCTACTCGTTATTTTGGTTTAAACAACTAAGTCCCTTACGGTTTGTATTTCTATCTATGTTGCTCGAGGACGATCAAGTTTAAGCTTGGAAGAGTTGATGAGTGTTATTTTTACGCTCATCGTACCTGAGTTTAAACCGGTTTATTTCATAAAAACCGAGATATCCGCTCCGATATTCATAGTAGTGACTAATGAATGCAAATGATTCCAAAATCCTCTCTTAATGTTGTTTCCACAGGAAAATTGGCTATACATGGACTTTTTTCGACAAATGGGGATTTTATTGACTAAAAATAGAGCATCGAGAGGATCCAAACACATACATGGACTAAATCAAGCATATATATGGAAAGGAGCTAACAGGAGATAAGAGAGATCAAGTGGGAGGTGTAGGAAACATTCTAGAGCACAAGACGACATCTGATACGAGCGCACGCGCTCATACCAGGTGCCCATGGCACCATGGTGTCCAACCCTCCAACTTTCGTTAAAGGGCCAACACTTCAATCGGATCAGGGCAATTCGCCAAACCTCCATATTCCTCACCAGTAGCATCCACAAACCCTAGCCGCCATTTTTCTATCTCCATCTCCATAGCCACCATCATCGCCATCACCGCATCATTCATCCCAATTTAGCCATATCTTGTAATTGTGTATCGCATCCGGCAACCATTGTAAGACATATTAACAATAAAGCATTCGTCTTGATGTGTTCTTCTTGCGATCTAATCACAATGTGTGAGTAATTAGGCAAGGTCATGGGCTGAGGCATAGCCTTGCAACCCTATGTACTTGTTGGAGGGATCGATGGAATGACTTTGAACTAACATCTCGTATGTGTGAAATAAAATTGCTTCGTAGTTGTCTCTTGTCTCTCTCGTGTTCTTCGTCCCCCCCACGTACCCAGGATCACGAAGTTCGAGCCACAAGGAGGCTAAAGACAGAGAGACCATCATACGCTATTGTGAACGCCAGTGCTAGAAAGGTTTAGTACGGTAGCATGAACCCTATCTCTGGGGATACAAGAGGTGTAGTCAGTAAACGCCCAATGCTTTTGTCTGGTTCTATCTTAATTATCTAGGCAACTCTGCGTGATGGATAGTGCCTTCGGTTGGACAACAAACTCTTGATGCAGGATGCACTCTAGTCAAGACGTAATTTAGACAGATCCCCCATTCGATACGTTGCAAGCACATCTTGACGGGTGTCTTCCAGGGCACAAATTAATACCACAATGATCCCGTGCGCAAGTATATGATTGTAAGAATTAAGTCCTCATACCCATGCCTATTTTTATTATAAGTGTTCTCTATTGCAACTTGATTACGATCCGGTCTAAAAACTAGAATTTAATCCTCTCGCAAAAGCTTCTTAGAAACAAGTGTCTTCAAGGTGCACGTCCTCTCATGGGTTCGATAACTCAGGGTCACCTCTTGGGAAAAAGGCAAGAATCCTTTTTGCTATGTGTTTACAGGATCACTAAAGGGACTCATAAGGATCAAATTGGTGTTTATGTTTCCACACATGCAATTGAGTTTGTCCACGAACCTCATAATCAATAATCAATGCAATTATAGCATAGAAATATTAACTTAATTTTGAACATGGAAATATAATAATACATTTCTAACATCACCCCCATCGATCTATTCACGCCATCATCTTCCTAGACCTCCCTGGGGCCCCGTCTATCCATGCCAGCATCACATGATACAACCATTTTTTTAAAACAAAGAGAAGAAAAGGAATCAAATCATTTGTCCATTACTTCCATCGGTAGGTTATGTTGTAATGAAAAATAAATCCATTCCATCCACACACAGAGACATAATGGTCCTCTTCAACTCTTGCTCCATCTAGCCCTCCATCCGCTGCACCATGATGGGCGATAACCATTGGCAAGAGAGGCATGCCAGAGAATCGACCATCTCACATCTTCACACATTTCCATTTCCAACTCGACAACTATCCTTGATAGCTTGATGTCCCTTCGCACACCCTTCCAATTTGACCGCTCTTTCTATTTCTCTCCACCAACTACCCGCACTGCCCTCTCTATCTCTTGTACAAATTCCCCAAGTCATCACATAGAATGCCCCCTCCTTACCTCTCGACCTCCATGTCCTCATCTTCCACCTCCCTGGCGCTCCTCATCTTCGCCAACCTCACCAGCGGAACATCTATCTGCACCAACATCTTCTTCGATCTCCCGGGCGCCCCTACATATCCACACCACCATCTTCATCGATCTCCTCGTCACCCCCACCTTCCCGGTGCCACCATCCTCCTCGATCTCCTTGGTGCTCCCATATATCCCCCACCACGTTCCTTGACCTCCCCGCCACCCCTATCTATCGAGGATACCATATTCCTCTACCTCTCCGACCGCCTTATCTATCCATGCCATCATCTTCCCCAACCTCCTCGACGGCGCCATCTATCCACTCCACCATCCTCCTCGATCTCCCCAAGGCCCTCGTCTACTCACACCACCATCTTCCTCAATCTCCCCAAGCCCCCATCTACTCACACCACCATCTTCTTTGATCTCCCCACGCGCACACTATCCATACCACCATCTTCATCAACTCCCTTGCCCCTATCTATGCTCGCCACCATCTTCCTATACCTCCCAGTGCCCTCGTCTATCCAATCTTCATTGACCTTCCGCTGACCCCCATCTATTCACGCCACCATCTGCCTCAACCTCCCTAGTGCCCCATCAAACCACGCCACATCACATGATACAACCAGTTTTCAAAAGAAACATAACAAAAAAGGAATCAAACCATTCATCCTTTAATTCCATTGGCAGGTCATGCCATAATGGAAATAAAACCCCGTTCCGTGCACACATAAAGATATGATTGCCCTCTTCAATCCTTGCCCCATCTAGCCATCCATCCGCACCATAATGATGGGTGACAACCATTGGCAAGAGACGTGGGCGAGAGAATCGACCCTCTCACTTCTTCACACCATTTTCATTTCCAACTCGACAACTATCCTTGACAGCTTGGTGTCCCTTTGTGATCCCCTTGCAATCGAGCTCTATTTCTATTTACCTCCACCCACTACCTGCATTGCTCTCTCTATCTCCCTCTACAAATCCACCAAATCATCGCACCGAATTCCCCTCTCCTTACCACTCGACCACCCTACCTGCATCTTCCTCTTCCCTGGCACTCCCAATCTTCCGCAGCCTCATCGGTGGCCCATCTATCTGCGCCAACATCTTCTTTGATCTCCCCGATGCCCCTATATATAAACACCACCATCTTCATAGATCTCCTCGTTGCCCCCATCTTCCTAGTGCCCCCATCCCTCCTTGATCTCCTTGGTGTACCTGTATATCCCCCCACCATCTTCCTTGACCTCCCCGGCAGCCCCACCTATCCATGCCACCATATTCATGTACATCCCTGATTGCACTATCTATATACGCCACCATCTTCCTCGACCTTGCCGGTGACCCCATCTATCCAGGACACCATCTTGCTCGATCCCCCCAAGGCCCCCATCTACCCACACCACCATCTATTCATACCACCATCTTCTCGATCCCCTCACCCCGATCTTTGCACGCCACCATCTCCTCTACCTCTCCATTGCCCTCACCAATCCATGCCACCATCTTCCTTGAACTCTTGCTCACCCCCTTTTATTCATGCCACCATCTTCCTAGTCTTCTTGGCACCCCATCTATCCATGTCATCATCACACGATACAACCTGTTTTAGAAAGAAACATACCAAAAAAGGAATCAAATCATTCATCCATTAATTCCATCGGCATGTTTTGTTTTAATGGTAATAAAAGCTGGTTTCATCCACACACACACAGGGACATAATTGTCCTCTTCAACCATTTCCCCATCTTGCCATCCATTCGCTCCACGACGATGGGCGACAACCATTGGCAGGAGAGGCATGCCAGAGAATCGACCATCTCACCTCTTCACACCATTTCCATTTGCAACTCGACAGCTATCCTTGACAACTTGACATCCATTCGCACGCCCCTTGCAATTCGATATCTCTTTATTTTTATCTCCACCCACCACCCAAACTGCCTTCTCATCTCTCTCTACAAATCCCCCAGTCCTCGCACCAAACGCCCCTCTCCTTACCACTTGACCTTCGTGCCCTCATCTTTGGCCTCCATGGCACTCCCCATCTTCATCAACCTCTCAAGCAGAACATCTATTTTCGATAGCTTCTTCCTCGATCTCCCCAATGCCCTTATATATCCACACCACCATCTTCATCGATATCCTCGTCGCCCCCATCTTCTCGGTGCCACCATCCTCCTCAAACTCAATGGCACTCCCAAATATCCACCCAACATCTTCCTTGACCTCCACGCAGACCCCATCTATTGAGGCTACCATCTTCCTCGACCTCCCCGACCACTTCATCAATCCATGCCACCATCTTCCTTGGTCTCACCAAAGCCCCTACCTACCTACACCACCATCTTCTTTGATCTTTCGTGTGCACATCAATCCATACCACCAGCTTCCTCGACCTCCTCGCCCCCATCTATGCATTCCACCATATTCCTCAACTCCCAGTGCCCTCTTCTATACATGCCATCATATTTCTTGACCTCCCGGTGACCTCTGTCTATTCACACCACCATCTGCTTCGACCTACCTGGCGCCCTATGTATCCACTTCATCATCACACGATACAATCAGTTTTCCAAAAAATAGAAGAAAAAAGAAATCAAATCATTTGTCCATTAGTTCCATCGGCAGGTTGTGTCGTAGTTGGAATAAAACCCCCGTTCAATGCAACAGACAGACATAATTGTCGTCTTCACCCCTTAGCCCATCTAGCCATCCATGTGCTCCATGATAATAGGCGTCAACATTGGTAGGAGAGGAAGGCTATAGATTCGACCATCTCACCTCTTCACACAATTTTCATTTCCAACTCGATAACTATCCTTGACAGCTTGATGCCCTGCTGCACTCCCCTTCTAATTTGAGAACTCTTTCTATTTCTCTTCACCAACCACCCATACTACTCTCTCTATATCCACCCAAGTCATCGCACCGAATTCCCCTCTGCTTACCCCTCGACCTCCCTACCATCATCTTCCCCCTCCCTAGCGCTCCCCATCTTCCCCAACACCCCGGGCGGCCCATATATCTGTGCCAACATCTTCTTCAGTCTCCCTGACTCCCCTATATATCCGTATATCCACTGCACAATCTACCTTGACCTTCCCGCCGTACCCATATATCAAGGCTACCATCTTCCCCGACATCCCCGGTCACCTCATCTATCCACTACCCCATCTTCCTCGACCTCCTCGACGACACCATCTATCCACGCCACCATCTTCCTTCACCGCCTCGGCAACCACACCTATTCACGCCACCATCTTCCACATCCCCGAGTGCCCCATCTATCCAGGTCACCATCTTCCTCCATCTCACCGGCGCCCCCGTTTATCCATGCCACCATCTTCCTCCACCTTCTGGTGCCCCCAACTATCCATGCCTCCATATATCTACACCATGATATTGCCCGATCTCCCCAGCATCCCCATCTATCCATACCACCTTCTTCCTTGACCTCCCCCTCGCCACCATCTATGCACATTAGCATCTTTCTCAACCACTATAGCACCCTCATCTATCCATGCCGCCATCTTACTTGACCTCCATATCTCCCCCACTCATTCATGCCGCCATCTTCCTTGATCTTACACAACACCCCATCTATCCATGCCACCATCTTCTTGAATCTCCCCATCATATATAGTTTCCCCCTTTCATGGTTGGGTACGATGAGGGGTGACATAGCAAGGCGCAAATGCGAAGTGGAAGAGTAAGAGACGACAAGGAGGATGAGGCCATCGTCCACACGGGGGAAGATGAGGCGGTGACTAACCACGTGTGATTCTCTCTTCGCCTGACAGCAATGGCACCCCCTTTGTCTAGCAACAACACTACCACTTCATCTAGCAAAAAAGTCATTGAATTTTGTTTCCCTCTAAATCTTTCTCCATATTGATCTCTTCCCTTATGTTTCTAGACACATCGGGGGAAGCAGAAGAGGGTCTATTGGGATTTGGTGACTCTACAAGTCCTCAAAATTGCTTATCAGATGAAGGTATTCCGTGACTCTTTACTTATACCAAATTTCTTAGTATAGGGAGAATTTGGTGACTCTTTACTTTTGCATCGTATGTTGCTGACTAGGTTGGAGGATTTTTTTTTTTGACAAAAGGTCATCAAAATTTTGATTTTCCTATTGGTTCAGAATTGTTCTTACCTTTGGGTTGTGTTTTAGATCGTTTCAATCCTCTGTATTTTCGACAACTAGGCTTTAGTAAATAAAATGAATCACGACTTTTACTACTTTTTTTTGTATCTTGTTTAGTGTAGATCAAGGTGAGAAACTACAAACGCACGTGCACAACTCTAGGGTTCAGGGTCCGGTGTGACTTTGCGGTAGAGGGCCTTGTAGTGGGAGGTTTTTTGTAGAGAGAGAGAGAGTCACGAGAATTGTGGGTGGAGTGAGAGAGAGATAAATAGGGCTAGAAAAATAAGGGAACGCAGGGAGGAACACGGCCGAGATGGAAATGGAAAGGACGCGATGTAGCGAGACCAACCTTTGCCGTTCGTTGCTCTCTCTGACGAATCGCGACAGTCGTCGTGGAATGGGTGGATGACCGTATGGGGCAAGCGTTGAAGAGGACATCTTGTGTGGATAGAATGGAACAGGATGGGTTTTCCTTGCCGTTAGGAGTTTATTTCTCTTGGGTTGCGTGTTTTGTATCACCCTCATGTTCTTTGAATCTATCCGTAGGATGGTTTGGGTCTGTTCAAATTGAAGTACATTTTTTCTTCACCTGTTTCTTCGGAAAACCGCATGTTTTGTGCGATGATGGTTGATTTCAAAAAAGGAGTTACACACATCCATATTTGTGTGGATGGATGGAACAAGGTGTTTTGAAACCAACCATCATCACAATTTTCAAACAAAAAGTATAGATAAAAAGAAAGTGTACTCCATTTAAAAGAACCGAACCATCCCATCATGTTAGATGGAGCCGGTAGAAGAACCTGGTGATGATCCGTAAAGTGTAACGACTGATCAAGGGAAAACACTCGTGATGGTAAGAAATCCAGCCATTCCATTCCATTCCATCCACACATGCACAAAGACGAGTTTTTCTCTTCAAAGTTTGCCCCATCCGGACATCCACCCGTGACACGATTGATGGACTCCCGTGATTTGACATAGCGTACAATGGATGGTGGAGCTCGATCTCGCACATCCCTTTCCATTTTCCCCATGACCACGTTCCTTCGTGTGTTCCCTTCCAGTTCAAGCCCTATTTCTTTCTATCTCTCTTTCCACCCACAGTTCCCACGGCTCTCGCCCCCTCTCTCTACAAAAAATGCTCCCACTGCAAGGCCAGCCACCACAAAGCCGCACCGACTACCAAACCCAGAGTTTCATGCACACATCCATTTGCAGTTGCTCACCTTGCTCTACACTAAATAGGGTACACAATACGAAGGAAAAATCCATGGTTCATTTTATCGACGAAAGCCTCATTGTAAAAAATAAGGAACATGGAAACAATCTTAAACACATAACAAAATGTACGATCAAGTCTAAACCAGTAGCAAGTCAAAATTTGACACGTGACAAGGATGTGGGAGAGGAGGGAATGGAGACTGACATACGAAAAGAGCACAACTAGATTCTCTATGACATAAAGGATCATCGGAGAGGATTTGGAAAGAGGAGATGGAGACCGACCATGACACCACAATATGAGGTGCCGCTGGAGTCGCTGCAGCTGGAAGGAATGGCGGTTGCTGCCAAACAAAGTAGGTCAGATTTCAAAGAGGAGGAGGTCGTTTCGCTTTGCTCATGGATCCATTCCACACCGAGGAGATTTCTTTCTGCCCCGTCGATCTCCCAGCCACCCCCATCTCCTCGATGCCACCATCATCCTCGACCTCCATGGTGGCTCCAGCTATCCACCCCACCATCTTCCTTGACCTCACCACCGCCCCCATCTATCCATGCCACCATCTTCCTCAACATCCCTGTCGGTGTAGTGAACAGTGGGTGTTCATACCCCTGACTACGCACAGATAGTTGAAGCCTCCATGCCGGGAAGGATCTGGCAGGAGATGGATCCACTCCAAAACACATCAGACTTGGTAGACAAATACCGTGAAGAAGACCTCGAGACAGGTCATCGAGAAGATCATCTCAAGGTCAAGGTTCAGGCTGCCGGGAAGCAACTTTCCCGGCAAGGTGTTTTTCGCATCGCCGGCAAGCTCGAGCTCCCTCCACCGCTCCACCTCGGCCGCCTGTCAGGAACATGCCGACAGGTGGCAAGCATGCAGGCGGTTAGGTAGAGCCTGTCGGGCATGTGGCGACCCACCGCCTGAAGATCGACTTTATTGACACCCGTCCAAGGGTGTGTCGCAATAATAAAAGGTAGCCGAGCTGACGGTACAAGTGGAGCAGAGCTCCCTTGCCGGTGTTCAGCCCAGCATGACACATAACAATGCATTTAATGCGTTTGTCCTATGCCGTCAGTGTTAGGTATGATAGCACTGTAGCCACTACTTACCCTGTAATTACCATTTTGCCACCATGGTGACCCCTTTCATCTATAAAAGGAGGGCCAGGGCAACATTTACTAGGGTCGAAACCCTGCGCATTGCAGTAGCTTAGCAGCGCTCTCTGAGCTCCTTGCCGGCAAGAGTTGCGTTCTCTGTAATACAGGGTTCCAAACTATCATAATCCACCAAAGCAGGAGTAGGATTTTACGCATACTGTGGCCCGAACCTGGGTAAAACACTCGTGTGTTGTTGTGGTTGTTGCTGCTCTTTGTGTGCCGCGTGCCCACGCCAAACGTAAACTGGCTCTCCGTCCCCATAGATTGTCATACGCTGACAATCCCCGGTGTCCCCATCTATCAATGCCACAACCTTTCTCGACCTCCCCAGTGGCTCCATCTATAAAAACTACCATCTTCCTTGATTCACAAGTACACCATATACCCATGCCACCATCTTCCTTGACCTCCCCAGTGGCCCCATCTGTCCATGACACCATATGCCTCCACCTCCCCGATGGCGCTATCTATCTACTTTGCCATCTTCCTTGACTTTCCCAGTGCCCCCATCTATCCATGCCACCATCTTCCTTGATCTTCCTAAGGCCCACACCTACCAACCTTTCTTTGATCTCCCCACGCCCACATCTATCCACACCACCATCTTTCTCAACTCCCTCACCCCATCTATGCACGCCACCATCTTTATCGACCTCCTAGCGCCCTCATATATCCATGCCACCATCTTCCTTGACCTGCCGATCACCCCATCTATTCATGCCACCATCTTCCTCGATCTCCCTGGTGGCCCGTCTATCCATGACATCATTGCACGATACAAATAGTCTTCAAAAGAAACAGAAAAAGGAATAAAATCACTCGTCCATTAATTCAAAAGACATTTGTTGTGTCATAATGTAAATAAAACCCCATTCAATCAACACATAGACACTTAATTATCCTCTTCAGTGCTTTTCCCATGTAGCCATCCATCCGCTCCAAGACGATGGGCAATGACCATTGGCAGGAGAGGTATGCCAAAGAATCAACCATCTCACCTCTTCACACAATTTCCATTTCCAACTAGGCAACTATCCTTGACATCTCGATGTCCCTACACACGGCCCCTTCCAATTCGACCCCTCTTTCTATTTCTCTCCAACCACCACCCACACTATTTGCCTCTACAAACCCTTGGGCAGAAAGCCCCGCAAGGAGGTGCCTGGAAATGGAACAGAAAATCCGGTGGGAAGAAATCCCCAAGAGTAAAGCAAGCCTCAAAAGTGCTGAGCATCCACCAAGCCATCACACTTAATGCCCCTCTGCTTACCAATCAACCTCCCTGCCCTAATCATCCTCCTCCCTGGCGCTTAACATCTTCCCCAACGTCCCCGTCGGCCCATCTATCTACGCCACCATCTTTTATGATATAGTGACACCTCTATCTATCCACACCACCATCTTTGTCGATCTCCCTGTCGCCCCATCTTCCTGGCGCCACCATCCTTCTCCATCTCCCTGGAGCTCCCATATATCCACCCTACCATACTCCTTGATCTCCCCTCCGCCCCCATCTATAGAGGCTACCATCTTCCTCGATCTCCCTGGTCGCCTCATCTATCATCGCCACCATCTTCCCAACCTCTCCTCGTTGACACCATATATCCACGCTACCACATTTCGTCATCCGACGACCTTACCTATTCACGCGACCATCTTCTTCCACCCCTCGGCGACCCCATCCATCCACGCCACCATTTTCCTCCACCTCCCGAGTGCCGCCATCTATCCATGCCACCATATTTCTCAATCTCCACGGTGCCTCCATATATCCACACCACCATCTTATTTGATCTCCCCAACATCCCCATCTATCCATACCACCATCTTCCTCGACCCCCCCATCTCCACCATCTGTGCACCCCACCATCTTCCTCAATCTCTCTAAAGCCCTCATCTGTCCATGCCACCATCGTCCTTGACCTCCATACCCCCCTCATCCATTCAAGCCACCATCTTCCCTAATCTTCCTCGGCACCCCATCTATCCATGCCACCATCTTCTTCAATTTCCCCATGACAGTTTTCCCTTTCATGATCAGGTACAACGAGTGGTGACAGAGCAAGGGAGAAATGCGGGGTGGAAGAGTAGGAAACAACAATGTAGGATAAGACCATCGTCCGCATGTGGGAGATGAGGCGGCGAGTAACCACGTGCGGTTCTCCCTTCACCCAACAACAATGGCACTCCCTTTGCCAAGCATCAACACTAAAACTCCATCTAGCAACATAATCATTGAGTTTTGTTTCCCTCTCACTTTATCTCTATATTTCTCTCTTCCATTTTTATGTAGACACACCAGGGGAACTAACAGAGGGTCTGTTGGGATTTGGTGACTCTACAAGTCCTTAAAATTGCTTACCAGAGGAAGGTATTTAGTGACTCTTTACTTTTACCAAATTTCTTAGTACAGGGAGCAATTTGGCGACTCTTTACTTTTGCCTTGTATGTTGATAACTAGGTTGGAGCATGAATTTTTGACAAAAGGTCATCAAATTTTGATTCTTCCTACTCGTTTGGAATTGTTCTGTCCTTTTGGTTTGTATTTTAGTTTGTTTCCATTTTCCTTATTTTTCACAACTAGATTTTAGTAAATAAAACGAATCATGGCATTTCCTACTTATTTTGGACCTTGTTTAGTGTAGAGCGAGGTGAAAAATTACATATAGACGTGCACAACTCTAGGGTTCGGGGGTCGGCGTGGCTTTGCGGTAGCGGGCCTTGTAGTGGGAGGTTTTTTTGTAGAGAGAGAGAGAGAGCCATGGGAACACACACACACACACACACACACACACACACACACACACACACACACACACACACAAAGGGTTAGAAAAAGAAGGGAACTTGAGGAGGAACGCGACCGATGTGGAAACAGAAAGGTGCGATGCAGCGAGACCAATTTTTGACGTGTGTTGCTCGCTCCCGCAAACCGCGATAGTCCAATGTCGTGGAACGGGTGGATGACTGCATGGGCACACGTTGAAGAGGACATCTTGTGTGGATGGAATGGGACAGGGATGGATTTTCCTTTCAGTTGGGAGTTTATCTCTCTTGGGTGTTGCGTTTGCGTATCACCACTAGGTTCTTCAACTCTATCTGTGAGATGTTTCGGGTCTGTTCAAAATGGAGTATGGTCTTTTCTTCATCTGTTTTTTCTGAAAACCACATGTGTTGTGTGATGATGGTTGATTTTGAAAAAAGAGTTGCACACATCCATCTTTGTGTGCATGGATGGAACATGGTGTTTCTGAAACCAACCATCATCACCCAACGCAAGCAGTTTTCAAATAAAAAAGATAGACGAAAAGAAAGTGTAGTCAATTTTTATAAGAATCAAACCATCCCGTCAGGTCAGATAGAGCTGGTCGAAGAACCAGCTGGTCATCCATAGCGTGCAACAACCAATCGAGGGAAAACTTCCATGACAACAAGAAATCCAGCCATTCCATTCCACTCACACACACAGAGATGACTTGTCCTCTTCAAAGCCTGCCCCATCCGGACATCCACCCGTACTATTATCGATGGACTCCCGTGATCTGACATAGCGTATAATGGATGGTGGAGATCAATCTTACTCGCCACTTTCCATTCCTTCCCTTCCATTTCTAGCCCTCTTTCTATCTTTTTATCTCTCTCCACCCACAATTCCCACAACAAAATGCTCCCACCGCAAGGCCAGCCACCCCAATGCTACACCGGCTACCAAACCCAGAGTTGCACCCGCACATCCATTGGCAGTTGCTCACGTCGCTCTACACTAAATAGGGTACACAATAAGAGGAAAAAATCCATGGTTCATTATCTTTACTAAAGCTTAGTTGTCAAAAACAAGGAACATGGAAACAATCTGAAACACATAACAAAATGTACGATCAAGTCTAAACTAGTAGCGCGAACCAATATATGGTTGGATGGTTAGGAGGACAGTGGTATTCCCAGCATACTAGGGTTCAAGTCCTAGACTTGGCATTGGTGCTCGCATTTTCCTGGATTTATTTCAGGCTTTCCGGCGATGTTCGTTCAGTGGGAGGAGACGTTCCCGTCGATTCCAAGGCGTCATTGGTGACATTGTCAATCTCAAGATGTTGTGCCAGTTCAGTATCTCGGAGGTGCTCATATGGTAGGGTGTGCGTGTGTGCGTTCATAGGGATGAGTGTATATACGTGTTTGTGAGCATTTGCGATTATATCGTGTTAAAAAAAAGTCTAACTGGTAGCAAGTCGAATTTGATACGTGACAAGGATGTGGGAGAGGAGAAGATGGAGACTGGCGTGCGAGAAAAATGCCACTGGAGTCGCCGGGACGGAAAGAATTGCCGAAAAGGATGAGAAAGAGGAGATGGAGACCGACCTGCGACACTGGAGTCGACGCAGCTGGAAGGATTGCCGGTTGCCGCCAAACATGGGAGGTCGGAGTTTGAAGACTAGGAGGCCAATTCTCTTTGCTCGTGGATCCATCCACGCAGACGACCGGCGTGGATTGACCGTGATCCACACGGTTTGGGCTGGAAATTTTCCATTCCCGGCCCAAAACAAATGGGTAAAAAGGCCGAAGCCCAGAATTTGTCCCTTGGCGAGACGCTCCATCGTGGATTGGGCGAAAATGATTATCAGCAAGAAAAACCCGGCGCGTATGCTCATAAAAAAAAAAAACCCGGCGTGTTCGCACAGGGACCAGTTGTCCACTTCAAGGGATTCTCAAAAACAAAACAAAAAAGATATTGTCGTCTTCAAGGCTTGCCCCATCTGAACATCCACCCGTTCCACTGTCGATGGACACCCGCGATCCGCAGGAGCGGGCAACGGACGGCGGAGGTCGATCTCGCCCGCCCCTTTCAATTTTCGCCTCGACCGCATTCCTCCGCGCATTCGCTCGCTCTCTTTATATATCTCCCTCTTCACCCACGGTTCCCACGGCTCCCTCTCTCTTTCCATACAAAAACCCCAGCCCACGGCAAGGCCAGCCGGCGCAAAGCACTCCCAAACCCTAGAGATCGAATCTTTGGAGGCGAAGCATTTCGATCAGGCAGAGTGGTATGTCCGGCGGCGGAAGAGGAGCTGTTGTGCAGATGGAGGAGGCGGTGAAGCTGCTGGTGGAGCACCTCGTGAAGCCGGTGCTGCCGGAGGGCCTGGAGCGGCCCTACATGGCGAAGGAGCAGCAGCTCGCCGTCGCGGAGCAGGTGAGCACGCACGCACCTATTCGACGGTTCGTTTTTGGTTGGGCTGGCTGGTCAATCTGATGGGTAGGAAGCGGGGATGCATGGGAGGCGTTGTAGATCGGAGGAGGAAGAAGGTGGTAGGCTTGCTTAATGGTGATGGTGGTACTGGGCTGGTGGGTTGAAGGCCTCGTCGGGAGGAAGGTGGCGAGCCTCCTGTACATAAGCTAACTAGCCAGCGCTAGGCCATCCGGTGGGTTCTCGCTTTCGCGTTTGTAATGGTAGATTTTGGGGTGGTAGATTTTGGTACGCAGAAATGTGGGCGCCGGTAGAGCTTCATCAATTTCCCATTATCTTGCTAGTCGGGCGTAGCGTTTCCTCATCCGTAGCGCGCGTATAGTAGCGTACACGCCTCCGGTGCTAGCTATTAGGGGATCTCTCTCTCTCCCGGAGAGCCGGAGAGGCACCGGTTCTGGGCGCCGTGTGTCGGGGGTTTTTCTTTTGAGAAATGTGTGTCGGGGGGTGGAGGAACAAGGCGAGGTGGTGGGCTTAATGGATGGTGGCGGACTGGTTGATTTCGGGTGATGGGCCAAGATTGGAGGCCCAATCGGTCGGCCCGCGCGATGCCCAGGCAGCAGAGCACACAGACACGCGCGTACTGTTGCGTAGACCGTGAAGATGGCGGCGGCGGCGGCGGAGATCCACGGTGGCGACGGTGCGTCGCGTCGGAGGATGGCCGGAGGCGTTGCGACGCATGCCACCCGCAGCATAGCATCCGGTTCGCTACTAGGGTTGCAGTTACTGTCAGCGGTGTCAGGTCATGCTTACATCTCCCCCCGTCAATTTTGCACTGTTAATTGTGTTATAAGTGAGTTCTTCCTCTGTTATTCATGACAAACTCCCGCAGTGTATCCATGAAACGAAATGCTTGTATATTACATTTTTTTAAATTATGTTTCTGCTTAATTACATCCAAGACATTGTTTAAAAAAAAACTGTAAATACAAATGACATAGTAGTATATAGCTGCATCCGAGAGCTGCTAACCATTCGCACTGGCATGTGGTTTTGCAGATCCACAAGGCTGTCATTATGTACAATTATTACCACCGGAAGATGTCTCCGCAGCTTGCTTTCGCCGATGCCAAACTGTTCCTTATGTCACTTCCTGTTGGAGAAGATTTGCTCACGCACTTGAGTATGCTCCTTAAGCGTGAGAGCAAGCCTGGGAACAATCGGAGGTTATATACTTGTGACATAGCAGCAGTAAAGGCCTGTGAGATTGCTGAAGGACTCGATGCGAGCAAAGATTCTCCAGACATGGCAGCATGGCCAATCTCGAAGGTTGCTGTGCTTCTTCTCGACCTGGAAAGAAAAAAAAATGTTTGATTGAGCATACCCAGGGTGTCTGGTCAATCATAGAGAAGGAATTTGATGAAGCATACAGTAGCAACAAGATAGTGGTCCGGAAATCGGCAAATAAACGAACCTGTGCTGCGTTGGACGGAGCAGATATGCTTCAGGAACTAGCATTGTCAGAAGTGGAGCGTAGAACAGGTCAGATTTTATAATTACAGCCCTTAATTTTATTTATCCATATCTGCCATTTCCTTTTTTTTGTCCATCACATATTAAACCGACAGTTTTATTAATTTTCGTATCGAGATATAAATATACAGTCTTTGTGTCTACACAGCCATGTCTCCATGGTTTCTTTACTTGGATTAGTTGATTATTAGTGTTACCCACTAGAATTTTTATGACATTAAACATACTGACCAAAACCAGAAGAAGAATGTGAATTGGAGTTTATGGTAATTTTGCACATACGTGTTTACATGAGTTGCTGTTGCAAATTGTCATAAATTCGAACTGCTAAAGAATCCAAAAAAAAAGAGAGAGAGTTTGAGTTAAACATTTGCCTTACAGAAAACAAGAACAAGTGCATGGTCCCAAATGTACCCAAAAATGTACCCGTCACCCTGTTTTAGTTGTGTACAAGTGTGCTGCTAGTCACTGAACCTTGATTTAGCTATGTCTAGTAGCAGGTTGGAAATGACTTGGGAGTTGGGACACTATAACGATTAATTCCACTTATACATGATCTGATTGTTTGTTAGAGAACGCTATTTATTTGCTTATATAAGTTCAAAAGTGTAAAAAGTGTACTTTATGAACTTGATTTTGTTAATAGTACATGCATTTTCTGCTTGATCCATCTGTGCATTGTTTGCTGCTCATTATGGTAATTTCTGGCCTTAATAGGTATGAAGGACTCAAACTTGCGTGTTCTCGAAACCTTTTTGGCGTACTCATTGAGTAAAGAAAGGACAACTACCAAGTTGTTCCTTGTGGAGTATGAGCAAGCAATGAAAGGCAACCTGGTGGAAATTTCTCTAGAAGACTTGATTACCAGGTTTGCTTTTTACCTAGTATTAGATAGTTCTATGATTTAGGTTGCATCCCTTTTGATTAACCACTAAGTTTATTAAACAAGACCAGTGTATGGTACATCTTAATGTAAAGCGATGCTCTTTAGAATTTGCTGTTTTCTTAATAAGACCTTTGTTGGATAACATGCCCTTATAAGTTGCCTCGGTAAAGCTCTCACCCTTTTCCCCCTCTGATGGTACTGCATTCCATGTGCATGTAATGTTTCTTTGATCATGATTATTACATAAATGATTGTGTGAGAATTGATAAAATTGACCCCATGTTAATAGTTCAGCTAGAATAACCCTAGTCCGAAAGTTAAACAAAATTTGACCCTTTTGCTCAGTGCCATCTGTTCCGGCGCAGAACTTGATTAGGTCAGCGCCATGCATCATGGCGTTGAGAAAAACTTGGTGTCTTCATGGAAAAAATGATGATTTATAGTCAGCGCCAAAGTTTTTCTCAATGCCAAGACGCATGGCACTAACCTAGCCAAGTTCAACTTGGTGGCTGGCACTGGAAAAAGGGTCGGATTCAGTTAAAGTTTCAGATTTGGGTTAATTTTTCAATGAATTTTCCGGAGTCACTTTTTCAATTATCACTATCATTGTTAGCTTTAGCTATTTCTCAATAATACTGACATTTTTCAGTTTTTCCTCTTTGATAGTATGACTGGTCCGGTCTTTGCAAATCATCAATTCCTGAAAATAACTTCTCTTCTTGAGTACTATCACATTCTTCCATATAAAGAGATTTTGTCTGAACTCCTGCACAGGTAAATATTATTGTTCTCAGATTTTATGTGTTAAAGGACAATGGAACTTGTTGGGTATGACAGCCAAGATAAACACTTAACATGTTTCAGGAAATGGCCAGAAACACTAGTTGTCCCTACAATGATGAACAGTGCTTTGCCATGGCAGAATATGGAAGTGTTGGAAAAGTCAGGTGGGGATAACCTACCCAAGATAGCTTGTTTTTCTTATTATTGTCTATTGATCCTCCAACTTCTTGACCTATGTGTGTCCAAATTTCCTTGAAGGCGCTTTCTCCGAAAACACAAGTGATCTGGTGGATGAATCACTGCGGCTAGTTGAGAAAATACGGGATGATATTGTGTGTTACATGCCTTCTCTTTCATTTCAGAAAAATATATGCTTGTTCCGTATAATTTTGCCTCTAGTTTAGAAGTGAGGTGAATTCATCCCATCTTCTGTTTGTTTCAGCTTCGCAAGGAACACATACTTGAAGACCAAAGTGCTGAGTGCGATATGGACATTCAGAGAATCTTGAATAGTATTCCACCCTTTTTCACATCTAAACATTGCTAAATTGATAATCATGCTGTAGATTTATTGGCAAGCATTCTGGGCATATTTTGCTGGGAGCCATGCATTACATAAAGTTCTGTGCTAAAGAGTGCTGACCGAAGTGCATCAAGTTTTTGACAAGAACTTGTTTCTATATCAGTTCCACATTTCTAGTACTCATCATCTTTAAACCTTATGCAGAAGGGAAGATGACAGCAGAAGTGTCGTCAATTGTAGACAAGCATAAGAATGGTTTCCCAGATGGAAGTCGCGACTTTGTCTTGCTCTGGAGATGGCGGTCGCCTAAAGAAGAAGACACTGAGAGCGGTCCTTGAATTCAGGAAATGCACGGTAAGAAACCTCAAGGTGAACTGATGCATTTGAATTTCAAATGTCACCTGTACCTTTGACACTTGTCATTGCAGGAGCTTGATGAGATCTGCCGTGATTGCTACTGGATATTTCCAAGATATACAGTAGTACCTTCAGTAACAGATGGTATATATAAATATTTACCTTTATCACTTTAATTTTCTGCATAGACAAGCATTGGGTCGCTGGACCATACAGGCATAAGAGCATAAGAATTTAGAATTTCACAAGAATGGGTTTTGTGCCTCTTACCTTCTGATTATCGTTTACTGAATTCAATTCCTACAGATAATGGTCTGTTTCATGCATTGAGATGATAACATACATAGTGTACTATGCTAACCATGCTTAGGACGAAAGAGTTTTCAGCGTATCTAATCAATAAACCACTTGTTTGTTTACCACATATTGTCCATGGTTACTTGTCAAGAACAGAAAATGTCTCCAGCTAGCAATGGCCAGCAACTGCTGTTTAATTTATTATCATCTTCTCCCTTCATAGCTCTCACGCATTGTTTCGAGCACTTCTTCACTAGCCGGTTTCCTATCTTTTCAGGAATGTACCTCGCCAGTGTACGTCTTAGATGCCCTGTTGTTAAGATGACCATCTATGGTGGTCCTCGCAAGACCCCGCTCGAGGCGAGGTGCTCTGCAGCTGCCAATATGATACTGGAGCTTCGCAAGGCACAGCAAACAGGAGAGCAGGATACCTGATGGGAAGGTTCTAGTTGGGGACTGCCAGGAGGTGAAGCCTCGAAATGCGTTCTGCTCTATGAGTTTGTATTTTGTTGCGTTGCGCACATGCGTGTCAGCCATGTGCTCAACGAATTATCATTATTTTGTTAAGTTTCCCTTTTGTTTGGAAACTTTGTATTCAAACTTTGCTTGAGTGGAACTGCTGTGCTGCATTGCTCACTGACGCGCAGGCATGAGTTTGTCGCTATCTCCGAATCCCCTGCCCCCAGCGAGCTTGTCCGTTGTCGTCATGGGACTTCCTTGCACATCCATATGAGCTGTAATAGAGGATTGCTGCTGCTGCCTGGACATAGTTATCTGATCTATTTGTACAGCTAAATCTGCTATCCTTTGATCTATTCTCAAATTAGTAGTAATTGCTGTCAGATTACTTGCTTCCTATCAGTACTAGTGTTATCCATGTGGTACCAGTATACTATACGAGATTTTTTGGTGAAAACACAGACTTGGCATAATGAGAGATGAAACGGGGAATTGTGTTACAAAACAGCTGCAATTGAAGATGGTCTTTGAGGCATTCAAGCACATACTTGGTATAATGACAGATCAAGATAACTGCCACCATCATAATGTTGGTAAAAAAATGTTGGATAGCATATAGCTGCCATTGCAGGAGCAACTTAGGCTATGGCCACCATCATAGTGAGAGATCAAGATAAGGAGGTATTGTTTTGTGATCATTGCAAGTACACATCAGTCATCACGACAGTCATCATAATGGTGGATATTCAAGGTCTGGTGGAGTTCAATGCCAAGCTCAAACTCTCTAAAGGCACGTCCCCCTTCCAGGGTTGCTCTAGCTCAAACTTTTTTGGTTGGTATGAAATAAACAAACGCAGGCCACAAAAGCTAAAACCAAAGAAGTTTAACCCAGCCAGAATCAAGACTGAAAAGTCGCCGGGCTAACAAAAACAAAAGACTGAACAGTCGAAGGAGATCGAAGATCATCAACGGATGCGTGGTCTAGGCCTTCAGGGTGATCATGGAGTCATAGAAGGCGATCCTTATAAATAGACAATGATCAAGGTGGTTTGGAAAGGTAGCTTCTACACTGAATTTGTTTCTACTGGTCCAAACTCCAAAGGGACCAAGCTTGAGATGCAATTAAAACCAAACCTAACTTGAGAAGCAACTAAAACCAAACCGAACTTTTCTAGTCTGAACCGAAATAGTGGCCATGTAAGCGCGGAATTAAGCAGAATAATTTGGATCCCAGTTGAGAGAGGGAGCCATGATCTAACACAACTCCACATGAATTTTGCAAGAAAGCATCAAAAGAGGATATGTTCAGCATCTAACACATTCGGAATTAGCATGGCCATTGCGCTTAAGAATATGGTCACTGGATGGTAGGCCGTAGCCGTCCCCTAACGGCCCGCTAATATGATGCTGGAGCTTCACAAGAAGGTTGAGGAACAAGAACAGTAGAATACCTGATGCAAAATCACCTCATTAACTCCTGAATCCCGGAACTGCGGGTGGCTGGAACTGGCAGTAGTCATTACAAATTTTAACTAAACTTCGTGAGAAACATAACTGTATTGGTACCTTGTCTATAGCTATTTTACCATCCGGTGTTGTTGTTGGTATTGCGGCTGTTTATTAAGGTCGTGATAAACCCCAGAGTCTTTATGTGAAAATTATGTGACACTGTCTACTTTGTTATGTAAGTGAATACAGATTGTCTGGCTATTTCTTGAATTCTTGTTGGCTGATGACGTTCGTGTGGCATTTAGCTGTTGCTGCCATTCTTCGCCTGATGGTCAGGTATTGTTGCTATATTAAATGGGCATATGTGAGTAGATAGTAGTGTGGTTCATGAAGCTGGAATAGCTGATAATCTCTTGGAATACTCAAAACATGTCATTTCATCTGGCTTCTTCCTTTCAGTACTGAAAAAACATAGTTCCAATTTGTAATACCATTGCATTTGACAGATTTCAAGTTTCAACGAAAGCAACGCATGATATGCAACAACTCTTAACCATTTGGAGTTTTGGGGTTAGGCATGGATAGCTATATCCATGTGAACATAAGCAATATGATGAAATACACCAACTCCAACCATTTGATGTTCTGATGCGTGAATAATAACACCAGGCACGGACAATTACATCCTTGTGAAATTCTGAAATATAAACAATGGGGAAGTAGTGGCTACACCCAAGTTCAGTGCACCCCATGATGAACAGTAATCAAAACAAATCTGAAACTTCGTGCCTTTGATTGGGAACAAATAGTTTAGGTGCTTGCAAAGTTTGATGTCCAAATAACATCAACTTTGTGGGAAAGCGGTGCTATCTTCTTTAAGTGGACACGGGGAGCAAATCCAATGTAAACACATGAGAGAAATGGGTAACATAAAATTGAGAAAACAGAGTCAGGACTGCCAGTCTGCGTTTTATCGATGAAGAAGAGAAACTCCAAATCCAAATCCAATTTTTTTTTTAAGTTAAAAGTTGTCACAGATTTTACCTACATAATAGCATATAGTAGCTATTTCATCCACCTGGTTTCGTTACAAAATAGCTCAGGCCAACTATGTCGTTCCCTCAAACGGTATGCATCTCTATCACCTAGCATATCATGTAAGCACAAATAGGTGACAGATGCATACAAACGATTGGAACAACATAATTGGGCTCAAAACCGGCTAAATAAAATACCTAGGATGTATATAATACGAATTTTACATCATCAGCTTAATCCTTTTTTTGCCAAAATTCAAGGAGTGCCCAACCAAGGAGGAAAAAACTATGGTATAGACCTTCATTGGGTGCTTAGCTTCAATCAAATGTGTTTCTGTTCTTATCGGGTTCTTTTTTTGTAATAGAGAAAGTCAACTGTGGGTAGTATCATGTTCAAATCTGATGAGAGGAAATACAGTAAGAGGGAAAAGTTTAATGATATTTTCAGAAAAGGTGAGAGGGGAATAGAAAAGATAAGAATGAAACATACAAACATGCATTCCAAAATTCTAACATATTCATATCAAACTTCTAGCATTTAGCAACTATTGTTCATTGTTTTGATATATAGCTCACTTCTCACCAACAATTCTAATTTGGATTGCAACAATTCTAAGCAAAGTAACATGAATACATATAGACACAATTCTTATTAAAACATTCATGCGAAAAAGGTACAAGAGTTATCCATCAAAAAGCATAAGATGCATAGCAAAATTGTAATTGAAACATTCATAGAAAAACCCACCACCAAGCAACAATCAAGCATTAATACAAACAAATGGAGCTCACCACAAAGAAAAGGTAATTACCTGAATCATGTCAGTGAAGAGCCTATCAAAAGATGCTGGAGACAACTTTGGCATGGAGGAAATTGTGTGAGCAAGGAACCTGCCTATCTTGTTGTCCGGTGCCACATGGCCTCCCTACAAATGATTCAGAATACATACCTAAGAATATAAGATCAAGATTCAAAGTAAGCAATGACAAGTGGAAGGAAAATTCCTTACCACAACATCATTAACATATTGGTAGATCTCATCAGTACGCTGGCATGCACCTTTTTTTTTTTGAAAAGGAGGATAACCCCCGAATTCTGCATCCAGCGATGCACAGAACCATCTTTATTATATTATATTATTCACCAAAGGCATGCATCTGAGACATGAAGACATGCGGACAGGACCAACTGGCAGAAAGAAAGACATCGGTAGCACGGCACATCAAAACCAAAACCACGCCAGCAGCTAAAGTAAAAAAAAGCCTCGGCCAATAAAAAATGCCCCGCCCAATGAAAACATCCTATACACGTCCCTAAAAATCATCCCATCCGCGACCGTCTGCATTGATGATTTTTTATTAACCTGGTTTTCCACGCAACATAGATTAGCATATTTTCGGTCTCATGGACGGCTATGGCACAAGCTGAATATATTGTCGATTTAAGCTAAAATCAGGAATCTGTATGTTTGATCTTTAATCGAAGATTAATTTGATAAATTCTTAGACTGTTTGAAAATATTAATAATAGAAAATGCATCTCTTATTAGGCTATAGTGAATCAAAGTTTATATATATGCAAAATTCAAAAAAAATTAAAAAAGTAGAAAATCATTTTTCATTGTACAAATTTCAGTGATGGGAACATATAAAATATAGCCCGTAGAGATGAACTTGAAATAAAGGTCTAAATAAACATCCAAAATGATTACTGTTTGATCAATATAAGCTGATGCAAAACAAAATGGACACAAAATTTGTGTCAGAGAAAATGTCTAGGGGGTGACTATATACCAGTTTACTTAGAAATAGTTATTTACCAATCAATATTCAGTCATTCAATGATGGTCTTCTTATCCTTTTCTATTTACATGAATCTAAATGATAGTTTATAAATAATTATTTCACAGCTGCCCAAGAAATTGCAAAACTGAAATGTCAAATAGCATTTTTATATTAACAAAATTTCATCGTAGAGGAAAATAGTGATTGATGAAGTTGAGTATATAACAAAGGAAAAGATAGAAGATTAGTATGCAATTACCTGCTTTTAATATGTTCCCACCAAAGTACGAACGTGTTTACTACTCGAGACACATATTTTAGCTATTATCCTTTATTTAGTTATCTGTGCTAATGTTATGAAAAAGGAAATAATAGCATTACTTGCTTGCATTCGAAAATACTGGGAATACCTTATATAACTGCAAAACGAGAGTGAATGGTAGAGTATGTTTGAGCAAAACCGTTAGGGGCACTATAATCCATCCAAAGTGGGCAAACTGCAAAAAGAACACCACAATTGAGGACCCTAAATAAAAAAACACTGACTTTCGTTTTTTTTGTTTGAAAAAAGACATCCGATACCAAGGTGTCAATTTACAGAAAGCACTATTGACACAGCCTATTGAAACGACTACTCAAAATCGTTCAAGATGGTTCGTTGAGTATCAAGAAGTAAGAAATTTCCTCGCCTAGTTTCAGGATGCAGGCGAACACGGACGTCCCCCCGCTTAATGACGCAAACGGGGAGGGCAACTAATAAGGAATACTCCTTGGGGAGCCCCCGCAAGGGTCACTTTTGCGCACTCTCAGCCGCCGCCACATGTCGCGTGCTGGGCTCTCCCTTTGGATTTTTTTTTTTATTTTTTGTACGCATTTTCGGCTTTTAGGTAAAGTTTTTTGGTTTTTCCTCGGTTTCTTTAAGCTTTGGACAAAAGAAAATTCAAAAAAAAAAATTGCGCCAAAAAATATGTTTTCTTTTTCTCCTTCTGCAAGAGGCACAAATTTATTTCTCGCAGAAGCACAGATTTGCTTTTGCGAGAGGCACACGTTTTTCTTTTGTTTCCTTCTGCGAGAGGCATAGATTTACTTGTCGTGGAGGCACGGATTTGCTTCCGCGAGAGACACAACTGTGCCTCTCGGAAAAGGAAAAAAAAACTTGTTTTTTTTTTCTTTCTTCCGCAAGAGGCACTGATTTACTTTTTGTGGAGGCATGGATTTGATTCCACGAGAGGCACAAGCACGCGTTTTTTCTCCTTCCGCAAGAGGCACATATTTACTTCTCATGGAGTCCCAGATTTACTTGGCAATGATGTGCCTCTCGAAAAAGAAAAAGAACACGTTTTTTTTTCTTCCGCTAGAGGCACAAAGGTCTCGGCACGAGAGGCACTGATTTGCTTCCCGTGGAGGCACAGATTTGATTCCGTGCCTCTTTGGAAAGGAGAAAAAGTGCTTCCGATTTAGTTTTTTCGTCCGTTCTTTTTCGTCAAAAAAAGTTCGTCAAAACTTATCAACATGGAATCTAGTTTTGAAGATCTCGACGCGAGGAATCCAATGGTGAAAATAGTTCGACATTTGGACGCATGATTTAAGAGATAAAACGTTTTGAATAGACGAATATAAAAAGTCACAACCTGAAAAGGTGGGAGTGACCTTTGCAACGATTACTTCTTAATTAGTGATTTCGCACAAACGGCCTTGGGGATGAGCCGCAAAAATGAAACGGACTTGGCCTGCCTAACCTGCTCGGGCCTGCGTAGCCTGCTTGAGTTGTTGATATACCCGAAAGTTCAATGTTCCAGGCACATGTGTCTGCTTGTTCAGTTTATGACTCCATGTACATATGCAGCAGCAGCAGCCTGTCAATATGCAAAGCTAGGCGTGCAACTAGTAGCGAGAGCAAGGCTAGCGTGCAAAGCAACGTCCGCATCTGTCTGCCAGGAAATAGCAGGCAATCCTACTTCACTATTCCTGCTATTCGCAACTTGAGCCTACTTCGCTGAGTGGAAAGTTCAGTACGTATGAAGAGAGAGCAACAAAAGCGGCACACGAGCTGGCAAGCTATGCTAGAATTCTCTTGGAGAATTCTGTTTCAGTTTTGTAAAGCTCTCTTTTCCATCGGAAAAATAATCTGCTGACTCAACTAGTACATGTTACGGCTCACCGCGTGGATTACCTGCCCTTTCAAACGTTCAGTTAACCTTCCAGTTCATCCTAACAACAAATTAAGCAGCTAAACGGACACGGTGTTCCAGGTTTTGGGTTCGGAGTGTAGACGACAGATCTACGCCCGGCAGTTAACGTCTGTTGTGTTGCGAGCGCCTGGACCTCATCTGGCACTGCTTTCTTGTGGTCATATACGTATTCCTCAAGGACCAATCAACATGATGATCAAGATATGCAACACGAAGGAAATCGAGCGTATGCAAACTCGCTTTCTGCTGCCGTCGAGTGTTTGCTATTTGCAAGCATGATCTTCGAATTTTGCGCATCCTAGATTCCCGCTGCCTCCCAAGCCGCATCCATGAACATGCAAGGAGTTCATAGACGTACATTGAACATGTATACGAGCCAGGCATTCATGCTTGGAGTATCTAGTACTAGTGTGCTCCACCTCTGCATTGTCGTAGGCAGTGACACTGCTTGACCCGATTAATGGCTCCGAGAAACTAGTGGAGGCATCGATGATATATGGCTTCCGATTTGTATTCCAAGCTCTCTCTCCATCTAGCCATATATATATATGGAGATATTACCATCAATGCGATAAATTACAAGCTTGCGAGTAGTATCATATCGTAGTTGGAAGCAATTGAGCTGCACGATAGAACGAATGTAGCATGCATATACCTTGGAGTATCGTGTACTACTAGCAGTGTGCTCCACCTCTACTAGCGTTGCATGCATATACCTTAGTCATTCAAATTTAGACGAGGCATGGTCATTCTAGAGTCCAGAAGCCTATAAATTTAGACCAAAAGCAAGCTTCTTCCTTTTTCTTTTAGTAAAAGGCCTGAGCAGAAATTCAGGGAATCAAATGTGTTACAGATATCTCTATTGAAAGAAAAGTGAGTTGAAGACTTGAACCGTAAAACTCCAACATAGTTCTAAGCCAAGATGTGTTAACTAATGATGCTGAGAATTGAAATGCCTCTTCTTCCGTTCTAGGCAAGGACAAACTTCTTTTAGTTTGTCCGTGTATATAGAAAAATAAATTAATATCTACAATATCAAATATATATGGTATGAAAATATATTTTAGGATGAATCTAATTGAACTAATTTGGTGTTGTAGATGTTGGTATCTTCTTCAATAGACTTGCTTAAACTTAATTATGTTGGATCATGGAAAACCTAAAACTTCAAGTATTTTGGAACGGAGGGAGTAGGAAATAATCTCGTTCACCTCAACTCGAGCTGTCTTGGTCAGATTAGTATGTAGCCGGCCCGGCCCTAATGGGTATTCTCTTACATCAATACACAAAGGTGAAAGATGAACATGTATAGTATTTGTTGTTGTCAAGAGAAGGCTGACCAAATCCATTTAAAAGAGCATCAAAGGCTCGGAGGTTGGAGCTATGTCAGGTAAAACTGCAGATCTGGATGAACATGCAATCCCCTGGCCCACGTTATGTCAGAGTAAAACACATACAGTTTTCTCTCGCTTGTCTCGGTCTTATAGGGCGTGCTTGGTAGGCTGCATGCAACCCAACCAGGCCCACATGCTGCAAAAATTGGACGTTTGGTAGGCTGGGCTACATGCGTTTCTCGACCCGCAGAGAACTTAAAGCAGTCTCGGGCCAGGCTGTGGGAGAACGGTCGATTCTGCCATTTTTCGCAAGCAAGGCTCGCTCGAGCCACGTGTGGCTCTCGGCTACACATGTTGGGAAGAACGAGAGATGATGAGACGTCTCATGAGTCCTCCCACTCTCTCCCGTCCCCGCCCACTCCCATTCACACCACACTTCCTCTCTCTCTCACTGCCCCTTCTTGCTCTCCAATGGAGGACCCTCAACCGCGTCGTCCCACTCCCATCATCACCGACAGCAACCCCATGCAACACCGGTGGGTGGCCGGCCAGGCCTGACAATGCATTGACCTCATGTCGGCTATCCGGGACCCCTCCCCCATCTACACCAGGCCGCAGTCAGCGGCCATTAACCCACCGACAACGTTCGTGCCGGTCGGTGTGGCTGCGAAGGGAAGCTCGTCTGCTGCTGCGGCGGCGCAGGGAAGAACTGCCACTACGGTTGCCATGCCCGGTCGAGGGTTTTTTACCCCCGTGTGAGGGTTTTCTCCCCTTGCTCCGAGGAGCGTAGAGAGCATCGACGGCCGTGCCCTTTCCTCCACCGCTTGCGTCATGAGGAGCACCGACGCAGTGGCTAGGGCTCTATAATTGTCGGGTCATCTGCGTGCCAGACCCCTGTTCCCGCCAGGGTTTGGTCTGTGGCTAGCATTCCCTCCACCGGCAACCGCTCCGGCTCCGGTAAGCTATTTGTTCCCTGTGCTCCCATTATTAGTTAGGGTTTTTGCCTCATTCCGAATCTATTGGATTCGATTGCACTTGATTGGTATCGATTCAAATCCAATAGATTCAAAGCCATGTTATGTGCTTGCTTAGGGTGTTCATGCTACTGCCCTACACTCACTAGATTGTTCTTGCTATCACGATAATGTAGATTGGTATTTAGGGTGTTCTTGGTAGAATCAAAATGCTAGTTAGGGTGTTCTTGATAGAATCACAATGCTAGTTAGGGTGTTCTTGCTATGATCACATTGCTGGTTAGGGTGTTGCTATAATCAGAATGGTTGCTGGTTCATGTGAGTGATGATGTTCATATGTGTGATGATGTTGTTGTGCTGCTGCCTAACCTCGGACATGTTCACCATCAAGCTTGTTGAATACCTATCTAACTTGGATGTCAAATCCGAAAAAAAATGATTGGATGCCACTTGAAGTAGAATGCATCGGAAGGACAAATGCAAGAAGGATGCTGCTCACTCTCAATCTGGTATCCGCAAGAACAAATCTCGCAAGTGCAAAGGCAAAAAGGGTGACAATAATGGGGAAGCACAGGTGGTTCCATGATACACCTTTCTAGGCTGCAAATGTGTGCTCAGATGCGTCTGTTTTGTCTTTGTCGTCGTACTCTTCTTAAGTTGTAGTGAGCCAATGGGGATTCCTTGGTGATGTTTTGATCAAAGTATTGGGGGTCGAAGTGGTTTTGTATCGGTTGTGTTTGCCAGTCTGCCTTTGTGGTCCTGTGGCTCCACTATTTGGGAGTTCACATGGCTGAGCAAGTTTGTGAAGGTTTTTGCGTGGTTTTTCGTGAATTAACCGGGTAACTCTCTTTTCTTAATTAATGAATGATGCAAAACTTACGCCTCCGTTTAAAAAACACAGATTGCATTTGATTGTCACATGCACAAATTTTCATGTTAAGATTATTTTTGCTTATGCATAAATTTCTCACATAGTTCAGTATTCTACACAATATTTAGAAATTATGTATCCAATTCCGCAACAACGCGTGGAGAATTATCTAGTTTTTTAAAATATATGATACATGACATACATTAATCATCAAAATAATCAACCCATAACATACACTGATTGAAATAAAGTATCACCACTACTGGATTGCTACATATGAGCACCCAAAGCTTCAGTTTTTGGTGCAAAGCCACTCATTGGCCTCCATCTAGACTATGGTGTAACTCGCATCGGCTATGTATGGCCCAAATGTTGGTGCTCCATCCACCTCTGACTGGTGGTAGTCGTGTGACCCATCAGCGGTAACCGATTAGCGTCACCCCTTGTTTGTCACAACTGATCTAGTTGTGCAACACAAAGAAAATCACGCATATGCAATATCTCTTGTATCGCTGTCGCGATTTTGCATCTTGCAAGTATGATCATGTGACTTTGGACAACTTGAATTCCCGTTGCCTCCCAAGTTGCATCCATGAAATGTAAATAGATCATATACAACAAACATTTGTATGAAGCAGCATTTATGCGGGGTATATCGTGTACTGACGTGCTCCACCTCTACATAGCTGGAGGGAGTAATGCTACTGGACCTGTTGAGATATCAGTCTTATATGGTTATCCGATTTGGATTCAAAACTCTCTCAATCTTGGTACATATATGAAGATATCACCATCAATGCAATAATTACTAACTCTAGTGGTACCACATAGTAGTTGGGAACAGTTGAGCCGCTCGACAGAATGTAGGGTCCTCTCCATAACGTTTCATGCATTCATGTAACTTAGTCATTGAAATGTAAACGAGGCATGATCATGCTAAAGTCTAGAAGCCTCCGAGCCTAAAACAAGCTATATTTTCTTTTTCTCGGGGCAGACCTGAGCAAAAAACTCAGGATTCAAATATGGTAATGATATCTCTAGTAAAGAAAAGTGCATTGAAGACTCGATCAACTGCAAAATTTCCTTAGCTCTTTTTTCATAAAAGGAGGTTGTCTAGCACGTCGCGGCTCGAGTTGTGTTTCGGTCAAATCAGCAGCTGACCGGTCCTACTAGGCATTCCCTTACATCACAACACAGAAAGGTGAAAAATAAACATTTAGGGTTTACGTTACGGTCAAGAAAGGTCAACCAAGGCATTAACAACATTGAAGGCTCGGAGCTATCTCAAGTACAACGCCATTTATACGATAAATATGCAATCCAGCAGTGACGGGAATACTTCTCTGTAGGAGGGCGGTTCATTTTTTACAAACGTTCAAGTAGTAAAGCTCTCTCCCCTCACGAAAAATTATACGTTAATTTTCAACTAGTACATGATAGCTGCCATCTCAAACATTCAACTTTTAATACAGCTGGCACCTTCCAGATCATCGTGAATAATTAAGCAGGTAAACGGTGTTCCGGCTGGTTTTGAGTTAAGAATGGAGACATATCTACGCCCGACTGTTGTGTTTCGTGCCTGCCTCTGCGGGGATCTGAGCTACCACTGCTCTTTTGTGTTGATACACGTATTTCTCAAGGACCAATCGACATGGTGATCTAGATCTGTGTTTTGATTTTCGGCCGAAAAAACGGATTTCGGCCGAATTTCGGCCATCTCGGTCTGGGGCGGAAAGTATCTTTAGACTGAAATCGGTCATATTTGGCACATTTTGGTAAAATTTAAGTCAAATTTCAGCCGAAATTTTTGAAAATGGCCGAAATTCGGCCATTTCGGTCTAGGGCGAAAAAAAATCTCAAACCGAAAATCAAAACACTAGGGTCGAAACCCTGCGCATTGCAGTAGCTTAGCAGCGCTCTCTGAGCTCCTTGCCGGCAAGAGTTGCGTTCTCTGTAATACAGGGTTCCAAACTATCATAATCCACCAAAGCAGGAGTAGGATTTTACGCATACTGTGGCCCGAACCTGGGTAAAACACTCGTGTGTTGTTGTGGTTGTTGCTGCTCTTTGTGTGCCGCGTGCCCACGCCAAACGTAAACTGGCTCTCCGTCCCCATAGATTGTCATACGCTGACAATCCCCGGTGTCCCCATCTATCAATGCCACAACCTTTCTCGACCTCCCCAGTGGCTCCATCTATAAAAACTACCATCTTCCTTGATTCACAAGTACACCATATACCCATGCCACCATCTTCCTTGACCTCCCCAGTGGCCCCATCTGTCCATGACACCATATGCCTCCACCTCCCCGATGGCGCTATCTATCTACTTTGCCATCTTCCTTGACTTTCCCAGTGCCCCCATCTATCCATGCCACCATCTTCCTTGATCTTCCTAAGGCCCACACCTACCAACCTTTCTTTGATCTCCCCACGCCCACATCTATCCACACCACCATCTTTCTCAACTCCCTCACCCCATCTATGCACGCCACCATCTTTATCGACCTCCTAGCGCCCTCATATATCCATGCCACCATCTTCCTTGACCTGCCGATCACCCCATCTATTCATGCCACCATCTTCCTCGATCTCCCTGGTGGCCCGTCTATCCATGACATCATTGCACGATACAAATAGTCTTCAAAAGAAACAGAAAAAGGAATAAAATCACTCGTCCATTAATTCAAAAGACATTTGTTGTGTCATAATGTAAATAAAACCCCATTCAATCAACACATAGACACTTAATTATCCTCTTCAGTGCTTTTCCCATGTAGCCATCCATCCGCTCCAAGACGATGGGCAATGACCATTGGCAGGAGAGGTATGCCAAAGAATCAACCATCTCACCTCTTCACACAATTTCCATTTCCAACTAGGCAACTATCCTTGACATCTCGATGTCCCTACACACGGCCCCTTCCAATTCGACCCCTCTTTCTATTTCTCTCCAACCACCACCCACACTATTTGCCTCTACAAACCCTTGGGCAGAAAGCCCCGCAAGGAGGTGCCTGGAAATGGAACAGAAAATCCGGTGGGAAGAAATCCCCAAGAGTAAAGCAAGCCTCAAAAGTGCTGAGCATCCACCAAGCCATCACACTTAATGCCCCTCTGCTTACCAATCAACCTCCCTGCCCTAATCATCCTCCTCCCTGGCGCTTAACATCTTCCCCAACGTCCCCGTCGGCCCATCTATCTACGCCACCATCTTTTATGATATAGTGACACCTCTATCTATCCACACCACCATCTTTGTCGATCTCCCTGTCGCCCCATCTTCCTGGCGCCACCATCCTTCTCCATCTCCCTGGAGCTCCCATATATCCACCCTACCATACTCCTTGATCTCCCCTCCGCCCCCATCTATAGAGGCTACCATCTTCCTCGATCTCCCTGGTCGCCTCATCTATCATCGCCACCATCTTCCCAACCTCTCCTCGTTGACACCATATATCCACGCTACCACATTTCGTCATCCGACGACCTTACCTATTCACGCGACCATCTTCTTCCACCCCTCGGCGACCCCATCCATCCACGCCACCATTTTCCTCCACCTCCCGAGTGCCGCCATCTATCCATGCCACCATATTTCTCAATCTCCACGGTGCCTCCATATATCCACACCACCATCTTATTTGATCTCCCCAACATCCCCATCTATCCATACCACCATCTTCCTCGACCCCCCCATCTCCACCATCTGTGCACCCCACCATCTTCCTCAATCTCTCTAAAGCCCTCATCTGTCCATGCCACCATCGTCCTTGACCTCCATACCCCCCTCATCCATTCAAGCCACCATCTTCCCTAATCTTCCTCGGCACCCCATCTATCCATGCCACCATCTTCTTCAATTTCCCCATGACAGTTTTCCCTTTCATGATCAGGTACAACGAGTGGTGACAGAGCAAGGGAGAAATGCGGGGTGGAAGAGTAGGAAACAACAATGTAGGATAAGACCATCGTCCGCATGTGGGAGATGAGGCGGCGAGTAACCACGTGCGGTTCTCCCTTCACCCAACAACAATGGCACTCCCTTTGCCAAGCATCAACACTAAAACTCCATCTAGCAACATAATCATTGAGTTTTGTTTCCCTCTCACTTTATCTCTATATTTCTCTCTTCCATTTTTATGTAGACACACCAGGGGAACTAACAGAGGGTCTGTTGGGATTTGGTGACTCTACAAGTCCTTAAAATTGCTTACCAGAGGAAGGTATTTAGTGACTCTTTACTTTTACCAAATTTCTTAGTACAGGGAGCAATTTGGCGACTCTTTACTTTTGCCTTGTATGTTGATAACTAGGTTGGAGCATGAATTTTTGACAAAAGGTCATCAAATTTTGATTCTTCCTACTCGTTTGGAATTGTTCTGTCCTTTTGGTTTGTATTTTAGTTTGTTTCCATTTTCCTTATTTTTCACAACTAGATTTTAGTAAATAAAACGAATCATGGCATTTCCTACTTATTTTGGACCTTGTTTAGTGTAGAGCGAGGTGAAAAATTACATATAGACGTGCACAACTCTAGGGTTCGGGGGTCGGCGTGGCTTTGCGGTAGCGGGCCTTGTAGTGGGAGGTTTTTTTGTAGAGAGAGAGAGAGAGCCATGGGAACACACACACACACACACACACACACACACACACACACACACACACACACACAAAGGGTTAGAAAAAGAAGGGAACTTGAGGAGGAACGCGACCGATGTGGAAACAGAAAGGTGCGATGCAGCGAGACCAATTTTTGACGTGTGTTGCTCGCTCCCGCAAACCGCGATAGTCCAATGTCGTGGAACGGGTGGATGACTGCATGGGCACACGTTGAAGAGGACATCTTGTGTGGATGGAATGGGACAGGGATGGATTTTCCTTTCAGTTGGGAGTTTATCTCTCTTGGGTGTTGCGTTTGCGTATCACCACTAGGTTCTTCAACTCTATCTGTGAGATGTTTCGGGTCTGTTCAAAATGGAGTATGGTCTTTTCTTCATCTGTTTTTTCTGAAAACCACATGTGTTGTGTGATGATGGTTGATTTTGAAAAAAGAGTTGCACACATCCATCTTTGTGTGCATGGATGGAACATGGTGTTTTTGAAACCAACCATCATCACCCAACGCAAGCAGTTTTCAAATAAAAAAGATAGACGAAAAGAAAGTGTAGTCAATTTTTATAAGAATCAAACCATCCCGTCAGGTCAGATAGAGCTGGTCGAAGAACCAGCTGGTCATCCATAGCGTGCAACAACCAATCGAGGGAAAACTTCCATGACAACAAGAAATCCAGCCATTCCATTCCACTCACACACACAGAGATGACTTGTCCTCTTCAAAGCCTGCCCCATCCGGACATCCACCCGTACTATTATCGATGGACTCCCGTGATCTGACATAGCGTATAATGGATGGTGGAGATCAATCTTACTCGCCACTTTCCATTCCTTCCCTTCCATTTCTAGCCCTCTTTCTATCTTTTTATCTCTCTCCACCCACAATTCCCACAACAAAATGCTCCCACCGCAAGGCCAGCCACCCCAATGCTACACCGGCTACCAAACCCAGAGTTGCACCCGCACATCCATTGGCAGTTGCTCACGTCGCTCTACACTAAATAGGGTACACAATAAGAGGAAAAAATCCATGGTTCATTATCTTTACTAAAGCTTAGTTGTCAAAAACAAGGAACATGGAAACAATCTGAAACACATAACAAAATGTACGATCAAGTCTAAACTAGTAGCGCGAACCAATATATGGTTGGATGGTTAGGAGGACAGTGGTATTCCCAGCATACTAGGGTTCAAGTCCTAGACTTGGCATTGGTGCTCGCATTTTCCTGGATTTATTTCAGGCTTTCCGGCGATGTTCGTTCAGTGGGAGGAGACGTTCCCGTCGATTCCAAGGCGTCATTGGTGACATTGTCAATCTCAAGATGTTGTGCCAGTTCAGTATCTCGGAGGTGCTCATATGGTAGGGTGTGCGTGTGTGCGTTCATAGGGATGAGTGTATATACGTGTTTGTGAGCATTTGCGATTATATCGTGTTAAAAAAAAGTCTAACTGGTAGCAAGTCGAATTTGATACGTGACAAGGATGTGGGAGAGGAGAAGATGGAGACTGGCGTGCGAGAAAAATGCCACTGGAGTCGCCGGGACGGAAAGAATTGCCGAAAAGGATGAGAAAGAGGAGATGGAGACCGACCTGCGACACTGGAGTCGACGCAGCTGGAAGGATTGCCGGTTGCCGCCAAACATGGGAGGTCGGAGTTTGAAGACTAGGAGGCCAATTCTCTTTGCTCGTGGATCCATCCACGCAGACGACCGGCGTGGATTGACCGTGATCCACACGGTTTGGGCTGGAAATTTTCCATTCCCGGCCCAAAACAAATGGGTAAAAAGGCCGAAGCCCAGAATTTGTCCCTTGGCGAGACGCTCCATCGTGGATTGGGCGAAAATGATTATCAGCAAGAAAAACCCGGCGCGTATGCTCATAAAAAAAAAAAACCCGGCGTGTTCGCACAGGGACCAGTTGTCCACTTCAAGGGATTCTCAAAAACAAAACAAAAAAGATATTGTCGTCTTCAAGGCTTGCCCCATCTGAACATCCACCCGTTCCACTGTCGATGGACACCCGCGATCCGCAGGAGCGGGCAACGGACGGCGGAGGTCGATCTCGCCCGCCCCTTTCAATTTTCGCCTCGACCGCATTCCTCCGCGCATTCGCTCGCTCTCTTTATATATCTCCCTCTTCACCCACGGTTCCCACGGCTCCCTCTCTCTTTCCATACAAAAACCCCAGCCCACGGCAAGGCCAGCCGGCGCAAAGCACTCCCAAACCCTAGAGATCGAATCTTTGGAGGCGAAGCATTTCGATCAGGCAGAGTGGTATGTCCGGCGGCGGAAGAGGAGCTGTTGTGCAGATGGAGGAGGCGGTGAAGCTGCTGGTGGAGCACCTCGTGAAGCCGGTGCTGCCGGAGGGCCTGGAGCGGCCCTACATGGCGAAGGAGCAGCAGCTCGCCGTCGCGGAGCAGGTGAGCACGCACGCACCTATTCGACGGTTCGTTTTTGGTTGGGCTGGCTGGTCAATCTGATGGGTAGGAAGCGGGGATGCATGGGAGGCGTTGTAGATCGGAGGAGGAAGAAGGTGGTAGGCTTGCTTAATGGTGATGGTGGTACTGGGCTGGTGGGTTGAAGGCCTCGTCGGGAGGAAGGTGGCGAGCCTCCTGTACATAAGCTAACTAGCCAGCGCTAGGCCATCCGGTGGGTTCTCGCTTTCGCGTTTGTAATGGTAGATTTTGGGGTGGTAGATTTTGGTACGCAGAAATGTGGGCGCCGGTAGAGCTTCATCAATTTCCCATTATCTTGCTAGTCGGGCGTAGCGTTTCCTCATCCGTAGCGCGCGTATAGTAGCGTACACGCCTCCGGTGCTAGCTATTAGGGGATCTCTCTCTCTCCCGGAGAGCCGGAGAGGCACCGGTTCTGGGCGCCGTGTGTCGGGGGTTTTTCTTTTGAGAAATGTGTGTCGGGGGGTGGAGGAACAAGGCGAGGTGGTGGGCTTAATGGATGGTGGCGGACTGGTTGATTTCGGGTGATGGGCCAAGATTGGAGGCCCAATCGGTCGGCCCGCGCGATGCCCAGGCAGCAGAGCACACAGACACGCGCGTACTGTTGCGTAGACCGTGAAGATGGCGGCGGCGGCGGCGGAGATCCACGGTGGCGACGGTGCGTCGCGTCGGAGGATGGCCGGAGGCGTTGCGACGCATGCCACCCGCAGCATAGCATCCGGTTCGCTACTAGGGTTGCAGTTACTGTCAGCGGTGTCAGGTCATGCTTACATCTCCCCCCGTCAATTTTGCACTGTTAATTGTGTTATAAGTGAGTTCTTCCTCTGTTATTCATGACAAACTCCCGCAGTGTATCCATGAAACGAAATGCTTGTATATTACATTTTTTTAAATTATGTTTCTGCTTAATTACATCCAAGACATTGTTTAAAAAAAAACTGTAAATACAAATGACATAGTAGTATATAGCTGCATCCGAGAGCTGCTAACCATTCGCACTGGCATGTGGTTTTGCAGATCCACAAGGCTGTCATTATGTACAATTATTACCACCGGAAGATGTCTCCGCAGCTTGCTTTCGCCGATGCCAAACTGTTCCTTATGTCACTTCCTGTTGGAGAAGATTTGCTCACGCACTTGAGTATGCTCCTTAAGCGTGAGAGCAAGCCTGGGAACAATCGGAGGTTATATACTTGTGACATAGCAGCAGTAAAGGCCTGTGAGATTGCTGAAGGACTCGATGCGAGCAAAGATTCTCCAGACATGGCAGCATGGCCAATCTCGAAGGTTGCTGTGCTTCTTCTCGACCTGGAAAGAAAAAAAAATGTTTGATTGAGCATACCCAGGGTGTCTGGTCAATCATAGAGAAGGAATTTGATGAAGCATACAGTAGCAACAAGATAGTGGTCCGGAAATCGGCAAATAAACGAACCTGTGCTGCGTTGGACGGAGCAGATATGCTTCAGGAACTAGCATTGTCAGAAGTGGAGCGTAGAACAGGTCAGATTTTATAATTACAGCCCTTAATTTTATTTATCCATATCTGCCATTTCCTTTTTTTTGTCCATCACATATTAAACCGACAGTTTTATTAATTTTCGTATCGAGATATAAATATACAGTCTTTGTGTCTACACAGCCATGTCTCCATGGTTTCTTTACTTGGATTAGTTGATTATTAGTGTTACCCACTAGAATTTTTATGACATTAAACATACTGACCAAAACCAGAAGAAGAATGTGAATTGGAGTTTATGGTAATTTTGCACATACGTGTTTACATGAGTTGCTGTTGCAAATTGTCATAAATTCGAACTGCTAAAGAATCCAAAAAAAAAGAGAGAGAGTTTGAGTTAAACATTTGCCTTACAGAAAACAAGAACAAGTGCATGGTCCCAAATGTACCCAAAAATGTACCCGTCACCCTGTTTTAGTTGTGTACAAGTGTGCTGCTAGTCACTGAACCTTGATTTAGCTATGTCTAGTAGCAGGTTGGAAATGACTTGGGAGTTGGGACACTATAACGATTAATTCCACTTATACATGATCTGATTGTTTGTTAGAGAACGCTATTTATTTGCTTATATAAGTTCAAAAGTGTAAAAAGTGTACTTTATGAACTTGATTTTGTTAATAGTACATGCATTTTCTGCTTGATCCATCTGTGCATTGTTTGCTGCTCATTATGGTAATTTCTGGCCTTAATAGGTATGAAGGACTCAAACTTGCGTGTTCTCGAAACCTTTTTGGCGTACTCATTGAGTAAAGAAAGGACAACTACCAAGTTGTTCCTTGTGGAGTATGAGCAAGCAATGAAAGGCAACCTGGTGGAAATTTCTCTAGAAGACTTGATTACCAGGTTTGCTTTTTACCTAGTATTAGATAGTTCTATGATTTAGGTTGCATCCCTTTTGATTAACCACTAAGTTTATTAAACAAGACCAGTGTATGGTACATCTTAATGTAAAGCGATGCTCTTTAGAATTTGCTGTTTTCTTAATAAGACCTTTGTTGGATAACATGCCCTTATAAGTTGCCTCGGTAAAGCTCTCACCCTTTTCCCCCTCTGATGGTACTGCATTCCATGTGCATGTAATGTTTCTTTGATCATGATTATTACATAAATGATTGTGTGAGAATTGATAAAATTGACCCCATGTTAATAGTTCAGCTAGAATAACCCTAGTCCGAAAGTTAAACAAAATTTGACCCTTTTGCTCAGTGCCATCTGTTCCGGCGCAGAACTTGATTAGGTCAGCGCCATGCATCATGGCGTTGAGAAAAACTTGGTGTCTTCATGGAAAAAATGATGATTTATAGTCAGCGCCAAAGTTTTTCTCAATGCCAAGACGCATGGCACTAACCTAGCCAAGTTCAACTTGGTGGCTGGCACTGGAAAAAGGGTCGGATTCAGTTAAAGTTTCAGATTTGGGTTAATTTTTCAATGAATTTTCCGGAGTCACTTTTTCAATTATCACTATCATTGTTAGCTTTAGCTATTTCTCAATAATACTGACATTTTTCAGTTTTTCCTCTTTGATAGTATGACTGGTCCGGTCTTTGCAAATCATCAATTCCTGAAAATAACTTCTCTTCTTGAGTACTATCACATTCTTCCATATAAAGAGATTTTGTCTGAACTCCTGCACAGGTAAATATTATTGTTCTCAGATTTTATGTGTTAAAGGACAATGGAACTTGTTGGGTATGACAGCCAAGATAAACACTTAACATGTTTCAGGAAATGGCCAGAAACACTAGTTGTCCCTACAATGATGAACAGTGCTTTGCCATGGCAGAATATGGAAGTGTTGGAAAAGTCAGGTGGGGATAACCTACCCAAGATAGCTTGTTTTTCTTATTATTGTCTATTGATCCTCCAACTTCTTGACCTATGTGTGTCCAAATTTCCTTGAAGGCGCTTTCTCCGAAAACACAAGTGATCTGGTGGATGAATCACTGCGGCTAGTTGAGAAAATACGGGATGATATTGTGTGTTACATGCCTTCTCTTTCATTTCAGAAAAATATATGCTTGTTCCGTATAATTTTGCCTCTAGTTTAGAAGTGAGGTGAATTCATCCCATCTTCTGTTTGTTTCAGCTTCGCAAGGAACACATACTTGAAGACCAAAGTGCTGAGTGCGATATGGACATTCAGAGAATCTTGAATAGTATTCCACCCTTTTTCACATCTAAACATTGCTAAATTGATAATCATGCTGTAGATTTATTGGCAAGCATTCTGGGCATATTTTGCTGGGAGCCATGCATTACATAAAGTTCTGTGCTAAAGAGTGCTGACCGAAGTGCATCAAGTTTTTGACAAGAACTTGTTTCTATATCAGTTCCACATTTCTAGTACTCATCATCTTTAAACCTTATGCAGAAGGGAAGATGACAGCAGAAGTGTCGTCAATTGTAGACAAGCATAAGAATGGTTTCCCAGATGGAAGTCGCGACTTTGTCTTGCTCTGGAGATGGCGGTCGCCTAAAGAAGAAGACACTGAGAGCGGTCCTTGAATTCAGGAAATGCACGGTAAGAAACCTCAAGGTGAACTGATGCATTTGAATTTCAAATGTCACCTGTACCTTTGACACTTGTCATTGCAGGAGCTTGATGAGATCTGCCGTGATTGCTACTGGATATTTCCAAGATATACAGTAGTACCTTCAGTAACAGATGGTATATATAAATATTTACCTTTATCACTTTAATTTTCTGCATAGACAAGCATTGGGTCGCTGGACCATACAGGCATAAGAGCATAAGAATTTAGAATTTCACAAGAATGGGTTTTGTGCCTCTTACCTTCTGATTATCGTTTACTGAATTCAATTCCTACAGATAATGGTCTGTTTCATGCATTGAGATGATAACATACATAGTGTACTATGCTAACCATGCTTAGGACGAAAGAGTTTTCAGCGTATCTAATCAATAAACCACTTGTTTGTTTACCACATATTGTCCATGGTTACTTGTCAAGAACAGAAAATGTCTCCAGCTAGCAATGGCCAGCAACTGCTGTTTAATTTATTATCATCTTCTCCCTTCATAGCTCTCACGCATTGTTTCGAGCACTTCTTCACTAGCCGGTTTCCTATCTTTTCAGGAATGTACCTCGCCAGTGTACGTCTTAGATGCCCTGTTGTTAAGATGACCATCTATGGTGGTCCTCGCAAGACCCCGCTCGAGGCGAGGTGCTCTGCAGCTGCCAATATGATACTGGAGCTTCGCAAGGCACAGCAAACAGGAGAGCAGGATACCTGATGGGAAGGTTCTAGTTGGGGACTGCCAGGAGGTGAAGCCTCGAAATGCGTTCTGCTCTATGAGTTTGTATTTTGTTGCGTTGCGCACATGCGTGTCAGCCATGTGCTCAACGAATTATCATTATTTTGTTAAGTTTCCCTTTTGTTTGGAAACTTTGTATTCAAACTTTGCTTGAGTGGAACTGCTGTGCTGCATTGCTCACTGACGCGCAGGCATGAGTTTGTCGCTATCTCCGAATCCCCTGCCCCCAGCGAGCTTGTCCGTTGTCGTCATGGGACTTCCTTGCACATCCATATGAGCTGTAATAGAGGATTGCTGCTGCTGCCTGGACATAGTTATCTGATCTATTTGTACAGCTAAATCTGCTATCCTTTGATCTATTCTCAAATTAGTAGTAATTGCTGTCAGATTACTTGCTTCCTATCAGTACTAGTGTTATCCATGTGGTACCAGTATACTATACGAGATTTTTTGGTGAAAACACAGACTTGGCATAATGAGAGATGAAACGGGGAATTGTGTTACAAAACAGCTGCAATTGAAGATGGTCTTTGAGGCATTCAAGCACATACTTGGTATAATGACAGATCAAGATAACTGCCACCATCATAATGTTGGTAAAAAAATGTTGGATAGCATATAGCTGCCATTGCAGGAGCAACTTAGGCTATGGCCACCATCATAGTGAGAGATCAAGATAAGGAGGTATTGTTTTGTGATCATTGCAAGTACACATCAGTCATCACGACAGTCATCATAATGGTGGATATTCAAGGTCTGGTGGAGTTCAATGCCAAGCTCAAACTCTCTAAAGGCACGTCCCCCTTCCAGGGTTGCTCTAGCTCAAACTTTTTTGGTTGGTATGAAATAAACAAACGCAGGCCACAAAAGCTAAAACCAAAGAAGTTTAACCCAGCCAGAATCAAGACTGAAAAGTCGCCGGGCTAACAAAAACAAAAGACTGAACAGTCGAAGGAGATCGAAGATCATCAACGGATGCGTGGTCTAGGCCTTCAGGGTGATCATGGAGTCATAGAAGGCGATCCTTATAAATAGACAATGATCAAGGTGGTTTGGAAAGGTAGCTTCTACACTGAATTTGTTTCTACTGGTCCAAACTCCAAAGGGACCAAGCTTGAGATGCAATTAAAACCAAACCTAACTTGAGAAGCAACTAAAACCAAACCGAACTTTTCTAGTCTGAACCGAAATAGTGGCCATGTAAGCGCGGAATTAAGCAGAATAATTTGGATCCCAGTTGAGAGAGGGAGCCATGATCTAACACAACTCCACATGAATTTTGCAAGAAAGCATCAAAAGAGGATATGTTCAGCATCTAACACATTCGGAATTAGCATGGCCATTGCGCTTAAGAATATGGTCACTGGATGGTAGGCCGTAGCCGTCCCCTAACGGCCCGCTAATATGATGCTGGAGCTTCACAAGAAGGTTGAGGAACAAGAACAGTAGAATACCTGATGCAAAATCACCTCATTAACTCCTGAATCCCGGAACTGCGGGTGGCTGGAACTGGCAGTAGTCATTACAAATTTTAACTAAACTTCGTGAGAAACATAACTGTATTGGTACCTTGTCTATAGCTATTTTACCATCCGGTGTTGTTGTTGGTATTGCGGCTGTTTATTAAGGTCGTGATAAACCCCAGAGTCTTTATGTGAAAATTATGTGACACTGTCTACTTTGTTATGTAAGTGAATACAGATTGTCTGGCTATTTCTTGAATTCTTGTTGGCTGATGACGTTCGTGTGGCATTTAGCTGTTGCTGCCATTCTTCGCCTGATGGTCAGGTATTGTTGCTATATTAAATGGGCATATGTGAGTAGATAGTAGTGTGGTTCATGAAGCTGGAATAGCTGATAATCTCTTGGAATACTCAAAACATGTCATTTCATCTGGCTTCTTCCTTTCAGTACTGAAAAAACATAGTTCCAATTTGTAATACCATTGCATTTGACAGATTTCAAGTTTCAACGAAAGCAACGCATGATATGCAACAACTCTTAACCATTTGGAGTTTTGGGGTTAGGCATGGATAGCTATATCCATGTGAACATAAGCAATATGATGAAATACACCAACTCCAACCATTTGATGTTCTGATGCGTGAATAATAACACCAGGCACGGACAATTACATCCTTGTGAAATTCTGAAATATAAACAATGGGGAAGTAGTGGCTACACCCAAGTTCAGTGCACCCCATGATGAACAGTAATCAAAACAAATCTGAAACTTCGTGCCTTTGATTGGGAACAAATAGTTTAGGTGCTTGCAAAGTTTGATGTCCAAATAACATCAACTTTGTGGGAAAGCGGTGCTATCTTCTTTAAGTGGACACGGGGAGCAAATCCAATGTAAACACATGAGAGAAATGGGTAACATAAAATTGAGAAAACAGAGTCAGGACTGCCAGTCTGCGTTTTATCGATGAAGAAGAGAAACTCCAAATCCAAATCCAATTTTTTTTTTAAGTTAAAAGTTGTCACAGATTTTACCTACATAATAGCATATAGTAGCTATTTCATCCACCTGGTTTCGTTACAAAATAGCTCAGGCCAACTATGTCGTTCCCTCAAACGGTATGCATCTCTATCACCTAGCATATCATGTAAGCACAAATAGGTGACAGATGCATACAAACGATTGGAACAACATAATTGGGCTCAAAACCGGCTAAATAAAATACCTAGGATGTATATAATACGAATTTTACATCATCAGCTTAATCCTTTTTTTGCCAAAATTCAAGGAGTGCCCAACCAAGGAGGAAAAAACTATGGTATAGACCTTCATTGGGTGCTTAGCTTCAATCAAATGTGTTTCTGTTCTTATCGGGTTCTTTTTTTGTAATAGAGAAAGTCAACTGTGGGTAGTATCATGTTCAAATCTGATGAGAGGAAATACAGTAAGAGGGAAAAGTTTAATGATATTTTCAGAAAAGGTGAGAGGGGAATAGAAAAGATAAGAATGAAACATACAAACATGCATTCCAAAATTCTAACATATTCATATCAAACTTCTAGCATTTAGCAACTATTGTTCATTGTTTTGATATATAGCTCACTTCTCACCAACAATTCTAATTTGGATTGCAACAATTCTAAGCAAAGTAACATGAATACATATAGACACAATTCTTATTAAAACATTCATGCGAAAAAGGTACAAGAGTTATCCATCAAAAAGCATAAGATGCATAGCAAAATTGTAATTGAAACATTCATAGAAAAACCCACCACCAAGCAACAATCAAGCATTAATACAAACAAATGGAGCTCACCACAAAGAAAAGGTAATTACCTGAATCATGTCAGTGAAGAGCCTATCAAAAGATGCTGGAGACAACTTTGGCATGGAGGAAATTGTGTGAGCAAGGAACCTGCCTATCTTGTTGTCCGGTGCCACATGGCCTCCCTACAAATGATTCAGAATACATACCTAAGAATATAAGATCAAGATTCAAAGTAAGCAATGACAAGTGGAAGGAAAATTCCTTACCACAACATCATTAACATATTGGTAGATCTCATCAGTACGCTGGCATGCACCTTTTTTTTTTTGAAAAGGAGGATAACCCCCGAATTCTGCATCCAGCGATGCACAGAACCATCTTTATTATATTATATTATTCACCAAAGGCATGCATCTGAGACATGAAGACATGCGGACAGGACCAACTGGCAGAAAGAAAGACATCGGTAGCACGGCACATCAAAACCAAAACCACGCCAGCAGCTAAAGTAAAAAAAAGCCTCGGCCAATAAAAAATGCCCCGCCCAATGAAAACATCCTATACACGTCCCTAAAAATCATCCCATCCGCGACCGTCTGCATTGATGATTTTTTATTAACCTGGTTTTCCACGCAACATAGATTAGCATATTTTCGGTCTCATGGACGGCTATGGCACAAGCTGAATATATTGTCGATTTAAGCTAAAATCAGGAATCTGTATGTTTGATCTTTAATCGAAGATTAATTTGATAAATTCTTAGACTGTTTGAAAATATTAATAATAGAAAATGCATCTCTTATTAGGCTATAGTGAATCAAAGTTTATATATATGCAAAATTCAAAAAAAATTAAAAAAGTAGAAAATCATTTTTCATTGTACAAATTTCAGTGATGGGAACATATAAAATATAGCCCGTAGAGATGAACTTGAAATAAAGGTCTAAATAAACATCCAAAATGATTACTGTTTGATCAATATAAGCTGATGCAAAACAAAATGGACACAAAATTTGTGTCAGAGAAAATGTCTAGGGGGTGACTATATACCAGTTTACTTAGAAATAGTTATTTACCAATCAATATTCAGTCATTCAATGATGGTCTTCTTATCCTTTTCTATTTACATGAATCTAAATGATAGTTTATAAATAATTATTTCACAGCTGCCCAAGAAATTGCAAAACTGAAATGTCAAATAGCATTTTTATATTAACAAAATTTCATCGTAGAGGAAAATAGTGATTGATGAAGTTGAGTATATAACAAAGGAAAAGATAGAAGATTAGTATGCAATTACCTGCTTTTAATATGTTCCCACCAAAGTACGAACGTGTTTACTACTCGAGACACATATTTTAGCTATTATCCTTTATTTAGTTATCTGTGCTAATGTTATGAAAAAGGAAATAATAGCATTACTTGCTTGCATTCGAAAATACTGGGAATACCTTATATAACTGCAAAACGAGAGTGAATGGTAGAGTATGTTTGAGCAAAACCGTTAGGGGCACTATAATCCATCCAAAGTGGGCAAACTGCAAAAAGAACACCACAATTGAGGACCCTAAATAAAAAAACACTGACTTTCGTTTTTTTTGTTTGAAAAAAGACATCCGATACCAAGGTGTCAATTTACAGAAAGCACTATTGACACAGCCTATTGAAACGACTACTCAAAATCGTTCAAGATGGTTCGTTGAGTATCAAGAAGTAAGAAATTTCCTCGCCTAGTTTCAGGATGCAGGCGAACACGGACGTCCCCCCGCTTAATGACGCAAACGGGGAGGGCAACTAATAAGGAATACTCCTTGGGGAGCCCCCGCAAGGGTCACTTTTGCGCACTCTCAGCCGCCGCCACATGTCGCGTGCTGGGCTCTCCCTTTGGATTTTTTTTTTTATTTTTTGTACGCATTTTCGGCTTTTAGGTAAAGTTTTTTGGTTTTTCCTCGGTTTCTTTAAGCTTTGGACAAAAGAAAATTCAAAAAAAAAAATTGCGCCAAAAAATATGTTTTCTTTTTCTCCTTCTGCAAGAGGCACAAATTTATTTCTCGCAGAAGCACAGATTTGCTTTTGCGAGAGGCACACGTTTTTCTTTTGTTTCCTTCTGCGAGAGGCATAGATTTACTTGTCGTGGAGGCACGGATTTGCTTCCGCGAGAGACACAACTGTGCCTCTCGGAAAAGGAAAAAAAAACTTGTTTTTTTTTTCTTTCTTCCGCAAGAGGCACTGATTTACTTTTTGTGGAGGCATGGATTTGATTCCACGAGAGGCACAAGCACGCGTTTTTTCTCCTTCCGCAAGAGGCACATATTTACTTCTCATGGAGTCCCAGATTTACTTGGCAATGATGTGCCTCTCGAAAAAGAAAAAGAACACGTTTTTTTTTCTTCCGCTAGAGGCACAAAGGTCTCGGCACGAGAGGCACTGATTTGCTTCCCGTGGAGGCACAGATTTGATTCCGTGCCTCTTTGGAAAGGAGAAAAAGTGCTTCCGATTTAGTTTTTTCGTCCGTTCTTTTTCGTCAAAAAAAGTTCGTCAAAACTTATCAACATGGAATCTAGTTTTGAAGATCTCGACGCGAGGAATCCAATGGTGAAAATAGTTCGACATTTGGACGCATGATTTAAGAGATAAAACGTTTTGAATAGACGAATATAAAAAGTCACAACCTGAAAAGGTGGGAGTGACCTTTGCAACGATTACTTCTTAATTAGTGATTTCGCACAAACGGCCTTGGGGATGAGCCGCAAAAATGAAACGGACTTGGCCTGCCTAACCTGCTCGGGCCTGCGTAGCCTGCTTGAGTTGTTGATATACCCGAAAGTTCAATGTTCCAGGCACATGTGTCTGCTTGTTCAGTTTATGACTCCATGTACATATGCAGCAGCAGCAGCCTGTCAATATGCAAAGCTAGGCGTGCAACTAGTAGCGAGAGCAAGGCTAGCGTGCAAAGCAACGTCCGCATCTGTCTGCCAGGAAATAGCAGGCAATCCTACTTCACTATTCCTGCTATTCGCAACTTGAGCCTACTTCGCTGAGTGGAAAGTTCAGTACGTATGAAGAGAGAGCAACAAAAGCGGCACACGAGCTGGCAAGCTATGCTAGAATTCTCTTGGAGAATTCTGTTTCAGTTTTGTAAAGCTCTCTTTTCCATCGGAAAAATAATCTGCTGACTCAACTAGTACATGTTACGGCTCACCGCGTGGATTACCTGCCCTTTCAAACGTTCAGTTAACCTTCCAGTTCATCCTAACAACAAATTAAGCAGCTAAACGGACACGGTGTTCCAGGTTTTGGGTTCGGAGTGTAGACGACAGATCTACGCCCGGCAGTTAACGTCTGTTGTGTTGCGAGCGCCTGGACCTCATCTGGCACTGCTTTCTTGTGGTCATATACGTATTCCTCAAGGACCAATCAACATGATGATCAAGATATGCAACACGAAGGAAATCGAGCGTATGCAAACTCGCTTTCTGCTGCCGTCGAGTGTTTGCTATTTGCAAGCATGATCTTCGAATTTTGCGCATCCTAGATTCCCGCTGCCTCCCAAGCCGCATCCATGAACATGCAAGGAGTTCATAGACGTACATTGAACATGTATACGAGCCAGGCATTCATGCTTGGAGTATCTAGTACTAGTGTGCTCCACCTCTGCATTGTCGTAGGCAGTGACACTGCTTGACCCGATTAATGGCTCCGAGAAACTAGTGGAGGCATCGATGATATATGGCTTCCGATTTGTATTCCAAGCTCTCTCTCCATCTAGCCATATATATATATGGAGATATTACCATCAATGCGATAAATTACAAGCTTGCGAGTAGTATCATATCGTAGTTGGAAGCAATTGAGCTGCACGATAGAACGAATGTAGCATGCATATACCTTGGAGTATCGTGTACTACTAGCAGTGTGCTCCACCTCTACTAGCGTTGCATGCATATACCTTAGTCATTCAAATTTAGACGAGGCATGGTCATTCTAGAGTCCAGAAGCCTATAAATTTAGACCAAAAGCAAGCTTCTTCCTTTTTCTTTTAGTAAAAGGCCTGAGCAGAAATTCAGGGAATCAAATGTGTTACAGATATCTCTATTGAAAGAAAAGTGAGTTGAAGACTTGAACCGTAAAACTCCAACATAGTTCTAAGCCAAGATGTGTTAACTAATGATGCTGAGAATTGAAATGCCTCTTCTTCCGTTCTAGGCAAGGACAAACTTCTTTTAGTTTGTCCGTGTATATAGAAAAATAAATTAATATCTACAATATCAAATATATATGGTATGAAAATATATTTTAGGATGAATCTAATTGAACTAATTTGGTGTTGTAGATGTTGGTATCTTCTTCAATAGACTTGCTTAAACTTAATTATGTTGGATCATGGAAAACCTAAAACTTCAAGTATTTTGGAACGGAGGGAGTAGGAAATAATCTCGTTCACCTCAACTCGAGCTGTCTTGGTCAGATTAGTATGTAGCCGGCCCGGCCCTAATGGGTATTCTCTTACATCAATACACAAAGGTGAAAGATGAACATGTATAGTATTTGTTGTTGTCAAGAGAAGGCTGACCAAATCCATTTAAAAGAGCATCAAAGGCTCGGAGGTTGGAGCTATGTCAGGTAAAACTGCAGATCTGGATGAACATGCAATCCCCTGGCCCACGTTATGTCAGAGTAAAACACATACAGTTTTCTCTCGCTTGTCTCGGTCTTATAGGGCGTGCTTGGTAGGCTGCATGCAACCCAACCAGGCCCACATGCTGCAAAAATTGGACGTTTGGTAGGCTGGGCTACATGCGTTTCTCGACCCGCAGAGAACTTAAAGCAGTCTCGGGCCAGGCTGTGGGAGAACGGTCGATTCTGCCATTTTTCGCAAGCAAGGCTCGCTCGAGCCACGTGTGGCTCTCGGCTACACATGTTGGGAAGAACGAGAGATGATGAGACGTCTCATGAGTCCTCCCACTCTCTCCCGTCCCCGCCCACTCCCATTCACACCACACTTCCTCTCTCTCTCACTGCCCCTTCTTGCTCTCCAATGGAGGACCCTCAACCGCGTCGTCCCACTCCCATCATCACCGACAGCAACCCCATGCAACACCGGTGGGTGGCCGGCCAGGCCTGACAATGCATTGACCTCATGTCGGCTATCCGGGACCCCTCCCCCATCTACACCAGGCCGCAGTCAGCGGCCATTAACCCACCGACAACGTTCGTGCCGGTCGGTGTGGCTGCGAAGGGAAGCTCGTCTGCTGCTGCGGCGGCGCAGGGAAGAACTGCCACTACGGTTGCCATGCCCGGTCGAGGGTTTTTTACCCCCGTGTGAGGGTTTTCTCCCCTTGCTCCGAGGAGCGTAGAGAGCATCGACGGCCGTGCCCTTTCCTCCACCGCTTGCGTCATGAGGAGCACCGACGCAGTGGCTAGGGCTCTATAATTGTCGGGTCATCTGCGTGCCAGACCCCTGTTCCCGCCAGGGTTTGGTCTGTGGCTAGCATTCCCTCCACCGGCAACCGCTCCGGCTCCGGTAAGCTATTTGTTCCCTGTGCTCCCATTATTAGTTAGGGTTTTTGCCTCATTCCGAATCTATTGGATTCGATTGCACTTGATTGGTATCGATTCAAATCCAATAGATTCAAAGCCATGTTATGTGCTTGCTTAGGGTGTTCATGCTACTGCCCTACACTCACTAGATTGTTCTTGCTATCACGATAATGTAGATTGGTATTTAGGGTGTTCTTGGTAGAATCAAAATGCTAGTTAGGGTGTTCTTGATAGAATCACAATGCTAGTTAGGGTGTTCTTGCTATGATCACATTGCTGGTTAGGGTGTTGCTATAATCAGAATGGTTGCTGGTTCATGTGAGTGATGATGTTCATATGTGTGATGATGTTGTTGTGCTGCTGCCTAACCTCGGACATGTTCACCATCAAGCTTGTTGAATACCTATCTAACTTGGATGTCAAATCCGAAAAAAAATGATTGGATGCCACTTGAAGTAGAATGCATCGGAAGGACAAATGCAAGAAGGATGCTGCTCACTCTCAATCTGGTATCCGCAAGAACAAATCTCGCAAGTGCAAAGGCAAAAAGGGTGACAATAATGGGGAAGCACAGGTGGTTCCATGATACACCTTTCTAGGCTGCAAATGTGTGCTCAGATGCGTCTGTTTTGTCTTTGTCGTCGTACTCTTCTTAAGTTGTAGTGAGCCAATGGGGATTCCTTGGTGATGTTTTGATCAAAGTATTGGGGGTCGAAGTGGTTTTGTATCGGTTGTGTTTGCCAGTCTGCCTTTGTGGTCCTGTGGCTCCACTATTTGGGAGTTCACATGGCTGAGCAAGTTTGTGAAGGTTTTTGCGTGGTTTTTCGTGAATTAACCGGGTAACTCTCTTTTCTTAATTAATGAATGATGCAAAACTTACGCCTCCGTTTAAAAAACACAGATTGCATTTGATTGTCACATGCACAAATTTTCATGTTAAGATTATTTTTGCTTATGCATAAATTTCTCACATAGTTCAGTATTCTACACAATATTTAGAAATTATGTATCCAATTCCGCAACAACGCGTGGAGAATTATCTAGTTTTTTAAAATATATGATACATGACATACATTAATCATCAAAATAATCAACCCATAACATACACTGATTGAAATAAAGTATCACCACTACTGGATTGCTACATATGAGCACCCAAAGCTTCAGTTTTTGGTGCAAAGCCACTCATTGGCCTCCATCTAGACTATGGTGTAACTCGCATCGGCTATGTATGGCCCAAATGTTGGTGCTCCATCCACCTCTGACTGGTGGTAGTCGTGTGACCCATCAGCGGTAACCGATTAGCGTCACCCCTTGTTTGTCACAACTGATCTAGTTGTGCAACACAAAGAAAATCACGCATATGCAATATCTCTTGTATCGCTGTCGCGATTTTGCATCTTGCAAGTATGATCATGTGACTTTGGACAACTTGAATTCCCGTTGCCTCCCAAGTTGCATCCATGAAATGTAAATAGATCATATACAACAAACATTTGTATGAAGCAGCATTTATGCGGGGTATATCGTGTACTGACGTGCTCCACCTCTACATAGCTGGAGGGAGTAATGCTACTGGACCTGTTGAGATATCAGTCTTATATGGTTATCCGATTTGGATTCAAAACTCTCTCAATCTTGGTACATATATGAAGATATCACCATCAATGCAATAATTACTAACTCTAGTGGTACCACATAGTAGTTGGGAACAGTTGAGCCGCTCGACAGAATGTAGGGTCCTCTCCATAACGTTTCATGCATTCATGTAACTTAGTCATTGAAATGTAAACGAGGCATGATCATGCTAAAGTCTAGAAGCCTCCGAGCCTAAAACAAGCTATATTTTCTTTTTCTCGGGGCAGACCTGAGCAAAAAACTCAGGATTCAAATATGGTAATGATATCTCTAGTAAAGAAAAGTGCATTGAAGACTCGATCAACTGCAAAATTTCCTTAGCTCTTTTTTCATAAAAGGAGGTTGTCTAGCACGTCGCGGCTCGAGTTGTGTTTCGGTCAAATCAGCAGCTGACCGGTCCTACTAGGCATTCCCTTACATCACAACACAGAAAGGTGAAAAATAAACATTTAGGGTTTACGTTACGGTCAAGAAAGGTCAACCAAGGCATTAACAACATTGAAGGCTCGGAGCTATCTCAAGTACAACGCCATTTATACGATAAATATGCAATCCAGCAGTGACGGGAATACTTCTCTGTAGGAGGGCGGTTCATTTTTTACAAACGTTCAAGTAGTAAAGCTCTCTCCCCTCACGAAAAATTATACGTTAATTTTCAACTAGTACATGATAGCTGCCATCTCAAACATTCAACTTTTAATACAGCTGGCACCTTCCAGATCATCGTGAATAATTAAGCAGGTAAACGGTGTTCCGGCTGGTTTTGAGTTAAGAATGGAGACATATCTACGCCCGACTGTTGTGTTTCGTGCCTGCCTCTGCGGGGATCTGAGCTACCACTGCTCTTTTGTGTTGATACACGTATTTCTCAAGGACCAATCGACATGGTGATCTAGATCTGTGTTTTGATTTTCGGCCGAAAAAACGGATTTCGGCCGAATTTCGGCCATCTCGGTCTGGGGCGGAAAGTATCTTTAGACTGAAATCGGTCATATTTGGCACATTTTGGTAAAATTTAAGTCAAATTTCAGCCGAAATTTTTGAAAATGGCCGAAATTCGGCCATTTCGGTCTAGGGCGAAAAAAAATCTCAAACCGAAAATCAAAACACAGATCTAGATATGCAACACTAAGAGAATTGAGACTATGAAAAATCGCTTTCTACCGCCACCGGGTCGTCGTGGTTTGCAAGAATGATCTTGGATTCCTGGGCATCTTGGATTCTCGCTGCCTCCCAAGCCGCACCCATGAACATGCAAGGAGTTCATGTACATACACTGAACATGGATATGAGCCAGGCATTGATGCTTGGAGTATCGTGTAGTACTAGTGTGCTCCACCTCCGCATAGTCAGTAGCCAGTAACACTGCTCGACTCGATTGATGACCCTGATCAACTATTCGAGGTATAAATGACATATGGCTGTTCGATTTGTATTCCAAGCTCTCTCTCCATCTAGCCATATATATATGGAGATATTACCACCAATGCGACAAATTACAAGCTAGCTAGTAGTATCGTATAGTAGTTGGAAGCAATTGAGCTGCACGATAGAATGAATGTGGCATCCTCAGCTAACGTTGCATGCATGTACCTTACTCATTCAAATGTAAACGGGGCATGGTCATGCTAAGTCCAGAAGCCTCTAAATTTAGACCTAAAACAAGCTTCTTCCTTTTTCTTTTAGTGAGAGGCTTGAGCAGAAACTCAGGGAATCAAATGTGTTACAGATATCTCTATAGAAAGAAAAGTGAGTTGAAGACTTGAACTGTAAAATTCCAACAAAGTTCTAAGCCAAGATGTGTCAACTCATGATGCTGAGAATTCAAATGCTATTTTTTCAATTTAATTGTACATACTATGTAACAAAAAGTTCTCCAGCCTCTTCTTCCGTTCTAGGTAAGGACACACATTTTTTAGTTTGACCATGTATATAGAAAAATGCATTAATATCTACAATATCAAATATATATAGTATGAAAATATATTTTATGATGAATCTAATTAAACTAATTTGGTGTTGTAGATGTCGGTATATTTTTCAGTAGACTTGCTCAAACTTAAATATGTTGGACCTAGAAAAAACCTAAAACTTCAAGTATTTTAGAACAGAGGGAGTAGAAAATAATCTCGTTCACCTCAACTCAAGCTGTCTTCTTGGTTCAGATTAGTACGTAGCCGGCCCGGTCCTAGTAGGTACCCTTACATCATCAATACATAAAAAGTTGAAAGATGAACATGTACAGTATTCGTTTTTGTCAAGAGAAGGGCGACCAAAGCCATTTGAAAGAGCATCCAAGGCTCGGAGGTCGGAGCTATGTCAAGTAAAACTGTGATTCTGGTGAACATGCAATCCACTGGCCCACGCTATGTCAGAGTAGAACACACACACTTTTCTCTAGCTTGTCTCGGTCATATGATTTCCAGGTGACTCCCAAGCCTGGGCTCATGAATGAAAAAAGAAACGAAGCACTGCGATGTGAACCTAAAAGGGGAATATTTGGCATGTTACTGTGTCATGCGACTTGAAAAGAAAGTTCCCTAGCACATATAGTGTAGGAGATATGCCCTAGAGGCAGTAATAACAGTTATTTTGTATCTCCAAGTTTGTAATGAATGTTTATGTCCCATGCTATAATTGCAATGATTCTCGAGTCTGCAATATCCACGAGGCTCGGAGGGATACTCATGTGCACGTGTGGTATAATAAACGGTAAAATGTATTCCTAGTCATGCCTCTAAGACTAGCTCAAGTATTGCATGATGATCCTGTTTTCCTGATCATGGGCATGACTATGCCGGCAGTTTTGAGGGCACAATGTTAGAAGAACACTTGTGTTGAATCGACCCAAATTGATGTTATGCTATGAGATACATTCGTCACAAGTTAATGGTTTATAACACAGAGAAAGTTAATGTTTGCATAATTCCTTAGACCATGAGAGTGTCGAGTTCCTTCATTCTTGCTTCGTGGACTTTGGGGTTTGTTAAACGTCATCCATAACTGGGTGGCTATTACGGCGGCTTACGGGTTCACGGAATAGCATGACAAGGAACGAGATAGTTCAAGATTGGGATTTGCTCCTCCGACGATGGAGAGATATTCTCAGGCCCTCTCGGTGTTACGGTATCCATCATCGTCTGGCCAGACACAATGTGATTTGATCACAGGGATGCCGGAACACGGAAAAGAGAAAAGAGAACAAAACCTGTAACGAGGTAACTGGCATAGTGGACAAGTTGTTGATCCACGGGGATGCAGATAAATCTCACCTAGGGTGTTTGTAACATATCGCGAAACAACATGAATAGCACACGGCAACCGGATGTTCACTCGAATATTTATTTGTGTGGGTATAGGGGTCAATTAATATGGGTGTCCACGGCTCCGATGTTGATCATTGATCGGAAAGTGTTTCGGTCATGTCTATACTTCACCGAACCTATAGGGTCACACGCTTAAGGCTCATCTATCTGTTGAATACTAGACAGGCAGTCTGAGAGAAAGTCACCGGAAAAGTTTCGGAGACAACGGAAGAGTTCCGGAGAGAGAACACCGGAAGAGTTTCGGTAAAACTGAAAACTTGTTTCGGAGTATACCATTAAGTCAAATTGGTTTCGGCACACACCTGGAAATTCTTGGAGGGTGCCAGAATTGTTCTGGGAACTTCTGGGATTTTTCCGGGGAAAAAACCGAAAATGTTTCAGAGCTGCCGGAACCGCTTTGGTTGCTTTTCGCTGATGAAAATCATTGATCTGAAAATGTTTCGGAATGCATCCAGAATTATTTTAGTGGGTACTGAAATTATTCTAAGACCCATAGAAATATTTTTGGATTTATCGGTCGCGGAAAAATGGGTTCATGAATAGTGAAAAAGCACTTTATGGTCACTTTATGGAAAGCCACCTTTTTGGGCTTTGTCCCAAAATATCTTGGGGATGACATGGATGGATGGGAGTGTTGGAAATATGCCCTAGAGGCAATAATAAATTAGTTATTATTATATTTCCTTGTTCATGATAATCGTTTATTATCCATGCTATAATTGTATTGATTGGAAACTCAAATACATGTGTGGGTACATAGACAACACTGTGTCCCTAGTAAGCCTCTAGTTGACTAGCTCGTTGATCAAAAGATGGTGAAGGTTTCCTAGCCATGGAGATGAGATGTCATTTGAGAACGGGATCACATCATTAGGAGAATGATGCGATGGACAAGACCCAAACTATAAACGTAGCATATGATCGTGTCAGTTTATTGCTATTGTTTTCTGCATGTCAAGTATCTGTTCCTATGACCATGAGATCATACAACTCCCTGACATCGGAGGAGTACCTTGTGTGTATCAAACGTCGCAACGTAACTGGGTGACTATAAAGGTGCTCTACAGGTATCTCCGAGGATGTCTGTTGGGTTGGCATGGATCAAGACTGGGATTTGTTACTCCGTGTGACGGAGAGGTATCTCAGGGCCCACTCGGTAATACAACATCACAATGAGCCTTGCAAGTAATGTGACTAAAGTGTTAGCCACGAGATCTTGTATTACGGAACGAGTAAAGAGACTTGCCGGTAACGAGATTGAACTAGGTATAGAGATACCGACGATCGAATCTCGGGCAAGTAACATACCGAAGAACAAAGGGAACAGCATACGGGATTAACTGAATCCTTGACATAGAGGTTCGACCGATAAAGATCTTCGTAGAATATGTAGGAGCCAATATGGGCATCCAGGTCCCGCTATTGGTTATTGATCGTAGAGGTGTCTCGGTCATGTCTACATAGTTCTCGAACCCGCAGGGTCTACACACTTAACGTTTGGTGACGATTAGTATAGTTGAGTTATTTTGTTGGTGACCGAAGGTTGTTCGGAGTCCCGGATAAGATCCCGGACATGACGAGGATCTCCGGAAGAGTCCGGAGGTAAAGATTGATATATGGGATAATAGTGTTTGGTCTCCGGAAGGGTTCCGGAATTCACCGGAAGGGGTTCCGGATGTTTCCCGAAATGTTCGGGTACGAGAACACTTTATTTGGGCCAAGGGGTAAAGCCCACGAGGCTTAGGCAAGGTGCAAAAGGAAGTTTTGCTGGCGTCTGGGGTGGTACTACCGCTTATCGTAAGCGGTACTACCGCTACAGGCGGTACTACCGCTTATAGTAAGCGGTACTACCGCTACAGGCGGTAATACCGCTTATCGTAAGCGGTACTACCGCTACAGGCGGTACTACCGCTTATCGTAAGCGGTACTACCGCTTGTACGCTATACTGCTGGAATCCGAGTTGGACTCTTTCCGTGCGGGCCAAACCGACCTTGTGCGGGCAAAACCGACCTTGTGGAGGTTTTCTCTCCAAGTTTAGACCCCAGGGCTCAACATATAAATAGAGGGGCAGGGCTAGCACACGGGACACATCAAGATTTCCCAAGCCGTGTGTCGGCAACCTTAACCCTCTAGTTCTCCTGTCATAATCTCCGTAGTGCTTGGCGAAGCCCTGCAGAGATTGTTCCTCACCACCATCACCACGCCGTCGTGCTGCCGGAGCTCATCTACTACTTCACCACCGCTCGCTGGATCGAGGAGGTGAAGGCGTCATCAAGCCGTACGTGTGTTGAATGCGGAGGTGCCGTCCGTTCGGCACTAGTTCGTGATCGGATCGAGGGACGACTTGCGATTTGGATCGCGGAGACGTTCGACTACATCAACCGCGTTTCTTAACGCTTCCGCTTAGCGATCTACAAGGGTATGTAGATTCACTCTCCCTCTCGTAGATGTTCATCACCATGGATAGATCTTGTGTGTGCATAGGAAATTTTTTGTTTCCCATGCAACGTTCCCCAACAGTGGCATCTGAGCTAGGTCTATGCGTAGATGAGATCTCGAGTAGAACACAAACGAGTTGTGTGCGTGGGTGTATACATATTGCTTGCCGTTACTAGTTGATACTTGATTCGGCGGTATTGTGAGATGAAGCGGCCCGGACCGACATTACGCGTACGCTTACGCGAGACAGGTTTCACCGCTACATGCACTCGTTGCATAAAGGTGACTGGCGGGTGTCTGTCTCTCTCACTTTAGTTGAATCGATTTCAATGAAGAGGGTTCTTTTAGAAGATCAAAAAGCAATCACTACACCACGTTGTGGTTTTGCGTAGGTAAGAACGGTTCTTGCAAACCCGTAGCAGCCACGTAAAATTTGCAACAACAATTAGAGGACGTCTAACTTGTTTTTGCAGGGTATGTTGTGATGTGATATGGCCAATTACATGATGAGATATATGTGATGTATGAGATGATCATGTGTTGTATAGAATATCACGACTTGCATGTCGATGAGTACGGCAACTGGCAGGAGCCATAGAGTTGTCTTTAATTATTTTCGCCATTTTGCTTTACTTTATCGCTATGAGTTAGCAATAGTCGTGGAAGCAACAGTCGGCGCGACAAACTCATGGCGACACGTTGATGGAGATCAAGATGATGGAGATCATGGTGTCATGCCGATGACGATGGAGATCATGCCGGTGCTTTGGAGATGGAGATCAAAAGCACAAGTTCATGGCCATATCATGTCACTTATGATTTGCATGTGATGTTAATCCTTTTATGCATCTTATTTTGCTTAGGACGACGGTAGCATTATAAGGTGATCCCTCACTTAAATTTCAAGATAAAATTGTGTTCTCCCCGAGTGTGCACCGTTGCGAAAGTTCGTCGTTTCGAGACACCACGTGATGATCGGGTGTGATAGACTCTACGTTCACATACAACGGGTGCAAGCCAGTGTTGCACATGTGGAACACTCGGGTTAAACTTGATGAGCCTAGCATGTACAGACATGGCCTCGGAACACAAGAGACCGAAAGGTCGAACATGAGTCATATAGTAGATATGATCAACATGAAGATGTTCACCATTGAAACCACCTCAACTCACGTGATGATCGGACTTGAGTTGGTGGATTTGGATCATGTTACACTCGAATGACCGGAGGGATGTCAATTTGAGTGGGAGTTTTTAAGTAATATGATTAACTAAACTCATTATCTTGAACAATAGTCTAAGTTGTCTTTGCAATATTTATGTTGTAGATCATGGCTCGCGCAGTAGCACCCCTGAATTTTAATGCGTTCCTAGAGAAAGCTAAATTGAAAGATGATGGAAGTAACTTTGTGGACTGGGCCCGTAATCTAAGGATTATCCTTACGGCTTCCCAGAAGGCTTATGTCCTTGATGCACCGCTTGGTGATCCACCCGCTCCAATTGAGTCTCTAGACGTTGTGAACGCCTGGCAGGCTCGTTCTGAAGATTACTCAATAGTTCAATGTGCAATATTGTATGGCTGAGAACCGGGACTTCAAAGACGTTTTGAACGTCATGGAGCATATGAGATGTTCCAGGAGTTGAATTTTATCTTTCAGAAGAATGCCCGGATCGAGAGATATGAGATCTCCGATAAGTTCTATGCTTGCAAGATGGAGGAGAACGGGTCTATCAGTGATCACGTACTCAGAATGTCTGGGTACTCCACCCGTCTGGCTGAATTGGGGATGCCCCTTCCGCCAGAGGCTATCACTGACAGAGTTCTTCAATCATTGCCACCTAGCTACAAGAGCTTCGTGTTGAACTATAACATGCACGGGATGAACAAGTCAGTCGCCGAGCTGTTTGCGATGCTGAAAGCCGCTGAGTCTGAAATTCAGAAGGACCATGAAGTGTTGATGGTCAATAAAACCACTAGTTTCAAGAAAAATGGCAAGGGTAAGAAGGGTAACTCCAAGAAGAGTGGCAAAGCAGTTGCTCCTCTCGTGAAGAAACCCAAGGCTGGACCCAAACCAGAAACTGTGTGCTTTCATTGCAAGGGAACTGGACACTGGAAGCGGAACTGCCCCAAGTATTTGGCTGACAAGAAGGCGGCCAACAACAAACAAGGTATATATGATATACATGTTATTGATGTGTACCTTACCAACTCTCGTTGTAGTGCCTGGGTATTTGATACCGGTGCGGTTGCTCATATTTGCAACTCAAAACAGGAACTGCGGAATAGACGGAGGCTGGCAAAGGACGAAGTGACGATGCGCGTGGGAAATGGTTCCAAGGTTGATGTGATCGCCGTCGGCACGCTCGCTCTTCGATTACCATCGGGATTAGTGATGAACCTGAATAATTGTTATTTAGTGCCTGCGTTAAGCATGAACATTATATCTAGATCTTGTTTATTGCGAGACGGTTACTCATTTAAATAAGAGAATAATGGTTGTTCTATTTATATGAGTAATATCTTTTATGGTCATGCACCCGATGTCAGGGGTTTATTCTTATTGAATCTCGATAGTAATGATACACATGTTCATAACATTGATGCCAAAAGATGTAGAATTGATAATGATAATACCACTTTCTTGTGGCACTGCCGTTTAGGTCATATTGGCGTAAAACGCATGAGGAAGCTCCATGCTGATGGACTTTTGGAGTCACTTGATTTTGAATCACTTGACACATGTGAGCCATGCCTCATGGGCAAGATGACTAAAACGCCGTTCTCTAGAACAATGGAACGGGCAAGTGACTTATTGGAAATCATACATACTGATGTGTGCGGTCCGATGAGCATTGAGGCACGCGTTGGTTATCGTTACTTTCTCACCTTCACTGATGACTTAAGTAGATATGGGTATATTTACTTAATGATACACAAGTCTGAAACATTTGAAAAGTTCAAACAATTTCAGAGTGAAGTTGAGAATCATCGTAACAAGAAGATTAAATTCCTACGATCTGATCGAGGAGGAGAATATCTGAGTTATGAGTTTGGCAGTCACTTAAGACAATGTGGAATTGTTTCACAACTAACACCGCCTGGAACACCACAGCGTAATGGTGTGTCTGAACGTCGTAATCGAACCTTATTGGATATGGTGCGATCTATGATGTCTCTTGCCGATTTGCCACTATCGTTTTGGGGTTATGACCTAGAGACAGCTGCATTCACTTTAAATAGGGCACCATCGAAATCCGTTGAGACGACGCCATATGAACTTTGGTTTGGCAAGAAGCCAAAGCTGTCGTTTCTTAAAGTTTGGGGATGTGATGCTTATGTCAAAAAGCTTCAGCCTGAAAAGTTGGAACCCAAAGCGGAGAAATGCGTCTTCATAGGATACCCAAAAGAGACAGTTGGGTATACCTTCTACCTCAGATCCGAAGGCAAAGTGTTTGTCCCTAAAAACGGAACATTTCTTGAGAAAGAGTTTCTCTCGAAAGAATTGAGTGGGAGGAAGATAGAACTTGATGAGGTTGTTGAACCTTTACTTCAACCTGAAAGTAGCGCAACGCAGAAAGATGTTTCTGTAGAGCCTACAACAGCTGAAGAGGAAGTTAATGATGATGATCATGAAGCTTTGGATCAAGTTGCTATCGAACCTCGTAGGTCGACAAGGACGCGTACTGCTCCTGAGTGGTACGGCAACCCTGTCTTAGAGGTCATGTTGTTAGACAACGATGAACCTACGAGCTATGGAGAAGCGATGATGGGCCCGGATTTCGAGAAGTGGTTAGAGGCCATGAAATCCGAGATGGGATCCATGTATGAAAACAAAGTGTGGACTTTGGAAGTATTACCTGAAGGGCGTAAGGCCATTCAGAACAAATGGATCTTTAAGAGGAAGACGGACGCGGACGGTAATGTCACCGTCTATAAAGCTCGACTTGTGGCAAAGGGTTTTTCACAAGTTCAAGGAGTTGACTACGATGAGACCTTCTCACCCGTAGCGATGCTTAAGTCCGTCAGAATCATGTTAGCAATAGCTGCCTTTTTCGATTATGAAATTTGGCAGATGGATGTCAAAACAGCGTTCCTTAACGGTTTCCTTATGGAAGAGTTGTATATGATGCAACCAGAAGGTTTTGTCGATCCAGAGAATGCTGACAAAGTTTGCAAACTCCAGCGATCCATTTATGGACTGGTGCAAGCATCTCGGAGTTGGAATCTTCGCTTTGATAAGGTGATCAAAGCGTTCGAGTTTATACAAGTTTACGGAGAAGCTTGTATTTACAAGAAAGTGAGTGGGAGCTCTATAGCGTTTCTAATATTATATGTGGATGACATATTACTGATTGGAAACAATATAGAAATGTTGGAAGGCATGAAGGAATATTTGAACAAGAGTTTTTCAATGAAGGACCTAGGAGAAGCTGCTTTCATATTAGGCATCAAGATCTATAGAGATAGATCAAGACGTTTAATAGGACTTTCACAAAGCACATACCTTGATAAGATTTTGAAGAAGTTCAAAATGGATCAGTCCAAGAAGGGGTTCTTGCCTGTTTTGCAAGGTGTGAAGTTGAGTAAGACTCAATGCCCAGTGACTGCAGGAGATAGAGAAAAGATGAGTGTCATCCCCTATGCTTCAGCCATAGGCTCTATCATGTATGCAATGCTGTGCACAAGACCCGATGTCAGCCTTGCCATAAGTATGGTCGGAAGGTTTCAAAGTGATCCAGGAATGGAACACTGGACGGCGGTCAAGAATATCCTGAAGTACCTGAAAAGGACTAAGGACATGTTTCTCGTTTATGGAGGTGATCAAGAGCTCGTCGTAAAGGGTTACGTCGATGCAAGCTTTGACACTGATCCGGATGACTCTAAGTCACAAACCGGATACGTATTTATTCTTAATGGGGGTGCGGTTAGCTGGTGCAGTTCCAAGCAAAGCGTGGTAGCTGATTCTACATGCGAAGCGGAGTACATCGCTGCCTCGGAGGCGGCGAAGGAAGGTGTCTGGATGAAGGAGTTCATGACAGATCTTGGAGTAGTGCCTAGTGCGCTTAACCCAATGACTCTGTTTTGTGATAATACTGGTGCCATTGCTCTAGCCAAGGAACCAAGATTTCACAAGAGGACCAGACACATAAAGCGACGTTTCAATTCCATCCGCGATTACATCAAGGAGGACGACATAAATATTTGCAAAGTACACACGGATCTGAATGTTGCAGATCCGATGACTAAACCTCTTCCAAGGGCTAAACATGAACAACACCAGAACTGCATGGGTGTTCGATTCATTACAATGTAAATCACATAGTGATGTGAACTAGATTATTGACTCTAGTGCAAGTGGGAGACTGTTGGAAATATGCCCTAGAGGCAATAATAAATTAGTTATTATTATATTTCCTTGTTCATGATAATCGTTTATTATCCATGCTATAATTGTATTGATTGGAAACTCAAATACATGTGTGGGTACATAGACAACACTGTGTCCCTAGTAAGCCTCTAGTTGACTAGCTCGTTGATCAAAAGATGGTGAAGGTTTCCTAGCCATGGACATGAGATGTCATTTGATAACGGGATCACATCATTAGGAGAATGATGCGATGGACAAGACCCAAACTATAAACGTAGCATATGATCGTGTCAGTTTATTGCTATTGTTTTCTGCATGTCAAGTATCTGTTCCTATGACCATGAGATCATACAACTCCCTCACATCGGAGGAGTACCTTGTGTGTATCAAACGTCGCAACGTAACTGGGTGACTATAAAGGTTCTCTACAGGTATCTCCGAGGATGTCTGTTGGGTTGGCATGGATCAAGACTGGGATTTGTTACTCCGTGTGACGGAGAGGTATCTCAGGGCCCACTCGGTAATACAACATCACAATGAGCCTTGCAAGCAATGTGACTAAAGTGTTAGCCACGAGATCTTGTATTACGGAACGAGTAAAGAGATTTGCCGGTAACGAGATTGAACTAGGTATAGAGATACCGACGATCGAATCTCGGGCAAGTAACATACCGAAGAACAAAGGGAACAGCATACGGGATTAACTGAATCCTTGACATAGAGGTTCGACCGATAAAGATCTTCGTAGAATATGTAGGAGCCAATATGGGCATCCAGGTCCCGCTATTGGTTATTGATCGTAGAGGTGTCTCGGTCATGTCTACATAGTTCTCGAACCCGCAGGGTCTACAAACTTAACGTTTGGTGACGATTAGTATAGTTGAGTTATTTTGTTGGTGACCGAAGGTTGTTCGGAGTCCCGGATAAGATCCCGGACATGACGAGGATCTCCGGAAGAGTCCGGAGGTAAAGATTGATATATGGGATAATAGTGTTTGGTCTCCGGAAGGGTTCCGGAATTCACCGGAAGGGGTTCCGGATGTTTCCCGAAATGTTCGGGTACGAGAACACTTTATTTGGGCCAAGGGGTAAAGCCCACGAGGCTTAGGCAAGGTGCAAAAGGAAGTTTTGCTGGCGTCTGGGGTGGTACTACCGCTTATCGTAAGCGGTACTACCGCTACAGGCGGTACTACCGCTTATAGTAAGCGGTACTACCGCTTATAGTAAGCGGTACTACCGCTACAGGCGGTAATACCGCTTATCGTAAGCGGTACTACCGCTTATCGTAAGCGGTACTACCGCTTGTACGCGATACTGCTGGAATCCGAGTTGGACTCTTTCCGTGCGGTCCAAACCGACCTTGTGCCGGCAAAACCGACCTTGTGGAGGTTTTCTCTCCAAGTTTAGACCCCAGGGCTCAACATATAAATAGAGGGGCAGGGCTAGCACACGGGACACATCAAGATTTCCCAAGCCGTGTGTCGGCAACCTTAACCCTCTAGTTCTCCTGTCATAATCTCCGTAGTGCTTGGCGAAGCCCTGCAGAGATTGTTCCTCACCACCATCACCACGCCATCGTGCTGCTGGAACTCATCTACTACTTCACCACCGCTCACTGGATCGAGGAGGTGAAGGCGTCATCAAGCCGTACGTGTGTTGAACGCGGAGGTGCCGTCCGTTCGGCACTAGTTCGTGATCGGATCGAGGGACGACTTGCGATTTGGATCGCGGAGACGTTCGACTACATCAACCGCGTTTCTTAACGCTTCCGCTTAGCGATCTACAAGGGTATGTAGATTCACTCTCCCTCTCGTAGATGCTCATCATCATGGATAGATCTTGTGTGTGCGTAGGAAATTTTTTGTTTCCCATGCAACGTTCCCCAATAGTGGCATCTGAGCTAGGTCTATGCGTAGATGAGATCTCGAGTAGAACACAATCGAGTTGTGTGCGTGGGTGTATACATATTGCTTGCCGTTACTAGTTGATACTTGATTCGGCGGTATTGTGAGATGAAGTGGCCCGGACCGACATTACGCGTACGCTTACGCGAGACAGGTTTCACCGCTACGTGCACTCGTTGCATAAAGGTGACTGGCGGGTGTCTGTCTCTCTCACTTTAGTTGAATCGATTTCAATGAAGAGGGTTCTTTTAGAAGATCAAAAAGCAATCACTACACCACGTTGTGGTTTTGTGTAGGTAAGAACGGTTCTTGCAAACCCGTAGCAGCCACGTAAAATTTGCAACAACAATTAGAGGACGTCTAACTTGTTTTTGCAGGGTATGTTGTGATGTGATATGGCCAATTACATGATGAGATATATGTGATGTATGAGATGATCATGTGTTGTATAGAATATCACGACTTGCATGTCGATGAGTACGGCAACTGGCAGGAGCCATAGGGTTGTCTTTAATTATTTTTGCCGTTTTGCTTTACTTTATCGCTATGAGTTAGCAATAGTCGTGGAAGCAACAGTCGGCGCGACAAACTCATGGCGACACGTTGATGGAGATCAAGATGATGGAGATCATGGTGTCATGCCGGTGACGATGGAGATCATGCCGGTGCTTTGGAGATGGAGATCAAAAGCACAAGTTCATGGCCATATCATGTCACTTATGATTTGCATGTGATGTTAATCCTTTTATGCATCTTATTTTGCTTAGGACGACGGTAGCATTATAAGGTGATCCCTCACTTAAATTTCAAGATAAAATTGTGTTCTCCCCGAGTGTGCACCGTTGCGAAAGTTCGTCGTTTCGAGACACCACGTGATGATTGGGTGTGATAGACTCTACGTTCACATAGAACGGGTGCAAGCCAGTGTTGCACATGTGGAACACTCGGGTTAAACTTGACGAGACTAGCATGTACAGACATGGCCTCGAAACACAAGAGACCGAAAGGTCGAACATGAGTCATATAGTAGATATGATCAACATGAAGATGTTCACCATTGAAACCACCTCAACTCACGTGATGATCAGACTTGAGTTGGTGGATTTGGATCATGTTACACTCGAATGACCGGAGGGATGTCAATTTGAGTGGGAGTTTTTAAGTAATATGATTAACTAAACTCATTATCTTGAACAATAGTCTAAGTTGTCTTTGCAATATTTATGTTGTAGATCATGGCTCGCGCAGTAGCACCCCTGAATTTTAATGCGTTCCTAGAGAAAGCTAAATTGAAAGATGATGGAAGTAACTTTGTGGACTGGGCCCGTAATCTAAGGATTATCCTTACGGCTTCCCAGAAGGCTTATGTCCTTGATGCACCGCTTGGTGATCCACCCGCTCCAGTTGAGTCTCTAGACGTTATGAACGCCTGGCAGGCTCGTTCTGAAGATTACTCAATAGTTCAATGTGCAATATTATATGGCTTAGAACCGGGACTTCAAAGACGTTTTGAACGTCGTGGAGCATATGAGATGTTCCAGGAGTTGAAGTTTATCTTTTAGAAGAATGCCCGGATCGAGAGATATGAGATCTCCGATAAGTTCTATGCTTGCAAGATGGAGGAGAACGGGTCTATCAGTGATCACGTACTCAGAATGTCTGGGTACTCCACCCGTCTGGCTGAATTGGGGATGCCCCTTCCGCCAGAGGCTATCACTGACAGAGTTCTTCAATCATTGCCACCTAGCTACAAGAGCTTCGTGTTGAACTATAACATGCACGGGATGAACAAGTCAGTCGCCGAGCTGTTTGCGATGCTGAAAGCCGCTGAGTCTGAAATTCAGAAGGACCATCAAGTGTTGATGGTCAATAAAACCACTAGTTTCAAGAAAAATGGCAAGGGTAAGAAGGGTAACTCCAAGAAGAGTGGCAAAGCAGTTGCTCCTCTCGTGAAGAAACCCAAGGCTGGACCCAAACCAGAAACTGTGTGCTTTCATTGCAAGGGAACTGGACACTGGAAGCGGAACTGCCCCAAGTATTTGGCTGACAAGAAGGCGGCCAACAACAAACAAGGTATATATGATATACATGTTATTGATGTGTACCTTACCAACTCTCGTTGTAGTGCCTGGGTATTTGATACCGGTGCGGTTGCTCATATTTGCAACTCAAAACAGGAACTGCGGAATAGACGGAGGCTGGCAAAGGACGAAGTGACGATGCGCGTGGGAAATGGTTCCAAGGTTGATGTGATCGCCGTCGGCACGCTCGCTCTTCGATTACCATCGGGATTAGTGATGAACCTGAATAATTATTATTTAGGGCCTGCGTTAAGCATGAACATTATATCTGGATCTTGTTTATTGCGAGACGGTTACTCATTTAAATCAGAGAATAATGGTTGTTCTATTTATATGAGTAATATCTTTTCTGGTCATGCACCCGATGTCAGGGGTTTATTCTTATTGAATCTCGATAGTAATGATACACATGTTCATAACATTGATGCCAAAAGATGTAGAATTGATAATGATAATACCACTTTCTTGTGGCACTGCCGTTTAGGTCATATTGGCGTAAAACGCATGAGGAAGCTCCATGCTGATGGACTTTTGGAGTCACTTGATTTTGAATCACTTGACACATGTGAGCCATGCCTCATGGGCAAGATGACTAAAACGCCGTTCTCTGGAACAATGGAACGGGCAAGTGACTTATTGGAAATCATACATACTGATGTGTGCGGTCCGATGAGCATTGAGGCGCGCGGTGGTTATCATTACTTTCTCACCTTCACTGATCACTTAAGTAGATATGGGTATATTTACTTAATGAAACACAAGTCTGAAACATTTGAAAAGTTCAAACAATTTCAGAGTGAAGTTGAGAATCATCGTAACAAGAAGATTAAATTCCTACGATCTGATCGAGGAGGAGAATATCTGAGTTATGAGTTTGGCAGTCACTTAAGACAATGTGGAATTGTTTCACAACTAACACCGCCTGGAACACCACAACGTAATGGTGTGTCCGAACGTCGTAATCGAACCTTATTGGATATGGTGCGATCTATGATGTCTCTTGCCGATTTGCCACGATCGTTTTGGGGTTATGCATTAGAGACAGCTGCATTCATTTTAAATAGGGCACCATCGAAATCCGTTGAGACGACGCCATATGAACTTTGGTTTGGCAAGAAGCCAAACCTGTCGTTTCTTAAAGTTTGGGGATGTGATGCTTATGTCAAAAAGCTTCAGCCTGAAAAGCTGGAACCCAAAGCGGAGAAATGCGTCTTCATAGGATACCCAAAAGAGACAGTTGGGTATAGCTTCTACCTCAGATCCGAAGGCAAAGTGTTTGTCCCTAAAAACGGAACATTTCTTGAGAAAGAGTTTCTCTCGAAAGAATTGAGTGGGAGGAAGATAGAACTTGATGAGGTTGTTGAACCTTTACTTCAACCTGAAAGTAGCGCAGCGCAGAAAGATGTTTCTGTAGAGCCTACAACAGCTGAAGAGGAAGTTAATGATGATGATCATGAAGCTTTGGATCAAGTTGCTATCGAACCTCGTAGGTCGACAAGGACGCGTACTGCTCCTGAGTGGTACGGCAACCCTGTCTTAGAGGTCATGTTGTTAGACAACGATGAACCTACGAGCTATGGAGAAGCGATGATGGGCCCGGATTCCGAGAAGTGGTTAGAGGCCATGAAATCCAAGATGGGATCCATGTATGAAAACAAAGTGTGGACTTTGGAAGTATTACCTGAAGGGCGTAAGGCCATTAAGAACAAATGGATCTTTAAGAGGAAGACGGACGCGGACGGTAATGTCACCGTCTATAAAGCTCGACTTGTGGCAAAGGGTTTTTCACAAGTTCAAGGAGTTGACTACGATGAGACCTTCTCACCCGTAGCGATGCTTAAGTCCGTCAGAATCATGTTAGCAATAGCTGCCTTTTTCGATTATGAAATTTGGCAGATGGATGTCAAAACAGCGTTCCTTAACGGTTTCCTTAAGGAAGAGTTGTATATGATGCAACCAGAAGGTTTTGTCGATCCAGAGAATGCTGACAACGTTTGCAAACTCCAGCGATCCATTTATGGACTGGTGCAAGCATCTCGGAGTTGGAATCTTCGCTTTGATGAGGTGATCAAAGCGTTCGAGTTTATACAAGTTTACGGAGAAGCTTGTATTTACAAGAAAGTGAGTCGGAGCTCTATAGCGTTTCTAATATTATATGTGGATGACATATTACTGATTGGAAACAATATAGAAACGTTGGAAGGCGTGAAGGAATATTTGAACAAGAGTTTTTCAATGAAGGACCTAGGAGAAGCTGCTTTCATATTAGGCATCAAGATCTATAGAGATAGATCAAGACGTTTAATAGGACTTTCACAAAGCACATACCTTGATAAGATTTTGAAGAAGTTCAAAATGGATCAGTCCAAGAAGGGGTTCTTGCCTGTTTTGCAAGGTGTGAAGTTGAGTAAGACTCAATGCCCAGTGACTGCAGGAGATAGAGAAAAGATGAGTGTCATCCCCTATGCTTCAGCCATAGGCTCTATCATGTATGCAATGCTGTGCACAAGACCCGATGTCAGCCTTGCCATAAGTATGGTCGGAAGGTCTCAAAGTGATCCAGGAATGGAACACTGGACGGCGGTCAAGAATATCCTGAAGTACCTGAAAAGGACTAAGGACATGTTTCTCGTTTATGGAGGTGATCAAGAGCTCGTCGTAAAGGGTTACGTCGATGCAAGCTTTGACACTGATCCGGATGACTCTAAGTCACAAACCGGATACGTATTTATTCTTAATGGGGGTGCGGTTAGCTGGTGCAGTTCCAAGCAAAGCGTGGTAGCTGATTCTACATGCGAAGCGGAGTACATCGCTGCCTCGGAGGCGGCGAAGGAAGGTGTCTGGATGAAGGAGTTCATGACAGATCTTGGAGTAGTGCCTAGTGCGCTTAACCCAATGACTCTGTTTTGTGATAATACTGGTGCCATTGCTCTAGCCAAGGAACCAAGATTTCACAAGAGGACCAGACACATAAAGCGACGTTTCAATTCCATCCGCGATTACATCAAGGAGGACGACATAAATATTTGCAAAGTACACACGGATCTGAATGTTGCAGATCCGATGACTAAACCTCTTCCAAGGGCTAAACATGAACAACACCAGAACTGCATGGGTGTTCGATTCATTACAATGTAAATCACATAGTGATGTGAACTAGATTATTGACTCTAGTGCAAGTGGGAGACTGTTGGAAATATGCCCTAGAGGCAATAATAAATTAGTTATTATTATATTTCCTTGTTCATGATAATCGTTTATTATCCATGCTATAATTGTATTGATTGGAAACTCAAATACATGTGTGGGTACATAGACAACACTGTGTCCCTAGTAAGCCTCTAGTTGACTAGCTCGTTGATCAAAAGATGGTGAAGGTTTCCTAGCCATGGACATGAAATGTCATTTGATAACGGGATCACATCATTAGGAGAATGATGCGATGGACAAGACCCAAACTATAAACGTAGCATATGATCGTGTCAGTTTATTGCTATTGTTTTCTGCATGTCAAGTATCTGTTCCTATGACCATGAGATCATACAACTCCCTGACATCGGAGGAGTACCTTGTGTGTATCAAACGTCGCAACGTAACTGGGTGACTATAAAGGTTCTCTACAGGTATCTCCGAGGATGTCTGTTGGGTTGGCATGGATCAAGACTGGGATTTGTTACTCCGTGTGACGGAGAGGTATCTCAGGGCCCACTCGGTAATACAACATCACAATGAGCCTTGCAAGCAATGTGACTAAAGTGTTAGCCACGAGATCTTGTATTACGTAACGAGTAAAGAGACTTGCCGGTAATGAGATTGAACTAGGTATAGAGATACCGACGATCGAATCTCGGGCAAGTAACATACCGAAGAACAAAGGGAACAGCATACGGGATTAACTGAATCCTTGACATAGAGGTTTGACCGATAAAGATCTTCGTAGAATATGTAGGAGCCAATATGGGCATCCAGGTCCCGCTATTGGTTATTGATCGTAGAGGTGTCTCGGTCATGTCTACATAGTTCTCGAACCCGCAGGGTCTACACACTTAACGTTTGGTGACGATTAGTATAGTTGAGTTATTTTGTTGGTGACCGAAGGTTGTTCGGAGTCCCGGATAAGATCCCGGACATGACGAGGATCTCCGGAAGAGTCCGGAGGTAAAGATTGATATATGGGATAATAGTGTTTGGTCTCCGGAAGGGTTCCGGAATTCACCGGAAGGGGTTCCGGATGTTTCCCGAAATGTTCGGGTACGAGAACACTTTATTTGGGCCAAGGGGTAAAGCCCACGAGGCTTAGGCAAGGTGCAAAAGGAAGTTTTGCTGGCGTCTGGGGTGGTACTACCGCTTATCGTAAGCGGTACTACCGCTACAGGCGGTACTACCGCTTATAGTAAGCGGTACTACCGCTACAGGCGGTAATACCGCTTATCGTAAGCGGTACTACCGCTACAGGCGGTACTACTTCTACAGGCGGTACTACCGCTTATCGTAAGCGGTAGTACCGCTTGTACGGGATACTGCTGGAATCCGAGTTGGACTCTTTCCGTGCGGGCCAAACCGACCTTGTGCGGGCAAAACCGACCTTGTGGAGGTTTTCTCTCCAAGTTTAGACCCCAGGGCTCAACATATAAATAGAGGGGCAGGGCTAGCACACGGGACACATCAAGATTTCCCAAGCCGTGTGTCGGCAACCTTAACCCTCTAGTTCTCCTGTCATAATCTCCGTAGTGCTTGGCGAAGCCCTGCAGAGATTGTTCCTCACCACCATCACCACGCCGTCGTGCTGCCGGAACTCATCTACTACTTCACCACCGCTCGCTGGATCGAGGAGGTGAAGGCGTCATCAAGCCGTACGTGTGTTGAATGCGGAGGTGCCGTCCGTTTGGCACTAGTTCGTGATCGGATCGAGGGACGAGTTGCGATTTGTTTCGCGGAGACGTTCGACTACATCAACCGCGTTTCTTAACGCTTCCGCTTAGCGATCTACAAGGGTATGTAGATTCACTCTCCCTCTCGTAGATGCTCATCACCATGGATAGATCTTGTGTGTGCATAGGAATTTTTTTGTTTCCCATGCAACGTTCCCCAACAGGGAGCCCCTCATGGGGGGCCCACTAGGTGTGGCCGGCCAAGGGAGGAGCTCCTCCATGGAGCTCCTCTAGCCTTCCCATTTTGCCCCTTTTGAAACTCCATGTGATGGTTTTTTTGGGTATTTCAAGTGCCACCCTACCCCTTGGGTTTTCCTATAAATAGAGGTGGAGAGGCACTCTTCACACTCACTCCTTACTCTCATACAATTGCCATGCATGATCTGGCCTTCTCTCTCCTTCCCACCGAAATAGTTTCGTAGAGTCGAAAGGCTGTCTGGGTTCCGGCAGGAACTAGTTCTGGACGGCGAAGCCCTGCCGGATAGCTGACACCGTATGTGTGCAACCCCGTAGAGAGGTCGTAGGTTCGATCTTTTGCCCAAGGGGCTGTTCGAGGGTCTTCCCGAAGGGCTGTCCGAGTTACCGTTCGAGCTTTGAGGGTCCTCCCGAAGGGCTGTCCGTGACACTGTCCGGGGGACTGTCCGACCGCCTCCCGAAGGGCTGTCTGACGAGGGAGTACATCCTCGCGGTTGGGAGATTGTAAATCCTAGCTGCGGGGATCTGCACCGACGATCTACATCGACTCTACTTCCGCTGCGCTACGAGTCGGTAATGATCAGATCAAACCTTGTATGCCATCTCCATAGTGATCCTAGGGGTGCTCGCTATACCGAATTTTTTTGTTTTCTGTCGCGTTCCCCTACAGTGGCATCAAGAGCCTTGCTATGCGTAGATGCAGGTGATACGTCTCCGTTGTATCTACTTTTCCAAACACTTTTGCTCTTGTTTTGGCCCCTAATTTGCATGATTTGAATGGAACTAACCCGGACCGACATTGTTTTCAGCAGAATTGCCATGGTGTTGTTTTTGTGCAGAAAATCAAAGTTCTTGGAATTGGGTGAAACTTTTTGGAGATTTTTTATGGAATATATAAAAAATATTGGCATCAAGAACTACTGGAGGGGGGCCACCCAGTGCCCACGAGGCACCAGGGCGCGCCACCCCCCCCCCCCAGGCGCGCCCTGGTACCTCGTGGGGCCCACGTGGCTCCGTCTGACCTAATTCCAACGCTATAAATTCATTTTTCCAGAGAAAAAAATAAGAGAGGAAGTTTTATTGCGTTTCATGACATGGAGCTGCTGCCACCTCCCGTTCTTCATCGGGAGGCCAGATCTGGAGTCCGTTCAGGGCTCCGGAGAGGGGGATCTTCCGGCATCGTCATCATCAACCATCCTTCATCACCAATTTCATGATGCTCACCGCTGGGAGTGAGTAATTCCTTCGTATCCTTGCTGGACGGTGATGAGTTGGATGAGATTTATCATGTAATCGAGTTAGTTTTGTTAGGGCTTGATCCCTAGTATCCACTATGTTCTGAGATTGATGTTGCTACGACTTTGCTATGCTTAATGCTTGTCACTAGGGCCCGAGTGCCATGATTCCAGATCTGAACCCTTTATGTTTTCAGCAATATATTTGTGTTCTTGATCCGATCTTGCAAGTTATATGCACCTGCTATGTGTTATGATCCGCATACCCCAAGGTGACAATAATTGGGATTCTTTCCGGTGATTGCCATAGTTTGAGGAGTTCATGTATTCACCATGTGTTAATGCTTTGTTTTGGTTCTCTATTACAAGGAGGCCTTAATATCCCTTAGTTTCCTTATGGACCTTGCTGCCATGGGAGGGTAGGACAAAAGATGTCATGCAAGTTCTTATCGCAAGCACGTATGACTATATACGGAATACATGCCTACATTACATTGATGAATTGGAGCTAGTTCTGTGTCGCCCTAGGTTATGACTGTTACATGATGAATGTTATCCAACGAATATCACCGATCCAATGCCTACAAGTTTTTCACATATTGTTCTTGCTAAGTTACTACTGTTGCTACTACTGTTACAATTGCTACAAAACTACTGCCGCTATCGTTACTGTTACCGTTACTATTATTGCTACTGCTATTAAACTATCATATTACTGTGCTACTGATCACTCTGCTACAGATATTTAGTTTCCAGGTGTGGTTGAATTGACAACTCAACTGCTAATACTTGCAAATATTCTTTGGCTCCCCTTGTGTCAAATCAATAAATTTGGGTTGAATACTCTACCCTCGAAAACTGTTGCGATCCCCTATACTTGTGGGTTATCAAGACCTTTTTCTGGTGCTGTTGCCGGGGAGCATAGCTATATTTGCTAAGTCACTTGGGATTTATATCTGTTGATCACTATGAAGAATCTAAAAGACACTAGGACCAAGATCGTTCCCTCTATAACGAGGGGAGGTAAGGAACTGCCATCTAGCTCTGCACTTGATTCACCTTCTGTTTTGAGTAAACTTGCAACGCCACAACATGCTATTAATTCTGATATGTCACAAGTTATTGATGATACTACCTCTGCTATGAATGATACTCATGATGATGCTAGTACTATGCCTGATAATGCTGTGCCACTTGGTGAATTTCTTACTGAACAAATTGCCAAAGCTAAAGAAATTGAAAATGCTGAAACTCTTGAGAATTATGATTCACCTATTATGCCTAGCTCTCCTACTAGAGTTGAAACACCTGAGGAACAATGTTTTGACAGGGAGACCGCTAGAGCCATCCTTGCTTGTAATGATAGAGATGAAGTTATAAATTGCTTGCTGATATGAAAGAAAAATCTATGAGGGAGAAAATGAAATATGATCCTAAGTTTGCTACCTCTCCCATATTTGTTACTGATAAGGATTACGAATTCTCTATTGATCCTGAGCTGATTAAGTTGGTAGAATCTGATCCTTTCCATGGCTATGAAACTGAAACCGTTGTGGCACATCTTACTAAATTAAATGATATAGCTACCCTATTTGCTCATGAGGAAAAAATTCGCTATTACTATATTATTAAGTTATTTCCTTTCTCATTAAAGGGTGATGCTAAAGAATGGTATAATACTCTTGCTCCTGGATGTGTGCGTAGTCCCCAGGATATGATTTATTACTTCTCTGAAAAATATTTTCCTGCTCATAAGAAACAAGCTGCCTTACAGGAAATATTTAACTTTGTGCAAATTGAAGAAGAGAGTCTCCCACAAGATTGGGGGAGATTTCTCCAACTACTTAATGCTTTGCCTGATCATCCTCTCAAGAAAAATGAAATACTTGATATCTTCTATAATGGACTAACCGATGCTTCTAGGGATTACCTAGATAGTTGTGCGAGTTGTGTTTTTAGGGAACAGACTATTGAGCAAGCTGAGGAATTATTGAATAATATATTGAAGAATGATAATGATTGGACACTTCCTGAACCACCGCCTAAACCCACTCCAAAGAAGAGGGGTATTTTATATCTCAGTCCTGAAGATATGCAAGAAGCGAAGAAATCCCAGAAAGAAAAAGGTATTAAAGCTGAAGATGTTAAGAATTTACCGCCTATTGAAGAAATACATGGTCTTGACAAACCGACACAGGTAGTAGAGGTAAATTCTCTTATAAAGTTTAATGAAAGTGATATTGCTTACAACAAACTTCCTAGTCAATGCTTGTATGAATTTGACAATTATATGATGAAGCAAGATCATTTCAATGCAAATGTTATGAAACAATTGAAACGAAATACCTATATGATAGATCGCTTGAGTGACTTGTTATTTAGAATTGCTAATGATGTTAAAGGTGTTAGTAAACATGCATCTATGGTTCAAACTCAATTAGAACAAGTTGCTAAATCTCAGAGTGAATTGCTTAATGAAATGAATAACAATATGAATGATCATGCTGTTGGAGTAATGACTAGAGGGGGTAGAATGACTCAGGAGCTACTTTATCCTGAGGGTCACCCTAAAAGAATTGAACAAGATTCTCAAAGAATTAATAATGATGCACCTAGTCCATCTAAAAGGAAAAAGAAAAAGAAAAATGATAGGACTTTGCATACTTCTAGTGAACCTGAGGTAGAAAAACCCTTAGAGGATAGTAATGATGTTTCTGTTTCCGATGCTGAAACACAATATGGTAATGAACATTCACCTGATGATAATAATAATGATGATGCTCATGTGGATACCCAACCAGATAACAATAAGGAACCAGATAATGATGTTGAAATTGAACCAGCTGTTGATCTTGATAACCCACCTCCTAAAAATAAACGTTATGATAAAAAAGACTTCGTTGCTAGAAAACATGGTAAAGAAAGAGAACCATGGATTCAAAAACCCATGCCCTTTCCTCCTAAACCATCTAAGAAAAAGGATGAGGAAGAATTTGAACGCTTTGTTGAAATGCTTAGGCCAGTCTTTTTGCGCACTCGTTTGACTGATATTATAAAGATGCCTCCCTATGCTAAATACATGAAGGACATTGTAACAAATAAAAGAAAGATACCTAAAGCTAAAATTTCTACCATGCTTGCAAATTATTCTTTTAAGGATGGAGTGCCTAAGAAACTAGGAGACCCAGGAATACCAACTATACCATGCTCCATTAAAAGAAATTATGTCAAAATTGCTTTGTGTGATTTAGGAGCCGGTGTTAGTGTTATGCCTTTCTCTTTATATAAAAGACTTGATTTGAATAAACTCACTCCCACTGAAATATCATTGCAAATGGCTGACAAATCAACTGCCATCCCTATCGGTGTTTGTGAGGATGTGCCCGTTGTAGTTGCAAATGTTACTGTCCTGATAGACTTTGTTATACTTGATATGCCCGAGGATGACAATATGTCAATTATCCTTGGTAGACCCTTTTGGAATACTGCAGGGGTTGTTATTGATTGCAACAAAAGCAAGGTCACTTTTCATATCAATGGTAATGAACATACGGTGCACTTTCCGAATAAACAATTTCAAGTGAATGGTATTCATATTATTGAAAGGACTCCGACAATTACCATCGGAAGTTTCCAAATCCCTCTTCCTACTGTTAAAAAGAAATATGAAACTTTTATTGTTGGGGAGATGCATATCCCCGTTGAGGTAACTTAGTGTTATACGAAAATTCTTCGGTTTCATGTCACTCGGAAGTGGTTTGTTAATAAGACTTGATCAACCTTATTAATGGATTCTTTTTGAGGGGTATGGGATTGATGAATTCAGTAGGCACAACCTTCTGTACCCACCTTTTATTTTCTGCTATTGTTAGTTAAATAAAATAAAATGCCTTGTTTATCCTGTTTTCTGATTTATCCGTGTAATAAAAAAAGTGCCCAGAAATAAAAGTGCTCAGAATGTAATAAAATTTTGACATGATTTTTTATTTAATATTTAAGAATTTTTGGCACAAAAATTATACCAGGAGGGTGCCCCAGGTGCCCACGAGGCACCAGGGCGCGCCACCCCCCCTGGCGCGCCCAGGTACCTCGTGGGCCCCACAGGGACCCCCTCACTTATCCCTTTAGCTCACTTCGTCTCTTACCTCTAGAAAAAATTCTTGGTTGCTCTCCCTTTCGTGTTCTTGCTCACAAAACTAAAATTTTCGATCTCTTTGCTCGGAGCTCCGTTTCCGAAACTGTTTTGGGGGATTGTTCCTTGGTATGTGACTCCTCCATTGCTCCAATTAGTTTTTGGTTTAGTGGATTATATTTTTCATAATTAGCTACTGTTGGTGCTACAGGAAATGAGCTTGCATGTTGAATTCTTTGAGTTCCAAGTAGTTTGAATGCTTGATATAGCCTCTAGACATCCATATGAGTAGTTGCTATCAATCTTGTGAAGTTTTATTGATATCATTTTGTGACCCAAAAATTTTCAGAAATTTGTTCATAAGAAAATGAATTTCTTTCGGAGGAGTTCCTCGAAGCGGAATGCCAAGGGAGTCCTTGGGGAGTCCTCAGATAGTGACCTCAACATTCCACATAGGACGGAGGTCCGGCCGTGCGAATGGCCGCACAATGCTTTCATGAACGAAGCCGGATTCTATCAAGAGTTCGCGCAATTCGTTGCAAATGCCGGACTGAACAACTTCCTCGCAGATGAGTGTGACCAGCACCACATCCTTACAAATTCCTTTGTGCAAAACTTTTATTTTTTGAATAGGCTCGAACCCCCTGAGGTGCGCTTTGATTTATATGCTGAACATTATCAGATACCTCTAGCTGAATTTTGTGAGATATGTTTGATTCCCTCTGAGGGGGAAATCAGAGAGCCGCGATCGGAGGAGTTTGAAGGTTTCCTCCGCACTTTGACTGTGGGAGAGGAAAGGGGCGTGTCGAAAGCCTGAGCCACTAGCTTGCAGTTTCCCTCTGTTCATTATTTTGCTTTATTCTTAGGGAAATGCTTGCTTGCTAGGGAGCAGGGTAGTGCGATGGCTACACCTGACTGGGCCATTTTACGCCGTGCATTGCATAATGATTACACTTATAGCCTTGGAGCTATTGTTGCACGTCGCTTGCACACTAATAGGACTAGGGAAAAATTCATGGTGGTATTTATGCTACTCTCTTAGCGAGACGTTTTAATGTTAACATATGCCCTCATGATTACCCGTTGCCCAGAGTTTACTTAGATCACCAGTCCATGAGGGACCACCACTTTATTGATACTCCTGAGCCTCCTCACAACATTCGTTATAACTTGGTTTTTAGTGAGGATACTCGTGACATTATTCCGTTGCCTGCACCTACTTTGTTTGATTCTCATGCCAGGAACGGATATACCGTGATGCCACTGGACATCGTTGCATACCGGAACGCCTTGGCAGCGGCAGAGCAGGAGGCCCGTGATTGGGACGCTCGGGTGCCGCCACCTTAGGAATTTCACATGGGACCGGATGGCTACTACGGATGGCCGTAGACCGAGCTAGGCAAAAGCCTAAGCTTGGGGGAGTACGTATTTCTCACTGACATTTCATTCATGTCCACACATTTCATTCCAGTTGTCGGTGTTCATACTTTTTCATTGTATAATCCATGCTAGTTTTATTTTCCTGTTTTCTTCTTGTCTGTTTGAAAAAACTTTGAGAAAATCCAAAAATATTTCTCGTTTCTTTTCGGTTTTTCTTTCTAGCTTAATTAGTTGTAGAATTAAAAGAAAACCCAAAAAGATTTCCCGTTTCTTCTTTTACTTGTTGGGAGTTCTCCCGTGTAAATAGTTTTCTTCTCTCGTTTTTCGTTTTCTTCTTTAATTTGCTTTCTTTAGAAAACTAAAAACTCCAAAAATATTTTGGTGTGTTTTTTTGAAATTCTTTTCTTTTGTTGAGTCATTGAAAGGAGAAGACCACGATGAAAATGTTGAGTGGCTCTCATATGCATTATTGTTGATTTAACAAAGAGCCCATTTTACCTTGTCTTCTCCTTTGAATAAAATGCTTGCAGATTCTAGCTTAGTCCACGGCACATTTGCACTATTTTTATTTTCATATCATTCGGTCGTGCAAGTGAAAGACAATAATGACGATGATTTGATGAAGTGACTGTGGCAAGGAAAAGCGGGTATGAACTCAACTTGTTCTTTGTTTTTGTAAATATGTTTAACTCAGTATCCATGATTCAACATATTATGATTAAACATATTTGTGATGACAATTAGAGATTATAGTTGCTCATGCCATGCTTAAATAGCTAGGAGTGGATAATGATTTATCTTGAGTGTCAACATGCATTAAAATGATTGTGATGTAGTATGATGATATGGTATCCTCCTCCGAATGTTTCAAGTGGCTTGACTTGGCACATGTTCACGCTTGTAGTTGATTCAAAACCAACATAGCCTTCACGATATTTATGTTCATGGTGTTTATATCCTACTCATGCTAGTATTCAATGTTGATTATTCATAATGCATGGTTATGACCGTTTTCGCTCTCTAGCTGGTCGCTTCTCAACCTATTTGCTAGACTTCACCTGTACTAAGCAGGAATGCTGCTTGTGCATCGAAACCCTTAAACCAAAGTTATTCCAGATGAGTACACTATATCTACCTATATGCGGTATTATTCTACCGTCCTAAGTAAATTTGCATGTGCCACCTCTAACTATTCAAATGAACATCTGTTTTGTGTGCCCGTACCGCTCATGGAGCGACAGGGGGCGGTCAGTATCTTCCATGCTAAGCGGGTTATTCTCATGATGAGTGTTTACTCACTTGTCCTTGCACGAGAGGGGCTGGTAATCGGGATGCCCAGTCCCATCGTTAAAAATGCAAAATAATAAAACAAACTCCCCCGAAAAGTTGTTGGTATGGAGGGCACCCGAGGATTCGGCTAGCCATGGCTTGTGATTGTTGGTGGGGGGGAGTAAACTTTACTTTACCGCTTGGGAACCGCCGCTAATGTGTTTAGCATGGAAGATATTGAAAACTCTCGGTTGTGACGTTGACAGGAAAGGCATACCTCCCAAAATTTATTTATCTCTGATTTGAGCTTCGAGCTCTCGCACCTCTGCAAAACCATGCTTCCCTCTACGAAGGGCCCATCTATTTACTTTTATGTTATTTTACTTTTATTGTTGAGTCATCACCTTCTCAAATAAGCACCAGACCTGAGAGCACTATTGTCATTCTCATGCATTGTGAATAGTTAATGTTGTGTGCATCATGACTGGATCTCTTCTACCATGAATTACAATGTTTAGTCGCTGCTTGAACTTTGGAGGTGCTCTGCATTTATGTTTTGCGGTATCAGAAAGGGCTAGTGAGATACCATGTTATCATATTATATCATGATTGTTTTGACAAAGTGTTGGCATTTGAGATATCTTATTATTGCTCGCTAGTTGATTATGCCATTGATATGAGTGAATATAATTTCTAAGAGTTATCATTTGCATGGTTAGTTATGATCTTTGCTGAAAACTTGGACACTACTTAAGCATATATATAGATACAAGAACAAAAGAGTTTGTAAAAGTTTTTCTTTATCACTTTCAGTTTGTCAACTGCATTGCTTGAGGACAAGCAATGAGTTAAGCTTGGGTGAGTTGATACGTGTCCGTCGTATCTACTTTTCCAAACACTTTTGCTCTTGTTTTGGCCCCTAATTTGCATGATTTGAATGGAACTAACCCGGACTGACGCTGTTTTCAGCAGAATTGCCATGGTGTTGTTTTTGTGCAGAAAATCAAAGTTCTTGGAATTGGATGAAACTTTTTGTAGATTTTTTATGGAATATATAAAAAATATTGGCATCAAGAACTACTGGAGGGGGGCCACCCAGTGCCCACGAGGCACCAAGGCGCGCCACCCCCCCAGGCGCGCCCTGGTACCTCGTGGGGCCCACGTGGCTCCATCTGACCTAATTCCAACGCTATAAATTCATTTTTCCAGAGAAAAAAATAAGAGAGGAAGTTTTATTGCGTTTCACGATACGGAGCCGCCGCCACCTCCTGTTCTTCATCGGGAGGCCAGATCTGGAGTCCGTTCAGGGCTCCGGAGAGGGGGATCTTCCGGCATCATCATCATCAACCATCCTTCATCACCAATTTCATGATGCTCACCGCCGGGAGTGAGTAATTCCTTCGTAGGCTTGCTGGACGGTGATGAGTTGGATGAGATTTATCATGTAATCGAGTTAGTTTTGTTAGGGCTTGATCCCTAGTATCCACTATGTTCTGAGATTGATGTTGCTATGACTTTGCTATGCTTAATGCTTGTCACTAGGGCCCGAGTGCCATGATTCCAGATCTGAACCCATTATGTTTTCAGCAATATATTTGTGTTCTTGATCCGATCTTGCAAGTTATATGCACCTGCTATGTGTTATGATCCGCATACCCCAAGGTGACAATAATTGGGATTCTTTCCGGTGATTGCCATAGTTTGAGGAGTTCATGTATTCACCATGTGTTAATGCTTTGTTCCGGTTCTCTATTAAAAGGAGGCCTTAATATCCCTTAGTTTCCTTATGGACCCCGCTGCCACGTATGACTATATACGGAATACATGCCTACATTACATTGATGAATTGGAGCTAGTTCTGTGTCGCCCTAGGTTATGACTATTACATGATGAATGTTATCTAACGAATATCACCGATCCAATGCCTACGAGTTTTTCACATATTGTTCTTGCGAAGTTACTACTGTTGCTACTGCTGTTACAATTGCTACAAAACTACTGCTGCTACCGTTACTGTTACCGTTACTATTATTGCTACTGCTATTAAACTATCATATTACTGTGCTATTGATCACTCTACTACAGATATTTAGTTTCCAGGTGTGGTTGAATTGACAACTCAACTGCTAATACTTGCAAATATTCTTTGGCTTCCCTTGTGTCGAATCAATAAATTTGGGTTGAATACTCTACCCTCGAAAACTGTTGCGATCCCCTATACTTGTGGGTTATCAGCAGGTTACGATCTAGAATACATAGAGATGTATGGGTATTGCATAATATAATTTTGTAGTAGATGAGATCTATTGCTGAAAATTATTTATGCGGGTGGCAGATGAAATCTGTTACCCGATGTTCTTGTTGCTTCCCTAGAATTTGCGTATTTCTGATCTTGAAACGGCATGGTGGAATTTCACAAAGTTCTGGCAATCCGCGATCCTGATTGATCAATGAAGTGCTATCAGTTCTTTGGGTTCCACCATAGTTAAAAGAAAGATGAAATTTCGCAGACGAAAGGGCAATGCAGATATGATCTGCACGGGGGTCATGCGTATGATGAAGTTCAGTATGGGGCTCGAGATTTTATTATCTCGTGTTTCATACACCCCGCAAAGTTAATCTAGCGACTTGAATAATCATACTTGATGATTAACGTTGGTAGCTGCGGTTTAAGTCAAAACCTTAGAAGCCACGTAAAATAAAATTTTGCGTAAACCGATTAGAGGCGTCTAACTTGGTTTTGCAGGATGTGCATGTGATGTGGTATAGCAGTTCTCATATTAATTCGATTATGTATGAGATGACTATATGATGTAAATTTATTAATGGAGCCATATGATTGTCACTTTAATGACCTGTGTGTCAACCTTAAGTAATGCACTTATTTTATTAGCTATAGAGATAGCAATATTATCTGGTGCATCGACAGGGTGGTGGCAATCTTCGCGAAGGTGAACACCGACGCAAATGCTGAAGACGAAGAAATTAAAGACTTCTCCGTCAGAAAGGGCTATACCATATCATGCTATTATGAATTGCCTGAGAAGTTTATCCCTTATGATGCACCCTTTTTGATTGCGCGGTAGTCGCTTTTTATTAGGGTGACCTCTCACTTAAAAAATATCAAGTAGTTAGTGTTCTCCCAAGTGTAGCACCGTCACGACACCTATATTTTCGGAGTGCGTCATGTTTCCATGAGTACAAACGATTAGAGAAGTGTGAGGCGGGTGAGTTGAGACCTCGCAGCGAGATCACTTGGTTGTCTTGACGTTCAGGCGGGAAAGTTCTGAGCTCGGAACACGCCCATCGAAAGATGAGCAAGAATCACATTGAGCTGTGATCAGCAAGTTGGCCTACCGATTGAAGTTCCCGTCATCAGTGATGTTCCCATCAATGGCGTGGAATTGAAATGCGGATCTTGAATCACTCACAATCAATTATGAGAGATATTGATTTGAGTGGGAGCGCACCTTAGAGTAAAACTGTTTATTCACTAAGTGCATATTAATTATGAACAAAGTCTAAGTGAAACTTGTGTTTACCGTTGTAGATCAAATGGCTCGCAACGCCGCGTTCAACTTAGGCCTGATGTTAGAGAAAGAGAAGGTAGATGCGACTGGAAACAACTATGCGGATTGGGTCCGTAACCCGAGGATTGTCCTCAGGAGCGCTAAGAGAATGTATGTGCTTGAAACTCCTCTTCCAGCTAAACCGGCGGCAACTGCCCCGGAAGATGAACAAAATGTCTAGGCCACTAAGGATGATGATTACAACTTAGTGCAGTGCCTTATGCTAGCTTGCATGAGTCCAGAGCTTCAAAAACATTTTGGATTCCATAATGCCCGTGATATGATCCGGGAATTGGATGCTCTGTACAAGGAAACCGCACGGTCTGAGTGTTTTGATATTATGAAGACCGTGATGGATTGCAAGCTGGCTGAGGGCAGTTCAGTTGGCGAACACGTGGTCAAAATGATTGGCTATGCTGAAAGGCTTAAAACCCTGGAATTTCCAATTCCACCAGCCCATATGATGGACATGTTGCTTTCTTCACTCCCCCCGTCTTACGACGGTTTTATCATGAACTACAACATGAGTGGGATGGAGAAAACACCAAATGAGGTGCTCGCCATGCTGAAAACTGTGGAAGGAGGACTGCGGAAAAATCGCAAGCAAGTGTTGCTTGTGAATAAAACCGCCGGTTTCAAAAAGAAAGGCAAGCCCAAGAAGGGCAAGGGCGCGGGTAAGACCGGCTCCCAAAGCAACTCTAAGGGCGGAGCCAAGAATGAAACTGAGTGCTTCTACTGCAAGGGCACATGACACTGGAAGAGAAATTGCAAGAAGTATCTGGAAGATAAGAAGTCCGGGAAAACCGGAAAAGTTATAACTGTTATACAGGTTAATGTCATTAACATTTTGCTTGCTAGCGAAAATTCTAAGTCTTGGGTATTTGATACCGGATCGGTTGCTCACATTTGCAACTCGATATAGGGGCTTCAGAAGGTGCGCAAGCTGGCAAAGAATGAAGTCGTGATGCGTGTCGGGAACGGTGCTGGGATCGCCACTCAAGCCGTCGGCATTATACCTCTACGTCTCCTTTCAGGATTTACCTTAGAACTAAGTAACTGTTATTTTGTTCAGGCAATGTGTAGAAACATTATCTCTGGATCATGTTTAGTACACGATGGGTACTCCTACAAGTCTGAGAACAATGGTTGTTCGCTTTATTGTAAGGATATGTTTTATGGATTTGCACCCATTGTTGGGGGCCTTTTCATACTAATCTTGAATGTGGAAATGATGTCTTTAACGTGAATGCTAAACGCCTTAAGAAGGCTGATACCACCACCACATTCTTGTGGCATTGTCGCCTTGGCCACATCGGAAAGAAACGCATGCAAAGACTCCATAAAGATGGAGTTTTGCCGTCTTTTGATTTTGAATCATTTGACACATGTGAAGCTTGCCTGATGGGGAAGATGACCAAGACGCCGTTCACGGGTCATCCTGTGGCACCCCGGCTCAGAGAGACCGGAACACCCCGTATTCCAGCCCAGAGATCAAGTCTTCTGGAATACGGCACTGCTTGGCATAGAACAAATCAGCTCTTTATTACAAATAACATGGGTACAAAGGTCCGATATTACAAAGGTTACAGGGGCACGGCAACACTTCGCCTGCTAAGGTGGTTCTATGCTAGCAGCGGAATATCTCGAGGCGGAATAAATTCTAGCAGCGGAACAACGACGACGGTGATGAACTTCACTCCGCAGGGACTCTGGCTGGGACGCATCCTAGAGCGCAACCTCGGGATCCTCGACAAACAATCAATCACGACATCACCTGCAATCTGGCATGACACGCCAGGTGAGTACTTTGAATGTACTCGCAAGCTCACAACAACCAAAGCAATCAAGACATACAACAGCATGGCAATTACAAGTTAATCATCAAAGATGAACACGATACTACTAGAACAACATGAGCATGGCAACAACATGAGCATGGCAACAACATGAGCATGGCAACAACATGAGCATGGCAACAACAGGAGCATGGCAACAACATGAGCATGGCATGTACATATAATTCATGATATGAACAGGATGATACTAGCACTAGCATGCAAGTGGGTCGACGTTTAAGGTCTCATGGACCAACTTACTCTGCTCGGAGGTTATCTCGTAACCACCATAGGTATCAATCTTTCTTACCGTCGTGATCATCACACGATCACCTCATGATCAACCATCATCAAGAATACCATCGTGATCATCTCGTGACCACATAAAGATCAACCAACTTCTTTTCTCATCGAACCGGGGTTGTTATTATTCAGGTTATTATTTCTGTTGACCCATAGTGTGACCTACTACGAACTGTGTCCATGACCGAGGATGCGGCTATCGATAGATTATACACTCTGCAGAGGTTAGTACACTGTACCCACACTACGGAACTCATGGCCTCGTGCTCCCATTCGGGTGGACCAACGACATTCCGACAAAACCAATCTATTGCATGACACTCTCCCGGCCACTCCGACAAACTCCCCTTTGGGCTATGTCCTGGGTTACCCTGATGCCAACTCGTGACATCCGCCACCTATGTGGCTGCCACCGTCGTGGCCAAACCAAAACTGTCCCAAACGGGGACCTGACCTCAAAACCAAAACTGGGTACTCAAGGCTTATGGCCGCCTACCTGATCAGGGTAGCGCGTGCACATAACCTTCCCTAGTATGAGGCACCGGTGAGAGGCATGACAATAAACCGCATTAGGGCCTCCCATAAGGCAAGTGTGGCTGCACTGGTTAGCTCAATTCGGTGGCACCATGACTCAGCCAATAGATTTGTTCAAGTTCGATTAATGTCAGGTTCAACTTGAATGGTGGTGAGCTGAGTCATAATAACATGATGAAATAGCAATGCATATGAGCATAATATCAGTGTAACCATGGATGGGCAACATTACCATTTTACAACATAGCATCAAAAATGATAACTCATTTATTCTACGGGATGCAAGTGAGCATGGCATAATGACGATCATGAAGATCACAAGTATTATCATACAAACGATAACTATTCATGTGAGCATAACATGATCACTAGCATCCAAAATAAATCCAAGAACTAACATGATAATAATAATACTAGCAAATAATCATTTAACTTATTAGGTGCAAATGAACATGGCATAAGAACGAGCATGGACTCACAAGCATATATTATTCACAAAATAATTAAATGAGCAAACAACCATTTAAATATTCAAGTGTAAAACCCATGGCTACTGCAATGCCATCATGCAAGTGGCTGTTGTGGCTTGCCTGGGGATGGAGGAACCATCGGGGAGGGGTGCGATGAGCTCGCGGAAAGAATCGCCGGAAAAGTTTCCCTCTCGGCGGAGCTGTTTTAAGGGCAAGGGCAAAATGGTCATTTTCACAGTGTGACAACCTCATGAAAATGATACCATCGGAACGGGCTCGACGAACTGAGATCGTGGGCTTTGAAATCACCTAAATCGGAGTTACGGTTGCCGTGATACGGTCGTTCGTTCGTTAGGCAGAAAATTAAATAAAAATATTCATTTCTGCTGCTAACGGACGAACGTCCGCAATATAAGGGTTTCGGCGGCGGCTGCTGAAAAACAGAAAGCGTACTTTGGGAAATACGCTTTCGAACGGGGAAAGCACACTTTGATCCGAAGAAGAAGCCGATTACGCTTTCGTTAACTGAAAACGTATTTTATCAAAACCGTCTCCACTTAAACAGCTGGGCCCGGGCAGTGGGTCGCCGACAGGGGGGTCCCACCCGTGCTCTCTCTCTCTCCTCCCGATCTTCTCCCACCTCCCGACGCGGCAGAGTGGAGAAGCGAGGCCGGGCGCGACCGGCGACGGCCTCGACGACTCCGGCCATCTCCGGCCAAGGGGAGGGCACGGGCGGCCTCGGGGCGGAGCGCCGCACCCATCCTCGCACCGCACGGACGCCGAGGAGGGACAGGGCGGCGGCGACGGCGAGCACCCACGGACGAGGGCATCGGCCGAGTTCGGGTACGCGACCACTGCTGTCCCGGCAACGAAAAGAAGAGGTGGGGGAACTCCGCGCGCTCCGGGCGGTTTTCTGGTGAGGTCAGGAGGGAGGGGGAGAGCTCGGGTTGCTCTAATTTAGGCGAGAGCCGAGGCGGCCATGGCGGCAAATGGAGGAGCAGAAGGGCTTCTTGAGCTCAAACGAGTGAGCAGGGTGGGCGCTAGGAAGGAGGTTTGGCTATGGGTGAGGTCGAGGGAGCACGGGAATGGCTTAAATACCCGCGGCGCCGATGCCTTCGCCGGATGCCGCCACGGGCGCTCGGGGGAGTGCACTGACGCGACCGCGTGCGCGCGCGCACGCGTGGGGGGGGGGTTGATGGCGACTAGAGGGAGCTAGTGGAGGTGCCAGGCACGCGGGCAAAGCCGCGGCGCACCGCGTGGGGCAGGGAGGGCACCTTTGTGCCACTGTTCTTACGCGGGCAAGCGGTGTCCGCGTTCGGATTGCGACGGGAGGGGCGGGGTGGAGGCTACGTGGATGCAGGGGAGGGTGGCCGGCGCTGTAGACACGGTGGGACGCGCGGGAATGACGAGCAGAGGAGTGCCCGAAGCAAACGACGCAGAGAGCACGACAACGACTTCCCAGCCGCGTGGTCACCGGGTGCACAGGCACACGAGGTGCTCTCTGGCCAGTAAAACCATGTCTAGCGTGTAGTCCTTCCTAAGTGGGTCCTACCTGAGGTGATAGATCGAAGAAAGCCACTCTGGGTTGATGGGAATGATCGACTGAAGTTTGCTGTTGCAAACTTAGGCATGAAGTAGTGATCAAATGGGAGGGGATAAGGAGTAACCAGGATGTCACAGAGGCTTAGGGTAGGAAGGACTATGATCCTGTGAATTTTGAAATGATTTGGACCAGTATTTAATATAGTTGCTTCACAACCACATATTCTGGTCTAGAAAGAAGATCATGAAGTAGCACTCACATGGATGATTTTATTGGGCTGAAAATTGGTGGAGCATGCTCATTTGGGCATATGAAGGTGCCACAAAAATTTCATCCCATTTGGATAAGTATAAATGGTACTTCCTTCACAATGATCCACACTGGACAGAAACTTGGGGGAATTTTGTGGAGCAAATGGCTGGGCAAAATGATGTGAGTTTTGTCATGCTCAAATTATATAGGGATATTTAGGTCCTGGAGTAATTTCATAATTTTTGAAGCAATATAAAATATAGTTGCTTCACAAACTGAAATTGTGACCAGAAACTAAGATTTGAAGGTGTGCTCACATAGATTGTTAGATGGAGATGAAATTTGGTGGAGAGTAATTATTTGATCATATGAATGACCTCCCAAAATTTCAACTCATTTAGATAAGCCTAGATAATACTTCCTTCACAAAGCTTCCCTCTGGACAGAAACTTTGGAAATTTTCTGAGGAAGATTTACTTGGCAAATGAAGTTGAATTTTGGCATGTGGCAATTATTTGGATATGAGAGAGTGCCCAAAATTTTTGAGGGCAATCAAGAAAAGATAAATGGCACTTCCTTCACAAAGTGCCATACTGGACAGAATAGGAAATGAATATTCCTGAATTATTTTTGGACTAGGCAAGGATGGGTTTTGACATATTGGTGGAATATATGATCCAAATAATTTATGAGAATTTTGTGGGAATTTTGTGGAAGACATAAATATAGGTTGCTTCACAACCTAGGACAAACAGGGTTATTCCTTTAATAGAAAAAGGAATATTCCCAAGAAATAAAAATTAGGGTTGGGCTAAGATGGAAATGACATGGCCTTGGGATAGGTTTGAGAATGACAAGCCACTAGGAAGTGGCAGAGGAGAGAAGATTTTCCCAGATTTCAAAACCACATAGCCACGGAAAAAGAACTCCAAATAAAAATTCGAAGAAATTCAAAAGAAAAAGAAAGGGCCAAAAATCGGGGTGTTACACATCCAGAACGGGTGGGTGAATTATTGGAAATAATACATAGTGATGTATGTGGTCCAATGAGCACAGCCGCACGGGGTGGGTATTTCTACTTCGTAACTTTTACTGATGATTTAAGTCGGTATGGCTATATCTACTTGATGAAGCATAAGTCGGAAACCTTTGAAAAGTTCAAAGAATATCAGAATGAGGTAGAAAATCATCGTAAAAAAAGGATTAAGTTTCTGTGATCAGATCGCGGGGGCGAATATCTTAGTCATGAGTTTAGCCAACATCTAAGTGACCGTGGAATCGTTTCATAGCTTATGCCTCCCGGAACTCCACAGCGAAACGGAGTGTCGGAATGACATAACCGAACCCTATTAGACATGGTAAGGTCGATGATGTCTCTTACAGATCTGCCGATATCTTTTTGGGGTCACGCACTAGAAACTGCCGCTCACACATTAAACAGAGCATCGTCTAAGTCTGTTGAGATGACACCATACGAGTTATGGCATGAGAAGAAACCCAGTTTGTCGCATCTAAAAATTTGGGGTTGTGAAGCTTATGTAAAACGTTTACAACCAATCAAACTCGATCCTAGATCAGACAAATGTTACTTTGTAGGTTATCCCAAGGAAACAGTTGGGTATTCTTTTTACCACCCGTCTGATAACAAAGTGTTTGTTGCAAGGTATGGGGTTTTTCTCGAGAAAGAGTTTCTCGCTAAAGAATTAAGTGGGAGGACAGTACAGTTTGATGAGATTAGTGAATCTTCGGCAACCGTTGTTATGGCTAAGGAACCGGAAGAAATTCCGCAAATTATCCCTACTACCGAGCCGGAAGTTGTCGCATGTGATGCGGAAACTTTAGGCAATGTTGTAACTGAACATCGTAGATCAGGTAGGGCTATCCAGCCACCTGAGTGGTTTCATAACGAAATCTTCATCCTTGAAGACGATGAACCTGTGCACTACAAGGAAGCGATGGCGGGGCCCAGCTCAAGGGAATGGCACAGGGCCATGAAATCCGAAATGGAATCCATGTACGAAAATCAAGTTTGGAACTTAAGAAAGACAGACGTGGATGGTAACATTACTATCCATAAAGCTAGACTTGTCGCGAAAGGGTTCACGCAAGTTCCAGGAGTGGACTACGACGAGACTTTCTCGTCCGTAGCTATGCTTAAGTCTGTTCGGATATTACTAGCAATTTCTGCTTATTTCGATTATGAAATATGGCAGATGGACGTCAAAACGGCTTTCCTAAATGGAAATCTCAAAGAAGATGTATACATGATGCAGCCTGAAGGTTTTGTCGTTCATAAGGATGCTGGAAAGGTATGCAAACTTCAGAAGGCCATTTATGGTCTGAAGCAAGCGTCAAGGAGCTGGAACATTCGTTTTGATGAAGTAGTCAAAGAGTTTGGCTTCATCAGGAATGACGAAGAATCTTGTGTTTACAAGAAGTTTAGTGGGAGCGCAAAAGCATTTCTAATCTTGTATGTGGATGACATATTGTTGATTGGAAATGACGTGAATTTTCTTAGCGAAATAAAAGACTCATTGAAGAAGAGTTTTTCAATGAAAGACTTAGGCGAAGCGGCATATGTATTGGGCATCGGAATCTATAGAGATAGATCAAAACGCCTGATAGCACTTAGCCAAAGCACGTACATTGACAAGGTATTGAAAAGGTTCAACATGGAGAACTCCAAGAAAGGCCTACTCCCCATGTCACCTGGCACAGTGCTTTGCAAGAATCAGTGTCCTCGGACTCTCGATGAGCGAGTACAAATGAATGATGTTCCATATGCTTCGGCAGTTGGTTCTATTATGAATGCCATGCTATGTACAAGACCGGATGTTTCCTATGCGCTAAGTGTTAGCAGCCGGTACCAAAGTGATCCACGATTGGAACACTGGGCCGTAGTCAAAAATATTCTTAAGTACCTCAGAAGGACCAAGGATTTACTCCTTGTGTACGGAGGTGATGAAGAGCTCATTGTAAGTGGTTACACTGATGCAGGCATCATGACTGACCCAGATGACTTCAAATCTCAATCAGGCTATGTTTTCATATTGAACGGTGGCGCAGTTGATTGGAAAAGTTCCAAACAAAAGACTGTGGCGGATTCTACGATGGAGGCAGAATATGTTGCAGCTTCAGAAGCCTCCAAGGAGGTGGTTTGGATCAAGCAGTTTCTTGAAGACCTTGGTGTGGTTCCAAGTGCACTGGGCCCGGTGGAGATCTATTGTGATAATAGTGGCGCCGTGGCTCAGGCTAGGGAGCCATCTTCGCACCATAAGACAAGACATATTGAACGCAAATATAAACTCATTCGACATCATGTCGAAGCGGGTTTAGTGAAAGTACGCAAAGTTCACATGGATCTGAACGTGTCAGACCCGATGACAAAGCCTCTACCACGAGCAAAGCATGAGCAGCACCGGATAGCCATTGGTATTAGGGAAGCCATGTAACTGGATTATGACTCTAGTGAGTGGGAGTCTGTAGGAGATATGCCCTAGAGACAGTAATAACAGTTATTTTGTATCTCCAAGTTTGTAATGAATGTTTATGTCCCATGCTATAACTACAATGATTCTCGAGTCTGCAATATCCACGAGGCTCGGAGGGAAACTCATGTGCACGTGTGGTACAATAAATGGTAAAATGTATTCCTAGTCATGCCTCTAAGACTGGCTCAAGTATTGCATGATGATCCTGTTTTCCTGATCATGGGCATGACTATGCTGGCAATTTTGAGGGCACAATGTTAGAAGAACACTTGTGTTGAATCAACCCAAATTGACGTTATGCTATGAGATACATTCGTCACAAGTTAATGGTTTATAACATAGAGAAAGTTAATGTTTGCATAATTCCTTAGACCATGAGAGTGCCGAGTTCCTTCATTCTTGCTTCGTGGACTTTGGGGTTTGTTAAACGTCATCCGTAACTGGGTGGCTATTACGGCGGCTTATGGGTTCACGGAAAAGCATGACAAGGAACGAGATAGCTCAAGATTGAGATTTGCTCCTCCGACGATGGAGAGATATTCTCGGGCCCTCTTGGTGTTACGGTATCCATCATCGTCTGGCCAGACACAATGTGATTTGATCACAGGGATGCCGGAACACGGAAACGAGAAAAGAGAACAAAACCGGTAACGAGGTAACTGGCATAGTGGACAAGTTGTTGATCCACGGGGATGCAGATAAATCTCACCTCGGGTGTTTGTAACATATCGCGAAGCAACATGAACAGCACACGGCAACCGGAGGTTCACTCGAATATTTATTTGTGTGAGTATAGGGGTCAATATGGGTGTCCACGGCGCCGATGTTGATCATTGATCGGAAAGTGTTCTGGTCATGTCTATACTTCACCGAACCTATAGGGTCACACGCTTAAGGGTCATCTATCTGCTGAATACTAGACAGGGAGTCTGAGAGAAAGTCACCGGAAAAGTTCCGGAGAGAGAACACCGGAAGAGTTTCGGTAAAACTGAAAAGTTGTTTCGGAGTATACCATTAAGTCAAATTGGTTTTGGCACACGCCTGGAAATTCTTGGAGGGTGCCAGAATTGTTCTGGGAACTTCTGGGATTTTTTCGGGGAAAAAACCGAAAATGTTCCGGAGCTGCCGGAACTGCTTTGGTTGCTTTTCGCTGATGAAAATCATTGATCTGAAAATGTTTCAGAACGCATCCAGAATCATTTTAGTGGGTACTGGAATTATTCTAAGACCCACAGAAATATTTTTGGATTTATCGGTCACGGAAAAATGGGTTCATGAATAGTGAAAAAGCACTTTATGGTCACTTTATGGAAAGCCACCTTTTTGGGCTTTGTCTCAAAATATCTTGGGGATGACATGGATGGATGGGAGCCCCTCATGGGGGGCCCACTAGGTGTGGCCGGCCCTACCCCTTGGGTTTTTGGGTATTTCAAGTGCCACCCTACCCCTTGGGTTTTCCTATAAATAGAGGTGGAGAGGCACTCTCCACACTCACTCCTTACTCTCATACAAATGCCATGCATGATCTGGCCTTCTCTCTCCCTCCCACCGAAATAGTTTCGTAGAGCCGAAAGGCTGTCTGGGTTCCGGCAGGAACTAGTTCTGGATGGCGAAGCCCTGCCGGATAGCTGACACCGTATGTGTGCAATCCCGTAGAGAGGTCGTAGGTTCGATCTTTTGCCCGAGAGGCTGTTCGAGGGTCCTCCCGAAGGGCTGTCCGAGTTACCATTCGTGCTTCGAGGGTCCTTCCGAAGGGCTGTCCGTGACATCGTCCGGGGGACTGTCCGACCGCCTCCCGAAGGGCTGTCCGACGAGGGAGTACATCCTCGCGGTTGGGAGGTTGTAAATCCTAGCTGCGGGGATCTGCACCGACGATTTACATCGACTCTACTTCCGCTGTGCTACGAGTTGGTAATGATCAGATCAAAACTTGTATGCCATCTCCATAGTGATCCTGGGCGTGCTCGTTGTACCGATTTTTTTTGTTTTCTGTCGCGTTCCCCTACATATAGCTCCTACTTACAGCCTTTTATATTCTTGCGTATAGGTTGTGCTACACGTAGACACTACTGCAGAAATGCTTGTAGTTTAGCCCTCACAAGTGGCGGGCAGACAATTTCACCCTCCACTAGTAATTTGGCCAGATATCAGTGTCGGATACAAATTCTGTCCGTCACTAGTACTAACATACCAGTCGCAGGCAACCCAGACCATGCATCATAGGTAATCTGGTCCAAGGTTAGCCATGGGCCAAATCCACCGGTGGCAGATGAGTCACGCCGCCCGCCATTGGTACATAACAGGGGCGGGCGCCACACACCACCCGTCACAAGTAATTTGGGCCCTGGTTTGGATAGATCAACCGTAGGCAGAAACTATCAGTGGCGGGCACTTTAATTTGCCCGCCACTGGTTCTATTTTAGGTATTTTTTTTTTCATTTTTTCCGGGGTTTAGGTTATTTTTGGGTTATGTTTTATGGTACTGTATGTGAAACTGTTTGACCTTTCTAGGATTCATTTGCTATATTCTATTGCATTTTATGAAAATCGATGTATTTAACTAGATATAGTTCAAATTTGAATTAAGTACATTACAAAAATTCCAAAATTGGAACACATATGATATTGAAGGTAGTTAGCTTATACTTACGTCTTGTGAAACAAACGTTTGGTAATTTCAAACACAGAAGCTTCTTCATCAGTAAAAGAACTCGCACACAGTCGACAAGCGAGATGACAAGGAACCATGCCAACTAAACTCGAGGGAACAAACCTGGGAAAAGTACAATGCGAGCAACATGCTCAAACCTTGGATTTTTGCGGTTTTCCCATGATTCAGTTGGGCTACCATGAAGATGAACATGAAACAGGGCGACCCAAACGCCTTTTGGCTTTTCTTCAGCATAACCTATGATAATCAAACACCTCTTTTTCCAATGCAAGTTTGCACGTTCTACGTGGTCAGTCATCCAAATAGCGTCAAATTTGTATCCGCCCACAAGTGTTGCCAATATTTTTGGTCATTGGTTGGACGGTATTCCAAATAGGTTCAAAACGCTAATAAGGGTGGGAGCGTATGCCTTAATGTGGTCGCTATGGCTATGTAGAAATGATTTGGTTTTTAATGACAAAAATGCTTCTCCTCTACAGGTTATTTTTCGGTGTACGCACTCGCTTCGTACGTGGTCTACACTACAGCGAGCGGAGTACCAACTGCTGTTCAAGGCGGTGTGTACGCGGTTGGAGCAGGTGGCTACGGAGGTTTTTTTCCAACATGGGTGGCAGCATAACCTTCGGATTGACCCACCACCACTTTCGTCATAGACATAGTGTCGGTCTATAGGACTCTACTATTGCCGTTTTGTTGGTTTTGTTTCTTTTCTTTCTGTCAAACTTTTCGGAATTGGCTGTGTGCATCCTAGTTATGCAGAAGCCGGGTGTTACTCATAATACTTTGTATCCGCTTGATGCTACATTTTTGAGATAATAAAAGCGCTCTTTATCGAAAAACCTATGATAAAATTCAGAGACGGCAAATCTGGGAGTGGAGAACTATGTTGTTTTGCTTTCTTTGTGCCTTTTTGTTTTGTGTTCTAGTATCCTATTTGTTACCTGGCAGATGCATCTTTGCTTGCTTTCTCCTAGGAGGTGGCTGATGCGCACCCGTTTCTTTTCTGGTTTGTTGTGGGTGGGTGGGGGAGAAGGGGTAGTGGATGTTTTGGAAGAGAGGGCCACACAATTGGGAATGGGGCTAGTGGAGGTTTGTTTTGGCGAGAGCGGTGGGGAGGCGAACAAAAACTAACCGTTTCTGGACAGGATGATGGGGACCATGTGCCCCTTACCAAAAATAGGACGCCGCTGGATGCCTCTAGGCAGCAATCGATTGCTTCCTAGAGACGTCCGAAGTGAGGGAGAAGTTGACGGCGCACGCGGTAGAGCGCTCGCGAGCGGCCGCACGACAGTCGTTCATCGCCTCCCAGATCGACTCCAGACGGTGGAGTTCGTCTTCTTCCGCACCGGTCTCGGACTTGATCTTTTGAACTTAACTATTCCAATCATACTCAACGGATATATATTATTCCCTCCGTCCGGAACAAGTTGACGTTCAAATGGATGTATCTAGACGTACTTTAGTGCAAGATACATCCGTTTAAATGTCAACTAATTCTGGATGGGGGGAGTACTAACTTATACTACCTCTGCCCGAAATTAGTTGTCGATCAAATGGATGTATCTAGACGTATTTCAATGCTAGATACATCTGTTTGAGCAAGGAGTATGCATGTAAACTTTCTCAAAATCGATGTGGGAATTCTGGGTATTATTGTTCTTTTCTAAAACTTGAGATATGTTTTTGTGCTGAATCTGAACCACAAGATCATTTTTCACGACACATCAACTCTTTTATGAGGACGGCGATCACTCGATTCACATATTCTCACTGCTGGAGTAATAGTTTAAATGCAATATGAAAAATAGAACTGAAACAACTAGCTTAGGGTATTATTACTCTTATTCCGAACTGTTTTTGCTCACATCACACGTTATATGCTGGGACAGATAAATATGAAAGCCAATTGGACTATGCTGGAAAAGGAGCAGGTGATGGAGTGTTTTTTCATCGCCACTAGTAAGTCTTCTGAAGGCCAGGATTTTTCAGTGTCTCTTGCACAGATCCATAGAACTGTAGCAATACGTAGTTGCCAGGCAACAGAAGCAATCACAAATGCAGAACTTTTGTTTGCCGCACAGCCCATTTGGTAGATCGATCTTCTCGTTGCCCATGTCAGTGATCGATCAATAATAAATGAAACATTGTTATGCAGATCGTTTTGGGTTGATAAACAAACAAGCAAAAAGATCTAACAGGAAATAAAAGGAAGGCTAGAGAAATAACCGTGCTCTTACATTGCACAATAGTAGCACAACATATGAGATGTAACAGTAGGGCTAGTGCAAGGATGGTTGTGGATGAGAAATATTTCTTCTACTACAAGAATTGCTAGCTTGCTATCAACACCTGACTCATATATAGAGAGATTGAGAGAAGGGGGATCTGGGGTGCTACAACTAATCTAGTCCGGTGCAGAAAACATCAAGCAAAGCCATGCAAAAAAAAAAAAAGCATGAAGCAATAAAACTATGATGATTTAGTATCTTTATACATAGTATGTACTACATCATTAAAAGCGCCGAGTGCGGAAATCAAGTTTGTTTTTTATTTTTTTGTCCATTTTTCACACAAGTTTCCAAATTTTGGTAGCAAAATACAAGGACCGCAATAGTTAGTGAACATTCGCCGGGAGGCATGGCATTTGCGAATGTTTTTATGGCAAATTACGTTGGGGGAGGTTTGGTAGTTTCTTCAGAAACACATGGCAATTTCTGGCAAAATAAGGATTTACTATAAAAAATTGTCGTGTTCGCTTCAAAAAATTGCCATGCTCTGCCCAACATAATTGCCGTGAAAATGTTCGTTTTGACATCCTCTCCTAGTGAACGTTCGCTGACTAACATTACCGAAATACAAATGTGGGTTAGGAAGTTATCGTTTGTGGGGTTTATTTCCTATTTTTAGAATTGCGAATCTTAAAATAGAAACATATCAAGGTTATTAATTCTGTTATTTGAGAAAAAGGCTCAGCCGCCAATTAAATTACCACAGATAAATTGATACAATCCTCATGGAGGATGCTTCTTAGAATAGGCGGAACGTCTCCTATGGTAATGTGGTTGCCATGCCTCCTAGCAAAAGCAGCGAGTTCATGGGCCACCTTGTTGCTAGATGTTTTAACGCCCTTGATCGAGAACTCCTTGAATTTTCTCAGTAGATCATTTGTATCCGAGATGAGAGGGAATAGAGCGGACATATTTTTGGCATTGTGGCCCAGCAGCGTGGGCAATGATGAACAGTCCGTTTCCACACAGACAGGGCCATTGTATACTTTGCTTAACTCAGTCACGTCACTTAGGACAGCCGATAATTCTGCCTTCTCAGGTCCATTACATCCTGGCAGGTGCTGGCACACGGACAGCACCACTTGTCCTCTGCAGTTTCTAGTGACCATCCCTGCCGAAGACTCATTAATAAGAACATGTAGCATTTGCACCGATGACTCCATTCCATTCAAATAATTTCAGCATTTCAACTGTGTCAACATCAAGATTAACAACATTTCTAAAAATTGCTACTCTTGCTGTATTTTGGCCAGACCGACGGCGGCGGCGTCTGTGGGCATCGTACCCTTCTTGAAGGCTCCGTTGTGGCTGCTCTTGATGCTCCGGGACGCTCCGGGCGAAGACCCTGATCCTTTGGATCGGGCGGTGATGGCGCTATGGTGTTGTGATCTTCTTGAAGACGCCGCTTTGGAGGCCCCGACCCGTCGATGTTCGGCTGCTCCTCTCTCGTGGTGTCACGTTTGAGGGCTCCTTCGAAGTCTAGTGATGATTTATCTTCCTACCTGTAGTGTGCTAGGTTTTGCTTGGAGTTTGTAGCTGTTCTTCAGCACCTCTGTATCCTGCCTCGGGTGTGTGTTGTATGCGGTGGATTGTCGTTGATCGTGATCGTTGCTTTATATATAAAGCGGGGCGGAAGCCTTTTTCGGTAAACTAAATACTGACTCGTTTATTGAGCAGACCGGGCAGGGCAGCATAGGAATGGTGGCGAGGAACCAGGAAGGAGCAATCATTATCTTGGCTGGTCTGCAACTTCCCCTATATATATGCGACGGGATGAATCACGCTGAAATTGCTGCTGTGGATGCGGGGCTCCGGCTCCTTGCTGGCCCTTCTCTAATCCTTGGGGTTGACTGTTAACCAATCGTACAGGCTTTAGAAACAACAACGACAAATCGTTCAGGATGGCGCGCTGAGTATCAAGAAGCAAGAAATATCCGCCTACTTCACTAAGTGGGAAGTTTAGTACTCCCTCCGTTCACTTTTATAAGATGTTTCAGACAGCTGACATTGAACTGTTTTGGGTGTTGCCTGAATTATCTACAACGTCTTATAAAAGTGAACAGAGGGAGTATGTCCGAAGAGAGGGCAACAAAGTTGGCACACGGGGTGGCTTGCTATGCTAGTTGGCAAGCAGTGCCAGAATCTCCACACGCACTAATTATTTGTGTTGGAAAACGTGTTCCTTGAGGACCAGTCGACATGCTGATCTAGATACGCAACATGGAGAAAATCAAGCCTATGCGAAGTTGCTTTCTGCCGCTGGTGACTCTTTCCATCTTCTGAAGGATTGGCGAATCTTGGATTTCCGCTGCCTCCCAAGCCGCACCCGTATGAATCTGAAAGAAGTTCATATACAGTTATACACTCAGCATGCATATGAATCGTGCATTCATGTCGTAGACTCAGGATATAGTCGTATCGCTCTTTCTTCCTTTCGAAGGAAGAGGCGATCTAGCCAGCGCCGTCCCGTCAGGGAGTTTTCCCGCCGCCGTCCTCCTGCGGCTCCCCTCCGCCGACGACCTCGGTCGTCGGTGGTGAGGGGGGTCGTCGGATCCGCGCGTGTGGATAGTTTTTAGGCCAAAATAGATTAGTTTTTAGGCTGTTTATCGTCTTGCTTCGGCGACGGCGATGGCGGCGCTAAATAAAATTTCTTCGGATCCTACTTCGATCAGACGATTGGTCCTATTGTTGGGGATGAATTTGGAATCCAGTCTGTTCAAGCAAGGATGGTGTGGCGGCGGCGGCAACCTCGTGGTGGACCTGTGTCCTCGAGCTCCGCCGTTGCGACGGCGTTTGCTCCAGCGCCGGCACGGAGCTTGGGAGGTAGTCCAGGAGCGGATGCAGATTGTGATCTGCATCGGCGGCATCTGGAAGATGGTGGATCGTGTGCTGGGTTTGTGGTACGTGGATGGCAGGTATGATTTTCTCCTCCGATGTCTCAGTCTTATGGGGGTGCCAGATCCGGAGTTCGATGGCGTGTCCGGAGTGTTGCCCCGGTCTGATTCGTTCAACGGTAAGGGTTTCGCCTTTGGCGAGCCACCTTGGAGGTCCGCAAAGCTGCATATCAGCGATAGAGCCGCGTCGAGCTCGGGTGTGGAGGTGATCTGTCATTTTTTCCTTTGGTGGCTGCTATGGTGGTGCCAGAGGCAGGTGACGGGTGTTCGTGTCAAACTCAGAGGTTTCTTCGGTCTTGTTTGTAATTTTACTTCTTGGCTGTTGCTCCTTTGTGCAAAGGTTAGCGTTCTGCTATTTGTTCAGTTTTGCCAGGTCGATATGTACGTGACTTGTACTATGATCCTTATGATATAAATGAGACACGTATTACCATGCAAAAAAAATATATTAAGAACTAGTGTGCTCCACATCTGCCCAGTCATAGCTACTCAACCAATAGAGATATCGATGATGCAGGACTGTTTTATTTGGATTCCAAGCTATCTCTCCATCTGGCCACATATATGGACACACCACCATCAATGCAATTAATTTACTCTCTACTTGTACCATATATAATGGTTGAGAGCAATTGAGTTGCACGATAGAATCATCGCAAAAATAAAATAAAAAATTTGCACGATAGAATGTACCGTCCTCTGCATTCATGTGACTTGGTCGCTGGGATGTAACTTGGCTTGCTCATGCTAAAGCCCAGAAGCCTCTGAATCTAAAACAAACCCTTTTCTTTCTTGTCGGAGGCTTGATCAGACACTCGTGGGTCCAAAAAGGGCATATACTGTTTTGGCTATGGAGAGCATTTGCTTCTGAGATGAACAGTACATTCAAAATAAATAGATGATATTTTTTTCTAAATGTTCATGTTGGTGTCCAAAGCGTGCTTAACAACTTTAATGTGGGACGGAACAATAGTGTTTCATCAGTAAAAAAAAAAGGAAGTCTAGTGGTCTGGAAATGCCAAAAAAATTGGCATCCAGCTTGTAGTTTTTTGCATAGATTGAAATGCTTGGACTTTCCACATAAACATGTGCAGATAACATTTGTACGTGAACATGCCAAGAAAGATCATATGTTTTACATTTGCACTAACATTTTTGGGGCGCTGAAGCAAATGCTCCGCAGAACTGAATTGGAACCCGTATGTCAAAGACATCTCTATAGAAAGAAAAATGAGTTGGATCCATGATCAACTGCAATATTCCATTGTAGTCTTTTTTTAGGGGTTTATTTCATGGTAGTCAGTGTCGGACTTTTGGCTCTCTCTCTCCTCCCCAGTCGCCCCTGCGTGGCGACGGGGAGGAAAACCTAGTCCTCGCGCGGGCGTCTCGACACAGGCTGAGGCGACCGGGTCTAGGAAGCAGCGCTTGGCGGCGGGCGCCGCGGCGTAGCTCTTCTCCACGGGAGATACCTCCAGAATTACCTCTTCTTTACACGGCGTGAGTTGAGTGTTACCGAGGATGTGAAAGGAAAACTGAACATGTCTGCTGCTGCTCCTTGGCAAAAGCAACACCAAAGTAGGCACTGGAGAGGAGACATGCAGCAAGCCTGACCCTGGGTGGGTTAAAACTGAATACTGACTGCTCGTTCATTGAGCAGACTGGGCAGGCCAGCATAGCAACGGTGGCGAGGAACCAGCAAGGAGGGATCATTATCCCGGCTGGTCTGCAACTTCCCCTATATATGTGTTGCGGCGGATCACGCTGAAATTGCTGCTGTGTCTCGGGGGCTCCGTCTCCTTTCTGGCCCTCTTGTTTCAGTTTTATAAAGCTGTCCTTTCTCTCGGAAAAAACAAATCTACGGACCATGTTAATCGAGGACCAATCGACATGGTGATCTGGATATGCAACCCGGAGAAAATCGAGCCTATGCTAAGTTCTTTCCTGCCGCTGGTGACTCTTCGCGTTTTGCAAGCATGATCATGTGGTTCCGCGAATCCTGGATTTCCGCTGCCTCCCAAGCCGCACCCTTATGAACTTGAAAGGGTTCATATACATTCAGCATGTATATGAATCATAAATTCATGCATATGTGTGATGTATCACGAACTAGTGCGCCCCACATCCTCCCAGTCGTAGCTAGTCGCACTACTCAAGCTGATTGATGAATATACCTAACCAATAGAGATATCAATGATGCAGGACTGTCTGATTTGGATTCCAAACTACTCCTATTTCTCCATCTGGCCACATATATGAACGGGAAACACTTCCAATCAGTAGTCTGACTCGAAGCAAATCGTCAGACGGATTGACTACCGTCGATTCTCGTTGATCCCACGCATAGTTTTAAATAGCCGGCTATAGCCAGGCTATAGCCCCGCTATAGCCTTTGGCACATGCTGCGGCTAAGTGCATTAGCCCAGCTATGTAGTGTTAGAACTTTTAAATAGCCGGCTATAGCCAGGCTATAGCCAGGCTATAGCTGTTTTCACAGGGTGCGGCTATTTGGCTTAGCCGGCTATTTAAAACTTTGAATTCCCACGGTGTAGAAACAACTTTTAATGGGTCGTACGTATTTATTCCTGAAGAAAGGAAATAATCCCGTCGGCCCCGCCCCCGCCCCCCTCCCTAATTACTCACCCAAATCCCCTCGTCATCTCGTCTCACACGCACGCACTGCCCCCGAGCTCGCCGTGAATCGCATCGACCCGACCTCTCAGGTTGCGCCGCTCATCGCCTGCTTCCTCGTCGCCCCCGAGCTCACCATGAAGCGCATCGCCTCGAACTCTCCGATCGCCGCACATCGCCTGATTCCTCGTCACCTCGTCGTCGAGCACACAGCTACCCCACCGCCCAGATCCGTTGCATGCTCCTCGGTGCGACCCGGGGGTTGCTCTCCACCGATGCAACCACCGGACTGCCCCCGGGTCACATCGTAGGTGCACCTTCCCAGCATGAGGGAGTCAAGCCCCTCATCTCTTCGGTGGTTGGTGCTTCGGTAGGTTTGAATCGGCTGCAGCTGCGGTGCCCCCTGCCCCCCAGCGGCATTTTCTCCCTTGTCGAAAGGCCCAATCTCGGAATACAAGGTATCACACTTCATCGGTCGGCCTCAATTTTATGATTTGTAATTGGCAAATTGCAATTTTCTATGTAATGCACTGTCTGATGAGTATGTTTGTTGTCTGCTAAATTGTTTTGTTCATGTATTAGGTAATTTGTCATCGAGTAATTTTGTTGTTCGATTATTTAGGTCTTCGATTATCCATACCTATGTAGGCAGACAATTGTAGTTAATCCCTAGTTTCAATTTTCAATGCTTCCAACGTAGATGAGAATTGTTGAGTAAACAACCTTCCATTGCTTCTTGTATATGGAGCGTCCACAAAAACGCCTCCACGGTTGGCGCCAATTTTCTTTGTTTCATTTTCAAACTTTCATGCTTCCACCTATCAATAATAATGAACCAACTGCATTTTTTCGTACTTCTTACCTTGGTGCTCTTAAAATGTAGAAGCACCAAGGTAAGAAGCACGAACAAATGCAGTTGTTGATTATTAAAAAAGCTTGCACTTATCAACTGAAAAATCCTTTCTTTTTGAATGTTGCCGACACAGATGCATCCTCATGTTGCTAGCAAGCTTTATTTGATTATTCATTATCAAAATTTTATGCTTCGTAGTGTGACCAGTTGTGTCGAGTTCCCATGTTTTCATGCTTCCTGTTATTTACCAAACCATGTGTTACTTCCATAAATATGCCTCCCCAAAGCAATATTTGTTTTCATTTTATTTTCAAAATTCCATGCTTCCAAATAACACTACCTATGTACCCAGTGCACTTTTGCATGCTTCTCACCAGGATGCTTCTACATTGTAATCATTTTGTTTCGTCTCACAAGAAAAATGCTTCCATTCATCAACCGATAATAGGTTCAGTTGTATGTTGGCGACACAAGAGATGCATCCTCATATTTGTGCCAAACTTAGTTTATTATCTATTATCAACGATCTCCGCTTCATACAAAGTTATGTTATGTTGGGTTCCTATAATTTAATGCTTCCTGAATTTCTCGTACTGTGTTCAACAAATAGCTTGTTCAATGAATAAGCTTTCTTATTTCTATTATCTTGCTTCCATACAACTATCTTGAGCAGACATCGTACCATATCTGTATTTCCAGTGGAGGCTATGTTTGGTGGTATGCGGCAGCTGAAGCGCAGTTCATGGCGGCACCTGCTGAACATCATCGGAGCTACAATAGGGGAGAGGGTGAAGTCAGCCAAAAGGAAGCTGGGAGAGATGTTGCTTGAACTGGTTCAGGCTCACTCTGAATTGTGATTGTAATTTTCATTTCCTTGGAAATATAAGTAATCAAATATAGTGGCAGAGTTTTTATGTTTGCCCGATGCAACTTTATGTTCTATTGAATTCTAGTGGATGGAAATAAAAATTTGCATGATTGTAAAAAAAATGTAGCGAAATTGGATGCGATTTTTGGCTAGAGAGAATCACATTTTCGATAGAAGCAATTTTTTTTTGACAGAAACATATTCGAAGCGAATATTCTTCTCAACAGAAGCACAATTGTAATATGATGCAAGCAAATATTCTTCTCAACAGAAGCACAATTGCATCGCAACGTGAAAGGTGCTTCCATCGATAAAAGTAATGCTTCTATGATTGAATAATATGTTTGCAACGTGAAAGTGTGCTTCCATTGACAAAAAGTAATGCTTCTATGCAGACTTCCCACGGAAATAATTATTTTTTGTACTTGTTTATTGGAAGCACATCTCAATCAAAAAAAAAAGATGTTTCCTTGCACAAAAATTGCATCTGCAAAAATAAAAATATATTTGTTTGTTGGAAGCAAATCACAAGTAGTTAGGAAACTAATTAGACGTAGCTTCAAAAAAAAAAGGAAACTAATTAGACTTGATTAATGCAAAAAAAACGTAATTGTGTCCTTGCACAAAAATGCATCTGCAAAAATAAAAATATATTTGTTTGTTGGAAGCAAATCACAAGTAGTTAGGAAACTAATTAGACGTAGCTTCAAAAAAAAGGAAACTAATTAGACGTGATTAATGCAAAAAGCCCATAATTAACAGGAAGCATCCATAATTAGCGCTCGTTACATCCTCTCGCGCAGGTCCTGGGAGGCAAATCGGACGTACCTGCTTCCTCCGATCCTACGGTGCACAGGTGGGCTGATGGATGCATTCCATCTATAGTCTGATGCCTAGTGCTCCCTCAATATCACCATCAATAATGCAATTAATTAACTAGCTAGTTGTACCAATGTACCATATATAGTGGTTGAGAGCAATTGAGCTGCACAGTAGAATGTACCGTCCTCTGCATGCATGTAACTTGATCACTGGAATGTAAACATGGAATGGTCATCATGCTAAAGCCCTTTTTTTCTTGTGGGAGGCTTGATCAGACACTCGGGTGTAAGGGGCGCATTGTTTTGGCTCTTGGGAGCATTTGCTTCTCAGATGAACAGTAAATTTGAAACAAATAAGACAATAATGAATTTTTACATCTTCACTGTGGTGTCCAAAGCGAGCTTAACAATTTTAATGCGCAACAGAGCAATAGTGTTTCATCCGGAAAAAAAACAAAGTCCAGTGGTCTAGAAATACCAAAAAGTTGGCATTCCACTTTTTTTTGCACTGATTGAAATGATTGGGCTTTCCACCTAAACATGTGCAGATAACATTTGTACATGAACATGTCTAAAAACAATCATATGTTTTGCATTTGCAATAACAGTTTTGGCGCGTAGGAGCAAATGCTCCCTAGAGCTAAATTGGAATCCGTATGTCAATGACATCTCTGTAGAAAGAAAAATGAGTTGAATACGTGATCAACTGCAATATTCCATTGTAGTTTTAAGCCAAGATGTGCCAACTCATGATGCTAAGAATTTGCATGCTACTTTTTCAGTTTGGTCTAATTATAAATACAATGGAACTCAAATTTCCGTATCCTCAGAAAAGACAGTAATCTAGTCTTCCCGTAGCTCGAGTTGTCTTCGCAGTCAAATTAGTAGTTGGCCTGGTCCTACCAGGTACTCCCTTAGGGCATCTCCAACGGCAACCCGCAAATTTCCTCCCGCATCCATCCGCGGATAAGGAGGGACCAGTCCGTGAACATGGATGTGGGAGGACGCCATCCAACGCTAGCCGCATACATTTCAAACTCTTTTTCAACAAACCGTATGAAATTCGTGCAAACACGTCCGGATTTCATACAAACAAGACGGATTTCGTACAAACACGGCGGATTTTTATTAGATTTCGAACATTTAGAACAAGAAAAAAGACCCGACCCTAAACCTATCCTACACGGCGGCGGCGCCCGGCGTCCGAGTCCGTGTCGTCCTCCATCCGCCGTCTTCATGACCACCGGCGATAAGACCCGTGAGGTGAAGGTGCGGTCTTCGGCGAGGAAGAGCAGAACACGGGAGACGGACCGGCCCACATGGGACACCAGGCCCTGCCGCCTCCCGTGCCCTACTCATCCTCGGAGGAGTCCACGACCTGTCCGTCGCCGGTGGACGTGAGGTCCACGATGGAAATTGTGGCGCCCGCGCTGTCGTCGTCCCACCGGGCCGCCTGATGGTTTGTCGGCGGCGCGTAGGAGGCACAACTGGCGTTGTTCTCCTCCGCGATCGCTTGGAGCTGCGCCTCGGCGGCGGCCGCTTCATGGCGAGCAGCTGCTTGAGCACGGAGGGCATCGTAGATGGCACGCTGCTCCGCGACGAGTCTGGGTTCGCCGCGGCCATGGCCGCCACGGCCTCCTCGCTCGCGCGCTCGCCGTAGATCTGGCCCTCCGCCAGCCGGTGTTGCTTAAGGGGGAACAGGTTGTACCGATGTTCCTCCTGCGCCTCCCGGAACGCCGACAAAGGCGCCGGCACAGGCTGCACCTCCGCCATGGTGGCGTTGTAGTGCGCTTGCGCCTGCTCCATGGTGAAGCCGGCGTGCACAGGCGCGGGAGCCAGGGCGGTGTCGTCGGAGCCCATCTCCATCGTGGGGTCGTCCTCGACGTCGGAGACCTCGGGCGAGCTGGCCGGCAAACCGGCCGCGATCCGCCTGGCACGGCGGCTCTGCCTGGCGGCGGCAAGGGCGGCCACCACGTGCTTCATCTCTGGCGACAGACTGTCACACAGTGCTTTACCGGCGGCGGTCATGGCAGATGTGGAGTGGATTTGTTGTGCTGTGGAAATAGCCGGGTGTGGCCGCCCTTAAGTAGCAGATTCCGGTGAGGCCAGGCGTCAATGCGGGACATCAGAGTGGGTTTCTCGGCCAGCGAGCCTAATTAATGGCTGCATACGGACAGACAGCGGCATTGAATGGGCGTGGTAGATATCCGTTCTGTCCCATCCAGTCACATGTCTCTGTCATTGAACATGCGCGGACACCGGTGACGCGTCGCGGGCGGCACCCTCGACCGACGCGCCGCTTCAATGGCGGAGGCAGTGAGAGGTCGCGTCCGCCCTGAGCCGTATTCAATGTTGAGCGGCGCGCTCTACAGCGGCATGAATGCGGGCAGGTGGCGCCGGGCAGGAACGCGTGCGGGCGAGGGAGGAGGGGTTTTGGTGGGCCAGGGCGGTCAGAAGCGGGCTTGGGATCGGCCCAGACTCGCGCAAACCTCCCCCACTTTTGTCTCCAGTTTGCGGGAGAAAACGCATCCGGACCGTGCTGCGGACCGATACAATCCCGCGTTGGATGGCTTCCGCAGTCCGGACAGTGCGGTCCGGACGGTCGCGGGAGGTTTAAGGGTTGGCGTTGGAAGATGCCCTTACATCACTACATAGAATGGTGAAAAATAAACATGTGCAGTATATGTTGCGGTCAAGAGGAGGCCTGACCAAGCCTTTTAGGTGGCGTTTGGTTTGAAGGCGGCGAGGGATTGGCTGGGGATAGCCCTAACCATGTGGTTGGGGATAACCCATTTTGCTTGTTAGGCGAGAGGTATATTGATTGTGGCACCCCGGCTCAGAGCAACCGGTTTACCTTGCATTGCCAGCCCAGAGATCAAGTCTTCTGGCAACACACAACAACTTGGTACAGAAAATAACCGCTTTATTGATTTCTAGCGGGTACATAGGTTCAGATATTACAAGATAAGCGAGGCCAAGCGGCACACACGGTGCGGCTGCACTTATGTACATTATTTAGTAGACATCTCAGAGGCCTCGATGATAAAGAAACTACTACGCGGCAGCGGAACGACGATGTAGCGGAACTCCACTCCACAGGGACACTGCTGGGACACGGCCTAGATTGCGACATGCTGTTCGACCTCAATGCCTGGCACGGCTTCTCCTGCATCTGGCATGATAAGCCAGGTGAGTACTTTGAATGTACTCGCAAGCTCACAGCAAACAAAGCAAATACGACAAACAATAACAAGGCATTTAACAAGTTTAATGCATGAACATGACACTACCAGACATGATGTGTGCGTGAAATGTTGCCGTGGTCCCTTGAACCAACTTACCAGTTCGGGGTTACCTTGTAACCACCGTCAACAACTTACCAACGTGATCCTCACACGATCACAACAATACCAATCATTGTGATCCTCACAGGATCACCAACTTCTGCATGTGCCCTCTTGTGGTTCATAGTGTGCAGGTTATTTATTTCTGTTGACCCACGGTGTGACCTACTACGAACTGTGTCCATGACCGAGGACGCGTCTATCGATAGATTGTACACTCTGCAGAGGTTAGTACACTGTACCCACACCACGGAACTCATGGCCTCGTGCTCCCATTCGGGTGGACTAACGATATTCCGACAAAACCAATCTATTGCATGACACTCTCTCGGCCACTCCGACAAACTCCCCTTTGGGCTATGTCATGGGTGGCCCCGATGTCAACTCGTGACATCCTGCCATGTCGTGGCTGCCACCATCGTGGCCAAAACAACTCGTCCCAAACAGGGACATCGGTACCATAAAACTCGGGCACACAAGGTTATGACTGCCTACCGGGCCAGGGTAGCGCAAGCGCATAACCTTCCCTTGTAGGAGGCACCGGCGAGAGGCATGACAATAGACCGAATTAGGGCCTCCCCATCTAGGCAAGTGTTGTTGCACTGGTGAGCTCGATTTGGTGGCACCATGACTCGATCAACAGTTTGTTCAGGTTGAATTATCATCAGGTTTAGCTTGAAATAAAATGATTCGAGCCATAGTATGCACAGGTCATGATCATGAGTAACGAATGCATCATGCTACCATGAGAGTATATGACATGATCTCTACTGCACACTTTAGCAAGATAACATATTCTCTACTTGCATAACATCAAAATGACATGGAACAACTACAATGCAAAATGTTAAATATAGCAAATCATTTTAATAGTGAAGCATATGATGAATTTAATTCAAATAAACCATTGTCATTGCAATGCCATCCTTGCATATCAATGCTGTGGCTTGCCTTGGTTTAGAGGAGTGTCACAATACTCCTGGAATTCTCCCACCCAACTAGGAGCTTCTGAAAATATTTTAAATGCAAAAAGAAAATGTCACATAACGCATTTTATTTCACCAGAAATTCCAAACAGCAAGGAAAATTCTGAAATTTGGCATACATAAACTTTAGCTCAATACAAAACAGTAGCGAAAAGAATCAACTCATTTGGACTTATAGAATAGAAACTAGAGCTTGTCAAAGTTAGGGTCAAAATCTGGATTTAAATGAATTTAAACAAATTTCCAGAGAGGGCCACGTCGAAGGCGTATTTTCAGAATACGCCTCCACTTATACCGCTTCGGGTGAGAGGGAGAGAGGCTGACGGGTGGGGCCCCCTGTCAGGGTTAAAAGAGAGAGAGAGGGAAACAGGGGAGGCGGCGCTGTCACCGGTGGTTCTCCGGCGAGGAGACCTCGGCGGCCACCGGAGAGGAGGGGGATGGATCCAGCGCATCGAGGCGAGCACGGGCGTACCCGAAATGATGGCGGGGGTGGACGGACGGCGTCGGAATGTTCTTCTCCAGAGACGGCGGCAGCGGAGCTCGTCGGCTACGGCGATTCCGGCGATGATCCGACGAAGCAACACCACGAGCGGACTCAGGAGATCACCACGACCTCAACGGGAGCAGAGAACGAAGCTGGGGTTGACCGGAGCGAGTGGACGATCGAGGTGGATCTGCGGCAGACTCCGGCGATGATCGGCGGCAGGAGGCCTTCCCGGCCTTGCCGCACTTGCTGGGGAGCGATTTGTGGCCAGTGGAGGTGAGAGCGATGATTGAAACGGCTCGGGGGTGGCTGAATTTATAGGCGGAGGGGTGGCCGTGCACTGGACTCCGCCGGCGATGAGCTGCAGAAGAAATGAGAGAGGGAGGAGCTCGAGCGCGACGTGGAGACGAAGTAGCGGAGCACGGCAACGCAGTGCATGTACGTGGACACAGTGCGGCACACTACGCGGGGCAGGCGGCGCACGCGCGCGCACTGTTCCACCCGCTAGTGCCTCGGCCGCTTCCGGCGAGCTGCTTGCCGGCGTCGGGGAGGAACAGGGCGTGGCTAGGTGGCGTGCTGGAGGCTGCGGGTAGGCTGGGACAGGATGCGGTGGCGAGAGGAGGCGAAACGGGCGGCGGCAGAGGGACCCGATGCCCAGAGCGCAGCGACTGCCAGCCAAACCCCGTGCACCCACGTAGTCACCGTGTGCACTGGCAAACACGGTGCTTTAGGTGATGCCAGACCGTGTCTAGGGTGTAGTCCCTTCAACGCGGTGCCTAAATATGCGCTTGGTTTGCCACCTAGCTCACTGGATAAGATTTGAACAATCTGGAATGTTTCTGGACAGAAACTTGGGACGGATGCTGGGAGCAAACGGCTGGGAGAAAAAGGTTAAAATTTGGGGGTTAAGCATCTCCTAGGAAGGTAGTCATGTGGTAAAAATTTCAGCCCCAACAGATCAGGGAAAAATATACTTGCATCACAAAGTGCCAATTCTGGCCAGAAGCAAAAATATTTTCCTTAGCTGAAAATTTCCAAATGACCATAGCATATTTTTCCATGGGGAGGTGAGGCATGATCCAAAGAATATTTGGGAATTTTCTTGGAATTTTCTGAGCAATAAAAATGAGGGTTGCTTCATAGCTTAATGAGAAAACAGTCATTTTCAGGAAGAAAATGATTATAATGCCATTAAAGAAAATTTTCCCATGGCATTATGGTGAGAGGAATGAGGTCTAGGGAGGGTTTAAGGATGATAGAACCCACTTGGAAGAAAGTCAAAAATAATTTCCAAGTGGTAAGTCCAAAAGAATTGACTGGAAAAACCAAATGCAAATTAAATACTCAACAAATCCCAATAAAATAAAAAGGGCAAAAACCAGGGTGTTACAAACCTCCCCCCCTTAGGATGAATCTCGTCCTCGAGATTCGGCTGCTCAGGAAAAAAATATGGGTATGCAGTCCTTAAGAAATCATCTCTTTCCCAGGTGGCCTCATCCTCGGTGTGATGCTCCCATTGGACCTTGTAGAACTTTATAGCTTTGCTGCGGGTGATTCTGTCCATCTCATCCAAGATTCTCAAGGGTTTCTCTTCATATGTTAAATCCTTAGCAAGCTGTAGTTCTGTCATATCCGTCTGTTTTGCGGGTGGTGCGATGCACTTCCGTAACTGAGACACGTGGAAGACATCGTGAACCTCGGATAGCTCTGGAGGTAATTCTAACTGATAAGCTACTTTGCCACTCTGGACATGACTGGAAACGGACCGATGTATCTTGGTGCGAGCTTTCCCCGGGTATGAAACCTTTTAACTCCTTTCATGGGGGTCACTCAGAGATATGCATATTCACCTGGTTCAAAATTGATCTGCCTATGCTTTGAGTCATAGTAGCTCTTTTGACGAGATTTCGCTACATGCAATCGATCTCGAATTTCTTTAACTTGCTTTTCTTCTTCCATCATCAAATCAGTCCCAAAGATTCGGCTGTCTCCCGTCTGAGACCAGTTCAGCGGGGTGCGACATTTACGCCCGTATAGAGCCTCAAAGTGTGACATCTTGAGACTAGTTTGATACCTGTTGTTGTAGGAAAACTCAACGTACGGCAGGCTGTCCTCCCATTTGGGTCCATGAGCAAGAGCGCATGCCCGAAGCATGTCTTCCAAGATTTGATTAACACGTTCTGTCTGCCCATCTGCCTGAGGGTGATAAGCAGTGCTATGTTTCAAAGCGGTCCCCAGGGCTTGGTGGAGGCGTAGCCAGAATGCCGAGGTAAACAAAGATCCTCGGTCTGAAGTGATAGTCCTGGGTATTCCATGCAGACTAACAATCCTGGATATGTAAAGTTGAGCGAGTTGGTCTGCACGGTAGGTTGTCCTTATTGGAATAAAGTGAGCCACCTTTGTAAGCATGTCGACCACAACACATATAGCGTTATTTCCTCGTGGTGTCTTTAGTAATCCCACAATGAAGTCCATGCAAATATCATCCCATTTCCATTGTGGAACTGGTAAGGGTTGAAGTAGACCGGCGGGTTTCTGATGTTCAGCCTTCACCTTATTGCATATATCGCAACAGGCGACGTAATAGGCGATATCTTTTTTCATACCTTCCCACCAGAATGTTTGCTTCAAATCTTGATACATTTTAGTGCCTCCGGGATGTATAGAGTATGCGGACTCATGAGCTTCCTTCAAAATCTGCTGCTTTAATTCCCCAAGATCAGGTACGCAGACTCGATTCCGAAATCGGAGGGTACCTTGATCATCAATGTTGAAATCTTGTGTCTTCCCTTCCCGTACTTGGGCCATTACCTTGAGTAACATTGGGTCACCAGGTTGAGCCCTGCGGATATCATCTTCCAGAGTAGGGGTGACTTCCAAGGTAACCGAGCATGTTGTCTCATAAATGATCATATTGAGCTGAGCTATTTCTTCTCGAAGTGCGGGGTGTAACAGCTCGATTAATGAATTTGCTGTGGCCGGTTTGCGACTAAGAGCATCGGCGACCACATTAGCCTTTCCTGGGTGGTAGTTGATACCAAAGTCATAGTCTTTGACCAATTCAAGCCACCTTCTTTGTCGGGGATTTAAGTCCAGTTGCGTGAATATATACTTGAGACTCTTGTGGTCGGTGAAGATTTGACATCGTTTTCCAATGATGTAATGCCTCCAAATTTTTAAGGCATGAACCACAGCTGCCATCTCCAAGTCATGTGTAGGATAATTCTCCTCGTGCGGCCGTAATTGTCTGGATGCATAGGCCATGACCTTTCCGTCTTGCATAAGCACACACCCAATGCCATGCCTGGATGCGTCGCAATAGATGTCGAAACTCCGGTAGATATCTGGTAGAGTCAACACGGGAGCGGTGGTCAACCGAGTCTTTAGCTCATTGAAACTATTCTCACATGCTTCTGTCCATAGGAACTTCTGATTCTTCTTGAGCAATTCCGTCATGGGCTTGGCAATCTTTGAAAAACCTTCAATGAAGCCACGGTAATAGCCTGCCAGACCCAAGAAACTTCTGATCTCTGACACAGAAACCGGTGTCTTCCAATTCAATACTTCTGTGACCTTGCTTTGGTCCACGACCACTCGATCGGAAAGAGTATGCCCAAGGAATCCCACTTCCTTAAGCCAAAATTCACATTTGCTGAACTTGGTGTAGAGTTGATGAGCTCGTAATTGCTCCAATACTGCTCGGAGATGCTGTTTGTGCTCTTCTTCACTTTTGGAATATATAAGGATGTCATCAATGAATACCACCACAAACTTGTCCAAAAAGTCCATGAACACCTTGTTCATCATGTGCATGAAGAATGCAGGAGCGTTGGTCAGTCCAAATGACATGACCGTATACTCGTACAACCCATATCGTGTAGTGAACGCTGTCTTGGGGATATCTTCTTTTCTGATTTTTAGCTGGTGATACCCGGTTCGCAAGTCAATCTTGGAGAACACTTGAGCTCCACTAAGTTGATCGAACAAATCATTGATCTTGGGCAGCGGGTATTTATTCTTGATAGTGACATCATTGAGAGCATGGTAGTCAACACACATCCGGAGACTGCCATCCTTCTTGCCCACAAATATGGTAGGTGCACCCCAAGGAGACGAGCTGGGGCGAATATATCCTTTTTGAAGCATCTCATCCAATTTCTTCTTCAACTCCACTAATTCGGATGAAGGCATTCGATAATATTTCTTGTAAATCGGTGCTGTCCCGGGCACAAACTCAATTGAAAACTGCTACTTGTGAGCTGCGTTGGGATTTCTCCGAAGAGGAGGGGATGATGCAGTATAGTAGAGATAAGTATTTCCCTCAGTTATGAAACCAAGTTTATCAATCCAGTAGGAGAATCACGCAACAACTCCTTAGCATCACCTGCACACAAAATAACAAATCCTCGCACCCAACGCGAACAAGGGGTTGCCAATCCCTTGGCGGTTAATTGCAAGATTAAATTGTATGGTGATAGATAGATAGATCGAACAAAAATAGAAAATAAAATAAATATAGTAAAATTGCAGCAAGCTATTTTTAGGATTTTCAATATATGATAAAGGTAGACCCGAGGGCCATAGTTTTCACTAGAGGCTTCTCTCTTGAAAGTAGCATACGGTGGGTGAACAAATTACTGTTGGGCAATTGATAGAAAAGCAAATAATCATGATGATATCCAAGTCAATGATCATGTATATAGGCATCACATCCGAGACAAGTAGACCGAAACGATTCTGCATCTACTACTATTACTCCACACATCGACCACTATCCAGCATGCATCTAGAGTATTAAGTTCATAAAGAACGGAGTAACGCCTTAAGCAAGATGACATGATGTAGACAAAGTAAACTCACACATGAATAAACCCCATCTTTTTACCCTTAATAGCAACGATACATACGTGTCATGTCCCTTTCTGTCACTGGGATTGAGCATCGCAAGATCGAACCCATTACAAAGCACCTCTCCCATTGCAAGATAAATCAATCTAGTTGGCCAAACCAAATCAATAGATCGGAGAGAAATACGAAGCTATAACAATCATGCATAAAAGAGTTCAGAGAAAACTCAAATAATATTCATGGATAATCTAATCATAAACTCACAATTCATCGGATCCCAACAAACACACCGCAAAAAGTGATTACATCGGATAGAACTCCAAGAACATCGAGGAGAACATTGTATTGAAGATCAAAAAGAGAGAAGAAGCCATCTAGCTACTAACTATGGACCCGAAGGTCTGTGGTAAACTACTCACGCATCATCGGAAGGGCAGCAAGGTTGATGTAGAGCCCCTCCGTGATCGAATCCCCCTCCGTCAGAGTGCCGGAAAAGGCCTCCAGATGGGATCTCTCGAGAACAGGAACTTGCGGTGGCGGAAAAAGTATTTTGTGGACTCCTCCATTGGTTTCCCGATTTTAGAGTATTTATAGAGGTGGAATTAGGTCAAACGGAGCAGAGGTGGGCCCACGAGGCACCAGGGCACGCCACCCCCCTGGGGCGCACCCTGGTGGCTTGTGGCCACCTCCTATGTCTTCTGACCCTCTCCCGAAGGTTCTAGTGTCTCTTATGTCCAGAAAAAAAATCTCCAAAAAGTTTCGTGGCATTTGGACTTCGTTTGGTACTGATATTCTGAAAAAGCAAAAACAGGCAAAAAACAGCAACTGGCACTGGGCACTAAGTTAATAGGTTAGACCCAAAAATGATATATAATTGCTTGTAAGTGTATATAAAACATCCAAGATTGATACTATAATAGCATGGAACAATAAAAAATTATAGATACATTGGAGACGTATCAAGCATCCCCAAGCTTAATTCCTGCTCGTCCTCGAGTAGGTAAATGATAAAAACAAATTTTTTGATGTGGAATGCTACCTATCATATTCATCATATACTCTTTTCTTTTGAAGCATGGACATTTGGACTTGAATGATTCAAAGCAATAGTCTATAGTTTGACATGAAGACATAAATACTCAAGCATACTAACAAGCAACCATGTCTTTCAAAATATCAACGCTAAAGAAAGTTATCCCTAACCCATTATGCTCAATCATTGATCCATTCATGAAACACACTCAATATTAGTTACACACAATGCACAAGTATGACAATAGTGCTCTCTAGTTGGTGCTTTGTAAGAGAAGATGGAGACTAAAAATAAAAATAAAAATTACATAAAAGTAAATAGATAGGCCCTTCGCAGAGGGAAGCAGAGATTTGCAGAGGTGCCAGAGCTCAAGGCTAAAATTAGAGAGATAAAATTATTTTGAGAGGCATGCTTTTCCTGTCAACGAAAACGACCGAGAATTCCCAATATCTTCCATGCTAGACACATTATAGGCGGTTCCCAAACACAAAATAAAGTTTATTTCCTTTCCACCATTCTTTCACAATCCATGGCTAGCTGTATCCACGGGTGCCCTCCATACCAACACTTTCCAAGGAATTTATTATTATCATCATATTAATTTTTTTTCATTTCGGGACTGGGCATCCCTATTACCTGCCACTCTCTCGTGTAATGACAAGTGAATAAACACTCATCGTGGGAATAACACACCTAGCATGGAAAATATGGCCACCCCCTGCCGCTTCATGAGCGGTACGGGCACACAAAACGGAAAATCATTTTGAAAAATTAGAGTTGGCACATGCAAATTTACTTGGAATGGCATGGAAATACCGCATATAGGTGGGTATGGTGGACTCATTTGGCACAACTTTGGGTTTAAAGAGTTGGATGCACAAGCAGCATTCCCGCTTAGTACAAACGAAGGCTAGCAAATAGATTGAGAAGCGACCAACCAAAAAGCGAAAACGGTCATAAACATGCATTGAACATAACTAACACCGAATAATGCACCATAAGTAGGATATAATTTCGTTGCATAACTATTGACTATATGTGCATGCATAGGGAATCACAAACCATAACACCAATATTCTTACTAAATCACAATTACTCACTAACATGACTCACATATTATCATCTCCATATCGCAAAACTATTGTAAGGAATCAAACTTATCATATCCAATGATCTTTCATGAAAGTTTTTATTATATCCCTCTTGAATATTCATCACTTTGCGACTAAATTCATATCTTGTGCAAATTACCATTACTATTATCAACTCTCAAAAAGATATAAGTGAAGCATGAGAGTGCAAATATTTCTTCAAAATTTCATCTTATCAACTCCGAAAATAATATAAGTGAAGCATGAGAGTTCAAATATTTCTTCAAAATATAGCCACCGCCGTGCTCAAAAAGATTTAAGTGAAGCACTAGAGCAACTGCCTAGCTCAAAAGATTTAAGTGAAGTACATAGAGTATTCTAACAAATCATGATAAACGTGTGGCTCTCTCAAATAGGTGTGTCCAGCAAAGATGATTGTGACAAACTAAAAAGCAAACAAAGCAAAGACTCATATAATACACGACGCTCCAAGCGAAACTTATGATATGTGACGAATAAAAATATAGCTCCAAGTAAAATTACCGATAGTTGGTAGAAGAAAGAGGGGATGCCTTCCGGGGCATCCCCAAGCTTAGTTGCTTGAGTCTTCCTTGAATATTACCTTGGGGTGCCTTGGGCATCCCCAAGCTTAGGCTCTTGCCACTCCTTATTCCTTCATCTTTCGTGATCTCAGTCAAAACTTGAAAACTTCAATCACACAAAACTTAACAAAACCTTCGTGAGATCCGTTAGTATAACAAATAAATCTTTAACTTTAAGTACTGTAGTAAATTCATTCATATTTAATATTGGCCTAATGCTACTGTACTCCAACTTCTCCATGACTCATACTCCCCGATACGGTCCATAGATTCATCAAAATAATCAAACTATCCAACAGAAACAGAATCGGTCTAAAACAGAACAGTCTGTAAAGATCTATTTAAAATCTATGCTTCTGTAACTCCAAAAATTCTGAAAAATTAGGACAACGTGGGAAATTCATATACCAATACTGTGTAAAAATTTCAGATTTTTCTGACGCTCCAGTACAGAATTAAAATTCCAGCACTAGACGCAAAACTTTCTGTTTTCCAAACAACATCAATTATATTATCTTCCAAATCATCCCAAAGGCTTTACTTGGCACAAACACTAATTAAAACATAAAAACACAATATAACAGTAGCATAATTGTGTAAACACACAAGAACAAAAATAAAAAGCAAAATTTTTATTTTATTCATTGGGTTGCCTCCCAACAAGCGCTATTGTTTTATGCCCCTAGCTAGGCATAATGCATAGTTTCAAGTATTGTCATCCTTGGTTTTAGTAATCTTTATAGGAGTTTTCTCAAAACCGGGAGGCTCCATACGCTTCCCATTATTCTCAGGAAATGAGGCAATTTTAAGGTCTAGAATATCCAATCGCTTATTACATAGAGTAATCAAAGTGTTCATGCGATTGAGGTTTCCACTAATATTTTTAAGAGGTTCGTTAGACTTTTGCAACTCAACCAAATTTTTCTGCATGTCACCTAATTTGTCTAATATTTGGTCCCCCTCTTGATTAAAAGCAAAACCCTTTTGTGGGGGTGGAATCCCCAATATAGCCTCTATTATTTCATAGGCAGTATTGGCCTCACTCTCAATAAAATTCCCTTTTGCGGCAAAGTCCAAAAGTTGTCTATGATGCATAGTTAAACCTACATAGAAATTGCGAAGAAAATTTTTTAAATCCCCTTTTATAGAGCAAACACGGTAGGATTCCATTAACCTATACCAAGCATCCTTAAGATTTTCTCCTTGTTTCTGTTTGAAGTAAAGTACTTCAAAATCCGGTGACAAAGGAGGGATAGTTATGCTAGTCATGACGACAAGGTGAGCAAATCAAGCAAAAGGGCAAACGGAAGAAATATTTTGTATTTTTGTAAAAAAATTTACAAGTGGGGGAGATGAAAACGAGAGGAAAAGGCAAATAAAATAAATGCAAGGAGATGAAAGTTTATGCGTAGGTACTTGATAGATGTTGATGATGTCTCCCCGGCAACGGCGCCAGAAATTCTTCCTGCAACTTGTGAGCTGCGTTGGGATTTCCCCAAAGAGGAGGGGATGATGCACTACAGTAGAGATAAGTATTTCCCTCAGTTATGAAACCAAGGTTATCAATCCAGTAGGAGAATCACGCAACAACTCGTTAGCAGCTCCTGCACACAAAATAACAAATCCTCGCACCCAACGCGAACAAGGGGTTGTCAATCCCTTGGCGGTTAATTGCAAGATTAAATTGTATGGTGATAGATAGATAGATTGAACAAAAATAAAAAATAAAATAAATAAAGTAAAATTGCAGCAAGGTATTTTTAGGATTTTCAATATATGATAAAGGTAGACCCGGGGACCATAGTTTTCACTAGAGGCTTCTCTCTTGAAAGTAGCATACGGTGGGTGAACAAATTACTGTTGGGCAATTGATAGAAAAGCAAATAATCATGACGATATCCAAGGAAAGGATCATGTATATAGGTATCACGCCCGAGACAAGTAGACCGAAACGATTCTGCATCTACTACTATTACTCCACACATCGACCGCTATCCAACATGCATCTAGAGTATTAAGTTCATAAAGAACGGAGTAACGTCTTAAGCAAGATGACATGATGTAGACAAAGTGAACTCACGCATGAATAAACCCCATCTTTTTACCCTTAATAGCAATGATACATACGTGTCATGTCCCTTTCTATCGCTGGGATTGAGCACCGCAAGATCGAACCCATTACAAAGCACCTCTCCCATTGCAAGATAAATCAATCTAGTTGGCCAAACCAAATCAATAGATCAGAGAGAAATACGAAGCTATAACAATCATGCATAAAAGAGTTTAGAGAAAACTCAAATAATATTCATGGATAATCTGATCATAAACACACAATTCATCGAATCCCAACAAACACACCGCAAAAAGTGATTACATCGGATAGAACTCCAAGAACATCGAGGAGAACATTGTATTGAAGATCAAAAAGAGAGAAGAAGCCATCTAGCTACTAACTATGGACCCGAATGTCTGTGGTAAACTACTCACGCATCATCGGAAGGGCAGCAAGGTTGATGTAGAGCCCCTCCGTGATCGAATCCCCCTCTGGCAGAGTGCCGGAAATGGCCTCCAGATGGGATCTCTCAAGAACAGGAATTTGTGGCAGCGGAAAAAGTATTTCGTGGACTCCTCCATTGCTTTCCTGATTTTAGAATATTTATAGAGGTGGAATTAGGTCAAACGGAGTAGAGGTGGGCCCACGAGGCACCAGGGCGCGCCACCCCCCCTGGGGCGTGCCCTGGTGGCTCGTGGCCACCTCCTTTGTCTTCTGGCCCTCTCCCGAAGCTTCTAGTGTCTCTTATGTCTAGAAAAAAATCTCCAAAAAGTTTCGTGGCGTTTGGACTTCGTTTGGTACTGATATTCTGAAAAACCAAAAATAGGCAAAAAACAGCAATTGGCACTGGGCACTAAGTTAATAGGTTAGTCCCAAAAAATGATATATAATTGCTTGTAAGTGTATATAAAAATCCAAGATTGATACTATAATAGCATGGAACAATAAAAAATTATAGATACGTTGGAGACATGTGAAAAACTCAAGCTCTCCATCAGCTGGTGGCATGCCTGGCAATTTCTCTGGAAACACATCTGGGAATTCACAGACCACTGGAATTAAATTCATATCTGTAGCAATCGCTGCATAAACCATCCCCTTCTTTGGCATGGCTCTACCGGCAAAGAATCGAGCTAACTGGCCCAAGGGATTTATTAACGTGACTTCTCTTGTCGCGCAGTTGATGCAAACCTGGTGTTTTGTCAACCAAACCATCCCCAAAATAACATCCAATTTTGGAGATTCAATGGATACCAGGGATGCGGGAAAGATAATTCCATTAATTGAGATTTCCAATCCTCGGCATACAATTTTTGTCCTGAGCATGGATCCAGGGGATTGTACCACCATAACTTTGTCCAGAAGAGTATAGGGAAGATGGTGCTGGGCAACAAAACTCCGCGAAATAAAAGAATGGGAAGCCCCGGAATCAAATAAAATAGTTGCGGGTATGTTATTAACAGGAAACATACCAATGACCACATCGGGAGCTTCGGAAGCTTCTTCGGCGGAGATATGATGAACTTACCCTTGGATATACTTCCAGTTGGGGAATTGTCCCACATAGTTGACTTGAGGCTTCAGGTTGGTTGGTGGCTTTCCGTTCTTGGGACACTGCCTAGCGTAATGCCCAGTTTGTCCACATGAGTAACATGCATTGTTACGCTAACAGTCTTCCTTTACTGGTTTTGTAACCACAGTCTTGAACTGATTTTCAGTCTTGGTGTTCCCCTACTGCCATGTTGGCTTAAACTTGAACTGTGGCTGCTGCCAGGTACAAACCTTCTGAAAAACTTGTCCTTCCTTCTTGGGTTCAAACTTGCGTTTGCGGTCTTCATATGCAGTCTTATGATCATTAACAAGCTTGTGTTCCCTTTTGGCAATGAGTGCCTTGTTCACCAAAGTTTGGAAGTCGGGGAAGTCCAGCATACTGAGTGCACATCGGAGGGTATGGTTGAGCCCTCCGAGGAACCGATCTATCTTCCGTTCTTCAGTGGCTATATCATGTGTGGAATAACGGGCCAAGTGATTGAACTTGTTTAAATACTCACTTACAGTCGAGTTCCCTTGAGTAAGGGTGAGGAATTCTCGCTGCTTGACCTTCATGATACCGGCAGGAATATGACACTTGTGGAATTTATCTTTGAATTTATCCCAAGTAATCTCATCTTCAGTAGGCCACATAATTTTGGCATTGTCCCACCATATAGCAGCTGGTCCTTCCAGATAATGAGTGGCGAAGGGAACCTTATCAGCATCTTCAGTGCGAGCAATTTCTAGCTTCTTTTCAATGGTCCTCAGCCAGTCATCGGCTTCCATCGGATCTACTGTTTGACTGAAGCTTGGCGGTTTGGTCCTTTGAAAGTCTGACAATTTAGAATGGTTGCCACTATGATTATTCTGCCCAACCATAGTCTGCATGCTTCTCAGGAATCCCATAAGATCTTGGTTTCTATTTTCCTCAAACATCCACATAATCTGCTCTGTTGTGGGTGCTTGAGGTGGAGGAGGGGGCGGCTGATATGGTTCTGGGGAATGTCCTGCTTGCCTGGCGGATCGACGAACGGGGGTATCATCGCCACCATGACAGCTGCTGCCACACCTTGTCATCCTATATATATTTCCCAATATGAAGCATCGAGATGAGCAACATCCATCAGGGAAAAAAATAAGAAGGTGAAGCAACAACCCCAAAAAAGAAGGCGAGGAAAACCAAAACGAATAACATAAAACACCATAATTATACAATACATCATCCAACATACAAAGCGAGATGACAACATGGATAGTACTACTAAATGCATACAACCAAACACCACATCATCCTCGTCTACTCGTGACGGCAGTGATCGCACTGGCACTCTGCGGTCTTGCTGGTGTCTCCTCGGTATCGGACTCCGAATCGGAACTGATAATACTAACGGAAACCTCTGGGGCAAAGGAAACACGACGACGCTGACGGGATGACTCTCCCTCAGGGTCTGGAGCAGGGTGGCTCCGCAGCATCAGAGCGGCTGGGGTAGCGAGAAGCACAGCCCACTGGACTAGGGACTCATGAGGAGTCACCGTCGAGGTATCCGAGTTACTCTGAGAAGGTGCGGGAGTCACGGGTGTAGGTGGAGGTAAGGTAACTGGGGAAACAAGTGGTGTATGAATAAGTGAAGGTGAAGCGAACGCAGCTCGAGCGGCAGCTAGCTCGTCTCGAGTGCGGTTCAGCTCCTGGGCTAAGCTGACAATCAGAAGATATCCAGCCGTTATGTAACGAGACAGGTGACTGGCAGAACGATCACACTCCGGATCAATGAAAGGGAAATGGATCTGTCTTGAGTCAAACAAGGACGGATAGAAGTAAAAACCTAGGTGAGTCTGCATCTGAATCTCGTTGTAGCGCAAGTCAGTGAGAGCCTCGAATGTTGCAAACTGGATCGCCTGGTCGGGTGTAGAAGCAGTCCCGCCCTTGGAGGAGCGGGTGTAGGTGCCCACCAAGGTGTTGTTGTGCAAGATGACCTCCGCGTGATACTCGTACACACCGTCTGCAAGCTGCTCTCGATACACCTGGTACACAGGGTCATCACCGTCGGGGTAGAGTCGGCGCGACACGTTGCTAAGCAGATGCGGGAAGGTGGAAGGTGCTGCCTCAGGCTGATATGGATACGAAACAGGTGCCATCTACATTCACAATATTAACTGATCAGCATCAATAGTAAACTATATGCATACAATGCAACACCCAAGTGCAGAGGCATACTCAAATCAACACACAGACATACAACTACCATTTTCTAATGTGTCGGCTGTCTAGGGCGTCCTACAGTCAGCGCGGCTCTGATACCAAGCGTTGTGGCACCCCGGCTCAGAGCAACCGGTTTACCTTGCATTGCCAGCCCAGAGATCAAGTCTTCTGGCAACACACAACAACTTGGTATAGAAAATAACCGCTTTATTGATCTCTAGCGGGTACATAGGTTCAGATATTACAAGATAAGCGAGGCCAAGCGGCACACACAGTGCGGCTGCACTTATGTACATTATTTAGTAGACATCTCAGATGCCTCGATGACAAAGAAACTACTACGCGGCAGCGGAACGACGATGTAGCGGAACTCCACTCCACAGGGACACTGCTGGGACACGGCCTAGATTGCGACATGCTGTTCGACCTCAATGCCTGGCACGGCTTCTCCTACATCTGGCATGATAAGCCAGGTGAGTACTTTGAATGTACTCGCAAGCTCACATCAAACAAAGCAAATACGACAAACAATAACAAGGCATTTAACAAGTTTAATGCATGAACATGACACTACCAGACATGATGTGTGCGTGAAATGTTGTCGTGGTCCCTTGGACCAACTTACCAGTTTGGGGTTACCTTGTAACCACCGTCAACAACTTACCAACGTGATCCTCACACGATCACAGCAATACCAATCATAGTGATCCTCACACGATCACCAACTTCTGCATGTGCCCTCTTGTGGTTCATAGTGTGCAGGTTATTTATTTCTGTTGACCCACGGTGTGACCTACTACGAACTGTGTCCATTACCGAGGACGCGGCTATCGATAGATTATACACTCTGCAGAGGTTAGTACACTGTACCCACACCACAGAACTCATGGCCACATGCTCCCATTCGGGTGGACCAACGATATTCCGACAAAACCAATCTATTGCATGACACTCTCCCGGCCACTCCGACAAATTCCCCTTTGGGCTATGTCATGGGTGGCCCCGATGTCAACTCGTGACATCCTGCCACCTCGTGGCTGCCACCGTCATGGCCAAAACAACTCGTCCCAAACGGGGACATCGGCACCATAAAACTCGGGCACACAAGGTTATGACTGCCTACCGGGCCAGGGTAGCGCAAGCGCATAACCTTCCCTAGTAGGAGGCACCGGCGAGAGGCATGACAATAGACCGAATTAGGGCCTCCCCATCCAGGCAAGTGTGGTTGCACTGGTGAGCTCGATTCGGTGGCACCATGGCTCGATCAATAGTTTGTTCAAGTTGAATTATCATCAGGTTTAGCTTGAAATAAAATGATTCGAGCCATAGTATGCACGGGTCATGATCATATTCTCTACTGCATAACATCAAAATGACATGGAACAACTACAATAAAAAATGTTATCTATAGCAAATCATTTTAATAGTGAAGCATATGAGGAATTTAATTCAAATAAACCATTATCATTGCAATGCTATCCTTGCATATGAATGTTGTGGCTTGCCCTTGTTCAGAGGAGTGTCACAATACTCCTGGTCTTCTCCAACCCAACTAGGAGCTTCTGAAAATATTTTAAATGCAAAAAGAAAATGTCACATAAAGCATTTTATTTCACCAGAAATTCCAAACAGCAAGGAAAATTCTGAAATTTGGCATACAGAAACTTTAGCTCAATACAAAACAGTAGGAAAAAGAATCAACTCATTTGGACTTATAGAATAGAAACTAGAGCTGGTCAAAGTTAGGGTCAAAATCTGGATTTAAATGAATTTAAACAAATTTCCAGAGAGGGCCACGTCGAAGGCGTATTTTCAGAATACGCCTCCACTTATACCGCTTCGGGCGAGAGGGAGAAAGGCTGACAGGTGGGGCCCCCTGTCAGGGTTAAAAGAGAGAGAGAGGGAAACAGGGAAGGCGGCGCTGTCGCCGGTGGTTCTCCGGCGAGGAGACCTCGGCGGCCGCCGGAGAGGAGGGGGATGGATCCAGCGCGTCGAGGCGAGCACGGGCGTACCTGAAATGACGGCGGGGGTGGATGGACGGCGTCGGAACATTCTTCTCCAGAGACGGCGGTGGCGGAGCTCGTCGGCTACGACGATTCCGGCGATGATCCGGCGAAGCAACACCACGAGCGGACTCAGGAGATCACCACGACCTCAACGGGAGCAGAGAACGAAGCTGGGGTTGACCGGAGCGAGTGGACGATCGAGGTGGATCCGCGGCAGACTCCGGCGATGATTGGTGGCAGGAGGCCTTCCCGGCATTGCCGCACTTGCTGGGGAGCGATTTGTGGCCAGTGGAGGTGAGAGCGATGATTGAAACGGCTCGGGGGTGGCTGAATTTATAGGCGGAGGGGTGGCCCTGCACTGGACTCCGCCGGCGATGAGCTGCAGAAGAAGTGAGAGAGGGAGGAGCTCGAGCGCGACGTGGAGATGAAGTAGCGGAGCACAACAACGCGGTGCATGCACGCGGACACAGTGTGGCGCACTATGCGGGGCAGGCGGCGCAAGCGCGCGCACTGTTCCACCCGCTAGTGCCTCGGCCGCTTCCGGCGAGCTGCTTGCCGGCGTCGGGGAGGAACAAGGCGAGGCCAGGTGGTGTGCTGGAGGCTGCGGGGAGGCTGGGACAGGCTGCGGTGGCGAGAGGAGGCGAAACGGGCGGCGGCAGAGGGACCCGATGCCCAGAGTGCGGCGACTGCCAGCCAAACCCCGTGCACCCACGTAGTCACCGCGTGCACTGGCACACGCGGTGCTTCAACGCGGTGATGCCAGACCGTGTCTAGGGTGTAGTCCCTTCAACGCGGTGCCTAAATATGTGCTTGGTTTGCCACCTAGCTCACTGGATAAGATTTGAAAAATCTGCAATTTTTCTGGACAGAAACTTGAGACGATTGCTGGGAGCAAACAGCTGGGAGAAAAAGGTTGAAATTTGGGGGTTAAGCATCTCCTAGGAAGGTAGTCATGTGGTAAAAATTTCAGCCCCAACAGATCAGGGAAAAATATACTTGCTTCACAAAGTGCCAATTCTGACCAGAAGCAAAAATATTTTCCTTAGCTGAAAATTTCCAAATGACCATAGCATATTTTTGCAGGGGGAGGTGAGGCATTATCCAAAGAATATTTGGGAATTTTCTTGGAATTTTCTGAGCAATAAAAATGAGGGTTGCTTCATAGCTTAATGAGAAAACAGTCATTTTCAGGAAGAAAATGATTATAATGCCATTAAATAAAATTATCCCATGGCATTATGGTGAGAGGAATGAGGTCTAGGGAGTGTTTAAGGATGATAGAACCCACTTGAAAGAAAGTCAAAAATAATTTCCAAGTGGTAAGTCCAATAGAATTGAATGGAAAAACCAAATGCAAATTAAATACTCAACAAATCCCAATAAAATAAAAAGGGCAAAAACCAGGGTGTTACATGGATAGCCATGTTTTTTTTGTTTGGTTTCATGGATAACTGGATGGTTGTTGGGATGACTTTATTTTTGACTTTACAAGCCTTTTTCTATGAGATGGTGAGATTACCTCTTTGCGTACAAAATTATTGTTTCTCTAACTCAGTTAATTCTCGTATTCCCAGTAAAAAAATTATCTCACATTGACACATGGGTTGTCAAACAATATTACCGTGTATAAATTAGGCGAATATGTATATGTGTCAACATAGTAAGCTATATACACAAGCGTGCATCAATTATGTCACGCATGCATGCACATATTTGCTGAAGAAAGACGGATGCATCCTTTTATACACCAAGCCACTCACATGCGTGAAAGTACACACATACCAGAACATTTGCTTGTAGCGTGAAGATCCAACACATGAACACATCGAGATCTAGTACACTGACACAACAAACTCCAGAAAATGCAACCGACGACGGCGGCACCTTGAGGACTGGATGGGATGTCGACGCAAGGAGGCACCAGCTACCTGCAGCGGAGGAGATTTGGCCGGCAGCCATCAGTGGCGGAGCCAGGAAAATTTTATCAGTAGGGCCGAATGCTAATAAAACTGGTTGGGGAGGGCCAAGCCATTGGAAAACAGGCTTTTAAGAGCAAATAATCATTAATTTTTACACTCTTCTTGGGCAAATTAGCACTACATCTTTGATGTTAGGGGGGGGGGGGGCAGGGCCCTGCTGGTCCCCCCTGTCTCCGCCACTGGCGGCCATCACCACTCATGCGAAGCAGCATGGCGAGGGGATGTTCTGTTCGAGGGGTGGTAGCCACCATCCGCCAAAATCTCACGGCTCCCATCAACCAGTTTTCAGTGGAATATTCTAAGGCATCTGGCTATCCCCAGCCATCTTCGCCATCTAATCAAACGAGTGGCATCCCTGAAAAATCTGGCTATCCCTATCCCACAAAGTCATTTCTAACCGATCCCCTATAACCGGTTAGTGGAGTAAAATTTTGTATTTACTCCGCTAACCGGCACCTAGCCGATCCCCTATCCGTCGTTAGTGGAGTATAATTTAACTCTGGCCCTAAAAGTTTCCCTATTTTTACTCCATCGGTTGGCGGCCGAGTAAAACGCTGCGGCCTCTCTCTCGCGTCCGCCCCGCCGCTGCATCTTCGCCGGCCCCCCGCCGGCCCCGCCGCTACCTCGTTCCATCCCTTGCCCTCCGCCGCCATTCTGCTTGTCGGCCAGCCCGTTCGGCCTCCGTCGCCGTCGCCGGAATCAAGGTGAAACGCCGCCGCCGTCGCCATTGTGAAATGCGGCTGTTGGAGTCTTGGCATATGGGTGTTCTGCCGATGCAATTGATGACTATGTACGAATTGGCGAAGACACAATCTTGGAGGCTGTTCGAAGGTTCACCAAAGCAGTGATCGCTGTCTTTGGCCCGGAGTACTTGAGAGCACCAACCGAGGAAGACACCCAGAGGCTGATGACTAAGAGTGAAGCAAGAGGATGGCCAGGGATGCTTGGATCACTTGACTGTATGCACTGGACATGGAAGAATTGTCCTGCAGGGTGGAAGGGTCAGTACAAAGGCCACTGCAATGATCCAACGATCATTCTTGAGGCAGTTGCATCGAAGGATCTTTGGATATGGCATTCATTCTTTGGTCTGCCTGGCTCTCACAATGACTTGAATGTGCTATCAAGATCACCTCTATTTTCTAGGCTTATAAAAGGTGAAGCTCCCGCTTGCGACTACTCGGTCAACGGGCACAACTACTCGATGGGTAACTACCTTGCGGATGGCATCTATCCATCATGGGCCACCTTGGTCAAAACAATTTCGCGTCCAAAAGGTAACAAAAACACTCACTTTGCCCAATGTCAAGAAGATGCAAGGAAAGATGTGGAGAGAGCCTTCGCTGTGCTTCAGAAGCGCTTTGCAATTGTTCGTGGCCCTGCCGAGTACTGGAACTCCAAGGTTTTATGGCGAATCATGACTTGTTGCATCATATTGCATAACATGATCATTGAAGACGAGAGAGATATGCCTGAGAACTTTCGGTACATCACCAACGGGACTCCGGTTGAGCCAGAGTATGATACGAACAAGATACTATCATTTCTTAAGAAGCATCGGAAGATCGAGAACCGTCAAGTTCATACTCAGCTCCAACAAGATCTTGTTGAGCATCATTGGCAACGTCTAAGCGAGTCCTAGTTGTTCTATGAAATGCTATTTGCTACATTTGAACCATTCGGCGTATTTAAATTTGAATAATTCAGTTTGTAAACTTTGAATTCGGTTTGTAAACTATATTGGTAATTTGGTTGAACATTCAAATTTATGTTTAGTTTCTATATGTGCGCTAATATGTAGTTGCAATTTATACTAGAATTGCAAAGTATAGAAAAACAAAAATTTACTCCGTTATATTTAGGTGATCGGCTAGGTCCGGCCAAAACTTAATGAAGTATATATACTCCACTAAGCCTTTTACTCCACTAACTTTTAGGGGATCGATTAGAAATGCTCTAAGGAATAGCCAGTGAATCAAACAGGCCCTTAAAGAGCTTTGAAGGCTCAACACTATGTAAAGTAGAACCCATACACGATTTCTCTGGCATGTCGGTCTTATAAATTTCCCGTGACTCCCAAGCTTGAGCTCGTGGCCATAAAATAGATAGAGCACTGTGATGTGAACAAGAAAAAATTAGCACGCAAGTTTGCATCTTGTGGCTTGAAAAGAATTTATACATACTTTCAAGAGATTAGCACAAACATAAATCACTAACTTAAATTGATCCTCCATTTATTTAATTTTAAGGTAAAGAATTTATAATTAAAGTTTTGACCTTCCTTTTTTTTCAAAATTGACACATGGCATTCGGTAACCATCCAAAAATTGAACACATAACATACATCAATTGTAATAAAGTGTCACTATTGACGGTATCGCAGAACATCAGTGGTATATGGGTATCCAAAGCTTCAACTTTTTTTGCAAAACCACTCACATGCCTCCATAGCCCATCAGACCACTGGTTAGAGCATCTACAGCCGGACTTGGCAAATCTGATCCCTCAAATGCCCGCACACACGCCCGGTCGCGTCTGCGGACACTGACCGGTCAAGCCTCAAATTACCCTTCTCACAACCGGACACCTCAATTAGCATATCTCAAATCCATACAAACCCATGCAACTACGTAAACGATGCATTACATCTTCCGGCTACTACAACATACCATCGGACTACCAAAATTTGGCACGTTTGGCTATAGTGGAGAAGATCATCCACGGCTGCCCTTGCCACTACAAAAAAAAACTTCCGTGATGATATGTCTTTGTCACAGTAGTTCACGTTTTCTGTCATGCATGTACATCCGTGACGATTTTATGACATAATCAAGATAGTCATACATGTGCTGTCGTAGAAGTGTTCCATGACAATACTGAAATTATCATCACGGAAGTGTCCACTTCCATGACGATAAATGTCGCGTCATGGAAATGTTTTCTTCAATGGTAACCGACACGTGGCATCCACCATAACGAGTCGCTGTTAAGCTATCGGGTGTGGGTTTGGATCCGATAACCCGTTAACAGCCCTGACCAAAGGCAGTTTTTCACGTGTAAAATTCTCATTCGCTAACAGATCCATGTGTCAACTTGACGTCGCGACAGATGTCATCCATCAACTGGACGATATGCGCCTATGGAACAGTGACACGTGGCATGGCCCAACTGTGGCCCATTTAGGTTAAAGGGCTGGCCCAGCCAAAGTTAGCGGGTTGGCCCGTTAACGGCCTGGTTGCACACGACCCATTTGCAGGTAAGGCCCGTTTGAATAGTGTCAAATCGGCCCGTCACCGTCCCGTTGTGGATTTCTCATCATTGCGGCTCATGGTCACTTCTGGCCCGTTAACAGTCTGCGTTGTATTTGGGCCCAATTATGGCCCGGTGTGTTTTTGTCCTGTTTAAGGTCCTGCTACATTTGTGCCCATTTGTTGCCCGATGAAACTTTCGGCCCATAAATAGACCGTGATGGAATTGGGCCATTTTCGGCCAAGTCTGACTTTCGGCCTGTTAACGGCCGATGCAACCCATGGGCCATATGGGGCCCGACGTCACATCGGGCCTATTAACGGCCAATATTCTCGATGACACAAATCCAGCCCGCCAGCACTTTCGGCCTGTTAAAGGCCTATGTAGCAGTTCGGCGCAATTATGGCTCGTGCTGACTTTCGGCCTGTTAACGATCCGCGATGTAAATGGGCCACCATGGGCTGAGCTACATTTCGTCCTGCTAATGACCAGTGGGCTATTTGGCACATTTTAGGCCCAATCATCTTTCGGCCTGCTACAAGCCCTAGGTATATACTGGCCCAATGAAGGCCCAATCTGCGATTCGGCCTGTTAACGCCCCGTGTCATTTATGGGCCAAATAAGGCCTGCGTGATATTTAGACATGTTAACGACCCGTTATTACAATGGGCCCATATTATGTTTAGGCCTGTTAATGACCCACTATGGTCATGGGCCTACGAATGGAATGATCAAAAATAAGAAGAGCTTATGTTGATTTAGGCCCAGTTATTTTCTGTGGGCTACATACCGATTACGACCCGTAATCGTTTTTAGCTCCATTCTAGTTGTGGGCCGTACGAATATTGGCCCTTTGGGCTCCTACGATGCTTTAGGCCTAAAGGAGACCGATGATGCTGAATACATTACTAAGAATAAACCTACACTATACAAAAATAGCTTGCTAATTTCTACGGCCTTTGGCAGCAGGATAAATGTTGTATCGCAACAAAATAAATTACATCCATACAATAAAAGGCCTGTTGGCATAAAAGTTTACAGTCCTTGCTGATAAATGCACCATGAGAGGTATAGAAGCAGAGATCATTTGACCAGAGTGGTAATGTTTCAGGCCATAGAATCTGATGGAGCAGCATGACCTACCCCTTTTTTGCGCCATTGCTCTTGAACAACGAAGCAAATGTCTGATAGTCTGGTTTCAAAACCATTCATATCTTGACAACATTTGTCAACCACTATTCTTGTTTTAGAAATGACCTCCATTAGGATTGGACTTGTGTCTAGAGCACAGATATATCACTCTGTCTAGCCGGAGGATTTTGTTCAGTAGGCGGTTTAGACGAGGTTACCTTAACAACCAACCCAGAATTACTCAGGAATGTGCTTTTTGCACTATTAGAGGAGAGAGACTGACGCACTGCAGCAAGAGGTGACATTGTGCCTGTGGTAGCCTCGTCACCTTCAGGAGGTTGTGGCTATTCAATCATTTGTTCCATAGCTTGCTGAAAGTTTGAATTTTGTAAATTAGTGTATCAGATAAGAAGTTACTTATGAGACAAAAACAAACAAAATAGCTTTCACATTTATACATAACTTAATTTGGTGGACCACTGTAATACTTTAGCATGTACTTTAGTGGTAAGTACATAATAAAATCACGTTCGGAACATATGTCTATGTAGCATGCCTAATGTATTGTCTATTTCCTCACATTTATTGACATCTATCTAAGGATAAAGAGACACGGTTTAAAATACGATGAACATAGTATGACATCATTCATATCATGGGCAAACGGATATCAAACAAACAGGCTATTGTATCATTGTGTGGGCACGTGAACATCACAACCAGATTATAGATCAAGACCAAAAGAATATCCTTCCTTTTGTTTTACACCGTGTAAGGTGAAATGATATGTTAACACAACTGTGTATAAAAGTGAACAAAGTAACTGACATTGGCTGCAAACCAAGCAGTTAAATGAACACGCCACAGTAACAAGCAGTTCAAAGGCATGAGGAGTAAGGACTTACAACAGCCGCTTGGACTGGTGTAGTCATGCCCTTCATCTTGCTGGTGTGACAATCCTTGAAGATTTGCACTGCATTCGGTTCAGGTTCTTTTTGGTCCGCACGGGCTTTCCTCTGTATTTGGAATAAGTCAATATAGATACGATAATATGGCACAACAAAAAGGAGGAAGTACCAGCTATTTACAAGAGCCTTGCAGTGTGCAATATAGCTACGAGATCCTGTTGTCTGTTGGAATTTCACTTTACACTACTAGGGAAAACCTTATAGGTGGAGGCATAACAGTAGCACGGGCCAGAGATGCGCACTGCTGCTACTTTATAGTAGCGCGGTCCTATGATACGCGCTACTGGTATCAATTTAGCAGTAGCGCGGGTGTACTAAATGGGGCTGCTGCTAAGTGGGCCCCACAGTACCCACCAGGCTACGTATAGTAGTAGCGCGGCCTAGGGAACACGCGCTACTGCTAAATGGATACCAGTAGTGCGGGTCGCTGAACCCCCGCTGCAACTATGGCTGCACTGTCCCACATGGTGGGCCCCGCTTAGCAGCAGCGCTGGGTGCGGTCCCGCGCTACTGCTACTGCTCTTAGCAGTAGCGTCGTCTGCAAACCCGCGCTGCTGCTAAGGCGCAGCTGCCACCTTTTCCAACCCCCTTGTTCCCTCCCCCCTCCTCTCTCCCTCACTTCTTCTCCCTCACTTGCTTCCCCATTACTACTAGCTAGCTTTGTTCTCTCTTCCTTCTCCTACCTCTCTTCTCTCTCCTTTAATGCCCCCTCCACTATCTCCATTTATGCACCCCTTTCTCTCTTCCTCACTTTTCACTCCTCCCTCCACTAGTTATTAGAGCCATCTCCTTCCCAACTAGCTAGATCTACCCATTTAATGAAGTGACCTATCTACCTCCCCAACTAGATCTATCCATTTCATGAAGTAAAGCCATCTTTGCTGTCCACTTTCGATCCCTCCTAGGTGTGTAGCGAGACCGACCTCATCACCGTGCTCGATCTCTCTCGAGATAGGCTGGTGAGTAAAAAATTGTGCTTTACATGAATGGAAATATGTGTGTGTGCGATATGACCGAATCGGGCGATATGATGGAAATTGTGCGTGTGGCATGAGTTGCCGCCTATATGTGTATTTGCCGAATTATGCGTGACATGACATGAGTTGCTTATGTTTTGCCGAAATGTTGATTTATTTCCGTTTCGGCTAATTTCGGGCAAACTCTATTTGTCCCTATTTTTAGGGAAGGTCATGCCAAATTTTTGTATGACTTTGATGCATGCATGCATGCGTTTATAATCCTTTTGCTTATTATACCATGCAGACGATCATGAAGGTCAGTGGAAGCATGGTGGAAAGATGGTTGCGATCCGCGGTGCACGACATGCATGAAAATAACCGGAAGGAGATTTTATGTCCATGTCGAAGATGCAAAGGAGGAGTCTGGCTCGACCCCTTTAAGGAAGGCTGTTTGAAGGCACACCTGCTCATGACTGGTTTCATGGATGGCTATACTCGGTGGATAAGTGAAGATGATGATGATGATGATGATGACGTCGACGGGGCAGCCAATGACAACATGGGGCCAAACGAAGAGATGACCGATAATGGCGGCGGAGAAGAGGCCGGACATGGGGGCGGAGAAGAGGCCGGACATGACGGAGAAGACGCGGATACGCCGCAGCCTTCGTCGCTACTAAGTTTAGTCGTGCGGGACCCTCATGTTCGAGACCTGCTTCGCAAGAAGACGACTAACGACAGAGCTGCTTGTAGAGAGGAGGCCAAGCTGGAGCAACTGGAGGTAGACTCGAATACTCCATTATATGATGGTTGCGATCCCGAGGTGACCCACTTTAGTTTCACGCTCGAACTTCTAAAGACAAAGGCTAAAAACAAATAGAACGACAGAAGCCTCGATGAGCATTTGAAGTACCTACTAAAAGTTCTTCCCGCGGGGAACCTGTGTCCTACTAGTGTCGATGAGGCCAAGAAGATCGTGTGCCCTCTTGATCTGCCGCACATTAGATACCATGCATGCATCAACGATTGCATCATTTGTCGAAATGAGCACGCGGAAAAAACTAGCTATCCGGTGTGTAATGATTCTCGATACAAGAAGACCGGAAAGAAATCTCCCCAGAAAGTTGTATGGTACTTATCGATCACACCCCGTCTGCAGCGTTATTTCGTAGATCCTAAGGAAGCAAAGCTCATGCGCTGGCACGCGGAGAGGGTGAAGCCCGACGATGGAGATGATCCGAAGCTGAGACACCTCGCGGATGCAAGCCAGTGGAGAGCGTTCAACATCGAATATTGATTTTTCGCAGGTGATCCAAGGAACATCATGCTTGGCGCGAGTACCGATGGCATGAATCCATTTGGAAACCAGAACACCAACCATAGCACATGGCCCGTGTTTGTATGGATGTACAACCTTCCCCCTGGAAGTGCAAGAAGACAAAGTACATACACATGAGCATGCTGATTCAAGGGCCGAAACAACCGGGAAATAATATTAATCTGTATCTCGGGCTACTGAAAGAGGAGCTAGACACGTTATGGACAACACCGGTCAAGACATGGGATGCCAGCAAAGGACGGTATTTCGATATGAGAGCCGCGCTGATGACGACGGTGCACGACTATCTCGGTTACGGATATGTAGCAGGCCAGGTGTGCCACGGATATTGCGGATGCACCAGGTGCATGGATGATACAACGTCTCAGCAGCTAACGAAAGATGGCGGGTCTGGGAAAATCGTGTACATGGGGCATCGAAGATGGCTCGAGAAGGATGACCCGTGGAGAAACCGTGGAGATCTATTCAATGGTGAGGCTGAGCATCGAGGACCTCCATGCAAGAGGAGCAGCGCCAAAATCTATGAGTTATTGAAAAACTGGGAAGAGTGCCCCGCCCCTGGAAAGATGAAAAAAGCGCCAGAGCCACTGCTGAAGGTATGGAAAACGAGGTCTGTTTTCTAGGACTTGGAGTACTGGCCCAAACTCGAGATGCTCATTGCCTTGATCAAATGCATATCACGAAGAATGTCCTCGAGAGCTTGTTTGCTACACTGATGAACATGCTAAAGAAGACCAAGGGTGGGCCGAAGGCAAGAAGAGACTTGGAAGATTTGAAAATCAGGGCAGATCTCCACATGCCCCGTAAAAAGTCGTCGGAGGAAATGGAGACAGAGACGAAGGCGGGGGAAAAAAAAGTCAACAAGAAGGAAGAGAAATATTGCCCCCCTTCTTGCTTCACCTTAAGTTCGAAGGAGATCGATCAATTCTTTAAGTGCCTTTCCGGGATCAAAGTTAGTTCCAGTTACTGTGGGAAGATAAGCAGATTTCTAGACACCAAGAAGAAAAGGTTCAGCGGGATGAAGTCTCATGACTATCACGTGATGATGCGCAGATACTCCCGATTGCCCTTAGAGGGATAATGGACAAGCACGTCTGTGACACGCTTACTGGTCTCTGCAAATTTTTCGACGTTATCTCTGAAAAGTCGATCAGTGTGAAGCAGCTCCAAAGGCTACAGGAAGAGATCGTTGTCATACTAAATGAGCTTAAGATGTACTTCCCGCCCACGTTCTTTGATGTCATGGTGCATCTGTGTGTCCACATTGTGGACGACATCATCGACCTTGGGCCGACATTCCTTCACAGCATGATGCCGTTCGAGAGGATGAATGGGGTCATCAAAGCATTCGTTCGTAACATGTCCCGTCCGGATGGAAGCATCATCCAAGGCTATCTAACCAAAGAGTGCATCTCCTTCTGCGAGAATTATCTATACAACGGAGAACAGGTTGTTGGTTTGCCCGTTAACAACCACCTTGGGAGGCTCAGAGGAAAAGGTCACACCAACGGCCAGAGGGAATTGCATGTGGACCACTCGGATAGACGCAACGACTTTGACAGAGCAAACTTAGTAGTGCTACAGCACCTAGACGTGGTAGATCCTTTTGCGACACTGCACCAAGAAACCATCGCAAAGAAGTACCATGACCGGGGGCTACGCAAGACGGACGCCGAAGTTATTAGAGAGCACAACTCCACTTTCTTGCCTTGGTTCAAAGAGCATGTTCTTGCTAATCCCCCAGAAGAGGGCTCTACGGACGGATTGCTCATATACGCCTTAGCACATGGTCCCGCGGCCAACCTCGCGACCTGTCAGGCATACGATATCAACGGATACACGTTCTACACGGAGGCCAAAGATATAAACAGTGATTTCCAGAACTCAGGGGTGACGATGGAATGCATGACCGACGACAATGGCGCAACTGAAAGATTCTACGGAAGGGTCGAAGACATCTGGGAGCTTGACTACTCTAGACTGCACAATGCGACGAGGTTCCGTGTCAGATGGGCTAAGAACATCTAAAGAGAAAACCGGTATTTCACTACCATATCTATACCCGACGCCAAGAGCACTACCATGAACGACATCGCCAAAAATGAGCCATGGGTACACGCTAAGCACGTGACAGAATGCTTCTTCCACTACTAGGGAAAACCCTAGCAGTAGCGCGGGGTTTTGTCATAACAGTAGCGTGGGTGGGCGTGCTACTGCTACGGCGCTACAGCTAACTATTAGCAGTAGCGCTGTTCCACCCGCGCTACTGCTACCAGAGTTTAGCAGTAGCGCGTTTAGGTGAACCTCGCTACTGCTAGAAGCTGCAGCGCGCCTGTTTAACACGCGCTACTGCTAAGGCAGCACTACTGCTACACACATACCCCGCTCTACTGTTACTATTGTCTGTAATTTTTTTTCTGCAGTGTTTTTTCTCTGTTTTTAATAGGTTTTATACAATAGCCTGTCATATCATACACACAATAGTCTCATCATATCATACACATGCAAATAGTCTCATCAAATCATGTCATCATCATCCAACACAAATGATGTCTCTCATCATCATCGATCTCGAAATAGCGATACAAGTTATGATATGTCTCGAATACATGCAACTACATCGTCATCCCATACACATGTTTCATCATCCATCTAAAACGATGATATAGAAGAGAAGAACTATCACTATGAGTAAGAGCAGAATTATGCAGTACATGAGGCGCCGGTTGTGATTCCTCTCTCGCGCTAGCGTGAACCTCAAGTAACTAGCTTCTGCTTCTTGTCTGCTATCGAACCCTTTATGGCTGCCGCCCAAGAACCGTGACACTTGGGCCTGACACTCGGGCCACTCATCGTACACTCCCGGAACCGTCCCTATGTACACGGCATAGCACTTCTTCGCCATCAAGGACCTATGTACCTGTTAGAGATGCATCTTCATCAAGCGAATTCAACAATAATATGCAACATAATATATTTGAGCAACACGAAAAGAAAGAGTTAGCTAATAGATGCAACATATAGTAAACATAATTAATCAACGCAGGTTCATTGTACCCAAACTAATTAACTAGATGTACGCAGGTCATCGTACCCAAACTAACAAACTAGCGTTACGCAAGTTCAGCAGGACCGTTGACATCACAAAGTTTCATCGCTACAGAAACTACAAGTTCAACCGACACATCATCATCGGCATCATCAATCACTGGAAGTTCCACCCATCCATATCCGGGAGGATGCACCCTAGCTTCATGAACGGCGTCAGGTCCTGACGTTGCATGCCTATGCGAGTTCTGACGTCAGCTCGCGATATAGGGCCGTGGTGGAACATCCCCTTCTCTTCGACGACTTCTTTCATGATGATCGTTGCAATGTCCTTCTGGATGCGAAAGAAGTCATCTCTGAGTTTATAATCCGGTTTGTCTCCTAAGGATTCTGCCCATTTGCGGATATGTTCATCGTTTCTTATTGTCATGCGAAGCTGTTGGTGATCCCTTCTGAACTCCATCATGAGATGGAGGAGGTAGAATCCATCGTTCTTGCTTGTTGTCGGTTGATGGATGGAGCAGAAGGTAGTTTTATGCGAGAAACCTGGCTTGTTCTTCCTTTGTTTCCTGATCTCCATGTGGCCACCCCTCATGCTGAAGCCGTGGAGAGCATCATCCAGAATATCCATTATGTGGGTGTAGTCTTTCTTCTCAAAGTTTCTGGACGAGTCAAAATACACGGCGTGGGAGACTCGCGGGAAAAGAACGATAAGGACGGCGCGCCCGTTGCTGCAGAAAATAAAGACACCTCAAATTAGTCTCCATATGAGCGAAGGAATGATTGAAACGTATGAAAGGGTTGTCCAGCAATGACTTACATTGGATGATAAGGCAGGAGAATCGTTTCCTTGTCCTTATTTGTTACCATGAAGTATTCGATGTAGTCCCTAGCAGCTTTACGTTCAAACTCGCCGAGACTCAAGAAGGACTCATGCATGTAGTATGGATCCGCCACCGAGATTTGCGAGATTTGTTCTCTCCTGATGACGAAGTTCATATGTAGCGCAAAAAGGCGGACGATCGTAAAATCGAGCCGCCTCGTGAGAAACATCTCAAAGATGTGATCAAACCGCAGGAAGAACACCTCCGCGGGCAGTGTGTCGACGTAGCACTTGGCCTGAGGCACACGAACCGCGTAAAGCGGATATCCTGGATCCTCCGAGGCGAGAAGGCTTTTCTCAGTCGACAACACATGGTCGTGCAGTCTCCTGAGATCCCCTGATATGCCCTCTAGCGGTTTCGGCGGTAGGATCGGCTCGCCCGTGACATGGTACATCGCCGCACCTTTAACTGGTACACGGTCTGCAAAATCGGTCGGCTGGCTGCTAGAAGGTTTGGCAGGTTTGGCGGTAGCAGTGCCTCTCTTCGGCGGTCTCTTCCTCTCCTTTTTCTTGGGTTGACCGTCCAGACCCTTCCTTACCCCCGCCACCAGTGTCGTCGGTCTAAGCACTTTACGACCCTTGGCTAGATGACCCTGCGTTGAGGCGGCATCTGGAGGCGTGTCCTGTGAGGATTGCATGAAGAGAGACTTCTTTCAATCAACCCTAGGACGTTCCTGCCCGGTCACATCATCCATCTCCTCATCTGCATGCTCATAGCCCGAGTCATATGGCTGACTCATCATTTGTCCATCATCATAGGCGGCGCCGGTATTGAGGAACCGGAGAGGGTCCTCCTCCTCCATCTCATCATCCATTCCTTGTTCCACGGGACCGACTACATCATCCACTATTGGACCCCCTTCCTCGCGTCGTCCGCCGCTCTCACCCGGCACGAGAGGCGCTGGTAATTGCGTAGGCGGGGTGGTGGTCTTCATACCTTGCTGATGTGTGGTCATTGGTGTGCTCTCGGCCGCCTCCAGACGAAGAAGATTCTTCGACCACAGCAGCATCCAACCCTTGCATTCTCCAAGCCGCATCGGGGTCTCGTCCTCCTCTCCCCCGAGCTGTACTGGAGGAGTCAAATCCTCGTGGCCCGCTTTCACACTCGACAAGCTAACCCTGAAGGTGCCAACGGGGATCGGCTGGCCGTGGAACGTGAGTTCCAAGGGCTTCGTTATCACTGCCTTTCCCACGTCCACCTTCTGGCCGTTGATCATGTAGAGTACGGTGCACGGGGTTTCGTCGGCCTGCGAAGACATGTCTGCGGCGTAAGACATCCGAAAGGCAACGAAAAACGGAAGATTATATATATGTTGGTGCGATGTGTAATTACCGTGAGGGCGTCGAGGTCAGCCAAAGACAAAGGCCTGCCTAGCACGCCAGAGACAGAGGACGGGCTGCTATGAGCGGGTGCGGGAGCAGGCGCGGGCGCGGGACCTTGTGCGGTAGCGGCAGCAGCTGGTGGTGGTGCAATGTTCACCGAGTTGCTCCCGACGAAGCTGGGCATGGGAAAATCCTGTGCCGTCTTGTCTGGATTTTGCTTCGTCCAGTCGATAATAACCGGAATCAAGTTAGTAGCAAAATCATTTCCGCAGGCAGCTACAGCTGCATTGACTGCCTGCTCGACCAACTCATTTTTGTTCGCTTCTGCGGCCTCAGCTGCTTTTTTCTCGGCCTCAGCTGCATTTTTCTCGACCGCAAGCTTCACCTTCTCGTCGATGTTCAACTGACTGAACTTCTTTTTCTGCTTTTTGGCCTCCGGGCCCTCGTTGTGGTAGTACTTCCACGTGGTGCCGTCTCCGATGCCGTGCACACGTCCATATTGCGGCCGCTGGTCCAAAGGGAATCCCTTCAGTTGGTTCAAGGCCCGGTTGAGAGGGGTGTCCCACTTGGGCCTCATCGACGACTGCGACGACGAGTCGCTTTCGGCCGCAAGCCTGTGTTGCTCCTTCTGCAAAAGGAACGTGAACCGTTTACAAATGTTACTACAACGTGTAGTCCACTTGATCAGAAGCTAAATGTAAGGTGGTAAAAGAATAATTACCAGTAATCTAATCAATTTCCTCGTGATCGGGTCCGTGTACCAAACCTTCTTTTCCTTGTCCCACTTGTACCGGGCCCTGATGATGTCATGCTCCTGCGGGTCGGTGAACTTCGCGTAGGGGTCTGGGATCCCCGCGGCTTCACGTTCCACGTCCTCCTTACCCCATATGGGCCTCTTGCCAATGTAGCCACGGCTTCCGAGGCGTTGGTTCCCCGTGTTCCTTTGCTGAAGGCCCTTGTATTTCTCAGACTTAATCTTGGCTGCCTCGGTAGTGGAAGTGTCCTTGAACTTTTCGAACTCCTCTGCCGTAAGTGTCGGATTGTCCGCCAAAATCTTGGATAGGGGTTCGTTAGCATCAATCGCTCGTTTCACCCTCCCTTTCTAGGCGGCCAAATCATTATTGAACATGCCCATGGCGTGATTATTGATATCTTTCATGGCAGCATCATCCCACGGGTTTTCTATGCTGTAACACCCCGATTTTTGGCCCTTTCTTTTTCTTTTGGATTTCTTCGAATTTTTATTTGGAATTTCTTTTCCGTGGCTATGTGGTCTTGAAAACTGGAAAGATCTTCTCTCCTGCCACTTCCTAGTGGCTTGTCATTCTCAAATCTATCCCAAGGCCATGTCATTTCCATCTTAGCCCAACCCAAATATTTATTTCTTGGGAATATTCCTTTTTCTATTAAAGGAATAACCCTGTTTGCCCTAGGTTGTGAAGCAACCTATATTTCTGTCTTCCATAAAATTCCCACAATATTCTCATAAATTCTTTGGATCATATCTCCCACCAATATGCGAAAATCCATCCTTGCCTAGTTCAAAAATAATTCAGGAATAATCATTTTCCATTCTGTCCAGATTGGCACTTTGTGAAGGAAGTGCTATTTATATTTTCTTGATTGCCCTCAAAAGTTTTGGGCACTCTCTCATATCCAAATAATTGCCACATGCCAAAATTCAGCTTCATTTGCCTAGTAAATCTTCCTCAGCAAATTTCCAAAGTTTCTGATCAGAGAGAAGCTTTGTGAAGGAAGTACTAGCTAGGCTTATCCAAATGAGTTGAAATTTTAAGAGATCATTTATGTGATCAAATCATGACTCTCCACCACATATAATCTCCATCCAACAATCTATGTGAGCACAACTTCAAATCTTGGTTTCTGGTCACAATTTCAGTTTGTGAAGCAACTATATTTTATATTGCTTCAAAAATTCTGAAATTAATCCAGGACCTAAATATCCCTAAATAATGTGAGAATGCAAAAATTCACATTATTTAGCCAAGCCATTTTCTCTGAAAAACTCCCCCAAGTTTCTGTCCAGTGTGGAGCATTGTGAAGGAAGTACCATTTTTACTTATCCAAATGGGATGAAATTTTAATGGTATCTTCATGTGCCCAAATCATCACCCTACATAAAATTTAAGCTCAACCCAAGCAACCATGTGAGTGCTACTTCCTGATCTAGCTTCTGGACCAGATTTGGCAGTTGTAAAGCAACTATGTTAAATTCTGGTCCAAACCTCTTCAAAATTCACAGGATCATAGTCCTTCCTACCCTAAACCCCTGAGACATCCTGGTTAGCTCTTATCCCCTCTAATTTGATCACAACATCATGCCTAAGTTTGCAACAGCAAACTTCAGTCGATCATTCCCATCATCTCACAGTGTCTTTAGCCGAACCATCGCATCAGTAGGACTGTAGGTTGGAGGGACAACGTGGTAGACCTCTTTTTGCAGGCCATCGTGCCCTCTCCTCGCCATGCCATGCGGTGACCACGCGGCTGGGAAGCAAATGTCGCGCTCTGGATGGCGTTTAGCTTCGGGCACTCCTTTGCTCGTCGTTCCCGCGTGTCCCACCATGTCTACCGCGTCGCCCACAGTCCCCCGCGTCCGCTCGTGCCCGGGCCCCCTCCTCCTTCGCCCTCCTCGCGCCACGGTGGCCGCGACCGCGTGAGCACATAGGCAGGTGGCTGACCGGACACCGCACCGCCCGCGTCTGCCACCCCACTAGCTCTCTTCCATCGCCGTCCGAGCCAGTCCACGTGCGCATGCGTACGCGGGCGCGTCAGTGCACCCCCCGAGTGCCCGTGGTGGCATCCGGCGAAGGCATCGGCGCCTCGGGTATTTAAGCCCACCCCGAGCACCCCCGAGCTCACCAACAGCCTCCCCTCCCTCCTCTAGCCCTCCCCGACACCTCCCCCGAGCTCGAGGAGGTCCTCTGCTCCTCCTCTAGCCGCCATGATCGCCACTGTCTCCGCCTAAATTGACTCGAAACCGAGCCCCTCCCTCCTTCTTTCCCACGCCAGAGAAACCCCATGAGCCCATGGGGCTCCCCCACCTCTTCCCCTCCTTCTCAGGTGCACTGTGGCACCTTGCCCGAAAACGGCCGAAGCCGCCATCCGCCATGGCCCAAGGTGCGCGAGCTCCCGCCCTCCCCGAGCTCCGTCTCCTCCTTGGTTGGATGCGCCACGGCGTGCCAAGCTCGCCGGTATGCTGGACGTCGCCGGGAAGGGCGCCGGCGTCGAGCGCCTTTCTCTGCGTCGCGCGCGAGGCCAGGAGGTTGAAGACGCTGATTGGGAAGGCGGGCCCCACCCCAGCGACCCCACCCGTCAGCCAGAGGGAGCCGTTGACTCGGGCCCACGCACGTTTTAAGTGGAGGTGCTTTTCTGGAAAGACGCTTTCCCCTTATGAAAACGTATTTCTCTTCTGCTTCAGAAGAAAATGCGCTTTCCTACTCAGAAAACGTATTCACCGTAATACGCCTTCAGCCCAGCCCGCCGTCCGAAACAGTTATTTTGCGGACGTTCGTCCGTTAAGGGCCGAAGTGGACAGATTTTTATTCTTTTTCTGCCTAACGAACGAACGGCCGTATCTCAACAACCGTAACTCCGATTCAGGTGATTCCAAAGCCCACGATCTCAGTTCGTCGAGCCCATTCCGATGGTATCATTTTCATGAGCTTGTCACACTGTGAAAATGACCATTTTTCCCTTGCCCTTAAAACAGCTCCGCCGAGAGGGAAACTTTTCCGGCGATTCTTTCCGCGAGTTCATCGCACCTCTCCCCTGTGAATCCCCCATCCCCAGGCAAGCCACAAAAGCCACTTGCATGATGGCATTGCAGTAGCCATGGTTTTCCACTTGATTATTTAATATTTTTTTGCTCATTTAATTATTTTGTGAATGCTTCGAATATGCTTGTGAATCCATGTCTATGCTTATGCCATGTTCATCTAGTGAGTGACATGATTAATTGTTAATAATATTATTCTCATGTTTTATTCTTGTAATCATTCCCAATGATATTGATAATAATATGCTCATATGAGTAGTTATCGGTTGGTTATGATCTTACTTGTGATATTCGTGATCATCTTTATGCCATGCTCATTTGCATCTCGTAGACTAAATGATTTATCATTGTTAATGTTGTGTTGTTAAATGGTTATGTTGCCCATCCATGGTTGCATTGATATCATGCTCATCTGCATTGTTATTTCATCATGCTATATAATTGTGACTCAGCTCATCACCATTCAAGTTGAACCTGACATTAATCGAACTTGAACACATCTGTTGGCTGAGTCATGGTGCCACCAAATTGAGCACACCAGTGCAACCACACTTGCCTGGATGGGGAGGCCCTAATGCGGTCTATTGTCATGCCTCTCGCCGGTGCCTCCTACGAGGGAAGGTTATGGGTGCGCGCTACCTGATCAGGTAGGCTACCATAGCCTTGAGGACCCGAGTTTTGATGGTACCGAGGTCCCCGTTTGGGACGATGTTTTTGTTTGGCCACGACGGTGGTAGCCACAGAGGTGGCGGATGTCACATGTTGACATCAGGGTCACCCAGGACATAGCCCAAAGGGGAGTTTGTCGGAGTGGCCGGGAGAGTGACATGCAATAGATTGGTTTTGTCGGAATGTCGTTGGTCCACCCGAATGGGAGTATGAGGCCATGAGTTCCGTGGTGTGGGTATAGTGTACTAACCTCTGCAGAGTGTATAATCTATCGATAGCCGCGTCCTCGGTCATGGATACAGTTCGTAGTAGGTCACACTATCGGTCAACAGAAATAATAACCTGAATAATTAACAACCCCGTTTCCATGAGGAAAGAAGTTGGTTGATCGTTATGTGGTCATGCGATGATCACCGGTAGAGATCAAGCTCCGTGTGGTCATGTGATGATCATGATGGTATAGTTGATACCGAGCTTGGTTGATCCTGAGGTGATCGTGTGATGATCACGATGGTAAGTTGGTGGTTACGAGATAACCTCCGAGCAGAGCAAGTTGGTCCATGAGACCTTAACCGTCGACCTCCTTGCATGCTAGTGCTAGTATCATCTTGTTCATATCATGAATTATATGTACATGCCATGCTCATGTTGTTGCCATGCTCATGTTGTTGCCATGCTCATGCTGTTGCCATGCTCATGTTGTTGCCATGCTCATGTTGCTCTAGAAGTATCATGTTCATCATGGATAATTAACCTGTAAATGCCATGCTGTTGTATGTCTTGATTGCTTTGGTTGCTGTGAGCTTGCGAGTACATTCAAAGTACTCACCTAGCATGTCATGCCAGATTGCAGGTCATGCCGTGATTGCTTGTTTGTCGAGGATCCCGAGGTTGCGCTCTAGGATACGTCCCAGCCAGAGTCCCTGCGGAGTGGAGTTCATCACCGTCGTCGTTGTTCTGCTGCTAGAGTTATTCCGCTTCGAGATGTTCCGCTGCTAGCATAGAACTACCTTAGCAAGCGAAGTGTTTCCGTGCCCCTGTAATCTTTGTAATAGCGGACCCTTGTACCCCGTTTACTCGAAATAAAGAGCTGACTTGTTCTATGCCAAGCAGTGCCGTATTCCAGAAGACTTGATCTCTGGGCTGGAATACGGGGTGTTCTGGTCTCTCTGAGCCGGGGTGCCACAACGATTGGTATCAGAGCCAGGTTTGGCTGTAGGACGCCCTAGTCAGCACGAGCATTAGAAACCAGTAGTTCAGAGTCTAGCTTGCTTGTCGCATTTGGTTGTTGCATTTGTTTGCTGCATAGCATGCATGTAGACTTATTATCTTGTCACTAACGGTTGATCTTATGAGTGTAGGTGGCATCGGTTTTGATCCACTACCTGCACCCTCCAGATTTGCATAATCGTTCTTTGGTGTTTGGTGTCATCTCTGTCCCAGCAGAGTGATGACGAGGTACCTTGTGGTGTCGATCACTTGCAGGATTGATACACAGGTATCACACCAATATTTTCTCTTCAGCCCCACCTATCGTTTCGGTGGTAGACATGTTTCTATCCCGGATCTGGCCATCGAACCCGCCACTTTGGCAACCCTTACTGGTCTTTGTTACCAAAAGAAAGGGCAATGCCAGCAGACCCTGTTTTTCACCGCTATCCTACTCTATCACCCATTCCCTGGACGAGTACGGTTCCCTTCCGTACGCTTGATGATGATGTGGCCATGACATCCGTGTCTCGCTACATGATCACCAAGTCCGTCCTCACCACTAAGCCCGTCCGGATGCAACCGGTGCTGAGCCAGCACTTGGTGTAGCCCTGTTTACACCAATCCCTCCACACGTTGATGCACTTTCGTGCACACCGCCACAGCATATTAGATCATAGTACCGGAGTTTCCTCGAGAATTGTGTGCTTAAGTAGGCATGCAAAGTGAGGTGAATAGCTGTGAAGTGTGATGTTGCTTGTATGTAATCTTAGTGCTGTGTGTGTTTAGGTTTGACTCGTTTCTTTTGATTCTTTCTTTGGGCCCTCGGTGTTACCTTATTTCCCCTTATGAAAGTTGCTCATCCACCGACACCGGACTCGAAGAATCAGTGAGGATTTCAAATATTTTGAAGCTCAGCTAAACAGAATGGAATTATCAGTGGACGGCATTATATTGGGAATATCTGCTTTGAATACAAATGATATTCTGGAATGATTATCAACATCAAGTTTACATCAGCGTGCAACCATCACAATCATAATGAACCAGCTGGGAGACAATTTGTGTGCAAGACAACAGTACATTTCCAGTCAAAGGAATATCAAGGGTATATATATGAGGCATTCAGTCCGCATATCAAAGAGAAAAGCTTCTGGTGTAAGCAACCCAGTCTCCCTCCGCACGCTACCAGAGAAGCTTATGATACAAGGCTCCTCAATCTTCCTCGGTCCGAAATGTGGATACCATACAGGGTAAGATATTCAGTCTTCTTTGGTAAGCCACCGAAGAAAGCTTCTGGCACAAGCCACCAAATATTCCTCAGTAAGCAACCAGGAGGAGAAACTTCTGAGATACGGTACCCAGTCTTCTTCAGCACGCTATCCCGGAAAAAGCTTCGAGCATAAGTTATTCAGCCTTCCTTAGCACGCTACTCTCGATGGCTTCCAACACAAGCTATCCAATTTTCGCCAGTATGGCACTACAAACAGTCATCGGTATTGGTACAAGATATTACACAGTGAGTGGGCAGCATGTGGCAGTACATCTCAAGAGTCAATCCCACAACAGTTTGTCAGAAGCAAGAATCAGTCAACACACAAGTTTCTGCCTCGGGAATCAAATGCCCAGATACACATGCTTCCATATATATATTGTGAGCATGCTGCCAAGGTCATGCAAGTCACTCGTATGGTGATGCAAGCACGGTGAGAATTTGACAACCACATGAAGAGGAAGAAAGCCAGAATACACCTCAGTGTGATGCAATGTCTGACAAGCTATGAAGCAAGATAATGTTGGGACAACAATCTTGACAGTGGATATCAAGGCCAGCTTCCTTTCCCCACGACAAAGTGATATCGTTAACCATTGTCACTGCCATGTATGATTGACCACAACAGTGAGCTCAATACAAGTAACTGTGAACCTGGTATATGATCCTGATGAACCTTTGCTTACCTTTCCCTGGCAACGGCACCACGCCTGTGTTCTGAGCTGCTTGCGGCTGTCCTGGGTGGATGCCGATTTTGTTTTTCTCTTTTCAACAACTGGCCCGTGTTCTGAGCTGCTTTCCGGCCGTCTCGGGCAGCTGTTGAGTTTCTTTTTGTAGCAGTGACCCTATGCTCTGGGTTGTTCTTCGGCCGTATTAGGGAACTACTACATTCTTCTTATCAACACTGCCTCATGCTCTGAGCTGCTTTCCAGCCGTCGTGAGCCATGGTTGAGTTATTTCAGTAATGTCCCAGATCTGAGTTGTAAAGACCGTTCTGGTGGCTACTGATTTATTTGCCGATTTCAAGCAAAGGTTCGGATGATCATTGCCCCACAGTTAAAGCTCGGGAGATGATAAACTTGCCAGTTGAACGTTGTTGCATGGCCATAGGATAAGGCATGCTTATCGGAATATTGCACCTGACAGCACCTATGGTCACACAAAGGATTAAGGGTATTTATGGCCAAGCTCTTTTCATCAAGGGATTCAGAAAAAGAGAACAATAATGAAGGAGCAAGACCGGCAAGACAGGCATGATAATTCTTGCATGGACAACATGGTACGGATACCCAAGACAGTCTGATTCCGTATTAATCATCATGAACACACACCCAAGGAGTCCACTCTGTTTGTAAGGACCTCATATCAAGGTGACAGTTGAATCATCGGTACGGATCTGAGACAAAGAAGTCAGCAAGATTTAGAACTACCAACAAGTAGTCAAATTCCGCCAAGACGAGGGTTATGATTCTCAGCATTGTTTTGAACCCGGAGGATATGCACCTAGTAATCCGATGCAATGATTAAATGTTTCATGTCCACCGAGGAAATTGCTCACAAATCCATTGATACTATCAGTGCTGGATATAAGAATGACACGTCAATGGGGAAATTCCTCCTGGACTTATGGAAATTCCAGTCATGATAATATCAGACAAGCCAGCAGACACAAAAGAACTGAAGTCAGAGCAAGGATGAACATATGAAGGAAGGCCTGTCAGAATGTGGGATACAATGAAGCAAACCACCCCAGAGCAAGGCAGTCAGTCAGATGCAATTCAGTGGGAACAATTTATAAAGGAAAAGGATACCCGAGTTGGAAACGGTTTCCTTAAGTCAGAATATTCATACTGGTTCCCTGAGCAACCAAATCTCGAGGACGAGATTTATCGTAAGGGGGGTAGGTTTGTAACACCCCGATTTTTGGCCCTTTCTTTTTCTTTTGGATTTCTTCGAATTTTTATTTGGAATTTCTTTTCCGTGGCTATGTGGTCTTGAAACCTGGGAAGATCTTCTCTCGTGCCTCTTCCTAGTGGCTTGTCATTCTCAAATCTATCCCAAGGCCATGTCATTTCCATCTTAGCCCAACCCCAATATTTATTTCTTGGGAATATTCCTTTTTCTATTAAAGGAATAACCCTGTTTGCCCTAGGTTGTGAAGCAACCTATATTTCTGTCTTCCATAAAATTCCCACAATATTCTCATAAATTCTTTGGATCATATCTCCCACCAATATGCAAAAATCCATCCTTGCCTAGTTCAAAAATAATTCAGGAATAATCATTTTCCATTCTGTCCAGATTGGCACTTTGTGAAGGAAGTGCTATTTATATTTTCTTGATTGCCCTCAAAATTTTTGGGCACTCTCTCATATCTAAATAATTGCCACATGCCAAAATTAAGCTTCATTTGCCTATTAAATCTTGCTCAGAAAATTTCCAAAGTTATTGATCAGAGAGAAGCTTTGTGAAGGAAGTACTAGCTAGGCTTATCCAAATGAGTTGAATTTTTAAGAGATCATTTATGTGATCAAATCATGACTCTCCACCAAATTTCATCTCCATCGAACAATCTATGTGAGCACAACTTCAAATCTTAGTTTATGGTCACAGTTTCAGTTTGTGAAGCAACTATATTTTATATTGCTTCAAAAATTCTGAAATTAATCCAGGACCTAAATATCCCTAAATAATGTGAGAATGCCAAAATTCAAATTAATTTGTCAAGCCATTTTCTCTGAAAAACTCCCCCAAGTTTCTGTCCAGTGTGGAGCATTGTGAAGGAAGTACCATTTTTACTTATCCAAATGGGATGAAATTTTTATGGTATCTTAATGTGCCCAAATCGTCACCCTACACAAATTTTCAGCTCAACCCAAGTAACCATGTGAGTGCTACTTCCTGATCTAGCTTCTGGACCAGATTTGGCAGTTGTAAAGCAACTATGTTAAATTTTGGTCCAAACCTCTTCAAAATTCACAGGATCATAGTCCTTCCTACCCTAAACCCCTGAGACATCCTGGTTAGCTCTTATCCCCTCTAATTTGATCACAACATCATGCCTAAGTTTGCAACAGGAAACTTCAGTCGATCATTCCCATCATCTCACGGTGTCTTTAGCCGAACCATCGCATCACTAGGACTGTAGGTTGGAGGGACAACGCGGTAGACCTGTTTTTACAGGCCATCGTGCCCTCTCCTCGCCATGCCACGCGGTGACCACGCGTCTGGGAAGCAAATGTCGCGCTCTAGATGGCGTTTAGCTTCGGGCACTCCTTTGCTTGTCGTTCCCGCGTGTCCCACCGTGTCTACCGCGTCGCGCACAGTCCCCCGCGTACTCTCATCCCTGGGCCCCCTCCTCCTTCGCCCTCCTCGCGCCACGGTGGCCGAGACCACGTGAGCACAGTGGCCGGTGGCCGACCGGACACCGCACTGCCCGCGTCTGCCACCCCACTAGATCTCTCCCGTCGCCGTCCGAGCCAGTCCGCGTGTGCATGCGTACGCGGGTGCGTCAGTGCACCCCCCCGAGTGCCCATGGCGGCATCCGGCGAAGGCATCGGCGCCTCGGGTATTTAAGCCCACCCCGAGCACCCCCGAGCTCACCAACAGCCTCCCCTCCCTCCTCTAGCCCTCCCCGACCCCTCCCCTGAGCTCGAGGAGCTCCTCTGCTCCTCCTCTAGCCGCCATGACCGCCACTGTCTCCACCTAAATTGACTCGAAACCGAGCCCTTCCCTCCTTCTTTCCCATGCCAGAGAAACCCCATGAGCCCATGGAGCTCCCCCACCTCTTCCCCTCCTTGTCAGGTGCACTGTGGCGCCGTGCCCGAAAACGGCCGAAGCCGCCGTCCCCTGTGGCCCAAGGTGCGCGAGCTCCTGCCCTCCCCGAGCCCCATCTCCTCCTTGGTTGGATGTGCCACGGCGTGCCGAGCTCGCCAGCATGCTGGACGTCGCCGGAGACGGCCCATGTCACCGGGACGGCCGCCGGCGTCGAGCGGCCTTCTCTGCATCGCGCGCGAGGCCAGGAGGTGGAAGACGCTGACTGGGCAGGCGGGCCCCACCCCAGGGACCCCACCCGTCAGCCAGAGGGAGCCGTTGACTCGGGCCCGCGCACGTTTTAAGTGGAGGCGCTTTTCTGGAAAGACGCTTTCCCCTCATGAAAACGTATTTCTCTTCTGCTTCAGAACAAAATGCGCTTTCCTACTAAGAAAACGTATTCACCGTAATACACCTTCAGCCCAGCCCAGCCGGCCAAAACAGTTATTTTGCAGATGTTCGTCCGTTAAGGGCCGAAGTGGACAGATTTTTATTCTTTTTCTGCCTAACGAACGAACGGCCGTATCTCGACAACCGTAACTCCGATTCAGGTGATTCCAAAGCCCACGATCTCAGTTCGTCGAGCCCGTTCCGATGGTATCATTTTCATGAGCTTGTCACACTGTGAAAATGACCATTTTGCCCTTGCCGTTAAAACAGCTCCGCCGAGAGGGAATCTTTTCCGGCGATTCTTTCCGCGAGTTCATCGAACCTATCCCCGGTGAATCCTCCATCCCCAGGCAAGCCACAACAGCCACTTGCATGATGGCATTGCAGTAGCCATGGTTTTCCACTTGAATATTTAATATTTGTTTGCTCATTTAATTATTTTGTGAATGCTTCGAATATACTTGTGAATCCATGTCTATGCTTATGCCATGTTCATCTAGTGAGTGACATGATTAATTGTTAATAATATTATTCTCATGTTTTATTCTTGTAATCATTCCCAATGATATTGATAATAATATGCTCATATGAGTAGTTATCGGTTGGTTATGAACTTACTTGTGATATTCGTGATCATCTTTATGCCATGCTCATTTGCATCTCGTAGACTAAATGATTTATCATTGTTAATGTTGTGTTGTTAAATGGTTATGTTGCCCATCCATGGTTGCATTGATATAATGCTCATCTGCATTGTTATTTCATCATGCTATATAATTGTGACTCAGCTCATCACCATTCAAGTTGAACCTGACATTAATCGAACTTGAACACATCTGTTGGCTGAGTCATGGTGCCACCGAATCGAGCTCACCAGTGCAACCACACTTGCCTGGATGGGGAGGCCCTAATGCGGACTATTGTCATGCCTCTCGCTGGTGCCTCCTACGAGGGAAGGTTATGGGTGCGCGCTACCCTGATTAGGTAGGCTACCATAGCCTTGAGGACCTGAGTTTTGATGGTACCGAGGTCCCCGTTTCGGACGATGTTTTTGTTTGGCCACGACGGTGGCAGCCACAGAGGTGGCGGATGTCACATGTTGACATCAGGGTCACCCAGGACATAGCCCAAAGGGGAGTTTGTCGGAGTGGCCGGGAGAGTGTCATGCAATAGATTGGTTTTGTCGGAATGTCGTTGGTCCACCCGAATGGGAGTATGAGGCCATGAGTTCCGTATTTTGGGTAAAGTGTACTAATCTCTGCAGAGTGTATAATCTATCGATAGCCGCGTCCTCGCTCATGGACACAGTTCGTAGTAGGTCACACTATGGGTCAACAGAAATAATAACCTGAATAATTAACAACCCCGGTTCCATGAGGAAAGAAGTTGGTTGATCGTTATGTGGTCATGCTATGATCACAGGTAGAGATCAAGCTCCGTGTGGTCATGTGATGATCATGATGGTATAGTTGATACCTAGCTTGGTTGATCCTGAGGTGATCATGTGATGATCACGATGGTAAGTTGGTGGTTACGAGATAACCTCCGAGCAGAGTAAGTTGGTCCATGAGACCTTAACCGTCGACCTCCTTGCATGCTAGTGCTAGTATCATCTTGTTCATATCATGAATTATATGTACATGCCATGCTCATGTTGTTGCCATGCTCATGCTGTTACCATGCTCATGTTGTTGCCATGCTCATGTTGCTCTAGAAGTATCATGTTCATCATGGATAATTAACCTGTAAATGCCATGCTGTTGTATGTCTTGATTGATTTGGTTGCTGTGAGCTTGCGAGTACATTCAAAGTACTCACCTGGCGTGTCATGCCAGATTGCAGGTCATGCCGTGATTGCTTGTTTGTCGAGGATCCCGAGGGTGCGCTCTAGGATACGTCCCAGCCAGAGTCCCTGCGGAGTGGAGATCATCACCGTCGTCGTTGTTCCGCTGCTAGAGTTATTCCGCTTCGAGATGTTCCGCTGCTAGCATAGAACTACCTTAGCAGGCAAAGTGTCATCGTGCCCCTGTAATCTTTGTAATAGCGGACCCTTGTACCCCGTTTACTCGAAATAAAGAGCTGACTTGTTCTATGCCAAGCAGTGCCGTATTCCAGAAGACTTGATCTCTGGGCTGGAATACGGGGTGTTCCGGTCTCTCTGAGCCGGGGTGCCACATATGCGGTCATCCCGGCCGGGGAACTGGAATCTCTTGTGCAGCTTCGTTAGGAGCAAGTGCTCCAGATGTGGTTTCTTCCTTAAGTCGTCGTCGTTGATGCTCGTGGTTTCCCGTAGGATGCATCCGACTTGGTTGCCGTAGCACTTGCGAGCTTCATCCAGCGCTATTGGCTCGAATTTGCCGGGGTGCATCTCTGTGACCAGGATTCTTTCGATACCGAGTTTGTTAGGGCGTCGTGTCCTCTGTTTCTTCTGCTTCTTCTTTTCGTTACCGGCTTCGGCGCCGGTCTCGGCGCCGCCATCGGTGCCGGTGCCATCGGTGTCGATGTCGGTGGCAGTACCATCGTTCGCTATGACCAGGTGGCCCTGCAAACCTTCTGTTTGCTGACTAGACAAAAAGTCGAGGTAATCATGTTCACGGTCATATTATATGTCGTCGGCAGCGTGGTCAGAAACCCCGGTTTCGTCGTTGTTCGACATGTTTCCGACGATTAAGTCTGCTCATTTAATTCTTAAACTATAATAAAATGAGTAATGACATAAAAAAAAGGCCTATGGTTTGACGGAATGGCGTTTCATTCCCGTCCCAGCAAATCCCGGGCACTCGATATGCCTACTTTCTAGCACAAGTCATGCCGAAATTCACGGGAAATTTCGGCATGACCTTTGCTAAAAAGTGGACATATCGAGCGCCTGAAATTCGCCGGAAGGAAATGAATCAACATTCCGGAAAAACATAGGCCACTCGGATCATTTCCCTGCAAACAAGAAAAGCCAACATTGGCAACAATAGCACATCATCTCCATCATTTGGCACATCATATGGCAACAACAGTAGCCAACATCATTTGGCACTTCAATTATTCAAAATATGTTCACCATCAACAGCCAACATCATGTATATCAAAGAAATTCATGCACTTTAATTATTCAAAGAAATTCACCATAAAGAAATTCACCATCAAAATATGTTTTAAATTCCTAGGTGCTGTCCTAATATAAAATAGCTGCTGTCCTAATAAAAAACCCTAGTTAAATTCCTATCTACTAGGGTTAACTAAACAAAACAATAGCTACTTCTCAAAATACCCTAGCTAAATTCCTAGCTAATGTCCTAATATAAAACAGCTATTGTCCTAATAAAAAAACCCTAGCTAAATTCCTATCTAATGTCCAACATAAAACTTCTATGAATTTTCTGAAATTTTTGTCCTACTAATTTTGCATCTTTTCCCCCAATCTTTAAAAAGCAAGCACACTCTCACTCACTTACTAACATTAAACTAGTATTCTGGTACCTAAACACCTAAAACACCTAAAATACCTAGAATTCATTTAACAGGAACTGAAAACCCTAACCCTAGAATTAACTTAACTAAACACGTAAAATACCTAACCCTAGAATTAAATTAACTAAGCACCTAAAATTCAGTTCACTAAAACAGCTAACCCTAGAATTCAGTAAACTAAAACACCTGAACACCTAAAATACATAACCCTAGAATTCAGTTAACTAAACACCTAAAATTCAGTTAACTAAAACACCTAACCCTAGAATTCAGTATACTAAAATGAGAGAGAGGAGGGGCGGGGACTTACATCGGTTGTTGGGGGAGACGACAACGGGGAGGTGGAGGTCGGGGGAGACAGTGGCGAGGCGGCGACGAGGCTGGCGCACTGGAGTGGGCGACGTCGAGGAGGGCAGTGGCTCCGGCGGCGACGAGGCTGGGGCGCGGCGAGGGCAGGGGCTCCGGCAGCGCTCAAGGGCAGGGGCTCCGGCGGCGCTCGAGGCTGGGGCGCGGCGAGGGCAGGGGCTCCGGCGGCGACGAGGGGAGAGACAGAGTCAGTGCGAATTGGGGGAGGAATGAGGAGGAAGGGAGCCCGCGCGGTGCGGTTAACTCAAACATAGCAGTAGCGCTGGTGTGGACCCGCGCTATAGCTAACTTATCTGTAGTGCGGAATACCCAAACCGGCGCTACAACTAACTTAGCTATAGCGCGGGTCCACACCCGCGCTACTGCAATAGCTATATTTTCATTTTCATTTTCTCCTTTTGCTTTTTCTTTTCATTTTATTTTTCTTATTTCCTTTCTCCTTTTTCTTTTTCCTTTCATATCCTTTTCTAATCCTTTCATTTTCTTCTTTCCTTTCTCATTTTTATATTTCTTTTATTTTCCGAAAGACGACCGAGCCGGGAAGAAGGGGATCGGATACAATGTATATAACTTAGGCGACGATATATATTACACATCATTTGACCGATAACGATTAAGTGTGTACACAAAATAAATACATATATATAAATGATGGTTTCTCAGCGTTGACGTTTTCGTTTCTGAGTGAGCTTCTTTCCCTTCTTGTTCGCTGTCGAATAATTGAGCCCCTTGTTGTGACTTTTCCTTTTCCATGGAGTACGATCTTTCTTGGGTAATGTAGTATTGATTCTTCTTTTGACGTATGCTTCATCGTCATCGTCATCTTCCCTCATCGGGTTGCCGTACTGGTCATAGTCTTCCTCGTTGGCGACTCCATCCATTCCGATGATGTTCCTTTTGCCTCTCCTCAGGACAACACGGCTGGAATTGCTCGGGTCGGTTATGAAGAAGCATTGTGTCACGTGCTTAGCGTGTACCCATGGCTCGTTTTTTGCGATGGCGTTCACGGTAGCGCTCTTGGCATTGGGTATAGACATGGTAGTGAAATACCGGTTTTCTCTTTCGACGTTCTTAGCCCATCTGACACGGAACATCGTCGCATCGTGCAGTCTAGAGTAGTCAAGCTCCCAGATCTCTTCGACCCTTCCGTAGAATCTTTCAGTTGCGACGTTGTCGCCGGTCATGCATTCCATCGTCACCCCTGAGTTCTGAAAATCACTGTTTATATCTTTGACCTCCGTGTAGAACGTGTATCCGTTGATATCGTATGCCTGATAGGTCGCGAGGTTGGCCGCGAGGCCATGTGCTAAGGCGTATATGAGCAATCCGTCCGTAGAGCCCTCTTCCGGGGGATTAGCAAGAACATGCTCTTTGAACCAAGGTAGGAAAGTGGAGTTGTGCTCTCTAATAACTTCGGCGTTCATCTTGCATATCCCCCGGTCACGGTACTTCTTTGCGATGGTTTCTTTGTGTAGTGTCGCGACAGGATCTACCACGTCTAGGTGCTGTAGCACTACTAAGTTTGCTCTGTCAAAGTCATTGCGTCGACCCGAGTGGTCCACATGTAGTTCCCTCCGGCCGTTGGTGTGACCTTCTCCTCCGAGCCTCCCAAGGTGCTTGTTAACGGGCAAACAAACAACAGGGTCTCCGCCATATAGATAATTCTCGCAGAAAGAGGTGCACTCTTGGGTCAGATAGCCCTGGATGATGCTTCCATCCGGACGGGACATGTTATGAATGAATCCTTTGATGACCCCATTCATCCTCTCGAACAGCATCATGTTGTACAGGAATGTCGGCCCGAGGTCTATGATGTCGTCCACAATGTGGACACACAGATGCACCATGACGTCAAAGAACGCGGGCGGGAAGTACATCTCAAGCTCATTTAGTATCACAACGATCTCTTCCTGTAGCCTTCGGAGCTGCTTCACACTGATCGACTTTCGAGATATAACGTCAAAAAAGTTGCAGAGACTAATAAGCGTGTCACGGACGTGCTTGTCCATTATCCCTCTAAGGGCAACAGGAAGTATCTGCGTCATCATCACATGACAGTCATGAGACTTCATCCCACTGAACCTTTTCTTCATGGTGTCTAGAAATCTGCTTATCTTTCCACAGTAACCGGAACTAACTTTGATTCCGGTCAGGCAGTTGAAGAATTGATCGATCTCCTTTGGACTTAAGGTAAAGCAAGAAGGGGGGCAATAATTCTCTTCCTTCTTGTTGACTTTTTGCCCTGGTCTCGCGCCTCCGTCTCCGTCTCCGTCTCCTCCGACTTTTTACGGTGCGGCATGTGGAGATCTGCCCTGATGTTCAAATATTCCAAGTTTCTTCTTGCCTTCGGCCCATCCTTGGTCTTATCCGGCATGTTCATCAGTGTTGCAAGCAAGCTCTCAAGGACATTCTTCGTGATATGCATTTGATCAAGGCAATGAGGCGTGTCGAGTTTGGGCCAGTACTCCAAGTCCCAGGAAATAGACCTCGTTTTCCATACCTTCAGCAGCGGCTCCGGCGCCTTTTTCATCTTTCCCGGCGCGGGAACTGTTCCTAGTTTTTCAACAGCTCATCGATTTCGGCGCCGCTCCTCTTACGTGGAGATCCTCGATGCTCAGCCTCACCATTGAATAGATCTCCATGGTTTCTCCACGGGTCGTCCTTCGCGAGCCATCTTCGATGCCCCATGTACACGATTTTCCCAGACCCGCCATCTTTCGTTAGCTGCTGAGACGTTGTATCATCCATGCACCGCATGCATCCACAATATCCGTGGCACACCTGGCCTGCGACATATCCGTAACCGAGATAGTCGTGCACCGTCGTCATCAGCGCGTCTCTCATATAGAAATACTCGCCTTTGCTGGCGTCCCATGTCTTGGCCGGTATTTTCCATAACGTGTCTAACTCCTCTTCAAGTAGCCCCAGATACAGATTAATATTATTTCCTGGTTGTTTCGGCCCTTGAATCAGCATGCTCATGTGTATGTACTTTGTCTTCATGCACTTCCAGGGGGGAAGGTTGTACATCCATACAAACACGGGCAATTTGCTATGGTTGGTGTTCTGGTTGCCAAACGGATTCATGCCATCGGTACTCGCACCAAGCACGATGTTCCTTGGATCACCTGCGAAAAATCGATATTCGGCGTTGAACGCTCTCCACTGGCTTGCATCCGCGAGGTGTCTCAGCTTCGGATCATCTCCATCGTCGGGCTTCACCCTTTCCACGTGCCAGTGCATGAGCTTTGCTTTCTTAGGATCTACGAAATAACGCTGCAGACGAGGAGTGATCGGTAGGTACCATACAACTTTCTGGGGAGATTTCTTTCCGGCCTTCTTGTATCGAGAAGCATTGCACACCGTACAATTGTTTTTTTCCGTGTGCTCCTTCCGATAAATGATGCAATTGTTGATGCATGCATGGTATCTAATGTGCGGCAGATCAAGAGGGCACACAATCTTCTTGGCCTCATCGACACTAGTAGGACACAGGTTCCCCGCGGGAAGAACCTTCTTTAGATACTTGAGAAGCTCATCGAGGCTTCTGTCGGTCCATTTGTTTTTAGCCTTCGTCTTTAGAAGTTCGAGTGTGAAACTCAAGCGGGTCACCTCGGGATCGCAACCATCATACAATGGAGTCTTCGAGTCTACCTCCAGTTGCTCCAGCTTGGCCTCCTCTCTAGAAGCAGCTCTGTTGCTACTCGTCTTCTTGCGAAGCAGGTCTCGAACATGAGCATCCCGCACGATTGAACTTAGTAGCGACGAAGGCTGCGGCGTGTCCGCGGCTTCTCTGGCGCCATTTCCGGCCTCTTCTCCGTCGCCACCATGTCCGGCCCCTTCTCCGCCGCCATGTTCGGCCTCTTCTCCGCCTCCATTATCGGTCATCTCTTCGTCTGGCCCCATGTCGTCATTGGCTGCCCCGTCGGCGTCCTCATCCTCATCATCTTCCCTTATCCGCTGAGTATAGCCATCCATGAAACCAGTCATGAGCAGGTGCGCCTTCAAATGACCATCCTTATAGGGGTCGAGCCAAACTCCTCCTTTGCATCTTCAGCACGGACATAAAATCTCTGTCCGGTTATTTCAATACATGTCCTGCACCGCCGATCGCAACCACCTTTCCACCATCGTTCCACTCACCATCATGATCGCCTGCGCAGTAATAATAAGCAAAATGATTATAAAAACGCATGCATGTATCAAAGTCATATAAAAATTCGGCATGACCTTCCCTAAAAATAGGACATATAGAGTTTGCCGAAACGGAAATAAATCGACATTTCGGCAAAACATAGGAAGCTCACGCACAATTAAATGGATAGATCTAGTTGGGGACGTAGAAAGGTCACTTCATTAAATGGGTAGATCTACATAGCTAGTTGGGGAAGGAGATGGCTCTAACTAGTGGAGGGGGTGGAAAGTGAGGAAAAGAGAAAGGGGTTGCATTAGTGGAGGTGTGGTGTAGTTAGGGGCATTAAAGAGAGAGAAAGAGAGGTAGGAGAAGAAAGAGAGTAATGGGGGGAGAAGCAAGGTGAGGAAGAAGCAAAGTGAGGGAGAGAGGAGGGGGAGGGCAAAGTGAAGGGAGAGAGGAAGGGGGAGGGGGAGAGGGCTATAAAAGCTGGCTGCTGCGCCTTAGCAGCAGCGCGGGCCAGAAAACGGCGCTACTGCTAAAACTTTAGCAGTAGCACGGTCCTGAAGTCTGCACTACTGATAAGGGGGGCCCGCCATGTGGCACAGTATAACTTTAGTTGCATTGTGGGTCTCCAACATGCGCTACTGCCAAAGTTTTAGCAGTAGCGCGCTTCAGTCCGGCCGCGCTGCTACTATACATAGCCTGGTGGCTAAGGGGGGCTCATATAGCAGTAGCGCCTTTCCTCCAAGCCGCGCTACTGATAAGTGGATAGCAGTAGCGCCTGTGCAGTGACCGCGCTACAGTAAATTAGCAGTAGCGCGTTCCACAAAGGCGTGCTACTGATAATCCTCCACCTATAAGGTTTTCCCTAGTAATGTTCATAACCGACCCGAGCAATCCTAGCCGTGTTGTCGTGAGGAGAGGCAAAAGGAACATCGTCGGAATGGATGGAGTCACCAACGAGGAGGACTACGACCAGTACGGCAACCCGATGAGGGAAGATGACGATGACGATGAAGCATACGTCAAAAGAAGAATCAAGACTACATTACCTAAGAAAGATCGTACTGCATGGAAAGGAAAAGTCACAACGAGGGGCTCAATTATTCGACAACGGACAAGAAAGGAAAGAAGCTCACTCTGAAACGTCGTCGACCCTGAGAAACCATCATTTATATATATATATATATGTATCTATTTTGTGTACGCACTTAACCGTTATCAGTCAAATGATGTAATATATATACATTGTATCCCCTTCTTCCCACCATGCATGGTTCCGGCTCGGTCATCTTTCGGAAAAGAAAAAGAAAATGGAGAAAGGAAAAAAGAAAATGAAAAGAAAAATAAAATCAAAAGAAAAATGAAAGGAATAGAAAAGAAAATGAAAAGAAAAAGAAAAAGGAGAAAGGAAAAAAATGAAAAGAAAAAAAATGAAAAGAATAAAAAAATGAAAAGAATAAAAAAATGAAAAGAATAAAAAAATGAAAAGAAAAAGAAAATGAAAAGAAAAAAAATGAAAAGAAAAAAATGAAAAGAAAAAAATGAAAAGAAAAAGAAAATGAAAAGAAAAAAATGAAAAGAAAAAAATGAAAAGAAAAAGAAAATGAAAAGAAAAAGAAAAAGAAAATAAAAATGAAAGGAATAGCAGTAGCGCGGGTCTGTACCAGTACCCGCGCTATAGCTAACTTAGCAGTAGCGCGGGTTTGTGTAACCCGCGCTATAGCTAACTTAGCTATAGCGCGGGTATAGACCCACGCTACTGCTACATTTGACTTAACCCCCGCGCGGCCTCCCTCCTTTCTCTCCCAATTCCCCATTCCCCATTCCGCCCCCTGCCTCCTCGCGGCGTCGCCGGAACCCGTCCTCGACGCCCCTGCCTCCTCGCCATCGACGCGCCTGCCTCCTGGACGACGCCCCTGCCTCCTCGACGTCGCCGCGCGCCTGCGTCCTCGACTTCACCGCGTGCCTGCCTCCTCGCCGTCGCCCCCTCCGGTGCCCGCGTGTCCCCGCCTCGCCTCCGACCATCCTCGGCGCCGCCATCTCCCCCGAGCTCCACCTACCGGCCACCGTCTCTCCCGACCCCCCTCTGTAAGTCCCCCACCACTCCTCTCTTATCTCTCTCTCTGCCTCGGTGGAGATTCTAGAGTTCTAGGGTTTAGAAGTTTAATTGATTTCTAGGGTTTAGAAGGTTAATTAGGGTTAACAGAGATATGCATTGGACACTTTAATGAGGTTAATTAGGGTTAATTAGTCCTTCATCCTTTAGGTTAAAGAAGTGAACTTGGAGTAGAAATCAAACTTGGAGTAGTTTAAATGGTAGTGATATACGTCCATTTTGCATCATGTTTTCTTACTGTTATTTATAGAGTTTTTAATCAATATAACACTTTGTGGAGCAATACTAATGCCTTTTCTCTCTTAATATGCAAGATTTATACAAGGAGGGAGATTGCCAGCAGCTGGAATTCTGGACCTGAAAAAGCTATGTCAGAGATACCTATTCTGCACATCTCCAAATGAGCTGAAATTTCACGGAGAATTATTTTGGAATAAATAAAAAATATTGGAAGAAAGAATTACCAAAGGGGGCCACCCAGGTGCCCAGGAGGCACCAGGGCGCGCCACCCCCCAGGCGCTCCTTGGTGGCTTGTGGGGCCCCTGGCCAGCCTCCGGTGCCCATTTTCTGGTATATAAGCCCATTTGCCCTAGAAAAAATAGAGAGAAGACTTTTGGGATGGTGCGCCGCCGTCTCGAGGCGGAACTTGGGCAGGAGCACTTTTGCTCTCCGACGGAGAGATTCTTGATACGTCCATTTTGCATCATGTTTTGCTACTATTATTTATAGTATTTTTAATCAATATAACACTTTTTGGAGAAATTCTAATGCCTTTTCTCTCTTAATATGCAAGATTCACACAAAGAGGGAGAATGCCGGCAGCTGGAATTCTGGACCAGAAAAAGCTCTGTCAAGATACCTATTCTGCACAACTCCAAATGAGCTGAAATTTTCTGGAGAATTATTTTGGAATATATAAAAAATATTGGCAACAAAAAGTACTAGAGTGGGCCACCCAGGTGCCAACGAGGCACCAGGGCGCGCCAGTCCCCCCCCCCAGGCGCGCCCTGGTACCTCGTGGGGCCCTAGCCCACTTCTGGCCCCCATTTTCTGGTATATAAGTGCATTTGACCTAAAAAAATTATAGAGAAGACTTTCGGGATGGTGCGCCTCCGTCTCGAGGCGGAACTTGGGCAGGAGCACTTTTGCTCTCCGGCGGAGAGATTCTGCAGGGGATACTTCCCTCCGAGAGGGGGAAATCGTCGCCATCGACATCACCAGCGACCCTCTCATCGTGGGAGGGCCAATCTTCATCAACATCTTCACCAGCACCATCTCATCTCAAACCCTAGTTCATCTCTTGTATTCAATCTTTGTCTCAAAACCTCAGATTGGTACCTGTGGGTTGCTAGTAGTGTTGATTACATCTTGTAGTTGATGCTAGTTGGTTTATTTGGTCAAAGATTATATGTTCAGATCTATTATGCAATTCAATACCCTACTGGTCATGAGCATGTTGATGATGTGTGAGTAGTTAATTTTGTTCTTGAGGACATGGGAGAAGTCTTGTCATAAGTAATCATGTGAATTTGGTATTCGTTCGATATTTTGATGATATGTACGTTGTTGATTCTCTTAGTGGTGTTATGTGAACGTCGACTACATGACACTTCACCATCTTTGGGCCTAAGGGAATGCATTGTGGAGTAGTAATTAGATGATGGGTTGCTAGAGTGACAGAAGCTTAAACCCTAGTTTATGCACTATTCCGTAAGGGGCTGATTTGGATCCAAATGTTTAATGCTATGGTTAGAGTTATCTTAATTCTTCTTTCGTAGTTGAGGATGCTTGCGAGAGGGGGTAATCATAAGTGGGAGGTTTGTCCAAGTAAGGGCAGCACCCAAGCACCGGTCCACCCACATATCAAATTATCAAAGTAGCGAACGCGAATCGAACAAACATGAAGAAAGTGACTAGATGAAATTCCCATGTGTCCACGCTTTAGTTACTATAAGAGATCGCTCCGCCCTGTCCTTTGCTACAAAAAGTATTGGGCTATATTGCTGCACTCTTCGTTACTATTGTTACTTGTCACTTGTTACAAATTATCTTTCTAACAAACTATTCGTTACCGATAATTTCAGTGCCTGCAGAAAACACCTTGCTGAAAACCGCTTGTCATTTCCTTCTGCTCCTCGTTGGGTTCGACACTCTTACTTATCGAAAGGACTACGATTGATCCCCTATACTTGTGGGTCATCAAGACTCTTTTCTAGCGCCGTTGCCGGGGAGTACAGCGCCTTTGGTGAGTGGAATTTGGTAAGGAAACATTTATATTACGTGCTGAAATTTACGGTCACTTGTCACTATGGAAAGTAATCCTTTGAGGGGTTTGTTCGGGGTATCTTCACCTCGACCAGAAACACAAATAGTTGCCCCTCAACCTACTGCACCTATTGAAAAAGATATTGAATATGAAATTCCTCCGGGCATGTTAGAGAAACTGCTAGCTAATCCTTATGCAGGAGATGGAATGGTACATCCTGATATGCACTTGATCTATGTGGATGAAATTTGTGGATTGTTTAAGCTTGCTGGTATATCCGGAGATGGAGTTAAGAAGAAAGTATTCACTTTATCTTTGGAGGCAAAAGCATTAATATGGTATAGGCTATGTGATGATACTGATACATGGGACTGGAACCGATTGAAACTAGAATTCCATCAGAAATTCTATCCTATGCATTTGGTTCATCGTGATCGGAATTATATATATAATTTTTGGCCTTGTGAAGGAGAAAGCATCGCTCAAGCTTGGGGGAGGCTTAAGTATATGTTGCATATATGCCCCAATCATAATCTCTCAAGAAAAAATATCTTAGAAATTTTTTATGCTCGGCTTTCTCATGATAATCAAACTATGCTCGATTCTTCTTCGACTGGCTCCTTTATGAAGAAAACTATTGAATTCAGATGGGATCTTCTGGATAGAATTAAACGCAACTCTGAAGATTGGGAACTCGACAATGGTAATGAGTCAGGTATAATACTTGAGTTCGATTGTGTTAAATCTTTTATGACTACCGATGCCTTTCATAAGTTTAGCACTAAATATGGACTTGACTCTGAGATAGAAGCTTCCTTTTGTGAATCATTTGCTACTCATGTTGATCTCCCTAAGGAGAAGTGGTTTAAATATCATCCGCCTGTTAAAGAAAAGATTGAGGATCCTGTTAGTGTTAAAGAAGAAACAATTGTTTACCATGTTGATCCAGTTGTGCCTACCGCTTATATTGAGAAACCACCTTTTCCTGTTAAGATTAAGGAACATGCTAAAGTTTCAACTGTGGTTAACAAAAGTCATATTAGAGCACCTAGACCCTCTGAACAAATCAAAGGTGAACCTAATGTTGCTATGGTTAAAGATCTCTTGGTTGATAATATAGATGGGCATGTTATTTACCTCTGCGATGAAGCAGCTAGAATTGCTAAACCTGATCCTAAAGATAAAAATAGACCCGTTGTGGGCATGCCTGTTGTCTCAGTTAAAATAGGAGATCATTGCTATCATGGCTTATGTGATTTGGGTCCTAGTGTGAATGCTATTCCATTTACCTTATATCAAGAAATTATGAATGATATTGCACCTGCTGAATTAGAGGACATTGATGTTACTATTAAACTTGCAAACAGAGATACCATTATACCACTTGGGATTGTTAGAGATGTTGAAGTCTTGTGTGGAAAAATAAAATACCCTGCTGATTTTCTAGTCCTTGGTTCTCCACAAGATGATTTTTGTCCCATTCTATTTGGTAGACCTTTCTTGAACACTGTTAATGCCAAGATTGATTGCGCCAAAGAAATTGTTAGCGTAAATTTTTGTGGTATGTCTCATGAGTTTAATTTCTCTAAGTTTCGTTGATAACCTCATGATAAAGAATTGCCTAGCAAAGATGAAATTATTGGTCTTGCTTCTATTGCCGTGCCTCCAACTGATCCGTTAGAACAATATTTGCTAGACCATGAGAATGATATGCATATGAATGAAAGAAATGAAATAGATAAGATGTTCTTTGATCAACCACCTATACTTAAACATAATTTTCTTGTTGATACTCTTGGAGGTCCTCCTCCACCTAAAGGTGATCCTGTGTTCGAATTGAAGCAATTGTCTGATACATTGAAATATGCTTATCTTGATGAAAAGAAGATATATCCTGTTATTATTAGTGCTAACCGTTCAGCGCATGAAGAAAAGAGGTTGCTGAAAACTCTAAGGAAGCACCGAGCTGCTATTGGATATATTGTTGATGATCTTAAGGGCATTAGTCCCACTCTATGTCAGCACAAAATTAATATGGAGTCTGATGCTAAACCAGTTGTCGACCACCAACGTCGATTAAATACTAAGATAAAAGAGGTGGTAAGAACTGAAATATTAAAACTTCTGGAAGCAGGTATAATCTATCCCATAGCTGATAGCAGATGGGTAAGTCATGTTCATTGTGTCCCTAAGAAAGGAGGTATTACCGTTGTTCCTAATGATAAAAATGAACTCATTCCACAAAGAATTGTAACTGGTTATAGGATGGTAATTGATTTTAGATAATTAAACAAAGCAACTAGAAAAGATCATTACCCCTTACCTTTTATTGATCAAATGTTAGAAAGATTATCTAAGCATACACACTTTTGTTTCCTAGATGGTTATTCTGGTTTTTCTCAAATACCCGTATGACAACTTGATCAAGAGGAAACCACATTTACTTGAACTTTTGGAACTTATGCTTATAGACGTATGCCTTTTGGTTTATGCAATGCACCTGCTACCTTTCAAAGATGTATGACTGCTATATTCTCTGACTTTTGTGAAAAGATTGTTGAGGTTTTCGTGGATGATTTTTCCGTTTATGGAACTTCTTTTGATGATTGCTTAAGCAACCTGGATCGAGTTTTGCAGAGATGTGAAGAAACTAATCTTGTCTTGAATTGGGAGAAGTGCCACTTTTATGGTGAATGAAGGTATTGTCTTGGGGCATAAAATTTCTGAGAGAGGTATTGAAGTTGATAAAGCCAAGGTTGGCGCTATTGAGAAAATGCCATGTCCTAAAGATATTAAAGGTATAAGAAGTTTCCTTGGTCATGCTGGTTTCTATAGGAGATTTATTAAAGACTTCTCTAAAATTTCTAGGCCTCTTACCTATATTTTGCAAAAAGATGTCCCATTTTTTTTGATGATGATTGTCTAGAAGCCTTTGAAACACTTAAGAAAGCCTTAACCACTGCACCTATTGTTCAACCGCCTGATTGGAACTTGCCTTTTGAAATTATGTGTGATGCTAGTGATTATGCTGTTGGTGCTGTTCTAGGACAAAGAGTTGATAAGAAATTAAATCTTATCCATTATGCTAGTAAAACTCTAGACAGCGCCCAAAGAAATTATGCTACTACTGAAAAAGAATTTCTAGAAGTTGTGTTTGCATGTGATAAATTCAGATCCTACATAGTTGATTCTAAAGTAACTGTTCACACTGATCATGCTACTATTAAATATCTTATGAAAAAGAAAGATGCTAAACCTAGACTTATTAGGTGGGTTCTATTGCTACAAGAATTTGACTTACATATTATTGTTAGAAAGGGAGCTGAGAATCCCGTAGCAGATAATTTGTCCAGAATAGAAAATGTTCTTGATGACCCACTACCTATTAATGATGATTTTCCTGATGAGCAATTAGTTGTCATAAATGCTTCTCATAATACTCCTTGGTATGCAGACTATGCTAATTACATTGTTGCTAAATACATACCACCTAGTTTCACATACCAACAAAAGAAAAAGTTCTTCTTTGATTTAAGACATTACTTATGGGATGACCCACATCTTTATAAAGGAGTAGATGGTATTATTAGACGTTGTATACCTGAGCATGAACAGGAACAAATCCTACGGAAGTGTCACTCCGAAGCTTACGGAGGACACCATGCGGGAGACAGAACTGCACACAAGGTATTACAATCTAGTTTTTATTGGCCTACTCTTTTCAAGGATGCTCGTAAGTTTGTCTCCTCTTGTGATGAATGTCAAAGAATTGGTAATGTTGGTAGACGTCAGGAAATGCCTATGAATTATTGACTTTCTGTTGAACCATTTGATGTTTGGGGATTTGATTATATGGGACCTTTTCCTAAATCCAATGGGTATACTCATATTTTAGTTGCGGTTGATTACGTTACTAAGTGGGTAGAAGCTATTCCAACTAGTAGTGCTGATCATAACACCTCTATTAAAATGAATAAAAATGTTATTTTCCCAAGGTTTGGAGTCCCTAGATATTTAATAACTGATGGTGGTTCACATTTTATTCATGGTGCATTTCGTAAATTGCTTGCTAAATATGATGTCAACCATAGAATTGCATCTCCCTACCATCCTCAAACTAGTGGTCAAGTTGAATTAAGCAATAGAGAAATAAAATTAATTTTGCAGAAAACCGTCAATAGATCTAGAAAGAATTGGTCTAAGAAACTTGACGATGCATTGTGGGCTTATAGAATTGCTTATAAAAATCCTATGGGTATGTCTCCTTATAAAATGGTTTATGGAAAAGCATGTCATTTACCTCTTGAGTTAGAACATAAAGCATATTGGGCAATTAAAGAACTAAATTATGATTTTAAACTTGCCGGTGAAAAGAGGTTATTTGACATTAGTTCATTAGATGAATGGAGAACCCAAGCTTATGAAAATGCCAAATTGTTTAAAGAAAAAGTTAAAAGATGGCATGATAGAAGAATTCAAAAACGGGAATTTAAAGTAGGTGAGCAAGTTCTATTGTACAATTCTTGTTTGAGGTTCTTTGCAGGAAAACTTCTCTCTAAATGGGAAGGACCGTATATCATTGAAGAAGTTTATCGCTCCCGAGCCATCAAAATAAATAACTCCGAAGGCACTAATCCGAGAGTGGTGAATGGGCAAAGAATTAAGCATTATATTTCAGGTACCCCTATTAATGTTGAAACTAATATTATTGAAACAATTACACCGGAAGAATACATAAGAGAGACCTTCCGGAACACTCCAGAACCCTGAAAAGGAAGAGGTATGTGATACGGTAAGTAAACCGACTCCAAAAATTCCATAAAAATATTTTCTGCCAGTTTTGGAATATTTAGAAAAATACAAAAATAAGAAATAGCCGGGGTGACCCACCTGGTGCCCACGAGGCACCAGGGCGCGCCACTCCCCCTCAGGCGCGCCCTGGTGGCTCGTGGGCCCCACGTGTGCCTTCCCGACTCCGTTTTTCTTTTGAATTACTTGTTTTGCAAGATAAAAAATCTTTATATATACTCCCGTATGTTTTGACCACCGTATCGCAGAAATCTCCTCTGTTCTTGTTTTGTGCTATTTTCTGCCAGAACTCGAAGCCAGACATCATGTCTTCCTCTTCCTCAAACAATGTGGGGGACGATGCTTGGTTGCTGCAGATGGAGCTCAGGCCAGAGGGGGAAGGAGAGGTCACCATGGAAGAAGATGACGGAGATTCGCTTGAGATTCACCCTCCGGCCTCCGAGAGGGAAACCCTTGCCGGCATCTCCACAACTCTGAACCCACACGAAGCCGTATGAAGCACTTCAGGCCTTGGGAATCCAGAGGTGCCAGGAGGGCTTCCTCCTAGCAGGCCCTTACACAGGTTACATCGGAACAATTTTCATAATTTGGTTCACAATTATGGTGTTGAAAACACACCTCGTATGCACATACCTTCCAATTGGGATATTTCCCGTCCAAGCGAGAATGATGCAGGGAAGAGCTCATGGTGGCCAGAAAATAAACATATCATGGTTGAAGTGCAAAGGAACACCGCCATGCTTCAGGTTTTGTCCAGGGAAATACAGAGTTTGAAGGACATCTTATTGAATGTTTTGAAGGATAAGACTACTTCATCACCACCACCATCACCGAAAAAGGAGACTTGAGCACATGGGTATGGGCACTCCCCTTGGCTTGTGCCAAGCTTGGGGGAGGTGCCCCGGTATTGTATCACCAACACTTTTATTATCTTTACCTACTTTTAGTTCAATCCTTAGCTATTTCGTGATCTAGTTGAATAAAAGTTTAGTATGATCTATTTTCGAGTATTAGTTTCGTGATCCATCTATCTATGTAATCAAGTTGAGAGTTATATAATAAAGAGTAGCTTGAGTTTTTGTTCCTTTACTTTCGCATTTCAATCTTAGCATTGAAAAAAAAAGAGATCATATGCTAATCCTATGTAAAGTGATGACATTACCTAAAGAAAAGTATCAGAGGTAAAATTTATTGGAGGATAACAAACATAGTATTAGTCAATGATGCAATTCATGAAAGAATTAATAAGGGAAGAGAAGATTCACATGCAAATATACTATCTTGGACATCTTTTATGATTGTGAGTCCCCATTAAGTATTTTATGTCAAATTGTTGACGTTGGACAAGGAAGACAACGTAATGAATTATGTTTGTTCATATTCATATAGAAGTTATATTGTTATAGATCCTCCAACATGTGGTGCTTGCCCAATATCATTGCTAGCCAAAAATCCACACCAAGTAGAGATACTACTTGGGCATCCAAAAACCTTAAACCGAGTTTCATTGTCATGAGAGTCCACTATATCTACCTAGGGATTGAATAAGATCCTTCAAGTAAGTTGTCATCGGTGCAAAAAGCAATAAAAATTGCCTCTAAATTTGTCTGAACTTTTATTGTAAGGGAAATAAGCATTGTACGAACTTGTGATGGTAAAGAAATAAAAGCGACAGACTGCATAATAAAGGTTGCTATCACAAGGGGCAATATAAGGTGACGTTCCTTTGCATTAAGAGTTCTTGCATCCAAAAACAAAAAGCGCATGACAACCTCTGCTTCCCTCTGCGAATGGCCTATCCATTACTTTTATGTATTTACTTTTTATGCAAGAGTCAATAGTGTTCTCCTCTATTCCTTTTTATTTTTCTCTTTTGCAAGCATCATGTGGTGGGGAAAGATCTAGGCACATATATCCAGTTGGATATGAGTGATCATGAGTTATTATTTTTGACATCACCCTTGAGGTGAATAAGTTGGGAGGCAAAATTATAAGCCCCTATCTTTCTATGTGTCTGGCTGAAACTTTTTGCTCCATATATATGTCGTGAGTGTTAGCAATCATAGAAGACTAGATGATGGTTGAGTATGTGGACTTGCTAAATAGCTCCTACATGACACCCTTCCTGAAAATATGATGAATTGCAATTGCATTGTTGACTGAGAACATAGTTTGTTAGTTTTCAAGAAAGTTTATGCCTTATACTCCATTGTTGTGATGAATTGTTACTTGCTCATGAGAAGTTTATGATAATGAATATTGCTCCTATGATAATAAATATTGTTGTAATAATAATGATCATGATGCTTCTATGTCCGTATTTTGTTTTTATCGACACCTCTCTCTCTCTAAACATGTGGACATGATTATCGATATCGGCTTTCGCTTGAGGACAAGCGAGGTCTAAGCTTGGGGGGGTTGATACGTCCATTTTGCATCATGTTTTGCTACTGTTATTTATAGTGTTTTTAATCAATATAACACTTTTTGGAGCAATTCTAATGCCTTTTCTCTCTTAATATGCAAGATTCACACAAAGAGGGAGAATGCCGGTAGCTGGAATTCTGGACCTGAAAAAGCTCTGTCAAGATACCTATTCTACACAACTCCAAATGAGCTGAAATTTTGTGGAGAATTATTTTGGAATATATAAAAAATATTGGCAACAAAAAGTACAAAAGGGGCCACCCAGGTGCCCATGAGGCAATAGGGCGCCCCCCCAGGCGCGCCCTGGTACCTCGTGGGGCCCCTGGCCCACTTCTGGCCCCCATTTTCTGGTATATAAGTGCATTTTACCTAAAAAAATTATAGAGAAGACTTTCGGGATGGTGCTCCGCCGTCTCGAGGCGGAACTTGGGCAGGAGCACTTTTGCTCTCTGGCGGAGAGATTCTGCCGGGGATACTTCCCTCCGGGAGGGGGAAATCGTCGCCATCGACATCACCAGCGACCCACTCATCATGGGAGGGCCAATCTTCATCAACATCTTCACCAGCACCATCTCATCTCAAACCCTAGTTCATCTCTTGTATTCAATCTTTATCTCAAAACCTCAGATTGGTACCTGTGGGTTGCTAGTAGTGTTGATTACATCTTGTAGTTGATGCTAGTTGGTTTATTTGGTGGAAGATTATATGTTCAGATCTATTATGCAATTAAATACCCTACTGGTCATGAGCATGTTGATGATGTGTGAGTAGTTACTTTTGTTATTGAGGACATGGGAGAAGTCTTGTCATAAGTAATCATGTGAGTTTGGTATTCGTTCGATATTTTGATGATATGTATGTTGTTGATTCTCTTAGTAGTGTTATGTGAACGTCGACTATATGACAATTCACCATCTTTGGGCCTAAGGGAATGCATTGTGGAGTAGTAATTAGATGATGGGTTGCTAGAGTGACAGAAGCTTAAACCCTAGTTTATGCGCTATCCCGTAAGGGGCTGATTTGGATCCAAATGTTTAATGCTATGGTTAGAGTTATCTTAATTCTTCTTTCTTAGTTGCGGATGCTTGCGAGAGGGGGTAATCATAAGTGGGAGGTTTGTCCAAGTAAGGGCAGCACCCAAGCACCGGTCCACCCACATATCAAATTATCAAAGTAGCGAACGCGAATCGAACAAACATGATGAAAGTGACTAGATGAAATTCCCATGTGTCCTCGAGAACACTTTACTTACTATAAGAGATCGTTCTGGCCTGTCCTTTGCTACAAAAAGGATTGGGCTATATTGCTGCACCCTTCGTTACTATTGTTACTTCTCACTTGTTACAAATTATCTTGCTATCAAACTACTCGTTATCGATAATTTCAGTGCTTGCAGAAAACACCTTGCTGAAAACCGCTTGTCATTTCCTTCTGCTCCTCGTTGGGTTAGACACTCTTACTTATCAAAAGGACTACGATTGATCCCCTATACATGTGGGTCATCAATTCTACCGGGGATACTTCCCTCCGGGAGGGGGAAATCGTCGCCATCGACATCACCAACGATCCTCTCATCGTGGGAGGACCAATCTTCATCAACATCTTCACAAGCACCATCTCATCTCAAACCCTAGTTCATCTCTTGTATTCAATCTTTGTCTCAAAACCTCAGATTGGTACCTGTGGGTTGCTAGTAGTGTTGATTACATCTTGTAGTTGATGCTAGTTGGTTTATTTGGTGGAAGATTATATGTTCAGATTCAATATGCTATTTAATACCCCTCTGATCTTGGACATGAAGATGATTTGTGAGTAGTTACTTTTGTTCTTGAGGACATGGGAGAAGTCTTGTCATAAGTAATCATGTGAATTTGGTATTCGTTCGATATTTTGATGATATGTATGTGGTTGATTCTCTTAGTGGTGTCATGTGAACGTCGACTACATGACACTTTACCATCTTTGGGCCTAAGGGAATGCATTGTTGAGTAGTAATTAGATGATGGGTTGCTAGAGTGACAGAAGCTTAAACCCTAGTATATGCGCTATTCCGTAAGGGACTGATTTGGATCCATATGTTTAATGCTATGGTTAGAGTTATCTTAATTCTTCTTTCGTAGTTGCGGATGCTTGCAAGAGGGGGTAATCATAAGTGGGAGGCTTGTTCAAGTAAGAACAACACCCAAGCACTGGTCCACCCACATATCAAATTATCAAAGTAGCAAACGCGAATCAAACCAACATGATGAAAGTGACTAGATGAAATTCCCATGTGTCCTCGAGAATGCTTTGCTTATTATAAGAGATCATTCCGGCGTGTCCTTTGCTACAAAAAGGATTGGGCCACCTTGCTGCACTCTTTGTTACTATTGCTACTTGTCACTTGTTACAAATTATCTTGCTATCAAACTACTCGTTACCAATAATTTCAGTGCTTGAAGAAAATACCTTGCTGAAACCGCTTGTCATTTCCTTCTGCTCCTCGTTGGGTTCGACACGCTTACTTATCGAAAAGACTACGATTGATCCCCTATACTTGTGGGTCATCAAGACTCTTTTCTGGCGCCGTTGCCGAGGAGTGAAGCACCTTTGGTGAGTGGAATTTGGTAAGGAAACATTTATATTACGTGCTGAAATTTACTGTCACTTGTCACTATGGAAAGTAATCCTTTGAGGGGTTTGTTCGGGGTATCTTCACCTCGACCGGAAACACAAATAGTTGCTCCTCAACCTACTACACCTACTGAAAATATTTCATACAAAATTCCTCCAGGTATGATAGAGAAACTGCTAGCTAATCCTTATGCAGGAGATGGAACGGTACATCCTGATGTGCACTTGATCTATGTGGATGAAATTTGTGGATTGTTTAAGCTTGCAGGTTTATCCGGAGATGGAGTTAAGAAGAAAGTATTCCCTTTATGTTTGGAGGGAAAGGCATTGACATGGTATAGGCTATGTGATGATACTGATACATGGGACTGGAACCGATTGAAACTATAATTCCATCAGAAATTTTATCCTATGCATTTGGTTCATGGTGATCGGAATTATATATATAATTTTTGGCCTCGTGATGGAGAAAGCATTGCTCAAGCTTGGGGGAGGCTTAAGTACATGATGTACACATGCCCCAATCATGAGCTCTCAAAAGAAATTATCTTACAGAATTTTTATGCTCGACTTTCTCATGATAATCAAACCATGCTTGATTCTTCTTCGACTGGCTCCTTTATGAAGAAAACTATTGAATTCAGATGGGATCTTCTGGAAAGAATTAAACGCAACTCTGAAGATAGGGAAATCGATAAAGGTAATGAGTCAGGTATAATACTTGAGTTCGATTGTGTTAAATCTTTTATGGCCACCGATGCTTTTCATAAGTTTAGCACTAAATATGGACTTGACTCTGAGATAGTAGCCTCCTTTTGTGAATCATTTGCTACTCATGTTGATCTCCCTAACTAGAATTGGTTTAAATATCATCCCCCTGTTAAAGAAAAGATTGAGGAACCCATTAGTGTTAAACAAGAAACAATTGTTTACCATGCTGATCCAGTTGTGCCTACTGCTTATATTGAGAAACCACATTTTCCTGTTAGGATTAAGGAACATGCTAAAGTTTCAACTGTGGTTAACAAAAGTAATATTAGAGCACCTAGACCCTCTGAACAAATTAAAGTTGAACCTAATGTTGCTATGGTTAAAGATCTCTTGGTCGTTAATATAGATGGGCATGCTATTTACTTCTGTAATGAAGCAGCTAGAATTGCTAAACCAGATCCTAAAGATAAAAACAGACCCGTTGTAGGCATGCCTGTTGTCTCTGTTAAAATAGGAGATCATTGTTATCATGGCTTATATGATTTGGGTGCTAGTGTGAGTGCTATTTCGTTTACCTTATATCAAGAAATTATGAATGATATTGCACCTGTTGAAATAGAGGACATTGATGTTACTATTATGCTTGCAAACAGAGATACCATTACACCACTTGGGATCGTTAGAGATGTTGAAGTCTTGTGTGGAAAAATAAAATACCCTGCTGATTTTCTAGTCCTCGGTTCTCCACAAGATGATTTTTGTCCCATTATATTTGGTAGACCTTTCTTGAACACTGTTAATGCCAAGATTGATTGCGTTGATTTTGGTGGTATGTCTCATGAGTTTAATTTCTCCAAGTTTCGTAGACAACCTCATGATAAAGAATTGCCTAGTAAAGATGAAATTATTGGTCTTGCTTCTATTGCCGTACCTCCTACTGATCCGTTAGAACAATATTTGCTAGACCATGAGAACGATATGCATACGAATGAAAGAAATGAAATAGATAAGATGTTCTTTGATCAACCACCTATCCTTAAACACAATTTGCATGTTGAAACTCTTGGAGGTCCTCCTCCACCTAAGGGTGACCCTGTATTTGAATTGAAACAATTGCCTGATACATTGAAATATGCTTATCTAGATGAAAAGAAGATATATCCTGTTGTTATTAGTGCTAACCTTTCAGCGCATGAAGAAAAGAGATTACTAAAAACTCTGAGGAAGCACCGTGCTGCTATTGGATATACTCTTGATGATCTTAAGGGCATTAGTCCCACTCTATGTCAGCACAAAATTAATATGGAGCCTGATGCTAAACCAGTTGTCGACCACCAACGACGATTAAATCCTAAGATGAAAGAGGTGGTAAGAACCGAAATATTAAAGCTTCTGGAAGCAGGTATAATCAATCCCATGGCTGATAGTAGATGGGTAAGTCACGTTCATTGTGTCCCTAAGAAAGGAGGTATCACCGTTGTTCCTAACGATAAAAATGAACTCATTCCACAAAGAATTGTAACTGGTTATAGGATGGTAATTGATTTTAGAAAATTAAACAAAGCCACTAGAAAAGATCATTACCCCTTACCTTTTATTGATCAAATGTTAGAAAGATTGTCTAAGCATACACACTTTTTTTTCCTAGATGGATATTCTGGTTTCTCTCAAATACCTATATCACAATTCGATCAAGAGAAAACCACCTTTACTTGTCCTTTTGGAGCTTATGCTTATAGACGTATGCCTTTTGGTTTATGCAATGCACTTGCTACCTTAATTTCAAAGATGTATGACTGCTATATTCTCTGACTTTTATGAAAAGATTGTTGAGGTTTTCATGGATGATTTTTCCGTTTACGGAACTTCTTTTGATGATTGCTTAAGCAACCTTGATCGAGTTTTGCAGAGATGTGAAGAAACTAATCTTGTCTTGAATTGGGAGAAGTGCCACTTTATGGTGAATGAAGGTATTGTCTTGGGGCATAAAATTTCTGAAAGAGGTATTGAAGTTGATAAAGCTAAGGTTGATGCTATTGAGAAAATGCCATGTCCTAAAGATATTAAAGGTATAAGAAGTTTCCTTGGTCATGCGGGTTTCTATAGGAGATTTATTAAAGACTTCTCTAAAATTTCTAGACCTCTTACCAATCTCTTGCAAAAAGATGTTCCATTTGTTTTTGATGATGATTGTGTAGAAGCCTTTGAAACACTTAAGAAAGCCTTAACCACTGCACCTATTGTTCAACCACCTGACTGGAACTTGCCTTTTGAAATTATGTGTGATGCTAGTGATTATGCTATTGGTGCTGTTCTAGGACAGAGAGTTGATAAGAAATTAAATGTTATCCATTATGCTAGTAAAACTCTAAACAGTGTCTAAAGAAATTATGCTACTACTGAGAAAGAATTTCTAGCAGTTGTGTTTGCATGTGATAAATTCAGATCTTATATAGTTGATTCTAAAGTAACTGTTCACACCGATCATGCTGCTATTAAATATCTTATGGAAAAGAAAGATGCTAAACCTAGACTCATTAGGTGGGTTTTATTGCTACAAGAATTTTACTTGCATATTATTGATAGAAAGGGAGTTGAGAATCCCATAGTAGATAATTTGTCTAGAATTGAAAATGTTCTTGATGACCTACTTCCTATTAATGATGATTTTCCTGCTGAACAGTTAGTTGTCATAAATGCTTCTCGTAATACTCCTTGGTATGCAGACTATGCTAATTATATTGTTGCTAAATTTATACCACCTAGTTTCATGTACCAACAAAAGAAAAAGTTCTTCTATGATTTAAGACATTACTTTTGGGATGATCCACATCTTTATAAAGAAGGAGTAGATGGTATTATTAGACGTTTTATACCTGAGCATGAGCAGGAACAAATCCTACGGAAATGTCATTTCGAGGCTTACGGAGGACACCATGCGGGAGACAGAACTGCACACAAGATTCTTTGCAGGAAAACTTCTCTCTAAATGGGAAGGACCGTATATCATCGAAGAAGTTTATCACTCCGGAGCCATCAAAATAAACAACTCCGAAGGCACTAATCCGAGAGTGGTGAATGGGCAAAGAATTAAGCACTATATTTCAGGTACTCCCATTAATGTTGAAACTAATATTATTGAAACAATTACACCGGAGGAATACATAAGAGAGACCTTCCAGAACACTCCAGAACCCTAAAAAGGAAGAGGTACGTGATACGGTAAGTAAACCGACTCCAAAAATTCCATAAAAATACTTTCTGTCAGTTTTGGAATATTAGAAAAAATACAAAAATAAGAAATAGCCGAGGGGACCCACAAGGTGCACACGAGGCACCAGGGCGCGCCACCCCCCCCCCCCCAGGCGCGCCCTGGTGGCTCGTGGGCCCCTCGTGAGCCTTTCCGACTCTGTTTTGTTCTGGATTACTTGTTTTGCAAGATAAAAATTCTTTATATATACTCCCAGACGTTTTGACCACCGTATCGCATAAATCTCCTCTGTTCTTGTTTCGTGCTATTTTTGTGACAAATCTAGATCGCCATGGCTTCCAAAAGGCTCCGTACCAAGCACCGTATTGTGGAATCATCGCCGGGCAAACGTCCTTACAGCGAGGTTTATTACGAGTGGTCGTCGGGAGAGGAAGACGATGGCAAGGAGTACAAGGTCGAGGAAATTGAAGGACCCCAGGCTCTAGAAGGAGGGCAAGCGATTCCCATGGAGGAGACCGCAGAGAAGGGAGATATACTTCAACCCTTATATGATCATCTCTCCCCATCCGTAATTGAAGCCTTAAGAGTCTTTGAAATAGTTTCTGTTCGGAATACATCTCTCACTCGTGAAGTTATTTTGTTGGAGGAGCAAAACATCGCTCTTCGTAGCATCAACCGTAGATTGATGTATCTGCTACAGCTGAAGGACAAGCCTGCCACTTCATCATCACCATCATCACCGAAGAAGGAAACTTGAGTACATGGGTATGGGCACTCCCCTTGGCTTGTGCCAAGCTTCGGGGAGGTGCCCCGGTATCATATCACCATCACTTTTATCATCTTTACCTCTTTTTAGTTCGATCCTTAGTTATTTCATGATTTAGTTGAATAAAAGTTTAGTATGATCTATTTTCGAGTGCTGTTTCGTGATCCATCTATCTATGTAATCGAGTTGAGAGTTATATAATAAAGAGTAGTTTGAGTTTTTGCTTCTTTACTTTCATGTTTCAATCCTAGCAATGAAAATAAGGAAAAAGATCAAATGCTAATCTTATGGAAAGTAATGACATTACATAAAGAAAAGTATAAGTGGTAAAATTTATTGGAAGTTAACAAGCATAGCATTAGTCAATGATGCAATTCATGAAAAAATTAATAGGGAAGAGAAGATTCACATGCAAATATACTTTCTTGGACATCTTTAATGATTGTGAGCCCCCATTAAGTATTTTATGTCAAATTGTTGACATTGGACAAGGAAGACAACGTAATGAATTATGTTTGCTTATATTCACATAGAAGTTATATTGTCATAGATCCTCCAACATGTGGTGCTTACCCAATACCTTTGCTAGCCAAAAATCCGCACCAAGTAGAGATACAACTTGTGCATCCAAAACCCCTAAACCCAGTTTCATGTCATGAGAGTCCACTATATCTACCTATGGATTGAATAAGATCCTTTAAGTAAGTTTTCATCGGTGCAAAAAGCAATAAAAATTGCCTCTAAATATGTCTGAACTTTTATTGTAAGGGAAAATAAGCTTTGTACGAACTTGTGATAGTAAAGAAATAAAAGCGACGGACTGCATAATAAAGGTTGCTATCACAAGGGGCAATATAAAGTGACGTTCCTTTGTATTAAGAGCTTGTGCATCCAACAACAAAAAGCGCATGACAACCTCTGCTTCCCTCTGCGAAGGGCCTATCCTTTACTTTTATGTATTTACTTTTTATGCAAGAGTCAATAGTGTTCTCCTCTACTTCCTTTTTTCTCTTTTGCAAGCATCATGTGGTGGGAAAAGATCGAGGCATATATATCCAGTTGGATATGAGTGATCATGAGTTATTATTGTTGACATCACCCTTGAGGTGAATAAGTTGGGAGGCGAAATTATAAGCCCCTATCTTTCTATGTGTCTGGCTGAAACTTTTTGCTCCATATATATGTTGTGAGTGTTAGCAATCATAGAAGACTATATGATGCTTGAGTATGTGGACTTGCTAAAAACTCCTACTTGAGACCCTTCCTAAAAATATAATGAATTGCAATTGCATTGTTGACTGAGAACACAGTTTGTTAGTTTTCAAGAAAGTTTATGCCTTATACTTCATTGTTGTGATGAATTGTTACTTGCTCATGAGAAGTTTAATGATAATAAATATTGCTGTTGTAATAATGATCATGATGCTACTATGTCCGTATTTTGTTTTTATCGACACCTCTCTCTCTCTAAACATGTGGACATGATTATCGATATCGGCTTTCGCTTGAGGACAAGCGAGGTCTAAGCTTGGGGGAGTTGATACGTCCATTTTGCATCATGTTTTGTTACTGTTATTTATAGAGTTTTTAATCAATATAACACTTTGTGGAGCAATTCTAATGCCTTTTCTCTCTTAATATGCAAGATTTATACAAGGAGGGAGATTGCCGGCAGCTGGAATTCTGGACCTGAAAAAGCTATGTCAGAGATACCTATTCTGCACATCTCCAAATGAGCTGAAATTTCACGGAGAATTATTTTGGAATAAATAAAAAATATTAGAAGAAAGAAGTACCAAAGGGGGCCACCCAGGTGCCCACGAGGCACCAGGGCGCGCCACCACCCCCAAGCGCGCCCTTCTGGCTTGTGGGGCCCCTGGCCAGCCTCCGGTGCCCATTTTCTGGTATATAAGCCCATTTGCCCTAGAAAAAATAGAGAGAAGACTTTTGGGACGGTGCGCTGCCATCTCGAGGCGGAACTTGGGCAGGAGCACTTTTGCTCTCCGACGGAGAGATTCTGCCGGGGATACTTCCCTCCGGGAGGGGGAAATCGTCACCATCGACATCACCAACGATCCTCTCATCATGGGAGGACCAATCTTCATCAACATCTTCACCAGCACCATCTCATCTCAAACCCTAGTTTATCTCTTGTATTCAATCTTTGTCTCAAAACCTCAGATTGGTACCTGTGGGTTGCTAGTAGTGTTGATTACATCTTGTAGTTGATGCTAGTTGGTTTATTTGGTGGAATATTATATGTTCAGATCCAATATGCTATTTAATACCCCTCTGATCTTGGACATGAAGATTATTTGTGAGTAGTTACTTTTGTTCTTGAGGACATGGGAGAAGTCTTGTCATAAGTAATCATGTGAATTTGGTATTTGTTCGATATTTTGATGATATGTATGTTGTTGATTCTCTTAGTGGTGTCATGTGAACGTCGACTACATGACACTTCACCATCTTTGGGCCTAAGGGAATGCATTGTGGAGTAGTAATTAGATGATGGGTTGCTAGAGTGACAGAAGCTTAAACCCTAGTTTATGCGCTATTTCGTAAGGGACTGATTTGGATCCATATGTTTAATGCTATGGTTAGAGTTATCTTAATTCTTCTTTCGTAGTTGCGGATGCTTGCGAGAGGGGGTAATCATAAGTGGGAGGCTTGTTCAAGTAAGAACAGCACCCAAGCACCGGTCCACCCACATATCAAATTATCAAAGTAGCGAACGCGAATCAAACCAACATGATGAAAGTGGCTAGATGAAATTCCCATGTGTCCTCGAGAACGCTTTGCTTATTATAAGAGATCGTTCCGGCTTGTCCTTTGCTACAAAAATGATTGGGCCACCTTGCTGCACTCTTTGTTACTATTGCTACTTGTCACTTGTTACAAATTATCTTGCTATCAAACTACTCGTTACCGATAATTTCAGTGCTTGCAGAAAATACCTTGCTGAAAACCGCTTGTCATTTCCTTCTGCTCCTCATTGGGTTCGACACTCTTACTTATCGAAAGGACTACGATTGATCCCCTATACTTGTGGGTCATCAAGACTGTTTTCTGGCGCCGTTGCCGGGGAGTGAAGAGCCTTTGGTGAGTGGAATTTGATAAGGAAACATTTATATTACGTGCTGAAATTTACTGTCACTTGTCACTATGGAAAGTAATCCTTTGAGGGGTTTGTTCGGGGTATCTTCACCTCGACCGGAAACACAAATAGTTGCTCCTCAACCTACTGCACCTACTGAAAATATTTCATATGAAATTCCTCCGGGTATGATAGAGAAACTGCTAGCTAATCCTTTTGCAGGAGATGGAACGGTACATCCTGATATGCACTTGATCTATGTGGATGAAATTTGTGGATTGTTTAAGCTTGCAGGTTTATCCGGAGATGGATTTAAGAAGAAAGTATTCCCTTTATCTTTGGAGGGAAAGGCATTGACATGGTAAAGGCTATGTGATGATACTGATACATGGGACTGGAACCGATTGAAACTGGAATTCCATCAGAAATTTTATCCTATGCATTTGGTTCATCGTGATCGGAATTATATATATAATTTTTGGCCTCATGAAGGAGAAAGCATTGCTCAAGGTAGGGGGAGGCTTAAGTACATGATTTACACATGCCCCAATCATGAGCTCTCAAAAGAAATTATCTTACAGAATTTTTATGCTCGACTTTCCCATGATAATCAAACCATGCTCGATTCTTCTTCGACTTGCTCCTTTATGAAGAAAACTATTGAATTCAGATGGGATCTTCTGGAAAGAATTAAACGCAACTCTGAATATTGGGAACTCAACAAAGGTAATGAGTCAGGTATAATACTTGAGTTCAATTGTGTTAAATCTTTTATGGCCATCGACGCTTTTCATAAGTTTAGCACTAAATATGGACTTGACTCTGAGATAGTAGCCTCCTTTTGTGAATCATTTGCTACTCATGTTGATCTCGATTACCTCGACTTCTTGTCTAGTCAGCAAAGCCAAGGTTTGCTTGGCCCCCTTGTCATAGCGGACGACGGTACTGCCGCGGACGCCGACACCGAGACCGGCACCGGCACCGATGGCACCGACACCGATGGCCCTGACACCGGCGGCGCCGAGACCGGCGCGAATGGTAGCGGCGCCGAAGCCACTAGCAAAGCGAAGAAGAAGTCAAGGAAACGACGCCCAAACAAGCTCAGCACCAGAAGACTGCTGGTCACAGAGGTGCACCCCGGCAAATTCGAGCCAACAGAGCCTGAGGAAGCTCGCAAATGCTATGGAAACCAAGTCAGATGCATCCTACGGGAAACCGCGAGCATCAACGACTCGGACATAAGGAGTAAACCAAATATGGAGCACTTCCTCCTAACGAAGCAGCACAACAGATTCCAGTTCCCCGGCTGGCATGATGAAAAACGTCCGTGGGAAGATCCTGCCATGGTCAAGATAAACAACGCCGCCATGGGCAAGTTCAGCAACGCGTTGGCCGCCTGGAAAGGCAGGCTGAAACGAGCGATTGAAAAAAAACAACCCTACTCCAAGATTTGGGAGGACTATCCGACACTTTTGGAAGAGGAGTTTGAAAATTTCAAGGAGACTTGCGCTACTGATGAAACCAAGCGTAAGTCTGAGAAATTCGAGGGGATGCGGAATGTGAAGCCACGGGGATCCCAGACCCCTTTGCAGAGTTCACCGACCCGCAGGAGCGTGACTTCATCATGGCCCGCTACAAGTGGGACAAGGACAAAAAGGTTTATTACACGGACGCTCCCACGAGGAAATTGATTAGATTACTGGTAATTATTATTTTTCCACCTCATATTAGCTTCTGATCAAGTCAACTACACGTTGTAGTAACATTTGTGAACGGTTCACGTTTCTTTCGCAGAAAGAGCAACACAAGCTTGCGGCCGAAAGCGACTCGTCGCCTCCGTCGTTGGCGAGGCCCAAGTGGGACACCCTTCTCAACCGGGCCTTGAACATACTGAAGGGACTCCCTTTGGACAACCAGCCGCAGTATGGACGTGTGCACGGCGCCGGAGACAGGGCCACATGGAAGTTCTACTACCACGAGGACCCGGAGGCCAAAAGGCAGAGAAGGAAGTTTAGTCAGGTGAACATCAACGAGAAGGTGAAGCTTGCGGTCGAGAAAAATGCAGCTGAGACCGCTCTAGCGACAAGAGATGAGATGATCCAGCAGGCAGTCAGTGCAGCTTTAGCTACCTGCAGAAGTGATTTTTTAGCTTCGGTTAATACCTTGATTCCGGCTGTTATCGACTGGACGAGGCAAAATCCAGGCAAAATGGCAGCGGATTATCCCCGTCCCAGATTCGTCGGGAGCAACTCGGTGAACATCGCACCATCGCCTGCTCTCGCAACCGCACCTGCTCCCGCACCCGCTCATAGCAGCCCGTCCTCCGTCTTTGGCATGCTCGGCGGGGCTTCCACATTGGCTGAGCTCGATGCCCTCACAGTAATCACGTGTCGCACCCTCATTAACATATCTATAATCTTCCATTCTTGTTGCCTTTTGGATGTCTGACACACCACACACATGTCTTCGCAGGCCAACGAAAATTCATGCACCCTACTCTACCACATCAACGGTCAGTTGGTGGATGTGGGAAAGGGTATGATAACAAAGCCCAAGGAGCACTTGTTCCACGGCCGGCGGATGCCCGATAACGTCTTCAGGGTTTCCGTGGCGAGTGTGAAAACTACCTACGAGGGTTTGGCTCCACCGCTACGAACCGGGGGAGAGGACGACGAGAGCCCGGCGCAGCTGGGCCACTGCAAGAATTGGCCGTTGCTGTGGCCGAAGAATCTTCTTCGTGTGGAGGCGGCCGGGAGGACACCAACGACTACAATACCGATTCAAGGTATGACCACCACCGTCTGTCGTGTTGGGTGAGAGCGCATGATGAGAACAAGGCGGTCCAACCGTCGCCCCCATGGAAGAAGATATGAATGATGACATGGATGAGGATGACCCTCTCCGGTACCTTAATACCGGCTATGACGACGCAGAAATGATGAGCCAGCCGCCATATGACTCAGGCTATGAGCGTGAAGATGAGATGCATGATGCAAGAGCCGGAACATCCTCGGGTTGAGTGCAAGAAGTCTCTGTTCATAAAATCCTCACAGGACACGCCTTCGGATGCCGCCTCAACCCAGGGTCAACTACCCGAGGGTCGTGCAGTGCTTAGCCCGAAAACACTTGGGGCGGGGGTGAGGAAGGGTCTAGAAGGCTCAATAGCTCAACCCAAGAAGAAGCAGAGGAAGAGACCTGTGAAGAAAGGCTCTGCTGCCGCCAAAGCTGCTTCTAGCAGCCAGCCGCCTCTGGTGAACTGGGTTGCGGACAGTGTATCGATAAGAGATTCGCAGTTACTCCATGTTGGTAGCCCGCGCATGCTAACCACAGTGGACAAGGTCGCCTAGTAATGATATGCTGAGCCGGCCCTTTTAATACACATGGCCTACTGTGGTGAATACACACACATCACACATGCGGACAAACACGCACGCAACGCCCGCATGCATGCATGCAATACTCACACGTACATATGCACGCACGGAACACTTGCACGAACACACGCACGCAAGCATGCATGCAACACTCACACGTACACATGCACACAAGCAACACTCGCATGAACACATGCACGCATGCATGCACACAACACAAGACGCAACACACGCGCTCATGCTCAAGTGCTCAACCTACACGTGCATGCACACATATACACAGCCAGGGTGGTTCACGTGCAAGGGCCAGTTCCGCGGGATCGCAGGTTGTCGGGCCTGTTTCCGAAATAAATCAGAGAATAGCCCCAAGTCACACCGGCCCCAAGACGAGAACAACTGGTGGACTCCCTTGATATAGATGACCAGTACATACATAATATTACACAGGGTTGAGCCAGAGTGCTCAACATTTATTACAAACTTGTCAATATATGGCAGTGGCGGAATAAGACAGTGGTGTGGTGATAATACAATACTGATACAATAAAGTAGAGCCAAGCATCAGTGTGAGGCTTGACTATTTTATTGGCGAAGCGGAAGCACTGCGAATGATACACGTGGTAGACTCCAAGACCAAAGGATGACTGACTGGGAACACCTCTAAGCGTCACGCTCGCTAGCGCACTCTTCCTCCACAAGCTCGTCTTCCTCCGGGTCTGGCCAAATTAACAAGCCAGGGTCAAGCTTGTGAGTACGTTGGAATGTACTCGCAAACATTATGAACAAAAGATATAGCGAATGCATATGTTCATGATGAATTAAATTATATGCATATGCTGACCAAGATTAGAACATGGCATGTTAAATATTAATATGGTGTGGATAAATAATTATATAATTTTAGTAATAAACCAAGAAAATAAGATGGAACATCGGGCGTTGGACCGCCCGAGGAATTCCAAGAAAAATGCCAAACGGGTGTCTGAAAGCGCCGCCTTGAGAGGTCTTGAAAAGAAATGCCAATGGATGTCTAAAAGCGACACCTCGAGAGGTCTTGAAAAGAAATGCCAAATGGGTGTCTGAAAGCGACGCCTCGAGAGGTCTTGAAAAGAAATGCCAAACGGGTGTCTGAAAGCGATGCCTCGAGAGGTATTGAAAAGAAATGAGTATCCAGGTGGACTAGCCATCCCAGGTGATACCTAGAAAAATATAAATGAGTATCCAGGTGGACTAGCCATCCCAAGTGATACCCAGAAAAATATAAATGAGTATCCAGGTGGACTAGCCATCCCAAGTGATACCCAGAAAAATATAAATGAGTATCCAGGTGGACTAGCTATCCCAAGTGACACTCAGATTTCACATAGAAGAACAGAGTTAGTCCACAATAATATTTATGATGACAATAATATTCATGATAACCTCAGTGGTGACAATAATCATCCTGCAAAATGAATCATACTCAATTTAATTATTTCCTCTGAAGACCGACACCGGGACCGGCGCTTGACCCTTCCCAACTAACGTCCTTGACCGCGAACACGGCTATTCGAATAGATATAACTTTGCAGAGGGTGTACTCTTTACCCACGAGTAAAGGATTTCTTTAGTCAGCACCGAGACGCTGACTAATTCCCATCACGGTCTTTGGGTTGAAAAGACACCTGACCAACACACACCAGATTAACTTTTCGGATGCCAGGAATCACCCAAAGCATCGTTCAAGAAAAACTCTAAGTCAGGGAGACCATCGTCTCGAATAGCATGGGATCACTATTTATATGCATGGATTACAAGGGGTGCCCCCCTCTCGGCCCAGCCGGATACACCCATGCCCCCTGGCCCGATGACTGGCATTTGTCCATGGCCATGGAACCCTCATCATGGCCCCTCTAAGTGGTGTGCACACGGAAAGGGGTTAGCAACTTACTAAGCTGTACTCCCCTCGTGGGAAGACATGTGGCAGCACGGCATTTAGCTAGGCATGATGGAACAAGACTCGATCTAGGTCGACTTAGGAGGTGTTATTATTATGACTGGCATGCTTCACATGCCACGGTGAAACCATCATGTCACGATGTGACCCGTGCCCACCGGCACGACAATTCAGGAGTACACTCCCTTTTTTCTCACAGCTTTTATTTATGTTAGAAAGATTCTTGAGTGAAATGCAAGCAATGCAGAAAGATGATATGACCATGCATGCACTTCTATCCACTACATACTCGGTGATACTTTGAACCTATGCAAATATGCACGCAATCACCATATCCCAAGTTAAAAAATGCTTTCCTTGATCAAAGTAGGCAGAAGATGATCCCTCTAAATTCCCGGCAAAGTTCCCCTCCTCAATTTCTATAAAATGCAAATTCAAATTTGAATCAAAATTTTGTAACAGTACAAAAAGTTGTCTCAAAATATTTTCAAATAAATACTAAAAACAACTAGAGTGAAAAAGCAGAATTTCAGAAAAAGAATCAATTGAAAATTATTTGTGATTTAAAAGTTATAAGGGTTTTAAATCTAGGGACCTCTCTATAAAAATAAAGCCTGCCAGCGGGTCCCTGCGGTAAAAACAGAAAACACCTCGGGAAAGAATACGTCTTCCTGTGCAGAAGGCGTAAAGTGGCAGAAGGCGTTTCCGAATATAACCGAAAAAGAATAAAACGCTGATGGGTGGGCCCCACCCGTCAGGTTTGAATTTCAAACGCGCCTCGCGCGCATGTACAGAGGAGGTGCGGAGATCACCGGCGGCGATCGCCGGCGTTTCAGAGGGCGGCGATGGTCGGGATGTGCTCGGGGAGGGATTCCGCGTCGTTGGGTGGTGGAGTTGGTCGCCGGTGAGCACCACAATGACGGCAAGGTCAACTCCGGCGGACGGCGGCGTCGGGTGATGGTGGATCTCGTCGGGGAGACCAGCAATCGTCAAATTGACGTGCGGCTCGGATGAGAGGGAGCACTAGGAGGCTACTGGCGGAGTTTGGGAGGTGGAGGTGGTCTAACAGCGACGAGAGGGTCGCGGGGTCAGTGGCGGATCGGGCGGTCGGAGTCGGGGAAGACGACCTCCCCGAGGTCGGCTGACTCCTCTGGGGGTCGATTGGGTGTGGGTGGAGGTGATGCAGGTACCGAACGGAGCTCGGGGGGCTCTTATATAGGCAGCTCGAAGAGGTCCAATGACGTGCGGATCATGCCGGAGTAACTGGGGACGGCGAAGGTAGCTAGGGCTGATGAGCTCGGTTGGTGGTCATCAGTGTGGTCGGTGGAACCCTCCCGAAGCGCCAGCGCGGATGAATTCGAGCGTTATCCCTTTTCCTCCACAGAGGAGCACGGTACAGCCATGGCAGACGTCGCCCAGCTCCGGCGACTGACAGGTGGGGCTAGGCGGCTTGGACGGCACGTGGAGGCTGCGGAGAAGCCGCCGCGTGGAGGGGAGGTAGGAGAGGGAGCAGTGGGAGGAGTGATGGCGGCTGGTGGCCGCGCTGATCCGTGCACCCTACTCTTCCACATCAACGGTCAGTTGGTGGATGTGGGAAAGGGTACGATAACAAAACCAAGGAGCGCTTGTTCCACGGCCGGTGGATGCCCGATAACGTCTTCAGGGTTTCCGTGGCAAGTGTGAAAACTGCCAATGAGGGTTTGGCTCCACCGCTACGAACTGGGGGAGAGGACGATGAGAGCCCGGCGCAGCTGGGCCACTGCAAGAATTGGCCGTTGCTATGACCGAAGAATCTTCTTCGTGTGGAGGCGGCCGGGAGCACACCAACGACTACAATACCGATTCAAGGTATGACCACCACCGTCTGTCGTGTTGGGTGAGAGCGGCCGATGCGAGCAAGTGGGTCCAACCGTCGCCCCCATGGAAGAAGATATGAATGATGACATGGATGAGGATGACCCTCTCCGGTACCTTAATACCGGCTATGATGATGCAGAAATGATGACCTAGCCACCATATGACTCAGGCTATGAGCGTGAAGAAGAGATGCATGATGCACAAGAGCCGGAACATCCTCGGGTAGAGTGCAAGAAGTCTCTGTTCATGAAATCCTCACAGGACACGCCTTCAGAGGCCGCCTCAACCCAGGGTCAACTACCCGTGGGTCGTGCAGTGCTTAGCCCGACAACACTTGGGGCGGGGATCAGGAAGGGTCTGGAAGGCTCAGTAGCTCAACCCAAGAAGAAGCTAAGGAAGAGACCTGTGAAGAAAGGCTCTGCTGCCGCCAAAGCTGCTTCTAGCAGCCCGCCGCCTCCGGTGAACTGGGTTGCGGACACTGTATCGATAAGAGATTCGCCGTTACTCCATGTCGCGGGCAAGCCGATGCTACCTACGGTCACCATATACATTTTTTGGTGATTATACGGTCACTAGCTCACCGTACAGCTCCGTATTTTGAAGGGACACTGACGGTCATTGTATTTGAAATGAAAGCACGATACGGTCAGCATGTACATTTTGTGGTGATTATACAATCACTGGCTCACCGTACAGCTACGTATTTTGTTGATGACATGATCAATTGACTAGTCAAATAGTCCACATGGCGCAACTAGTGTTGCATCAGAAGCGCACATTATCTCCCTAACGTAGGGCCCACCTATCAGCGGGTATAAGAAAGAAACAAATGGTAATAAATTAGTGCTCGGTGGGGATTTGAAGTCGAGACCTCAGGTTGGTAGCCCGCGCGCGCTAACCACAGCGGACAAGGTCGCCTAGTAATGATATGCTGAGCCGGCCCTTTTAATACACATGACCTACTGTGGTGAATACACACACATCACACATGCAGACAAACACGCACGCAACGCCCGCATGCATGCATGCAATACTCACACGTACACATGCACGCACGCAACACTTGCACGAACACACGCATGCAAGCATGCATGCAATACTCACACGTACACATGCACACAAGCAACACTCGCATGAACACATGCACGCATGCATGCACACAACACAAGACGCAACACACGCGCTCATGCTCAAGTGCTCAACCTACACGTGCATGCACACATATACACAGCCAGGGTGGTTCACGTGCAAGGGCCAGTTCCGTGGGGTCGCAGGTTGTCGGGCCTGTTTCTGGAATAAATCATAGAATAGCTCCAAGGCACACCAGCCCCAAAATCAGAACAACTGGTGGATTCCCTTGATATAGATGACCAGTACATACATAATATTACACAGGGTTGAGCCAGAGTGCTCAACATTTATTACAAACTTGTCAATATATGGCGGTGGCGGAATAAGACAGTGGTGTGGTGATAATACAATATGGATACAATAAAGTAGAGCCAAGCGTCAGTGTGAGGCTTGACTATTTTATTGGTGAAGCAGAAGCACTGCGGATGATACACATGGTAGACTCAAAGACCACAGGATGACTGACTGGGAACACCTCTAAGCGTCAGGCTCGCTAGCGCACTCTTCCTCCACAAGCTCGTCTTCCTCTGGGTCTGGCCAAATTAACAAGCCAGGGACAAGCCTGTGAGTACGTTGGAATGTACTCGGAAACATTATGAACAAAAGATATACCGAATGCATATGTTCATGATGAATTAAATTATATGCAAATGCTGACCAAGATTAGAACATGGCATGTTGAATATTAATATGGTGTGGATAAATAATTATATAATTTCAGTAATAAACCAAGAAAATAAAATGGAACATCGGGCGTTGGACCGCCCGAGGAATTCCAAGAAAAATGACAAACGGGTGTCTGAAAGCGACGCCTCGAGAGGTCTTGAAAAGAAATGCCAAATGGGTGTCTGAAAGCGACGTCTCGAGAGGTCTTGAAAAGAAATGCCAAACGGGTGTCTGAAAGCGACGCCTCGAGAGGTCTTGAAAAGAAATGAGTATTCAGGTGGACTAGCCATCCCAAGTGATACCCAGAAAAATATAAATGAGTATCCAGGTGGACTAGCCATCCCAACTGATACCCAGAAAAATATAAATGAGTATCCAGGTGGACTAGCCATCCCAAGTGATACCCAGAAAAATATAAATGAGTATCCAGGTGGACTAGCCATCCCATGTGATACCCAGAAAAATATAAATGAGTATCCAAGTGGACTAGCCATCCCAAGTGATACTCATATTTCACATAGAAGAACAGAGTTAGTCCACAATAATATTAATGATGACAATAATATTCATGATAACCTCAGTGGTGACAATAATCATCCTGCAAAATGAATCATGCTCAATTTAATTATTTCCTCCGAAGACCGACACCGGGACCGACGCTTGACCCTTCCCAACTAACGTCCTTGACCGCGGACATGGCTATTGGAATAGATATAACTCTGCAGAGGGTGTACTCTTTACCCACGAGTAAAGGATTTCTTTAGTCAGTACCGAGACGCTGACTAATTCCCATCACGGTCTTTGGGTTGAAAACACACCTGACCAGCACACACCAGATTAACTTTTCGGATGCCAGGAATCACCCAAAGCATCGTTTAAGAAAAACTCTAAGTCGGGGAGACCATCATTTCGAATAGCATGATATCACTATTTATACGCGCGGATTACAAGGGGTGCCCCCCTCTCAGCCCAGCCGGATACACCCATGCCCCCTGAACCGATGACTGGCATTAGTCCATGGCCATGGAACCCTCATCATGGGCCCTCTAAGTGGTGTGCACACGGAAAGGGGTTAGCAACTTACTAAGCTGTACTCCCCTCGTGGGAAGACATATCGCAGCATGGTATTTAGCTAGGCATGATGGAACAAGACTCGATCTAGGTCGACCCAGGAGGTGTTATTATTATGACTGGCATGCTTCACATGCCACGGTGACACCATCGTGTCATGATGTGACCCGTGCCCACCGGCACGACAAGGCAGGAGTACACTCCCTGTTTTCTCACAGCTTTTATTTACGTTAGAAAGATTCTTGAGTGAAATGCAAGCAATGCACAAAGATGATATGACCATGCATGCACTTCTATCCACTACATACTCGGTGATACTTTGAACCTATGCAAATATGCACGCAATCACCATATCCCAAGTTCAAAAATGCTTGCCTTGATCAAAGTAGGCAGAAGGTGATCCCTCAAAATTCCCAGCAAAGTTCCCCTCCTCGATTTCTATAAAATGCAAATTCAAATTTGAATCAAAATTTTGTAACAGTGCAAAAAGTTGTCTCAAAATATTTTCAAATAAATACTAAAATCAACTAGAGTGAAAAATAAGAATTTCAGAACAAGAATCAATTGAAAATTATTTGTGGTTTAAAAGTTATAAGGGTTTTAAATCCAGGGACCTCTTTGTAAAAATAAAAACTGCCAGCGGGTCCCTGCGGTAAAAACAGAAACGCCTCGGGAAAGAATACGTCTTCCTGTGCGGAAGGCGTAAGGTGGCAGAAGGTGCTTCCGAATATAACCGGAAAAGAATAAAAAGCTGACGGGTGGGCCCCGCCCGTTAGGTTTGAATTGCAAACGTGCCTCGCGCGCGTGTACAGAGGAGGTGCTGTGATCACCGGCGGCGATCACCGGCGTTTCAGAGGGCGACGATGGTCGGGATGTGCTCGGGGAGGGATTCCGCGTCGGTGGGTGGTGGAGTTGGTTGCCGGCGAGCACCACAACGACGTCGAGGTCAACTCCGGCGGACGGCGGCGTCGGGTGATGGTGGATCTCATCGGAGAGACCAGCATTCGTCAAATTGACGTGCGGTTCGATGAGAGGGAGCACTAGGAGGCTCCTGGCGGAGTTTGGGAGGTGGAGGTGGTCTAACGGCGACGAGAGGCTCGGGGGGTCAGTGGCGGACCGGGCGGACGGAGTCGGGGAAGACGACCTCCCCGAGGTCGGCTGAATCCTCTGGGGGTCGATTGGGTGTGGGTGGAGGTGGTGCAGGTACCGAACGGAGCTCGGGGGGCTCTTATATAGGCAGCTCGAAGAGGTCCGATGACGTGCGGATCATGCCGGAGTAACTGGGGATGGTGGAGGTAGCTAGGGCCGATGAGCTCGGTTGGTGGTTATTAGTGTGGTCGGTGGAACCCTCCCTAAGCGCCAGTGTGGATGAATTCGAGTGGTATCCCATTTCCTCCATAGAGGAGCTCGGTACGGCCATGGCGGACGTCGTCCAGCTCCGGCGACTGACAGGTGGGGCTGGGCGGCTTGGACGGTGCGTGGAGGCTGTGGAGAAGCCGCCGCGTGGAGGGGATGTAGGAGAGGGAGCAGTGGGAGGAGTGATGGCGGCTGGTGGCCGCGCTGATCCTCTTGGCCGCAGCGGCCGAGGACAGCAGCCGTTGCACCGGCCAGCTCCTGTGCTGTCGGCGGCGAGAGGCTGGCGAGAGGGGTCCACGGCGGCGCATTGAACTCAGCAGAGGGGCGGATGAGGAGGAGATGGAGTGGAGTGCACCGCACGGCATCGATCGCCCCTGCCTCTGAACTTCTGTGCTTTTCTGAATTTTTTTACAGTAACCTACAGTGCACAAAGATGTTTGATGAAATGCTAGATGCCTCTAGGCATTTTAGGAATTTGTGAGAATTTTTGTGGTGAGGTACTGATGGATGATAGAGATTCTGGAAAAAATTTAAAATTTTTGGAGCAATTAAAATTGGGTTTTGATCAGAGAGATTGAATCTGGTCCAAATTTCAACTGAATGAAATTAGAAAATTTTGAACTATGGAACAGAATGTTTTTGGTGAAATGGAGTGTGGATACTGTCAAGTAGTTGGAGTAATTTTTGTGGGTGCAGAAGAGTTAGGAAAAATATGGTTCCTTTGTAAATCAAAGGAACTAAGAATAATTGGAATTCAAATTTTGGAATTTGATAAATATGATAAAAATATTTTTGTGGAGAGGAGAAGTATTAGGTACTGTCCTAGGATGTGAGAATGACTTGGATGATAATTTAAAAGTGACAGAAAAATTTTGGGACAATTTTCTATATATTTGAAAAGAGGTGAAATGGATCATTTCATTGAAATGATTTATTATTCAAAAACTTTTCTAAAAGAAAAATATTTTTGATCATTCAAAAATAATTACTTAAGTAACCATTTTAACATTTTTGAAACCCACTCAAAAACTCAAAATGATTTTTAAAATAGAAGAAAAGAGAAATAGGGTCATAGTGATCCAAAGAAATTTTATTTTTAAAGAAAAGATTTTAAAATTCAAAAGAGAATATTTTTGGGTTGTTACAACACCTACCCCCCTAAAGAAAAATCTCATCCCTGAGATTTCAGCTGTTCCTCAAACAGGTACGGGTACTCAGTCCTTAGGTGATCCTCCCGTTCCCATGTTGCTTCTTCCTCGGTGTGATTACTCCACTGGACCTTATAAAACTTTATCACACTCCGATGGGTCGTCCATTCTGACTCTTCCAAAAAAATTATAGGGTGTTCCTTATATGTAAGATCTGGTTGGATATCCAGGTCCTAGTGTTGGACTTGTTTGTCTGGATTACTGACACATCTCCTCAGCTGTGACACGTAAAAACACATCATGAACATCTGACAATTCTACTGGTAGCTCCAGTTGGTAGGCAACCTTTCCTCTCCTTGCAATTATTCTGAATGGTCCAATAAATCTCGGTGCCAGTTTCCCTTTGACCTTAAATCTTTGTAGTCCCCTAATTGGGGATACCCTGAGATACACATATTCATCGGGTTCGAAGCTGATCTGTCGGTGTTTCTGGTCATAATAGCTCTTCTGACGGCTCTGAGCTGCTTTCAGTCTATCTCGGATAAGTTTTACTTTTGTTTCTACTTCCTTGAGAGCTTCCGGGTCGAAGATTCGGCTATCTCCGGTTTCAGACCAATTGAGTGGGGTACGGCACCTTCGTCCGTATTGGGCTTCGAAGGGTGACATCATTAGACTCGCTTGATAACTGTTGTTATATGAAAATTCTGCGTATGATAAACTATCCTCCCAGCTGACCCCATAAGTAAGAACACAAGCTCTCAGCATGTCCTCCAATATCTGATTTATCCGTTCAGTCTGCCCTCCTATTTGTGGGTGATATGCTGTACTGAATACCAGTTGAGTTCCTAAGGCTTGCTGCACGTGATTCCAAAACCTAGAGACAAACTGAGTGCCCCTGTCAGAGACTATGGTCTTGGGTACTCCGTGTAAGCAAACAATTCGGGAGAGGAATAACTTAGCAAGCTTCTGTGTTGAATATGTTGTTTTTACCGGAATGAAATGTGCCACCTTGGTTAATAAATCTGTGATAACCCAGATAGCATCATTCCCGTGTCGTGACCTTGGCAATCTGACAATAAAATCCATCCCTATCTCAACCCATTTCCATTCTGGCACTCTGAATGGCTGTAACAATCCTGCTAGCCTCTGGTGTTCTGCTTTTATACGCTGACAAGAGTCACAATGTGCCACATATACGGCTATATCTCTTTTCATCCCGTGCCACCAAAATTTTTCCTGGAGATCTTTGTACATCTTGCTTCCCCCTGGGTGAATAGAGTATGGAGTGGTATGGGCTTCTGCCAAAATCTATTGCTTTAGCTCTTCCTTATTGGGTACGCATAATATTTTTCCGTACCATAGGATTCCCTGACTATCAATGGTAAATTCAGATGCCTTGTCTAAATTTATTTTCCTTTTAATTCCTTCGATGCTAGGGTGTCCTTTCTGGGTTTCCTTGATCTGATCCTCCAATGTTGTTTTTACTTCTAGGCGGGCAAGGGTCCCTTCTATGACTAGGACCATGTTAAGTTTGGCAAATTCCCGGTTGAACTCATGATGTGAGAATTGCACACTGTCATTGTCGGTGCATGGGTTTCGGCTGAGGGTGTCTGCCACAACATTTGCTTTACCCGGATGGTAATAAATTCCCACATCATAATCCTTGATTAGCTCAAGCCAGCGATGCTGTCGCAAGTTTAATTCTGGTTGGGTGAAAATATACTTGAGACTTTTATGATCCGTGTATATCTCACACCGATTACCAAGAAGGTAATGTCGCCATTCCTTGAGTGCATGTATCACCGCTGCTAGTTCCAAGTCATGGGTAGGATAATTTTCTTTGTGTCATCATAGTTGTCTCGAAGCATATGCTACGACCTTTCCTTCTTGCATTAATACACATCCAAGGCCCTTTCTGGAAGCGTCACAATATATTTCAAAATTCTTGTGCACATCTGGCATGGTCAGGACAGGTGCCGTTGTTAACCTCTTTTTTAATTCTTGGAAATTTTTCTCACATGCTTCAGTCCATTCAAACTTTTTATCCTTCTTGAGTAACTGAGTCATGGGTTTGGCTATGGTGGAGAAGCCTTCAATAAACCGTCGATAGTAGCCAGCCAAACCAAGAAAACTCCTGATCTCAGTCATGTTGGTGGGTTGCTTCCAACCTAAGACATCTTTTACTTTACTTGGGTCCACTGCTATTCCATCTTTTGTCAGTACATGGCCCAGAAAACCAACTTTTCATAACCAAAATTCACACTTTCTGACTTTAGCATATAGTTGATTTTTCCGTAATTCTTCCAGGACTATTCGAAGGTGTTCCTCATGTTCTTCTGGCGTCTTGGAATAAATAAGTATATCGTCGATGAACACAACCACGAACTTGTCCAAATATTTCATGAAAACCTTGTTCATGAGATGTACAAAATAAGCAGGAGCATTGGTCAATCCGAAAGGCATCACCGTGAACTCATATAATCCGTATCTGGTGGTAAAAGCCGTCTTGGGTATGTCTGAGGATTGGATTCTTAACTGATGGTAGCCTGATCTCAAGTCTATTTTTGAGAAAACCTTGGCTTCTGCCAGTTGGTCGAACAGATCGTTGATCCTTGGTAGTGGGTATTTATTTTTGATGGTAACCATATTGAGTGCCCTGTAATCAATACATAACCTTAGGGTCCCATCCTTTTTCTTGGCAAATAAAACCGGTGATCCCCATGGTGATGAGCTAGGTCGGACATAACCCTTTTCCAATAATTCCTTAATTTGTTTCTTCAGCTCAACCAACTCTGTCGGAACCATTCGATAAGGCTTCTTGTAAATGGGTGCCATTCCAGGTGCTAGTTCAATAACAAATTCAATTTCACGATCTGGTGGCATGCCTGGTAGCTCCTCAGGAAATACATCGGGGTATTCGCATACCACAGGTACCTTGCTTACTTCCGTTATGTCTGCTTGATTTAACTTTCCTTGCGAGGTAGAAATTCCCCTTGTACCAAACTTTACTGTCTTCCCTTGACAATTAGTGAGAGTCACTATACGATTGTAGCAGTCTATAAAACCTTTATTTGTGGTCAACCAGTCATTCCCAAAATAACATCCAAATCGACTGCTTCCAATACAATAAGATTTGCTAGGAACATCATTCCTTTTATTTCAATATTCACATCCTGACAGTACCATTGGGTGCTTTGCTTTGATCCCGGGGACTGAATAACCATTGAATTTTTCAAAGGCGAAAAAGAAAATTGATTCTTCGAGGCAAATCTTTTAGAGATGCATGAATGGGAAGCTCCAGAATCAAATAAAACTGTAGCGTTAATTGTGTTGACAGGGAACATACCAAACGCGATGTCCGGTGCATTCTGTGCTTCCTCAAATGTTATGTGGTTAACCTGCCCCTTTTTGTGATTGTTGTTGAAGTTGTTGTGTCGCGGGGCTGCATTAGTACTGTGGCCATTGTTGTTGGGTTTGGGGGCATTATTCCCTTGCTTTGGGCATTGCCTAGCATAATGCCCCTCTGCTCCACAGGCGTAATAGGTGATGCCAGGACAGAATATTGCGTCCTTGGCCCTGTTGTTGAAGGTACTGCGGTTTTGTTGCGGTCGTGGTGTTGGAATTGCTGGTCGAGGTTGCCACAGGCCTCTGAAATTCGTTTCGGGGCCTGTTGTTGCGAACCTGTACTGACTGATTCATGCGGCGCTTGCGAATCTCATTCATGTTGCGATGCTCATTTTCCAAAGTAATAGCCTTGTCTACCAGTGTCTTGAAATCCGGAAAAGTATGGACTACCAGTTGGCATTTTAAAGATGGAACAAGTCCATAGAGAAATTTCTCCATCTTTTTGCTTTCTGTCATATATTCATCATTGGAATAACGGGCTAGCTGAGTAAACTGGTCGAGGTACTGAGTTACCATTGTGCCCCGTTGCTTGAGATCCTCAAATTCTCTTTTCTTTAATTTCATGATACTGTTGGGAATATGTGCTCCCGGAAGCTTTCCTTGAATTGCTCCCAGGTCATGTCTCCTCCATTGGGATGCGTGTGGCATAAATTTTCCCACCACAATGCTGCCGTTCCAGAATAATAATGCAGAGCATATAATACTTTTTCCTGGTCCGGACACTGGGCTATAACCAATTTTGTTTCAATATCGCAGCCAGTCGTCTGCCTCCAAAGGTTTATATGTGTGAGAAAAGACAGTTGGATTGGTCCTCTAAAGTTTAGATAATTTTGATCTGGGTTGGTGCTGTCCTTGATGATTCCCCACATTTATTAAATGCTGCATCATTTCCTGGTGCTGCTACTGACTTTGTTCATAAAGACGGCACACTTGTGAGAATGCGGAATCATTGCTTTGCTGACTTGTTTGTCCTGGCGTGAAATTATTTCCCATCTGTGCAAAGTTGTCCTCGGGTGGACTGGGCATAGAACGAGTCCAGGGACGATGCATTTTCTTTCTGGGGTATTTGTGTAAACACCGATGAGAAAAGAAATTATAAAGGAAGAAAATAATTTTTTAAGAGACTGAAAATAATTTCCCCCCCAAAAACGTAAGTACATAAAAGTAGCGGTTATATTACACATGCAAGATTTAATTATATAGGCATGATCTAATTATACAATATGCTCGTCGTAGCCATGATTCTTACATGACCGCTTATTTAGACTAGTGCACTACTCTGTCATCTTAGCATGCTGCGATCCAAGTCTGCTACTCGCCATCTAACAAAGAAGAAAAGAAATAGAAAATATTTTATAGCTACACTCTCATAAAAGGCGACTGCGGTGCTGATGCCTAGTCTGCTATCACGGAGTGTCTGGAACGTCATAGGACCTGCTGCGGGTAAGTCCCAGACGGGGTGCTGAAGACTCGACCTCCTCCTCCTCCTCGGGTATGGTCTCCAGTCGGGCAGCCATCGATGCCATGCCTGCTCGCGGTGGCACTGTACTTGTAGGCGGCGAAGCTCTAACCGGAGTGGGAACAGCCAAGCGACTAGACTCATCGCTCGGAGATGAGCGTCAAATCGCGGAACAAGTAGGAGGATCGTATGGTGAAGTCGGAATGCGAGGAGCGCGTGGTGAAGGGGAACGGAACTCACTCCTGCGAGGAACCCTCGCACGAGCTAGGTCCATCCGTGCAGCAAGATAGTCATCCACCAGTGAGGTGAAGACTGACTCTAGAGCCATGATGTACTGAACAAGGGGCCCAATCGCCTCGTCCCTTTCTCCTGTGGTGCAAGAGAAAGCATAGTGACTAGTGTATGGAACATGGCATGGAAGATAATGATAGGGACGTGTCTGCATGACTGGAAGAATGTCCCTAAGACGAGCGATGGCCTCTCGGGCAGCCATCTGGATAGCATGCCTTTCAGTAGGCATGACTCTCCCCACAAAGCAATAGTTGCGATGTGGCACGGCATTTCCACCCCAAATATATACCGAGACCTGGTACATAGTCAGGGTGTCCGAGATCCTGTCAGGATAAATGGTGTACTCCGGACGACTCAGAGATCCCATCGCGACTCTGGTGATGTAGACGAGAAGACGGGAAAATCATGCAGGCTCGTTGGCGAAAATCTGGGTCGGACAGCTGCCGCCAGACATCTACAACAGTAGACAAAAAATCCAAATAGTCATATCATGAGTACATGATGACCAAGGAAAATTTGTTACAATGCATGAGATGCATGCTAAAAATGTTAGGACTGACTCTATTACTAGCGTTCGCACCTAGGGCTTCCTACTGTCAGCCTGACTCTAATACCAAGGTTTGCCGAGCCTGTTTCCGGAATAAATCATAGAATAGCCCCAAGTCACACCAGCCCCAAGATCAGAACAATTGGTGGACTCCCTTGATATAGATGTCCAATACATACATAATATTACACAGGGTTGAGCCAGAGTGCTCAATATTTATTACAAACTTGTCAATATATGGCAGTGGCGGAATAAGACAGTGGTGTGGTGATAATACAATACTGATACAATAAAGTAGAGCCAAGCGTCAGTGTGAGGCTTAACTATTTTATTGGTGAAGTACAAGCACTGCGGATGATACACGTGGTAGACTCCAAGACCACAGGATGACTGACTGGGAACACCTCTAAGCGTCAGGCTCGCTAGCACACTCTTCCTCCACAAGCTCGTCTTCCACCAGGTCTGGCCAAATTAACAAACTAGGAACAAGCATGTGAGTACGTTGGAATGTACTCGCAAACATTATGAACAAAAGATATACCGAATGCATATGTTCATGATGAATTAAATTATATGCATATGCTGACAAAGGTTAGAACATGGCATGTTAAATATTAATATGGTGTGGATAAATAATTATATAATTTCAGTAATAAACCAAGAAAATAAGATGGAACATCGGGCGTTGGACCGCCCAAGAAATTCCAAGAAAAAGCGACGCCTCGAGAGGTCTTGAAAAGAAATTCCAAACGGGTGTCTGAAAGCGACGCCTGGAGAGGTCTTGAAAAGAAATGCCAAACGGGTGTCTAAAAGCAATGCCTCAAGAGGTCTTGAAAAGAAATGCCAAACAGGTGTCTGAAAGCGACACCTCGATAGGTCTTGAAAAGAAATGAGTATCCAGGTGGACTAGCCATCCCAAGTGATACCCAGAAAAATATAAATGATTATCCAGGTGCACTAGCCATCCCAAGTGATACCCAGAAAAATATAAATGTGTATCCAGGTGTACTAGCCATCCCAAGTGATACCCAGAAAAATATAAATGAGTATCTAGGTGGACTAGCCATCCCAAGTGGTACCCAGAAAAATACAAATGAGTATCCAGGTGGACTAGCCATCCCAAGTGATACTCAGATTTCACATAGAATAACAGAGTTAGTCCACAATAATATTTATGATGACAATAATATTCATGATAACCTCAGTGGTGACAATAATCATCCTGCAAAATGAATCATGCTCAATTTAATTATTTCCTCCGAAGACCGACACCGGGACCGACGCCTGACCCTTCCCAGCTAACGTCCTTGACCGCGGACACGGCTATTCGAATAGATATAACTCTGCAAAGGATGTACTCTTTACCCACGAGTAACGGATATCTTTAGCCAGTACCGAGACACTGACTAATTCCCATCACGGCCTTTGGGTTGAAAACACACCTAACCAGCACACACCAGATTAACTTTCCGGATGCCAGGAATCACCCAAAGCATCATTCAAGAAAAACTTGTTGGGGAACGCGACAGAAAACAAAAAAATTCGGTACAGCGAGCACGCCCAGGATCACTATGGAGATGCATACTAGGTTTGATCTGATCATTACCGACTCGTAGCGCAGCGGAAGTAGAGTCGATGTAGATCGTCGATGCAGATCCCCGCAGCTTGGATTTACAACCTCCCAACCGCGAGGATGTACTCCCTCGTCAGTCCCTCGGACAGCCCTTTGGGAGGCGGTCGGACAGTCCCCCGGACGGTGTCACGGATAGCCCTTCAGGAGGCACTCAGAGAAACTCGGACGGTCACTCGGACAGCCCTTCGGGAGGCACTCTCGAACAGCCCCTCGGGCAAGAAGATCGAACCTACGACCTTTCTACGGGGTTGCACACATACGCACTACTAGAAAAAACCCTGTTAGTGGCGCACCTATTTTGGCTATTAATGGCGCACTATAGGTGCGCCACTATTAACACGCCACTAGTAATAAATAGTAATGGCGCACCTCTGGTGCGCCATTACTATTCCAAATACTAGTGGCGCACCATGTGGTGCGCCATTACTATTGCTACAGGTGCGCCACTACTAACCCTTAGGTGCTCCACTGGTATTCCGTCCAGGTGCGCCACTAATAGCCTTATAGGTGCGCCACTAGTAATAAAGAAAGGTGCGCCACTAATAAGGGCTGAAATGCGCCACTAGTAATGTATTTGGAAAACAAAAAAAAATCCAAATTTACAGAAAACAACCTATAAGGAAAAATAATTTAAAAACAAAAAATGAAATAGAATCATATTTTTTATTATAGTAAGAATATTACAATGTCTTTACAAGTATCCAATAAAAGGAAAATTGCAAGGAAATAAAAGAAAATCCTAAAACTAATCTTCTAGTAATCTTTTCTTCTTTTTCTTCACTTTATCCCTGCAAAGTGTAACAAAATAAACAGAAAGACAAACAAACTATTTATAACCGATGAAAGTTGGAAGTGGATATGCTTTAACAGAAGGCTAGTACATTAAGATACATACAAATTACTTTCAAAATAGTAACTACCAATATATTTGAAGTGTTTACATTGGATACTTGCAAAATTTGAGAATAAATATATTTGTGGTATTTACAAATATATAATTATAGAAATTATTTATCAAAGTTGTATTTTGGAGATCATGCAGACGTCCAAAAATGGTAACTGCTGGCATGTGGATAAACTGAAGTACACATAGAAACAGTGGATGCAATCATCACAGAACCACACAATTTACATCTTAACACAACAGAAGAAACAAAATGGCATGTATTAAATATTTGATGCCTTGTTGAGTGAGTCATTGACTATGGGTAGAGACATTCCTGATGCTGACATGTGGTTCATCAGACAATGGAAGAAGAAAGAGAGTAGACAGTTCCCACTCGATGAAGAAAAATTGAAACATTCTCAGTTTATAAACTGGATTTCTTTCTGTCAATTTATACTGTTAATTAGTAATAAAAATAGATCATTATAGTTCTCTAGAAGTCATGCTCTTGTTCTGGTACATATTACGGTAATAAAAGTATAGCCAAATCAAACTAAAAAAATGAAACCATAGCCTCATATCAACATTATTCTGGTACTTCTAGCCTCATAACACGAATGCATGCAAATGGATTAGCAATTGTTGAGAAAGCTACAGTAAAGACGTATCCTTTTTCATTATAAAACCCAATGACTGTGAGGATTGTCCTGTCTTCAGTCTTCACATTATACCCAAAGCCTTTTAAGTCGCCCAGAATATGTTCTTCTGGAAGTTCTCTTATCCTATAAGTTGGTATTGCTCTCTTGAAATGCAAGTGTATCTATACATAAAGCATTTGTTCTTTTAAGTTTAAGCAATGTCATCACAGCTAACATAGCATCATGAATTCAACATAAGCCCCGACTACTGTATACTCTGAATATCATAAAGATATAGTATGGCAGAGCTGTAAAGGTAGTTCCTCATTGCAATTCAATCAGGTTATAATAAACTTATTTACAACAGGGAGGCAAACCTACTCAGAAGACTCGATTCAGGTAAAATGTATGGCTCAACAAACAATTCTGACCAAGCATTTTACACCATTGCACGGCAACATATCAAAGACACGTTATAAGAGATTTCATTTCTAAGTTACACAACTCTAAGTTACACTCAGACAAGGAAAAGAATGGCATCTGAAGCTAACCTGCACAACTCTAAGTTACACAACATCTGAAGTCACGGGCTTATGATGAAAATGAAAGAGGGGCAAGCCTACACGTAAATGCGCAGCAAACAAATAGCATCAGCCGTCGAATCCGCAGAGTTACTAGTATGCTACTCTAATCCTCACAAGCACAACAGATACTGAAAGTGCAGGGTCTCCACGGCTAGCAATCCAAAGTAAACATCAACACTGATGGGATAACTGAGAGCTAGCAATCTAGCATACCAGGTAATCCAAGTACAATAACTCCACAGGAAAATCGAGGTAAAGGCGAGCCATTGAGGGTTACCGGGATCAGACTCGATCGTGCACCATGACATCCTCGCGAGATCATCCGACGGCACAGCAGTGAGAGAGTTCAACCTACAAGCAACAGGAGCAGCACTGTCACTATCACCAACCAGATGACACAGCAGACGCCCCCAAAAATATCGGGGAGATCGAGCTAGAACACGCTGCAAGAGCAACAAAATCAGGCATTTGAAGTATAATATGCTCCTGTTCCTGAGCCAACGATTAGGCTAGCACAGATTAAGAGCCTCTCTGGATCTTTTAGAGTAGAATAAAGCTACAGGTTCTGATTCCCCTAATTATGCCATTTTCCTACTAATTACTAACTGATGAGCTCGAATACGATGACGACGGAGTAAGAATATGAAACAACAAGGATGATAATTAACATGGAAGACAACTACATGTTAAACCAACCACTAAAGCTAGACAAGGCAAGGCAGGCTGCAAATGTTTAGATCTTTCTGAAAGAAGAAAGAAATGTTCCTTGTTGCGAGTGTTTCACACATCTTCTGCGGCACCAGTAGGTCCAGGTTATCCACCTCCTCGTCCAGCAGGTCGTCCTGTTCCTCTTCCCCTTCCCGTGGTGGTGGCCGGGCGCCGACGGATAGAATGGGTCAGATCTGCAGCGCCCCGGGAAGGAAGAAACGCAAGCACATCAGAGGAGACTACTGCAGGCTATGGACTTGGCAGCAGGGGGACAGATGGAGCAGCGCATACCTTGGGCATCTAGGTCATGAGGCTCGCCGGGAGGGGGTCGCCGTGGAGGGACAGCGTAGCAGCAAGCGCCCCCCATGTGCTACGGCGCTGCTGCTCCTTGCCGGTGAAGGCGCTGCTGCTCCTCGGCGCGACGGACAGCGCTGCTGCTCCTCGGCGCGACGGACGGCGCTGCTGCTCCTCGGCGGATGGTGCTGCTGCTCCTTGACTGTGGGCTAAGGGAAGGGAGACCGGGGGCACGGGGACCAGCGGGCGGGCACGCAGGTGACGAATCTCGCGGGGGAGGGGCGCCCGCTCGGGCGAGAGGCGGGGGCGCTTGGGGGCGTCGGCGGTGGCTTGCGGCGGTGGGGGCGGGCGGCGGGGAGGGGGGATTTGGGCCGGCCGCGGTGGTCTACGGCGGTGGCTTGCGGCGGTGGGGGCGGGCGGCGGGGAGGGGGGATTTGGGTCCTCCAAAGTGCGGTGCTGGGAGTGGGAGGAGTGGGAGGAGGAGGAGAGAAAGCAGGGGAGGGTGAGGGGATAGCAATGGCGCACTAGGAGGATATGCGCCATAAACCTGGATAGCAATGGCGCACTTTTATGGGGTGCGCCATTACTATTAGTAGTAATAGGTTAAAACAAATTAAAAAAAATTTAAAAAAAATTGTTAGTAGTGGCGCACCGTGGGTGTGGTGCGCCATTACTAGTTAAAACTAGTAATGGCGCACTATCATCTGGTGCGCCACTGCTAAGTCTGGGGAGGGGGGTGGGGCCAGGACAAACTTAGCAATGGCGCACCGCCTAAGAATGCGCCATTGGTAACCAGGGTTACTAATGGCGCACCTGGTATGCGGTGCGCCATTACTAGTTTTGAAAAAAAAAATTAAAAAAAAATTGTTAGTAGTGGCGCACCGTGGGTGTGGTGCGCCATTACTAGTTAAAACTAGTAATGGCGTACTATCATCTGGTGCGCCACTGCTAAGTTTGGGGAGGGGGGTGGGGCCAGGACAAACTTAGCAATGGCGCACCACACACCTGGTGCGCCATTAGTAATATGGTCATTAATGGCGCACCTATATCTGGTGCGCCACTGCTATATAGCAGTGGCGCACCACATACATGTTGCGCCATTAATGTCCATATTAGCTATAGCCGTTTTTCTAGTAGTGACGGCGTCATCTATCCGGCAGGGCTTCACCATCCAGAACTATTTCCCACCGGAACCCAGACAGTCTTTCGGCTCTACGAAACTATTTCACGGGGAGGGGAAGAGAAGGCCAGATCATGCATGGCATTTGTATGTGAGAAAGAGTGAGCGTGGAGAGTGCCTCTCCGCCTCTATTTATAGGAAAATCCAAGGGGTAGGGTGGCTCTCATCCATCCATGTCATCCCTAAGATATTTTGGGACAAAGCCCAAAAAGGTGGCTTTCCATAAAGTAACCATAAAGTGCTTTGCACTATTCACGGAAACATTTTTCCGCGACCGTTAAATCCGAAAATATTTCTGTAGGTCTTAGAACATTTCCAGTACCCACTAAAATAATTTTGGATGCGTTCCGAAACAAATCCGGATTAGTGATTTTCATCTGCGAAAAGCAACCAAAGCGGTTCCGGCAGCTTCGGAACATTTCCGGGTTTTTTCTTTGGAAAAATCCCAGAAGTTTCCAGAACAATTCTGGCACCCTCCAAGAATTTCCAGGCGTGTGCCGAAACCAATTTGACTTAATGGTATACCCCGAAACAACTTTTCAGTTTTACCGAAACTCTTCCGGTGTTCTCTCTCAGGAACTCTTCTGTTATCTCCGAAACTTTTCCGGTGACCTTCTCTCAGACTCCCTGTCTAGCATTCAGAAGATAGATGACCCTTAAGCATGTGACCCTACAGGTTCAGTGAAGTATAGATATGACCGAATAAACATCGGAGCCGTTGACACCCATATTGACCCCTATACCCACACGAATAAATATTCGAGTGAACCTCCAGTTGCAGTGTGCTATTCCTGTTGCTTCGCGATATGTTACAAATACCCGAGGTGAGATTTATCGGCATCCCCATGAATCAACAACTTGTCGACTATGCCAGTTACCTCGTTACCGGTTTTGTTCTCTTTTCTCGTTCCCGTGTTCCGGTAACCCTGTGATCAAATCACAATGTGTCTGGCCAGACGATGATGGATACCGTAACACCGAGAGGGCCCAAAGAATATCTCTCCATCGCCAAAGGAGCAAATCCCAATCTTGAGCTATCAAGTCCCTTGACATACTTTTCCGTGAACCCGTAAGCCGCCGTAATAGCCACCCATTTACGGATGACGTTTAACAAACCCCAAAGTTCATGAAGCAAGCATGAAGAAACTCGATACTCTCATGGTCTAAGGAATTATGCAAACGTTAACTTTCTCTGTGTTATTAACCATTAACTTGTGACGAATGTATCTCATAGCATAACATCAATCAGGTCGATTCAACACAAGTGCTCTCCTAACATTGTGCCCTCAAAGTTGCCGGCATAGTCATGCCCATGATCAAGAAAACAGAACCATCATGCAACACTTGAGCTAGTCTTAGAGGCCAGACTAGGAATACATTTTACCGTTTATTATTCCACACGTGCATATGAGTTTCCCTCCGAGCCTCGTGGTTATTGTAGACTCGAGAACCATATCAGTTATAGCATGGAACATAAACATAATTATGAACATGGAGATAAATTATAGCATTTATTATTTCCTCTAGGGCATATTTCCTTCAGACTCCCACTTGCACTAGTCAATAATCTAGTCAATGCTAATGCACTTTACACCTATGGCATACTGGTGTAAAATATGCTTCGCTTGTGGTATAGTCTGATGTCCAACGGATCTGACAACTTCAGTTCCGTGTGTATCTTTGCATCTCCTCGCGTTTTCACGCTTTCACAAAATTCATATTTTGTGTGGACTTGGCTTTGTATATATGTGAATCACAGGTCGAACCTTGATTCCTCAGACTGAGCTATGGAGCAACTATCTGCAATAGTGTCCCATTGACCAAAGCCATCTTGGAACCATACTAAGTTCTTGAATGAACTATATGATTTAGCATCTTTTTGTTGCTTCCAAAGCATCAACATACTTAGCCTTTGTTATAGAATTCACCACAGTAACCTGTTTGGAACAATTTCCAACTACCGTGCCACCATATCGTGTATTACACAAAACCCTTAACTTAAATCGAAAATCGCTTGGAGCATTGATGAAGACTGTATCAATGTATTGCATTACAACGAGTACTTCATAATCTCAGTTGGCAAGAAAACATGTTATCAGTGCTACTTTAGCACTTAACGACATTTTTCACTGTTGTCCTATGATCAGTATTTTGATCACTTTGGTATCTTTACTCGCAACTCCTTGGGAGTACCGGACATATCTAGTTGTTTTACATACCATGGAATACATGATTAATCCAAACACAAAAGTGTGTGGAAATGCCATCATGTATTTTGCTTATCAGTGTTTTTAGGACACCGAGTCTTGCAAAAGCCTTTCCATGTGACTTTGGCAAGAATCACTCCTTGATGTTTTATGCTAAACTGTTTTAGCATCTTGTCAATATGTATTTTGGCTTAGCCCTATTAGGCAATTTTATCTCCGTAGATAATTATGCCTAATAACAAGGCTATTTAGCCCAAGCTCTTCATTGAAGAAACTATTTTTCAATGAAGTGCTAATTCGTGTCAAGAAATTTATATTATTTCCAATCAACAATGTGTCAAGCACACAAGTCTTAGAAATATTATTATGCTCCCACTTACTTTCTTGTAACCACAAGCATCTTTGCTATCCATTCATGAAATCAAACTCTTTTGACTATTTCATCAAAACAAAGATTCCAACTCCTTTTTACTCTCTTCTGTCCATTGCTGGAACTTTGAAGTTTGCACACTCACTAGCATCCTCTGGATCGACAAAATACTTTGGACTGTATCACATACTAGTCCTAGTTTGTATTCCCATTTCATGGAAATTCTTTCGTCATCCATGTTTCATATCTCATGATTAAAATATGTATTAATTGCTAGTTTAACCCGAACCGACTTTAAGCATCGCTACGGTGAGACAACCTCATCGTAGTCAACTCCTTGAACTTATTTATATCAACAAGTTGAGCTTTATGGATAAAACATTTTATCCACATCAGTTTATAGTTCCATTAATGTTCGTTAGACTCTAAGTCTTCCGAAGGGTTCATCAAGATCAAATCTTGAATCATTTATATGGAAACTATCTCGGATTATTTTGGCATTTAGCCAATTTCGGAGTCAGGGCCCATCAACGCTTCCTTGTGTATCGTAGGTATACTGTTGTCTAGCAACAATATCTCGTCTGCGCACCTGAGAGGTTTGCATGAGTTTTGCCTACCTGGTTCAGCTGCAAATTCGACCGAAGTCCATACATCTCATGTAGAGGCTTCCGTATCAGTCGCAGTAGGAAACTCTGGAATCACTTCCAAGGTTTCTTTCCCTTGACCTGATGACGAGGATACTGTTATCTCGCCGAGTTGCACTATCCTCCCACTCACCTTTTTGCAAGAACCATTTTCTTCAAAATCATACCGCTCTTTGTGGCAAACATTTTTGCCACGGTATAGTGATGGAGGAATACCCAATAAATTAGGATAACCTACAAAGTAGCACTTGTCTAATTTGGAATAGGTTTGTAAATATTTTACACAAGCCCCATATTCCAAATGTTAAGAAAAGACATAACATGGTTGGGTGTACCATACCATGGCGTCATTTCAACAGATTTGATGGCGCTCTTTTCAGTGTAAAAGCCACAGTCTCTAAAGCATTACTTTAAAAGGGATAATGGCAAATTGATTTATGTCATCTTTGATCTTACCATGTCATAAATGGTTTGATTACATCTTCACGGACATTCCACTCACAGTGGTGCTCCGGGAGGTGTAAGTTATGAAACTCTTTTCACAACTCATCAGACATTCGCTAAACTTGTAACTCAAAATTTCTTTCCGCAATCCATTTGCAGAAACATAATTTTCTTGTTACAATAATTTCTTCTTCATTTTGAAAACCTTTTGAATGATTTCAAAAGATCCAGACTTACGTCTCATCAAGTAAATATCCATATATCTACTTGAGTCATTTCAGAAGATAGACAAATCCACTGCCAGCAACAACATTTATCGGACTACACACATCATGATGTATGATCACCAATAAGTTATTTGCTCGTTCCTTATGGCCTATGAACGGTATTTTAGTCACTTCACTTTTCGGAGGAAATTTGCAAGTGTCAGATGATTCATAATCAAACAACTTCAAAATCCATCATTATGGAATTTCTCCATGCGGGTTTCTCCAATGTGACCAAATGCAGTGCCACACATGTGTGGTATTCTTTTAGTCTTGCGACAATTAGCGCCAGTGTTATGGATGTATCATATTACCATCAATATTCATAACATACATCCCATCCATGATGGAAGTATGGCCCTTATGTTATTCCTAATACTGAACAACAATTGTTCTTTTATGAACAACACTCTTGCAACAAACATTATGCAAATGGGCTAGAGTGTATAAAACTCTAAAATGAATTATGAAAGTAAATACAGAGGTAATGTATTATTATCAATATTCATAACATACATCTCATTCATAATGAAAGTATGGCCCTTATGTTATTCATAACAACGAACATCAAAAGTTCTCTTATGAACAACCTTCTTGCAAGATACCTTATGCAATGGGCTAGAGTGTATGAAACTCCAAAAATGAATTATAAAAATAAATACATAGGTAATACACCGATGGAAGGTATAGTAACATTTACTATGTTCCCAGCGCGTATCTAAACCTCATTCCCGACAAGTCTTTTAGGCCATAGTAGTTCTTGTATTGAGTCGCAACAGAATGCAATCGAGCGGGTATCTCTGTGATCAACTCACAATACCCAAGAATCAGTGATTAACATGTTTAAACATAATTCCCAAGAACTATTTCTTTGTCCAGCCTTCTATACATCAATAGCTTGTATGACTTTCATACATGAGCTGGATATTCCAGTCTTCTCTCTTTTTGCCTTTATACTTCCAACAGTTTTACTTTTAGTATTTCTCCTACTCTCAGAAGAAGCACCCAACCTTTAAGAGTGGTGTTAGCCCCGGACTTCCTAGGAGTGTAAGTCACACTAACACCCTTTGGACATTTCCTTTCTTTTTAAGTTGTTGTTTTATTCACCTTCATCATATGACAGGCGTTCTTTTGGATCCCTCTCTCATCAGTCAAATGCCGAGTAAACACTTTACTAATACTTTGCAAACAAACATTGCTTAGGATATCTCATATCTTTTAGCCTTTGTCTGCATCTGAAAACAATTTTCAGTTCCATGAATATCATATAACTATCCCAAACTTTTGAAGTTCGGGTCTCATGGAAGCAAACATATTGCATTTGACCGTAACGGAATTCTAGCTTTTGGATTGAAGGACAAGAGTCACATTATCCATAGCATTAGCGGGAGAATACCGAAAGCATGCGATAGGACAAAGTCTTTCTCGGCACTCTTGAGGACAATCCTCACATTACGTTACCAACCGTAAAGTTTTAACCGGATAAGTAACAGCTTATTCACTTTTAATAGGGAAGGTGGAAACGCGAGCCAATATTCTATAATTATTATGCAAATTTCACTTAGACAATGTTCATAATTAATTTGCACTAGTGAATAAACAATTTTATTCTAAAGTGTACTCCCACTCAAATCAATATCTCTCATAATTGATTGTGAGTGATTCAAGATCCGCATTTCAATTCGACGCCATTGACGGGTTCATCATTGATGACGTGAATTTCAATCGGTAGGCCAACTTGCCAATCACATCTCTATGTGACTCTTTTCCATCTTTCGATGTGCGTGTTCCAAGCTCAGGACTGTCCTGCCTGAACGTCAAGACAACCAAGTGATCATGCAGTGAGGTCTGACCTTCACCCGCCTTACACCTCTCTAATCGTTCGTGCTCATGTGTACATGGCGCACCCCGAAAAGATACGTGTTGTAGACGGTGCTACACTTGGGAGAACACTAACTACTTGCTATTTTTAAGTGAGAGATCACCCTAATAAAAGCGACTACCGCGCAATCAAAAAGGGTGCATCATAAGGGATAAACATCTCAGGTAATTCATAATAGCATGATATGGTATAGCCCTTTCTGACTGAGAAGTCTTTATTTTCTTCGTCTTCGGCATTCGCATCGGTGTTCACCTTCGCGAAGATTGCCACCACCTTGTCAATGCACCAGATAATATTGCTATCTCTATAGCTAATAAAATAAGTGCATTACATAAGGTTGACACGCAGGTCAATAAAGTGACAATCATATGGCTCCAGCCATCATGTCGAATCATGACACGCAGGTCATGTTAATTAATTTACATCATATAGTCATCTCATACATAATCAAATTAATATGAGCACTACTATACCACATCACATGCACATCCTGCAAAACCAAGTTAGACGCCTCTAATCGGTTTATGCACAATTTTATTTTACGTGGCTTCTAAGGTTTCAACCAAACCGCAGCTACCAACATTTATCATCAAGTATGATTATTCAAGTCGCTAGATTAACTTTGCGGGGTGTATGAAACACGAGATAATAAAATCTCGAACCCCATACTAAACTTCGTCATATGCATGACCCCCATGTAGATCATATCTGCATTGCCCTTTCGTCTGCGAAATTTCATCTTTCTTTCATCTATGGTGGAATTCAACGAACTGTTAGCACTTCGTTGATCAATCAGGATCGTGGATTGCCAGAACTTTGAAAGTCCACCAAGCCGTTATCAAGATCAGAAATACGCAAATTTCAGGGAAGCAACAAGAACATCGGGTAATAGATATTATCTGCTACCCACACAAATAATTTCAGTAATATAACTCATCTACTACAAATTATATTGTGCAATACCCATACATCTCTATGTATTCTAGATCGTAACCTACATCTACGCATAGAACGGCTCATGATGCCACTGTTGGGGAATGCGACAGAAAACAAAAAATTCGGTACAACGAGCACGCCCAGGATCACTATGGAGATGCATACAAGGTTTGATCTGATCATTACCGACTCGTAGCGCAGCGGAAGTAGAGTCGATGTAGATCGTCGGTGCAGATCCCTGCAGCTAGGATTTACAAACTCCCAACCGCGAGGATGTACTCCCTCACCAGTCCCTCGGACAGCCCTTCGGGAGGCGGTCGGACAGTCCCCCGGACGGTGTCACGGACAGCCCTACGGGAGGCACTCACAGAAACTCGGACGGTCACTCGGATAGCCCTTCGGGAGGCACTCTCGAACATCCCCTCAGGCAAAAAGATCGAACCTACGACCTCTCTATGGGGTTGCACACATACGGTGTCATCTATCCGGCTGGGCTTCCCCGTCCAGAACAAGTTCCCACTGGAACCCAGACAGCCTTTCGGCTCTACGAAACTATTTCGCGGGGAGGGAGAGAGAAGGCCAGGTCATGCATGGCATTTGTATGTGAGAAAGAGTGAATGTGGAGAGTGCCTCTCCACCTCTATTTATAGGAAAACCCAAGGGGTAGGGTGGCTCTCATCCATCCATGTCATCCCTAAGATATTTTGGGACAAAGCCCAAAAAGGTGGCTTTCCATAAAGTGATTTTCACTATTCATGGAAACATTTTTCCGTGACCGTTAAATCCGAAAATATTTCTGTAGGTCTTAGAACATTTCCAGTACCCACTAAAATAATTTTGGATGCATTCCAAAACAATTCCGGATTGGTGATTTTCATCTGCGAAAAGCAACCAAAGCGGTTCCGACAGCTCCGGAACATTTCCGGGTTTTTTCTTCGGAAAAATCCCAGAAGTTCCCAGAACAATTCTGGCACCCTCCAAGAATTTCTTTGCATGTGCCGAAACCAATTTGACTTAATGGTATACCCCGAAACAACTTTTCAGTTTTACCGAAACTCTTCCGGTGTTCTCTCTCCGGAACTCTTTCGTTGTCGCCGAAACTTTTCCGGTGACTTTCTCTCAGACTCCCTGTCTAGCATTCAGCAGATAGATGACCCTTAAGCATGTGACCCTATAGGTTCGGTGAAGTATAGACATGACCGGAACACTTTCCGATCAATGATCAGCATCGGAGCCGTGGACACCAATATTGACCCCTATACCCACACGAATAAATATTCGAGTGAACCTCCAGTTTGCCGTGTGCTATTCCTGTTGCTTCACGATATGTTACAAATACCCGAGGTGAGATTTATCGGCATCCCCATGAATCAACAACTTGTCCACTATGCCAGTTACCTCGTTACCGGTTTTGTTCTCTTTTCTCGTTCCCATGTTCCGGTATCCCTGTGATCAAATCACAATGTGTCTGGCCAGACGATGATGGATACCGTAACACCGAGAGGGCCCAAAGAATATCTCTCCATTGCCGGAGGAGCAAATCCCAATCTTGAGCTATCAAGTCCCTTGACATACTTTTCCATGAACCCGTAAGCCGCCGTAATAGCCACCCATTTACGGATGACGTTTAACAAACCCCAAAGTTCATGAAGCAAGCATGAAGAAACTCGATACTCTCAAGGTCTAAGGAATTATGCAAATGTTAACTTTCTCTGTGTTATTAACCATTAACTTGTGACGAATGTATCTCATAGCATAACATCAATCGGGTCGATTCAACACAAGTGTTCTCCTAACATTGTGCCCTCAAAGTTGCCGGCATAGTCATGCCCATGATCAGGAAAACAGAACCATCATGCAACACTTGAGCTAGTCTTAGAGGCATGGGTTTCCCTCCGAGCCTAGGAATACATTTTACCGTTTATTATTCCACACGTGCATATGGGTTTCCCTCCGAGCCTCGTGGTTATTGTAGACTCGAGAACCATAGCAGTTATAGCATGGAACATAAACATAATTATGAACATGGAGATCAATAATAGCATTTATTATTTCCTCTAGGGCATATCTCCTACAAAACTCTAAGTCGGGGAGACCATCATCTCAAATAGCATGGGATCACTATTTATACGCGCAGATTACAAGGAGTGCCCCCCTCTCGGCCCAGCCGGATACACCCATGCCCCTGACTCGATGACTGGCATTAGTCCATGGCCATGAAACCCTCATCATGGCCCCTCTAAGTGGTGTGCACACGGAAAGGGGTTAGCAACTTACTAAGTCGTACTCCCCTCGCGGGAAGACATGTGGCAGCACGGTATTTAGCTAGGCATGACGGAACAAGACTCGATCTAGGTCGACTCAGGAGGTGTTATTATTATGACTGGCATGCTTCACATGCCACAGTGACACCATCGTGTCACGATGTGACCCGTGCCCACCGGCACGACAAGGCAGGAGTACACTCCTTATTTTCTCACAACTTTTATTTACATTAGAAAGATTCTTGAGTGAGATGCAAGCAATGCACAAAGATGATATGACCATGCATGCACTTCTATCCACTACATACTCGGTGATACATCGGTGATACTTTGAACCAATGCAAATATGCACGCAATCACCATATCCCAAGTTCAAAAATGCTTGCCTTGATCAAAGTAGGCAGAAGGGGATCCCCTGAAATTCCTGGCAAAGTTCCCCTCCTCGATTTCTATAAAATGCAATTTCAAATTTGAATCAAAATTTTGTAACAGTACAAAAAGTTGTCTCAAAATATTTTCAAATAAATACTAAAAACAACTAGAGTGAAAAAGAATAATTTCAGAAAAAGAATCAACTAAAAATGATTTGTGGTTTAAAAGTTATAAGGGTTTTAAATCCAGGGACCTCTTTGTAAAAATAAAAACTGCCAGCGGGTCCCTGCAGTAGAAACTGAAAACGCCTCAGGAAAGAATACGTCTTCCTGTGCAGAAGGCATAAAGTGGCAGAAGGCGCTTCCGAATATAACCGGAAAAGAATAAAACGCTGACGGGTGGGCCCCACCCGTCAGGTTTGAATTTCAAACGCGCCTCGCGCGCGTGTACAGAGGAGGTGTGGTGATCACCGGCGTTTCAGAGGGCGGCGATGGTCGGGATGTGCTCAGGGCGGGATTCCGCGTTGGTGGGTGGTGGAGTTGGTCGCCGGCGAGCACCACAACAACGGCGAGGTCAAGTCCGGCGGACGACGGCGTCCGGTGATGGTGGATCTCGTCAAAGAGACTAGCAATCGTCAAATTGACGTGTGGTTCGATGAGAGGGAGCACTAGGAGGCTACTGGCAGAGTTTGGGAGGGGAGGTGGTCTAACGGCGATGAGAGGCTCGCGGGGTCAGTGGCGGATCGGGCGGTCGGAGTCGGGGAAGACGACCTCCCTAAGGTCGGCTGACTCCTCTGGGGGTCGATTGGGTGTGGGTGGAGGTGGTGCAGGTACCGAACGGAGCTCGGGGGGCTCTTATATAGGCAGCTCGAAGAGGTCCGATGAGGTGCGGATCATGCCGGAGTAACTGGGGACGGCAGAGGTAGCTAGGGCCGATGAGCTCGGTTGGTGGTCATCAGTGTGGTCGGTGGAACCCTCCCGAAGCGCCAGTGCACACGAATTCGAGCGTTATCCCATTTCCTCCATAGAGGAGCTCGGTATGGCCATGGCAGATGTCGTCCAGCTCCGGTGACTGACAGGTGGGGCATGGCGGCTTGGACGGCGCGTGGAGGCTGCGGAGAAGCCGCCACGTGGAGGGGAGGTAGGAGAGGGAGCAGTGGAAGGAGTGATGGCGGCTGGTAGCCGCGCTGATCCTCTCAGCCGCCGCGGCCGAGGACAGCAGCCATTGCACCGGCCAGCTCCTATGCTGTCGGCGGCGAGAGGCTGGCAAGAGGGTTCCACGGCGGCGCATTGAAGCTTAGCAGAGGGACGGATGAGGAGGAGATGGAGTGGAGTGCACCGCACGGCATCGATCACCCCCGCCTCTGAACTTCTCTATTTTTCTGAATTTTTTGACAGTAAGCTACAGTGCACGCAAGATGTTTGATGAAATGCTAAATGGCTCTAGGCATTTTAGGAATTTGTGAGAATTTTTGTTTTGAGGTACTGATGCATAATAGAGATGCTGGCAAAATTTCAGAATTTTTGGAGCAATTAAAATTGGGTTTTGATAAGAGAGATTGAATTTGGTCCAAATTTCAATTGAATGAAATTTGAAAATTTTGAACTGTGGAACAAAATGTTTTTGGTGAAATGGAGTGTGGATACTGTCAAGTAGTTGGAGTAATTTTTGAGGGTGCAGAAGAGTTAGGAAAAATATGGTTCCTTTGTAAATCAAAGGAACTAAGAATAATTGTAATTCAAATTTTGGAATTTGATAAATATGATAAAAATATTTTTGTGGATAGGAGAAGTATTGGGTACTGTCCTAGGATGTGAGAATGACTTGGATGATAATTTAAAAGTGACAGAAATTTTTTGGGACAATTTTCTATATATTTGAAAAGAGGTGAAATGGATCATTTTCATTGAAATGATTTATTATTCAAAAACTTTCGTTACTAGTATTAATCTTCTCTGTGATATAAAAGCTGCCTGTAGTGGGTAGTATCATAACTATCATGCATAGTACTCCGCCGTTCCTAAATATATTTATTATGATAGGGTATCATGAGTTATTCTCAACCCTCTCTTTCTTCATTTAGTTATATGCCACCTCAGCAAAATTGTCTAATTGGCATGCATGATACTAGCTATGATACTCCCACTACAACTAGCTTAAGCACAACATTGCAGCAGGTGGGACCGCTGTGTGCTGGAGGGGGGTGCTCAGTCACAAGCATTTGCGTCTACCGCACACGCCACCAAAAAACCACACGAGGCTGGTGCGGTTGGCGCGCCGTCCGGTGCGCCTCATTTGGGAATAAAAGATGACAAATATTTGCAAAATTTCTAGTTTGTCGCCAAAACCCGAGCCTCTGCATTTCGCCAAAAAATAAAAACCGAGCCTCTGCGTTTCGATTAGAAATATCTCGGTGCCGAATCCCAGCCCTGCAAAAATCCCCTTATGTCCCCAGTAACTTCCTGCCCCATCCCGCCCAGCACATTCAAATCCCTCATTTGCCGCGAAATTTTGTTGTGTGTTGTTGTTTTCAGGGATATTTTGCTGTGTGAAAAAAAATTAAATATCAACGAATAATCAGTGTTCGGGGCCTTTTGCCGGGACATGGTTGAATGGCCTCATATTAGTTTAGTACTAGTGTAGAGTACTAGGAGTAGGAGTAGTACAGTGGTAGTAGAGTACAAACCAGTACGAGTCCCATCGGACACCAATTCTCTTGGAGTTCGTGCTACAGCTAGCACTTCTCCCTCCTCGTTCCTCTAAACTCAGCCGACGCACGGCGGGCAGGGTGAGGGTTTGCCGATAGTCGGTTTGCTCAACAACGGTCCCAGATGTCAGTGAAAATGCAAGACAACACACGTTCCCTAGCTTGAGCGGCGTGCCGGACCGACCGTGAGGAGGTGCGACACGAATGCGGCAGGCTTTTCATTTTCAATTCGTAAGTTGTAACATTTGGTTCTGCTCCTTGGAGTGATGATAGATAGAAATAACGATTGAAATGCTTGGGCGGGGCTTTTCCCATGCGATAAGAGGGTAAGTTTGCCAGCTTGGCCAATTGTTGGTTTGCTCACATGCAGTCCCACATGTTACTGATATGCCTTGGCAATGGGCATTGAGCGGCGGGCCAAAACATATTGTTACTTTATTCATGTTACATGTACATTAAAATTGCACTGAAATGTACTCAACAACGTGCGGGCTAGTATCATCTAGTGATCTGAAAGGGCCCACTTCAAAAAAGAAAGTAAGGCGATTCGGTGCCCAGGCTCATCTGCACCCGGTCAGAAAAAAAATCACAAAAAGTTCAAAAAAAAATCAAAAGATTCCAATTTCTTTGGCAATGTAGAAAATTTGTTGCGTGAGGTCCGCTCCAATTTTCAAGTCGTTTGGACATCTGAGTATCTCTCGGCAAAAAAGACAAATCAGGTTGGAACAGTGCATGAACAGTAAACTTTTTTACAGACCTCGAATTTGTCTTTTTTGCCGAGAGCTGCTCATATGTCCAAATGATTTGAAAATTGGAGCGGACCTCACGCATCAAACTATCAACCATGCAAAAAAATTGGAATTTTTTTTATTTTTCTAGTATTTGTTTTCATTTTTTTCTTTAGCACGGGTGCAGATGAGCCTGGGCTCAGAAGTGGATTATCGCCCACTACACATTCAAGCATTTCACATCGTTCTCTCGCTCTTTCTGTCAAACCGACTATGCCAAACTCCCCTGCCTACCACGTGGGAAAAGACCCTCCCTCGCCTTTTTAATCAGGTTTTGTATCGATGGATCGCGCGAAGCAGCAAAACCAAGTGTTACAAGACTACTACTACGTATTATAGTACACTGGGCTGCCATGTCTTGTACTCCTCTGTCGTAAGATTGGAGACGCTCGCTTTCATAAATGTTCTAATTCCATTCACCAACATGTGGGACATCTAGCATCCGGGTCCATGTGCCATGCACCAAATAATAGTGCAGAACAACAAGGGGGACGCACCCCGGTCGTGGCGCCGCAGTAGTAGTGAGCAATGAGGCATCAAATGATAAAGCCGCACCTTTCCAACCATCATTTCACTCTTCGTTGAATCTGCTTCTCCATCATCTTCTTCAAGAAAACCAAGTGTTGCTTCTGCTATTGTTCTGATTTTTCATGAGCGGCGCGCATCGGCTTGGTACATCACTAACACGTGTGACCGCATGTTAGCAAACCGACAGGCCAAGCTCCCCCGCCCACCGCTCTGCAAAAGCACCTCCTTTTTACTAATCTGGATATCTATTTTTAAATCAACATAATCGAGATTTGTATATAACGCACCAAGAAGCAAAACCAAGTGGTACGCTTTACAGTTCAAAACGAAATGTCGGCACACTTCCAGCACGGCTGTCGCGTTCGCGTCGCAACTCCGCATCGTCAGTCCGCACATGAAATGGTGACACACTAATAGCACGCCTTTCGCCGACATGTCGGACATCCACCATCTTGGTCCACGTGATATGCACCAAAGTTTGGAGCAGCGGGGGGAGGCATGATGACCCACAAGTATCGGGGATCAATCGTAGTCCTTTTGATAAGTAAGAGTGTCGAACCCAACAAGGAGCAGAAGGAAATGACAAGCGGTTTTTAGCAAGGTATTCTCTGCAAGTACTGAAAGTAGCGGTAACAGATAGTTTTGATAGCAAGATAATTCGTAACAAGTAACAAGTGTAATAAAGTGCAGCAAGGTGGTCCAATACTTTTTGTAGCAAAGGACAAGCCGGAACGATCTCTTCTATAAAGAAAAGAGTTCTCGAGGACACATGGGAATTCTCATCTAGTCAATTTCATCATGTTTGTTTGATTCACGTTCGCTACTTTGATAATTTGATATGTGGGTGGACCAATGCTTGGGTGCTGTTCTTACTTGAACAAGGCTCCCACTTATGATTACCCCCTCTCGCAAGCATCCACAACTATGAAACAAGAATTAAGATAAATCTAACCATAGCATGAAACATATGGATCCAAATCATCCCCTTACGGAATAGCGCATAAACTAGGGTTTAAGCTTCTGTCACTCTAGCAACCCATCATCTAATTACTACTCCAGAATGCCTTCCCTTAGGCCCAAAGATGGTGAAGTTTCATGTAGTCGACGTTCACATGACACCACTAAAGGAAGCAACAACATACATATCATCAAAATATCGAACGAATACCAAATTCACATGATTACTTATGACAAGACTTCTCCCATGTCCTCAAGAACAAAAGTAACGACTCACAAATCATATTCATGTTCAAGATCAGAGGGGTATATAATATCATTAAGGATCTGAACATATAATCTTCCACCAAATAAACCAACTAGCATCAACTACAAGATATAATCAACACTACTAGCAACCCACAGGTACCAATCTGAGGTTTTGAGACAAAGATTGAATACAAGAGATGAACTAGGGTTTGAGATGAGATGGTGTTGGTGAAGATGTTGATGAAGATTGGTCCTCCCACGATGAGAGGATCATTGGTGATGTTGATGGCTTCGATTTCCCCCTCCTGGAGGGAAGTATCCCCGGCGGAATCGCTCCGCCGGAGAGCAAAAAAGCTCCTGCCTAGGTTCCACCTCGAGACGGCGGCACTTCATCCCGAAAGTCTTCTTATGATTTTTTTCTAGGGCAAATAGCCTTATATAGTAGAAGATGGGCCCTGGAGGCCTGCCAGGGGTGCCAAAAGCTCGGGGGGCGCGCCCCCAGGCTTGTCGCTTCCTGGTGGGTCCCCCTCTGATATTTCTTTAGCCAATATTTTTATATATTCCAGAACAATTCTCTATTACACCCCTTTCTGGTCCAGAATTCCAGCTGCCGGTAATCTCCCTCTTCATGTGAAACTTGCAAAATAAGAGAGAAAAGGCATAAGAATTGTATCATAAAGTGAAATAATGATCAAAACATAATAAATAATAGTAGGAAAACATGATGCAAAATAAACGTATCAACTCCCCCAAGCTTAGACCTCGCTTGTCCTCAAGCGAAAAACCGAAATCGATAATCATGACCACATGTTTAGATAGAGAGGTCTCAATAAAACAAAATACGGACATGAAGGCATCATGATCTTTATTATAACAGCAATATATTATCATAAAACTTCTCATGACAAAGTGACAATTCATCCACTAGATAAAGTATGAACTACAAACCGTATTGAAAACTAACAAACTATGATCTCAGTCACTGGAGCAATTGCAATTCATCATATCATCAGAAAGATTCTATGTAAGAGCTTTTGTTTAGCAAGTTCACATACTCAACTATCACTTAGTCTTCTATGATTGCTGACACTCACGGCATACTTATGGAGCAAAAGTTTCAGTCAGACATATAGAAAGAGAGGGGCTAATGATTTTGCCTCCCAGCGTATTTACCTCAAGGGTAATGTCTACAATAATAACTCATGATCACTTACATTCAACTGGATATATATGTCTGGATCTTTCCCCACCACATGATGCTTGCCAAGAGAGAAAATAAAAACAGAATAGAAGCAAATACTATTGACTCTTTCATGAAAGTAAATACATAAAAGTAAAAGATAGGCCATTCGCAGAGGGAAGCAGAGGTTTTCATGCGCTTTTTATTTTTGGATGTGCAAGCTCTTAATACAAAGGAACATAACTTTATATTGCCCCTTGTGATAGCGACCTTTATTATGCAGTCTGTCCCTTTTATTTCTTCACCATCACAAGATCGTAGAAAGCTTATTTTCCCTTACAATAAAAGATCATACATATTTAGGAGCAATTTTTATTGCTTTTGCACCGATGACAACTTACTTGAAGGATCTTAGTCAATCCATAGATAGATATGGTGGACTCTCATGACATGAAACTGGATTTAAGGGTTTTTGGATGCACAAGTAGTATCTCTACTTAGTATAGAATTTTGGCTAGCAAAAGATAGGGGCCAAGCACCACATGTTAGAGGATCCAAAACAACATAACTTCTATGTGAATATAAGCAAACATAACTCATTACGTTGTCTTCCTTGTCCAACGTCGACAATTTGACATAGAATATTTAATGTGGGCTCACAATCATAAAAGATGTCCAAGATAGTATATTTATATGTCAGACCTCTCTTCCTTTATTACTTTTTCATGAATTGCAACAATGACCAATGCTATGTTTGTCAACTTCCAACAAGTTTTATCAATTATACTTCTTTTATGTGAAGTCATCACTCCCCATGGGATTAGCATATGATCTCTCTTTTCTTTATTCTTTTTATTTTATTTCCAAGATTGGATCAAGAAAAGTAAAACAACTCAACTCAAACGACTGTTTATTATATAACTCTAACACTCAATTACATAGATAGATAGATCACAAAGCAAGCACTAGAAACAAAATCATACTAAAACTTTATTCTTCTAAATCATGAAATAACTAAGAATCGAACTAAGATAGATAATTATGATAAAAGTGATGGTGATACGATACTGGGGCACCTCCCCCAAGCTTGGAACAAGCCAAGGGTGGTGCCCATACCCGTGTACTCAAGTCTCCTTCTTCGGTGATGGTGGTGATGATGTGATAGGCTTATCCTTTAGCTTCAACAAGTACTCCAGATTGCTATTGATCCTCCGAAGGGCACGATTCTGCTCTTATAACACAATAACTTCATGGGTAAGCGATGTATTCTAAGCACAAATTGCTTCAAAAACCTTTAGTGTATCAATTTCAGATGGGGGAAGGTTATGACAAAGAGTTTGCCATGTATCTCCCTTTTTTGGCGCTTCTCCTGTACGCTTGGCTTGATCTTCTTTTCCTTGAATCCGGTCCTCCATGACCTCTCCTGATCCCTCCTTCATAACAGTGTCCTCCTCTCCGGACAACCACTCATAATAGACTTTGCTGAAAGGACGCTTGCCGGGCGAAGGTTGCACAATCCGGTGCTTGGTGCGGAGTCTTCGGGGAGCCATGGGGATCTGGATCTGTCAGAAAAACAGCCCGAAACAAGAACAGAGGAGAAACTTGCGATACGGTGGTCAAAACATCCGAGAGTATATATAATGAATTTTTTTGTGCAGGACAAGTAATATGGAAGAAAAACGGAGTCAGGAAAGTCCACGGGGGAGCCACAAGCTCGGTAGGCGCGCCCTGGGGGGTAGGGCGCGCCCCACAGGCTTGTCGCTCCCTCGTGCACTTTTCGGACTATTTCTTATTTTCCTAATTTTTTATATATTCCAACATGAACAGAAAGTACTTTTATGGAATTTTTGGAGTTGGTTTACTTACTGTACCACATACCTACTCCTTTTCAGGGTTCTGGAGCGTTCTGGAAGGCTTCTTCTATGTGCTCTTCCGGTGTCATTGTTTGAATAATATTGGTTTCGACATTAATGGGAGTACCTGAGATATAATGTTTAATTCTTTGCCCATTAACCACTCTCGGATTAGTGCCTTCGGAGTTGTTTATTTTGATGGCTCCGGAGCGATAAAGTTCTTCGATGATATATGGTCCTTCCCATTTAGAGAGAAGTTTTCCTGCAAAGAATCTTAAAGGAGAATTGTATAACAGAACATGATCACCTACTTGGAATTCCCGTTTTTGAATTCTCTTATCATGCCATCTTTTAACTTTTTCTTTAAACAACTTGGCATTTTCATAGGCTTGTGTTCTCCATTCATCTAGAGAGCTAATATCAAACAACCTCTTTTCACCGGCAAGTTTAAAATCATAATTAAGTTCTTTAATTTCCCAATATGACCTATGTTCTAGTTCAAGAGGTAAATGACTTGCTTTTCCATAGACCATTTTATATGGAGACATACCCATAGGATTTTTATAAGAAGTTCTGTAAGCCCATAGTGCAACATCAAGCTTCTTAGACCAATTCTTTCAACATCTATTAATAGTCTTTTGCAAGATTAATTTTATTTCTCTATTAGTTAATTCAACTTGACCACTAGACTGAGGATGATAAGGAGATGCAATTCTATGATTAACATCATATTTAGCAAGCAATTTGCGGAAAGCACCATGAATAAAATGTGAACCACCATCAGTCATCAAATATCTAGGGACTCCAAACCTCGGAAATATAACTTCTTTAAGCATTTTAATAGAAGTGTTATGATCAGCACTACTAGTTGGAATAGCTTCTACCCACTTAGTAACGTAATCAACAGCAACTAAAATATGTGTATACCCATTGGATTTAGGAAAAGGTCCCATATAATCAAAACCCCAAACATCAAATGGTTCAATAACAAGTGAATAGTTCATAGGCATTTCCTGACGTCTACCAACATTACCAATTCTTTGACATTCATCACAAGATAAGGCAAACTTACATGCATCTTTGAAAAGAGTAGGCCAATAAAAACCAGATTGTAATACCTTATGTGCGGTTCTGTCTCCCGCATGGTGTCCTCCGTATGCCTCGGAGTGACACTTCCATAGGATTTGTTCCTGTTCATGCTCAGGTACACAACGTCTAATAACACCATCTACTCCTTTATATAAATGTGGGTCATCCCAAAAGTAATGTCTTAAATCAAAGAAGAACTTTTTCTTTTGTTGGTATGTGAAACTAGGTGGTATATATTTAGCAACAATGTAATTAGCATAGTCTACATACCAGGGAGTATTACGAGAAGCATTTATAACAGCTAATTGTTCATCAGGAAAACTATCATCAATAGGCAGTGGGTCATCAAGAACATTTTCCATTCTAGACAAATTATCATCTACGGGATTCTCAGCCCCTTTTCTATCAATAATATGCAAATCAAATTCTTGTAGCAAAAGAACCCACTTAATAAGTCTAGGTTTAGCATCTTTATTTTGCATAATGTATTTAATAGCAGCATGATCGGTGTGAATAGTTACTTTAGAATCAACAATGTAAGATCTGAATTTATCACATGCAAACACAACTGCTAAAAATTCTTTCTCAGTAGTAGCATAGTTTCTTTGAGCACTGTCTAGAGTTTTACTAGCATAATGAATAACATTCAATTTCTTATCAACTCTTTGTCCTAGAACAACACCAACAGCATAGTCACTAGCAGCACACATAATTTCAAAGGGTAAGTTCCAATCAGTTGGTTGAACAATAGGTGCAGATGTTAAGGCTTTCTTAAGTATTTCAAAGGCTTCTACACAATCATCATCAAAAACAAATGGCACATCTTTCTGCAAGAGATTAGTAAGAGGCCTAGAAATTTTAGAGAAGTCTTTTATAAACCTTCTATAGAAACCAGCATGACCAAGGAAACTTCTTATACCTTTGATATCTTTAGGGCATGGCATTTTCTCAATTGCATCAACTTTAGCTTTATCAACTTCAATACCTCTTTCAGAAATTTTATGCCCAAGAACTATACCTTCATTTACCATAAAGTGGCACTTCTCCCAATTCAAGACAAGATTAGTTTCTTCACATCTCTGCAAAACTCGATCAAGGTTGCTTAAGCAATCATCAAAAGAAGTTCCGTAAATGGAGAAATCATCCATGAAAACCTCAACAATCTTTTCACAAAAGTCAGAGAATATAGCAGTCATACACGTTTGAAAGGTAGCAGGTGCATTACATAAACCAGAAGGCATATGAAGATAAGCATAAGTTCCAAAAGGGACAGGTAAATGTGGTTTTCTGTTGATCTTCTGGTGATACAGGTATTTGAGAGAAACCAAAATAACCATCTAAGAAGCAAAAGTGTGTATGTTTAGATAATCTTTCTAACATTTGATCAATAAATGGCAAGGGGTAATGATCTTTCCTAGTAGCTTTATTTAATTTTCTGAAATTTATTACCATTCTATAGCCGGTTACAATTCTTTGTGGGATTAGTTCATTTTTATCATTAGGAACAATAGTAATACCTCCTTTCTTAGGAACACAGTGAACATGACTTACTTATCTACTATCAGCTATGGGATAAATTATACCTGCCTCTGGAAGTTTTAATATTTCAGTTCTTACCACATCCTTCATTTTAGGATTTAATCTTCTTTGATGGTCAACAACTAGTTTAGCATCTGGCTCCATATGAATTTTATGCTGACATAGAGTGGGACTGATGCCCCTAAGATCATCAAGAGTATATCCAATAGCAGCACGGTGCTTCCTTAGAGTTTTAAGTAATCACTTTTCTTCTTGCTCTGAATGGTTAGCACTAATAATAACAGGATATATATATCTTCTTTTCATCAAGATAAGCATATTTAAGTGTAACAGGTAATTGCTTTAAATCAAACACATGATCACTCTTTGGTGGAAGAGGGTCTCCCAAGGTTTCAATAGGCAAGTTATGTTTAAGAATAGGTGCTTGTTTAAAGAACAGCTCATCTATTTCATTTCTTTCATTCATATGCATATCATTTTCATGGTCTAGCAAGTATTGTTCTAAGGGATCAGTAGGAGGCACAGCAATAGAAGCAAGACCAATAATTTCATCTTTAGCAGGTAATTCTCCATCATGAGGTTGTCTACTAAACTTAGAGAAATTAAATTCATGAGATATATCACCAAACTTAACCCTTACCTTTTCTTTAACACAATTAATTTCAGCATTAACGGTATTCAAGAAAGGTCTACCAAAAATAATGGGACAAAAATTATCTTGTTGTGAACCAAGTACTAAGAAATCAGTAGGGTATTCGATTTTACCACACAAGAATTCAACATCTCTAACAATCCCAAGTGGTGTAATAGTATTTCTGTTTGCAAGCTTAATAGTAACATCAATATCTTCAATCTCAACAGGTGCAATATCATTCATTACTTCTTGATATAAACAGAAAGGAATAGCACTCACACTGGCACCCATATCACATAAACCATGAAAGCAATGATCTCCAATCTTAACAAAAACAACAGGCATGCCAAACAAGGGCTTGTTCTAATCTAACATGTCCCGATTATTTCTAACGGGTTTAGCAATTCTAGCAGCGTCATCACAAAAATATATGACATGTCCATCAATATTATCAACCAAAAGATCTTTAACCATTGAAATATTAGGTTCAACTTTAATTTGTTCAGTAGGTCTAGGTGCTCTAATATTACTTTTATTAACCACAGCTGAAGCTTTAGCATGTTCCTTAATCCTAATAGGGAAAGGAGGTTTCTCAATATAAGCAGTAGGCACAACTGGATCAACATTGTAAACAATTGTTTCTTCTTTAACACTAATAGGTTCTTCATTTAATTCAATAGGTGAATGAAACTTAAACCATTTGTCCTTAGGGAGATCAACATGAGTAGCAAAAGATTCACAAAAGGTAGCTACTATCTCAGAGTTAAGCCCATATTTAGCACTAAACTTATGAAAATCATCAGTTTCCTTAAAAGATTTAACACAATCAAACTTAAGATTTATACCAAACTCTTTACCTTTGTCGATTCCCCAATCTTCAGAGTTGCGTTTAATTCTTTCCAGAAGATCCCATTTGAATTCAATAGTCCTTTTTATAAAGGAACCAGTAGAAGAAGTATCGAGCATGGGTTGATCATTATGAGAAAGCCGAGCATTAAAGTTTTGAATAATTATTTCTCTTGAGAGCTCATGATTGGGGCATGTATGAAACATATACTTAAGCCTCCCCCAAGCTTGAGCGATACTTTCTCCTTCATGAGGCCAAAAATTATATATATATATAATTCCGATCACGATGAACCAAATGCATAGGTTAAAACTTCTATGAAATTCCAGCTTTAACCGGTTCCAATCCCATGTTCCAGTATCATCACATAGCCTATACCATGTCAATGACTTTCCCTCCATAGATAAAGGGAATACCTTCCTCTTAACTCCATCCTCGGATAAACCTACAAGCTTAAACAATCCACAAATTTCGTCTATATATATCAAGTGCATATCAGGATGTACCTTTCCATCTCCTGCATAAGGATTTACTAGCAGTTTCTCTATCATACCCGAAGGAATTTCATAATAAATATTTCCAGTAGGTTCAGTAGGTTGACGGGAAACTCTCAATGCTTTCGGTCGAGGTGAAGATACCGCGAACAAACCCCTCAAAGGATTACTTTCCATAGTGACAAGTGACAGTAAATTTCAGCACGTATTATAAATGTTTCCTTACCAAATTCCACTCACCAAAGGCACTTCACTCCCCAGCAATAGCGCCAGAAAAGAGTCTTGATGACCCACAAGTATAGGTAATCAATCGTGGTCCTTTCAATAAGTAAGAGTGTCGAACCCAACGAGGAGCAGAAGGAAATGACAAGCGGTTTTCAGCAAGGTATTCTCTGCAAGTACTGAAAGTAGCGGTAACAGATAGTTTTGATAGCAAGATAATTCGTAATAAGTAACAAGTATAATAAAGTGCAGCAAGGTGGCCCAATCCTTTTTGTAGCTAAAGACAAGCCAGAACGATCTCTTATATAAAGCAAAGAGTTCTCGAGGACACATGGGAATTCTCATGTAGTCACTTTCATCATGTTTTTTTGATTCGCGTTCGCTACTTTGATAATTTGATATGTGGGTGGACCGGTGCTTGGGTGCTGTTCTTACTTGAACAAGCCACCCACTTATGATTACCCTCTCGCAAGCATCCGCAATTACGAAAGAAGAATTTAGATAAATCTAACCATAGCATGAAACATATGGATCCAAATCAGCCCCTTACGGAATAGCGCATATACTAGGGTTTAAGCTTCTGTCACTCTAGCAACCCATCATCTAATTACCACTCCACAATGCCTTCCCTTAGGCCCAAAGATGGTGAAGTGTAATGTAGTCGACGTTCACATGACACCACTAAAGGAAGCAACAACATACATATCATCAAAATATCGAACGAATACCAAATTCACATGATTACTTATGACAAGACTTCTCCCATGTCCCCAAGAACAAAAGTAACTACTCACAAATCATATTCATGTTTAAGATCAGAGGGGTATTGAATAGCATTAAGGATCTGAACATATAATCTTCCACCAAATAAACCAAGTAGCATCAACTAGAAGATGTAATCAACACTACTAGCAACCCACATGTACCAATCTGAGGTTTTGAGACAAAGATTGAATACAAGAGATGAACTAGTGTTTGAGATGAGATGGTGCTGGTGAAGATGTTGATGAAGATTGGCCCTTCCATGATGAGAGGATTGTTGGTGATGTCGATGGCTTTGATTTCCCCCTCCCGGAGGGAAGTATCCCCGGCGGAATCGCTCCGCCGGAAAGCAAAATAGCTCCTGCCCATGTTCCGCCTCGAGACGGCGGCGCTTCATCCCGAAAGTCTTGTTATGATTTTTTCTAGGGCAAATAGCCTTATATAGCAGAAGATGGGCCCTGGAGGCCTACCAGGGGCGCCACAAGCTCGAGGGGCGCGCCTAGGGGGATAGGGCGCGCCCCCCAGGCTTGTCGCTTCCTGGTGGGTCCCCCTCTGATATTTCTTTAGCCAGTATTTTTTATATATTCCAAAACAATTCTCTGTAAATTTTTAGGTCATTTGGAGGTGTGCAAAATAGTAATCTCTGTTACACCCCTTTTCGCTCCAGAATTCCAGCTGTCGGCAATCTCCCTCTTCATGTGAAACTTGCAAAATAAGACAGAAAAGGCATAAGAATTGTATTATAAAGTGAAATAATGATCAAAAACATAATAAATAACAGTAGGAAAACATGATGCAAAATGGACGTATCAAGGCACCCTGGTCGTAGCGCCGCAGTACTAGTAAATGAGCAATGAGGCGTCAAATCACAAAGCCCCACCTTGCCCGCAGTAAGCTGGACGGAGAAGGGGAGATATACGTACAAAAAATTGTGGATGCAGCTTCGACCCAAAGGCAATGACGCATGGGTCCTGCATTTTGATATACCCGCGGCCTCCTTTGGTTAACAGGGTAGGAATATTATAGGAATATGAAAGTTGTAGGAAAAGGGATGATGTACGGCCTCCTTTGGTTTGTAGGAATTTCATAGGATAGGATTTTCAAAGGAAAATTCCTATGGAGCTCTTTGGTTTGTAGGAATGGATAGGAACCAATCCTTCACATTTAAACGAAAAAAAAGTATTACCCTAAACTCAATGGAAAAATTCCTATCCTATCCATCAAATGACATTTCTTTCTCTATAGGAATTGAGATGCATGTCATCTCACTTCCTATGTTTTTTCTATTCCTATGATATTCCTATCCTATGAACCAAAGGAGGCCGACATGTATCTCAAATCCTATGAGTAGGGATAGGAAAAGAGATGTCATTTGGTTCACATCATATGAATTTTTCTATTGAGTCTTAATGTTTATTTCCTCTGAAATATGGAGTATAGGAATCCATTCCTATGAAACAAATGGCTCTAAAGGAAAAATTCCTATAAAAATCCTATCATATAGAATTCCTATTATATTCCTCGACACCAAAGGAGGCTTGAAATTGCTGTAGGTGATACGGCGGTCTTTCTTTGCCGAGTTTCGGCTAACGGAGACTCGGCTAACAAACTTGGCGAAGTGTGGCACTCGGCAATAGAGCAGTGCCACGCGTCGAGTCCTTACTCGATGGGACATTGCCGAGTTTAGAACTCAGCAAAATATTTGCCCGGTTCTTCTACCGAAGGAACTCGGTAGAAGTTTTATATTGGGCAATAAGTGTTGCCACGTGGCTTATGTATATTCATTGTGCATTGCCGAGTTTAGCCAAGTAGAACTTGGCAAACTATAGTGTCACGTGGCATCTACGTTACGCCCCGTTCCATCTGACGATGTGCTGTGTTGAATTCCCTAGAAGGTGAAACTCGGCAAACATTATTTAAATATTCACCAAACTCGGTAATGATGTAACCCAATTTAGATGTCAACCACAGAAGCCAGACATTTTCTCAAATTAATAATCGAACTCCATGGACGCAACATGGTCAAACGATGGCTTGGGACTCTAAAATTCAAATGAACTTGAGCTTGTTAAATGTATATATGGTAACAGTATAGTATGTCCACAACCACACCATGCATATCTCCATTATATCTGCATGCATTACAAATACCATGATCTCTTATTCATTTTGTTATGAAAAATAGTGAGTTACTTCAAATATTTGACTATATCACACACACTATATTTCATCTCTACTGATCCCGGTTGCTCTTTCTCTCTCCGTAGTTAGAGGACTCAATCCTACGATGTCTCTCGCTCTCTCTCACAACACACACACGCACACACATACGACCCCTCTATCGAAGACACACTCACACATTCCTCTCCCATCTCTCTAGATATCTCTTGATGATGAATGAAATGATATATGCTGGGTATACTATATGTGCATGTTGTTCTACGAAAACTCAGTAAAAGTTTGTGAGGTCTGAATTATCAATAAAGCTATATGCATTATATTTTGGAACGGAGGGAGCATACGGCAGTTGCGAACGCTCACATGGAAATTTTATGTGTCAGAGGAGTGGCTGTTCTGTCAAATGCCATGGCAAAACTGCCACCGTCAGATGCAGATCTAACGGTTCTTTGGGCGTTCGCCAGGAAACGGCTTGTGGTGAACGTTTACTAGATATGATTTATGGACACACGCATTGCATTGACACGTTAACCCTCCCTCTCACGCACACACGCACCCTCACGACTCTCACGAGACTTCTTGCACACACCATCTATCTGTAGGTAGACGTTACACACATATATGTGCTCTTCACACCCTTCCCTCAGAACTTCTAAAAAATAAAAGACGTCAGACATTTTTTTTTGAAACTCAGAGACACATGTATACATCTTACTCTAGGTGGACTACGTAGTACACGAAGAGAAACGGCTCACGCATGCACCAGTTCTCTCACACCCACGCGCGGGTACACGTACGAGCGCATTTGTTTACAAAGAGGCATCCCAAGTGACAATTTGACTCATGTAGTTTTCAACTTCATGAAGGGTCGGGGACCACACGTGAATGATACAGTACATAGTGCGACCTGGATGCGGTGGCGCGTTATTGATTGAGTTTTTTTTACTGTAACGTTAAATGAAATAGTGGTTCGCGCGTATTCATTTTAAAAACGATTGCTACAAGAAAATCACTCCACCATATATATAAGCAGGAGCCTCAGCGCTTGCTTTACTAGGGTTGCTCTCATTCACTCTCTCATCCTCTCCAGATCTAAACAAGACAGTGGTGGCCACACCCTCTATCTGCTCACCGCTGGTCACAGTTCCGGCCGGATCCCCTCCGCCGGCGAAGGGGAGAAGGTGCAGCGTTCATGCGGTCGTCGGCGGCGAGGGAGGAGACCCACAGCTGCCGATGCGTCCCGATCGGCGGCCCGTGTCGTTCTGTCCGACACAGCGCTGGCTCGGGAGGGCCTCCGACCCCTTCTTCCTCCCTGCCATATTGTGGGAAGATCCGGCCTCCCGCTGCCCTCCTAGCCACATCCGGACGACCGTTAGGTACAAATTCCTTCGAAACTGGCCTTGCTCTACTGCCCCAGCTCACCATGTGGCTGCATGTGGATCTTTTTCTACTTCCTTCGGCTGTTCCAAAGCCACCTAAATTTTTACTATTATTAGAGGTAAACCTACTTCATGTAGTTGAATCTAGGACTTTGTTCAAAAGGGAAGAAAGGGGGGAAAGCTCTAGCCTGAATCTAGGACTTGGTTCAAAGAGGAAAGAAAGGGGGCAAAGTAGTAGATACTGGCTACCCTACCGGTCTCTTGGTTGAAAAGGGGAAGAAAGTGGGGTGGATAGCGAAGGGTGGGGGGAAGTACTAGTAAGATACTGGCCAGACCGTCTCTTGGTCGAAAAAGGAAAGAAAGTGAGGGGGTGTTAGGGGGACAACGCAACTGAGAACAAGCAGGTCTAGATTTCCTGTGCTCACAGAGGGAAAGGTCGCCGAGGAGATAAAAAATTGGACAAATGCAGACATGTAACCTGAATGTTTGCCGCTCTTGGCAACCACATCTACCTCACCACTTTATGCCCATGATGTCCCTTTGCTCTTATCGCTGCCGTTAATCTAATATCACAGGAAAAATGAAGCAATGCCATTGTTAGACTAATGTCACTTCTAAGTAATGCTGCTGTCAGTCTAGTGCCATCGATAAATTGAAGCAATGAAACCACCATTTATGAAGTGCTTCAGTATTGCTTTATTTCCCATGAATTCTGTTTTGCCAGTTACACTTAGGGCCAGTTCTTTTGGTGGCTGCTATTTGTAGACTGCGTTGGTATTTCCCCAAAGAGGAGGGGATGATGCAGTATAGTAGAGATAAGTATTTCCCTCAGTTAAGAACCAAGGTTATCAATCCAGTAGGAGAACCATGCAAAATCCCATTAGCAGCACCTGCACACACAAAAGCAAACACTTCCACCCAACGCAAATAAGAGGGTTGTTAATCCTCTTAGCGGTTATTTGCAAGGATTAATTCTGATAGTGATAGATAGATAAACTCAAATACTAAATAAAATAAAAGTAAATAAATTGCAGCAAGGTATTTTTGGATTTTAATATATGATAAAAGTAGACCCGGGGGCCATAGTTTTCACTAGAGGCTTCTCTCTCGAGCACAGAACATACGGTGGGTAAACAAATTACTGTTGGGCAATTGATAGAAAAGCAAATAATTATGACGGATTCATGGCAATGATCATGTATATAGGCATCATGTCCGAGACAAGTAAACCGACTCCAGCCTGCATCTACTACTATTACTCCACCCATCGACTGCTATCCAGCATGCATCTAGGGTATTAAGTATGAAACAGAGTAACGCCTTAAGCAAGATGACATGATGTAGACAAAGTAAATTCATGCAATATGATTAAACCCCATCTTTTTATCCTTAATGGCAACAATACAAATACGTGTCATGTTGTAACACCTCTATGTAATGAGCTACAGTGATCCTCATGATTATGCTTAATCACTTTGGGATGCAATGCTTGATCACCTTTGGAATCATATCTCATTTCAAATTCCACCACTGAAATCAATTCAAATCGCAAGTGAAATTTGAAGTTGCACAAAAGTTGCTGCAAAATAGTTCATCATTTAGCAAATATTTCATAACAATTATTTGTTATGGAAAACAACATCACTTATTTGCTTAAATGGGCTAAAGAAATAATAATAGTGCCAAAACAGCATTTTTAAATGCTTTTCCAATTATGAAGAATTCAAACAAATTCAAATGCCTCCCAAACATTTTGTAGCAGTGCCAAATATTGTATGGCATTTAAATAGCCAAGCTCCACATTTTTGCAAAGTCATTTGGTGGCTTAATTAAATGCAAACAGTGTCTGTTTTAAAGAAACAGAAAAGAAAAGGGAAAAAGGCCTAAAAACTACTGTGTACTGGGCCTAAGTGCACAGTGGCACCAGCCCAGCCCACTTGTCTCTCTCCTTCAACCTCCCGCCTCTCTCTCCTCCCGTGTCGGCGCGCCCGTGGCTGCGCGCGCGGTCGCCGTCCAGGCGGCGACACGGCGACGCTACAGCGCCGCCGAGGGGATAAGAGGGAGGCCCCCGGCCTCGTCATCGTCCCTATCCACTCCTCCCCCTCGCTCGCTCGCTCTCCCCCTCTCGCCTCCACCTCGGCCTAGCCCGCCATGGCCACACCTCCATGAATCACGCCACCACCGAGCCTCTCGCGCTTCCTCCTGGTGTCCACCGGCTTCCCCGTCGTCGTCTACTTCGTATGCGCCCTCCCGTTCGACCGGACGAGCCCCACAGCGGCGTCCTCGACCTGTTCTTCGAGCTTCGGCCACCGAGATCACCGGCGACCATGCACCCTCTCCGACGCCTCCCCGATCCTGCTTAGCACCTCTGCAGGCTCTCTGTGAGCCCTCCTTCCCTCTCCCTCTCTCTTTGCGCTCGTGCAGGCCCTCTAGCTGCTCGCCGCCATTGCCGTGAGCTCGCCGCCATTGTTCGCCTCGCTGTCGCGGCCACCGCTAGCGCTGACCGCATCCGAGACTTGCGCCGTGCTCCAGGGAACTCCAGGAGGCCAACGCGACCGTCCGCGCGCCTCGCCGTGCCCTATATCGACGACCCCGTCCACGCCTGAACCTCACCGCCACCACGGCGCGTTACCGACGCCCCTCCGGCCATCCCCAGCACCCGCGACCACCACCACTGGGTGCGCGCAAGTGCCAGCAGCCCGTAGACCCCTTCCGCACGCCGATCCGTGGCCCATAGCCGTTTTCCAGTGAACGCCTGAGCCGCGCCACCGCTGGAAAGGTCGCCGGTGCTCCTCCGGCGCCGCCACCGACGTGGCCTGCCACTGGGGCCCACCTGGGTCACTGCCAGTGGGCCCCGTAGACCCAGTTGACTCCGTTGACCAAGTCAACGTGCTAACTGGGCTAGTCCCAGTCACTGACATGTAGGTCCCACCGTGGTAATTAACTAAATGGCTAATTTAAATTAACTAATGTGACACTGACATATGGGACCCACTAGTTAATTAACATAATTAGTTAAATTAAACCTCTGTTAAAAAACTCTGTCAATGACAGCTGGGTCCCCCTGGTCAGCTTGACCAGTCAAAGTCCACAGTTAACTGCTGACTAGGCAGTCAACTGGGGCCCACCTGTCAGCCTCTGTGTGCACAGCTGGGTGCACTGCATCGGGTGCACCGAGCAATTTCCCATTTATTTTCGAATAAAATTAAATTCCAGAAATTCTATAAAACTTTGAAAAATCATATAAACTCAACCGTAGGTCAGATGAAAATGTTTTCTATATGAAAGATGATCAGAAAAATAAGACGAATCCGAATATGCCATCCACATACCTGTCACATGCCTCTAACACTACAAACATGGAACCTTCCCCTCCGGATCGTCTATCCGATAATTGCCTAAAGCCGGGAAAATATTCCCAGATATTTTCCCGCTCCGTTTGTAACGCTTAGCACCGCATTAGGTCACCCCCAGCACATCATATTTCCATGTCATGCATTGTGCTGTATTGTTTGCTTTGTATTTATTGTTTCTTCCCCCTCTTCTCTCCGGTAGACTCCGAGACTGACGCTGCTCCTGAGTAGGACTACGCTCCTGACGCCCAGCCTCTTTTCGCAGAGCTTCCAGGCAAGCAAACCCCCCTTGATCATTCCTATATCGCCCATTCTTTCTCTCTCATTCTTGCATTAGATTTTGCTACCGTTGTTCGATAGCTCCTATTCTGATGCATAGCCTGATTTTGTAACCTGCTGTTGATACTTTACCTGTTGTCCTATATGCTTAGTATAGGCTGGTTAGTGATCCATCAGTGGCCCCGCACCCTTGTCCCTGTGGCCATGCTTTGCTTACGGATGACTTGATCAACATGATCGATGTGCAGAGACCGACACAGCACCGCACAACCCCTTAGTTATACGACTCTGCAGAGCTACTATCAAGTGCCAAGGGTGATACCTCCAACCTCACTCCAGATGATATCTCTGTAACGTAGCTAGTCGGTTGTGGGTTACCGAGGGTGATTCCTCTTTCACCACCTTCGATGATGCCTCTGTCGTGCAGCCCCTCAAGTGTGAACCTATTGAGGGTGATTCCTCCCAGTTCACCTTGACGGTTACATCGAGTAGGAATCCATTGAGGGTGATTCCTCGGATTTCCCCCTTGATGTTATGGACACACGGATACCCTGTATTTACCTCAGTCCCTTGTTGAAGTCAGGTCGACCCCGAGGGGTACCCGCGAGAGATGTGAAGTCGGGTTGACTGAGAGGGTACCCGCGAGATAATTACGCGGCACGGTCGGGCAAGCAGAGACCGCCCCAGGAGAGGGATGGGCCTGGCCCTTGCCGTAAGTCTGCAAGACGGGGCGACAGGAGCACTGATCGTCACCGCGAGCTCCCAACACACTAATGGGTTTGGATATGTGATCTGAGTAGGCCTTTGGCCTTTTCGCACTGACCACCATCCGGGATAAGTTATGGGCACTCTGCGTCTTGCGTTTCTCCCGAAAGCTTCGTCAGATGTCTAGTTCAGCATTGCGCCCGAGCGACAGCAGATACCCACAAGCACAACTTGGTGAGGCTGACCCTGCGCGCAACGACCCGGCGTGCTTAGGGGTGAGCGGCCAAACTACCCCCTCGCGCTTAGGATGTGACCGGTAGGGACCTCTCTGCGGAGCCCAGGTAGGACTACGGCGTGTCGATCAGCCGAGGCCGGGCATGACCAGGAAAAGTGTGTCCGGTCGGAGTTAATCAAGCGTGTTGGGTAAGTTGGTGCACCCCTGCAGGAAAGTTATCTATTCGAATAGCCGTGTCCACGGTAATGGACGCTCGGAGTTGTATTCCAATCTACTACAACTAGAACTGGATACATGTGATACTAAACTGATATGATGGCTTCGGGATCGCTTCCTCGCGGGGTAGACGAGGAAGGATCTCTGGGCATTATGAATATATATTTGTTACTACATTATATGTTACTCTACTCTCTTCTGTTGCTGCAAGACACTGGAAGATGCTAGTCTTCGGTACGCCAGGCCTTCCCCTCTATTCTGGCATTTCTACAGTCTAGTCCACAGATACAGCCCCTTCATTTGATACCGATGCATACTTAGCATAGATCTGATGTGAGTCTTGCGAGTACTTTGGATGAGTACTCACGGTTGGTTTGCTACCTTTTTCCCCCTATACCCGACTGCTACGATCAGATGACAGAGCCCCGGAGTCAGCTGATTCTGTCGACGACTACTACTACCCCGACGGTGCCTACTACTACGTGGAGAACGACGACCAGGAGTAGTTTCGGAGGCTCCCAGGCTGGAGGTCTGCGCCTTTTCGATCTAGTTGTCGTTGTTTTGCTCAGCCTTCTTAAGGCATCCTTGTCTAATTATGTCTATTCTCAGATATTGATGCTTTCGCTGACTCTTGTACTCGAGCTTATGTATTCGAGCCCTCGAGGCCCCTGGCTTGTAATATAAAGCTTGTATTATTTTATTTTTGTGTCTAGAGTTGTGTAGTGATATCTTCCCGTGAGTCCATGGGCTTGATCATGCGCATTTGCGTGTATGATTAGTGCACGGTCGAGTCGGGGGCGTCACAAGTTGGTATCAGAGCCGACTGCCTGTAGGAAGCCCCTTTCCAACTCCTTGGTTGAAGTTGAGTCTAGTCTTCGAAAAACTGTTTTACTAACCTTGTTGTGTGGCTTATGGGCCCACGTCGCCAACAGATGGTTTAGGATCTTTTATTCCTCTTCCTTACTCTGGGACTCTAATCTCTCTTCTATTCGGGTTAAAGATTTTGCTGACTCTAACATTAGGTTCTCATGTTCACATTCACTCGAAGAGCTGGATTATCTGCAATTATTCCTTTCCATGTATATCATCTGCTTCTCACACTATCTTTTGACATCTTTGAACTCCTTGAGCTTAAGGAGGAAATCGACAAATCACTCTGCAAGGTTTCATTCATCCAAATTCCTCTGCTTGGGGAGCACATTCTCTCTTTGTCAAGAAGAAGGATGGTACGAACCGGTTGGTCCAAGATTACCGACCCATTAACCAGGCAACCATTCAAAACAAGTCTCCGGTTCCTAGTATCAACGATCTGTATGATCAACTTGCTGGTTCCTTAGTATTCTCTAAACTTGATTTGAGATTGGGATACCACCAGATCCGAGTTCGTGAAGAGGACATTTCGAAGACAGCTTTTGTTACTCGGTATGGTTCATATGAGTACCCCGTCATGTCTTTCGGCTTAACCAATGCCCCAGCAACTTTCTCTCGATTGATGAACTATATTTTCATGGATTACCTTGACAAGTTTTTCATGGTTTATCTGGATGATATCCTGGTATATTCCAAGAATAAAGAAGAACAAGCTGAACATCTTCGTCTTGTATTGGAAAAGCTTCGAGAGCATCAGCTATATGCCAAATATTCCAAGCGTGAATTCTGGTTATCCGAAGTAACCCACCTTGGTCATGTGATTTCCAAGGATGGTATTGCTGTCAACCCAGAACGAGTTCAGGCTATTCTTGACTGGACTCCCCGAAGAATGTCAAGCAAGTCAGAAGTTTTCTCGGACTCGCCAGCTATTGCCGCCGTTTTGTCGAGAACTTCTCCAAGATTGCCAAGCCCTTGACTAATTTTCTTCACAAGGGCGTTAAGTTTGACTGGACAGACAAATGTCAGGAAAGTTTTCAAACACTCAAGGACAAGCTGACATCTACCCCAGTGCTTGCTCCTCCGGATTCTCGCAATGAATTCGTCATTATTGCGACGCATCCCGTCAAGGATTAGGCTGTGTCCTAATGCAAGAGCGCAAAGTGATTGCTTATGCCTCACGACAGTTGCGTCCTCATGAAGAGAACTACCCAGTTCATGATCTCGAACTTGCTGCAGTTATTTATGCACTAAAGTTGTGGCGACATTACCTTCTCGGTAATCGGTGCGAGATCTACACGGATCATCAAAGTCTGAAGTGTCTGTTTACTCAGCCGGATCTGAATCTCCGTCAACAAAGATGGATGGAAGCAATTACGGACTATGACTGCGATATTTCATATACCCCTGGCAAGGCTAATGCAATGGCCGATGCTTTGAGTCGCAAGTCTTAATGCAACAACCTCATGGTTCAGCAAGCTCAACCCCTTCTTTATGAGGAACTTCGCAAGTTGAACCTTCATATTGTTCCACAGGGTTCTCTCAATACCCTTGTCTTGGAACCAACTCTCGAGAAAGCTATCAAGACCGCGCAAGAGAATGATACTGAAGTTGATCAGATTAAGAGTGATCTTGCCTCTGATAAAGCCAAAGATTTCTCTCTTGATAAAGACGGGCCTTTATTCTTCAAAGATCACCTTGTGGTACCCAAGTTCGACGATATGACAGGGAAAGTTATGAAGGAAGCACATGATACGCCTCTGTCTATTCATCCAGGTAGTACCAAGATGTATCACGACATCCATCAAAGGTATTGGTGGTCTAAAATGAAGCAAGACATTGCTCGCTATGTTGCTGAATGTGACATTTGCCGTCGCGTCAAGGCAGAACATCAAAAACCTGCTGGACTCCTGCAACCGCTTCCTATTCCTGAATGGAAATGGGACAAGGTTCAGATGGATCTCATCACTGGCCTTCCCAAATCACAAAAGGGTCACGATGCTATTCTTGTCGTCGTCGACCAATTCTCCAAAGTTGCACATTTTCTGCCAGTCAAGGAGACTATCACTGCTAGTCAGTTAGCAGACTTGTATATCTCTAGAATTGTGACACTCCACGGTATTCCAAAGGAGATCAGTTCAGACCGTGGCAGTCTCTTCACCTCAAAGTTCTGGGAAAGTTTCCAAGAAGCTATGGGAACTCATATAACCTGGAGCACAGCTTATCACCCCCAGTCCCAAGGTCAAGTTGAACGAGTTAACCAAGTGCTTGAAGATATGCTATGTGCTTGTGTCATCTCACTTGGCAAGAAGTGGGAAGAATCTCTCTCGTATGCTGAATTCTCATATAACAACAACTATCAAGCTAGCTTGAAGATGGCACCCTTCGAGGTATTATATGGACGTAAGTGTCGAACCCCTCTGAATTGGTCAGAAACTGGGGAACGGCCGCTCATCGGTCCGGATATTATCCAACAAGCTGAAGAGCAAGTCCGTATTGTCCAGGAAAATCTCAAGGCGGCCCAGTCCCATCAGAAGAGCAACTATGATCGAAAACACTGGGGATCGATCTATCATCCTAGTGAGCAAGCTTATCTGTGTGTCACTCCTATGAAGGGCACTCATCGCTTCGGAATAAAGGGCAAGTTAGCTCCTGGCTACATTGGACCCTTCCGCATTCTCGCCAGACGTGGATATGTGGCTTGTAAATTGGAATTGCCACCGTAGTTTTCTCATATCCACGATGTCTTCCATGTGTCGCAACTTCGTCGTTGCTTCAAGGATCCACACCATGCAGTGGATCATGAAATGCTCGAATTGCAAGATGATCTCTCTTGTAAAGGGCATCCGATCCGCATTTTGGATCAAGCTGAACGTCGAACCCGTCAGAAGGTAACCAAGTTCCTTAAAGTGCAGTGGTCGAATCATACTGAAGATGAAGCCACTTGGGAACGTGAGGATCGCCTTGGTGAAGAATACCCCGATCTTTTCCCTTCTACCTCCTGAATTCTCGGGACGAGAATTTCTTTTAGAGGAGGAGAATTGTAACACCCCTATGTAATGAGCTACAGTGATCGTCATGATTATGCTTAATCACTTTGGGATGCAATGCTTGATCACCTTTGGAATCATATCTCATTTCAAATTCCACCACTGAAATCAATTCAAATTGCAAGTGAAATTTGAAGTTGCACAAAAGTTGCTGCAAAATAGTTCATCATTTAGCAAATATTTCATAACAATTATTGGTTAAGGAAAACAACATCACTTATTTGCTTAAATGGGCTAAAGCAATAATAACAGTGCCAAAACAACATTTTTAAAGGCTTTTCCAATTATGAAAAATTCAAACAAATTCAAATGCCTCCCAAACTTTTTGTAGCAGTGCCAAATATTGTAGGGCATTTAAATGGCCAAGCTCCACATTTTTGCAAAGTCATTTAGTGGCTTAATTAAATGCAAACAGTGTCTGTTTTAAAGAAACAAAAAAGAAAAGGAAAAAAGGCCTAAAAACTACTGTGTACTGGGCCTAAGTGCACAGTGGCACCGGCCCAGCCCACCTCTCTCTCTCCTTCAACCTCCCACCTCTCTCTCCTCCCGTGTCGGCACGCCCGTAGCTGCGCGCGCGCTCGCCGTCTAGGCGGCAACACGGCGACGCTACAGCGCCGCCGAGGGGATAGGAGGGAGCCCCCCGGCCTTGTCATCGTCCCTATCCACTCCTCCCCCTCGCTCGCTCGCTCTCCCCCTCTCCCCCTCTCGCCTCCACCTCGGCCGAGCCCGCCATCGCCGCACCTCCGTGAATCACGCGACCACCGAGCCTCCCACGCCTCCTCCTGGTTTCCACCGGCTTCCCCGTCGTCGTCTACTTCGACTGCGACCTCCCGTTCGACCGGACGAGCCTCGCAGCGGCGTCCTCGACCTCTTCTTCGAGCTTCGGCCGCCGAGATCGCTGGCGACCTTGCACCCTCTCCGACGCCTCCCCGAGCCCGCTTAGCACCTCTGCAGGCTCCCTGTGAGCCCTCCTTCCCTCTCCCTCTCTCTTTGCGCTCGTGCACACCCTCTAGCTGCTCGCCGCCGTTGCCGTGAGCTCGCCGCTGCTGTTCGCCTCACCGTCGCGGCCACCGCTAGCGCTCACCGTGTCCGAGCCTTGTGCCGTGCTCCTAGGAACTCCAGGAGGCCAACGCGACCGTCCGCGCACCTCGCCGTGGCCTATATCGACGACCCCGTCCATGCCCGAACCCCACCGCCGCCATGGCTCGTCGCCGACGCCCCTCCGGCCATCCCCAGCACCGGCGACCACCACCACTAGGTGCGCGTGAGTGCCAGCAGCCCGTAGACCCCTTCCGCATGCCGATCCGTGGCCCATCCAGCTAACGCCCGAGCCGCGCCGCCGCTGGAGAGGTCGCCGGTGCTCCTCCGGCGCCGCCGCCGACGTGGCCTGCCACTGGGGCCCACCTAGGTCACTGCCAGTGGGCCCCGTAGACCCAGTTGACTCCGTTGACCAAGTCAATGTGCTGACTGGGCTAGTCCTAGTCACTGACATGTAGGTCCCACCGTGGTAATTAACTAAATGGCTAATTTAAATTAACTAATGTGACACTGACATCTGGGACCCACTAGTTAATTAACATAATTAGTTAAATTAAACCTCTGTTAAAGAAACTCTGTCACCGACAGGTGGGTCCCCCTGGTCAGCTTGACCAGTCAAAGTCCACAGTTGACTGCTGACTAGGCAGTCAACTGGGGCCCACCAGTCAGCCTCTGTGTGCACAGCTAGGTCCACTGCACCGGGTGCACCTAGCAATTTCCCATTTATTTTTGAGTTGACTTAAATTCTAGAAATTTAATAAAACTTTGAAAACTCATATAAATTCAACCGTAGCTTAGATGAAAATGTTTTCTATATGAAAGATGATCAGAAAAATAAGACGAATCCGAATATGCCATCCACATACCTGTCACTTGCCTCTAACACTGCAAACATGGAACCTTCCCCTCCGGATCGTCTGTCCGATAATTGCCTAAAGCCGGGAAAATATTCCTAGATATTTTCCCGCTCCGTTTGTAACGCTTAGCACCGCATTAGGTCACCACCAGCACAACATATTGCCATGTCATGCATTGTGCTGCATTGTTTGCTTTGTATTTATTGTTTCTTCCCAGTCTTCTCTCCGGTAGACTCCGAGACTGACGCTGCTCCCGAGTACGACTACGCTCCTGACGCCCAGCCTCTTTTCGCAGAGCTTCCAGGCAAGCAAAACCCCCTTGATCATTCCTATATCGCCCATTCTTTCTCTCTCGTGCTTGCATTAGATTTTGCTACGTTTGTTCGATAGCCCCAATTCTGATGCATACCCAGATTTTGTAACCTGCTGTTGATACTTTACGTGTTGTCCTATATGCTTAGTATAGGCTAGTTAGTGATCAATCAGCGGCCCCGCACCCTTGTCCGCGTTGCCATGCTTTGCTTCCGGATGACTCGATCAACGTGATCGATGTGCAGAGACCGACACAGCACCGCACACCCCCTTAGTTGTATGACTCTGCAGAGCTACTATCGAGTGTCGATGGTGATACCTCCTACCTCACTCCAGATGATATCTCTGTAGCATAGCTAGTCGGTTGTGGGTTACCGAGGGTGATTCCTCTTTCACCACCTTCGATGATGCCTCTGTCGTGCAGCCCCCAAGTGTGAACCCATCGAGGGTGATTCCTCCAAGTTCACCTTGACGGTTACATCAAGTAGGAATCCATTGAGGGTGATTCCTCGGATTTACCCCTTGATGTTATGGACACACGGATACCCTGTATTTACCTCAGTCCCTTGTTGAAGTCGGGTCGACCCCGAGGGGTACCCGCGAGAGATGTGAAGTCGTTTTGACTGTGAGGGTACCCGCGAGATAATTACACGGCACGGCGGGCAGGCAGAGACTGCCCCAGGAGAGGGATGGGCCTGGCCCTTGCCGTAAGTCCGCGAGACGGGGCGACTGGAGTATTGATCGTCACCGCGAGCTGCCAACACACTAATGGGTTTGGATATGTGATCTGAGTAGGCCTCTGGCCTTTTCGCACTGACCACCACGCGGGATAAGTTATGGGCACTCTGCGTCGTACGTTTCTCCCGAAAGCTTCGACAGACGTCCAGTTCAGCATTGCGGCCGTGCGACAGCAGATACCCACAGGCACAACATGGTGAGGCTGACCCTGCGCGCAACGACCCAGACTGCTTAGGGGTTCGATCAGCCGAGGCCGGGCATGACCAGGAAAAGTGTGTCCGGTCGGAGTTAATCGAGCATGTTTGGTAAGTTGGTGTACCCCTGCAGGGAAGTTATCTATTTGAATAGCCGTGTCCACGGTAACGGACGCTCGTAGTTGTATCCCGATCTACTGCAACTAGAACTGGATACATGTGACACTAAACTGATATGATGGTTCCGGGATCGCTTCCTCGTGGGGTAGACGAGGATGGATCTCTGGGCATTACTAATATATATTTGTTACTACATTATATGTTACTCTACTCTCTTCTGTTGCTGCGTGATGCTGGAAGATGCTAGTCTTCGGTAGACTAGGCCTTCCCCTCTATTCTGGCATTTCTGCAGTCTAGTCCACAGATACAGCCCCTTCATTTGATACCGATGCATACTTAGCATACATCTGAAGTAAGTCTTGCGAGTACTTAGGATGAGTACTCACGGTTGCTTTGCTACCTTTTTCCCCCCTACCCGACTGCTGCGATCAGATGACAGAGCCCCGGAGTCAGCTGATTCCGTCGACGACTACTACTACTACCCCGACGGAGCCTACTACTACGTGGAGACCGACGACCAGGAGTAGTTTCGAAGGCTCCCAGGCAGGAGTCCTGCGCCTTTTCGATCTAGTTGTCGTTGTTTTGCTCAGCCTTCTTAAGGCATCCTTGTCTAATTATGTCTGTTCTCAGATACTGATGCTTTCGTAGACTCTTGTACTCGAGCTTATGTATTCGAGCCCTCGAGGCCCCTGGCTTGTAATATAAAGCTTGTATTATTTTATTTTTGTTTCTAGAGTTGTGTTGTGATATCTTCCCGTGAGTCCCTGGGCTTGATCATGCGCATTTGCATGTATGATTAGTGCACGGTCGAGTCGGGGGCATCACACATGTCCCTTTCTGTCACTGGAATTGAGCACTGCAAGATTGAACCCATCACAAAGCACCTCTCCCATTGCAAGATAAACCAATCTAGTTGGCCAAACCAAATCGATAGATCAGAGAGAAATACAAAGCTATAATAATCATGCATAAAAGAGTTCAGAGAAGTCTCAAATATTTCTCATGAATAATCTGGTCATAAACTCACAATTCATCAGATCCCAACAAACACACCGTAAAAGAAGATTACATCGGATAGAACTCCAATAACATCGAGGAGAACATGGTATTGAAGATCAAAGGGAGAGAAGAAGCCATCTAGCTACTAGCTATGGACCCATAGGTCTGTGGTAAACTACTCACACATCATCGGAAGGGCAGCAAGGTTGATGTAGAAGCCCTCCAAGATCGATTCCCCCTCTGGCAGAGTACCGAAAAATGCCTCGAGATGGGATCGCGTTAGAACAGAGGCTTTCGGCGGCATAAAAGTTATTCGGGGTGTGTTGGGGATGTTCCCCACGACCAAGACCCGGCCAAATGTGTGACCCGGCCAGAAGCATGGTGGCTTCATGGGTCACCTTATTTTTCGGGTCATGACAAGAAGACAAGAAGGGCCCGAAGGCCCAGAGTGAGACCCGGCCGAATGCTGGGTCATGGAGGAACCACAAAGGGCCGGCTCATGGAGAAGGCACAAGAGGAATTGTCTTAACTCGGAAGAAAAGACCCGGACTAGGATCCGACTTGTAATAGAAAATAGACTAGTTGTAGTCCTACTAGGACTCTACATGTAAGCCGGCCCCTTCAACTTATATAAGGAGGGGCAAGGCTCCCCAAAAGGGGACAAGTCGGGATAGACAGACAAACTAGTAGCTATCGAGATAGAGGCAGCGAAACAGCACCCTTGTAATCGAGATCATCATCATCAATGGCAATCAAGCAGGATGTACGCTTTTACCTCCACCGTGAGGGGCCGAACCTGGGTAAAACTCGCGTCTCTCGATTCCGACCAACCCCTTCAAGCTTCCACCTAGTTGCGATGGCCTCACCACTAAGTCCTTTCACGAGGACATCTGCCGTGACAAAACCACGACAGTTGGCGCCCACCGTGGGGCCTGCGCACGGTGGTGTTGAGTTCTTGGAGGGAGCTCTCCCAGGGATCGAGAAGTTCGCAACCGGCCGCATGAGGAAGAGCCGGTAGCGGAGGATAGAATCAAGAGCCCCGCATTCACCGGACAACCCGGCCCAGGACAAACCTGGGCTGAGCCGGTAAATCTATAGGTCACCTGCAAAAGTCATGGACGAGAACAAAAAAATTATCCACAACACACGGGGGCTCGACATCAACACTGCCCCTCGCAAGCTCCAACAAACCGCGTCCGCGCCGGCTTCCAGTGTTCCGGCCGATTCCCACATCCGTGCTGGCTTCCAGAATGTCGGCAGAAAATCTCCATGATGAGCAGCGGGAACGGCCTATACGAGATTGAGATCGAGAAAAAAATTAGGGTTACGTGGGGCGTCGCCGCACGTGATTTGTGATCTGGTGATTCGAAGCCAGATCGATATCTGGAGCACTACCGCAAGAGGCCAGGACCGACAGGAGTTCCGTACATGTGCAAGTCGCCAAGTTTCTTTTTTTGGGTCCACGTACAGCTCAAGTCCCGAGGATCAGGCTGATCTGTTGTTGCTAATTTCACGAGGAGACCAAAGGTGATCTGGAAAGAGGCCATCGGCTAGCCACTTGTTTCCTTTGCGTACGCAGCCTCCCGTGTACTGTTCTGCGATTGTTAATCAATGTGTTTACTAAGGCCAAGTGCTAGTTGCAAAGGACAGAAGCAGAGGCGTCGTGCAAACAAAAAAAATATCAGCGGCAGCACGACAAGTGCTAGTCGCAAAAGAACAAAAGCAGAGGCGTTACGCAATAAAAAAATATATTCATCAGCGGCAGCCCGCAGCGCCGCTGAGCCAGCATCAAGAAAATTAGTTTACTTTTCAAGGCTCAATACCCAAGGAGATAGCAACGGGAGTAGTACTACTCTGGTACAAAATCCGATCAGTTGAGTACAAGTACCAGGAAAGTTCAGTTGTGTCAACCGCAGAATATAAAAACATCAGGACAAGTGGTCACTACAAAGGTGACATAATACCGCTGATATGAAGCTCGCGCTAGCATTATCCCGCGACGGCGTCCGTTCGTGCCGCGCTAAACCAATAGGTAGGCGTGCAGGCCGCCGTCCACGGTCCAGTCTACAACAACAACTAAGAAGCCGCGTCAAGCGTCCGCCCACGCGCGAAGCTGCCAGACGGACAGGCGCACGGGCCCCCACCTCGACAGACGTTGCACGCAGATCATCTGTCGTCCAAATACATCAGGTGAAATCCGTCCAGTCTATTTTTATCAATACATATCAATTCCTCCGAGAACAACTACTCTGCCCTATGTTATATCTATACGCAGGGCACCATCCCCATGGCCCGGTCTACATCAACACGTAGGGGCCGCGCCCACCCATACGAGCTGCCAATGGACGTGCGCAAGCCGCCGTCCCCACGGTCCGGTCTACATCAACACACCAGGGCCACGCCGCTCGCCCAAGCTGCCCAATGGATGCGCGCAAGCCGCCGTCCCCACAGTCTGATCTACATTAACACACCGGATCCGCGCCCACCCGTATGAGTTGCCCAACGGACGCGCGCAGGCCGCCGCCCCCACGGCCCGGTCTACTCCAACAACGCTGGAGCAAAAAAGAAATGTATCTCTATTATCAGCCTCCACCCACGCCGGGTTGCCCAATGGATAGGCGCATTGGCCTGCCATCCCCACGGTCCGGTCTGCTTTAGCACATCAAAGAAATAGGAGAGTCGGCCATAGACGATCCGTCTCTGGAGAAGCTAGGTGAGCCGGTCACCGATTGAGCTTGCAATTCAAAGCCAGCAAAGAAAAAAATGGCCCTAGAGGAGCCAGGAGAGCCGGACCAAGAGAGAATAGCAAGGAATGGGTCAAGAGGCGTATGAACTCAATTTGGGCAAAAACGGGTTTGTTGAACGACATATGCTGAGGACATACAACGAGCATCGCGAAGATCATCAACTCGCCACACGCCTCTAGCTTCAATAATTTTCATCTTTCAGCTGTCAACTCTACGCCGGCTTATGCCATAGCCAAGTATGAAGAATCTCAAGCCGACTCCTTCAGTCCTCTTAAGACTCGGGGGCAACACAGATATGACTTGGCAGATTTGGCCGATTTCACAAATTCAAGAACCCCGGGTCATTGCATGGAAGACAACCCGGACCCGGGGGCTGCTGCCTTGTTGGTGAAAAATTAAAGGTTGCCAAAGAGGACTTGCTGCCATGATGCGCAGTTCAAACATAGGTATCCTGCCATATTGGCAAAACATAAAAAAAAGGGTTACCAAAGAAGACTAGTCGCCATGATGCGCAGTCTAAACATGGGTATCCTGCTCGATAATGATCAAAGGAATAAAGCTGGCTTATCTGGACCCCAGATGTTTTGCAGTAGTAGCATTATCTCCTGTATACCCTATGCTGAGATTTTCCATGATCATATGGTTACTTGGGGGCTTCCAACTCATCGAGTTTAGCTTACAAAACCCTTTTAACCTGGTGAAAAGCCAAAATATACTAGGTTAAACCTGCCTGTTAGCAAGATGCTACTCCAAAAAGGTGACCTGGCGTACGCCTGATGAGTTAATCACAAAGGTGACCCTGAATTCATCAGAGTTAAAATGTCGGTTGGTCATGTGAGAGCCGGCTTTCAGAGAGCTAGGACAAACCAAAAGAGGCCAAAAAGCCTGCTTCCACAGGAAGTGAAACCAAGACTCGAGCGTCGAAAGCCGGTCTTATGTCGTGCCTCGAAAGCCGGCATTTTAATACTCTGTTATCATACATATACATCATCATACATTCCATCATCATACATTGCATCATCATACAATGCATCATATATACGTGTCTATATTTGTTTATGTCGCACGAGCCAGTTTTCAAACTGGGTTACGTTGTAACTGCAGGAACAAACAAATCTTTGATAGCCAAAATGGCCGGGTTTCATATGGTTTATCAAAACCAGTTTCAAATAACATGGCTATCACTATCGATTTTGAAAAAATTGCAGGTATATATTTACTATATCTACAAAACCGGCTTACAATTGAGAGCCGGGTCTTCATCATGGTTTATCATAACCAGTATTAAATGATTGAGGTTTTCAAAGCCGGCTCAAGGAGATGGTTATTTCCTTCTAAATCCAAAACGTTGGCTTACAGTAAGGAGCAGGGTTTAATAAATTACCAGTGGCAATTCACAATTTTGATTATTCTGATGCTGCAAAGGAGAACAAAATTCAAACAAGGATATCATGGCAACCGGATTTATTAAAGGCAATGAAATATGAAGTGTTATGCAAGGCAGCACTCATGATGGATTTAGCAACAAATTCAGCATTGATATGCAAAGTACCCTGCAACATCATTCAGACAAACTGTCCCTCACACTCAGGCAATAGAACCCAGCACTTGGGGGCTATAGTGGATCTGATTTTATTCTACAATGGAAGGAATAGTGCCGAGTCGCCGCAGGCACACGACCCGGCACTTGGGGGCTACATTATTCAAATCAAGAGTATGTTAAGTATGAAAGTCCCATGTCACTGCAAGCATGCACCACGGCACTTGGGGGCTAATGCATTGTCATTTTAAAAGTAATTTCATTGAAGACCCAGCTCACTATTAATAGTAACCCGGCCCTTGGGGGCTACAGTCATTGACTCTACAGATAGTTCAAGTTACAGATTGATGAGAACAGCTAAACCGGCCCTTGGGGGCTACATTATTTGCAGCTATACATCTAAAAACATCAAAAGCTAAGTTCAAGTCCCAGGTTGCTGCTGGCAAGACAACCCGGCACTTGGGGGCTACAGCGTTCAGTTGTTTAAACAGATCATAAGGTCCAAACTGAAGACCCGGCCCATCACATACTGATGAGCCGGCCCTTGGGGGCTACACATGTGAAATGCAAACATTCAGTTTATGAGGAACAACCCAGATTTCTCCAAAGTTGCAACATTTATATTTAAGCAAGTCTTAAGCTATCACTACGTTCTACTCTTAAGGCTTGGGGGCTACAGGTAATATGGATATAAGGGAGGAACACCTTCAAGCTCTCAATTTTGAGCGAGCAGGGTCTCATATCCTTGGTGAAAAAAACAAATTCAAGTGCTGGCTCAATATCATATGGATTTCTTATTCCCAAGCCGAAGCATTGAAAGCTGGCTCAATATCATATGGATTTCTTATTCCCAAGCCGAAGCATTGAAAGTTGGCTCAATATCGTACGGATTTCTTATTCCTAATATTTTCAGCAAGTCTGAAGCATTGAAAGTTGGCTCAACATCAGACGAATTTCTTTTTGCCAATAATTTTATCAAGCCAAAGCATTGGAAGACAACTCAAAATGTCATATGGGTTATTTTTCCAATATTTTTCTGCGTGGAACCAGTGTCAGCAAGTTGATTCTGAAGCCAGCATGTTGATATGACAGAGACTCAAACTTTTAGGAGCTGGTCAATTGAGTGAGCCGGTCCCTTAAAATATTCTTATTTCAGGAGCTTAGCATGAATAAATTCAAGCTAACCTGGGGGCTAATGTTGGGGATGTTCCCCACGACCAAGACCTGGCCAAATATGTGACCCGGCCAGAAGCATGGCGGCTTCATGGGTCACCTTATTTTCCGGGTCATGGGAAGAAGACAAGAAGGGCCCGAAGGCCCAGAGCGAGACCCGGCCGAATGCCGGGTCATGGAGGAACCACGAAGGGCCGGCTCATGGAGAAGGCACAAGAGGGATTGTCTTAACTCAGAAGAAAAGACCCGGACTAGGATCCAACTTGTAATAGAAAATAGACTAGTTGTAGTCCTACTAGGACTCTACATGTAAGCCGGCCCCTTCAACTTATATAAAGAGGGGCAAGGCACCCCAAAAGGGGACAAGTCGGGATAGACAGACAAACTAGTAGCTCTCGAGATAGAGGCAGCAAAATAGCACCCCTGTAATCAAGATCATCATCATCAATGGCGATCAAGCAGGATGTAGGCTTTTACCTCCACCGTGAGGGGCCGAACCTGGGTAAAACTCGCGTCTCTCGATTCCGACCAACCCCTTCAAGCTTCCACCTAGTTGCGATGGCCTCATCACTAAGTCCTTTCACGAGGACATCTGCCATGACAAAACCACAACAGGGTGGCTCTCTGTTGGTTTCCGAATATTTGAGAATTTATAGAAGTGGAATTAGGTCAAACGGAGCCACGACGGCCCCACAAGGCATCAGGGTGCGCCCCCCTGGGGCCGCGCCCCCCTGGGGCCGCGCCCTATTGCCTTGTGGAGGCTTCGTGAACCTTCTGGCCTCCTCTCCAAGTCTCCAGGGTCTCTTTTGTCCATAAAAAAACTCCAAAAAGTTTCGTGCCATTTGGACTTTGTTTGGTACTGATTTCCTGAAAAACCAAAAACAAGCAAAAAACAACAACTGGCACTGGGCACTAGGTTAATAGGTTAGTCCCAAAAAATGAGATATAATTGCACATAAAAACATCCAAGATTGATACTATAATAGCATGGAACAATCAAAAATTATAGATACGTTGGAGATGTATCAAGCATCCCCAAGCTTAATTCCTGCTCGTCCTCGAGTAGGTAAATGATAAAAATAGAATTTTTGATGTGGAATGCTACCTAACATGTTTCATCATGTAATCTCTCTCTTACGGTATGAATAATAAGATCCGAATGATTCAAAGCAATAGTCTATAGTTTGACATTAAGACATCAATACTCAGGCATACTAATAAAAAATCATGTCTTTCAAAATAAAAATGCTAAAGAAAGTTATGCCTACAAAATCATATAATCCTGTCATGCCCCATCTTCTTAACACAAAATATTTATCATGCACTACCTCGATGACAAGCAGAGCAATTGGTTCATACTTTTTAACGCGCTTCAGCTTTTTCATCCCCCACACAATACATGAGCGCAAGCCATGGATATAGCACTATGGGTAGAATAGAGTGTGGTGGTAGAGATTAATAAGGGGAAGTCAAAAATAAGAAGATAGTCTCACATCAACGAGGCTAATCAATGGGCTATGCAGATGCCCATCAATTGATGTCAATGCGAGGAGTAGGGATTGCCATGCAACGGATGCACTAAGAGCTATAAGTGTATGAAAGCGCAACATGAAAACTAAGTGGTTGTGCATCCAACTTGCTTGCTCATGAAGACCTCGGGCATTTGAGGAAGCCCATCATCGGAATATACAAGCCAAGTTCTATAATGAAAAATTCCCACTAGTGTATGAAAGTGACAAAACAGGATACTCTCTATATGAAAAACATGGTGCTACTTTGAAGCACAAGTATGGAAAAGGATAGTAACACTGCCCCTTCTCTCTTTTTCTCTCATTTTATTTTTTACCCTTTTCTTTTTTTCTTTCTTTCTTTTTTTTCATGGGCTCTTTTTGGCCTCTTTTTTTTCTTTTTCTTTTTAATTTCCTCACTGGGACAATGATCTAATAATTATGATCATCATACTTCTATTTACTTACAACTCAAAAGAAAATTACAACTCAAAACTAGAACAAAAATATGACTCTATATGAATTCCTCTGGTGGTGTACAAGGATGTGCAATGATACTAGCGTAACTTGTATAAAAATGATGAACGGTGGCTGAGCCACAAATACTATGTCAGCTATATGATCATGCAAAGCAATATGACAATGACGATGTGTGTCATAAAAACGAAACGGTGGAAGTTGCATGGCAATATATCTCGGAATGGCTATGGAAATGCCATGATAGGTAGGTATGGTGGCTGTTTTGAGGAAGATATAAGGAGGCTTATGTGTGATAGAGTGTATCTTATCACGGGGTTTGGATGCACCGGCGAAGTTTGCACCAACTCTCGATGTGAGAAAGGGCAATGCACGGTACCGAAGAGGCTAGCAAATTGCGGAAAGGTGAGAGTGCGTATAATCCATGGAATCACATTAGTCATAAAGAACTCACATACTTATTGCAAAAGTTTATTAGCCCTCGAAGCAAAGTACTACTACGCATGCCCCTAGGGGGATAGATTGGTAGGAAAAGACGATCGCTCGTCCCCGACCGCCACTCACTGGTACAGCGAGCTGTGATACGTCTCCGTCGTATCTACTTTTCCAAACACTTTTGCTCTTGTTTTGGCCCCTAATTTGCATGATTTGAATGGAACTAACCCGGACTGACGCTGTTTTCAGCAGAATTGCCATGGTGTTGTTTTTGTGCAGAAAATCAAAGTTCTTGGAATTGGATGAAACTTTTTGGAGATTTTTTATGGAATATATAAAAATATTGGCATCAAGAACTACTGGAGGGGGGCCACCCAGTGCCCACGAGGCACCAGGGCGCGCCACCCCCCCAGGCGCGCCCTGGCACCTCGTGGGGCCCACGTGGCTCCGTCTGACCTAATTCCAACGCAATAAATTCTTTTTTCCAGAGAAAAAAATAAGGGAGGAAGTTTTATTGCGTTTCACGATATGGAGGCGCCGCCACCTCCTGTTCTTCATCGGGAGGCCAGATCTGGAGTCCGTTCGGGGCTTCGGAGAGGGGGATCTTCCGGCATCGTCATCATCAACCATCCTTCATCACCAATTTCATGATGCTCACTGCCGGGAGTGAGTAATTCCTTCATAGGCTTGCTGGACGGTGATGAGTTGGATGAGATTTATCATGTAATCGAGTTAGTTTTGTTAGGGCTTGATCCCTAGTATCCACTATGTTCTGAGATTGATGTTGCTATGACTTTGCTATGCTCAATGCTAGTCACTAGGGCCCGAGTGCCATGATTCCAGATCTGAACCCTTTATGTTTTCAGCAATATATTTGTGTTCTTGATCCGATCTTGCAAGTTATATGCACCTGCTATGTGTTATGATCCGCATACCCCAAGGGGACAATAATTGGGATTCTTTCCGGTGATTGCCATAGTTTGAGGAGTTCATGTATTCACTAAGTGTTAATGCTTTGTTCCGGTTATCTATTAAAAGGAGGCCTTAATATCCCTTAGTTTCCTTATGGACCCCGCTGCCACGGGAGGGTAGGACAAAAGATGTCATGCAAGTTCTTATCACAAGCACGTATGACTATATACGGAATAAATGCCTACATTACATTGATGAATTGGAGCTAATTCTGTGTCGCCCTAGGTTATAACTGTTACATGATGAATATTATCCAGCGTATATCACCAATCCAATGCCTACGAGCTTTTCACATATTGTTCCTACTAAGTTATTATTGTTACTACTGCTTTCACAATTGTTGCTACTATTACTGTTACCGTTACTGCTACTGTTACTATCATTGCTACTGCTATCAAACTATCATACTACTTTGCTACTGATCACTCAGCTGCAGATATTTAGTTTCCAGGTGTGGTTGAATTGACAACTTAACTGCTAATATTTGCAAATATTCTTTGGCTCCCCTTGTGTCAAATCAATAAATTTGGGTTGAATACTCTACCCTCGAAAATTGTTGCGATCCCCTATACTTGTGGGTTATCAAGACCTTTTTTCTGGCGCCGTTGCCGGGGAGCATAGCTATATTTGCTAAGTCACTTGGGATTTATATCTGTTGATCACTATGAAGAATCTTAAAGACACTAGGACCAAGATCGTTCCCTCTACGACGAAGGGAGGTAAGGAACTGCCATCTAGCTCTGCACTTGATTCACCTTCTGTTTTGAGTAAACTTGCAACACCACAACATGCTATCAATTCTCATATGTCGCAAATTATTGATGATACTACCTCTGCTATGAATGATACTCATGATGATGCTAGTACTATGCCTGATAATGCTGTGCCACTTGGTGAATTTCTTACTAAACAAATTGCCAAAGCTAAAGAAATTGAAAATGCTGAAACTCTTAAGAATTATGATTCACCTATTATGCCTAGCTCTCCTACTAGAGTTGAAACACCTGAGGAACAATGTTTTGATTGGGAGACCGCTAGAGCCATCCTTGCTTGTAATGATAGAGATGAAGTTATAAAATTGCTTGCTGATATGAAAGAAAAATCTATGAGGGAGAAAATGAAATATGATCCTAAGTTTGCTACCTCTCCCATATTTGTTACTGATAAGGATTACGAATTCTCTGTTGATCGTAAGCCGATTAAGTTGGTAGAATCTGATCCTTTCCATGGCTATGAAACTGAAACCGTTGTGGCACATCTTACTAAATTAAATGATATAGCTACCCTATTTGCTAATGAGGAAAAAATTCGCTATTACTATATTCTTAAGTTATTTCCTTTCTCATTAAAGGGTGATGCTAAAGAATGGTATAATACTCTTGCTCCTGGATGTGTGCCTAGTCCCTAGGATATGATTTATTACTTCTCTGAAAAATATTTTCCTGCTCATAAGAAACAAGCTGCCTTACAGGAAATATTTAACTTTGTGCAAATTGAAGAAGAGAGTCTCCCACAAGCTTGGGGGAGGCTTCTCCAACTACTTAATGCTTTGCCTGATCATCCTCTCAAGAAAAATGAAATACTTGATATCTTCTATAATGGACTAACCTATGCTTCTAGGGATTACCTAGATAGTTGTGCGAGTTGTGTTTTCAGGGAATGGACTATTGAGCAAGCTGAGGAATTATTGAATAATATATTGAAGAATGATAATGATTGGACACTTCCTGAACCACCGCCTAAACCCACTCCGAAGAAGACGGGTATTTTATATCTCAGTCCTGAAGATATGCAAGAAGCGAAGAAATGCCAGAAAGAAAAAGGTATTAAAGCTGAAAATGTTAAGAATTTACCGCCTATTGAAGAAATACATGGTCTTGACAAACCGTCACATGTAGTAGAGGTAAATTCTCTTATAAAGTTTAATCAAAGTGATATTCCTTACAACAAACCTCCTAGTCAATGCTTGTATGAATTTGACAATTATATGATGAAGCAAGATCATTTCAATGCAAATTTTATGAAACAATTGAAACGAAATACCTATATGATAGATCGCTTGAGTGACTTGTTATTTAGAATTGCTAATGATGTTAAAGGTGTTAGTAAACATGCATCTATGGTTCAAACTCAATTAGAACAAGTTGCTAAATCTCAGAGTGAATTGCTTAATGAAATGAATAACAATATGAATGATCATGCTGTTAGAGTAATGACTAGAGGGGGGAGAATGACTCAGGAGCCACTTTATCCTGAGGGTCACCCTAAAAGAATTGAACAAGATTCTCAAAGAATTAATAATGATGCACCTAGTCCATCTAAAAGGAAAAAGAAAAAGAAAAATGATTGGACTCTGCATACTTATAGTGAACCTGAGGTAGAAAAACACTTAGAGGATAGTAATGATATTTCTGTTTCCGATGCTGAAACACAATCTGGTAATGAACATTCACCTGATGATAATAATAATGATGATGCTCATGTGGATACCCAACCAGATAACGATAAGGAACCAGATAATGATGTTGAAATTGAACCTGCTGTTGATCTTGATAACCCACCTCCTAAAAATAAACGTTATGATAAAAAAGACTTCGTTGCTAGAAAACATGGTAAAGAAAGAGAACCATGGGTTCAAAAACCCATGCCCTTTCCTCCTAAATCATCTAAGAAAAAGGATGAGGAGGAATTTGAACGCTTTGCTGAAATGCTTAGGCCAGTCTTTTTGCGCACTCGTTTGACGGATATTATAAAGATGCCTCCCTATGCTAAATACATGAAGGACATTGTAACAAATAAAAGAAAGATACCTAAAGCTGAAATTTCTACCATGCTTGCAAATTATTCTTTTAAGGATGGAGTGCCTAAGAAACTAGGAGACCTAGGAATACCAACTATACCATGCTCCATTAAAAGAAATTATGTCAAAACTGCTTTGTGTGATTTAGGAGCCGGTGTTAGTGTTATGCCTTTCTCTTTATATAAAAGACTTGATTTGAATAAACTCACTCCCACTGAAATATCATTGCAAATGGCTGACAAATCAACTGCCATACCTATCGGTGTTTGTGAGGATGTGCCCGTTGTAGTTGCAAATGTTACTATCCTGACAGACTTTGTTATACTTGATGTGCCCGAGTATGACAATATGTCGATTCTCCTTGGTAGACCCTTTTTGAATACTGCAGGGGCTGTTATTGATTGCAACAAAAGCAAGGTCACTTTTCATATCAATGGTAATGAACATACGGTGCACTTTCCGAAGAAACAATTTCAAGTGAATGGTATTCATATTATTGAAAAGACTCCGACAATTACCATCGGAAGTTTCCAAATCCCTCTTCCTACTGTTAAAAAGAAATATGAAACTTTTATTGTTCGGGAGATGCATATCCCCATTGAGGTAACTTAGTGTTATACGAAAATTATTCGGTTTCATGTCACTCGGAAGTGGTTTGTTAATAAGACTTGATCAACCTTATTAATGGATTCTTTTTGAGGGGCATGGGATTGATGAATTCAGTAGTCACAACCTTCTGTACCCACCTTTTATTTTCTGCTATTGTTAGTTAAATAAAATAAAATGCCTTGTTTATCCTGTTTTCTGATTTATCCGTGTAATAAAAAAGTGCCCAGAAATAAAAGTGCTCAGAATGTAATAAAATTTTGACATGATTTTTTATTTAATATTTACGAATTTTTGGCAGAAAAATTATACCAGGAGGGTGCCCCAGGTGCCCACGAGGCACCAGGGCGCGCCACCACCCTGGCGCGCCCAGGTACCTCGTGGGCCCCACAGGGACCCCCTCACTTATCCCTTTAGCTCACTTCGTCTCTTACCTCTAGAAAAAATTCCTGGTAGCTCTCCCTCTCATGTTCTTGCTCACAAAACTGAAATTTTCGATCTCTTTGCTCGGAGCTCCGTTTCCAAAACTGTTTTGGGGGATTGCTCCTTGCTATGTGACTCCTCCATTGCTCCAATTAGTTTTTGGTTTAGTGGATTATATTTTGCATAATTAGCTACTATTGGTGCTACAGAAAATGAGCTTGCATGTTGAATTCTTTGAGTTCCAAGTAGTTTGAATGCTTGATATAGCCTCTAGACATCCATATGAGTAGTTGCTATCAATCTTGTGAAGTTTTATTGATATCATTTTGTGACCCAAAATTTTCAGAAATTGTTCTTAGGAAAATGAATATCTTCCGGAGAAGTTCTTCGAGGAGGAGGTCCTCGGAAGCTTCATCAAGTGAAAGCTCGGCACGCCAATCGTATGAGGAACCAAGGGCAAGTTCAGTGCGAGGGGCCGAAGCAAAATCATGTCGGTGGCCGTGCAACGAGTTCATGCTAGGTGCTGGCATCAAGGAGGAGTTTGACCAATATATTCACAATGCCGAGCTCTCCGCTTTCATCGCAGATAAACCACCACAGCACTACAACCTCACTCATTCCTTCACTCAGTACTTTGACTTTCATCAGCACACTTCTAGAGTTTTATTTCACCTCTATGACAAATCTTATAATATGCCTCTAGAAGAATTCTGTGATGCATGCAAAATTCCATATTGGGGTTCGTTAGATGAACCACCAAGATCGGATTATGAGTTGTTTCTTAATAGCCTCTGTAACGGTGAGGATAGGGGAATCACGCAGGCTAGAATTAATAGCATTCATTTTCCCGCTATTCGGTACTTTGCGTTTTTTAATGGTAAATGTGTTGCTGGTAAGCAAGACTGTAGTACACTTTGCACCCCTGATCTGAGTCTTATTCATGCAGCTTTCACCGGTGGCAAGCTTTATAATCTTGGGGCCATTGTTGCACGTAGGTTGCAGCGTAATGCGGGTAGTGGTGATTTATATGGAGGAGTTTATGCCTCCCGCTTAGCTGCAAAGTTAGGGGTCTCGCCCAAATTCAATGATCCCCTCTTGCCTTATAAATATTTAAATTTCGAAGCAATGCGAGAATATAGGTTTTTAAAACGCAACGCACAAGGTTATGAATATAACCTAGTCTTTAATAAATATCACTCTGTGTATGTTGCTTTGCCTACGCCTGCTCTCTTTGATTTTCAGAACAAACATAGATACTTTCTTCATGAGAGTGAGGTGCACGAGTACAAGGCGGCTGTCGAAGCTGCTTGTTAGGCTGAGGAGGCAGCCAAGAACGCCTCTACGAGCTATCATTTCGATTATTATCCAGGACAGCCATGGAAGTAGACCAAGCTAGGCAAAAGCCTAAGCTTGGGGGAGTACGTATTTCTCACCGACATTATATTCATGTCCACACATTTCATTCCAGTTGTCGGTGTTCATACTTTTTCATTGTATAATCCATGCTAGTTTTATTTTCCTATTTTCTTCTTGTCTGTTTGAAAAACTTTGAGAAAAACCAAAAATATTTCTCGTTTCTTTTCGGTTTTTCTTTCTAGCTTAATTAGTTGTAGAATTAAAAGAAAACCCAAAAATATTTCCCGTTTCTTCTTTTACTTGTTGGGAGTTCTCCCGTGTAAATAGTTTTCTTCTCTCGTTTCTCGTTTTCTTCTTTAATTTGCTTTCTTCGGAAAACTAAAAACTCCAAAAATATTTCGATGGGTTTCTCTGAAATTCTTTTCTTTTGTTGAGTCATTGAAACGAGAAGACCACGATGAAAATGTTGAGTGGCTTTCATATGCATTATTGTTGATTTAACAAAGAGCCCATTTTACCTTGTCTTCTCCTTTGAATAAAATGCTTGCAGATTCCAGCTTAGTCCACAGCACACTTGCACTATTTTTATTTTCATATCATTCAGTCATGCAAGTGAAAGGCAATAATGACGATGATTTGATGAAGTGACTGTGGCAAGGAAAAGCGGGTATGAACTCAACTTGTTCTTTGTTTTTGTAAATATGTTTAACTCAGTATCCATGATTCAGCATATTATGATTAAACATATTTGTGATGACAATTAGATATTATAGTTGCTCATGCCATGCTTAAATAGCTAGGAGTGGAAAATGATTTATCTTGAGTGTCAACATGCATTAAAATGATTGTGAAATAGTATGATGATATGGTATCCTCCTCCGAATGTTTCAAGTGGCTTGACGTGGCACATGTTCACGCATGTAGTTGATTCAAAACCAACATAGCCTTCACGATATTTATGTTCATGGTGTTTATATCCTACTCAGGCTAGTATTCAATGTTGATTATTCATAATGCAAGGTTATGACCATTTTCGCTCTCTAGATGGTCGCTTCTCAGCCTATTTGCCAGCCTTCGCCTATACTAAGCGGGAATGCTGCCTGTGCATCGAAACCCTTAAACCAAAGTTATTCCAGATGAGTCCACTATATCTACCTATATGTTGTATTATTCTGCCACCTTTAACTATTCAAATGAACATCTGTTTTGTGTGCCCATACCTCTCATGGGGCGACAGGGGGCGGTCAGTATGTTCCATGCTAAGCGGGTTATTCTAATGATGAGTGTTTACTCACTTGTCCTTGCACGAGAGGGGCTGGTAATCAGGATGCCCAGTCCCATCATTAAAAATGCAAAATAATAAAACAAACTCCCCCAGAAAGTTGTTGGTATGGAGGGCACCCGAGGATTCGGCTAGCCATGGCTTGTGATTGTTGGTGGACGGGGAGTAAACTTTACTTTACTGCTTGGGAACCGCCGCTAATGTGTTTAGCATGGAAGATATTGAAAACTCTCGATCGTGACGTTGACAGGAAAGGCATACCTCCCAAAATTTATTTATCTCTAATTTGAGCTTCGAGCTCTGGCACCTCTGCAAATCCATGCTTCCCTCTGCGAAGGGCATGTCTATTTGCATTTACGTTATTTTACTTTTATTGTTGAGTCATCACCTTCTCAAATAAGCACCAGACCTGAGAGCACTATTGTCATTCTCATGCATTGTGAATCATTAATGTTGTGTGCATCATGACTGGATCTCTTCTGCCATGAATTACAATGTTTAGTCGCTGCTTGAACTTTGGAGGTGCTCTGCATTTATGTTTTGCGGTCTCAGAAAGGGCTAGCGAGATACCATGTTATCATATTATATCATGATTGTTTTGACAATGTGTTGGCATTTGAGATATCTTATTATTGCTCGCTAGTTGATTATGCCATTGATATGAGTGAATATAATTTCTAAGAGTTATCATTTGCAAGGTTAGTTATGATCTTTGCTGAAAACTTGGACACTACTTAAGCATATATATAGAAACAAGAACAAAAGAGTTTGTAAAAGATTTTCTTTATCACTTTCAGTTTGTCAACTGAATTGCTTGAGGACAAGCAATGAGTTAAGCTAGGGGGAGTTGATACGTCTCCGTCGTATCTACTTTTCCAAACACTTTTGCTCTTGTTTCGGCCCCTAATTTGCATGATTTGAATGGAACTAACCCAGACTGACGCTGTTTTCAGCAGAATTGCCATGGTGTTGTTTTTGTGCAGAAAGTCAAAGTTCTTGAATTGGATGAAACTTTTTGGAGATTTTTTATGGAATATATAAAAAATATTGGCATCAAGAACTACTGGAGGGGGGCCACCCAGTGCCCACAAGGCACCAGGGCGCGCCACCCCCCCTAGGCGCGCCCTGGTACCTCGTGGGGCCCATGTGGCTCCGTCTGACCTAATTCCAACACTATAAATTCATTTTTCCAGAGAAAACAATAAGGGAGGAAGTTTTATTGCGTTTCACGATACAGAGCCGCCGCCACCTCCTGTTCTTCATCGGGAGGCCAGATCTGGAGTCCGTTCGGGGCTGCGGAGAGGGGGGTCTTCCGGCATCGTCATCATCAACCATCCTTCATCACCAATTTCATGATGCTCACCGCCGGGAGTGAGTAATTCCTTCGTAGGCTTGCTGGACGGTGATGAGTTGGATGAGATTTATCATGTAATCGAGTTAGTTTTGTTAGGGCTTGATCCCTAGTATCCACTATGTTCTGAGATTGATGTTGCTATGACTTTGCTATGCTTAATGCTTGTCACTAGGGCCCGAGTGCCATGATTCTAGATCTGAACCCTTTATGTTTTCAGCAATATATTGTGTTCTTGATCCGATCTTGCAAGTTATATGCACCTGCTATATGTTATGATCCGCATACCCCAAGGTGACAATAATTGGGATTCTTTCTGGTGATTGCCATAGTTTGAGGAGTTCATGTATTCACTAAGTTTTAATGCTTTGTTCCGGTTCTCTATTAAAAGGAGGCCTTAATATCCCTTAGTTTCCTTATGGACCCCGCTGCCATGGGAGGGGAGGACAAAAGATGTAATGCAAGTTCTTATCGCAAGCACGTGTGACTTTATACGGAATACATGCCTAAATTACATTGATGAATTGGAGCTAGTTCTGTGTCGCCCTAGGTTATAACTGTTACATGATGAATATTATCCAGTGTATTTCACCGATCCAATGCCTACGAGCTTTTCACATATTGTTCCTGCTAAGTTACTATTGTTACTACTGCTGTCACAATTGTTGCTACTATTACTGTTACCGTTACTGCTACTGATACTATCATTGCTACTGCTATCAAACTATCATACTACTTTGCTACTGATCACTCTGCTGCAGATATTTAGTTTCCAGGTGTGGTTGAATTGACAACTCAACTGCTAATACTTGCAAATATTCTTTGGCTCCCCTTGTGTCGAATCAATAAATTTGGGTTGAATACTCTACCCTTGAAAACTGTTGCGATCCCCTATACTTGTGGGTTTTCAAGCTGCAATACAAACGGTTTTTAACCCCTTTCTGCAACGTAGTTTTAAACCGTCGCCTTGCCTGTGTGTGCGATAGGGGGGGGTCTTCCCACATGACCCAGAAACCGTCGGCGACAGGGAGCACGCAAGCATACGTTTCGCAGAACTAAGCGTATGCGATGCCAGCATCTTTCCCAAACGCTCCGCCCTTGGTACTCGTTTGTGCTCGCATTACCATCGCACTCGGTATTCAGTGCTGCAATGTTTGCGATGCTCACCCCATCACAAACAGTTCACAATTGTACACTGTATGCGAAGCTTGAATATCCCACACATTTGTATGTACATAAACGTTTGAGATGTATAAAATGTCCCAAATGATTCATCCGTATTACCCATGTCGGATGAAGGCCTATCGCACGCGTTCTTCTATGAGCAAACGTTTACGATGCACACGACATCATAAACAGTTCATAATTGCCTAGCATGTGTGATAAGGTGACTTTCACAAACATTTATTAAGAAGGAACTGTGTGCGTTGTTGTTGTTAATCTCACACGTTTTTTCTTGTCTGATCGTGTGTGCAGTAGAGTTTCATCGCACATGTACTGATCTGAGAAACATGTCTGATCTTGACGTTTATCACAGACGTTTTGCTTTCACAAACCGTGTGCAATGTAATGGCATGCAGATCATAATTTATCCCTAATTTAATCCCTGCATTTAAATTTAATTTTAAATTGAAACAGATTTTCAATATGAAAGTAGGCAATCACTTATTTCATATCGAGCCATGTTTATTACAAATACAAGTTCAAGGACGAATAATTAATTCAATGCACAGGTACATATGCTGAAGAACTAGCGAAACAGCAAGGAAAGAATGATGAACCACAGTTGTACTAAAGACTGTAAAGAGAGAGGTGGAAGACATTCTCGTTGCTGGAGAAGGTGAAGTGGAATGCCCATATTGTGCCCTCCTCCATGCCTAATGCGCGCACAACTCTAGGCCAACCCCTTGTGATGGCCGCCGCGCACCTTTCACTATCTTCATTAGGACTTCTCGATGCTCATTGTAGTCTCGATGAAATACTTTAACCTTCATTTCATGTCCACCAATCATGTACTTTGCGAGGTAATCTTGAGTAAACTGCTTTAGGAACCACTGCAAACGAAAAAGATTCAGACATTGTTTTCTAACAACTCATTATGGGCAGTAAAAAGAGAAGGCTACAGAGTTTGTAGTTACCATCCTACAGCTCACTATTGTGTTGGATAGAGCGTAGACAAATAATTTAATTCCCATCGGTCGTATCTTTTTGCTAATAATTCTTATCAGTTTCCTCACTTGATGCTGGTTCATGAATATCTCATTGCCCCATACGCAAAAAGGGTCGAGGTATGGATCTTTGCCTAGGACATATCTAGCTACAAGCGACAGGTCAATATTAGAAGCTAAAAAGTGTCCAGCCATGGATTTGTATGCACTACATTATGGAACGGAGGCAGTATAAGCCGAGGGATGTCGGGGGAATTACCCGCGGCTAGACCTGGCATCCCAAGGCATAACCCGGCAGGACCAAAGGGCCCATAACCGGGTCACGCGTGGCATTAAACGGGCCGGCTTTCTATGGAACTGGACCTTGGAAGGAACCTGGTAAGAGAAGCAAGACCCGGCCTGGGTAGACCCAGCTCGGAGAGAAGACCCGGCCTGGGTAGATCAGTTCGGAAGAAAAGACCCGGACTAGGATCCGACTTGTAATAGAAAATAGACTAGTTTTAGTCCTACTAGGACTCTACATGTAAGTTGGCCCCTTCAACTTATATAAGGACGGGCAAGGCACCCCAAGAGGGACAAGTTGGGAGAGACAGAAAAACTAGTAGCTCTCGAGATAGAGGTAGCAAAAGAGCACCCTTGTAATCGAGATCATCATCATTAATAGCAATCAAGTAGGATGTAGGCTTTTACCTCCACCATGAGGGGCCGAACCTGGGTAAAACTCGCATCTCTCGATTCCGACCAACCCCGTTCAAGCTACCACCTAGTTGCGATGGCCTCACCACTAAGTCCTTTTCACGAGGACATATGCCGTGAACAAAACCACGACAGTTGGCGCCCACCGTGGGGCCAGCGCATGGTGGTGTTGTGTTCTTGGAGGGAGCTCTTTAGGGATGGAGAAGCTTGCAATTGGCCGGATGAAGGAGAGTCGGCACGAAAAGATCGCACAGTATAACCTGGCATGGGACAACCTTGGGCAGAGCCGGCGAATTCATCGGTTTATGATCAAAATCGTCATTAACTTTGGAGCTGACAGTAAGGGATTTGAGTTCAAGAGGAATTAGGTTTGCGTCTAGTGCGCCGCCGCTACCGCTGCAAGTCGAATCTGAGAGGAGATCAGTTTCCGCTACTGTTGTCACGCGTCGCCGAAAACGAGAAGAGTTCTAACGGGTCTAGGCGTCAGCCCTTCCACCAAGTTGCCGTTGCTGCTCCCAAGGGAATCAAACATAGTTACTGCTAGTATTATTCACGAGTTCAATCGCTATTATTACTGGAAGCAAAGCGGCCAAAGCTACCAAGTTACAGGTAATCAAGTCGCTCCTGTTTCCCCATGAAGTCGAGAAGGACACAGATCGGAACAAGAGGAATTGTTAAATTGGTGGCGTCAGTGCAAACGTCTAGGTTGCTCTCCGCACTCGAGCCAAGCAGTCATCTCCATATCCGAAGACAGCCGCTAGGCGCGCGGGCACCAGATCGAGCCAAAGCCTGCTGATGCTACTACGTGTTTTTCTTAGTAAATCAAAGCAGAGGGAGTACGTGTTTTTGTGGTCAATTCAGGCGTCAGATCGGTTCAGCTCCCAAGACGCTGTCGGCTGTCAATGTTCCGGCCTCTGAAAAGCACCCAGTGTGCGCATTAACTGTGACCAAGACCGAGTTGGTCTGTCCCTGCAAGAACCACAGCTGGCCATAACCAAGACCCGCACGGGTTCATGCTGCACCATCGTCAGCCACCGGCGGATCAACTCCCGAGGCAGGACCCATGCACTTGGCGGATTCAACCTGACACAACAAGTCCCTGCAAAGAAGTGCTACTAAGTGGATAGCAACATCACGTGGACCAAGTACCAAATCAAATATGGAAGGCCACGTGACCAAGTGCTAGTTTTGAATACTAAGTATAGCACAGACTTCAAGATCTGATGAATACTCCAGTCTGTTGTTGCAGCACACATGAAGCAACCTCACCGAAGTAGTACTAATTGCAGCGCGTGGAATTCGAGATCTAATTGATCTATAGTATGAAGAGAGCAAAACTTTTTTTTGCTACGCCTGATGTAAAAAAAAATCATCAGATCAGCCGACCTGGGCGTACATCTGCTATCTTTTTCGTCCGACTACGTCCAGCATTATTTAGCACTAGTGTCCACGTTCATCCGACAAAAATACCAGGTGCCATTTGCCCTATCTAATTTTCAGTAAATATTAATTCATTCGACAACAATTACTCTGGCCTGCAACATATTTTATGCAGGACAATTATTCATTACAAAAGTGGTGTTATATTGCGACTAAGGAGCTCGCGCCAACATCATCATGCGTCAGCATCCGTCTATGCCGCTCTGCTCGATGGACACGCGCGCAAGTCGCCACCCCCGCGGTCCAGTCTACATCAACCCGCCGGGGCCGCGCCCGCCCGTAAGAGCTGCCCAATGGACGCGCGCAGGCCGCCGCCCTTGCGGTCCGGTCTACATCAAACCCACCGGGGCCGCGCTCGCCCATTCGAGCTGCCCAATGGACATGCGCAGGCCGCCACCCCTGCGGCCCGGTGTACACCAACAATGCTGGAGCAAAAACAAAAGTCTTGCATGAAAATATTCGGAATCATGTCATGCGCGACGTCGCCGGAGCATGCACCAGCCTCGACCTACGCCAGGTTGCCCAATGGATAGGTGCATTGGCCTGCCATCCCAGCGGTCTGGTCTAATTCACCATATTGAAAGAAACAAGTGAGCAGGCCATGGAGGAAACGTCCCCGAAAGAGCAAAGAGAGCTGGCCATAGTAGAGCCGACAATTCAAAAGTCAGCAGCGAAGAATAAGAAAAAAAATAGAAAATAAAATGGCCCTGGAGGAGCCAGGAGAGCTAGACCAAGAGAGAATAGCAAGGAATGGGAGGACATACGATGAGCATCGCAAAGATCATCAACTCACCACAGCGCCTCCGGCTTCAATAAATTCCAGTTTTCAGCTGTCGACTATACGCCGGTTTATGCCACAACCAAGTATATAGAATCTCAAGCTGGCTCCTCGAGTCGACTAAAGACTCGAGGGCTACACAGACATGACTCGGCAGATTTGGCTAGTTTCAACAAATACAAAAACCCTGGGTCGTTACAGGGAAGACAACCCGGTCCCGGGGGCTGCTGCCTTATTGACGAAAAAGTAAGGGTTGCCAAAGAGGACTAGCTGCCATGATGCGCAGTTCAAACATAGGTATCCTGCCTCATTGGTGAAAAAGTAAAGGTTGCCAAAGAGGACTAGCTGCCACGATGCACAGTTCAAACCTGGGCATCCTGCCGTATTGACGAAAAGAAAGGTTACCAAATAAGAATAGTCGCCATGATGCGCAGTCTAAACATGGGTATCCTGCTCAATTATGATCAATGGAATAAAGCCGGCTTATCTGGACCCCAGATGTTTTGTAGTAGTAGCATTGTCTCTTGTATATCCTATGATGAGCTTTTCCATCATCATATGGTCACTTGGGGGCTTCCAACTCACCGAGTTTAGCTTTCTCACCCTCTTGACCCAGCATACACCAAATATTATTCTTGGTTATTGATACGTCTTCGTCGTATCTACTTTTCCAAACACTTTTGCTCTTGTTTTGGCCCCTAATTTGCATGATTTGAATGGAACTAACCCGGACTGACGTTGTTTTCAGTAGAATTGCCATGGTGTTGTTTTTGTGCAGAAATCAAAGTTCTTGGATTTGGATGAAAATTTTTGGAGAATTTTTATGGAATATATAAAAATTATTGGCGCAAGAATCAACAGAAGAGGGGCCACCCAGTGCCCACGAGGTACCAGGGCACGCCACCCCCCCAGGCGCGCCCTGGTACCTCGTGGGGCAAACGTGGCTCCGTCTGACCTAATTCCAACGCTATAAATCCAGATTTCCAGAGAAAAAAATAAGAGGGGAAGTTTTATTGCGTTTCACGATATGGAGCCGCCGCCACCTCCTGTTCTTCATCGGGAGGCCAGATCTGGAGTCCGTTTGGGGCTCCGGAGAGGGGGGTCTTCTGTCATCGTCATCATCAACCATCCTTCATCACCAATTTCATGATGCTCACCGCCGGGAGTGAGTAATTCCTTCGTAGGCTTGCTGGACGGTGATGAGTTGGATGAGATTTATCATGTAATCGAGTTGTTTTGTTAGTGCTTGATCCCTAGTATCCACTATGTTCTGAGATTGATGTTGCTATGACTTTGCTATGCTTAATGCTTGTCACTAGGGCCTGAGTGCCATGATTCCAGATCTGAACCCTTTATGTTTTCATGAATATATTTGTGTTCTTGATCCGATCTTGCAAGTTATACGCACCTGCTATGTGTTATGATCCGCATACCCCAAGGTGACAATAATTGGGATTCTTTTCGGTGATTGCCATAGTTTGAGGAGTTCATGTATTCACTAAGTGTTAATGCTTTGTTCCGGTTCTCTATTAAAAGGAGGCCTTAATATCCCTTAGTACCCTTATGGACCCCGCTGCCACGGGAGGGTAGGACAAAAGATGTCATGCAAGTTCTTATCGCAAGCACGTATGACTATATACGGAATACATGCATACATTACATTGATGAATTGGAGCTAGTTCTGTGTCGCCCTAGGTTATGACTGTTACATGATGAATATTATCCAACAATATCACCGATCCAATGCCTACGAGTTTTTCTCATATTGATCTTTGCTAAGTTACTACTGTTACAATTGCTACCAAACTACTGCTGCTCCCGTTACTGTTAATGTTTCTATTATTGCTACTGCTATCAAACTATCATACTACTGTGCTACTGATCACTCTGCTGCAGATATTTAGTTTCCAGGTGTGGTTGAATTGACAACTCAACTGCTAATACTTGCAAATATTCTTTGGCTCCCCTTGTGTCGAATCAATAAATTTGGGTTGAATACTCTACCCTCGAAAGCTGTTGCGATCCCCTATACTTGTGGGTTATCAAGACCTTTTTCTGGCGCCGTTTCCGGGGATCATAGCTTTATTTGCTAAGTCACTTGGGATTTATATATGTTGATCACTATGAAGAATCTGAAGGACGCTAAGACCAAGATCGTTCCCTCTAAGACGAGGGGAGGTATGGAACTGCCATCTAGCACTGCACTTGATTCACCTTCTGTTTTGAGTAAACTTGCAACACCACCACATGCTATTAATTCAGATATGTCGCAAGTAATTGATGATACCACTTCTGCTATGAATGATACTCATGATGATGCTAGTACTATGCCTGATAATGCCGTGCCACTTGGTGAATTTCTTACTGAACAAAATGCTAAAGCTAAAGAAATTGAAAATGCTGAAACTCTTGAGAGTTGTGCTTCACCTATTATGCCTAGCTCTCCTATTAGAGTTGAAACAACTGATGAACATTGTTTTGATAGGGAGACAGCTAGAGCTATTCTTGCTTGTAACGATAGACATGAAGTTATAAAATTGCTTGCTGATATGAAAGAAAAATCTATGCGGGAGAAAATGAAATGTGATCCTAAGTTTGCTACCTCTCCCGTATTTATCACTGATAAGGATTACGAATTCTCTGTTGATCCTGAGTTAATTACTTTGGTTGAATCTGATCCTTTCCATGGTTATGAAACTGAGACCGTTGTGGCACATCTTACTAAATTAAATGATATAGCCACCCTATTTGCTCATGAGGAAAAAATTCGCTATTACTATATTCTTAAGTTATTTCCTTTCTCATTAAAGGGTGATGCTAAAGAATGGTATAATACTCTTGCTCCTGGAAGTGTGCGTAGTCCCCAGGATATGATTTATTACTTCTCTGAAAAATATTTTCCTGCTCATAAGAAACAAGCTGCCTTACAGGAAATATTTAACTTTGTGCAAATTGAAGAAGAGAATCTCCCTCAAGCTTGGGGGAGGCTTCTCCAGTTACTAAATGCTTTGCCTGATCATCCTCTTAAGAAAAATGAAATACTTGATATCTTCTATAATGGACTAACAGATGCTTCTAGGGACTACCTAGATAGTTGTGCAAGTTGTGTTTTCAGGGAACGGATTATTGAATAATATATTGAAGAATGATAATGATTGGACACTTCCTGAAACACTGCCTAAACCCACTAGGAAAAAGAGGGGTATTTTATATCTCAGTCCTGAAGATATGCAAGAAGCAAAGAAATGCCAGAAGGAAAAAGGTATTAAAGTTGAAGATGTTAAGAATTTACCACCTATTGAAGAGATACATGGTCTTGACACACCGTTACAGGTAGTAGAGGTAAATTCTCTTATAAAATTTGATGAAGTTGATATTCCTTATAACAAACCTCCTAGTCAATGCCTGTTTGAATTCGACAATTATATTATTAAGCAAGATCACTTTAATGCAAATGTTATGAAACAATTGAAACAGAATGCTTACATGATTGATCACTTGAGTGACTGGTTATTCAGAATTGCTAATGATGTTAAATGTGTGAGTAAACATGCATCTATGGTTCAAACTCAATTAGAACAAGTTGCTAAATCTCAAAGTGAATTGCTCAATGAAATGAATAACAATATGAATGATCATGCTGTTAGAGTAATGAATAGAGGAGGTAGAATGACTCAGGAGCCACTTTATCCTGAAGGTCACCCAAAGAGAATTGAACAAGATTCTCAAAGAATTAATGTTGATGCACCTAGTCCATCTGAAAAGAAAAAGAAAAAGAAGAATGATAGGACTTTGCATACTTCTAGTGAACCTGAGGTAGAAAAACCCTTAGAAGATAGTAATGATGTTTCTATTTCGAATGCTGAAACACAATCTTGTAATGAACAACCACCTGATGATAAAAATAATGATGATGCTCATGTGGACATCCAACCAGATAATGATAAAGAACCTGATAATGATGTTGAAATAGAACCTGTTGTTGATCTTGATAACCCACCTCCTGAAAATAAACGTTATGATAAAAAAGACTTCGTTCCTAGAAAACAGGGTAAAGAAAGAGAACCATGGGTTCAAAAACCCATGCCCTTTCCTCCTAAACCATCTAAGAAAAAAGATGAAGAAGAATTTGAATGCTTTGCTGAAATGCTTAGGCCAGTCTTTTTGCGTACTCGTTTGACTGATATTGTAAAGATGCCTCCCTATGCTAAATATATGAAAGACATTGTCACAAATAAAAGAAAGATACCTGAAGCTGAAATTTCCACCATGCTTGCAAATTATTCTTTCAAGGATGGAGTACCTAAGAAACTAGGAGATCCAGGAATACCAACTATACCATGCTCCATTAAAAGAAATTATGTCAAAACTGCTTTGTGTGATTTAGGAGCCGGTGTTAGTGTTATGCCTTTCTCTTTATATAAAAGACTTGATTTGAATAAACTCACTCCTACTGAAATATCATTGCAAATGGCTGACAAATCAACTACCATACCTATCGGTGTTTGTGAGGATGTGCCCGTTGTAGTTGCAAACGTTACTATTCTAACAGACTTTGTTATACGTGATATGCCCGAGGACGACAACATGTTGATTATCCTCGGTAGACCTTTCTTGAATACTGCAGGGGCTGTTATTGATTGCAACCAAAGCAAGGTCACTTTTCATATCAATGGTAATGAGCATACGGTGCACTTTCCGAAGAAACAATTTCAAGTGAATGGTATTCATATTATTGAAAAGACTCTGACAATTACTATTGGAAGTTTTCAAATCCCTCTTCCTAATGTTAAAAAGAAATATGAAACTCTTATTATCGGGGAGATGCATATCCCCGTTGAGGTAACTTAGTGTTATACGAAAGTTCTTCGGTTTCATGTTACTCGGAAATGGTTTGTTAATAAGACCTGATCAACCTTATTAATGGATTCTTTTTTGAGGGGCATGTGGTCGATGAATTTAGTAAGCACAACCTTCTGTACTCACTTTTTATTTTCTGTTATTTTTAGTTAAACGCAATAAAATGCCACGATTACCCCGTTTCGTGATTTATCCGTGCAATAAAAAAGTGCCCAGAAATAAAAGTGCTCATAATGCAATAAAATTTTGATATGAATTTTTATATAATATTTAATAATTTTTGGCACTGGACACATACCAGGAAGGTGTCCCAGGTGCCCACGAGGCACCAGGGCGTGCCACCCCCCTGGCGCGCCCAGGTACCTCATGGGCCCCAAAGGGACCCCCTCACTTATTCCTTCAGCTCACTTCGTCTCTTACCTCTAGCAAAAATTCCTGATAGCTCTCTCTCTCTCTCGTGTTCTTGCTCAGAAACCTGAAATTTTGGATCTCTTTGCTCGGAGCTCCGTTTCCGAAACTGTTTTGGGAGATTGCTCCTTGGTATTTGACTCCTCCATTGCTCCAATTAGTTTTTGCTCTAGTGGATTATATTTTGCATAATTAGCTGCTCTTGGTGCTACAGAAAATGAGCTTGCATGTCGAATTCTTTGAGTTCCAAGTAGTTTGAATGCTTGATATAGCCTCTAGACATCCACATGAGTAGTTGCTATCAACCTTGTGAAGTTTTATTGATATCATTTTGTGGCCCAAAAATTTTCAGAAATTGTTCTTAGGAAAATGAATATCTTCCGGGGGAGTTCCTCGAAGTGGAACGCCGGGGGAGTCCTTGGGGAGTCCTCGGACAGTGACCTCAACATTCCGCGTTGGACGGAGGCCCGGCCGTGCGAATGGCCGCACAATGCCTTTATGAACGAAGCCGGCTTCTATCAAGAGTTTGCGCAATTCGTTGCAAATGCCGGACTGACCGACTTCCTCGTAGATGAGTGTGACCAGCACCACATCCTTACAAATTCCTTTGTGCAAAACTTTCATTTCCTGAGTAGGCTCGAACCCCCTGAGGTGCACTTTGATTTATATGTTGAACATTATCAGATACCTCTGGCTAAATTTTGTGAGATATGTTTGATTCCCTTTGATGGGGAAATTAGAGAGCCTCGCCCGGAGGAGTTTGAGGGTTTCATCCAAACCTTAACTGTGGGAGAGACAAGGGGCATGTCGAAAGCCCAAGCCACTAGCTTGCAATTTCTCTCAGTTCATTACTTTGCTTTATTCTTAGGGAAATGCTTGATTGCTAGGGAGCAAGGTAGTGCGCTAGCTGCACCTGACTTTGCCATTTTACGACGCGCACTGCATAATGACAACACTTATAACCTGGGAGCTATCATTGCACGCCTCCTAAACACTAATAGAACTAGGGGTAAAATTCATGGTGGTATTTATGCTACTCTCTTAGCGAGACGTTTTAATGTTAACATACGCCCTCATGATTACTTGTTGTCCAGAGTTTACTTAGATCACCAGTCCATGAGGGACCACCACTTTCTTGATGCTCCTGAGCCACCTCACAACATTCGTTATAACTTGGTTTTTAGTGAGGATACTCGTGATATTATTCCGTTGCCTACACCTGCTTTGTTTGATTCTCATGCCAGGAACAGATACACCGTGATGCCACTGGACATTGTTGCTTACCGGAACGCCTTGGCAGTGGCGGAGGAGGAGCCCCAGGATTGGGACGCTCGGGTGCTGCCACCTCAGGAATTTCACATGGGACCGGATGGCTACTACGGATGGCCTTGAACCAAGCTAGGCAAGAGCCTAAGCTTGGGGGAGTACGTATCTCTCACCGACATTACATTCATGCTTACACATTTCATTCCAGTTGTTTCATACTTTTTCATTGTATAATCCATGCTAGTTTTATTTTCTCGTTTTCTTCTAGCGTGTTCGAAAAAACTTAGAGAAAATCCAAAAACATTTCTCGCTTCATTTTGGTTTTTCTTTCTAGTTTAATTAGTTGTAGTTTCGTAGTAGTAAAAGAAAACCCAAAAAGATTTCTTGTTTCTTCTTTTGCTTGTTGGGAGTTCTCCCGTGTAAATAGTTTTTCTCGTTCTTCGTTTTTCTTTCTTAATTTGCTTCCCGCAGAAAAACTAAAAACTCCAAAAATATTTCCGTGTGTTTCTCTGAAATTTGTTTCTTTTCTCTTGTTGAGTCATTGTAAGGAGAAGACCACGATGAAAATGTTGAGTGGCTCTCATATGCATTATTGCTGATCTAGTAAAGAACCCATATTACCTTGTCTTCTCCTTTTAATAAAATTCTTGCAGATTCCAGCTTAGTCCATGACACACTTGCACTATTATTATTTTCATATCATTCGGTCGTGCAAGTGAAAGGCAATAATGACAATGATTTGATGAAGTGACTGTGGCAAGGAAAAGCGGGTATGAACTCAACTTGTTCTTTGTTTTTGTAAATATGTTTAACTCAGTATCCATGATTCAGCATGTTATGATCAAACATGTTTATGATGACAATTAGAGATTATAGTTGCTCATGCCATGCTTAAGTAGCTAGGAGTGGATAATGATTTATCTTGAGTGTCAACATGCATTAAAATGATTGTGATGTAGTATGATGATATGGTATCCTCCTCTGAATGTTTCAAGTGGCTTAACTTGGCACATGTTCACGCATGTAGTTGATTCAAAACCAACATAGCCTTCACGATATTTATGTTCATGGTGCTTATATCCTACTCATGCTAGTACTCAATGTTGATTATTCATAATGCATGATTATGACCGTTTTCGCTCTCTAGCTGGTCGCTTCTCAAACTATTTGCTAGCCTTCACCTGTACTAAGCGGGAATGCTGGTTGTGCATCAAAACCCTTTAAACCAAAGTTATTCCAGATGAGTCCACTATATCTACCTATATGCGGTATTACTCTGCCGTTCTAAGTAAATTTGCATGTGCTACCTCTAAATATTCAAATGAACATCTGTTTTGTGTGCCCGTACCGCTCATGGAACGACAGGGGGCGGTCAGTATCTTCCATGCTAAGCGGGTTATTCTCATGATGAGCGCTGATTCACTTGTCCTTGCACGAGAGGGGCTGGTAATCGGGATGCCCAGTCCCATTATTAAAATTGTAAAATAATAAAACAAACTCCCCAAGAAAGTTGTTGGTATGGAGGGCACCCGAGGATTCGGCTAGCCATGGCTTTTGATTGTTGGTGGAGGGGGAGTAAACTTTAATTTACCGCTTGGGAACCGCCTCTAATGTGTTTAGCATGGAAGATGTTGAAAACTCTCGGTCGTGACATTGACAGGAAAGGCATACCTCCCAAAATTTTATTTATCTCTGATTTAAGCTTCGAGCTCTGGCACCTCTGCAAATCCATGCTTCCCTCTGCGAAGGGCCTACCTATTTACTTTTATGTTATTTTACTTTTATTGTTGAGTCATCACCTTCTCAAACAAGCACCAGTCCTGAGAGCACTATTGTCATTCTCATGCCTTGTGAGTAGTTAATGTTGTGTGCATCATGACTGGATCTCTTCTACCATGAATTACAATGTTTAGTCGCTGCTTGAACTTTGGAGGTGCTCTGCATTTATGTTTTGCGGTCTCAGAAAGGGCTAGCGAGATACCATGTTGTCATATTATATCATGATTGTTTTGACAAAGTGTTGGCATTTGAAATACTTTATTATTGCTCGCTTGTTGATTATGCCATCGATATGAGTGAATATCATTTCTAAGAGTTATCATTTGCATGGTTAGTTATAATCTTTGCTGAAAACTTGAGTACTATTTAAAGCATATATATAGATACAAGAACAAAACAGTTTGTAAAAGTTTTTCTTTATCACTTTCAGTTTGTCAACTGAATTGCTTGAGGACAACCAATGAGTAAAGCTTGGGGGAGTTGATATGTCTCCATCGTATCTACTTTTCCAAACACTTTTGCTCATGTTTTGGCCCCTAATTTGCATGATTTGAATGGAACTAACCCGGACTGACGTTGTTTTCAGCAGAATTGCCATGGTGTTGTTTTTGTGCAAAAATCAAAGTTCTTGGATTTGGAAGGAACTTTTTGGAGAATTTTTATGGAATGTATAAAAATTATTGGCGCAAGAATCAACAGAAGGGGGGCCACCCAGTGCCCACGAGGCACCAGGGCGCGCCACCCCCCCCCCAGGCGCGCCCTGGTACCTCGTGGGGCCCACATGGCTCCGTCTGACCTAATTCCAATGCTATAAATTCAGATTTCCAGAGAAAAAAATAAGAGCGGAAGTTTTATTGCATTTCACGATACGGAGCCACCGCCACCACCTGTTCTTCATCGGGAGGCCAGATCTGGAGTCCGTTTGGGGCTCCGGAGAGGGGATCTTCCGTCATCGTCATCATCAACCATCCTTCATCACCAATTTCCTGATGCTCACTGCCGGGAGTGAGTAATTCCTTCATAGGCTTGCTGGACGGTGATGAGTTGGATGAGATTTATCATGTAATCGAGTTAGTTTTGTTAGGGCTTGATCCCTAGTATCCACTATGTTCTGAGATTGATGTTGCTATGACTTTGCTATGCTTAATGCTTGTCACTAGGGCCCAAGTGCCATGATTCCAGATCTGAACCCTTTATGTTTTCATGAATATATTTGTGTTCTTGATCTGATCTTGCAAGTTATGCGCACCTGCTATGTGTTATGATCCATATACCCCAAGGTGACAATAATTGGGATTCTTTCCGGTGATTGCCATAGTTTGAGGAGTTCATGTATTCACTAAGTGTTAATGCTTTGTTCCGGTTCTCTATTAAAAGGAGGCCTTAATATCCCTTAGTATCCGTATGGACCCCGCTGCCACGGGAGGGTAGGACAAAAGATGTCATGCAAGTTCTTATCGCAAGCACGTATGACTATATACGGAATACATGCCTACATTACATTGATGAATTGGAGCTAGTTCTGTGTCGCCCTAGGTTATGATTGTTACATGATGAATATTATCCAACAATATCACCGATCCAATGCCTACGAGTTTTTCTCATATTGATCTTTGCTAAGTTACTACTGTTACAATTGCTACCAAACTACTGCTACTACCATTACTGTTACTATTACTATTATTGCTACTGCTATCAAACTATCATACTACTGTGCTACTGATCACTCTGCTGCAGATATTTAGTTTCCAGGTGTGGTTGAATTGACAACTCAACTGCTAATACTTGCAAATATTCTTTGGCTCCCCTTGTGTCGAATCAATAAATTTGGGTTGAATACTCTACCCTCGAAAACTGTTGCGATCCCCTATACTTGTGGATTATCAGTTATACCTGCCTGTTAGCAAGATGCTACTCCGAAAAGGTGACCCGGTGAACGCCTGATGAGTCAATCACAGAGGTGACCCTGAACTCATCAAAGTTAAAACACCGGTTAAGTCACGTGAGAGCCGGCTTTCAGAGAGCTAGGACAAACCAAAAGAGACCAAAAAGCCTGCTTCATCGAAGCAAATCAGACTCGAGCCTCGAAAGCTGGTATTTATGTCGTGCCTCGAAAGCCGGCTTTTATTTTATAGTTTGCATTACTATAATTATCCTATTATATAGTACTTTGCATCTATATTACAATTATTTGTACATATTGCATTTTTTTTGCAGAAATCAGCCTTCTTTTCAGAAGGGCCGGGTCTCATCAATTATGATTTTAATACAACGGCAACATGAATTGCCGGGTGGCATGACAACCAGGGTTTATGGTTTTCTATTCCAATCAAAGCAAGCTTGTGAAGTCAAATACAGAGCATAAATTGCAACCAATCACGGCCAAGGGTTTCTTTCATTGCAAAAGCATCATCAGTTCACAGGCAAAATACTAAGTGCTTGATGGCATTAGCAGACTATGGAGTTTTAGCTCAAAAGCTATTACAAGCTATGACTGGGCTATTTTCTATCAAGTTTTTCAAAGCAAATTCAAAACTTGCTGAGTGGTTGATGGTTGAGACCCGGCAGTTGGATCTTCCGGGTTGATGTTGGTTTGTTCTCCTCTCGAAGTTTCTTTTCCGAGCTCACTTCTTTCTTCAAGTCAGTAATTTGCGACTCGGCTGGATTCAACATATCCTACATAAGATGTTTACAACATTACATACTTTATTGGAAGTCCCAAGTCACCACAGGTTGCTGACATAGCACTTGGGGGCTAATGCATGGTCATTTGTACTAGTTTCATTGAAGACCCGGCCCATCAAATAATGATGAGCCGGCCCTTGGAGGCTACTAATTGCTCCTGTCAAAATTCAAAAGTTCAAAAACACAAGCCCCAATCTACTATATCAATAGTGACTCGGACCATGGGGGCTACATCATATGATGTTATTCTTTTCAAAGGAGAAGTAGATGTAAGTCCCGAGTCGCTGCAGGCATGCGACCCGGCACTTGGGGACTACACTACTTAGTTCAAGATCTACAAATTTTCTAAAAGCCCCAAGTCGCTGCAGGCATCCGACCCGGCACTTGGGGGCTACACAGTCAAGATATTATTTTTATGCAAAGCACCAAGTCATCATGAACTGAAACTCGGAGCTTGGGGGCTACAGGTAATATGGAGATAAAAAAACAAAAGAACACTTTCAAACCGTCAATTTTGAAGCGAGCCGGGTTTCATTTTCTTGGTGGAAGCTTGCCAAGTTCATCTCCTCCAAGTTAGTCATAGAAGGCCCGGAAGCATTGAAGGTCGACTCAACATTTGATGGATTTCTTATTTCCCAATATTTCGATCAAGACGAAGCACTATAAACTGAATTAGCATCAGATGGGTTATTTTTTCTCAATATTTTTCTGCGGGGACTCGGTGTCAGCAAGTTGATTGCGAAGCCAGAATGTTGATATGACAAAGCAAACCAGATTTTTCCAGTAGCTGGTTCATTGAATAAATCGGCCATTTGAGCAAGCCGGTCCTTTAACGTATTAATTATTCTTATTTTAGGAGCTTAGCATGAATAAATTCAAGCTAACCTGGGGGCTAATGTCGGGGGAATTACCCGCGGCTAGACCTGGCATCCCAAGGCAAAACCCGGCAGGACCAAAGGGCCCATAACCGGGTCACGCGTGGCATTAAATGGGCCGGCTTTCTATGGAACTGGGCCTTGGAAGGAACCTGGTAAGAGAAGCAAGACCCGGCCTGGGTAGATCAGTTTGGAAGAAAAGACCCGGACTAGGATCCGACTTGTAATAGAAAATAGACTAGTTGTAGTCCTACTAGGACTTTACATGTAAGCCGGCCCTTTCAACTTATATAAGGAGGGGCAAGGCACCCCAACAGGGACAAGTTGGGAGAGACAGAAAAACTAGTAGCTCTTGAGATAGAGGTAGCAAAAGAGCACCCTTGTAATCGAGATCATCATCATCAATAGCAATCAAGCAGGATGGAGGCTTTTACCTCCACCGTGAGGGGCCGAACCTGGGTAAAACTTGCATCTCTCGATTCCGACCAACCCCGTTCAAGCTACCACCTAGTTGCGATGGTCTCACCACTAAGTCCTTTTCACGGGGACATATGCCGTGAACAAAACCACGACAAGGGATGAAACTAACCTCGGTGGAAAATGCTGGCCACTCCCGTTGTTGTCCTACGTAAGTACATGGAAAGGCGTGATAAGTACTACAGGCTTAACATCAACCAAATATTGCCATGGTAAACAACAACATCTCAAAATGACAGCTTGAATGTGTTGGTTTCAGCATGATGTTAAATCAGTTAAAAATGGAAGGGAATGTTAAGTACAACAGGCTTAACAGGGACCAAATATTGTAATTCAAACAGGTACTGTTGAAAATGAATAGAACATAGCTCATGCTTAAACATCACACCGCATAAATGTGTAAAACTGAAATAAAGGGCATGTGTTAACTTCACCAGGCATAACAGGAACCAAATATAGCCGTTGAAACTAGTATTGATGAAATCGAACTGCACGCTTCATACTTGCACATAATGAACATCACATTGTGAATAACTGAAATAAACAAGGCATATATGCTCACTATAACAACCTTATATAGCCATTGAAAACTGGACAGAGGCTCACTACAACCAACCTAACAAGCAAATACAGATAAACAAGGCACCTGCTTGAAAACTGGACAAAGGATCACTGCAACCAACCTAGCTAACAAGCAAATACAGATAAACAAGGCATCTGCTTGAAAACTGGACAAAGGCTCACTTCAACCAACCTAACAAGAAAATACAGATAAACAAGGCATCTGCTTGAAAACTGGACAAATGCTCACTGCAACCAACCTAACAACCAAATACAGATAAACAGGGCATCTGCTTGAAAACTGGGCAAATGCTCACTGCAACCAACCTAACAACCAAATACAGATAAACAAGGCATCTACTCACTATAAACAACCAAATATAGCCATTCGTGAAACTGAAGTGGACAATTCATACTTAAACATCAGATAGCCCTATTGAACATTACATTTTTGCATAACTGAAATAATTAAACACGGCACAGTTAAAACATCGCATGGCAAAAGCTACTAATACAATGGGTACGAGTTGGCTACCTAGAAAAAGTAAGATTTGCTTATAGGATATTGCCTCACTTGTCATGGACGGGATCCTTCCACTTGGAAGAGCACAGACCCAGGGTGCGATCCCTGATGTCGCAGATGGGCTGTCTCACCTTGGAAGAGCCGTAGTGGGTGCCCTTCGCGTGGTCGTGGTCGATGAGATCTGACTTGGCAGCTGAGGATCCCAAGCCACCATCGTAGAACGTGTCCTTCAGAAATGACATAATGGGCTCGATGGCGTACAAGGATCGCAAATCCTTGACCGCGAGGTGGAGGAGATCAGCGGCGGGGCCTTCGAAGGGATTGATGACGGTTGAACCAGAGGCATTGGGGATGGACCACTTAACCTGTGACATGGCCCGCGTGAAGCCTTCGTTGTCGACGAGCTTGATGTCGAAGCCGGCTGTCCTAAGATTCAGTAATACGTGAGCCCGCTGACATGAAGCCTTCGCCATGGCGATGTAGTCAACGTCCTCGCCGACTTCCGCGTCGAGGTGTTCCTCCGGGATCGACATGTCAGCACGAATGGCGGCCACCCCGACATCGTCCGGCGGAGAGGCCATGATAGACCTCCTTTTAGCCTTACGCTCCTCGGGCTCCCCGGGATATGTGGTCGGGCTTAGGCTGTGACTCTCTGTAGTAGGGGATGGGGATCTGGGGGGGGACACCGCAGGCCTCATCTAAAAACTCAGGGCGGTGAGGGTATGGGAATCGGTGGGTAACCTGAACTTATCTAAGCTAGGAGGCACGGGCAGACCGGCAGCAGTTGGTGGCGGCGGTGGCGGCGAGCTAGGGTTCAAGTGGGGGAGTGTAGACTGTGGAGGGGGCGGGGTTAGGGCGGGTGGTGTTTGAGGATATGCCACAGCTACTGAAAATTTTAGTAATGGTGGGTGGAGGTGGTTGAAATACCGTGGCAACTAAAATTTGGGCAAAGGAAATGAAGCGGGGCGGGAGCAACCAGATCGCACACGGTCCAAGCATAATAATTGTGTATGATAATAAGGAAAATTCACGGAACCACCAAGTTTTGCATCGCTCAAGGCGGGTAGCTTTTTTTGAGATTTCTAGCGAGCTGGTTTATCGCACACGGTTCGTCCTAATTTTCAGACGCATACGTGGAATTCATCCTAAATATCGTGTACAAATTACCCCTTCGCCCTTGCTGGCGCTTGCGAAGTCTTGGCGATTTTACAGGACACGAGCTTTGCACACGGATAAGCCAGTGCACCCGTGTCCATTGCGCGTACGTTCGCACGCAGTTTTTCATCCGAGGCATCTGCTATTTTAAATAGCACCATTTGGCAACAAAAAAATGTGAGAGAGGATAAGAACACAACCACAACAGCATGTGGCCCAAATATATATGTATGAAAAGGGTGGTGGGTGATGTTCAAATTCCCAATGAACAACTTTGACGCGCGGGCCCACGGGTGGTGCGTCGTCGAAGATCGGGTGAGAGGGGCCAGAAGACAACAACCACCTGGAAGTGGCCAAATATATGTAGGAATAAAGGGTGTGATGTTTAAATACACAATGCACAACTTTGATGTGGCACCTCCCTTGCAAACCGGAAAGCCCCCTTGGATATCTATAATGACGGGTTAAGGTCGCAGCTAGGTGCCTGTCCCACCCCCACTTCGTGTCGGCAGGACGCATGCACGTACTCATACTTTGGTCAGACTTGCATGCATGTCACAATGACCTACCATAATACGGACCAAGTGAATCTATCTTGGCCAAATAACCACTGTTTGTTGTCTGTCAAAAAGGGATATAATAGACCACTCGGGCCCATAGATTGGACCATCACCGTAAACCGCATGAGAGGGGCCACAAAACAAGCACCACCTGCATGGGGCCCAAATTGATGTACGTTGGAAAGGTGGTGTGTTTTAAATACCCAATAATGTACAATTTTGATGTGGCGCCTACCTCACAAAATGGACAACCCCCATGAAAGGTAGGTAGTAATTAAGGACGACGTCGACGTACATAGGGTGTCGATCCAACCGACAATTTTGAGCGCATGGGAGGGAATCCTGAGAACGCATGAGCTTGAACTTTGTTCGAACATTTCACCATGACGCGTGGTAACACGAACCAGGAGGAATCCATTCATGGCCAAACCCCCTCGTCGTCGGCCAAAGGGATGATATATATAGACCAGGCCCATAGATAGGCGTGTCGTTGAAAACCGCACATGGGAGACGGGGTCGATCAAAAGACCCTATACCTGCATGCGACCCAAATATATGTATATATGGGTGGTGTGTGATGTGATCAAATCCCCAGTGCACAACTTTGATGGGGCACCAGCTGTATTACAAACCGAACACCATACGCCGAGGAAGCCACGTTACGTATGATGTCGCGGTTCCCCAACTTCGAGCCGGCGGGAGGGAATCGAACAAATGTTCCCCAACTAAATTTGGTCTGACATGTCGTGACCTATACCAAGAGGAACCCATCATGGTTAAACCCTTCTCGTACGTTGTGGGTCAAAGGATAGAACGTGCGGGCCCACAGATCTCGAACGTTGTGGGTCAAAGGGATAGAACGTGGCGGGCCCACAGATCAATCTCGATCATTCTCTGATTTTTCAAAACAACAAATAACAAAAAACATCATTCTCCAAAATAGAACGTGGCGGGCCCATAGATCAATCTTGATCATTCTCTGATTTTTCAAAACACAACAAATAACAAAAAACATCATTCTCCAAATTAGAACATGGCGGGCCCACAAATCAATCTCGTGATCATTCTCCGATTTTTCAAAACAACAAATAACAAAAAACATCATTCTCGGAATTTTCGAAACAAGGATCTCAAGGTTTATTTAATCGACATGACAGGTCACTACAAACACATTTAGATGCTAAATGTCTGTAATGACCGTATCATGGCGCTTAAATGAAGCTTGAAATATAGCAACTTCCCACCCAGTCACCCATCCTTAGACTGCTCCAGCCCCAAGCTCACTTCACTTGTGCGTTCTATTCGACTAGGCTTGCGGATGGGAAGCTGCCCCTTGCTGATAAGAGTTGCCTCATCGCATTTAAGGTGTTTACCGATGGTCACTGTGTGGGACCGACTCCTTACTATCGCACACGTTTGTGCTTTTAGAAACTGTGTGCAATCTTTACATACCGGACCACTTCCATTCAAACTTACATTATTTTTTTACTACTTAAAACTAGCCGGAAGAAGCAAAAGCTTTGCATTTTCATTAATTAAGAACAAGATAGTTGCCCAGTTAATTGCGGAAAACCGGGCGAAAACCGATACAAACAGGGCAGAAACCTACGGGAACTCTTGGCTAAGCATGAATTGGTACAGGCCTTTGTCCACGCGTCTGATACGCTCGCGGAACTGCTGTACCGCAATATCAATCTCCGCCCAGGATATTTCATCGGCGACGGTCGATTCCAAGCCGCGACAAGTATTTTGCTCTGCTTCGTCGTTGGCGGCACCTGGGGGCCGAGGAGGTCGAAGAGCCAATCGACCAGCCCGTTCGCATCGTGCCGGCGGATTCTGGCACTGCGAACTTCGTCCGGCGCAATTATGGCACTGACGGCGTTTTCCCATTCCTGGTGGGGAATCGGGATGCTTACCGGCCCTGGAAACGGCCTCTCGAGTGGTTGAGTAAACAGGATGCTGACACGGCTCCGCTCAGATAGTGCGGCGCATCGCACCTGATGCGCGGCGGCGTTCTCCCGCTCTGGCACGGCAGCGCTTTGCCACTCTTGCTCCGCTCTGCTCCATGGGAGGCGACGAACACATGTGTAGATAGTGGCCCGCTCAAGCACTGGGGCGCGATGATACCGCTCACGCTCGGTGGCACGCTGCCGCTCTTGCTTGGTGGCGCGCTGCCTCTCTTGCCCGGCGGCGCATGGCCGTTCTGGCTTTCCGGCCTGCTCCGGCTCGTTCTCCTCGTCGAGGAGGTTGATGACGGCGGCGGCGCTTCGCTGGATTGGCATGCTTGGAATGGTATACTGCGGTATGGCCGATGTGTCGCCGCCTAGCCTCCGATGCCCACTGACACTGGCAGCGGGAAACCAATGGGGGGGAGTGGCAGGAAACCGATTGGGGGGAGTGGCGGGAAACACTACCGTGTTTGGATATATAACACCATTAATATGGAAAACTTGGGAAAGAAGGAAGCGCGAGCTAGCATGACGCGTGCGCACAGTGCTTACCCATGGGTTGAACAGAACTGCTTTAAATTATTCAGGGTTTGTTTGGCATTTTTTATACATTATAATAGAGTTTTCTAGGCATTTAATGTGTAAAATTCAAATTTGAACTACAAATACATGCTCCAGTGCACCAAAATGTGTTGAAAAATCATATATGTGTCCTTGGGTGTATGTTTAGGTCACATGCAAGGAATGGGGATGAATTACAAACATCTCGGCGTCCTGGCTCGGCCTCAAACATTGAGAATCTTGGTTTTTAAATCCCTATAAATCCAAAACTCACCTGAAATTCATGAAACTTTACATGGTGCCATGACATGGCACATATATGTCATGGTAAAAAAACTAACCAATTTGGGGCAAGTTTTGGTACAAGCCTCTTACAAACCGGAGCTTCTCGCAAGAAGCCTCCGATACGGAACGTGTCACCCATGTGGGCGAAACGACACTCGCTGCCTCATCTCGCCTTGTATTTTTTTTCTACGGGCAACATAGACCAATAGGAGATTTGTGCTGAAATATGGAATTATTCAGGGTTCGTTTGGCCTTTTTTATACATTAATTGAGTTTTCAAGGCATTTAATGTCCATAATTCAAATTTGAACTACAATGACATGATACATTGCACCAAAATGGCTTCAAAAACCATACATGTGTCCTTGGGTGCATGTTTGGGTCCCATGTAAGAAATGGGGATGAATTACAAACATCTCGGTGTACTGGCTCGGCCTCAAACATTGAGAATATCGGTTTTTAAATCCCCGTAAATCCAAAACTCACCCAAAATTCATGAAACTTGGCATCGTGTCATGACATGGCACATATATGCCCTGGTAAAAAAATTTGTCCAATTTGGGGCAAGTTTTGATACACGCCTCTTACAAACCGGAGCTTCTAGCAAGAAGCCTCGTGGTTCTGATAGGGAACGTGTCACCCCTATGTGCGAAACGATAATCACTGCCTCTTCTCACTTTATATTTTTCTTCTATAGGCAACATAGACCAACAGGAGATTCGCGCTGAAATATTGAATTATTCAGGGTTCGTCTGGCCTTTTATTAATTGAGTTTTCTAGGCACATAATTCAAATTTGAACTACAAGCACATGCTCCAGTGTACCAAAATGGCTTCAAAAACCATACATGTGTCATTGGGTGTATGTTTAGGTCCCATGCAAGAAATGGGGATGAATTACAAACATCTCGACGTACTGGCTCGGCCTCAAACATTGAGAATCTCGGTTTTTAAATCCCCGTAAATCAAAAACTCACCCGAAAATCGTGAAACTTGGCATCGTGTCATGACATGTCACATATATGCCGTGGTAAAAAATTTGTCCAATTTGGGGCAAGTTTTGGTACAAGCCTCTTACAAATCGGAGCTTCTAGCAAGAAGCCTCGTGGTTCCGATAGGGAACGTGTCACCCTAGTGGGCGAAACGACAATCGTCGCTGCTCTTATCGCCTTGTATTTTTTTCTATAGGCAACGTAGACCAACATGAGATTCGCGCTGAAATATCAAATTATTCACGGTTCGTTTGGCCTTTTTATACATTAATTGTGTTTTCTAGGCATTTAATCTCCATAATTCAAATTCAAATTACAAGCACATGCTCTAGTGCACCAAAATGGCTTCAAATACCATACATGTGTCCTTGGGTGCATGTTTAGGTCCCATGCAAGAAATGGGAATGAATTACAAACATCTCGGCGTCCTGGCTCGGCTTCAAACATTGAGAATCTCGGTTTTTAAATCCCCGTAAATCCAAAACTCACCCAAAATTCATGAAACTTGGCATAGTGTCATTATATGGCACATATATGCCATGGTAAAAAAAATTGTCCAATTTGAGACAAGGCGCACACATTGATAGCCAACGTAGGCATGTCAGTGGGACCCGTGCGAGCTGTCTGCCGCGCAGGCTCACCGGGAAGCGAGCTCTTTGACCTCCACCCACCGCCTCGCTCCCAACTTCTCCATTAATGGCGGCCGAGCAGGCTCACCGGGAAGCGAGCTCTTTGACCTCCACCCGCCGCCTCGCTCCCAACTTCTCCATTAATGGCGGCCAAGCCACTGTTTAACATGCGGTTAATGCACCTGGACGGAAGGTGTTAGCTTGTGATCCCATGGCCCTGCTCAATGCTAGCTAGCATTGTTTTGTTCATGCTTCGCTGAGAACGTGACTTTTAGCCTGTTTTCGACTCGTATACATGTACCTACGAGGTTACGAACGAAATAATACGACGACAAATTGACAATGGCAATGGATAATAATTGTCTTACATATCCCGGATAATTTAAAATTCCACATGCGGCAACGCCCGAAAGACACAGGGGAAAAAGAGAAGAAGAAAAAAAAGGAAGAAGGAAGTCGTTGCTCTCTACTTCTCGATGGATCGCTTGGCGAGGAGTTCTTCCAACTCCTTCTTCACATCCTCATGACTTTGCTTGACAGCAGCCACAGATTCCTCCACCTACAGCTCACGCTCGATGCAGAGCTTCTTCAAGTCATCCCCATGTTCATGGACGACGGCTGTCAGCGTCATCCGCGAGGCAACGCTCTTCTCATATAGCTCCCTCCAGCCGGTGGCCTCCTCCTTCTACTTGTCGAGCTCCTCGAGGAGCTTCGCATTGTCACCCATGAGTTTCACGACGAGGCCGGTCGCCTTATCAACCGAGGCATCGCTAATCTCGAGCAGCTTCTCCAAGCCAGCAAGCAACTCCTGCTGGTTAATTAGGCCAGCGAGAATGTCGTTGTCATTGGCTAAGGATTTCAGCCCTGCCAGCTCGTCGAGTTCGCCGACGCGGCGAGTGCGCTTGTGAGAGCCCTCGCCTGCCCGTGAGAGCTCGTTCGAGGGTCCCGCGGCGTGGCAGGACATCTCTGTTGCGGCTGTCACGTTGCGGCGGGACCTCTCTAGTGCTTCTGCGGCCTTGGTCTTTCCTCCCTGGTTATATGTCGACCTAGAACTCCTCCTACCGGCCATGGCAGACGCAAGGAACGGCTTAAGAGGAAAGACCTGTTTTTTTGGTGATGAGGAGAGGAATGTGCAGTAATTTTTGAGTGGGTACTAGTTTTTATAGCCCATTGCTAAGTAGGAACACGTTTAGGTTTGATCGGTGTGAATAGATTTGCATTTACTCATTGCGTGGTAATTTGATCGGTGTGAACACATTTAGGTTTGATCGGTGTGTCAGCGTGTCCGATGGATGGGCCGTCTTGCCTCCCACGCGTGCCAGACGGTTGACCAGAACTGCTATACGCAGGTGGTTGCTCGCTGTTTAGGCGGCCGCGGTGCGCTATGCTTGCGTCCCTTCGCACGCTCTGCTCGACATTGAGGCGGCCGCAGTGCACCCTGCTCGTGTCCCTCCGCGCGCGCTCTTTCAGCGGTTGGGGCCGGCGCATGATCACGTTTTGGGCGCCATACGCATGTGGTTGCGTCCGCGCGCGTCGCCACGATGCAGTTAATACGTGCGGCATGATGCAATTATACACTGCAACAATTGCCATCCACGCGCGTCGATACTTCAGGCCGTTCGGCCTCCCCATTTATTCCCACGGCCATTATAACCTTAGTCTCTTCAACCTTTCGATCGTGCCCCACAACACAACAAGCACACCAGCGACGACACATAGAGAGAGAGGATATCCAGCGGCGCTCCAATGGAGTACGGCGTGCATCGTGTGGACACCCATGTGAGGGAAAAGGAACTCATGGTGGTGTACACCATCGACCCGGCCATGGTGGAGGACTCCATCAACACCATGGAGCAGTTGCTTGCTAAGGACAAGTACAAAGTGGTCGACTTCGACCTCCAGTACACCGGCGGTCGTCCCGGGGTTGCTCAGGTAGTTGACGTCGCCCAGTTGTGCGTGGGCCATCATGTCCTCGTCTACCACTACTGCCTGGCCACAAGTGCTTGTGAGCGTTTCGCCAAGTTTGTCAAGAGCTCCGACTACAAGTTCGCTACGGTGGACATCGTCAACGATGTAAAAGTGCTCCAGATTTCGGGCTTGGCCTACCTGAAGCTTGTCGACATCCGTGGCCACTACAGGGTCTGGGGCAGCATGAAGAAGGACTCCCTGGTTGAACTCGCCGTGGCCATCATCGACCCCTACTACGAAAACATGAAGGAAGGTTCTAAGAGAAATCCTGGATCCTGGCACGGTGCCTGGGTGTGGAGACTGGATGAACCTCACCTCAAGTTTTTAGCCACGAACGTGTACACATGCTACGAGATGCACAGGTGGATCGTCGACATGAGGGAGTGCCTCCTTCCTGTAGATGACGAGGGATCGAGCCACCAGCAGAGCAGCAGCGGCAAGCGTCACAAGAAGAAGTAGATGATGATTGGATATGATCGTTTATCCTAGTTTATTATGCATGTAATTGTTTACTTTGGTGTGTGTAGTCAGTTATGTAATTGGATGTTTAATTTGGTTATGCAATCATGTCCTTATAAGTATATATGTTGTTGTTCTGTAGACAGAGAGCGTAGATGTTGTGCAGACTCAGCAAATCACATCGCCCACGAATTAAATTACGAAACCCGTCGGTGATGATTTCATCAATCGCTGACAATTTTTTACCAGCAAGTGTTTGCCCACAACATACATGGGTTATTAGCAGGAATCGTCTGTGTTGTTATCGGTCTTCCCACACATTTCTGATTGCTGACCTGTTTGCCGCGTATCACACATATCTTGTTAAGTTGAACCGTTTCTGTTGTGTTGGGTAATCGCAAACAGTTCATCCGAGTGAACCGCATGCCATATATCGCACACACCTTGATCTGCCTGACCATTTCTGTTGTGTTGTGTAATCACAAACAGTTCATCCGAATGAACTGTATGCCGTGTATCGCACACACCACAAACTAGCTGACCGTGTTTGTTGTTCTGCCTTATCGCAAACAGTTCGTATGAATCAACTGTATGCCATGTATCGCACACGCGTCTCTAATCTAAATCGTTTTTGATGTCTCTGCATCGCAAACAGTTCGTCTTATTGGGGATCGTTTTTTTACGACACCGTTTGCGATTCATGCATCGCACACAGTTTGGTCGCGGGGTCTCTGATTCATGTGTCGCATTAGCGGACGCCTGCAGTAGTGACTCATAAGGTAGACAATCAAGAATAAATCATGCTCCAACTTCTTAGCATAACGACAGATCATACGTGCATGCTTCGGGAATCACAAACCTTAACACCAATATTCTTACTAAACCACAATTATCTACTAGCACCTCCCACATATTAGCATCTTAATATCGCAAAACTATTGCAAGGAATCAAACTTATCATATCAGTCTGTAAAGATCTATTTAGAAGCTATAATTCTGTAGCTCCAAAAATTCTGAAAAATTAGGACAACGTAAACAATTCATATACCAATACTGTGTAAAAATTTCAGCTTTTTCTGACGCTCCAGTACGGAATCAAAAATCAAATACTGGACGCAAAACTTTTTGTTTTCCAAACAGCATCAATTATACTATCATCTAAATCATCCCAAAGGCATTACTTGGCACAAACACTAATTAAAAGATAAAAGCACAATCATAATAGAGGCTATAATTGTGTAAACACACAAAAATAGAAGGTAAAACAAAAAAAATATTTTATTCATTGGGTTGCCTCCCAACAAGCGCTATTGTTTTATGCCCCTAGCTAGGCACAATGCATAGTTTCAAGTGTTGTCATCCTTCAAATTAATTCCATAGGTGGCCCTCATAATAGATTCATAAGGTGGCTTAATTCTCTTCCGAGGGAAGTGTTCCATCCCTTTATTTAATGGAAATTGAAATCTTATATTACCTTCTTTCATATCAATAATAGCACCTATGGTTCATAGGAAAGGCCTACCAAGTATTATAGGACAAGAAGGATTGCATTCAATGTCAAGAACAATAAAGTCCATGGGCACAAAGTTTATATTTGCAAGAATAATCACATCATTTATTCTACCCAATGGCTTTTTAATAGTGGAATCCGCTAGATGCAAATTAAGGGAACAAGGATCCATATCGGTGAGACCTAGCACATCACACAAAGATTTTGGTATAGTGGAAGTGCTAGCACCAAGATCACAAAGAGCATTACATTCATAATCTTTAATTTTGACTTTAATGGTAGGTTCCCATTCATCTTGTAATTTTCTAGGAATTGAAACTTCCAACTCAAGTTTTTCTTCATGTGCTTTCATCATAGCTTCTACAATATGTTTAGTGAAAGCTTTATTTTGTTCATATGCATTTGGTGAATTAATCATGGATTGCAAGAAGGAAATGCACTCAATTAAAGAACAACTATCATAATTAAAGTCCTTGTAATCCAAAGTAGTGGGTGCATTACTATTTAAAGTTTTGACCTCTCCAAACCCACTTTTTTCATTTTTATCATTAAGATTATCACCCTCCAAGCAATTGGGACTCCTTCTATCTAAAGTTGACTCTTATTTAGTCCATTTTTCATCAAGTTTTATATTACTAAATAATGATTCAATAGGGGTGACACCAATCATTTTAATATCTTCATCATTATTATGATAGAAATCGGGTGGAATAGCTTTTTCTAGAAATTCTCGCTTGGCTCTCAACCTCGGTCCTTTCTTTGCTTTCATTAATGGAGACATAGATAGCTTTAATAGACTCATTTATATCATGCTTGGGTGGCAAAATTTTATTTTTGAGATATTCAACATCATGAGCAATTCTATCCATGTTCCTAGACAATTCATCAACTCTATTCAATTTTTCTTCTATCATAGCATTGAAATTCCTTTGTGAATTAATAAATTCTTTAATATTACTTTCAAGATCATAGGGTATCCTATTATTATTATTATATGGATTACCATAGGAATTACCATAATTATTAGAGGAATTTCCAGGAAACGGTCTAGGATTGAAATTACCCCTATAAGCATTGTTGTTGAAATTATTTCTAGAGACAAAATTCACATCAATAGCATCATTATTTTGCTCAATCAAAGTAGACAATGGCACATCATTAGGATCAATATGAGCACTTTTACTAGCAACCAATTTCATAAGAGCATCCATCTTAACACTCAAAGTATTAATTTCTTCAACAGAATTTACCTTCTTACCAGTTGGAGTTCGTTCAGTGTGTAATTGAGAATAATTTGTCATAATATTGTCAATAAGTTCTATAGCATCTCCCAATGTAATTTCCATTAAAGTACCACCTGCGACAGAGTCTAGCAAATTTCTAGAAACAAAGTTTAGTCCCGCATAAATTTTTTGTATGATCATCCATAAATTTCAACCATGTGTTGGGCAATTTCTTATCATTAATTTCATTCTCTCCCAAGATTGTGCAACATGTTCATGCTCAAGTTGCTTAAAATTCATAATTTGACTTCTTAAAGAAATAATCTTAGCGGGAGGAAAATACTTGGTAATAAAAGCATCCTTACATTTATCCCAAGAATCAATACTATTTCTAGGCAAGGATGAAAATCAAGTTTTAGCGCGATCTCGTAGTGAGAACGGAAATAATTTTAATTTGAGAATATCATTATCCACATCTTTTTTTCTTTTGCATATCACAAAGCTCAACGAAAGTATTAAGATGGGATGCAGCATCTTCATTAGGACTACCAGAAAATTGTTCTTTCATAACAAGATTAAGCAAAGTAGCATTAATGTCACACGACTCAGCACTAGTGGCGGGAGGAGCAATAGGAGTACTAAAAAATCATTATTATTAGTATTGGAAAAGTCAGATAATTTTGTATTTTCTTGAGACATTGCGACAAAGCAAGCAAACTAGCAAACAAGCAAACAAAAATATTTTTGTGTTTTTGTAAAATTGTTTAGAAGTGGGGGAGATGAAAACGAAAGGCAAATGCAAATAAAAAGGCAAATAAAATAAATGCAAGTGGATGATAGTTTGTGTAAAGGTACTTGATAAATTTTGGTGATGTCTCCCCAGCAACGGCGCCGGAAATTGGCAAGTTGACGGGAGACTACTTTGCATGACTTTTCCCCGGCAACGGCGCCAGAAATTCTTCCTACTACTTGTAGACTGCATTGGTATTTCCCCGAAGAGGAGGGGATGATGCAGTATAGTAGAGATAAGTATTTCCCTCATTTAAGAACCAAGGTTATCAATCCTATAGGAGAACCACGCAAAATCCCGTTAGCAGCACCTGCACACACAAAAGCAAACACTTGCACCGAACACAAATAAGAGGGTTGTCAATCCTCTTAGCGGTTATTTGCAAGGATTAATTCTGATAATGATAGATAGATAAACTAAAATACTAAATAAAATAAAAGTAAATAAATTTCAGCAAGGTATTTTTGGATTTTAATATATTATAAAAGTAGACCCGGATGCCATAGTTTTCACTAGTGGCTTCTCTCTCGAGCACAGAACATACGGTGGGTAAACAAATTGCTGTTGGGCAATTCATAGAAAAGGAAATAATTATGACGGATTCATGACAATGATCATGTATATAGGCATCACGTCTGAGACAAGTAGACCGACTCCTGGCTGCATCTACTACTATTACTCCACCCATCGACCGCTATCCAGCATGCATCTAGGGTATTAAGTATGAAACAGAGTAACGCCTTAAGCAAGATGACATGATGTAGACAAAGTAAATTCAAGCAATATGATTAAACCCTATCTTTTTATCCTTAATGGCAACAATACAAATACGTGTCATGTCCCTTTCTATCACTGGGATTGAGCACCGCAAGATTGAACCCATCACAAAGCACATCTCCCATTGCAAGATAAACCAATCTAGTTGGCCAAACCAAATCGATAGATCAGAGAGAAATACAAAGTTATAATAATCATGCATAAGAGAGTTCAGAGAAGTCTCAAATATTTCTCATGAATAATCTAATCATAAACTCACAATTCATCGGATCCCAACAAACACACCGCAAAAGAAGATTACATCGGATAGAACTCCAAGAACATCGAGGAGAACATGGTATTGAAGATCAAAGAGAGAGAAGAAGCCATCTAGCTACTAGCTATGGACCCGTAGGTCTGTGGTAACTACTCACACATCATCGGAAGGGCAGCAAGGTTGATGTAGAAGCCCTCCGTGATCGATTCCCCCTCCGGCAGAGTACCGGAAAAGGTCTCCAGATGGGATCGCGGAAGAACAGAGGCTTGCAGCAGCATAAAAGTTATTCGGGGTGGCTCTCTGTTGGTTTCCGAATATTTGAGAATTTATAGAAGTGGAATTAGGTCAAACGGAGCCACGAGGGCCCCACAAGGCATCAGGGCACCCACCCCCCTAGGGTCGCGCCCGGTTGCCTTGTGGAGGCTTCATGAACCTTCTAGCCTCCTCTCCAAGTCTCTAGGGTCTCTTTTGTCCAGAAAAAAATCTCCTAAAAGTTTCATGGCATTTGGACTTCGTTTGGTACTGATTTCCTGAAAAACCAAAAACAAGCAGAAAACAGCAACTGGCACTGGGCACTAAGTTAATAGGTTAGTCCCAAAAAGTAATATATAATTGCAAATAAAAACATCCAAGATTGATACTATAATAGCATGGAACAATAAAAATTTATAGATACGTTGGAGACGTATCAGTGGCTTTTTTGGGCTTCTAGAATAAGCTGCCCCCTACCCAGCTTATTCTAGAAGCCCAACCAAAAATATATTTTTAAAAGCCTACTAGTCAAGTCTTAATTAATAGGCTTCTAAAAAGGTAAATCTGGTTGGGCTTCTAGAATAAGCTGGGTAGGGGGCAGCTTATTCCAGCTTATTCTAGAAGCTAGCAAAAGAACTGGCCCTTAAATCTCACACCGCTAACATTCCTTCATCCCAGTGGAACTGCACAAATTTGATTGCACCGTGCACGGAGCTACTGACCATGTGCTACTCTCGTGATAGTAATACTAATGTTGTTGTTCTGCATGTTAATCTAGTGCCAGTGTTGATGTGATGTGATGCTACTTCTTACTTAATAGCACCTTTTCATACTGTCAATGTAATGCCATTCATAACACAAGAGATGTTGTTGTTAATCATATGCCACTGCAAATAACTGCCATTGCTTAAATAACCCTATTACATATTTGTGCAAACAGGGATGTCTATCTCCATATCGTTTCTATTTGTGCAATCAGAAGCACACACCTCAATTTTAGTAGAACTGCACAAAGTCATATGGCTATTCCTAAAGGTTGTCCTCTACCAAACCCTACCCGAGGTATTCGTACATTCATAACTAGCTAGAATGACCAACGCAAGATAAAAAGAAGTTGATTCATACGTGGACTTCCTGATTGCAGTGCAGGAACGAGCCTGTCATGTGTGGCGGAGAAAACAAGCAGTGCATCCACGCCGTGAACTACACTCACTCACAGTTTAAGGATGGCCAGAGGATAAGCTGGCACGGCTGCACGGAGGTTTTGGGGTCAGGTGCGCGTACAAGAGGCATTGCGGTCTGCTTATTTCTGCAAATAGCAGTGCTTAAATTTAGTGGAACTGCACAAGAACTTCAGATGGTCAATCCACTTCAAGGTTCAGTTCAATATTCCAACTGAGAACACAATTATAATTTGTTATTCTAGAACGAGAGAACCTAACCCTGGATGGTGGCAACAAGAAAAACCAGAGTGAACCCCAGGAAATTAAAGCTTGCCTAGGGAGGCCCTTTGCTCAGAGAAGCCTCGCTTGATTTTTCCTGATTTGTAAACCTTCTCAAAACTTTGTGTTTTGCTGTCAACTTCTAAAAGAGATGTTATGTTCTATGACTGTATAAAAATGCTGAACTTATGCTTTTGAAGTATTTTATGCAGCCGAGTTTATTGTGAATGTTTAACATGAATGCTGGACTAGCATGTGAACATTTGGAATGTATATTGTGGCCTCAATTAACCTCATGAACCACTGTAACTATATACGTAGTTGCTTATATTTCAGACAGCAGAGTATGAGTGTGAGCCGGTCGATAGCCGACTTTTCTAGTGTTGAAGCGATCTGCGCCAATGTGCAGTGTTTGCACCAACTGTGCTTACAAGTGGGGTAGCACCAACAGTGTTTACAAGTACTTAACCAGCATTACCTAAACTATGTATACGTCGGAGCACCAAGAGTTGTCAAACAAGTATTTCATCAAACACACACTGCTCATTTGATAAACAGTGGCAACTTATGTCTTACCATGCCATATTACATGAAAGAACTCATGAGGATGCATCTGTTTCGGCAACACTTACGAGAGTTCTCACATGATTCACGGGCACACAAAAGTAGCAGTAGTTCCCATAGAGGGATTCAAACAGATACTGGGCCAACTATTTCATGCCATTGATCTAATTGGGGATGGACACAAGACGGACCTTGCCATGAACTTCCTCGAGGACGTCCGTCAGCAGCTCAATCCTGTCAACCTTCTTGAAGATAACCTTGTGGCCTTTCCACTCCTAAACTTCTTTGTCGAGGCATGCCACGTCATCTTCATGGATAAGCTTGACAAGAACATTATGCCTCACAAACGAAGGAGTAGCTGTGAACTTGTTGTGCTTCAGTACACCCTGGACAACACGCCTGACAACAAAGTGGCTGGAATACATTTCGTCTTCGGTATAAGTGCAAATGGCTTCTAGGATCGAACAGCCTAAGAACTTTGTTTTCCTAGTGCGTATATTCAGGTCATCCACCTCATAGCGAGTGACATGTACAACCACACAATCCTTGTCTGCATCAGGGTTCTAATTGAAACATAAACGAATTCTGAATTACTTTCCAATATAAAAAACACAAGTTATTTAAACCACCATGTAAAGTGAAAAGTATGAATGACAGGGAAGGTAGCAGCTAGCATGGCATCGGGGCTAATAAATCTTGCATTATTTATCACCTCATACTTAGATCAAAAACCACAATCAAGATCGCCAAAGAAGAAAATCACCTTGGGCAGCTCAGCGGGGGGGGCACATCCTCGAAGGGGTCCATCTTGCCGGGGGAAAACTGCTCCTACACGGCCACGGGGACTGTAACCTCAAACGTGGCATTGACCATCTCAGTAGTGGCCGTGAGCACATCTGGGGTCGGATCGGTGGTGGCCTTCATCTTCTTGGAGCTCTCTGTCTCGTGGGGATCATCCTCCTGCGTCTGCTCCAACATCGGTAGATCTTTGCCCGGTTGTCCATGATCCATCATGAAACTGACAAATAGAGGACAACCGAAAGGAAAACAGCATCGCAATGACAATGAAACAAAACAAGGAGTGAGGATCTGTTACTGCTTTGCAAAAGATTTTTTTTGGAAAGAAAATATACCAGCATCACAGATGCGCTCACCTTCCCTTAGTTGGGAGAAAAGAACAATGGCAGAAGCGAGTGGTGGCTTTCTTGAAGAAGATGAGGGAGAAGCGGATTCTGCGAAGAGTGAAATGATGGTTGCTTCATTCGTCCAACTTACTGCGGGGAGGTGGGGTTTTTTGATATGACGGCTCATTACTACCGCGCTACGACCGGGGTGACTCTGCGCCTGCATACCGCCTTCTAATTTGGTGGATGCCATTTGGGCCCGCGTGCTGCATGGCCCGCATGTCGGTGAACCAAAGTAAAACAGCATTCAGTAGCAGGAACCATTTCGACGACCGAGGAGGAGCCAGAAGTGGTTGTGTCTCCACTGTACTAGTAGGAGTAATTTTTTTTAGGATTGAGTAATTGTTTTTCTGGGGAGTGGTACAGTGTCTCCACTGTAGTACCAGTAGTAATTGTTTTTCTAGGCCAAGACAAAAAGCCCATCCACCGTAATTAATAAAACCAATTCAAAAGCCCTTATTTTACTTAACAGAGGCGCTCCCCACTGCACCGCCCTCCAAAAAAATCCGACTGCTCTTCTTCCTCCTCACTCCCACCTCACGTCCATTCGCTCGACTCGTCTCCCCCTTCGGTTGTATCCCCAAATTCCTCACCACACTCCTACAGAAACTCCAGCTCCCCTTCTTCCTCACTGCTACAAAAAAACCCCAGCTCCCCTTCTTCTTCACTCGCACCACAACTAGGCTCGTCATTCGTTACTCTGCTCAAATCCGTGAGCTCGACGCGACGCCCACAAGGAAAATGGAGTCCGCTGGCCCCAGCGACAAGAAGATGAGGCTCCCACCAGCAGCGACGCTGGTTGTAGATCCCGCACCCGGCAGTGCGGAGAGAAGCGGCGAGGCCCCTGAATCTGAGGAACCCGAAGAATCTTAGGCGAACCGCATCAGCGATCTCCCGGACGCCATCCTTGGGGAGATCATCTCGCTTCTCCCCACCAAGGATAGCTGCCGCACCCAAGTCCTTGCATCTCGGTGGCGCCCTCTATGGTGTGCCATGCCTCTTAATCTCGACTGTCGTGGCCTATCTCTCATTGATGAGTTTGAACTCCTCAGATCCAGTACATTGTGAGATTATGGAAAAGCATGTCATTTACCTCTTGACCTAGAACATAAAGCATATTGGGCAATTAAAGAACTTAACTATGATTTTAAACTTGCCAGTGAAAAGAGGTTATTTGATATTAGTTCTCTAGATGAATGGAGAACCCAAGCTTATGAAAATGCCAAGTTGTTTAAAGAAAAAGTTAAAAGATGGCATGACAAAAGAATTCAAAAAAGGGAATTCAAAGTAGGTGATCATGTTCTATTATACAATTCTCGTTTAAGATTCTTTGCAGGAAAACTTCTCTCTAAATGGGAAGGACCGTATATCATCGAAGAAGTTTATCGCTCCGGAGCCATCAAAATAAACAACTCCAAAGGCAATAATCCGAGAGTGGTTAATGGGCAAAGAATTAAACATTATATAGCAGGTACGCCTATTAATGTTGAAACTAATATTATTCAAACAATGACACCGGAGGAGCACATAGAAGAAACCTTCCGGAACACTCAAGAAGCCTGAAAAGGAGTAGGTATGTGGTACGGTAAGTAAACCGACTCCAAAACTTCCATAAAAGTACTTTCTGTCCATTTTGGAATATATAAAAAATTAGGAAAATAATAAACAGTCCGAAAAGTGCACGAGGAGACGACAAGCCTGGGGGGCGCGCCCTACCCCCCAGGGCGCGCCTACCAGGCTTGTGGCTCCCTCGTGGACTTTCCTGACTCCGTTTTTCTTCTATATTACTTGTTCTGCACGGGAAAAATTCATTATATATACTCTTGGATGTTTTGACCACCGTATCGCAAGTTTCTCCTCTGTTCTTGTTTCGTGTTGTTTTCTGTCAGACTCTCGAGAGCAAGCACCATGTCATCTCAGGATTCGGATGGGGAAAGCTATGTTTCTCATCTTGTTGCAAACCCTAGAGTCTATGGGGCACTGATCTCTATGGTTGGACAACTGATGAAGAGGAAGATGCTGATTTGAGGGAAAAGCAAGGTCATTCCAGCGAGGAGGACGAGGATCCCCCACTTCCTCAACCAGGAGATATGCACATTGAATTCAATAGGTCCAGCTTACCCAACACGGTGAAGGTTCCTAAAGTTCAATTCACTCCTTTTCCTCATGTGCAGGAAGATTCGGATAAACTACGTTGCAAAATTTGGGATCTCAGAAGAGAGAATGACAAATTAAAAGAAGAAATACGTATCCATAAGTGGAAGGACAAGCCCATCACTTCATCACCACCATCACCGAAGAAGGAGACTTGAGTACATGGGTATGGGCACCACCCTTGGCTTGTGCCAAGCTTGGGGGAGGTGCCCCAGTATTGTATCACCATCACTTTTTATCATTATTATCTATCTTAGTTCGATCCTTAGTTATTTCATGATTTAGAAGAATAAAGTTTAGTATGATTTTGTTTTGAGTGCTTGCTTTGTGATCTATCTATCTATGTAATCGTGTGTGAAAGCTATATAATAAAGAGTAGTTGAGTTGAGTGTTTTGCTTTTGTTGATCCAATCTTAGAAATAAATAAAGAAAAAAATAAGATCATATGCTAATCCCATGGGGAGTGATGACTTCACATAAAATAAGTATAATTGATAAAACTTGTTGGAAGTTGACAAACATAGCATTGGTCATTGTTGCAGTTCATGAAAAAGTAATAAAGGAAAAGAGGTCTCACATATAAATACACTATCTTGGACATCTTTTATGATTGTGAGCCCCCATTAAATATTCTATGTCAAATAGTCAACGTTCGACAAGGAAGACAACGTAATGAGTTATATTTGCTTATATTCATATAGAAGTTATATTGTTTTGGATCCTCTAACATGTGGTGCTTGCCCCCTATCTTTTGCTAGCCAAAATTCCGCACTAAGTAGAGATACTACTTGTGCATCCAAAAACCCTTAAACCTAGTTTCATGTCATGAGAGTCTACTATATCTACCTATGGATTGAATAAGATCCTTCAAGTAAGTTGCCATCGGTGCAAAGCAATAAAAATTGCTCCTAAATATGTATGATCTTTTATTGTAAGGTAAAATAAGCTTTGTACGATCTTGTGATGGTGAAGAAATAAAAGCGACAGACTGCATAATAAAGGTCGCTATCACAAGGGGCAATATAAAGTGACGTTCCTTTACATTAAGAGCTTGCACATTGCTACTTGTGAGCTGCGTTGGGATTTCCCCGAAGAGGAGGGGATGATGCAGTACAGTAGAGATAAGTGTTTCCCTCAGTTATGAAACCAAGGTTATCAATCCAGTAGGTGAATCATGCAACAACTCGTTAGCAGTACCTGCACACAAAACAACAAATCCTCGCACCCAACGCGAACAAGGGGTTGTCAATCCCTTGGCGGTTAATTGCAAGATTAAATTGTATGGTGATAGATAGATAGATCGAATAAAAATAGAAAATAAAATAAATAAAGTAAAATTGCAGCAAGGTATTTTTAGGATTTTCAATATATGATAAAAGTTGACCCGGGGGCCATAGTTTTCACTAGAGGCTTCTCTCTTGAAAATAGCATACGGTGGGTGAACAAATTACTGTTGTGCAATTGATAGAAAAGCAAATAATCATGATGATATCCAAGGCAATGATCATGTATATAGGCATCACGTCCGAGACAAGTAGACCGAAACGATTCTGCATCTACTACTATTACTCCACACATCGACCGCTATCCAGCATGCATCTAGAGTATTAAGTTCATAAAGAACGGAGTAACGCCTTAAGCAAGATGACATGATGTAGACAAAGTAAACTCATGCATGAATAAACCCCATCTTTTTACCCTTAATAGCAACGATACATACGTGTCATGTCCCTTTCTGTCACTGGGATTGAGCACCGCAAGATCGAACCCATTACAAAGCACCTCTCCCATTGCAAGATAAATCAATCTAGTTGGCCAAACCAAATCAATAGATTGGAGAGAAATACGAAGCTATAATAATCATGCATAAAATAGTTCAGAGAAGACTCAAATAATATTCATGGATAATCTTATCATAAACTCACAATTCATCGGATCCCAACAAACACACCGCAAAAAGTGATTACATCGGATAGAACTCCAAGAACATCGAGGAGAACATTGTATTGAAGATCAAAAAGAGAGAAGAAGCCATCTAGCTACTAACTATGGACCCGAAGGTCTGTGGTAAACAACTGACGCATCCTCGGAAGGGCAGCAAGGTTGATGTAGAGCCCCTCCGTGATCGAATCCCCCTCCGGCAGAGTGCCGGAAAAGGCCTCCATATGGGATCTCTCGAGAACAGGAACTTGTGGTGGCGGAAAAAGTATTTCGTGGACTCCTCTGTTGGTTTCCCAATTTTAGAGAATTTATAGAGGTGGAATTAGGTCAAACAGAGCAGAGGTGGGCCCACGAGGCACCAGGGCGTGCCACCCCCTCTGGGGCGCGCCCTGGTGGCTCGTGGCCACCTCCTCTGTCTTCTGGCCTTCTCCCGAAGCTTCTAGCGTCACTTATGTCCAGAAAAAAATCTCGAAAAAGTTTCGTGGCATTTGGACTTCGTTTGGTACTGATATTCTGGAAAACCAAAAACAGGCAAAAAACAGCAACTGGCACTGGGCACTAAGTTAATAGGTTAGTCCCAAAAAATGATATATATTTGCTTGTAAATGTATATAAAACATCCAAGATTGATACTATAACAGCATGGAACAATCAAAAATTATAGAAACATTGGAGACGTATCAAGCATCCCCAAGCTTAATTCCTGCTCGTCCTCGAGTAGGTAAATGATATTATCATATTCATCATATACTCTTTTCTTTTTAGCATGGACATTTGGACTTGAACGATTCAAAGCAATAGTCTATAGTTTTAAATGAAGACATAAATACTCAAGCATACTAACAAGCAACCATGCCTTTCAAAATATCAACGTTAAAGAAAGTTATCCCTAGCCCATTATGCTCAATCATTGATCCATTCATGAAACACACTCAATATTAGCTACACACAATGCACAAGTATGACAATAGTGCTCTCTAGTTGGTGCTTTATAAGAGAAGATGGAGACTCAAAATTAAAATAAAAATTGCATGAAAGTAAATAGATAGGCCCTTCGCAGAGGGAAGCATAGATTTGCAGAGGTGCCAGAGCTCAAAGCTTAAATTAGAGAGATAAAATTATTTTGAGAGGCATGCTTTTCCTGTCAACGAAAACGACCGAGAATTCCCAATATCTTCCATCCTAGACACATATTATAGGCGGTTCCCAAACAAAAAATAAAGTTTATTTCCTTTCCACCATTCTTTCACAATCCATGGCTAGCCGTATCCACGGGTGCCTTCCATACCAACACTTTCCAAGGAATTTATTATTATCATCATATTAAAAAAAATTCATTTCGGGACTGGGCATCCCTATTACCTGCCACTCTCTCGTGCAATGACAAGTGAATAAACACTCATCGTGAGAATAACACACCTAGCATGGAAAATATTGGCCACCCCCTGCCGCTTCATGAGCGGTACGGGCACACAAAAAGGAAAATTATTTTGAAAAATTAGAGTTGGCACATGCAAATTTACTTGGAACGGCATGGAAATACCGCATATAGGTAGGTATGGTGGACTCATTAGGCACAACTTTGGGTTTAAGGAGTTGGATGCATAAGTAGTATTCCCACTTAGTACAAATGAAGGCTAGCAAATAGATTGAGAAGCAACCAACCAAAAAACGAAAACGGTCATAAACATGCATTGAACAAAACTAACACCGAATAATGCACCATAAGTAGGATATAATTTTGTTGCATAACTATTGACTTTATGTGCATGCATAGAGAATCACAAACCTTAACACCAATATTCTTACTAAATGACAATTACTCACTAACATGACTCACATATTATCATCTCCATATCGCAAAACTATTGCAAGGAATCAAACTTATCATATCCAATGATCTTTCATGAAATTTTTTATTATATCCCTCTTGAATATTCATCACTTTGGGACCAAATTCATTCCTTGTGCAAATTACCATTACTATTATCAACTCTCAAAAAGATATAAGTGAAGCATGAGAGTGCAAATATTTCTTCAAAATTTAATTTTTATCAACTCTCAAAATAATATAAGTGAAGCATGAGAGTTCAAATATTTCTTCAAAATATAGCAACCGCCATGCTCAAAAAGATTTAAGTGAAGCACTAGAGCAACTGCCTAGCTCAAAAGATTTAAGTGAAGCACATAGAGTATTCTAACAAATCATGATAAACGTGTGTCTCTCTCAAATAGGTGTGTACAGCAAAGATGATTGTGATAAACTAAAAAGCAAACAAAGCAAAGACTCATATAATACACGACGCTCCAAGTAAAACACATATCATGTGATGAATAAAAATATAGCTCCAAGTAAAATTACCGATAGTTTGTAGAAGAAAGAGGGGATGCCTTCCGGGGCATCCCCAAGCTTAGACACTTGAGTCTTCCTTGAATATTACCTTGGGGTGCCTTGGGCATCCCCAAGCTTAGGCTCTTGCCACTCCTTATTCCTTCATCTATCGTGATCTCACCCAAAACTTGAAAACTTCAATCACACAAAACTCAACAAAACCTTCGTGAGATACGTTAGTATAACAAATAAATCTTTAACTTTAACTACTATAGTAAATTGATTCATATTTAATATTGGCATAATGCTACTATACTCCAACTTCTCCATGACTCATACCCCCCGATACGATCCATAGATTCATCAAAATAAGCAAACTATGCAGCAAAAACAGAATCTGTCTAAAACAGAACAGTCTGTCAAGATCTATTTAAAAGCTATAATTATCTAACTCCAAAAATTCTGAAAATTTAGTAAAACGTGGAAAATTCATATACCAATACTGTGTAAAAATTTCAGATTTTTCTGACTCTCCAGTACAGAATTAAAATTCCAGCACTGGACGCAAAATTTTCTGTTTTCCAAACAGCATCAATTATACTATCTTCCAAATCATCCCAAAGGCATTACTTGGCACAAACATTAATTAAAACATAAAAAACACAATCATAACAGTAGCATAATTGTGTAAACACATAAGAACAGAAATAAAAGGCAAAATTTTATTTTATTCATTGGGTTGCCTCCCAACAAGCGTTATTGTTTTATGCCCCTAGCTAGGCATAATGCATAGTTTCAAGTATTGTCATCCTTGGTTTCCAATTCCTCAATCACACATCCATTTTTCCTAGTGGATTTAACGTAGGTGTTTCTCATCATCACACTTCTAGGCACAAAATCAAGAATTTCACTTTTATGAATAGGTTCCTTAATCGCATTAACGAAATTGGGATGCACGCTAATCATTTTAAGATCCTCATTTCCCTTACTAGAAGTAGCACCATTGGCTTTAGGAACATACATAAACTTGCAATTTTTATTGGGAGGAGTTCTATCAATATTCTTAATAGAGGAAAAAGCCGAGCCTAAATTATTAATAATTTCTTCTATCTTATCGATTCTAGCGGGGCTTTGTTCTATTCTTTCATTAACTACCAGTTCCTTTTCCTTTAAGGTTTTCAATGTGATTCCTACCTTAGAACCAAATTGAGTGATATGATTATGAAATTTTTTATCTAAATTCTCAAGTTTTTCAATAGTAGGTATTTTATTTTCAATAGCTTCTAGCCTTTGCATAACATGTTCCAAGGTTAAAGTTGTTTCATTAACAGTGATAGGTGGTGATCCCACTAAATTTCCCATAGCATTGAAAGCATCCATAGAGGGACACATCAAGAAATTCTCTCCGGTAATAGTATCAAGTACAAATCTATACCAAGTAGTAATGCCCACATAAAAATTGCGAAGAAGGATGGTAGTGGATTGCTTACGAGTTGATCTATTATGAGCATCACAAATCCTATACCAAGCATCTTTTAAATTCTCTCCTCCCCTTTGTTTAAAATTAAGTACTTCATTTTCAGGGGTAATAGTAATGAGCGAAGAACTAGCCATAATGGTAAAGCAAGCAAGCAATTAAGAAAAAGGCAAACGGAAAATATGTTTGTAAAAACTTTTTAGAAGTGGGGGAGATGAAAGCAAGAGGCAAAGGCAAATAAAGTAAATGCAAGGAGATGAAAGTTTTATGCATAGGTACTTGATAGATGTTGATGATGTCTCCCCGGCAACTGCGCCAGAATTTCTTCCTGCTACTTGTGAGCTGCGTCGGGATTTCCCCGAAGAGGAGGGGATGATGTAGTACAGTAGAGATAAGTATTTCCCTCAGTTATGAAACCAAGGTTATCAATCCAGTAGGAGAATCACACAACAACTCGTTAGCAGTACCTGCACACAAAATAACAAATCCTCGCACCCAACGCGAACAAGGGGTTGTCAATCCCTTGGCGGTTAATTGCAAGATTAAATTGTATGGTGATAGATAGATAGATCGAACAAAAATACAAAATAAAATAAATAAAGTAAAATTGCAGCAAGGTATTTTTAGGATTTTCAATATATGATAAAAGTAGACCCGGGGGCCATAGTTTTCACTAGAGGCTTCTCTCTTGAAAATAGCATACGGTGGGTGAACAAATTACTCTTGGGCAATTGATAGAAAAGCAAATAATCATGACGATATCCAAGGCAATGATCATGTATATAGGCATCACGTTCGAGACAAGTAGACCGAAACGATTATGCATCTACTACTATTACTCCACACATCGACCGCTATCCAGCATGCATCTAGAGTATTAAGTTCATAAATAACGGAGTAACGCCTTAAGCAAGATGACATGATGTAGACAAAGTAAACTCATGCATGAATAAACCCCATCTTTTTACCCTTAATAGCAACGATACATACGTGTCATGTCCCTTTCTGTCACTGGGATTGAGCACCGCAAGATCGAACCCATTACAAAGCACCTCTCCCATTGCAAGATAAATCAATCTAGTTGGCCAAACCAAATCAATAGATCGGAGAGAAATACGAAGCTATAATAATCATGCATAAAAGAGTTCAGAGAAGACTCAAATAATATTCATGGATAATCTGATCATAAACTCACAATTCATCGGATCCCAACAAACACACCGCAAAAAGTGATTACATCGGATAGAACTCCAAGAACATCGAGGAGAACATTGTATTGAAGATCAAAAAGAGAGAAGAAGCCATCTAGCTACTAACTATGGACCCGAAGGTCTGTAGTAAACTACTCACGCATCCTCGGAAGGGCAGCAAGGTTGATGTAGAGCCCCTCCGTGATCGAATCCCCCTCCGGCAGAGTGCCGGAAAAGGCCTCCAGATGGGATCTCTCGAGAACAGGAACTTGCGGCGGCGGAAAAAGTATTTCGTGGACTCCTCTATTGGTTTCCCAATTTTAGAGAATTTATAGAGGTGGAATTAGGTCAAACGGAGCAGAGGTGGGCCCATGAGGCACCAGGGCACGCCACCCCCCTGGGGCGTGCCCTGGTGGCTCGTGGCCACCTCCTCTGTCTTCTGGCCTTCTCCCGAAGCTTCTAGTGTCTCTTATGTCCAGAAAAAAAATCTCAAAAAAGTTTCATGGCATTTGGACTTCGTTTGGTACTGATATTCTGGAAAACCAAAAACAGGCAAAAAACAACAACTGGCACTGGGCACTAAGTTAATAGGTTAGTCCCAAAAAATGATATATAATTGCTTGTAATTGTATATAAAACATTCAAAATTGATACTATAATAGCATGGAACAATCAAAAATTATAGATACGTTGGAGACGTATCACACATCCAAAAACAAAAGGCGCATGACAACCTCTGCTTCCCTCTGTGAAGGGCCTATCTTTTACTTTATGTATTTACTTTCATGCAAGTGTCAATAATATTCTCCTCTATTCCATTTTTATTTTCTATCTTGTCAAGCATCATGTGGTGGGGATTGATAGAGGCATATATATCTAGTTGGATGTAGGTGATCATGAGTTATTATTATTGACATTACCCTTGAGGTAAATACGTTGGGAGGCGAAATTATAAGCCCCTATCTTTCTATGTGTCTGACTGAAACTTTTGCTCCATAAGTATGCCGTGAGTGTCAGCAATCATGGAAGACTAAATGATAGTTGAGTATGTGAACTTGCTAAACAAAGCTCTTACATAGACTCTTTCTTATAATATGATGAATTGCAATTGCTTCAGTGACTGAGATCATAGTTTGTTAGTTTTCAATTTGGTTTGTGCTTCATACTTTAATATGTGATTGAATTGTCACTTTTTTATGAGAAGTTTTATGATGATATATTGCTGTTATAATAAAGATCATGATGCTCCATGTCCGTATTTTATTTTTATCGACGCCTCTCTCTCTCTAAACATGTGGTCGTGATTATCGATTTCGGCTTTCGCTTGAGGACAAGCGAGGTCTAAGCTTGGGGGAGTTGATACGTCCAATTTGTATCATCATTTCCTACTGTTAATTATTATGTTTTTTATCATTATTTCACTTTATGGTACAATTCTTATGCCTTTTCTCTCTTATTTTGCAAGATTCACATGAAGAGGGAGATTGCCGGCAGCTGTAATTCTGGACCGGAAAGGGGTGAAATAGAGATAGCTATTCTGCACACCTCCAAATGACCTAAAATTTTACGGAGAATTATTTTGGAATATATAAAAAATACTGGCGAAAGAATTAACAGGAGGGGGCCCACCAGGAAGCCACAAGCCTGGGGGGCGCGCCCTACCCCCTAGGCGCGCCCCCCGAGCTTGTGGGGCCCCTGGCAGGCCTCCGGCCCCCTCCTTCTGCTATATGAAGCCATTTCCCCTTGAAAAAAATCAGAAGAAGACTTTCAGGACGAAGCGCCGCCATCTCGAGGCGGAACCTGGCAGGAGCTATTTTGCTCTCCGGCGGAGCGATTCCGCCGGGGATACTTCCCTCCGGGAGGGGGAAATCAAAGCCATCGACATCACCAACGATCCTCTCATCGTGGGAGGACCAATCTTCATCAACATCGTCACCAGCACCATCTCATCTCAAACCCTAGTTCATCTCTTATATTCAATCTTTGTCTCAAAACCTCAGATTGGTACCTGTGGGTTGCTAGTAGTGTTGATTACATCTTGTAGTTGATGCTAGTTGGTTTATTTGGTGGAAGATTATATGTTCAGATCCTTAATGATATTCAATACCCCTCTGATCTTGAACATGAATATGATTTGTGAGTAGTTACTTTTGTTCTTGAGGACATGGGAGAAGTCTTGTCATAAGTAATCATGTGAATTTGGTATTCGTTCGATATTTTGATAATATGTATGTTGTTGCTTCCTTTAGTGGTGTCGTGTGAACGTCGACTACATGAAACTTCACCATCTTTGGGCCTAAGGGAAGGCATTCTGGAGTAGTAATTAGATGATGGGTTGCTAGAGTGACAGAAGCTTAAACCCTAGTTTATGCGCTATTCCGTAAGGGGCTGATTTGGATCCATATGTTTCATGCTATGGTTAGATTTATCTTAATTCTTGTTTCATAGTTGTGGATGCTTGCGAGAGGGGGTAATCATAAGTGGGAGGCTTGTTCAAGTAAGAACAGCACCCAAGCACTAGTCCACCCACATATCAAATTATCAAAGAAGCGAACGCGAATCAAATAAACATCATGAAAGTGACTAGATGAAATTCCCATGTGTCCTCGAGAACGCTTTGCTTATTATACGAGTTCATTCCGGCTTGTCCTTTGCTATAAAAAGGATTGGGCCACCTTGCTGCACTTTATCATACTTATTACTTGTTACTTGTCACGAATTATCTTGCTACCGAAACTATCTGTTACCGCTACTTTCAGTACTTGCAGAGAATACCTTGCTGAAAACCGCTTGTCATTTCCTTCTGCTCCTCGTTGGGTTCGACACTCTTACTTATCGAAAGGACTATGATTGATCCCCTATAGTTGTGGGTCATCATGGTTCAATCGATAAAGATCTTCGTTGAATATGTAGGAATCAATATGGGCATCCAGGTCCTGCTATTGGTTATTGACCAGAGAGGAGTCTCGGTCATGTCTACATGTTCTCGAACCCGTAGGGTCGCACGCTTAACGTTCGATAGCGCTAGGGTAGTATTGAGATATTAATAGTGGAAAGTTCGAAGGTTATTCGGAGTCCCGGATGGTATCCGGGACATCACGAGTAGCTTCAGAATAGTCTGGAGGTAAAGATTTATATATGGAAAGTTGTTTTCGGGGTTACGGAAAAAGTTCGGTTTTTTCGGTATTGTACCGGGAAGTCACCGGAAGGTTCCAGAGGGTTCCGGAGGGGTCCGGAAGTCCTCGGAGAGTTCCACCATGTCCCAAGGCAGTAGCATGGGCTGTAGGGGGGCGCCCTGGCCTTATTGGGCCCGGCGCACCAGCCCCTACTTGGCCCATGCGCCTAGGGGAAGGGAAACCCTAAGGGGGAGGGTGGCACTCCTCCCCCTTGGTCGCCACCCCCCTGCCTTGGGAGGGGGACTAGGGCTGGCACGCCCCTCCCTCACCCCTATATATAGTGGGGAGGCGCAGGGGGTAGCCACTCCTTCCACGCTTGCCCTGTCTCCCTCCCGTTACTCCTCCATGTTCCGTCAGCGCTTGGCGAAGCCCTACCGGAATTTCGCTGCCACCACCACCACCATGCCATCGAGCTGGTTCCGATCTCATCTACCTCCTCCCCCTCTCTTGCTGGATCAAGAAGGAGAGGACGCCCTCGAGCTGAATGTGTGCTAATCTCGGAGGTGCCGTCCGTTAAGAACTAGATCGGATTGGATCGCGATTGGATCGTGAAGAGTATTACTACGTCAACCGCGTTACGACGCTAACGCTTTCGGTCTACAAGGGTATGTAGACACACTCCCCTCTCATTGCTATACATCTCCTAGATTAGATCTTGGTTGTTTGTAGGAAATTTTTTGATTTTCATGCTTCGTTCCCCTTCAGTGGTATCAGAGCTAGGTCTATGCGTAGATGTATTTGCACGAGTAGAACACAAAGAAGTTGTGGGCGTTGATGTTCAAACTGCTTACTTCCTTTGTCTTATTTGGATTCGGCGGTATTGTGGGATGAAGCGGGTCGGACCAACCTTACTTGTCCACGCACAAGAGATCGGTTCCACTGACTGACATGCAACTTGTATTGCATAAAAGTGGCTTTGCGGGTGTCTGTCTCTCCCACTTTAGTTGAATCTGATTTGAAAAGGGCGGTCCTTGTAGAAGTTTTAAAGGCTACTTGTATATCACCGTTGTGGTTTTGCATAGATAAGAACGGTTCTTATAGTTTGCCCATGCAACCTCGTAAAAATTGCAACAACAAAGTAGAGGACGTCTAACTTGTTTTTGCAGGGCATGTTGTGATGTGGTATGGCCAAAACGTGATGTGATATATGTTGATGTATGAGATGAGCATGTTTTGTAATAGATTCACGACTAGCATGTCGATGAGTACGGCAACCGGCAGGAGCCATACGGTTATCTTTAATTTATTGTATGACCTGCGTGTCAACTATTAACACTACAAAAAAAAGACACATCCGTGACATTATGGCCTGAATGAAAACTTTTTCTGTCATGGTTGTGACACTTCTATGACAATAATTATGACAAAAACACGTATCATCATAGATGTGGTGGGCTCCTACTTCGATGACAAAAAATTATGACAGAAAATGGGCTTTTCGTCCTGGGTGGGCCGTAGACGCACCCGCATGACATTCTTTGGGCCGTCCATGAAGTAAAAAATCATGGTAGAAGTGAGGGCGAGGAAATTTTCGGGGAGTTCCCGGTTACGGTGGGTGGTCGGGGCCGAGCGATGCAGTGTGGTTTGCGCATTTCTCTCATACGCGTGTGTGTGTGCAAGGCGTTCGCTAACCCGAGCGCGGCGTTCGCTTACTGAACCCGAGCGATCGATCGATCCCTCGCACTACTACACGTACTGAACCCCGAGCGATCGATCCCACTGCATACTGAAGCCGAGCGATCCCTTCGCTGCTAACTGAACCTGAGCGATTCCTTCGCGGCTAACTGAATTCGATCGTTCCTTCTCGCTGCTTACTGAAGCCGATCGAGCCCCCGTGCGAGACGTAGCCAGCCGGTGTTGGGTTGCCTCTCGATGAACACGAGTCGAGACGCATCAATCGAGCCAGTTGGTTGGCTGTGGATGAACAGTTCCCGTTGCTGCCGCCGCTCGTACGCCCCACCCCAGCCGGTGGGTTGGCTCTGGATGAACAGTACCCTGGCCGTGTGAAGGTGCTTGGCGCTGGATGAACAGGACCCCGAGGAGGCCGCCACACACCCCAGCCGGTTGGGGGTGGATGAACAGGACCCCGTGGAGACTGGATGAACAGTAGCCGGTGGAGGCTGGTGGAAGTCGACGGTGGATGAACAGTAGCTGGTGGGGGCTGGAGGAGGTCGACCGTGGATGAACAGTAGCCCGTGGAGTCCCGTTTTGCGGTACGCCACACCCCTCCCGATCAACAGGACCCACGTTTCGACCGTAGGCGCTCGATGAGAAGTCCGTTTCCTCCGTTTTGCGGTACGCCACACCCCTCCCGATCAACAGGACTCCCGTTTCGACCATAGGTGCTCGATGAGAAGTCCGTTTCCTCCATTTTGCGGTACGCCACACCCCTCCCGATCAACAGGACCCCGTTTCGACCATAGGCGCTCGAACAGAAGTCTGTTTCCTCCGTTTTGCGGTACGCCAGACGCCCAGCCGATGAACAGGGCCCCATTTCGACCATAGGCGGTCGAACAGAAGGCCGTTTCCTCCGTTTTGCGGTACGCCAGACCCCGAGTCGATGAACAGGACCCCTTTTCGGCTGTTCCGTCCAAGCCGGTTGGCTCCCGATGAACAGGACGAGTTCCTTCCGACCCAGTCGCTTGGCTCCCGATGAACACGACATTGTTTCCTCCGTTCCGACCCAGCCGGTTAGCTACCGATGAACACGACGCCGTTGGTGTCGTCCGTTGCCTCTCCATGTACACGAGCCCTGGCCGTACGTATGCGCGAGTACGCGTTCCAGACCCCACCCGTATGTACGTACGTGGTCGTATTCTTTGTCGTGTGGCTATACGTACGTGTACATGATTTAGACGGGACTGTCTGAACTGCTACATCGGGGGCTCAACTACGGCACGTGCGGCTACTTACTCGGCCACGGTTCATCCTTGCAGAGACACTGATAGACCAGTATGTACATACACGTTCGCGACCAGACAGACAACCCTACATACGCTTCGACCGGGTACGTCCCAGCTGTCAGGGAGGATAAGGAGGCACTTCCTTGCATGCGAAGATATAGCAGGTAGGTCCCAGCTGTCAGGCGGAGGAATCATTTTTTTTGCGCTTAATAAGGAGGCATTTCCTTGCGTGCGAAGATGTAGCTGGTGGGTCCAACTGTCAGCCTCACCGCGTACAGTCCTCTTCCGATGGCTGTCGTTCATTGACCACGTTGACTACGCCGCGCCGAGAGCACCAAAGCGGTGGACGACGGCGAGGTCTAGGAAGGGAACAACGCGGAGCCGGGGAAGACGCGGCAGTGGATGCCCATGCGGAGGGGAGTACGAGTGACGGTGTCCTGGATTAGGGGGTGCTAACCGGGCCGACCCGTCTCCTCGGTTGGGCCGATGTACCCCCATGCGTGACCAACCTGGACTCCAGAGACTGTACGTGGGAGACATGATCGGCGCTGTCTCTACCGAAGACTTGTAGTACACTTCAAGATTTGTCCAGCCACCTTACTCCTAGATACCGACATTGTAACCCTATGTACCCTCCCTGGCGTGTATATAAGCCAAAGGGTTTAGCCCGTAGAAGGGACATAAAACGCAACATTGCTTACCCAGCTATAGAAGTTAGACACATATTACGATCTCGAGGTAGATCAACTCTGTACTCGATACATCTCTATCAATATAATAGAAGCAGGACGTAGGGTTTTACCTCCATCAAGAGGGCCCGAACCTGGGTAAATACCGTCTCCATTGTCTCTGCTACCATCGATCCGAGGACCACAGCTCGGGACCCCCTACCCCGAGGTCTGCCGGTTTTTACACCGACACTGGTGCTTTCATTGAGAGTTCCGCTGTGTGATCGCCAGAGGGATCGATGGGATCGCCGGTCAACGGTTTTAAACCTGCGGAGCACTTCTCCGCATCCGAAGCTTGGATCTCGCAGACACCTCCACGTAACGTGGTAGCAAACCATGACCCCTCTTCGGCTCCAACGAAGGCCCCCCTCACCGACGAGGGGGTAAGATACTTCCTGGAGAACGGATCGGACGGCGACCCACTGATGACCGACTCCCAAATCGAATCGGCTAAACTGATAACTACGGATCCACGTCGGGTGAATGTGATGAGGTCTTGAGCCCGCGGTCTTTAGAGATCTGATCTGGTCCGCTCACCTCTTGTATAGAATATTGCCCCGACGACTCCGGCCCATCCGACATCTGGGACTTAGCCTACATACGGCAGCTCCCTGGTGAGCCGATCCGGCAATACTGGGCCAGGTTCTTGATCGTCAAGAGCAAGATACTAGATTACCAAGACTCTGATATAATCGCCGCTTTTAAGCACGGATGCGAGGATAAAGGCGTCTTAAACGCCCTCGCCCGCCGTTGCGTCCAAACACTCCCTGAATTAACCAACTTGGTAGCATGATTTTGCGCCATTGAAGACACCTGGCGAACCAAGGGGAATACAGACTCAATCTGTGAGGACTACCCAAAACGCGACCGGTCGGCACCTCGGCGCGAAAATCACAAACGGAACACCTCGGGTGATCGACCCCGGAAGAAGAGGAGAACCTCTGATCACCCCAGAACGGCACTGGACAGCTTTCTGGGTAAACCATGCCCGATCCACACCGTATTAGTTAACTCCTGCCCAATCCACAGCCTTCGAGACTATTGGGTGTTGAGGTAGGTGGCCAAAGGGGGACCCGCCCTCTTGGCGGGCACCTCTAGCCACTCTAAACAGACCTCGGACGAAGACGAGGTCCTAATGATTTCTGAGACATTTACGTCTAAAAACCAGTGCAAACGGGCCTTACGGGAAATCAACGCCGTCCGGCAAGTACCGCCTCGGGGTGCGTGGATAGACACGCCGATCACCTTCACTCAGAATGATCGGCCGAAGTCAGCTCTGGACAGATGCCCCGCCGCGCTAGTCCTCAATCCCATCGTGGACCGCTGCCGCCTCCATAAAGTCCTGATGGATGGAGGCAGCAGCCTAAATTTAATATATGAGGACACTCTGAATAAAATGCACATCAATAAATCGCGGAGAGAACGGAGCACCACTACCTTTAAAGGAATAGTGCCCGGGAGAGAGGCACGCTGCAGTGGAAAGATAACTCTAGATGTAGTCTTCGGGACCTCGGACAATTATCGCTCCGAGGAGATCACCTTCCACATCGCGCCTTTCAAAAGCGGATACCACGCCATCCTCGGACGGGACGCCGTTTCAAGATTTCAAGCGGTGCCGCACTACGGCTAAATGAACCTCAAGATGCCGGGCCCGGAAGGGATCATTACCGTTTCGAGTGATCCTGACAGGGTGCTTAAAGCTGAGAATAAAACGGCGACCCTCGCCCTTGAGACCCTGGTTGAAACCTTCGCGGCCGAAGAACTAACCGCACTACGCGCCGAGGTCGACCGGGACGATGTCGTTCTCGACAAAAGATCAAAGCCTACTTCTTTCAAGCCGGCCGACGAGATTATCAAATTCCAAGTTCACCCCACGGACCCCGCTAAAACAGCGTCCATAGGGGCCAACCTCGACCCAAAAGTTGCCGAAGCCCTACGCGCTTTCCTTAGAGAAAACTGGGACATATTCGCCTGGCACCCTTCCGACATGCCTGGGATACCCCGTAGGCTTGCAGAGCATAGCCTAAACATATTGGCAGGCTATAAGCCCGTCAAACAAACACTTCGGCGTTTCTCCGAGCCCAAGCGTCAAGCGATGGGCGAGGAACTGGCAAACCTGCTGGAGGCAGGATTAATCAAGGATATAAAACACCCCGACTGGCTAGCCAATTTGGTCATGGTACCAAAAAAGGACAGGTCCGGGCGGTTGTGCGTCGATTTTAAAGACCTCAACAAAGCTTGCCCCAAAGACCCCTTTCCCCTACCCCGTATTGACCAAATTGTGGACGCCACTGCGGGCCACGACGCATTATGCTTCCTAGACGCCTATTCAGGGTATCATCAAATAAAGATGAAGGAATCGAACCAGGCAGCAACAGCATTTATTATGCCCTATGGGCCGTTTTGCTTCAATACGATGCCCTTCGGACTAAAGAACACTGGCGCTACATACCAGCGTATGATTCAAACATGCCTGAAAAAACACATCGGAAAAACTATGGAGGCCTACGTAGACGATGTGGTTGTCAAAACTAAACATGTCGACCAGCTGGTGGACAACCTCTGCAATACATTTGCCAGCCTACGGGAATATCAAATAAAACTCAACCCGGAAAAATGCGTCTTCGGGGTTCCGGCTGGCAAACTCCTCGGTTTTATCGTATCTAGCCGAGGAATTGAGGCCAATCCGGCCAAAATTCGAGCCCTGGATCGTTTAGAGATCCCTACAGAGCTTAAGCATGTACAAAAGCTAGCGGACTGTGTAGCAGCCCTAAGCCGTTTTATATCACGGCTTGGAGAAAAAGCTTTACCATTGTACAGGCTGTTAAAGCAGACCAAAGCGTTTAAATGGACCAAGGAGGCTGCGGCGGCCCTAGAAGACATCAAGGCCCTCCTCGCCACCAACCCAATCCTAGCAGCACCGGCCGTTTGCGAACCAATGATACTATACATCTCGGCTACAAACCAGGTGGTTAGCGCAGTCCTCGTGGTCGAACGAGACATGGAAGGTCATAAGTTCCAGGTCCAGAAACCCGTATACTACGTGTCCGAGGTCTTAACCCCCTGTAAAACACGTTACCCTCACTATCAAAAGATAGCTTACGCAGTCTTCATGGCATCATGAAAGCTTCGGCACTACTTTCAAGAGTGCACGGTGACCGTGGCATCCGACGTCCCGTTAAGTGACATAATTAATAATAGAAATGCAATGGGGCGGATCGCCAAATGGGCCATAGAGCTCCTGCCTTTCGAGATTATCTACAAACCACGCCGGGCAATTAAATCCCAGGTGCTGGCAGACTTCGTGGTCGAATGGACCAAAGCCGAACTCCCCCGTGAATACAGTACCTACTCGCATTGGACAATGTATTTTGATGGCTCCAAAATGCTTGCCGGCCTAGGGGCTGGCATGGTACTCACGTCCCCCACGGGAGATAACATTAGATATGTACTACAAATCATGTACATAGACTCCAATAACGCGGCTGAATACGAAGCTCTCTTACACGGACTTCGGATAGCAGTCTCCATGGGCGTTAAACGCCTCGAGGTCAGAGGTGATTCGAACCTCGCCATATCGCAAATCAATGGCGAGTTCGATGCCAAAGACCCCAAGATGACAGCTAACCGAAATGCCATCACAAAGATCTCGGCCAGATTCGAGGGGCTGGAATTTCACCATATACCCCGAGATAGCAATCAGGCTGCAGACGTACTCGCCCGGTTGGGCGCAAAGCGGGACAAGGTTCCTGAAAACACCTTTCTCGAGCGGCTTTTTAAGTCATCCGTAGTCTGGCAAGACAGCATAGGAACATCGGACTCAACCGATGTCGGGCCACAGGCCCCGCCCGAAAAGGACGATGGTATCATAGGCGGGTCCATGATCCTGAAAACTGATTCAGCGCATGAAGTCATGGCAGTAATCGCATCATGGACTGAGCCGCTCCATGCATACCTACTCCAAAAACAACTCCCTGATAACCAAGCCGACTCCCGTCGAATCGTAAGACAGTCTAAGGCCTACAAGGTTCATGAAGGGAACTTTACAAAATGAGCACAACGGGCATCCTCCAGAGATGCATATCCGAGGAAGAAGGAAAACTCGTACTTCAGGAGATACACTCCGGCATGAGAGGACATCACGTCGCTGCTCGAACCCTGGTCAGCAAGGCTTTTCGAGCCGGATTCTACTGGCCAACGGCAAGCGCCGATGCCTCGGCATTAGAACAGCGTTGCCCAGGCTGCCAGGTATTCGCCAAGCAGAGCCACATGCCCCCCACGGCTCTGCGCACCATTCCTATTACATGGCCCTTTGTGGTCTGGGGGCTCGATATGGTTGGGCCACTCAAGGGTGGCTCAAACAAAAATAAATACCTACTCGTTATGGTAGACAAATTCACCAAGTGGATCGAAGCAAAGCCGGTCACCTCGGCCGAGGCCGTCCAGGTCATCGGATTCATCTTGGGGGTAGTCCATCATTACAGTGTCCCCCACAGTCTGATCACAGACAACGAAACCAACTTCATGGCTAAAGAAGTTAAGGCGTGGTGTAAGAAAATGGGTATTAAGCTTGACTACGCGTCCGTCTATCACCCGCAGTCTAATGGGCAGGTGGAGCGAGCCAATGGACTTATCCTTAGTGGAATCAAACCACGGCTAGTTCGCTCCCTTAAAAAAGCCGATTGCAAATGGGTTGAGGAACTTGATTCCGTATTGTGGGGCTTGCGTACAACACCAAACCGGTCCACCGGGTATACCCCGTTTTTTATGGTGTATGGAGCCGAAGCGGTCCTCCCTTGCGACATCATACATGACACACCTCGGGTGCGCATGTATGAGGAATTGGAGGCCGAACTTGATCGGCAAGATGCCTTAGACGCTCTCGAGGAAGAGCGCAATGTCGCACGGGCTCGATCGGCTATTTATCAACAGCAGGCACGGCGCTACCACGGTAGAGAGGTCCGTGCCAAAGAATTCAATGTCGGGATCTCGTAATGAGACTGCACCCCGAAAAACAAAAACACAAGCTCTCCCCTAGATGGGATAGACCGTTCATTATTGACCAAGTGCTCATCGGAGGAGCTTATCGAATCCGAGATCCAGAGGATGGCCGGTTAGAGCCCCACCCGTGGAACGCGGCGCTGCTCCGACGCTTCTATGCATGAAATCACGTCTACGGTCTGTGTAAATAACTTGTGCATTTTCATTTAATTTAACGTTTTTCTTCCTTTCTTTTTTTCTTATCTTCTCACCTCGGCAAGTTCTTTTTTGACCCCGAGGACATTCTAGCATGTTCTTTTCAAAACAATAGCTATTCCGCCCCTTATGTCCTATTGTCTCTCGAGCCACTATATGCATCGATCCGCTTTAAGATTTGGCAAAGCTGGGTTGCCCGGCTCCTGTGCTTGCCCCTTACGTTCCCGATATTTCGGCTAGGGGGCAAAGGGAGCACCGCTATGATTGTTACTCCCGGGTCAACCGGTGTAGTACCTCAGACGGATAAAGTCGAAAGCTAGCGTTCTTATAATGCGGATTGGTCGGCTATGACATAGGACTAACGTGGCAAGGGTCTTTTCAAACCCCGACCAGGGGCTTTACCCCCCGAGGTCATCCATCTTCGGACGGGCGTGTTCGACACACTAGCTCGAGGAAAGGAACTGTTGGACGAACTATTTTCCTCGGAAGATGTTTCTTACATTAAATAGTAATATAACATAACCGTCCGTAACCCTCTTGTCTTTCGAGCCACATGGCCCGATTGCCTGGTCACCTGAAGCATCTGGTCCGATGACCTCAGCTAGTAGTATGGGACACTCCTCGGCCTTTCTCCAAGGAGGTGGAAGCCGAAGGCTGGCTGACAGAGTTTGGCTAAACGAGCGGAAACATTTGACATAGAATACCTCGGTACATAAAGTCATACAACAATTTTCAAGCGCGGTCTAGCCCGTCTATTAGGGTGTCCAATGCGCAATCCTTTTGCGAGAATCATGCCGCAGGCATTACACTATCATATGCCTGGCTGGTAGGGATCTCTTCCCCATCCAGCCCCAGGGGTCCTACCTCTGCTAATTCCGTTGTCTTCACACCAGTGTAGTGGGTCTTCACCATGGCCCAGGCCTCCCTTGCACCTTCTCGGCAGGCTGATACTTTCCACGCCTGGATCCGGCGCCGAGCTCTCTTAAGCTATTCGGCTAGCGCGGCCATGTCCTCGGGGACCGGCGTCACCTCGGGCCATAAAGCCCGGTGTACATCCTTCATCGCTTTCCGAGCTCCTTCATGCACCTTGGAAAGACAAATGCACATGTCTTCGGACATCAGACCCAGAGACTCCGGAGGAAGGCCCGTCAAGCACGATGTCAACAACAACATTTCGAATGACAGATCTCCTTGGACAAAATGCATGACAAATGTCTGTCGTGCTTTCTAACTTACCAAAAATCATATCGTCCGTTCGCCGATTCTTTGCTTCTGCCGCAGCCAGGCGAGTTTTTAAGCTCTCAATTTCCTGGGCCTGTCGGGCGTTTTCAGTCTTAAGCGCATCCACGTTGCCCGCTCTCTGCGTGACCACATGTTGATTTGCCTGGCGTTGCGCTTCGGCATATGCCAGATCGTCACGGGCCTGCTTCAGATCTCTTTCAAGATGGCCCAGGGCTTCCGCTGCTACAAATGATGCTAGGCGTCAGCTCTGATTTTTGGGTTACTGATTTCCAGGAATAAAGCACTTACCGTGCGCCTCTCTGGTGAATTTCTTCACCTGCTCAAACTCGGACAATGCCGCGTCAAGCTGCACCTTTGTTTGGTCTAACGCCGAGGTCAATTGTTCGTTCTTCAAACGAGCTTCCTGTTATGACAAAGATTGTGGGTTAGCATTCAAGTCTTGATTCGACCCCAGGGGCTCATATCAAGCCTTAGGGGCTACTACTATACTTGGTAATTATATTCGTCTTTAAAAACCTTACCCGCAGCCCTCGTGACAGGACATCCAGTGACACGTCAAAGGCACCTCGGGTCGCCCCGAGATATGCGTCCACCGCGCTGAGAGCATTAAGCTCCCTGTCCGAAAAGGTCGGGTTATTCAAGGAAGCCTTTCGCCGGCGATAATTCACGGCGCATTGAATTTCGGACGGAGTGGCCGATGTCGCTGAGTCCTCGGGCTGGGCGACTCCGGGGTCAACCCTTGCAGGATATCGGACCTCTGCTTTCTTGGGCGGGACCGTGCCTTCCTCAGCCCCCACACGTGCGGTGGAGAGTGGAGGTTGTCTGCAAATACACGACAGCGTTAGAACCCGAAGTGTCTTTTCTATGACTTGAAGCTAAATATTACCTAATGACGGATGGAGCACTCTCGCTTGCCCCCGCAACCTCGGCCGGAGTTTCTTGAACTTCTGGCCGAGCCCTTTCCGGTGGAGCCATTTCTCTGCGAAGGCATTGGGAGCGCCGCCCCTTTGGAGGAGAAGTCAGAAGACTGGAGACTGGGGGACAAGGAGCTCTCTTTCGCTTAGAGGAAGGGAGAGTTACCGATGAGGCTGGTCTCGTCCCCGGAGTATCAGGGACGACCGCTACCTTTGAGCCGTCAAGGCTCTCCAGGAAAAAACTCTTCCCTTCATAGATAAGCCCCAGGTCTTCGTCCTCGTGGTAGAGAGGACCTTCTGCACGGCTGTGCAACTCCGGCTCTGGAGCTGGACTGCTCACCCCTTCAAGCCAACGCCTCCACCGCTGTTCAATCAATATATAACGGATTAATGATAAGGATCCCGAGGTGAAACAGGAAAGCCCGAAATAGAAACTTACAATGTCGGCAGGGTTGTAGTATGACAGCCCATCCTAGAACTAGCGCTTAGCAAACTCCTCGGCTGACCCTTGGTACATGCTGGCTAGCACAGCTCCGAGGGTCATTTGGTCCATAAAAGCCCCCTTCATGGATCGAGAGGCGTCCTCGGACCCGGTATACTCACACAATAAATGCTGGCGCTGCCGAAGAGGCTGGACTCTCCGGTCTAGAGCCACCGCCATCGCATCGCTGATGGTAAGACCCGCGCTGGACAGGAAGTTCACCTTGGCTGCTAGCCTAGTCATGGCTTCGTCTTCCTCTTGAGCCGAACTCAGTGGCCTCCAGCTGTAATGCTTCCTCGGTGGATCTAATGAGAAGGGCGGAAGGCCTGGCCGGACTGGCTCGTACAATAGGACGTCGGTGATATAGAACCACTTGGAAGGCCAGTAGTCGGCCTCCTCCCGAGGTGTTCTCGCTGGATAGCCAGTCTTGTCGATTCGGCAGACTTCGGCTCCTCCGACCTCGAATAACTTGTCGGCCTAAGAGCAGGGCACGACGCAGAAGAATTTCCACCATAATCCGAAGTGCGCCTGACAGCCGAGGTGTAGCTCACAGAGCGAGACGAACCCCGCGATGTGTAGCACCGAATTCGGAGAAAGATGATGTAGCTGTAACCTGTAGAAGTCCAGCAAGCCGTAGAGAAATGGGTGGATTGGGAACCCTAAGCCGCGAAGGAGGAAAGGTACGAAGCATACCCGCTCGTCCCCCCGCAGCAAGGGGTAACTTTCAGCATGGGCTTGACTGTCGATGGATGTTAGTCCAGGGCGGGTAGCGGCTAAATCCGCATCTGGTAGATATCCCTGCGTCGCCAAACGCTCTAATTGAAGGCGCGCGACGGAGCAGCTCCCCCAGTCCCCCCTATCCGGGCCGTGAGGATGCCTTGACGATCCCTCGCCGCTCGCCATTGTTTAGGCTCCTGCTTAGGCTGGACGGAGAGGGGAATTTCTCGCTGCGGTTGCAAGGGCGCACAGCCACAAGCAAGGGCAATGTGTCTATTAAGTAAGGGCAGAAAGGGTTGACGCTTCGATGTTTTTCCCATAAAGGGGCCCAACTCCCTAAGCGACACAATTTTCAACGTCTGACATTGAGCCTTCGGCGAATTCTAAGGGGCGGCCGAGGTCTTTAACTCTGGTCGGAGGATAAAAGTATGGGAACTTGTCTATCGAGCCAAGACTTCGGAATGTGAAGGGCGTCAACTTCGGCATCGAAGACCAGTTCAGGGGCTAGTGACGGTGTCCTGGATTAGGGGGTGCTAACCGGGCCAACCCGTCTCCTCGGTTGGGCCGATGTACCCCCATGCGTGACCAAGCTGGACTCCGGAGACTGTACGTGGGAGACGTGATCGGCGCTGTCTCTACCGAAGACTTGTAGTACACTTCAAGATTTGTCCAGCCGCCTTACTCCTAGATACCGACATTGTAACCCTAGGTACCCTCCCTGGCGTGTATATAAGCCATAGGGTTTAGCCCGTAGAAGAGACATAAACGCAACATTGCTTACCTAGCTATAGAAGTTAGACACATATTACGATCTCGAGGTAGATCAACTCTGTACTCGATACATCTCTATCAATATAATAGAAGCATGACGTAGGGTTTTACCTCCATCAAGAGGGCCCGAACCTGGGTAAATACCGTCTGCATTGTCTCTGCTACCATCGATCCGAGGTCCACAGCTCGGGAGCCCCTACCCCGAGGTCTGCCGGTTTTTACACCGACAACGAGGGTTGACTGGTTCAGCTGCAGTGTGAGGCTGCCGTCGCCGGAGAATAACAGGGGATGTGGGTGAGTAGAAGGAAGGCCTGGCCAGCGGCGGGAGTAGGGTGGGGCGGTGAGGCCTGCGTGGCAGCATAGCCGGCCATGGGAGGCAGGAGCAGGCGGTCCCGCCGGCGCTGGTTTGGGCGGTTGGAGCAAGAAGATCAGAGATTGAAGAAGCAGCACGGCCGTTGGACGAACATCCAACGGTCATTGCTGCTAGAATCGTTTGTTGACTAAGTTGACAAAGCCCTGCATACGGGTCAACTTAGTAGGCCCACAAGTCAGCCTCCAAATAAGGTGGGTTCGAGTAAGCAAGGGGAGGAATCATTTTTCTTGCACGTAATAAGGAGGCACTTCCTTGCGTGCGACCATGGACCTCGTGGGTCCCAGCTCTCAGCCTCTCCACGTACAGTCCTATTCCGATGGCTGTCGTTCGTTGACCACGTTGACAACGTCGTGCCGAGAGCACCAAGGCGGTGGACGAAGTCGAGGCCTAGGAAGGGAACGACCCGGAGCCGGGGAAGACGCGGCAGTGGTTGCCCACGTGGAGGGGAGTACAAGGGTTTACTGGTTCGGCTGCGGTGTGAGGCTGCCGTCGCCGGAGAATAACAGGAGGTGTGGGTGAGTAGATGGATGGCCTAGCCACCTATGGGAGTAGGGTGGGGCGATGAGGCCTGCGCGGCAGCCCAGCCGTCCACGGGAGGCGGGAGCAGGCGGTCCCGCCGGCACTGGTTTGGGCGGTTGGAGCAAGAAGATCAGAGATTGAAGAAGCAGCACGGCCGTTGGATTAGCATCCAATGGTCACTGCTGCTAGAATCGTTTGTTGACTATAAGTTGACAAAGCCCTGCGTACGCGTCAACTTAGTAGGCCCACAAGTCAGCATAACATCTGTGGCGGGCAGCATATAGCCCATTTGCTATTTTTCCTAAATTTACAGACCAATTGCTAATTATTACATAATTTATTGCAGCCCATATTATATTTTTAGAATACCTGACCATTTTCTCCAAGGACGGGATTAAAAATTTCAACAATATTTCATTGAAATTGCCGAACTATTTTTAATCCCGAAATTTCGAGCCCGGTAATAACTAAATTTAAAATATATTTAAATTATGTTAAAATCCAATGAAATTTGAAATATCAAAAAATAAAATAAAATTCGCAATTTGAAACTAAGTGCCCATTTTTTTGTTTTTATATATATACAGCCCATTTCATATTACTTATATGATTTACAGTCCTTTTTGTCTAGGCAGGCCGAATGTATCCCTCGTCGTCTTGAAAGATTTGCAGCCCAGCAGGACGGAGAAAAAGAAATCGGCCTGTGTAGGCTATTCTACGAAAAAAAAGGTGGGCTAGTCATTTTCACCGAGAAAAAAAAAACAGTTGGGCTCATCATGTTGTAAACAAAAAATAAAAGCCTGGGCTAGATGGGCCACAGACACCGCACAGCCTACAAAACTGCTCGAGCAACTGGGTCCCACGTGTCAGCCGCTCCATGTGCAATTCTCTCGTACGTTGACAATGTCCTAGGTCCCAGATGTCAGCAAACCAATAGGAGGAAGCATTTTTTTCATGTAATAAGGAGGAGCATCCTTGCGTGCGAAGATGTAGCTGGTGGGTCCCAGCTGTTAAGGAGTGGAATCATTTTTCTTCCGCGTAATAAGGAGGCACTTCCTTGCGTGCGACCATGGACCTCGTGGGTCCCAGCTGTCAGCATGTCCACGTACAGTCCTCTTCCGATGGCTGTCATTCGTTGACCACGTTTACAACGCCGTGCCGAGAGCACCAAGGCGGTGGACGACGGCGAGGCCTAGCGAGGTAACGACCCGGAGCTGGGGAAGACTCGGCAGTAGATGCCCACATGGAGGGGAATACGAGGGTTTACTGGCTCGGCTGCGGTGTGAGGCTGTCGTCGCCGGAGAATAACAGGGGTTGTGGGTCAGTAGAGGGATGGCCTAGCAAGCGATGGGAGTAGGGTGGGGCGGCGAGGCCTGCATGGCAGAACAGCCGGCCACGGAAGGCGGGAGCAGGCGACGCTGGCGCTGGTTTGGGCGGCTGGAGCAGGAAGATCAGAGATTGAAGAAGCACGCCGGCAGTTGGATTGACATCTAACGGTCTCACGCTGGTAGAGTCGATTTGTTGACTAAGTTGACATAGCCTTGCGTACGCATCAACTTAGTTGGCCCACAACTTAATATATAAACTAATAAAACTATATATATAGTAGAGATGAGAAAAATAGGACTGGGTTGTGCATTTTCTTCAGTAAAAAACAACTGGGCTGCTGATGTTCTAAGAAAAAATAAAACCAAGGTTGGGCGGCCCAGAGGCCATTTGATACCTGCTAGATCCTTGTGGCCGCATGTCTTCATGGGCTGCGCCTGTTAATAAACAAAACATAACCTGGGCAGTCTACAGCCCAGTCAATATTTGCTCGACCTCAAAAAAAAATATACAACCTGCTGGATCCCAGTTTTCAGTCTCTCCTTGTAGAATTCTCTCGTTTATTGACTACGTTGAAAATTTCATGGGTCTCAGACGTCAGCATATTTTTTTCCATCATGATAATAAGTTTGTGCACTTGCTTGCGTACGACCATGGACCTGCTGGGTCCATACTGTTAGCCTCTGTATGGACAGCCCTCTTCTGGTTCCACGGACGAATTTCATGCAAATCGGATGATTTTCATTGAAACAGGACCAAATTCATTACATTTTACATGTTTCTTTTTCTTATGGAACATTTTACATATTTCAACTAAACGATAGCCGACTAGGCCTTTTTTTAGTCCAAAAATGATCGCTGGAAGCGGTGGCTCCCGTTTCTCACGCCTGTTAAAAATTTTGGTTAACTGACAACTCGAACGAGAGAACATGTCGTATGCGGGGTTTTTTTTAGTGATACTGTATGTGGTATGTGGGTTAGAGGGATGGCATGGGAGGCACTTCCCGCGATCGAGGTCCCGACACTTAACTGTTCTTGAAGGCCCAAATCCATCGCTCCTCTGTTTAACAATTTGTAGCTGGGCTTGGCGTGCCACAGCACAGTCCCGACGTGCTACGTCCAACTGTCTGCCTATGAAACCTGATGGATCCCCTGCGTACTGGAAGATGTTAGTAAAATTTTGGAGAACTGGGAATTCAAACAGCAGGAGCTTTTGCTACTTATATCAGGTGCCTGAAAATTCATTTCGCAACAATTGCTTCAACGTTATATCCACGTCGACCCTCGACATGATGGTTGGAAGGAAATGCCAAGTTCAGACCAAATTAAGATCCTTAACAACAACACCAACTTGCAGACGACCAGTTAGAACTAGTACACTACCAAACTAACTTATAATCTTTTTAGTCCTGGCCCTCGTTTTCGTCTGGTAGAACATCTTGCAGACGACCAGCTCCCGCTCCTTCTCTTGCTCGAGGTCCCCGAGGTGGTACTGGTGCATCACCCAGTTGCTCCTCTGCTGGTCTAAATTCTTGTTGGTGTGCAGCACCAGAACCTTTTTGTTGACCCTCTGCCAGCCGTTAACCATCACCGGCATGGTATTGCCGGTCTTGTGCCACATCGCGTGCATGCCGCACTCCGATTTTATCTTGCGACGCGTCCGCGTACCCCTTTTGAATGCCCTTTGCGCTGGAAGAAATGCTTGCTTAGCCACTCAGTGTGATACCTACAGTTTTGGCAAAATACAATACCAGGCCGGGCAGCATACATCAGAAATTTGTAAAAAGAAAGGAATATATTTTGTGCAAGTAGACGGTCGATCGGTGTCTAACCTGGAAGTTTCTCAGGATGTTTGGAGCATATGCCGTGCTCGTTGTCGATGGTCGGTATGAACAAATCGATGAGAGGGTGAGATCTCGCACTGTCAGCACTCACTTTAGCCTCAAGGTGCTCGATCAGCTCCTGATCCATGGGATCAAACTTGACATCAGCCGGCAGCACCGGCCAATCCTTCTTGGACTTGCAGCGGTTAATTCCAGTTAAATGGTACTCAATGTATGATCAATCAACTGTTTAAGTAAATGATGAAAGATTTTGACAAATAAGTGCTACTCCAAATCAAAAATCCATGACACCCGAACAAACTGGGGTCTCGGCTTCATTATTACATGCATACTCTAAAGACTTGAAAAACCCCATAAAGATCGAAATCATCATACAGGGCGATGGGACGAATACTCACAGGAGCAGCCTCGCTGGTTCCACCCTTCATGCGGCTAGCTTCAAGAGCTTCCTTGTTGAGATCAAATTTCTCAGCGTCTTCCTTTTGACTACTTGTAATGAAGTATAGCAGCTCCACTAGCTCATCGCCCATCGTACCAACTGGATCGAAACAAGGCGACGGCTGGGAGGCGGGGAGACCGGGAGGGAATGGGAGAGAACGGGAGAGTGCTGCTGGACTACCAGAGGGGTGAGGCTCACTTTGGTGAACCAAACACGCGGCCGGGACTCTTGTGTCACCTCACGCGCAGCGTGTTGTCAAGTCAATTCAATGTGAGGACATGATGAATAATTTGACCGACGTGTACTAGTACTACTAGTCGTACAAGTACTATTTACCTAGTACGAGTAGCGCAATATCCTCCTCGCCTCTCTGTCGAACCGACTAGGCGAAACTGCCTCGCCTAACGCGCGGGAAAAGCCCCGCCCTCCACTTTTAAATATAATTTTGTATCGATGGATTGCTCCATGGAGCAAAACCAAAAGAAAACGGTGGTACTACATGTATACAGCACGCATGTCGCATTCGCGTAGCACCCCACACGGTCGGTTGGTCCGGCACGCCGCTCACAGAATGAACGCGCATCATCTTGCGTTTGCACTCACATGTGGGACCGCAATTGAGCAGCCGACCATAGGCACACTCTCCCCCGTCCCCACGCGTCGGCTGAGTTGTACTATAGAAGAGAGACACCAGCGATAGTACTACGGTAGTGATGTACACACGTCGTGGCCTAGATGATCCCTGCATGACAGGGGAGATCAGTTCGTCCATCCATGTGACCAGAGTCCAGCAGCGGCTAGATTGGCTATCGTCTACATATCGTGCAGGCTGTGTTGTACTAACATACGGCCGTAGTTCTGTTGATAAATCTAAAAAAAAGTAGGAGCATTAAGTATATTGCAATACCAATAAAATTTGAATCCATTCTCGGTATGAATACAAATCTAGTACGGTATAGAGGACTACTAGTAGTACAAATTTTAGAGATGGTGTACATTCATACAATCTCCAGGTTGCTTCCATATTGCTTTAAATAATATTAGAGGGGCGTTGCTTAAGCCTTAGTTTTAAGGGCATTATGCAAGAGTGTTTAGAAGGAGCATACAAACAGGTGCCTACAAAGTTACAAGGCTGTGCGATAGACTTGTAGGCTACATGAGTAATACAAAATATAATTCCCATTGGACAACACTTTCACGAACAAGTACGCACTTGAAGCTTAATTTCTATATATGGCTTCTGCACAGCATCTCCATCATCATTATCAAAATACATGCTACGCAGGTGATGTAGGATGCACTTGATCCCAGAAAGGTATTTAACCTTCAAACTAACTACAGTACAAAATAACCAACAGAACAGGATCATGCGACAACTAGCAGGATACATGGCTCAGTCTAGATATCACTATGAATCAAGTTGTGCATATTAGCTGTTGGCATGAACCACATCGCCGCATGTCGGGTTTGCAAAAGCCATTCATCGCTTGGAAGCTTGATGCCTTTCACACACTGAAGTTCATCTGGCAACAAGTTGTGTCGACGAATCTCTGGATATGGTGCTTCATGAAATCCATGGTACGATGTGTAAACACAGTTCCTCCTAGCGAATGGAACTTGCATAGCATGATAATCATCGCCACTGATATGTTCGATGATTGGTTGGATGATCGAATAATTGAGCCCGAGGAACAGGGAGTGGTTGACGAGGCTGTAAACCCGCCTCCAATTGAATACGCCTGGCCCAACGGAGCTGGGATCTTTCTCGAACACGAAGCATCCATAGCCATCACAGTCGTGAATGCCCCACGCATTGTACTGCATGTGGTTTGATAAAATGGTTTGGTCACTTTGGTACGTGCGAATGAGCATCAAATTCCCACCGTCAGTTGAACGAGCAATAAACCACCACCCATTGACATTTATATTTCCAGGTCCTGGAATTATAAAGGCCAGCGCATTTGCGTCTGCTGCAACATTGGAGACCAAAAGGACAAAAATATACAATCATGTTCAGAGTATGTGTGCAATTAAGATTATTAAAATAGTGACACAGATCATAGCCAGAGAATTACAATGCCGTGGTCATAATCATACCCTAATTTTTTTTTTAAATGCCAATGGCTTTCATATTCTAGCAATAAGTGATGGTTCAATGATCATGTAAAAATGAGAGGAAAACAGCTATGCTAGGGCCTACTCATATTCTACCATAACAGTTAGATGCCAACAGTTCTCGTATCAACTCTAACAATAACTTGTGTGGTTATAAAAATCTTGGAAATGAGAGTAACATATAGCAATCATGTGGTTATACTCATAATATCTATTCTAACAATCATTAGATGCCAATTGTTCTTATATCAACTCTACCAATAACATGTGTGGTCATAAAAATCAAGGAAATGAGAGGAACATATAGCAATGATGTGGTTATAGTCATACTATCTATTCTAAATTTCTAACAATCAACAGGCAGTCGTATTCATATGGTAAAGATGAGATGAGATGAGATAGAACAATTACACGACGATAGATTCCACCAGTATATGCAGCCAATCTGTCCGTCCACCACGTAAACGATGCCATCGTGCACTATAGCATCAGACAGAAATGGAGGGTAAACAGGATTGATGATGAGCCATAACCATGTATGGCGACCGGATTCCAGATAGGCTAATCCCCCGTCGAACAAGGCAATGAGCTTGTAATCCATGTAGTCTTCTGATGGTGTGGGCACTTCGCAGATTACAACATTCAGCAAACGGAGGTCCAACCAAGTGCCCGACGCCTCTCGTGCGTAGTAGGCAGGAGTGTCCGGCGGGCCGCGAGGCTCGATGTCAGCAGTATCCAACAATGGAAGGGTGATCTCTCGTTGGGTGTAGATATCCACGAGACGCCATGGACTACCCGATTGGTGGATGAGGACGATCCAGTTGGCCTTCATGCCTGCCCAGTAGTGGCGGCGCATGAAGGGCAGGTGGGCGGGGAGTGGTAGCATGTCGAGGGGCACGATGGCAACCTCCGTAGGATCGTCACGTCGATGTCTGGGCCAGTTGCGAGGATCGGGCATCAGCAAGCAGGGTGTCTTGAAAAGGGCCGGCCGGCTGCCGATGAGTAGACGGTGCATAGACACCGAGCATGCGGCCAGACGCACGATGCTGAGCAGGTCCATACGATTACAGATCTGCTCCAAGAGAACATCGGGGAGGGAATTCCAATTGCGGCTCTGCGTGTCAGTCGGTTCTGCCATTGGTTTTTTTAGGGCACTGAGTGATTGGGGTTTTCGGTGCGTGCGGGCGAGCGGGGAAGTGGATGCGGGTGGGCGAGAGAAGAAGATGGCGTGTGTGGGCGAGCAGTGGGCGGGAGGAGATGGTGCGCGCGAGCGACCGAGGAAGATGGCGCGGGCGGGCAAGCAGTGAGCACTGGAAAATGGTGTGCGGACGAAGATGGGGAAGGGACGTCCATGGGGAAGAGAGGAGGAAGAAGAGGGAGAGACGGGGAAGAAGGTGCATTAGATCTCAATTCTACTAGTACTACTAGTATACACGAGTGTAAATAGTTAAGCAGATGACATGTGGGTCTACCTCAAGCGGGCCCATATGTCAGTCAACGGAAGAGAGAGGTGCGTACGCGTAATTGCGGAAGCGTGCTCCACTGGCAGACATGATGGCACTACAGGGTAAGGCTGATTTAGTAACACCAGCATGCTGGCTCAGCTTATTAATCAAGTGTCCCATCTGCTGCAGTGTGTATTGTCACTTCACTGTGAAGACTAGTTGAATAGACCGATGGGGAATAATGGATCACCAAGACTTCCTATATGCCTCTACTCTCATCCTATCCAACATTAAGAACCATTGGCCAAGGCTCCCGGTTTATATACAGCTCAATAAAAAAGATTCATCAACCAAGGTAATAGTAGATGATGAGTGCCAGAAGAATTTTTTGTAGTACTACTGTAGTACTTTGCAAAAGTACTCAATTAATGGGCTCGTTTTCCTCAAGAAAATTGTATTTACCAACGTATTAATTGCAATGCATGTGTGCATTTGTGAACAACAAATGACCAGGACTTTTACATGCATTGGAGTAATTCTTGCATGCAACGTTTTAATGAAGCTTGAAATATGAACATGTGAATGGGAGGGACTAGAACCCTCATGCATGCATGCAACACTCACACGTACACATGCACGCACGCAACACTCACACAACCATGCATGCGGCACACAGCACACGACGCAACACACACGCTCACGCTCAAGTGCTCAACCTACACATGCATGCACACACATACACAGCCAGGGTGGTTCGCGCGCAAGGGTTGGACTCCTGTCGCGCCTGCATAAAATTTTGTTTAACTTATTTCTTTGCTCTGCCAATTGACAGGTGGGACCCAGAAACCACGTGTCAATTTAACCAGTCAAGAAAGTGCCACGTAGAGTATTTGGCCGGTCAGCAGAGTGCAATACAGTGCTCTACGGTGAGCTAGTGACCGTATAATCACCGCAAAACGTATATAGTGACCGTAATGAGCATATTATGAAGTCTAGTGACCGTATAGTTACAAATACAGTGACCGCCACTGTATTTATCTCTTTTCAAATTAAGGCATATTAACCGGAAAGGAGGTAGTATGGACTACTAGTACTACTGTGTCCCGTCAACTCGCAGAACGAGGAGAAGCTTGCTTACTACACCCTCTCCCGTGCGCGCTCGGTGGCTCACAGGATGAGGAGAAGCTTGCTTAGTACGCCTACGCCCTCTCCCTCGCCCACGCGCACCGTGGCTCACAGGACAAGGAGAAGCTTTTGACTACAGCGCGCTCTCCCTCGCCCTCGCTCACGCGGTGGACGTGCGGCAGTTCATTCGATGTCAGATTGCCAGAAGCATATAGTATTGTAGTACCATCATTGTTGAACATGGACCTCCCAAAGAGGCGAAGAGCCAAGCGCAAGGTTTATAGGAGTACGAGTAGTCGTACTACAACTATAGCGAACAACAGCTACTGTATGATGCTGCCACGTCACCTATAGCCAAAGCTGTGCCACCTATTTTTCTCACAAAGCGTGTTGGATCCCGTGGAACAGCCACACAAGTTGCAAGTACACATAACACATCTACTAGTAAATTCTAAAGGACAAATGCCAACATGCCACACAAGTTCATCTCCACTTCATGTGATAAATTTTTGCACGACTACTCTACATATATTTACAGCGCTACCATTCACAATTTACCATACTCCACTTACACGTTATAGATGGGCTTCATGTCGTCCTCCAGGTTCCAGTCCTAGGTATTCTTCATAGATGGCACGATCCATAGCAGTGGGCAACGGGAATCATTGTCGCAGCTTTCTAGTCCGGTTCCCCACGATGGAGACTCATCCAAGCTGAAGCGGCATAAATCAGGGATTGCACGTCCCAACATGTTCAACCGGCAGTGCGCACTGAAGACACAATCATGCTTCATGAACGGCTGGCCTTCGGTGTCATGCACGGAAGGTGGCATCTTTTTGACAATGGGGTAGCTGTCCCCAATGAAAAGCGAGTACTCTCCAAGAGTGTCCCTCAGCTCCCACATAGCATCACAGGGGTTGAACTCGGAGCCGTCCATCTGGTACATGTGGCATCCCAGACCTGGACACATGGTGACGTTCATGGTTAAGGTCCATGCAGGATAATGTTGTGCTCAAATATGGCGCGCAGTAATATTGTGCAACGAGTAGTGCTACTATACTATAGAGGAAGTTCAATAACTGACTGATTATATATAGCCATTTTTGGCTACACGGAGGAGATAAGACATGGAAAAACAAAAATGGTGGGAGTGGATTCAAGAGCCAGCTATACGCGTACTCCTAGGTAAAAAGTACTACTCCCGCCGATCCCTGCGACACACTACTATGGATCCGAAGTAGTAGTAGTAGTAGTAGTAGTAGTAGTAGTAGTAGTAGTAGTAGTAGTAGTAGTAGTAGTAGTAGTAGTAGTAGTAGTAGTAATAGTAGTAGTAGTAGTAGTAGTAGTAGCTACTACTACTACTACTACTAGTAGTACAATGAAAGAGAAGGCAATGAGAGAATGAAATACCTGGGTACATGGTGAGGGTCCGATCGTGGTAGATCGTGGCACCTTGTTGCACATCAAGGCTACCATGGGTAACCACTTCAAAGATAATTGATCCCATTTTGACAGAGTCAACTACAAGGTTCCAGGTTAGACCGAATCGCGGATGCACATAATCCAACACATCCAGGATCGGAAATTTGATTTAGATCGGGGGATGCGTGGTCCCTGGAAAATAATGGAGTACCGTTAGGGATGCAAATGATGGTTAGTGCATTTCGTTTGTTATCTCCCGTACCGTAGAATGGCACCCAGATGAAACAAGTCCCCTCGCTTTTCACAGCGAAGATGCAGCCTACATGGCACACGGCGTCTTCGAACTTGTGCGGGAACAAATCTGCAGAGGCCAACATGTGCCAGCCTCTGCCGTCAGGGACATTCTTATTGACGGCAATCCTTATGTCGAACACCACGATGAGATAGTAACCGTCGTAGCTGCGGTGCTTGGTCGGCGGGTCCGCAATTGCTATCTTCTTCAATCTCATGCTGGCATCATCATACCTATTCAAGCCATTCCAGTCCGGAAGGCCGATCCCAATGCTGGACAAGGGGTCTACGGGAACGGCCGCACTGCTGTGGATGTTGTGCAAAATGATGGTGGTATCCGGCCGTAGGTATGCAAGCCAATCTCCGTTGGCACCAACCCAAACCTGTGGGATGGTGGGCAGCAGAGAAATTATGGGATGGAATAACTATGTATTTTTAGAATATACATTACATGATCAAACACAATGACTGACCTTCTCATCGGACAAAATCCGACTGCCTCTCAACATCGGCAACTCAAGCGGTGTCAAGATGCAACTGCGGCCACGTTGCGGTGGACTGGAGTCCCATTGAATAACCTTCTCCTCAAGGACGCATGGAAGACCAACAAGCATGGCCTTCTCCCAAGCCTGTTTACGCACCGTCTTAAAATAGTTGGTGCAGGAAGCACCGAGTCTTGCGGCGGTGAGGAAGTCGGAGCGGTGTGCGATTTCTCCCAGAGAATCGTCATCCAAGGTCTCCCAGCCCCAGCGAGGAAGAGAACCACCTGGCGAATCCATGGCAGGAGTGACGAACTGCCTTGTTCTCTTCGGGAGGGGAACTGGCGAGGAGGAGATAAGGGCGTAACCGCAGGACCTCGTCCCTTCATGAAGGAAGTTATGCGGGCACGCATTAGCGGTACTGCGATGGTGCAGTCATATTAGTATTTAATATAGGAGTAGTACTATTTTTTTATTGGTCCTCTTTGAATTTTGTGCCAAACTTTGACCTTATATTTAACTAACAAAATGTTAATGCATGTCACAAAAAATAATATCATTGAAAACTATGTTCAAATACGAATCCAACGATATAATTTTTGGTGACATGCACTAACATTTTGTTAATTAAATCTATGGTCAAAATTAAGCACAAAATACGAAGGAGACCAATAAACCAGGACGAAGGTATGATCGTATGATCATCGTTGGTAAATCTGCCACGTAGACTGTTTTCGTGAGGTGGCGTAAAATAAAAGAAGAGAGAGTATGATCCTGACTTTCCGGGCACAAGCTCCAAGATAAGTACATTCATTTCTGTGGGCCCTGACTGACCTGGTGAGAGCTGCGGCAGCTGGATCCCCAAGTTCCTTCTCTCGGGCGTTGGTCATCAGGTTTTGTTTATTGATTTAATGTGTGTGGTACCCATCAGAGTACGATTCATTGGAGGACTTGTACTATATGACACACTGATGACTGCTGGCGTGTTCCTTATACCAACGAACCTAGTAGTATCATACAGACTATTGCAGATGCTCTTAGTGTACCAGTTTTCAACTTTTGAATCTCAAGGCCAAGGAGCTACATGTAGCAAGTGGAGGGTAGTACATTCAAATTCGAATCCAACAATATAATTTTCGGTGACATGCATTAACATTTTGCTAGTCAAATATGTGGTCAAACTTTAACTCAAAATACGATGGTGACTCGTAAACCAGCCCGGAAGTAGCAGTAGTACTGTTCTCTAGAACCATCGCTGTAACTATCAATGCAGGGAAAGTACACCTGCGTACTGCGGACCTACTTGCTGCTCTATTCATGTGTGTAGCTGGCCTGCTCAGCCGCTCCTCTCACGCACACACTATTGCGGGGGCAAAACATTTGAGTTATTTCATACCGCGAGAGTAGGCTTTTTTCTTTTCCACTAGTACACGTGTACGTGCACAGCACGTGCAATGTTCAATTTATGAATACAACTTTTCCATGTTTTTTGCAAAAGAAAGAAACAATCACATGGCTGTAGAAAAGTCTAACAAATCAACTATTCTACTCCCTCCATCCCATATTATGAAAAGGTTTTTCAAGCTAATTTTGTACTATATGGAGCGAAGTCCATGCGTGCAACGCCACAAGCTACAGAGTACTGGAGTACATTAGGTCCAGGTCCAGGGCCATATTGCACAGTTCCCAATGCAGCACCAGGATTTTCCGGCTCCTCCAGCTTAATTGGGAGGCGGCATTAAAGATGGCAGCTGAGGAAGCAGCAAGCGAGGGCGGCTGCTACTCTACGCGAGCCACCAGATGATGGCGCGTGCAAAATATACGGGAGGGAAAACCCATGCACGTGGCTAGGCTATCCGCGACCACTAGTACAACGCAACGTAGAATTCCTATTTGTTGCTAGTAGATTGTTCCTTATACATATTGGAGTATTTAACAAAAAAACTACCACTTTCGAACCAGCCATACCAAGAAACAACCACTCTACAAAAATTAGCAAAAACATACCAATAATTTCTTAAACCGTCGCGAAAAACTACCAAGTGCCGATTAGGCTCGTTTAAACCCATGTGGCACCTTAAGTCAACACCGTCTATTTGACCGGCAACTTACTACTTATGACTTGTGGGACCTACATGTCAGTCTCAAAAAAATCCCCGAGTCACCTCCTACCTCCGGCCCGTCCACCTAGTCATCCTCGGCCATGGGAGGCAGCCACCGCCGTTGGCTGAAAGCGAGGTCAAAAGCACCAGCGACGCGGAGCCCATCTTGCGTCAGCCGGAATCCAGCTCGACGCGGTGCTCGTGGCCGCTAGCTAGCCAAGCTAGCACACAACCTGTTGGATGCATCCAGCTGCTTGTGTGCAAGCTTTGCTAGCTAGCTTGGCACGGTGGTGCGGCGGCTTGTTTGCGCGTGCCGCGCTAAGGCCAGCCATTCGGCTTGGGCGGAGGCCAGCACAGCGGCTTGCTCGCATGTGAGCCGTGCTCGGGCCATCCAGCCAGCCCGTGCGGAGGCCAGCGCGGCGGCTTGCTTGCGCGTGAGCCGCGCTCAGGCCAGCCAGCCAGCCCGTGCGGAGGCCAGTGCGGCGGCCGGGCCGTCCGGCGGAGTGGCGGCCGGGCCTCGCCCATCACCGGTGCCGGCGACGAACACGCATACGAACTTTTTGAAGAAGAGGATTGATACTCACATGTGGGTCCCACCTGTCGTAGTAGTTAACTCTACGGTCAAACATACGGTGTTGACTTAAGGTGTGTCATCAGCACGGACGTGTCGGCCAACCCTGTCATAAACGGGTTTAAACGAGCCTAATCGGCACTTGGAACTAGTTTTTTTTAGGAGTTTGGTAATAGTTTTTTGGCACGGATTGAGAAAATTTTGGTATGTTTTTGCTATTTTTTGTACAATAGTTTCTTGCTAGGGCTGGTTGAAAGTGGTAGTCTTTTGTTAAATACTCTACATATTGTAAGTAGGAGTGAAAGCTACGCTTTGGAAGTCTATAAGCACGGCTAGTTACATAGTACGTGTGTGTATGTAATTCAAACTAAATATCGACCATGGGTGACTAATATCTTGATGGAAAACTCGAAACTATATGGAAATACAAACGTATTATTGATACTTGTTTCCATAAACTTGGATCTACGTTCTATTCAACGGCTGAGCATGTGGGGCCTTAGCACGATGACTTCCCGACTGTCTAAAACAAGGTTTTCCCATCTCCGGTAAGGAGGAGGATGACTGTGGCGCGCCTTCGGCTGGCTCTAGTGCTCGTAGTCATCGCTAGGTGGTCTACGAACGTGTAGATGTATTTTTTTCATGTCTCGTGTTCTTTGTACTGCCACGACTGATGAATAGATCGTAAGTATCTCGCAAGAAAACCTTGGTTGAGTGTGTGTGCGAGCGAGCGATCGTGCGTGTGTGTGATATGGAGAGACTAAGGCGGAGATAAGAGAGTCATTGTGTGTTTGTGTGTGTGTGTGTGTGTGTGGAAGATAGATAGAGACCTATGGGACTTTGTGTTGTGTAACGTGGAGGCGAATAGACATAGTCACTGAGTGAGTGTGTGAGGTACGCATGCGGACATAGGGAGAGAGGTGTGAATTAGAGAGACGGGGAATTTTGGTGTGCATGTGAGTTAGAGAGAGAGAGATAGGGATATATATACCTGGAGCTGGAGAGAATATACAAGGGTGTGTGTAAAAGAGGGATCCAGATAGATGGCGTGGTGTGTCTGTGTCTGTGTCTGTTTTATGCGCGCGTGTGTGTGTGGAGAAGAGATACCACTGATGATGTAAATTAGTAGGGGGGGATGATATGGCATGTGTGTCCAAGAGAGAGAGAGAGAGGCATGTCTAGTAGCGGGACAGCGTGGGTGCGGGCGGGGGTGCGTGCTATATATTTGGAAGAAACATCGAGTGTGTGTGAGAAAGGGGTGCGAGAGAGAGAGAGAGAGAGTACGAGAGAGGGAGAGAGAGAGGGAGATGGAGGTCGATTATGTGCAAAAAGTGGCCTATAGATAGGGAGAGGAGGTCGATGGTGTTCGAAAGTGGCCTATGCAGGGAGACACAAGTAAAGCGAGTCATTGTGTGCGTCAGAGAGACTTCATGAGAGATCAAAATAGATGGTGGAGAGAACATCGCGCGAGTCTGAGATCGATGATAGGCTAGAGATTTATGGAGAGAGTGGCGACATATAGAGGGAAGGAGGGTCGGGTCCGCATGTGAAGAGATGGAAAGAGGCGAGAGGTGCACAAGGAGAGGGAGGGTGTTTGTGTGTAGTGGGAGTGGTGAGTGAGATGTGTGTCAATGTGAGAGTGAGAGATGGTGGAGAGCGTGCGAGAGCCAGATATACGTAGGGAGAAAGATGTTGGGGGCAGTGTGTTTTGTGTGTATGGGAAAGATACTACACGGCTATAAAGTGCATGCTTGGGAAAGTTAGATATCGGGAGACTTAGGGAGTGGGGGAACAGATGTGTGCATGTCCGAGAGACGAAGAGATAGAGACCTATATTGGGGTTCACACATAGAAGAGAGAGAGAGAGGAGGAGGGATAATGTGTGCGCGTGTTTGTGTCCGGGGGAGAGAAAGGCTTGTGTGGGGGGGATAGGGGCCGAGGTGGTGTGCTTCAGATAAAGAGTGAGGGGTGTATGTCTGAGAGATATAGACGTAATTAAAATACATGGTCAAGAGTGTGTGCACTCATGCTTGATCATTTTTTTCTTCATATTTTTGGACTATGAGATAGCGATACTTTTGAACATGCGAGGTATATTTTGAAGTACCAGAATTACTGACCTAAGATTGGAAATTCTGAATTCGACTGCATTATTAGCTTTTTCAATTCATTTAAATGGGGGTACAATTTTTAACCCGATTGCGTGATTTCAAATTCATATATCAAACCTAGAGATATAGACATACGGTCGTGTTCAAACCTTGTAATCATCCACTTTATTCATACACATACATATTTGTTTGTGTCATCATATTTAGGAGAAACACATTCGAAATTTCATTTGAATCGGAGCATATGATGGTATTTGCTTTGCACTAGCTCAATGATCCATATTTGAATTGAATGGACAATCTAAGTTTCGAGTTGGGGACATTGATTTTCGAAACTTGCACCTTTTTTTCTCGCATGCACAACAAATAAATACTTGGCCATGATATCATAGTCGGTTGTACAAGACGAGAACACATAATTTCAGCCGCCAAAAGCTTTCAAACTTCCCGCTCACATCGAAATTTCTCGCGCCCGAAAGTTTAGCCCTACGATATTCCTCTTTTACCCCTGCCATATCAACGAAAAAGGGCTGCTTTGGTAACTCCATTGGTTTCCCCTCTTTGCCCCCAACATTCTAACCCAAAACCACTCCCCTCCCCGGCTCCCCCCCCCTCCCCCAAGCCGCCGAATCTAGTCCTCCGCCGCGGCGGTGCACCTCACACCCCGCCGGATCTACCTTCCGCACCTTGGAACCCCCAACTGCCAACTCACCACTGCACCGGAGCCGCTTTAGCGACTGGCTTGTCCACCGCACCAGATCTCCTTGACCGCCATCATGGTCCAGCGCACCGGATCTGCTTCACCGGTGCCCTCGTCCACCACAGTGTAGGCCCTTCATTGACGCCCTCGTCCGCCACATCGCTGGCCCTTCATAGAAGCCCTCGTCCGCCGCAACAGATCCACCTCACCAAAAGCACTGTACACCGCGTCGGATGTGCTTCGTCGTCACCTTCGTCCACTGCACCGGACCCACTCCACAGACGCCATATTCAACTCCACCGGCCCAGCTTTACTGCCGTAGCCGCCTCATCAGGTTATTTCAATTAGTACTCCTTTGGTTTTTCTCGTCTTTGTTGTACAACAGTTCACTTACCGCATATCAGCTATCTTGGATGTCGACAGGCGCCGCACCTAAGCACCGGAGCCGCTTCACCAACGGCGACAGCCGGCCCAACTCAACCACAACACGAGCACCATCGACGACCTTTCACGTACGACAATGATGCCCATACGCCGCCGAGAATCAGGTACTATTCTCCAACGGCCGGCGCCTACGTTCACCTTCTTAGCATAAGCACCGCACCTTCGAATTTCTTCAGGGCATCATTCAATTTTTTATGAGAGGCGTTATTCTGCTTGCACCTGTAGGTCCAAATGTGTGGTAGTGAATAGGTTATATGTGCTAAATTACAAATTAGTGCACCTGTAGTTACAATGCTTTTTCTTTGTCCTAAGTATTACTGTACTTCCTAGATATTACTGCCTCCTATTTTACATCATGCATGCTATATTTATGATAATGGTGTTGTTCTGATGTCACCTCTTGGTTACAATTATTGTACTGGACTGCTTCTATGCTCTCTATGCTACATTACACATCAGCAAACTAGCTTGTAGTTCCGCTGCTTTTGGTTCATCTTAACCTACATTTTTCAATGCTAGCTATTACCGCACTGCTCCGAGCCTCTATTCATAACTTTTTTGGGCGTTATTGATCTTCCCAAGTTGCATGAATGATTTGTTGCTTTTATTTATTATGGAGCTACCAACCGCATGAAGCAAAATGCTTTTTCTTTTGGGGCTGGCACCTCGAACAAGCATAAAAATAGAGTGAAGCACACATATTGTCATGTAAGCACACACCCTTCTTTCATTAGTTTAGATGAATCATTCATGTTCAATTTGAACAGTGCATGTGATTAAAATTAGTTTTACCAAAATAGAGGGGGAAGAATAAACTACAACGACTAGGTTTGCATGCACGGGATGTTGACGACATCTTCAAAGAACATTGCAACAGCATCGAGCCTTCACAGCGACATATGGTAAGCCAGTGTGTTTAAGTTACTGTGAAATGTCATGCGTGTGGGCTACTTTCTTGGCTTATGCCCTCAACCTGTAATCCTACGGAATTACAAATAGTTCAGTTGCCTGCTTTGTTGTATTGCTTGATTAGAATGCTTGTTTGCTCCTCCCTCCGTAAACTAATATAAGAGCGTTTAGATCACTACTTTAGTAATCTATAAACACTCTTATATTAGTTTACAGAGGGAGTACTTGTTAGGCTATACCTGAGTTGGCCAATGTGTCAGAAGTGCCTGCCGTACTATCGTAAAGAAATGCATGCATACTTCATTTGACTCCTTAACTTTTCCTATGAACTCCATCACAAGACTGTCTTGCTAGTTTATATGAGGCCACACTGTTTAAGTGCTTTCTCAGAATATTTCAACTGTTTATATGCTTGGGCAACTTAAATATAGCGGTGGTACACTGTCTTTCATCTAACCATTTTAATTTGTTTTCGACTGATGCAACTTCGAACCATTTAAATATAGCTTGCCATCCTTGGCAATAATTCGTATGTAGTTTACCATGTAAGCTTACTGCCTGGATCATGTGATAACTACCTGTTACCTATGTCCAGCGGAAACCTTTCAGGATGCAGTTCAAACTAGGACACAATGTACACCCCCAGGATCTATTTGTGGAAGCAGTGCGCCATCCATGTTACCAGATGGTAGCAGTTCAGAGGCAACCCCGTTGGAGAGCATAGATATTATAGTTCTTGAGACTCTACTAGAGGCAGAAAGAGAGGGTGTGGCTGCCATGAATGAGGTAATCCTGATCATGAGGATGGAAATTATGCAATTAGCCGCACGCATTATGCAAGCAAACCAAGATGTGGAGCAAGTAAGACAGTTGCATTAGGAGACGGAGAAGGTCCTGCTGCTTATGCTATCTGAAGCCCAGGCTAATCCTAGTTCTTCTTTAGATACCAGTTGAAATTGTCATTAGATTAGTATACTTTCATGTTGTGTCATGTTTGTGAATGGATTATGTTGTAAGACCCCTTATTTGTTGTTCATGTCTTGTAATGATCTGATTTTCTTAGGCGAGGCAATCCTCAGTACTTGTAGGAGTGGACATAAGGTGAATTGTTTTTCGTGTGAGCAGATTGTGTTGGATGAAATAACTGTTTGACTCAAAGTGGATTCAACCTTCTGAATTCGAGTATCATGGCATTTGTAAATCATATTCATATATAAAGGTGGAATGCATCGTTGTTGTGCTATTGAACATATCTAAGAAAACATAGATTGATTTATAAAGATTCGTAATTGAATACAAAATGGATTTGAATTTAGTTGCCACGGTAAACTTGAATGCTTATTCTCCCAAAATTCGAAAGAAACGGCAAAACACCCACTCCCACGTCGGCTGCCCGGAACCAGTGTTTGGGAGATGGAAATTACTGTCTACCCCTGACACGCACAACCTATCGGCCCGATTTCCACTGCTCTAAATAGGGGTAGGTTTGTAACTTCACTCAGACGTTACACGACCGCCTCTCACCCCATTCAGACATAGTGGGCGCCAAACGTGGGCGGCAAAACACATTTGATTCAAGCTCGTCCCAAAGACCTATCTCTCCCCCTCCATTTCCCCATTCATACACGGGGGGGCGGCAAAACAAACTCTCCTCGGCCGACATCGATCTAGGCAAATATTTTAAGTAGGGGCAGGTTTGTAACTTCACTCATACGTGACACAACGGCCCTACCTATCAGCTCCGTTCATACACCGTGGGCGCCAACCGTGGGCGCCGAAACACCCTCTCCTCGCCCGAAATCGCTCTCGGCAAATATTGGGGAGATACGAGATTACCGTCCTATCCCCAACCGACGAGACGTTCGAAATTTTAAACGGGGGCTAAGTTCGTAACTTCCCCACATTTCAAACAAGCGCGTCCCAAAGACATGGTTCCCCCCCTCCTCTCTCGCTCCATTTCCCCATTCATACTCCGTGGGCGCCAAAATACCCTCTCCACCCCAGCCTCCTCTGTCCTCAACCCCATTCACCGCCGTCCTCCTCCACCATGCCAGAGCAGCTACCCCGACGATGTTGTCCATTACAAGAGATCGACGTCTCTCATCCACCACGCCGGATCAGGATCCTAGCATCGCATCCTCTCGCTTCATCCGTGCCGTCGTCCACCATGCCATGGCCGCTCCTACGATCGTCTTGTCCACGGCAACAGGACTTATCCCCCGATGCCGCCGTCTGCCGTCTCAGATCTGCTTTCGTGCTGCCGACAGCCATAGCACCCGCAGCACCCTCAACGTATCAGTAGAGGCCTACACGGCGTCGCAAGAAAGGTGGTACTCTTTCATATCTGCTTAAGTTATTGATCTCACCCGGAAAATAGATCGTCACTTGTTTATTGTACTTTCTTGTCCATACCTAATCTTTATTTGTTAGTTGAAATCAAACACTGGTTGTGAAGTAGCCTTTGTCCGGTTAGCACCTTCAGATCCGCCATGGCACGGTCAACACTATACTCGCAATGCTTATGGTTTTCCCCTTTTATATTCACTACCATCCTCCTAGGTGCTTCGTGTCGTGCTAGCACTCCTCCTCAACCCATCAAGCGAAACAACATGCCACTCATAATTCCAAAGCTTAGTTGTTCAAATATGGATCTAATATGATGTTGATATTACTAAAATAGTGAACGTTTAATTGGTCAGCTAATGTTCCTACATTAGTTTCGAAAAGCATGTGCGCCACATATGGAGAGATAACAGGGAATTGCATATCTTTATGCGCTCTGGTTCATCATGGGTGGGCAACACACATTGTATTATCCAAAATCTGCTTGCTCTTCATTAACATGTTCCTCTTCTGTTCTTCTTGATAAGTATAGTAGTACAGTATGTTCCTTGTCGGGAACTAGAGCAGGGACATTTGTAGTCGACATGTATATTGGGTCGCTTCTGATGGATGCCTTCAACTATTCTAGTTGGTCTGCCATAATATCCAGGAAATGTTGGGAGTTGTGTCGACTTTGAGAGTCTAGACTGATAGTAATAGTATTGTGCCTTCAGTTGAATAGAGCTGCCCCTGTAGGGGATCCGAAGCATTTCCAGCCGTACCGGCAATACAAGCCCATATGTTCCAGCTAGTTCCACTTTCCCGATTTCACTCGTGATGCTTAGGGCTTTCCCCTTTTATCTACACTACTATGTTCTGCTTTGTGTCATACTAGCAGCACTCCACCCTTCAAGCTAAACAACACACCACTCATAATTCCAAAGCTTAGTAGTTCAAATACGAATGTGATATGAAACTGATATTAGTTAACAGACACACATTTATTTGATCAGCTAATGCTCCCACTTGAGTTTCCAAATGCATGTGGCAACATATAGATAGACAGCAGGGAATTGCATTTCTTTGTCACTTGTTTACTGTACTATCTTGTCCATACCAAATCTTAGTTGTTAGTTGAAAGCAAACATCGGTTGCTAAGTAGCCTTTGTGTGGTTTGCAGCTTCAGATCTGCCATGCCACGGTCAACACTATACTCATCGAGCATAATTGGTTTGGTGTCAAGAATTGGCATGCCAATGTTTGGCATTGTGCCAAATATTGCCTACTAATTGGTTTGTTGCCAAGTTGTCTTGCCTATCTCACATAAAGTTGCCAATATTTGGCAAGTCTTGGTATGGCCAATATTTGGCAATGCCAACATTTGGCTAGCCAAATATTGGCTGCAAACCAATCATGCTCATCATGCTTAGGGTTTCCCCCTTTTATGATCACTACGATCAGCCTACCTGATTCGTGTCGTAAGAGCACTGCTCCACCCATCAAGCTAAACAAGCTTTGTTGTAGAAATTCGAATCTGATATGATGCTGATATTAGTAAGACAGAGACAGGTTTAATTGGTCAGCTAAATGTTCCTACTTTAGTTTCGTAACGCATGTGAGCCACATATAGAGAGACAGGAAGGAAGAGTATTTCTCTGTGTGCTCTCGTTCATCATGGGTGGGCAACACACATTGTATTATCCAAAATCTGCTTGCTCTTCTTTAACATGTTCCTCTTCTGTTCTTCTTAATAAGTATAGTAGTACAGTATGTTCCTTCTCGGGGAACTGGAGCAGGGACCTTTGCAGTCGACAGGTATATTGGGTCGCTTCTGATGGATGCTTTCAACAATTCTAGTTGGTCTGCCATAATATCCAGGAAATGTTGGGAGCTGTGTCGCCTTTGAGAGTCTAGACTGGTAGTAACAGTATTGCGCCTTCAGTTGAATAGAGCTGCCCCTGTAGGGGATCCGAAGCATTTCTAGCCGTACCGGCAATACAAGCCCATATGTTCCAGCTAGTTCCACTTTCCCGATTTTACTCGTGATGCTTAGGGTTTCCCCTTTTATCTACACTACTATGATTTGCGTAGGTGATTTGTGTCCTACTAGCAGCATTCCACCCTTCAAGCTAAACAACACACCCTCATAATTCCAAAGCTGAGTTGTTCAAATATGAATGTGATATGATACTGATATTAGTTAACAGACACACATTTAATTGGTCAGCTAATGCTCCCACTTGAGTTTCCAAATGCATGTGGCAACATATAGAGAGACAGTAGGGAATTGCATTTCTTTGTCACTTGTTTACTGTACTATCTTGTCCATACCACATCTTAGTTGTTAGTTGAAAGCAAACATCGGTTGCTAAGTAGCCTTTGTGCGGTTTGCAGCTTCAGATTTGCCATGCCATGGTCAACACTATACTCATCATGCTTAGGGTTTCCCCCTTTTATGATCAGTACGATCAGCCTACGTGATTCATGTCGTAAGAGCACTGCTCCACCCATCAAGCTAAACAAGCTTAGTTGTACAAATTCGAATCTGATATGATGCTAATATTATTAAGACAGAGACAGGTTTAATTGGTCAGCTAAATGTTCCTACTTTAGTTTCGAAATGCATGTGAGCCATGTATAGAGAGACAGGAAGGAATAGTATTTCTCGGTGCGCTCTGGTTCATCATGGGTCGGCAACAGACATTGTATAGAAAGATTTGTAATATCTACAATCTGCTTGCTCTTCTGCTCTTCTTTAACATGATCCTCTTCTCTTGTTCTTTAATAAGTACAGTATGTTCCTTCTTTGGGAAGAGAAGCAGAGACATTTGCGGTCGACAGGTCAGGTCGAGTTGTTCTTCCTTAGTATGTTTTGAAGCTGTCATCTGCGAAGTATCATTACTTCTGGAGCTCTCAACAGGGAGCCTATATTTTGAGTAGCTGGCCACATTATATTAATGCACACACCAAATTACAGCACACATGGCATCTCTCAGAAGAATTGCACAGAGATAGCACATAGGGGTTTACAGGGAGGCACTATTGGATTAGAATCCCCTATGCATTACAAAGATAATGTCACTTATTTTTATGTTTTCATGCATGTCAGGTATTGAACATGATCACAATGAATATGAGAATGGGTGCACCAGAGGAATATTGCGGAACAATCCACTGGCTAACAAACTTGGCATCAAGGGATTGACATCCTGTCTGGATGCAATGGAACACACACGCTCCCCATCTACAGATTCCATTGCAGAATATGATCCTAAAGATGATTCTGACCTAGATAGAGACCCAAGTCTATGTAGCTCTCCAGATGAGTCAGAGTCAGATGGCCTATCGTATTCACCCATCAAGGTGCTTGCTCTAACTTGGCAAGGTTGTATTGGTCGCACGTATCTTGCATTACTTCTACTTTGTTACACCACCATCTGCTTAGTTTACACATCATATATGAGAATATGCCATGCCTATCCATTTTCTGTACCTATTCCATGTGTCATCATATTAGGTTTTTCCACTCAAATGTTGGTCTTTCGTAATAGATGTCCAAAAGGAAGAGGGTGATTGCAGATCCTGAAGGAGTACAAACAAAGTATTTGCAAAAGGCAGTGATCCATTCTCAAGGGATCATAGGATCTCACAAAAATACTGCGCACTACATTGCTCTTGTCAGTACCTCTTGCCCTTTATCACCATACTTACACTCATTGCTGTTTGATTATGTAGCATCAATGTGCATGTTAGCTTCTTTATCCACCGTTTGCTCGAAATTATAAGATCTATATTTACTCTTACATAAATGTAGAATAATCCCAATGGTTATGAAGTTCTGGATTTCTCTTGTAATTACATGTTGTCATGTACTCCCTCCGTATTGAATTACTTGTTGCTCAATTGGATGTATTTAGAACTAAAATAGTGCTAGATACATTCATTTCAGCGACAAGTAATTCCGGACGGAGGTAGTATTACTGTACTTACATTGATAGATAGTTGATTGTTTGGCATTACTCTGCATCTTATCTGCCCTGCCCTTCATTTTCTCCAAATTATCAGATCTACATTTACTCTTACCAAAATGTTGAATAAAGCCAATGCCACTGCATAAGTTGAGGTCTGCATTCCTCTTGTCAGTACCTTTTGCCTTGTAACGCTGTACTTAATAGATAGATATTTGATTATGTATCATCACTCTGCATCTGAGCTTCATTATCCTCTATTTCTTCCAATATTATTAGATCTATATTTACTCTTTAAAAAATGTAGAATAAAGTCAATGCTTATGAAGAAGTTTCTTTGGGGAATTTCTTGAATTATCATTCCATTGACATGGAGAAGGGCTTTGTCGAGCCCATGTTAACATGTAATGTAAGTCCATACTTCTCAAGCCTTCAAACTTTGTTCTAGTACAGATTTGGATAGGCATCATTTCCTCCACTGCTTTTTACTTTGGTGTCTGCATCAGATTGCATGTTTGCAACAACTGCCAGTTTCGAATTGTAGTTGTAAAAACATGTTCCTTATTCATACCATTCACATTAATCAGAACAGATGCATTGATTTTCTTTAGCCCTGCATGTATGCCTGTGTTCTAGATCTCTAATCCGGTGGTATGGTGAAGCTGCCCATGCCTGCATCATCTCATTTGCTGCTTTGTCCTAACTGATTTTGCCGATGATACGGATAATGTCGTATTATGTTAATGCTATTTTAAATTGTATCTCTGAATTTGCCAATATAAAATGGGATCGAATTGTCACACACTGACCATCGTTGCTTATATATTTGTGAAACTTGTTCTCTGTCTCCTTCTTTCTCTTTCAGATTAATATCTCTGACGCCAGGCAGAACTTTAGGGAAGATAGTGAGCCAAACCCATTGCTGGTACCTATCACTTATATTGCAGCAAAGAAGGTAAACAATCTTGAAGAGAGCGAGATGGCCCCAAGGTTATGTCTTGATGAAGACAGTGAGTTCAAGCTACTCACCAGCAGGTGTGACACAACCTTGGTTAAGTTGCTGCCTAAATCAGTTCGACTTCTTCAGTCTCAACTTCAAGCTGAAAGACTTGGTGCAGCTCAGGTCCGACTTGAAGTACAATCTCTAACGAAGATCAAAGAGGACACCCGTGCGTGCTTTATAGCTATGCGGCTAGAGCTACAGGATTTAACGCTCAGACAACTAAGGTCTCATCAGCTTGTTCAGCTGCTTGCGCTGCAGCACCGGGGTAGGACTAACATTTCTTGAACTGTGTTGAAATGCTGTTGGTTTTGCATATTATTTTGTCGGCGCATTTTTTTGCACTGGTGGCGATCATTGATGCCCAGTGTATGTAATCTGCGGTCTGGTTGCCCTTTATTATCATTGGTGGCAAACTTTGATGCCCAGTGGATGTAATATTCCGTAATTTCATTATTGTATAGTATAGGTTTATTCTTAGTCGGTATGCTGTAATTTAGGTCGGTAGCTTCAACGGAGCTCAACGGCCCAATACGTTATCGGTCTGTCAGCGGTATATAAAAAGAAATTACGCTACCCAAACGGGCCGGTCCGTAACTAGTTATATATGGGCCGGAAAGTCGGCCTATAATCATTTCGGGCCATTATTAGGCCTAAACATAAAGTAGTTTTGGGCCTTTAACAGGCCGAGTAAAACGTGGGCCTCATTTGGGCCAGAAATTTCCCTGGGCTTTTAACAGGCTGAAAAGTAGATTCGGTCTGAATTGAGCCAAACAATTCATGGGTCGATAGCAGGCCGAAACCACCATAGGCCCATGATTGGCCCAATTACATACGAGCCGTTAATAAGCCAGAATTTATGACGGGCCTTGGTTGGCCTAATAAAATTATGGGTTGTAAGCAGGCCGGATGGAAAGTAGGCCATAATTTGGCCCAACTATGTCACGGGCCTTTAAGAGACCGTTAGTCAGGTTGGGCTGAAATTTATCCACGAAGAGTACGGGCCGTTAAGAGGCCGAAAGTCACTTAGGCCTAGAAATAGGCCCAGGTGCAGCACGGGCAGTTAAATGATCGAAAGTTAAACCGGGCCGAAAACGGCCCAGTTACAGCAACGGCGGCTAACAGGCCGAAACGAATATCGGGCCAAACTGTTAAACGGGCCTTTAACAGGCCAAGATACAAACCGGGGCTACAATGGGCCCAAAAGAACAGTGGCCTGTTAACGGGCCGGATCTGTTATGGGCCGTAATTTGGCCCAAAACATGATCCTATATGGGCCATAATTTGGCCCAAAACACGATCCTATATGGGCCGTAATTTGGCCCAAACCATGGCAAGCTGGTAACGGGCCGGTCCACTAGTGTCTGACAAAATCTTGTGGGCCTTTAGCTGGGTCGGCCCATTTGGGTCAAATGGGCCACTGTTGGGCCGCGCCACGTGTCACTGTTCCATAGGCGCGTATCGTCCAGTGGATGGTTGACATCTGTTGCGACATCGAGCTGACACGTGGATCTGTTGGTGAATGAGAATTTTACCCGTGGAAAATCGCCATTGCTCAGGGCTGTTAACGGGTTATCGGATCCAAACCGGAACCCGATAGCTTAACGGCAACCCCTTACGGTCGATGCCACGTGTCGGTCACCCTTGACGAAAACACTTCCATGACCCGACATTTATCGTCAAGGAAGTGGACACTTCCGTGATGATAATTTCAGTATTGTCATGGAACACTTCTACGACAGCACAGGTATGACTATCTTGATTCTGTCATAAAATCGTCACGGATGTACATGCATGACAGAAAATGTGACCTATTGTGACAAAGACGTATCATGACGGAAGTGTTTTTTTTGTAGTGTAACCGCCATGTAATTGCTTTACTTTATCACTATGCATTAGCAATAGTCGTAGAAGCAATAGTTGGCGGAGACAACCACATGATGGCACGATGATGGAGATCATGGTGTTATGCCGGTGATGATGGAGATCATGCCGGTGCTTTGGAGATGGAGATCAAAGGCACGAGATGATAATGGCCATATCATGTCACATATTGATTGCATCTGATCTTTATCCTTTTATGCATCTTATTTTGCTTAGGACGACGATAGCATTATAAGATGATCCCTTCACTTAATTTGAAGATAAAAGTGTTCTCCCTAAGTATGCACTGTTGCGAAAGTTCGTCGTTTCGAAGCACCACGTGATGATCGGGTGTGATAGACTCTATGTTCGCATACAACGGGTGTAAGCCAGTTTTACACATGCAGAATACTTGGGTTAAACTTGACGAGCCTAGCATGTACAGACATGGCCTCGGAGCACGGAGGACCGAAAGGTCGAACATGAGTCATATAGTAGATATGATCAACATGGAGATGTTCACCATTGATGACTGCCCCATCTCACGTGATGATCGGACATGGGTTAGTTGATTTGGATCATGTAACACTTAGACAACTTGAGGGATGTTGATTTAAGTGGGAGTTCTCTAGTAATTTGATTAGAAGAACCAATTATCATGAACTTAGTCTAATTGTCTTTGCAAATTAATGTTGTAGATCAATGGCTCGCGTTGTAGCTCCCCTGAATTTTAATGCGTTCCTAGAGAAAGCTAAGTTGAAAGATGATGGAAGCAACTATGCGGACTGGGTCCGTAATTTGAGGATTATCCTCACTGCTGCACAGAAAGTATATGTCCTTGATGCACCGCTTGGTGATGCACCCCCTCAAGATTCGCCTGCAGATGTTATGAACGTCTGGCAAGCACGTTCTGATGACTACTCGATAGTTCAGTGCGCCATGCTTTACGGCTTAGAACCGGGGCTCCAAAGACGTTTTGAGCACCACGGTGCATATGAGATGTTCCAGGAGCTGAAATTGGTATTTTAGGCTCACGCCCGGGTCGAGAGGTATGAAACCTCCGGCAAGTTCTTTAGCTGCAAGATGGAGGAGAACGGCTCCATTAGTGAGCACGTACTCAAGATGTCTGGGTACTTCAACCACTTGAACCAGTTGGGAGTTAATCTTCCGGATGAAGTAGCGATTGACAGAGTTCTCCAGTCACTGCCACCGAGCTACAAGAGCTTTGTGATGAACTATAACATGCAAGGGATGGAAAAGACGATCCCTGAGCTCTTCGCGATGCTTAAGGCCGCGGAGATAGAAATCAAGAAAGAACATCAAGTGTTGATGGTCAAAAAGACCACCAATTCCAAGAAGAAAGGTAAGGGAAAGAAAGGAAACTTCAAGAAGAATGGCAAATCAGTTGCTGCTCCCATGAAGAAACCCAAGGCTGGACCCAAACCTGAGACTGAGTGCTTCTATTGCAAGGGGAATGGTCACTGGAAGTGGAACTGCCCCAAGTACTTGGCAGATAAGAAAGCTGGCAACGTCAACAAAGGTATATTTGATATACATGTTATTGATGTGTACCTTACTAGTGCTCGTAGTAGCGCCTGGGTATTTGATACTGGTTCGATTGCTAATATTTGTAACTCGAAACAGGAGCTGCGGAATAAACGAAGACTAGCTAAGGACGAGGTGATGATGCGCGTCGGAAATGGTTCCAAGGTTGATGTGATCGCCGTCGGCACGCTCCCTCTACGTTTACCTTCGGGATTAGTTTTGAACCTGAAATTGTTATTTGGTGCCTGCGTTAAGCATGAACATTATATCTGGATCTTGTTTATTGCGAGACGGTTATTCATTTAAGTCAGAGAATAATGGTTGTTCTATTTATATGGATAATATCTTTTACGGTCATGCACCCCTTGTGAATGGTTTATTTCTGTTGAATCTCGATCGTAGTGATACACATAGTGATAATATCGATGCCAAAAGATGCAAAGTTAATGATGATAGTACCACATACTTGTGGCGCTGCCACTTAGGTCATATTGGTGTAAAGCGCATGAAGAAACTCCATGCTGATGGACTTTTGGAATCTCTTGATTATGAACCATTTGAGACATGTGAACCATGCCTCATGGGCAAGATGACTAAACCCACGTTTTCCGGAACAATGGAGCGGGCAAGTGACTTGTTGGAAATAATACAAACCGATGTATGCGGTCCTATGAGTGTTGAAGCACGCGGTGGATATCATTATTTTCTTACCTTCACAGATGATTTGAGTAGATATGGGTATATTTACTTGATGAAACACAAGTCTGAAACATTTGAAAAGTTCATGGAGTTTCAGAGTGAAGTGGAGAATCATCGTAATAAGAAAATTAAATTTCTACGATCTTATCGTGGAGGTGAATATTTGAGTTACGAGTTTGGTATGCATTTAAGACAATGTGGGCTCACGCCACCTGGAACACCACAGCGTAATGGTGTGTCCGAACGTCATAATCGTACTCTATTGGATATGGTGCATTCTATGATGTCTCTTACCGATTTGCCACTATCATTTTGGGGTTATGCATTAGAGACAGCCGCATTCACTTTAAACAGGGCACCGTCTAAATACGTTGAGACAAAACCGTATGAATTATGGTTTGGTAAGAAACCTAAGCTATCGTTTCTTAAAGTTTGGGGATGCGACGCTTATGTCAAGAGGCTTCAGCCTGATAAGCTCGAACCCAAAGTGGAGAAGTGCATCTTCATAGGATACCCTAAAGAGACCATTGGGTATACCTTCTATCACAGATCCGAGGGCAAAATCTTTGTTGCTAAGACTGGGTCCTTTCTAGAGAAGGAGTTTCTCTCGAAAGAAGTGAGTGGGAGGAAAGTAGAACTTGATGAGGTAGTTGTACCTTCTCCCGAATTGGAAAGTAGCACATCACAGAAAGAAGTTCCCGTGATGCCTACACCATACAAAGAGGAAGCTAATGATGATGATCATGAAACTTCGGATCAAGTTACTACTGAACTTCATAGGTCGACCAGGGTACGTTCCGCACCAGAGTGGTACGGTAATCCCGCCCTGGAAGTCATGTTGTTAGACAACGGCGAACCTACGAACTATGAAGAAGCAATGATGAGCCCGGATTCCGACAAATGGCTTGAGGCCATGAAATCCGAGATAGGATCCATGTATGAGAACAAAGTATGGACTTTGGTGGACTTGCCCGATGATCGGCAAGCCATTGAAAACAAATGGATCTTTAAGAAGAAGACAGACGCTGATGGTAATGTCACCGTCTATAAAGCTCGACTTGTCGCAAAGGGTTTCCGACAAGTTCAAGGGGTTGACTGCGATGAGGCCTTCTCACCCGTAGCGATGCTTAAGTCTATTAGAATTATGTTAGCAATTGCCGCATTTTATGATTATGAAATCTAGCAGATGGACGTCAAAACAGTGTTCCCTAACGGTCTTCTTAAGGAAGAGTTGTATATGATGCAGCCGAAAGGTTTTGTCGATCCTAAGGATACTAACAAAGTATGCAAGCTCCAGCGATCCATCTATGGACTGGTGCAAGCATCTCGGAGTTGGAATATACGCTTTGATGAGGTGATCAAAGCTTTTGGTTTTATACAAACTTACGGAGAAGCTTGTATTTACAAGAAAGTGAGTGGGAGCTCTGTAGCATTTCTAATACTATATGTGGATGACATATTGTTGATTGGAAATGATATAGAATTTCTGGAAAGCATAAAGGGTTATTTGAACAAGAGTTTTTCAATGAAAGACCTGGGTGAAGTTGCTTACATATTGGGCATCAAGATCTATAGAGATAGATCGAGACGCTTGATAGGACTTTCACAAAGCACATACCTTGACAAGATTTTAAAGAAGTTCAAAATGGACCAGTCGAAGAAAGGGTTCTTGCCTGTGTTGCAAGGTGTGAAGTTGAGTAAGACTCAAAGCCCGATCACGGCAGAAGAAAGAGAAAGGAAGATAGTCATCCCCTATGCCTCAACCATAGGCTCTATAATGCATGCCATGCTGTGTACCAGACCTGATGTGTGCCTTGCCATAAATCTGGCAGTGAGGTACCAAAGTGATCCAGGAGAAGATCACTGGACAACGGTCAAGAATATCCTTAAGTACCTGAAGAGGACTAAGGACATGTTTCTCATTTATGGAGGTGACGAAGAGCTCGTCTTAAAGGGTTACGTCGATGCTAGCTTCGACACAGATCCGGATGACTCTAAGTCTCAAATCGGATACGTATTTATATTGAATGGTGGAGCAGTCAGTTGGTGCAGTTCCAAGCAAAACGTCGTAGCAGGATCTACATGTGAAGCGGAATATATAGCTGCTTTGGAAGCAGCGCAACAAGGAGTCTGGATGAAGGAGTTCATATCCGATCTGGGGGTAATACCTAGTGCATCGGATCCAATGACTATCTTTTGTGACAACACTGGAGCTATTGCCATTGCCAAGGAGCCCAGGTTTCACAAGAAGACCAAGCATATCAAGCGCCGCTTCAACTCCATTCGTAATTACATTAAGGATGGAGACATAGAACTTTGCAAAGTACATACGGATCTGAATGTGGCAGACCCGTTGACTAAACCTCTTCCACGAGCAAAACATGATCAGCACCAGGACTCCATGGGTGTTAGATTCATTACAATGTAAACTAGATTATTGACTCTAGTGCAAGTGGGAGACTGTTGGAAATATGCCCTAGAGGCAATAATAAATTGGTTATTATCATATTTCCTTGTTCATGATAAATGTTTATTATTCATTCTAGAATTGTATTGACCGGAAACTTAAATACATGTGTGAATACATAGACAACACCATGTCCCTAGTGAGCCTCTACTAGACTAGCTCGTTGATCAAAGATGGTTAAGGTTTCCTAACCATATACATGAGTTGTCATTTGATAACGGGATCACATCATTAGGAGAATGATGTGATGGACAAGACCCAACCGTAAGCTTAGCATCAGATCGTTTAGTTATTTGCTACAGCTTTCTTCATGTCAAGTATCTGTTCCTTAGACCATGAGATCATGTCACTCCCGGATACCAGAGGAATGCCTTGTGTGCTATCAAACGTCACTTCGTAATTGGGTGATCATAAAGGTGCTCTACAGGTATCTCCGAAGGTGTCTGTTGGGTTGCATGGATTGAGACTGGGATTTGTCACTCCGTATGACGGAGAGATATCTCTGGGCCCTCTCGGTAATACAACATCGTAAACAGCTTGCAAGCAATGTGGCTAATGAGTTAGTCACGGGATGTTGTATTACGGAACGAGTAAAGAGACTTGCCGGTAACGAGATTGAACTAGGTATGGAGATACCGACAATCAAATCTCGGGCAAGTAACATATCGCCGGACAAAGGGAATTGCATACGGGATTAACTGAATCCTCGACATCATGGTTCAACCGATAAAGATCTTCGTTGAATATGTAGGAATGAATATGGGCATCCAGGTCCCACTATTGGTTATTGACCAGAGAGGAGTCTCGGTCATGCCTACATGTTCTCGAACCCATAGGGTCGCACGCTTAACGTTCGATAGCGCTAGGGTAGTATTGAGATATTAATAGTGGAAATTCCGAAGGTTGTTCGGAGTCCCGGATGGGATCCGGGACATCACGAGGAGCTCCGGAATAGTCTGGAGGTAAAGATTTATATATGGAAAGTTGTTTTCGGGGTTACGGAAAAAGTTTGGTTTTTTCGGTATTGTACCGGGATGTCACCGGAAGGTTCCAGAGGGTTCCGGAGGGGTCCGGAAGTCCTCGGAGGGTTCCACCACGTCCCAAGGCAGTAGCATGGGCTGTAGGGGGGCGCCCTGGCCTTATTGGGCCAGGCGCACCAGCCCCTACTTGGCCCATGCGCCTAGGGGAAGGGAAACCCTAAGGGGAAGGGCGGCACTCCTCCCCCCTTGGCCGCCGCCCCCCTGCCTTGGGAGGAGGGCTAGGGCTGGCACGCCCCTCCCTCACCCCTATATATAGTGGGGAGGCGCAGGGGCAGCCACCCCTTCCACGCTTGCCCCGTCTCCCTCCCGTTACTCCTCCTCCACGTTCGGTCAGCGCTTGGCGAAGCCCTGCCGGAATTCCGCTGCCGCCACCACCACCACCACGCCGTCGTGCTGGTTCCAATCTCATCTACCTCCTCCCCCTCTCTTGCTGGATCAAGAAGGAGAGGACGCCATCGGGCTGAACGTGTGCTAATCTCGGAGGTGCCGTCCGTTCGGCACTAGATCGGATTGGATCGCGATTGGATCGTGAAGAGTACGACTACATCAACCGCGTTACGACGCTAATACTTTCGGTCTACAAGGGTATGTAGACACACTCCCCTCTCGTTGCTATACATCTCCTAGATTAGATCTTGGCTGTTCATAGGAAAAAAATTGATTTTCATGCTTCGTTCCCCTTCAGGTATAATGCACAATCATCCTGAAGCATGACATGTTTAATAGATCTTAGAATAGGAGCTAAACATCTATGCAAGTTTAAAAGGAGTTTGAATCATTTGTGGAATGATTCAAGGTGTGTCTCCATGTGCAATTAAGTAGTTTAATGTTTATAGACAAAAATATTATTTTCAAGTTATTTAGCATGGATGACCATGGCATATTCATATTCTACACATTTTTCTAATAGAAATGCATATAAAGAATGTTACCAACGTAGCTGTGAAACTCGAGATACGATAGGTGCAAGATCGGAGGGATATGTGCAAAATAGGATATAATTGGAGATAGAAACATCAACTTGGGAAACCAAGTATATTTCTGGATTTCCTGCGTCGGGTTGCTCTAAATGGATATAAGGATCATGGGATTCGGATTTGGAATGCCCAAGATATGGATGAAACCATATGGAGAGGTGTTTGTGCAAAACAGTGCTAAACAGGAATAAAGATTGCCCAATTATGAAAACCAAGTTCATGACTGGGTTCTTTAGATTGTGCTGATAATATTACATATAGATTTTGTTGATGAAGGTTTTTTAAAAGTCAAGTTATGAATTTCCAAAGTTGTGATCCTCTTTTAGCCATTTGCAAAAACATATGGGTAAGCTTTAAATAAAACAGTAGGTAAACAAATTAAAACTGAGGTGCAAGTTGCATAATTGGAAAGTAGACTAAATTTTGAGCATTTTCCATACATAACATGTTTTCTTTGGAGCTGCCATTTAAAAGTTATGAACATTCCCAAAATGAACATGAAATCTGTCCAAACATATTTAAAACAAAAAGGAAAGGCTAGGGGGGGTGGACTGAGCTGCCTTGATATTTTCACGAATGACCTGACAAGTCACTTCTGCTTCGTTGATCACGTCAGGGCCAAACAACTGACGTTCTCCCATTTCAGACCAATTGAGAGGTGTGCGGCACTGTCTCTTGTGTTGCAAAAGCTCACTTTCTGCTTCTGCGGGTATATCCAGTGGCACTAGTTCTCCGTGTTGGAACCATAAGGACAAATTGCAGTTGATCTAGATGTCTAACACGAGAAAAGAACACGCATATGCAAGATCCCTAGATATCACCATCACTGTTTTTCATTTGGCAAGTATGATAGTGCATGTTGGCACGCATTGAATTCCCGCTGCCTCACAAGCCACACCCATGAAATGCAAAGAGATCATATGCAATGAAGATTTGTATGAAGCAGACATTCATGCGTAGAGTATCACGTACTAGTGTGCTCCACCTTTACCGTACTAGTGTGCTCCACCTCTACATACTCGTAGCTAGTGACACTAATCGACCCATTGAGATATCGATGACATAGGGTCATCCCGTTTGGATTTCAAACTCTCTCGCTCTTGGTACATATATGGAGCTATCACCATTAATGCAATAATTACGAACTCGCTAGTAGTACCATATAGCAGTTGAGAGCAATTGAGATGCATGGTAGAATGGTCCTTGCCTAACGTTGCATGTTAAAGTCCACAAGCCTTTGAGCCTATAATAAGGTTTTGTTTTCTTTTTCTTGTTGGTATGTCTATAAATGGAGAAGTGAGTTCAAGACTTGATCAACTGTAAAATTCAAGTAATTTTAAGCCGTTATGTGCCAACTCATGACATTGAGAATTTACATGCTACTCCATGCAAAAAATAATAATTACATGCTACTTGCCTAGGTCAAATTAGTAGCCGGCTTGGTCGTATTATGTATTCCTCTACATCACCACACAGAAAGGTAAAAAATGAACATGTATAATGCATGTTACCAAACCATTTAAAGAGCATCGAAAGCTGGGACCTATGTCAAGTAGAACTCCGGTTCTAAGATGAACATGCAATCCACCGGGAGGAAAGATGGAAACAAACAAAGATCCCAGGAGGCCAGGAGGCTCGTGATGATCCGCTACATGTTTGTGGAGACTTGTAAGCATCAATGCAAGTGCTCCAAACTTGACTGCGGCTAACTACATAAAGGGTAGACTATTACAGTCTTCTTCCTCTATAGCTCTCCACCGCTGGATCATGATCCAAAGGCATTGCAACCTTCTTCCTCTATTTTCTTCGCCATCCTCGACCTCTCCTTGATGTCCTCTCTGGCGCAATCTCACAGGACCTTGCCACATCGCTCAGCCCCTACACATCGACCTCACTGCAGTACACCAACGCGTCCAGCAACACCCTGAGCTTCGACCTGTCCATCGTAGAGCTCCCTGAGCAGCTCATTTTCATGTATGCCGCAAGGGTTTGATCTCAATAGCCTCCAGAGCAAGTGCCTCTGCGTTGCCGCCATTGACATACACTTTCCAGTTCAACATGCTTTTGTTTAGGGAAACGTTTCCCTCCGGACGACCGGCCAAGCATTCGGCCGGTCACGCCGGCAAAAAACACATATTTGACCTAAGTGGCAAACTAATTCACAAAGTGAACTTAGTTTGAAAAAATTTCACAAAATGACCGTTTTAGGTGGCGCCCTACAGACGGGCGCTACACTACACTGTGCAGCGCCTGATTATTAGGCGCTGCAACCCCGGCCAGCGTGGCAGCGCGGGGCCAGGCGCTGCCAGCGTGGCAGCCGTGCAGCGCCTAAGGTCTAGGCGCCACACAGCGCAATGTGCAGCGCCTAAGGTCTAGGCGCCACACAGCGCAATGTGCAGCGCCTAGCTCTTAGGCGCTGCACATTGACTTAAACACTTAGGCTGGCCCCACCCCACCCAAACACAATCTCAGCGCCCCCCCTCTCTCCCCCTCTCAAATCCTTGTAAAATCTAGAAAATCTGGAGTTTTTGTCCGTGGATTTCGAAGCCAACCCCTCCCTTAAGGTAATCTCCTCCGATCCACTCGTTTTCATCCATATGAATTGTCACATTTGCTCACATTAGCTAGTTTGAGGAAACCCTAGTTTTTGCTTGGATTTGGAAATTTGTGTGTATATATGTGGGGAAACCCTAATTTTGGCTAGGGTTAGGCTTTCTACTATGGTAGGGTTAGGGTTATGTGTGTTGTTATGTTGGGGTTAGTGTTAGGGTTATGCTAGTGTTAGGGTTGTGGTTATTGTTAAGTGGGGGTTAGGGATATTGTTTCATAACTATGTTGGGGCTTATGTATTTTGTGCAAATATTCGGTTGAGTACTTATTTGATATATGTTTGTTTTTGATTGTTGTAGGGATGGGAAGAACATGTGTTTATGTTCATCACGTGGATAAAGAGGCCTTTTTGAAAGGCAATGTTGAGCCGGACCCGGATGAGCTTGACATGGTGTTTGAGAGTAGTCCTAGCTATGCTGATGTCTTGGAACAAGTGAGGAAGGATTTGAATTGGATGGACCCAAGTGACATTGTTGAGTTGGAGGGAAGGCATAATGTTGGTTTTGGAATGCACATCCGTTGGAAGACAATGCGTGTGAACTCCGAGCAACGTTGGCTTGCATACAAGGAGACGGTTGCCGAATCTCTAGACAAGGCTCTTGAGTTATTTGCCTCCAAGAAGGTTGAGTCTAGTTTGCATTTGGACTTGAACCGGAACCCCTCCCCGTTGGTTGCTAGTACTCCCCCACCCATGAACGAAGATCAAATGAGTGAACCTCATTTGACGCAACAAGTTTGGCCAACATTGAGCCCGATTTCAAACAACCAAAACGAAGCTTTTCAAGAGGATCATGATGATTACGAGGAGGATGACAACGAAGTTGATCTCCATGACAACAATGTGGGTGATCTCGACCAATATCATGTGCAAGAGACAATGGACCAATCCATCCCTTTTTCCCGTGCATATGCATCGGAGTCGGATGACGATGGTCCCGATGAAGAAGTTGATGAGGAGGGGTTCACGGCGAAGGAGGCCGAAGCATTTAAGAAGGTATTCCGATGGGATCACAAGACACCATTGTTCAAGGATCTTAGTCTCGCGGATGAAGCCGTTGTAGATGGTGGCAAATGTATATCTCTTGGAGCTAGGCCAAGTTCTCACCGTGACTTGGAAGACGGCAAGAACGGGATATATCCCGGTTGTGAGTTTGGATCATTCTTGGAATTGAAGATGTGGCTAGACAACTACTCGGTTACGCATTATCGTCCACATAGAGTGGCCAACTCGGACGTCAATGTGCGTTACACGGTTAAATGTGAAGTGCCAAAATGTCCATGGATTGTGCGTGCAAGGCCATGGAAAGGAGGTCCCACTTGGCGCATAGTGAGTTGTGTACCAAGTCACATGTGCCGACAAAAGAATGCAGAGGGCAAGCTTGTGTCCCAAGAACACAGACAACTCACGTCGGAGTTCATCGCTTACAGGTTTTCCAACCAAATATCCACACTTCCAACAATGAGCATTAAGAGTGTCATTGACCTTGTGAAAGCCATCTTTCATTACCCGGTGAAGTACGGCAAGGCATGGAAGGCGAAGCAAGCCGCATTCAAGATGTTGTATGGCAATTGGGAGGAAGCATACAACCGAATCCCTAGGTTGTTGGGAGCTATGGCCGCCACAAACCCAGGCATGCTTCACGTGGTCGAGCCTCATGGGCACCAAACATTGATTCATAACGGGAGGACCGTACGAGTATTTGGCCGTGCATTTTGGGCTTTTGAGCAATGCGTGAGGGCTTTTGAGCATTGTCGGCCGGTCATCGCCATTGATGGCACGTTCTTGACCGGACAATATAAGGGCACTCTTTTGGTTGCAATAGCAAGTGATGCCAACAATCGGGTGTTGCCTTTGGCTTTCGCTTTGGTTGAGGTGGAGAACAATGATAACTGGGAGTGGTTCTTGCATCAATTGAGAACAAGGGTATTATCTGCTGAAAGGGAAATTTGTGTCATATCGGATCGCCATCCAGGAATTCTAAATGCGGTGGTGGTTGATATTCCCGGACATTCTAAGTTGCACCATCGATGGTGCATGAGGCACTTTTGTGCAAACTTTTATAGGGCATGTGGTATCAAGGAGTTGGCCGATGATCTTCAAGATTGTTGTCTCGCTTTCTCCGACAAGCAGTTCACCAACTTGTACAATGCATTGGTCACACACAAGAAACTTGATCCCGGTGGTCTTGATTTTCTCAATAATAACATTGTACAAAGAAATAAGTGGGCACGTGCTTTCGATGAAGATGGCCGGAGGTACGGTCAAATGACAAGCAACATGGCAGAATGCTTCAATAGGGTGCTCAAGGGTGTACGTGCATTACCCGTGACGGCAATAGTTCAATACACATTTGACAAGATGAATGCGTACTTTCTAAAGCACTCAATGAAAACGGATAAGCAGATTGCTGGTGAGAACAAGGAAAAGCACAAGTACAATTTCCCACCAAAGGTTGAAGAATGGTTGGAATTCCAATCACGGAAGGCAGACTCCCAAGAAGCTGTACTATATGACGACAACGATTGGATGTATGAAGTGAAAGAGCCTGGAGGAACCACAAACGATGGCCACCAACACGGAGCCCGGGCTTTCAAGGTCTCCCTAACACGGTGTGATTGCACTTGCATGAGGCCATCGTTGCTTCATCTCCCATGCTCGCACTTGTTAAACGCAGCTCGTGTTAGGCATGTGGACGTCAATCACCCGCTTACCGTGCGGGAGTCCGAGTTCTCAATCATGACGGTAAAGAATACATGGGCTCCCCGGTTTCAGCCATACTTGGACCAATCACAATGGCCGGAGTATCATGGAGTTCAACTGTGGCCCGACCCGGAATTGAAGGTCATTAGACGGGGAAGACGTAAGACAAAGCGTCTTAGAGGTGACATGGACGGATGGGGCCGTGGTGGCGGTCGAGAAACCGGCACCGGCCAATTCCAAGAGCCTCGTGAGGAATCCCGTTGTGGGGGGTGCAATGATAGGGGACACAACACAAGAACTTGTACCAAAGCAAGAAAGAGATCAAAGAAAAATGATGCAAGCATAAGCCAAGCAAATGGTAGCCAACCAAGTCAACCAAGTAGTAGCCAACCAGGCCAAACAAGTGCCCAAGTGCCAAACCAACCAAATCCACCAAGGCAACGAGGAACTAGGCAACAAAGAGGGGGTCAACTAGGTCTTAGAAGAGGCCGTGGTGGTGGTGGTAGAGGCCGTGGTGATGGTCTTGGCCGTGGTGATGGTAGAGGCCGTGGTGGTGGTCTAGGCCGTGGTGGTGGTCTAGGCCGTGGTGGTGGTAGAGGCCGTGGTGGTGGTCTAGGCCGTCGTGATGGTAGAGGCCGTGGTGATGATCTAGCCCATGGTGGTGGTACAGGCCGTGGTGATGGTCTTGGCCTTGCCGGCCGTGGTAGTGGAGGAATGTTTTCTTGGCTCAATCGACCACCACTGGGTTGCCTCTGTTGTCAAAGTCGCTGGGCGTGAACCGTCTCCTGGCCCGCCTAGGCTTCAACATGTATGCGGACCGAACTTGAGCGTCCGCCAAAGTCATGTCATCTTGAAGATCATCAACCTATCACACAATAAACAATATGGTAAAGACCGGCGTCGTGATCAAGTGAGAAATACATCCTAAAGATTTTGACATACCTCTTGGGTGAGAGCACCCTCATCATCCTGATAAGCAGCTGAGGAAGTCACATCGTCACCGTCATGGTGAGATGCGGGGTCTGATGGTGTACCAGACCTAGATGCAGATGGTTCATCATATTCTGGGTCACGGCAACCGAGAATGTTCGACAACCGCCTTAGCTTCTTGGCCTGATTCTGTAACATGAACAAGTGTATAAGATACCAAACTCGTTAGCCATTCAAACATGTGCAATACAGCCAACGAGAAAGTAAAGAAGGGAACACTTTACCACATAGTTAATGATCGGAGCAGTAGGGACTCCTAGCCCTTCCCTGACTTGTTTGTTGTACTGCTGCTTCGATAGATCCTCGAAGTTTGCGGGGTCTTCAAGAATATCCTCATTGTATGCCGGAGGGCATACCTCAACTCGAGTATTTTGTAGAAACCATCGTAGGTAGTTATCGAAAGCAAGTGGGTCATGCTCACGAAGATGGGTGCCTGCACTTCGACGAGCTTCCTCCACACTAAGATGGAACTGGGTAACATACGAGTGATGATGCTTGTCCCAGTCCTTTATCTTTCGTTGCTTTTTCCTGTCTAACCTGCATGGTACAAAACCAAACATTAGCACCATCAAAAAGGAGTGGCGATGCTAAGTCAATACGGTTCATACTCTCTTACCTATGAAGTGCTTTGTCCGTGTCCTTCCATTCCGGCGGGTGAGACTGGAACAGACCAAACTGACGATGAACGCGATGTGGCAAATGAAACTCAACCGCCCAGTTGCATATCAGTGGGCACCGCATAAGCCAAAGATCCCGATCCCGCAAGCACATCGGGTTGAGGACAAACTCGGGGGTGACCTCTAATGTGTCATTGGCGCCGTATGGCTGCCATTCCACCTATCAAATAGAACAGCAGCGCAACATTGATAACTAGTTTTCAGGCAAGCATGAGAAATGACTGATGTAATGTCCTCGTTACCTGCTCAGGTGTAATCGTGTCCAACTCGGCGATGTACTTTTGGTACATGAGGTTGACATCTTGGATCTCATCGGATACCACGTCCCACTTGTAAGCCCAAGTGGGGAGCCGTGAAGCGTCAATTTCATCCCAAGTATTAAACCTGACTTTCTTCGGGCGTCCAACAGGCAGACGCTCCCAGCTCCATACAGTCAGTAGAAGCAGATTACCACCAATACATGCCTTGGCCGTGGTCCTGCAACACGCTTCGTCCAGCTGCATAGGGCAAGAAAACAATGTTAACTTGACAGCAAGGTTGCATTGCTAATGAAGAAATGAATTAATAACAAAACAAACCAACTACCTGTCGGTACAAGTAGGCAAGAGCCGCTGAACCCCAGCTCCATCTGCTCTCGAAGACGGTCAACGCCTTCAGCCACATCCATGGAGCGTTCTTGCCTGTAGCGTCAGGAAACAAAGTCCTCGAGACAACGTACCACATATACGCACGAGCATGTGTCTGGACCACATCATCAGTGGCATCCGCAGGGCAATGCGCAAAGTTATTTTGAATCCACGTGAAAGGGGCTCCGGCTGCTTTCCTTTCCTTCTTCTTCCTCTCTTGTCCCTCCTCTTCATCAGCCTCGGCCTCAGCCTCGGTAGGAGCCATACCAATAAGAGCCGTCATCTGCGCGCGCCACCCATCAGAATCGGTGCTCATACAGAGAGGCCTCCCGTCGATAGGAAGACCGGTGATTAAGGAGACATCCTGGAGCGTCACGGTCATCTCGCCAGTCCGAAGATGGAAACTGTGCGTCTCCGGCCTCCACCGATCAGCAAGAGAGGACACCAGTGGAGCGTTCAGGTTCGGCGTCGACCGGCTGACCAGCTGAATCCACGGGAGGAGTCCAGCCTGCTGGATGTACGGTGTGTACCGCTCATCGTAGGGCATGGCAGCACCAGAGACCCCGTGATACCGAATCTTCAGAGGCTCAAGCTTCTGCAAAAACACAAGTCATGAGAAATATTAGGGCATGTCAATTTCAACCAAAGGCAAATTTGCAAAATATTAAGAACACTCATTATTACCATCCCCCTTTCGCGCATCATGTAGGACCGGTGTTGCGTGTCATAGACATCGTCCAGAAGCCAAACCATCCTACAAAGTTCAAACAATAAACCTATATGAGTTCATCTCAAATATCGGTATAAACTATATGAGTTCATCTACAAGAATCTCAACATCTCCTTCTCACACAATGAATAAATGATTTGCAATACTCTTTTGAAAAATACTCTTATATATCTCCTATGTCATATGTGTTCATCTCAACATCACATATTTCAAATAAACTCAACATCTCATATATATCTAAAAACAACTCAACATCTCATAATTATCTACAAAACTCATGATTTGCAATACTCTTTTGAAAAATACTCTTATATATCTCCTAGGGTTTCACTAACAATAATCATGCATTGTGAACTAATCAACAATACTAGGGTAGTAATCAATAATCTAGGGTTTCACTAACAATGTGAACTCATGCATTGTGAACTAATGCATTGTGAACTAAACAATCTAGGGTTTCACTAACAATAATTATCTCCTATGTCATATGCATTGTGAACTCATGCATTGTGAACTAAACAACAATCTAGGGTTTCACTAACAATAATCATTGCAAATCCAACAACATAGGGGAACTCATTGCAAATCCAAAACTAGAACAAATCTGAGAAAGGATGAGATTTTAAGGGTAGAACGAAGGGGATCGGAGGAGATTACCTTCTAGGAGGGATTGGAGAAGGAATCCACGGAGGGAAACACCAGATCAGCAAGTTTTTGGAGAGGGGATTGAGAGGGGGAGAGGAGGGAGCCGCCGCCACGCCCTCTCTGTTTCTTCTCTGGAAGAAATTTCGAATGGGGTGGGGGGGTGGGGAGGGCCAGGGGCTGCGGTTACTAAGTTGCAGTGCAGCGCCTAAGAGCTAGGCGCTGCACATTGCACTGTGTGGCGCCTAGATCTTAGGCGCTGCACGGCTGCCACGCTGGCCGCGCCTGGCCCCGCGCTGCCACGCTGGCCGGGGATGCAGCGCCTAATCCGAAGGCGCTGCACAGTGTAGTGCAGCGCCCTGATGTAAGGCGCCACCAAAACGGTCATTTTGTGAAAAAAAATCAAATTCAGGTCTGTTTGTGAATTAGTTTGCCACTTAGGTCAAATATGTGTTTTTTGCCGGTCACGCCCACGCGAGCGTGCCAAATCAGGCACCACACGTGACGCCACACAGTTGGTGGGTCCCATGTACCACACACGACCACCACACAACTAACCTTATCTCTTCACCGCTACCTTATCTCTTCGCTCTTTCTTTCTCCCATGGACGCCTCTGTTCCTCTTTTGCTTCTTCTTCCACCAATCCACCACACAATCCATGGCACCTCCTGTTTGCCCCTCATACTACACGATGGTAGCAGGCAGGGCTGTGTTCCCGCTTCCAATCAATTTGTGCCTCAAACCAAGGGGGCAGGGAGGGGGGAGAATGGTAGCTGTGGGGAAGAGGGGCGGCGACGCCGTGCGGTGAGCAGGGGGCATACCGTCCACTTTGTTTTTTCTGCCGGAACTGATGACGGGACTGCAGAAATGCTGCATCCCGCCATGGATTTTGCTGGAGCTGGCGTTTTGCGATGCTGGAACGGCGGACGGCGTTATCAGCAGCGGGAGTTTTTCTTGTGCAGGAACCAACCTAATTTCTTTTTGCTACCACTGACTTTGTTTTTTGCTGGAACTAGCATCCATTTTTGCTACCACCGTCTCGTTTTTTTGCTGGAACCATCGGATCATTTTGCTACCATCATCTTTGGATTTTGCTGGAACCAGCCATTGTTTTTGCTACCACCGGCTTTGTATTTTGCTGGAACTAGCATCCAGTTTTGCTACAACCGTATGGGGTATGTGCTGGAATCCGTGTTTTTTTGCTACTACCGTCTATTTGTTTTGCTGGAACCGGACCAGTTTTTTGCTACCACCGGCTTTGGCGGCCAGCCACACCGTCTCGCCATTAATGCTGCAACCGGGAGTCGACAGCACCGGCGAGGAACGGTTTGCGGACGGCGCCGTGGTGGGGCTACCATGGATGCAGGAAAGCCGACGAAAAAGCTGCTACGGGTCAACGGCTTTTTGTTGCGATTGACGACGGCGAGCGGCGGCGGCGAGCTTCTGTTTGCATGGGTGAAGCCTGCAACGAGGCCGGCCGGCAAGGGCTGCAGCCGGCAACTAGGACGGCCGGCGAGGACGGCTGGCGAGAGGCGGCGACGGGAGAACACGCGCGGCCGGTGAGATGGACTGGAGCGATGAGATGCAGAAAAGATTCGTTCGTACGAGTGCGTTGACGAAGACAACGACGTATCGAACGGATCCAGTTGACCCAATCGGGCGGCTGGGGCTAGTCCGGCCGAACTGTTCGGCCGGACTGCCGGCGCCTATCAGCGCCCTTTTGTTTAAGGGAAAAATGAATGAGAATGATTAAAAGATGAACACTGGTTTCAGCCAGTGGTTGAAAACGTCTGTAAACCAGCAGTGGCTATGTTGATTTGTTCATATGGCCAATTCTCTGACTAAAAGGGAACCAAGAAAAACGAAGCCAGCATTCACTGTTCCTCAGACAACTGCTCGTATCAGGCATTACAAATATTCAGCCAGAAACAAAGTACTAGTACTATACCAAATCCAATGGAAAGGTCTGGGCACACATCAGTGCAAACATTAGGATCTCAAGCGCGGAGAATTCTTTTCTTTAGAACTTGGATAACAGGTACAAAAATGCATATTCTGACAACATATTGTGATCTCTCATTCAAGCAAACGAAAACCAAGCACAGGCGGCATGGAGTTGGCAGCAACCCAAACGACACATGGAAATCACAGGACTTGGGCAGCGGTGTTCAGCTTCTCGGCTACTGCAATCTGAGTCCGTGTGATGCTTGACAGGTATACCAGCGCAAGATTGTCCTGCAACGTACGGGAAAATGGCCAATGGTTAGCCGCGGAAGAAACCAAGATAGCCATTTATCAGCACAGGAATAAGTAGTTACCTGAATCTTGTCATTGAAGAGCCTGTCAAAAGATGCTGGAGACAGCTTCGGCATGGAGGAGACGGTGTCAGCAATGAACCTGCCTATCTTGTTGTCCGGTGCCTCACGAGCTTCCTACAGATGATTCTTAACAACCTAAGGTCAAGATACAAAGTACATTAACGACAAGTGGCAGGACAACATTATACCACAACATCATCAACATATTTGTAGATCTCGTCAATAAGAGCATAGAGCTTTTGCATTGAAGACTCCATTCCTTCCAAATCGTTGGGGAGCTTCTCCACCATCGTAGATTTCAGCATTTCAACTGTGTCAACAGCAAGAGCAACAACATGTAAAAAAAATGTTTTCCTTGTACAACAGATATTATTTCTGAAGATGCCAGAATATTAATTACAGAATACTTTCAATAAGCATTCCGAATACTAATGTACCAAACTAATGCAAATGAAAAAATGAATTATTTTCTTCCAAGAACAAAGAATCCTTCCACTAAAATTGGCAGTCTCCACTATTTTTACACAAAAACAGAAGAGTTCAGCAGTATAAGCTATTTTCAAATTTACTGGCAGACGAGTTATTGAACTTCTCATCAGGTTTTTGTTGCTCATAGATGCTTAGAATACCTCATTTAGTTCAATGCAATCTATTCATCATTCTAAACAATTTATTCTATGTTGTTACTACAGAAAAAAGGTCCTGAAAAGTAAGCTACCAGATCAACAGAGTCGATTTACATATAGTACATAATGGAACCCTTCTAAACGTGAAACTTACATCCAACTTTTTCTGCATCAAGCATCTTCAAGTCCAGAGGAATTTCCTGAAATTGTGCGGCAAGGTGCCTATCTCCAAGAGACAGGTTGGATGAGACATAGGCTTTGATGGAAGCCTCCCCCATGGTGAAGCCAGTGTCAACAGTAAGATGAATAGGGCTCTGTACTTCTCTTGAATAAAATTCGTGGATAAGCGTACTACCCCCTGAAACACCAAAGCCAGTGGAGAACCTGCATGCAGATAATATGATATCACCATGCGAGCAAGGTGGAGTATTTGTTTGATTCCATAGCTACTTTCTTTTGTATGAATATAAATCTCTCCTCTTGCAAAATTAAAGCCTAGTGACCTCGCTAGAGGTGCTTTTGCTGCTACGCTTAATCGTTGGTTAGAGTGACTCTGTCTACAGCACTAGACAGAACATGATTCAATGACAACACCACCAAACATAACATTTCATATGACTGGACAAATATCCAACCGGGTGTCTATGCAAACACAAAAACATGGGCCGTCATATGTATAAGCTGAAGTCAATTTGTGTTATCAAAAGAAAAACTCAAGTCAATCTGTAAACAATCATAAATTTGCACTAACATAGAACCGGCATTCAAGTCAACAAGAACAATATCAATCGGATATAAGAACTAGGCGCTTCCATCCATTGTCAAAATTACAGTGACAGGTGCTATCAAACCAATGTTCAAAAAAGCGGTAAGCATAAGCGGAGCGGAAGGCCACAGCTTAGAGCAATGGCCGCTTAAGCGCAGCTTAACCGGGATTAAGCGTTTTTTTAAAATTGGCCAGAATTTGGTTGTTTTTCAATAATATGCACAAGAAAACAGGAAATATAGCACATAGGTAACTGAAAATCTGAAATGGCATATAAGGTTGAGTTCAGTGGTTCACACACCACAACAAATAGCCAAATAACACATAAGGATAAGGTTCAGTGGTTCACACAGCAAGCATAAATGCATAATATTGTCTTAGAATGAGCATATATAAGATAAATGGCAGCTGCAGCCAAGCAGCAGCCAAACAGCAGCCCCAGCCCAAGCAGTTGTAGGGGTGGACGTCCAGGAGGATGAGGAGGAGCTGCCAGCGTTCAGATCCAGTCCGGGGACGAGGAGGAAGAATGCATGGAGCTGCGTTGGATGCAGAACAGGAGCAGCCGCCACTGGAGCTCTCTTCTCCCCCCTCTCCTTCTAACCCAGTAAACCCTAGCCGAACAGGCCAGTATTGGGCCAGGCCTTTATACCCCCTTTTTCCCTACAGCCTGTGGCCCATTCCTCGCTTTTTGAACGCTTAAGCGCGCTTAGCGATCGCTTAGCCAGCGCTCAGCGCTTAAGTGGCCACTAAATCCCGCTTTTTTTCGCTTAACGCTAAAACTTCCGCCTAGGGCAGAAGCGAAGCGTTTAGCTATCGCTTAGCGCTTAAGCGGCGCCTAAAAACGCTTTCTTGAACACTGTATCAAACAAACTCGTAAAGTTAAGAATAGTTGTACAATTTTGTCATTTGATATGTCTCACAAGTTCCATCTACTCAAGACCTAACCGTCTACGCGCACATGGACACAGAACCAATGTCAGCCTGTGTAAAATATGCACCAACCAATCATAATGTTGCACTAGCATATAAGACGGTATTTCTAGGCAACAGAAGAACATTATGAAGAAATACATACCATCCCACAAGCACTTCCTTGGGGTTCACCTTCTGGTGCGACGCATACATGTTGTGGTGGTACTCAATGTCGAGAGCAACCTGTTCACACACACATCGCCAATAAACGTCAGAACCGCAAGCTCAACTAACAAACCCTAGATCTCTGGCTAGAATTAGGCAGAGGCTACAGTAAAAATCGCATCGCTGAGAGATTTTAGCCCAGCTTCGAGCTGGGGGTACGGGGAGGGGGAGGTAACCTGGTCGGCCGACTCGCTGTGGGGGACGACGTAGGCGTTGCGGACGTGGACGGTGCCGTCGGGGAGGACGGAGCCGAGGAGGGTGCCGATGACGCGCTCCGCCTGGTCGGGCCGGCGAACGAAGCTGTCGCAGATGGTGAAGACGACGACGGCCTCCACCCGCGCGGACGAGGAGGACGAGGACGACGGGAAGAGGAACGCGGGGCCCGCGCCGCGGGCGGAGGTCTCCGGCGCCGCCATGGAGCTCGGTGAGGGCGGCGAGGCGAAGGGGGCGGGAGCGGCGGCGCGCGGTGGTAGAGGAGGACGAGGGAGGAAGGATGGGGGAAAAGGCTCGCACTCGTTTAGTCAGCTAGGGTTTTATTTGTCTTTGAGATTCGGAATTTCAGATGGACCCGCTTTGCTTGTTCGAGAACGTAGCCGGTGTGCTACCCGGTTTTTCTACCTGGCCATGGGCAGCCCGACCCGGCCGGCCCGACGTTGCCCATGGGCCGGGCCTGGGCTGAGATTTAGGCCCGACAGCCGGGGCGGACCGGGCTTGGGCCTGGCATATTGGCGATTTAGGGAAGGGCCCGGCCCGAGGCCCGGCGGGCTTTTCCACTGATGGGTCGGGCCTGGGCCTGATATCTAGGCCCGACGGCCGGGCCGGGCCCGGGCCTAGGTTTTTTGCAACGGGCTTTGTTAGGCCTGGCCCGACATATGGCCAGGTATACTCTGCCCTTGTACTTTTGTAGTCATCCGATTCTTCCCAACCTACGAAAAGGAGTTATACAAACTTCTGCGAAAGATCTACCATGAAAATAAAACTTGTTCCGCCCATTGTGGCTGCTCGTGCGTTGGGTGATATGCCCAACCACCACCGTTAATCTATAAAGCATTGCTTTGCCTTCAAAAAAAAACTTGTTCACCGCAAAAAAGTAAAAAATGAAACGTGTCCATAAAAAAAACATGTATCTTTGATATAAAATGTCAGACTTATATTCTATTTATAGGTTTATAGAACAACCAAGCAGGAGGATACGTCAACTGCTTCAATCGAGTAATTGTACCGGATTTATTTTAGTCTCGCAACGTTTTCTTTTTTGCAGGAAAACTTTCTATTTATCCATCTTCAATCATGGTAGTACAACGAAAATCAGAAATAATAAAAATTGCATCCAGATCCGTAGACCACTTAGCGACGATTACAAGCACTGAAGTGAGCCGAAGGCACGCCACCGTCATTGCCCCTTCCTCATCAGAGTCGGGCAAAAATTGTTGTAGTAGACAGTCGGGAAGTCGTCGTGCTAAAGCCCCATAGGACCAGTGCACCAGAACGACAACCGTCGCTGTTAAAGAGTAGCGTTGATCGGAAGGATCCAACCTGAAGACACACGAATGGTGAACGACAACCGTCGCTGTTAAAGAGTAGCGTTGATCGGAAGGATCCAACCTGAAGACACACGAATGTAGACGACCTACGACCAGATCCGAGAAATCCACCAAGGACAGATCTGCTGGAGACACACCTTCACACGCCCACCGACGATGCTAGACGCACCACCGGGATAGACGCTAGGCGGGGAAAATCTTATTTCATCTTCAGAGAGCCGCCACCGTCTTGTCTTCATGAGCATGGCACAAACCCTAACAAAACTCAACGTTGGATAGATTTTCACTATTATTATGTAAATGTTTGCCTCCAAATTGGTATCAAGAGAAGAGTGCTTAGTATAGAGGTCATAGGTTATCAGATGTATGTAGTTAGTGTTAACAGGGAGCATGTACAGAGGGAGGTACGTATAGGGTGTCGGCCAACCATAGGGACAATTACGAAATCTTCAACAACAGATAAACAGTTGTGCACTGCGCTTTGGAAGCTTCATGTGGTACCAAGGGTTCGGGTTTTCTAGTGGAGGGTATTGCGAGGTATCTCACCAGACTCAGTTAATTTGAAATACAGGCATATTAAGCCCATTGGCTGGTGTGAGGTTTGTCTGGCCATGGATGAGGACTTGATGCATGCGTTGATAAGTTGTGGACGTGGACGGTGCCGTCGGGGAGGACGGAGCCGAGGAGGGTGCCGATGACGCGCTCCGCTTGGTCGGGCCGGCGCACGAAGCTATCGTAGATGGTGAAGACGACGACGGCCTCCACTCGTGCGGACAACGAGGAGGACGAGGACGATGGGAAGAGGAACGTGGGGCCCACGCCACGGGTGGAGGTCTCCGGCGCCGCCATGGAGTTCGGTGAGGGCAGTGGGGCGAAGGGGGAGGAGCGGCGGCGCGCTGTGGTAGGGGAGGAGGACGAGGAGGTGTGACGCCCTCTGCTCGACCATGCACTAATCATACACGCAAACGTGCACGCTCGAGATCAGAAACGCACGGGAAGATATCACAACACAACTCTAAACTCAAATTTAGACATAAATCTTCACATTACAAACCAGGGGTCACGAGGACCCGAATACATAAGTCATACACACAAATAATATCTGGGTACAGACATAGTTAGTCAAGTTTGCCTTAAGAAGGCTAGCACAAACAGCGACACTGATCGAAAAGGCGAAGGCCTCCTGCCTAGGGCCTCCGAACTACTCCTGGTCGGCTGGCTCAACCTAGTAGTACGTGCCTCCGGGACTCTCCTGGTAGTAGTCTCCTGTAGTGGCGTCTGGCTCCGAGGCTCCGTCGTCTGATCGCAGCAACCGGGTATGGGGAAAAAAGAAGTAGCAAAGCAACCGTGAGTACCCATCCAAAGTACTCGCAAGACTGACATCAGAACTATACTACTATGCATTGGTATCAAAGGAATGGGGCTATATCTTTGGACTGAACTGCAGAATGCCAGAATAGAGGGGGAAAAGCCTAGCCTATCGAAGACTAGCATCTTGAAGCAATCTTGCAGCATCAGAAGAGAGTAGAACAAGATAATATATAATCAATCATATTGAAGTAATGCCCTGAGATCCTTCCTCGTCTACCCTACGAGAAAGTGATCTCGAGAGCTGTAGTAACAGTTTAATATTGTATCAGTATTCATTTGTAGTTGTAGCAGATCAAGATACAACTCTGAGCGTCCTGTTACCGTGGACACGGCTATTCGAATAGATAACTTCCCTGCAGGCGTGCACTACTGTTACCCAACACGCTCGATCACATCTGGCCGGACACACTTGCTGGGTAATACCCAGCCTCGGGTGATCGACACGACGCAGTCCTACCTAGGCTCAGCAGAGAGGTCAACACGCCGGTCTAAATCCTAAGTGCGAAGGGGTCTTGGGCCCATCACCCTTTGCACTCATGCACGTTGTGTGGCTAGTCGGGGCCCAGGCGCGACACTATATAAACAAGTGACGTAACCAGCCCACCCCAACAATCAGGCCGCATCTCTGAGCTGTGACGTCTGAAGAGCTTTCAGCTGATACTACGACGTAGAGGGCCCCATTAAACCATTATCCCATGTGGTGGTAGTGCGTATAGGCACGTAGCCAACTCAGATCAAATACCCCAAATCCGTTAAGCATGTTTAGTAACTCGCAGAGACGAACAGGGTTCCTGTCGCTCCGTCTTGGTATCACATGACGCGCGGGTGCTCTTGGAGCCGACCCATCTTTAATATTATTCTCTCGCGGGCACCCTTGGGGCCAGCCCGACTTTAACAGTTAAAAGTATTGCATTATGTAAACATTTCCGTGATCATCACCCAGAGTGATCACGGCCCGATAACAAGCATGGCATACGGACAAGGTGAAGGACCACCGATGGAACCTAGAATACCTAACTAAGCATCATAGGATAGCAGGTAATGTATCAGTAGCAGGCGACAAAGTCAGGCTATGCATCGGAATAGGAGCTAACGGAGCAACAACAGAAGCAATACTAATGCAAGCATAAGAGAGAAGGAATGGGCGATATCTGGATGATCAAGGGGGTTTTGCTTGCCTGGAAGCTCAGCTGAAGGGGTATGGTCGTCGGCGACGTCGTCGTACACTGCAGTGTCGTCGGCAGTCTCGGGGGCTATCGGGAGAGAAGGAGGGGGGAAAAACAATAAATACACGACAATAATGCAACAACGATGCATGACATGCCTAAATGACATGCAGAGGTGATATAACGCCTATCTAACTGTATTAGATAATTTAGGAATTTATTTGGAATTATTTTATTAAAGTTATGCACTATTCATTTATCGAATACGGGCAAAAAGTCTCATGTTCAGTATGATAGAGGGGTGTGGCAGGCATGTGGATAGGATATTCGGATTCTTCAGATTTTTCTGATCATTTTTCATATATAAATTATTTTCATCCGAGTTACGGTTTATTTTATATGAATTTTCAAAGTTTTAATCATTTTCTGAAATTTCTGAAATTATTTAATTAGAATTATCCGAAACAGTGTAGGGTGACATCAGCAGAACGTCATGATGATGTCAGCAGTCATCTGTGACCGTTGACTGGTCAACCTGACAGGTGGGACCCACCTGTCATTGTCTGTTTAGGCTAATTAGTTAATTAATTAAACTAATTACAGATTAATTAGACTAAAACTAATTAATTAGTTTTAATTAAACAAAATTTATTAAGTTAATTAATTATTTAATATTTATTTATTTTAACTCTTTTTTTTCTTTTTTTTCTTTTTAACAGGGGCTGGGCCCCACTGGACAGTGGCCCAGGCCACACACACGCACACACCGCACGCACACGGCCAGCAGCCGCGGCGATGGGCGGTGGCGGCCGGAGACGCGCGGGCGGAGGCCAGCGGCGGGGCGGTGGCGGGCGCGACGGCGCGCAGACGGCCGGGGAGGAAGCGCGCGCGGGCGAGCGCAGGCGAGGCGGCGGGCAGCAGCGGCAAGCAGGGCGGCGACGGGCGCGGGTCTGCTCGGGCGCGCGCGGGGGCGCGGCCAGGCGAGGCAGCGCGCGCGCGGGAGGAAGAGGCCAGGGGCGGGCGCGCGCGCGGCGGCGTCGGAAGACGGGGGCGGCGACGGCGAGCGGCGTGGACGGTGGGGGAGAGGGGGAACGGCCGCGGGGCTCACCCCGGTTGCAGAGAAGGGGGGCGGCGAGGCTCGGGGAGGCCGTCGTGTGAGAGGCGAGGAGGCGACGGCGGCGGCGAGGCGACGAGCGACGGCGGCGGCGTCGGGCGTCGAGGGCGCGGGCGCGAGGGAGAGTGGGGGGGATCGGGTTAGGGTTTCGGGTGGGGAGGCGAGGGGAGGCCATATAGGCCAGGGGGCGAGCGGGTGGGCCGGCCTGGTCGGCCGCGGCCAGCTGGGCCGAGGCCCAGCGGGGGAAAGCCTTTTGTTTTATTTTTTTTGTTTTCTTTTTTTTAGTTTCTGTTTTCTATTCTGTAATTCTTTTAGCACTAATGCAGTTTTGTAAAATGTGACTCTTGTCCATTTAAATACTATGCAATATATCTCACTGCCAGAAAAAGGTTTGGAGACAAAAGGATTCCATTTGCATTTTTTTAATAATTAAAAAAGGGATTAAACATGGTTGTTTTGGTTCTATCTTAGGATGTTAGGGTCATTTATCTAATTCAATTAATGTTGATTATATTTTTATAATTGCTACTGGATTATTTGCAATATTATGAACATTTTAGTTTTCAAATTGGAACAACTTTTATTTTCACTTTAAATTTGAATTTCAATTTGAATTGGAATTTAAAATGAGATATGATCCAAATGATGATTAATTAAGCACTGTTAATCATGGTGACTTGGCATTATCAAAAGGGTGATCACTGTAGCTATTACATGGGGATGTTACAATTCTCCTCCTCTAAAAGAAATTCTCGTCCCGAGAATTAAGAGGTAGGCTGAAAGAGAGCGGGATATTCTTCACGAAGACGATCTTCGCGTTCCCAAGTGGCTTCATCTTCAGAATGATTCGACCTCTGAACTTTAAGGAACTTGATTGCCTTCTGTCGGGTTCGACGTTCATCTTGATCAAGAATGCGGATCGGATACTCTTGATAAGAAAGATCCTCTTGCAGCTCAAGCATTTCATGATCCACTGCTCGGATAGGATCCTTGAAGCAGCGACGGAGTTGCGACACATGGAAGACATCATGAACTTGAGAAAGGTTCGGCGGCAATTCCAATTGATATGCCACTTCTCCTCGACGGGCGAGAATGCGAAAGGGGCCAATGTAGCGAGGAGCTAACTTGCCCTTAATCCCAAATCGATGGGTGCCCTTCATCGGAGTGACGCGAAGGTAAGCTTGTTCACCAGGTTGATAGACCATTACCTGGTGTTTTCGATCATAGTTGCTCTTCTGACGAGACTGAGCAGCTTTCAAATGTCCACAGACAATGTGGACTTGTTCTTCAGCCTGTTGGATAATATCCGGACCAACGAGTGACCGTTCCCCAGTTTCTGACCAATTCAGAGGGTTAGACACTTACGTCCATAGAGAGCTTCAAATGGGGCCATCTTCAAGCTAGCTTGGTAGCTATTGTTGTATGAGAATTCAGCATATGGGAGAGATTCCTCCCATTTCTTACCGAATGAGATGACACAAGCTCGAAGCATATCTTTAAGCACTTGATTGACTCGTTCAACTTGTCCCTGGGACTGGGGGTGAAAAGCGGTGCTGAAGGACAGATGAGTTCCCATAGCTTCCTGGAAACTGTTCCAAAATCTTGAGGTAAAGAGGCTGCCACGGTCTGAGCTGATCTCTAGCGGAATACCGTGAAGTGGCACGATTCTGGAAACATATAAGTCTGCTAACTGGCTAGCAGTGATTGTCTCCTTGACTGGCAGAAAGTGAGCAACCTTTGAGAATCGGTCAATGACGACAAAAATAGCATCATGACCCTTCTGCGATCTGGGAAATCCAGTAATGAAATCCATTTCGACTTTGTCCCATTTCCATTCAGGAATAGTAAGTGGTTGCAGAGTTCCAGCAGGCCTTTGATGTTCTGCCTTGATGCGACGGCAAACGTCACACTCAGCAACATAACGAGCAATGTCATGCTTCATATCAGGCCACCAGTATCTCTGTCGAATGTCTTGGTACATTTTGGTGCTACCAGGGTGAATTGAAAGAGGTGTATCATGAGCTTCTTTCATGACATCTGAACGAGAGTCCAGATTGTGCTTTCTGGGGACCACTAGGCAACCTTTGAAGAACAAGGCACCATCATCATCAACATGGTAGAATGAAGAATTTCCCTTGGAAAGGAACTTCTTAATCTTCTCGACTTCAGAGTCATATTTCTGCCTTGTCTTGATGTTGTGTTCGAGGTCCGGTTCAACAACCAGGGTATTGAGATAACCCTGAGGCACAATGTGAAGGTTCAACTTGCGAAGCTCTTCGTGGAGAAGGGGTTGTGCTTGCTGAACCATTAGGTTGTTGCAATAAGACTTGCGACTCAAAGCATCGGCCATTACATTAGCCTTGCCAGGGGTATAGGAAATATCCATGTCATAGTCAGCTATTGTCTCGAGCCATCTTTGTTGACGGAGGTTCAAATCTGGTTGAGTATACAGATACTTCAGACTTTGGTGGTCCGTGTATATCTCGCAACGATTACCGAGAAGGTAATGTCGCCACAGTTTCATAGCATAAATAACTGCTGCTAGCTCAAGATCATGTGTTGGATACTTATCTTCGTGAGGGCGCAACTGACGAGAGCCATAAGCAATCACTCTGCGCTCTTGCATTAGGACACAGCCTAATCCTTGACGGGATGCGTCGCAATATATCACAAAGTCCTTGCGGGAATCAGGGGGAGCAAGCACTGGGGTAGATGTCAACTTATCTTTAAGTGTCTGAAAACTTTCTTGGCACTTTGCTGTCCACTCAAATTTAACGCCTTTGTGAAGCAAATCAGTCAACGGCTTAGCAATCTTGGAGAAGTTCTCGATGAAACGGCGGCAATAGCTAGCAAAACCTAGAAAACTTTTGACTTGCTTGACATTCTTCGGAGGAGTCCAATCAAGAATAGCCTGAACTCGTTCTGGGTTAACTGCAATGCCATCTTTGGAAATCACATGACCAAGATAGGTCACCTCAGACAACCAGAATTCGCACTTGGAAAATTTGGCATACAGTTGATGTTCTCGAAGTCTCTCCAATACAAGCCGAAGATGTTCGGCGTGTTCTTCTTCATTCTTGGAAAATATAAGGATATCATCCAAATAAACCACGACGAACTTGTCGAGGTAGTCCATGAAGATATAGTTCATCAATCGAGAGAAGGTTGCTGGGGCATTAGTTAACCCGAAGGACATGACGGTGTACTCGTATGATCCATAACGGGTAACGAAGGCGGTCTTCGGAATATCCTCCTTACGAACTCGGATCTGATGGTAACCCAACCTTAAGTTGAGTTTAGAGAACACAGAGGATCCAGCAAGCTGATCATAAAGATCGTTGATCCGAGGAAGTGGATATTTGTTCTGGATTGTTGCTTGGTTAATGGGCCGATAGTCCTGGACCAATCGGTTTGTTTCATCCTTCTTCTTAACAAAGAGAGAAGGTGCTCCCCAAGCAGAAGAACTGGGGCGGATGAAACCCTTTTTAAGTGACTTGTCGATTTCCTCCTTAAGTTCAAGGAGTTCATGCGGCGGCATCTTATATGGGCGTTTAGCAATAGGGGTGGTGCCCGGTTTCAAGTCGATGACGAACTCAACGGCTCTAACAGGGGGTATTCCTGGAAGTTCTTCTGGAAAGACGTCCGGAAAATTGTGAACGACTGGAATGTTCTCAATTCCCTCAAGAGGTGAAGAGTTCAAAGCATTCAGAGCATATATCTGAGCTTCGGCATTCCGGGTAATTCGGGCGGTGTAGTTCACTATCTCATCGGAGGGGTGAAGTAGTTGGACGACTTTGGTGGCACAATTGATCGAAGCAATGTGAGCTTTCAACCAATCCATTCCCAGAATGAGGTCTATGGTGGAAGACTTCAGGATGATGGGTGAAACAAGGAATTCCAATCCTTCGATTTCAACAGGGACATTGTGTGCTATCATGGAGGTACGACAGTGGCCTCCAGGGGTACGGACAACCATTTGTAGGTTCATGTTTTCAAATGCAATGTCATGTGATAATGCAAATGCTTCTGACATGAATGAATGCGATGCTCCTGAATCAAATAAAACAGAAGCGGGTACTGAGTTAACGAGAAGGGTACCCATCACAGTGACAGGTTGATCCTGGACTTCTTCAATATCAATGTTGTAAGCGTGTCCACGTCCATAAGCAGAAGGCCCGGTATTATAGTTGCGGGTCTGATTGTTGCCACGACCATTGCCACGGCCATTGCGAGGAAGTGCCAACTGATTCTGATTCTGGCGGCAGTCCTTGGCAAGGTGACCTGGTTTGCGACACTTGAAACACAGACCATCTTCGGGACGAAGAGGAGCAGCTTGAGTTCTTGGCTGCCTCGGTGGTGGAGGAGGCAGACGGGGTGTAGCATAGGAGGGCCTTGGCGCATGGGGCAGTTGGACGGTACATGCTGTTGGGAATCCACATCTTACGCCTTTGTCCTGAGCTCGAAGATGAGCCAACGTCACGATAGCGCTTCTGTGACTCCTTGTGCTCCATCTGAGCGTTCTCAACCTGGATAGTCTTGTTCACCAGGGTGGCGAAGTCGGGGAAGTCATGAACAGCAAGTGCAAGCTTGAGGTCTGGGTGAAGTCCATTACGGAACTTCTCCTGTCTATGAGCATCAGTTGGAATGTCCTCTTCGGCATAGCGGGACAGGTTAAGGAACTCCCGCTGATAAGCTTCTACAGTCTTATTGCCCTGAGTGAGGTTACGAAACTTTGTCTTCTTCCGGTCTATGATTCCCTGAGGAATGTAACGGGCATGGAAGGCAGTCTGAAACTCGACCCAAGTAATGATTTTCCCAGCAGGTAGTGAACGCCTGTGGGTGTCCCACCATTGAGCAGCGGGGCCCTTCAAGAAGTAGGACGCGAAAGTGACAAGGTTATCAGGGTCGACACTGGCAGACTCCATCTCGTGGGCGATGTCACGAAGCCAGTCGTCAGCATCCAGTGGCTGTTCAGAGTTGCGGTAAGTAGTTGGATTGAGACGCACAAACTCCTGCAGAGTTATCACAGCTGGTTGCTGATTCTGCGCGTTCTGGTTCGGAAACTGAGCCATAATTCCAGTCAAGAACTGACGGTTCAGCTCGAATTGCTGCATCATAGCTGCCATATAGTCTGGCGGTGGTGGTTTTTCGGGAACACGGCCATGACCACGACCACGAGCACCTAGCCTAACCATCCTGCTAAAGATTTAATAGGGGTAGTTTAGTAAAAACAACTGCAAGTGTTTAGAGACAAACATGATTTAACACGACAATGAATAAGTAGTGCAATAGATACATAACAGTAGTCAATTAAGACATACATATCCATACACAGAGTCGGTTACACGCGGACAGCATAACTTCGCGAAATTAAACAGCTAGACATACTAGGCGATGCGCAGGCACGCGGTGAGGAATACACAACGAGACATAGCAAAGGCTACATCAACGTCGGGGAAAACCACTGAAACGGACGATGAGTGTCCGTGGCAGAAAGGTCCTGCGCTCCGTGAGCACTCTGATGCAGAACCCGGTCTCGAACTGGAAGAAGTGGTCCACGTGCAGGTGTGTGACCTCCAACAGCAGGCCAATCAATACCTGAAGGCATCTGAGTCCTGCGCGGGTAAAGGATATACTCTGGATGTATCCCTGCACGAACAGCTGGCAGCAACTGTGTCATAGCATTGTAGAGACGTGCTCGAGTGGCAAACAACTCGACGGCGAGAGCCCGGGCAGTGCGATCCAGAGCCTGAGTGCACTGAATCAAAACCTGCGGGTCATATCGACGTCGCTCGTAAGGGGCACAGACAGCCGTGTAGTATCCGGTAACATCTCCAGCAGGGGCATACGGGATGTATCGGAACTCGGAGTCATCCAAGCGACTATGCTCTCCATGGAGACGTGCGACAGCAGAATGGGCAGCATCATGGACTGCCATCTCAATCGTCACGCCGATACCATGAAAAATGTGCAACTCAGTGTCGGAGTTGTCCCGCTGATCAAAGATACGAACATCAGCATGGTACTGCTCCTGGTTGAACTCACGGAAATCCTCATAAACCATGTACTCGGGGTACCACGGTAGCCCAGTCTAGTCAGGAGGGCAATCAGGATAGCTGGAAAACCAGGGGCATCACGAGCCCAAGTGCAAAGCACAAGCTGCGTCGCAGGGCGCGGCGGAAACAAGCGATCCATCTGAAATAGAGGATATTTAAGATTGTCAAATGACAGTGAGTGAATTATTGCATCGTGCGTTCAAAGAAGTAATTTTTCAGATAACCAAAGCTCCAGCTGGATGTGATCACGAGAACCTAAAGTCGGAGTTAGTAAAATTTTAACCCGAATAGAAGAGAGAGTAGAATCCCAGAGTAAGCAAGAGGAATAAAAGATCCTAATCCCATCCATGTGCAACGTGGGCTCGTAAGCCACACAGCACAGTTAGTAAAATAGTTTTTCAACGTCTAGACTCAACTTCGACCAACGAATCGGAAGGGGGCTTCCTACAGGCAGTCGGCTCTAATACCAGCTTGTGACGCCCTCTGCTCGACCATGCACTAATCATACACGCAAACGTGCACGCTCGAGATTAGAGACGCACGGGAAGATATCACAACACAACTCTAAACTCAAATTTAGACATAAATCTTCACATTACAAACCAGGGGTCACGAGGACCCGAATACATAAGTCATACATGATGGAAATATGCCCTAGAGGCAATAATAAAGTTGTTATTATTTTATATTTCCTTGTTCATGATAAATGTTTATTATTCATGCTAGAATTGTATTGACCGGAAACTTAAATACATGTGTGAATACATAAACAAATACCGTGTCCCTAGTGAGCCTCTACTAGACTAGCTCGTTGATCAAAGATGGTTAAGGTTTCCTAACCATAGACATGAGTTGTCATTTGATAATGGGATCACATCATTAGGAGAATGATGTGATGGACAAGATCCATCCGTTAGCTTAGCATATGATCGTTCTGTTTATTGCTACTGCTTTCTTGAATGTCAAATACATGTTCCTCAGACCATGAGATCATGCAACTCCCGGATACCGGAGGAATACCTTGTGTGCTATCAAACGTCACAACGTAACTGGGTGATCATAAAGATGCTCTACAGGTATCTCCGAAGGTGTCCGTTGAGTTGGCATGGATCGAGACTGGGATTTGTCACTCCGTGTTTCGGAGAGGTATCTCTGGGCCCTCTCGGTAATGCACATCATAAGAAGCTTGCAAGCAAAGTGACTAAGGAGTTAGTTACGGGATGATGTATTACGGAACGAGTAAAGAGACTTGCCAGTAACAAGATTGAACTAGGTATGGAGATACCGACGATCGAATCTCGGACAAGTAACATACCGATGGACAAAGGGAATTACGTATGTTGTCATTGCGGTTCAACCGATAAGATCTTCGTGGAATATGTAGGAACCAATATGAGCATCCAGGTTCCGCTATTGGTTATTGACCGGAGAGGCGTCTCAGTCATGTCTACATCATTCCCGAACCCGTAGGGTCCGCACGCTTAACGTTCGTTGACGATATAGTGTTATATGAGTTATGTGAATTGGTAACCGAATATTGTTCGGAGTCCCGGATGAGATCCCGGACGTCACGAGGAGTCTCGGAATGGTCGAGAGGTAAATATTTATATATGGGAAGTCATATTTTGGGTTCCGGAAAAAGGTGCAGTTTTTTCGGTATTGTACCGGGAGGCTTCCAGAAGGTTCCGGAGGATTCCGGAGGAGTCCGGAAGTCCACAAGTGGGTCCACCACATCCCAAGGGCTGGCATGGGCTAAGGGGAGGCGCCCTGGCCTTATTGGGCCAGGCGCACCAAGTCCTCAAAAGCCCACGCAGCCAGGGAAGGAAAAAGGAAGAGTCCTAGTAGGAATAGGATTGGACTTTGGAGTCCAAGTCCACGTGTGTACTATTCATGGTTACTGTTCACATGGCACTATTCCTTCTACTCCAAGCCCCTACACATATATAAATAGAGGAGAGGGGGCGCCCGAAAGGAGAACACAACATTGTCTTAGCCGTGTGCGGCGCCCCCCTCCACAGTTCTGTCTCTCGGTCATATTTTCGCAGTGCTTGGGCGAAGCCCTGCGGAGATAGCATCACCATCACCGTCACCACGCCGTCGTGCTGCCGGAACTCATCCACTACCTCGCCGTCTTGCTGGATCAAGAAGTCGAGGACGTCACCGAGCTGAACGTGTGCTGAACGCGGAGGTGCCGTACGTTCGGTGCTCGGTCGGTTGGATCGTGAAGTTGTTCGACGACATCAAGCGATGGGTACCTCCCGACTGCTGGTGGGGCTCTATACCACCTCTGCGTCGACGTGTTCTAGGTTCTGCACGCTTTCCTCAACACTTTGGCCCGAATCTGCCTTCTGTCATCTTGGCCCCTCCCTCAGCGATTCAGGCACAAGAGTGATGCCCGTGCCATGCTTTTTATTTTCAGTTCTAGTTCTACTGGCCAACAAACACATACTTGTGGCATAGGAATGCTGGTTACTTTTAGTTGGTTTTGGGAAGGTCGTTTTAGAGCATTGTAATCGTGATTCTAATATGGTAGCTCATGTGCTAGCGCAAAATGGTCGTGTTGATCCACCAAACTTGTGGTTGGACTCACCTCCTGCTTTTATTTGTGAACTTTTAGCTGATGATGTAAGCGTTGTCTGATATTAATAAAGCTAGCCATGATGGCCTCTCCTAAAAAAACACATACTTGTGGCATTACTTGACTTACTAATGCACAACATGACACTGGGTTCGATCTTTGGACTCTGTTGGTACCAACTAGTAGGAATAGGCGTGGCGGCACGCTGTGCCCCTTAAATGTCACTAGAGGAAAAACATGTGTTGCCTAGTGTGTCGGCATACGCCAAGTCATCACTAGTATAGAATCGGGCACCGGAGGTGGTTTCGGTACATGGGCCGGCTGTGGTTCCGCATTCTGCCTCAAAGATTGTGTCGTTAATATTCAAGATAGCGCAACCGATTTCCAGAACCGACTGTGCCGTTACACCCATCGCAGACGGTTTACGATTACAACCGCCTCCAATGCCAAGATACCTCTAGGTGGTTATAAATTTGGAAATGCCTCCTGCTCTCTATAATTATAAGTTGTTTCTAAAGCAAATAGTCTAAGATGCTATTTTTTATTTTATTTTTATAATTTTGTTTTTCGTGTTCAAGCAACATTCAAAACACACGTTCAAAGGATTTCATAGAGCACTTCTACATTCATCTCACATTTCTATTGCATTTCATTAGATACATATCCAATAGTGTAGGGGCAAAATATACAGTTATATACTGGTATATGTAGTTAGGGTCTCACGGCACCGAAGGCGGTTACAACCCAGAAACCGCCTCCAATACTTAGAGGCGGCGACACACCAAAACCGCCTCAAATAGTTGTATACAGTACCTACTACATATTGAAGAATAAGATTACACTTAGTATATATTCCATAGGGAAATACATATTTAGATTATTCAATTTTCATCACAAAAGAACAACATGATTCCATATGAAAATACATTCCATTTAGTTCATAAAATAGATAATGGGATTAGAGACTGCGTTGCTAGTACATATATGATACTATATTGCAGGTATTTTCAAGGCTTCTTCGTCTCTCGTTGCCCCCCTCCGGTACGATTGGCCATAGGAGGTATCTTCGGTGTGGTCTTGGGCGCCGTCGCAGAGGCTTCTTCGGGGTTGGCCACTAGCATCTCTGGCAGCGACGATGGTGGTGAGGGAGCCCGTGCCGCCCCCCCTTAACTTCCCCCGATACGGAACATCTGTTGGCAATAAAGGTGGGAACATCTTCCAGAGCTTAGACGCCCACCCACCTGATCATATGAAATACCCACCCAAATGGTGTTACGTGCAGTGGTTTAACATGCCTGAATGTCGTGTTACACTGATGCTCCTGTGATTCTCTCTATGATTTGCCAGCTTCAAAGATTCATCTTGCCTGTGGTGTGATCAACGGTAACTTATGCTTTGCCACCTGTGCCGTTCGCGTAAGAACAGATTTGCAGAAAAAATGAAACAACCATTTCTTTTCGTCTTAATTAGTTGGTTGAGAAAAAAAAAAAGAGGGCTACTGTTTGTTGGGCGGGGATATATAGGGCCGAGGCCCACTGCCAGCCCAACAAACTCATCCAATGTCGTAGGAGGAGTGGCGTAAGAACAGATTTGCAGAAAAAATGAAACAACCATTTCTTTTCGTCTTAATTAGTTGGTTGAGAAAAAAAAAAAGAGGGCTACTGTTTGTTGGGCGGGGATATATAGGGCCGAGGCCCACTGCCAGCCCAACAAACTCATCCAATGTCGTAGGAGGAGTGGCGCCGGCGCAGGGCATCTGTGCTTATGTTATGAAGGCCAAAGCGCAGGGAAACAAGCCATTCTTTCAAACCTAGTGCCCGCGCGTCGACCTCCAAGAGGTAAAGGAGGGAGCGCGTAGGTTTAGGGTTAATCACGCGCACCTAGCCGGTGCAGCTCATTACGCTGACGCCACTCGCCCTAGGACCGGACCAACACTTCACCCTCGTCATTGCTCCGTTGGCGCACTGCGGGGTATATAAACTGGTCTGGTTTCACTCAAGTCGGCGAGGTGGGACTAAAGAATGGGTGGGTGAAGAACTGAAGATGCTAGCGCTGTGCCGCTGTGTGCGAGTCTGGCTGTGGTGGGCTCGAAATGGCAACGGACGGATGGGCCTCCTGGTCTATATAAGACTATAACTCGTGATAGCCGGCCGGTCAGCACCTGGCAAAAGGCCTACGAAGCTTCCAAGTGATGCAGAGTCCAGACCTCCATAGATATGTCCCCGTAGTTTGCTAAAAAAAAAAAGTGTCCGCGTAGAAATTAAACATGATGAAACTGCCTCAATGCATCATCATAAGAAAATTCCCCTAAAAAGATCAGAAGAAAAAATATAACACATGTGTTTTCACACTGATTGGAGCATTAAAATTTGCCGAAGATCTTCATCTCCACGCTTGGAAGAGACCTAAAGATCAACCAAACCAGCTAGTGCTAAGCATGTGCGGGTCATTACATCAAGAACCACAGTAAAAGTGCAAAAAAAAAAGGTGAAGCATCAGCTGGTCATATATTATTCACACAGCGTATGCCGAGAATCTGCTTTCGACTGTCTTAACCCGAGAACTTGCGCCCTGTCATCTTCTCGGACTCGTATATGATGTGATTGATAAGGCCCCTTGCCGCACTGCAAAGCAAGAAAGAGTTTCAGAAGGCATGTTGGGCGAGAATAAAAAAAGGAAAGGAACATCCAAGAACTGAACTTGTCCACGGAGCAGTGACTTACTCGTCCTTCATTTTCTGTATCTTTTCTGGATCAGTTTCATGCATGTTTTTCTTGAACTGTTGCCTCACCATGGAAACGAGAAGCCCTGTGTTGTGTTGCTGGGCCAACAAAAACAACAACTCTGTCAAGCATGCGTGTTCATATGGTCATACGATGTCATAACATCGAGGGTGAAAAGGACATTGGTTATAGTTGCAATGACATTTTATTCTATGCTATGGAACTCATTCTCCTTCATCATGTAGATAAAAACACAAAATATGCATGTTCCAGGTGCATTATAAATATGAAGATCATTTCAAGTGCCTTAAAACAAGTACACTCACTTACACGTAATGCTGCCAGTTGATACCCTGGAGCAGTTTTCATCAAAAGAAAACAGTGCGGAGTAATTCAAAAAAATCACTTATGGATACTTAAATGGCAAAGGAGCTGATGATGGTGCAATTAAACTGTTAGTTCTCACAGAACACTCTCAGGATTAAATATACTTAGTCTGTTGAGGAGAACCGAGCGAGCTGGGTTTGTGTTAAGAAGTAATAAGATAACGAGATAGTTCAAGAGAAAATATGCATACCTGATTACCAATGAACTTAGCCCTCCTTAAGCACTCCCGGAATAACTACAGCACGACAAAAACAGATTATAAGAAGCAATTAAACATTTTCTTACTCAGATGCTATGCTTTTGTATATATTTTTTTCTTTTTCATGAAAATTTCTTGTTATAACCATAATACTGCAGAGTTGGGCTGCGCGGGCAGTACCAGCTGTGATTTGCAAAAGCTGAAGCTAAAAGGATAAAGTCATGGTTGGTGCTACTCCGACTCCAGAAGTGAAATTTCAGAAGTGACTACCATGTACAACTCATGTTGAGGGTCAGTTCCTGCTTATTACAAAGGTGTGAAAGGAGCCTTTGTTGGGCTGTGTTTGTTTGTGTGTGTGTGTGTGTGTGCTATGGCCCAAAAGGCCCATACCTGTAGCATATATCTGTATGTATAGCAGCTGAGTAAGCGAAAAGTCTAATGTGAGGACGAGCTCACATGCTCCCTTTGCTACAGTGCACACACAAAAAATATTTAAAAAGTTCAAAAAAATCTGAAATTTTTTGTCAAGAAACTTTGATGTTTTTTCTACACGCGTGCAAAATTTCGTGACAAAATGACATTCACGCAGGTCTCGGCAAAAAAAACAAAATCGATGCTCCAAAATGCTTCCAAAAACAGTTTTTTTGGAGCATGATTTTGTTTTTTTTGCCGGGACCTCCACAAATGTCATTTCATCACGAAAATTGGCACGCATGTAGAAAAAACATCAAAGTTTCTTGACAAAAAATTTCAGATTTTTTTGAACTTTTTAAATATATTTTTTGTGTGCACTGTAGCAACGGGTGCATGTGAGCCCGAGCTCACATGCTCCACGTCCCTGAGTAAGAGAATAGAGATTCTAGTGTTTTCCCCAACCTACTGTCTTCATGGTGTCAGAGCCCAGGCGATGGCGACCGAGATCTAGCTGCTGCTGGTGAAGTGGTGATGCAGCGGCGACGTCAGGCTGCAGAGGAGGTTGTTGGGTAGTTTGTGGTGGTGCAGAACACCGGAGCCCAACCGTGGGTGCTGCGGCGGCGGGATTGGCGGACGGTGAGAGGGGGAGCAGATTGTGGAGGTCGCTGGTGGTAATCGGCGGCGTGCAGCGGAGCTCTGGCGTCAGCGGACAAGCGTGCAGGCAGAGAATAAGCTCCAGGCACGGGCAGCAGTACCAGGCGGAGGAATACTATTGCCCAGGCAGAGGTGCTGTGCAGTTGCGGAGGCCACGGCCGGCCGCGCGCGTGCGTACAACCACTTGCAGGCCTGCGGTGCTGGGACGTGGTGGTGAAGGTAGGAAGCTGGGTGAGGTCCCCTTCAGTTGTGGCGGCTAGTAGGTTGCAAGGGAGGTGCCTGGTGCGTGCTGTGTGTGGGAGCAGAGGAAAGGGGATCTGGCGAGGTAGTTAAGAGGAAGATTACTTGTTGCTTCAGCAAGTAGAGAAGAGAAGAGGAGCAGCTCTGCTTGTTGCAGTGCTTGAGAAGTGAGTTCATATGGGGGAGAATCAGGGGATTCAACAAGTTCTTGAAAAATTGGCTCAACTTATCACTGCAAAGGCAGGGGATGCATCATCCGGCAATGCAATCATCCCACGTACCGAGCCGACACAGAAAATTGAGTTGATGCCAAATGACATCAAATTGGAGGGTATCAAGAATTACTTGAGCTGGTCGAGGAGGGCATTGCTGATTTTGAAGACAAAGGGACTTGAGAACATTGTTGAGGAGGAATTAACTGAGCCAGCAGATAAGACAAGTGCGGAGTGGAGGACATGGAGTACTACCAACTCATTGGTGGTGGCATGGTTGTTAAATTCTTTGTCACCGAGCATTGCTGCAACTGTTGAAACCATCTCAAGTGCAGCTGAGGTGTGGAAGACTTTATCGAAATTGTACTCCGGAAAGGGAAATGTGATGCTGATGGTTGAGACACAAGAGAGAGTTAGTGATCTGAGGCAGGGGGAGTACTCTGTAATGGAGTATGTTGCTGAGTTGCAGCGATTATGGGCTGACTTAGATCACTATGACCCTCTCGAGTTGCCACATGCAGATTGCATATCTAGTGTTAAGAAGTGGATTGAACGCAGGAGGGTGATAGAATTCCTTAAGGGTTTGAATTCAGAATTTGAAGGGAGACGAGCTACTATGTTCCACCAACCCACTCTTCCCAATCTGGAGGAAGCTATAGCAGCAATTTCACAAGAGGAGATCAGACTGAAAGTGATGAAGAACAATGTAGCAACTCCATCACGTTCTGCCTTCATAGTAACCAGAAACAATGAGACCAGAGATTGTTTCAACTGTGGTGAGACGGGACACTTGAGTCGTAATTGTCATGCCCCGCGCAGGCCAACCCGTGGAAGGGGTAGAGGATATGACCGAGGTGGACCAAGAGGAGGTAGAGGTCGAGGATATAGGATTGGTCACAAAGCAAATGTGGTGATACAAGAAGAGGAATCCCATGACAAAGTCGAAGTCTCTGTAAAAGAGTTAGAAGAGTTGAGGACATTGAAAAAGAAGATGGAGAGTACTACGGGTGATAAAGGCCAAAGGGACTCCACATTTGGTGATTTTGCTCACTTTGCCTATGTTAATGAAGGTAACTGTGCTCATACATCTACATTCTCACTAGTGTCGCAACCAGATTGGATTCTTGATTCGGGTGCATCTAAACATGTCGCGGGCACATCAAATGAGTTTGAGTCGTATGCTCAATATCCATCCACACGTAAAGAAACTATCCAAACAGCTGATGGCACCTCACAGCCCATTAAAGGTGTTGGCACAGTACAATGCACACCACTTATTAAACTTTCATCAGTTTTGCATGTTCCTGCTTTCCCGGTCAATCTTGTCTCAATGAGTGTTTTGATTGATGATTTGGATTGTCGGGTAATTGTTGATCGAAAAATATGTCTAATTCAGGAGAGGGAGACAGGGAGGAAGCTTGGGACCGGAACCAGGCGTAATGGGCTATGGTACATGGATCGTGAGGTGCCAAACAATGCAGTGTCTACAATGTTAGCAGTAATGATGGGTGAGAAAGAAGCTACGGTGATGCTTCTGCATTGTAGAATGGGGCACATGTCTTTTGATAAAATGAGCAAGGTCTTTCCTGATGTAATGTGTGGAGCGGATAAGAACAAGCTTTTGTGTGATGCTTGTGAGTTTGGCAAACACACAAGGACATCTTATGTGAGTAGAGGGATTAGGAGTATATCTCCTTTTGTACTTGTTCATTCTGATGTGTGGACATGTCCTGTTATCTCTCTTAGTGGAATGAAGTATTTTGTTACATTTATTGATTGTTACTCTCGCATGACATGGATATACCTTATGAGGCACAAGGATGAGGTGTTCAACTGTTTTCTGGATTTTTATGCTTAGGTGAAAAATCAGTTCAACACACAGGTCCAGATTATTCGGACCGATAATGGGACAGAGTATGTGAACAAGGAATTTGGTGCTTTTATGTCAGCACAAGGTATAATGCATCAAACCTCTTGTCCAGGTACACCTCCTCAAAATGGAGTGGCAGAAAGGAAAAATCATCACATCTTGGAGGTGGCTCGATCATTGATGTACACAATGAATGTGCCAAAATTCTTGTGGAGTGAGGCTGTAATGACAGCTACATATCTCATCAATCGTATGCCATCAAGAGTGATTGGGATGAAGACTCCATGTGAAATGTTGCTTGGTGAGAACAAATTTGTGGTTCCACCGAAGGTTTTTGGATGCACTTGTTTTGTTAGGGATCATAGACCGTCGGTGGGGAAGCTTGATCCACGTGCAGTGAAATGCATCTTTATTGGATACCCTTCAGGACAGAAAGGTTACAAGTGTTGGAGTCCTAGCGAACGGCGCACATTTGTGAGCATGGATGTGACATTCAGGGAGTCTGAGCCGTTCTATGGAGAGAAGACGGACCTCAGCTCGTTGTTTGACTTCGACTCTCCTAGCATGAGTGATGCTAGTCGAGAGGGGGAGAGTGAACCGTTGAGGACAAAGGAAGATGAAACATCGAGAATTGTGGTTGGTTCAATTCCATGTCCTCCTATGGAAGATGGAAGATGGAGAAAGCCAAACGAGGAAGGAAATTTGAGAGTGTATACAAGGAGACAACCTGTAAGTGACAAGATATGGAGCAAGCCCAATGAGGAAGCAAATTTAAGAGTGTATACGAGAAGAAAATTGCAACAGGTGCAAGGGGAGCAACCACATGTTATTGCTGAAGGTGTCGAATCATCTAATGATAATCTAGGTGCTATAGATGATTCACTAGAGTTACCGATTGCCTTGAGGAAGGAAGCTCGAGCTAATGCTCGAAAACCCCCGGAAAGGTATGGATTTGATAACGATATAAGTAATTATGTTTCCTATAGATCTCTGTCTCCCGCATACAGGGTTTTTGTTGCATCGCTACAATCAGTGGCCATCCCGAAGGACTGGAAGGCAGCGAAGCAGGATCCTAAGTGGTATGAAGCCATGATGGAGGAACTGAATGCTCTTGACAAGAATAAGACTTGGGAACTTGTACACCTTCCAGCAGGAAAGAAGGTTGTGAGTTGCAAGTGGGTCTACACAGTGAAGCAAAATGCATAAGGGAAAATTGAGCGATATAAGGCAAGACTTGTTGCTCGGGGATATAGTCAAACGTATGGTATTGACTATGACGAGACATTTGCACCAGTGGTAAAAATGAGTACTATGAGGACTCTAATTTCTTGTGCAACTAACTTTGGATGGCCTCTCCATCAACTTGATGTTAAGAACGCGTTCCTGCATGGTGATCTACAAGAGGAGGTATATATGGAAATTCCACCTGGTTTCTCCACTCCTAAAACAACAGGAAAAGTGTGTAGGCTGAGGAAGTCTCTTTATGGTCTGAAGCAATCTCCAAGGGCATGGTTTGATAGGTTCAGGCGTGCTGTTTGTCATATAGGATATAGACAATGCAATGGAGACCACACTGTATTTTATAGACACTTGGGGTGTCGAATTACTATCCTTGCAGTATATGTGGATGATATTATAATCACAGGAGATGATGAGGTGGAGATATCACGATTGAAAGGAAGTTTGAGCAAGGAGTTTGAGGTCAAAGATCTGGGCCAACTTAGGTACTTTCTTGGCATAGAAATTGCGAGGTCTTCCAAGGGGATAGTTCTATCGCAACGAAAGTATACCTTGGATTTACTAGATGATACAGGTATGCTTGGGTGTCGAGCTGCATCCACACCCATTGATCAAAATCACAAGTTATGTGCTCAATCAGGGGAACCCGTGGACAAGGAGAAGTATCAAAAATTCAAAAGCTTGTTGGAAGACTCCTCTACCTATGTCACACGAGACCAGATATCTCATATGCAGTGAGTGTGGTGAGCCGATACATGCATGATCCCAGGAGTGGACATTTGGATGTTGTATATCGGATCCTCCGATATCTGAAGGGTAGTCCAGGGAAAGGACTATGGTTCAAGAAGAATGGCCATCTCACTGTAGATGGTTATAGTGATGCGGATTGGGCTAGTTGCCTTGATGACAGAAGATCGACCTCTGGCTACTGTGTATTTGTTGGAGGGAACTTGGTGTCGTGGCGGAGCAAAAAGCAGCAAGTGGTGTCAAGGTCGACAGCTGAAGCAAAGTATAGAGCTATGTCACAGGGGCTTAGTGAGATGTTGTGGGTGAGAAACCTCTTATCAGAACTGAAGGTGTTAAGATGTGGTGTGATAACAAATCAGCGATTAGTATCGCTAACAACCCAGTCCAACATGACAGAACCAAACATGTGGAGATAGATCGTTTCTTCATTAAGGAGAAGGTGGATGATGGCACAAGATCAAGATCAGTCATGTAAGCTCAAAAGAACAAGTTGCAGATTGTCTTACCAAAGGATTAGGGGTTAGGGAGTGTAATTCAGCAAGTAGCAAGATGGGGATGATTGATATCTATCACCCATCTTGAGGGGGAGTGTTGGGCTGTGTTTGTTTGTGTGTGTGTGTGTGTGTGTGCTATGGCCCAAAGGGCCCATACCTGTAGCATATATCTGTATGTATAGCAGCTGAGTAAGAGAATAGATATTCTAGTGTTTTCCCCAACCTACTGTCTTCAGCCTTACTCTGAGTGCATTATCAGCAAGTTCTGGAGGTAGAGCTTTTTGCAGTGAAGGCATATTCCTTTACTCAGCGATAGTCAATGAACAGGAAAACCAATTACTTTACTTAAACATGTAGATCTCAAAGCTTTATTGTTCGGTTACGGCAGTAATGGAATTGCTTTCCTAATTAGTCGATGCAAAAAGGGTTAAGGCACACACACCGGTATACCATAGAAAAGAGTATATACAGGAAGTCAAGAACCTCCCAGTGTGCATGTGCAATACCTATATGTGATAAAACCTTACAATCACCCCATGGACCATAGCCAATACAGTAAGAGACTTCATGGAAGTATCAGCATTCCAAATGCCAGGACCATCCATATCGTAAATGGGCCTCAGTTGCCCCTCCACGATCAATGCAAACATCCTAAACTAACAAATCTCATCATCTATAAAATCATCTTGGGCTTGGCTGTACTTCAAGAATAAAAGAGCAAAACTATAAGGCTTGCACACTTCTTCAGGAAGATGCCTGTCTTCCTTCGTGTGTGTGCGCGTGTTGGGAGGGGAGGTGGGGCACAACCCTTGTTTACACAGATAAGATGTACCTAGATGAGAAATATAAACAAGCAAGCAATTTTAACATGGTCCTTCTTGCCTCCTCTTTTCACATGGGAGATAAGAGGTAAGAGTTACTCAGACCCACTACAACTGAGGCAACGCCGGAAAAAAAAGGCATACAAGTAAACAAACCAAGAATTAGTCCTTCAGATGAATATATGCCTAGCTTAAAACTTCTATCTGGCAAGAGTTAATGCCTGGAAAAAAAAGAACTGGTATGTATAACCTCAACATCTCTCTGCTTTGCAAAAAAGCTGTGATCAGATTTCACAGTTCATTGTTTATGTCCCCGATATGAGGCAGGCTACTCATCTTAATTCGTAATGGCTCAATGGCTCCGGGGCTAAGCTGCAGACAGATTGCAGTGCCCAACCGCGCATGCCCTCACAGTCTCACACACTCTCTAGGAAAAAAACTGGAATGTTAAGCAATTGCAGTGCACATAAATTGAGCAATTATCTCTAGCAGTTTCAGGAATCATGGACTTTCTGACGGTTTACACCTTACAGCAAGCAAATCTAGTATCTGCACATTTATCACATCCCTATTTTTCACCGCATCCCAAGCAAAAAATTGTGGAACTTAACAGATCCAATACGTGTACATTATATCCATGCATAAACCAACATTTTGCCCATTGGCAAACCCAATATAGTGCTTTAGATAGATAGATAGGTAGATATGACCTCACCTTGCCGCTGGATGTCTGGAGGGGAGGTTGACGGCGGGGGCACAGGTTGGAGTCGGGTGCAGAGGCCGGCGGCGGCTGCACAGAGGCGTCGACGACGGCGGCGGCACAGAGACGGGGTCGCGGGGTCGGGGACGAGCTCGGAGCTCCCTTCCGGCCGTGGGGAGACAGAGGGAGGAGGTAGGCGGCGACCTCGTTTCCGGCAGCAGAGGATTCGAGGAGGGCGATTCCGTACACACCCAGCCCGTAGCATTATTGCAGATATATATATCCCCACTGCACGCGACCGTATTTAGCACATTCTGCATTCATAATTTTATTTTATTTATTTTTTCAAATTAAACCCACCACACGAGTCCCTGATCTTTTCTGTATCTTTTTTCATACAGAAGTTGTGATTGTATGTATCCGGATTTAGGACTGTTAGGGCATCGCCACCGAAAGGCGACGTCGGGCGAAGCCCGTGTGGCCGACGGCGGTGGCGTGGCCTTTCCTCACGGCTTCTCTGGGTCTGTGGACGGCAGCTCCCAACAGGATCTGGCGGTGCTCCGGGCGTGCGTGTGTCATGGCGTCCAGCCACGCGGCGACGGAGCTCAGCGAAGGGTGGTGGGCGCGGTTGTTGGTGCTCGGCGGTACATCGGGCGCCCGTGCCGGGCGTGGCTGGATGGGCGCTCGCCAGGGCGACGACGCATGTGGCGGTCCTCGATCTGGCAGGCGCATGGTCTGTCCTCTGGCGGCACTCAGGGATGGGTCATCCGGTCATGCTCCGGTGGCCTGGCCCCTTCTCGTCGGCGCGCTAGGCAAGATGGCCTCGGTCATGGTGGTTGATGCGTAGGGGAGAGTATGAGGGTGTAGGAGATATGCCCTAGAGGCAGTAATAACAGTTATTTTGTATCTTTGAGTTTTTATGAATGTTTATGTTCCATACTATAACTGTAATGATTTTCGAGTCTACAATATCCACGAGGCTCGGAAGGAAACTCATGTGCACGTGTGGTATAATAAACGATAAAAAGTATTCCTAGTCATGCCTCTAAGACTAGCTCAAGTATTGCATGATGATCCTATTTTTCTGATCATGGGCATGGCTATGCCGGCAATTTTGAGGGCACAATGTTAGTGAAACACTTGTGTTAAATCGACCCGAATTGATGTTATGCTATGAGATACATTCGTCACAAGTTAATGGTTAATAACACAAAGATAGTTAATGTTTGCATAATTCCTTAGACCATGAGAGTATCAAGTTCCTTCGTACTTGCTCGTGAACTTTGGGGTTTGTTAAACGTCATCCGTAACTGGGTGGCTATTACGGCGGCTTACGGGTTCACGGAAAAGTATGACAAGAAACGAGATAGCTCAAGATTGGGATTTGCTCCTCCGACGATGGAGAGATATTCTCGGGCCCTCTCGGTGTTACGGTATCCATCATCGTCTGGCCAGACACATTGTGATTTCATCACTGGGATGCCGGAACGCGGAAACGAGAAAAGAGAACAAAACAGGTAACGAGGTAACTGGCATAGTGGACAAGTTATTGATCCGCGGGGATGCCAATAAATCTCACCTCGGGTGTTTGTAACATATCGCGAAGCAACAGGAATAGCACACGGCAACTGGAGGTTCACTCGAATATTCATTCGTGTGCGTATAGGGGTCAATATGGGTGTCCACGGCTCCGATGTTGATCATTGATCGGAAAGTGTTCCGGGTCATGTCTATACTTCACCGAACCTATAGGGTCACACGCTTAAGGGTCATCTATCTGCTGAATACTAGACAGGGAGTCTGAGAGAAAGTCACCGGAAAAGTTTCGGAGACAACGGAAACGTTCCGAAGAGGACACCGGAATAGTTCCGGTAAAACTGAAAAGTTGTTTCGGGGTATACCATTAAGTCAAATTGGTTTCGGCAAACGTCTGGAAATTCTTGGAGGGTGCCAGAATTGTTCTGGAAACTTCTGGGATTTTTTCCGGAATAAAAACCGGAAATGTTCCGGAGCTGTCGGAACCGGTTTGGTTGCTTTTCGCAGATGAAAATCACTAATCCGAAATTGTTTCGGAACGAATCCAAAATCATTTTAGTGGGTACTGAAATTATTCTAAGACCCACAGAAATATTTTCGTATTTAACGGTCGCGGAAAATTGGTTCCGTGAATAGTGAAAATCACTTTATGGTTAATTTTTTGGAAAGCCACCTTTTGGGATTTTTCCCAAAAGGCTTCTAGAAGACTTAGGGACTAAGGAACCCCCTTTGGGGGGCATGAGGGTGGCCGGCCAAGGTGGAGCTCCTCCATGGAGCTCCACATGCACTAGTAGAAAAAGGGCCTTTAGTCCCGGTTCCAGAGGGCCTTTAGTCCCGGTTCTGGAACCGGGACTAAAGGGTCGGGACTAAAGCCCAAAACCTTTAGTCCCGGTTCGCTTACGAACCGGGACCAAAGGGGCTCCACGTGGCCGCTGCAGGAAGCCCAGGCAGGAGGACCTTTAGTCCCGGTTGGTAACACCAATCGGGACCAAAAGGCATCCACGTGGCCGCTGCGGGGAGCCCAGGCAGGAGAACCTTTAGTCCCGGTTGGTCACACCAACCGGGACCAAAGGTCATCCACGCGTGAGCATCTGGCAGCAGCTGGGTTTTTTTTTGAAGGGGGGGGGGGTTGGGGGGTTTTGGAGGGTTAATTTAGGGGTTTCATATTGTGTTAGCTAGCTAATAGGGAGAAGTGTCCTCTCTTTCTCCGTGCTCGGTCGACGGTAGCTACTATACATATAGAGATAACTCGATGCTAGCTAATAAGAAAATGAAGGAAACCATTAATTACACAAGATCGTCATGCTGAACATATATAGAGAGAAGTGACATCTCTTTCTCCGTGCTTGGTCGAACAACAAGTTTTCGTATATCTATCCGACGGTACTACATATATACAATATAACATCTTTTACAATCCCTAACATCATCTACCTAAGATCCAATCACAAATCCGCATGGTATTCCCCGTCTTTAGGTATGACGTGGTCAAGAAAGAATCCCGCCAATTCCTCTTGAATTGCTCGTATGCGATCATGTGGTAGGAGTTCATCCCGCATCTGCCAGATCTAATTTAAAGAAGGGGGTCAATACATGCATATATATGAATAAAACTCAACACAATTGATGGTAATATATAAAATAAAATTGTGAATATTATTTACGTACTTCAAATTGTTTGTCAGAGAAGCCCCGCTCAGAGGTCGAGTGGCGAATGAACTCGCATACGTAGTATGCACATAAAACAGTCCCTTCTTTCTGGTACAAGCACTTTACGAGAATAGAGTTCAATCAAACTGATAAGCAAGCATGGTAATGATATATTGATGAAAATTTGAATCAATTAGAGATGCGCGGAACTAGCTAGTACTACTTACTTTGGGGTGCGTAAATCGCAACTCTTTGTTTAGACCGGGAACCTTTCGAGTGAACTTCTTCCAAACCCTGCCAGGCAAAGAAAATGATTACTTGATATCAGGAAATTAACGAAAGTTGCATGCCGATATGGTCCCGGTATTGACTGAACTTACTTCTTGAGCATTGCAATCATGTTCGCATAATTCTCGGGATCTTTACGTCTCGAGTCTAAGACAGTTACTAATGCCCCGTCAAGCTTAATGGATAGCAGAATAAAGTGGAAACTGCGCACGCATATATAACTCATGAATTACATTACTTAACCTCGAGTAAGCGAAACTGAGTATACAGAGAAGACAGCAATACTCACTTGAAGTTGTAAGGAAAGAGTATTTCCCTTTTGTTTTGATGTATAAGGAACGACTGTAGCAAGTTCTCCTCGGTCTCTTTGATTGAGTTTTGTACCGTCCATTCATTTACGGCATCTGGGCTAATGAACCCAACGTCGAAGATTCCTATTTTTTGCATTCGAAGATCTTCAATCTGCATAATATAGTGAGGATAATTATATATACATGCAATGAACGAGCTGAGTTAGAGACTTAACTATAGAAGTAATACTTACAGATAGTAGGAAGTCATGAGTTGTTTGTCGAGGGCCAGTTGATTGTATAACTGAAATAACTCCACAAATTCAATAGGAATCACGGGAAGTCCAATGAATTCGTGCTCTGGTTTCACTGCCATATACATAGTGTCTCTCCCAGACTCCCTGCAGGTTTTCATATACCACTCATGCAATTTGTACATCATCGTTGTTAGAGGAGGATGATCAGGTTTGACGAGAGGCTTCCCGTGCACGTATTTATATTCTTCTTTTGTTACCTCAGCCGTTTGAAAAATTACATCATCCCCCAAGTAATCACCAGGATTGGTACCAGGCACCATCCCCGGATGATTAGCGACGATATCGCTAGACACCTTGAGCGGGGGGCACGATTTCTTCTCCTGTTCGCCGAGCTGGGGAATTGTTTTCCCACTTCTTCGTTCTGCTAACCTTGCATCACTGGAAGTACTTCCCGACCGCCGCGCTTCTTCATATGTCTTTTTAAGAATGCGGACATAGTTGGAATCCGGCGGAGGCGGTGGTGGTCGCTTCAGGGCATCGATAGTGCGCTTCACTTTCACCGGATCTAGCTTCTCCTTCGGAGGTGGAGTTTTCTTTGCAAAATGGTCCCTCACTTGGGCACGACATATGTCCTCGTTTTCCTGCTCGGTCCTCTCATATGGTAACTTTTCCACAGGCTTGAGAGATGGATCGTATCTGAATTGCCTCCCGCCTCTGCTTGTACTGCTAGCCGCCGGAGCGGCGGCGTCTCTCTTCCGTCGTTGCTGACGAGGCGGAGAAGGAGGCGGAGTGCTCCGACGCGCCGGAGTAGGCGAAGGAGGAGGCGGAGTGCCCTCACGCGTCGGAGGAGCCGGAGAAGGAGGCGGAGTGCCCTGATCACTCGCCGGAGGAGGAGGAGGAGGAGGAGGCGGAGTGCCCTGACTCGCCGGAGGAGGAGGAGGAGGCGGAGGCGTCCAGTTTGGAAGCTTGATGTACTCCTTCTGCCATAGACATGTACTCCTCAGAGCACGAACCAGCTGATTCTCCCCTTCACCTGTAGAGTGGTAAAGCTCGAGCTCCTCAAATCCTTCCATTACTTCATCCACCATCACAACAGCATAGCCATGTGGAATCGGAAGGCAGTGAAAAGTTCCGTTGGGTTGAGGAGGTGCAACAGAGCCGAGAGCCGCCTTGAAAGTGAGGTTATGGCATTTCGTCATAAGCTCGCAATTTTGAGCCTCCGTGATCGTATCCACGGGGTAGATAGGCTCCGTGAAGTCAGTCTGAACGGGCTCCGTGGAAGCCACGCTGCTTCTCCGCTGAGATGGCGGGGTAGCTTCTGGGGTAGCTTCGTGCCGCTGAGATAGTTAGCCGGCAGCTCGCTGGCTCTCAGCTTCCTCTAGCTTTTGTAGTCTTGCACTCATCTTCTGCATGTCGCTCAGCTCCGCTTTCCTCTTTCTCTCCCGGCTTCTGTAACCGCCTGCGTCGGGAAACCCAAACTTCCACGGAACGGATCCTGGTGTGCCTCGTGTTCGTCCAGGGTGCTCAGCATTCCCTAGGGCCTCAGTCAGCTCGTCCTTCTCTCTGTCGGGAATGAACGTCCCTTCCTGCGCTGCGGTGATATACTTCTGAAGCTTCGTGACGGGTATTGCAAGTTGCTCGTCCGTCCAACGGCACTTCCCTGTTTCAGGGTCCAAAGTTCCCCCAACCCCGAAGAACCAAGTCCTTGAACGGTCTGGCCAGTTCAATGTCTCTGGTTCGACCCCTTTAGCAATTAGGTCATTCTCAGCTTTGTCCCACAACGGCCGGGCTTTGAGGTAGCCACCTGACCCCGTGTGATGGTGATACTGCTTCTTTGCAGCGTTGTTGTCTCTGACATTTCTTACTCTTGTTTGATGTCTTGTAGGCCACAAATGCGGGCCAGTGATCTCTTATCTTCTCAAATCGGCCGATGAATTCTAGAGTCTCACCTTTGTCGACAAACTTTGATTTCAACTCCTTCTTCCACCTCCTGAATAGATCTGCCATCTTCTTAAGAGCACACGCCTTGACCAGTGGCTCTATAACGGGCTTATTCGGATCCTCCTCTGGCGGTAGGGTGAAATTTGCCTTCAGCAAGGTCCAAAGATCATCTTTCTGTCTATCGGTGACATAATCACCATCAGGGGCGTTGTCCTTAGGCTTATTCCATTGCTTGATGCTGATCGGGATGTTGTCCCTAACAATAGCTCCGCACTGAGCAGAAAATGCGTCCTTGGTCCGCTTGGGTTCAATCGGTAGGCCATCGTCCGCGAGTGCTGTGATCGTGAACCTTTCATCCTTGCGCAACCTCTTCTTCGGGCCTCGTCTCGTTACCGAAGTTTGGCTCGATCCGGAGGGCTATAAAAGAAGAAAGAAGAGTTAATATATGTACATACCAAAACAATTAATGCATCAATTAGCTAGTCAGCACCTCCGGAGCCATCATGATCATGTCACCGGAGCCATCATGATCATGTCCTTCCTCCTCCATTGTTCCATCGGTGTCGTTGAGAAACGACAAGACAGCATCACCTCCGGCGAGGATTATCTCCCCCAACAACTGTTCTTGTTCCAAGTCTCTTTGATCCATAGTTTCTGCAAATATAGAAGAATATATATATAGATGAGATCAGAAAAAAATTGGATCAACTTGTGCACATCCATAATGGGGGTATTCTTGATAAATCTATGTTACCGGAGTTATCTATGTTACCGGAGGGGGTAGACGACAACGACGCTCACCCCTCATGTCATGTCCGACGTCCCTCCTCATGTCGAAGTTATCGGGGAGGGGGTAGACGACAACGACGCTCACCCCTCATGTCCGACGTCCCCCCTCATGTCGAAGTTATCGGGGAGGGGGTACAGGTGGCCTCGAGAGTTGGTCGGGCGAGCGGACCGGGAGTAAGTAACTTTTAACTCATTTTGAATATATGAACATTTTAACTTTTACGGGTAGGGGCGGGAGGGGGTTGATCGACGTCTCCCCCCCTCATGTCGAAGTTACCGGAGTTTTCTATATGAACAAAAAAAATCGACATGACATGTCCGACGAGCGGACCGCCTCTCTCTCATGCATGTCCGACGTCCCCCCTCATGACAAAAACTTTCTATAAAAAAAAAGCATACATCTATGAACAAAAAAAATTCTATGAACAAAAATAAAATTGTATCAATGCATATATAAAAACTTTCTATGGATCATCATTGCTCATATATCAATGCATATATAAAAACTTTCTATGGATCATCATTGCTCATATATAAAAACTTTCTATAAACAAAAAAAAACATACATCTATGAACAAAAAAAAATCTATGAACAAAAATAAAATTGTATCAATTCATATATAAAAACTTTCTATGGATCATCCATCCATACATACATACTGCATATACATACATACATACAGCATCCATACATACATACATACATACATACTGCATATACATACAAAAAAAAGGCAGATCCGGCCGGGGCGGCGGTGGCGGCGGCGGCGCGGCAAGCAGAGCAGGGGCACGGCGCGGCAAGCAGAGCAGTGGCGGCGGCGCAGGGGAAGGGGGGGCTCACTGGGGGCGGCGTCGGGGCAGGGGCAGAGGGGCACGGCGGGCGGCGTCGGGGCAGCAGGGGCGCGGGGAGCGGCGCCGGTGTCGGGGCAGAGGGCGTCGAGGGCGTCGGGGCAGCGGGGGCTCGGCGGCGATGGCGACGAGGATCAGCCTGACGACGTCGACGGGGCAGAGGGCGGCGAGGGCGTCGACGGCGAGCTCGGGCAGCCTGGCGGCGTCGATGTGCTCGGCGTCGTCGGGGGAAACTGGCAAATTTTCCCAACTCCCGCTTATATAGGGAGACCTTTGGTCCCGGTTGGTGCCACCAACCGGGACCAATGCCTACCTTTAGTCCCGGTTGGTGCCACCAACCGGGACCAAAGGTCTCTTTTTGTCAGCCCAAAGGGCGGGAAGCAGAGACCTTTGGTCCCGGTTGGTGGCACCAACCGGGACTAAAGGGTGGCATTGGTCCCGGTTGGTGCCACCAACCGGGACCAAAGGTGGGCATTGGTCCCGGTTGGTGCCACCAACCGGGACTAAAGGATGGTGCTGCCCGGGGCCAAAAGTTTAGTCCCACCTCGCTAGCTGAGAGGGCTCGAGAGTGGTTTATAAGCGCTGCTGCGCCAGCCCTCTCGAGCTCCTCTCAACAGCAGGCTTACGGGCCTAATCGCACACACCTCTGCCTGTGGACCTTCTGGGCCTTCTGCGGGCCTGAATCCTGGCCCAACTAGATGGTTGGGTTTCTAGTCGTATTCAGGCCGTGGTGGCCCACTAGGCGGCATTTTTTTTAATTTTTTTCTACTTTTTTTGTTTTCTTTTTTGCTTTATTTATTTTCTTTTGTTTCTACTTACAGTTTTTCAGTGATTCTTTTTTCTTTTAGGTCACAAAAATTATAAACTTTCTGTTAGTGCCATTAGTTTCCAAATTTGAATAGTTTAAATTTGAATTCTTTTAAATTGGTGTGAATCACTAGTTTGTGAATAACTTTACTATAAAAATAGATTTTTGAGTGATTCTTTTTCCTGCTATTTAATATTACTGTGTTTTATCATTATATTCAATTTGGTAATTTTTAGGTAATTTTAAATGTCTGTTTTAACCAAAAACAGATTTTGTTATTTTAGTTTGCTATTAAAGTTTCTAAAAAAATTCTTTATGAAAATTCTTTTTGCTATTAATGTTTTGAACAAAAAATACTTTGATAACTTTAGTTGCATAAATTTTATATAATTTTAGTTTCATAAATACTAGAGGTTTATAAAATATTTTTAGTTGATTCCATTTGCTATTAGAGTTTTATAAAAGCTTTTTAGTTGATTCTTTTTGCTATTGAAGAATATTATAGTTTTATTTTAGTTGATCATAACAGAATTTTTTAATTAATTATTTTTAGTTCATTATTTTTGCTATTAGAGTTTCATAAAGGTTTTCTAGTTCATTCTTTTTGCTATTAGTTCATTCTTTGAGCTAAATGACCCTGAAATTGAAAAGCACTTCAAATGAACTCTGAAAAGGTTGAAAGTTGGCATGGTATCATCATTACACCCACATAGCATCTTCTAAAAAGTTGAGAGGGTTACGGCAAAAACTGGATGCACTTCATGTACAAAATGGACAATCTCTTTCGAAGTATCAGGGTTTCGGACGAAAACTCATCTGTTACAAAGGGATTTCATTTTTTTGAACTTATTTGAACTCCAGACTTTTTGTGTGTTCAAAATGCACCATTCAAAGCCACATCATCAATTTTCAACCCTTTCTAACTTCATTTCCTATTTTTCATGCATTTACTGATTTTTTAAGCTAAATGACCCTGAAATTGAAAAGCACTACAAATGAACTCTGAACAGGTTGAAAGTTGGCATGGTATCATCATTTCACCCACATAGCATGTGCTAAAAAGTTGAGAGGGTTACGGCAAAAACTGGATGCACTTCGTGTAGAAAACGGACAATCTCTTTCGAAGTATCAGGGTTTCGGACGAAAACTCATCTGTTACAAAAGGCATTTAATTTCTTCACATGTAACTGCAATGATATAGTTATGGAGAGAAAGTCTTCACTTTTTCTTCGCTTGTGTCCTTTGCTTATTGCGCCGTAACCATGGATAATCTTCATCGTTTAACAGGGTGCTTGGGTCAGCCTTGACTTTGAAGGGAGGAATTTCATGAAACTTTTCATAATCTTCAGACATGTCTGTCTTGCCCTCCAATCCCACGATGTCTCTTTTTCCTGAAAGAACTATGTGGCGCTTTGGCTCATCGTATGATGTATTCGCTTCCTTATCTTTTCTTTTTCTCGGTTTGGTAGACATGTCCTTCACATAGAAAACCTGCGCCACATCATTGGCTAGGACCAATGGTTCGTCTGTGTACCCAAGATTGTTGAGATCCACTGTTGTCATTCCGTACTGTGGGTCTACCTGTACCCCGCCTCCTGACAGATTGACCCATTTGCACTGAAACAAAGGGACCTTGAAATCATGTCCATAGTCAAGTTCCCATATGTCCACTATGTAACCATAATATGTGTCCTTTCCCCTCTTGGTTGCTGCATCAAAGCGGACACCGCTGTTTTGGTTGGTGCTCTTTTGATCTTGGGTGATCGTGTAAAATGTATTCCCATTTATCTCGTACCCTTTGTAAGTCAATACAGTCGAAGATGGTCCCCTGGCCAACGAGTACAGCTCATCAAAAACAGTGTTGTCACCCATGAGACATGTTTGCAACCAACTGCCGAAAGTCCTGATGTGTTCATATGTAATCCAGTCGTCACACTGCTCCGGGTGTTTGGAGCGCAGAATATTCTTGTGTTCATCGACATACGGGGTCACCAAGGTAGAATTCTGTAGAACTGTGTAGTGTGCTTGAGACCAAGAATGCCCGTCCCTACATATTATTGAGTCCGCTCCTAGCGTGCCTTTTCCAGTCAGTCTCCCCTCATACCGCGATTGAGGGAGACCAATCTTCTTAAGGTCAGGAATGAAGTCAACACAAAACCCAATGACATCCTCTGTTTGATGGCCCATGGAGATGCTTGCTTCTGGCCTAGCGCGGTTACGAACATATTTCTTTAAGACTCCCATGAACCTCTCAAAGGGGAACATATTGTGTAGAAATACAGGGCCCAGAACGACAATCTCGTCGACTAGATGAACTAGGACGTGCGTCATGATATTGAAGAAAGATGGTGGGAACACCAGCTCGAAACTAACAAGACATTGCACCAAATCACTCCTTAACCTTGACAGGATTTCTGGATCGATCACCTTCTGAGAGATTGCATTGAGGAATGCACATAGCTTCACAATGGCTAATCGAACGTTTTCCGGTAGAAGCCCCCTCAATGCAACCGGAAGCAGTTGCGTCATAATCACGTGGCAGTCATGAGACTTTAGGTTCTGGAACTTTTTCTCTGCCATATTTATTATTCCCTTTATATTCGACGAGAAGCCAGACGGGACCTTCATACTGAGCAGGCATTCAAAGAAGATTTCCTTCTCTTCTTTGGTAAGAGCGTAGCTGGCAGGACCTTCATACTGCTTTGGATGCATGCCGTCTTTTTCATGCACACGTTGCTATTCCTCCCGTGCCTCCGGTGTATCTTTTGTCTTCCCATACACTCCCAAGAAGCCTAGCAGGTTCACGCAAAGATTCTTCGTCACGTGCATCACGTCGATTGCAGAGCGGACCTCTAGGTCTTTCCAATAGGGTAGGTCCCAAAATATAGATTTCTTCTTCCACATGGGTGCGCGTCCCGCATCGTCAGTCGGAACACATAGTCTGCCAGGACCCTTTCCAAAGATTACTTGTAAATCATTGACCATATCAAGTATGTGATCACCAGTACGGAGGGCGGGCTTCTTCCGGTGATCTGCCTCACCTTTGAAATGCTTTCCTTTCTTTCGACATTGATGGTTGGTCGGAAGAAATCGACGATGCCCCAGGTACACATTCTTCCTGCATTTGTCCAAATATATACTGTCGGTGTCATCTAAACAGTGTGTGCATGCGTGGTATCCCTTGTTTGTCTGTCCTGAAAGGTTACTGAGAGCAGGCCAATCGTTGATGGTTACAAACAGCAACGCATGTAGGTCAAATTCCTCCTGTTTGTGCTCATCCCACACACGTACACCTTCTCCATTCCACAGCTGCAAAAGTTCTTCAACTAATGGCCTTAGGTACACATCAATGTCATTGCCGGGTTGCTTAGGGCCTTGGATGAGCACTGGCAGCATAATGAACTTCCGCTTCATGCACAACCAAGGAGGAAGGTTATAGATACATAGAGTCACGGGCCAGGTGCTATGATTGCTGCTCTGCTCCCCAAAAGGATTAATGCCATCTGCACTTAAACCAAACCATACGTTCCTTGCGTCACCTGCAAAGTCCCCCCACCTTCTCTCGATTTTTCTCCACTGCGACCCGTCAGCGGGTGCTCTCAACTTCCCGTCTTTCTTACGGTCTTCTTTGTGCCATCGCATCAACTTGGCATGCTCTTTGTTTCTGAACAGACGTTTCAGCCGTGGTATTATAGGAGCATACCACATCACCTTGGCAGGAACCCTCTTCCTGGGGCGCTCGCCCTCAACATCACCAGGGTCATCTCGTCTGATCTTATACCGCAATGCACCGCATACCGGGCATGCGTTCAAATCCTCGTACTCACCGCGGTAGAGGATGCAGTCATTAGGGCATGCATGTATCTTCTGCACCTCCAATCCTAGAGGGCATAGAACCTTCTTTGCTTCATACGTACTGCCGGGCAATTCGTTATCCTTTGGAAGCTTCTTCTTCATTATTTTCAGCAGCGAACTAAATCCCTTGTCAGATACACCATTGTCTGCCTTCCATTGCAGCAATTCCAGTGTGGTACCGAGCTTTCTGTTGTCATCTTCGCAATTTGGGTACAACCCTTTTTTGTGATCCTCTAACATGCGATCGAACTTCAACTTCTCCCTTTCACTTTCGCATTCTCTCTGTGCATCAACAATGACCCGACGAAGATCATCATCGGGCACATCGTCTGGTTCCTCTTGATCTTTAGCTTCCCCCATTGCAGCATCACCGTATTCAGGGGGCGGGTAGTTGTCATCATCCTCTTCTTCTTCGTTGTCTTCCATCATAATCCCTCTTTCTCCGTGCTTGGTCCAAACATTATAGTGTGGCATAAAACCCTTCTCAAGCAGGTGGAAGTGAAGGGTTTTAGAGTTGGAGAAAGCCTTCGTATTCTCACAGACAGTACATGGACAATGCATAAAACCATTCTGCTTGTTTGCCTCAGCCGCTTCGAGAAAATTATGCAGGCCCTTAATATACTCGGAGGTGCGTCGGTCACCGTACATCCATTGCCGGTTCATCTGCGTGCGTTATATAGTTCTTATTATTGAACAACATATAACTCTCTAGAGCATCTAATTAAAACACACAAGTAAACTTTTTTCTTTTAGAAAGAAGATAAGAAGAAGAGGCTAACCACGGTGTTGCCGGCGCCGAGATGGGCGCGGGCGATCGACGGCGGTGAGGACGGGGACGGGACAGGACGGACCGCCAAACCTAGACAAATCTTGAGGAAAATGGAGCTTGGACAAGGAGCTTCGAGAGGAGAAAGCTTAAGTGTGGCTCGGGCATTTCATCGAACACCTCATGTGCATAGGAGGTGAGCTAGAGCACCACAAAAGCTCTCCCACGGCCGGGCAAAAAAACAGAGCAATGCATTGCTCTGCTCGCGGGCGGGGGCTATATATAGGCCAACCATTGGTCCCGGTTCCAGCCACAAACCAGGACCAATGGTTGTGGGCCAGGAGCGAGGCGCATTGGTCCCGGTTCGTGGCTGGAACCGGGACAAAAGGGGTCACCTTTAGTCCCGGTTCCAGCCACAAACCGGGACCAATGGTTGTGGGCCAGGAGCGAGGCGCATTGGTCCCGGTTCGTGTCTAGAACCGGGACAAAAGGGGTCAGACGAACCGGGACCAATGCCCCACGAGGCCCGGCCGGCGCCCTGGCCTCACGAACCGGGACCGATGCCCCCATGGGTCCCGGTTCGTGAGTGAACCGGGACTAATTGGCTTTTCAGGGGTGGACCGATGCCCTGTTTTGTACTAGTGATGCCATTCTTTTTTGCCTTTTATTCTCTTTATGTGTGACATAAAGTGGGGGTACTTTGGTATTTTGTATGCCAATCCTACCCCTTGGCTTTCCTATAAATAGAGGTGGAGAGGTGCTCTCCACACTCATCCCTTGCTCTCATACACATGCCATGCTTTGTCTGGCTCTCTCCCTCCCTCCCACGAAATAGTTTCGTAGAGCCGAAAGGCTGTCTGGGTTCCGGCAGGAACTAGTTCTGGATGGCGAAGCCCTGCCGCATAGCTAACACCGTATGTGTGCAACCCCGTAGAGAGGTCGTAGTTTCGATCTTTTGCCCGAGGGGCTGTTCGAGGGTCCTCCCGGAGTGCTGTCCGAGTTACCGTTCGAGCTTCGAGGGTCCTCCCGAAGGGCTGTCCGTGACATCGTCTGAGGGACTGTCCGACCGCCTCCCGAAGGGCTGTCCGACGAGGGAGTACATCCTCGCGGTTGGGAGGTTGTAAATCCTAGCTGTGGGGATCTGCACCGACGATCTACACCGACTCTTCTTTCGCTACGCTACGAGTCGGTAATGATCAGATCAAACCCTGTATGCAGTCTCCATAGTGGTCCTGGGCGTGCTCGCTGTACCGAATTTTTTTGTTTTCTGTCGCGTTCCCCTACAGTGGCATCAAGAGCCGTGCTATGCGTAGATGCAGGTTACGATCTAGAATACATGGAGATGTATGGGTATTGCATAATATAATTTTAGAGTAGATGGGATCTATTGCTGAAAATTATTTATGCGGGTGGCAGATGAAATCTGTTACCAGATGTTCTTGTTGCTTCCCTAGAATTTGCGTATTTCTGATCTCGAGACAGCATGGTGGAATTTGACAAAGTTTTGGCAATCCGCGATCCTGATTGATCAACGAAGTGCTATCAATTCTTTGGGTTCTGCCATAGTCAAAAGAAAGATTAAATTTCGCAGACGAAAGGGCAATGCAGATATGATCTGCACGGGGGTCATGCGTATGACGAAGTTTAGTATGGGGCTCGAGATTTTATTATCTCGTGTTTCATACACCCCGCGATGTTAATCTAGCGACTTGAATATTCATACTTGATGATAAAACGTTGGTAGCTGCGGTTTAAGTCAAAACCTTATAAGCCACGTAAAAATAAAATTTTGCATAAACCGATTAGAGGCGTCTAACTTGGTTTTGCAGGATGTGCATGTGATGTGGTATAGCAGTGCTCATATTAATTCGATTATGTATGAGATGACTATATGATGTAAATGTACTAACATGACCTGCGTGTCATGATTCGGCATGATGGCTGGAGCCATATGATTGTCACTTTAATGACCTGCGTGTCAACCTTAAGTAATGCACTTATTTTATTAGCTATAGAGATAGCAATATTATCTGGTGCATCGACAAGGTGGTGGCAATCTTCGCGAAGGTGAACACCGACGCAAATGCCGAAGACGAAGAAATTAAAGACTTCTCCGTCTGAAAGGGCTATACCATATCATGCTATTATGAATTGCCTGAGATGTTTATCCCTTATGATGCACCCTTTTGATTGCGCGGTAGTCGCTTTTTATTAGGGTGATCTCTCACTTAAAATATCAAGTAGTTAGTGTTCTCCCAAGTGTAGCACCGTCACAGCACCTATCTTTTCGGGGTACCACATGGATACATGGGTACGAACGATTAGAGAAGTGTGAGGCGGGTGAGTTGAGACCTCGTAGCAAGATCACTTGGTTGTCTTGACGTTCCGGAGGATCGTCCTGAGCTCGGAACACGCCCATCGAAAGATGAACAAGAGTCACATAGATATGTGATTGGCAAGTTGGCCTACCGATTGAAATTCTCGTCACTTGAGATGGATACATCCTTGGCGTTGAATTACAATTTGGGTCTTGTATCACTCATAATCAATTTTGAGAGATATTGATTTGAGTGGGAGCGCACTTTAGAATAAAATTGTTTATTCACTAGTGCAAATTAATTATGAACAAAGTCTAAGTGAAACTTATGTTTTCCGTTGTAGATCAAATGGCTCGCAACACCGCGTTCAACTTAGGCCCGATGTTAGAGAAAGAGAAGTTAGCTGCGACTGGAAACAAATATGCGTACTGGGTCCGTAACCTGAGGATTGTCCTTAGGAGCGCTAAGAAAATGTATGTGCTTGAAACTGCTCTTCCAGCTAAACCGGCGGCCACTGCCCCGGCAGATGAACAAAATGTCTGGGCCACTAAGGATGATGATCACAACTTAGTGCAGTGCCTCATGCTAGCTTGCATGAGTCCAGAGCTTCAAAAACGTTTTGAATTCCATAACCCCCGTGATATGATCCGGGAATTGGATGCTCTGTACAAGGAAACCGCACGGTTTGAACGATTTGATATCATGAAGGCCGTGATGGATTGCAAGATGGCTGAGGGCAGTTCAGTTGGCGAACACGTAGTCAAAATGATTGGCTACGCTGAAAGGCTTAAAACCCTGGAATTTCCAATTCCACCAGCCCATATGATGGACATGTTGCTTTCTTCACTCCCCCGTCCTACGACGGTTTTGTCATGAACTACAACATGAGTGGGATGGAGAAGACACCAAATGAGGTGCTCGCCATGCTAAAAACCGCGGAAGGAGGACTGCGGAAAAATCGCAAGCAAGTGTTGCTTGTGAATAAAACCACCCGTTTCAAAAAGAAAGGCAAGCCAAAGAAGGGCAAGGGTGCCGGTAAGACCGGCTCCCAAAGCAACTCTAAGGGCGAAGCCAAGAATGAAACTGAGTGCTTCTACTGCAAGGGCACAGGACACTGGAAGAGAAACTGCAAGAAGTATCTGGAAGATAAGAAGTCTGGGAAAACCGAAAAAGGTATAACTGTTATACAAGTTAATGTCATTAACGTTTTGCTTGCTAGCGAAAATTCTAAGTCTTGGGTATTTGATACCGGATCGGTTGCTCACATTTGCAACTCGATACAGGGGCTTCGGAAGGTGCGCAAGCTAGCAAAGAATGAAGTCGTGATGCGCGTCGGGAACGGCACTGGGATCGCCGCTCAAGCCGTCGGCATTATGCCTCTACGTCTCCCTTCAGGATTTATCTTAGAACTAAGTAACTGTTATTTTGTTCCACTATTGTGTAGAAACATTATCTCCAGATCATGTTTAGTACACGATGGGTATTTGTACAAGTCTGAGAACAATGGTTGTTCACTTTATTGTAAGGATATGTTTTATGGATTTGCACCCATTGTTGGGGGCCTTTTCATACTAAATCTTGAATGTGGAAATGATGTCTTTAACGTGAATGCTAAACGCCTTAAGAAGGCTGATACCACCACCACTTTCATGTGGCACTGTCGGCTTGGCCACATCGGAAAGAAACGCATGCAAAGACTCCATAAAGATGGAGTTTTACCGTCCTTTGATTTTGAATCATTTGACACATGTGAAGCTTGCTTGATGGGGAAAATGACCAAGACGCCGTTCATGGGTCATCCTGAACGGGCGAGTGAATTGTTGGAAATAATACATAGTGATGTATGTGGTCCAATGAGCACAATCGCACGGGGTGGGTATTTCTACTTCGTGACTTTTACTGATGATTTGAGTAGGTATGGATATATCTACTTGATGAAGCATAAGTCGAAAACATTTGAAAAGTTCAAAGAATTTCAGAATGAGGTAGAAAATCATCGTAACAAAAGGATTAAATTTCTGCAGTCTGATCGCGGGGGCGAATACCTTAGTCATGAGTTTAGCCAACATCTGAGTGACCGTGGAATCGTTTCACAGCTTACGCCTCCCGGAACTCCACAGCGAAACGGAGTGTCGGGAAGATGTAACCGAACCCTGTTAGACATGGTAAGGTCGATGATGTCTCTTACAGATCTATCGATATCTTTTTGGGGTCACGCACTACTCACTGCCGCTTATACATTAAACAGAGCACCGTCTAAGTCTGTTGAGACGACACCACATGAGATGTGGCATGGGAAGATTCCTAGTGTGTCGCATCTCAAAATTTGGGGTTGTGAGGCATACGTAAAGCGTTTACAGCCAAGCAAACTCGATCCCAGATCAGACAAATGTTACTTTGTAGATTATCCCAATAACACCATTGGGTATTCCTTCTACAACCAGTCCGAGGGCAAAGTGTTTGTCGCAAAAGTTGGACACTTTCTCGAGAAAGAATTTCTCGCTAAAGAACCAAGTGGGAGGACAGTACAACTTAATGAGATTAGTGAATCTTCGGCAACAGTTGATATGGCTAAGGAACCGGAAGTAATTCCGCAAATTATCCCTACAACCGAGCCGGAAGTTGTCGCATGTGATGCGGAAACTTCAGACAATGTTGTAACTGAACCGCGCAGATCAGGTAGGGCTGTCCAGCCACCTGAGTGGTTTAATAACGAAATCTTCATTCTTGAAGACGATGAACCTGCGCACTACAAGGAAGCGATGGCGGGGTCCAGCTCAAGGGAATGGCACAAGGCCATGAAATCCGAAATGGAATCCATGTACGAAAACCAAGTTTGGAACTTAGAAGAACTTCCAGAAGGCGTAAAGCCCATTGGTTGTAAATGGATTTTCAAAAGAAAGACAAACACGGATGGTAACATTACTATCCACAAAGCTAGACTTGTCGCAAAAGGGTTCACGCAAGTTCCAGGAGTGGACTACGACGAGACTTTCTCGCCCGTAGCTATGCTTAGGTCTGTTTGGATATTACTAGCAATTGCTGCTTATTTCGATTACGAAATATGGCAGATGGACGTCAAAACGGCTTTCCTAAATGGAAATCTCAAATAAGATGTATACATGATACAACCTGAAGGTTTTGTCGTTCATAAGGATGCTGCAAAGGTATGCAAACTTCAGAAAGCCATTTATGGTCTGAAGCAAGCGTCAAGGAGCTGGAACATTCGTTTTGATGAAGTGGTCAAACAGTTTGGCTTCATCAGGAATGATGAAGAATCTTGTGTTTACAAGAAGTTTAGTGGGAGCGCAAAAGCATTTCTAATCTTGTATGTGGATGACATATTGTTGATTGGAAATGATGTGAATTTTCTTAGCGAAATAAAACTCATTGAAGAAGAGTTTTTCAATGAAAGACTTAGGTGAAGCGGCATATGTATTGGGCATCAGAATCTATAGAGATAGATCGAAACGCCTGATAGCGCTTAGCCAAAGCACGTACATTGACAAGGTGTTGAAAAGGTTCAACATGGAGAACTTCAAGAAAGGCCTACTCCCCATGTCACCTAGCACAGTGCTTTGCAAGAATCAGTGTCCTCGGACCCTCGATGAGCGAGTACAAATGAATGATGTTCCATATGCTTCGGCAGTTGGTTCTATTATGTATGTCATGCTATGTACAAGACCGGATGTTTCCTATGTGCTAAGTGTTAGCAGCCGGTACCAAAGTGATCCAGGATTGGAACACTGGACCACAGTCAAGGGTATTCTTAAGTACCTCAGAAGGACCAAGGATTTACTCCTTGTGTACGGAGGTGATGAAGAGCTCATTGTAAGTGGTTACACTGATGCAGGCTTCATGACTGACCCAGATGACTTCAAATCTTAATCAGGCTATGTTTTCATATTGAACGACGGCACAGTTGATTGGAAAAGTTCCAAACAAAAGACAGTGGCGAATTCTACGACGGAGGCGGAATATGTTGCAGCTTTAGAAGCCTCCAAGGAGGCGGTATGGATCAAGCAATTTCTTGAAGACCTTGGTGTGGTTCCAAGTGCTCTGGACCCGGTGGAGATCTATTGTGATAATAGTGGCGTCGTGGCTCAGGCAAGGGAGACAAGTTCGCACCATAAGACAAGACATATTGAACGCAAATATAAACTCATTCGACATCATGTCGAAGCGGGTTTAGTGAAAGTACGCAAAGTTCACACGGATCTGAACGTGTCAGACCCGATGACAAAGCCTCTACCACGTGCAAAGCATGAGCAGCACCGGATAGCCATTGGTGTTAAGGAAGCCATGTAACTGGATTATGACTCTAGTGCAAGTGGGAGTCTGTAGGAGATATGCCCTAGAGGCAGTAATAATAGTTATTTTGTATCTCTGAGTTTGTAATGAATGTTTATATTCCATGCTATAACTGCAATGATTCTCGAGTCTACAATATCCACGAGGCTCGGAGGGAAACTCATGTGCATGTGTGGTATAATAAATGGTAAAAACTATACCTAGTCATGCCTCTAAGACTAGCTCAAGTATTGCATGATGATCCTGTTTTCCTGATCATGGGCATGGCTATGCCGGCAATTTTGAGGGCACAATGTTAGTGGAACACTTGTGTTGAATCGACCCGAATTGATGTTATGCTATGAGATACATTCGTCACAAGTTAATGGTTAATAACACAGAGATAGTTAATGTTTGCATAATTCCTTAGACCATGAGAGTATCAAGTTCCTTCGTACTTGCTTCGTGAACTTTGGGGTTTGTTAAACGTCATCCGTAACTGGGTGGCTATTACGGCGGCTTACGGGTTCACGGAAAAGTATGACAAGAAACGAGATAGCTCAAGATTGGGATTTGCTCCTCCGACGATGGAGAGATATTCTCGGGCCCTCTCGGTGTTACGGTATCCATCATCGTCTGGCCAGACACATTGTGATTTGATCACTGGGATGCCGGAACGCGGAAACGAGAAAAGAGAACAAAACCGGTAACGAGGTAACTGGCATAGTGGACAAGTTGTTGAACCGCGGGGATGCCAATAAATCTCACCTCGGGTGTTTGTAACATATCGCAAAGCAACAGGAATAGCACACGGCAACTGAAGGTTCACTCGAATATTCATTCGTGTGGGTATAGGGGTCAATATGGGTGTCCACGGCTCCGATGTTGATCATTGATCGGAAAGTGTTCTGGGTCATGTCTATACTTCACCGAACCTATAGGGTCACACGCTTAAGGGTCATCTATCTGCTGAATACTAGACAAGGAGTCTGAGAGAAAGTCACCGGAAAAGTTTCGGCGACAACGGAAACGTTCCGGAGAGGACACCGGAATAGTTCCGGTAAAACTGAAAAGTTGTTTCGGGGTATACCATTAAGTCAAATTGGTTTCGGCACACGCCTGGAAATTCTTGGAGGGTGCCAGAATTGTTCTGGAAACTTCTGGGATTTTTTCCGGGATAAAAACCGGAAATATTCCGGAGCTGCTGGAACCGGTTTGGTTGCTTTTCGCAGATGAAAATCACTAATCCGAAATTGTTTCGGAACGAATCCAAAATCATTTTAGTGGGTTCTGGAATTATTCTAAGACCCACAGAAATATTTTCGGATTTAACGGTCGCGGAAAATTGGTTCCGTGAATAGTGAAAATCACGTTATGGTTAATTTTTTGGAAAGCCACCTTTTGGGATTTTTCCCAAAAGGCTTCTAGAAGACTTAGGGACTAAGGAACCCCCTTTGGGGGGGGCATGAGGGTGGCCGACCAAGGTGGAGCTCCTCCATGGAGCTCCAAATGCCATTCTTTTTTGCCTTTTATTCTCTTTATGTGTGACATAAAGTGGGGGTACTTTGGTATTTTGTATGCCAATCCTACCCCTTGGCTTTCCTATAAATAGAGGTGGAGAGGTGCTCTCCACACTCATCCCTTGCTCTCATACACATGCCATGCTTTGTCTGGCTCTCTCTCTCCCTCCCACGAAATAGTTTCGTAGAGCCGAAAGGCTGTCTGGGTTCCGGCAGGAACTAGTTCTGGACGGCGAAGCCCTGCCGGATAGCTGACACCGTATGTGTGCAACCCCATAGAGAGGTCGTAGTTTCGATCTTTTGCCCGAGGGGCTGTTCGAGGGTCCTCCCGGAGGGCTGTCCGAGTTACCGTTCGAGCTTCGAGGGTCCTCCCGAAGGGCTGTCCGTGACATCGTCCGAGGGACTGTCCGACCGCCTCCCGAAGGGCTGTCCGACGAGGAAGTACATCCTCGCGGTTGGGAGGTTGTAAATCCTAGCTGCGGGGATCTGCACCGACGATCTACACCGACTCTTCTTCCGCTGCGCTACGAGTCGGTAATGATCAGATCAAACCCTGTATGCATTCTCCATAGTGGTCCTGGGCGTGCTCGTTGTACCGATTTTTTTTGTTTTCTGTCGCGTTCCCCTACAGAGGGGAGCTGGGGGAAACCCTGTCTCGGCTTCATGTCGTGAGCGGTGACGATGACGCCTCTAGGTGTCGTAATCCTTGTTGAAGGCGTCCCTGCAATGCTCCTCTCCTTCTCTCATGGTCTTTGCTCCAGGGGAAACCCATGCTCCCGTCTTGGGACAGACAATGGCGGCGATTTCCTCATCGTTGACCATCTTGGAGGCATTGTCTTGGAGCTGACCCGATCGCCGGAGACAAAGCTAACTTGTTCACCATTACTTCGGAGTGAGATCTATGGAAGGTGGCTTGAGGCAGAGGGCATGGATGTGCAGTGGCGGCGGTGGATTTTCTGGCCAGGTCGACAGTCTCTTATAGTGAGAAATCGATGGCCAAGATCCCATCTGCAGGTACGCATGCGACATCATCGGCATGTTGTGTCCTGGTAGGACGGTTCTCCGCTCGGGCGAGTAGGCGAAGGCGTGGTCCAGCTATCCTCTATAACACTACGCTCCCTAGTTTTAAAGAGCCCACATTCAATTGAGGTCTTCAATTAGAATTAGGTCACCCGATTTTGACCAGGTCAGCAATTTCTCAAAGCTCTCTCATTCAATTCTTCTATACTATATACTATGCTTCCTAATTTTCTAGGCCTCGCAATTAATTGAGGTATTCAATTTAGAATTGGGTCAACCGATTTTGACTAGGTCAATACTTTCTCAAGCTCCCCCATTCAATTATTTTAATTCACTATGTTCTTTAATTTTAAAGCTCTTTCATTCAATTGAGGTATTCAATTTTGGATTTGGTTTACGATTTTGACCGGGCCAACGATTTTTCAAATCAATCAGCAGCAACTGACCTATAAAAATATATCAATCCCGCGCACCCTCCCACTACCTGGAAAAAAGAAGCGCCACCATGTGGTATTGTAGCACCAATATAGTAGTACATGCGACCACCGACACAGAAATTTCCCCACGTATATATAGATTGGTTAGCGGATAACAAATAATCACACCACGAAAGGCCCACCAAATAACCGCATTATAAATAAAAATAAAACACACTCTATCATCTCCCCACTCACCAAACTAAATATTTCATGGGTCAAAATATAAGGGGTGTTAGTTTTGTAGAAAGTCAAATTTCTTTAACTTTGATCAAGTTCGGAGCAAGAATATCGACATCCACAATATTAAACAAAGATATATGGAAATTTATTTCATGATGAATTTGAAAATACCGATTTGATATTATGGATTTTTATATATTTCTCTACAAATTTGATCAAACTTAAAAGATTTTACTTTTCAAAAAAGTAATACATCTTATATTTTGAAACACAGTGATTATTTTTTGAAGAAACCCAACAACACTGAAGAAACCCAACAACACCAATGGCGCAGCAAAGCGCGCCCAACCCTTCTAGTACTAGGTGATTGTCGAGACGGGATCGAGAATCTTGGATCTTCAGATCGGCGCAATGATGAGTTTGATTCTGCCGCCACGGATGAGGATGGTGCGAGACTGTCGGAGTGTCCTGATTTGGGATTTGACGATGTCGTTTACTTTCCTCTCCCGATCTCCGTTGCGAAGTGCGACGGCGACCTTCGTTGTTCGGAGCAGTTGGTGGTGACCGGCTCTTGTCGTGGCATGACTGTCCGCTTGTGCGAGCATGGTCTTCATTTCCGTGGTACTTCATGTCAAGACCGTGCTGTGTATGTAGCTGCGAGGACCACGGGAAGTGGTGATGGCATCACAATTGTTGTCAAGAGATGATTGGTGTTGTAGATTGTTGATCATTGGTTTGATCACTTCGGAGTTTTTTCATTTTTCTTTACTCCACGAAGGCATAGCTTCGGTCTTGCTAGTTGCTGGTGTGATTTGTGTGTGTATTGGTGTTGGCAGTGTGCATCATTGTAATTGTACCCCCTTAATGCTTCATTTTAAGCTAATAAAATTCATCTTTGTAAAAAGGTAACCAAAGGATATTCTTCCCGCTTGGTATAGCGAGGCATGCAAGAACTTGTTCACAACTTCAAAACCACTACCAAAGATTGCAACTCCAGACTTGTTTTTTCCTTCCTTTTTTCAGAGGGCAACTCCAGACTTGTGCTGGCTTGTGAATGGGTTTTATACTTCGCAGTTGATATATTATGGTAAAAGCAGATGGAACGATCGTCACGGTTACTTGCCGACAAATTCTTCTCGGCACAACAACACAATGGAATTAATCGCAAAAACCACCCCCACACAGAAGAAAGCACCACAATCTCCACCGTCAGTGATAACATCACCAGCCAAGCAAGGAATCAACATGCTAGTATATTTATCGGCCGGATGCAGACCCGCCTTCAGCAACACACCAACGCACACAACAAACAACAGCATCGGCCAATCCCATCCCAGAACAATGAAGTTCCTGTTCCAGTTCCCCTGCTGCTCGTGCTTCTGCTACATCAAGAAGAAGAAGAGCGGCAAATCAAAGGACTGACGAAGCGGCCGAGCGTATGTCTGAAGAAGCTGCTCCGCTCCGAAGTATCGCTGCACTTAACAGATGTGCACTTGTGCAATTAGCGTCGATCTGAACTTTGTGTATACTATGTGTGGAGTTGTTGCGTACAGCGCGGCGCGCTCTGCTTCATCATTATAATGTAATGTAAAAAAGTCGGCCCGAGTGGCTTAGTTGCTCTTGTCTTTCTCTGTGGCTTCTGGTTTGTGGATCCCCATCTCCTGCATCTGCTGTTCGACAGGGACGAAGCCGGTCTCCGCGAGGAACCTGCAATGTGCAGAAATCACAGCTCGCTAAGATTGTTCGTCGCAACAGAGGGTAGATCGCGTGTGGGGAGAGGATAGGAGAGGAGAGGGGTGACCTGTTGAGGAGCACGAATAGAACCGCGCCTATGGTTATGAGCAGAAGGACGTGACCAACGATCACAAAGTCGCTTGAGAAAAAGGCTAGGTAAAGCATCGCGGTGAAGCAGAACGCCAGTAGCAAAAATGTGATCTGGAGCACGATCCACGTGGGAGCCTACACCAACAAGATAAACATCGGTTAGGATACTTTACAGTTATTTGTGCATTCCATAACCACATAAAAAAGGGAACAATAATATGACTAAATTTGGGGCTGAATACAGGAATATATCATAAAGCACGAGATCAAATTAAATTTAAGAGTGAACATAATAACGCCCATTGCAGTATTTCTTACATTAACACCAGAGGACAAGGCTCCCACCAAGATAGCTTCAGCTGATGATACTTGATTTGGCGATTGTCCTGCCATTCTCATCCAAATTTATAGGCACTGGCACAAATAACAATACGTTATCACCTATATGCTTCTGCGTGAAACAATAATGGTTCTAGATAACACATAAATGTAGAATGATTTGTAACATCCCAGGTACAAATTCTGCCTTAAGTGCCGCCGCACTACACTAAAATCCAACCAAGTCAATATTTATTCAAAAAAGCCAACACAGTTTCTCATGTGGGCCTCGACAGCCTCAAATTCATACTATATCATCAATAGTAAGCATAAAAGCAGGTATACAGCTCGATGTTACTACACATAAACATATGATAATCACAGCACCATGCCAACAATCTGTAACACTAAGCAAGATATACGATGCACTAAGTATATGTTAAGTCATGTGAGTTTCCAAAAGATGTGGGAGTGCTACACCTATATCCAAATGCAAGTTATTTGCTTAGTGCCAAAAAATATATGCAATAATGCAAGAGTGAAAACATAAATAGTTAAATACAGACCCATTTGAACGTAAAACCATAACAGGCAATACTCTGGGTTATAACATAAGATCCTTCCAATAACTTCATCGGGTAAACCAATACTTCGAATGAGCATCCCAAACTACGTACTGTTGACGTTGTTACCAACCTCTCCAAACTAGATCAACTATGTGAATTCTGACCAACCTAGGTCAAGGACACCGGTAGTCACAAGCTAACTTACAAATCCATCTCACTGGCCTAGTTGCGCTTTTTTACTTTCTTACCAACCCAGCTTTAAAACAAATCTCTCAAATACGCGGTGGTATGCAGGATTACTGAACAAAAACACTAGCTCTAAATAAACGGCAATATGCAACCATACAAAAAGGGGAAACTCATGCACCTTGCCATAACCTTGATGCCACAGTTAGAAGCTACTCTACGATAAGAACAATATTGCCACCAATTGCAGCTAAGCCTCACACAGAACTCCCTAAAACCCCAAATTTTCTGATCCAGTTTTCACTTACCATATCCCCTATTTTCTGTATCTTTAATGCCACTCTTATCTAAAAGGCTACCGTCGCCGGTAATTCCCCAATTTGTATCTTTGCTGTTTAATTTACTCCCATCAGCCAACCCCCCCCCCCCCCCCCCCTCCCCCCGCCCCCCTCCCCTGCTGGGTCTTGTAGCCCGCGGGAGCGGCTGGCCACGCCGGTGAAGGTTACAAACGGTTTGTTGCACAGGAGTGGTGCTGCTCGGTGGATCTGGTACCCCTAGGTGGAATAGATGCTTTTGTTTTACGAGTGAGGTGAGACATGAAGGAGAGAGAACAAGTAAACACAGTTTGGACCATTGTGATTCCAGGTTTAAACAGATGTAGGATAAATCTAGACAATATAGCATTTATAGTGCACATAGATTTAGTAATTAGCTCTAGCTGTTTCAGGAATGATATGAACATTCTGATAGTTCGCAGAAAGCATACACCAAACACCAGTCTTAACAGACATTAGCAGGTTCAATATATCCGCACATTATTACATCCCTATGGTTTACCACATCCTAATCAAAATAATTGGAACTTAACAGATCCAATACATGACCTCCAAGCAGTATGCCGATATGTGCCCACTAACAGATCCAAGAGACAGTAATATAAACAAAAAAAAACATGAAAGAGGGAGGGAGGAGATGCCTCACCTTGCCGCTTGAGGGGAGGTTGGTGGCGGCAGCACGGGTCGGAGTCCCTGCACGGGAGGATGCGGAGCTCGTCACAGACGGGGTGACGGCGCCGGCACAGGTTCGAGCCGCCAGAGGGGAGGATGCAGGGGCCGGCGGCGGTAGCACAGAGGCGGGGACGCGAGGTCGGGGACGATCTCGGAGCTCCTCTCGGCGGCGGAGGCAGCAGCTTCGTCGGCGACGGAGGGAGGAGTTAGGCGGCGACCTTGTTTCCGGCGGAACAGACTCGGAGGGGGCCAACTTTTTTGGTGTTCGGGTGCGACCTGCCCGTGTGGCAGTCTCTTTTGCCACGTCGACCCGGGCCCGATCCGGCGAAAATGCGAAATCAACAGGGGTCTTTCATACGTGACTTTAGGGCATCTCCAATGCTAACCCGCAAACCGTCCGCGTCCGTTCGGACCGTGCTGTCCGGATCGAGAAAGTCATTCGACACGGGTCTGTATCGGTCCGCGGGACGGTCCGGACGCGTTTTCTCCCGCAAAACAAAGACAAACATGGGGAGGTTTACGAGAGTCCGGACACCAGACACGTAGGACTCCGACACTCCCGGCCTATGCAAAACCCTTCCCGGACCCTGCGCCTCCATCCTCCCTATTTTCTCTCCTTCCTTCTTTCTCTCTTGCCTTCACCATCGCTCCACCACCCCGGCCGCTACGCCACACCCCTGCCGGAACTCTACGTCTCCGTCAGCTCCAGCGTTCCAGCCGGGCTTCACCCCGCTTCTCCTCCGTCGCTGTTCAACCCTTGTCCTCCGACCGTCCCGCCAGGTACCTTTGAACTACTGCTATACTCACCATGCCCGACAACTGTTCGATGAATTGCCGGAGCTAAAAACAGTTTTCTCTTCTTCTTTCTAGGAATGGATTCCGATTTGGAGTACATATACGGGCACTATGTTGAGTCGTCCGACGGCTCGTCGACGAGGAGGAGTACTCGGATGAGACTGCGATGATGCAGGCGGTCCTTGAAGACGCGGAGCGTGCGGAGGAGCATGTTCTCAATTTCAAGGGCTCGATCAAGGGTCATCGAGTGCTCAACCACAACAGGGCACGCGACCATTTGACACTGATGGCCGACTACTTTGCCCTGGATACACTCTTCGCTGACCATTTTTGCCAGCGTTTTCGGATGCGCAAGACTGTCTTCGATCTTTTGTACCATGGCGTCCGGTCCTATCATGACTACTTCGTCTTGAAGAAGGACGCCATGAGAAGGATTGGCTTCTCTGGTTACCAGAAGTGCACGACCGCACTCCGGATGCTAGCATATGGCACGTCCGCTGATTCATGGGACGGGTACCTACAGATGTCTGAGAGCACGTGCGAAGATGCTATGGTCAGGTTTGCAACTGTCGTGGTAGAGGTGTTCGGACCTCAGTACCTGAGAGAACCAACTGTGGCAGACACCGAGAGGCTCTTGGCAATCTCAGAAGCAAGAGGGTTGCCAGGTTTGCTTGGATCTCTTGACTGCATGCATTGGAAATGGAAGAACTGCCCGAAGGCTTTACAAGGGCAATATCAGGGTCATGTTAAGAAGTCCACCATCATTCTTCAAGCAGTTGCATCACAGGATCTTTTGATTCGACATGCTTTCTTTGGCATGCCCGGGTCTCACAATGACATCAATGTGCTGCAGCGATCACCGTTGTTTGCGAGGCTGACTGAAGGAAAAGCTCCTTCTTGCCATTATACTATCAATGGACATGAGTACAACATGGGCTACTATCTGGTTGACAGTATCTATCCTCCATGGGCTACCTTTTTCAACACCATCTCTAACCCAGTTGGCCAGAGAAAGGCTCACTTTGCCCAAAGACAAGAAGCAGCTAGAAAGGATGTCGAGAGGGCATTTGGAGTTCTGCATGCCCGTTTTGCAGTTGTTCGTGGACATGCTAAACAATGGGATCCGGAAACCTTGTGGGAGGTGATGACATGTTGTGTGATCATGCACAACATGATCGTCGAGGATGAGGGTGACGATGCTGCCGCAACTCTAGAATTTGAGAACATGGGTGATCCTATCCAGCTTCCAGACCAGAATCCGGCCACATTTGAAGAGTTTATTCAAATGCATCAACAAATTCGGCATCGACCAACTCACGAGCAGCTGAAGGAGGATCTGATTGAGCATCATGTTGGAAATATGCCCTAGAGGCAATAATAAATTGGTTATTATCATATTTCCTTGTTCATGATAAATGTTTATTATTCATGCTAGAATTGTATTGACCGGAAACTTAAATACATGTGTGAATACATAGACAACACCGTCTCCCTAGTAAGCCTCTACTAGACTAGCTCGTTGATCAGAGATGGTTAAGATTTCCTAACCATAGACATGAGTTGTCATTTGATAACGGGATCACATCATTAGTGATGGGCAAGACCCAACCGTAAGCTTAGCAGTATCACTTAAGTTTATTGCTACAGCTTTCTTCATGTCAAGTATCTGTTCCTTAGACCATGAGATCATGTCACTCCCGGACACCAGAGGAATGCATTGTGTGCTATCAAACGTCACTTCGTAAATGGGTGATCATAAAGGTGCTCTACAGGTATCTCCGGAGGTGTCTGTTGGGTTGCATGGATCGAGACTGGGATTTGTCACTCCGTATGACGGAGAGATATCTCTGGGCCCTCTCGGTAATACAACATCGTAAAGAGCTTGCAAGCAATGTGGCTAATGAGTTAGTCACGTGATCTTGTATTACGAAACGAGTAAAGAGACTTGCCGGTAACGAGATTGAACTAGGTATGGAGATACCGACGATCGAATCTCGGGCAAGTAACATATCGCCGGACAAAGGGAATTGCATACGGGATTAATTGAATCCTTGGCATCGTGGTTCAACCGATATAGATCTTCGTTGAATATGTAGGAATCAATATGGGAATCCAGGTCCCGCTATTGGTTATTGACCGGAGAGGAGTCTCGGTCATGTCTACATGTTCTCGAACCCGTAGGGTCGCACGCTTAACGTTCGATAGAGCTAGGGTAGTATTGAGATATTAATAGTGGAAAGTCCAATGGTTGTTCGGAGTCCCGGATGGGATCCGGGACATCACGAGGAGCTCCGGAATAGTCCGCAGGTAAAGATTTATATATGGAAAGTTGTTTTCGGGGTTACGGAAAAAGTTTAGTTTTTTCGGTATTGTACCGGGAAGTCACCGGAAGGTTCCAGAGGGGTCCGGAAGTCCTCGGAGGGTTCCACCACGTCCCAAGCAGTAGGGGGGGCGCCCTGGCCTTATTGGGCTAGGCGCACCAGCCCTACGTGGCCCATGCGCCTAGGGGAAGGGAAACCCTAAGGGGGAGGGCCCTCCACTTGGCTTGGAGGGCACTCCTCCCCCCTTGGCCGCCGCCCCCCTGCCTTGGGAGGGGGGCTAGGGCTGGCACGCCCCTCTCTCACCCCTATATATAGTGGGGAGGCGCAGGGGGCAGCCACCCCTTCCACGCTTGCCCCGTCTCCCTCCCGTTACTCCTCCTCCACGTTTTCGCCAGCGCTTGGCGAAGCCCTGCCGGAATTCCGCTGCCACCACCACCACCACCAAGCAATCGTGCTGGTTCCGATCTCATCTACCTCCTCCCCCTCTCTTGCTGGATCAAGAAGGAGAGGACGCCATCGAGCTGAACGTGTGCTAATCTCGGAGGTGACGTCCGTTCGGCACTAGATCGGATTGGATCGCGATTGGATCGTGAAGAGTACGACTACATCAACCACATTATGACGTTAACGCTTTCGGTCTACAAGGGTATGTAGACACACTCCCCTCCCGTTGCTTTGCATCTCCTAGATTAGATCTTGGGTGTTTGGTAGGAAATGTTTTGATTTTCATGAAACGTTCCCTATCACATCAGTGGGCGGTTAAAGGGGACAACAATGTTGAGATGTAATATTTGAACTTTTTTAAATTTGAACTAGTGCTGCATGTGGCTATTTGAACGTCTGCAATCTATTTATGTGTTTATTTGATCGTGCGGACTTAAAAAAAGAGAAGGAGGCTGGATGTATGCGGCTAGCGTTGGATGGCGTCCTCCCGCATCCGTGTCTGCGGACATATGCGGGAGGAAATTTGTGGGTTGCCATTGTAGATGCCCTTAGTTGGGTGTTTCACATCTCAAAAAAAAAGTTGGGTGTTTCGCTGAGTAAATACTGGCCAAAAATCATGTTTTTATGTAATTTGACATTTTGTATGTAGGTTGGCTGCAGCAGTAAAGCGATTTTTCTCTGACATTTTGTGGCCTGTGTTAGATTGGGCTAATGCACTACCCAGTGTTTGATTGTGCACGACCTATGTGGGACCATTCCTTTTTACTAGTGGCTACAAATGACACTAACATATGTAGTTTGAAATAAACACTGTTTCAGTACTAGCTAGTAAATAAATGACAGTTCATTCTGACTATTAATAAATTACGGTACAAATTAACAGTCATATGGCTTAATAAGGGAAGGATCATCGGTGTCCAATTAGGGAGAAGTCCATTGTCGTCTTCTTCCTGCTGCTTCTTCTTCTGTTGTTGCATCTTCTCCCTCTGCTGTTGTTGTTTCATGTGTTGCTTCTTCTTCTTTAGATCCTTGCGTTACCTTTCAAGATTCATTGTCAAATGTATCCAGACCATGGCAGGAGGTATCACCATCATCAGCCATCACATATTCCTCCTCCGGCACAAGCTCATCACAACCCTGTTATAGGATCCAGTTATGGAGGATGCAACATGCAAGAACAAGCCTAATCTGGGTGGGAAAAGGGTGAATTGGCTTTTGATTTCAAGATCTTAAATCTATTCTTCAGAGCTTCAGATGTCTTCTCAACTTTAACTCTAAGGCTAGAGTGTCTAAAATTGAACAATTCTTGTGCAGTCCTAAGATAGTTCATGGAAGAGAACTTGTTCAGATGATACTTGGTTTCCTGAAGAGTGGAAGAACACCAGGCTAACATGCATAGCCAGCATCTCCTAGGTAGAACTTGTTGTTGGGCATATTGAGGCCATCCAGTCGAGTCATGTTGTCAGCAAGAGTGTTAGCATCATGGGTTGATCCTTCCTAGCCAGCTAACACATATGTGAACTTCGGATCGAAGTCAACAGTAGCAAGCACATTCTGACCTGTGTAGTGCTTTCTACCCTTGTATGCTATACACTACAAAAAAAAGATACATCCGTGACATTATGGCCCGAACGAAAACTTTTTCTGTCATGGTTGTGACACTTCTATGACAATAATTGTGACAAAAACACGTATCATCATAGATGTGGTGGGCTCCTACTTCTATAACAAAAAATTATGACAGAAAATGGGCTTTTCGTCCTGGGCGGGCCGGAGATGCACCCACATGACATTCTTTAGGCCGTCCATGATGTAAAAAATCATGGTAGAAGTGAGCGCGAGGAAATTTTCGGGGAGTTCCCGGTTACGGTGGGTGGTCGGGCCGAGCGATGCAGTGTGGTTTTGCGCGTTTCTCTCTTGTACGTGCGCGTGTGTGCGAGGCGCTTGCTAACTGAACCCGAGCGAGGCGTACGTTAGCTTACTGAACCCGAGCGATCGATCGCCCTCGCACTACGTACTGAACACGAGCGATCGATCCCTTCGCACTATGTACTGAACCCGATCGATCCCTTCGCTGCTAACTGAAGCCGATCGATCCCTTCGCTGCTAACTGAACTCGAGCGATTCCTTCGCTGCTAACTGAACCCGATCGATCCTTCTCGCTGCTTACTGAAGCCGATCGAGCCCCCATGCGAGACATAGCTAGCCGGTTGGGTTGCCTCTCGATGAACAATGCCCGTTGCTGCCGCGTGCGCGATACACGTAGACACGAGTCGAGACGCATCGATCGAGCCGGTTGGTTGGCTGTGGATGAACAGTTCCCGTTGCTGCCGCCCGCTCGTACGCCCCACCCCAGCCGGTGGGTTGGTTGTGGATGAACAGTACCCTGGCTGTGTGAAGGTGGTTGGCGCTGGATGAACAGAACCCCTAGGAGGCCGTGCCGCAGTACGCCATACCCCAGCCGGTTGGGGGTGGATGAATAGGATCCCGTGGAGGCTGGATGAACAGTAGCCGGTGGAGGCTGAGGAAGTCGACGGTGGATGAACAGTAGCCCGAGGAGTCCCGTTTTGTGGTACACCACACCCCTCCCGATGAACAGGACTTCGTTTCGACCGTAGGCAGTAGGGTAGAAGTCCGTTTCCTCCGTTTTGCAGTACGGCAGACCCCTCCCGATCAACAGGACCCTGTTTCGACCGTAGGCGGTTGAACAGAAGTTCGTTTCCTCCGTTTTGCGGTACGCCAGACCCCCAGCCGATGAACAGGACCCCGTTTTGACCGTAAGCGATCGAATAGAAAGCCGTTTCCTCCGTTTTGCGGTACGCCAGACCCTGAGTCGATGAACAGGACCCTGTTTCGGCTGTTCCGTCCAAGCAGGCTGGCTCCCGATGAACAGGACGCGTTCCGACCCAGTCGCTTGGCTCCCGACGTTGTTTCCTCCGTTCCGACCCAGCCGGTTGGCTGCCAATGAACAGGAGGCCGTTGCTGCCGTCCGTTGCCTCTCTCCATATACACGAGCCCTGGCCGTACGTCTGCGCGAGTACGCATTCGAGACCCCGCTCGTATATGTACGTACGTCGCCGTATTTTTTGCTGTGTGGCTGTACGTACGTGTACACGATTTAGACGGGGCTACCTGAACTGCTACGTTCGGGGCTCTACTACGACACGTGCCGCTCCTTACACGGCCGAAGTTCATCGTGGCAGAGAGACCGATCGACCAGTATGTACGTACACACTTGCGACCAGACAGATAACGATACGTACGCTTCGACCTGGTGGGTCCCAGCTGTCTGGGGGATAAGGAGGCACTTCCTTGCGTGCGAAGATATAGCTGGTGGGTTCCAGCTGTCATGGGGAGGAATCATTTTTTTCATGCAATAAGGAGGCACTTCCTTGCTTGCGAAGATGTAGCTGGTGGGTCTCAGCTGGTAGGGGGAGGAAACTTTTTTTCCAGCATAACAAGGAGGCACTTTCCTTGCGTGCGACCATGAACCTCGTGGGTCCCAGCTGTCAGCCTCTTCACGTACAGTCCTCTTCCGATGACTCTCGTTTGTTGACCACGCCACGCCGAGCGCACGAAGGCGGTGGACGACGGCGAGGCCCCGGACGGGAACGACCAGGAGATGGGGAAGATGCGGCAGTGGAGTCACAGACGGAGAGGAGTATGACGTACGAGGGTTGACTGGTTCGGTGCGACCTGGGGCTGCAGTCGGCGGAGAATAACAGGAGGGGTGGAGGGATGGCCTGGCCGGCGGTGGTGTAGCGCTTCGCAGCGAGGCATGCGAAGCAGCATCGCTGGCCGCCGGAGGCGGGAGCAGGAGGTCCCGCCGGCGCTGGAGGAAGAAGACGAGAGATTGAAGATGCATGCCGGCCGTTGGATGTACATCCAACGACTACAGATGTCAGAATCATTTGTTGACTAAGTTGACAACGCCTTCCGTAGGCTTCGACCTATTGGCCCACAATGTCAGCCTCCTTACGTGCGAAGATATAGCTGGTGGGTCCTAGCTGTCAGGAGGAGGAATAATTTTTTTTTGCCCGTAATAAGGAGGCACTTCCTTGCGTCCAAAGATGTAGCTGCTGGGTCCCAGCTGTCAGGGGGATGAAACATTTTTTTCCGCGTAATAAGGAGGCACTTCCTTGCGTGAGAAGATGTAGCTGGTGGGTCCAAGCTGTCAGGAGGAAGAATAATTGTTTTTCGCATAATAAGGAGGCAGTTGCATGCGTGCGTCCATGGACCTGGTACGTCCCCACTGTCAACCTCTCCACGTACAGTCCTCTTCCGATGACTCTCGTTTGTTGACCACGCCGCGCCGAGCGCACCAAGGCGGTGGACGATGGCGAGGCCCCGCACGGGAACGACCAGGAGATGGGGAAGACGCGACAGTGGAGTCGCAGATGAAGAGGACTACGAGGGTTAACTGGTTCTGGTGCGGCGTGGGGCTACAATCGGCGGAGAATAACAGGAGGTGTGGAGGGTTGGAGGGATGGCCTGGCCGGCGGTGGGGTAGCGCTTCGCAGCGAGGCGTGCTAAACAGAGTCGCTAGCCGCCGGAGGCGGGAGCGGGCGTTCCTGGCGGCGCTGGAGGAAGAAGATGACATATTGAAGATGCATGCCGGCCGTTGGATGTAAATCCAATGGCTATGGATGTCAGAATCATTTGTTGACCAAGTTGACAACACCTTGCGTGGGCTTCGACCTATTGGCCCACATGTCAGCCTGCAAAAATGTGGCACATATTCAACCCATGTTTTTTAGAATTTACAGTCCATTTGCTAGGATGGGTGAACAAATAATGTAGCATCTATGCGGTCCATTTAATTTTCTTCTTAGAAATCACAGCCCATTTGCACTTTCTCGAAATACACGAATTTGTTGCGCTTGTTGTAAATATAATGTTGGGTTGGATGGAGCAATGTTATCAAAAATATACCGGGGATGGGCATTTTATTATATATAAAATTATATAATTAGCGCATTATGGCTCAAAAAAATGAGCGCGTTATTATTACATTGGTCCTTAAATCCGAGCAAGCTTTTGTACGCATTTACCAGAATTTTCGTTGTAAAAAAACCAGGATTTTCCTTGCGAACTTCTGTTAAACATTCATTTTTTATAAGTTAATAAGACGTGGGATATTTTTATATATATGTATCTATTAAATATATGATAATAATATATAATAACATAAAATAATTGAAATATATATAATATAGTTAGAAGGGAAAACATAAGTTGGACCTGGCATTCTTATTCTTATATATAGAAAAATAGAAAAGAGTTCTGCGTTTTCTTCAAAAAAACATAAGTTGGGACGCGGATGTTTAAGACAAAATAAAACCTATGCTGGGAGGCCCATGGGCCAGTAGATACATGCTGGAGCTCAAAACAATAAGTTTAAAATGGGCATGTCGTGGGCTGAGCCCTGCGCATGTTCAAAAACAAAATCTAGGCTGGGCAGACCACAACCCAGCTGATACTTATTCGCCCTCTAAAAAAATTATACCCGCTAGCTCCCCGATGACAGTCTTCGTTGCAAATTTATCTCGTTTATTGACTACGTTGACAGACCCGTGGGCCCCACGCCAGTATAACATTAGGAGAAATGAATATCCATTTCCGAGAGAAAGCTTTTTTTTCCAATGAGGCACTTGCTTGCGTAGGGCCATGGACCTTGTGGGTCCCGACTGTCAGCCTCCCCACGTACAGGACGGGAACGAACCGGAGCCGGGGAAGACGGGGCAGTGTAGTAGTAGTTTGCGCGCCTTCTTTGAGTTGAGTACGCCATAGTAGCCCAGTAGCTATACCCCCTTACTCGCACCTGCTCGACCCGGGATCGATTACCCCTATATTCCCAATTTTTTTGCCTCTGCTATTACTGACATGTGAGTCTCCCCTTGTCATCCACACACACCACCTCCAACACTAGCTGGAATTTCGTCCCTAGTTTTCTCTGTTTTTCGCACTCTCAACATTGTTTGGGCATTTTGAAAATAGCATATCTTTTTGACTGTGCATCATATGAAGATGTGCTATACATGAATGTTGATCAGCATGATGTTAGCTTGCTGTTAGTTCCATTTTTGACCATGAATAAAATTTGGAACATGCTGTTATCCCTGTTTGAAAAGGGCATGTTGATATAAATGCTCTACCTCTGAAACTTGCAGTTTCTTATCTGAAACTGAAACTTGCAGTTTCTTCTATGAAAATCACATGGTCTGCACTTTTATATGAAACTACAGTTTTGAATGTACTAAAAATAGATCTCTGGAATTCAGAAAATACTTCATATGCTCAATACTGCAAAGACCTGAAATTCAAAAGACATTCATATCTGAAAGTACCCAAAATACACAACACAAAACACAATTCACAACCTGCAAATACTGATAACCCTAAGCTCCTCCTATGATTATTCGTTGGGGCACTCCCCTCCTATTCCTCAGCGGCAGACCGCCGCCCCGTGAGATGAGGTGAACGGTGAGGGAGCCTTGGAGAACGGCGGGGAAGCGTCGTCGCACCAACTGCTTTTCTCCTCTTGCGGTTGGGTACGGTCAACGAAGACTCCACCGGCTCGCTCTGACACGGCACCCTCACAAATGGCACCGTGTGGATGCTCGATCCTTGATCCTCTGGATGCTCGATCTTGGATCGATACTCCCACCACCTCCGCCTCACGACCGGATTCGGCGAATCTGCCTGCTCCATGGCCCAGAGGAGCAGCTCTATGGACTCCCGCGCGACTCCATTCGGGTGGATCGCCGCCTTTTCGCTCTTTTTCAGATATTTGGCCATCGCCATCACCATTGCCGCTAATTGCCACTGGTTGTCAAACCAAGACTGTATCTCCATCATCCTGGTTAGCTTCACAGGGTCGCCGTCTGCGATCGTCATGTATCGGTTGTACTCCTGCATCGATCTACTTCTCCACAGCACCTTCACTCGCCAGCGGTGGTTTTGGAATGGAAGAGGAGCGGCGGTTGTTTTGGAATGGAAGAGGGAGCGGCGGTGGTCTTGGAATGCAAGAGGAGCGACGGGCGGCGGTTTTAGAATGGACGAGAGCGGCGACGCGCTGTCAGTGGATCCATCCTAATAACTAATTTACCCCTCACTTACAAAGCGACCCCACATAAACTTGAGTACTGACCCCACGTTACCTAGTACTGACCAACGGAAGGCTTACAAAAATGCCTACCACCCTAAAACTTTCTTTTTAGTTTGTATATATAATTTGGTCAAAGTCAAACTTTGTAATGCTGGACTAACTTGATAGGAAAAAATACCAACATTCACAATATGAAATCAATATTATTAGATGCAAAATGAAATTAACTTTCATATACCATATATCTTTGGTATTGTAGATGTTGATCTTTTTTATATAAATTTGGTCAAAGTCAAAATAAATGGAGGGAGTATTGAAGAGCTTGATAGGGTTGCTGTCGCCTGCATCATCATGCCTTGTTTCACAGCTTCCAAGATTCACAACCAACTCATAAGATTCCCATAATAAGTACAACAAAGATGCCTATGCATCTCATTGATTCACAGATCAGAGCCAATATTAACTTTAAAACTAAAACAAAGTTGTGAGAATGTCTACATGTAAAGAAAAATCGATTGATGCTTCTCTGAGAAAAGAGTAATCCCTGGAGAAGTGCCAATATATCCAGCAAACCATAAACCTAATTCATGTAAGCTATTTGATTCAAGGATTTGCTGCAATACTGAAACCAGTCCAGTTTATGGGCACGCATGTCAAACACCGGCAGATTAACATGTTCTGCATAAGCTGGTCGCCAAGAACTTGTGGAACCATCCGAACATCTGTGCCCATTGGAAGCCACGTTATTTTAGATGGTGGCACTCACACTTTGCATATGCGGGTTCTATCCAAACATTTGTGCAGTTCCACTAAAATGTAGCTGAATAACCCTATTTGCACAGATAATGAAAAAGCGTGATTAATATAATAGTGGCACTAGTTGATGAAACATACACAAATAAATAGAAGCAACTTCATTTTCTTAATGGGAAAAGATTGCGATACAATAAGTTTATTAAAAGAAAATACAACAGTAGCATAGTATGACAAAGCATGATGATGTGGATGAAGGGCAGGACTGACCTGTGTGAGATGACTTAGTGAGATCAAGTTATTATTCAGGTCGTCGTATCTTGCCATGAAGGCAATTCGTTGAAAACTATGAACAAATTCAGTGCGGCAGTAGGAGGGGACTTGAGTCATTCCAATCTCTTTTTTTGTGCAATTCAACTAAAACTATGGCGCTCGCCGTGCTGCAAGGGAGAGAGGGGCCCTGCGCCGCCTCGACGGTAGACGTCATAGGGACCGATGAGTGGACTCAACGGCAGGCCTGATAGGGCACATCGACCCAATTCTCCCGGATACACCTTCTACAAGTGATGAACCAGGAAGGGCCTTGCGTCATTCCAATCACTTTTTTGTGTAGTTCAACTAAAATTAAGCATCCCTGTTTGCAGAGATACTTAAACGTGTCATTACTTTAAGAATGGGACTATTTGATGAAACGTATACTAACAAAGAGAAGAACTTTCATTATCTACATTGGAAATGAAATGATAGCAAAGACAGTAGCTCTATTTTAACTTTATTATTACTTCATTTTATCAGTGGCACTAGCGATCCCAAAACATTGCCTCAAATTATTAGTGGCATTAGATTAAGGTGCGAAATAATACATAACATTATTGCTTTCTCATGGCAGTGCCAAAACATTAGGACAAGATCACTAGCTGCTGATACGTCCATTTTGCATCATGTTTTCCTACTGTTATTTATAGTGTTTTTAATCAATATAACACTTTGTGGAGCAATTCTAATGCCTTTTCTCTCTTAATATGCAAGATTTACACAAAGAGGGAGAATGCCGACAGCTGGAATTCTGGACCTGAAAAAGCTATGTCAGAGATACCTATTATGCACATCTCCAAATGAGCTGAAATTTCACGGAGAATTATTTTGAAATAAATAAAAATACTGGAAGCAAGAAGTACTAGAGGGGGCCACCCAGGTGCCCACGAGGCACCAGGGCGTGCCACCTCCCCAGGCGCGCCCTGGTGGCTCGTGGGGCCCCTAGCCAGCCTCTGGCCCCCATTTTCTGGTATATAAGTCCATTTGCCCTAGAAAAAATAGAGAGAAGACTTTTGGGATGGTGCGCCGCCGTCTCGAGGCGTAACTTGGGCAGGAGCACTTTTGCTCTCCGGCGGAGAGATTCTGCCGGGGATACTTCCCTCCGGGAGGGGGAAATCGAAGCCATCGACATCACCAATGATCCTCTCATCATGGGAGGACCAATCTTCATCAACATCTTCACCAGCACCATATCATCTCAAACCCTAGTTCATCTCTTGTATTCAATCTTTGTCTCAAAACCTCAGATTGGTACCTGTGGGTTGCTAGTAGTGTTGATTACATCTTGTAGTTGATGCTAGTTGGTTTATTTGGTGGAAGATTATATGTTCAGATCTATTATGTTATTTAATACCCCTCTGATCTTGGACATGAATATGATTTGTGAGTAGTTACTTTTGTTCTTGAGGACATGGGAGAAGTCTTGTCATAAGTAATCATGTGAATTTTGTATTCGTTCGATATTTTGATGATATGTATGTTGTTGATTCTCTTAGTGGTGTCATGTGAACATCGACTACATGACACTTCACCATCTTTGGGCCTAAGGGAATGCATTGTGGAGTAGTAATTAGATGATGGGTTGCTAGAGTGACAGAAGCTTAAACCCTAGTTTATGCGCTATTCCGTAAGGGGCTGATTTGGATCCATATGTTTAATGCTATGGTTAGAGTTATCTTAATTCTTCTTTCGTAGTTGCGGATGCTTGCGAAGGGGGGTAATCATATGTGGGAGGTTTGTTCAAGTAAGAACAGCACCCAAGCACCGGTCCACCCACATATCAAATTATCAAAGTAGCGAACGCGAATCAAACCAACATGATGAAAGTGACTAGATGAAATTCCCATGTGTCCTCGAGAATGCTTTGCTTATTATAAGAGATTGTTCCGGCTTGTCCTTTGCTACAAAAAGGATTGGGCCACTTTGCTGCACTCTTTGTTACTATTGCTACTTGTCACTTGTTACAAATTATCTTGCTATCAAACTACTCGTTATCGATAATTTCAGTGCTTGCAAAAAATACCTTGCTGAAAACCGCTTGTCATTTCCTTCTGTTCCTCGTTGGGTTCGACACTCTTACTTATCTAAAGGACTACGATTGATCCCCTATACTTGTGTGTCATCAAGACTCTTTTCTGGCGCCATTGCCGGGGAGTGAAGAGCCTTTGGTGAGTGGAATTTGGTAAGGAAACATTTATATTACGTGCTGAAATTTGCTGTCACTTGTCACTATGGAAAGCAATCCTTTGAGGGGTTTGTTCGGGGTATCTTCACCTCGACCGGAAGCACCAAGTGTTGCTCCTCAACCTACTGCACCTACTGAAAATATTTATTATGAGATTCCTTTGGGTATGATAGAGAAACTGCTAGCTAATCCTTATGCAGGAGATGGAACGGTACATCCTGATATGCACTTGATCTATGTGGATGAAATTTGTGGATTGTTTAAGCTTGCAGGTTTATCCGGAGATGGAGTTAAGAAGAAAGTATTCCCTTTATCTTTGGAGGGAAAGGCATTGACATGGTATAGGCTATGTGATGATACTGATACATGGGACTGGAACCGATTGAAATTGGAATTCCACCAGAAATTTTATCCTATGCATTTGGTTCATTGTGATCGGAATTATATATATAATTTTTGGCCTCGTGAAGGAGAAAGCATCGCTCAAGCTTGGATGAGGCTTAAGTACATGATGTACACATGCCCCAACCATGAGCTCTCAAGAGAAATTATCTTACAGAATTTTTATGCTCGGCTTTCTCATGATAATCAAACCATGCTCGATTCTTCTTCGACTGGCTCCTTTATGAAGAAAACTATTGAATTCAGATGGGATCTTCTGGAAAGAATTAAACGCAACTCTGAAGATTGGGAACTCGACAAAGGTAATGAGTCAGGTATAATACTTGAGTTCGATTGTGTTAAATCTTTTATGGATACTGATGCTTTTCGTAAGTTTAGCACTAAATATGGACTTGACTCTGAGATAGTAGCTTCCTTTTGTGAATCATTTGCTACTCATGTTGATCTTCCTAAGGAGAAGTGGTTTAAATATCATCCCCCTGTTAAAGAAAAGATTGAAGAACCCGTCAGTGTTAAAGAAGAAGCAATTGTTTACCATGTTGATCCAGTCGTGCCTACTGCTTATATTGAGAAACCACCTTTTCCTGTTAGGATTAAGGAACATGCTAAAGTTTCAACTGTGGTTAACAAAAGTAATATTAGAGCACCTAGACCCTCTGAACAAATTAAAGTTGAACCTAATATTGCTATGGTTGTCTAGAGGCCTTTGAAACACTTAAGAAAGCCTTAACCACTGCACCTATTGTCCAACCACCTGATTGGAACTTGCCTTTTGAGATTATGTGTGATGCTAGTGATTATGCTGTTGGTGCTATTCTAGGACAAAGAGTTGATAAGAAATTAAATGTTATCCATTATGCTAGTAAAACTCTAGACAGTGCCCAAAGAAATTATGCTACTACTGAGAAAGAATTTCTAGCAGTTGTGTTTGCATGTGATAAATTCAGGTCTTATATAGTTGATTCTAAAGTAACTGTTCACACTGATCATGCTGCTATTAAATATCTTATGGAAAAGAAAGATGCTAAACCTAGACTCATTAGGTGGGTTCTATTGCTACAAGAATTTGACTTGCATATTACTGATAGAAAGGGTGCTGAGAATCCCTTAGCAGATAATTTGTCTAGAATGGAAAATGTTCTTAATGACCCACTACCTATTAATGATGATTTTCTTGATGAACAATTAGCTATCATAAATGCTTCTCGTACTACTCCATGGTATGCGGACTATGCTAATTACATTGTTGCTAAATACATACCACCTAGTTTCACGTACCAACAAAAGAAAAAGTTCTTCTTTGATTTAAGACATTACTTTTGGGATGACCCACATCTTTATAAAGAAGGGGTAGATGGTATTATTAGACGTTGTATACCTGAGCATGAACAGGAACAAATCCTACGGAAGTGTCATTCCGAGGCTTACGGAGGACACCATGCGGGAGACAGAACTGCACACAAGGTATTGCAATCTGGTTTTTATTGGCCTACTCTTTTCAAGGATGCTCGTAAGTTCGTCCTATCATGTGATGAATTTCAAAGAATTGGTAATGTTGGTAGACGTCAGGAAATGCCTATGAATTATTCACTTGCTGTTGAACCATTTGATGTTTGGGGATTTGATTATATGGGACCTTTTCCTAAATCCAATGGGTATACTCATATTTTAGTTGCTGTTGATTACGTTACTAAGTGGGTAGAAGCTATTCCAACTAGTAGTGCTGATCATAACACTTCTATTAAATTGCTTGAAGAAGTTATTTTCCCGAGGTTTGGAGTACCTAGATATTTGATGACTGATGGTGGTTCACATTTTATTCATGGTGCATTCCGTAAATTGCTTGCTAAATATGATGTCAACCATAGAATTGCATCTCCCTATCACCCTCAAACTAGTGGTCAAGTTGAATTGAGCAATAGAGAAATAAAATTAATTTTGCAAAAAACTGCCAATAGATCTAGAAAGAATTGGTCTAAGAAACTTGACGATGCATTATGGGCATATAGAACTGCTTATAAAAATCCTATGGGTATGTCTCCTTATAAAATGGTTTATGGAAAAGCATGTCATTTACCTCTTGAGTTAGAACATAAAGCATATTGGGCAATTAAAGAACTCAATTACGATTTTAAACTTGCCGGTGAAAAGAGGTTATTTGATATTAGCTCTTTAGATGAATGGAGAACCCAAGCTTATGAAAATGCCAAATTATTTAAAGAAAAAGTTAAAAGATGGCATGATAGAAGAATTCAAAAACGGGAATTTAAAGTAGGTGAGCAAGTTCTATTATACAATTCTCGTTTGAGATTCTTTGCAGGAAAACTTCTCTCTAAATGGGAAGGACCGTATATCATCGAAGAAGTTTATCGCTCCGGAGCCATCAAAATAAACAACTCCGAAGGCACTAATCCGAGAGTGGTGAATGGGCAAAGAATTAAGCACTATATTTCAGGTACTCCCATTAATGTTGAAACTAATATTATTGAAACAATTACACCAGAGGAATACATAAGAGAGACCTTTCGGAACACTCCAGAACCCTGAAAAGGAAGAGGTATGTGATACGGTAAGTAAACCGACTCCAAAAATTCCATACAAATACTTTCTATCAGTTTTGGAATATTAGAAAAAAAATACAAAAATAAGAAACAGCCGAGGGGTCCCACCTGGTGCTCACGAGGCACCAGGGCGCGCCACCTCCCAGGCGCACCCTGGTGGCTCGTGGGCCCCACGTGAGCCTTCCCGACTCCGTTTTCTCCTGGATTACTTGTTTTGCAAGATAAAAAAGCTTTATATATACTCCCGGATGTTTTGACTACCGTATAGCAGAAATCTCCTCTGTTCTTGTTTCGTGCTATTTTTCTAACAGATTTAGATCGCCATGGCTCCCCAAAAGCTCCGTGCCAAGCACCGCATTCTGCAACCATCGCCGGGAAAATGCCCCTACAGTGAGGTTTACTACTAGTTGTCGTCGGGAGAAGAAGACAATGGCAAGGAGGACAAGGTCGAGGAAGTTGCAGGAGCCCAGGCTCCGGAAGGAGGGCAAGTCATCCCCATGGAGGAGACCGCAGAGAAGGGAGATATCCTTCAACCTTTATATGATCATCTCTCCCCATCCGTAATTGAAGCCCTAAGAGTCTTTGAAATAGTTAGTGTTCAGAATACATCTCTCACTCGTGAAGTTATTTTGTTGGAAGAGCAAAACATCGCCCTTCGGAGCATCAACCGCAGATTGATGTATCTGCTTGAGCTGAAGGACAAGCTCACCACTTCATCACCACCACCATCACCGAAGAAGGAGAGTTGAGTACATGGGTATGGGCACTCCCCTTGGCTTGTGCCAAGCTTGGGGGAGGTGCCCCGGTATCATATCACCATCACTTTTATTATCTTTACCTATTTTTAGTTCGATCCTTAGTTATTTCGTGATCTAGTTGAATAAAAGTTTAGTATGATCTATTTTCGAGTGTTAGCTTCGTGATCTATCTATCTATGTAATCGAGTTGAGAGTTATATAATAAAGAGTAGTTTGAGTTTTTGCTTCTTTACTTTCATGTTCCAATTCTAGCAATGAAAATAATGAAAAAGATCATATGCTAATCCTATGGAAAGTAATGACATTACATAAAGAAAAGTATAAGTGGTAAAATTTATTGGAAGTTAACAAACATAGCATTAGTCAATGATGCAATTCATGAAAGAATTAATAAGGGAAGAGAAGATTCACATGCAAATATACTATCTTGGACATCTTTTATGATTGTGAGCCCCCATTAAGTATTTTATGTCAAATTGTTGACGTTGGACAAGGAAGACAACGTAATGAATTATGTTTGTTCATATTCACATAGAAGTTATATTGTTATAGATCCTCCAACATGTGGTGCTTGCCCAATATCTTTGCTAGCCAAAAATCCGCACAAGTAGAGATACTACTTGTGCATCTAAAACCTTTAAACCCAGTTTCATGTCATGAGAGTCCACTATATCTACCTATGGATTGAATAAGATCCTTCAAGTAAGTTGTCATCGATGCAAAAAGCAATAAAAATTGCCTCTAAATATGCCTAAACTTTTATTGTAAGGGAAATAAGCTTTGTACGAACTTGTGATGGTAAAGAAATAAAAGCGACAGACTGCATAATAAAGGTTGCTATCACAAGGGGCAATATAAAGTGACGTTGCTTTGCATTAAGAGCTCTTGAATCCAACAACAAAAAGCGCATGACAACCTCTGCTTCCCTCTGCGAAGGGCCTATCCTTTACTTTTATGTATTTACTTTTTATGTAAGAGTCAATAGTGTTCTTCTCAACTTCCTTTTTACTTTTCTCTTTTGTAAGCATCATGTGGTGGGGAAAGATTTAAGCATATATATCCAGTTGGATATGAGTGATCAAGAGTTATTATTGTTGACATCACCCTTGAGGTGAATAAGTTGGGAGGCGAACTCACAAGCCCCTATCTTTCTATGTGTCTGGCTGAAACTTTTTGCTCGATATATATGTCGTGAGTGTTAGCAATCATAGAAGACTAAATGATGGTTGAGTATGTGGACTTGCTAAATAGCTCCTACATGAGACCCTTCCTGAAAATATGATGAATTGCAATTGCATTGTTGACTAAGAACATAGTTTGTTAGTTTTCAAGAAAGTTTATGCCTTATACTCCATTGTTGTGATGAATTGTTACTTGCTCATGAGAAGTTTATGATAATAAATATTGCTGTTATAATAATGATCATGATGCTACTATGTCCGTATTTTGTTTTTATCGACACCTCTCTCTCTAAACATGTGGACACGATTATCGATATCGGCTTTCGCTTGAGGACAAGCGAGGTCTAAGCTTGGGGGAGTTGATACGCCCATTTTGCATCTTGTTTTGCTACTGCTATTTATAGTGTTTTTAATCAATATAACACTTTGTGGAGCAATTCTAATGCCTTTTCTCTCTTAATATGCAAGATTTACACAAGGAGGGAGATTGCCAGTAGCTGGAATTCTGGACCTGAAAAAGCTATGTCAGAGATACCTATCCTGCACATCTCCAAATGAGCTGAAATTTTACGGAAATTTATTTTGGAATAAATAAAAAATACTGGAAACAAGAAGTACTAGAGGGGGCCACCCAGGTGCCCACGAGGCACCAGGGGGCGCCACCCTCCCAGGCACGCCCTGGTACCTCGTGGGGCCCCTGGCCAGCCTCTGGCCCCCATTTTCTGGTATATAAGTGCATTTTCCCTAGAAAAAAAATATAGAGAAGACTTTCGGGACGGTGCGCCGCCGTCTCGAGGCGGAACTTGGGCAGGAGCACTTTTGCTCTCCGGCGGAGAGATTCTGCCGGGGATACTTCCCTCCGGGAGGGGGAAATCATCGCAATCGACATCACCAGCGATCCTCTCATCGTGGGAGGACTAATCTTCATCAACATCTTCACCAACACCATCTCATCTTAAACCCTAGTTCATCTCTTGTATTCAATCTTTGCCTCAAAACCTCAGATTGGTACCTGTGGGTTGCTAGTAGTGTTGATTACACCTTGTAGTTGATGCTAGTTGGTTTATTTGGTGGAAGATTATATGTTCAGATCTATTATGCTATTCAACACCCCTCTGATCTTGGACATGAATATGATTTGTGAGTAGTTACTTTTATTCTTGAGGACATGAGAGAAGTCTTGTCATAAGTAATCATGTGAATTTGGTATTCGTTCGATATTTTGATGATATGTATGTTGTTGATTCCCTTAGTGGTGTCGTGTGAATGTCGACTACATGACACTTCACCATCTTTGGGCCTAAGGGAATGCATTGTGGAGTAGTAATTAGATGATGGGTTGCTAGAGTGACAGAAGCTTAAACCCTAGTTTATGCGTTATTCCGTAAGGGGCTGATTTGGATCCATATGTTTAATGCTATGGTTAGAGTTATCTTAATTCTTCTTTCGTAGTTGCGGATGCTTGCGAGAGGGGGTAATCATAAGTGGGAGGCTTGTTCAAGTAAGAATATCACCCAAGCACCGGTCCACCCACATATCAAATTATCAAAGTAGCAAACGCGAATCAAACAAACATGATGAAAGTGACTAGATGAAATTCCCATGTGTCCTTGAGAACGCTTTACTTACTATAAGAGATCGTTCCGGCTTGTCCTTTGCTATAAAAAGGATTGGGCCACCTTGCTACACTCTTTGTTACTATTGCTACTTGTCACTTGTTACAAATTATCTTGCTATCAAACTACTCGTTACCGATAATTTCAGTGCTTGCAGAAAATACCTTGCTGAAAACCGCTTGTCATTTCCTTCTGCTCCTTGTTGGGTTCGACACTCTTACTTATCGAAAGGACTATGATTGATCCCCTATACTTGTGGGTCATCAACTGTCTATGCATAAGTCAGGGTATAAAATACCCATGTTTTATACACCGACAGGAGCCCCCGGGCCCGGGCCATAATCGCGTCCGAAGCGTCGTTGGGCTAGGTCCAAACAATGCACAGACACGCAGCGGGAAAACTGCCGCTGTAATTTTCGTCATGATGGTTATCATCTTCTGAGATCTTCTTTGCTTCTTCATTAACCTGGACTTGAGCGTGTTCTTGGTCTCCTTCCGGCAAACCGTGCCGTCGGACGGACAGCCGCTAGGCGTGCCCAGACCAGGAATATGCTCATATGCGGGACGTCGTTGGTTCAAATCGAACCGGCGCATAGCCACACATGGAGTCACAAAACCTCACGCCTGCCATATCTATCTTTACTTCTCCTTTTTCTGCGCCCCTCCATCACGCGCGCCTGCATGCATGCAGGGCAGTGGATTGGTGAAGAAGGGCGGCCGTTGGAGTGATGCGCCGGGCCAGGGACGCATGGCGCGGGATTGGCGAACTCGGACAGTCGCTGGAGTAATGCGCCCGGCCAGGGGCGCAGGGCACATGATTGGGCAGGCTGGGCGGCCGCCCGAAGATAGTGAAGAGCCAGCCTCCGCGCTCTCCCTATAAAGAGGAGGGTTGCGGGATGCGATGCTCATCCACTTCTTCCCATCCCAATCTTCCAGCAGCCGCCATCTTCTTCTTCTTCCTCCCCCCTGCGCCCGCTGCTACTATGGCGAGGGGAAAGAGTCGAGCTCGTGCATCCGCCGTCGCCACGAGGGCTTCTCCTTGGGGTCACGCCCACGTCTCGGGCACGGATGCGGGAGTCGGCTCCAGCGCGCGAGGAAGGGCCGCGGGCTGCGGTCGTGGACGCGGCGCTCGGGGTCGGGGCGGCCACGGCGGCGTGCTCGTAGCTTCGTCTTCGGCCGTTCCATCCCCGGCAGAGGGCCATATGGAGGACACGACGCAGGAGTTCGTCGTGGAGTTGCGTGATCGGCCGCGGAGCTGGCTACGGCTTCCCTGTCCCTTTGCTAGGGAGATGGAAGGCCGCCACCTGCGTGGCTTGTGGCTGCGTGTTGATGGTTGCTGCAACGGCCCAGTATGGGTGACCGTTGAGACCTCCAACAACGGCCTCATGTATCTCACACGCGGGTGGAAATCCTTTGCCCGTGCTCATTGCTTAGGGCAAGGGAACCTCCTCCTCTTCAGGTTGGACGGACCAGATACGCTCGTTGTGAAGTTCTTCGGGGCTTCGGGCGCTCGTCTGGAGTGCTGCGCGGAAAGTTCGAGCGACAGTGACACCGCTTCCTCCAGCGATGCTGAGGATGACGATGATGACGGCGATGTGTAGGATCGAAAGTATGTCTAGAGGGGGGTGATTAGACTACTTGACCAAATAAAACCTAACCTTTTCCAAAATTTTAGTTGTAGGCAGATTTTAGCAATAGTACATGTCAAGCATCACCCTACACATGCAATTCTAAGAGTATAGCAGCGGAATGTAAGCAATTGCATATGTATGTAAAGGAGGGATTGGAGATTTCAAACACAATGAAAACACGGTGGTTTTTGGCGTGGTTCCGATAGGTGGTGCTATCGTACGTCCACGTTGATGGAGACTTCAACCCACAAAGGGTAACGGCTGCGCGAGTCCACGGAGGGCTCCACCCACGAAGGGTCCACGAAGAAGCAACCTTGTCTATTCCACCATGGCTTACGTCCACGAAGGACTAGCCTCACTCGGGGTAGATCTTCACGAAGTAGGCGATCTCCTTGCCCTTACAAACTTCTTGGTTTAACTCCACATCTGGTTGGAGGCTCCCAAGTGACACCTAACCAATCTAGGAGACACCACTCTCCAAAAGGTAAAAGACGGTGTGTTGTTGATGAACTCCTTGCTCTTGTGCTTCAAATGATAGTCTTCCCAGCACTCAAACACTCCTCACAGATTTGGCTATGGTGGAAGAAGAATTTGAGTGGAAAGCAACTTGGGAAAGGCTAGAGATCAAGGTTCAAATGGTAGGAATGGAATATCTTGATCTCAACACATGAGTAGGTGGTTCTCTCTCAGAAAATGAATGGTGGAAGTGTAGGCACGTTCTGATGGCTCTCCTTACTGAGAAGGAGGTGGTGGAGGGGTATATATAGCCTCCACACAAAATCCAACCGTTACACACTTTTGACCCAACTCGGTGGCACCGAAACGATCATCTCGGTAGCACCGAACTGTGTAAAAGATATGAACTTTAGGAATCTCGGTGGGACCGATACGAACAACTCGGATGGACCGAAGTGCAATGGCTAGGGCAATCCTCATCTCGGTGGCACCGATTGCATCAACTCAGTAGGACCGAAGTGAAGCAATAAGGCAACAGAGAGTTGGCAAGCCATCTCGGTGAGACCGATATGCATAACTCGGTGAGACCGAAGTGAATGCAACCGATTACAGAGAGTTGGCAAGGCCATCTCGGTGGGACCGAGATCCGTTTCGGTGGATCCGATTTGTTAGGGTTTGGCAGTGGCTAAGTCTTGGATAAACTCGGTGGGGCCGGTTTGGAAATTTCGGTGGGGCCGAGTTGGACTTTACGTGTAGGACATATTTGGGTAGAGAGAGTGGTTGAGGGTTTAGGAATACTGTCACTAAGCACTTGAGCAAAAGGACCATTAAGCAACACCTCATCCCCTTTTAATAGTATTGGCTTTCCTATGGACTCAATGTGATCTTGGATCACTAAACCAAAAATGTAGAGTCTTGATCCTTTGCCAATCCTTGTCCTTAGCATTTTGAGGGGTCCACATCTCTAGTCCATGCCATGCCAATCATTGAACATCCTGAAATCTTAATCTTGAATGGACATTAGTTCAATGAGATATATGTTGTTATGAATTACCAAAACCACCAAGGGAGCAAATGTGCTTTCAATCTCCCCCTTTTTGGTAATTGATGACAACATATAGATCAAAGCTTCGACAGATGATTAAGTGAATGAAAAACATCGTCGCTTTGAGAAGTATGTGATAAGAGAGAGCTCCCCCTAAATTTGTGCATTATTAAAAAATTTGCGTTTGAATGCAAATGCACAATCGATTAGGCTCATGGGTTACTCTCCCTTGTCACATACATCTTGGTGGAGAGCGCAAAATGATAATATTGGAATAATAGGCACGCATCACCAACATAAGTAATTGATCATACAAGATAATGAAAAAGATAAACATGGAACATCACAATAAGCATAATATGATCAATCAACATAGTATCTCACAAGCATAAACGACAGGCACTGTAGCAAGCACACACATAACAGAGTATCAACGAACAAGCAAACAAGTAGCACAAGAAACTCTCGAAGCAAATCAAAAGCAAGAAACTCTCTCTCTCGAAGCCTATGATCTATACAGATTCTCCCCCTTTGGCAACAAGTACCAAAAAGTTCAAATGAGTATAGCACTAATCGACTCTCTAGGCACGGTCCTCCGAAGCTCCTGAAGGCGACCTCCTGCTGGCAGCTCCGGTGTGCGTAGATGGCGTTGAGATGAGAGCGTCCGCGAATGCTTCTGCTGATGACTGCTGGACTGGAGGAGTTGAGACCTATGGTGGCACTGTGGCTGTAGCGGCTGGTGCAGATACTGTGGTCCGTGGATCCAGTACTGGCACTGCAGCTGATCTGGCAGCCCTAGGCACTTGCTGAAACTGCTCTGTGGTCGGTCTCTCATCTTCACTGTCATCTGATCTGGCTTGCTTGACAGCATTAACATCACCTTGCAGCTGTTCCACTGAAGTCTGAATCTCAGTCACCTTGACATCCAAATCATGAAATTTGGTCTCAATGATCCGCTCAAAACTAGCCTGGGTCTGGGTGAGGTTGTCGAGACTTCGCTCAATCCTCAGAGTGGCTTCAAGCAGATATTGCATTTGATCCTTTGGTGTCTTGAGATTCGCAATTGGAGCATTGGGAGCTGCTGCTTCCTGAGCTGCTTTAGCTTCTTGGGCTTTGCGGATTTCCTCTTGAGCTTGTGCAGAAGTGGGATGCGAAGAATCCATCACTATGACGTTGTCCTCAAACTCTGGACGGAGTGGCAAATGCTCTCGATCAAGAAGATACGTGCTGGTTCCAACCTTGGAATTTATCAACAACTGAATATGTGGAGCATAACCACACGATCTCTTCTAATCTGCTGCTGTCCTCTTGATAGTCTCTACTATCAGGCTCATCACCTTGAATTTCTGAGGAGTATCAAATAAGTGCAGCAAGTTGATGGAGTGGCCACGAATCATCTTATCATCGCCTGACTTGGGTAACAAGGTGTACCGCAAGATTGTGTTTGAGGTGGCCAGACCTGGTAGCAAATGCTTCACTGATCCAAGCTTGTGTGTTTCAAGGTCCTTCTGAGGAATTGTAGTGTACATGTTGGCCATAGAGTTGTGATCCATCTTGAGCTTGGCATATATGTCAATGTCATCCTCCTCTTCCTTGGGTGCACCAAGAAGATTTGCCCACTCAGAGATGGTAGACTGGTATCTTATACCCTCAGTCATCCACACTATTCTGCCATCTGGATAGAAATGAGCAGTAGAGTAGAATTGCATGATCATCTCATCATTCCACTTGGTCAACTTCTTTCCAACAAATTCGTCAACTCCTGCAATTCTGAAGCTTTCATGGACGTGGGGGAAATAATCCTCGTTCTCATCGATGTATTCCCAATCCACCCACTTCCTGTCACTGACTATGGGCTTCTTGTCAAGCAATACTATCTCATAAAAGTCCTGTTGTTCACGGGTGTGAAAACGATAATCACAAGCAGTCCTTCTTCTGATAGCATAAGGATCTGACAATCTCCATTGACGCAGTCCTTTGTCCTTTCTCAACATCATGTTTTCTGCTACTGAGTGTGCATTGTCATGGTCTAGAATCTTTGGCTTCAACGTTCTGAGCACTAGAGGCTCTTCATCAACATTGGACTCAGGCACTGGGGACTTGTTCTTCTCTACAGCTGATATGTTTCTGGTTGACCTCTTGGGTGCTGGTGCCTTAGGCTTTGACTTGGGAGGTGCAGCAGTCTTGATTGCATCAGACATGAGCTTCTGTGCTTTTGCAGGGGGTGCAGCAGCTGGCTCATCCTCCTCCTCTTCTTCCTCTTCAATCATCATAGTAGGTCTGCCAATCACACGTGCAAAAGATTTCCTTACTCTCTTCTTCTTAGTTCCTGCAGCTGTCTCTGTGTCACTGGGCTTCTGCATTGTCTGCTGAGGCACTTTCCTCACAACAGTTCTTTCTTTGACAGAGGTAGGCTTTGTGCTGTACTCCTTAGCAAGCACTACTCGCTTTTTCTTGGTTGCAGCTTCACTTGCAACAAAGTCCTCATCCTCACTGTCTGAGGTTTTCTTCTTCCTTGTTCTGGTTGCAGCTTTAGGAAGATCTGGAGAGCTTCTCTCTCCCTCATAGAAACTTTCATTATGGCTTGATCCTTCACTTTGTTCTTCATGCTGCTCTGACCTGTTTTGACTGTCACTGACATCAGACATATTGCTGAGCTGACCCTGTGAATAGATGGGTATAGGTAGAGTAGATGAGTTATCACAAAAAGCAGATAGTTTTTCAAAAAGTTGAGTTCAAACTTTAGTTCTAGGTTTTCATAGAATGCAGTTCGGATGGACCAAGTTGGTAATCTCGGTGACACCGAAGCACACTACAGAGACATGGCACGCCATTTCGGTCAGACCGAGATGGGTTTCGGTGGCTCCGAGATGCTAGGGTTTCACTGAGACGTTACTTTCGGTCTTACCGATTCGCACAACTCGGTGGCACCGAGATGTACTAGTGCTATGGCCAGGGCCAAATCGGTGGGACCGAAAATTCCTATTCGGTCGGTCCAAGATGCGTTCGGCGGAAACCTAACCCTAAAATTTTGCTCGAATTTCGTTCAAATGAACTAATCTGGTGGAAAGAGGATTGCATTCGTGGCAAGATTACAGGCAGTCCAATCGTGCATTGAATCGGAAAAGGGAAGCATGAAAGGGATCGAAACTCACCCTAACTCGGTGGAGTTTCTCTACGGCGGCAACGGCGGTGGAGATTGCCGTTGACGGCGACGGAATCCTGCGGCGAGGGCGCGCTGGAGACAACGGTGACGATCCGAAGACCAATGGGGCGGCAGCAATGGGGCGCGGGCGTGTGACGTTTGAAGAAATTTTCAACCGCACGGTTCACTGGGAATATATACCCATGTGCTGTCGGTGGCACCGAGTTGAACAAATCGGTAGCACCGAGACGTGCAACTGCTTGCAGTTACAACAACTCGGTCTAACCGAGTTGGTCTAATCGGCAGCACCGAGATGAAAGCCTAGATCAGTCTAAATGCTTTCGGTTCGACCGAGTTTGAGTAGGTTGGTCTGACCGAAATCAATTAGAAGGTTTTGGAGGTTCAGCCCTTTCAGATCGGTGGCTCCGAGTGCTCCCCACCCGGAGGGTCCGAAAATGACTTGTTCAATTTTTGTGATGCAGCAAGAATAGAATTTGAGACAAGAAAGCATAGATAGCTAGAGAAGGTTCTTAGGCATTGTTGTACATCCACTTGGCCAGAAAAACCAAGACAATCAAAACAACAAATGGATGTCCTCGAATGATGAAAACATGCAAATCAACATGCTCACAGAATAAGATAGCAAAAGAAATATGTGTCAAACATGCACAACCAATTCTAGCATCTATCAAGCAATGGCGATGACTAGGTCATCTATATATGGGTATATTGACTTAGGAGCCAAATGAGAACATTTGATCATAGGTCATACTCATCGTTTAAGCACAAGTGGGGTTACCACTTTTACATAAAGCATTAATGTGTTCACACCATTAGAGTTGCTTTAGCTCAATTTTTAGAGCAAAGCTCCCCTAGATGCGATATCCCCCCTAAGAGGGTTGAACTAACCTTGGGTTTTGTCGATGATGACTTCATGTAGATGTTGAAGATGTGGATGCTCAATGTTGATGTAGACCATCAAAAGTTGGGAGCAATCCTTTGGAGTTTTGTGCTTTCAATACCTACATGGGTTAGTCCCACACAAGAAACATACAAGGATATCCATAGACATAGAGTGAAATACACATATGATGATGTCCATGAATGCATTGATTACCTTGTCCCTTGCCTTACCAACAAGAGGGTTTGTGACTCCATGAACTAGTGCAAAATGTGGAAGTTGGTTGCACAAGTCCTTGCCATAAAGAATATGAGTGAAGTTTGTTGGCGGAGTCACCCTCAAGAACTCTCTAGTTCTTCTTCTTTTGGACCCACATCAACTTGATGGGAATTCTTGGAGTTGTAGTAGCACTTGATGAAGTAGAACTTGATGAAGTCTTGGGAACCCACTTGACCATGGCTTGAGGAGCTTCTTCAAATGAATCAATCTCTTCTTGAAGCTTGTCCTTGCCTTTTAGCTTGTGGTCTTGTGGTGGAAGGTCTTCTTGAGCTTGTGTTCCCTTGAAGGAAGTAGGATCATACTTCTCTTGTTGAGGAACAAACTTCGTCTTGGGGTATTGACCTTCTTCCCACTCAACTCCATCGGCATTGAACTTTCGTTCAAAACCAACACCTTGGTTCTTCCGGTGCCTTCCTTGCTTGCGTACAATTTCCTCAAATTGTTTACTCCCGGCAAGACTCTTGTAGACACCTTTTTCTATAATTCCTTTCAATAGCATATTTTCTTGCTCAAGTGTAACTTGGCTAAGAGAATCATTAGTGGAATCAATAGAACTACTAGAAGCAACAACATTGGATTTAGCATTGTTATTGTTACTACTAGAGGTAGAACCATTTTTACCCTTGTTGCTAGTTTGCTTAGGTTTAACTTGTGGCATAAAGGTAGACAAGAGTAAACTTTTGGCAAGATATGAAGAACTCTTCTTTCGAAGATCGTCATTGATAGCTTTAAGAAACTCATGCTCTTGCTCTAAATTTAGCTTCTCGAAGCATAGCTTCTCATGAGTTCTTAGAAGTTCTCTATGATCCTCTTGAGTTGTTTCATGAGCTAACTTAAGAGCATTTAGTTCTTTAGTTAGGCGCTCAATCTCCTTCATAGCATTGTCACTCGTTTCCTCTTGACTATCATGATTACTAGCATTTTCATCATAGCTCACATTACTAGCCCTATCAACAAGTAAATCATCATCACCAAGCAAATCATCTTCATCACTATTAAAATCAAGATACTCGGGGTGTGATACCTTGGGGCCTTTTGCCATGAAGCATCTTCTGATTCCTTCATTTGGTGAGTCAAATAGATCGTAGGAGTTGGATGACACAAGTGCAAGTCCGGCAACACCTTCATCTTGACTATAGTCGGAGTTGGAGTGATAACTTCTCTCGGATTGGTTGTCGGAGTCGGAGCCGGAAACCCATTCACCAACATGAGCTTGATGTCTTCTTCTTGTGTAGCTCCTTGATGACTTGTCTTTCCTCTCCGAATCCTTACTTCTTCGAGAGTGTCTTCGTTCATAATAATCATCTCTACTCCTTCTCTCCTTATGAGGTGATTCATCTCTTCTATTTCTTCCTATTGGTGATTCGTCTCTTTTCTTGTAGGGAGCCGTACACTCATTTGAGTAGTGTCCGGGCTTTCCACAACTGTAGCAATTACGGTCACGACTTGATGATCTTCTCTCATAGTGTCTTGAGCTAGAGCTTCTTTCTTTTCCTTTGTTCTTGTAGAACTTGTTGAACCTTTTCACCATTAGGCTAATCTCTTCATTGGATACTAGCTGGCCACTTGAAGTTGTTGGAGCATCGGTTGAGGCTTTGTAAGCACCACTTGACTTGTTGTGCAGCTCCTCTTTGTCCTTGAGTGACATTTCATGAGCGACAATCCTTCCAATGACTTCCGTGGGCTTGAGATCTTTGTAATTTGGCATCATTTGGATCAATGTGCAGACGGTATCATATTTTCCATCTAAAGCTCTAAGTATCTTTTTGATGATGAATTTGTCGGTCATCTCTTCACTTCCTAAGCCGGCAATCTCATTTGTGATGAGAGCAAGCCTAGAGTACATCTCTGCGACTCCTTCACGATCCTTAATCTTGAACTTATCAAGTTGACTTTGGAGCACATCCAACTTAGATTCCTTGACGGATTCGGTACCCTCATGCATATCAACCAAAGTATCCCAAATTTCCTTTGCATTCTCAAGGCGGCTGATTTTGTTGAATTCTTCGGGACATAGACCGTTGAATAGAATGTCACAAGCTTGAGCATTGTATTGCAACATCTTCAATTCTTCCGGGGTTGCTTCACGATCCGGTTCCTTGCCATCCTCAAAGAAGTCACCTTGCAAGCCAACACGAATAACAGCCCAAACGGCAGGGTTATGACCAAGAATATGCATTTTCATCTTATGTTTCCAACTAGCAAAGTTTGTACCATCAAAATATGGACCTCTACGGTGATAGTTACCCTCACTAGACGCCATACTCTCCTAGGTTGTGAAACCAAGGCTATGATCACCAAAGCTATGGAAATCAAGGCTTACGGAGACCAAGGCTCGGATACCAATTGTAGGATTGAAAGTATGTCTAGAGGGGGGGGGGTGATTAGACTACTTGACCAAATAAAACCTAACCTTTTCCCAAATTTTAGTTGTAGGCAGATTTTAGCAATAGTACATGTCAAGCATCACCCTACACATGCAATTCTAAGAGTATAGCAGCGGAATGTAAGAAATTGCATATGTATGTAAAGGAGGGATTGGAGATTTCAAACGCAATGAAGACACGGTGGTTTTTGGCGTGGTTCCGATAGGTGGTGCTATCGTACGTCCACGTTGACGGAGACTTCAACCCACGAAGGGTAACGGCTGCGCGAGTCCACGGAGGGCTCCACCCACGAAGGGTCCACGAAGAAGCAACCTTGTCTATTCCACCATGGCTTACGTCCACGAAGGACTAGCCTCACTCGGGGTAGATCTTCACGAAGTAGGTGATCTCCTTGCCCTTACAAACTTCTTGGTTCAACTCCACATCTGGTTGGAGGCTCCCAAGTGACACCTAACCAATCTAGGAGACACCACTCTTCAAAAGGTAAAAGACGGTGTGTTGTTGACGAACTCCTTGCTCTTGTGCTTCAAATGATAGTCTTCCCAGCACTCAAACCCTCCTCACAGATTTGGCTATGGTGGAAGAAGAATTTGAGTGGAAAGCAACTTGGGAAAGGCTAGAGATCAAGGTTCAAATGGTAGGAATGGAATATCTTGATCTCAACACATGAGTAGGTGGTTCTCTCTCAGAAAATGAATGGTGGAAGTGTAGGCACGTTCTGATGGCTCTCCTTACTGAGAAGGAGGTGGTGGAGGGGTATATATAGCCTCCACATAAAATCCAACCGTTACACACTTTTGACCCAACTCGGTGGCACCGAAACGATCATCTCGGTAGCACCGAACTGTGTAAAAGATATGAACTTTAGGAATCTCGGTGGGACCGATACGAACAACTCGGATGGACCGAAGTGCAATGGCTAGGGCAATCCTCATCTCGGTGGCACCGATTGCATCAACTCGGTAGGACCGAAGTGAAGCAATAAGGCAACAGAGAGTTGGCAAGCCATCTCGGTGAGACCGATATGCATAACTCGGTGAGACCGAAGTGAATGCAACCGATTACAGAGAGTTGGCAAGGCCTTCTCGATGGGACCGAGATCCGTTTCGGTGGATCCGATTTGTTAGGGTTTGGCAGTGGCTAAGTCTTGGATAAACTCGGTGGGGCCGGTTTGGAAATTTCGGTGGGGCCGAGTTGGACTTTAGGTTTAGGACATATTTGGGTAGAGAGAGTGGTTGAGGGTTTAGGAATACTGTCACTAAGCACTTGAGCAAAAGGACCATTAAGCAACACCTCATCCCCTTTTAATAGTATTGGCTTTCCTATGGACTCAATGTGATCTTGGATCACTAAACCAAAAATGTAGAGTCTTGATCCTTTGCCAATCCTTGTCCTTAGCATTTTGAGGGGTCCACATCTCTAGTCCATGCCATGCCAATCATTGAACATCCTGAAATCTTAATCTTGAATGGACATTAGTTCAATGAGATATATGTTGTTATGAATTACCAAAACCACCAAGGGAGCAAATGTGCTTTCACGATGACGACGGCTCTCCGGGCGTGAAGATTGAAGACGACGACGACGAGTTTGGCTGATCGCCGGCAGCACCATCATCTGGCCTTCCGGGAAAAAGCCGGGCTTCGCCTAGGCGCCCCTTTTGCCCTCTTTGCACTCGATGTAAACCCTGGGGAAGGGCCAATAAAATGTAACCGAGTACTTTTTTAATGGATATCTATTATTGTTGGGTTTAAACGAATGCATGCCGTTCCCCTTGTTTTATTTTGCCTTTGTATGATTGCGTTCCCTACGTTGTTTGGAAACTTGCCGGTGTGCGCACTTGCTGTGAGCGCTTTGAGGAACAGGTCCTTAGCAGCCTGCTGGAAGTGCCACTGCCGGCAAGGCAACTTGCCGGGCCAGAACGCAGCCGCTAAGCTTGCCGAGCGGACTCGAGGAAAACTAGAGCGCGGACTGATCGCGACAAGGTTCCTTCGCGTGCAGGTTTCTCATAGAAAGCACATAATCGTTCAAGGGAAATCGCAGAAGTAATAAGGAAAAAGTTTCAAAGTTTTTCAACTTAGCTTTTCCTTGCGCTTTTTTCCTCATCGCACGAAATGATCACTTGAACGTCATTAAAATGGTACCCCAAATCTCCACTCCCCCCGGGAAACTTGCACGCGAGGGATCCTTCCGTCCTTTTAAGAAAAAGAAAGAAGAGAAAAGAGTGGTTTGGGAACCTTGTCGGTCCATCAACCATTCCATATAAACTAAAGTGTGAATCACAACATCACATGTGACCATATATAAATGAATATGTATGAAGAATTGCGAAAGACTTAGCTTTATTATGCACAGGCTCTGCGCCTGGCTTTGTACAAAGGGTTGCAAGTCTTGCCGACAATGCTTGTACAAAAGGGGTTGCCGGGAGGCCCGGCAACCGTGCCTTATGGGTAGAACTTGCGAAGATGCTCAATATTCCATGAGTTTTGCACTGGGGTGCCATCTTCGTTCTCTAGACGGACTGCGCCAGGTCTGGTGACTCGTACTACCCGATAAGGGCCTTCCCACTTCGGCGTCAACTTGTTTGATTTCTTGGCGGATTGAACGCGCCGAAGAACAAGGTCGCCTTCCTCAAGGTTTCAGGCGTGCACTTTGCGGCTATGATAGCGGCGCAAGGCTTGCTGGTAGCGTGCAGCTCGCACAGCCGCCCGAAGACGATCTTCCTCAAGGAGCGTCACGTCGTTTTGCCGTAGCTGCTCTTGCTCAGCTTCATCGTAAGCGAGCACCTGAGGTGACCCGTATATGAGTTCCATGGGGAGCACCGCTTCTGCACCGTAGACTAGGGAGAAGGGTGTTTGGCCGGTAGCTCGATTTGGTGTCGTCCTGAGTGACCAAAGAACTGCCGGCAACTCATCAATCCAACGTCTTCCACATTTGCATAGCCTGTCAAAGGTTCTTGTCTTGAGGCCACGCAGCACTTCAGCATTCATCCTTTCCGCTTGGCCATTGCTTCTCGGTTGAGCGACAGATGCAAAACAGATTTTGCTGCCAAGGTCTTGGATATACTGCATGAAGGTGCGGCTCGTGAATTGTGTGCCGTTGTCGGTGATGATTCTGTTAGGAACCCCGAAACGGCAAACTAATCCTTTGAAGAACTTGACGGCTGATTGCGCTGTCACCTTTCTCACCGGCTCCACTTCAGGCCACTTTGTGAACTTATCGATGGCGACGTACAAGAACTCAAAGCCCTCGGCAGCACGAGGGAAGGGGCCCAAGATATCGAGCCCCCAGACCGAAAAGGGCCAGGAGAGAGGGATTGTTTGGAGGGCTTGAGCTGGCTGATGTATGTTTTTTGAATGGAACTGGCATGCTTCACACTTTGTTACTAGCTCAGTTGCATCCTGGAGGGCGGTGGGCCAATAGAAACCTTGCCGAAAAGCTTTGCCGGCAAGTGCTCTTGATCCTATGTGAGAGCCACATATGCCTCCATGTATCTCTGCCAACAGCTTTAGTCCATCTTCCCGGCAAATACACTTCAATTTCACACCGTTTGGTCGCTTTTTGTATAGCGTGTTATCCACAAACTGATACATACTTGACTGACGGGCTACTTTCTCAGCTTCTTCCTGCTCATCGGGAAGTTCTCCTGTTTGAAGGAAACAGACTATTTGCTGTGCCCATGCCGGAGCATGCGGCTCGACGACAAGGACTAAAGGCGTTTCTTCGGCCGCGGGAGCGCTTGCTTCAGCGGCAAGAACCTTAGGTTCTGCGTGAAGCCGCTGCTCACCGACGACTGTGTCGTTGTTCCCGGCAACATCCTTGCCGGCAGCTTCTGGGAGCTCTGCCGGAAAGTACTTGCCGGTATTAAACTTCCTTCTCTTACTGGCCTGCGTTGATGGAGTGACTGTTGGTTGATTCAAATGGAGCATGAAAGTTCCCGGTTCCACGGGAAGCTTTTGAGCGGCACACTTTGACAGGCTATCGGCAATGCTGTTTTCCGCATGAGGGATGTGCTCTGTTTGTAACCCGTCAAAGTGTTCTTCCAATTTCCTCACTTCTTCCACATATGCTTCCATCAACGGGCTCTGGTAATCTTTGTTTACTTGCTTCACAACAAGCTGCGAGTCACCGCGGATGATCAATTTTTTGATTCCATGGTCCACTGCGATCCTAAGACCGACAAGGAGTCCTTCGTACTCAGCAGTGTTGTTTGTAGCTTGCTCCCTGGGAAAGTGCATTTGAACCACATACTTGAGGTGCTCTCCGGTGGGTGCGACAAGCAGCACTCCGGCACCGGTGCCTTGCAGCGAGAAGGCACCGTCAGAGTACATGATCCATTCTTTGGCTGTTTCTATGACGGGGAGAGCTATTTCTGGAATTTCTTCGTCTTGCGTTGGCGTCCATTCGGCAATGAACTCTGCCAAGGCTCTGCTCTGGATGGTTGAAGTGCTTTAAAACTTAAGTGCAAAGCTTGACAATTTCAACGCCCACTCTACTATCCTGCCGGTTGCTTCTGGATTTCTCAAAATGTGTTGCAACGGGAAGCGAGTGACGACGATGATCTCATGTGCTTGGAAGTAGTGTCGCAGCTTTCTCGAGGCCATAAGGAGGCCGAAAAGCAATTTCTGCACGCCAGAGTATCTTGATCTAGCCCCCTGCAGAAGGGAACTAACAAAATACACGGGTCGCTGCACCACCTTCTTCTTCGGCACCACTTGCTTGCATTGTCTTTGACTTGTCGGCACCAGGCCTTGCCAGAGAAGATTCCGGTTTGTTGCTGGACGGGCTTGCCGTGGCTGCTTCCTCGTCATCGACTTCCCTTTGCGCCACTAATGCAGCACTAGCCACTTGATTTGTTGCCGCTACGTATAGCAGCAATGGCTCTTGCGGTCTAGGCGCAACTAGTGTTAGCGCGAAGGAGAGGTATCTTTTCAAGTCCTGCAGCGCGGCCTCCGCTTCCGGAGTCCATTTCATCGGACCTGCCTTTTTCAAAATCTTGAAAAATGGCAGGGCGCGCTCAGCGGATCTTGAAATGAATCTACTCAAGGCAGCAACACAGCCGGCAAGACGCCGCACAACTTTGATGCTTTTTGGTGCTTGAATCTGCTCAATTTCTTTGATCTTGTCGGGATTTGCTTCAATTCCTCGTTGAGATACAAAGAAATCGAGAAGCTTGCTAGATGGAACGCCAAACACACACTTCTCGGGATTGAGCTTTAGATTGATTTTGCGCAAGTTAGCAAATGTTTCCTCTAAATCTTGAATGAGGGTAGATTTGTCCTCGGTCTTGACCACTATATCATCCATGTATGCTTCCACATTCCTGTGCAGCTGGGGCTCAAAACTAATCTGGACTGCTCTTGCGAATGTTGAACCGGCACTCTTTAGTCCGAAAGGCATACGCACGAAGCAGTATGTGCCACATGGAGTAATGAATGCGGTTTTCTCCTCATCCTCCTTGGCCATGAATATCTGATGGTATCCAGAATATGCATCAAGGAAGGAGAGTAAATCACAGCCGGAAGTAGAGTCTACAATTTGATCAATGCGCGGCAAGGGGAAAGGATCATTTGGGCATGCTTTGTTGATATCAGTGTAGTCAATACAAAGTCTCCACTTCCCATTCGCTTTGCGCACCACCACTGGATTTGCCAACCAAGTTAGATGTAGTACACCTCTAACCAAACCTGCTGCTTCAAGTTTCTTGATTTCCTCGATAATGAACTGTTACCGCTCCAACGCTTGCTTCCGGACTTTTTGCTTGACGGGCCGAGCATGGGGACAGACAACAAGGTGGTGCTCAATTACCTCCCTGGGAACACCGGGGATGTCAGATGGTCGCCATGCAAACACATCGACATTCGCCCGTAGGAAGGCAATGAGCGCGCTTTCCTATTTGCTGTGAAGGGTGGCACTGATGGTGAAGGTACCGTCAGTGCCATCCTCCCTCGCCGGCACCTTTTTGGTCGCCGGTGGAGTAGCTTTGGACCGGCAAGTCTTCAACAGGCGCGCAGCACTCCGAAGAGGTGCGGTTCCCGGAATCCTTGTTAGAGGTCTTGCCAGACTTCTTGCTTTCCTTCTTCTTGGCGGGAGCTGGCATCTTGGCGGCCTTCGCTGCAACCGCATCTCTGTACATCTTATCGACGCAAATGACTGCATCTTTCTTGTCGGAGTTGATGGAAATGACGCCCATCGGCCCTGGCATTTTCAACGTGTTGTAAACATAGTGAGATGCTGCCATGAATTTCTCCAAGGCTGGGCGGCCAAGAATTCCATTGTACGGCAAGGGGATCTTGACAACGTCAAACACGATCTTTTCTGTTCTGTAGTTCAATTCCCCGCCAAATGTCACTAGCAATGTGATCTTTCCCTTGGGCTGGCTGCTTCCCGGGTTTACTCCCTGGAACATGCCCGTTTTCTCGAGTTCCTCATCGAAAATCGGCAACCTCTTGATTACTTTCGGAGAAATCAAGTTTAAGCCGGCCCCACCGTCAACTAACATTTTCGTGACCTGGAGGTTGCGAATTGTTGGCGAAACCAACAACGGCAAACACCCGACCGCGGTTGTGCGATCAGGGTGGTCCTCGGCATCGAAAATGATAGGCGCGTGTGACCACTTGAGTGGCTTTTGAGAGCTCATTGCCGGTTCTGCCTCATTAACCTCACGAGCCCACTGCTTAAGTTGGCAGTGAGAGGAGTGCAAAGATGCCCCTCCGTCAATGCACATAGCCTCAGTTGCCTTCTGGAATTCTTGTTCACTGGACTCTCCATCGTCCTCTTCTTCCTCACTTCCATCATCTTCCCCTTTCTTCTCGCGGCCTCTAGTAGGCTTTTCTTTCTGCTGCTTGGCCTTGCCGCGACGGCCTCCTCGACCACCACGGCCCTTTTTGTTGGATCCACCGGCACCATCTTGACCCTTCTCTTTGTCACACTTTTCGTATTCAGCCTTTTGTTTCTCAACAAGGTGCTCGACTTGCCGGGACTCTTGGAGATCATGGCCCTTGGTGCGGTGAATCTTGCAGTATGGCCCATCAGACTTGCCGGCCTTATCGTTTGCCGCCGCCTCCTGGCAAGCGGCACATACAGCTGCCTCCTTGCTGGAGTTCTCAGTCTTAGCTTTCTTGGCGGACTCAGAGTTGCCGGAGCCTTCGACTGCCATAACAATTTTTCCCTTGCGCTTCCTGTTGCGCTTTCGGCCTTTCTTCCCTGGGGTGGCAGCGTCGTCGTCCTCGGAATCCACCTCGGCACCAGCGTCTTCCCCGGGAAGCCTTCTTCCTTCCTCAGCGTGTGCGCATTTATCCGCCAATGTATAGAGCTCGTTGACGGTTTTGGGCAGCTTGACGTTCATCTTCTCCCGCATCCTCCGATTGCGCACATTCATGTGAAAGGCGGCAATGACGGCTGCGGGGTGCACATCTGGAATGTTGCGGTGCACACGGCTGAACCTCTAGATGTACTTGCGTAAAGTTTCTCCATTTCTTTGCGGGATTACTTGCAGGTCGCTAGGCTGTCCAGGGGCCTTGTGGCCTCCGGTAAAGGCACCAACAAACTCATTACAAAGATCTGCCCATGAAGAAATGGAGTTCTCCGGCAAGTTCATCAGCCAAGATCTCATGTTGGGCTTCAGCACCAACGGAAAGTAGTTGGCGAGGATTTTCTCATCTCTTCCTCCGGCAGCTTGCACAGCAATCGTGTAGATTCCCAAAAATTCTGCCGGGTTCAGCTTGCCATCGTATTTTTCTGGTATTTCTGGCTTGAAGGCCCGGATGGACGGCCATCGGACTTGCCGCAGCTCATGGGTGAAGGCAAGACACCCAACCTCATAAGGTAGATATCTGCCAACCCCTGGTGCAGGCTCATCAACGATGGAGCCATTGCGCGCGTCGGATTGACGGCGCGCCTCCCGACGCCGTTCAATGGTGGTGCGGGTGTCTTCTACCCGCCTATCTCACAGCACTTGCCGCTGGTCTTGCCGCGCTCATGGATCCGAGGAGGCCATCGATATCTTGTCGGGCTCGAAAGATCGTTGAGCTTGCCGCGGTTGTTGACGTTGCTACTGTTGAGACTGTTGCCGCTGAGGTGATTGCACCATTAGCGTGGCACCGTCAACGCGGCCACCAGCTGGAGCTGCTGGTGCTGTTTGCGGACCCCGTGAGGGTTCCGCTTGCTGTGATTTGCTGGCCTCGGCAAACCCAATCAAACTTTGGATGGTGGCTCTCCACTCATCCATCTTCTCTGCCACTGGAGGGAAATTTAGCAGCATCTGGGCTCGCACCATTGCTTCCGCTGCCATGGCTGGCATGGCCGGAAGCGAAAAGCGCAACATCGCTCTACTCCTGGCAGAGCCAGCAGGAGCGCCATCACGGTCTTGCTGCCGCGGCGTGCTACTTGTGAGCTGGGTTGGTAATTCCCTGAAGAGGAAGGGAGATGCAGTACAGTAGAGATAAGTATTTCCCTAAGTTATGAAACCAAGGTTATCAATCCAGTAGGAGAATCACGCAACACCTCGTTAGCAGCACCTGCACACAAAACAACAAATCCTTGCACCCAACGCAATCAAGGGTTGTCAATCCCTCGGCGGTAAGTTGCAAGATTAAATTGTATGTGATAGATAGATAGATTGAAACAAAAATACAAAAATAAAATAAATAAAGAAAAAGTACAGTAAGTATTTTTAGGGTTTTAGTATATGATTTAGATAGACCCGGGGGCCATAGTTTTCACTAGAGGCTTCTCTCAAGAAAATAGCATACGGTGGGTAGACAAATTACTGTTGGGCAATTGATAGAAAAGCAAATAATCATGACGATATCCAAGGCAATGATCATGTATATAGGCATCACGTCCGAGACAAGTAGACCGACTCCTGCCTTCATCTACTACTATTACTCCACACATCGACCGCTATCCAGCATGCATCTAGTGTATTAAGTCCATAAAGAACGGAGTAACGCCTTAAGAACGATGACATGATGTAGACAAGATAAACTCACGTATGAATAAACCCCATCTTTTTACCCTTAATAGCAACGATACATACGTGTCATGTCCCTTTCTATCACTGGGATTGAGCACCGCAAGATCGAACCCATTACAAAGCACCTCTTCCCATGGCAAGATAAATCAATCTAGTTGGCCAAACCAAATCAATAGATCGGAGAAGAAATACGAGGCTATAATAATCATGCATAAAAGAGATCAGAAAATACTCAAATAATATTCATGGATAATCTGATCATAAACTCACAATTCATCGGATCCCAACAAACACACCGCAAAAAGTGATTACATCGGATAGAACTCCAAGAACATCGAGGAGAACATTGTATTGAAGATTAAAAAGAGAGAAGAAACCATCTAGCTACTAACTATGGACCCGAAGGTCTGTGGTAAACTACTCACGCATCATCGGAAGGGCAGGAAGGTTGATGTAGAGCCTCTCCGTGAATGATTCCCCCTCCGGTGGAGTACCGGAAAAGGCCTCCAGATGGGATCTCTCGAGAACAGAAACTTGCGGCGGCGGAAAAAGTATTTCGTGGACTCTCCTGAGGGTTTCTGATTTTTTGGGAATTTATAGTGGTGGAATTAGGTCGAACGGAGCTGAGATGGGCCCACGAGGCACCAGGGCGCGCCTGCCCCCCCAGGCGCGCCCTGGTGGCTCGTGGCCACCTCCTCTGGTGTCTGGTCTTCTCCCGAAGCTTCTAGTGTTAGTATTGTCCAGAAAAAAATCTCCAAAAAGTTTCGTGGCATTTGGACTTCGTTTGGTATTGATATTCTGTAAAACAAAAAAAAACAGGCAGAAAACAACAACTGGCACTGGGCACTAAGTTAATAGGTTAGTCTCAAAAAATGATATATAATTGCTGTAAATGCTTATAAAAACATCCAAGATTGATAATATAACAACATGGAACAATCAAAAATTATAGATACGTTGGAGACGTATCAGCATCCCCAAGCTTAATTCCTGCTCGTCCTCGAGTAGCTAAATGATAAAAATAGAATTTTTGATGTGGAATGCTGCCTATCATATTCATCATATATTCTTTTCTTTTGTAGCATGGACATTGGACTTGAATGATTCAAAGCAATAGTCTATAGCTTGACATGAAGATATAAATACTCAAGCATGCTAACAAGCAATCATGTCTTTCAAAATATCAACGCTAAAGAAAGTTATCCCTAGCCCATTATGCTCAATCATTGATCCATTCATGAAACACACTCAAATATTAGCTACACACAATGCACAAGTATGACAATAGTGCTCTCTAGTTGGTGCTTTATAAGAGAAGATGGAGACTCAAAGTAAAAATAAAAATTGCATAAAGTAAATAGATAGGCCCTTCGTAGAGGGAAGCCGAGATTTGCTAATGTGCCAGAGCTCAAAGCTAAAATTGAAGAGATAAGAACATTTTGAGAGGCATGCTTTTCCTGTCAACGAAAACGACCGAGAATTCCCAATATCTTCCATGCTAGACACATCATAGGCGGTTCCCAAACAGAAAGTAAAGTTTATTTCCTTTCCACCATTCTTTCACAATCCATGGCTAGCTGTATCCACGGGTGCCCTCCTTACCATCACTTTCCAAGGAATTTTGTTGTTATTAATTTTTGATTTCATTGTGGGACTGGGCATCCCTATTACCAGCCACTCTCTCGTGCAATGACAAGTGAATAAACACTCATCATGAGAATAACACACCTAGCATGGAAAATATTGGCCACCCCTTGCCGCTTCATGAGCGGTACGGGCACACAAAATAGAAAAATTATTTTGAAAATGAGAGTTGGCACACGCAAATTTACTTGGAACGGCATGGAAATACCGCATATAGGTAGATATAGTGGACTCATTTGGCACACCTTGATTTTAAGGAGTTTGGATGCACAAGCAGTATTTCCGCTTAGTACAAATGAAGGCTTGCAAAAGATTGAGAAGCAACCAACCCAAAAACGAAAACGGTCATAAACATGCATTGAACATAATTAACACCGAATAATGCACCATAAGTAGGATATAATTTCGTTGCATAACTATTGACTTAATGTGCATGCATAGGGAATCACAAACCTTAACACTAATATTCTTACTAAATCACAATTACTCACTAACATGACTAACATATTATCATTTCCATATCGCAAAACCATTGCAAGGAATCACACTTATCATATCCAATGATCTATATGAAAGTTTTTATTATATCCCTCTTCAATATTCATCACTTTGGGACCAAATTCATATCTTGTGAAAATTACGGTTACTTTTATCAAGTCTCAAAAAGATATAAGTTAAGCATGAGAGCGCAAATATTTCTTCAAAATTTTAATCTTATCAACTCTCAAAATAATATAAGTGAAGCATGAGAGTTTATTTCTTCAAATTTTTAATCTTATCAACTCTCAAAATAATATAAGTGAAGCATGAGAGTTTATTTCTTCAAAATTTTAATCTTATCAACTCTCAAAATAATATAAGTGAAGCATGAGAGTTCATTTCTTCAAAATATAGCCACCACCGTGCTAAAAAATATTTAAGTGAAGCACTAGAGCAATTGCCTAGCTCAAAAAATTTAAGTGAAGTACATAGAGTATTCTAACAAATCATGATAACGTGTGGCTCTCTCAAAATAGGTGTGTTCAGCAAGGATGATCGTGACAAACTAAAATGCAAACAAAGCAAAGACTCATAATACAAGACGCTCCAAGCAAAACACATATCATGTGACGAATAAAAATATAGCTCCAAGTAAAATTGCCGATGGTTGGTAGAAGAAAGAGGGGATCCCTTCCGGGGCATCCCCAAGCTTAGACGCTTGAGACTTCCTTGAATATTACCTTGGGGTGCCTCGGGCATCCCCAAGCTTAGGCTGTTGCCACTCCTTATTCCTTCATCCATCATGATCTCACCCAAAACTTGAAAACTTCAATCACACAAAACTCAATAAAACCTTCGTGAGATCCGTTAGTATAACAAAATAAATCACTACTTTAAGTACTGTTGCAAACCCATTCATATTTTATTTTTGCATTATACCTACTGTATTCTAACTTCTCCATGGCTTATACCCCCCGATACAATCCATAGTTTCATCAAAACAAGCAAGCAACACATCAAAAACAGAATCTGTCAAAAACAGAACAGTCTATAGCAATCTATTTAAAAGCCATACTTCTATAACTCCAAAAATTCTGAAAAATTAGGACAACGTGGGCAATTGATATACCAATACTGTGTAAAATTTCAGAATTTTCTGACGCTCCAGTACAGAAAAAAATTTTCCAGAACTGGACGCAAAACTTTCTGTTTTCCAAACAGCATCAATTATAGTATCTTCCAAGTCATCCTAAAGGTTTTACTTGGCACAAACACTAATTAAAACCAAAAAAACACAATCATAAAAGTAGCATAAAAGTGAAAACACACAATAACAGAAACAAATAATTCAAAATTTATTTTATTCATTGGGTTGCCTCCCAACAAGCGCTATTGTTTTATGCCCCTAGCTAGGCATAATGCATAGTTTCAAGTATTGTCATCTTTGGTTTTAGTAATCTTCATAGAGGTTTTCTCAAACCCAGGAGGTTCTTTACGCTTCCCATTATTCTCAGAAAAATAGGAAATTTTAAGGTCTAAAATATCCAATCGCTTATTGCATAAAGAAATCAAAGTGTTCGTGCGATTGAGGTTTCCACTAATATTTTTAAGAGGTTCGTTAGACTTTGCAACTCAACCAAAATTTTCTGCATGTCACCCAATTTGTCTAATATTTGAGCCCCCTCTTGAGTAAATGCAAAACCCTTTTGTGGTGGTGGAATCCCTAATATGCCTTCTATTATTTCATAGGCGGTATTGGCCTCACTCTCAATAAAATTCCCTTCTGCGGCAAAATCCAAAAGTTGTTCTATGATGCATGGTTAAACCTATATAGAAATTGCGAAGCAAAATTTTTAAATCCCCTTTTATAGAGCAAACACGATAGGATTCCATTAACCTATACCAAGCATCTTTAAGATTTTCTCCTTGTTTTTGTTTGAAGTAAAGCACTTCAAAATCCGGTGACAAAGGAGGGATAGTTACGCTAGTCATGATGACAGGACGAGCAAATAAAAAAGGCAAACAGAAAATATTTTTGTATTTTTGTAAAAAAAATTTAGAAGTGGGGGAAATGAAAACGAGAGGCAAATGCAAATAAAGTAAATGGAAGGAGATGAAAGTTTTATGCGTAGGTACTTGATAGTTGTTGATGATGTCTCCCCGGCAACGGCGCCAGAAATTCTTCCTGCTACTTGTGAGCTGCGTTGGTAATTCCCTGAAGAGGAAGGGAGATTCAGTACAGTAGAGATAAGTATTTCCCTCAGTTATGAAACCAAGGTTATCAATCCAGTAGGAGAATCACGCAACACCTCGTTAGCAGCACCTGCACACAAAACAACAAATCCTTGCACCCAATGCAATCAAGGGGTTGTCAATCCCTTGGCGGTAAGTTGCAAGATTAAATTGTATGTGATAGATAGATAGATAGAATTAAAAATACAAAAGTAAAATAAATAAAGAAAAAGTGCAGCAAGTATTTTTAGGGTTTTAGTATATGATTTAGATAGACCCGGGGGCCATAGTTTTCACTAGAGGCTTCTCTCAAGAAAATAGCATACGGTGGGTAGACAAATTATTGTTGGGCAATTGATAGAAAAGCAAATAATCATGACGATATCCAAGGCAATAATCATGTATATAGGCATCATGTCCGAGACAAGTAGACCGACTCCTGCCTGCATCTACTACTATGACTCCACACATCGACCGCTATCCAGCATGCATCTAGTGTATTAAGTCCATAAAGAATGGAGTAACGCCTTAAGAACGATGACATGATGTTGACAAGATAAACTCATGTATGAATAAACCCCATCTTTTTACCCTTAATAGCAACAATACATACGTGTCATGTCCCTCTCTGTCACTGGGATTGAGCACCGCAAGATCGAACCCATTACAAAGCACCTCTTCCCATGGCAAGATAAATCAATCTAGTTGGCCAAACCAAATCAATAGATCGGAGAAGAAATACGAGGCTATAATAATCATGCATAAAAGAGATCAGAAAAGACTCAAATAATATTCATGGATAATCTGATCATAAACTCACAATTCATCGGATCCCAACAAACATACCGCAAAAAGTGATTAGGTCAAACGGAGCTGAGGTGGGCCCATGAGGCACCAGGGCGCGCCTGCCCCCCCAGGCGCGCCCTGGTGGCTCGTGGCCACCTCCTCTGGCGTCTGGTCTTCTCCCGAAGCTTCTAGTGTTGGTATTGTCCAGAAAAAAATCTCCAAAAAGTTTCATGGCATTTGGACTTCGTTTGGTATTGATATTCTGTAAGACAAAAAAAAACAGGCAGAAAACAGCAACTGGCACTGGGCACTAAGTTAATAGGTTAGTCCCAAAAAATGATATATAATTACTGTAAATGCTTATAAAAACATCCAAGATTGATAATATAACAGCATGGAACAATAAAAAATTATAGATACGTTGGAGACGTATCACGGCGCATGATCAGTAGCGGGTCGCTGTGGCGGAGGCGGTGCCTGAGGATCTAGGATTTGATTAACAGGAGTCTTGCCGTGAGGTCGCCGCTGCACGAAGTCGTTGGCGTTCCTCGGAGCCGTACCGCACCCATTGTGTGAGGGGCGCGGCGTCTGTCCTAAAGCAGCATCCTTGGACGCCGCCGCGGCGGGATCTTGGCTCACGCCAGCCCGGGAGTTGCTGCTCCGGTGGCTGCGTTCGTCGGCGCGGCAAGGAGGAGGAGGAAGAGGTCGTCCATCTGCTCCGCCCGCACCGTCACGGCTTTGTTCGCCAGAGGATCGAGGAAGTCGACTGCCTCCCGTGCGCTCGTCTCCTGCGCCGACCGCGGTGGGAATGGCGACCGCACCGCCTGCGCTGGTCATGCCAACCGCGGTATCCGCACCGCCCGCATTGGCTGCGCCACCTGCGCCGCCTGCGGATGCGTGCGAGGGGGCCGTCATCGTGATGCCCTTCTTCTTGGGCACCATCAATGACGAGGAGGACGATGATGAAGTTGATGAAGATGACGGACAATCCACTGATTCAGGTTTGCGCAAGCTACCCCCCTACCTGGCGCGCCAAAGATGTCATGGGTATGACCATCTATGGGGCCATCCACCCCCTTGTGGTTCGGTAGGGGAGATCAGCGTGCACAAAGAGCAGAATCAATGGAAGGCGCAGGGGATTTACCCAGATTCGGGCCGCTGAGAAGCGTAAAACCCTACTCCTGCTTCTGGTGTATTGGTTGTTTGAGAGCACAAGTACAAGGAGTGCTTCTCCTGGCAAGGTGCGGAGAGAGCTGCTACGCGAGACGTGCAGGTGTTTGAAAAGGGGTCAGAATCCCTCTAACTATTGCCCTGGTCCTCCTTTTATAGCTCAAGGGGTTACCACAGTGGCAAAACAGTAATTACATAGTGATTGGATAGCAAACAGTGCTATCATACCTAACTCTACCAGTTTAGGACAAAAGCTTTAAATGCACCGTTAGGTGTCATATGGAGAGGTAGCCCCGGCAAGGTTTCTGTACCGCTTGCCCAGCTACCTTGTATTATTCTGAAACGCCTCCTGGACGGGTGTCATTATAGGCAAATCATGTCCCAGCGCGCTGACACGTGCCCGACAAACCTCACCAACCAGCCTGCGCGGTCGACACCTCACCCATTAGCGACCATCTGTCTGGTGTGGTGGAGCGTTGGAGAGCTGGCAGAAGCTTGACGGTACGGAGCTTGCCAGGTCTTCGCCTTTTCGGCTTGGTCTTGCCGGCAGAAAACGTCTTCATCTTCAGCATTGGTCGAGTGCTTGTTGGTGCTGTGTCTCGAGCTTCTCTCCAGTAGCTTCTGCAATTGGCCTTGAATCTTGGTCTTGGCGGTTCCCGGCAAGCCTCGGCCGGCAAGGAGGCTGCTACTGTTTGTGCATAAGTCAGGGTATAAAATACCCATGTTTTATACACCGACACTATCGGTTTAGTTTGGCCTACTAGATTGATTTATCTTGCAATGGGAGAGGTGCATTGTGATGGGTTCAATCTTGCGGTGCTCAATCCCAGTGACAGAAAGGGACATGACACATATTTGTATTGTTGCCATTAAGGATAAAAAGATGGGATTTATTCATATTGCTTGAATTTGCTTCTCTACATCATGTCATCTTGCTTAAGGCGTTACTCTGTTTCGTACTTAATACCCTAGATGCATGCTGGATAGCGGTCGATGGGTGGAGTAATAGTAGTAGATGCAGGCAGGAGTCGGTCTACTTGTCTCGGACATGATGCCTATATACATGATCATTGCCATGAATCCGTCATAATTATTTGCTTTTCTATCAATTGCCCAACAGTAATTTGTTTACCCACCGTATGTTTATGTGCTCAAGAGAGAAGCCTCTAGTGAAAACTATGGTCCCCGGGTCTATCTTTATTATATAAAAAACCTAAAAATACCTTGCTGCAATTTATTTACTTTTATTTCAATTAGTAGTTTTGTTTATTTATTTACCTCGATAAGATTTAATCCTTGCAAATAACCGCTAAGAGGATTGACAACCCTCTTATTTGCGTTGGGTGCAAGTGTTGGCTTTTGTGTGTGCAGGTGCGCTTAACGGAATTTTTCTTGGTTCTCCTACTGGATTGATAACCTTGGTTCTTAACTGAGGGAAATACTTATCTCTGCTGTACTGCATCATCCTCTCCTCTTCGGGGAAATACCAACGCAGACTACAAGTAGCAGGAAGAATTTCTGGCGCCGTTGCCGGGGAGACATCATCAAAATTACCATGTACCTTCGCACAAATTATCATTCACTTGCATTTACTTTTTTTTACCTTTTATTTGCATTTTCCTCTCATTTTCATCTCCCCCACTTCTAATTTTTTTTTACAAAAACACAAAAATATTTTGCTTGCTTGTTTGCTAGTCTGCTTAAAGTTGCAGCTATGTCTGATTTTGTCATTGAAAAAGATGAGGATACTAAAATTCCCTCAAATTTAGACTCAAATTTTTTTGTAGTAGGGAGTGGAAATATCATAGGGAAGAATGTTATTCAAGAGTTTTTTAATTGCACGAGAACTTTGGTTTGTAATGACACCCCAATTCTTAAAAGAACCAACAGTTATGGGGAAGCTATCTCTGCACTCATTCTTAAACTTGAAAGAAGATTTATTCGTACCCATCCTACCTTGCAAAGATTGTTTTATGAGTTGCCGGTTATAAATAACCCCAAAGCTAAAAAGATAGCTGCTCTTATCCTTATGAATGAGTTTGATTACATAGTGCGAGAAGCTAGAGAGATCTTTGATTTCTATAATATGAGTCAAGAAAATCCTGTGATAGATGAAATTTTATATAATGAGGAATATATGTTGTGATATGTTTTTCATGATCACCATGCTTTTGATGAAAATACAAAAAAGGAAGTTCCCCCCATACATATCATTCAACAAGTTTTTAATGGAATTAATCGTAAATATGCTTGGATTGTAAAGGGGAACCAAGAGGGGTTTGAAGAAGGTAGCCTTAATAACCCTAGTATTTTGGTTGATGATGTGTTCCCCATTGTTTTTGAAAAACCTCTTGAAAGTCACACACCTGAGGAGTTGGAAATGAAGGATGACAACACTTGAAACTATGCATTATGCCTTGCTAGGGGCATAAAACAATAGCGCTTGTTGGGAGGCAACCCAATGAATAAAATAAAATTTTGCTTTTACCTACTGTTCTTGAGTGTTTGCATGATTATAGCTTCTGTTATGATTATGTTTTTATGTTTTAATTAGTGTTTGTGCCAAGTAATGCCTTTGGGATGATTTGGAAGATAGTATAATTGATGCTGTTTGGAAAATAGAAAGTTTTGCGTCCAGTGCTGGATTTTTAATTCTGTACTGGAGCGTCAGAAAAATCTGAAATTTTTACAAAGTATTGGTATATGAATTTTCCACGTTTTCCTAATTTTTCAGAATTGTTGGAGTTACAAAAGTATGGCTTTTAAATAGATCTTTAAAGACTGTTCTGTTTTAGACAGATTCTGTTTTTGTTGCATAATTTGCTTATTTTGATGAATCTATGGATCGTATCGGGGCGTATGAGTCATGGAGAACTTGGATTACAGTAGCATTATGCCAATATTAAATATGAATCATTTTACTACAGTACCTAAAATTAAAGATTTGTTTGTTATACTAACGGATCTCACGAGGTTTCTGTTGAGTTTTGTGTGCTAAAGTTTTCAAGTTTTGGGTGAGACTACGATGGACAAAGGAATAAGGAGTGGCAAGAGCCTAAGCTTGGGGATGCCCAAGGCACCCCAAGGTAATATTCAAGGAGGACTCAAGCGTCTAAGCTTGGGGATGCCCCGGAAGGCATCCCCTCTTTCGTCTACAATCTATCGGTAACTCACTTGGAGCTATATTTTTATTCATCACATGATATGTGTTTTACTTGGAGCGTCTTGTGAAATAGTTTGTTTCCTTTTGTTTGCTTTTGAGTTTGTCACAATCATCTTTGCTGAACACACCTTTTTGAGAGGGACACACATTATTCGTGATTTGTTAGAATACTCTATGTGCTTCACTTATATCTTTTGAGCTAGGCAGTTGCTCTAGTGCTTCACTTATATCTTTTAGAGCACGGCGGTGATGATATTTTAAAGAAATAGTTGCACTCTCATGCTTCACTTATATCTTTTTGAGAGTCTCATGATAGCAATGGTAATTTGCACGGGTTATGAATTTGGTCCTGATATGATAGGTATTCAAGTGGGATATAATAAAAACTTTCATGTAGATAACTGAATATGATAAATTTGATTGCTTGCAATAGTTTTGCGATATTAAGATGGTAATATGTGGGAGGTATTAGTAGATAATTGTGGTTTAGTAAGAATAATTGTGTTAAGGTTTGTGATTCCCGAAGCATGCACGTATGGTCTGTCATTATTTTAAGTTGGAGCATGAATTATTATTGATTGACTTCCTTTGTGTGGCGGTCGGGGGCGCGCGATGGTTAACTCCTACCAACCTCCTCCCTAGGGGCATGCGTAGTAGTACTTTGCTTCGAGGGCTAATAAACTTTCGCAATAAGTATGTGAGTTCTTTATGACTAATGTGAGTCCATGGATTATACGCACTCTCACCTTTCCGCAATTTGCTAGCCTCTTCTGTACCGTGCATTGCCCTTTCTCACATCGAGAGTCGGTGCAAACTTCGCCGGTGCATCCAAACCCCGTGATATGATACACTCTATCACACATAAGCCTCTTTATATCTTCCTCAAAACAGCCACCATACCTACCTATCATGGCATTTCCATAGCTATTCCGAGATATATTGCCATGTAACTTCCACCGTTCCGTTTTTTATGACACACATCATCATTGTCATATAGCTTTGCATAATCATATAGCTGACATAGTATTTGTGGCTCAGCCACAGTTCATCATTTTTATACATGTTACGCTAGCATCATTGCACATCCTGGTACACTGCCAGAGGCATTCATATAGAGTCATATTTTTGTTCTAGTATCGAGTTGTAATTTTGAGTTGTAAGTAAATAGAGGTGTGATCATCATCATTATTAGAGCATTGTCCCAGTGAGGAAAGGATGATGGTGGCTATGATTCCCCCACAAGTCGGGATGAGACTCCGGACGAAAATAAAAAAAAATATAGAAAAAAAAGAGGCGAAAAAGAGCCATGCAAAAAAAAAGAGAAAGAAAAAAAAGAAAAAAATAAAAAAAAGAAAAAAAGGAAAAAAAGAGAAAAAATAAAAGAAAAAGAAAAAAATAAATAAGAGAAAAAGAGAGAAGGGGCAATGTTACTATCTTTTTCCACACTTGTGCTTCAGAGTAGCACCATATTTTTCATATAGAGAGTCTCCTATTTTGTCACTTTCATATACTAGTGGAAAATTTTCATTATAGAACTTGGCTTGTATATTCTGATGATGGGCTTCCTCAAATACCCGAGGTCTTCATGAGCAAGCAAGTTGGATGCACACCCACTTAGTTTTCATGTTGAGCTTTCATACACATATAGCTCTTAGTGCATCCGTTGCATGGCAATCCCTACTCCTCGCATTGACATCAATTGATGGGCATCTCCATAGCTGTAACATCCCCATGTAATAGCTACAGTAATCACCTCTTGATAATGCCAAGTCACCATGCTTAACAGTGCTTGATCATCATTGGCATCATTTCTCATTTCAAATTCCAATTCAAATTGAAATTCAAATTTGAAGTGAAAAATAAAAGTTGTTCAAATTGGAAATAAAAATGTTCATTAAATAGCAAATAATCTATTTCTAATTATGTTCAGGAAAACAACATCACTAAAAATCACTAAGTGACTCTATCAACCTAAAACAGTAGCAAACAACAACATTTAGTACCATTTTATTTAATAAAATTGCAATTGAAATTATATCATCCCCAAACCAATTTCTGGCAGTGTTAAATATTACCTAGAATTTAAATGGACCAGAACCATATTTTACAAAAGTCATCTAGGGACTTCACAATTTGCAAAACAGAAAACAGAAATAGAAAATGAAAAAGGGAAGGAACTTACTGGTGCGCTGGGCTTCCAGTGCACAGTGTAGCCAGGCCCGGCCCACCGCGGCCTTTCTTCCTCCTCCCGCCTTCTTCCTCGCGCTGTCGACCGCGCCCGTCGACATGTTGCCGATGCCGCACACGTCGCACATCCGCCGCCTCCCCGGGGTGGATAAGCTCCCCGCGGCCCCCTAGGAACCCTAGCCACTCCCATTTCCCCCCTCGTCCTCTCCCTTGCTCCCTTTCGAGCTCGCCCGAAAACGCCCGCCGTTGCCGCCGTCGATCTCGCAGCTACCGACCTCCCCACCCCTCGCCGAGATGTCGTAGAGCACCGCCTCCGTCCGCTACGCCGCCTGGACCCAACCGTTGGAGCCGGGAGCCACCGCAGCATCCTCCCCGAGCTCATCTTCAACCTTCGGTCGCCGGCGCTTCTCCGGCAAATGTCGCCGCCCCGCTGCTCCCAAGCTTCCGTCGGGCCCCCGTGTGCCCTCTCTGTGAGCATCCGCTCCTTTCCCCTCTCTCTGCGCTGCCGTTAGTCGCCCGTAGCCGCCGTTGCCATCGCCGCCCGAGACTTGCTCCGCCGCGCAGCTCGCCGCCGTCGTGCTAGCCGATGTCATGCTCGCCTGAGCACACGAGCGTGCTCAGGGCAGCTCGCTGATGCCGCCCATGCCACCAGCTCTTCTCCCCGTAGCCCCTAGCGCCGTGCTCGATTTCGCTCGAACTCCGGCGAAGTTCCCGAGCTCGCCGTCGTCACCGTAGAGCCTCTCCGGCCGTGAGACCACCGTAGATCGCCGCGGCTCGGTCTCCGCTTTCAAACGCCACCACGCGCGCGAAAACGGTGGCCGGAGCACGTTTTCCGACCACCCTCGAGCCGCGCCGCCACGGAAATGGTCGCCGGCGACTAACCGCCGGCGCCGCTGACGTGTCAACGTCATTAACCGCTAACCCGAGGACCTGTGAGACTGACTGGTGGGCCCCGTTCGCTAATTAACTCGGGTTAAATTGAAACGTTAATTAAGTTAAACGGTACAGTCACTGACATGGGGTCCCAGCTCTAATTAATCACCGATTAGTTAAATTTAAACCGGATTAACCCCACTGTCTATGACAGGTGGGGCCAGCCACTGTTCCAGTGGATAAGCACTGCTGAGTCAGCTGCTGACTCAGCAGGCTGGCCCCACATGTCAGCCTCTATGGGCTGACCGCTGACTGGACCGCAGACCCAGTCAACGGGCCCACTGGTCAGCCACTGTGCTAGTCAGCTGGGTATGTTTCTGGGTACCCATAGTATTTTAGTTTAAATGATTTTCGGAATATAATTAAATCCAGAAATTCCAGAAAATCAATAAAACTTTGAAAAATCATATAAATTAAACCGTAACTCGGATGAAAATAATTTATATATGAAAAATGATCAGAAAAATATAAAGAATCCGAATATCCTACCCACATACCTGCCACGCCCCTCTAACATACCGAACATGGAACGTTTTGCCCGTATTTGATAGATGAATAGTGCATAACTTTAATAAAATAAATCCAAACAAATTCCTAAATTAACTAAAACAATTATCTAGGCAATAAATCACCTCTGCAAATCATTTAGGCATGTCATGCATCACTGTTGCATTTGTTGCCGTGAATTTATTGTTTCTTCCCCCTCCTTCTCTCCCGATAGACGCCGAGACCGCCGCCGCCGCAGCTGAGTTCGACTACGCTCCGGACGAGCAGCCCTCAGACGACCAGCCCCTCTCAGCAGAGCTTCCAGGCAAGCAACCCCCCATGATGCATGACTATATCACCTATTCTCTCTTCCTCCTACTTGCATTAGAATTTGCTGCTGCTATTGTTTTATCCTATACTGATGCATAGCCTGTCCTTGTAACTGTTATTGATACCTGCCTACTATCCGAGATGCTTAGTATAGGTTGGATGGTAAACCATCTGTGGCCCCTCTTCCTTGCTGTAGTTGCCCCGCCTTAGTACCTGTGCCCCGATCGATGTGATCGAACGGGTTGAGAACAACACATCACCGCACAACCCCTACGTTGCTCGTCTCTGCAGAGCTGGCATCGAGTGCCGAGGGTGATACCTCTTATCTCACTTCCGATGATGCCTCTTTAGAATAGCTATCCGGTTGTGAGTTATCGAGGGTGATTCCTCTTTCATCACTTCCGATAAAGCTTCCGTCGTGCAAGTCCTCGAGTGGGAATCCATCGAGGGTGATTCCTCGGATTCCTTCTCAATACCTGGACACACGGTTACTTTGACCTTTATTACAGGCGGGTCTACCCCGAGGGGTACCTGCGGGGAAATATGAAGTCGGGTTTGCCAGGGGGGCACCCGCGAGAGATACTGTGGCAGAACGACAGGGCAGGCGGAGACCACCCTGATCGTGATCTGTGTGTTACTTAGTCGGAGCGACAGGTAGTCTGATCGTCTCTGCGAGTTACTAAATACGCCTAACGGATTTGGGTATTTGATCTGAGTGGGTCGTTGGCCCTATACGCACTACCACCACGTGGGATAATGGTTATGGGACCCTTTACGTCGTAGTATCAGCGGAAAGCTCTTCAGACGTCACAGCTCAGAGATGCAGGCTGATTGCTGGGGTGGGCTGGTTATGTCACTGTGTATACAGTGTCGCGCCTGGGCCCCGGCCACCCACGCAACGTGCAGGAGTGCAAAGGGCCATGGCCCAAGACCCCTTCGCACTTAGGATTTAGACCGGCGTGCTGACCTCTCTGCTGAGTCTAGGTAGGACTGCGTCATGTTGATCACCCGAGGCCGGGCATTACCCAGCAAGTGTGTCCGGCCAGATGTGATTGAGCGTGTTGGGTAACAGTAGTGCACCCCTGCAGGGAAGTTATCTATTCGAATAGCCGTGTCCACGGTAACAGGACGCTCAGTGTTGTATCCCAATCTACCACTATTTGAACTGGATACATGTTAATTAATTATAAGCTCCGGGATCGCTTTCTCGCAGGGAGTCGAGGAAGGATCTCTGGGCTTTGCTTCAACATGCTTGTTAATCTATAATATGCTAAACTGCACTCTTCTAATGCTGCAAGATTGCTTCAAGATGCTAGTCTTCGATAGGCTAGGCTTCTTCCCCTCTATTCTGGCATTCTGCAGTTCAGTCCAAAGAGACAGCCCCATTCCTTTGATACCGATACATATTTAGTATAGTTCTGATGTCAGTCTTGTGAGTACTTTGGATGAGTACTCACGGTTGATTTGCTTCCCTTTTTCCCCTATACCCGATACTTGCGACCAGATGACGGAGTCCAGGAGCCAGATACCACCACAGGAGACTACTACCAGGAGAGCCCCGGAGGCACGTACTACTGGGTTGAGCCAGCCGACCAGGAGTAGTTTCGGAGGCTCCCAGGCAGGAGGCCTGCAGCTTTTCGATCAGATGTCGTTGTTTGTGCTAGCCTTCTTAAGGAAAACTTGACTAACTATGTGTGTACTCAGATATCATTTGTGTGTATGACTTATGTATTCGGGTCCTCGTGACCCCTGGTTTGTAATATGATGATTTATGTTTAAATTTGAGTTTAGAGTTGTGTTGTGATATTTTCCCGTGAGTCCCTGATCTTGATCGTACACATTTGCGTGTATGATTAGTGTACGGTCGAGCAGGGGCGTCACAAGTTGGTATCAGAGCCAGGTTTCGATCCTGGGACCTGTGGGTTATGGGCCCACCACGCTTCGTTATGTCCTTCGGCTTAACCAATGCTCCAGCAACTTTCTCTCGATTGATGAACTATATCTTCATGGACTACCTCGACAAATTCGTCGTGGTTTATTTGGATGATATCCTTATATTTTCCAAGAATGAAGAAGAACACGCTGAACATCTTCGGCTTGTATTGGAGAAACTTCGAGAACACCAACTATATGCCAAATACTCTAAATGTGAATTCTGGTTATCCGAGGTGACCTATCTTGGTCATGTGATTTCCAAAGATGGCATTACTGTTAACCCAGAACGAGTTCAGGCTATTCTTGACTGGACTCCCCCGAAGAATGTTAAGCAAGTCAGAAGTTTTCCCGGACTCGCTAGCTATTGCCGCCGGTTCGTCGAGAACTTCTCCAAAATTGCTAAGCCACTGATTGATTTGCTTCACAAAGGCGTTAAGTTTGAGTGGATGGAAAAGTGCCAAGAAAGTTTCCAGATGCTCAAGGACAAGTTGACCTCTGCCCCAGTGCTAGCACCCCCAGATACCCGCAAGGACTTTGTCATATATTGCGACGCATCCCGTCAAGGATTAGGCTGTGTCCTAATGCAAGAGCGCAAAGTGATTGCTTATGGCTCTCGTCAGTTGCGTCCTCACGAAGATAAGTATCCAACTCATGATCTCGAGTTAGCAGCAGTTATCTATGCTTTGAAGCTGTGGCGACATTACCTTCTGGGTAATCGTTGCGAGATATACACGGACCACCAAAGTCTGAAGTATTTGTATACTCAACCAGATTTGAACCTCCGTCAACAAAGGTGGCTTGAGACAATAGCTGACTACGACATGGATATTTCTTATACCCCTGGCAAGGCTAATGTAATGGCCGATGCTTTGAGTCGCAAGTCCTACTGCAATAACCTCATGGTTCAGCAAGCACAGCCAATTCTTTATGAAGAACTTCGTAAGTTGAATCTCCATATTGTTCGTTAGGGTTATCTCAATACCCTGCTTGTTGAACCAGATCTCAAGGACCTCATCAAGCATATACAGAAAGCTGACTCTGAGGTTGAGAAAATTAAGCGCGATCTAAAAAGGGGAAAGCCCTCATTCTTCACTGTTGATGCTGATGGCACCTTGTTCTTCAAGAATCGCTTAGTGGTTCCTAGAAAGGACAATCTGGATCTGACCCCGCGTGTCATGAAAGAAGCTCATGATACACCTCTTTCAATTCACCCTGGTAGTACCAAGATGTACCAAGACATCCGACAGAGATATTGGTGGCCTGATATGAAGCGAGACATTGCTCGCTATGTTGCTGAGTGTGACATTTGCCGTCGCATCAAAGCAGAACATCAAAGGCCTACTGGAACTCTACAACCCCTTGATATTCCTGAATGGAAATGGGACAAAGTCGAAATGGATTTCATCACTAGTTTTCCCAGATCGCAGAAGGGTCATGATGCTATTTTTGTCGTCATTGACCGATTCTCCAAGGTTGCTCACTTTCTGCCCGTCAAGGAGACAATCACTGCTAGCCAGCTAGCAGACTGATATGTTTCCAGAATTGTGTCACTCCACGGTATTCCGTTGGAGACCAGTTCAGATCATGGCAGCATTTTTACCTCAAGATTTTGGAACAGTTTCCAAGAAGCTATGGGAACTCATCTGTCCTTCAGCACCGCTTTTCACCCCCAGTCCCAGGGACAAGTTGAACGAGTCAATCAAGTGCTTGAAGATATGCTTCGAGCTTGTGTCATCTCATTCGGTAAGAAATGGGAGGAATCTCTCCCAAATGCTGAATTCTCTTACAATAATAGCTATCAAGCTAGTATGAAGATGGCACCATTTGAAGTTCTCTATGGACGTAAGTGCCGAACCCCTCTGAATTGGTCAGAAACTGGGGAATGGCCACTCTTCGGACCAGACATTATTCAACAAGCTGAAGACCAAGTCCGCATTGTCCGTGAACATTTGAAAACTGCTCAGTCTTGTCAGAAGAGCAACTATGATCGAAAGCACCAAGTAATGGTCTATCAACCTGGCGAACAAGCTTACCTTCGTGTTACTCCGATGAAGGGCACTCATCGATTTGGAATCAAGGGCAAGTTAGCTCCTCGCTACATTGGCCCATTCCGTATTCTCGCACGTCGTGGAGAAGTGGCATATCAATTGGAATTGCCGCCGAACCTTTCTCAAGTACATGATGTCTTTCATGTGTCACAACTTCGTCGCTGCTTCAAGGATCCTATCCGAGCAGTGGATCATGAAATGCTTGAATTGCGAGATGATCTGTCTTATCAAGAGTATCCGATCCGCATTCTCGATCAAGCTGAATGTCGGACCCATCAGAAGTCGATCAAGTTCCTTAAAGTTCAGTGGTCGAATCATTCTGAAGATGAGGCCACTTGGGAACGCGAAGATCGTCTTCGTGAAGAGCATCCTGCTCTCTTTCAGCCTGCCTCTTAATTCTCGGGACGAGAATTTCTTTTAGAGGAGGAGAATTGTAACATCCCCATGTAATAGCTACAGTAATCACCTCTTGATAATGCCAAGTCACCATGCTTAACAGTGCTTGATCATCATTGGCATCATATCTCATTTCAAATTCCAATTCAAATTTAAAGTGAAAAATAAAAGTTGTTCAAATTGGAAATAAAAATGTTCATTAAATAGCAAATAATCTATTTCTAATTATGTTCAGGAAAACAACATCACTAAAAATCACTAAGTGACTCTATCAACCTAAAATAGTAGCAAACAACAACATTTAATACCATTTTATTTAATAAAATTGCAATTGAAATCATATCATCCCCAAACCAATTTCTGGCAGTGTTAAATATTACCTAGAATTTAAATGGACCAGAACCATATTTTACAAAAGTCATCTAGGGACTTCACAATTTGCAAAACAGAAATAAAACAGAAAACAGAAATGGAAAATGAAAAAGGGAAGGAACTTACTGGCGCGCTGGGCTTCCAGTGCACAGTGTAGCCAGGCCCGGCCCACCGCGGCCTTTCTTCCTCGCGCTGTCTACCGCGCCCGTCCACACGTCGCCGATGCCGCACGCGTCGCACATCCGCCGCCTCCCCGGGATGGATAAGCTCCCCGCGCCCCCTGGGAACCCTAGCCACTCCCATTTTCCCCCTCGTCCTCTCCCTTGCTCCCTTTCGAGCTCGCCCGAAAACGCCCGCCGTCGCCGCCGTCGATCCCGCAGCTACCGACCTCCCCACCCCTGGCCGAGATGTCGTAGGGGACCGCCTCCGTCCGCTACGCCGCCTGGACCCAGCCGTTGGAGCCGGGAGCCACCGCAGCGTCCTCCCCGAGCTCATCTTCAACCTTCGGTCGCCGGCGCTTCTCCGGCAAATGTCGCCGCCCCGCTGCTCCTAAGCTTCCGCCGGGCCCCCATGTGCCCTCTCGGTGAGCATCTGCTCCTTTCCCCTCTCTCTGCGCTGCCGTTAGTCGCCCGTAGCCGCCATTGCCGTCGCCGCCCGAGACTTGCTCCGCCGCGCAGCTCGCCGCCGTCGTGCTAGCCAATGTCATGCTCGCCTGAGCACAGGAGCGTGCTCAGGGCAGCTCGCTGATGCCGCCCGTGCCACCAGCTCTTCTCCCCGTAGCCCCTAGCGCAGTGCTCGATTTCGCCCGAACTCCGGCGAAGTTCCCGAGCTTGCCGTCGTCGCCGTAGAGCCTCTCCGGCCGCGAGACCACCGTAGATCGCCGTGGCTCGGTCTCCGCTTTCAAACGCCACCACGCGCGTGCAAAACGGTGGCCGGAGCACGTTTTCCGACCACCCCCGAGCTGCGCCGCCGCGGAAATGGTCGCCGGCGACTAGCCGCTGGCGCCGCTGACGTGTTAATGTCATTAACCGCTAACCCGAGGACCTGTGAGACTGACTGGTGGGCCCCGTTCGCTAATTAACTCGGGTTAAATTAAAACATTAATTAAGTTAAACGGTACAGTCACTGACATGGGGTCCCAGCTCTAATTAATCACCGATTAGTTAAATTTAAACCGGATTAACCCCGGTGTTTATGACAGGTGGGGCCAGCAACTGTTCCAGTGGATAAGCACTGCTGAGTCAGCTGCTGACTCAGCAGGCTGGCCCCACATGTCAGCCTCTATGGGCTGACCGCTGACTGGACCGCTGACCCAGTCAACGGACCCACTGGTCAGCCACTGTGCTGGTCAGCTGGGTACGTTTCTGGGTACCCGTAGTATTTTAGTTTAAATGATTTTCGGAATATAATTAAATCCAGAAATTCCAGAAAATCAATAAAACTTTGAAAAATCATATAAATTAAACCGTAACTCGGATGAAAATAATTTATATATGAAAAATGATCAGAAAAATATAAAGAATCCGAATATCCTACACACATACCTGCCACGCCCCTCTAACATACCGAACATGGAACGTTTTGCCCGTATTCGATAGATGAATAGTGCATAACTTTAATAAAATAAATCCAAATAAATTCCTAACTTAACTAAAACAATTATATAGGCAATAAATCACCTCTGCAAATCATTTAGGCATGTCATGCATCACTGTTGCATTTGTTGCCGTGAATTTATTGTTTCTTCCCCCTCCTTCTCTCCCGATAGACGCCGAGACCGCCGCCGACGCAGCTGAGTTCGACTACGCTCTGGACGAGCAGCCCTCAGACGACCAGCCCCTCTCATCAGAGCTTCCAGGCAAGCAACCCCCCATGATGCATGACTATATCACCTATTCTCTCTTCCTCCTACTTGCATTAGAATTTGCTGCCGCTATTGTTTTATCCTATTCTGATGCATAGCCTGTCCTTGTAACTGTTATTGCTACCTGCCTACTATCCGAGATGCTTAGTATAGGTTGGATGGTAAACCATCTATGGCCCCTCTTCCTTGCTGTAGTTGCCCCGCCTTAGTACCTGTGCCCCGATCGATGTGATCGAACGGGTTGAGAACAACACATCACCGCACACCCCCTACGTTGCTCGTCTCTGCAGAGCTGGCATCGAGTGCCGAGGGTGATACCTCTTATCTCACTTCCGATGATGCCTCTGTAGAATAGCTATCCGGTTGTGAGTTATCGAGGGTGATTCCTCTTTCATCATTTCCGATAAAGCTTCCGTCGTGCAAGTCCTCGAGTGGGAATCCATCGAGGGTGATTCCTCGGATTCCATCTCGATACCTGGACACACGGTTACTTTGACCTTTATTACAGGCGGGTCTACCCCGAGGGGTACCCGCGGGGAAATATGAAGTCGGGTTTGCCAGGAGGGCACCCGCGAGAGATACTGTGGCAGAACGACAGGGCAGGTGGAGACCACCTTAATCGTGATCTGTGTGTTACTAAGTCGGAGCGACAGGTAGTCTGATCGTCTCTGCGAGTTACTAAATACTCCTAACGGATTTGGGTATTTGATCTGACTGGGTCGTTGGCCCTCTACGTCGTAGTATCAGCCGAAAGCTCTTCAGACGTCATAGCTCAGAGAAGCGGGCTGATTGCTGGGGTGGGCTGGTTACGTCACTGTGTATACAGTGTCGCGCCTGGGGCCTGGCCACCCACGCAATGTGCAGGAGTGTAAAGGGCGATGGCCCAAGACCCCTTCGCACTTAGGATTTAGACCGGCGTGCTGACCTCTCTGCTGAGCCTAGGTAGGACTGCGTCGTGTCGATCACCCGAGGCCGGGCATTACCTAGCAAGTGTGTCCGGCCAGATGTGATCGAGCGTGTTGGGTAACAATAGTGCACCCCTGCAGGGAAGTTATCTATTCGAATAGCCGTGTCCACGGTAACTGGACGCTCAGTGTTGTATCCCGATCTACCACTATTTGAACTGGATACATGTTAATTAATTATAAGCTCCGGGATCACTTTCTCGCAGGGAGTCGAGGAAGGATCTCTGGGCTTTGCTTCAACATGCTTGTTAATCTATAATATGCTAAACTGCACTCTTCTAATGCTGCAAGATTGCTTCAAGATGCTAGTCTTCGATAGGCTAGGCTTCTTCCCCTCTATTCTGGCATTCTGCAGTTCAGTCCAAAGATACAGCCCCATTCCTTTGATACCGATGCATATTTAGTATAGCTCTGATGTCAGTCTTGTGAGTACTTTGGATGAGTACTCACGGTTGCTTTGCTTCCCTTTTTCCCCTATACCCGATACTTGCGACCAGATGACGGAGTCCAGGAGCCAGACGCCACCACAGGAGACTACTACCAGGAGAGCCCCAGAGGCACGTACTACTGGGTTGAGCCAGCTGACCAGGAGTAGTTTTGGACGCTCCCAAGCAGGAGGCCTGCGCCTTTTCGATCAGATGTCGTTGTTTGTGCTAGCCTTCTTAAGGCAAACTTGACTAACTATGTCTGTACTCAGATATCATTTGTGTGCATGACTTATGTATTCGGGTCCTCGTGACCCCTGGTTTGTAATATGATGATTTATGTTTAAATTTGAGTTTAGAGTTGTGCTGTGATATCTTCCCGTGAGTCCCTGATCTTGATCGTACACATTTGCGTGTATGATTAGTGTACGGTCGAGCAGGGGCGTCACAATAGCCCATTGATTAGCCTCGTTGTTGTGAGACTTTCTCCATTTTTGACTTCTCCTATTTATCTCTATCACCATACTCTATTCCACCCATAGTGCTATATCCATGGCTTGCGCTCATGTATTGAGTGGGAGTTGAAAAAGCTGAAGCGCGTTAAAAAGTATGAACCAATTGCTTGGCTAAAACCGGGGTTGTTCATGATAAATACTTTGTGTGAAGAAAATGGAGCATGATAGGAATATATGATTTTGTAGGGATAACGTTCTTTAGCATTTTTATTTTGAAAGACATGATTGTTTGCTAGTATGCCTGAGTATTGATGTCTTTATATCAAATTATAGACTATTGCTTTGAATCATTTGGATCTTATTATTCATATCGTAAGAGACAGATTACATGATGAAACATGATAGGTAGCATTCCACATCAAAAATTCTGTTTTTATCATTTACCTACTCGGGGACGAGCAGGAATTAAGCTTGGGGATGCTTGATACGTCTCCAATGTATCTATAATTTTTGATTGTTCCATGCTATTATAGTATCAATCTTGGATGTTTTTATAAGCAATTGTATGCAATTATATATCTTTTTTGGGACTAACCTATTAACCCAGTGCCTAGTGCCAGTTGCTGTTTTCTGCTTGTTTTTGGCTTTTCAGAGAAACAGTACCAAATGAAGTCCAAATGCCACGAAACTTTTTGGAGATTTTTTTCTAGACAAAAGAAACCTGGGAAGCTTCGGGAGGAGGCCAGAAGCCTCACGGAGGCTTCACAAGGCACTAGGGCGCGCCCCGGGGGGGCGCCATAGTACCTTGTGGGGCCCACGTGACTCCGTTTGACCTAATTCCACTTCTATAAATTCACAAATATTGGGAAACCCCCAGAGAGCCAGAAGAAAAAACCTTTCTGCCGCCACAAGCCTCTATTCTTCCGCGATCCCATCTGGAGGCATTTTCCGGTACTCTACCGGAGGGGGAATCGATCACGGAGGGCTTCTACATCAACCTTGCTGCCCTTTTGATGATGTGTGAGTAGTTTACCACAGACCTATGGGTCCATAGCTAGTAGCTAGATGGCTTCTTCTCTCTCTTTGATCTTCAATACAATGTTCTCCTCGATGTTCTTGGAGTTCTATCCGATGTAATCTTATTTTGCGGTGTGTTTGTTGGGATCCGATGAATTGTGAGTTTATGATCAGATTATTCATGAGAAATATTTGAGTCTTCTCTGAACTCTTTTATGCATGATTGTTATAGCTTTGTATTTCTCTCCGATCTATCGGTTTAGTTTGGCCTACTAGATTGATTTATCTTGCAATGGGAGAGGTGCTTTGTGATGGGTTCAATCTTGCAGTGCTCAATCCCAGTTACAGAAAGGGACATGACACGTATTTGTATTGTTGCCATTAAGGATAAAAAGATGGGGTTTATTCATATTGCTTGAATTTTCTTCTCTACATCATGTCATCTTGCTTAAGGCGTTACTTTGTTTCATACTAAATACCCTAGATGCATGCTGGATAGCGGTCGATGGGTGGAGTAATAGTAGTAGATGCAGATAGGAGTCGGTCTACTTGTCTCGGACGTGATGCCTATATACATGATTATTGCCATGAATCCGTCATAATTATTTGCTTTTCTATCAAGGGACAATTGCATTTTTGCCCCTAGTTGGAACCTACCCACGGGTTTTGCCCTTACTTTTCGACTATGCTCAGTTTTGCCCTTAGATTTGCCCCCGAGGTCACCTGAATGCCCTTTGACCGTTTGACCAATACTTTCAAAATTCATAAAAAATTCATATGAACTCAGAAAAATGCAAATAAAATATCAAAATGTTCAGATAAACATTACCTTTATGTGCATATCATTTACATTCAGAACAAAAGCACCGTTTAAACTACCCGAGGTTATTAACGTTATTATCATTATTAAAAATAAAACAGTATAAAAAATACTTTTTTCATGAATAAAAATTACATGCAAATGTAGGTTATGTTTCCTGAACATCCTGATATCTTATTTGCATTTTTCTGAGTTCATATCAACTTGTTATGAATGTTCAAACGACTTTGACCGTTATTTTAAAACTTCATAACAAGTTGATATGAACTCAGAAAAATGCAAATAAGATATCAGGATGTTCAGAAAACATCACCTACATTTGCATGTAATTTTTATTCATGAAAAAGTATTGTTTATACCTTTTAATTTTTAATAATGTTAATAACATTAGTAACCTTGGGTAGGTTAAATGGTACTTTTGTCCTAAATGCAAATGACATGCACATAAAGGTAATGTTTATCTGAACATTTTGGTATCTTATTTGCATTTTTCTGAGTTCATATGAATTTGTTATGAATTTTCAAAGTATTGGTCAAACGGTCAAAGGGCATTCGGGCGACCTTGGAGGCAAATCTAAGGGCAAAACTGAGCAGAGTCGAAAAGTAAGGGCAAACCCCGTGGGTAGGTTCAAACTAGGGGCAAAAATGCATTTGTCCCTTCTATCAATTGCCCAACAGTAATTTGTTTACCCACCGTATGTTTATGTGCTCAAGAGAGAAGCCTCTAGGGAAAACTATGGTCCCCGGGTCTATCTTTATTATATAAAAAACCTAAAAATACCTTGCTGCAATTTATTTACTTTTATTTTAATTAGTAGTTTAGTTTATTTATTTACCTCGATAAGGTTTAATCCTTGCAAATAACCGCTAAGAGGATTGACAACCTTCTTATTTGCGTTGGGTGCAAGTGTTTACTTTTGTGTGTGCAGGTGCGCTTAACGGAATTTTGCTTGGTTCTCCTACTGGATTGATAACCTTGGTTCTTAACTAAGGGAAATACTTATCTCTACTATACTGCATCATCCTCTCCTCTTCGGGGAAATACCAACGCAGACTACAAGTAGCAAGAGCCCTCTCCTACCCATGAGAGATCTTTCGAGGCCTCCGCAGCGCGACAGGCCCTCTCATTTTTTTCCGCGGCCAAGGTCGTCGCTCCCTTGTTCTTTCTCAGCCTAGAGCTCTTCCTACCGGCCATGGCAGACGCAAGGAATGACGAACAAGAAAGGCTTATGAGGAGGAATGTGCAGTAATATTTGAGTAGTTAGTTTCCCTTTTTATAACCTAGTACTAATATGCTACTAAGTGGAAACACATTTAGGTTAGATCAGTGTGAACAGGTTTGCAATTAATTATAGCATGGTACTTTGGAATGTGACGGGAAACTAGCTCAAAATTTATTGATGGTTTTGGAACGGCTCCCGATGAGTTCTCGCGACCAAGCATTCCAGAACTCGTGATAAATCAATGACCATCTTTTTCCAAATGACCAACTATTTTCATAGAAATACAACACATATAGATGGAGTATTTTCATAGAAATACAATACATAGATGGAGTGATTGTCGCGGTTGCAAACCGCCATGGCGTCGCATGTTCACTGCAAGAGCAACTGAGCAGGTCAGTCCATCGCTGGTGGGGAAGGAGGGCAGGTCACCTCGCCTACGATGCATCCCCAGCGCCGCCGCCGCCGCCGCTGGTTGAGCGATTTGGCTTCTCCTATAGCCCATTTGAACAGTTGCACCGGCTTCTCATGCCATTCCACAGGCATGCGCGTTCTCTCCTCCGCAGTCGACTCCGTGAATATGATCTCTGCCATTAGCCCTAGCTTGAAATCAACGCGACGCTGCCAGATGCTGACATCCCACAGCATCTCACCCCTGAGATCAACATGCGCCTCCGCCTTGTGCTTCGCCAGGCGCAGCTCCTTCGAACTTGTCTCCAATCGATGCGACGCTTCCTCGATCCGATTTACCCTTGCTGCCCACTATCTGAAACGCAGCCCCGGCATGTCCTTCGGCGCCACCGATCTGTGATTCCAGAGCAATGGATCCCCTCTGAAACACATGTGGGTTTCGCTCAAAGGCGGCAGTGCTGCGGGCCGCAGGGAGAGGGCAGCCCGCGGGATGCTGGGATCTAAGGGATTATCCATGGGGGAATCAGATGGTCGAGGCGGGGAGGCGAGCGTAGGCGGTGGGAGAGCCCTAGTAGGCGAGCGTAGTACTCCACTCCGTCCATTTTTAAATACAAAGGCCACCAACAGTAACCTAGGCAAAAATTGATGACGTTGCCTCGTAGTACTAGCAACCCATGATTTAACTACTCGCATGCATGCAGTGGATGATAGTAATGTCATTCTCAACTAGTACTTCCTCCCTCACGTGGTCACGCCACTCAATTTGCATGCGCTGTATTAATTGACCATCCATTAAGTGAACGACTCTACACGCGTCAAATTATCACGTGGGGTGGCTCTTCGTACAAAAATGCGTTCCACCGTGTACCCGCGTGTGTGTGCGAGGGAATGAGTGCATGCGTGCACATCTTCTCTTCGTGCATGTACTCCACCAGTGTGTGTGGGGGAGAGAGAGCGTGGTATACATAGACCTAGAGAGAGATGGTGTGTCCCCGCAAAAAAGAGAGAGATGGTGTGTGTCGGAAAGAGTACCCGCGCGTGTGTGTGACAGTGTGAGAAAGGACGAGTGCATGCGTGCACCTCTCCTCTTTGTGTACGTACTAAACCTAGAGTACAAGTGTATGTGTGTGACATCGACCTATAGAGAGATGATGTGTGCCAGAAGTCTCGAGAAAGTCGTCAGTGTAGGTGTGTGCATGGGTAGGAGGGAGAGAGATGATACTTATGTGTCAACGCTGTGCGTGTGAAAAAGAGGCTAGTCAATAGTTCGCGACGAGACTATTCCTGGTGAACGCCCAATAGCCGTAAGATCTGCATCCGACGGTGGAAGTTATTGGACGAAAACAGCACTAAAAAAAGAAATGCCATGGCATTTCTTTTTACTAACACACCACGCCCCTCCCCTGCACATGAAACTACCACGCGATCATTCGCAACTGCCGGTTTGCTAGAAATCCCGATAGTCCGGGCTTTTGGCGGTTGGCGGGGAGCTTGGACTGTCGGTTTGCTCACATGCGGTTGCACATGTGAGTGATGTACCAAGTCGATGCGCGTCCCTTTGGTGAGCGGCGGGCCGGACCGACCGTGTGTTGGTGCGACGCGAAGCCGACAGGCTGTAAGTTTACCACCTACTCCTTGACGAGATTGGTCGATACAAATCCCGATTAAGAAAGGGTAGGGCGGCGTTTTTGACACGCGGGAGGCGTGGTAGTTTTTTTTACAATGGGATGGACCCGGCACAGTAAAAGTCAAAGCGGTGGGCAGTACTACTACGCTTGTCGGAGGCGTACGTGGGCCCGCGTTCTCGTATGCGTACGTGGCGGAGCCGGACGCCCATCATGGAAGTGGACACTTCCGTGATGATAAATTCAGTATTGTCATGGAACACTTCTACGACAGCACAGGTATGACTATCTCGACTCTGTCATAAAATTGTCACGGATGTACATGCATGACAGAAAATGTGACCTACTGTGACAAAGACGTATCATCACAGAAGTGTTTTTTGGTAGTGATAGCCTGCGACCTCGGCATCTAGCAGTCACATGAGTACCATCTATTGCGCCAATGCAATCCTACATGGTGTTATGGCTGTATCAGAACAATACAAGTATGTCAAAGCATGAACTATGAGTAGTGCTTACCTTGAAATACAGATACCATCTTGGGCTGTTGCGAATCTTGCTAGGACTTTGCTCAGTTGGTGCCTTGATCATCTCTCCTCCAAGTTCCCAATAGCATACAATACTTGCTTGAAATACCTGGAAATGGTCTCCATTGATCTCCTGAACATTTTGTGAATAACCCTAAACCTCTAATTATCACCTACAACATGAAGAAACATGACAACTTGCTATTTGATACGTCTCCGACGTATCTATAATTTTTGATTGTTTCATGCTATTATATTATCAATCTTGTATGCTTTATATGCAATTTTATATCATTTTTTGGGAACTAACCTATTAACCTAGTGCCCAGTGCCAGTTGCTATTTTCTGCATGTTTTTTGGTTTTACAGAAAATCCCTACCAAATGAAGTCCAAACGCGACGAAATGTTTTGACGATTTTTTCTGGACCAGGAAGGACCCTAGAAGCTTTGGGGGAGGTGATACCCCACAAGTATAGGGGATCAGTTGTAGCCTTTCTCGATAAATAAGAGTGTCGAACCCAACGAGGAGCTAAAGGTAGAATCAATTTTCCCTTCAAGTTCTATCAACCACCGATACAACTCTACGCACACTTAACATTTGCTTTACCTAGAACAAGTATGAAACTAGAAGTACTTTGTAGGCGTAATGCTAGAACTACTTTGCAAGAATAAAACTAGGAGTAATTTGCAAGATAATAAAAGTTAGTTGTTTAGTAGAAAGCTTTTGTAACACAAGAAAAGGATTTGTCCCTAGGCAATCGATAACTAGACCGGTAATCATTATTGCAATTTTATATGAGGGAGAGACATGAGCTAACATACTTTCCGTACTTGGATCATATGCACTTATGATTGGAACTCTAGCAAGCATCTGCAACTACCAAAGATCATGAAGGTAAAACCCAACCATAGCATTAAGTAACAAGTCCTCTTTACTCCCATACGCAACAACCCCCTTACTCGGGTGTAAGCTTCTGCCACTCTAGCCGCCCACTATAAGAGAATTATGAACATATTGCAAACCCTACAGCGGGAATCCCTAACGCTTGCGCGACACAAAGGGCACCATAGGATAGCACCAAAATAAAACATACAACTCAAACCAATCACGATCATCAATCAACCCATAGGACAAAACGAATCTACTCAAACATCATAGGATGGCCACACATCATTGGATAATAATATATAGCGATAAGCACCATGTTTAAGTAGAGATTACAGAGGGGAGAAGAGGTGTTACACCGCTACATAGAGGAAGAGAGAGTTGGTGTTGACGGCGGTGAAGTTGTTGGTGTAGATCGCCGTCACGATGGTTGCCCCGGCGGCGTTCCGGCGCCACCGGGAGAGAGGGGGAGAGAGACCCCTCCTTCTTTTTCCTTGCCCCCCCTAGATGGGACAAGAGTTTCCCCTCTGGTCCATGGCCGCCATGGCTCCTGGAGGGGAGGAGCCCCTCCGAGATTGGATCTCTCTCTCTGTTCTCTTTTGTTTTGTGTTCCTGTTTTCTGGCCGAAAACTGTTTCTTATATTCCCGGAGATCCGTAACTCCGATTGGGCTGAAATTTTGAGGATTTTTATCCGAATATTATCTTCCTTGCGGCAGAAGGACACCCCCAACCGACCTACAGGGGACCCAAAAGTCTGCCAGGCGCGCCCTGGGTAGGGGGCGTGCCCTCTGGGCTTGTGGCCTCCTCGGTCATCGTCTCTCGTTGATTCTTCTTCCCAAAAATCACATATATTCCAAAATAAATCTCCGTAAATTTTTATTGCGTTTGGACTTCGTTTGATATGGATTTTCTGCGAAACAAAAAACATGCAACAAACAGGAACTGACACTAGGCACTGGATCAATATGTTAGTCCAAGAAATCATATAAAATGTTGCCAAAAGTATGTGGAAATTGTAGGACAATGGCATGAAACAATAAAAAATATAGATATGATGGAGACGTATTAGCATCCCCAAGCTTAATTCCTGCTCATCCTCGAGTAGGTAAATGATAAAAAGATAATTTTTGATGTGGAATACTACCTAGCATAATCTTGATCATATAATCCAATCATGGCATGAATATTAAGACACGAGTGATTCAAAGCAATAGTCTATAATTTGATATAAAGACATCAATACTCAGGCATACCAACAAACAATCATGCCTTTCAAAATAAAAATGCTAAATAATGCTATCCCTAGCCCGTCATGCTCAATCATTGATCCAGTCACGATGTACATAACATTAACTATACTCAATGCATAAAACTGACAGTAGTGCTCTCCAACTGGTGCTTGAATGAGAAGGTGACGACTCAACAATAAAAGTAAAATAACATAAAGTAAACAGATAGGCCCTTCACAGAGGGAAGCATGGATTTGCAGAGGTGCCAGAGCTCGAAGCTTAAATCAGACATGAATACATTTTGAGAGGTGTACTTTTCCTGTGAACGTCACGACCGAGGGTTCTTAATATCTTCCATGCTAAACACATTATAGGCGGTTCCCAAGCGGAAAGGTAAAGTTTACTCCCCCTCAACCATTCAAACACAAGCCATGGCTAGCCGAATCCTCGGGTACCCTCCATACAATCAACTTTCTGGGGGAGTTTGTTGCATTTATAATTCGATTTTGACCATAGGACTAGGCATCCCAATTACCAGCCTCTCTCGTGCAATGACAAGTGAATAAATACCCATCGTGAGAATAACCCGCTTAGCATGGAAGATACTGACCACCCACTGCCGCTCCATGAGTGGTACGGGCACACAAAACAGATGCTTATTTGAATGATTAGAGGTGGCACATGCAAATTTACTTGGAACGGCAGAGTAATACCGCATATAGGTAGATATGGTGGACTCATCTGGAACAACTTTGGTTTAAGGATTTGGATGCACAAGCAGTATTCCCGCTTAGTACAAGTGAAGGATAGCAAATAGATTGAGAAGCGACCAACTAGAGAGCGACAACGGTCATAATCATGCATTGTGAATAATTAACATTGGATACTAACATGAGTAGGATATAACTTCGTCGCATAACTATACATGCATGCTTCGGGAATCACAAACCTTATCACCAATATTCTTACTAAACCACAATCATTCACTAGTACACCCACATATTACCATCTTAATATCGCAAAACTATTGCAAGGAATCAAACATATCATATTCAATGATCTACAATTTTTATGTAGGATTTTATGACTAACCATGTGAATGACCAATTCCTGTTGACTCTCTAAATAGATATAAGTGAAGCATGAGAGTTTAATTCTTTCTACAAAAGACTTGCCCACGCTCTAATAAATATAAGTGAAGCAAAAGAGCATTCTACAAATAACGGTTTTCTATATGTAGAGAAACAGGCATCCAGACTTCAAATGATATAAGTGAAGCACATGAAGCATTCTATAAAGCCATACTCAAAAGATATAAGTGAAGTGCAAAGAGCATTCTATAAATAAACCAATGACTATCTCATACCAGCATGGTGCATTATTAAAAGAAAAATAAAAAGCACACGATGCTCCAAGAATTTACGCATATCATGTGAACGAAACAAAAACTGAAACATACCGATAATTGTTGAAGAAAGATGGGATGCCTTCCGGGGCATCCCCAAGCTTAGACGCTTGAGTCTACTTAAATATTTACTTGGGGTTCCTTGGGAATCCCCAAGCTTGAACTCTTGTCTCTCCTTATTCTCCTCATATCGATACCTCCTCGTTCTTCGAACACTTCATCCACACAAAACTTAACCGAACTTTTTATTAGAGGGGTTAGTACATATAACATCAAATCCCATCATGTCCTGCTGTAACATTATTGTATAATTATAATCAAACATTACCCACTTTATGCTATCACAATTCTATGGCTCCCAAGTCAATGGGGCTCAACAAGATTTCAAACATACGCAAATAAAGAAACTATAACAGCAATCTGTGAAAACAGGACAGTCTGTAAAGATGCAAATGAAACATATACTTATGTAACTCCAAAAATTCTGAAAAATTAGGAAAAAATAAAAACTTTGCATATCAGTACTGTGTAAAAATTTCAGAATTTTTTCACATTCCAGTAAAATATAGAAATTCAAACACTACAGCAAAAGTTTCTGTTTTTTCACAGCACACACCAAACAAGCAATTTAAACATCCTAAAGGTAAATCTTGACACATTATTTTTATAATACAATGGATTTTTACAAGGGGATAATTATTTTTGTTGAAAAGTTTTTGTAATTCAAGATTCACAGAGTTTCCATGGGCATGAACAAAGTTCAAGGATATCCCCCACTTCAACGGTGCTCGTCTTTCTCAATTTCACTTTTCTTTTTGAAAAAGTTTTAGGTTCCCCTCTATATTTTTTTTTGTTTTTAAACTTTTTAAAAGCACGCAACAGAATAAAATGACTGTCTAAAACTTCCGGGTTGTCTCCCAGGCAGCGCTTTCTTTAAAGTCATTAAGCTAGGCATAAAGTGCTCATGCTATCGATCCACCCGGATCCCAAGGTATATCAAAGCCAATTTTAATTAACAATGATTTGTAATTTAGTAATGAGCACAAAGCAACATATATCATGCAATGACGAAGTCTAACTCTCTTCCTATGCATCGGCATGTCATAAAAGAACAATTCATGCACACATAATAAAGGCCGATACATAGCATAAGTAGTTTCTTGAAATTTTATCGTATTGGAAACATAGAGAGGGAGAGATATAGTTCCTCTCTCATAATAATTACAATTAGGAGCAGCAAGCACATGCATATTATATTCATCAAAATTATCATGTGCAATAGTAAAACGCAACCCATCAATATAATCCTTAATAAGAGCAAACTTCTCTGATATAGTGTAGTTGGGAGAATTCAAAAAGATAATAGGACTATCATGTGTGGGTGCAAAAGCAACAATTTCATCTTTAACATAAGGAACTGTAGCAAGTTCATCACCATAAGCATCATTCACATTGGCATCATGGCCACATGCATAGCAAGCATCAAATTCATCAAAAAGGGATATTTCAAACGAACAAAGGGATCATAGCATTCATCCTTCGGTAAGCACGAAAGGAAATTAAACAATGTATGAGTTGAAGAGTTACTCTCATTAGAAGGTGGGCACGGGTGATCAATCCGCTCTTCCTCCTTTTGTTCTTCGCTCTCCTCGTGCTCTTTTTCATCTAATGAGCTCACAGTGTCATCAATTTCTTCTTCCATAGGAGCCTGCAAAATATTAGTCTCTTCTTGGATAGTGGAGACTTTCTCAATAAATTCATCAATATAGGCATTATATTCATATTTCTCACGGCAATATTTAAGTATAGCATAATTTCAGATCTGTAAATAGTAGCATCACAATCTTCATACTTTTCAAACAAAGATTTAATTTCATAAGCACCCATAAAAGCAACAAATTCTTCTATTAGTTCCACATCATAGTAATCATATATACCATTAGCATAAGAAGCCAAGGTTTCATTATCATTAAATTCACATTGAAAGGAAAGGTGTGGATGCTTCATCTTAGAGCAACAAGTATAATCACAGCTTAAGCATAAATTCAGGCATACCAACGCAGCATTTTAATTTGATCCCATAAGAGTTTCCCTTTTTGAGACAAGCGATAATCCCTAAAGTATTCCCGTTGATCCAAAGTATCTCCCATTATCAAGTTGAATGGAGATTTATCAGGATTATCAAAGTAGTATTTAATGTTTTCCACATAAACAACATCGAGGGTTTCAGGAGGTTCCCCATCTCCATGAGTAGCAAGTACAACTATTTTTTTTGGTGTTTCGTGTTCCATATCCATAACTAAAGATATAAAACAACTTAGAACAGAAAATAAAAACTACTTATTGATAAAGCAAACAAGCGCACACGAGAATATCAACCCCACGCTATTGCTCCTCGGCAACGGCGCTAGAAAAAGGTCTTGATAACCCACAAGAATAGGGGATCAGTTGTAGCCTTTCTCGATAAATAAGAGCGTCGAACCCAACGAGGAGCTAAAGGTAGAATCAATATTCCCTTCAAGTTCTATCGACCACCGATACAACTCTACGCACACTTAACGTTTGCTTTACCTAGAACAAGTATGAAACTAGAAGTACTTTGTAGGTGTAATGCTAGAACTACTTTGCAAGAATAAAACTAGGAGTAATTTGCAGGATAATAAAAGTTAGTTGTTTAGTAGAAAGCTTTTGTAACACAAGAAAAGGATTTGTCCCTAGGCAATCGATAACTAGACCGGTAATCATTATTGCAATTTTATATGAGGGAGAGGCATGAGCTAACATACTTTCCGTACTTGGATCATATGCACTTATGATTGGAACTCTTGCAAGCATCCACAACAACCAAAGATCATTAAGGTAAAACCCAACCATAGCATTAAGTAACAAGTCCTCTTTACTCCCGTACGCAACAACCCCCTTACTCGGGTGTAAGCTTCTGTCACTCTAGCCGCCCACTATAAGAGAATTATGAATGTATTGCAAACCCTACAGCGGGAATCCCTCACACTTGCATGACACAGAGGGCACCATAGGACAGCACCAAAATGAAACATACAACTCAAACCAATCACGATCATCAATCAACCCATAGGACAAAACGAATCTACTCAAACATCATAGGATGGCCACACATCATTGGATAATAATATATAGCGTTAATGTGACGCCCCCGACTTAATCGTGCACTAATCATACACGCAAACGCACACGATCAAGCCTTAGGACTCACGGGAAGATATCACAACACAACTCTAGACACAAAAATAAAATAATACAAGCTTTATATTACAAGCCAGGGGCCTCGAGGGCTCGAATACATAAGCTTGAGTCATACAAACATCAGCGGAAACAAGAGTATCTGAGTACAGACACAAACTTAAACAAAATGCCTTAAGAAGGCTAGCACAAACAGCGACACTGATCGAAAAGGCGAAGGCCTCCTGCCTAGGGCCTCCGAACTACTCCTGGACGTCGGGGATCTCCACGTAGTAGTAGGCTCCTCCGGGGATCTCCTGCTCCTGACTCCATCGTCTGATCGCAACAATCGGGTATGGGGAAAAGAGATAGCAAAGCAACCGTGAGTACTCATCCAAAGTACTCGCAAGACTAACATCAGAACTATACTAATTATGCATTGGTATCAAAGGAATGGGGTTATATCTTTGGACTGAACTGCAGAATGCCAGAATAGAAAGGGAAAGGCCTAGCCTATCGAATACTAGCATCTTGAAGCAATTCTTGCAGCATCAGAAGAGAGTAGAGTACATCAACACATAATAACAATTGTATTTTAGTAATGCCCTGAGATCCTTTCTCGACTACCCTGCGAGAAAGTGATCCCGAGAGCGGTAGTAGTAGTTTAATACTGTAACAATATCCATTTGTAGATGTAGCAGATCAGGATACAACTCCGAGCATCCTGTTACCGTGGACACGGCTATTCGAATAGATTACTTCCCTGTAGGGGTGCACTACTGTTACCCAACACGCTCGATTAACGCTAGATTACTTCCCTGTAGGGGTCCCATAACCATTATCCCGCGTGGTGGTAGTGCGTATAGGGCCAACGACCCACTCAGATGAAATACCCAAATCCGTTAGGCGTATTTAGTAACTCGCAGAGACGAACAGGGTTCCTGTCGCTCCGACTTGGTAATACATAACGCGCGGGTGCTCTTGGAGCCGACCCGTCTTTAGTAGTATTCTCTCGCGGGCACCCTTGGGGCCAGCCCGACTTTAACAGTTTAAGTATTGTAATGTAATCATTTCCGTGATCCTCACCCAGAGAGATCACGGCCCGATATCAAGCATGGCAAAACGGACAAGGGTGAAGGGCCACAGGTGGAACATGGCATAGCTAACTAAGCATCATGGGACAGCAGATAATGTATCAGTAGTAGGCGACAAGGTCAGGCTATGCATCAGAATAGGAACTATCAGAGTAACAGCAGAAGCAATACTAATGCAAGCATAAGGGAGAAAGGAATGGGCGATATCTTATGATCAAGGGGGTTTTGCTTGCCTGGAAGCTCTGCGGAAGGGGCTGGTCATCGACGACGTAGTCGTACTCTGCAGTGTCGTCGGCAGCGGTCTCGGCGTCTATCGGGAGAGAAGGAGGGGGAAGAAACAATAAATACAAGGCAAACAATATGCAACACAAATGCATGGCATGGCAATATGCTGTGCTGGGGGTGACCTAACGCAGCGCTACACGTGGCAGACGAAGCGGGAAATTAATTGGAACGTTTTGCCGGTTTCGGACATCTGTCAGATAGATGAACCGGAGGGGAAGGTTCCACGTTCATCATGTTAGAGAGGGCTGACAGGTATGTGGATAGGATATTCGGATTCTACACATTTTTCTGATCGTTTTTCATATATAAATTATTTTCATCCGAGTTACGGTTTATTTTATATGATTTTCCGAAGTTTTTATTCATTTTCTGGAATTTATTTAATTATTCAAATTAGAATTATCCGAAATAGTAATGATGACGTCATCATGACGTCACTAGTCAACAGGACCAGTGGGTCCCACCTGTCATAGTCTGTTTAGGCTAATTAGGGTTTAATTAGGCTAATTACAGATTAATTAGGCTAATTAAATAATTAGTTTAATTAAACAAAATTAATTAACTTAATTAATTAATTAATATTTATTTATTAATTCTTTTATTATTATTATTTCTATTTATTTTTTTAAACAGAATACAGGGGTGGGCCCTTGTGGTCAGTGGCCCAGGAGGCCACTGGAGCGGGTTGGCGGGCGTGCGGGCGCCGGAGCGGAGGCCGAGCCCGACTGGGGCACTGGCTCAGGCCAGCCGCGGCTGGACACGGCCAGCGCGGCCGCCGACGAGCGAGCGGGTAGGGCAGGCGGCAGTGTGCGGTGCCGGCGAGCCGGACGAGGTGGCAGGGGTGCGCGCGGGCGAGCGGGGCGACGCGCAGAGAGATGGAGGAGAGGCCGGGGCGCGAGGCGGCGGCGCGGGGGGGGGGGACGCACAGGCCAGCGAGCGGAGGAGGGCCGCGGTCGCGGTGGCGGCCGTGGGGCGGCAGCGGCAGCAGCAGCCGGGCAGCAGCACTGCCGTGGCCAGAGCGGCAGCAGCGCGGGAGACGAGGGGCGACGGGGCGGGACGCGTGCGCGCGAGCGGGCGGTGGGGAGGGCGCGGTGACCACGGGGAGAGGGGAGAGGAGGTGGTGCGGCTCACCCCCGTTTGCAGGGGTTCGGGGGTCGTCGAGGCATGATGAAGTGTGTCGGGGAGGCGGTCGGGGTCGGCGGCGACGGGGCGGCGCCGGCGTCGGTGAGCGGGGCGACGGCGTGGCGTCGGGGACGACGCCCAGATCGGGACCGAGAGGAGGGGCGAGGGGAGTGGGGATTAGGGTTAGGGTTCGGGCTCCGGCAGGGTTAAGTAGGCCGGGGGTGTGGTAGGTGGGCCGGCTGGGCCGAGGCCCGGGAGGGCTTTTGTTTTTATTTTTCTTTTTCTCTTTTCTTTTTCTATTTTCTCCTTTTCTTGTTTCTGTTTTATAAAATGTTTAGACACGAATTGAGTTTTGCAAAATAAGTGACTAGGCCCAATATTTGCAGTGCAATTTTAGTCACTACCAGAAATTAGTTTGGGGAAAATATAATTTCATTTGAATTTTTATTAATTATAAAGGCATTAAATATTGTTGTATTGGTTATGTTTTAGGATGTAATGGTCATTTACCTACTTCAATTAATGTGGATTATATTTTTATAAATGCTTTTGGATTATTTGCAACCTTTTGAACATTTTGGTTTTTCAAATTTGAACAACTTTTATTTTTCACTTTAAATTTGAATTTCATTTTGAATTGGAATTTGAAATGAGATATGATGCAAATGATGATCAAGCACTGTTAAGCTTGGTGACATGGCATTATCAAGAGGTGATCACTGTAGCTATTACATGGGGATGTTACAGTTAAGCACCATGTTTAAGTAGAGAATACAGCGGGGAGAAGAGGTGTTACACCGCTGCATAGAGGGGGAGAGAGTTGGTGTTGACGGCGGCGAAGTTGTTGGTGTAGATCGCCGTCACGATGATTGCCCCGGTGGCGTTCCGGCGCCACCGGGAGAGAGGGGGAAAGAACCCCCCCTCCTTCTTCTTCTTACTTGGCCTTCCCCCTACATGGGAGGAGAGTTTCCCCTCTAGTCCATGGTCGCCATGGCTCCCGGAGGGGAGGAGCCCCTCTGAGATTGGATCTCTGTCTCTGTTCTCTTCTATTTCGCGTTCCTGTTTTCTGGCCGAAAACTGTTTCTTATATTCCCGGAGATCTGTAACTCCTATATGGCTGAAATTTTGAGGGTATTTTTATCTAGATATTATCTTCCTTGCGGCAAAAGGACACCCCCAACCGACCTACAGGGGACCCACAAGCCTGCCAGGCGCGCCCTGGGTAGGGGGCGCGCCCTCTGGGCTTGTGGCCCCCTCGGTCATCGTCTCGCGTTGATTCTTCTTTCCAAAAATCACATATATTCCAAAATAAATTCCGTAAATTTTTATCGCATTTGGACTTCGTTTGATATGGATTTTCTGCGAAACAAAAAACATGCAACAAACAGGAACTGACACTGGGCACTAGATCAATATATTAGTCCAAGAAATCATATAAAATGTTGTCAAAAGTATGTGGGAATTGTAGGATAATGGCATGAAACAATAAAAAATTATAGAAATGACGGAGACATATTAGGAGGTCCAGAAGACAGACGAGGAGACGACAAGGCAGCACAGCGCGCCCAAGGGGTGTAGGCGCGCCGTGCCCCCTTGTGGGCTGATACCTCCTTTTATTGATCCGGTAATGGAACAGAAAAGTGTATCCCGCACCTATTTCCCCAGAGGTGACCCTAGGTTATCGAACCCATGAGAGGAAGATTCCCTTGAAGCGATGATCTCTAGCAAGCTTTTGTTGAAGGATCAATTCCAGCTTTTGACCTGATCAAACAAGCTTAGTGATTCAAACACTTATAATAAAAAGAGATATGGGTATGAGGTCTTAATGCTTACAACCATGTATTTGTGTTGGGACCAGATATGATCTCAATTTATGTGGTGGAAGTCACCCATCGAGATGTGCTTGTTACGAACCGAAGTGGGGGATGTGTCCAAATAACATCTTGACCTGCGCGAGTCGTGCATCAAGAATCAGTTGTCCTACTGATACGTCTCCAACGTATCTATAATTTATGAAGTATCCATGCCATGTTTATAACAATTTTATATGGTTTTGGTATTATTTGATTAGAACTAACCCGGACTGACGCTGTTTTCAGCAGAACTACCGTGGTGTAGTTTTTTATGTAGAAATAAAAGTTCTCGGATTGGGCCCAAAATTTACGGTGACTTTTTATGGACCAAAAGAGACCCACTGATCACCAGAGATGGACCAGGAAGTGGCCGAGGGCACCACAAGCCTGGGGGGCGCCCCCTAGGGTGCGCCCCCCGAGCTTGTGGGACCCTCGGGCAACCCCTGACGTGAATCCAACGCCAAATATTCCTATAAATATAGAAAACCCCAGAACGAAACCTAGAACTTCCATGCTTCCACTGCAAGCCTCTGTACCGAAGCGATCTCATCCGGAGCCCTGTTCCTACACTCTGCCGGAGGGGGAAATCATCATCAGAGGCCATCTTCATCATCCCGGCGGTCTCCATGACGAGGAGGGAGTAGTTCACCCTCGGGGCTAAGGGTATGTACCAGTAGTTATGTGTTTGATCTCTCTCTCTCTCTTGTGTTGTTGATTTGGCATGATCTTGATGTACCGCGAGCACTGTTAATATAGTTGGATCATATGGTGTTTCTTCCCTCTTTATCTTCTTGTGATGAATTGAGTCTTTCCCTTTGAGGTTTCGTTATTGTCGGATTGAATACTTTGGATTTGAGAACACTTGATGTATGTATTGCATGTGGATACCCGTGGTGACAATGGGGTATTCTATTGAGTCACTTGATGTATGTTTTGGTAATCAACTTGCGGATTCCCGTGACCTTGGGGTAATCTAGGCATAGGGGTTGATTGCACGTTTTCATCTTCTTTTCTCCGATAGAAACTTTGGGGTACTCTTTGAAGTTCTTTGTGTGGATTGAATATTATGAATCTGAAGCTGTTTTGATGCATATCGAATAATCAAGTCACGGATATTTGTGGTGACATTGGAGTATCTAGGTGACATTAGAGTTGGTTGATGCATATCATATGGTGTTATTTTAGTATGAACTCTAGGGCTGTTTGTGACACTTATAGGGATGGCTCAATTAATAGATTGATCGGAAAGGATAACTTTGAGGTGGTTTCGTACCCTACAATAGTTTCATCTTATGTTCTTCGCTAGATAAGAACTTTGGAGTGATTCTTTGTCGCACGTTGAGGGATTGTTATATCATTCAATTATGTTAGCATTGTTGAGAGATTGCACTAGTGAAAGTATGAACCCTAGGCCTTGTTTTCAAGCATTGCAATACCATTTGTGCTCCATTTTATCACTTGCTACCTTGCTGTTTTTATATTTTCAGATTTCAAAAACCTATATCTACTATCCATACTACACTTGTATCACCATCTCTTCGCCGAACTAGTGCACCTAATTTATCATTGTATTGGGTGTGTTGGGGACACAAGAGATTACTTGTATTTGATTGCAGGGTTGATTGAGAGATATCATCTTCATCCTATGCCTCCCACGGATTGATAAACCTTAGGTCATCCACTTGAGGGAAATTTGCTGCTGTCCTACAAAACTCTGCACTTGGAGGCCCAACAACGTCTACAAGAATAAAGTTGCATAGTAGACATCACCTACCGCAGGCCCTATCTGTCGCGCGGGGTTGCCTCGATAATTAAGATAATGAAATCAGACAAGAGCTTTGCGCGTTCAATGATTACACCTCATGTATCCCCAAGGATAGGATCCGTGTTACCCTACTAAACCTTACTGTCACCGGTGTTCTGTATTACACTTCACGGTCTACTTGCTCCTAGCCTCACCATGACTCGATCTCCATGATCCTGGGTACCTGCAGGGATGAAGATCGCGGACAAGACAAGAGACATCTATGGAACAATTTTATTTCACACATACAGGATGTTAATTCAAAGCCCTTCCATTGATCCCCACAACAAATACAGAGGGTTGCAAGGCTCATGCCTCAACCCATACCTTACCAAACTATTCACACATGGAGATCAGATCAAGAGAAGAAAACATTGAAGAATACATCTTGAAGATTGATTGATTGAAAATATGTCTTACAATGGATGCCTTGTGCGATACACGATTACAATTTACAAGTATTAAATAGAGGAGGAAGCACTATGGTGGTGATGGTGGCTATGGAGATGGAAATGGCAACGGCTAGGGTTTGTGGATGATGTTGAAGATGAAGATGCTTGTTCTGGCTGCTGTCGATGCTCTCCCCTCGGTCGTTCTGTTGACATTTCGATGGGGTCCCCTTTATAAAAGTTGTTCAGGTTGATGATCTGCCTCGGTTTCCACGCCATATGGGCGCTCATACGGGTGCTCGCGCCCATATGGAACGCCGTATTTTTCACTGTCTTCGCAGAAACGCCTCCAGTTGATTCTTTCTTCCTCCATTTTCCTTCCCTTCCATTTCCACACGTGATTTCTTCCCTTTTTAGCCCATTTCGTGTGGAAACACATCAAAGAGAGGATTTGTGGAATCCTTTGCAATTATTAAGCATTAGTGACAATATCGGAGCGAATATCTCCTTTTTAATGGAAATATCTCGGTTTAAACTAAGGTAGATGAGTGTAAAAATATTACTCATCATGGGCCCCTCGTGGCTCCGTCTGACCTAATTCCAGTGCTATAAATTCCCAAATATTCCAAAACCCCCATAGCGAGACCCGAAACAATTATTCCGCTGCTGCAAGCCTCTGTTCTTTCGCGATCCCATCTGGAGGCCTTTTTCGGTACTCTGCCGGAGGGGGAATTGATCACGGAGGGCCTCTACATCAACCTTGCTGCCTCTCCGATGATGTGTGAGTAGTTCCTCACAGGACCTGCGGGCCCATAGCAGTAGCTAGATGGCCATCTCTCTCTCTGTCTCTCTCTCTCTCTTTGATCTTCAATACAATGTTCTCTTCGGAGATCGATTCAATGTAATCTTGTGCGGTGCGTTTGTTGGGATCCGATGAATTGTGGGTTTATGATCAGATTATTCATTGAAAGTAATTCAGTTATTTCTGAACTTTATTATGTCTGATTGTTATAGCTATGTAATGCTTTCCGATCTATGACTTTTCTTTGGCCAAGTTCATGAGAAAATCTTCAGTGGAAGTGGTGCATAGTAGTAGGTTCAACCTTGCGGTGTCCTCACCTCGTGACAGAAGGGGTAGCGAGGCACGTATTTGTATTGTTGCTACTAAGGATAAAACGATGAGGTTTGATCATATTGCTTGATCTTATTTTGTCTACATTATGTCATCACACTTAAAGCATTACTCTGTTTGTTATGAACTTAATACCTAGAGAGGCAAGCATAGAAGCGCTCTCGAAGTGGAGTAATAGTAGTAGGCATCAGTAAGTTTAATGGTCTACTTGTCACGGATGTAATGCTATGGTCATGACATGAATAACATCATAACTATGCGCTTTTATATCAATTACCCAACAATAATTTATGTACCCACCGTTGCTATGTTCTTGAGAGAGAGAGATGCCTCTAGTGAAAGCTATGGCCCCCAGGTTCATTTAAATCATATTGCTAAAACCCTAAAAACCTTGCTGCAATTTATTTACTTTTATTTAGTTTTGCAATTTATATATCTCCCACTATCAGAATTAATCCTTGCAATTAACGAGTACAAGGGGATTAACAACCCTCTTGCCCGCATTGGGTGCAAGTATTTGTTTGTGTGTGTGCAAGTATTGCTAAAAGTTGTTTGCGTGAATCTCCTATTGGTTCGATAAACCTTGGTTCTTAACTGAGGGAAATACTTTCTGCTACTATACTACATCACCCTTCCTCTTCGAGGAAATCTCAACGCCTATCACAAGTAGCACTATTCCACAGAGGTGTGGGTGCTATCGTGTAGCAGTCCCTGTTTCTAAACATCTCCACAAGCTTTGCCAAAGGTGCTCTTTTCATTCGAAGCATCCAAAGAGGCTCTACACATTGTAGTTGTAGATGCAGTCCAGGTTCGCCATCCTCTCCCTATCTCGGATTAACATTGGACCATAACTGAGGACAGTCGTATCACTCCGACGAACATCTCTCTTGTGGACCAACATGACCCAGGACTGGATCACAGCTAGTGTTGCTGCCTGAATGTGATAGCCTGGCTTAATAGGGATGATAGACTACTCATATCAATAAGGAATTCCTTCTTTTCCGGGAGCCCATTCGGAAAGAACTCCGATGTTAAGCGTGCTCGGCTTGGAGCAATTTCAGGATGGGTGACCGACTGGGAAGTTGGTGCCAGGTACGCACGAGTGAGGACAAAGTGCGTAGTAAAGACTAGTGTTGATCTGTGGGGCCAGTCTAGATCCTTCCAGGAGTAACGGCCAGTAACCGACGGGTGTGTCCGGGGCGTTATAAGTTGGTATCAGAGCCGACCCTCGCGGTTACACGGATGTTTGCGGGTCAGGTGCGCGGTCATGTTGTTCATGACGTTTGTGGCCCATCGTAGCACACGGCATGGCACATGTGCCGGACTAGACGCACAGACGTGTGCCAAGATGAAACGTTCCTACGGGTCGACGAGGACGTCGGTTCCTTTGAGTGGGGGTCTATGTGATACCTTGGCTTAATAGGGATGATAGACTACTCGTATCAATAAGGAATTCCTTCTTCCAAAGTTAAGCGTGCTCAGCTTGAAGCAATTTCAGGATGGGTGACCGACTAGGAAGTTGGTCCCGGGTGCGCACGAGTGAGGACAAAGTGCGTAGGAAAGACTAGTGTTGATCTGTGGAGCCAGTCTAGATCCTACCAGGAGTAACGGCCAGCAACCGGCGGGTGTGTCCGGGGCATTACGTTGAATAACCAACTTCGTCCGTTCGTCCATAACCTAGGCAACATCGATCCTACGCCATACCTAACGGAGGAAGGGGGTTGTATGTTGCTTACCCTCTTTGGAGCCGATGACCCGCCCATGGTGCAGACGAGGAGGACGAGACAAAGTCGAAGACGACGGGGAGAAGGAGGTCCTGTTCACGGAGATTGAAGTCGCCGCCAACATGGCCGCCGCTGCTTCCGTAGATCTGAGTGCGGCTGCCAACCAAGGCGAGAATTGAGCCTTGGTTTGTCCTAGAACTAGAGGTGAGCGAGTAAATGAGAGGGGGGTGATGCTAGGTTTTGCGCCATCCCGCGCCGGCTGACTTCCTTCTCCCGCCATCTCCGCCCAGATTTCCCTGCACTGCCGCATATGTCGTGCCCCAATTTTGCGTCTGACTCAGCCTGGCTAGCTGGAAACGGATGATTCGAGCGTTCTTAGCGAGTCGGACTCTGGGCTGCTTTAAGGTTTATGCGTGTGCGAGCCTGACCTCTATGTATACTACGACTTTTCTTACACCCACTAGGCCTGGGGTGATGCAGGCTACTAAACGTGCCCTATAAGTTGTGCCTTTGTGTACTACTAGTACTCTTTTCTTGTGATGAAGAAGAACAACCATTTCATTAGGTCGATGCACTAGTCAAATCGCTAAGCCACCGGATCGGGGAGAGTCACTTATCCAAACATGATTGTTCTTTGGCTCCAAAGAACTCTCAAGTATGCATAGATAATATTGCATACAATACTACAAACATGACTTCAAAGGAAAAAACGTCAAGCATGCGTATTGTTCGGGCACCGTCTATCCCCTTATCTTTTGCTTTTTTTAGGGGACTTATCTTTTGCCGTTGTGTTGTGTGTACCTATAGTTACCCTTGTGTAAGGAGACATACACCGGAAAAGGATACATGCAACATCGTATGTTGGCCGGGGTGTCAAAATGAATATGGTTCTGAAATAACAGTTCAATTGTCTGTGAGGTATGCGAAACTAGTCACTATGTTATTTTAAACTACTGTTGTTCTTACTCGACATGAGTATCGGTCATGTTTCTTCCATGCATTATTATCTTGGTACTCCTTCCATCTAATGATAAAAGTTAAAAGTGCATTGTCTAACAATTACCTTGTTACTCCCTCCGTCCGGCTTTATTGGATCCCTTGTATTTTGAATCAAACTTTGACTTTATTAAACTAACAACATATAAGTTATATGATACAAAACATATATTGTTTGATTAGTATTTGAAAAAGATTTATCATAATCTAATTTTTATATGGAATATGTAACTGGCACACCAAATCGTTTTGCTAAAGTACCGAACAACTCGAACACCGCACGATCCACCTCGTACGCCCGCTAACTCCCTCTCGATTTTCTCTCCTGCACGATCGCTGATCACACGCCCTTCCTCTGATCGCTAGCGGGTTTTTTCCCAGTGGCGGGTGGTTATAAATTCAACAGAAATGATGCACGAGGTGTGACTCGAACTCACAACCTCTTGATTATGGACACGGTTGTACTATCAACTAGACTAACAATGTGTTGTGCACAAGTACTAACTGGGACATATTTATGTACAATCAAACCGCGGTGATTGGCCAGTGGAACCAACACATTGATGTGTTTTAATTTTTTTCCCATTGGTGGATATCGATGATTATCCCCAATTTCAGTGTATTACCAATTTAAATAGCATGGTAATTTACGCTACGCGGACCTGATAACTTACGTACCCTGTGCCTAGTAACTTTTTGACCATAGAAAAATATTTGTTGAAACATACCCTGGTAATTTCTGTGTAAATAGCACGGTAATTCACATACCGTAGGGTTGGTAACTTATGTATCCCGGGACTGGTTACTTTGACTCAGAGAATAAAGTTCTTGAAACATACCCCGGTAACTTCTATGCAAATAGCATGGTCATATACAAACCGAAGACTTGATAATTTATGTACAAACACCGCGGTAACTTTTGACCTTAGGAGAAATTAAGTTGATGAAAAATATTACCCCATTAACTTATGTGAAAATATCATGATAATATACAATCCGAAGACTTGATAACTTATGTACAAACACCGCGATAACTTTTGATCTAAGAGAAAAAAAGTTGTTGGAAAAAATTACCCCGATAACTTATCTGTAAATAACATGGTAATATATGAACCAAAGACTTGATAACTTATGTATAAAAATCACGATAACTTTTGAAACATGGGATCTAGTATGTCGAAACTTCATGTCTTGTAGCCCTCTTTTCGTATGCCACCAGTCTTCCTCTCAAAACCATACTTCTAACCTACGCTCAAAACACCATGGTAACTTTCACCAGGGGAAGCGGAATTTTCAAACATACCCCCGGTAACTTCTGTGCAAAGTTACCTTGCTGCACATGTTAAAGTTATTGTGCTTCTCACGACATAGTTACCAGCTTTATCATGCCATTTTTTTTACCAGGGTGCTAATGTTCAAGTTATTAGGATGCATATGTCATAGTTGTCATGCTGCTCATGCCAAAGTTATCAAGCCTAAAATTAACATTTTTGTTGACATGGTAGAAAGAAGAAGGGATCAAATGGACGCGGACAAGGTGCACACACTGACGCACCCCTCTGGAATCAAAGCCACTCACGGTTCGTTTGGGGATCGGTACAGGTTTTCGTTCAATTGGCAGTGAGATCGCAATACAACATGCTTGCGTATATGCAAACAATAAAGAGTTGTCCATACTCATTTAATTCGAGATAGTGCGTCTGACAAAGCATAGCAAATATTTAAATGAAGCATTGAGTGGCAAAGACTTTGGTACACGTCTATTTAATAAAAGTAACCACTGTAAATTGTAGAGATAGAAACTGTAAACATAGCAGTTTTGTTTGTGTGTATGTGACATGATACATTAGTTTTGATTGTGGCAATTAATTGCATCTTTCTCAGAATTTGTATTATTAAATTCTCAGCTTTTTTAGAAGAGAATTATTCCTAAGATTTAAAAAAAAATCCTGATATTATTAGGAAAAAGTTTCTAGAGTTATTACCATGACGTTCTAAGTTTTTCAATTAAGATAAAAAACAACATGAAATATGCTAAAAATTGCTCATATTTATATACATAATTTCCTAGGAATTAGTATTCAAAGAAATTTCCTGGGAACTTGGTACGAAAAATATATTAGATGTGTTATATGATTCAAAACGTAGGGCTCAATCAAATCCGGAGATTATTATTAAAAGGTTCATAGAATTATTACCATGCCATTCTCAATTTTTCACTTAAGATAAAAATAACATGGAATATCTTGAAAAATCTCTCATATTTATTTACATAATTTCCTAGGAATTAGTATCATAAGAAATTTATGTTTTATTAGAAAGGTGTAAATTCGCAGAATAGCTGTGAATTTGAAGAGATGACATTGATTGACGATGTGACCATTACAACAATAAATGCATCTAGAACAAGAGGGTGCTACAGAGTGGGTTAGGGAGACAACTCGTGCAGTGAATACAACCCTCTATACCTTTCCTAAATCAAAGCATAAATAAATAAAAGGACTGCGTTATTTGGCATCCGTGTGGCAGATAGCAAAACTACCACACACCTCCTTCCTTCCATATAATTATATGCGTGCATGCGAATGACTCACTCTCCTTCACGGCATTCCTTCCACTAATTACATGCATGCACTAGAGGACAAAAAGCTGATGTCATTCTGGATTCTCTAAATTCCAAAAATTCAAAATGTTTTGTAGCTCAAACCGTCAGTCCGATGCAAAAACCGTTTTCACATAAAAGATTCGTCGCGATGAGATCTTCAAAACTAGATCCCATGTTGGTATGTTTCGACGACTTTTTTTCTCGGGTCAAAAGTTACCACACCTGGGCCACATAAGTTACCACACCTGTGGTATGCAAGTTATCGTGATATTTCGACAAAAGTTACCGGGATTATGTTTTCAACAACTTTTTAGCCCTCCCGGTCAAAAGTTACCGCGGTGTTTATACGTAAGTTATCGGGTATGCGATACGTATATGACCATGCTATTTTCCACAAGTTACCGGGTGTATGTTTTTTTTAACTTTTTTTCCCTCCTTGTTCAAAGTTACCGTGGTGTTTGTATGTAAGTTATCGGGTATGCGGGCCACATATATTACCGAGCCATTTTCACATAAGTTATGGGAGGGGGGGGGTCAACAACTTTTTTATCTACTTGGTCAAAGTTACCGCGTTGTTTGTATGTAAATTATCGGGTATGCGGTTTGTTTATTATCGTGCTATTTTCACATAAACTACCGGGGGTATGTTTTCCAACAATTTTTTTTCCCTCCTTGGTTAAAGTTACCGTGGTGTTTGTACGTAAGTTATTGGGTCCGTGATACTTTAAATATCATGCTATTTACAAGAAAAGTTACCGGGGTATGTTTATCAACCTTTTTCCCACGGGTTAAAAAGTTACCGCGGTGTTTTGCACGTAAGTTATCAGATCTGTGATGCGTATATTATCATGCTATTTACACAGAAGTTACCGGGGGTATGTTTTAACAATTTTTTTGCTCCGGTCCAAATTACCATTGTGTTTTCACCTAAATTATCAGGTCTGTGGTTCGTATATTACCATACTATTTACACAGAAGTTACCAAGGGTATCTTTTCAATAATTTTCTTCCCCATGATCAAAGTTATCGTTGTGTTTGTACCTAAGTTATCAGGTCTGTGGTGTGTATGTTACCATGCTATTTACACAGAAATTACCGGAGGATATTTTCAAAAAATTTCCCCCCCATTGTCAAAGTTACCATGGTGTTTTCATCTAAATTATCATATTTGTGGTGCACATATTATCATGCTATTTACATAGAATTTACAATGGCTATGTTTTCAGCAACTTTTTCCTCTAGACCAAAATAGCATGTTGTTTGCAACTAAGTTATCAAATCTGCGGGGCATATATTATCGTGCAATTTACACAAAAGTCATCGGAGGTGTGTTTTTAATATTATTTCCCTCCGACTCAAAGTTACCGTTGTGTTTGTATGTAAGTTATATAGTTTTTGGTGCGTATATTACCAATGCTATGTACACAAAAATTACTAAGGTTATTTTTTCACCGGTGAAAATTACCGTGATGATGGTACCTAAGTCAGCCAGTAGCTCTGCTTGGGAGATTAGACCTTATGTTACTAGCACTGCAACTGTTGCAGCAGATTAGTGATCTCATATTGCTAAAAACATGTCAATAACAAGATCAACAAGACAGATGTTGACAAAACCTGAAAGCAGTGTATTGTGCAGAAACTAATTTTCATTTAGCGCTGAATTTTCTCTCTTAATTTCAAGAGCCTAAATCATATAGAAACCAACATCTTCTATGTGAATCTGAATTGATATGTCTAACCCTGAGTTTCCTCTCTGAATTTCAACCATCAGCGGCAAGCCATGTTGTGCATAATGTAGCAAGCAATTCATAAGCACGATGGTTGGTTGGTTTCTTACGGAGTACAGGAAAGTGATGATCTGGAACTTGCTGGAGATGGTCTAGCCGGCGAGGCTGCGCTGCACGGTGACCTAGAGGAAGCTGAAGGCCACACCTATGTAGAAGGTGAGCACCATGGCGCCGTCGAGCGAGACGAGCGTGCTGGCAAGCTTGGTGGCGCCGATGGCCGCCCTGAGGTTGAGTGACTCGGAGCGGGTGACTACAACGAGCACGAAGGAATGCTGGCTGATGGCCGTCCGGCGGCTGGAGAAGCCCTTGTTCATGAGGCTCTCCGCCGTCTGATAAGATAAAGAGAAATGTGGTTTATCAGGTCGAAACAATACAAGTTATCGGCCGAAACAAATACAAGTTATTGTGCTGACACATCATAAATTATCATGCTAAAATGAAGTTACCATGCCAAAAAATAGAATGAGTTAAACATGCTAACAAAGTGTGAGTTAAATGTGGTGAAACTTCATAGTTATCAAGCTGACATATTAAGTTATCATGCTCAATTTGCATAATTATCGGGTTGAAAGTAAAAAAAAACTGTTGAAAGCAGATCGGATTAAAAATGCTGACACGGTATAAATTATCAGGCTAAAACAAATATGAATTATCAGTCAGAAATTGTTCAAGTTACCATGTTGAAAAAAATAGAATGAGTTAAATAGGCTAACAAAGTGATTCTTACCATAGTGACACACTAGAATTTATTCAGGCCGACATACTATAAATTATCAGGTTCAAGCCGCATAAGTCATCAAGTTGAAGTAAAACATGAGTGTTCAAATCAGTTAGAGTTAAACATTTTGATACATCACAAGTTATCAGGCTGAAGTTTCATAAGTTATCTGGTTAAAGTAAAAAAGAATAAGTATTCAAAGCGGTTCGAGTTAAAATGCTGGCACGATATAATTTATCAAGCTAAATCAATATGAATTATCAGGTGGAAGCAATTGAATTACTATGCTGAAAAATAAAATGAGTTAGACAGGTTAGCAAAGTGATCGTTATCATGCTGACCCACTAGAAGTGACCAAGTTGACATAGTGTAAGTTATAAGGCCCGAGATGCATAAGGTTCAGACCTTATACTTCCTCTGAACAAAATACTCATCATGCCAACTGGTCCCAAGGCCAAGAACAGAAGGAAACGTAAGTACCTGAATGGTCAGCCCCAAGATCGATGACACCATATTTGTGCAGCTCTCGGAAGGTCTTGAGGCCCTTTCAGGATATGTAGCTGAAACGGTGCACGTCGATGTCAATCTCATGCCATTGGTGATGTACAATCGATTACCACATATCACACAATTTAAGAATAACAACCGAATGGGTTGATCGAGCAACGCACTTCAGTTCTGATGGACCCCATAGATGATGAGCGCAATTACGGCACCATGATCAGGAACCTGTCACATACACATACAATTGAAAAGAATTTATTCAGTCTCATAGGTATAATTACAAACAAGTTGAGGGCACTCATACCACGACAAAAATAGATGACAATTTGGAATTTTTGAAGGCTTCTGTCCATCAAACTAGGACTTCAGAGAAGGAATTTTTCATTTTCCATAGTAACTGATCCCATGCTATATTGTTTGAACAAAATGGAGAGAGAAAAGAGGATGATTGCGCCAGCGGAAACTTTCCTCGAAACGGTCAAAGGAGGCACTCACCAGAAGCTCACCTGTCGATGTAGTAGGCGGCCACAGTGGATCTTCCATTTGATGAGTGGCGGCGGTGGTCAGAGGTGGCGGTGTGGGGAGACGCGACGGGATGGGGTGGAGGAGGCACACCACGCGCGGGGTTGGCCCGGCGATGACTTGTGGAGTCGGGGAGATGGTGGGAGGTTGGGGATAGAGAGCAGCGGCGGTGGGCATGGGCGCGGCGGTCGTGCGATAGGAGACTGGCGGCGGTTGTGCACCGGATCAGCCGTCGCGGCAGAAGCCGGGGAGGAGATGGGGGCGGGACGGCGACAGGAGCAGGGGAGGAGATGGGTGCGTGGCGACGGCGGAGCTGGGTAGGAGGGGAAATGGGCGCGAGTGAGGAGATAAGGCTCGTGTCGGTTTTCCTTTTCTCCCGTGCAGATCGCCAGCAGCCGCGTGATCATGATCGAAGCGTTCTCAGGTCGTTAGGTCGTTTTTGCAATCCGCCACACAGTTGCCACATACATATTTCGTAAATAAAAACCCTCATACTAATATAGCAGTACATATCCCTATGCTTGTTTATTGGTGAGATATGAGGGGGTTGTGCCCGCAGGTGCTCCTATGCATATTTCGGGATTTGAATTTTCTTGTTTACATACTATGGACAACAAGCTAAGGTGGTTGAGTTGGTTATTGGGTTTAGTAGCTACTCATTAGACCGTGGTTCAAGTCCCCTTTTAAGTACTTTAGTTCTTTTTCTTTCCCACCTAAACTAACTAGCATAAAACAGGGTGAGATAAAAGTTATGGCTGCCCATTTTTCATAACATATAGTTTATATTTTATTAGTTAAATTTATGGCCAAACTTTAACCCAAAATAAGAGGGGGCCTAATAAACCCGTACGGAGATAGTAGTATGTAATATACATGTCATAAAATAGTGTCAATTAATTAGTACTCAGATAACTGTAATTTGTCTCATAATCTAATATTAGTAGAGTTCTCCCACCTCCTGATGCTAGAAAATTGGCCAAACACGAGGAGAAACGGCGGAGGCAGCTAGAGTTTCCCCCTCTCTTTTTCATGACTGTTGATTGGATAATTAAATTGTCCTATTTTTTCTTTTATTAGGAGCATAGGTCAAATCATATTATTATTTTTCTCTTTTTAGAGAGGAAGGTCAAATATTGGCATACATCTCTTTTTATTGACAAACAGCCCATTAGTACAGTAGGAGGCTCAACATGTAGCCTGGCCCTCTAATTGAGGGGATCAAGGAGCTGCTCAAGGGTGTCGGCGAACACCGGGTGACCTGGTCTAGAAGATCGGCGAACAAGGTGGCTCACAACCTGGCGAGGGAAGGTTGCATGAAGAAGCTCTGTAAAACCTGGTTTAATTTTCCTCCCGCTTGTATTATGTGGACATGAGCTAAATAATAAAAGCAGCGGTTGACCCTTAAAAAAAACATGTAGCCTGGCCCTCACAAACGGGCTGTGAGAAATTGGTGCTAACCAGCAACCGACCTAAGAGCATCTCCAACAGACGCGCTAGATAAGCCGCGCGCTGGAAAAAACAGCTATATAGCGCGCGCGACCAAAACTAGCGCTCCAGCAGCCATGCTAAAATTCCGCACGCGGTAAAAAGGGTTCAGCGGGCTGGGGAAAACGGCATCGTGTGTTGCGTATTTGGTGCGCCCGCTCGCGCGCGCTGCAAAATCTGGGCTGCTGCAGGTGGGGCCGCCGGATTGGGTGCCATGTTTTTGTGCATCTGACGAACCTCTTCGTCGTTCCCGTGCGCAAAAAGACTATTTTGACGCTGCAAAAAAAAATTAGCGCGCCGCGCAACCGCGCGTCTGTTGGAGATGCTCTTAACACACCCCTAACCGACCTACCGCTCGCACACTATAAACCATCGATCGATCGGAGCGAGTGCCAGCTCGATCAGCGACATGCTCGCTCGTCGTTAACGCCCACCACAATTCCACATCTCGATGCCGTCGTCACAGCCGGCGTCGGCATCAGGAAGCCGTCGATATTCCAAGAGAAAAGCACGGACGTTCCACGTCACGGTGTTCAAGTACACGCCCGTGCCGCTGCCGGAGAGGGACTGGGCGGAGCTGCACCCGGACCTGATCTCGCGCATCTTCCGCAGGCTGGACCAGGCCGAGCTCCTGCTTGGTGGCGTGGCGGGCGTGTGCCGCTCCTGGCGGCGCGTCACACGGGAGGAGCCAGAGCTGTGGCGCCGCATCGACCTGAGCGGCGGCCTGTGGTACGGTCGGGGGTTCCCACCCGTGTTCAACCTGGAGACCAGGTCCATGGTGCGGAAGGCCCTGCGGCTCAGCGCGGGGCAGTGCGAGGCCCTCCTGTGCGAGCACGTCGACGATGACACCCTCCTCTTTCTCGCCGAGCGGTACGAGATTTAATTCTTCCCCAATCCCCGAACCCTTTGGTGCTCTTAGGTTTCCCTTGTTCCATTAGCTGGGACTTCAATTCACATAAATCAAAGGGAAAAGGGAGTGTTCTTCTCTTGCCCCCTCCAATTACCATTGTATTTTGGGATTTTTCACATTATTCTTTAAAGGAGGAAAGGTCGTTTCTGTATATATATTTGAATGTCAAATTTATTTTTGAAGGACAGATCAAGGCTGCTTATGCATACTTGAATATCATACTTGCAGGGCCCACTCGTTGAAAAGCCTTCATCTCATTGTGAGCTCTATCTCTGACAAAGGATTTGCAAAGGCAATCAAGATGTTGCCTCTTCTTGAGGAGCTCGAAATTTCGCTACTTTCAAACACGTATACATTGGAGGTGGTTGAAATTGTTGCTAGAGCTTGCCCACTATTGAAGCACTTCAGACATATCACAGGAAGGTACTACGAAAATGGTAACGAGGTAGCTTTTGCGGTTGCCAGGATGCACAAGTTACGTTCCTTACATCTTGTCGGTCTTATCCTCGACAAAGAAGGGCTAACAGCCATCCTCGACAACTGCCACGATCTAACGTACCTAAACATGCGAGATTGTGGCTCTCCTATGGATTACAACCTACGAGCGAAGCTTGCCCAGATAACCTTCGATGACCATAAGTACTCGAGTGACTATTACTATGACACTCATTATGCGTATTACCGTCTCAAGCCTGCTACATGTGATTGTTGTGTTCACGTGCCCTATTCAAAATACGACGACGATGACTATGAGGCTTATTATCATTACTATCTTGGCGATGGCGATGGTGATGATGTTGACGATGCAGATCTCGACAAGCACGAGAAGATACTTGACATCAAGAGCATGCGTAGGTACCTAAGTAGATGAAACGATATTGATGTGTAATGTTTTGATGAAACTGGCCCCTTTTGGAATGCGTACACACTCGCACAGTGGTGGTTAATGTTTTGTTGCTTTAGTTTCGCCCCATGAGACCCATGGATTTATTAATTGATCAATGTTTCAGCATTCAAATATATGTAGTAATTAACATAAATGAGAGATGGCGACAATCATTTTATCTCAGTCGTTAATTTTAGGTGCTTGTGAAGTGAACATGCTAAATGAGTGTTCTTTAATCTTGTTTCTAACTTTCCTTACCATATGATCAATTGTAACCTTTGTCGTCTTCTTCGGGTACAACATTCATTGTTTGTTGTTCCTAGCACAAGCAGATTGTAAACCCGTGTTTACTTAAAACTCTAACATCTCATACGACATTTGAGAAAACTTAAATATTACTTAATTTAGTTTATACAATCTTGGGATGGTCCATATCAATATATTTTCTGCAACATTGAATCTTTACTATTTGCATTTTGCCGTTGTGCATCGAATAACAAGTCATTGACTCCAAGAGCACATGTGAGAAATGAGTGTCGTGGCATTTCCTCGACAATACCCATATGAGGATAGCACATGCGTCAGAGAACCAAATGGTGCACACAAGGAGAGATTTACTTAGGTTCATGCCCTTGGATCGAGGTAATATCCTACTTCCTGCTTGTCTTTGATAATAATCTATCCTCTCTTTATTTTGTTTCCACAGGAAAAGAGGTCATATATGGAGAAAACCAATCATTTACAAAGAAAAAAGCAAAATGGAGAAAGAAGGAATTAAAGTGGAGGCGCACAAGAAGTAACAGAGGAGAAGACGACGTCTGGTACGAGCACACGCGCTCGTAATAGGTGGCGCCGTGACGTCCAACCCTACCACTTTTATAAAAGGGCCGGCACCAGATTCGTGAAAGAGCATCGCCAAAAACCTCCATATCCGCACCAGAAGTCATTATCCAGCCCTAACCGCCGCCATTTCCTATCTCATCGCCATAGCGCACCATCACCATCACCGCAACAATCCACGTCCAAGTTAGCCATACCTGTAATCGTGTATCGCATCCGGCAACCATTGTAAGACATATTATCAATAAAACTTTCATCTTGATGTCTTCTTCGAAGATTTCTTCATGCGATCAGATCATCATTTGTGAATAATTCGGTAAGGTAATGGGTTGAGGCATAGCCTTGCAACCTGATGTGTTTTTATGAGGGATTGATGGAATGACTTTGAATGAATGCCATGTATGTGTGGAATAAAATTGCATCGTGGTTGTCTCTTGTCTCTTTCTCGTTCCTCAATCCTGTAGGTACACACGATCACGGAGTTCAATCAAGGAGGAGGTTAGGAGCGTGGAGGACGTGGAGCACTATTGTGACGCCCCCGACTTAATCATGCACTAATCATACACACAAACGTGCACGATCAAGCACAGGGACTCACGGGAAGATATCACAACACAACTCTAAACTCAAATAATAAGCATAAATCATCATATTACAAGCAAGGGGTCATGAGGACCCGAATACATAAGTCATACACACAAATGATATCTGAGTACAGACATAGTTAGTCAAGTTTTGCCTTAAGAAGGCTAGCACAAACAACGATACAGATCGAAAAGGCGAAGGCCTCCTGCCTAGGGCCTCCTAACTACTCCTGGTCGGCTGGATCAACCCAGTAGTAAGTGCCGTCGGGACCCTCCTGGTAGTAAGCTTCGGCAGTGTCGTCTGGCTCCTGGGCTCCGTCGTCTGATGTATCATCATATAGGTATGGGGGAAAAATAATAGCAGAGCAACCGTGAGTACTCATCCAAAGTACTCGCAAGACTGACATCAGAACTATGCTAAATATGCATTGGTATCAAATGAAAAGGCTGTATCTGTGGACTATATAGCAGAAATGCCAGAAGAGAGAAAGGCCTAGCCTATCGAAGACTAGCATCTTCAAGTAGTCTTGCAGCATCAGAAGAGAGTAGATAATAGTAGCATACATGTGGATATACAACAGCAATGCCCTGAGATCCTTTCTCGACTCCCTGCGAGAAAGCGGTCCCGAGAGCATTATTAACAGTTTACTATGCATCATCATCAATTTGTAGTTGTCATAGATCCGGGCACAACTCCGAGCGTCCTGTTACCGTGGACACGGCTATTTGAATAGATAACTTCCCTGCAGGGGTGCACTACTGTTACCCAACACGCTCGATTAACTCCGGCCGGACACACTGGCTGGGTAATGCCCGGCCTCGGCTGATCGACACATCGCAGCCCGACCTAGAGCTCAGCAGAGAGGTCAACACGCCGGTCTAAATCCTAAGCACAAAGGGGTCTTGGGCCATCGCCCTTTGCACTCCTGCACGTTGCGAGGGTAGCCGGGGCCCAGGCGCGACACTGAATACACCAGTGACGTAACCAGCCCACCCCAACCAGCCCGCATCTCTGAGCTGTGACGTCTGAAGAGCTTTCGGCTGATACTACGGTGTAGAGGGCCCCATTAAACCATTATCCCACGTGGTGGTAGTGTGAAATGGGCACGACGACCCACTCAGATCAAATACCCAGTTCCGTTAGGCGTATTTAGTATCGCGCGGGTGCTCTTGGAGCCGACCCATCTTTAATGATATTCGCTCGCGGGCACCCTTGGGGCCAGCCCGACTTTACATTTCCCCGCGGGTACCTCTCTAGGTGGACCCGCTTGTAACAAAGGTCAAAGTAACCGTGTGTCCAAGTAACGAGGAGGAATCCGAGGAATCACCCTCGATGGATTTCCACTCGAGGAGTTGTGCGACGGTAGCTTAGTGGAGGTGATGTAAGAGGAATCACCCTCGATAACACACATCCGTTAGCTATTCCACAGAGGCATCACCGGAAGTGAACTAAGAGGTATCACCCTCGGCACTCGATGCCAACTCTGCAGTGTCGAACAATTTCGGGGGTGTGCGGTTCTCAGCCCGTCGATCATCTGATCGGGGCACAGATGCTAAAGCGGAGCAACTACAGCAAGGGAGAGGGGCCACAGATGGTTTTCCATCCAACCTATACTAAGCAGTTTGGATAATAAAGCATGTATCAACAGCAGTTACAAGGACAGGCTATGCATCAGATTAGGATAAATCAAACTAGCAGCAATTTCTAATGCAAGCAGGAGGGAGAAGGAATGGGTGATATAGGCATGTGTAAGGGGGTTTGCTTGCCTGGAAGCTCTGCTGAGAGAGGCTGATCGTCAGACGGCTGCTCGTCGGGGGTGTAGTCGAACTCTGCTGGGACGGCGTCGGTCTCGGCGTCTATCGATAGAGAAGGAGGGGGAAGAAACAATAAATTTCACGACAAAATGCAATCACTATGCATGACAAGCCTAAAATGATATGCAGATGTGTTTTATTGCCTAACTAAATGATTTAGTTAATTTAGGAATTTATCTGGATTTATCTAATTAAAGTTGTGCACTATTCATTTATCGAAAACAGTCAAAATGTTCCATGTTCAGCTAGCTAGGAGTGTTGGACAGGTGTTTTGATTACATATTTAGAATCTTCATATTTTTCTGATCATTTTACATATATAAATTATTTTCATCTGACTTACGGTTTAAAAGATATGATTTTCTAAAGTTTTATTAATTTTCTGGAATTATTTAATTCAACATTATCCGAAACAGTGTGGGGATGACGTCAGCATGATGCAATGCTGACGTCAGCAGTCAACAGGGGCTGACCTGAGTCAATCTGACGTGTGGGTCCCACATGTCAGTGACCCAGTGGCTAATTAACTAACTAACAGACTAATTAACCAGGTGGGGCCTACTGGTCAATGGCACATTAGTATTTCATTATCTAATTAACTTAACTAACAATTTACCTATTTATAAAAATCATTTTAATGGCTAGGCCCCACATGTCAGTGGGCCAAAGCGCCCAGTCAGCAACGCTGACTGGTCAACGGGGCCCACGGCCCCACCAGCCAGTGTCACTGGAAGTGGGCCAGGGGCTGCCCGTCAGCCGACGGCCGGCGACTCGCCGGAATCTCGCCGCCGGGCGCGTTCGCGGCGGCGCGGCCACGGGAGGTGATCGGAATTCGCGTAGGGGGCCTCATTCGACGCGCGACTGGTCGCATTCGAACGGCAGGACGACGCCGCGTCGAATGGCGGCGGTCTCGCGGGCTGAAACGGCTGGAGACGAGCGCTAGGAGCTCGCCGGCGGCGAGCTGCTCGGGCGGTGGTGGCTAACGGCGATGCGGGGCGCTAACGAGCGAGCAAAGGGGCTAGGCGAGGTCAGTGCGATACGGCGAAGCAGATGGGCAGCAGCAAACGACCAAATGGTCGCCGGAACGATGCCGGCGACGAGCTAGGCGGCGGCGCGATCGGGCATCTCCAAACGCGGCGGCAACAGCGGCTAAATCGCGCAGGGGAGAGAGGGGAGAGGTGCGGCTGCTCACCGAGAGCCTGCAGGTGTGCGAGAGTAGGCTCGGGGGAGGGCGACGGCAGTGAATCGGCGCCGGAGACGAAGATGGCCGAGGAGGAAGAAGAGGTCGAGGCGGACGATGCAGTGGCGATGAGCTCCAACGGCTGGGCGGCGTCGACGTAGTCGAGGATGGCGGTGACGATGGGCTAGTCGGAACGGCAATCGGGGCATGGTGGCCGCGGGATCGAGCGATGGCGGCGATGAAGCTTTCGGGTGGGGAGAGATCGAGCGCGCGCGAGAGGGGAGAGGGGGAAATGTGCGCTAGGGTTTCGCCCAGGGGGGTCTGTGGTGATGCTCTTAACCTCCCCGCAGCGGCAGCGGCGCCGGGGGATGGCCGACAGCTGGCCATCGCCGGCCGGACGTGCGCGCGCGCTGACGCGTGCGGGAGGAGGGGGACGACCGCGGTGACGGGCTAGGCTGGCTACTGTGCACTTGCGGCCCAAGTGTACAGTAAGCCACTGCCCCTTTTTTTTTCTTTTCTCTTTCCTCTTATTTCTACTGTTCTGCAAATTGTTTTAGCACTAAATGAATTTTAATAAATGTGTGACTTGGCTCAAACATTACAGTGCATTATTCTCAACCACCAAAAATTGGTTTGGGTAAAACATGATTTCATTTGTAATTCTTATAAAATAAAATGATATTAAATGTTGCTGCTAGCTACTGTTTGAGGTTGATGGAGTCACTTAGGCATTTTTAGTAATGTTGTTTTACTGATCATAATTATTTATGAATTATTTGCTATTTAATGAACATTTTAGTATCTGGTTTAGAACAACTTTTATTTTCACTTTAGATTTGAATTGCAAGTTTAAATTGGAATTTGAAATGAGATATGATGCAATGATGCTCAAGCATGGTTAATCATAATGACATGGCATTATCAAAGGGGTGATTACTGTAGCTATTACATGGGGGCATTACAATTCTCCTCCTCTAACAAGAATTCTCGTCCCGAGAATTAAGAGGAAGACTGAAAGAAAGTAGGGTATTCTTCACGAAGACGGTCCTCGCGTTCCCATGTGGCTTCATCCTCAGAATGATTTGACCACTGAACCTTGAGGAACTTGATCGACTTTTGACGAGTCCGACGTTCAGTTTGATCAAGAACGCGGATCGGATATTCTGGATAAGACAGATCTTCTCGAAATTCAAGTACCTCATGATCCACAGCTCGGATAGGATCCTTAAAACAGCGACGAAGTTGCGGCACATGAAAGACATCATGCACTTGAGAAAGGTTTGGCGGCAATTCCAATTGATATGCCACTTCTCCTCGACGAGCGAGAATGCGGAACGGGCCAATATAGCGAGGAGCTAACTTGCCCTTGATTCCGAACCGATGAGTGCCCTTCATCGGAGTGACACGAAGGTAAGCTTGCTCACCTGGCTGATAGACCATTACCTTGTGCTTTCGGTCATAGTTGCTCTTCTGACGAGACTGAGCAGTTTTCAGATGTTCACGGACAATGCGGACTTGTTCTTCAGCTTGTTGAATAATGTCCGGTCCAACGAGTGAACGTTCCCCAGTTTCTGACCAATTCAGAGGGGTTCGACACTTATGTCCATAGAGAACTTCAAACGGTGCCATCTTCAGACTAGCTTGATAGCCATTGTTGTAAGAGAATTCGGCATATGGGAGAGATTCTTCCCATTTCTTACCGAATGAGATGACGCAAGCTCGAAGCATATCTTCAAGCACTTGGTTAACTCTTTCGACTTGACCCTGAGACTGAGGGTGATAAGCAGTGCTAAAAGACAGATGAGTTCCCATGGCTTCTTGGAAACTACTCCAAAACCTGGAAGTAAAGAGGCTGCCACGATCTGAACTGATCTCCAACGGAACACCGTGGAGTGACACAATTCTAGAAACATACAAGTCTGCTAACTGACTAGCAGTGATTGTCTCCTTGACAGGCAGAAAGTGAGCAACCTTTGAGAATCGGTCGATGACGACAAAGATAGCATCATGACCCTTCTGCGATCTGGGAAAACCAGTAATGAAGTCCATTTGGACTTTGTCCCATTTCCATTCCGGAATTTCAAGGGGTTGTAGAGTTCCAGCAGGCCTTTGATGTTCTGCTTTGATGCGACGGCAAATGTCACACTCAGCAACATATTTAGCAATATCATGTTTCATATTGGGCCACCAGTATTGCTGACGAATGTCTTGGTACATTTTGGTACTACCAGGGTGAATAGTCAAAGGCGTGTCATGTGCTTCTTTCATTACATCCAAACGAGAGTCCAGATTATGCCTTCTGGGGACCACTAGGCGGCCTTTGAAGAACAAGGCACCATCCTCACCAACATGGTAGAATGAGGGATTACCCTTGGAGAGGTATTTCTTAATCTTCTCGACTTCAGAGTCATAATTCTGTCTGGTCTTGATGTTGCGCTCGAGGTCTGGCTCAACCTCTAGGGTATTGAGATAACCCTGAGGAACAATGTGAAGGTTCAATTTGCGAAGCTCTTCATATAGCATAGGTTGCGCTTCCTGAACCATGAGGTTGTTGCAATAAGCCTTGCGGCTCAAAGCATCGGCCATTACATTAGCCTTGCTAGGGGTGTAGGAGATATTCATATCATAATCGGCTACTGTCTCGAGCCATCTTTGTTGACGACAGTTCAGGTCTGGCTGAGTATATAGATACTTCAAACTCTTATGATCCGTGTATATCTTGCAACGATTACCAAGGAGGTAATGTCGCCATAGCTTCAGAGCATAAATAACTGCAGCAAGCTCGAGATCATGTACCGGATAATTCTCCTCGTGAGGACGTAATTGACAAGAGCCATAAGCATTTACTTTGCGCTCTTGCATTAGGACACAGCCTAATCCTTGACGAGATGCATCGCAATAAATCACGAAGTCCTTTTGAGAATCCGGGGGTGCTAACACTGGGGCAGATGTCAACTTATCTTTAAGCGTCTGAAAGCTTTCTTGACATTTTTCTGTCCATTCAAATTTAACACCCTTGTGGAGCAGGTCAGTCAATGGCTTGGCAATCTTTGAGAAGTTCTCGACGAATCGGCGGCAATAACTAGCGAGTCCGAGAAAACTCCTGACTTGCTTGACGTTCTTCGGGGAAGTCCAGTCAAGAATAGCCTGAACTCGCTCGGGGTTAACGGCAATGCCATCTTTGGAAATCACGTGACCAAGATAAGTCACCTCGGATAACCAAAATTCACACTTAGAGTACTTAGCATATAACTGGTGTTCTCGCAGCTTCTCCAATACAAGCCGAAGATGTTCGGCGTGTTCTTCTGCATTCTTGGAGAATATAAGGATATCATCCAAGTAGACCACGACGAACTTGTCGAGGTAGTCCATGAAGATATAGTTCATCAATTGGGAGAAGGTTGCTGGAGCATTAGTTAAGCCGAAGGACATAACAGTGTACTCGTATGATCCATAGCGAGTAACGAAAGCAGTCTTCGGAATATCCTCCTTTCTAACTCGGATCTGATGATAACCCAACCTCAAGTCGAGTTTCGAGAACACAGAGGATCCAGCAAGCTGATCATAAAGATCGTTGATCCGGGGCAGTGGATATTTGTTCTGGATTGTTGCTTGGTTAATGGGTCGATAGTCCTGAACCAGTCGGTTAGTTCCATCCTTCTTCTTAACAAAGAGAGAAGGTGCTCCCCAAGCAGAGGAACTGGGGCGGATGAAACCCTTTTTCAGTGACTTGTCGATTTCTTCCTTAAGCTCGAGAAGTTCATGCGGAGGCATCTTATAAGGACGCTTCGCAATAGGGGTAGTGCCAGGCTTCAAGTCGATGACGAACTCGACAGCTCTAACCGGGGGTATTCCTGGAAGTTCTTCCGGAAAGACGTCCGGAAAGTCACGGACGACCGGAATGTTCTCAATTCCCTCAAGAGGTGAGGCGTTCAAAGCATTCAGAGCATAAATCTGAGCTTCGGCATTCTGAGTAATGCGGGCGGTGTAGTTCGCTATCTCATCTGAGGGGTGTAGGAGTTGGATGATTTTGGTGGCACAATTGATCGAAGCAGTGTGAGCTTTCAACCAATCCATTCCCAGAATGAGGTCTATGGTGGAAGAGTTCAATACAATGGGTGAAACAAGAAATTCCAATCCTTTGATTTCAACAGGGATATTGCGTGCTATCATGGAGGTTTGACAACGGCCACTGGGGGTTTTAACGACCAGTGGGGTATGCATCTCCTCATATTGTATGCTATGCTTAAATGCAAATTTCCCCGACATGAATGAATGTGATGCTCCTGAATCAAATAAAACAGAAGCAGGTACTGAGTTAACGAGGAGGGTACCCATCACAGTAGCAGGCTGATCCTGAACTTCTTCAATGTCAATATTGTAAGCATGTCCACGACCATAAGCAGCAGACCCAGTATTATAGTTGCGGGTCTGATTGTTGCCACGACCATTGCCACGGCCATTACGAGGAAATGCCAACTGATTCTGATTCTGGCGACAATCCTTAGCAAGGTGACCTGGTTTGCGGCTCTTGAAGCATAGACCATCTTCAGGACGAAGAGGAGCAACACGTGGTGGAGCAGCTTGAACTCTTGGTTGCCTCGGTGGTGGAGGAGGCAGACGGGGTGCAGCATAAGAGGGTCTTGGCGCAGGGGCAGCTGGACGGTACACACTGTTGGGAATCCAGATACGACGCTTCTGTGCTGGGCTCGAAGATGAGCCAATGTCACGATAGCGCTTCTGCGACTCCTTGTGCTTGATCTGAGCGGTCTCAACCAGAATAGCCTTGTTCACGAGAGTGGCAATGTTGGTGACGTCTTGAGCAGCAAGTGCAAGCTCGAGGTCTGGGTGGAGTCCACTACGGAACTTCTCCTGTCTACGAGCATCAGTTGGAATGTCTTCTTCAGCATAGCGGGATAAGTTAAGGAACTCCTGCTGATAGGCTTCGACGGTCTTGTTGCCCTGAACGAGGTTGCGGAACTCGGTCTTCTTCCGATCTATGATCCCCTGAGGAATATAGCGAGCACGGAAGGCAGTCTGAAACTCATCCCAAGTAACGATTGTCCCAGCAGGCAGTGTATGCTTGTGAGTGGACCACCATTGAGCAGCGGGGCCCTTCAGGAAGTAGGTCGCGAAGGCAACAAGGCTTTCATGGGCGACATTGGCAGACTCCATCTCAAAAGCGATGTCGCGGAGCTAGTCATCGGCATCCAGTGGCTGATCAGAGTTGCGGAAAATAGTGGGGTTGAGACACACAAACTCTGACAGTGTTATTGAAGCTGGGTTGTGGTTCTGATTGTTCTGATGCGGAAACTGAGCCATAATATTAGTCATAAACTGACGGTTCAGCTCGAATTGTTGCATCATTGCGGCCATGTAGTCGGGCGGGGGTGGCTGCTCAGGGGCATGACCACGACCACGACGACGACCACCTGGTCTAACCATCCTGCTAAAATTTCAACAGGGGGGCAATTTAGTAATAACAACTGTAAGTGTTTAGCGACAAACATGATGTAACACGACAATGAATAAGTAGTGCATCAATACATAGTAATAGTCAATTACGACATACAGATCCATACACAGAGTCGGTTACATGCGGACAGCATAACGGCGTAAAATTAAGAAAAAAGACATACTAGGCGGCGCGCAGGCACGCGGTGAGGAACTACACAACGAGACATAGCAAAGGCTACATCAACGTCGGGGAAAACCACTGAAACGGGGTGGGGTAACTGCAAGTGCAAGTGCGGACGATGAATCTCTGTAGCAGAAAGGTCCTGCTCTTCGTGTGCACTCTCATGCAGAACCCGGTCTCGAACTGAAAGAAGAGGTCCACGCGCAGGCCTGTGACCTCCAACAGCAGGCCAATCGATACCTGCCGGCATCTGAGTCCTGCGCGGGTAAAGGATATACTCCGGATGTATCCCTGCTCGAACAGCTGGTAGCAACTGTGTCATAGCATCGTAGAGACGTGCTCGAGTGGCAAACAGCTCGACTGTAAGAGCCCGGTTAGTGCGATCCAGAGCCTGAGTGCACTGAATCAACACGTGCGGGTCGTATCGACGACGCTCGTAAGGGGCAAAGATAGCTGTGTAGTATCGAGTAGCATCTCCAGTAGGCGCATACGGAATGTATCGGAACTCAGAGGCATCCAAGCTACTATGCTCTCCACGGAGTCGTGCGACAGCAGAATAGGCAGCATCATGGACTGCCATCTCAATCGTCACACCGATACCGTGAAAAAGGTGCAACTCGGTGTCTGAGTCATCTCGCTGATCATAGATACGAACATCAGCATGGTACTGCTCCTGGTTGAACTCGCGGTAATCCTCGTAAACCATATACTCGGGGTACCAGCGGTAGCCAAGTCTGGTCAGGAGGGCGATCAGGACAGCTGGAAAACCAGGGGCATCACGAGCCCAAGTGCAAAGCACAAGCTGCGTCGCAGGGCGCGGTGGAAACAGGCGATCCATCTGAAACAGAGGAAACTTAGGATTGTCAAATGACAATGAGAAGTATAACAACTTGGAGAGAAAGGTTTAGCGAACCAAAGTAAAGGAGAATATGATTATCAGGCTAATCAGATCAATGATAAGGAACAAGTACAGATAATCCAGCTCTCCGGGTGGACGAGATTACGAGATCCTAGTGTCGGCGTTAGTAAAATTCATTTAACCCGAAAGGAAGAGAGTTCAGAGTCCCAGAGTATAGAAGAGAAATAAAAGATCCTAATACCACCCAGTTGGCGACGTGGGCCCGTAAGCCACACAGCCATGTTAGTAAAATAGTTTTCGGAAACACTGGACTCAACTACGGCCAAGGAGTTGGATAGGGGCTTCCTACAGGCAGTCGGTTCTGATACCAACTTGTGACGCCCCCGACTTAATCGTGCACTAATCATACACGCAAACGTGCACGATCAAGCACAGGGACTCACGGGAAGATATCACAACACAACTCTAAACTCAAATAATAAGCATAAATCATCACATTACAAGCCAGGGGTCACGAGGACCCGAATACATAAGTCATACACACAAATGATATCTGAGTACAGACATAGTTAGTCAAGTTTTGCCTTAAGAAGGCTAGCACAAACAACGATACAGATCGAAAAGGCGAAGGCCTCCTGCCTAGGGCCTCCTAACTACTCCTGGTCGGCTGGATCAACCCAGTAGTAAGTGCCGTCGGGACCCTCCTGGTAGTAAGCTTCGGCAGTGTCGTCTGGCTCCTGGGCTCCGTCGTCTGATGTATCATCATATAGGTATGGGGGAAAAATAATAGCAGAGCAACCGTGAGTACTCATCCAAAGTACTCGCAAGACTGACATCAGAACTATGCTAAATATGCATTGGTATCAAATGAAAAGGCTGTATCTGTGGACTATATAGCAGAAATGCCAGAAGAGAGAAAGGCCTAGCCTATCGAAGACTAGCATCTTCAAGTAGTCTTGCAGCATCAGAAGAGAGTAGATAATAGTAGCATACATGTGGATATACAACAGCAATGCCCTGAGATCCTTTCTCGACTCCCTGCGAGAAAGCGGTCCCGAGAGCATTATTAACAGTTTACTATGAATCATCATCAATTTGTAGTTGTCATAGATCCGGGCACAACTCCGAGCGTCCTGTTACCGTGGACACGGCTATTCGAATAGATAACTTCCCTGCAGGGGTGCACCACTGTTACCCAACACGCTCGATTAACTCCGGCCGGACACACTGGCTGGGTAATGCCCGGCATCGGCTGATCGACACATCGCAGCCCGACCTAGAGCTCAACAGAGAGGTCAACACGCCGGTCTAAATCCTAAGCACAAAGGGGTCTTGGGCCATCGCCCTTTGCACTCCTGCACGTTGCGAGGGTAGCCGGGGCCCAGGCGCGACACTGAATACACCAGTGACGTAACCAGCCCACCCCAACCAGCCCGCATCTCTGAGCTGTGACGTCTGAAGAGCTTTCGGCTGATACTACGGTGTAGAGGGCCCCATTAAACCATTATCCCACGTGGTGGTAGTGCGAAATGGGCACGACGACCCACTCAGATCAAATACCCAGTTCCGTTAGGCGTGTTTAGTATCGCGCGGGTGCTCTTGGAGCCGACCCGTCTTTAATGATATTCGCTCGCGGGCACCCTTGGGGCCAGCCCAACTTTACATTTCCCCGCGGGTACCTCTCGAGGTGGACCCGCCTGTAACAAAGGTCAAAGTAACCGTGTGTCCAAGTAACGAGGAGGAATCCGAGGAATCACCCTCGATGGATTTCCACTCGAGGAGTTGCGCGACGGTAGCTTAGTGGAGGTGATGTAAGAGGAATCACCCTCGATAACACACATCCGTTAGCTATTCCACAGAGGCATCACCGGAAGTGAACTAAGAGGTATCACCCTCGGCACTCGATGCCAACTCTGCAGTGTCGAACAATTTCGGGGGTGTGCGGTGGTGTGCTGTTCTCAGCCCGTCGATCATCTGATCGGGGCACAGATGCTAAAGCGGAGCAACTACAGCAAGGGAAAGGGGCCACAGATGGTTTTCCATCCAACTATACTAAGCAGTTTGGATAATAAAGCATGTATCAACAGCAGTTACAAGGACAGGCTATGCATCAGATTAGGATAAATCAAAATAGCAGCAATTTCTAATGCAAGCAGGAGGGAGAAGGAATGGGTGATATAGGCATGCGTCAAGAGGGTTTGCTTGCCTGGAAGCTCTGCTGAGAGAGGCTGATTGTCAGATGGCTGCTCGTCGGGGGTGTAGTCGAACTCTGCTGGGATGGCGTCGGTCTCGGCGTCTATCGAGAGAGAAGGAGGGGGAAGAAACAATAAATTTCACGGCAAAATGCAATCACTATGCATGACAAGCCTAAAATGATATGCAGATGTGTTTTATTGCCTAACTAAATGATTTAGTTAATTTAGGAATTTATCTGGATTTATCTAATTAAAGTTGTGCACTATTCATTTATCGAAAACAGTCAAAATGTTCCATGTTCAGCTAGCTAGGAGTGTTGGACAGGTGTTTTGATTACATATTTAGAATCTTCATATTTTTCTGATCATTTTACATATATAAATTATTTTCATCTGACTTACGGTTTAAAAGATATGATTTTCTAAAGTTTTATTAATTTTCTGGAATTATTTTAATTATTTAATTCAACATTATCCGAAACAGTGTGGGGATGACGTCAGCATGATGCAATGCTGACGTCAGCAAACAACAGGGGCTGACCTGAGTCAATCTGACGTGTGGGTCCCACATGTCAGTGACCCAGTGGCTAATTAACTAACTAACAGACTAATTAACCAGGTGGGGCCTACTGGTCAGTGGCACATTAGTATTTCATTATCTAATTAACTTAATTAACAATTTACCTATTTATATAAATCATTTTAATGGCTAGGCCCCACATGTCAGTGGGCCAGAGCGCCCAGTCAGCAACGCTGACTGGTCAACGGGGCCCACGGCCCCACCAGCCAGTGTCACTGCAAGTGGGCTAGGGGCTGCCCCGTCAGCCGGCGGCCGGTGACTCGCCGGAATCTCGCCGGCGGGCGCGTTCGCGGTGGCGCGGCCACGGGAGGTGATCGGAATTCGCGTAGGGGGCCTCATTCGACGCGCGACTGGTCGCATTTGAACGGCAGGACGACGCCGCGTCGAATGGCGGCGGTCTCGCGGGCTGAAACGGCTGGAGACGAGCGCTAGGAGCTCGCCGGCGGCGAGGTGCTCGGGCGGTGGTGGCTAACGGCGATGCAGGGCGCTAACGAGCGAGCAAAGGGGCTAGGCGAGGTCAGTGCGATGCGGCGAAGCAGATGGGCAGCAGTAAACGACCAAATGGTCGCCGGAACGATGCCGGCGACGAGCTAGGCGGCGGCGCGATCGGGCATCTCCAAATGCGGCGGCAACGGCGGCTAAATTGCGCAGGGGAGAGAGGGGAGAGGTGCGGCTGCTCACCGAGAGCCTGCAGGTGTGCGAGACTAGGCTCGGGGGAGGGCGACGGCGGTGAATCGGCGCCGGAGACGAAGATGGCCGAGGAGGAAGAAGAGGTCGAGGCGGACGATGCAGTGGCGATGAGCTCCAACGGCTGGGCGGCGTCGACGTAGTCGAGGATGGCGGTGACGATGGGCTAGTCGGAACGGCAATCGGGGCACGGTGGCCGCGGGATCGAGCGACGGCGGCGATGAAGCTTTCGGGTGGGGAGAGATCGAGCGCGCGCGAGAGGGGAGAGGGGGAAATGGGCGCTAGGGTTTCGCCCAGGGGGGTCCGTGTTGATGCTCTTAACCTCCCCGCAGAGGCAGCGGCGCCGGGGGATGGCCGACAGCTGGCCATCGCCGGCCGGACGCGCGCGCGCGCTGACGCGTGCGGGAGGAGGGGGACGACCGCGGTGACGGGCTGGGCTGGCTACTGTGCACTTGCGGCCCAAGTGTACAGTAAGCCACTGCCCCTTTTCTTTTTCTTTTCTCTTTCCTCTTATTTCTACTGTTCTGCAAATTGTTTTAGCACTAAATGAATTTTAATAAATGTGTGACTTGGCTCAAACATTACAGTGCATTATTCTCAACCACAAAAATTGGTTTGGGTAAAACATGATTTCATTTGTAATTCTTATAAAATAAAATGATATTAAATGTTGCTGCTAGCTACTGTTTGAGGTTGATGGAGTCACTTAGGCATTTTTAGTAATGTTGTTTTACTGATCATAATTAGTTATGAATTATTTGCTATTTAATGAACATTTTAGTTTCTGGTTTAGAACAACTTTTATTTTCACTTTAGATTTGAATTGCAAGTTTAAATTGGAATTTGAAATGAGATATGATGCAATGATGCTCAAGCATGGTTAATCATAATGACATGGCATTATCAAAGGGGTGATTACTGTAGCTATTACATGGGGGCGTTACAACTATTCTGAACATCAGTGACAAAAAGGTTGAATACGGTAGCGTGAAGCCAATCCTTGAGGATACAAGAGGTGTAGTTATTAAACGCCCAATGATTTTGTCTGATTTATCTTAATAACCGAGATAATCCCACGCGATGGATAGGGCCTACGGTTGGACAACCGACTCTTGATGCAAGACGCATGCCGGTCAAGATGTAATTTGGACACATCCCCACTTCATCTCGTTGCAAGCACATCTTAACGGGTGTCTTCCACTGCACAAATTAAGATCAAGATGATCCCGATCTCAAACAAATGGTTGTAAGAATCAAGTCCTCGTATCCATGCCTATTTTAATTGTCGTGTTTACGCTCATTGGTGTTAACGATCTGGTCCCTAAAAACTAGAATTTAACTCTCTCGCAAAAGCTTGCTAGAAACCCTTGTCATTGTGCACGTGCTCTCGTGGTTCGATAACTCAGGGTCACTCTCTGGGGAAAAGGCGTGGAACATTTTTGCTACCCATAACAAATCACTAAATGACCGTGATAACGTCCGATCGTTATATTTTTAAACGATCGTACTGAACGATCCATCTACTAGTACAGGGCTGTGGTGGTTGTTTTTTCTCTAATACAAAACCGAATCGCATTGAGCTGATTCTTTCCTAATTCCGCATGCATGCATATAAAACGAAAATGATGATGTCAGCAAATATTCCACCGAATTTAAAAATTCAAAATGTTTTGTAGCTCAAACCGTCGCTCCGATTTAGAAACCGTTTTCACATAAAAGATTTGTCGCGACGAGACCTTCGAAATTAGATCCCATGTTGATATGTTCTGACAACTTTTTTTTTTCGGGTCAAAAGTTACCAGTCTAGGCTAAGTAAGTTATCACGTCTTTGTTTCATAAGTTATCATCCTGTTTGCATAGAAATTACTAGGTCGTAAATTTTTTCCATCCAACCTTCTCCCCACATGCAAATGCACGAGACGACAGAAAAGCTGATGTCATGGCAGATTTACCGTATTTCGGAACTTCAAAATATTTTATAGCTCACACCTTCGTTCCGATTGAAACACCATTTAATATAAAAAAATCCCTTGCGGCGAGACTTTTGAAACTAGATCCTTGTTTGGTATATTTTGACGATTTTTTCGGGTCAAAAATTATCACGTTAAGTAAGTTATTAGCTATGTTATGCGTATATTGCCATGTTGTTTACACATAAATTAACAGGGTATGTTTTCATTAACTTTTATTTTCTGGGTCAAAAGTTAGCGTGATGTTTGTATGTAAGTTATCAGGTCTATGATGCATATATTACCATGCTCTTTACACAAAAATTAGAGGGTTATGTTTGAACAATTTTTTTTCTCAGGTCAGGTTACTGTGGTATTTGTAACTAACTTACCAAGTCAGTGGTTTGTATGTTACCATGTTATTTACATAGAAGTTATCGGGGTGTGTATTGAACAATAATTTTTCTAGGTAAAACTTGCCGCGGTGTTTGCACCTAAGTTATCCGACATGCAGTGCTCATATTACCATGATATTTACGCAGAAGTTATTGAGGTTATGTTTTTCAACAATTCCCCCCCCCCCCCCCCCCGGGGTCTTAAGTTATCGCGGTGTTTGTACCTAAGTTATCAAGTCTACGGTACGTATATTATCATGATATTATACAGAAGTTATTAGGGGTGTGTATTCAAACAACATTTTTCATCGGGTCAAAGTTATCGCGGTGTTGGTACCTAAGTTACCATGTCTGCGGTGTATATATTATCATGTTGTTTATAAAGAAGTTACCAGCATGTGGTCAGTGGGGTGTACCTAAACATGTTGGTAATTTAACATGATTGGTCTGCTAACTAGGGCATGTATCGCCTGATAACAATATCATCGTTGCGTTGATAACTTTTGAAGCTAATTGAAGCTGCTAACTATGGTAATTTAACATGATTGGTCTGATAACTATGGCATGTACGTGAGTAATCAACTCTGTTGTGCGTATATTACCATGCTATTTACAGAGAAGTTATCGGGAGTATGATTTTAAACAAATTTTATCCGGGGGTCAAAAAGTTATCACGGGTTCGTATGTGAGTTATCAGCTTTATTATGCGTATATTATCATACTATTTGCACAAAAAATACATGAGTATGTTTTTCAATAATTTTCCCCTCTGCGGGCAAAAGTTACCGCGGTTTTTTACGTAATTATCAGCTCTACAGTGCGTATATTACCATACTATTTACACATAAGTTACTGGTGGTATATTTTCATACAACTTTTGTCTCGGGGTAAAAAGTTATCGCGGTGTTTGTATGTAAGTTATCAACTTTTTTGTAAGTATATTACCGTGCTATTTACACATAGATTACCGGGATATATTTTCCAACAACCTTTATCCCGGGGTCAAAATTTATCCTCGTGTTTATACGTGAGTTCATATATTACCATGGTATGTACACAGAAAGTTATCGGAGTATATTTTCAACAACAAAAAATCTCCTGAGTCAAAATTATCGCGGTGTTTATACGTAAGTTAGCACATCTGCAACGAGTAAATTACCATGCTATAAGTTATCTGGGTATCTTTCAATAACTTTTTTCCCACGGGTGAATAGTTATCAATGAGTTTATATGTAAGTTATCAAATCAACAATGCGTAAATTATCATGCTATTTATAGAGAAGTCATCGGAATTTTAAACGATGGGCGATGGAACTTGAGCGCATAGTTTTAAACCAGGACAGTGGGATTGCCGGTGAGATGGAACTGCGTGGTCACCCTTCGTCGGGCCATGGGCTGGCGGCACGAAGAGGGAAGGGAGTGGATGTGGCGGTGTCGGATGGGAGGGAAAAGTGGCGGCGGCGGACGAGAGGGGAGGAAATATGGAGGGGGTAGAGTTTGGGTGCCAGCGTCCAGCTTAAATAGCCAGACTAGGGCCCTTGCGCGGCCCAATGGAGCGGCGATACGTGGCGCCATCGGTCAGACAGAGGAGACGACCTTCGAACCGCTGGGTTTCAGACTGTTTTCCTGTGTGACCCGCACGTTGGTCCAACGTGGCGGACTCGCCCGGTTGCGCCGGGCCTCCCCATATACGTTCGATAATCAGCTCTGCGATGCATATATTATCACATTTTTCACATAATTTATCAGGGGTACGTTTTCAATATTCGGCAAAAATTAACATGGTGTTTGTACGTGACTAATCAGCTCTGCGATGCGTATATTACCACATTGTTTCACAAAAGTTATCAGGGGTATGCTTTCATTAAATTTTTCTCAGGTCAAAAGTTATGAGATGTTTGTATGTGAGTTATCAACTCTTTATTGCGTAAATTATCATACTATTTGCACATAAGTTATGGGGTATGTTTTCAGCATTTTTCCTCAAGGTAAGTTACAGCAATGTTTGTGCGTAAGTTATCAGGTACATACAAAAGTTTTCGATTGGTCACAAGCGTTTAAATCTCCATGATGGAGAAAAACATCGAGACTTTAAAAGGGTCAAGTCAATACATGCGCCTGTTTTTTGCTTGAATTTACTATGGAGATGAGATTAGCGTGCATACTGGAGGCATCCATAATTAGCAACATTAAATGACTTGGTAAAACTGAAAATGGATTGTGCGTGGTGCAATGGTCAAATAGCTTGATTTATTGTAGCAGAACAAGAATGAAAGCAAGAGGAGTTTGTCATCAGCGCTAGTACTTCTATAGCCACGGTCGCTGGATCGAACCTCCTGCCATGCACTTATTTTTCTCGCGCCTGGGTTCCGTCGAGCGAAAAAATTAGAGCGTGGAGGTGGAGCCCACCCAGTCAACGAACCACAGCCCCACGCCGCACGACTAACCCGGTGGAACTGCCACAGCACCTCCCGCCGCACGATACGCATCTGACCGCAAATAGTGCTTTGGATCAAACGCAGTTTTCCGATCGTTCGGAAATTAGAATTGTTGATCACTAAATGGACTCACGACGGTCGCACGTCTTGGTATCTCCACGTGATGGACTCATTCTAGAGATATCTGCAATAATGTATTACTCGTCTCTACGGCAGATGTTGCTTTGGACACGTCATTCCACTGCGGACCCAGAGACTCATGGAAGCTCGCGTGCTTCTCCCAGTAAATTTCATACCTAAACATCGCTCGACCCCTCTTCCCTCTGGATTCTGGAGTGAACAACTATAGGTGAATAGAGATAACTTCTCTTTCCTCCTCCACAAGAAAAGCTCTTCTCCTCCCGTCGGCGCCGCCGCCGGTCCGCCCCATCTCCGATGGCCTCTAGGCCATGGAGGTGCGGAGGATCTCGGCCCCCCGCCGGCGGGAGGGACCCCGTTCTCGTTCTTGTTAGATTCAGCGTGTTGGTTGGGGCTGTGTGGCGGCGGCGATATCCCATAGTAGGAATAATGTCTCCCACGTTCTATCCCTGTCCCGATGGTGTGTCTAGCATCATCGGAGGGCGTGTGGAGGTTTGTCTCCGTCGGATCTCGCAGGATTCGGTCGGTGCTGGTCTTCGGTGGATCTGTTTGGATTCGGTCTTCGTTCGTCTTTGTTTGGGTGTTTACGGGTTTGATTCTTCTGATCTACGACTTTCTTCATCGGCGATGGTTGCTACTCTAGTGCGCTGGTCCTATGGGGCCTTAGCACGACGACTTCCCGACTGTCTACTACAACAAGGTTTGCCCGGCTCCGGTGAGGGAGGGGCGATGACGGCGGCGCGCCTTCGGCTCGCTCCAGTGCTTGTAGTCGTCGCTAGGTGGTCCACGGACATGGTTGTCATTTTTATTACCTCTGTTATTCTTTGTACTGCCATGATTGAAGATGAATAGATTGGAAGTTTCTCGCAAAAAAAAACAACTATAGGTGAATCGGCCCGTGATCCGATGAGGCTACAGTACCTTGGCTAAGAAACTCTAGGGGAAAACGACCCATCTATGAACGGTTAGCTAGCGCCCGGTCCAGGCATACGTGGCAAAAGGAGCCATCGATGACTTTTTTCTCGAACGTCTGGCTCCTCCCTAATACGTCCCAAACGTATCTATAATTTTTTAAATGTATTATATTATCATTGTTACATATTTTGGCCATCATTTTGTATCATTTATTTTTTTGGACTAACCTATTATTAATTTAGTGCCAAATGTCAATTCCTATTTTTGCATGTTTTTGGTTTTACAGAAAATTGATACCTCCTGGGTCCAAACATGACAAAACTTTTTGTCGATTTTTTCTGAACATAAGAGACCCTAAAAGCTTCGGTGTCAGTACTAAAATCGGCAGAGCTTGGGGTAGGGGGTCCCGAGCTGTGGATCTCGAATCTATGGTAACAGTGGACGAAGGAAACGATGTTTACCTAGGTTCGGGCCCTTTCGAAGAGGTAAAACCCTACGCCCTACTCTGATTATATTGATGATGGTGTATCGAGTACAAGTTTGATCTACCTCGAGATCGTAAGTTTGTGTTCTAACCCTAAGGCTAGGTGACGGTGTCCTGGACTAGGGGTTACCAACCTGGTCGGCCCATAGTCCTCGGGCTGGGCCCGAAGGCCCTCGTTCTCATTCGGATGGACTCCGGAAGCCATGACGTGATCATGATTGCATCTGCCGAAGACTTGGAGTGTACCCCAAGACATCTCCTGCCGCCTTCATACTCATCCCTGGATACCGACCATGTAACCCTAGATGCCCTACCTGGCGTGTATATAAGTCAGGGGGTTTGGCCTGTAGACGACACGGAATCACAATTACCATCCACCTAGCCCTAGGGTTAGACATTTCCTTACGATCTCGAGGTAGATCAAGCTTGTACTCGATACTTCATCATCAATATAATCAAAGCAGGACGTAGGGTATTACCTCTTCGAGAGGGCCCGGACCTGGGTAAACACCGTCTCCTTCGTCCCTGTTACCATTGATCCGAGATCCACAACTCAGGACCCCCTACCCCGAGGTCTGCCGGTTTTCACAACGACACTGGTGCTTTCATTGAGAGTTACGCTGTGAGATCAGCAAAGCATCGATGGGATCGTCGATCAATGACTCCAATCCCCAAGACACTGTTTCTGTGCCCGAAACAGTCATTGCCAGATCACGTCCTCTCCTTTACGAGCAAGGAATGATCCCTGACCCTTTTTGCACCCCGGCCAGAGCCCCCGTAAAGGGCGAAGGGCTGAGGTACTTTCTGGAAAGCGATTCCGACAGCGGCCGGCTAGAGACAACTGACAAGTCTGATCCTCCAATCAGCTCGGCTTCGCCGGTGGCTACATGTCCCTCGCAGGACTAGAACGTCGGGGCTTCGAGCCCTCGGCCTACGGAGATCGAAGTTCCTTTCCCGAACACATCCCACATCGAATATTGTCCCGACAAATCGGGCCCCTCCGATGTATGGGATCTAGCCTATGTGTGACAGCTACCTGGCGAGTCGATCTGGCACTTCTGGGCCAGGTTCTCGTCTGTAAAAGACGACATACCGGATTACCAAGACTCAGAAATAATAGCAGCCTTTCAGCGCGGCTGTAGAGATAAGGGCATTTCAAATGCTCTCACCCACCGTAGTGTCCAAACACTCTCCGAACTATACGATCTGGTGTCAAGATTTTGCGCCATCGAAGACTCCTGGCTGGCACAGGAAGAACGAACAGATTCGATCTGTGGCAACCACTTGAAAGGCGACAGGCTCGCGCCTCATCATGAGCCCCGTGATCAACGCGCGACAGTCGCGTGACCTCGAAAAAAGAAGAAAATCACGGACCGATCTAGGACCACCCTCGATGGCCTCCTAAATAAGCCATGCCCGATCCACTCCGTTCTGCTGAACACCAGCCCAACTCACAGCCTTCGTGACTGCTGGGTGATGAGGCAAGTAGCTAAGGGAGGCCTAGCCCTCCTCACTGCCACGCCTAGGCGTTCGGAGGAGCTATCAGGTGATGACAAAGTTCTAATGATCTACGAAACCTTCACGTCCAATAACCAAAGGAAGCGGGCTCTCCGGGAAGTCAATTCAATCCGGTAGATAGCCGCCTAGGGCGCGTGGATAAACACGCCAATCACCTTTGATCATAAAGATCAACCGAGGTCCGTCCTGAGCAGGTGCCCCGCCGCACTGGTTCTTGACCCAATCGTGAGCGGCTGCCATCTTCAGAAGGTGCTCATGGACGGGGGTAGCAGTTTAAACTTAATATACGAAGATACTCTGGACAAGATGCAAATCGATAAATCGCGCATTGAACAGAGTCGTACCACCTTTAAAGGTATAATACCCGGACTCAAAGCATCTTGCAGTGGGAAAATCTCCTTGGACGTGATCTTCGGAACGCCTGACAACTACCGATCCGAAGAAATAACGTTCCATATTGTTCCCTTTAAAAGTGGCTATCATGCCCTCCTGGGACAAACGGCCGAGGAACTAACGACACTACGAGCCGAAGTCGACCGTGATGATGTCATCCTGGACAAACGGCCGAAGTCGATCTCATTCAAGCCGGCCGACGACATAATCAAATTTCAGGTGCACCCCACCGACCCGGCCAAAACGGCATCACTCGGGGCAAATCTTGAACCAGAGATTGACGAGGCCTTACGCAACTTCCTTAGAGAAAATTGGGATATATTCGCCTGGCATCCCTCAGATATGCCAGGGATACCCCGCAGACTCGGTGAACATAGCTTGAATATCCTAAAGGGCTACAAGCCCGTAACAAGCACTTCGGCGTTTCTCCGAACCCAAGCGTCAAGCAATGGGCGAAGAACTGGCTAAACTTCTCGAGGCCGGATTCATAAGAGACATAAAACACCCCGAGTGGCTCGCCAATCTAGTCATGGTACCCATGAAGGATAATTCCTGGCGCCTGTGTGTCGACTTTAAAGACCTTAACAAGGCTTTCCCCAAAGACCCCTTCCCACTACCACGCATTGATCAGATTGTGGATGCCACTGCCGGGCATGATTCGTTGTGCTTCCTGGACGCCTACTCGGGGTATCATCAGATAAAGATGAGGGATTCCGATCAAGCCGCGACTGCCTTCATTACGCCCTACGGGCCGTTTTGCTTCAATACAATGCCTTTCGGGCTAAAAAACGCCGGGGCAACATACCAGCGCATGATCCAAACATGCTTGGAAAAACACATCGGCAAAACCGTCGAGGCCTACATCGACGATGTGGTGGTCAAAATCAAGGACGTCGGACAGTTCGTCGATGACCTCCGCAACACATTTAACAGCCTGCGGGAGTATCAGATCAAACTCAACCCAAAAAAGTGCGTTTTCGGCGTACCCACGGGCAAACTCCTCAGTTTTATCGTGTCTAGCCGAGGAATCGAGGCCAATCCGACAAAGATACGAGCCTTGGCCCGACTAGAGGCGCAACCGAGCTCAAGCATGTTCAGAAGCTAGCGGGCTGCGTGGCCGCTCTAAGTCGTTTCATCTCAAGACTCGGGGAAAAAGCTTTACCCCTTTACAGGCTACTAAAATAGACCAATAATTTTAAATGGACTGACGGGGCAGCTGCCGCCCTGGAAGATATCAAATCCTTCCTCGCCACAAACCCCATCTTAGCTGCGCCAGGCATAGGTGAGCCGATGATATTATACATCTCGGCCCCCAATTGGGTGGTCAGTGCAGTGCTTGTGGTCGAACGAGACAGGGAGGGCCATAAGTTCCAGTTCAAAAACCAGTCTATTACGTTTCCGAGGTCTTAACCCTGTGTAAAACGCGCTACCCGCACTATCAGAAGATAGCCTATGCCGTCTTTATGGCATCGCAAAAACTTTGGCACTACTTTCAAGAGTGCTCATTCACCATGGCTTCCGAAGTCCCTTTAAGTGACATAATTAATAATAGGGACGCTACAGGGCGCATAGCCAAATGGGCCATAGAGCTCTTACCCTTTGAAATAACATACCAGCCGCGCCGAGCTTTTAAATCTCAGGTGCTAGCAGACTTCGTAGCCGAATGGACAGAGGCCGAGCTCCCTAGAAAGTACATCACATATTCGCACTGGACCATGTACTTCGATGGTTCAAAAATGCTCGCTGGGCTAGGGGCTGGAGTAGTGCTCACGTCACCAACGGGCGACAATATCCGCTACGTGCTACAGATCATGTACACAGACTCCAATAATGCGGCCGAATACGAAGCCCTTCTGCACGGGCTCCGGATAGCAGTATCAATGGGCGTTAAACGCCTCGAGGTCCGAGGAGACTCCAACCTCGCCATCTCCCAAGTAAACGGCGAGTTCGATGCAAAGGATCCAAAAATGACAGCCTACCGGAATGCAGTCCTAAAAATCTCGGCCAGGTTCAAGGGGCTTGAATTTCATCATATTCCCCGTGACAGCAACCAGGCCGCCGACATCCTCGCCCGAATGGGCACCAAACGGGATAAGGTACCAGAAAAAACCTTCCTCGAACGGCTTTTCAAGCCATCCGTAGTCTGGCACGACAATACAGAGACGTCGGCGTCAAACGACGCAAGGCAATTTTCCCCACCTGATGACGAAACGGAGGAAGATATAATCGAAGGGTCAGCCGTCCAGGAAATGACTTCGGCCCACGAGGTCATGGCAGTCATTGCACCCTGGACCGATGTAACACCCTGGTTTTCGCTCCTTGTTTTTTTTCCTTCTCGGGATTTGACTCCCGTCTTTTTTTTGGTGTTATCGGATTTTCTCTTGCCTTTGGGTATATGAAGATGGTCATTTAGCCTTGCCTTTCCTATCCAACCAGAGATTCTCTCCAGTCCAACCTTGGCCACCCAAGATATTTTCTTAAGATTCTGCCATCCAAACCCTACCTTCCGAGTTATCGGAAGAGAAACCCTAATTCCTTCCGTTACAAAGGAACTCTAATTTTCTTTGATCCGTGGCCTCCCAAACTTTTCCCAGTGATCATCCCACATCTATAAACCCTGGATATGCAAAAATATTGCCAAGTCATTTGCAATATTTTTCGTTTAAAATTAATTCCTTTTTCTGCCAATTAAAGGAATTAAATCCAGGAAAATATCTATCCATCTCCAAAGTTCATGAAAACTTGTGGAGATATTCTTTGTGATCATATTGAGCTCCCATAAAAATATTGGCCATAATTAAGTAAGGGAAATTGCATTTTCTTATTTAAAGCCAATATTGCATTTTGGGCACTTTCCAAAGGAACTACCATTTTGGTAGCCAGGAAAAAATCCCAAATAATTTATGGAGCTTCTCCTATCCATATCTTCACCATTTCCATCAAGATCCCAAGTTCCATAGTTCAAATTTTGAGCACAACATCCATTTGCAAATTCTGTCCAGATTTCCAGTTTGCAATGGAAGTGCTTGCTCCCTTGATCTTTTTGGGCTGAAATTTTTCAGGGTAGTTAACAATGATAAAAAACCCCTGGATACCAAAAACCAGCCCATTTCATCTAGCCAATTTCCCCCAGTAAATTATCTAAGTTTCTGTCCAGATTGCATCTCTGTGAAGGAAGTACCACTTTGGCATTTCCAAATGATCTAAAAATTTTCCAGTACCTCCATACATCCATATAACTACCCTCCACCAAAATTCAGCTCATTTAATCAAGCCAGTTGAGCACAACATCAAAATCCATTTTCTGGACCAAAATTTGCATTACAAAGGAAGTATATGCAAACTTGGTCCAAATGGCCTCAAATTTTACCAGCACCTACTCCTTACTACCCTATCTCATTGTGACAAGGATCCAGCTCCCCTCCTTCATCCATCTCTCCAGAAATGTCCACCCAAGTTTACTGTTAGAATCTTCTTCTGTAAGTTTCTCTCACCTCATGGCCTTCCAGTGGATTCCAGCCACATCTCTCATCTATATGAGCAGTGAGACACCCCGTTGACATGATGTAGCACTCAGAAAAACTCCAGAGCACGTGGCACCCATGGTGACCACTATTGGGACAGGCCAAAACGGTGGTCAGCACACTGTTCTCGTCGGCAGGCCAGCTCTGGCGTGTCCCGGCGTGTCAAACGACTCCGCGGCGTCCACCTGCCCCTCTCTAGACTCTTCTCCCCTCTTCTCCCTTCCTCCTCGCGCCACGGCGAGCCCCGCCAATGCACTGTCCCGCCCATGACCGCCGTCGTCTCCTTCCTCTCTGCTGTCCTCTTCCTCCCCGAGCCTTCTCGAGCGCGCCAGCGCAGCTCCGTCCTCATCCGGTCGTCTGGTCGGCACCGCTCCTCGGGCGCCACCTCGTCGGAGCTCCAGGATGCCGATAAGATCGCCACCGCAGCCATGCCTATCCCTCCCCACCGCCCGGCTATAAATAGCCTTCTCCCGCGCCCCTCCCAGCACCACGGCCCCCTCTCCGCCCTCCTAGCCTTCTCCCCGACCAGCCAATGGAGCTCGAGGAGCTCTCCTCGCCTCCCTCAGCCGCCATGGTCGCCGCTCGGCCTCGGCCAAATTCCCCCATCCCCGGCTCCCTCCTCTCCACCTAGCCACCGTAGCCGACCCCCACCATCACCACGGCACCCCTCTCCACATTCCTTTTGCGCCGGAGCAGGCCATGGCCGCGACCCCGAGCTCCACCAGTAGCTGTGCTCCGCCGCCAAGCTTCGTCTGGCCGCCACATGTTGGAAATATGCCCTAGAGGCAATAATAAATTGGTTATTAATATATTTCCTTGTTCATGATAATCGTTTATTATCCATGCTATAATTGTATTGATTGGAAACTCAAATACATGTGTGGGTACATAGACAACACTGTGTCCCTAGTAAGCCTCTAGTTGACTAGCTCGTTGATCAAAGATGGTTAAGGTTTCCTAGCCATTGACATGAGATGTCATTTGATAACGGATCACATCATTAGGAGAATGATGTGATGGACAAGACCCAAACAACGAACGTAGCATATGATCGTGTCAGTTTATTGCTATTGTTTTCTACATGTCAAGTATCTGTTCCTATGACCATGAGATCATGCAACTCCCTGACATCGGAGGAATACCTTGTGTGTATCAAACGTCGCAACGTAACTGGGTGACTATAAAGGTGCTCTACAGGTATCTCCGAGGGTGTCTATTGGGTTGGCATGGGTCAAGAATGGGATTTGTTACTCCGTATGACGGAGAGGTATCTCAGGGCCCACTCGGTAATACAACATCACAATGAGCCTTGCAAGCAATGTGACTAAAGTGTTAGCCACGAGATCTTGTATTACGGAACGAGTAAAGAGACTTGCCAGTAACGAGATTGAACTAGGTATAGAGATGCCGACGATCGAATCTCGGGCAAGTAACATACCGAAGAACAAAGGGAACAGCATACGGGATTAACTGAATCCTTGGCATAGAGGTTCGACCGATAAAGATCTTCATAGAATATGTAGGAGCCAATATGGGCATCCAGGTCCCGCTATTGGTTATTGATCGTGGAGGTGTCTCGGTCATGTCTACATAGTTCTCGAACCCGCAGGGTCTACACACTTAACGTTTGGTGACGATTAGTATAGTTGAGTTATTTTGTTGGTGACCAAAGGTTGTTCGGAGTCCCGGATAAGATCTCGGACATGACGAGGATCTCCGGAAGAGTCCGGAGGTAAAGATTGATATATGTGATAATAGTGTTTTGATCTCCGGAAAGGTTCCGGAATTCACCGAAAGGGGTTCCGGATGTTTACCGAAGTGTTCGGGTGCAGCAACACTTTATATGAGCCAAAGGGGTAAAGCCCACGAGGTATTGGAAAGTGCAAAAGGAAGTTTTGCTGCTGCCTTAAGCGGTACTACCGCTGGTAAGGCAGTACTACCGCGTAAGCGGTACTACCGCTGGTAAGGCAGTACTACCGCGTAAGCGGTACTACCGCTTGTGTGAAGCGGTACTACCGCATAAGCGGTACTACCGCTTGTGTGAAGCGGTACTACCGCTCAAGCAGTACTACCGCTCGTGAGCGGTACTACCGCTTGTGCGCGGTACTGTAGGGATCTGAGTTGGACTCTTTCCCTGCGGGCCAAACCGACCTTGTGCGGGCAAAACCGACCTGGAGGAGGCTTTTACTCCAAGTTTAGACCCCAAGGCTCAACATATAAATAGAGGGGCAGGGCTAGCACACGGGATACATCAAGAATTCCCAAGCCGTGTGTCGGCAACCCTAACCCTCTAGTTCTCCCATCATAATCTCCGTAGTGCTTGGCGTAGCCCTGCAGAGATTGTTCCTCACCACCATCACCACGCCGTCGTGCTGCCGGAACTCATCTACTACTTCACCATCGCTCGCTGGATCGAGGAGGTGAAGGCGTCATCAAGCCATACGTGTGTTGAACGCGGAGGTGCCGTCCGTTCGGCACTAGTTCGTGATCGGATCGAGGGACGACTTGCGATTTGGATCGCGGAGACGTTCGACTACATCAACCGCGTTTCTTAACGCTTCCGCTTAGCGATCTACAAGGGTATGTAGATTCACTCTCCCTCTCGTAGATGCTCATCACCATGGATAGATCTTGTGTGTGCGTAGGAAATTTTTTGTTTCCTATGCAACGTTCCCCAACACCACAGTGCACCCTTGCCCTCGCCGCGGGTACGTGCGGGCGCGCCGACGAGCACTACGCCCATTCCGCCCCTCGCCGCGAGCACACGACCACCGGAGCTGCCAGCACGGCGAGCGCCCGGGCTCTCTGTTGTCTCCAGCAAGAGAAAGAAGGAGGGAGGAGGGAGAAGGAGCTAGCGGGCCCCACGCGTAAGTGACCCAACGGCCGGGCCCAGCCTGTTAAGTGGAGGCGGTTTGGCTAGGGTCCGTCTTCCCGCAGCGGAAGCGTACTCTGAGGAAGGCGCTTTCTTCTTGGGCCGGCCCAATGCAGCAGCAGCAGTAGCAGCGGTAGTCTCGGCCCAGGCCAGCCCAGTTGAACAGTGCTATTTCTCTTTTTCGGCCGAATTTCAGTCAGGGACTTGTCTGCCAATATTTCTTCTGCAGATTAGTCCCTGGCAATCAACTGGCAATATCTTTCCATCCGCAACGCCGATTCAGGTGAATCCAATGCCCACGTCTTCAGTTCGTCGAGCCCGTTCCGATGGCATCATTTTCATAATGTTTCCACACTGTCAAAATACCTATTTTGCCCCTGCCCTATATTCAGCCCCTCTGAGAGGGAATCCTTTCCGGCGAATTCTTCCGCGAGGTGATCGCACTTCTTCCGGAGTATTCCTTCACCCCCAGGCAAGCCGACCATCTGATATGCGCCCTAAAGCATTGCTCTGTGTTATTCTTACGTGTTTAAATTAATATGCTTATGCTTGTATGCGTAGTGGTGAGCTGTATGTGACGCTAATGAACCCTTGTCTGCCTTTCTTTGACGGCACCACGCTTGTGTTCTGAGCTGCTTCCGGCCGTCCGGGGTGGATGCTGACTTTATGTTTCTCTTTTCAACAACTGGCCCGTGCTTTGAGCTACTTTTCGGCCGTCGCGGGTAGCTGTTGAATTTCTTTCAGTAGTGGTGACCCTATGCTCTGAGCTGTTCTTCGGCCGTCTTAGGGAACTGCTACACTCTTTTTATCAACACCGTCTCATGCTCTGAGCTGCTTTTCAGCCGTCTTGAGCCGGGGTTGAGTTATTTCGGTAACGTCCCAGATCTGAGTTGTAAAGACCGTTCTGGTGGCTATTGGTTTATTTGCCGGTTTCATGCAAGGGTTCAGATGGTCGTAACTTACAGCTAGAACTTGTAAAGTGATAACTTTCCATTTAAATATTGTTTCCCTAATGACTCGTTGTGATATTGTATGGAGATAGGTTGTTATGTTTTCATAATTGTTACATCATGCATTGTTACTGCTATTGCAAGGATGAGAATGTGACTCAATAATGACAACCTCCTCCGTCGGCTGGATCGAGTCATAGTGCCACCGAACCGAGCTCATCGAGTGCAACCACGCTTGCGTGGATGGGGAGGCCCTGACTTGGTCTATTGACTGGCCTCTTGTCGATACCACCAAAGAGGGAAGGTTATGCGTGCGTGCTACCCTGGCCCGGTAGGCGGCGATAACCTTGTGAGCCCAGTTGTTTGTTTTGCTCGCGGTCCCCATTTGGGATAGTTTTGTTTGGCCACGACGGTGGCAGGTGTCACGGGGTGACACAGGGGTCACCCAGGACATGACCCTGGGAGGGTATGATTGTCGGTGGGACCGTAAGAGTGCCAGGCAATAGACAAGTTTTGTTGGAGCAGCACCGGTCCACCCGAATGGGAGCATGAGGCCAGGAGCTCCATAGTGTGGGTAAAGTGCGCAACCTCTGCAGAGTGTAAATCTATTCGAATAGCCGCGTCCTCGGTCATGGGACATAGTTCGTACTAGGTCACACTATGTGGTCTGTGTCGAGTCTGGAGGAACAAACTATATAATGTTATTGCTAAGACTGAACCAGAGAATGGTAAGGTTTGTCAGACTTGCAGTGCAGATGCATGGACATCAGGTGATGTCAGAGGGATGAATGCTAGTCATGCAGTGGCTATGAGATGAGTGGTCGGATGACCGCATGACTTGGATTTGATTTGGATCGGATTTGGAACCTGAGAATATTCGGAGTATGGATTGTTTACTTGTTATGCTTTACCTTACTTTAGTAGTTATCATGGTAGATAATTCTGTTATGACATGATATTTAATATTGCTAGATAGGTATGCTATACCATGATAATTAATGTTGCTCTAAGGATCATGCGTCCACTAGCGAGGAGCCGGAGTGTTTGCGGGCTAGAAGAGTAACCCAGTCAGATCCCTGTGGATTGGAGCCGCACCAAGACCTTGCTGCCTTAGATAGAGCTTTTCCGCTGCCATTACCTTTGTAAAATATATTCTGTAAGACTTATATATCCATTAATAGAAATGTCTGTGTTCATGATACTTGTTGTAAAAGCGCATGCCAGAGTGATTTCTTGGGCTGGTATGTGCGGTGACCGTCTGACTACAGTGGTATTCAGGCGGGGCGCCACAACCGAGCCCCTCCTCGCTTACCTACTCCGGAAAGAGCTCCCTGAGGACCAAACCGATGCATGACGGATCGTGAGGCAGTCTAAAGCCTACAGAGTCCATGAGGGTGAGCTCTATAAGCAAAGTACCATGTGCGTCCTCCAGCGGTGTATATCTGAAGAGGAAGGGAGATCGCTGCTTAGCGAAATACACTCCGTCATGAGCGGACATCACGCCGCTGCTCGGACCTTGGTAAGCAAGGCATTCCGAGCTGGATTCTACTGGCCAACAACAGGGGCCGACCCCAGAATTCTGGTACAGCGCTGCCCCAGCTATCAGGTGTTCGCCAATCAAAGCCACATGCCCCCTACAGCCCTTAGGACTATTTCGATCACTTGGCCTTTCGCGGTCTGGGGGCTCGACATGGTCGGCCCACTTAAGGGAGGATCACGAAAAAATAAATATCTACTTGTCATGGTAGACAAGTTTACAAAATGGATCGAAGCAAAATCAGTCACCTCGGCAGGGGCAGTCCTAGTAATTGAATTCGTTTCCGGAGTGGTGCACCGTTACGGTATCCCCCACAACATTATAACGGACAACGGGACAAACTTCACTGCCAAAGAGGTGAAAGAATGGTGCGTAAAGATGGGCATAAAGCTCGACTATGCGTCAGTCTACCACCCACAGTCAAACGGGCAGGTAGAGCGCGCCAACAGACTAATCCTCTATGGCATCAAGCCAAGGCTAGTACGCTCCCTTAAAGAGGCGGACTGCAAATGGGTGGAGGAACTCGATTTCGTCCTATGGGGGTTACGCACGACACCAAATCAATCTACGGGGTACACCCCATTTTTCATGGTATACGGTGCCGAGGCGGTACTCCCCTGCGACATAATACATGACGCACCTCGGGTATGCATGTATGAGGAACGGGCAGCCAAGCTAGATCGACAGGACGCCTTGGACACCTTCGAAGAAGAACGCAATGTAGCCAGGGCGCGCTCTGCAATTTATCAGTAGCAAGCGAGACGCTACCACAACAGGGAGGTCCGCGCAAAGGAGTTCAATATAGGGGATCTGGTCATGAGGCGCCACCCGAAGAAGCAGAAACATAAACTTTCTCCCAAATGGGACGGGCCATTTATCATTGACTAGATCCTAGTTGGAGGTGCCTATCGGATCCGAGATCCAACGGATGGACGTTTACAGCCCAACCCCTAGAATGCCGTGCTACTTCGGCATTTCTATGGATAAAAACCCGAGCATCATCTTCCCATGTACATACCTTTTTATTTTCTTGCATCCAGGATTATTTTGCCTTCAGCCTACCTTGGTGACATCTTTACATGTCTTTCCCTGTGGGCCATGTCAACATACCGCACGTTCTTTATAACATGCGTCTTTTTCACTCCCTTTATCCTATTGCTCATGAAGCCAACATATGCACCAAATTTGACTTAAGATTTGGCCAAGCTGGGTTGCCCGGCTCCTGTGTTTGCTCTTTACGTTCCCGATTATTCGGCTAATAGGCAAAGGGAGCACCGCTATGATTGTTACTCCCGGGTCACCCGGAGCAGTATCTGAGACGGACAAAGCCGAAAGCTAGCGGTCTTAAACGTACAAATTGGTCAGCCACGGCATAGGAATACAGTGGAATGGGTCTTTTACACCCCGACCATGGGCTTTACCCCGAGGTCCTTCGTCTTCGGACACAAGTGCTCGGCACAATTACCCAAGAAAAGGAACTGTTGGAAGAAGTATTTTTCTTGGAAGATGTTTCTCACGTCAAAAAGTAATATAACATAACTCTTTGCCCCACTCTTGTCTTTCAAACCATATAGCCGGATTGCCTGGTCACCCGAAATATCTGGTCCGACTAGTTTGGCCAGTAGTAAGGGACACTCCTCGGCCAATGGACGAGGAGGTCAAAGCCTATGGCTGGTTGACAGGGTCTGGATGCGCAGATTGATTCACGACGTAAAGTACTTTGATAACTTGAGTCATACAAAAATTCAACTGCGCTCGGTCTAGCCCATCTATTAAGGTATCTAGGGTACAATCTTTTTGAGAAAAGCGAGCCGCAGGCATGACATTTTCATACACCGGGCTGGTGGGAATTTCTTCCCCGTCAGGCCCCATGGGCCCTACCTCGGCCAAGTGCGCTATATCCATGCTAGTGTACCGTGTCTTGACCATGGCCTAGGCCTCCCTCACTCCTTCGCGGCACACCGATACCTTCCAGGCCTGAATCCGGTGCCGAGCTCTCTTTAGACGCTCGGCAAGGACTGACATGTCTTCGGGCACATGTTGCTCCTCAGGCCATAAAGCATTAAACACCACCTTCATCGACGTCCGCGCGCTTTCATGCACCTCGGCTAGACGAGTTGCGGCATCTTCCGGCAACAGGCCAAGGGCTTCCAAGGGTTGACCGGTTAAGGAAGCTGCCAGGAATCAAATATTAGCCTGCCGACCAACTCTAGCAATCCTACGACCAGGAAACTATCTTCAAATGGAAACGAAAAGCTTACCAAATATTGCTTCACTTGTTTGTTGGTCCTTCGCCTCAGCAGCGGCCAGTCGAGCTTTCAGGGTCTCAATCTCCCGAGCCTATCGGGAATTCTCCGCCTTTAGTGCGTTCGAATCTTCCCTCCTTTGGGATAACACATGCTGGCTGGCCTGCCGCTGCGACTCCGTATAGAGCAACTCTTCGCGGGCTTGTTTAAGATCCCTTTCTAAATGGCCAAGGACTTCTGCTGCTACAATACACCAAGGTGTTACATAGACCAAGGATTCGCACCACAAGAATACCGTGTAAAATGGAAACATTTACCGTGCGATTCTCTGGTGAAAGTTTTCATGTGCTCTACTTCGGTTAGAGCAGCGTTCAACTTCCCTTCTGTCCGGGAAAGCACCTCGGCGAGGTGCTCATTCTTCTCATGAGCACCCTGATAAAGGCACAAGTTCTTTGCATTAACAAGCCTCGACATGGTCGCTAGCACCCATATCGAGCCTTAGGGGCTACTACCATGTTCGGCAGTTTAGTTTGTCTTCAAGCAAACAAATTATGGCAAGCGCAACAAATCTCTAAAGAAAACTTAGGTGGGGCCTTACCTGCAAACCCTGTGATAAAACAGTTACTGCCTTCTTAAGGACAGAATGGGTCGCTCTGAGGTAAGCTTCCACCGAACTCAGGGCATTAAACTCCTGACTCATAAAGGCAGAATCCCGTAGTGATGCCTTCCGTCGTCCATGGTTCATGGCGCTCTCAACCTCGGACGGGGTGGCCGAGCAGTACCGCGAATCTTCCGACTGGGGCACCTCGGGAGTAGCTCCCGAGGTGCGAAGAGGCCCCGCACCATTCCTTGGAGCCGATGTCCCCTCGTCTCTTGTATCCACCGTTGACGGAGGAGGAGCAGATCGCCTGGGAATGGATCAAAAGAATTGAAATCCGGGACCCCGTCCTCTGGAATACAATAGCAAGGATGATAGCTATGGATGGAGGGAGCATCTCGGCCTGCCTCTGTAGGAGATATGCCCTAGAGGCAATAATAAATGTTATTATTTATCCCCATATTCGTAATTAAGTTCATGTTCCGTGCTATAACTGCCATGGTTTCCGAGCCCGTATATCCATAAAGGCTCTGGGGAAAACCCATGTGCGTGTGTGGAATAATAAACAGTAAAAAGTATTCCTACTCAAGCCTCTAAGACTGGCTCAAGTGTTGCATGATGATCACGTTTTCCTGATCATGAGTATGTCTATGCCGGCAACTTTGAGGGCACAATGTTAGAAGAACATTTGTGTTGAATTGACCCGAATTGATGTTATGCTATGAGATACATTCGTCACAAGTTAATGGTTTATAACACAGAGAAAGTTAACGTTTGCATATTTCCTTAGACCATGAGAGTATCGAGTTTCTTCATGCTTGCTTCATGAACTTTGGGGTTTGTTAAACGTCATCCGTAACTGGGTGGCTATTACGGCGGCTTACGGGTTCATGGGAAAGTATGACAAGGGACTTGATAGCTCAAGATTGGGATTTGCTCCTCCGACGGTGGAGAGATATTCTCTGGGCCCTCTCGGTGTTACGGTATCCATCATCGCCTGGGCAGACACCATGTGATTTGATCACAGGGATGCCAGAACACGGGAACAAGAAAAGAGAACAAAACCGCTAACGAGGTAACTGGCATAGTGGACAAAAGTTGTTGATCCACGGGGATGCCGATAAATCTCACCTCGGGTGTTTGTAACATAGCGCGAAGCAGCAGGAATAGCACACGGCAAACTGGAGGTTCACTCGAATATTTATTCGTGTGGGTATAGGGATCAATATGGGTGTCCACGATTCCGCTATTAATCATTGATCGAAAAGTGTTCCGGTCATGTCTATACTTCACCGAACCTATAGGGTCACACGCTTAAGGGTCATCTATCTGCTGAATTCTAGATAGGGAGTCTGAGAGAAAGTCATCGGAAAAGTTTCGGAGACAACGGAAGAGTTCTGGAGAGAACACCGGAATAGTTTCGGTAAAACCGAAAAGATGTTTCGGAGAACACCATTAAGTCAAAATGGTTTCGGCACACGCGTGGAACTTTTTGGAGGGTGCTAGAATTGTTCTGGGAACTTCTGAAATTTTTCTGGAGAAAAAACCCAGAAATGTTCCGGAGCTGCCGGAACCGCTTTGGTTGCTTTTCGCTGATGATAATCACTGATCCGGAATTGTTTCGGAACGCATCCAAAATTATTTTAGTGGGTACTGGAAATGTTCTAAGACCTACAAAAATATTTTTGGATTTAACGGTCATGGAAAAATGTTTCATGAATAGTGGAAACACTATTCTGAATAGTGAAAACACTATATGTATATAGTGGAAACACTATTGTAAATAGTGGAAACACAATTAGGGGATGATGCAGGCATCGTGATGCAGGCAACACTATTTGGAAGCCTCCCCATCTTGCCCTTTATGTGGGACATAAAGCATGGGCATTTTGGGTTTTTCAAGTGCCACCCTACCCCTTGGTTTTCCTATAAATAGAGGTGGAGATGAGCTCTCCACACTCATTCTTCTCTCACATACAAATGCCATGCATGATCTGGCCTTCTCTCTCCCTCCCCGCGAAATAGTTTCGTAGAGCCGAAAGGCTGTTTGGGTTCAAGTGGAAACTAGTTCTGGACGGCGAAGCCCGCCGGATAGCTGACACCGTATGTGTGCAACCCCGTAGAGAGGTCGTAGGTTCAATCTTTTTGCCCGTGGGGCTGTTCGAGAGTGCCTCCCGAAGGGCTGTCCGAGTGAGCATCCGAGATTCTGTGTGTGCCTCCCGAAGGGCTGTTGTCGGGGGGATGACCCCCGGGTAGGCAACTGAGCCCGGATCCCTTTCCGAAAATCATCGGAGCAGGTCGAGTCCCTCAGGCAGACTTGCTAGTACGCCGGCTCCCCAGCGCGAGCCGGCTCTGCACGGCGACCCGGCCTGGCCAGCTGGTCCATGCCGGCTGGCCACGGGGGGACGAAGCCTTCGCGACGAAGCAAGCGTGGCTACAGCGCTCCTTCCTTTACGCTGACAGAACAGGCGAGGCTGTAGCTTTCCTTGCGCCCCCGCCCGAGGCGGGCGGTGTCAGGGAGGCGCGGTCCTGTAGAAACAACGGCGCCGACCTCCCTCTGACGACAGACAAGACGTGCTACAGTGCCTTGTACCCAGACTGAAGAGAGACAAGACCCACCACAGTGCCCCGCGCCAGGCAGGTGCGGTGCACCTGGCGACCCGGCAACCCGGCGACCCGGCGACCCGGTAGCCCCCACCGCCGGCTCCAGGTCAATGACACCAGGGGCCCGCGCCTCTATAACGTTACCATTGTAACCCTGGGGGTCGCCCTATAAGACCCCAGGGAGGCCTCCATGCAGAGGGGTCGATTCACATTCTGCTTCGCTTCCCTTTAGTAACTCCATCTCGCTCCACAGAGCACACAAACACTCCCGCCGGAGAGGCAGAACGGTGGCCTAGCCCCTTCTCCCTCCTCCGTCCAAACAGCTCCAGGAGCGACCTTGTAGCCCTTGTGCTTCCCATACTACATTCGGCAGGATTAGGGGTGTTACCTCTCCAGAGGGCCCAGAACCTGGGTACGTCTCGTGTCTCGCACTTGCCCGTGCCAACATCGCCTCCGGAACCCATCGGCGTCCTCTCGTAGCCCCACCTCTTCAGCCATCTTATGGCATCTGCCGTGAAAATACCACGACAGTTGTCCGTGACACCGTCCGGGGGACTGTCGGACTGCCTCCCGAAGGGCTATCCGAGGGACTGTCCGAGGGGCTGACGAGGGAGTAATCCTCGCGGTTGGGAGGTTGTAAATCCTAACTGCGGGGATCTGCACCGATGATCTTCATCGACTCTACTTCCGCTGCGCTACGAGTCGGTAATGATCAGATCAAAAACCTTGTATGCATCTCCATAGTGATCCTGGGCGTGCTCGCTGTACCGAAATTTTTTGTTTTCTGTCGCGTTACCCTATAGTGGCATCATGAGCCGTGCTATGCGTAGATGCAGGTTACGATCTAGAATACATGAGATGTATGGGTGTTGCACTATATAATTTGTAGTAGATGAGTTCTATTACTGAAAACTATTTGTGCGGGTAGCAGATGAAATCTATTACCCGATGTTCTTGTTGCTTCCCTTGAATTTGCGTAGTCCTGATCTTGACGGCATGCTGGAATCTTACAAAGTTCTGGCAATCCGCGATCCTTTCATGCTGCTCATGAGTATGCTGATTGATAGATCAAGGAAGTGCTTCAGTGTCTTTGGGTTCCACCATAGTTAAAGAAAGATGGATGTTTCGCAGACGAAAGGGCAATGCAGATATGATCTGCACGGGGTTGTTGCGTATGACGAAGTTCAGTATGGGGCTCAAGATTTTATTATATCATGTTTTATACGCCCCACAAAGTTAATCTAGCAACTTGAATAATCATACTTGATGATGGACGTTAGTAGCTTCGGTTTGTTTCGAAACCTTAGAAGCCACATAAAATAATTTTTTGCATAAACCGATTAGAGGCGTCTAATTTGGTTTTGCAGGATGACATAAGATGTGCATGTGATGTGGTATAGCAGTTCTCATATTAATTTGATTATGTATGAGATGACTATATGATGTAAATTAATTAACATGACCTGCGTGTCATGATTCGGCATGATGGCTGGAGCCATATGATTGTCACTTTAATGACCTGCGTGTCAACCTTATGTAATGCACTTATTTTATTAGCTATAGAGATAGCAATATTATCTGGTGCGTCGATAAGGTGGTGGCAATCTTCGCGAAGGTGAACACCGACGCAAATGCCGAAGATGAAGAAATTAAAGACTTCTCTGTCAGAAAGGGCTATACCATATCATGCTATTATGAATTGCCTGAGATGTTTATCCCTCTTGATGCACCCTTTTGATTGTGCGGTAGTCGCTTATTATTAGGGTGATCTCTCACAAAAATATCAAGTAGTTAGTGTTCTCCCAAGTGTAGCACCGTCACGGCATCTATCTCTTCGGGGTATCACATGGATACATGGGTACGAACGAATAGACAAGTGTGAGGCGGGTGAGTTGAGACCTTGCAGCGAGATCACTTGGTTGTCTTGACGTTCCAGAGGATCGTCCTGAGCTCGGAACACGCCCATCAAAAGATGAACAAGAGTCACATAGAGATGTGATTGGCAAGTTGGCCTACCGATTGCAATTCTCGTCACTTGAGATGGATACATCCTTGGCGTTGAATTTCAATATGGGTCTTGTATCTCTCACAATCAATTATGAGAGATATTGATTTGAGTGGGAGCACATTTCAGAATTAACTTGTTTAATTCTCAGTGAAATTAATTATGAACATAGTCTAAGTGTGATTTACATACAAGTTATAGAATAATGGCTTGTGTTTCCACCTTCCCTATTAAAATTGAATAGTTGTTAAATATCTGGTTATAACTTTACGGTTGGTAACGTAATGTGAGGATTGTCCTCTAGAGTGCCGACAAGGACTTTGTCCTATCGCATGCTTTCGGTATTCTCTCACTAATGCTATGTATGATGTGACTCTCGTCCTTCGATCCAAAAGCTAGAATTCCGTTACGGTCAAGTGCAATATGTTTGCTTCCATGAGACCCTGCTACTTGTAGCTTGTGTTGGTATTTCCCCGAAGAGGAAGGGATGATGCAGCACAGTAGAGATAAGTATTTCCCTCAGTTATCAAACCAAGGTTATTGAACTAGTAGGAGAATCACACAACACCTCGTTAGCAATACCTGCACACAAACAACAAACCCTTGCACCCAACGCAAACGAGAGGTTGTCAATCTCTCGGCGGTAAATTGCAAGATTAAATTGTATGTGATAGATTGATAGATTCAAACAAAAATACAAAATAAAAAAATAAAAAAAGAGATGGCAGCAATATTTTTAGGGTTTTAGTAATATGATTTTGATAGACCCAGGGGCCATAGTTTTCACTAGAGGCTTCTCTCGAGAAAATAGCATACGGTGGGTAGACAAATTACTGTTGGGCAATTGATAGAAAAGAAAATAATCATGTGGATATCCAAGGCAATGATCATGTATATAGGCATCACGTTCAAGATTAGTAGACCGACTCCTGCCTGCATCTACTACTATTACTCCACACATCGACCGCTATCCAACATGCATCTAGTGTATTAAGTCTATAAGAACAGAGTAATGCCTTAAGAACGATGACATGATGTAGACAAGACAAACTCATGAATTAATAAACCCAATGAATAGATCCCATCTTGTTATCCTTAGTAGCAACGATACATACGTGTCATGTCCCTTTCTGTCACTGGGATTGAGCACCGCAAGATCGAACCCACTACAAAGCACCTCTTCCCATGGCAAGATAAATCAACTCAGTTGGCCAAACCAAATCAATAGACCGAAGAAGAAATATGAGGCTATAATAATCATGCATAAAAGAGTGCAGCAAAGACTCAAATAATTTCATGGATAATCTAATCATAAACTCACAATTCATCGGATCCCAACAAACACACCGCAAAAAGAGATTACATCGGATAGATCTCCAAGAACATCAAGGAGAACATTGTATTGAACATCAAAAAGAGAGAAGAAGCCATCTAGCTACTAACTATGGACCCAAAGGTCTGTGGTAAACTACTCACGCATCATCGGAGAGGCAGCAAGGTTGATGTAGAGCCCCTCCGTGATCGATTCCCCCTCCGGCAGATCACCGGAGAAGGACCCCAGATGGGATCTCTCTGGAACAGAAGCTTGCGGCGGCGTAAAAAGTATTTCCTGGACTCTCTTGAGGGTTTCTGATTTTTCTGGAATTTATAGTGCTGGAATTAGGTCAAACGGAGCTTGGTGGGCCCCACGAGGCACCAGGGCGCGCCTGCCCCACCCCCCAGGCGCGCCCTGGTGGCTCGTGGGCCCCACCAGGGTCTTCTGGCCTCCTCCTGAAGCTTCTAGTGTTCTTCTGGTCCAATAAAAAATCTCCAAAAAGTTTCGTTGCATTTGGACTTCGTTTGGTATTGATTTTCTGTAAAACAAAAACAGGGCAGAAAACAGCAACTGGCACTGGGCACTAAGTTAATAGGTTAGTCTCCAAAAATGATATAAAATTGCTGTAAATGATTATCAAAACATCCAAGATTGATATTATAACAGCGTGGAACAATAAAAAATTATAGATACGTTGGAGACGTATCAGCATCCCCAAGCTTAATTCCTGCTCGTCCTCGAGTAGGCAAATGATAAAAACAGAATTTTTGATGTGGAATGCTGCCTAACATATTCATCACATATTCTTTTCTTTTGTAGCATGGACATTGGACTTGTATGATTCAAAGCAATAGTCTATAATTTGACATGAAAACATAGATACTCAAGCATACTAACAAGCAACCATGTCTTTCAAAATATCAATGCTGAAGAAAGTTATCCCTAGCCCATTATGCTCAATCATTGATCCATTCATGAAACACACTCGAATATTAGCTACATCCAATGCACAAGTATGACAATAGTGCTCTCTAGTTGGTGCTTTTGTAAGAGAAGATAGAGACTCAAATAAAATAAAAATTGCATAAAAGTAAATAGATAGGCCCTTCGCAGAGGGAAGCAGAGATTTGTCAAATGTGCCAGAGCTCAAAGCTGAAATTAAAGAGATAAAAATATATTTTGAGAGGCATGCTTTTCCTGTCAACGAAAACGACCGAGAATTACCAATATTTTCCATGCTAGACACATCATAGGTGGTTCCCAAACAGAAAGTAAAGTTCATTTCCTTTCCACCATTTCTTTCACATTCCATGGCTAGCCGTATCCACGGGTGCCCTCCATACCTTCACTTTGCAAGGAATTTTGTTGTTATTAATTTCATTTCATGTGGGACTGGGCATCCCTCTTACCAACCATACTCTGGTGCAGTGACAAGTGAATAAACACTCATCGTGAGAATAACACACCTAACATGGAAAATATTGGCCACCCCCTGCCGCTTCATGAGCGGTACGGGCACACAAAACAGAAAAATTATTTTGAAAATTAGAGTTGGCACACGCAAATTTACTTGGAACGGCATTGAAATACCACATATAGGTAGATATAGTGGACTCATATGGCAAAACTGGGTTTAAGGATTTTGGATGCACAAGCAGTATTTCCGCTTAGTACAAATGAAGGCTGGCAAAAGATTGAGAAGCAACCAACCAAAAAACGAAAACGGTCATAAACATGTATTGAACATAACTAACACCGAATAATGCACCATAAGTAGGATATAATTTCATTGCATAACTATTGACTTAACGTGCTTGCATAGGGAATCACAAACCTTAACACCAATATTTTTACTAAAGCACAATTACTCACTAACATGACTCACATATCATCATCTCCATATCGCAAAACTATTGCAAGGAATCACACTTATCATATCCAATGATCTATATGAAAGTTTTTATCTATATCCCTCTTGAATATTCATCACTTTGGGACCAAATTCATATCTTGTGCAAATTACGGTTACTATTGATCAACTCTCAAAAAGATTTACGTGAAGCATGAGAGTGCAAATATTTCAAAATTTCAATCTTAACAATTCTCAAAATAATATAAGTGAAGCATGAGAATTCATTTCTTCAAAATTTTAATCAATTCTCAAAATAATATAAGTGAAGCATGAGAATTCATTTCTTCAAAATTTTAATCAACTCTCAAAATAATATAAGTGAAGCATGAGAGTTTGTTTCTTCAAAATTTTAATCAACTCTCAAAATAATATAAGTGAAGCATGAGATTTTGTTTCTTCAAAATATAGCCACCACCGTGCTCAAAAAGATTTAAGTGAAGCACTAGAGCAACTGCCTAGCTCAAAAAAATTAAGTAAAGCACATGGAGTATTCTAACAAATCATGATGATAAACGTGTGGCTCTCTCAAGATAGGTGTGTTCAGCAAAGATGATTGTGACAAACTAAAAAGAAAACAAAGCAAAGACTCATATAATACAAGATGCTCCAAGCAAAACACATATCATGTGACGAATAAAAATATAGCTCCAAGTAAAATTACCGATGGTTGGTGGAAGAAAGAGGGGATGCCTTCCGGGGCATCCCCAAGCTTAGACGCTTGAGTCTTCCTAGAATATTACCTTGGGGTGCCTTGGGCATCCCCAAGCTTAGGCTTTTGCTACTCCTTATTCCTTCATCCATCGTGATCTCACCCAAAACTTGAAAACTTCAATCACACAAAACTTAACAAAACCTTCGTGAGATCCGTTAGTATAACAAAACAAATCACTACTATAAGTACTGTTGCAAACCCATTCATATTTTATTTTTGCATTATACCTACTATACTATAACTTCACCATGGCTTATACCCCCCGATACAATCCATAGATTCATCAAAACAAGCAAGTAGTGCAACAAAAACAGAATTTGTCAAAAACAGAACAGTCTGTAGAGATCTGAATTATGGTCATACTTCTGTAACACCAAAAATTCTGAAAAATTAGGGCAACGTGGACAATTCATATACCAATACTGTTTAAAAAATTCAGAAGGTTCTGACGTTCCAGAGAAAAAACAAAATTCCAGCACTGGACGCAAAACTTTTTGTTTTCAAACAATATCAATTATACTATCTTCCAAATCATCCTAAAGGCTTTACTTGGCACAAACACTAATTAAAAACACAAAAACACCATCATACCAGTAGCATGACAGTAAAAACACACCATAACAGAAACTTATAGCAAAAATTTATTTTATTCATTGGGTTGCCTCCCAAGAAGCTCTTTCTTTATAGCCATTAGGATAGGCTTTGAGATTTCAATGATGCTCACATGAAAAATAAGAATTGAAGCACAAAGAGAGCATCATAATACATGTGACAAACACATTTAAGTCTAACATACTTCCTATGCATAGGCATTTTATATGCAAACAAGTTATCAAGACAAGAAATATCTAGCATATGCAAGGAGGAGGAAAGAAACAATAACAATCTCAACATGAAGAGAGGTAATTTAGTAACATGAAAATTTTTATAACCATATTTTCCTCTCTCGTAATAACTACATGTAGGATCATAATCAAATTCAACAATATAGCTATCATAAACAATGTTCTCTCTATGATCCACATGCATAATTTTTTTATCATCTTCCAAGATAGTGGGATTAATATCAACTAAAGTTATGACCTCTCCGAACCCACTTTTATCCAAAAATTCATAAGATTGATAATTTTCCAAAGTAGTGGGATCATTATTACCTAAAGTTGACGCTCTTCCAAACCCACTTTTAATAGTGTTGCAAATTTTATTATCATTAACGTATTCATCATGAGGCTTAAATAAATTTTCAAGATCATAAAAAACATCATCACCCCAATCATGGTCATTGCAATAAGTAGTGGACATAACAAAATTATCATCCCCAAGCTTGTGGTTTTGCATATTATTAGCACAATTCACATTAATAGAATTTATAGTAACATCATTGCAATCATGCTTTTCATTTAAGGAGCTATCAAGTATGGGTGCTATAGCAATAATTTCATTTTTAACATAAGGAACTATAGCAAGTTCATCTCCATAAGCATCATTAATATTGGCATCATGGCCATCAATAGGGGATATTTCAATCGAATCATTGGAATCATAATTATCTATAGATTCATGTGCATCATTATTCTCTTCCAAAGCAGTAGACATTCTCTCAATAAATTCACTAACATAGGCATTAGATGCATAATTTTCATAGCAATACTTAAGTATGGCAAAAAAATTAGATTTGTAGAGAGTAATATCATACTTTCCAATCAAAGAAGCAACTTCAGAAGCACCCTTAAAAGCAACAAATTCTTCAATTTGTTCGATATCATAGTAACTATAAACACCTTTTTCATAAGAAGATAAGATTTCATTATCATTGAACTCACATAGGTAGGGAAGGTGTTTTTTAGGGTTCTTAGAGCAACAAGTAAAATCATAAATTTCACACAGATTCCAAGCATAGCATAGAAAACAATTTATTTGACACCATAAGAGTCTCCCTTTTTCAGACAAACGGTGACGCACAAAATGAGCATGCTCATCTAAAGATTTTCCCTCAGCTAAACTAGTTGGGGTTTCGGCACGAGCACGAATGGATAGAAGATGATCCAAGTAGTAAACTTTAAGTGGATCCATATCAATAGATTTTTAGCAAGTGAAGATGCAAGCAAACAGAAGGCACATGGCAACACAAGCAAAGATAGCAAACAAGCAAAAAGGCAAACGGAAAATGTTTTTGTATTTTTGTACAAACGTTTTAGAAGTGGGGGAGATGAAAACGAGAGCCAAATGGCAAATAAAGTAAATGCAAGGAGATGAGAGTTTGTGCGAAGGTACTTGATAGATGTTGATGATGTCTCCCCGACAACGGCACCAGAAATTCTTCCTGCTACTTATAGCTTGCGTTGGTATTTCCCCGAAGAGGAAGGCATGATGTAGCACAGAAGAGATAAGTATTTCCCTCTGTTATGAAACCAAGGTTATCGAACCAGTAGGAGAATCACACAACACCTCGTTAGCAGTACCTGCACACAAACAACAAACCCTTGCACCCAACGCAAACGAGAGGTTGTCAATCTCTCGGCGGTAAATTGCAAGATTAAATTGTATGTGATAGATTGATAGATTGAAAAAAAATACAAAAAAAAGAGATGGCAGAAATATTTTTAGGGTTTTAGTAATATGATTTTGATAGACCCGGGGGCCATAGTTTTCACTAGAGGCTTCTCTCAAGAAAATAGCATACGGTGGGTAGACAAATTACTGTTGGGCAATTGATAGAAAAGCAAATAATCATGACGATATCCAAGGCAATGATCATGTATATAGGCATCACGTCCAAGATTAGTAGACCGACTCCTGCCTGCATCTACTACTATTGCTCCACACATCGACCGCTATCCAGCATGCATCTAGTGTATTAAGTCCATAAGAATGGAGTAATGCCTTAAGAACGATGACATGATGTAGACAAGACAAAATCACGAATTAATAAATCCAATGAATAGATCCCATCTTGTTATCCTTAGTAGCAACGATACATACATGTCATGTCCCTTTCTGTCACTGGGATTGAGCACCGCAAGATCGAACCCACTACAAAGCACCTCTTCCCATGGCAAGATAAATCAACTCAGTTGGCCAAACCAAATCAATAGATCGGAGAAGAAATATGAGGCTATTATAATCATGCATAAAAGAGTGCAGCAAAGACTCAAATAATTTCATGGATAATCTGATCATAAACTCACAATTCATCGGATCCCAACAAACACACCGCAAAAAGAGATTACATCGGATAGATCTCCAAGAACATCAAGGAGAACATTGTATTGAATATAAAAAAGAGACAAGAAGCCATCTAGCTACTAACTATGGACCCGAAGGTCTGTTGTAAACTACTCACGCATCATCGGAGAGGCAGCAAGGTTGATGTAGAGCCCCTCCGTGATCGATTCCCCCTCCGGCAGATTACCAAAGAAGGACCCCAGATGGGATCTCTCTGGAATAGAAGCTTGCGGCGGCGTAAAAAGTATTTCGTGGACTCTCTTGAGGGTTTCTAATTTTTCTGGAATTTATAGTGCTGGAATTAGGTCAAACAGAGCTTGGTGGGCCCCACGAGGCACCAGGGCGTGCCTGCCCCCCCCAGGCGCGCCCTGGTGGCTCGTGGGCCCCACCATGGTCTTCTGGCCTCCTCCCGAAGCTTCTAGTGTTCTTCTGGTCCAATAAAAAATCTCCAAAAAGTTTCGTTGCATTTGGACTTCGTTTGGTATTGATTTTCTGTAAAACAAAAACAGGGCAGAAAACAACAACTGGCACTGGTCACTAAGTTAGTAGGTTAGTCTCCAAAAATGATATAAAATTGCTGTAAATGATTATAAAAACATCTAAGATTGATATTATAACAGCATGGAACAATCAAAAATTATAGATACGTTGGAGACGTATCAGACCCTAACTTCAAAAGTTTGGGATAGTTATGTGATATTCATGGAACTGAAAATTAGTTTCAGATACAAACAAAGGCTAAAAGATATGAGATATCTAAAGCAATATTTGTTTGCAAAGTATTAGTAAAGTGTTTACTGTGCATTAGACTAATAAGAGAGGGATCCAGAAGAACGCCTGTCATGTAATGAAGGTGAATAAAACAACAACTTAAAGAGAAAGGAAATGTCCAAAGGGTGTTAGTGTGACTTACACGCCTAGGAAGTCTGGGGCTAACGCCACTCTTAAAGTTGGGTGCTTCTTTTGAGAGTAGGAGAAATACTGAAAGTTAAACTGTTAGAAGTATAACGGCAAAAAGAAAGAAGACTGGAATGTCCAGCTCATGTATGAAAGTCATACAAGTTATTGATGTTTGGAAGGCTGGTCAAAGAAATAGTTCTTGGGAATTGTGATTGAACTGTTAGTCAGTAATTCTTGGGTATTGTGATTAAAAATTGATCACCAGAATACCCGCTCGATTGCATTCTGTTGTAACTCGATGAAAGAACTACTACGGCCTAAAAGACTTGCCAGAAATGAGGTTGAGATACGCGCTGGGAACATAGTAAAAGTTACTATACCTTCCATCGGTGTATTATCGTCTGTCTTTATTTTCATAATTCATTTTAGAGTTTTATACACTCTAGCCCATTGCATAAAGTATGTTGCAAGAAGGTTGTTCATAAGAGAACTTTTGATGTTCGGTGTTATGAATAACATAAGGGCCATACTTTCATTATGAATGAGATGTATGTTATGAATATTGATAATAATATATTACCTCTGTGTTTACTTTCATAATTCATTTTAGAGTTTTATACACTCTTTCCCATTGCATAATGTTTCTTGCAAGAGGGTTGTTCATAAAAGAACAATTGTTGTTCAGTATCATGAATAACATAAGGGCCATGCTTCCATCAGGGATGGGATATATGTTATGAATATTGATGGTAATATGATACATCCATAACACTGACGCTAAATGTCGCAAGACAAAAAGAATACCAAATATGTGTGGCACTGCATTTGGTCACATTGGAGAAACCCGCATGGAAAATTTCCATTATGATGGATTTTGAAGTCATTTGATTATGAATCATCTGACACTTGCAACTTTCGTCCGAAAAGTGAAGTGACTGAAATACCGTTCACAGGCCATAAGGAACGAGCAACAAACTTATTGGTGATCATACATTTTTTATGTGTGTAGTCCGATAAATGTTGTTGCTAGCAGTGGATTTGTCTATCTTCAAAAATGACTCAAGTAGATATATGGATATTTGCTTGATGAGACGTAAGTCTGGATCTTTTGAAATAGTTCGAAAGGTTTTCAAAATGAAGTAGAAATTATTGTAAAAAGAAAAAATATGTTTCTGTAAATTAGATTGCGGAAAGGAATTTTTGAGTTACAAGTTTAGCGAATGTCTGATGAGTAGTGAAAAGAGTTTCATAAGTTACACCTCCCGGAACACCACTGTGAGTGGAATGTCCGGAAAGATGTAATCAAACCATTTATGACATGGTGAGATCAAAGATGACATAAATCAATTTGCCATTATCACTTTTAAAGTAATGCTTTAGAGACTGCGGCTTTTACACTGAAAAGAGCGCCATCAGATCTGTTGAAATGATGCCATGGTATGGTAACCCCAACCATGTTATATCTTTTCTTAACATTTGGAATAAGGGGCTTGTGTAAAATATTTACAAACCTATTCCAAATCAGACAAGTGCTACTTTGTAGGTTATCCCAAGTTATTGGGTATTCCTCCATCACTATACCGAGGAAAAAATGTTTGCCACAAAAGCGGTATGATTTTTGAAGAACATGGTTCTTGCAAAAGGTGAGTGGGAGGACAGTGCAACTCGATGAGATAACAGTATCTTCGTCATCAGGTCAAAGGAAAGAAACCGTGGAAGTAATTCCAGGGTTTCCTACTGCGACTGATACGGAAGCCTGTACATGAGATATATGGACTTCGGTCGAACTTGCAGCTGAACCACGTAGGCAAAACTCGTGCAAACCTCTCAGGTGTGCAAATGAGATATTGTTGTTAGACAACACTATACCTACGATACACAAGGAAGCGTTGATGGGCCCTGACTCCGGAATTGGCTAAATGCCAATACAATTCGAGATAGTTTCCATATAAATGATTCAAGATTAAATCTTGATACCCCTTTCGGAAGACTTATAGTCTAACGAATATTAATGGAGCTATAAACTGATACGGATAAAAATGTTTTATCCATAAAGCTCTACTTGTTGCTTATAACAAATTCAAGGAATTAACTACGGCGAGATTGTCTCTCCGTAGCGATGCTTAAAGTCGGTTCGGGTTAAACTAGCAATTAAATACATATTTCAATCATGAGATATGATACATGGATGCCAAAAGGATTTCCATGTGGTGGAAATTCTACCTAGGACTTGCATGTGATACAGTCCAAGGTATTTTGTCAATCCAGAGGATGCTAGTGAGTATACAAACTTCAGAGTTCCAGCTATGGACAGAAGAGAGCAAAATGGAGTTGGAATCTTCGTTTTTGATGAAATATTCAAAAGAGTTTGATTTCATCATTGGATAACGAAGATGCTTGTGGTTACAAGAAAGTAAGTGGGAGCATAATAATATTTCTAAAAACCTTGTGTGCTTGACACATTGTTGATTGGAAATAATATAAATTTCTTGACATGAATTAGGACTTCATTGAAAATAGTTTTTCCATGAAGTCCTTGGGCTAGGTAGCCTTGACATTAGGCATAATTATCTATGGAGATAAAATTTCCTAATGGGCTAAAACCAAGAATACATATTGACAAGATGCTAAAATGGTTTAGCATGAGAACACCTAGAAGTGATTCTTGCCGAAGTCACATGGAAAGAGTTTTGCAAGACTCGGTGTCCTAAAACACTGATGAGCAAAGTACATGATGGAGATTCCATACACTTTTGTGTTTGGATTAACCATGTATTCCATGGTATGTAAAACAACCAGCTATGTCCGGTACTACCAAGCAGTTGCGAGTATAGATACCAAAGTGATCAAAGTACTGATCATGGGACAAAAGTGAAAAAAAGTCATTGGGTACTAAAGTAGCATTGATGACATGTTTTCTCGCAAGCGGAGATCATGAAGAGTTCGTTGTAAAAGGTTACATCAATACAGTCTTCATCAATGCTCCAAGCGATTTTCGATTTAAGTTAAGGGTTTTGTGTAATACACAATATGGTGGCACGGTAAGTTGGAATTGTTCTAAACAAGTTACTGTGGCGAATTCTATAACAGAGGCTAAGTATGTTGACGCTTTAGAAGCGACAAAAAGAATGTTGAATCATATAGTTCATTCATGAACTTTGTATGGTTCCAAGAAGACTTTGGTCAATGGACCACTATTGTAGATAATTGCTCCATAGCTCAGTCTGAGGAATCAAGGTTCGACCAGTGATTCACATATATACAAAGCCAAGTCCACACAAAATATGAATTTTGTGAAAGCGTGAAAACGCAAGGATATGCAAAGATACACACGGACCTGAAGTTGTCAGGTCCGTTAGACGTAGACTATACCACAAGCGAAGCATATTTTACATCGGTATGCCATAGGTGTATAGTGCATTAGCATTGACTGGATTATTGAATCCAGCGCAAGTGGGAGTCTATAGGAGATACGCCCTAGAGGCAATAATAAATGTTATTATTTATCCCCATGTTCCTAATTAAGTTTATGTTCCGTGCTATAACTGCCATGGTTCCCGAGCCCGTATATCCATAAAGGTTCTAGGGAAAACCCATGTGCATGTGTGGAATAATAAACGGTGAAAAGTATTCCTAGTCAAGCCTCTAAGACTGGCTCAAGTGTTGCATGATGATCACGTTTTCCTGATCATGGGCATATCTATGCCGGCAACTTTGAGGGCACAATGTTAGAAGAATATTTGTGTTGAATCGACCCGAATTGATGTTATGCTATGAGATACATTCGTCACAAGTTAATGGTTTATAAAACAGAGAAAGCTAACGTTTGCATAATTCCTTAGACCATGAGTGTATTGAGTTTCTTCATGCTTGCTTCATGAACTTTGGGGTTTGTTAAACGTCATCCGTAACTGGCTGGCTATTATGGCGGCTTACGGGTTCATGGGAAATTATGACAAGGGACTTGATAGCTCAAGATTGGGATTTGCTCCTCCGACGGTGGAGAGATATTCTTTGGGCCCTCTCGGTGTTACGGTATCCATCATCGTCTAGCCAGACACCATGTGATTTGATCACTGGGATGCCAGAACACGGGAACGAGAAAAGAGAACAAAACCGGTAACGAGGTAACTGGCATAGTGGACAAAAGTTGTTGATCCATGGGGATGGCGATAAATCTCACCTCAGGTGTTTGTAACATATCGCGAAGCAACAAGAATAGCACACGGCAAACTGGAGGTTCACTCGAATATTTATTCGTGTGGGTATAGGGATCAATATGGGTGTCCAGGGTTCCGCTATTGACCATTGATCGGAAAGTGTTCCGGTCATGTCTATACTTCACCGAACCTATAGGGTTACATGCTTAAGGGTCATCTATCTGCTGAACTTTAGACAGGGAGTCTGAGAGAAAGTCACCGGAAAAGTTTCGGAGACAACGGAAGAGTTCCGGAGAGAACACCAGAATAGTTTCGGTAAAACCGAAAAGTTGTTTCGGAGAACACCATTAAGTCAAAATGGTTTCGGCACATGCTTGGAACTTTTTGGAGGGTGTCAGAATTGTTCTGGGAACTTCTGAAATTTTTCTGGAGAAAAAACCCGAAAATGTTCCGGAGCTGCCGGAACAGCTTTGGTTGTTTTTCGCTGATGAAAATCACTGATCCGGAATTGTTTCGGAACGCTTCCAAAATTATTTTAGTGGGTACTGGAAATGTTCTAAGACCTACAAAAATATTTTTGGATTTAACGGCCGTGGAAAAATGTTTCATGAATAGTGGAAACACTCTTCTGAATAGTGGAAACACTATATGTATATAGTGGAAACACTATTAGGGGATGATGCAGGCATGGTGATGCAGGCAACACTATTTGGAAGCCTCCCCATCTTGCCCTTTATGTGGGACATAAAGCATGGGCATTTTGTGTTTTTCAAGTGCCACCCTACCCCTTGGTTTTCCTATAAATAGAGGTGGAGATGAGCTCTCCACACTCACTCTTCTCTCACATACAAATGCCATGCATGATCTGGCCTTCTCTCTCCCTCCCCGCGAAATAGTTTCGTAGAGCCGAAAGGTTGTCTGGGTTCTGGTGGGAACTAGTTCTGGACGGCGAAGCCCTGCCGGATAGCTGACACCGTATGTGTGCAACCCCGTAGAGAGGTCGAAGGTTCAATCTTTTTGCCCGAGAGGCTGTTCGAGACTGCCTCCCGAAGGGCTGTCCGACTGACCGTCCGAGATTCTGTGTGTGCCTCCCCAAGGGCTGTCCGTGACACCTTCCGGGGGACTGTCCGACCGCCTCCCGAAGGGCTGTCCGAGGGACTGTCCGAGAGGCTGACGAGGGAGTTCATCCTCGCGGTTGGGAGGTTGTAAATCCTAGCCGCAGGGATCTACACCGATGATATTCATCGACTGTACTTCCGCTGCGCTACGAGTCGGTAACGATCAGATCAAAAACCTTGTATGCATCTCCATAGCGATCCTGGGCGTGCTCGCTGTACCGAATTTTTTTTGTTTTCTGTCGCGTTACGCTACAGCCTCCACGGTCGCCGCTGGGGCCCAAACTCCACGCGTCTCTAGCGGAGGGGTCCCTTGAGGGATTGGTTCTCCGCGTGAACACTTTGAGCGTCGTCGCTTTGGAGAAAAAGTCAGAGGATTTGGAGCCCCAGGACGAGTAGCTCTCTTTCGATTCGAAGTAAGAGGTTTGCCGATGAGGCCAGCCGCGTCCCCGGTACGTCGGGGGCGATGGCTACCCTTGAGCCGTTGAGGCTCTCCATATAAAACTTCCCCTCCTCGTATATAAAGGATAGTTTTCCATCTTCATGGAAGACGGGGTCTTCCGCTCGACGATGTACCTCGGGTTCGGGCGCGGGGCTGCTTAACGCCTTGACCCATTGTCTCCATCTCTATCTAGACCCAGTAAAAGGTCAGCCAGAAAAATTAATCATGAAATAGCTTGGATAGACAAGAACATCCAAGAAAACTTACTATATCGGCAGGGTTATAACAAGACAGCCCGTCTCGGAACTGTTGTCTTGCAAAATCCTCCGCTGAGCCCTGGTAGATACCAGCCAGTGTAGTCTCCTAGGCCGCTTGGTCATTGAGATCCTCCTTTATCGATTGGGAGGCGTAGCCGGTCCCGTTGTACATGCACAACAGGTGTTGGCGTTGCTGGAGTGGTTGGACCCTTCATTTGATCACCGTTGCCATTACATCTATAATGGCGAGGCCGGTGTCGGACAGCCGCTTCACTTGTGCCGCCAGGTGGACTATGTTGGCATCGTCCTCCTGAGCAATACTCCTGGGTCTCCAGCTGTAGCGCTTCTTAGGGGGCTCCGAGGAGTACGCTGGGAGGCCGGGCCAAACTGGATCATATAGTGGAACATCGTCTATGTAAAACCACTCGGTTGGCCAGATATCGAAATCCTCTCGGTTGGCAACAACCCCCGTGATGTGTAAGATTGAATTGGGGGTGAGGTGGTGGAGTTATAGCCCATAAAATTCAAGCAAGCCCCGGAGGAAGGGATGAATGGGAAATCCCAGGCCGCGGAGGAGAAAAGAAATGAAGCATACCCGCTCATCCCCGAGTGGGGTAGGGTGGCACACGGCGTGTGCCTGCCCGTCCGCGATGGTTAACCCCGAGCGAGTGGAGGTCAGATTTGAATCTGGCAAATAGCCCCGGGTGGCTAGACGCCCCAGATGGAGGCGCGTGACAGAGCAGCTCCTCCAGTCGCCCCTGACGGGGCCATGAGGTCGCCGTGAGGATCCCGCGTCGCTAGCCATCGCTCGAAGATCTCAGGGTTGGACCTGGGAGTAGAAGGAGGGACTCGTATGGATTATGGAGAGGGGTCAAGATGCGCTTTGTCGTAAACCTGGGCTGTATATTTATAAGTGAAAGAGGCCAACGCTTCAACGTCTCGCCATAAAGCGACCCGATTCCCTAGAAGAAACAGTGATCGAGGTCAGGGATTGAAGTCCACGTGTAGTGGGGCCGGAGTGAAAATCGTCGAATATATCGAAGACTTCAAAACCGTACTAATGACAATAAGAAGGAACTCATCTATCGAGCCAAAGACTATGGAGCCGAAGTTCGAAGATGTCGTCCTCGGCGTCGAAGACCAGTTCAGGGGCTACTGACGGTGTCCTGGACTAGGGGGTACCAACCTGGTCGGCCCATAGTCCTTGGGCTGGGCCCGATGGCCCTCGTTCTCATTCGGATGGACTCCGGAAGCCATGATGTGATCAAGATTGCATTTGTCGAAGACTTGGAGTGTACCCCAAGACATCTCCTGCCGCCTCCATACTCATCCCTGGATACCGACCATGTAACCCTAGATGCCCTACCTGGCGTGTATATAAGCCAGGGGGTTTAGCCTCTAGAGGACACGGAATCACAATTACCATCCACCTAGCCCTAGGGTTAGACTTCTCCTTACGATCTCAAGGTAGATCAAGCTTGTACTCGATACTTCATCATCAATATAATCAAAGCAGGACGTAGTGTATTACCTTTTCGAGAGGGCCCAAACCTGGGTAAACACCGTCTCCTTCGTCCCTGTTACCATTGATCCGAGATCCACAGTGATAACCCACAAGTATAGGGGATCAATTGTAGCTTTTTCGATAAATAAGAGTGTTGAACCCAACGAGGAGCTAAAGGTAGAATTAATATTCCCTTCAAGTTCTATCGACCACGGATACAACTCTACGCGCACTTAACGTTCGCTTTACCTAGAACAAGTATGAAACTATTTTGTAGGTGAGAGGATAGGTTTGCAAGAATAAAACTAGAAGTACTCTGCGAGAATAAAACTATGAGTAATTTTCAAAATAATAAAAGTTAGTTGTTTAGTAGAAAGCTTTTGTAACACAAGAGAATGATTTGTCCCTAGGCAATCGATAACTAGACTGGTAATCATTGTTGCAATTTTATATGAGGGAGAGGCATGAGCTAACATACTTTCCATACTTGGATCATATGCACTTATGATTGGAACTCTAGCAAGCATGAGCTAACATACTTTCCGTACACGATGATTGCCCCGGCGGCGTTCCGGCGCCACCGGGAGAGAGGGGGAGAGAGCCCCCCCACCTTCTTATTCTTCCTTGGCCTCCCCCCTAGATGGGAGGAGAGTTTCCCCTCTGGTCCATGGCTGCCATGGCGGCGGAGGGGCAGGAGCCCCTCCTAGATTGGATCTCTCTCTCTATTCTCTTCTGTTTCGCGTTCCTATTTTCTGGCCTTTCACCGTTTCTTAAATTCCTGGAGATCCGTAACTCCGATTGGACTGAAATTTTAACACGATTTTTTTCCAGATATTAGCTTCCTTGCGCCTGAAGAAGAGCCCCAACCAACTTACGGGGTGCCCACGAGGCACCACCGCCCGCCAAGGGGGGGGGCACGCGGCCAGGTCGCTCGTGGAGGCCGTGGGCCTCCTTTTGTGATGATTCCACCTCCCAAAAATCACATATATTCCAAAATAATTCTCCGTAAAATTTTATTGCATTTGGACTTCGTTTGATATGGATTTTCTGTGAAACAAAAAACAAGCAGAAAATAGGAACTGGCACTGGGCACTGGAGCAATATGTTAGTCCCCAAAATAGTATAAAATATTGCCAAAAATATGTGAAAGTTGTAGAATATTGGCATGAAACAATCAAAAATTATAGATACGATGGAGACGTATCAGCATCCCCAAGCTTAATTCCTGCTCGTCCTCGAGTAGGTAAATGATAAAAAAGATAATTTTTGATGTGAAATGCCACCTAGCATAATCTTGATCATATAGTTTAATCATGGCATGAATATTAAGACACGAGTGATTCAAAGCAATAGTCTATAATTGACTTAAAGACATCAATACTCAGGCATCCCAACAAACAATCATGCTTTTCAGAATAAAAATGCTAAAGAATGTTATCCCTACAAAATCATATAGCCTTGTCATGCTCCATCTTCTTAACACAAAGTATAAATCATGTACTACCCCGGTGTCAGCCAAGCAATTGGTTCATACTTTTTAACGCGCTTCAGCTTTTTCAACCCCCACGCAATACATGAGCGCAAGCCATGGACATAGCACTATAGGTGGAATAGAATGATGATAGATATTAATAAGGAGAAGTCAAAAAGAAAGAAAGTCTCACATCGACGCGTCTCATCAACGGGCTATGAAGATGCCCATCAATTGATATCAATGCGAGGAGTAGGAATTGCCATGCAACGGATGCACTAAGAGCTATAAGTGTATGAAAGCTCAAACTGAAAACTAAGTGGGTGTGCATCCAACTTGCTTGCTCATGAAAACCTCGGGCATTTGAGGAAGCCCATCATCGGAATATACAAGCCAAGTTCTATAATGAAAAATTCCCACTAGTATATGAAAATGAAAGCATAGGAGACTCTCTATATGAAAAACATGGTGCTACTCTGAAGCACGTGTGGTAAAGGATAGTAACATTGCCCCTTCTCACTTTTTCTCTCATTTCATTTTTTTCTCTTTTTTTCTTTTCTTTTCTTGGGCTCTTTTTGGCCTCACTTTTTTTCTCTTTTTTTTTATTTTGTCCGAAGCCTGATCCCGACTTGTGGGGGAATCATAGTCTCCATCATCCTTTAAACACTAGGACAATGCTCTAATAATGAATAATGATGATCATCACACTTCTATTTACTTACAACTCAAAAAATTACAACTCGATACTAGAACAAAGTATGACTCTATATGAATGCCTCTGGCAGTGTACCAGGATGTGCAATGATCTAGCATAGCAAAGATATCAAAAAACGGACAAGCCATGAAAATATCATGCTAGCTATCTTACGATCATGCAAAGCAATATGACAATGAATGCTCAAGTCATGTATATGATGATGATGGAAGTTGCATGGCAATATATCTCGGAATGGCTATGGAAATGCCATAATAGGTAGGTATGGTGGCTGTTTTGAGGAAAATATAAGGAGGCTTATGTGTGATAGAGCGTATCATATCACGGGGTTTGGATGCACCGGCGAAGTTTGCACCACATCTCAAGGTGAGAAAGGGCAATACACAGTACCGTTGAGGCTAGCAAATTACAGAAAGGTGAGAGTGCGTATAATCCATGGACTCACATTAGTCATAAAGAACTCACATACTTATTGCGAAAGTTTATTAGCCCTCGAAGCAAAGTACTACTATGCATGCCCCTAGGGGAGAGGTTGGTAGGAGTTAACCATCGCGCGCCCCCGACCTCCACGCAAAGGAAGACAATCAATAATAAATCATGCTCCAACTTCTTAGCATAACGAGAGACTATACGTGCATGCTTCGGGAATCACAAACCTTAACACCAATATCCTACTAAACCACAATCATTCACTAGTACCTCCCACATATTACCATCTCTATATCGCAAAACTATTGCAAGGAATCAAACATATCATATTCAATGATCTACAAGTTTTATGTAGGATTTTATGACCAACCATGTGAATGACCAATTCCTGTTGACTCTCTAAATAGATATAAGTGAAGCAAGAGAGTTTAATTCTTTCTACAAAATACCATGCTCTAATAAATATAAGTGAAGCAAAAGAGCATTCTACAGATAACGGTTTTCTAGACGAAGAGAAACAGGCATCCAAACTTCAAATGATATAAGTGAAGCACATGAAGCATTCTATAAAGCAATACTCAAAAGATATAAGTGAAGTGCATGAAGCATTCTATAAATAAACAAAGGACTATCTCATACCAGCATGGTGCATAAAAGAAAAGGGAAAAAATAAACACAAAAGACGCTCCAAGAATTTGCGCATATCATGCGAACAAAACAAAAACCGAGACATACCGATAACTGTTGAATAAAGATAGGATGCCTTTCGGGGCATCCCCAAGCTTAGACGCTTGAGTCTCCTTGAATATTTACTTGGGGTGCCTTCGGAATCCCCAAGCTTGATCTCTTGCCTCTCCTCATTCTTCTCATATCAATACCTCCTCGATCTTCGAACACTTCATCCACACAAAACTTAACAAAACCTTCGTGAGATCTGTTGTATAATAAAGCAAATCACTACTTTAAGTACTGTTGCAAACCCATTCATATTTTATTTTTGCATTATACCTACTGTATTATAACTTCACCATGGCTTATACCTTCCGATACAATCCATAGTTTCATCAAAACAAGCAAAACAATGCATCAAAAAACAGAATCTATCAAAAACAGAACAGTCTGTAGCAATCTGAACATTGACCATACTTATGTGACTCTAAAAATTCTGAAAAATTAGGAAAAAATAAAAACATTTGCATAGCAGTACTGTGTAAAAATTTCAGAATTTTTTCACATTCCAGTAAAAATGTAAATTCACGCACTACAGCAAAAGTTTCTGTTTTTGCACCGCACATACCAAACAAGCAATTTAAACATCCTAACGGTAAATCTTGGCACATTATTTTTATAATACAATGGATTTGTACAAGGGGATAATTATTTTTTGTTGAAAAGTTTCTGTAATCAAGGTCCACAAAGCTTCCATGGGCATGAACAAAGTTCAAGGCTAGCCCCCACTTCCACATTGCTCATCTGTATCACTTTCACTTTTCTTTTTGTAAAAGTTTTAGGTTCCCCTCTATATTTTTTTTTGTTTTTAAACTTTATAAAAGCACTCAACAGAAATAAATGACTCTCTAAAAACTTCCGGGTTGTCTCCCTGGCAGCGCTTTCTTTAAAGTCATTAAGCTAGGCATAAAGTGCTCAAATAATCGATCCACCCGGATCCCAAGGTATATCAAAGCCAATTTTAATTAACAATGATTTGTAATTTAGTAGTGAGCACAAAGCAATATATATCATGCAATGACGAAGTCTAACTCTCTTCCTATGCATCGGCATGTCATAAAAGAACAATTCATGCACCTCAAGTAAAGGCCAATGCATAGTATAAACAGTTTCTTACAATTTTATCGTATTGGAAACATAGAGAGGCGGAGATGTAGTTCCTCTCTCATAATAATTGCAAGTAGGAGCAGCAAGCACATGCATATTATATTCATCAAAATCAACATGTGTAATAGTAAAAGGCAACCCATCAATGTAATCCTTAATAAGCGCAAACTTCTTCGATATAGTGTAGGTTGGAGAATTCAAAAAGATGATGGGACTATCATGTGTGGGTGCAATAGCAACAATTTTATTTTTAACATAAGGAACTATAGCAAGTTCATCTCCATAAGCATAATTCATATTGGCATCATGGCCACAAGCATAGCAAGCATCAATTTCATCAAAAAGGGATATTTCAAACGAATCCAAGGGATCATAGCAATCATCATAGCATTCATCCTTCGGTAAGCACGAAGGGAAATTAAACAATGTATGAGTTGAAGAGTTACTCTCATTAGAAGGTGGGCACAGGTAGCTAATCCGCTCTTCCTCCCTTTGTTCTTCGCTCTCCTCGTCATCTTTTTCATCTAATGAGCTCACAGTGTCATCAATTTCTTCTTCCATAGATTGCTGCAAAATATTAGTCTCTTCTTGGACGGCGGAGACTTTCTCAATAAACTCATTAATATCGGCATTGTATTCGTAATTCTGATAGCAATATTTAAGTATAGAAAAAATTTCAGATCTATAGACAGCATCATCACAATCTTCATACTTTTCAAACAAAGATTCAATTTCATAAGCGCCCTTAAAAGCAACAAAATCTTCTATTCGTTCCACATCATAGTAATCATATATACCATTAGCATAAGAAGCCAAGGTTTCATTATCACTAAATTCACATGAAAAGGGAAGGTGTGGAGCCTTCATCCTAGAGCAACAAGTATAATCATATCTCAAGCATAAATTCCAAGCATACCAATGCAAATAATAAATTTGATCCCATAAGAGTTTCCCTTTTTGAGACAAGCGATAATCCTTAAAGTATTCCCGTTGATCCAAGGTAACTCCCATTATCAAGTTGAATGGAGTTTTATCAGGATTATCAAAGTAGTATTTAATGTTTTCCACATAACGAGCATCGAGGGTTTTAGGAGGTTCCCCATCTCCATGAGTAGCAAGTACAACTAATTTTTTTGGTGTTTCGTGTTCCATATCCATAACTGAAGATATAAAACAACTTAGAACAGAAAATAAAATCTACTTAGTGATAAAGCAAACAAGCACACACGAGAATATCAACCCCACGCTATTGCTCCCCGGCAACGGCGCCAGAAAAAGGTCTTGATAACCCACAAGTATTGGGGATCAATTGTAGGTTTTTCGATAAATAAGAGTGTCGAACCGAACGAGGAGCTAAAGGTAGAATTAATATTCCCTTCAAGTTCTATCGACCACGGATACAACTCTACGCGCACTTAACGTTCGCTTTACCTAGAACAAGTATGAAACTATTTTGTAGGTGATAGGATAGGTTTGCAAGAATAAAACTAGAAGTACTTTGCGAGAATAAAACTACGAGTAATTTGCAAGACAATAAAAGTTAGTTGTTTAGTAGAAAGCTTTTGTAACACAAGAGAATGATTTGTCCCTAGGCAATCGATAACTAGACTGGTAATCATTGTTGCAATTTTATATGAGGGAGAGGCATGAGCTAACATACTTTCCGTACTTGGATCATATGCACTTATGATTGGAACTCTAGCAAGCATCCGCAACTACCAAAGATCATTAAGGTAAAACCCAACCATAGCATTAAGTATCAAGTCCCCTTTACTCCCATACGCAACAACCCCCTTACTCGGGTGTAAGCTTCTGTCACTCTAGCCGCCCACCATAAGAGAATTATGAACGTATTGCAACACCCTACAGCGGGAATCCCTCACACTTGCGCGACACAGAGGGCACCATAGGACAGCACCAAAATAAAACATACAACTCAAACCAATCACGATCATCAATCAACCCATAGGACAAAACGGATCTACTCAAACATCATAGGATGGCCACAAATCATTGGATAATAATATGTAGCATTAAGCACCATGTTTAAGTAGAGAATTACAGCGGGAAAAGAGAGGTTACACCGCTGCATAGAGGGGGAGAGAGTTGGTGTTGACGGCGGCAAAGTTGTTGGTGTAGATCGCCGTCACGATGATTGCCTCGGCGGCGTTCCGGCGCCACCGGGAGAGAGGGGGAGAGAGCCCCCCCCCCCTCCTTCTTCTTCTTCCTTGGCCTCCCCCCAAGATGGGAGGAGAGTTTCCCTCTGGTCCATGGCTGCCATGGCGGCGGAGGGGCAAGAGCCCCTCCTAGATTGAATCTCTCTCTCTGTTCTCTTCTGTTTCGTGTTCCTGTTTTCTGGCCTTTCACCGTTTCTTAAATTCCCGGAGATCCATACCTCCGATTGGGCTGAAATTTTCACACGATTTTTTTCCAGATATTAGCTTCATTGCGCCTGAATAAGAGCCCCAACCGACTTACAGGGTGCCCACGAGGCACCACCGCGCGCCAGGGGGGGCCACGCGCCCAAGTGGCTCGTGGAGGCCGTCGGCCTCCTTTTGTGATTATTCCACCTCCCAAAAATCACATATATTCCAAAATAATTCTCCGTAAAATTTTATTGCATTTGGACTTCATTTGATATGGATTTTCTGTGAAACAAAAAACAAGCAGAAAACAGGAACTGGCACTAGGCACTGGATCAATATGTTAGTCCCCAAAATAATATAAAATATTGCCAAAAATATGTGAAAGTTGTAGAATATTGGCATGAAACAATCAAAAATTATAGATACGACGGAGACGTATCACACAGCTCGGGAACCCCTACCCCGAGGTCTGCCGGTTTTCACACCGACACTAGGAGGTTGTGATTGTGATCCTCTATTGACTAGCCTGACCTCGGTTTATATAATGTACCGGAGGCCTAGGATAACAAGAGTCCTAGTCGGCTACGTCGGTGGAGAGGAGTCCTTGTCTTGATCACCAAGTCTTTTGGAATCTTTCTCGTATATGTCATGGGCTGCCCGAAGTGGCCCATTAGTGAACCGCCATGGGGGTCCTCGGCCCGACCCACCTGGTCGGGAGATGACGTGGTGAGTATCCCCTAGTCCAAGACACCATCAGCAGCCCCCTAAACTGGACTTCAAGTTGGGGACACTCCTTGGTTCTTCCGAATTGTTCTTCCTCTTCGGTCGTCGGTCTTGAAAACTGGTTCAACAAATCTTCTCATCTCTGATCTTGAGGATCGCCGAGGTGTATCCGAAGAGTTCACACGTCGGGTCCGAGGAGCCCTTTTAAGTTCTCGGCCTTTATCAATGCCTGGTTATTTTGATGCCACACCTCAGATTCAAAGTTTTTCCTGTGCGGCGGTGTCCTTTTGCAGCCGAGCTCCAACGCGGGACTGCATCCAGGTTATATTTTTGCAGCCGAGCTCCAACGCCGTTCTGCATCTCAGGTGTCATAGATTACCTCGGTCTTGATAAAATTGAAGGGGTTCAACTGAGCTTAATGCCGGAAACGCCCTCTATGGAGCCAGCCATTCACATCCGAGCTTTATGCTGGACTGCTTCTGAGGTGGTGCACCACCTCGGCCGTGGGCTGATTTTTTTTGGATTTTGTTTCAATTGGTGCAATTTATTCTCTGCCGAGATGTATAATTAGTAGCCCTCAAGGTGCTTGCTGGCTTAAGATCCGGGATGCACCTGAAGGATAATGTAAAACCGCTGATCCAAGTAGCCCCTGAGACTCAGGTCGATTCGCGAAATCGGCCTGAGGATCAATTCCTAGCTTGGTAGCATACTTAGGAATGGAAACATGGTGTGCATAGTTCCCGAGATTCAGGTTGGGTGCGGCCGACCAATCTGAGGATCATAATCTACTCAGAAACTGTTTTGCACTTTTAAATTGACTACATTAAATCGTCAATGCAGTAGCCCCCGAGACTTTGGTTGGGAAACATGGCCGACCCTAGGATCATATTTCCCTGGGAACTAGGTCAATTGTCATGTACGTTTTGACAACGCCGAGTGCAGCTCGGCAGGAAAGATGCCGAACTGCGAGTCAGAAAAGATTTCCCGAGCAAAACCATCACGCAGAACACCTCGATCAAGAGGATGTCCTGCCTCTTGAAAAAAATAGGTTAAAGGTGTTATAAGCTCGAAAAACAAAAAACCTTATGTGAAAACTTTACGTCTAAATTAAATCAAGTTTTTTGGTGCCAATCCAAAATTGGTCTTAAAATTAATTTTTGCTTCCGTCATGCTTTAACGTGATACATCCGATCTCCAGACTTCAAGCGGGTCAGCCTTCGGCTTCAACCTCCTATCCCGAAGGCGGAATGCTTCTCAGGCCAGTCAGCGAACTAAAGTCGAGCGGCTTTAGGGAGAAACCAGGCTATCTGGCTTTTGACCACACACTCGCGTCAGAAAAAGGAGTAGTGGAAAAAAGAGTTTGCAACGACTAAGAAGAAAACAGTTATTATAAAGCGGCACATATAAATTTAAGAGCCCCAAGTTAACCTGGTTAAAGGAAGTTGTTTTTAACAAACAACGTTTATTTAACATAAACAAAATGCTTGGTTGAACCGAGCAAAAATAAAAAATGTAAAAGGAAATTGAGCATGAAAGCGACTTAGCTGGTTAATGTGATCGGTGTTGATGATGCGGTCCAGGCTTGTGGCGGGACGAAAACGCCCATTGATCTCTGACAGAACCTACGTGGTGCGTAGTTCTCGGCCTGGCCGAGGTCCCAGCCCCCAAGCCCGTCCCGAGGTGATCGAGCGAGGAGCTCGACTTGATGGAGTGGCGATGCAGCATGATGTCTACTACGCAACTTTTATTCTTGTAGATGTTGTTGGGCCTCCAAGTGCAGAGTTTTGTAGGACAGTAGAAATTTTCCCTCAAGTGGATGACCTAAGGTTTATCAATCCGTGGGACGCGTAGGATGAAGATGGTCTCTCTCAAACAACCCTGCAATCAAATACAAGCAATCTCTAGTGTCCCCAACACACCCAATACAATGGTAAATTGTATAGGTGCACTAGTTCGGCGACGAGATGGTGATACAAGTGTAGTATGGATAGTAGATATAGGTTTTTTTAATCTGAAAATATAAAAACAGCAAGGTAGCAAGTAGTAAAAGTGAGCACAAACGGTATTGCAATGCTTGAAAACAAGGCCTAGGGTTCATACTTTCACTAGTGCAATCTCTCAACAGTGCCAACATAACTGAATCATATAACAATCCCTCAACGTGCGACAAAGAATCACTCCAAAGTTCCTATTAGCGAAGAACATAAGATGAACTTGTTGTAGGGTATGAAACCACCTCAAAGTTATCTTTTCCGATCAATCTATTGAGCTATCCCTATAAGTGTCACAAACAGCCCTAGAGTTCATACTAAAATAACACCATATGATATGCATCAACCAACTCTAATGTCACCTAGATACTCCAATGTCACCGCAAGTATCCGTGAGTTGATTATTCGATATGCATCAAACAACTTCAGATTCTTAATATTCAATCCACACAAAGAACCTCAAAGAGTACCCCAAAGTTTCTATCGGAGAAAAGAAGATGAAAATGTGCAACCAACCCCTATGCCTAGATTACCCCAAGGTCACGGGAATCCGCAAGTTGATCACCAAAACATACATCAAGTGACTCAATAGAATACCCCATTGTCACCACGGGTATCCACATGCAAGACATACATCAAGTGCTCTCAAATCCAAAGTATTCAATCCTACAATAACGAAAGCTCAAAGGGAAAGACTAAATTCATCACAAGAAGATAGAGAGGGAAGAAACACCATATGATCCAACTATATTAACAAAGCTCGCGGTACATCAAGATCGTGCCAAATCAAGAACACGAGAGAGAGAGAGAGATCAAACACATAGCTACTGGTTCATACCCTCAGCCCCTAGGATAAATGATATGTCTCTGTTGTATCTACTTTTCCAAACACTTTTGCTCTTGTTTTGGCCCCTAATTTGCATGATTTGAATGGAACTAACCCGGACTGACGCTGTTTTCAGCAGAATTGCCATGGTGTTGTTTTTGTGTAGAAAATCAAAGTTCTTGGAATTGGATGAAACTTTTTGGAGATTTTTTATGGAATATATAAAAAATATTGGCATCAAGGACTACTGGAGGGGGGCCACCCAGTGCCCACGAGGCACCAGGGCGCGCCACCCCCCCAGGCGCGCCCTGGTACCTCGTGGGGCCCATGTGGCTCCGTCTGACCTAATTCCAATGCTATAAATTCATTTTTCTAGAGAAAAAAATAAGAGAGGAAGTTTTATTGCGTTTCACGATACGGAGCCGCCGCCGCCACCTCCTGTTCTTCATCGGAGGCCAGATCTAGAGTCCGTTCAGGGCTCCGGAGAGGGGGATCTTCCGGCATCGTCATCATCAACCATCCTTCATCACCAATTTCATGATGCTCACCGCCGGGAGCGAGTAATTCCTTCGTAGGCTTGCTGGACGGTGATGAGTTGGATGAGATTTATAATGTAATCGAGTTAGTTTTGTTAGGGCTTGATCCCTAGTATCCACTATGTTATGAGATTGATGTTGCTATGACTTTGCTATGCTTAATGCTTGTCACTAGGGCCCGAGTGCCATGATTCCAGATCTGAACCCTTTATGTTTTCAGCAATATATTTGTGTTCTTGATCCGATCTTGCAAGTTATATGCACCTGCTATGTGTTATGATCCGCATACCCCAAGGTGACAATAATTGGGATTCTTTCCGGTGATTGCCATAGTTTGAGGAGTTCATGTATTCACTAGGTGTTAATGCTTTGTTCCGGTTCTCTATTAAAAGGAGGCCTTAATATCCCTTAGTTTCCTTATGGACCCCGCTGCCATGGGAGGGTAGGACAAAAGATGTCATGCAAGTTCTTATCGCAAGCACGTATGACTATATACGGAATACATGCCTACATTACATTGATGAATTGGAGCTAGTTCTGTGTCGCCCTAGGTTATAACTATTACATGATGAATATTATCCAGCGTATATCACCGATCCAATGCCTACGAGCTTTTCACATATTGTTCCTGCTAAGTTACTATTGTTACTACTGTTGTCACAATTGCTGCTACTATTACTGTTACCGTTACTGCTACTGTTACTATCATTGCTACTGCTATCAAACTATCATACTACTTTGTTACTAATCACTCTGCTGCAGATTTTTAGTTTCCAGGTGTGGTTGAATTGACAACTCAACTACTAATACTTGCAAATATTCTTTGGCTCCCCTTGTGTCGAATCAATAAATTTGGGTTGAATACTCTACCCTCGAAAACTGTTACGATCCCCTATACTTGTGGGTTATCAAGACCTTTTTCTAGCGCCGTTGCCGGGGAGCATAGCTATATTTGCTAAGTCACTTGGGATTTATATCTGTTGATCACTATGAAGAATCTTAAAGACACAAGGACCAAGACCGTTCCCTCTACGACGAGGGGAGGTAAGGAACTGCCATCTAGCTCTGCACTTGATTCACCTTCTGTTTTGAGTAAACTTGCAACGCCACAACATGCTATTAATTCTGATATGTTGCAAGTTGTTGATGATACTACCTCTGCTATGAATGATACTCATGATGATGCTAGTACTATGCCTAATAATGTTGTGCCAGTTGGTGAATTTCTTACTGAACAAATTGCCAAAGCTAAAGAAATTGAAAATGCTGAAACTCTTGAGAATTATGATTCACCTATTATGCCTAGCTCTCCTACTAGAGTTGAAACACCTGAGGAACAATGTTTTGATAGGGAGACTGCTAGAGCCATCCTTGCTTGTAATGATAGAGATGAAGTTATAAAATTGCTTGCTGATATGAAAGAAAAATCTATGAGGGAGAAAATGAAATATGATCCTAAGTTTGCTACCTCTCCCATATTTGTTGCTGATAAGGATTACGAATTCTCTGTTGATCCTGAGCTGATTAAGTTGGTAGAATCTGATCCTTTCCATGGCTATAAACTAAAACCGTTGTGGCACATCTTACTAAATTAAATGATATAGCCACCCTATTTGCTCATGAGGAAAAAAATGCTATTACTATATTCTTAAGTTATTTCCTTTCTCATTAAAGGGTGATGCTAAAGAATGGTATAATACTCTTGCTCCTGGATGTGTGCGTAGTCCCCAGGATATGATTTATTACTTCTCTGAAAAATATCTTCCTGCTCATAAGAAACAAGCTGCCTTACAGGAAATATTTAACTTTGTGCAAATTGAAGAAGAGAGTCCCCCACAAGCTTGGTGGAGGCTTCTCCAACTACTTAATGCTTTGCCTGATCATCCTCTCAAGAAAAATGAAATACTTGATATCTTCTATAATGGACTAACCGATGGTTCTAGGGATTACCAAGATAGTTGTGCGAGTTGTGTTTTCAGGGAACGGACTATTGAGCAAGCTGAGGAATTATTGAATAATATATTGAAGAATGATAATAATTGGACACTTCCTGAACCACCGCCTAAACCCACTCCGAAGAAGAGGGGTATTTTATATCTTAGTCATGAATATATGCAAGAAGCGAAGAAATCCCAGAAAGAAAAAGGTATTAAAGCTGAAGATGTTAAGAATTTACCGCCTATTGAAGAAATACATGGTCTTGCCAAACCGACACAGGTTGTAGAGGTAAATTCTCTTACAAAGTTTAATGAAAGTGATATTCCTTACAACGAACTTCCTAGTCAATGCTTGTATGAATTTGACAATTATATGATGAAGCAAGATCATTTCAATGCAAATGTTATGAAACAATTGAAACGAAATACCTATATGATAGATCGCTTGAGTGACTTGTTATTTAGAATTGCTAATGATGTTAAAGGTGTTAGTAAACATGCATCTATGGTTCAAACTCATTTAGAACAAGTTGCTAAATCTCAGAGTGAATTGCTTAATGAAATGAATAACAATATGAATGATCATGTTGTTAGAGTAATGACTAGAGGGGGTAGAATGACTCAGGAGCCACTTTATCCTGAGGGTCACCCTAAAAGAATTGAACAAGACTCTCAAAGAATTAATAATGATGCACCTAGTCCATCTAAAAAGAAAAAGAAAAAGAAAAATGACAGGACTTTGCATACTTCTAGTGAACCTGAGGTAGAAAAACCCTTAGAGGATAGTAATGATGTTTCTGTTTTCGATGCTGAAACACAATATGGTAATGACCATTCACCTGATGATAATAATAATGATGATGCTCATGTGGATACCCAACCAGATAACGATAAGGAACCAGATAATGATGTTGAAATTGAACCAGCTGTTGATCTTGATAACCCACCTCCTAAAAATAAATGTTATGATAAAAAAGACTTCGTTGCTAGAAAACACGGTAAAGAAAGAGAACCATGGGTTCAAAAACCCATGCCCTTTCCTCCTAAACCATCTAAGAAAAAGGATGAGGAAGAATTTGAACGCTTTGCTGAAATGCTTAGGCCAGTCTTTTTGCGCACTCGTTTGACTGATATTATAAAGATGCCTCCCTATGCTAAATACATGAAGGACATTGTAACAAATAAAAGAAAGATACCTGAAGCTGAAATTTCTACCATGCTTGCAAATTGTTCTTTTAAGGATGGAGTGCCTAAGAAACTAGGAGACCCAGGAATACCAACTATACCATGCTCCATTAAAAGAAATTATGTCAAAACTGCTTTGTGTGATTTAGGAGCCGGTGTTAGTGTTATGCCTTTCTCTTTATATAAAAGACTTGATTTGAATAAACTCACTCCCACTGAAATATCATTGCAAATGGCTGACAAATCAACTGCCATCCCTATCGGTGTTTGTGAGGATGTGCCCGTTGTAGTTGCAAATGTTACTATCCTGACAGACTTTGTTATACTTGATATGCCCGAGGATGACAATATGTCGATTATACTTGGTAGACCCTTTTTGAATACTACAGGGGTTGTTATTGATTGCAACAAAAGCAAGGTCACTTTTCATATCAATGGTAATGAACATACGGTGCACTTTCCGAAGAAACAACTTCAAGTGAATGGTATTCATATTATTGAAAGGACTCCGACAATTACCATTGGAAGTTTCCAAATCCCTCTTCCTACTGTTAAAAAGAAATATGAAACTTTTATTGTTGGGGAGATGCATATCCCCGTTGAGGTAACTTAGTGTTATACGAAAATTCTTCGGTTTCATGTCACTCGGAAGTGGTTTGTTAATAAGACTTGATCAACCTTATTAATGGTTTCTTTTTGAGGGGCATGGGATTGATGAATTCAGTAGGCACAACCTTCTGTACCCACCTTTTATTTTCTGCTATTGTTAGTTAAATAAAATAAAATGCCTTGTTTATCTTGTTTTCTGATTTATCCGTGTAATAAAAAAGTGCCTAGAAATAAAAGTGCTTAGAATGTAATAAAATTTTGACATGATTTTTTATTTAATATTTAAGAATTTTTGGCACAAAAATTATACCAGGAGGGTGCCCCAGGTGCCCACGAGGCACCAGGGCGCGCCACCCCCCTGGCGCGCCCAGGTACCTCGTGGGCCCCATAGGAACCCCCTCACTTATCCCTTTAGCTCACTTCGTCTCTTACCTCTAGCAAAAATGCCTGGTAACTCTCCCTCTCGTGTGCTTGCTCACAAAACTGAAATTTTCGATCTCCTTGCTCGGAGCTCCGTTTCCAAAACTGTTTTGGGAGATTGTTCCTTGGAACGGATATACCGTGATGCCACTGGACATCGTTGCTTACCGGAACGCCTTGGCGGCGGCAGAGCAGGAGGCCCGTGATTGGGAAGCTCGGGTGCTGCCACCTCAGGAATTTCACATGGGACCGGATGGCTACTACGGATGGCCGTAGACCGAGCTAGGCAAAAGCCTAAGCTTGGGGGAGTACGTATTTCTCACCGACATTACATTCATGTCCACACATTTCATTCCAGTTGTCGGTGTTCATACTTTTTCATTGTATAATCCATGGTAGTTTTATTTTCCTGTTTTCTTCTTGTCTATTTGAAAAACTTTGAGAAAATCCAAAAATATTTCTCGTTTCTTTTCAGTTTTTCTTTCTAGCTTAATTAGTTGTATAATTAAAAGAAAACCCAAAAAGATTTCCCGTTTCTTCTTTTACTTGTTAGGAGTTCTCCCGTGTAAATAGTTTTCTTCTCTCGTTTTTCGTTTTCTTCTTTAATTTGCTTTCTTCAGAAAACTAAAAACTCCAAAAATATTTCGGTGTGTTTCTCTGAAATTCTTTTCTTTTGTTGAGTCATTGAAAGGAGAAGACCACGATGAAAATGTTGAGTGACTTTCATATGCATTATTGTTGATTTAACAAAGAGCCCATTTTACCTTGTCTTCTCCTTTGAATAAAATGCTTGCAGATTCCATCTTAGTCCACGGCACACTTGCACTATTTTTATTTTCATATCATTCGGTCGTGCAAGTGAAAGGCAATAATGAAGATGATTTGATGAAGTGACTGTGGCAAGGAAAAGCGGGTATGAACTCAACTTGTTCTTTGATTTTGTAAATATGTTTAACTCAGTATCCATGATTCAGCATATTATGATTAAACATATTTGTGATGACAATTAGAGATTATAGTTGCTCATGCCATTCTTAAAAAGCTAGGAGTGGATAATGATTTATCATGAGTGTCAACATGCATTAAAATGATTGTGATGTAGTACGATGATATGGTATCCTCCTCCGAATGTTTCAAGTGGCTTGACTTGGCACATGTTCATGCATGTAGTTGATTCAAAACCAACATAGCCTTCACGATATTTATGTTCATGGTGTTTATATCCAACTCATGCTAGTATTCAATGTTGATTATTCATAATGCATGGTTATGACTATTTTCGCTCTCTAGTTGGTCGCTTCTCAGCCTATTTGCTAGCCTTCGCCTGTACTAAGCGGGAATGCTGCTTGTGCATCGAAACCCTTAAACCAAAGTTATTCCAGATGAGTCCACTATATCTACCTATATGCGGTATTATTCTACCATCCTAAGTAAATTTGCATGTGCCACCTCTAACTATTCAAATGAACATCTGTTTTGTGTGCCCGTACCGCTCATGGGGCGACAGGGGGCGGTCAGTATCTTCCATGCTAAGCGGGTTATTCTCATGATGAGTGCTTACTCACTTGTCCTTACATGAGAGGGGCTGGTAATCGGGATGCCCAGTCCCATCATTAAAAATGCAAAATAATAAAACAAACTCCCCCGGAAAGTTGTTGGTATGGAGGGCACCCAAGGATTAGGCTAGCCATGGCTTGTGATTGTTGGTGGAGGGGGGGGTAAACTTTACTTTACTGCTTGGGAACTGCCGCTAATGTGTTTAGCATGGAAGATATTGAAAACTCTCGGTCGTGACGTTGACAGGAAAGGCATACCTCCCAAAATTTATTTATCTCTGATTTGAGCTTCGAGCTCTGGCACCTCTGCAAATCCATGCTTCCCTCTGCGAAGGGCCTATCTATTTACTTTTATGTTATTTTACTTTTATTGTTGAGTCATCACCTTCTCAAATAAGCACCAGACCTGAGAGCACTATTGTCATTCTCATGCATTGTGAATAGTTAATGTTGTGTGCATCATGACTGGATCTCTTCTGCCATGAATTACAATGTTTAGTCGCTGCTTGAACTTTGGAGGTGCTCTGCATTTATGTTTTGCGATCTCAGAAAGGGCTAGCGAGATACCATGTTATCATATTATATCATGATTGTTTTGACAAAGTGTTGGCATTTGAGATATCTTATTATTGCTCTCTAGTTGATTATGCCATTGATATGAGTGAATATAATTTCTAAGAGTTATCATTTGCATGGTTAGTTATGATCTTTGCTGAAAACTTGGACACTATTTAAGCATATATATAGATACAAGAACAAAAGAGTTTGTAAAAGTTTTTCTTTATCACTTTCAGTTTGTCAACTGAATTGCTTGAGGACAAGAAATGAGTTAAGCTTGGGGGAGTTGATACGTCTCCGTCGCATCTACTTTTCCAAACACTTTTGTTCTTGTTTTGGCCCCTAATTTGCATGATTTGAATGGAAATAACCCGGACTGACGCTGTTTTCAGCAGAATTGCCATGGTGTTGTTTTTGTGCAGAAAATCAAAGTTCTTGGAATTGGATGAAACTTTTTGGAGATTTTTTATGGAATATATAAAAAATATTGGCATCAAGAACTACTGGAGGGGGGCCACCCAGTGCTCACGAGGCACCAGGGCGCGCCACCCCCCTAGGCGCGCCCTGGTACCTCGTGGGGCCCACGTGGCTCCGTCTGACCTAATTCCAACGCTATAAATTCATTTTTCCAGAGAAAAAAAATAAGAGAGGAAGTTTTATTGCGTTTCACGATACGGAGCCGCCGCCACCTCCTGTTCTTCATCGGGAGGCCAGATCTGGAGTCCGTTCAGTGCTCCGGAGAGGGGGATCTTCCGGCATCGTCATCATCAACCATCCTTCATCACCAATTTCATGATGCTCACCACTGGGAGTGAGTAATTCCTTTGTAGGCTTGCTGGACGGTGATGAGTTGGATGAGATTTATCATGTAATCGAGTTAGTTTTGTTAGGGCATGATCCCTAGTATCCACTATGTTCTAAGATTGATGTTGCTATGACTTTGCTATGCTTAATGCTTGTCACTAGGGACCGAGTGCCATGATTCCAGATCTGAACCCATTATGTTTTCAGCAATATATTTGTGTTCTTGATCCGATCTTGCAAGTTATATGCACCTGCTATGTGTTATGATCCGCATACCCCAAGGTGACAATAATTGGGATTCTTTCCGGTGATTGCCATAGTTTGAGGAGTTCATGTATTCACTATGTGTTAATGCTTTGTTCCGGTTCTCTATTAAAAGGAGGCCTTAATATCCCTTAATTTCCTTATGGACCCCGCTGCCACGGGAGGGTAGGACAAAAGATTGTTGGAAATATGCCCTAGAGGCAATAATAAATTGGTTATTATTATATTTCCTTGTTCATGATAATCGTTTATTATCCATGCTATAATTGTATTGATTGGAAACTCAAATACATGTGTGGGTACATAGACAACACTGTGTCCCTAGTAAGCCTCTAGTTGACTAGCTCGTTGATCAAAGATGGTTAAGGTTTCCTAGCCATTGACATGAGATGTCATTTGATAACGGGATCACATCATTAGGAGAATGATGTGATGGACAAGACCCAAACTACGAACGTAGCATATGATCGTGTCAGTTTATTGCTATTGTTTTCTGCATGTCAAGTATCTGTTCCTATGACCATGAGATCATGCAACTCCCTGACATCGGAGGAGTACCTTGTGTGTATCAAACGTCGCAACGTAACTGGGTGACTATAAAGGTGCTCTACAGGTATCTCCGAGGGTGTCTGTTGGGTTGGCATGGATCAAGACTGGGATTTGTTACTCCGTATGACGGAGAGGTATCTCAGGGCCCACTCGGTAATACAACATCACAATGAGCCTTGCAAGCAATGTGACTAAAGTGTTAGCCACGAGATCTTGTATTACGGAACGAGTAAAGAGACTTGCCGGTAACGAGATTGAACTAGGTATAGTGATACCGACGATCAAATCTCGGGCAAGTAACATACCGAAGAACAAAGGGAACAGCATACGGGATTAACTGAATCCTTGACATAGAGGTTCGACCGATAAAGATCTTCGTAGAATATGTAGGAGCCAATATGGGCATCCAGGTCCCGCTATTGGTTATTGGCCGTAGAGGTGTCTCGGTCATGTCTACATAGTTCTCGAACCCGCAGGGTCTACACACTTAACGTTTGGTGACGATTAGTATAATTGAGTTATTATGTTGGTGACCGAAAGTTGTTCGGAGTCCCGGATAAGATCCCGGACATGACGAGGATCTCCGGAATAGTCCGGAGGTAAAGATTGATATATGTGATAATAGTGTTTTGATCTCCGGAAGAGTTCCGAAGTTCACCGGAAGAGGTTCCGGATGTTTACCGAAGTGTTCGGGTGCAGCAACACTTTATATGAGCCAAAGGGATAAAGCCCACAAGGTATTGGAAAGTGCAAAAGTAGTTTTGCTGCCGCGTAAGCGGTACTACCGCTTGGTGAAGCGGTACTACCGCCGGAGCGGTACTACCGCTTGTGTAAAGCGGTACTACCGCCCGAGCGGTACTACCGCTTGTGTGAAGCGGTACTACCGCCCAAGCGGTACTACCGCTTGTGTGAAGCGGTACTACCGCTTGTGCGCGGCTGTGCACGGTTCGGCAGGGATCCGAGTTGGACTCTTTCCCTGCGGGCCAAACCGACCTTGTGCGGGCAAAACCGACCCGGAGGAGGCTTTTACTCCAAGTTTAGACCCCAAGGCTCAACATATAAATAGAGGGGCAGGGCTAGCACACGGGACACATCAGGATTTACCAAGCCGTGTGCCGGCAACCCTAGCCCTCTAGTTCCTCCGTCATAATCTCCGTAGCGCTTGGCGAAGCCCTGCAGAGATTGTTCCTCACCACCATCACCACGCCGTCGTGCTGCTGGAACTCAACCACTACTTCATCATCGCTCGCTGGATCGAGGAGGTGAAGGCGTCATCAAGCCGTACGTGTGTTGAACGCGGAGGTGCCGTCCGTTCGGCACTAGATCGGAAGGATCGTGATTGGATCGCGGGACGCTCGGCGATTTGGATCGCGAAGACGTTCGACTACATCAACCGCGTTTATTAACGCTTCCGCTTAGCGATCTACAAGGGTATGTAGATTCACTCTCCCTCTCGTAGATGCTTATCACCATGGATAGATCTTATGTGTGCGTAGGAAATTTTTTGTTTCCCATGCAACGTTCCCCAACAGTGGCATCATGAGCTAGGTCTATGCGTAGATGAGATCTCGAGTAGAACACAAACGAGTTGTGGGCGTGGGTGTATACATATTGCTTGCCATTACTAGTTGATACTTGATTCAGCGGTATTGTGAGATGAAGCGGCCCGGACCGACATTACGCGTACGCTTACGCGAGACTGGTTTTACCGCTGCGTGCACTTGTTGCATAAAGGTGACTGGCGGGTGTCTGTCTCTCTCACTTTAGTTGAATCGGTTCAATGAAGAGGGTTCTTTTAGAAGATCAAAAAGCAATCACTACACCACGTTGTGGTTTTGCGTAGGTAAGAACGGTTCTTGCAAACCCGTAGCAGCCACGTAAAATTTGCAACAACAATTAGAGGACGTCTAACTTGTTTTTGCAGGGTATGATGTGATATGATATGGCCAATTACATGATGAGATATATGTGATGTATGAGATGATCATGTGATGTATAGAATATCACGACTTGCATGTCGATGAGTACGGCAACTGGCAGGAGCCATAGAGTTGTCTTTAATTATTGTATGACCTGCGTGTCAATCATTAAGCGCTATGTAATGCTTTACTTTATCGCTAAACGTTAGCTATAGTCGTGGAAGCAACAGTCGGCGCGACAACCTTATGGCGACACGTTGATGGAGATCAAGATGATGGAGATCATGGTGTCATGCCGGTGACGATGGAGATCATGCCGGTGCTTTGGAGATGGAGATCAAAAGCACAAGTTCATGGCCATATCATGTCACTTATGATTTGCATGTGATGTTAATCCTTTTATGCATCTTATTTTGCTTAGGACGACGGTAGCATTATAAGGTGATCCCTCACTTAAATTTCAAGATAAATTGTGTTCTCCCCAAGTGTGCACCGTTGCGAAAGTTCGTCGTTTCGAGACACGCCGTGATGATCGGGTGTGATAGACTCTACGTTCGCATACAACGGGTGTAAGCCATGTTACACGTGCGGAACACTCGGGTTAAACTTGACGAGCCTAGCATGTACAGACATGGCCTCGGAACACAAGAGACCGAAAGGTCGAACATGAGTCATATAGTAGATATGATCAACATGAAGATGTTCACCATTGAAACCACCTCAACTCACGTTATGATCGGACTTGAGTTGGTGGATTTGGATCATGTTACACTCGAATGATCGGAGGGATGTCAATTTGAGTGGGAGTTTTTAAGTAATATGATTAACTAAACTCATTATCTAAGAACAATAGTCTAAGTTGTCTTTGCTATATTTATGTTGTAGATCATGGCTCGCGCAGTAGCACCCCTGAATTTTAATACGTTCCTAGAGAAAGCTAAGTTGAAAGATGATGGAAGTAACTTTGTGGACTGGGCCCGTAATCTAAGGATTATCCTTACGGCTTCCCAGAAGGCTTATGTCCTTGATGCACCGCTTGGTGATCCACCTGCTCCAGTTGAGTCTCTAGACGTTGTGAACGCTTGGCAGGCTCGTTCTGATGATTACTCAATAGTTCAATGTGCAATGTTGTATGGCTTAGAACCGGGACTTCAAAGACGTTTTGAACGTCATGGAGCATATGAGATGTTCCAGGAGTTGAAGTTTATCTTTCAGAAGAATGCCCGGATCGAGAGATATGAGATCTCCGATAAGTTCTATGCTTGCAAGATGGAGGAGAACGGGTCTATCAGTGATCACGTGCTCAGAATGTCTGGGTACTCCACCCGTCTGGCTGAGTTAGGGATGCCCCTTCCGCCAGAGGCTATCACTGACAGAGTTCTTCAATCATTGCCACCTAGCTACAAGAGCTTCGTGTTGAACTATAACATGCACGGGATGAACAAGTCAGTCGCCGAGCTGTTTGCGATGCTGAAAGCCGCTGAGTCTGAAATTCAGAAGGAGCATCAAGTGTTGATGGTCAATAAAACCACTAGTTTCAAGAAAAATGGCAAGGGTAAGAAGGGTAACTCCAAGAAGAGTGGCAAAGCAGTTGCTCCTCTCGTGAAGAAACCCAAGGCTGGACCCAAACCAGAAACTGTGTGTTTTCATTGCAAGGGAACTGGACACTGGAAGCGGAATTGCCCCAAGTATTTGGCTGACAAGAAGGCGGCCAACAACAAACAAGGTATATATGATATACATGTTATTGATGTGTACCTTACCAACCCTCGTTGTAGTGCCTGGGTATTTGATACCGGTGCGGTTGCTCATATTTGCAACTCAAAACAGGAACTGCGGAATAGACGGAGGCTGGCAAAGGACGAAGTGACGATGCGCGTGGGAAATGGTTCCAAGGTTGATGTGATCGCCGTCGGCACGCTCGCTCTTCGATTACCGTCGGGATTAGTGATGAACCTAAATAAGTGTTATTTGGTGCCTGCGTTAAGCATGAACATTATATCTGGATCTTGTTTATTGCGAGACGGTTACTCATTTAAATCAGAGAATAATGGTTGTTCTATTTATATGAGTAATATCTTTTATGGTCATGCACCCGATGTGATGGGTTTATTCTTATTGAATCTCGATAGTAATGATACACATGTTCATAACATTGATGCCAAAAGATATAGAATTGATAATGATAATACCACTTTCTTGTGGCACTGCCGTTTAGGTCATATTGGCGTAAAACGCATGAAGAAGCTCCATGCTGATGGACTTTTGGAGTCACTTGATTTTGAATCACTTGACACATGTGAGCCATGCCTCATGGGCAAGATGACTAAAACGCCGTTCTCTGGAATAATGGAACGGGCAAGTGACTTATTGGAAATCATACATACTGATGTGTGCGGTCCGATGAGCATTGAGGCGCGCGGTGGTTATCGTTACTTTCTCACCTTCACTGATGACTTAAGTAGATATGGGTATATTTACTTAATGAAACACAAGTCTGAAACATTTGAAAAGTTCAAACAATTTCAGAGTGAAGTTGAGAATCATCGTAACAAGAAGATTAAATTCCTACGATCTGATCGAGGAGGAGAATATCTGAGTTATGAGTTTGGCAGTCACTTAAAACAGTGTGGAATTGTTTCACAATTGACACCGCCTGGAACACCACAGCGTAATGGTGTGTCCGAACGTCGTAATCGAACTTTATTGGATATGGTGCGATCTATGATGTCTCTTGCCGATTTGCCACTATCGTTTTGGGGTTATGCATTAGAGACAGCTGCATTCACTTTAAATAGGGCACCATCGAAATCCGTTGAGACAACGCCATATGAACTTTGGTTTGATAAGAAGCCAAAGCTGTCGTTTCTTAAAGTTTGGGGATGTGATGCTTATGTCAAAAAGCTTCAGCCTGAAAAGCTGGAACCCAAAGCGGAGAAATGCGTCTTCATAGGATACCCAAAAGAGACAGTTGGGTATACCTTCTACCTCAGATCCGAAGGCAAAGTGTTTGTCGCTAAAAACGGAACATTTCTTGAGAAAGAGTTTCTCTCGAAAGAATTGAGTGGGAGGAAGATAGAACTTGATGAGGTTGTTGAACCTTTACTTCAACCTGAGAGTAGCGCAGCGCAGAAAGTTGTTTCTGTGGAGCCTACATTAGCTGAAGAGGAAGTTAATGATGATGATCATGAAGCTTTGGATCAAGTTGCTATCGAACCTCGTAGGTCGACAAGGACGCGTACTGCTCCTGAGTGGTACGGCAACCCTGTCTTAGAGGTCATGTTGTTAAACAACGATGAACCTACGAGCTATGGAGAAGCGATGATGGGCCCGGATTCCGAGAAGTGGTTAGAGGCCATGAAATCCGAGATGGGATCCATGTATGAAAACAAAGTCTGGACTTTGGAAGTATTACCTGAAGGGCGTAAGGCCATTCAGAACAAATGGATCTTTAAGCAAACTCCAGCGATCCATTTATGGACTGGTGCAAGCATCTCGGAGTTGGAATCTTCGTTTTGATAAAGTGATCAAAGCGTTCGAGTTTATACAAGTTTACGGAGAAGCTTGTATTTACAAGAAAGTGAGTGGGAGCTCTATAGCGTTTCTAATATTATATGTGGATGACATATTGCTGATTGGAAACAATATAGAAATGCTGGAAAGCGTAAAGGAATATTTGAACAAGAGTTTTTCAATGAAGGACCTAGGAGAAGCTGCTTTCATATTAGGCATCAAGATCTATAGAGATAGATCGAGACGCTTAATAGGACTTTCACAAAGCACATACCTTGATAAGATTTTGAAGAAGTTCAAAATGGATCAGTCCAAGAAGGGGTTCTTGCCTGTTTTGCAAGGTGTGAAGTTGAGTAAGACTCAATGCCCAGTGACTGCAGAAGATAGAGAAAAGATGAGTGTCATCCCCTATGCTTCGGCCATAGGCTCTATCATGTATGCAATGCTGTGCACAAGACCCGATGTCAGCCTTGCCATAAGTATGGTCGGAAGGTTTCAAAGTGATCCAGGAATGGAACACTGGACGGCGGTCAAGAATATCCTGAAGTACCTGAAAAGGACTAAGGACATGTTTCTCGTTTATGGAAGTGATCAAGAGCTCGTCGTAAAGGGTTACGTCGATGCAAGCTTTGACACTGATCCGGATGACTCTAAGTCGCAAACCGGATACGTATTTATTCTTAATGGGGGTGCGGTTAGCTGGTGCAGTTCCAAGCAAAGCGTGGTAGCTGATTCTACATGCGAAGCGGAGTACATCGCTGCCTCGGAGGCGGCGAAGGAAGGTGTATGGATGAAGGAGTTCATGACAGATCTTGGAGTAGTGCCTAGTGCACTTGACCCAATGACTCTGTTTTGTGATAATACTGGTGCCATTGCTCTAGCCAAGGAACCAAGATTTCACAAGAGGACCAGACACATAAAGCGACGTTTCAATTCCATCCGCGATTACATCAAGGAGGACGACATAAATATTTGCAAAGTACACACGGATCTAAATGTTGCAGATCCGTTGACTAAACCTCTTCCAAGGGCTAAACATGAACAACACCAGAACTGCATGGGTGTTCGATTCATTACAATGTAAATCACATAGTGATGTGAACTAGATTATTGACTCTAGTGCAAGTGGGAGACTGTTGGAAATATGCCCTAGAGGCAATAATAAATTGGTTATTATTATATTTCCTTGTTCATGATAATCGTTTATTATCCATGCTATAATTGTATTGATTGGAAACTCAAATACATGTGTGGGTACATAGACAACACTGTGTCCCTAGTAAGCCTCTAGTTGACTAGCTCGTTGATCAAAGATGGTTAAGGTTTCCTAGCCATTGACATGAGATGTCATTTGATAACGGGATCACATCATTAGGAGAATGATGTGATGGACAAGACCCAAACTACGAACGTAGCATATGATCGTGTCAGTTTATTGCTATTGTTTTCTGCATGTCAAGTATCTGTTCCTATGACCATGAGATCATGCAACTCCCTGACATCGGAGGAGTACCTTGTGTGTATCAAACGTCGCAACGTAACTGGGTGACTATAAAGGTGCTCTACAGGTATCTCCGAGGGTGTCTGTTGGGTTGGCATGGATCAAGACTGGGATTTGTTACTCCGTATGACGGAGAGGTATCTCAGGGCCCACTCGGTAATACAACATCACAATGAGCCTTGCAAGCAATGTGACTAAAGTGTTAGCCACGAGATCTTGTATTACGGAACGAGTAAAGAGACTTGCCGGTAACGAGATTGAACTAGGTATAGTGATACCGACGATCAAATCTCGGGCAAGTAACATACCGAAGAACAAAGGGAACAGCATACGGGATTAACTGAATCCTTGACATAGAGGTTCGACCGATAAAGATCTTCGTAGAATATGTAGGAGCCAATATGGGCATCCAGGTCCCGCTATTGGTTATTGGCCGTAGAGGTGTCTCGGTCATGTCTACATAGTTCTCGAACCCGCAGGGTCTACACACTTAATGTTTGGTGACGATTAGTATAATTGAGTTATTATGTTGGTGACCGAAAGTTGTTCGGAGTCCCGGATAAGATCCCGGACATGACGAGGATCTCCGGAATAGTCCGGAGGTAAAGATTGATATATGTGATAATAGTGTTTTGATCTCCGGAAGAGTTCCGAAGTTCACCGGAAGAGGTTCCGGATGTTTACCGAAGTGTTCGGGTGCAGCAACACTTTATATGAGCCAAAGGGATAAAGCCCACAAGGTATTGGAAAGTGCAAAAGTAGTTTTGCTGCCGCGTAAGCGGTACTACCGCTTGGTGAAGCGGTACTACCGCCGGAGCGGTACTACCGCTTGTGTAAAGCGGTACTACCGCCCGAGCGGTACTACCGCTTGTGTGAAGCGGTACTACCGCCCAAGTGGTACTACCGCTTGTGTGAAGCGGTACTACCGCTTGTGCGCGGCTGTGCACGGTTCGGCAGGGATCCGAGTTGGACTCTTTCCCTGCGGGCCAAACCGACCTTGTGCGGGCAAAACCGACCCGGAGGAGGCTTTTACTCCAAGTTTAGACCCCAAGGCTCAACATATAAATAGAGGGGCAGGGCTAGCACACGGGACACATCAGGATTTCCCAAGCCGTGTGCCGGCAACCCTAGCCCTCTAGTTCCTCCGTCATAATCTCCGTAGCGCTTGGCGAAGCCCTGCAGAGATTGTTCCTCACCACCATCACCACGCCGTCGTGCTGCTGGAACTCAACCACTACTTCATCATCGCTCGCTGGATCGAGGAGGTGAAGGCGTCATCAAGCCGTACGTGTGTTGAACGCGGAGGTGCCGTCCGTTCGGCACTAGATCGGAAGGATCGTGATTGGATCGCGGGACGCTCGGCGATTTGGATCGCGAAGACGTTCGACTACATCAACCGCGTTTATTAACGCTTCCGCTTAGCGATCTACAAGGGTATGTAGATTCACTCTCCCTCTCGTAGATGCTTATCACCATGGATAGATCTTATGTGTGCGTAGGAAAATTTTTGTTTCCCATGCAACGTTCCCCAACAAAGATGTCATGCAAGTTCTTATCGCAAGCACGTATGACTATATACGGAATACATGCCTACATTACATTGATGAATTGGAGCTAGTTCTGTGTCGCCCTAGGTTATAACTGTTACATGATGAATATTATCCAGCGTATATCACTGATCCAATGCCTACGAGCTTTTCACATATTGTTCCTGCTAAGTTACTATTGTTACTACTGCTGTCACAATTGCTGCTACTATTACTGTTACCGTTACTGCTACTGTTACTATCATTGCTACTGCTATCAAACTATCATACTACTTTGCTACTGATCACTCTACTGCAGATATTTAGTTTCCAGGTGTGGTTGAATTGACAACTCAACTGCTAATACTTGCAAATATTCTTTGGCTCCCCTTGTGTTGAATCAATAAATTTGGGTTAAATACTCTACCCTCAAAAACTGTTGCGATCCCCTATACTTGTGGGTTATCAGTGAACTACTCCCTCCTCGTCGTGGAGACCGCCGGGATGATGAAGATGGCCTCCGGCAATGATTTCCCCCTCCGACAGAGTGCCGGAACAGGGCTCCGGATGAGATCGCTTCGGAACAGAGGCTTGCGGCGGCGGCGTGGAAGTTCTAGGTTTCTTTTCGGGGTTTTCTATATTTATAGGATTTTTCAGCGTTGGATTCACGCCAGGTTGCCCACGAGGGAGCGACAAGCTTGGGGGGCGCGCCCTAGGGGGGTGTGCGCGCCCCCCAGGCTTGTCGTGCCCTCGTGGCTCTTCTGGCACTTCCTCAAAGCTTCGGCGGTCTCTTTTTGTCCATAAAAAATCATCGTAGATTTTTAGCCCAATCCGAGAACTTTTATTTCTGCACAAAAAACAACACCACGGTAGTTGTGCTGAAAACAGCGTCAGTCCGGGTTAGTTCTAATAAAATCATACCAAAACCATATGAAATTGTTATAAACATGGCATGAATACTTCATAAATTATAGATACATTGGAGACGTATCAGCATCCCCAAGCTTAATTCCTGCTCGTCCTCGAGTAGGTAAATGATAAAAGAAATAATTGATGCAGTGTGAATGCTAGCATAGTGCATAAGTTTGATCAATGATAATTTCAATCACTTTTTCTAGCATCATAACAACAACTCTTTCTCATAAAACTCATCATGATAAAGTAGCAATCAATTCACATGTTATGGTTTAAACAATACATTCTCTTGAAACTTAACAACCTATGTTCTTAGTCACCAAACAATTGCAATTCAACTTATCTTCAACAGAGTCTAAGTAAGAGCTCCACATACTCAATTATCATATAGTCTTCTATGATTGCTAGTACTCAAAGCATATTTTTAGAACAAATAATATCCATCGAACACAGAGAAAGATAGGGGCTTAAAGTTTCGCCTCCCAACTTATTTATCATAGAGATAATTGTTAAAAATAATAATTCATGATCAAATATATTTGAATGGATATATGTGTTTTGATCTATCCCCACCACATGATACTTGCTAACTAGAGAATAGGTTGGAATAAGAAGTTGACTCAACAAAAATAAATAACATGAAAGTAAATAGCATAAAAGAAAATAGAATGTCCCTTCACAGAGGGAAACCGGGATTTGCAGAGGTGCCAGAGCTCATAGCTTAAAACAGAGATGAATATATTTTGAGTGGTGTGCCTTTCCTGTCAACGCCACGACTAAGGTATTCAATATCTACCATGCTAAACACATTATTGGCGGTTCCCATGCAGAAATGAAAAGTTTAACTCCCCATCAACCATTCAAACACAAGCCATGGTTAGCCGAATTCACGGGTGCCCTCCAAACTTTCAACTTTCCAGGGGGAGCTTTTGTTTTATTATATTATTTTTCTTTTTATTTATTTATTTAAGGGAATGGGCATCCCGATTACCAGCCTCTCTCGTGCAATGACAAGTGAATAAACACCCATCATGAGAATAACCCGCTTAACATGGAAGATACTGACCGCCCCGTCGCTCCATGAGCGGTACATGCACACAAAACGGATGTTTATTTGAAGGTTTTAGAGATGGCACGTGCAAATTTACTTGGAACGGCATGGTACAACCGTATATAGGTAGGTATGGTGGACACTCCTGGAAGAAACTTGGCTCAAGGATTTTGGATGCACAAGCAGTATTCCCGCTTAGTACAGAAATTTAGGCTAGCAAAAGATTCTAAGCAAGCACCACATGTTAGAGGATCCATAACAATATAACTTCTATGCAAATATACCCAAACATAACTCATTACGTTGTCTTCCTTGTCCAACTTCAACTAATTTCCTCAAGTTTGAAAATAATTAATGGGTATTCACAATCATAAAAGATGTCCAAGATAATATATTTGTATGTGAAATTTCTCTTCCATATACTAATCATTCATGAATTGCTTGTATGACCAATTGTGATTGTCAAATTTCAATAGATTTTACTTTCTAAACCCAATGTGAAACTATTACTAAGCATATTGAACATGGATAATTTCAAATTTATAAGATTCAATTCATTCAACAATTTTACTCAAAGGATATAAGTGAAGCACATGAATGAATGACAAACTACTCCAAAAAGATATAAGTGAAGATCAATGAGTAGTCAAACAATTAAGTAGCTATGTGAAGACTCTCTCCAAATAAAAATTTCAGATCTAATGAGCTTATTAAACAGCAAACAAAATGAAAATAAAAGGACACTCCAAGAATAGCACACATCATGTGAACAAGTAAAAACTTAGGCTAACCGATAGGTGTTGATGAAGAAAGGTGGGATGCCCACCGGGGCATCCCCAAGCTTAGTTGCTTGAGACTTCTTGGAATTTTATCTTGGGGTGCCTTGGGAATCCCCAAGCTTGAGCTCTTGTGTCTCCTTAATTCCTCTCATATCATGGCTTCTCCTAAATCTTAAAACTTCGTCCACACAAAACTCAACAAGAACTCGTGAGATAAGTTAATATAAATCAACTCAAAACCTTCACATTATCTACTGTAGAAAATCACTAAAATTATAATTAAACATTGAATAATAAATGCCTCAGCATATTTAATACACCTATCCACAAATAGAAACATTAAACTAGCAAACATATGCAAACAATGCAACTATAACAGCAATCTGCCAAAACAGAGCAGTCTGTAAAGGGGGAATAAAAATTCATACTTCCCTAACTCCAAAAATTCTGAAAAATTACCACGTGACAGAAAAATCAAGCATAATTATTGTGTAAAAATTTCATATTTTTATCATGTTCTTACTATTCAGGAATATTCTAGACATATCTGAAAACTTTCTGTTTTCAAACAGCAACACATAAACTTGCAAACTGAGCATGGTAAAGGCTATAATTGGCATTTTATTGAACTAAAAGATACAAAACATGATTATTGATAACACCAAGCAAATATAAACAGAATAAAATGATTCTCCAAGCAAAACTCATATTATGTGACGAATAAAAATATAGCTCCAAGTGAAGTTACCGATAATGTTGAAGACGAAAGAGGGGATGCCTTCCCGGGCATCCCCAAGCTTAGACGCTTGGGTCTTCCTTGAATATTACCTTGGGGTGCCTTGAGCATCCCCAATATTAGGGTCTTGCCACTCCTTATTCTCCTCATATCGATATCTCACCCAAAACTTGAAAACTTCAATCACACAAAACTTAACGGAACTTGTGAGATAGGTTAGTATGGTAAAAATAAATCATCGACTTAGGTACTGTCAAGGCAAGATTCATAATTGTTCTCACATAAATCCTACTGTATTTCATCATTTCCAAAATTTATATTACTCAATATAAGCTATGGAAACACTAAAACAAGCAAACTATGCACTGAAAACAGAATCTGTCAAAAACAGAACAGTATGTAGTGAGCGATTTAAAAACTGTACTTATGTACCTCCAAAAATTCTGAAAAATTAGGAAAACGTAAAAAAATTGTAATCCAATACTATTTTAAAATATCAGAGTTTTCTCACACTCCAGTACAGAATAGAAATTCCAGTACTGGACACAAAAGTGTCTGTTTTTGCACAGAATCAAATCAACAAGTATCCTCACTATCCCAAAGGTCTTACTTGGCACTTTATTGAAAGAAAACATATAAAACATGATTACTACACTATATTAATCATGTGGACACACAACAACAGTAGGTATAAATATTGGGTTGTCTCCCAACAAGTGCTTTTGTTTAATGCCTTTAATCTAGGCATGATGATTTCAATGATGCTCGCATAAAAGTAAAGAATTGAAACACAAAGAGAGCATCATGAAGCATATGACTAGCACATTTAAGCCTAACCCACTTACTATGCATAGGGATTTTGTGAGCAAACAATTTATGAGAGCAAGAATAAACTAGCATAGGAAGGCAAAACAAGCATGACTTCAAAAATTTCATCACATAGAGAGGAAACTTGATATTATTGCAACACCTACAAGCATATGATCCTCTCTCATAATAATTTTTAGTAGCATCATGAATGAATTCAACAATATAGCTATCACATAAAGCATTCTTTTCATGACCTATGATCATAGGATTTTTATTACTCTCCACATAAGAAAATTTATTCTCATTCATAATAGTGGGAGCATCATATGAAACTTGAATACTATAAATTGTTTCCACATTAAAAGAGTAATGTTCAGTAAAAGGGTATTCATAATTATGACAAGTTTTATAATAATAATCATCACTACTTTTTATAACATAAGTATCATCACAATAATCATCATAAGTAGCAACTTTGTTCTCATCATAATCAATAGAAACCTTTTCCAAAGTAGTGGATTTTTTTTTGCACAGAAGTTGTGGATTCAACATTAAATAAAGTCATGACCTCTCCAAATCCACTTTGATCATTATAATAAGGTTTAACACCCTCCAAAATAGTGGGATGATTATTATCTAAAGTTGACACTCTTCCAAACCCACTTTCATAAATACTACAATCATCATAAATAGGAGGCATGCAATCATCATAATAAATTTGATCATTCAAAGTAGGGGGACTAAAAAGATCATCTTCATTAAGTATAGCATCCCCAAGCTTGGGACAAACATTAATTGCAGCAAATAAATTCTCAAACATGTCATTCTCATCAAACATAGCATCCCCAAGCTTGTGGGTTTGCATATCATTAGTATAATCACTATTATCATCAATAGTATGAATAGCACCAATAGTATAACAATTATTATCATCATAATTTACCAAGTTGGTGCCAAAAAGATTTTCAAGATTATAAGGAGTATCATTATCTTCCCAATCATAATTGTCAAAACAAGTAATAGGCAAAACAAAATCATCATCAAGTGTATCATCTTCCACAATTATTTTTGATTCATTCTCATGAGGCACAACAATAATGGGAGCAACATTATTTGGGACAGATGCCTTTTTACCTCTACCTTTTCCTCTTTTCTTCTTCTTCACCACATTATGTGTGGGTTTATTTAACTTTTCCGAGCTTGTTATTGAAGAGATTGGTTGGATAGGAAGCTCCTCCTCGTTACCTGTTTCATCATGAGAGAAAATAGGAGGGAAAGGGGGAATCTTTACGCTTCCGTTAGCATTTCTTTTATATTCTATTGGTTTTCCCGTCTTTCTATAGTTGGCTATATAAGCATTCTCATTGCAATTTACCACACAAAACATATAGATTTCCTGTAGATTAGTTTCAGTATGGTCTGTGATTATGAATGCTTCAAACCAACTATTTTTATGTGTCAATTCCTCACACCCCAAAAATAGATAAAGTTCATTATAAAGTTCAAGGGTGATCAAGTTATTACTATATTTGGCCACGATTCGATCATGAAAAAATATGCATTGGAAATTAAGATGACCAACCTTATTGCAAAGTTCACAAGTAATGGGATGAAGAGAGCATAATTTTGTAGCAAATTCATCTATCACTTTAAGCCACCAATTTATTTTATCATGTTTATGCTTCTTACAAAATCTATCATCCCTATAGGGCATGTCTTCACAAATTTTATTCACTCAACAAAAATTGACATGCTTATAAGAAACCTTTTTATCATGACTAGTGCAATCATCATTAGCAGTATGGATATTCAAAGAATTCATACTAACAATATTGCAATCATGCTTATCATTCAAGGATTTAATGCCACACATTTTATTGAATTCCTCTTCTAACACTTTGGCACAATTTTCTGATCCAACATTTTCAAGAAAGATATTATAAAGATGAAGCGTTTGAGGCAACCTCAATTCCAATTTTTTTGTAGTTTTCTTTTTTATAAACCAAACTAGTGATAAACAAGAAACTAAAAGATTCAATTGCAAGATCTAAAGATATACCTTCAAGCACTCACCTCCCCGGCAACGGCGCCAGAAAAGAGCTTGATGTCTACTACGCAACTTTTATTCTTGTAGACGTTGTTGGGACTCCAAGTGCAGAGTTTTGTAAGATAGTAGCAAATTTCCCTCAAGTGGATGACTTAAGGTTTATCAATCCGTGGGAGGTGTAGGATGAAGATGGTCTCTCTCAAACAACCCTGCAATCAAATACAAGCAATCTCTTGTGTCCTCAACACACCAAATACAATGGTAAATTGTATAGGTGCACTAGTTCGGCGAAGAGATGGTGATACAAGTGTAGTATGGATAGTAGATATAGGTTTTTGTAATCTGAAAATATAAAAACAGCAAGGTAGCAAGTAGTAAAAGTGAGCACAAATAGTATTGCAATGCTTGAAATCAAGCCCTAGGGTTCATACTTTCACTAGTGCAATCTCTCAACAGTGCTAACATAATTGAATCATATAACAATCCCTCAACGTGCGACAAAGAATCACTCCAAAGTTCCTATTAGCAGAGAACATAAGATGAAATTGTTGTAGGGTACGAAACCACCTCAAAGTTATCTTTTCCGATCAATCTATTGAGCCATCCCTATAAGTGTCACAAACAGCCCTAGAGTTCGTACTAAAATAACACCATATGATACGCATCAACCAACTCTAATGTCACCTAGATACTCCAATGTAACCACAAGTATCCGTGAGTTGATTATTCGATATGCATCAAACAACTTCAGATTCTTAATATTCAATCCACACAAAGAACCTCAAAGAGTACCCCAAAGTTTCTATCGGAGAAAAGAAGATGAAAATGTGCAACCAACCCCTATGCCTAGATTACCCCAAGGTCACGGGAATCCGTGAGTTGATCACCAAAACATACATCAAGTGACTCAATAGAATACCCCATTGTCACCACGGGTATCCACATGCAAGACATACCTCAAGTGCTCTCAAATCGAAAGTATTCAATCCGATAATAACGAAACCTCAAAGGGAAATACTCAATTTGTCACAAGAAGATAGAGAGGGAAGAAACACCATATGATCCAACTATATTAACAAAGCTCGCGGTACATCAAGATTGTGCCAAATCAAGAACACGAGAGAGAGAGAGAGAGAGATCAAACACATAGCTACTGGTACATACCCTCAGCCCCGAGGGTGGACTACTCCCTCCTCGTCGTGGAGACCGCCGGGATGATGAAGATGGCCTCCGGCGATGATTTCCCCCTCCGACAGAGTGCCAGAACAGGGCTCCGGATGAGATCGCTTCAAAACAGAGGCTTGCAGCGGTGGAGGGGAAGTTCTAGGTTTCTTTTCGGGGTTTTCTACATTTATAGGATTGTTCAGCATTGGATTCACGCCAGGGGGCCCACGAGGGAGCGACAAGCTCGGGGGGCACGCCCTAGTGGGGGTGGGCGCGCCCCCCAGGCTTGTCGTGCCCTCGTGGCTGTTCTGGCACTTCCTCGAAGCTTCGGGGGTCTCTTTTTGTCCATAAAAAATCACCGTAAATTTTCAGCCCAATCCGAGAACTTTTATTTCTGCACAAAAAACAACACCACGGTAGTTTTGCTGAAAACAGCGTCAGTCCGGGTTAGTTCTAATAAAATCATACCAAAACCATATAAAATTGTTATAAACATCGGATGAATACTTCATAAATTATAGATACGTTGGAGATGTATCACAACACGGTCGATGTTCCAAGGCGAAGCGCCCGGTCCAGTTGTCGTGACGAAGCATGTCGGTGGGGTGAGGTTGAAGCCCTTGGATTATGTCAATGAAGCGGTGGCGAAGCCTCGGGTCTAGACGAGGTGACAGAGCAGGTTGGTAAAGTGACGTCGAAACCCCCATGCCAGCCGAGGTGTTGAAGCAGGTCGGCGTGGTGGTCATCAGCTTGAAGAAGCGACGGCGCGGCGCTGCCGACGCAGGTCAGAATTTGTGACGCGGTCAATGCCAACTTGATGAAGTGACCGCACAGCGATGCTGGCACGCCCGACCCGTGCAATCCGTAGGACGGGGATGTGGTTTTGGCAATTACTTGGCCTTTGCAATGCCGAACTTTTGGTCGGCTTGCCGAGGATGATGATCCGAGGTGGTTGTCGTCGGCTTGATGAAGTGACGGCGCAGTCGATACTGTCGCGGGCCGACAGCCATGGAGCAACATGATCGGGCTGGTTTGACAACGGCGTGATGGTGTATATTTCCTCGGAAAAGCCTTAAAAGTGTTGGCATGTGCTTGAGAGCAAAACACAATACTCTTGAAAAAATTTCCTTCAAAAAGGACGTCCGAAGTCCCGTTCATAAAAAAGATGAACTCGGGTTGGATTCATTTTCACGCAGAAAACATATATGAAAATTGATGCACTCCTCGGACTCGTCTCGGAGTTTGAACGGTCTGATCGAGCTGAAATTTTCAGATGTTGTTGTAGTAGGAATTTCGCAGCTGATGAACGGTTGGATCTTCCAAAGGATGTCTGAACTGGACGCTGGACTCCTCGCGCTAAACTCATCCTAATTCTCGTCCAATCCCTCCGAAACAATCGTCAAAACAATGCTCGAGGGGGCGGGGACGGAGAACACGAATCCGCTGTCCAGAAAAACTGCACGGTCACCCAAGGGCAATGTTGACGTTGAGCCCCCGAGCTCCATGGATGATTCTCCCATGATCTTGATAGAGATCGGAGTTGACGTTGATGAAAGCTTATCATGCCTCAACTCTCAATGGGGGAGGTGTGATCCGATGACAGGAGTTTCGGGCACGGAAGTCACGCCATGAAGATCTAAGTCGTTGACCGACGATCCCATTGATCCTTCTTTCGATCACACAGCGGAATTCTCAATGAAAGCACCAATGTCGGTACTAAAACCAGCAGACCTTGGGGTAGGGGGTCCCGAGCTGTGGATCTCAGATCTATGGTAACAGCGGATGAAGGAGACGATGTTAACCCAAGTTCGGGCCCTCTCGAAGAGGTAAAACCCTATGTCCTCCTCTAATTATATTGATGATAGTGTATCGAGTACAAGCTTGATCTACCTCGAGATCGTAAGTTTGTGTTCTAACCCTAAGGCTAGGAGGTTGTGATTGTGATCCTCTATTGACTAGCCTGGCCTCGGTTTATATAATGTACCGGAAGCCTAGGATAACAAGAGTCCTAGTCGGCTACGTCGGTGGATAGGAGTCCTTGTCTTGATCACCAAGTCTTGTGGAATCTTCCTCGTATATATCATGGGCTGCCCGAAGTGGCCCATTAGTGAACCGCCATGGGGGTCCTCGACCTGACCCACCTGGTTGGGAGACGACGTGGTGAGTATCTGATACGTCTCCGTCGTATCTATTTTTCCAAACACTTTTTCTCTTGTTTTGGCCCCTAATTTGCATGATTTGAATGGAACTAACCCGGATGACGCTGTTTTCAGCAGAACTGCCATGGTGTTGTTTTTGTGCAGAGAATCAAAGTTCTTGGAATTGGATGAAACTTTTTGGAGATTTTTTGTGGAATATATAAAAAATACTGGCACCAAGAACCACTGGAGGGGGGCCACCCAGTGCCCACGAGGCACCAGGGCGCGCCACCCCCCCTGGCGCGCCCTGGTACCTCGTGGGGCCCACGTGGCTCCGTCTGACCTAATTCCAACGCTATAAATTCAGTTTCCAGAAGAAAAAAAATAAGAGAGGAAGTTTTATTACGTTTCACGATACGGAGCCGCCGCCACCTCCTGTTCTTCATCGGGAGGCCAGATCTGGAGTCCGTTTGGGGCTCCGGAGAGGGGGGTCTTCCGGCATCGTCATCATCAACCATCCTTCATCACCAATTTCATGATGCTCACCGCCGGGAGTGAGTAATTCCTTCGTAGGCTTGCTGGACGGTGATGAGTTGGATGAGATTTATCATGTAATCGAGTTAGTTTTGTTAGGGCTTGATCCCTAGTATCTACTATGTTCTGAGATTGATGTTGTTATGACTTTGCTATGCTTAATGCTTGTCACTAGGGCCCAAGTGCCATGATTCCAGATCTGAACCCTTTATGTTTTCATGAATATATTTGTGTTCTTGATCCGATCTTGCAAGTTATATGCACCTGCTATGTGTTATGATCCGCATACCCCAAGGTGACAATAATTGGGATTCTTTCCGGTGATTGCCATAGTTTGAGGAGTTCATGTATTCACTATGTGTTAATGCTTTATTCCAGTTCTATTTTAAAAGGAGGCCTTAATATCCCTTAGTTTCCTTATGGACCCCGCTGCCACGGGAGGGTAGGACAAAAGATGTCATGCAAGTTCTTATCGCAAGCACGTATGACTATATACGGAATACATGCCTACATTACATTGATGAATTGGAGCTAGTTCTGTGTCGCATTAGGTTATGACTGTTACATCATGAATGTTATCCAACGAATATCACCGATCCAATGCCTATGAGCTTTTCACATATTGTTCTTGCTAAGTTACTACTGTCGCTACTGCTGTCACAATTGCTACTACTATTGCTGTTACCGTTACTATTATTGCTACTGCTACCAAACTATCATACTACTGTGCTACTAATCACTCTGCTGTAGATATTTAGTCTCAGGTGTGGTTGAATTGACAACTCAACTGCTAATACTTGCAAATATTCTTTGGCTCCCCTTGTGTCGAATCAATAAATTTGGGTTGAATACTCTACCCTCGAAAACTGTTGCGATCCCCTATACTTGTGGGTTATCAAGACCTTTTTGTGGCACCGTTGCCGGGGAGCGTAGCTTTATTTGCTAAGTCACTTGGGATTTATATCTGTTGATCACTATGAAGAATCTGAAAGACGGTAAGACCAAGATCGTTCCCTCTAAGACGAGGGGAGGTAACGAACTGTCATCTAGCTCTGCACTTGATTCACCATCTATTTTGAGTAAACTTGCAACACCACCACATGCTATTAATTATGATATGTCGCAAGTTATTGATGATACCACTTCTGCCATGAATGACACTTATGATGATGCTAGTACTATGCTTGATAATTCTGTGCCACTTGGTGAATTTCTTACTGAAAAAATTGCTAAGGCTAAAGAATTGAAGATGCTGAAACTTTTGAGAATTATGATTCACCTATTATGCCTAGCTCTCCTATTAAAGTTGAAACACCTGATGAACTATGCTTTGATAGGGAGACAGCTAGAGCCATTCTTGCTTGTAACGATAGACATGATGTCATAAAACTGGTTGCTGAAATGAAAGAAAAATCTCTGCGGGAGAAAATGAAATATGATCCTAAGTTTGCAACCTCCCCCATATTTGTTACTGATAAGGATTATGAATTCTCTATTGACCCTGAGTTGATTAAGTTGGTAGAATCTGATCCTTTCCATGGCTATGAAGCTGAAACTGTTGTGGCACATCTTACTAAATTAAATGATATAGCCACCCTATTTGCTCATGAGGAAAAAAATTCGCTATTATTATATTCTTAAATTATTTCCTTTCTCATTAAAGGGTGATGCTAAAGAATGGTATAATACTCTTGCTCCTGGATGTGTGCATAGTCCCCAGGATATGATTTGCTACTTCTCTGAAAAATATTTTCCTGCTCATAAGAAACAAGCTGCCTTACAGGAAATATTTAACTTTGTGCAAATTGAAGAAGAGAATCTCCCTCAAGCTTGGCGGAGGCTTCTCTAATTACTTAATGCTTTTCCTGATCATCCTCTTAAGAAAAATGAAATACTTGATATCTTCTATAATGGACTAACCGATGCTTCTAGGGACTACCTAGATAGTTGTGCTAGTTGTGTTTTCAGGGAAAGGACTATTGAACAAGCTGAAGAATTATTGAATAATATATTAAAGAATGATAATGATTGGACACTTCCTGAACCACCGCCCAAACCCACTCCAAAGAAGAGGGCTATTTTACACCTCAATCCTGAAGATATGCAAGAAGCAAAGAAATGTATGAAGGAAAAAGGTATTAAAGCTGAGGATATTAAGAATCTACCACCTATTGAAGAAATACATGGTCTTGACACACCGCCACAGGTAGTAGAGGTAAATTCTCTTCTAAAATTTCATGAGGGTGATATTCCTTACAACAAACCTCCAAGTCAATGCTTATATGAATTTGACAGTTATATTATTAAGCAAGATCATTTTAATGCAAATGTTATGAAACAACTGGAACGAAATGCCTACATGATTGATCGCTTGAGTGACTTGTTATTTAGAATTGCTAATGATGTTAAAGGTGTGAGTAAACATGCATCTATGGTTCAAACCCAATTAGAACAAGTTGCTAAATCTCAAGGTGAATTGCTTAATGAAATGAATAACAATATGAATGATCATGCTATTAGGGTTATGACTAGAGGAGGTAGAATGACTCAGGAGCCACTTTATCCTGAAGGTCTCCCAAAAAGAATTGAACAAGATTCTCAAAGAATTAATGTTGATGCACCTAGTCCATCTAAAAAGAAAAAGAAAAAGAAAAATGATAGGACTTTGCATACTTCTAGTGGACCTGAGGTAGAAAAACCCTTGGAAGATAGTAATGATGTTTCTATTTCTGATGCTGAAACGCAATCTGGTAATGAACAACCACCTGATGATGATAATAATGATGATGCTCATGTGGACATCCAACCAGATAATGATAAAGAACCTGATAATGATGTTGAAATAGAACCTGATGTTGATCTTGATAACCCACCTCCTAAAAATAAACGTTATGATAAAGAAGACTTCGTTGCTAGAAAACATGGTAAAGAAAAAGAACCATGGGTTCAAAAACCCATGCCCTTTCCTCCTAAACCATCTAAGAAAAAGGATGAGGAAGAATTTGAACGCTTTGCTGAAATGCTTAGGCCAGTCTTTTTGCGTACTCGTTTGACTGATATTATAAAGATGCCTCCTTATGCTAAATATATGAAAGACATTGTCACAAATAAAAGAAAGATACCTGAGGCTGAAATTTCCACCATCCTTGCAAATTATTCTTTTAAGGATGGAGTACCTAAGAAACTAGGAGATCCAGGAATACCAACTATACCATGTTCCATTAAAAGAAATTATGTCAAAACTGCTTTGTGTGATTTAGGAGCCGGTGTTAGTGTTATGCCTTTCTCCTTATACAAAAGACTTGATTTGAATAAACTCAGTCCCACTGATATATCATTGCAAATGGCTGACAAATCAACTGCCATACCTATCGGTGTTTGTGAGGATGTGCCCATTGTAGTTGCAAATGTTACTATCCTGACAGATTTTGTTATACTTGATATGCCCGAGGATGACAATATGTCGATTATCCTTGCTAGACCCTTCTTGAACACTGCAGGGGCTGTTATTGATTGCAACAAAAGCAAGGTCACTTTTCATATCAATGGTAATGAACATACGGTGCACTTTCCAAAGAAACAATTTCAAGTGAATGGTATTCATATTATTGAAAAGACTCCGACAATTACCATCGGAAGTTTCCAAATCCCTCTTCCTACTGTTAAAAAGAAATATGAAACTCTTATCGTCGGGGAGATGAATATCCCCATTGAGGTAACTTAGTGTTATACGAAAGTTCTTCGGTTTCATGTTACTCGGAAACGGTTTGTTAATAAGACCTGATCAACCTTATTAACGGATTCTTTTTGAGAGGCATGTGGTCGATGAATTTAGTAAGCACAACCTTCTGTACCTTTTTTTTATTTTCTTTTATTTTTGGTTAAATGCAATAAAATGCCATGATTATCCTGTTTTCTGATATATCCGTGCAATAAAAAAGTGCCCAGAAATAAAAGTGCTCAAAATGCAATAAAATTTTGATATGAATTTTTATTTATTATTTAAGAATTTTTGGCGCAAAAATTATTCCAGGGGGGTGCCTCAGGTGCCCACGAGGCACCTGGGCGCGCCACCCCCCCTAGTGCCCAGGTACCTCGTGAGCCCCACAGGGACCCCCTCACTTATCCCTTTAGCTCAGTTCGTCTCTTACCTCTAACAAAAATTCCTGGTAGCTCTCTCTCTCGTGTTCTTGCTCACAAAACTGAAATTTTCGATCTCTTTGCTCGGAGCTCCGTTTCCGAAACTTTTTTGGGGGATTGCTCCTTGGTATGTGACTCCTCCATTACTCCAATTAGTTTTTGTTCTAGTGGATTATATTTTGCATAATTAGCTACTGTTGGTGCTACAGAAAATGAGCTTGCATGTTGAATTCTTTGAGTTCCAAATAGTTTGAATGCTTGATATAGCCTCAAGACATCCATATGAGTAGTTGCTATCAATTTCGTGAAGTTTTATTGCTATCATTTTGTGTCCCAAAAATTTTCAGAAAATTCTCCTTAGGAAAATGAATATCTTCCGAAGGAGTTCCTCGAAGCGGAACACCAAGGGAGTCCTTGGGGAGTCCTCGGATAGTGACCTCAACATTCCGTGTAGGACGGAGGTCCGGCCATGCGAATGGCCGCACGATGCCTTCATGAACAAAGCCGGATTCTACCAAGAGTTCGCGCAATTCATTGCAAATGCTGGACTGACTGACTTCCTCGCAGATGAGTGTGACCAGCACCACATCCTTACAAATTCCTTTACGCAAAACTTTCATTTTCTGAGTAGGCTCGAACCCCTGAGGTGCGCTTTGATTTATATGCTGAACATTATCAAATACCTCTAGCTCAATTTTATGAGATATGTTTGATTCCCTTCGATGGGGAAATCAAAGAGCCTCGACCGGAGGAGTTTGAGGGTTTCCTCCGCACTTTGACTGTGGGGGAGGAAAGGGGCGTGTCGAAAGCCCGAGCCACTAGCTTGCAGTTTCCCTCTGTTCATTATTTTGCTTTATTCTTAGGGAAATGCTTGCTTGCTAGGGAGCAAGGTAGTGCACTAGCTACACCTGACTGGGCCATTTTACGCCGTGCATTGCATAATGATTACACTTATAGCCTTGGAGCTATCGTTGCACGCCGCTTGCACACTAATAGAACTAGGGGTAAAATTCATGGTGGTATTTATGCTACTCGCTTGGCGAGACGTTTTAATGTTAACATACGCCCTCATGATTACCCGTTGTCCAGAGTTTACTTAGATCACCAGTCCATGAGGGACCACCACTTTATTGATGCTCCTGAGCCTCCTCACAACATTCGTTATAACTTGGTTTTTAGTGAGGATACTCATGATATTATTCCGTTGCCTGCACCTGCTTTGTTTGATTCTCATGCCAGGAACGGATATACCGTGATGCCATTGGACATTGTTGCTTATCGGAACGCCTTGGCAGCAGCAGAGCAGGAGGCCCAGGATTGGGACGCTCGGGTGCCGCCACCTCAGGAATTTCACATGGGACCAGATGGCTACTACGGATGGCCGTAGACCAAGCTAGGCAAAAGCCTAAGCTTGGGGGAGTACGTATTTCTCACCAACATTACATTCATGTTCACACATTCATTCCAGTTGTCGGTGTTCATACTTTTTCATTGTATAATCCATGTTAATTTTATTTTCCTCTCTTTCTTCTTGTGTGTTTGAAAGACTTTGAAAAAATCCAAAAATATTTCTCGTTTCTTTTCAGTTTTTCTTTCTAGTTTAATTAGTTGTAGTTTCATAGTATTAAAAGAAAACCCAAAAAGATTTCTCGTTTCTTCTTTTGCTTGTTGGGAGTTCTCCCATGTAAATAGTTTTCTTTTCTCGTTTTTCATTTTCTTCTTTAATTTGCTTTCTTCAAAAAACTAAAAACTCCAAAAATATTTCTGTGTGTTTCTCTGAAATTCTTTTCTTTTGTTGAGTCATTGTAAGGAGAAGACCACGATGAAAATGTTGAGTGGCTCTCATATGCACCATTGTTGATCTAGCAAAGAGCCCATTTTACCTTGTCTTCTCCTTTGAATAAAATGCTTGCAGATTCCAGCTTAGTCCACGGCACTCTTGCACTATTATTATTTTCATATCATTCGGTCGTGCAAGTGAAAGGCAATAATGACGATGATTTGATGAAGTGACTGTGGCAAAGAAAAGCGGGTATGAACTCAACTTGTTCTTTGTTTTTGTAAATATGTTTAACTCAGTATCCATGATTCAGCATATTATGATTAAACATGTTTATGATGACAATTAGAGATTATAGTTGCTCATGCCATGCTTAAGTAGGTAGGAGTTGATAATGATTTATCTTGAGTGTCAACATGCATTAAAATGATTGTGATGTATTATGATGATATGGTATCCTCCTTCGAATGTTTCAAGTGGCTTGACTTGGCACATGTTCACGCATGTAGTTGATTCAAAAACCAACATAGCCTCTACGATATTTATGTTCATGGTGCTTATATCCTACTTATGCTAGTATTCAATGTTGATTATTCATAATGCATGTTTATGACCATTTTCGCTCTCTCGATGGTCGCTTCTCAACCTATTTGCTAGCCTTCGCCTGTACTAAGCGGGAAAACTGCTTGTGCATCAAAACCCCTAAACCAAAGTTATTCCAGATGAGTCCACTATATCTACCTATATGCGGTATTACACTGCCGTTCTAAGTAAATTTGCATGTGCCACCTCTAAATATTCAAATGAACATCTATTTTGTGTGCCCATACCGCTCATGGAGCGACAGGGGGCGGTCAGTATCTTCCATGCTAAGCGGGTTATTCTCATGATGAGTGTTTATTCACTTGTCCTTGCACGAGAGGGGCTGGTAATTGGGATGCCCAGTCCCATAATTAAAATTTCAAAATAATAAAACAAACTCCCCCGGAAAGTTGTTGGTATGGAGGGCACCCGAGGATTCGGCTAGCCATGGCTTGTGATTGTTGGTGGTGGGGGAGTAAACTTTACTTTATCGCTTGGGAACCGCCGCTAATGTGTTTAGCATGGAAGATATTGAAAACTCTTGGTCGTGACGTTGACAGGAAAGGCATACCTCCCAAAACTTTATTTATCTCTGATTTAAGCTTCGAGCTCTGGCACCTCTGCAAATCCATGCTTCCCTCTGCGAAGGGCCTATCTATTTACTTTTATGATTGTTGAGTCATCACCTTCTCAAACAAGCACCAGTCCTGAGAGCACTATTGTCATTCTCATGCATTGTGTATAGTTAATATTGTGTGCATCATGACTGGATCTCTTCTACCATGAATTACAATGTTTAGTCGCTGCTTGAACTTCGGAGGTGCTCTGCATTTATGTTTTGCGGTCTCAGAAAGAGCTAGAGAGATACCATGTTGTCATATTATATCATGATTGTTTTGACAAAGTGTTGGCATTTGAGATATCTTATTATGGCTCGCTAGTTGATTATGCCATAGATATGAGTGAATATAATTTCTAAGAGTTATCATTGGCATGGTTAGTTATAATCTTTGCTGAAAACTTGGGTGCTATTTAAGCATATATATAGATACAAGAACAAAAGAGTTTGTAAAAGTTTTTCTTTATCACTTTCAGTTTGTCAATTGAATTGCCTGAGGACAAGCAATGAGTTAAGCTTGGGGGAGTTAATATGTCTCCATCGTATCTACTTTTCCAAACATTTTTGCTATTGTTTTGGCCCCTAATTTGCATGATTTGAATGGAACTAACCCGGACTGACGCTGTTTTCAGCAGAATTGCCATGGTGTTGTTTTTGTGCAGAAAATCAAAGTTCTGGGAATTGGATGAAACTTTTTGGAGATTTTTTGTGGAATATATAAAAAATACTCGCACCAAGAACCACTGGAGGGGGGCCACCCAGTGCCCACGAGGCACCAGAGTGCGCCACCCCCCTGGCGCGCCCTGGTACCTCGTGGGGCCCACGTGGCTCCGTCTGACCTAATTCCAACGCTATAAATTCAGTTTCCAGAAGAAAAAAATAAGAGAGGAAGTTTTATTGTGTTTCACGATACGGAGCCGCCGCCACCTCCTGTTCTTCATCGGGAGGCCAGATCTGTAGTCCGTTTGGGGCTCCGGAGAGGGGGATCTTCCGGCATCGTCATCATCAACCATCCTTCATCACCAATTTCATGATGCTCACCGCCGGGAGTGAGTAATTCCTTCGTAGGCTTGCTGGACGGTGATGAGTTGGATGAGATTTATCATGTAATCGAGTTAGTTTTGGTAGGGCTTGATCCCTAGTATCCACTATGTTCTGAGATTGATGTTGCTATGACTTTGCTATGCTTAATGCTTGTCACTAGGGCCCGAGTGCCATGATTCTAGATCTGAACCCTTTATGTTTTCATGAATATATTTGTGTTCTTGATCCGATCTTGAAAGTTATATGCACTTGCTATGTGTTATGATCCGCATACCCCAAGGTGACAATAATTGGGATTCTTTCCGGTGATTGCCATAGTTTGAGGAGTTCATGTATTCACTATGTGTTAACGCTTTGTTCTGGTTCTCTATTAAAAGGAGGCCTTAATATCCCTTAGTTTCCTTATGGACCCCGCTGCCACGGGAGGGTAGGACAAAAGATGTCATGCAAGTTTTTATCGCAAGCACGTATGACTATATACAGAATACATGCCTACATTACATTGATGAATTGGAGCTAGTTCTGTGTCGCCCTAGGTTATGACTGTTACATGATGAATGTTATCCAACGAATATCACCGATCCAATGCCTACGAGCTTTTCACATATTGTTCTTGCTAAGTTACTACTGTTGCTACTGCTGTCACAATTGCTACTACTATTGCTGTTACCGTTAATGTTACCGTTACTATTATTGCTACTGCTACCAAACTATCATACTACTGTGCTATTGATCACTCTGCTGCAGATATTTAGTCTCAGGTGTGGTTGAATTGACAACTCAACTGCTAATACTTGCAAATATTCTTTGGCTCCCCTTGTGTCGAATCAATAAATTTGGGTTGAATACTCTACCCTCGAAAACTGTTGCGATCCCCTATACTTGTTGGTTATCAGTATCCCCTTGTCCAGGACACCGTCATTCAGGGAGAAGCCAGAAGACCCAGAGGGTCCCCACAAGCCAGGGGTTGTGCCCTGGGAGGTAGGGCAGACCGGGGTGGCTTGTGGGCCCCCGAGCCTCCGTTTGCCCAAATTTTTGGCCTATAAATACCCACATATTCTGAAACCCTCGGAGCAATACCCGAAGCAATTTTATCACCGCGGCAAGCCTTTGTTCTGACGCGATCCCATCTGAAGCCCTATTCTGGCACTCTGCCGGAGGGGGGAATCATTGGGGAGGTCATCTTCGTCAACCTTGTTGCCTCCATGATGATGTGTGAGTAGTTGTTTCAGGACCTATGGGTCCATAGTAGTAGCTAGATGGCTTTCTCTCGCTTTCTTTTGATCTTCAATACAATGATCTCTTTGGAGATCTATTCGATGTAATTCTTGTGGCATGTTTGTTGTGATCCGATGAATTGTGGATTTATGATCACATTTTTCATTGAATTTATATGAATCTTTTGAAATTTCTTTGATGTGTAATTTTATAGCTTTATATTTCTCCTCGATCTATCCGTCTAGTTTGGCGAAGTTTGATTGATTTATCTTCAGTGACAGAAAGGACAAACGCACACGTATTGTGTTGTTGCCACTAAGAATAAAATGACGTGGTTTGGTCATATTGATTGATCTCTTCCTATCTACATTATGTCACCTTGCTTATTGTGTCACTCCGTTTCTTATGAACTTAAGACTTTGAGATGCATGCTGGATATAGGTCTTGGGGTGGAGTAATAGTAGTAGATGCAGTTGGATTAATGGTCTACTTGTCACAGATGTAATGCCAATATGAGATTATGCCATGACTGATCATAGGTATTCTTTGCGCTATTCTGTCAATTGCCCAACAGTAATTTGTCTACCATGCCACTACTTGCTTTCAAGAGAGATGCATCTAGTGAACCTATGGCCCCTGAGTCTATCTTCCATCAATACAAAAACTCCTACAATTGCTCTTTACTTTCTTTTACTATTTTTCCACTTTGCCCTATCACTATTTGCTTTTAATCTTGTAGCTGGCACGGACAAGGGGAGTGACGACCCCCTTATCGGTGCTAAATCCAGCATATCTCGAGGTAGGGATCCAAAGCTAGGCGTCTTGGAGTGATGGTAACATGGACACGGGATTTTACCCAAGTTCGGGCTCTCTCGAAGAGATAATACCCTACGTCCTACTTTTCATTGTATTGATATGGGGGATAGTACAGAGTACAGGTATCTACCACGAGATTGTTGTGTATGATTCTAATGATCTGGAATATGATCTATCGACAAGCCTAGCATTGGCTTATATAATGTACCGGAGGCCTTGGATAACAAGAGTCCTAGTCGAATACATCGGTGGAGAGGAGTCCTAGTCTTGATCACCAAGTCTTGTGGAATCTTCCTCGTATATGTCATGGGATGCCCGAAGTGGCCCATTAGTGAACCACCATGGGGACCCTTGGCCTGACCCACCCGGTCAGGAGACAACGTGGTAAGTACCCCTTAATCCAGGACACCATCAGTAGCCCCTGAACTGGTCTTCAAGTTGGGACGCTCCTCGGTTCTTCCGAATTGTTCTTTGTCTTCTGCCTTCGGTCTTGAAAGCTGATTCAACAAATCTTCCCATCATCGATCTTGAGGATCACCGAGGTGTATCCAAAGAGTTCACACATCGGGTATCCGAGGAGTTCACACGTGGGCGTCCGAGGAGCCCCTTTAAGTGCTCGGCCTTCATCAATGCCTTGCTATTTTTACGCCACACCTCGGGTTCGAAGTTTTTCTCGTGTGGCGGTGTCCTCTTGCAGCCGAGCCCTAAGGCTGGACTGCATCCGAGGTGTCTTTTTGCAGCCGAGCTCCAACGCCGGTCTCCATCCGAGGTGTCATAGATCACCTTGGTATGAAAAAGTTGAAGGAGTTCAGCCGAGCTTAATCCCGGAAATGCCCTCTATGGAGCCAGCCACTTGCATCCAAGCTTTACGCCGGACTGCTTCTGAGGTGGTGCACAACCTCGGCCATGGGCTGATTTTTTGTGGATTTTTTCGATTGGTGCAATTTTATTCTCTGCCGAGATATATAACCAGTAGCCCTCAAGGTGTGTGTCGGCATAAAATCCGAGATGCACCTAAAGGAAAACATACAACCGCTAATCCTGGTAGCCCCTGAGACTTAGGTCGATTCACGAAATTGGCCTGAGGATCAACTCGTAGCTTGGCAGCATACTTAGGAAAGGAAACACGGTGTGCATAGTCCTCGAGACTCATGTTGGGTGCGGCCGACCAACCTGAGGATCGTAATCTCCTCGGAAACTGTTTTGCACTTTTAAATTGCCAACATTGAATCGTCAATGCAGCAGCCCACGACACTTGGGTTGGGCAACACGGCCGGCCCTAGGATCATATCTCCTTGGGAACTAGTTCAACTGTCGTGTACGTTTTGACAAAGCCGAGGTGCAGCTCGGCAGGAAAGATGCCGAACTGCGGGTCAGAAAAGATTTCCCGAGCAAAACCATCACGTAGAACACCTCGATCAAGAGGATGTCCCGCCTCCTGAAAGGAAAATATAAAATAGGTTAAAGTTGTTATAAGCTCGAAAAACCCAAAAACTTGTGTGAAAATGATACGCCTCCTACGTATCTACTTTTCCAAACACTTTTGCTCTTGTTTTGGACTCTAATTTGCATGATTTGAATGAAACTAACCCAGACTAACGCTGTTTTCAGCAGAACTACCATGGTGTTGTTTTTGTGTAGAAATCAAAGTTCTCGGAATTGGACGAAACTTTTTGGAGAATTTTTATGGAATAAATAAAAATTATTGGCGCAAGAATCAACAGAAGAGGGGCCACCTGTTGGCCACAAGGCAACAGGGCGCGACCCCCCCTAGGGCGTGCCCTGATGCCTTGTGGGGCCCACAGGCGGCCGTCTGACCTAATTCCAATGCTATAAATTCACTTTCCCTGAGAAAAAAATTAGAGAAGAAGTTTCATCACGTTTTACGATACGGAGCCGCCGCCACCTCATGTTCTTCATCGGGAGGGCTGATCTGGAGTTCGTTCGGGGCTCCGGAGAGGGGGATTCGTCTCCGTCGTCATCATCAACCATCCTCCATCACCAATTTCATGATGCTCACCACCGTGTGTGAGTAATTTCTCCGTAGGCTTGCTGGACGGTGATGGGTTGGATGAGATTTATCATGTAATCGAGTCAATTTGTTAGGGCTTTGATCCCTGATACGTCTCCAACGTATCTATAATTTTTGATTGTTCCATGCTGTTATAATATCAATCTTGGATGTTTTTATAATCATTTACAGCAATTTTATATCATTTTTGGAGACTAACCTATTAACTTAGTGCCCAGTGCCAGTTGTTGTTTTCTGACCTGTTTTTGTTTTACAGAAAATCAATACCAAACGAAGTCCAAATGCAACCAAACTTTTTGGAGATTTTTTCTTGGACTAGAAGAATACTAGTGTTGGGGAACGTTGCATGGAAAACAAAAAAAATTCTACGCACACGCAAGATCTATCCATGGAGATGCATAGCTACGAGAGGGGGAGTATGTCTACGTACCCTCGTAGACTGTAAGCAGAAGCGTTAGAACAACGCGGTTGATGTCGTCGAACAACTTCACGATCCAACCGACCGAGCACCGAACGTATGGCACCTCCGCGTTCAGCACACGTTCAGCTCGGTGACGTCCTCGACTTCTTGATCCAGCAAGACGGCGAGGTAGTGGATGAGTTCCGGCAGCATGACGGCGTGGTGACGGTGATGGTGATGCTATCTCCGCAGGGCTTCACCCAAGCACTGCGAAAATATGACCGAGGGACGGAACTGTGGAGGGGGGCGCCGCACACGGCTAAGACAATGTTGTCCTTTGGGGCGCCCCCTCTCCTCTATTTATATATGTGTAGGGGCTTGGAGTAGAAGGAATAGTGCCACGTGAACAGTAACCGTGGATAGTACACACGTGGACTTGGACTCCAAAGTCCAATCCTATTCCTACTAGGACTCTCCCTTTTTTCCTTCCCTAGCTGCGTGGGCTTTTGAGGACTTGGTGCGCCTGGCCCAATAAGGCTAGGGCGCCTCCCCTTAGCCCATGCCAGCCCTTTGGGACGTGGTGGACCCACTTGTGGACTTCCGGACCCCTCCGGAATCCTCCGGAACCTTCAGGAAGCTTCCCGGTACAATACCGAAAAAACTGCACCTTTTTCCGGAACCCAAAATATGACTTCCCATATATAAATCTTTACCTCTCGACCATTCAGAGACTCCTCGTGACGTCCGGGGTCTCCTCCGGGACTCCGAACAATATTCGGTTACCAATTCACATAACTCATATAACACTATATCGTCAACGAACGTTAAGCGTGCGGACCCAACGGGTTCGGGAATGATGTAGACATGACTGAGATGCCTCTCCAGTCAATAACCAATAGCGGAACCTGGATGCTCATATTGGTTCCTACATATTCCATGAAGATCTTATCGGTCGAACCGCAATGACAACATACGTAATTCCCTTTGTCCGTCGGTATGTTACTTGCCCGAGATTCGATCGTCGGTATCTCCATACCTAGTTCAATCTCGTTACCGGCAAGTCTCTTTACTCGTTCCGTAATACATCATCCCATAACTAACTCCTTAGTCACTTTGCTTGCAAGCTTCTTATGATGTGCATTACCGAGAGGGCCCAGAGATACCTCTCCGAAACACGGAGTGACAAATCCCAGTCTCGATCCATGCCAACTCAACGGACACCTTCGGAGATACCTGTAGAGCATCTTTATGATCACCCAGTTACGTTGTGACGTTTGATAGCACAAAAGGTATTCCTCTGATATCCGGGAGTTGCATGATCTCATGGTCTGAGGAACATGTATTTGACATTCAAGAAAGCAGTAGCAATAAACAGAACGATCATATGCTAAGCTAATGGATGGGTCTTGTCCATCACACCATTCTTCTAATGATGTGATCCCGTTATCAAATGACAACTCATGTCTATGGTTAGGAAACCTTAACCATCTTTGATCAACGAGCTAGTCTAGTAGAGGCTCACTAGGGACACGGTATTTGTTTATGTATTCACACATGTATTTAAGTTTCCGATCAATACAATTCTAGCATGAATAATAAACCTTTATCATGAACAAGGAAATATAAAATAATAACAACTTTATTATTGCCTCTAGGGCATATTTCCATCATTCTCCCACTTGCACTAGAGTCAATAATCTAGATTACATAGTAATGAATCTAACACCCATGGAGTCTTGGTGCTGATCATGTTTTGCTCGTGGAAGAGGCTTAGTCAACGGGTCTGCCACATTCAGATCCGTGTGTATGAATGGAGTTGAAGCGTCTCTTGATGTGTTTGGTCTTCTTGTGAAACCTGGGCTCCTTGGCTATGGCAATTGCTCTAGTGTTGTCACAAAAGATTATCATTGGACCCGATGCACTAGGTATTACACCTAGATCGGATATGAACTCCTTCATCCAGACTCCTTCATGTGCTGCTTCCGAAGCAGCTATGTATTCCGCTTCACACGTAGATCCCGCCACGACGCTCTGCTTGGAACTGCACCAACTGACAGCTCCACCATTTAATATAAATACGTATCCGGTTTGTCACTTAGAGTCATCCGGATCAGTGTCGAAGCTTGCATCGACGTAACCCTTTACGACGAGCTCTTCGTCACCTCCATAAACGAGAAACATGTCCTTGGTCCTTTTCAGGTACTTCAGGATATTCTTGACCGCTGTCCAGTGATCCACTCCAGGATTACTCTGGTACCTCCCTGCCAAACTTATGGCAAGGCACACATCAGGTCTGGTACACAGCATGGCATACATAATAGAACCTATGACTGAGGCATAGGGAATGACTTTCATTTTCTCTATATCTTCTGCCGTGGTCGGGCATTGAGTCTGACTCAACTTCACACCTTCCAAGACAGGCAAGAACCCTTTCTTTGACTGATCCATTTTGAACTTCTTCAAAACTTTGTCAAGGTATGTGCTTTGTGAAAGTCCTATCAAGCGTCTTGATCTATCCCTATAGATCTTGATGCCCAATATATAAGCAGCTTCACCGAGGTCTTTCATTGAAAAAATCTTATTCAAGTATCCCTTTATGCCATCCAGAAATTCTATATCATTTCCAATCAAAAATATGTCATCCACATATAATATTAGAAATGCTACAGAGCTCCCACTCACTTTCTTATAAATACAGGCTTCACCGTAAGTCTGTACAAAACCATATGCTTTGATCACCTCATCCAAGCGTATATTCCAACTCCGAGATGCTTGCACCAGTCCATAGATGGATTGCTAGAGCTTGCACACTTTGTTAGCACCCTTAGGATCGACAAAACCTTCTGGTTGCATCATATACAACTCTTCTTTGAGAAAACCATTAAGGAATGTAGTTTTGACATCCATTTGCCAGATTTCATAATTATAAAATGCGGCAATTGCTAACATGATTCGGACAGACTTAAGCATCGCTACGGGTGAGAAAGTCTCATTGTAGTCAACCCCTTGAACTTGTCGAAAACCTTTCGCGACAAGTCGAGCTTTGTAGACAGTGATATTACCATCATCATCTGTCTTCCTCTTAAAAATCCATTTATTCTCAATGGCTTGCCGATCATCGGGCAAGTCCACCAAAGTCCACACTTTGTTCTCATACATGGATCCTATCTCAGATTTCATGGCCTCAAGCCATTTGTCGGAATCCGGGCTTAACAACATAACTTCCAGAACAGGATTACCGTACCACTCTGGTGCGGAACGTACTCTGGTCGACCTACAAAGTTCAGTAATAACTTTATCTGAAGTTTCATGATCTTTATCATTATCTTCCTCTCTTATTGGTGTAGGCATCACGGGAACGGTTTTCTCTGATGAGCTACTTTCCAATTCGAGAGAAGGTACAATTACCTCATCAAGTTCTACTTTCCTCCCACTCACTTCTTTCGAGAGAAACTCCTTCTCTAGAAAGGACCCATTCTTGGCAACAAAGACCTTGCCTTCGGATCTGTGGTAGAAGGTGTAGCCAATTGTTTCTTTAGGGTATCCTATGAAGACGCACTTCTCCGCTTTGGGTTCGAGCTTATCAGGTTGAAGCTTTTTCACATAAGCATCGCATCCCCAAACTTTAAGAAACGACAGCTTAGGTTTCTTGCCAAACCATAGTTCATATGGTGTCGTCTCAACGGATTTAGACGGTGCCCTATTTAACGTGAATGCAACTGTATCTAATGCATAACCCCAAAACGATAGTGGCAAATCGGTAAGAGACATCATAGAACGCACCATATCCAATAAAGTACGGTTACGATGTTCGGACACACCATTGCGCTGTGGTGTTCCAGGTGGCGTGAGTTGTGAAACAATTCCACATTTTCTTAAATGAAGGCCAAACTCGTAACTCAAATATTCGCCTCCGCGATCAGATTGTAGAAACTTTATTTTCTTGTTACGATGATTCTCTACTTCACTCTGAAATTCTTTGAACTTTTCAAATGTTTCAGACTTGTGTTTCATCAAGTAGATATATCCATATCTACTCAAATCATCTGTGAAGCTTAGAAAATAACGATACCCGTCGCGTGCTTCAACATTCATCGGACCGCATACATCGGTATGTATTATGTCCAACAAATCAGTAGCTCGCTCCATTGTTCCGGAGAACAGAGTTTTAGTCATATTGCCCATGAGGCATGGTTCGCAAGTATCAAATGATTCATAATAAAGAGATTCCAAAAGTCCATCCGCATGGAGTTTCTTCATGCGCTTTACACCAATATGACCTAAACGGCAGTGCCACAAGTATGTTGCACTATCATTATCAACTTTGCATCTTTTGGCATCAATATTATGAATATGTGTATCACTACGATCGAGATTCAACAAGAATAGACCATTCACAAAAGGTGCGTGACCATAAAAGATGTTACTCATATAAATAGAACAACCATTATTCTCTGACTTAAATGAATAACCGTCTCGCAATAAACAAGATCCAGATATAATGTTCATGCTCAACGCTGGCACCAAATAACAATTATTGAGGTCTAAAACTAATCCCGAAGGTAGATGTAGAGGTAGCCTGCCGACGGCGATCACATCAACCATGGAACCATTCTCGACGCGCATCGTCACCTCGTCCTTAGCCAATCTTCGCTTATTCCGTAGCTCCTGTTTCGAGTTACAAATATGAGCAACCGAACCAGTATCAAATACCCAGGCGCTACCGCGAGCATTAGTGAGGAACACATCAATAACATGTATATCAAATATACCTTTGCTCACTTTGCCATCCTTCTTATCCGCCAAATACTTGGGGCAGTTCCGCTTCCAGTGACCAGTCCCTTTGCAGTAGAAGCACTCTGTTTTAGGCCTGGGTCCAGCTTTGGGTTTCTTCGTGGGAGCGGCAACTTGCTTGCCGTTCTTGTTGAAGTTCCCCTTCTTTCCCTTGCCCTTTTTCTTGAAACTAGTGGTTTTGTTAACCATCAACACTTGATGCTCCTTCTTGATTTCTACCTCCGCTGATTTCAGCATCGCGAAGAGCTCGGGAATTGTCTTCTCCATCCCTTGCATATTATAGTTCATCATGAAGCCTTCATAGCTTGGTGGCAGTGACTGAAGAACTCTGTCAATAACACTCTCAACCGGAAGATCAATTCCCAGCTGAGTCAAGTGGTTGTGGTACCCAGACATTCTGAGTATGTGTTCACTGACAGAACTGTTCTCCTCCATCTTACAGCTAAAGAACTTGTTGGAGACTTCATATCTCTCAACCCGGGCATTAGCTTGAAATATCAATTTCAGCTCTTGGAACATATCATATGCTCCGTGGCGTTCAAAACGCTTTTGCAGTCCCGGTTCTAAGCCGTAGAGCATGGCACACTGAACTATCGAGTAGTCATCAGATCGAGCCTGCCAGGCGTTCACAACGTCTGTAGTAGCTCCTGCAGCAGGTCCATCACCTAGCGGTGCATCAAGGACATAATTCTTCTGTGCAGCAATGAGGATAATCCTCAAGTTACGGACCCAGTCCGTGTAGTTGCTACCATCATCTTTCAACTTAGCTTTCTCTAGGAACGCATTAAAATTCAATGGAACAGTAGCACGGGCCATTTATCTACAACATAGATATGCAAAGAAACTATCAAGACTAAGTTCATGATAAATTAAGTTCAATTAATCAAATTACTAATGAACTCCCACTTAAATTAACATCCCTCAAGTTAACTAAGTGTTACATGATCCAAATCAACTAGCCCATGTCCGATCATCACGTGAGATGGGATAGTCATCAATGGTGAGCATCTCCATGTTGATCATATCTACTATATGACTCATGTTCGACCTTTCGGTCTCCAGTGTTCCGAGACCATGTCTGTACATGCTAGGCTCGTCAAGTTTAACCCAAGTATTCTGCTTGTGTAAAACTGGCTTACACCCGTTGTATGTGAACGTAGAATCTATCACACCCGATCATCACGAGATGCTTCGAAACGACGAACTTTAGCAACGGTGCATACTCAGGGAGAACACTTTTATCTTGAAATTTAGTGAAGGGATCATCTTATAATGCTACCGTCGTTCTAAGCAAAATCAGATGCATAAAGGATAAACATCACATGCAATCAAAATATGTGACATGATATGGCCATCATCTTGTGCTTTTGATCTCCATCTCCAAAGCATCGTCATGATCTCCATCGTCACCGGCTCGACACCTTGATCTCCATCGTTGTATCGTGGTCGTCTCGCCAACTATTGCTTCTACAACTATTGCTAACGCATAGCGATAAAGTAAAGCAATTACATGGCGCTTGCATTTCATACAATAAAGAGACAACCATAAGGCTCCTGCCGGTTGCCGATAAATTACAAAACATGATCATCTCATACAATAACGTACATCACATCATGTCTTGACCATATCACATCACAGCATACCCTGCAAAAACAAGTTAGACGTCCTCTACTTTGTTGTTGCAAGTTTTACGTGGCTGCTACGGGCTTCTAGCAAGAACCGTTCTTACCTACGGCACAAAACCACAACGGTGATTTATCAAGTTTGCTGTTTTAACCTTCAACAAGGACCGGCCGCAGTCAAATTCGATTCAACTAAAGTAGGAGAAACAGACACCCGCCAGCCACCTTTATGCAAAACAAGTTGCATGTCTGTCGGTGGAACCGGTCTCATGTACGTGGACATGTAAGGTTGGTCCGGGCCGCTTCATCTTACAATACCGCCGAATCAAAATAAGACGTTGGTGGTAAGCAGTATGACGATCACCGGCCACAACTCTTTGTGTTCTACTCATGCATATCATCTACGCATAGACCTGGCTCATGATGCCACTGTTGGGGAACGTTGCATGGAAAACAAAAAAAATTCTACGCACACGCAAGATCTATCCATGGAGATGCATAGCTACGAGAGGGGGAGTATGTCTACGTACCCTCGTAGACCGTAAGCGGAAGCGTTAGAACAACGCGGTTGATGTCGTCGAACAACTTCACGATCCAACCGACCGAGCACCGAACGTACGGCACCTCCGCGTTCAGCACACGTTCAGCTCGGTGACGTCTTCGACTTCTTGATCCAGCAAGACGGCGAGGTAGTGGATGAGTTCTGGTAGCACGACGGCGTGGTGACGGTGACGGTGATGCTATCTCCGCAGGGCTTCGCCCAAGCACTGCGAAAATATGACCGAGGGACGGAACTGTGGAGGGGGGCGCCGCACACGGCTAAGACAATGTTGTGTCCTTTGGGGCGCCCCCTCTCCTCTATTTATATATGTGTAGGGGATTGGAGTAGAAGGAATAGTGCCACGTGAATAGTAACCGTGAATAGTACACACGTGGACTTGGACTCCAAAGTCCAATCCTATTCCTACTAGGACTCTCCCTTTTTTCCTTCCCTAGCTGCGTGGGCTTTTGAGGACTTGGTGCGCCTGGCCCAATAAGGCCAGGGCGCCTCCCCTTAGACCATGCCAGCCCTTGGGACGTGGTGGACCCACTTGTGGACTTTCGGACTCCTCCGGAATCATCCGGAACCTTCTGGAAGCTTCCCGGTACAATACCGAAAAAACTGCACCTTTTTCCGGAACCCAAAATATGACTTTCCATATATAAATCTTTACCTCTCGACCATTCTGAGACTCCTCGTGACGTCCGGGATGTCATCCGGGACTCCGAACAACATTCGGTTACCAATTCACATAACTCATATAACACTATATCGTCAACGAACGTTAAGCGTGCGGACCCTACGGGTTCGGGAATGATGTAGACATGACTGAGACACCTCTCCGGTCAATAACCAATAGGAAAACCTGGATCCTCATATTGGTTCCTACATATTCCACGAATATCTTATCGGTCGAACCGCAATGACAACATACGTAATTCCCTTTGTCCGTCGGTATATTACTTGCCCGAGATTCGATCGTCGGTATCTCCATACCTAGTTCAATCTTGTTACCGGCAAGTCTCTTTACTCGTTCCGCAATACATCATCCCGTAAATAACTCCTTATTCACTTTGCTTCCAAGCTTCTTATGATGTGCATTACCGAGAGGGCCCAGAGATACCTCTCCGAAACACGGAGTGACAAATCCCAGTCTCGATCCATGCCAACTCAACGGACACCTTCGGAGATACCTGTAGAGCATCTTTAAGATCACCCAGTTACGTTGTGACGTTTGATAGCACACAAGGTATTCCTCCGATATCCGGGAGTTGCATGATCTCATGGTCTGAGGAACATGTATTTGACATTCAAGAAAGCAATAGCAATAAACAGAACGATCATATGCTAAGCTAACGGATGGGTCTTGTCCATCACATCATTCTCCTAATGATGTGATCCCGTTATCAAATGACAACTCATGTCTATGGTTAGGAAACCTTAACCATCTTTGATCAACGAGCTAGTCTAGTAGAGGCTCACTAGGGACACGGTATTTGTTTATGTATTCACACATGTATTTAAGTTTCCCGTCAATACAATTCTAGCATGAATAATAAACCTTTATCATGAACAAGGAAATATAAAATAATAACAACTTTATTATTGCCTCTAGGGCATATTTCCATCAACTAGAAGCTTCGAGGGGAGGCCAGAAGACCCTGGTGGGGCCCACGAGCCACCAGGGCGCGCCTGGGGGGGCAGGCGCGCCCTGGTGCCTCGTGGGGCCCACCAGGTTCCGTTTGACCTAATTCCAGGACTATAAATTCCAGAAAAATCAGAAACCCACAGGAGAGTCCACGAAATACTTTTTACGCCGCCGCAAGCTTCTGTTCCAGAGAGATCCCATCTGGGGTCCTTCTACGGTAATCTACCGGAGGTGGAATCGATCACGGAGGGGCTCTACATCAACCTTGCTACCTCTGTGATGATGCGTGAGTAGTTTACCACAGACCTTCGGGTCCATAGTTAGTAGCTAGATGGCTTCTTCTCTCTTTTTGATCTTCAATACAATGTTCTCCTTGATGTTCTTGGAGATCTATCCGATGTAATCTCTTTTTGCGGTGCGTTTGTTGGGATCCGATGAATTGTGAGTTTATGATCAGATTATCCATGAAATTATTTGAGTCTTTGCTGCACTCTTTTATGCATGATTATTATAGCCTCGTATTTCTTCTCCGATCTATTGATTTGGTTTGGCCAACTGAGTTGATTTATCTTGCCATGGGAAGAGGTGCTTTGTAGTGGGTTCGATCTTGCGGTGCTCAATCCCAGTGACAGAAAGGGACATGGCACGTATGTATCGTTGCTACTAAGGATAACAAGATGGGATCTATTCATTGGGTTTATTAATTCGTGAGTTTGTCTTGTCTACATCATGTCACCATTCTTAAGGCATTACTCCGTTCTTATGGACTTAATACACTAGCTGCATGCTGGATAGCGGTCGATGTGTGGAGTAATAGTAGTAGATGCAGGCAGGAGTTGGTCTACTAATCTTGGACGTGATGCCTATATACATGATCATTGCATTGGATATCGTCATGATTATTTGCTTTTCTATCAATTGCCCAACAGTAATTTGTCTACCCACCGTATGCTATTTTCTCGAGAGAAGCCTCTAGTGAAATCTATGGCCCCCGGGTCTATCAAAATCATATTACTAAAATCCTAAAAATATTGCTGCCATCTTTATTTATTTATTTTATTTTGTATTTTTGTTTCAATCTATCAATCTATCACATACAATTTAATCTTGCAATTTACCGCTGAGAGATTGACAACCTCTCGTTTGCGTTGGGTGCAAGGGTTTGTTGTTTGTGTGCAGGTACTGCTAACGAGGTGTTGTGTGATTCTCCTACTGGTTCGATAACCTTGGTTTCATAACTGAGGGAAATACTTATCTCTACTGTGTTGCATCATCCCTTCCTCTTCGGGGAAATACCAACACAAGCTACAAGTAGCAGGAAGAATTTCGGGCGCCGTTGCCGGGGAGACATCATCAACATCTATCAAGTACCTTTGCACAAACTCTCATCTCCTTGCATTTACTTTATTTGCCATTTGCCTCTCGTTTTCATCTCCCCCACTTCTAAAACATTTTTACAAAAATATTTTTCGTTTGCCTTTTTCTCGTTTGCTTGTTTGCTTGATTGTTTGCTCGCTTCACCATTATGGCTGGTTCATCGCTCATTACTATTACCCCTGAAAATGAAGAACTTAATTTTAAACAAAGGGGAGGAGAGAATTTAAAAGATGCTTGGTATAGGATTTGCGATGCTCATAATAGATCAACTCGTAAGCAATCCTCCACTATTCTTCTTCGCAATTTTTATGTGGGAATTACTACTTGGTATAGATTTGTGCTTGATAATATTACTGGAGGGAATTTCTTGATGTGTCCCTCTACGGATGCTTTTAATGCTATGGGAAATTTAGTGGGATCACCACCTATCACTATTAATGAAACAACTTTGACTTTGGAACATGTTATGCAAAGACTAGAGGCTATTGAAAGTAAAATGTCTACTGTTGAACACCTTGAGAATTTGGATAAAAAATTTCATAATCATATCACTCAATTTGGTTCTAAGATAGGAATCGCATTGAAAACCTTAAAGGAAAATGAACCGGTAGTTAATGAAAGAATAGAACAAAGTCCCGCTAGAATCGATAAGATAGAAGAAATTATTATCAATTTGGGATCGGCTTTTTCCTCCATTAAGAATATTGATAAAACTCCTCCAAGTAAAAATTGCAAGTTTGTATATGTTCCTAAAACCAATGGTGCTACTTCCAGTAAGGGAAATGAGGATCTTAAAATGATTAGCGTGCACCCCAATTTCATTGATATGATTAAGGAACCTATTCACAAAAGTAAAATTCTTGACTTTGTGCCTAGAAGTGTGATGGTGAGAAACAATTATGTTAAATATATTAGAAAAAATGGATGTGTGATTGACGAGTTGGAAACCAAAGATGACAATACTTGAAATTGTGCATTATGCCTAGCTAGGGGCATAAAACAATAGCGCTTGTTGGGAGGCAACCCAATGAATAAAATAAATTTTTGTTATAAGTTTCTGTTATGGTGTGTTTTTACTGTCATTCTACTGGTATGATGGTGTTTTTGTGTTTTTAATTAGTGTTTGTGCCAAGTAAAGCCTTTAGGATGATTTGGTAGATAGTATAATTGATATTGTTTGAAAACAGAAAGTTTTGCGTCCAGTGCTGGAATTTTATTTTTTCACTGTAACGTCAGAACCTTCTGAATTTTTTACACAGTATTGGTATATGAATTTTCCACGTTTCCCTAATTTTTCAGAATTTTTGGAGTTACAGAAGTGTGACTATAATTCAGATTTCTACAGACTGTTCTGTTTTTGACAGATTCTGTTTTTGATGCACTACTTGCTTGTTTTGATGAATCTATGGATTGTATCGGGGGGTATAAGCCATGGTGAAGTTAGAGTATAGTGGGTATAATGCAAAAATAAAATATGAATGGGTTTGCAACAGTACTTATAGTAGTGATTTGTTTTGTTATACTAACGGATCTCACGAAGGTTTTGTTAAGTTTTGTGTGATTGAAGTTTTCAAGTTTTGGGTGAGATCACGATGGATGAAGGAATAAGGAGTAGCAAAAGCCTAAGCTTGGGGATTCCCAAGGCACCCCAAGGTAATATTCTAGGAAGACTCAAGCGACTAAGCTTGGGGATGCCCCGGAAGGCATCCCCTCTTTCTTCTACCAACCATCGGTAATTTTACTTGGAGCTATATTTTTATTCGTCACATGATATGAGTTTTGCTTGGAGCATCTTGTATTATATGAGTCTTTGCTTTGTTTACTTTTTAGTTTGTCACAATCACCTTTGCTGAACACGCCTATCTTGGGAGAGCCACACGTTTATCATCATGATTTGTTAGAATACTCCATGTGCTTCACTTCAATTTTTTGAGCTAGGCAGTTGCTCTAGTGCTTCACTTAAATCTTTTTTAGCACGGTGGTGTCTATATTTTGAAGAAATAAAATCTCATGCTTCACTTATATTATTTTGAGAGTTGATTAAAATTTTGAAGAAATGAATTCTCATGCTTCACTTATATTATTTTGAGAGTTGATTAAAATTTTGAAGAAATGAATTCTCATGCTTCACTTATATTATTTTGAGAATTGTTAAGATTGAAATTTTGAAGAAATATTTGCACTCTCATGCTTCACTTAAAACTTTTTGAGAGTTGATCAATAGTAACGGTAATTTGCACAAGATATGAATTTGGTCCCAAAGTGATGAATATTCAAGAGGGATATAGATAAAAACTTTCATATAGATCATTGGATATGATAAGTGTGATTCCTTGCAATTATTTTGCGATATGGAGATGATGATATGTGAGTCATGTTAGTGAGTAATTATGCTTTAGTAAAAATATTGGGGTTAAGGTTTGTGATTCCCTATGCAAGCACGTTAAGTCAATAGTTATGCAATGAAATTATATCCTACTTATGGTGCATTATTCGATGTTAGTTATGTTCAATGCATGTTTATGACCGTTTTCGTTTTTTGGTTGGTTGCTTCTCAATCTTTTGCTAGCCTTCATTTGTACTAAGCGGAAATACTGCTTGTGCATCCAAAATCCTTAAACCTAGTTTTGCCATATGAGTCCACTATATCTACCTATATGCGGTATTTCAATGCCGTTCCAAGTAAATTTGCGTGTGCCAACTCTAATTTTCAAAATAATTTTTCTGTTTTGTGTGCCCGTACCCCTCATGAAGCGGCAGGGGGTGGCCAATATTTTCCATGTTAGGTGTGTTATTCTCACGATGAGTGTTTATTCACTTGTCATTGCACGAGAGTATGGTTGGTAATAGGGATGCCTAGTCCCGCATGAAATGAAATTAATAATAACAAAATTCCTTGGAAAGTGATGGTATGGAGGGCACCCGTGGATACGGCTAGCCATGGAATGTGAAAGAAATGGTGGAAAGGAAATGAACTTTATTTTCTATTTGGGAACCACCTATGATGTGTCTAGCACGGAAAATATTGGAAATTCTCGGTCGTTTTCGTTGACAGGAAAAACATGCCTCTCAAAATATATTTTTATCTCTTTAATTTCAGCTTTGAGCTCTGGCACATTTGACAAATCTCTGCTTCCCTCTGCGAAGGGCCTATCTATTTACTTTTATGCAATTTTTATTTTATTTGAGTCTCCATCTTCTCTTACAAAAGAACCAACTAGAGAGCACTATTGTCATACTTGTGAATTGGATGTAGCTAATATTCGAGTGTGTTTCATGAATGGATCAATGATTGAGCATAATGGGCTAGGGATAACTTTCTTTAGCGTTGATATTTTGAAAGACATGGTTGCTTGTTAGTATGCTTGAGTATCTATGTTTTCATGTCAAATTATAGACTATTGCTTTGAATCATACAAGTCCAATGTCCATGCTACAAAAGAAAACAATATGTGATGAATATGTTAGGCAGCATTCCACATCAAAAATTCTATTTTTATCATTTACCTACTCGAGGATGAGCAGGAATTAAGCTTGGGGATGCTGATACGTCTCCAACGTATCTATAATTTTTGATAGTTCCATGCTGTTATAATATCAATCTTGGATGTTTTTATAATCATTTACAGCAATTTTATATCGTTTTTGGAGACTAACCTATTAACTGAGTGCCCAGTGCCAGTTGCTGTTTTCTGCCATGTTTTTGTTTTACAGAAAATCAATACCAAACGAAGTCCAAATGCAACCAAACTTTTTGGAGATTTTTTCTTGGACTAGAAGAATACTAGAAGCTTCGAGGGGAGGCCAGAAGACCCTGGTGGGGCCCACGAGCCACCAGGGCGCGCCTGGGGGGGCAGGCGCGCCCTGGTGCCTCGTGGGGCCCACCAGGCTCCGTTTGACCTAATTCTAGCACTATAAATTCTAGAAAAATCAGAAACCCTCAGGAGAGTCCACGAAATACTTTTTACGCCGCCGCAAGCTTCTGTTCCAGAGAAATCCCATCTGGGGTCCTTCTCCGGTAATCTGTCGGAGGGGGAATCGATCACGGAGGGGCTCTACATCAACCTTGCTGCCTCTCCGATGATGCGTGAGTAGTTTACCACAGACCTTCGGGTCCATAGTTAGTAGCTAGATGGCTTCTTCTCTCTTTTTGATCTTCAATACAATGTTCTCCTTGATGTTCTTGGAGATCTATCCAATGTAATCTCTTTTTGCGGTGTGTTTGTTGGGATTCGATGAATTGTGAGTTTATGATCAGATTATCCATGAAATTATTTGAGTGTTTGCTGCACTCTTTTATGCATGATTATTATAGCCTCGTATTTCTTCTCTGATCTATTGATTTGGTTTGGCCAACTGAGTTGATTTATCTTGCCATGGGAAGAGGTGCTTTGTAGTGGGTTCGATCTTGCGGTGCTCAATCCCAGTGACAGAAAGGGACATGACATGTATGTATCGTTGCTACTAAGGATAACAAGATGGGATCTATTCATTGGGTTTATTCATTCGTGAGTTTGTCTTGTCTGCATCATGTTCATCATTCTTAAGGCATTACTCCGTTCTTATGGACTTAATACACTAGATGCATGCTGGATAGCGATCGATGTGTGGAGTAATAGTAGTAGATGCAGGCAGGAGTCGGTCTACTAATCTTGAACATGATGCCTATATACATGATCATTGCCTTGGATATCGTCATGATTATTTGCTTTTCTATCAATTGCCCAACAGTAATTTGTCTACCCACCGTATGCTATTTTCTCGAGAGAAGCCTCTAGTGAAATCTATGGCCCCCGGGTCTATCAAAATCATATTACTAAAATCCTAAAAATATTGCTGCCATCTTTATTTATTTATTTTATTTTGTATTTTTGTTTCAATCTATCAATCTATCACATACAATTTAATCTTGCAATATACCGCTGAGAGATTGACAACCTCTTTTTTGCGTTGGGTGCAAGGGTTTGTTGTTTGTGTGCAGGTACTGCTAACGAGGTGTTGTGTGATTCTCCTACTGGTTCGATAACCTTGGTTTCATAACTGAGGGAAATACTTATCTCTACTGTACTGCATCATCCCTTCCTCTTCGGGGAAATACCAACGCAAGCTACAAGTAGCAATCCCTAGTATCCATTATGTTCTGATATTGATGTTGCTATGACTTTGCTATGCTTAATACTTGTCACTAGGGCCCGAGTGCCATGATTTCAGATCTGAACCCTTTATGTTTTCATGAATATACTTGTGTTCTTGATCCTATCTTGCAAGTTGTATGCACCTATTACGTGTTATGATCCGCATACCCCAAGGTGACAATAATTGGCATTCTTTCCGGTGATTACCGTAGTTTGAGGAGTTCATGTATTCACTAAGTGCTAATGCTTTGTTCTGGTTCTCTATTAAAAGGAGGCCTTAATATCCCTTAGTTTCCTTATGGACCTCGCTGTCACGGGAGGGTAGGACAAAAGATGCCATGCAAGTTCTTACTATAAGCACGTATGACTATATACGTAATACATGCCTACATTACATTGATGAATTGGAGCTATTGTGTATCGCCCTAGGTTGTGACTGTTATATGATGAATGCCATCCAACATAATTATCCATCACCGATCCAATGCCTACGCTTTTCGCATATTGATCTTTGCTAAGTTACTTTGCTACTGCTGCTGTTACAATCACTACAAAACTGCTACTGTTACTGTTACTGTTACTACTGCTATCAAAACTATTATACTACTGTGCTACTAAACACTTTGCTATAGATATTTAGTTCTCCAGGTGTGGTTGAATTGACAACTCAACTGCTAATACTCGCAAATATTCTTTGGCTCCCCTTGTGTCGAATCAATAAATCTGGGTGAAATACTACCCACGAAAACTGTTGCGATCCCCTATACTTGTGGGTTTACCTTTTTCTGGCGCCGTTGCTGGGGAGCATAGCTCTATTTGTTGAGTCACTTGGGATTTATATCTGTTGATCACAATGAAGAATCTAAAAGACGCTAAGACCAAGATCGTCCCCTCTATGACTAGAGGAGGTAAGGAACTGCCATCACACTCTGCACTTGATTCACCTTCTGTTTTTAGTAGGCTTGCGATACCACCACCTGCTATTCATTCTGATATGTCGCAAGTAATTGATGGTACTACTTCTACTATGAATGAAACTATTGATGATGCTAGTACTATGCTTGATGATACTGTGCCACTAGGTGAATTTCTTGATGAACAAATTGCTAAAGCTAAAGAAACTAAAAATGTCGAAACTCTTGAAAATTATGATTCACCTATTATGCCTAGTCCTCCTACTAGAGTTGAAATGCCTAAGATACCTGATGGTTATGTTTTCGATGGAGAGACAGCTAGGGCAATTCTTGCTTGTAATGATAGAGATGATGTTAGAAAATTGCTTGGTGAGTTGAAAGAAAAATCTATGAGGGAGAGAATGAAATATGATCCTAAGTTTGCAACCTCTCCCATATTTGTTACTGATAAGGATTATGAATTCTCTATCGATCCTGAGTTAATTACTTTGGTTGAATCTGATCCTTTTCATGGTTATGAAACTGAAACTGTTGTGGCACACCTTACTAAATTGAATGATATTGCCACCCTATTTGCTCATGAGGAAAAAATTCGCTATTACTATATTCTTAAGCTGTTTCCTTTTTCATTAAAGGGTGATGCTAAGAAATGGTTTAATACACTTGCATCTGGTTGTGTGTGAAGTCCCCAGGATATGATATATTACTTCTCTAGAAAATATTTTCCTGCTCATAAGAAACAAGCTGCCTTACAGGAAATATTTAACTTTGTGCAAACTGAAGAAGAGAATCTCCGTCAAGCTTGGGGGAGACTTCTCCAATTACTTAATGCTTTGCCTGATCATCCTCTTAAGAAAAATGAAATACTTGATATCTTTTATAATGGACTAACCGATGCTTCTAGGGATTACCTAGATAGTTGTGCTGGTTGTGTTTTCAGGGAACGAACTGTTGGACAGGCTGAAGAACTATTGAATAATATATTGAGAAATACCGATGATTGGACACTTCCTGAACCACCTCCTAAACCAACTCCGAAGAAAAGAGGTATTCTATTCCTCAGTCCTGAAGATATGCCGGAAGCTAAGAAATCTATGAAGGAAAAAGGTATTAAAGCTGAAGATGTTAAGAATCTACCACCTATTGAAGAAATACATGGACTTGATATCCCGACACAGGTAGTAGAGGTAAATTCTCTTCGTAGATTCAATGAAAGTGATATTCCCTATAATAAATTTGCTAGTCAATGCTTGGATGAATTTGATAACTACATTGTTAAGCAAGAGAATTTCAATATGTATGTTAGCAATCAATTAAAATGAAATGCCATCATGATTGATCACTTGAGTGATTTGATGTTTAATACATCTCCAACGTATCTATTATTTTTGATTGTTCCATGCTATTATAGTATCAATCTTGGATGTTTTATATACACTTACAAGCAATTATATATCATTTTTTGGGACTAACCTATTAACTTAGTGCCCAGTGCCAGTTGCTGTTTATTGCCTGTTTTTGGTTTTTCAGAATATTAGTACCAAACGAAGTCCAAATGCCACGATACTTTTTGGAGATTTTTTCCGAACATAAGAGACACTAGAAGCTTCGGGAGAGGGCCAGAAGACAGGAGGAGGTGGCCACGAGCCACCAGGGCACGCCCCAGGGGGGGTGGCGCGCCCTGGTGCCTCGTGGGCCCACCTCTGCTCCGTTTGACCTAATTACACCTCTATAAATACTCTAAAATTGGGAAACCAACAGACGAGTCCAAGAAATACTTTTTCCGCCGCCGCAAGTTCCTGTTCTCGAGAGATCCCATCTGGAGGCCTTTTCCGGCACTCGGCCGGAGGGGGATTCGATCACGGAGGGGCTCTCCATCAATCTTACTGCCCTTCCGATGATGCGTGAGTAGTTTACCACAGACCTTCGGGTCCATAGTTAGTAGCTAGATGGCTTCTTCTCTCTTTTTGATCTTCAATACAATGTTCTCCTCGATGTTCTTGGAGTTCTATCCGATGTAATCACTTTTTGCGGTGTGTTTGTTGGGATCCGATGAATTGTGAGTTTATGATCAGATTATCCATGAATATTATTTGAGTTTTCTCTGAACTCTTTTATGCATGATTGTTATAGCTTCATATTTCTCTCTGATCTATTGATTTGGTTTGGCCAACTAGATTGATTTATCTTGCAATGGGAGAGGTGCTTTGTAATCGGTTCGATCTTGCGGTGCTCAATCCCAGTGACAGAAAGGGACATGACACGTATGTATCGTTGCTATTAAGGGTAAAAATATGGGGTTTATTCATGCGTGAGTTTACTTTGTCTACATCATGTCATCTTGCTTAAGACGTTACTCCGTTCTTTATGAACTTAATACTCTAGATGCATGCTGGATTGCGGTCGATGTGTGGAGTTATAGTAGTAGATGCAGAATCATTTCGGTCTACTTGTCTTGGACATGATGCCTATATACATGATCATTGCCTTGGATATCGTCATGATTATTTGCTTTTCTATCAATTGCCCAACAGTAATTTGTTCACCCACCGTATGCTATTTTCAAGAGAGAAGCCTCTAGTGAAAACTATGGCCCCCAGGTCTACCTTTATCATATATTGAAAATCCTAAAAATATCTTGCTGCAATTTTACTTTATTTATTTTATTTTGTATTTTTGGTTGATCTATCTATCTATCACCATACAATTTAATCTTGCAATTAACCGCCAAGGGACTGACAACCCCTTCTTCGCGTTGGGTGCGAGGATTTGTTATTTTGTGTGCAGGTGCTGCTAACGAGTTGTTGCGTGATTCTCCTACTGGATTGATAACCTTGGTTTCATAACTGAGGGAAATACTTATCTCTACTGTACTGCATCATCCCCTCCTCTTCGGGGAAATCCCAACGCAGCTCACAAGTAGCAGGAAGAATTTCTGGCGCTGTTGCCGGGGAGACATCATCAACATCTATCAAGTACCTACGCATAAACTTTCATCTCCTTGCATTTATTTTATTTGCCTTTGCCTCTCGTTTTCATCTCCCCCACTTCTAAATTTTTTTATCAAAAACACAAAAATATTTCTTTTGCTTGTTTGCTTGCTTTTATTGCCTTTATGAAAACACTCAAGAACAGTAAGTAAAACAAAAATTTAAGATCACTATGGATCCACATCCACTTGCTAATCTTTTCAATGGATCCAATTATAATGAACCAATTGCTAGTGATTTGAGTGCTCTTGATTTTCTCTATGAAGTTTTGCTTGAAAATCATGAATCTGAAAATTGTGATGAAGTGTTAGAAGAAGAAATTTATAAAGTGATTCATGATAGTTCCTTGATTGAAAAGTATGATTGTAATGATGTTACTATAAATTCTATTAATGTCAATTGTGCTAATGATATGCAAAACTACAAGCTTGGGGACGATGATTTTGTTATGTCCACTACTTATTGCAATGATCATGATTGGGGTGATAATGCTTCTTATGATCTTGAAAATTTATTTAAGCCTCATGATGAATATGTCATTGATAATAATGTTTGCAATAATGATGAAAGTGGATTTGGAAGAGTGTCAACTTTAGGTAAAAAGAGTCCCACATATTCGGAGAGTGTTCAATCTTATGAAATTTTTGATAAATGTGGGTTTGGAGAGGTCATGACTTTAGTTGATGTTAATCCCACTATCTTGGAAGAGTATAAAACTTTTATGCATGTGGATCATGAAGAGAATATTTTATATGATAGCTATATTGTTGAATTTGATTATGATCCTACATGTAATTAATATGAGAGAGGAAAATATGGTTGTAGAAATCTTCATGTTACTAAATTACCACTCGTTATGTTGAAATTATTGATGCTCCATTCTTGCTATTGGCATATGCTAGATATTGCTTGTCTTGATAATTTGTTTTCTTATAAAATTCCTATCCATAGGAAGTACGTTAGACTTAAATGTGTTTGTCACATGTTTCATGATGCTCTCTTCGTGTTTAAATTACTATCTTTCATATGAGCATCATTGAAATCTCAAGCACATCTTAATGGCTATAAAGAAAGAGCTTGTTGGGAGACAACCCAATAAATTTTTATTCTGTTATTGTGTGTTTACATAATTATAGCCTCTGTTATGATTGTGTTTTTATGTTTTAATTAGTGTTTGTGCCCAGTAAAGCCTTTGGGATGATTTGGAAGAGAGTATAATTGATGTTGTTTGGAAAACAGAAAGTTTTGCGTCCAGTGCTGGAATTTTAATTCTGTACTGGAGCGTCAGAAAAATCTAAAAATTTTACACAGTATTGGTATATGAATTTCCAACGTTTTCCTCATTTTTCAGAATTTTTGGAGTTACATAAGTATAGATTTTAAATAGATCTTTACAGACTGTTCTGTTTTAGACAGATTCTGTTTTTGTTGCATAGTTTGCTTATTTTGATGAATCTATGGATCGTATCGGGGGGTATGAGTCATGGAGAAGTTGGAGTACAGTAGAATTATGGCAATATTAAATATGAATCAATTTACTATAGTACTTAAAGTTAAAGATTTATTTGTTATACTAACGGATCTCACGAAGGTTTTGTTGAGTTTTGTGTGATTGAAGTTTTCAAGTTTTGGGTGAGATCGCGATAGATGAAAGAATAAGGAGTGGCAAGAGCCTAAGCTTGGGGGTGCCCAAGGCACCCCAAGGTAATATTCAAGGAAGGCTCAAGCGTCTAAGCTTGGGGATGCCCTGGAAGGCATCCCCTCTTTCTTCTACCAACTATCGGTAATTTTACTTGGAGCTATATTTTTATTCATCACATGATATGTGTTTTACTTGGAGCGTCGTGTATTATATGAGTCTTTGCTTTGTTTGCTTTTTAGTTTGTCAAAATCATCTTTGCTGGACACACCTATTTGAGAGAGCCACACATTTATCATGATTTGTTAGAATACTCTATGTGCTTCACTTAAATCTTTTGAGCTAGGCAGTTGCTCTAGTGCTTCACTTAAATCTTTTTGAGCACGGCGGTGGCTATATTTTGAAGAAATATTTGAACTCTCATGCTTCACTTATATTATTTTGAGAGTTGATAAGATTAAATTTTGAAGAAATATTTGCACTCTCATGCTTCACTTATATCTTTTTGAGAGTTGATAATAGTAATGGTAATTTGCACAAGATATGAATTTGGTCCCAAAGTGATGAATATTCAAGAAGGATATAATAAAAACATTCATGAAAGATCATTGGATATGACAAGTTTGATTCCTTGCAATAGTTTTGCGATATGGAGATGATAATATGTGAGTCATGTTAGCGAGTAATTGTGATTTAGTAAGAATATTGGTGTTAAGGTTTGCGATTCCCTATGCATGCACATAAAGTCAATAATTATGGAACGAAATTATATCCTATAGTTATGTTCAATGCATATTTATGACCGTTTTCGCTTTTTGGTTGGTTGCTTCTCAATCTATTTGCTAGCCTTCATTTGTACTAAGCGGGAATACTGCTTGTGCATCCAACTCCTTAAACCCAAGTTGTGCCAAACGAGTCCACCATACCTACCTATATGCGGTATTTCCATGCCGTTCCAAGTAAATTTGCATGTGCCAACTCTAAATTTCCAAAATAATTTTCCGTTTTGTGTGCCCGTACCGCTCATGAAGCGGCAGGGGGTGGCCAATATTTTCCATGCTAGGTGTGTTATTCTCACGATGAGTGTTTATTCACTTGTCATTGCATGAGAGAGTGGCAGGTAATAGGGATGCCCAGTCTTGAAATGAATTTTTTTAATATGATGATAATAATAAATTCCTTGGAAAGTGTTGGTATGGAGGGCACCCATGGATACGGCTAGCCATGGATTGTGAAGGAATGGTGGAAAGGAAATAAACTTTATTTTCTGTTTGGGAACCGCCTATAATGTGTCTAGCATGGAAGATATTGGGAATTCTCGGTCGTTTTCGTTGACAAGAAAAAGCATGCCTCTCAAAATAATTTTATCTCTCTAATTTAAGCCTTGAGCTCTGGCACCTTTGCAAATCTTTGCTTCCCTCTGCGAAGGGCCAATCTATTTACTTTTATGCAATTTTTATTTTTATTTTGAGTCTCCATCTTCTCTTACAAAGCACCAACTAGAGAGCACTATTGTCATACTTGTGCATTGTGTGTAGCTAATATTGAGTGTGTTTCATGAATGGATCAATGATTGAGCATAATGGGCTAGGGATAACTTACTTTAGCGTTGATATTTTGAAGGACATGGTTGCTTGTTAGTATGCTTGCGTATTTATGTCTTCATGTCAAACTATAGACTATTGCTTTGAATCATTCAAGTCCAAATGTCCATGCTACAAAGAAAAGAGTATATGATGAATATGATAGGTAGCATTCCACATTAAAAATTCTATTTTTATCATTTACCTACTCGAGGACGAGCAGGAATTAAGCTTGGGGATGCTTGATACGTCTCCAACGTATCTATAATTTTTGATTGTTCCATGCTATTATAGTATCAATCTTGGATGTTTTATATACACTTACAAGCAATTATATATCATTTTTTGGGACTAACCTATTAACTTGCCCAGTGCCAGTTCCTGTTTTTTGCCTGTTTTTGGTTTTTCAGAATATCAGTACCAAACGAAGTCCAAATGCCACGAAACTTTTTGGAGATTTGTTTCTAGACATAAGAGACACTAGAAGCTTCAGGAGAGGGCTAGAAGACAGAGGAGGTGGCCACGAGCCACCAGGGCACGCCCCAGGGGGGGTGGCGCGCCCTAGTGCCTCTTGGGCCCACCTCTGCTCTGTTTGACCTAATTCCACCTCTATAAATACTCTAAAATCAGGAAACCAACAGAGGAGTCCACGAAATACTTTTTCCGCCACCGCAAGTTCCTGTTCTGGAGAGATCCCATCTGGAGGCCTTTTCCAGCACTCTGCCGGAGGGGGATTCGATCACGGAGGGGCTCTCCATCAACCTTACTTCCCTTCCGATGATGTGTGAGTAGTTTACCACAGACCTTCAGGTCCATAGTTAGTAGCTAGATGGCTTCTTCTCTCTTTTTGAACTTCAATACAATGTTCTCCTCGATGTTCTTGGAGTTCTATCCGATTTACTCACATTTTGCGGTGTGTTTGTTGGGATCCGATGAATTGTGAGTTTATGATCAGATTATCCATGAATATTATTTGAGTTTTCTCTGAACTCTTTTATGCATGATTGTTATAGCTTCGTATTTCTCTGCGATCTATTGATTTGGTTTGGCTAACTAGATTGATTTATCTTGCAATGGGAGAGGTGCTTTGTAATGGGTTCGATCTTGCGGTGATCAATCCCAGTGACAGAAAGGGACATGACACGTATGTATCGTTGCTATTAAGGGTAAAAATATGGGGTTTATTCATGCGTGAGTTTACTTTGTCTACATCATGTCATCTTGCTTAAGGCGTTACTCCGTTCTTTATGAACTTAATACTCTAGATGCATGCTGGATAGCGGTCGATGTGTGGAGTAATAGTAGTAGATGCAGGCAGGAGTCGGTCTACTTGTCTCGGACATGATGCCTATATACATGATCATTGCCTTGGATATCGTCATGATTATTTGCTTTTCTATCAATTGCCCAACAGTAATTTGTTCACCCACCATATGCTATTTTCAAGAGAGAAGCCTCTAGTGAAAACTATGGCCCCTGGGTCTACCTTTATCATATATTGAAAATCCTAAAAATACCTTGCTGCAATTTTACTTTATTTATTTTATTTTGTATTTTTTATCTATCTATCTATCACCATACAATTTAATCTTGCAATTAACCGCCAAGGGATTGACAACCCCATGTTCGCGTTGGGTGCGAGGATTTGTTATTTTGTGTGCAGGTGCTGCTAACGAGTTGTTGCATGATTCTCCTACTGGATTGATAACCTTGGTTTCATAACTGAGGGAAATACTTATCTCTACTGTACTGCATCATCCCCTCCTCTTCGGGGAAATCCCAATGCAGCTCACAAGTAGCAATGTTTAGAACTGCTAATTATGTTAAATGCTTGAGTAAACATGCTTCTATGGTTCAGACTCAGTTAGAACAAATAGCTAAGTCACAAAATGATTTGCTTGATGAGATGAATACTAAAATAAATGATCATGTTGTTAGGGTAATGACTAGAGGAGGTAGAATGACTCAGGAGCCCCTGTATCCTGAAGGTCATCCTAAAAGAATTGAGCAAGATTCTCAGAGAAATAATATTGATGCACCTAGTCCATCTAAGAAGAAAAAGAAAAATGATAGGGCTTTGCATGCTTCTAGTGAACCTGACATAGAGAAACCTCCTGAGAATTATAATGATGTTTCTATTTCTGATGCTGAGACACAATCTGGTAATGAACATACACTTAATGATAATGATAATGATGATGTTCATGTTGATGCTCAACCAGATAATGATGTAGAAATAGAACCTGCTGTTGATCTTGATAACCCACCTCCTAAGAATAAAAGATATGATAAAAGAGACTTTGTTGCTAGAAAACATGGAAAGGAAAGAGAACCATGGTTCAAAAACCTATGCCCTTTCCTACTAAACCATCTAAAAACAAGGATGAGGAAGATTTTGAGCGCTTTGTTGAAATTCTTAGACCTGTCTTTTTGCGCACTAGCTTGATTGATATGTTGAAAATGTCTCCTTACGCTAAATACATGAAAGATATTGTCACTAATAAAAGAAAGATACCTGAAGCTGAAATTTCCACCATGCTTGCAAATTATTCTTTTAAGGATGGAGTACCTAAAAAGCTAGGAGATCCGGGAATACCTACTATACCATGCTCCATTAAAAGAAGTTATGTTAAAACTGCTCTATGTGATTTGAGAGCCGGTGTTAGTGTTATGCCTTTATCTTTATATAGAAGACTTGATTTGAATAAGCTCACACCTACTGAAATATCTTTGCAAATGGCTGATAAATCAACTGCTATACCTATTGGAATTTGCGAGGATGTGCCCGTTGTTGTTGCAAATGTTACTATCTTAACAGACTTTGTTATACTTGATATGCCCGAGGACGACAACATGTCGATTATCCTTGGAAGACCCTTTTTGAATACTGCAGGGGCTGTTATTGATTGCAATAAAAGCAAGGTCACTTTTCATGTCAATGGTAATGAGCATACGGTTTATATTCCGAAGAAACAAAGTTCGGTGAATGGTATCAATTGTATTGAAAAGGTTTCGACAATCACTATTGGAGGATTCAAATTTCTTCTTCCTACTATCAAAAAGAAATATGAAATTCTTATTGTTGGGGAGATGCATATCCCCGTTGAGGTAACTTAGTGTTATACGAAAATTCTTCGGTTTCATGTCACTCGAAAATAGTTTGTTAATAAGACTTGATCACCCTTATTAATGGATTCTTTTTGAGGGGCATGTGGTCGATGAATTTAGTAAGCACAACTTTCTGCAATCATAGTTTGCTCTCTGTTATTTATAGTTTAATAAAACAAAATGCCATGATTATCCTGTTTTCTGAATTACCCGTGCAATAAAAAATGGCCCAAAAATAAAAGTGCTCAGAATGCAATAAAAAATTTACATGATTTTTTCTGGAATATATAAGAATTTTTGGCACCGAGAACAACCCAGAGGGGTGCACCTGTTGCTCATAAGGCAATAGGGTGCGGCCACCCCCCAGGGCGCGCCAAGATGCCTTGTGGGTCCCACAGGGACCCACTACTTATCTATTCAGCCCACTTCATCTCCTACCTCCAAAAAAAATCTTGGTAGCTCTCTCTCTCTCTCTCTCTCTCTCTCGTGTTCTTGCTCCCAAACTTGAGATTTTTGATCTCTTTGCTCGAAGCTCCATTTCCGAAACTGTTTTGAGGGATTGCTCCTTGGTATGTGACTCTCCCATTGCTCTAATTAGTTTTTGCTTTAGTGGATTATATTTTGCATAAATTGCTGCTATTGGTGCTACTGAAAATGAGCTTGCATGTTAAATTCTTTGAGTTCTAAGTAATTTGAATGCTTGATATAGCCTCTAGGCACTTGTATGAGTAGTTGCCATCAATCTTGTGAAGTTTTGTTAACATCTTTTTGCGGTGCAAAAAATTTTAGAAATTTGTTCTTAGGAAAATGAACTTCCTTCGGAGAGGTTCTTCGAGCCGGAGCTCCAAGGGTGTCCTTGGGGATGCCTATGACCATGACCTCAACATTCCGTGCAGGACTGAGGTCCGACCGTGTGAGTGGCCGCACAACACCTTCATGAACGAAGCCGGGTTCCGTCAAGAGTTCGCACAATTTGTTGCGACCGCCGGGCTGACCGACTTCCTCGCAGATGAGTGTGACCAGCACCACATCCTTACAAACTCCTTTGTGCAAAAAATTTATTTCATGCCTAGGCTTGATATCCCCATGGTGCATTTTGATTTATATGCTGAACATCATGAGTTAACGCTAGATGAGTTTTGTGAGATATGCTTGATCCCTTTCGATGGGGATTTGAGGGAGCCTCGGCCTGAGGAGTTCGAGGACTTCCTTCGCACTTTGACTGTGGGGGAATTTAGGGGTGTGTCGAAAGCCCGTGTTACTAGCTTGCATTTTCTTGCTGTGCACTACTTTGCTTTATTTATAGGGAAATGCTTGACTGCCAAGGAGGAAGGTGGTATGCTCAGTGCCCCTGACCTCACCATCTTGCGTCGTGCTATTCATGGCGATAACACTTTTAGCTTGGGAGCTATCATTGCACGTCGCCTGCACCCTCTTTGTTTGACTCTCATGCCAGGAACGGATACACCATCATGCCGGCAGACATCATAGCTTACAGGAACGAGCTGGCTGCAGCGGAGAACGAGGTCCAGCAGTGGGACACTCAAGTACCTCCGCCCCAGTACTATCCGCCCGGTCCTGATGGATACTACGGGTGGTGATTACCAAGTTAGGCCAAAAGCCTAAGCTTGGGGGAGTACGTATCTCTCACCGACATTACATTCATGTTCACACATTCATTCCAGTTGTCGGTGTTCATCCTTTTTCATTGTATATCCATGTTAGTTTTATTTTCCATTTCTTCTTGTGTGTTTGAAAAACTTCAAAAACCCAAAAATATTTCTCGCTTCTTTTCGGTTTTTTCTTTTTTTGTTAGTTAGTTCATATTATTAAAAGAAAACCCAAAAAGATTTCTCGTTTCTTCTTTTGCTTGTTGGGATCTCTCCCGTGTAAATAGTTTTTCTCGCTTTTCGTTTTTCTTCTTTAAATTGCTTTCTTCAGAAAAACTAAAAACTCCAAAAATATTTCAGTGTGTTTCTCTGAATTTCTTTTCTTTTTGTTGAGTCGTCGTAAGGAGAAGACCACGATGAAAATGTTGAGTGGCTTTCATGTATTTTATTATTGATCTATCAAAGAGCCAATATTACCTTGTCTTCTCCCTTGAATAAAATGTTTGCAGATTCCAGATTAGTCCACGACACTCTTGCACTATTATTATTTTCACATCATTCAGTCGTGCAAGTGAAAGGCAATAATGACGATGATTTGATGAAGTAACTGTGGCAAGGAAAAGCTGGTATGAACTCTTCTTGTTTTTGTCTTTGTAAATATGTTTAACTCAGTATCCATGATTCAGCATATTATGAGTAAACATGTTTGTGATGACAACTAGAGATCATAGTTGCTCATGCCATGCTTAAGTAGCTAGGAGTGGATAATGATTTATCTTGGATGTCAACATGCATTAAAATGGTTATGATGTAGTATGTTAAAATGGTATCCTCCTCTGAATGTTTCAAGTGGCTTGACTTGGCACATGTTCATGCATGTAGTTGATTCAAAACCAACATAGCCTCCACAATATTTATGTTCAGGGTGTCTATATCCTACTCATGCTAGTATTCAATGTTAATTATTCTCAATGCATGATTGCTACTTGTAGACTGCGCTGGTATTTCCCCGAAGAGGAGAGGATGATGCAGTATAGTAGAGATAAGTATTTCCCTCAGTTAAGAACCAAGGTTATCAATCCAGTAGGAGAACCACGCAAAACCCCGTTAGCAGCACCTGCACACACAAAAGCAAACACTTGCACCCAACGCAAATAAGAGGGTTGTCAATCCTCTTAGCGGTTATTTGCAAGGATTAATTCTGATAGTGATAGATAGATAAACAAAAATACTAAATAAAATAAAAGTAAATAAATTGCAGCAAGGTATTTTTGATTTTAATATATGATAAAAGTAAACCCGGGGGCCATAGTTTTCACTAAAGGCTTCTCTCTCGAGCGCAGAACATACGCTGGGTAAACAAATTACTGTTGGGCAATTGATAGAAAAGCAAATAATTATGACGGATTCATGGCAATGATCATGTATATAGGCATCACATCCGAGACAAGTAGACCGACTCCTGCCTGCATCTACTACTATTACTCCACCCATCGACCGCCATCCAGCATGCATCTAGGGTATTAAGTATGAAACAGAGTAGCGCCTTAAGAAAGATGACATGATGTAGACAAAGTAAACTCAAGCAATATGATTAAACCCCATCTTTTTATCCTTAATGGCAACAATACAAATATGTGTCATGTCCCTTTCTTTCACTGGGATTGAGCACCGCAAGATTGAACCCATCACAAAGCACCTCTCCCATTGCAAGATAAACCAATCTAGATGGCCAAACCAAATTGATAGATCGGAGAGAAATACAAAGCTATAATAATCATGCATAAAAGAGTTTAGAGAAGACTCAAATATTTCTCATGAATAATCTAATCATAAACTCACAATTCATCTGTTCCCAACAAACACACTGCAAAAGAAGATTACATCGGATAGAACTCCAAGAACATCGAGGAGAACATGGTATTGAAGATCAAAGAGAGAGAAGAAGCCATCTAGCTACTAGCTATGGACCCGTAGGTCTGTGGTAAACTACTCACACATCATCGGAAGGGCAGCAAGGTTGATGTAGAAACCCTCCGTGATCGATTCCCCCTCCGGCAAAGTACCGGAAAAGGCCTACAGATGGGATCGCGGAAGAATAGAGGCTTGCGGCGGCGTAAAAGTTATTCGGGGTGGCTCTCTGTTGGTTTTTGAATATTTGAGAATTTATAGAAGTGGAATTAGGTCAAACGGAGCCACGATGGCCCCACAAGGCATCAGGGCGCGCCCCCCTAGGACCGCGCCTTGTTGCCTTGTGGAGGCTTCGTAAACCTTCTGGCCTCCTCTCCAAGTCTCCAGGGTCTCTTTTGTCTAGAAAAAAATCTCCAAAAAGTTTCGTGGCATTTGGACTTTGTTTGGTACTGATTTCCTAAAAAACCAAAAACAAGCAGAAAACAGCAACTGGCACTGGGCACTAGGTTAATAGGTTAGTCCTCTAAAATGATATATAATTGCATATAAAAACATCCAGGATTGATACTATAATAGCATGGAACAATCAAAAATTATAGATACGTTGGAGACGTATCAAGAATCCCCAAGCTTAATTCCTGCTCGTCCTCGAGTAGGTAAATGATAAAAACTAAATTTTTTATGTGGAATGCTACCTAACATGTTTCATCTTGTAATCTCTCTCTTACGGTATGAATAATAAGATCCGAATGATTCAAAGCAATAGTTTATAGTTTGACATAAAGACATCAATATTCAGGCATACTAATAAACAATCATGTCTTTCAAAATAAAAATGCTAAAGAAAGTTATCCCTACAAAATCATATAATCCTGTCGTGCTCCATCTTCTTAACACAAAATATTTATCATGCACTACCCCGATGACAAGCCGAGCAATTGGTTCATACTTTTTAACGCGCTTCAGATTTTTCAACCCCCACACAATACCTGAGCGCAAGCCATGGATATAGCACTATGGATGGAATACAGTGTGGTGGTAGAGATCAATAAGGAGAAGTCAAAAATAAGAAGATAGTCTCACATCAACGAGGCTAATCAATGGGCTATGGGCCCATCAATTGATGTCAATGCGAGGAGTAGGGATTGCCATGCAACGGATGCACTAAGAGCTATAAGTGTATGAAAGCTCAACATGAAAACTAAGTGGGTGTGCATCCAACTTGCTTGCTCATGAAGACCTCGGGCATTTGAGGAAGCCCATCATCGGAATATACAATCCAAGTTATATAATGAAAAATTCCCACTAGTATATGAAAGTGACTAAACAGGAGACTCTCTATATGAAAAACATGGTGCTACTTTGAAGCACAAGTATGGAAAAGGATAGTAACACTGCCCCTTCTCTCTTTTTCTCTCATTTATTTTTATTTTCTTTTTTCTTTTTCTTTTTTTCGTGGGCACTTTTTGGCCTCTTTTTTTCTCTTTTTTTTATTTCCTCACTGGGACAATGCTCTAATAATGATGATCATCATACTTCTATTTACTTACAACTCAAAAGAAAATTACAACTCGAAACTAGAACAAAAATATGACTCTATATGAATGCCTCTGGCGGTGTACCAGGATGTGCAATGATACTAGCGTAACATGTACCAGGATGTGCAATGATACTATGTCAGTTATATGATCATGCAAAGCAATATGACAATGATGATGTGTGTCATAAAAACAGAATAGTGGAAGTTGCATGGCAATATATCTCGGAATGGCTATGGAAATGCCATGATAGGTAGGTATGGTGGCTGTTTTGAGGAAGATATAAGGAGGTTTATGTGTGATAGAGCGTATCATATCACGGCGTTTGGATGCACCGGCGAAGTTTGCACCAACTCTTGATGTGAGAAAGGGCAATGCACGGTATCGAAGAGGCTAGCAAATTGCGGAAAGGTGAGAGTGTGTATAATCCATGGACTCACATTAGTCATAAAGAACTCACATACTTATTGCGAAAGTTTATTAGCCCTCGAAGCAAAGTATTACTAGGCATGCCCCTAGGGGGATATATTGGTAGGAAAAGACCATCGGTCGTCCCCGACCGCCACTCATACGGTAGACAATCAAGAATAAATCATGCTCCAACTTCTTAGCATAACGACAGATCATACGTGCATGCTTCGGGAATCACAAACCTTAACACCAATATTCTTACTAAACCACAATTATCTACTAGCACCTCCCATGTATTACCATCTTAATATCGCAAAACTATTGCAAGGAATCAAACTTATCATATTCAGTGATCTACATGAAAGTTTTTATTATATCCCTCTTGAATACCTATCATATTAGGACCAAATTCATAACCCATGCATATTACCATTGCTATTCATTAGACTCTCAAAAAGATATAAGTGAAGCTTGAGAGTGTAACTATTTCTTTAAAATATAACCACCACCATGCTCTAAAAGATATAAGTGAAGCACTAGAGCAACTGCCTAGCTCAAAAGATATAAGTGAAGCACATAGAGTATTCTAACAAATCACGAATAATGTGTGTCCCTCTCAAAAAGGTGTGTTCAGCAAAGATGATTGTGACAAACTAAAAAGCAAAGAAACTATATCACAAGACGCTCCAAGTAAAACACATATCATGTGATGAATAAAAATATAGCTCCAAGTGAGTTACCGATAGATGGTAGACGAAAGAGGGGATGCCTTCCGGGGCATCCCCAAGCTTAGATGCTTGAGTATTCCTTGAATATTACCTTGGGGTGCCTTGGGCATCCCCAAGCTTAGGCTCTTGCCGCTCCTTATTCCTTTATCCATCGTAGTCTCACCCAAAACTTGAAAACTTCAGCACACAAAACTCAACAGAAACCTCGTGAGATACGTTAGTATAACAAATAAATCTTAAACTTCAGGTACTGTTGTAAATTGATTCATATTTAGTATTGGCACAATTCTACTGTACTCCAACTTCTCCATGACTCATACCCCCCGATACGATCCATAGATTCATCAAAATAAGCAAACTATGCAACAAAAACAGAATCTATCTAAAACAGAACAGTCTGTAAACATCTATTTAGAAGCTATACTTCTGTAACTCGAAAAATTCTGAAAAATTGGACAACATAAAAAATTCATATACCAATACTGTGTAAAACTTTCAGATTTTTCTGATGCTCCAGTACAGAATCAAAATTCTAGCACTGGATGCAAAACTTTCCGTTTTCCAAACAGCATCAATTATACTATCATCTAAATCATCCCAAAGGCATTACTTGGCACAAACACTAATTAAAAGATAAAAACACAATCATGACAGAGGCTATAATTGTGTAAACACACAAAAATAGAAGGTAAAACAAAAAAATATTTTATTCATTGGGTTGCCTCCCAACAAGCGCTATTGTTTTATGCCCTAGCTGGGCATAATGCATAGTTTCAAGTGTTTTCATCCTTGGTTTCCAAATCCTCAATTACACACCCACTCTTTCTAGGAGAATTAACATAGGAATTTCTTATCATCACGCTCCTAGGTACAAAATTAAGAATTTTGCGTTTATAGATGGGTTCTTTTATTATATCAATGAAATTGGGGTGCACACTAATCATTTTAAGATCCTCATTCCCTTTGCTAGAAGTAGCACCCTTATTCTTAGGAACATACATAAACTTGCTATTTTTATTGGGAGGAGTCATATCAATAGTTTTAGCAGAGGAAAAAGCGGAACCCAAATTATTGATAATCTCTTCTAACTTATCAATTCTAGCGGGGCTTTGTTCTATCCTTTCGTTAATTATTGGTTCTTTTTCCTTTAAGGTTTTCAATGTAATCCCCACCTTAGAACCAAATTGAGTAATGTGATTATGGACCTTTTTGTCTAAATTCTCAAGATGTTCAATAGTAGGCATTTTTTTTCAATAGCTTCTAACCTTTGCATAACATGTTCCAAAGTCAATGATTTTTCATTAATAATGATAGGTGGTGATCCCACTAAATTCCTCATAGCATTGAAATCATCCATAGAGGGACACATCAAGAAGCTCCCTCCGGTAATACTGTCAAGCACAAATCTATACCAAGTAGTGATTCCCACGTAAAAATTGCGAAGAAGAACGGTAGTGGATTGCTTATGAGTTGATCTATTTTTGAGCATCGCAAATCCTATACCAAGCATCTTTTAAATTCTCTCCTCCGCTTTGTCTAAAATTAAGCACTTCATTTTCAGGGGTAATAGTAACAAGTAAAGAACTAGCCATAGTTGTAAAACAAGCAAACTAGCAAACAAGCAAATAAAAGTATTTTTGTGTTTTTGTAAAAAAAAAATAGAAGTGGGGGAGAAGAAAATCAGAGGCAAATGCAAATAAAAAGGCAAATAAAATAAATGCAAGTGGATGATAGTTTGTGCGAAGGTACTTGATAAATTTTGGTGATGTCTCCCCGGCAACGGCGCCAGAAATTCTTCCTGCTACTTGTAGACTGCGTTGGTATTTCCCCGAAGAGGAGAGGATGATGCAGTATAGTAGAGATAAGTATTTCCCTCAGTTAAGAACCAAGGTTATCAATCCACTAGGAGAAACACGCAAAATCCCGTTAGCAGCACCTGCACACACAAAAGCAAACACTTGCACCCAACGCAAATAAGAGGGTTGTCAATCCTCTTAGCGGTTATTTGCAAGGATTAATTCTGATAGTGATAGATAGATAAACTAAAATACTAAATAAAATAAAAGTAAATAAATTGCATCAAGGTATTTTTGATTTTAATATATGATAAAAGTAGACCCGGGGGGGCATAGTTTTCACTAGAGGCTTCTCTCTCGAGCGCAGAACATACGGTGGGTTGTAACATCCCCAGATCCTAACCTTGTCATTAACCAAAATAATGTGCCTTGTCATCATGATCATCTTAATTGAATTGCATTTAGTAAATAATTCCACTCTCAGACCCTAGTCAAATTAAAAATTCAAATAGTAAGTGAAATTTGAAAATGCTACAAACAAGGCTACAAAATAGTTCATGTTTTAGCAAATAATCCATATGCAATTATGGTGGAAGAAAACTATATCACTTGTTTGCTTATTCTGAGACTAGCAACCAAAAACAGTGCCAAAACAGCCCATTTAATTCCTTTCCCATTTATGCAAAATTCAAATGAATTCAAATAAGCTCCAAACTTTTTTTTGGCATTCACAAATATGGCATAGTATTTATATGACAAGTTTCACATTTTACAAAAAACTTTTGGTGGCTCAACTTAATGCAAAACAGAGAATGAAAATAGAAATAGATAAGAAAAAAAGGGAAATGCCACTATGCACTTATGGCCCAGTGCTACAGTAGCACGCTCAGCCCATCTACAGCCTTTTCCCCAACCTCAGTACAGAGGAGGTAGGCCATGGCGCTGGCAGTGCGCGCACGCCATCCACGTCGTCGATTGTCGCCGTGTCAAACATCCACGATGCCCTGGCGATGGATAAGAATGCCCGCAACCCTTAGGGACAAACCCTAGAACCCCAGTTTTCTCATTCTCCCCTCGCACACGATCTGGAAGACGAGCCAAAGCTACTGTCGACGCACCGTCGCCGTCCACGTGGCCACCGGCCTCCCCGAGCTTCGAGACGACGTCCAGGAGCTCCGCCATCGTCGTCTCCTTCGCCCTCGCCCATCGGTTCGAGCTCGAACGCCCCGTAGCCTCGCCATCGTCCTCATCTCCGCCCACGGTCGCCGACGTCCGTCGCCGGTTGCCGCTGCTCTGGGCCGCCCCCGACCTCCCAACCGCGTCCACGAGCACCGGGGTGAGCCCCTCTGCCGATTCCCCCTCTTCCCCGGCTCGATCCGTGCCTGTAGTCACCGTCCCCGAGGTCGTCCAAGTTTCTACGTACGCGTGCACGCATGCCGCTGCTGCTCTTGCTGCTGGCCATGACCGCGCCCAGCCTTGCCCCTGGGCGCGCCCCCGCTCGTCCCCGTTCGTCGCTGCCTGTGCTGCCCTGCTGTTTGCTCACTGCTGCTGCTATGTTGCTGCCGCTGCTTTGCTTGCTGCTGCTCGTGCGCTGCTACTGCTCCTGCTGCCTTGCTTGCTGCTGCTCCTACTGCTATGCTGCTACTGCTAACCACGGCCATGGCCGTGGCCGTGTGTGTGTGCTGTGTGTGTGTGTGTGTGTTGTGTGTGTGCAGCGTGTGTGTGTGTGCCGCGTGTGTGTGAGTGTGAGTGTGTAGGGCCAACCCTTGCTTAGTTAAGTGCTAGGATTACTTTAATATTAGATTAGGAATTTAATTATTCTAATATGGGTATGACATGTGGGACCCCCCTGCACTATTCCCCTTTTGACTAGTCAAATTGACTTGGTCAATTCGGATTAAACTAAATATAATAATTTCAGAAAATCAGTAAAACTTTGAAAAATCATATAAAATAAACTATAAGTCAGATGAAAATAATTTATATATGAAAAATGATCAGAAAAATATAACAAATCCGAATATGCCCTCCACATACCTGTCACATGCCTCTAACATACCAAACGTTGAACATTGGCTACCGAAACCGCTAAATGAATAGTGTTCAGAGCTGCGAAAATATTCCCGGATATTTTCCCGCTCCGAGTAAAATACTTAGTACTGCATTAGAACACCCCAAGCACAGTATATTGCCATGTCAAGCATCTGTGTTGCATTTATTTGCAGTGTATTTATTTGTTTCCTCCCCCTCTTCTCTCCGGTAGCCCCCGAGTCTGACGAGACCCCTGAGGACTGCTACATCACCGACGACCCCTCTTTCACCGCAAAGCTTCCAGGCAAGCAAAACCCCCTTGATCATTCATATATCGCCCATTCTTTCTCTCCCATGCTTGCATTAGAATTTGCTATCGTATTTGATTGCTCCTATTCTGATGTATAGCCTAATTTTGTAACTGTTGTTGATACCTTACCTTCTATCCTAAATGCTTAGTATAGGTTGGTTAGTGATCCATCAGTGGCCCCACACCCTTGTCTGTGTTGCCATGCTTTACCACCAATGACTCGATCATTGTGTTTGATGTACAGAGACCGAACACAGCACCGCACACCCCTTAGTTGTACGACTCTGCAAAGCTACCATCGAGTGCCGAGGCTGATACCTCCTACCTCACTCCTGATGATATCTCTGTAGCATAGCTAGTCGGTTGTGGGCTATCGAGGGTGATTCCTCTTTCACCACCTCCGATGATGCCCCTGTCGTGCAGCCCATCAAGTGTGAACTTATCGAGGGTGATTCCTCCAAGTTCACCTTGACGGTTACATCAAGTGGGATTCCATCAAGGGTGATTCCTCGAATTCCCCGCGATGTTACGGACACACGGGTACTTTGACCTTCACCTCAGTCCTTTGGGAAGTCGGGTTGGCCATGAGCGCACCCGCGAGAGATTATTGTGGCGGAACGACAGGGCAGGTGGAGACCACCTAGGAGAGAGGTGGGCCTGGTGCCTGGTCGTTGGACCGCGGGTTACAAAGTCGGTGCGGCAGGGTGTCAGAGGTGAGCCTTGAGCCATGTTCATGTCCGCGAGTTACTAATAACACGCTTAACGGATTTGGGTATTTGATCTGAGTTGGCCACTGGCCTATACGAACTACCACCACGCGGGATAATGGTTTAATGGGGCCCTCGGCGCCGTATGTATCAGCCGAAAGCTCTGTCAGACGTCCAGTTCAGCATTGTGGCATGGTCGGATCGTGCCATCCAGGAGAGGGATGGCGCTGGTATTCACCCTGCACACAACGACCCGGAGTGCAAAGGGCGATGGGCCCAAGACCCCTGAAAACTTAGGATGTAGACCGGCGGGGACCTCTCTGCTGAGCCTAGGTAGGACTACGTCGTGTCGATCAGCCGAGGACGGGCATGACCGAGAAAAGTGTGTCCGGCCAGAGTTAATCGAGCGTGTTGGGTAACAGTAGTGCACCCCTGCAGGGAAGTTATCTATTCGAATAGCCGTGTCCACGGTAACAGGACGCTCAGTGTTGTATCCCGATCTACTACAACTAGAACTGATACATGATACATTAATATGTTAGCTCCGGGATCGCTTTCTTGCAGGGAGTCGAGGAAGGATCTCTGGGCATTGTTACTACATGCTTGTTGCTTTATTATATGCTACTAATCTGCACTCTTCTAATGCTGCAAGACGCTGAAGATGCTAGTCTTCGATAGGCTAGGCTTTCCCCTCTATTCTGGCATTTCTGCAGTCTAGTCCACAGATACAGCCCCTTCATTTGATACCGATGCATTCTTAGCATAGATCTGATGTAAATCTTGCGAGTACTTTGGATGAGTACTCACGGTTGCTTTGCTACCTCTTTTCCCCTACCCGATTGCTGCGATCAGATGACGAAGTCCCGGAGCCAGCTGATCACGTCGACGACTACTACCACCACGGCGGAGCCTACTACTACGTGGAGACCGACGACCAGGAGTAGTTTAGGAGGCTCCCAGGCAGGAGGCCTGTGCCTTTTCGATCTAGATGTCGTTGTTTTGCTTAGCCTTCTTAAGGCATCCTTGTTTAGTTATGTCTGTACTCAGATGCTAATGCTTCCGCTGACTCTTGTGTAACTCGAGCTTATGTATTCGAGCCCTCGAGGCCCCTGGCTTGTAATATAAAGCTTGTATTATTTTATTTTGTGTCTAGAGTTGTGTTGTGATATCTTCCCGTGAGTCCCTGGGCTTGATCGTGCGCATTTGCGTGTATGATTACTGCACGGTTGAGTCGGGGGCGTCACATGGGTAAACAAATTACTGTTGGGCAATTAATAGAAAAGCAAATAATTATGACGGATTCATGGCAATGATCATGTATATAGGCATCACATCCGAGACAAGTAGACCGACTCCTGCCTGCATCTACTACTATTACTCCACCCATCGACCGCTATCCAGCATGCATCTAGGGTATTAAGTTAATGAAAATAGAGTAACGCCTTAAGCAAGATGGCATGATGTAGACAAAGTAAACTCAAGCAATATGATTAAACCCCATCTTTTTATCCTTAATGGCAACAATACAAATACTTGTCATGTCCCTTTCTGTCACTGGGATTGAGCACCGCAAGATTGAACCCATCACAAAGCACCTCTCCCATTGCAAGATAAACCAATCTAGTTGACCAAACCAAATCGATAGATCGGAGAGAAATACAAAGCTATAATAATCATGCATAAAAGTGTTAAGAGAAGACTCAAATATTTCTCATGAATAATCTGATCATAAACTCACAATTCATCGGATCCCAACAAACACACCGCAAAAGAAGATTACATCGGATAGAACTCCAAGAACATCGAGGAGAACATGGTATTGAAGATCAAAGAGAGAGAAGAAGCCATCTAGCTACTAGCTATGGACCCGTAGGTCTGTGGTAAACAACTCACACATCATCGGAAGGGCAGCAAGGTTGATGTAGAAGCCCTCCATGATCGATTCCCCCTCCGGCAGAGTACCGGAAAAGGCCTCCAGATGGGAACAGAAGAATAGAGGCTTGCGGCGGCGTAAAAGTTATTCGGGGTGGCTTTCTGTTGGTTTTCGAATATTTGAAAATTTATAGAAGTGCAATTAGGTCCAACGGAGCTACGAGGGCCCCACAAGGCATTAGGGCGCGCCCCCCCTGGGGTCGCGCCCTATTGCCTTGTGGAGGCTTCGTGAACCTTCTGGCCTCCTCTCCAAGTCTCCAGGGTCTCTTTTGCCAGAAAAAAATCTCCAAAAAATTTCGTGGCATTTGGACTTCGTTTGGTACTGATTTCCTGAAAAACCAAAAACAAGCAAAAAAACAGCAACTGGCACTGGGCACTAGGTTAATAGGTTAGTCCCAAAAAATGATATATAATTGCATATAAAAACATCCAAGATTGATACTATAATAGCATGGAACAATCAAAAATTATAGATACGTTGGAGACGTATCAATGATCATGACCATTTTCGCTCTCTAGTTGGTCGCTTCTCAATCTATTTGCTAGCCTTCGCCTGTACTAAGCAGGAATACTGCTTGTGCATCCAAAATCCTTAAACCAAAGTTGTTCCAGATGAGTCCACTATGTCTACCTATATGCGGTATTACTCTGTCGTTCCAAGTAAATTTGCATGTGCCACCTCTAATCATTCAAATAAACATCCGTTTTGTGTTCCCGTACCGCTCATGGAGCGATAGGGGGCGGTTAGTATCTTCCATGCTAACTGGGTTATTCTCGAGATGAGTGTTTATTCACTTGTCATTGCACGAGAGAGGCTGGTATCTGGGATGCCCAGTCCTGTGGTCAAAATCGAATTATATAATGCAACAAACTCCCCCGGAAAGTTGTTGGTATGGAGGGCACCCGAGGATTCGGCTAGCCATGGCTTGTGTTGGTATGGTGGAGGGGGAGTAAACTTTACCTTTCCGCTTGGGAACCGCCTATAATGTGTTTAGCATGGAAGATATTGAAAATTCTCGGTCGTGACGTTGACAGGAAAAGTACACCTCCCAAAATTGTTTTTCATCTCTGATTTAAGCTTCGAGCTCTGGCACCTCTGCAAATCCATGCTTCCCTCTGCGAAGGGCCTGTCTATTTACTTTTATGTCATTTTACTTTTATTGTTGAGTCTCACCTTCTCATTATAAGCACCAATCCTGAGAGCACTATTGTCATTCTTATGCATTGAGTATAGTTAATGGTGTGTACATCATGACTGGATCTTTTCTACCCTAAATTACAATGTTTAGTCGCTGCTTGAACTTTGGAGGTGCTCTACATTTATGTTTTGCGATCTCAAAAAGGGCTAGCGAGATACCATGTTATCATATTATATTATGATTGTTTTGACAAATTGTTGGCACTTGAGATATGTTATTATTGCTCCCTTGTTGATTATGCCATTGATATGAGTAAATATCATTCCTAAGTGTTATTATGAGCATGGTTAGTTCATGATCTTTGCTGAAAACTTGGGTACTATTTAAGCTTATATACGGATACAAGAACAAAAGAGTTCGTAAAAGTTTATCTTTATCACTTTCAGTTAGTCAACTGAATTGCTTGAGGACGAGGAATGAGTTAAGCTTGGGGGAGTTGATACTCCTCCATCGTATCTACTTTTCCAAACACTTTTGCTCTTGTTTTGGACTCTAATTTGCATGATTTGAATGAAACTAACCCGGACTGACACTACAAGAAATATGTCAACTTGTGACCTTCTGTCAGTGACCCTGGAAGAAATGGTCATAAATCTATGACCATTTGAGACCAATTGGTCATAAGCTGTTCGGGGGGCTCCAAACCCTAAACCATAACGACCATTTTGGTCAGAAAGGTCGTAATTTCCTTACACAAAATGGTCATAAAGTAGACAGCATTGATCTGTGCCTTATTTCTAGCTGATCACGACCAATATAGATGGTCATAGCCTTGTAAATTGAGGTGCATTGCTATGACTAGGCGCCACCTCATCAGTTTTGCCTATGTGTCATGTCCATGTGTCAATTTTTGCCCTAGGTTGTGAAGCAGCCTACATTTCTATCATTCCCAAAATTCCCAAAAAAAAATCATAAATTCTTTGGATCATATATTCCTCAAATATGTCAAAAACCTTCCTTACCTAGTTCAAAAACAATTCAGGAATATTCATTTTCCTATTCTGTTCAGAACAATACTTTGTGAAGGAAGTGCTATTTATATTTTCTTGATTGCCCTCAAAATTTTTGGGCACTCTTTCCTATCCAAATCATTGCCTCATGACAAAATTCAGCTCCATTTGCCTAGTAAATCTTCCTCAGCAAATTTCCAAAGTTTCTGTTCAGCTAGAAGCTTTGTGAAGGAAGTACTAGCTAGGCATATCCTAATGAGTTGAATTTTTGCCACATTTTCTATATGCCCAAATCATAGCTCTCCACAAAATTTGAGCCCCATCTAACAATCCATGTGAGCTCACCATCCAATCTTTGTTTCTAGTAATATTTTCAGTTTGGGAAGCAACTATATTTTATATTACTTTATAATTGCTGCAAATTTACCAGGACATGACCCTTCCCATAGAAGCTACCTCCACCAAATTTTAGCTCATTTAATTTAGCCAATTTCCCTCAATATTTTTCCCAATTTTCTGTTCAGTGGAGAGCATTGTGAAGGAAGTACCATTTTTATTAATCCAAATGGTATGAAATTTTTACAGTGCGTTCATATGCCCAAATTATCATTCTCATCCAAATTGCAGCTCAATCGAATCATCTATGTGAGCCCAGCTTCAATTTCTATTTTCTGGCCAGATTGGCACATTGCAAAGCAAGTGCTATCTAGACCACTCCTATTGCCCTCAAACTTTTTGGGCACTCTTCCATATCCAAATCATTGCCACATGACAATATTCAGCTCCATTTGCATAGTAAATCTTCCTCAGAAAATTTCCAAAGTTTCTATCCAGAGAGAAGCTTTGTGAAGGAAGTACTAGCTAGGATTATCCAAATGATTTGAGATTTTTCCAAATCTTCCATATGCTCAAATCATCACTCTCCATAAAATTTGAGCTCTATCCAGCAATCCATGTGAGCTCATCATCCAATCTTTTATTCTGGTCATATTTTCAGTTTGTGAAGCAACTATATTTTATATTGCTTAATTATTGCTAAAACTTTACCAGGGCATGTTCCTACCTATATAACTTCCCTCCACAAAATGTCAGCTCAATCCATTCGTTTAATGAGAGGGAATGAAATGACTTTCCCAAAACTTTCACCTTGCATTTTGAACTCAGTGAATTCAAATTCATTTCAATACAAAACCCTGGAGTGAAGATGACATGACTTCTTCCATTTAAATGAAAAGGGTTTTGAAAGAATTTGAATTCCATTTGAAAATATTTCAAATTCAGAAACTTTATGCAACTCAATGATTTTCATGAGAGAGGATAAAATGAATTCTTTAAATTATATGAAATATGAGTTGGAAGTTTAAAAGAAGGATTTGAAAGTGGTTTGAAATTCAAATTCAAACCCAATTTGGAGTTATTTGGTTTTTATTCAAATTATTTTTCTCCTAAAAAAATATATGGAAATAAGTGTAAAATGATTCCCTTCCATGAAAAATTTGGATAAATAAATTGGTATTTAAAAAAATGATTTTTATTGGGTTTTATTACAACAGTAGCACTGTTTGATTTTTACGAATTGTTTTGTATTTTATTTGACTCTGAGAAATAGTCCATGTTTTAGGAAATATTTTTCTGAACATTTTGATATATTAAAGGACTACTTTTATTTTCATCTATTTTGTTTCTTTTCTTTATGTTTGACTGTTTTTATTTTAAAAAAACAAAAATTGGCCGAAGCCCACCTAAGCTAGTCAGCCAGCCGGCCCACTCCCTCGCGCGCTCACCCGAATCCTTTCGGATCGGCGTCCGATCCCTTTCCCTCTCTCCCATTTCACACTGACGCCGGGCCCCACTGGCCGACCGAATCCCGCCGCGCCCGTCACTTTCCCTCACCGGAGATCGCCGCGGCCGACCACGGGATCGTCCGATCTCCTTCCTCCCGGACGCCAACCCCCTCTCAAAGCCACCCCGGCTATAAAATCCGAGGCCCTCGCTCGTTTCGCCCATAAAACCCCAACCCCCAACCCCTCTCCCTCTCGCTATTTCTCGCCGGAGCCCGAAGCCGCCGCCGCGCCATTGCCGCTCCTCCGAGCTCCTCCAACCTCCCCAACGCCACCCGACCCCACCTTTGAGGTCCATTCGCTCCGCCCAATCTTCCCGACGACTCCCCGGAGCTCGCCGACGACCAGAACGCCGCCCCCGACCTCACCCGAGCGGTCGACCACCGCGGTAAGCATCGGCCACCCGCCCCTCTTTCTTTCGTCGGTCAATACCAGTACCGCTAGATCCCGATCCAACGGCCGCAGTAGATTAGTTTAGATCGGCCGAAACGTTTTATTTTCTCTTTTCTGTTCGCTTGTGAAAACAGTATTGTTTGCTATAGAAACTTGTTTTGTTTATATCTTAGTGAATTTTTTTTTAGAGTTAATAAATTCTTTCTGCAAACTTTTGACACCCAACCATTTGGTCAATTGTACATGAAATATGGCCTAATATTTTTAAAAATTGATTTGGTCCAATGTCACAGCAATTATTTGCTAGGTTTTTCACACAAAAAACTCATTTTGGGCACTCGAAAAATGGAAAATGAATTTTTCGTGCAAAGAAAATAAAAACTTCCTTAGGCAACATTGTTTGTCATTCCAAGATGCAAACTTGTGCAAAATATGATGTCATTTGAATAGACTATGCCATGAATGCTGCCATAACATTGGCCATTTGCCTTGAAAGGCATGGATCTTCATACATGATAGCACGTTTCTGAGAACACTTTCTTAAGACATTTGCCATAGTCCAAGCTTGTTATTTTTCCTAGAAACTATGTCACATATAATGACACAATGCGAAGGTTTTCAATCTTTTTGATTTTTTTTGAATTTCTTATGCCCGTTTCAAAATGCGGTCAAAATGACGGGCATAACCGTTCGTAGCTAGGGGTTGAATCTTGCAAAACTTTTGGAGTTTTTCTGATTAAATAGATACTTATGTACCTAGAAATGATTTTTGGAAAAAATAAAGAGCAAACTATGAGGCAGCTGTAGTTCAAATTTGACCCGATTCCTACTGAATCGGCGGAATTTTGTCTTTTTCACGAGAGGTGGATCAAAGCTTTTGACACCCAACCATTTGGTCAATTGTACATTAAATATGGCCTAATATTTTAGAAAATTGATTTGGTCCAATTTTGCAACAAATATATGGTAGGTCCTTCACAAAAAAACTCATTTTGGGCACTCGAAAAATGGAAAATGAAATTTTCGTCCAAAGAAAATGAAAACTTCCTTAGGCAACATTGTTTTCCATTCCAAGATGCACCCTTGTGCACAATATGAGATCATTTGAACAAACTATGCCATGAATGTGGCCATAAGATTGATCATCTGGCTTGAAAGCCATGAATCTTCACACATCATAGCTCATTTCTGAAAACAGTTTTTTAAAATAATTGCCGTATTATAAGTTTATTATTTTTCCTGGTAACTTGGTCACATATAATGACACAATGCGAAGGTTTTCCAATTTTTTGATTTTTTTTGAATTTTTCATGCCCGTTTCAAAATGCAGTCAAAACGGCGGGCATGACCGTTCCTAGCTAGTGGTTGAATCTTGGAAAACTTTTGGTGTTTGTCTGATTAAATAGATACTTTTGTACCTAAAAATGTTTTTTGGAAAAAATCATGAACAAACTATTAGGCAGCTGTAGTTCAAACTTGACCCGCTTCCTACTAAATTGGTGGAAATTTGTCTTTTTCACGAGAGGTGGATCAAAGCTTTTGACACCCAACCATTTGGTCAATTGTACATTAAATATGGTCTAATATTTTAGAAAATTGATTTGGTCCAATTTTGCAACAAATATATGGTAGGTCCTTCACAAAAAAACTCATTTTGGGAACTCGAAAAATGGAAAATGAAATTTTCTTCCAAAGAAAATGAAAACTTCCTTAGGCAACATTGTTTGCCATTCCAAGATGCACCCTTGTGCACAATATGAGATCATTTGAACAAAATATGCCATGAATGTGGCCATAAGATTGATCATCTGGCTTGAAAGCCATGAATCTTCACACATGATAGCTCATTTCTGAGAACACTTTTTTAAAATAATTGCCGTATTACAAGTTTATTATTTTTCCTGGTAACTTGGTCACATATAATGACACAATGCGAAGGTTTTCCAATTTTTTGAATTTTTTTGAATTTTTCATGCCCGTTTCAAAATGCAGTCAAAACGGCGGGCATGACCGTTCCTAGCTAGTGGTTGAATCTTGGAAAACTTTTGGTGTTTGTCTGATTAAATAGATACTTTTGTACCTAAAAAATTTTTTTGGAAAAATCATGAGCAAACTATGAGGCAGCTGTAGTTCAAACTTGACCCGCTTCCTTCTGAATCGGCGGAAATTTGTCTTTTTCACGAGAGGTGGATCAAAGCTTTTGACACCCAACCATTTGGTCAATTGTACATTAAATATGGTCTAATATTTTAGAAAATTGATTTGGTCCAATTTTGCAACAAATATATGGTAGGTCCTTCACAAAAAAACTCATTTTGGGCACTCGAAAAATGGAAAATGAAATTTTCTTCCAAAGAAAATGAAAACTTCCTTAGGCAACATTGTATGCCATTCCAAGATACACCCTTGTGCACAATATGAGATCATTTGAACAAACTATGCCATGAATGTGGCCATAAGATTGATCATCTGGCTTGAAAGCCATGAATCTTCACACATGATAGCTCGTTTCTGAGAACACTTTTTTAAAATAATTTCCGTATTACAAGTTTGTTATTTTTCCTGGTAACTTGGTCACATATAAAGACACAATGCGAAGGTTTTACATTTTTTTTTGATTTTTTTTTGAATTTTTCATGCCCGTTTCAAAATGCAGTCAAAACGGCGGGCATGACCGTTCCTAGCTAGTGGTTGAATCTTGCAAAACTTTTGGTGTTTGTCTTATTAAATAGATACTTATGTACCTAGAAATGATTTTTGGAAAAAATCATGAGCAAACTATGAGGCAGCTGTAGTTCAAACTTGACCCGCTTCGTACTGAATCGGCGGAAATTTGTCTTTTTCACGAGAGGTGGATCAAAGCTTTTGACACCCAACCATTTGGTCAATTGTACATTAAATATGGCCTAATATTTTAGAAAATTGATTTGGTCCAATTTTGCAACAAATATATGGTAGGTCCTTCAGAAAAAACTCATTTTGGCCACTCGAAAAATGGAAAATGAATTTTTCGTGCAAAGAAAATGAAAACTTTCTTAGGCAACATTGTTTGCCATTCCAAGATGCACCCTTGTGCACAATATGAGATCATTTGAAAAAACTATGCCATGAATGTGGCCATAAGATTGATCATTTGGCTTGAAAGCCATGAATCTTCACACATGATAGCTCATTTCTGAGAACAATTTTTTAAAATAATTGCCGTATTACAAGTTTATTATTTTTCCTGGTAACTTGGTCACATATAATGACACAATGCGAAGGTTTTCCAATTTTATGATTTTTTTTGAATTTCTTATGCCCGTTTCAAAATGCGGTCAAAACGGCGGGCATGACCGTTCGTAGCTAGGGGTTGAATCTTGCAAAACTTTTGGAGTTTCTCTGATTAAATACATACTTGTGTACCTAAAAATGATTTTTGAAAAAAATAAAAAGCAAACTATGAGGCTGTTCTAGTTCAAATTTGACCCGCTTACTACTGAATCGGCGGAAATTTGTCTTTTTCTCGAGAGATGGATCAAAATCTTTTGACACCCAACCATTTGATCAATTGTACATTAAATATGGCCTAATATTTTATAAAATTGACTTGCTCCAATTTTGCCACAAATATTTGGTAGGTTCTTCACAAAAAAACTCATTTTGGGCACTCGAAAAATGGAAAATGGAATTTTCGTGCAAAGAAAATGCAAACTTCCTTAGGCAACATTGTTTGTCATTCCAAGATGCAAACTTGTGCAAAATATGATATTATTTGAACAAACTATGCCATGAATGTTGCCATAACGTTGGCCATTTGCCTTGAAAGCCATGGATCTTCATACATGATAGCTCATTTTTTAGAACACTTTTTAAGACATTTGCCGTAGTCCAAGTTTGTTATTTTTCCTAAAAACTAGGTCACATATAATGACACAACGCAAAGGTTTTAAATTTTTTTCATTTTTTTTTTGAATTTCTTATGCCCGTTTCAAAATGCGGTCAAAACGACGGGCATGACCGTTCGTAGCTAGGGGTTGAATCTTGCAAAACTTTTGGAGTTTCTCTAATTAAATAGATACTTATGTACCTAGAAATGATTTTTGGAAAAAATAAAGCGCAAACTATGAGGCAGCTGTAGTTCAAATTTGACCCGCTTCCTACTGAATCGACGAAAATTTGTCTTTTTCACGAGGTGGATCAAAACTTTTAACACTCAACCATTTGGTCAATTGTACATTAAATATGGCCTAATATTTTATAAAATTAATTTGATCCAATTTTGCAACAAATATTTGCTAGGTTCTTCACAAAAAAATCCATTTTGGGCACTCAAAAAATGGAAAATGATTTTTTCGTGCAAAGAAAGTGAAAACTTCGTTAGGCAACATTGTTTGGCATTCCAATATGCACCCTTGTGCACAATAAGAGATCATTTTTTGAATTTTTCATGTGAAAAAGTAGAAGAAAAACAAAAGGAAAAACACAATTACATGTGCTCTATTCTCATTGGTGGAATTAGTTGTCACACGGATCGATGACATGGCGCCCATCCATCCATCCATTTATCTAATGAAAAAAAGGAGAAAAAGGAAAGAAAAAGAAAACCCCACCCGCAGCCCACCTACCCAAACCCTAACCCAGATCCCATCGACCCCCTCCTCCCATCGCACTCCTCCCTCGTCCCCATTTCCTCGCCGCCGCCACCGACGGCGCCCGACCCTCCCCTCGATCTCAGATCCCATCGACTACCACCACCCGTCTCGCGTCGTCCCCGTCTCCAAGTCAACTCGCAAACGCCCCGCACCGAGCCCAACAAACCCTCGCGTGCCCCCACCCCTTCTTCGCCGATGCGGCCATGGTGGCGGTGGCGACCGTGAGCTCGGCCGGCGGGATCCTCGCCATGCTCCACGACCCGGTGGAGGAGCTCAAGCTGCACGCGCTCGCCAGCCTCAACTCCGTCGCCCACCACTTCTACTCCGTCGTCCTCCCTCCTCAAGCAAGCCCGATCCTCCCCTCGATCTCGTCGGAGCGGGCGAAGATCGGGGCACGGCGATGACGGTCATCGACATCCTGACGCGGGTGGACGCCATCTGCCAGAAGTACGACAAGTACGACGCCGAGAAGCTCAACGGCGCCAACGTCGCCGGCGAGGACCCCTTCGCCCGCCTCTACGGCTCCGACGACGCCAAGATCTCCCAGTGCATCGATGTACCCCGTGCCCGCTCCCCTCCTCCCACTCATGCTCCGCCCGGCGCTGCCCCTCGCGGTGATCTGAATTTGACCGGTCTGTTTGCTATTGTTGTTGCTGTAGAAAGCGGAGGCGGCGAGGCAGGAGAAGAACCGGGCTGCGGTCGTCGCGCTCAACGCCGAGATCCGCCATGCCAAGGCCAAGCTCCTCGACGAGGACCTGCCCAAGCTGCAGCGCCTCGCGCTCAAGAAGGTCCGATCGTCTCTATACATCCCACTGCCCCGCTAGATCTGCTAGTTTTTTGAACGATTGGACTCGCTATCCATGTCGTTTACTAGCGGCAGCAGCAGCTTACCTTGAAGGAGACTGTCTAAATTTAGGATGCGCGGTTGTTGAATGTCAACGGAAAAAATGAAGTAAATTCTGTGTTAATGAGGTGATTTGCTGGGTCACCTGGTGTAGTTTAGGATTGGTGGAACTAGTATTATGTTTTTTCAGAATTTGCTGGGAAAGTATGTTTGTGATTTCGTATCATTGGGATGATGTTTATGTGCTGATTATACAGCTCGAATTCTAATATAGGCATATGTAGGAGAAATTGGATGTCTTATATGTTGCAATGCACTTCCATTTGGTTGTTGGCATAGATGATGTATAGGATTAGTTCTTTTGCATATGACCAGTATAAACCATATGGAGTCTCACGGTTATCTTCTGTTGATTGCCTTTTCTTTCAAATGTGTAGCTATTTATTCGATCTGCTATTAGTGTGAGGGGAAGCGTCAGTTGTGGCTTGGCTCTGATCTGGTAGCCTCAGGATTCCTGGGATTCAGTGCATGTAGTTTTGGTGCTGGCTATAAATAGGACATAGTATAAATGGCATTGCTCTGTCAACTTATATCAGCACTCTACAGAACCTGGGCAGTTAAATATTATTCTTATATTTATCCTACTAGTTGGAGTAAGGTGAACTGTTTATCTGTTCATTTAAGTGTTCTTGACGGATTTTTACTGTCTGGTCAGATGGTTGGGAAAGCCGGTGGGTCAAGTCTGAGTGGAAGAAGGACGAGAACATGGCTGGTGAATGGAACCACACATCTGGAAAATGGCATGGAGATGCTGAGGACAAAGGTGAATTAGTTGAAGCTTTGTCCACCTAATTCAGGAAAACTTGACTTGAGATTTTCTTTCTTATGGTTTACTGATGAAACCTTGATTCTTGAATCTTGATGTAGGTATATCCAAACCTCAGAGGACTACAGGTTCTATGCCATCTCGGCGGAGTACCATGAGTTCAGCAACAAGGACAAGACACTCGTGCTGCAGTTCACGGTGAAGCATGAGCAGAAGCTTGACTGCGGTGGTGGTTACGTCAAGTTGTTCGGAGGTGATGTTGACCGGAAGAAATTCAGTCATGTTTTATTTATTAGAATATATTGAGTACATTCTGAACCCCCTAATGTGACACAAGTTATATATGCACATGCTATGGTTTAAGTGTTGCTTGTGTATGGTAAATGGGTTGAGCACCCACCGCTGTTTGATGCTATTGTGTTTACGATTCTATTCCTCTATGTGTGTAATCTCCAGACCATGATCAAGCACACGCACACGGTTGATTAGCATGGAACGATTACTACTAATTAATGAAGGGAGCAGACTTCTTCACATAAAGGAAGATATGTCTGTTTTAATAATAGTGTTCTTGATCTGACCTCATACACTTTTGTTTTAGTAATATAAACAAATAAAATAAGATTGTTTGCATACAATCAGATCAGTCTCACTTATTAGTTGAGTTCTAAGTACGTAGAATATTTAGTTCTTGGTTATATTATAGTCAGAATTATACTGTGTGACTGAGTCATGTTGGGAGTGTGCATGATTTTATCCATAGCTGGCACTATGGATAGAGCTTTGTGTGTAATCTGGAGTTGTTCCCGGTATTGTTCTATCCATTTTATTGGTGTTACCTTGTTTCCACTGAGTGAAGTTGTGGTTCTGTTTCTTACCCATATAGCCTAGACAGGTCACGTGTGTGTGTGTGTGTGTGTGTCGAGTAAAGTTGTGGTTTGTGCTGCTCCTTTGTATCGTGATGAAACAAGCACCTATAGTGTCTGAGTGAGTGAGTGTTTGTCTGTTGCCAGCTTACACTTTCATAGCCGCGTTAAATAACAAGCTTGTTCAAGCAATTTTTTTAGTCTCCTCTTTTTTCTTCTGGGGTTTTTATAATCTTGTTTGGTAATTCTGGTGGTACATGTGTAGTCAGTAACCAGTGCTACTGCTTAAATCAAAAAAAAATTACAAAGAATGAAAAACATGAGCATTTCTCTAGCCAATGTCTGAAGTAGTTGCTGCTGTGTAGTCATCAGCTGGACCTATGCATTTCATCAGAAGTCGGATATACCTTGGACTGTGCTTCTGAACAGAATGAAACATTTCTCTTTCGTTTATCTGTCTTCAATTCTTTGGAAATGGCTCTCTTGAACACATGTACGTTAGTGTGGTGATGGTTAAACAACTACAGTAGATCGGCGTTTTTTGCATTTTTGCATTTCTCAACCTTGGATATTTTGCCAAAAATAAACCTTAGATTCGTTGCCATTCCTTTGATAATAATTCGTTGTGGCCATTAAGTATTTTTTAGCAGTAATAAACCTGGCTCTTTCATTCACATGGCAGTTTAGTGTTTACAATATCTTGGATACAACCAGGAATACACTGCCAGTAGATAGAGTGGACAATAAGTTCACTTGATCTAGCGAACATATGAGCCACCTTATTAGCACTATGACTTACATGAACAAAAGAAATGGAAGTAAAACTGGACACTGAAGATTTAATATCAGCAACAATTTTCAGTGTTTTTCTCAACTTGTTTTCGCTGCCACTTGATATATACTTAGCTTGTACTTGAAGCTATGGTTTAATGATGGTGATTTTGTTCTACTTGGATGCATTGGTACCCCCATCATCGAGTGCACGGATGCAACAGTGGCAAGAAGATCATGGCCGTGTGCATCATCGAGCACACCATGGCAATCATCCACCTCCTCACAGATGCTAACTCAATCCAGATCATCATCGACACTATCATCCACAGGTATCTCTCTTGGTTCCCTTTATTCTCTCTTGCGGTTGTGATGTTAGTTTGTGTGCTCTCACTAGTAAATGTTAGATCTTGCGTGTTGAATGGATGGCCGTCGTAGTAGAATGATATTATTGTTTAGGCACAATGTGTTGAAGTGAAGTTGCAGGACCTGCACTTGTGCCATGCATATTCATATTGTCTCTATTGTCTTGTATGAATATCTCATTTTAACTAGCTCGGCTAAAAAAGCATGGTACCAGCTGAAATGTGTTTATCATTCTATAAGGAATTGTCCTTTACTCCTTTACTCCTTTTTTTGAATGGAATGTTCATAATATATTGGCTCCAGTTTTTCTAATTCTTCTCAGCCGATTCATGTAACAGGGCGACCATGGAAGGCATGTTGTCGTTCTGTTAGCCCAATCCTGACTATGGCCGTCCAGTGAGTCCGGCATTTGATAAGGAGCTCCATGCTGAAGAAGAAAACACTTGTAGAGCTTGTAACTGTGATTCCCATACTTGTAGATCTTGTATCCAGTTATTACACTTGTAGAGCTTGTAAAGTACTGTATATGTTACAGCTTGTATTACGTGTCATTTGTAGAGCTTGTACTGAATCTGGCTATTGTTATTTGAAGTATTATGTGTGTTTTCTGCTTGCCAATTTAAATATTGGCTAGTTTTTTACTGTTAAATTGAAATATGAAGAATCTGAGCCTAATAGCTGGGACCCACTTATCAGAACCTGACAAATGGGACCCGTCTGACTAGTGGACCCATTTTATAAAAAAAGAAAAATGAAACTGTTGAGACAAAAAGGCCACGGCCGAAAAATAAAAAGGCTGCAATGTTGGGCTTGGCCCGTGAAGCCGACCAAAAATTGACAGGAAAATAAAAAAATAAATGGGCTGAATTGTTGGGCTCGGCCCATGTAAAGCACCGAACTAGACCGGGCTGATTCTGATCAATGACCATTTCGTTTGGTCGTAATTTTGCCACGTCAGCTTGCCACGTTGGATCTGGCGTGGTCTGGGCAGACTGCCAGTGACCAAAACAATTGGTCGTAAAATCAATGACCTTTTATTTTGGTCGTAAACTTCTACGACCATTTCACAAAGAAGGTCGTTAAGTTTCATTAAAGACGGCCAGCTTTTGACCAACTATTTTTGGTCACAAAAAGGTCAAAAATGGAAAACAATGACCATTTAGTGACCAATATTGATGGTCGCAAGTTGCCATATTTCTTGTAGTGTGACGTTGTTTTCAGTAAAACTACCATGGTGTTGTTTTTGTGCAGAAATCAAAGTTCTCGGAATTGGACGAAACTTTTTGGAGAATTTTTATGGAACAAATAAAAATTATTGGCGCAAGAATCAACAGAAGAGGGGCCACCTGTTGCCCACAAGGCAACAGGGCGCGACCCCCCCTAGGGCGTGCCCTGATACCTTGTGGGGCCCACAGGCGGCCGTCTGACCTAATTCCAATGCTATAAATTCACTTTCCCTGAGAAAAAAATAAGAGAAGAAGTTTCATCGCGTTTTACGATACGGAGCCGCCGCCACCTCCTGTTCTTCATCGGGAGGGCTGATCTGGAGTCCGTTCGGGGCTCCCGAGAGGGGGATTCGTCGCCGTCGTCATCATCAACCATCCTCCATCACCAATTTCATGATGCTCACCACCGTGTGTGAGTAATTTCTCCATAGGCTTGCTGGACGGTGATGGGTTGGATGAGATTTATCATGTAATCGAGTCAATTTGTTAGGGCTTTGATCCCTAGTATCCACTATGTTCTGAGATTGATGGTTCTATGACTTTTCTATGCTTAATGCTTGTCACTAGGGGCCGAGTGCCATGATTTCAGATCTGAACCCTTTATGTTTTTATGAATATACTTGTGTTCTTGATCCTATCTTGCAAGTTGTATGCACCTATTACGTGTTATGATCCGGATACCCCAAGGTGACAATAATTGGGATTCTTTTCGGTGATTACCGTAGTTTGAGGAGTTCATGTATTCACTAAGTGCTAATGCTTTGTTCTGGTTCTCTATTAAAAGGAGGCCTTAATATCCCTTAGTTTCCTTATGGACCCCGCTGCCACGGGAGGGTAGGACAAAAGATGTCATGCAAGTTCTTACTATAAGCACGTATGACTATATACGGAATACATGCCTACATTACATTGATGAATTGGAGCTATTGTGTATCGCCCTAGGTTGTGACTGTTATATGATGAATGTCATCCAACATAATTATCCATCACCGATCCAATGCCTACGCTTTTCGCATATTGATCTTTGCTAAGTTACTTTGCTACTGCTGCTGTTACAATCACTACAAAATTGCTATTGTTACTGTTACTGCTATCAAAACTATCATACTACTGTGCTACTAAACACTTTGCTGCAGATATTTAGTTCTCCAGGTGTGGTTGAATTGACAACTCAACTGCTAATACTCGCAAATATTCTTTGGCTCCCCTTGTGTCGAATCAATAAATCTGGGTGAAATACTACCCGCGAAAACTATTGCGATCCCCTATACTTGTGGGTTATCAGAAAACTTTACGTCCGAAATAAATCAAGTTTTTTTGTGCCAATCTGAAATCGGTCTTAAAATTAATTTGTAGTTCCATCGTGCTTTAACATGACACATCCAATCTCCAGACTTCAAGTGGGTCTGCCTTCGGCTTCAACCTCCTATCCCAAAGGCAGAGTGCTTCTCAGGTCAGTTTGGCGAACTAAACTCGAGCAGTTTAAAGAGAAACCAGGCTATCCGGCTATTGACCACACACTCGCGTCGGAAAAAGGAGTAGTAGAAAAAGACTTTGCAAGGACTAAGAAGAAAACATTTATTATGAAACGGCACAAATGAATTTAAGAGCCCCTAGTTATCTTGGGTAAAAGAAGGTAGTTTTTAACAAACAGATTTTATTTAACATAAAATATAATGCTTGGTTGAACCGAACAACAACAAAATTGAGAAAATTTGAGCATGAAAGCGACTTAGCTGGCTAATGTGCTCGGTGTTGATGACGCGATCCGGGCTGGTGGCGGGACGAGGACACCCAGCGAACTTTGACAGATCCGACATGGTACGTAGTCCTCAACTTGACCGAGGTCCCAGTCCCCAAGCCCGAGGTGACTGAGCGAGGAGCTCGGCTTGATGAAGTGGCGACGCAGCACGATTGATGTTGCGAGATGAAGCCCTCGGTCCAGCTAACTTGACGAAGCTGGTCGGCTTGCCGAAGTCCCCGGAGTAGGTTGATGAAGAGATGGAGAAGCCCCCGGTCCAGCTGACATGATGAAGCTGGTCGGCTGGTGACGTCGAAGTCTCCATGTCAGCCGACATGTCGAAGCAAGTCGGTGTGTTGGATGTCGGCTTGAAGAAGAGGCAGCATGGCGATGCCGATGCAGGTCAAAATTTGTGACGTGGTCGATGCTAGCTTGATGAAGTGACCGCGCGGTGATGACGGTGTGCCCGCCCCGTGTAATCCGTGGGACGACGATGTTGGTGATGATTTAGCCTTCGTGAAGCTGAACTCTTGGTCGGCTCGCCGGGGTGATGATCCGATGAGGTTGACTGATACGTCTCCAACGTATCTATAATTTTTGGTTATTTCATGCTATTATAGTATCAATCTTGGATGTTTCTATAAACATTTACAGCAATTATATATCATTTTTTGGGACGAACCTATTAACTTAGTGCCCAGTGCCAGTTGTTGTTTTTTGCCTGTTTTTGGTTTTCCAGAATATCAGTACCAAACGAAGTCCAAATGCCACAAAACTTTTTGGAGATTTTTTTCTGGACATAAGACACTAGAAGCTTTGAGAGGAGGCTAGAAGCCAGAGGAGGTGGCCACAAGCCACCAGGGTGCGCCTGGGGGCCAGGCGCGCCCTGGTGCCTCGTGGGCCCACCTCTGCCCCTTTTGACCTAATTCCACCGCTATAAATTCTCAAATATTGGGAAACCAATAGGGGAGTCCACAAAATACTTTTTCCGCCGCCGCAAGCTTCTGTTCTCGAGAGATCCTATCTGGAGGCCTTTTCCGGTACTCCGCCGGAGGGGGAATCGATCACAGAGGGGCTCTACATCAACCTTGCTGCCCTTCCGATGATGCGTGAGTAGTTTACCACAGACCTTTAGGTCCATAGTTAGTAGCTAGATGGCTTCTTCTCTCTTTTTGATCTTCAATACAATGTTCTCATCGATGTTCTTGGAGTTCTGTCCGATGTAATCACTTTTTGTGGTGTGTTTGTTGGGATCCGATGAATTGTGAGTTTATGATCAGATTATCCATGAATATTATTTTAGTCTTCTCTGAACTCTTTTACGCATGATTATTATAGCTTCGTATTTCTCTCTGATCTATTGATTTGGTTTGGCTAACTAGATTGATTTATCTTGCAATGGGAGAGGTGCTTTGTAATGGGTTTGATCTTGCGGTGCTCAATCCCTGTGACAGAAAGGGACATGACACGTATGTATCATTGCTATTAAGGGTAAAAAGATGGGTTTTATTCATGCGTGAGTTTACTTTGTCTACATCATGCCATCTTGCTTAAGGCGTTACTCCGTTCTTTATGGACTTAATACACTAGATGCATGCTGGATAGCGGTCGATGTGTGGAGTAATAGTAGTAGATGCAGGCAGGAGTCGGTCTACTTGTCTCGGACGTGATGCCTATATACATGATCATTGACTTGGATATCGTCATGATTATTTGCTTTTCTATCAATTGCCCAACAGTAATTTGTTCACCCACCGTATGCTATTTTCATGAGAGAAGCCTCTAGTGAAAACTATGCCCCCCGGGTCTACTTCTATCATATATTAAAAATCCTAAAAATACCTTGTTGCACTTTTACTTTATTTATTTTATTTTATATTTTAGTTCAATCTATCTATCTATCACCATACAATTTAATCTTGCAATTAACCACCATGGGATTGACAACCCCTTGTTTGCGTTGGGTGCAAGGATTTGTTGTTTTGTGTGCAGGTACTGTTAATGAGGGGTTGCGTGATTCTCCAACTGGATTGATAACCTTGGTTTCATAACTGAGGGAAATACTTATCTCTACTGTACTGCATCTCCCTTCCTCTTCAGGGAATTACCAACGCAGCTCACAAGTAGCAGGAAGAATTTCTGGCGCCGTTGCCGGGGAGACATCATCAACATCTATCAAGTACCTACGCATAAACCTTCATCTCCTTGCATTTATTTTATTTGCCTTTGCCTCTCATTTTCATCTCCCCCACTTCTAAATCTTTTTACAAAAACACAAAAATATTTTATTTGCTTGCTTGCTTTTATTGCCATGTCAACACACAAGAACAGAAAGTGAAAGCAAAAATTTAAGATCACTATGGACCCTCATCCACTTGCTAATATTTTCAAAAGATCCAATTATAATGAACCAATTGCTAGTGAGTTGAGTGCACTTGATTATCTCTATAAAGTTTTTCTTGAAAATCATGAATCTGAAAATTGTGATGAAATGTTGAATGAAGAAATTTATAAAGTGATCATGATAGCTCCTTGAATAAAAAGCATGATTGCAATGATGTTATTATAAATTCTATTAATATCAATTGTGCTAATGTTATGCAAAACTACAAGCTTGGGGATGATAATTTTGTCATGTCCACTACTTATTGCAATGATCATGATTGGGGTGATAATGTTTCTTATGATCTTGAAAATTTATTTAATCCTCATGATGAATATGATATTGATAATAATGTTTGCAATAATATTGAAAGTGGGTTTGGAACAGTGTCAACTTTAAGTAAAAATAATCCCACATATTCGGAGAGTGTTCAATCTTATGAAATTTTTGATGAAAGTGGGTTTGGAGAGGTCATGACTTTAGTTGATGTTAATCCCACTATTTTGGAAGATTATAAAACTTTTATGCATGTGGATCATGTAGAGATTATGTTATGTGATAGTTATATTGTTGAATTTGATTATGATCCTACATGTAATTATTATGAGAGAGGAAAATATGGTTATAAAAATTTTCTTGTTACTAAATTACCTCTCGTTGTGTTGAGATTGTCAATGTTTTATTCTTTTTCCTTGCATATGCTAGATATTGCTTGTCTTGATAATTTGTTTGCTTATAAAATTCCTATGCATAGGAAGTATGTTAGACTTAAATGTGTTTTTCACATGTTTCATGATGCTCTCTTCGTGTTTCAATTACTATCTTTCATGAGAGCATCATTGAAATCTCAAGCCTATCTTAATGGCTATAAAGAAAGAGCTTGTTAGGAGACAACCCAATGGATAAAATAAGTTCTTGTGTGTTTTCACAATTATGCTACTGTTATGATTGAGTTTTTATGTTTTAATTAGTGTTTGTGCCAAGTAATGCCTTTGGGATGATTTGGGAGATAGTATAATTGATGTTGTTTGGAAAATACAAAGTTTTGCATCCAGTGCTGGAATTTTAGTTCTGTACTGGAGCATCATAAAAATCTGAAATTTTTACACAGTATTGGTATATGAATTGCCCACGTTGTGCTAATTTTTCAGAATTTTTGGAGTTACAGAAGTATGGGTTTTAAACAGATCTCTGCAGACTGTTCTGTTTTTGACAGATTCTGTTTTTGATGCATTGCTTGTTTGTTTTGATGAAACTATGGATTGTATCGGGGGGTATAAGCCATGGAGAAGTTATAATACAGTAGGTATAATTCAAAAATAAAATATGAATGGTTTTTCAACAGTACTTAAAGTAGTGATTTATTTTGTTATACTAACGGATCTCACGAAGGTTTTGTTGAGTTTTGTGTGATTGAAGTTTTCAAGTTTTCGGTGAGATCACGATGGATGAAGGAATAAGGAGTGGCAAGAGCCTAAGATTGGGGATTCCCAAGGCACCCCAAGGTAATATTCAAGGAAGACTAAAGCGTCTAAGCTTGGGGATGCCCCGGAAGGCATCCCCTCTTTTTTCTACCAACCATCGGTAATTTTACTTGGAGCTATATTTTTATTTGTCACATGATATGTGTTTTACTTGGAGCGTCGTATATTATATGAGTCTTTGCTTTGTTTGATTTTTAGTTTGTCACAATCATCTTTGCTGGACACACCAATTTGAGAGAGCCACACGTTTATCATAATTTGTTAGAATACTCTATGTGCTTCACTTAAATTTTTTGAGCTAGGCAGTTGCTCTAGTGCTTCACTTAAATCTTTTTGAGCACGGCGGTGGCTATATTTTGAAGAAATATTTAAACTCTCATGCTTCACTTATATTATTTTGAGAGTTGATAAGACTAAAATTTTGAAGAAATATTTAAACTCTCATGCCTCACTTATATTATTTTGAGAGTTGATAAGACTAAAATTTAGAAGAAATATTTGCACTCTCATGCTTCACTTATATCTTTTTGAGACTTGATAATAGTAATGGTAATTTGCACAAGATATGAGTTTGGTCCCAAAGAGATGAATATTCAAGAGGGATATAATAAAAACTTTCATATAGATCATTGGATATGATAAGTGTGATTCCTTGCAATAGTTTTGCGATATGGAGATGATAATATGTGAGTCATGTTAGTGAGTAATTGTGATTTAGTAAGAATATTAGTGTTGAGGTTTCTGATTCCCTATGCATGCATATTAAGTCAATAGTTATGCAAAGAAATTATATCCTACTTATGGTGCATTATTCGGTGTTAGTTATGTTCAATGCATGTTTATGACCGTTTTCGCTTTTTGGTTGGTCGCTTCTCAATCTATTTCCTAGCCTTCATTTGTACTAAGCGGGAATACTGCTTGTGCATCCAAACTCCTTAAACCCAAGTTGTGCCAAATGAGTCCACCATATCTACCTATATGCGGTATTTCCATGCCATTCCAAGTAAATTTGCATGTGCCAACTCTAATTTTCAAAATAGTTTTCCGTTTTGTGTGCCCGTACCGCTCATGAAGCGGCAGGGGGTGGCCAATATTTTCCATGCTAGGTGTGTTATTCTCACGATGAGTGTTTATTCACTTGTCATTGCACGAGAGAGTGGCTGGTGATAGGGATGCCCAGTCCCACAATGAATCAAAAATTAATAACAACAAAATTCCTTGGAAAGTGTTGGTATGGAGGGCACCTGTGGATACGGCTAGCCCTGGATTGTGAAAGAATGGTGGAAAGGAAATAAACTTTATTTTCTGTTTGGGAACCGCCTATGATGTGTCTAGCATGGAAGATATAGGGAATTCTCGGTCGTTTTCGTTGACAGGAAAAGCATGCCTCTCAAAATATTTTATCTCTCTAATTTAAGCTTTTGAGCTCTGGCACATTTGCAAATCTCTGCTTCCCTCTGCGAAGGGCCTATCTATTTACTTTTATGCAATTTTTATTTTTATTTTGAGTCTCCATCTTCTCTTACAAAGCACCAACTAGAGAGCACTATTGTCATACTTGTGCATTGTGTGTAGCTAATATTGAGTGTGTTTCACGAATGGATCAATGATTGAGCATAATGGGCTAGGGATAACTTTCTTTAGCGTTGATATTTTGAAAGACATGGTTGCTTGTTAGTATGCTTGAGTATTTATATCTTCATGTCAAACTATAGACTATTGCTTTGAATCGTTCAGGTCCAAATATCCATGCTACAAAGAAAAGAGTATATGATGAATATGATAGGTAGCATTCCACATCAAAAATTCAATTTTTATCATTTACCTACTCGAGGACGAGCAGGAATTAAGCTTGGGGATGCTTGATATGTCTCCAACGTATCTATAATTTTTTATTGTTCCATGCTATTATAGTATCAATCTTGGATGTTTTTATAAACATTTACAGCAATTATATATCATTTTTTGGGACTAACCTATTAACTTAGTGCCCAGTGCCAGTTGCTGTTTTTTGCCTGTTTTTGGTTTTCCATAATATCAGTACCAAACGAAGTCCAAATGCCACGAAACTTTTTGGAGATTTTTTTCTGGACATAAGAGACACTAGAAGCTTCGGGAGTAGGCCAGAAGCCAGAGGAGGTGGCCACGAGCCACCAGGGCGCGCCTGGGGGGGCAGACGCGCCCTGGTGCCTCGTGGGCCCACCTCTGCCCCTTTTGACCTAATTCCACCACAATAAATTCTCAAAAATCGGAAAACCAACAGGGGAGTCCACAAAATACTTTTTCCATTGCTGCAAGCTTTTGTTCTCGAGAGATCCAAACTGGAGGACTTTTCCGGTACTCCACCGGAGGGGGAATCGATCACGGAGGGGCTCTACATCAACCTTGCTGCCCTTCCGATGATGCGTGAGTAGTTTACCACGGACCTTCAGGTCCATAGTTAGTAGCTAGATGGATTCTTCTTTCTTTTTGATCTTCAATACAATGTTCTCCTCGATGTTCTTGGAGTTCTATCCGATGTAATCACTTTTTGCGGTGTGTTTGTTGGGATCCGATGAATTGTGAGTTTATGATCAGATTATCCATGAATATTATTTAAGTCTTCTCTGAACTCTTTTATGCATGATTATTATAGCTTCGTATTTCTCTCCGATCTATTGATTTAGTTTGGCCAACTAGATTGATTTATCTTGCAATGGGAGAGGTGCTATGTAATGGGTTCGATCTTGCGGTGCTCAATCCCAGTGACAGAAAGGGACATGACACGTATGTATCATTGCTATTAAGGGTAAAAAGATGGGGTTTATTCATGCGTGAGTTTACTTTTTCTACATCATGTCATCTTGCTTAAGGCGTTACTCCGTTCTTTATGGACTTAATACACTAGATGCATGCTGGATAGCGGTCGATGTGTGGAGTAATAGTAGTAGATGCAGGCAGGAGTCAGTCTACTTGTCTCGGACGTGATGCCTATATACATGATCATTGCCTTGGATATCGTCATGATTATTTGCTTTTCTATCAATTGCCCAACAGTAATTTGTTTACCCACCGTATGCTATTTTCATGAGAGAAGCCTCTAGTGAAAACTATGGCCCCCGGGTCTACTTATATCATATATTAAAAATCCTAAAAATACCTTGCTGCACTTTTACTTTATTTATTTTATTTTATATTTTAGTTCAATCTATCTATCTATCACCATACAATTTAATCTTGCAATTAACCACCAAGGGATTGACAACCCCTTGTTTCGTTGGGTGCAAGGATTTGTTGTTTTGTGTACAGGTACTGTTAACGAGGTGTTGCGTGATTCTCCTACTGGATTGATAACCTTGGTTTTATAACTGAGGGAAATACTTATCTCTACTGTACTGCATCTCCCTTCCTCTTCAGGGAATTACCAACGCAGCTCACAAGTAGCATTGACCTCGGCTCGATGAAGCGAGGACGTAGTCGATGCTGGCGCAGGTCAGCAGCCGTGGAGCAACGTGGTCGGGCCGGTTTGACATCAGCGCGACAGTGAAGATCGCCTCGGAAAAGACTCAAAATTTGTGGGTACGTGTTTGAGAACAACACACAATACCCTAAAAAAATTCCTCAAAAAAGGATGTCCAATATCCCGTTCATGAAGAAAGATGAATTTGGGTCAGATTTGTTTTCACACAGAAAACATATCCGAAAATTGATGCACTCCTTGGACTCGTCCCGGAGTTTGAACGGTCGGATCGATCTGAAATTTTGAAGGGTTGCCGATATAGGAATTCCGCAGCCGATGAACGGTTGGATCTTCCAGAAGATGTCCGAGCTGGCCGCTGGACCTCTGATACATCTAATTTGCATCATGATTTCCTACTAATAATTATTATGTTTTTGATCATTATTTCACTTTATGGTACAATTCTTATGCCTTTTCTCTCTTATTTTGCAAGATTCACATGAAGAGGGAGAATGCCGGCAGCTGGAATTCTGGACCGGAAAGGGGTGAAACAGAGATAGCTATTCTGCACAACTCCAAATGATCTGAAAATTTATGGAGAATTATTTTGGAATATATAAAAAATACTGGCGAAAGAATCAACACAAGGGGGACCACCAGGAAGCCACAAGCCTGGGGGGCGCACCCCCCGAGCTTGTGGGGCCCCTGGCAAGCCTCCGGCCCCCTCCTTCTGCTATATGAAGCCATTTGCCCTAGAAAAAATCAGAAGAAGACTTTCGGGACGAAGCGCCGCCGTCTCGAGGCGGAACCTAGGCAGGAGCTATTTTGCTCTCCGGCGGAGCGATTCCGCCGGGGATACTTCCCTCCGGGAGGGGGAAATCGAAGCCATCGACATCACCAATGATCCTCTCATCATGGGAGGACCAATCTTCACCAGCACCATCTCATCTCAAACCCTAGTTCATCTCTTGTATTCAATCTTTGTCTCAAAACCTCAGATTGGTACCTGTGGGTTGCTACTTGCTAGTAGTGTTGATTACATCTTGTAGTTGATGCTAGTTGGTTTATTTGGTGTAAGATTATATGTTCAGATCCTTAATGATATTCAATACCCCTCTGATCTTGAACATGAATGTGATTTGTGAGTAGTTACTTTTGTTCTCGAGGACATGGGAGAAGTCTTGTCGTAACTAATCATGTGAATTTGGTATTCGTTCGATATTTTGATGCTATGTATGTTATGCTTCCTTTAGTGGTGTCGTGTGAATGTCGACTACATGACACTTCACCATCTTTGGGCCTAAGGGAAGGCATTGTGGAGTAGTAATTAGATGATGGGTTGCTAGAGTGACAGAAGCTTAAACCCTAGTATATTTTCTATTCCGTAAGGGGCTGATTTGGACCCAAGCACCGGTCCACCCACATATCAAATTATCAAAGTAGCGAACACGAATCAAACAAACATGATGAAAGTGACTAGATGAAATTCACATGTGTCCTCGAGAACGCTTTGCTTATTATACGAGTTCATTCCGGCTTGTCCTTTGCTACAAAAAGGATTGGGCCACCTTGCTGCACTTTATTATACTTGTTACTAGTTACTTGTTACGAATTATCTTGCTATCAAAACTATCTGTTACCGCTACTTTCAGTACTTGCAGAGAATACCTTGCTGAAAACCGCTTGTCATTTCTTTCTGCTCCTCGTTGGGTTCGACACTCTTACTTATCGAAAGGACTACGATTGATCACCTATACTTGTGGGTCATCAACCTCTCGCCCCAAACTCGTCCAGATTCGACAGGGCTCCGGTATATCGGAGATTGCCGGAGACTCAATTCCGCACAATTCCACCGAAGCAATCGTCAAAGCGACACTCGAGGAGGCGGGGACGAAGAACACGAGTCCACTGTCCAGAAAAATCTGCACGATCGCCCGAGGGTGATATTGACGTTGAGCCCCCGAGCTCCTTGGATGATTTCTCTGTGATCTTAGTTGAGATTGGAGTTGATGTTGATGAAGGCACCCGTCCGATCTTAACGATCCAACGCGGAGCACAGTCCTCGGTCTGGCCAAGGCGACCAGTCGAGCCGGCGACAAAGATGCCGAGCTTGATGACGAGGCTCGGTCCCAACATGTAGATCGCGTCGGAGCTGATCTGAATTCCCATCGCGCCGCGACGAGTACCAGCAGGGACCTGTATGGGTCACCAATGTCGGTGCTAAATCCGGCATATCTCGAGGTAGGTGTCCAAAGCTAGGCGTTTTGAGCGATGGTAACATGGACACGGGATTTTACCCAGGTTCCGGTTCACTAGAAGAGATAATATCATACATCGTGCTTTTCATTGTATTGATATGGGGGATAGTACAGAGTACATGTATCTACTACGAGATTTTTGTGTATGATTCTAATGATCTGGAATATGATCTATCGACTAGCCTGGCATTGGCTTATATAATGTACCAGAGGCCTAGGATAACAAGAGTCCTAGTCGAATACGTCGGTGGAGAGGATTCCTTGTCTTGATCACCAAGTCTTGTGGAATCTTCCTCGTATATGTCATGGGCTGCCCGCAGTGGCCCATTAGTGAACCGCTATGGGGATCCTTGGCCCGACCCACCCGGTCTGGACACCATCACCCCTTAATCCAGGACACCATCACACCTTGCCTTTGTTGGGTGCAAGCAAATTATTTGTTTGTGTGTAGGTAATGCTAAAGTTGTTAGCTTGGCGACTCCTAATGGTTCGATAAACCTTGGTTCTTAACTAAGGGAAATACTTTATGCGGTTGTGCTACATTGATGTCTACTACACAACTTATTCTTGTAGACTCGTGTTGGGCCTCCAAGCGTAGAGTTTTGTAGGACAGTAGCAATATTCCCACAAGTGGATGACCTAAAGTTTATCAATCCGTGGGAGGCGTAGGATGAAGATGGTCTCTCTCAAACAACCCTGCAACCAAATACAAGAAATCTCTTGTGTCCCCAACACACCCAATACAATGGTAAATTGTATAGGTGCACTAGTTCGGCGAAGAGATGGTGATACAAGTGTAGTATGGATAGTAGATATAGGTTTTTGTAATCTGAAAATAAAAAAACAGCAAGGTAGCAAGTGATAAAATGGAGCACAAACGGTATTGCAATGCTTAGAAACAAGGCCTAGGGTTCATACTTTCACTAGTGCAATCTCTCAACGGTGCTAACATAATTGTATCATATAACAACCCCTCAACGTGTGACAAAGAATCACTCCAAAGTTCCTATTAGCGGAGAACATAAGATGAAATTGGTGTAGGGTACGAAACCACCTCAAAGTTATCCTTTCCGATCAATCTATTGAGCCATCCCTATAAGTGTCACAAACATCCCTAGAGTTCATACTAAAATAACACCATATGATACGCATCAACCAACTCTAATGTCACCTAGATACATTATTCGATATGCATCAAACAACTTCAAATTCATAATATTCAATCCACACAAAGAACTTCAAAGAGTACCCCAAAATTTCTATCGGAGAAAAGAAGATGAAAACGTGTATCAACCCCTATGCCTAGATTACCCCAATGTCACCTCGGGAATCCGCAAGTTGATTACCAAAACATACATCAAGTGACTCAGTAGGATACCCCATTGTCACCACGGGTATCCACATGCAAGACATACATCAAGTGTTCTCAAATCTAAAATATTCAATCCGACAATAATGAAACCTCAAAGGGGAAAGACTCAATTCATCACAAGAAGATAGAGAGGGAAGAAACACCATATGATCCAACTATATTAACAAAGCTCGCGATACATCAAGATCGTGCCAAATCAAGAACACGAGAGAGAGATCAAACACATAGCTACTTATACATACCCCTAGCCTCGAGGGTGAACTACTCCCTCCTCGTCATGGAGACCGCCGGGATGATGAAGATGGCCTCCGGTGATGATTTCCCCCTCCGGCAGGGTGCCGGAACAGGGCTGTAGATGAGATCATGGAGGTACAGAGGCTTGCGGCAGCGGAGTCGAAGTTCTAGGGTTTTTTCTGGGGGTTTCTGTATTTATAAGAATTTTTGGCATTGGAATCACGCGAAGAGGGGCCACAGGGGGCCCACGAGGCACCAGGGCGCGCCCAGGGGGTGGGCGCTCCCAGGTGGCTTGTGGGGCCCCTGTGGGTCTTCTGCTGCTCCCCCGAAGCTTCCTGGGTCTGTTTCCTTCCAGAAAAAATCGTCAAAAAGTTTTGCTGCATTTGGACTTCATTTAATATGGATTTTCTGGAAAACCAAAAACAAGCAGAAAACAACAACTGGCACTGGGCACTAGGTCAATATGTTAGTCCATAAAAATCATATAAAAGCCATATAAAAGTGCACCAAAATCATACAAAACTATAATAAACATGGCATGAATACTTCATAAATTATAGATACGTTGGAGACATATCAGCATCCCCAAGCTTAATTCATGCTCGTCCTCGAGTAGGTAAATGATAAAAGAAATAATTTATGAAGTGTGAATGCTAGCATAGTGCATAAGTTTGATCAATGATAATTTCAATCACTTTTCCTAGCATCATAACAGCAACTCTTTCTCATAAAACTCATCATGATAAAGTAGCAATCCATTCACATGTTATGGTTCAAACAATGCATTCTCTTGAAACTTCACAACCTATGTTCTTAGTCACCAAACAATTGCAATTCAACTTATCTTCAACAAAGTCTAAGTAAGAGCTCCACATACTCAATTATCATATAGTCTTCTATGATTGCTAGTACTCAAAGCATATTTTTAGAACAAATGGCATCCATCGAACACAGAGAAAGATAGGGGCTTAGTGTTTCACCTCCCAACTTATTTATCATAGAGATAATTGTCAACAATAATAATTCATGATCAAATATATTTGAATGGCCATATGTGCATGGATCTTTCCCCACCACATGATGCTTGCCAACTAGAGAATAATTAAGGTTGAAATGAGAAGTAATACTATTGACTCTTGCATAAAAGTGAATACATAAAGTAAAAGATAGGCCCTTCGCAGAGGGAAGCAGAGATTTGTAGAGGTGCCAAAGCTCATAGCTTAAAATAGAGATGAATACATTTTGAGTGGTGTGCCTTTCCTGTCAACGTCACGATCGAGAGTTCTCAATATCTTCCATGCTAAACACATTATAGGCGATTCACAAGCGAAAAGGTAAAGTTTACTCCCCCTCAACCATTCAAACACAAGCCATGGCTAGCCGAATCCTCGGGTGCCCTCCATACAATCAACTTTCCGGGGGAGTTTGTTTAATTATATATTTTTGTTTTGCGGGACTAGGCATCCCAATTACCGCCCTCTCTCGTGCAATGACAAGTGAATAAACACTCATCTGAGAATAACCTGCTTAGCATGGAAGATACTGACCACCCCCTGCCGCTTCATGAGCGGTACGGGCACACAAAACAGATGCTTATTTGAATGATTAGAGGTGGCACATGCAAATTTACTTGGAACGGCAGAGTAATACCGTATATAGGTAGGTATGGTGGACACTCAATGAAGAAACTTGGCTCAAGGATTTTGGATGCACAAGCAGTATTCCCACTTAGTACAGAAATTTAGGCTAGCAAAAGATTCTAAACAAGCACCACATGTTAGAGGATCCATAACAATATAACTTCTATGCACATATACCCAAACATAACTCATTACGTTGTCTTCCTTGTCCAACTTCAACTACTTGATCAAGGTTGAAAATAATTAATGGGTATTCACAATCATAAAAGATGTCCAAGATAATATATTTATATGTGAAAGTTCTCTTCCATATACTATCTTTCATGAATTGCTTGGATGACCAATATTATGATTGTCAAATTTCAATAGATTTTACTTTCTAAACCCAATGTGAAATATTACTAAGCATATGGAACATATATAATTTCAGATTTATGATATTCAATTCATTCTTAGGATATAAGTGAAGCACAAGAATGAATGACAAACTACTTCAAAAGATATAAGTCAAGATCAATGAGTAGTCAAACAATTAAGTACCTATATGAAGACTCTTTCCAAATAAAGATTTCAGATCTTGATAATTTTATTAAAACAGCAAACAACATGAAAATAAAAGGACACGCCAAGAATAGCACATATCATGTGAACAAGTAAAAACTTAGGCTAACCGATAGGTGTTGATGAAGAAAGGTGGGATGCCTACCAGGGCATCCCCAAGCTTAGTTGCTTGAGACTTCTTGGAATATTATCTTCCGGTGCCTTGGGCATCCCCAAGCTTGAGCTCTTGTGTCTCCTTAATTCCTCTCATATCATGACTTCTCCTAAATTTTTAAAAACTTCATCCACACAAAACTCAACAAGAACTCGTGAGATAAGTTAGTATAAATCCACTCAAAACCTTAACATTCTCTACTGTAACAAATCACAAAAATTATAATTAAACATTGCATACTAAATGCCTCTGCATATTTAATACTCATATCCACAAATAGAAATATTAAACAAGCAACATATGCAAACAATGCAACTATAACCGAAATCTGCCAAAACAGAATAGTCTGTAAAGGGGGATTTAAAATTCATACTTCCATAACTCCAAAAATTCTGAAAAATTACCACGTAATATAGAACTCATGCATTCTTACTTTGTAAAAAATTCGCATTTTTATCATGTTCTGACTATTCAAGAATATTCTGGACATAACAGAAAACTTTCTGTTTTCAAACAGCAACACATGAACTTGCAAACTGAGCATGGTAAAGGCTATAATTGGCATTTTATTGAACTAAAAGATACAAAACATGATTATTTATAACACCAAGCAAATATCAACAGAATAAAATGGTGCTCCAAGCAAAACTCATATTATGTGATGAATAAAAATATAGCCCCAAGTGAGGTTACCGATAGTGTTGAAGACGAAAGAGGGGGTGCCTTCCGGGGCATCCCCAAGCTTAGACGCTTGAGTATTCCTTGAATATTACCTTGGGGTGCCTTGGGAATCCCCAAGCTTAGGTTCTCGCCGCTCCTTATTCTCCTCATATCGATATCTCACCCAAAACATGAAAACATCAATCACACAAAACTTAACGGAACTTCGTGAGATAGGTTAGTATGATAAAAATAAATCATCCACTTAGGTACTGTCAAGACAAGATTCATAATTGTTTTCACATAATTACTACTGTATTCCATCATTTCCACAATTTATATTACTCAATATAAGCTATGGAAACACTAAAACAAGCAAACTATGCAATAAAAACAGAATCTGTCAAAAACAGAACAGCATGTAGTGAGTGATTTAAAAACCATACTTCTATACCTCCAAAAATTCTGAAAAATTAGTAAAACGTAAAAAAGTTGTAACCCAATACTCTGTAAAAATTTCAGAATTTTCTCTCGCTCTAGTACAGAATAGAAATTCCAGCACTGGACGAAAAAGTTTCTATTTTTGCACAGAATCAAATCAACAAGCATCTACACTAGCCCAAAGGCTTTACTTGGCACATTATTGAAACAAAACATATAAAACATGATTAATAAAGTGGATTAATCATGTGAACACACAAAAACAGTAGGGATAAATATTGGATTGTCTCCCAACAAGCGCTTTTCTTTAATGCCTTTTAGCTAGGCATGATGATTTCAATGATGCTCACATAAAAGTAAAGAATTGAAACACAATAGGAGCATCATGAAACATATGGCAAGCACATTTAAGCCTAACCCACTTCCTATGCATAGGGATTTTGTGAGCAAATAATTTATGGGAGCAAGAATCAACTAGCATAGGAAGGCAAAACGAGTATAACTTCAAAACTTTCAACACATAGAAAGGAAACTTGATATTATTGAGAAGCCTACAAGCATATGTTCCTCTCTCATAATAATTTTCAGTAGCATCATGAATGAGTTCAACAATATAACCATCACATAAAGCATTATTTTCATGATCCACAAGCATAAAAATTTTGTTACTCTCCACATAAGCAAATTTCTTCTCATTCATAATAGTGGGAGTATCGTATGAAACTTGAATACTAAAAATTGTATCCACATTAAAAGAGTAATGTTCAGTAAAAGGGTATTCATAATTATGACAAGTTTTATAATAATAACCATCACTACTTTTCATAACATAAGTATCATCACAATAATCATCATAAGTAGCAACTTTGTTCTCATAATAATCAATTGAAACCTCTTCCAAAGTAGTGGATTCAACATTAAATAAAGTCATGACCTCTCCAAATCCACTTTTATCATTATAATAAGATTCAACACCCTCCAAAATAGTGGGATAATTATTATCTAAAGTTGACACTCTTCCAAACCCATTTTCATCAATATAATCATCATAACTAGGAGGCATGCTATCATCATAATAAATTTTCTCATCAAAACTTGGGGGACTAAAAATATCATCTTCATCAAACATAGCATCCCCAAGCTTATGGCTTTGCATATCATTAGCATCATGGATATTCATAGAAAGCATACTAACAACATTGCAATCATGCTCATCATTCAAAGGACTCACATTAAACATTTTATTAAATTCTTCCTCTAACAATTGAGCACGATTATCGGAATCCATATTTTCAAGAAAGATATTATATAGATGAAGTATTTGAGGCAACCTCAATTCCATTTTTTTTGTAGTTTTCTTTAATAAACCAAACTAGTGATAAAACAAGAAACTAAAAGATTCAATTGCAAGATCTAAAGATATACCTTCAAGCACTCACCTCCCCGGCAACGGCGCCAGAAAAGAGCTTGATGTCTACTACACAACTTATTCTTGTAGACTCGTGTTGGGCCTCCAAGCGCGGAGTTTTGTAGGACAGTAGCAATTTTCCCTCAAGTGGATGACCTAAGGTTTATCAATCCGTGGGAGGCGTAGGATGAATATGTGTAGGAGATATGCCCTAGAGGCAATAATAAATGTTATTATTTATCTCCATGTTCATAATTATGTTTATGTTCCATGCTATAACTACTATAGTTCTCGAGTCTACAATAACCACGAGGCTCGGAGGAAAACTCATATGCTCGTGTGGAATAATAAATGGTAAAAAGTATTCCTGGTCAAGCCTCTAAGACTGGCTCAAGTGATTGCATGATGATTATCTTTTCCTGGTCATGGGCATGTCTATGCTGGCAACTTTGAGGGCACAATGTTAGGAGAACATTTCTGTTGAATCGGCCCGAATTTATGTTATGCTATGAGATACATTCGTCACAAGTTTATGGTTAATAACACAGAGAAAGTTAACATTTGCATAATTCCTTAGACCATGAGAGTATCGAGTTCCTTCATGCTTGATTCATGAACTTTGGGGTTTGTTAAACGTCATCCGTAAATGGGTGGCTATTACGGCGGCTTACGGGTTCATGGAAAAGTATGACAAGGGAGTTGATAGCTCAAGATTGGGATTTGCTCCTCCGATGATGGAGAGATATCTCTGGGCCCTCTCGGTGTTGCGATATCCATCATCGTCTGGCCAGACACATTGTGATTTGATCACAGGGATGCCGAAACACGGAAACGAGAAAAGCGAACAAAACCGGTAACGAGGTAACTGGCATTGTGGACAAGTGTTGATCCACGGGGATGCCAATAAATCTCACCTCGGGTGTTCGTAACATATTGCGAAGCAACAGGAATAGCACACGGCAACTAGAGGTTCACTCGAATATTTATTCGTGTGGGTATAGGGGTCAATATGGGTGTCCACGGCTCCGATGTTGATCATTGATCGGAAAGTGTTCCGGTCATGTCTATACTTCATCGAACCTATAGGGTCACACGCTTAAGGGTCATCTATCTGCTGAATACTAGACAGGGAGTCTGAGAGAAAGTCACCGAAAAAGTTTCGGAGACGACGGAAAAGTTCCGGAGAGAGAACCGGAAGTGTTTCGGAGTTAACGAAAATGTTTCGGAATTAAACCACTATACCAGAAATGTTTCGGAACGTGCCCAGAATGATTTTAGAGGGTGCCGGAAATGTTCTGGGATTTTCTAAAAAAATTCAGAAGAAACGGTCGCGGAAAACATCTTGTCCCAGCGTGAGGGGACAAGATCCCACGATTCGTGGGCTGATTTGTTGGGGCGCCCCCTTTGGGGGGCAGCCCATGTTTGGTGGCTTTTTGGGGAGGGAGCATCCATGTTTGATGGAGCCCATGTTTGGTGGCTTTTTGGGGAGGGAGCACCCATGTTTGGTGGCTTTTTGTGAGCCACTTCCATGTGGGGGCCACCCACCTTTTGGGCTGAAATTTCAGTCACCACCACCTCCTCCTTCCCTATAAATAGAGGTGGAGAGGAGCTCTCCACACTCACTCCAACTCTCTCACCAAATGGCATGCATGATCTGCCTTTCTTCTCTCCCTCCCACGAAATAGTTTCGTAGAGCCGAAAGGCTGTCTGGGTTCCGGTGGGAACTAGTTCTGGACGGCGAAGCCCTGTCGGATAGGTGACACCGTATGTGTACAACCCCGTAGAGAGGTCGTAGGTTTAATCTTTTGTCCGAGTGACCGTCCGAGTTTTGAGGGTCCTCCCGGAGGGCTGTCCGTGACACCATCCGAGGGACTGTCCGACCGCCTCCCGGAGGGCTGTCCGAGGAGCAGACGAGGGAGAACATCCTCGCGGTTGGGAGGTTGTAAATCCTAGCTACGGGGATCTGCACCGACAATCTACATCGACCCTACTTCCGCTACGCTACGAGTCGGTAACGATCGGATCAAAACCTTGTATGTTGTCTTCATAGTGGTCCTGGGCTGGTGCGTAGGTCAGAAAATTTTTGTTTTCTGCTGCGTTCCCCTACAGTGGCATCATGAGTCGTGCTATGCGTAGATGCAGGTTACGATCTAGAATACATAGAGATGTATGGGTGTTGCACAATATAATTTTGTAGTAGATGAGCTCTATTGCTGAAAATTATTTGTGCGGGTAGCAGATGAAATCTGTTACCCGCTGTTCTTGTTGCTTCCCTGAAATTTGCGTATTTCTGATCTTGATAACGGCATGGTGGAGTTTCAAAGTTCTGGCAATCCGCGATCCTGATTGATCAACGAAGTGCTAACAGTTCATTGAATTCCACCATAGTTAAAAGAAAGATGAAATTTCGCAGACGAAAGAGCAATGCAGATATGATCTGCACGGGGGTCATGCGTATGACGAAGTTCAGTATGGGGCTCGAGATTTTATTATCTCGTGTTTCATACACCCCGCAAAGTTAATCTAGCGACTTGAATAATCATGCTTGATGATAAACGTTGGTAGCTGCGGTTTGGTTGAAACCTTAGAAGCCACGTAAAATAAAATTTTGCATAAAATGATTAGAGGCGTCTAACTTGGTTTTGCAGGATGTGCATATGATGTGGTATAGCAGTGCTCATATTTAATTTGATTATGTATGAGATGACTATATAAAATAAATTAACATGACCTGCGTGTCATGATTCGGCATGATGGCTGGAGCCATATGATTGTCACTTTAATGACCTGCGTATCAACCTTATGTAATGCACTTATTTTATTAGCTATAGAGATAGCAATATTATCTGGTGCATCGACAAGGTGGTGGCAATCTTCGCGAAGGTGAACACCGACGCGAATGCCGAAGACGAAGAAAATAAAGACTTCTCCGTCAGAAAGGGCTATACCATATCATGCTATTATGAATTGCCTGAGATGTTTATCCCTTATGATGCACCCTTCTTGATTGCACGGTAGTCGCTTTTTATTAGGATGATCTCTCACTTAAAAATATCAAGTAGTTAGTGTTCTCCCAAGGGTAGCACCGTCACGGCACCTATCTCTTCGGGGTATCACATGGATGCATGGGTACGAACGATTAGAGAAGTGTGAGGCGGGTGAGTTGAGACCTCGCAGCAAGATCACTTGGTTGTCTTGACGTTCCGGAGGATCGTCCAGAGCTCGGAACACGCCCATCGAAAGATGAACAAGAGTCACATAGAGATGTGATTGGCAAGTTGGCCTACCAAATGAAATTCTCGTCACTTGAGATGGATGCATCCTTGGTGTTGAATTGAAATTTGGATCTTGAATCACTCACAATCAATTATGAGAGATATTGATTTGAGTGGGAGCGCACTTTAGAATAAAATTGTTTATTCACTAGTGCAAATTAATTATGAACATTGTCTAAGTTAAATTTGCATAATAGTTATAGAATAATGGCTCGCGTTTCCACCTTCCCTATTAAAATTGAATAGCTGTTAAATATCTGGTTAAACTTTAGGATTGGTAACGTAATGTGAGGATTGTCCTCAAGAGTGCCGAGAAGGACTTTGTCCTATCGCATGCTTTCGGTATTCTCCCGCTAATGCTATGGATAATGTGACTCTCGTCCTTCAATCCAAAAGCTAGAATTCTGTTACGGTCAAAGTGCAATATGTTTGCTTCCATGAGACCCGAACTTCAAAAGTTTGGGATAGCTATGTGATATTCATGGAACTGAAAATTAGTTTCAGATACAAACAAAGGCTAAAAGATATGATATATCCAAAGCAATGTTTGTTTTGCAAACTACTAGTAAAAGTGTTTACTATGCATTAGACTAATACAAGAGGGATCCAGAAGAACGCCTGTCATGAAATGAAGGTGAATAAAACAACAATTTAAAGAGAAAGGAAGTGTCCAAAGGGTGTTAGTGAAACTTACATGCCTAGGAAGTCCGAGGTTGATGCCACTCTCAAAGTTGGGTGCTTCTTCTGAGAGTAGGAGAAATATTGAAAGTAAAACTGTTAGAAGTATAAAGGCAAAAGGAGAGAAGACTGGAATGTCCAGCTCATGTATGAAAGTCATACAAGTTATTGATGTATAGAAGGCTGGTCAAAGAAATAGTTCTTGGGAATTATGATTAAACATGTTAATCACTGATTCTTGGGTATTGTGAGTTGATCACAGAGATACCCGCTCGATTGCATTCTGTTGCGACTCGATGCAAGAACTACTATGGCCTAAAAGACTTGCCGGGAATGAGGTTTAGATACGCGCTGGGAACATAGTAAATGTTACTATACCTTCCATCGGTGTATTACCTATGTATTTATTTTCATAATTCATTTTTGGAGTTTCATACACTCTAGCACATTGCATAAGGTATCTTGCAAGAAGGTTGTTCATAAGAGAACTTTTGATGTTCGATGTTATGAATAACATAAGGGCCATACTTTAATTATGAATGAGATGTATGTTATGAATATTGATAATAATACATTACCTCTGTATTTACTTTCATAATTCATTTTAGAGTTTTATACACTCTAGCCCATTTGCATAATGTTTGTTGCAAAAGTGTTGTTCATAAAAGAATAATTGTTGTTCAGTATTATGAATAACATAAGGGCCATACTTCCATCATGGATGGGATGTATGTTATGAATATTGATGGTAATATGATACATCCATAACACTGACGCTAAATGTCGCAAGACTAAAAGAATACCACACATGTGTGGCACTGCATTTGGTCACATTGGAGAAACCCGCATGGAGAAATTCCATAATGATGGATTTCGAAGTCGCTTGATTATGAATTATATGACACTTGAAACTTTCCTCCGAAAAGTGAAGTGACTGAAATACCGTTCACAGGCCATAAGGAATGAGCAAAGAACTTATTGGTGATCATACATCATGATGTGTGTAGTCCGATAAATGTTGTTGCTGGCAGTGGATTTGTCTATCTTCTGAAATGACTCAAGTAGATATATGGATATTTACTTGATGAGACGTAAGTCTGGATCTTTTGAAATCATTCAAAAGGTTTTCAAAATGAAGAAGAAATTATTGTAACAAGAAAATTATGTTTCTGCAATTGGATTGCGGAAAGGAATATTTGAGTTATAAGTTTAGCGAATGTCTGATGAGTTGTGAAAAGAGTTTCATAACTTACACCTCCCGGAACACCACTGTGAGTGGAATGTCTGTGAAGATGTATTCAAACCATTTATGACATGGTAAGATCAAAGATGACATAAATCAATTTGCCATTATCCCTTTTAAAGTAATGCTTTAGAGACTGCGGCTTTTACACTGAATAGAGCACCATCAGATCTGTTGAAATGACACCATGGTATGGTACGCCCAACCATGTTTTGTCTTTTCTTAACATTTGGAATATGGGGCTTGTGTAAAATGTTTACAAACCTATTCCAAATCAGACTACTTTGTAGGTTATCCCAAGTTATTGGGTATTCCCCCACCACTATACCGAGGCAAAAAGTTTTGCCACAAAGAACGGTATGATTTTGAAGAAAATGGTTCTTTCAAAAAGGTGAGTGGGAGGACAGTGCAACTCGACGAGAAAACAGTATCTTCGCTATCATTACAAAGGATTGAAACCACGGAAGCAATTCCAGAGTTTCCTCCTGCGACTGATACGGAAGCCTCTACAATAAAATCTATGGACTTCGATCGAACTTGCAGTTAAACCACGTAGGCAAAACTCGTGCAAACCTCTCAGGTGCACATACGAGATATTGTTGTTGGACAATAGTATACCTACGATAATCAAGGAAGCGATGATGGGCCCTGACTCTGGAATTGGCTAAAAGCCAATATAATCCGAGATAGTTTCCATATAAATGATTCAAAATTATATCTTGATAAACCCTTCGGAAAACTTAGAGTATAACGAACATTAATGGAACTATAAAACTGATGTGGATAAAATGTTTTATACATAAAGCTCGACTTGTTGCAATAACAATTTCAAGGAGTTGACTACGATGAGGTTGTCTCACCGTAGCGATGCTTAAAATCGGTTCGAGTTAAACTAGCAATTAATACATATTTCAAACATGAGATATGAAACATGGAGGCCAAAAGGATTTCCATGAAATGGAAATACAAACTAGGACTTGTATGTGATACAGTCCAAAGTGTTTTGTCGATCCAGAGGATGCTAGTGAGTATGCAAACTTCAGAGTTCCAGCGATGGACAGAAGAGAGCAAAATGGAGTTGGAATCTTCGTTTTTGATGAAATAGTCAAAAAAGTTTGATTTCATCAATGGATAATGAAGATGCTTGTGGTTACAAGAAAGTAAGTGGGAGCATAATAATATTTCTAAATACCTTGTGTGCTTGACACATTGTTGATTGGAAATAATATAAATTTCTTGACACGAATTAGGACTTCATTGAGAAATAGTTTTTCAATGAAGTGCTTGGGCTAGGTAGCCTCGATATTAGGCATAATTATCTACGGAGATAGAATTGCCTAATAGGGCTAAGCCAAAATACATATTGACAAGATGCTATAACAGTCTAGCATTAAAAACGCCAAGGAGTGATTCTTGCCGAAGTCACATGGAAAGAGTTTTTGCAAGACTCGGTGTCCCAAAACACTGATGAGCAAAATACATGATGGAGATTCCACACACTCTTGTGTTTGGATTAATCATGTATTCCATGGTATGTAAAACAACCAGATATGTCCGATACTCCCAAGCTGTTGCGAGTATAGATACCAAAGTGATCAAAGTACTGATCATGGGACAACAGTGAAAAATGTCATTGAGTACTAAAGTAGCACTGATGACATGTTTTCTTGCAAGCAGAGATTATGAAGTGCTCATTGTAAGTAATTACATCGATACATTCTTCGTTAATGCTCCATGCGATTTTCGATTTAAGTTAAGGGTTTTCTGTAATACACGATATGGTGGCACGGTGGTTGGAAATTGTTCCAAACAGGTTACTGTGGCGAATTCTATAACAAAGGGTAAGTATGTTGACGCTTTGGAAGCGACAGAGAAGATGTTGAATCATATAGTTCATTCATGAACTTAGTATGGTTCCAAGATGGCTTTGGTCAATGGGACACTATTGCAGATAGTTGCTCCATAGCTCAGTCTGAGGAATCAAGGTTCGACCAGTGATTCACATATATACAAAGCCAAGTCCACACAAAATATGAATTTTGTGAAAGTGTGAAAACGCGAGGATATGCAAAGATACACACGGAGCTGAAGTTGTCAGATCCGTTGGACATCAGGCTATACCACAAGCGAAGCATATTTTACACCGGTATGCCATAGGTGTAAAGTGCTTTAGCATTGACTAGATTATTGACTCTAGTGCAAGTGGGAGTCTGTAGGAGATATGCCCTAGAGGCAATAATAAATGTTATTATTTATCTCCATGTTCGTAATTATGTTTATGTTCCATGCTATAACTGCTATGGTTCTCGAGTCTAAAATAACCACGAGGCTCGGAGGAAAACTCATATGCACGTGTGGAATAATAAATGGTAAAAAGTATTCCTGGTCAAGCCTCTAAGACTGGCTCAAGTGATTGCATGATGATTATGTTTTCCGATCATGGGCATGTCTATGCCGGCAACTTTGAGGGCACAATGTTAGAATATCATTTGTGTTGAATCGACCCGAATTGATGTTATGCTATGAGATACATTCGTTACAAGTTTATGGTTAATAACACAGAGAAAGTTAATGTTTGCATAATTCCTTAGACCATGAGAGTATCGAGTTCCTTCATGCTTGATTCATGAACTTTGGGGTTTGTTAAACGTCATCCGTAAATGGGTAGCTATTACGGCGGCTTACGGGTTCATGGAAAAGTATGACAAGGGAGTTGATATCTCAAGATTGGGATTTGCTCCTCTGACGATGGAGACATATCTCTGGGCCCTCTCAGTGTTGCGATATACATCATCGTCTGACCAGACACATTGTGATTTGATCACAGGGATGCCGGAACACGGAAACGAGAAAAGAGAACAAAACCGGTAACGAGGTAACTGGCATTGTGGACAAGTGTTGACCCACGGGGATGCTGATAAATCTCACCTCGGGTGTTTGTAACATATCACGAAGCAACAGGAATAGCACACGTCAACTAGAGGTTCACTCGAATATTTATTCGTGTGGGTATAGGGGTCAATATGGGTGTCCACGGCTCCGATGTTGATCATTGATCGGAAAGTGTTCCGGTCATGTCTATACTTCACCGAACCTATAGGGTCACACGCTTAAGGGTCATCTATCTGCTGAATACTAGACAGGGAGTCTGAGAGAAAGTCACCGGAAAAGTTTCGGAGACGACGGAAAAGTTCCGGAGAGAGAACCGGAGTGTTTCGGAGTTAAAGAAAATGTTTCAGAATTAAACAACCATACCGGAAATGCTTCGGAACGTGCCCAGAATGATTTTAGAGGGTGCCGGAAATGTTCTGGGATTTTCTAAAAAAATTCAGAAGAAACAGTCGCGGAAAACATCTTGTCCCGGCGTGAGGGGACAAGATCCCACGATTCGTGGGCTGATTTGTTGGGGCGGCCCCTTTGGGGGGCAGCCCATGTTTGGTGGCTTTTTGGGGAGGGAGCATCCATGTTTGATGGAGCCCATGTTTGGTGGATTTTTGGGGAGGGAGCATCCATGTTTGATGGAGCCCATGTTTGGTGGCTTTTTGGGGAGGGAGCACCCATGTTTGGTGGCTTTTTGTGAGCCACTTCCATGTGGGGGCCACCCACCTTTTGGGCTGAAATTTCAGCCACCACCACCTCCTCCTTCCCTATAAATAGAGGTGGAGAGGAGCTCTCCACACTCACTCCAACTCTCTCACCAAATGGCATGCATGATCTGCCTTTCTTCTCTCCCTCCCACGAAATAGTTTCGTAGAGCCGAAAGGCTGTCTGGGTTCCGGTGGGAACTAGTTCTGGACGGCGAAGCCCTGCCGGATAGGTGACACCGTATGTGTGCAACCCCGTAGAGAGGTCGTAGGTTCGATCTTTCGCCCGAGGGGTTGTTCGAGTGTCCTCCCGAAGGGCTGTCCGAGTGACCGTCCGAGTTTTGAGGGTCCTCCCGGAGGGCTATCCGTGACACCGTCCGAGGGACTATCCGACCGCCTCCCAGAGGGCTGTTCGAGGAGAATACGAGGGAGAACATCCTCGCGGTTGGGAGGTTGTAAATCCTAGCTGCGGGGATCTGCACCGACGATCTACATCGACTCTACTTCCGCTGCGCTACGAGTCAGTAACGATCGGATCAAAACCTTGTATGCAGTCTTCATAGTGGTCCTGGGCTGGTGCGTAGGTCGGAAAATTTTTGTTTTCTGCTGCGTTCCCCTACAAGATGGTCTCTCTCAAACAACCCTGCAACCAAATACAAGAAATCTCTTGTGTCCCCAACACACCCAATACAATGGTAAATTGTATAGGTGCACTAGTTCGGCGAAGAGATGGTGATACAAGTGTAGTATGGATAGTAGATATAGGTTTTTGTAATCTGAAAATAAAAAAACAGCAAGGTAGCAAGTGATAAAACGGAGCACAAACGGTATTGCAATGCTTAGAAACAAGGCCTAGGGTTCATACTTTCACCAGTGCAATCTCTCAACGGTGCTAACATAATTGGATCATATAACAATCCCTCAACGTGCGACAAAGAATCACTCCAAAGTTCCTATTAGCGGAGAACATAAGATGAAATTGTTGTAGGGTACGAAACCACCTCAAAGTTATCATTTCCGATCAATCTATTGAGCCATCCCTATAAGTGTCACAAACAGCCCTAGAGTTCGTACTAAAATAACACCATATGATACGCATCAACCAACTCTAATGTCGCCTAGATACATTATTCGATATGCATCAAAAAACTTCAGATTCATAATATTCAATCCACACAAAGAACTTCAAAGAGTACCCCAAAATTTCTATCGGAGAAAAGAAGATGAAAACGTGTATCAACCCCTATACCTAGATTACCCCAATGTCACCTCGGGAATCTGCAAGTTGATTACCAAAACATACATCAAGTGACTCAATAGGATACCCCATTGTCACCACGGGTATCCACATGCAAGACATACATCTAGTGTTCTCAAATCTGAAATATTCAATCCGACAATAATGAAACCTCAAAGGGAAAGACTCAGTTCATCACAAGAAGATAGAGAGGGAAGAAACACCATATGATCCAACTATATTAACAAAGCTCGCGATACATCAAGATCATGCCAAATCAAGAACACGAGAGAGAGATCGAAACACATAGCTACTTGTACATACCCTTAGCCTCGAGAGTGAACTACTCCCTCCTCGTCATGGAGACCGCCGGGATGATGAAGATGGCCTCCGGTGATGATTTCCCCCTCCGGCAGGGTGCCGGAACGGGGCTGTAGATGAGATCGTGGAGGTACAGACGCTTGCGGCGGCGGAGTCGAAGTTCTAGGATTATTTCTGGGGGTTTCTGTATTTATACGAATTTTTGGCGTTGGAATCACGCGAAGAGGGGCCACAGGGGGCCCACGAGGCACTAGGGCGCGCCTAGGGGGGTGGGCGTGCCCAGGCGGCTTGTGAGGCCCCTATGGGTCTTCTGCTGCTCCCCCGAAGCTTCCTGGGTCTGTTTCCTTCCAGAAAAAAATCGTCAAAAAGTTTCGCTGCATTTGGACTTCATTTGATATGGATTTTCTGGAAAACCAAAAACAAGCAGAAAACAGCAACTGGCACTGGGCACTAGGTCAATATGTTAGTCCATAAAAATCATATAAAAGCCATATAAAAGTGCACCAAAATCATACAAAACTATAATAAACATGGCATGAATACTTCATAAATTATAGATACGTTGGAGACGTATCCTACATCACACTTCCTCTTTGGGGAAATCCAATAACTCCTGCGGGAGCAGCACTCCCCTGGCATCCGAGGTCCATGAGACCACATACGTCGACTGCATCAGCCGACGATCTGGGTTGCACGTCTTTGACACATACCAACATGTACATCAGTTGTCAAAACCTCATCGAAATCACCGATACACAACCAAGGTAAACAGATATTTGTAACCAACAATTTCATTAGATCCCATGTTCTATACCTTGCACTAGTCCAAGCCTCTGCGTAGAAACAGGTGAGTCTCCCATTTGTGTCACCTCCGATGGAGACTTTAGCATCTATGTGATACTCTAAGTAACCAAGAACCTCAATGTTTGTATCATTTTTCCAAAACAATCCTAGGCCTCCACTTCGGCCATTACTGCTAACAACATATCCTTTATCAAAGCCTAGCGTACCGGCTAAACCTTCGACGCATGTTTTTGAAATTTGTGTTTCTACAATGCATAACACCGCTGGGGCAAATTGCTAGGTCATGAAGCCCTCAAAATGTCGCTGGCTTGCCCGCACCACACAGTTCCAGCAGAGGACACTCACTGGGACCAGCGGCTCTCCTAGTGGGAGGCCGCCAACTTTGCTTCATTAGTCTTGCCTTGAGATGCTATTTTAGGTGCACTCTTGTTTTTTTGACTGAATACTGTGAGGCAACAGCCTCACAGCCATTTATTAATCATAACTAGAGGTCTCAAGCAAACAAGAAAAGTAGAAAATTACAACAGATGCTTACCTATATACAACACTCACCTATGTACAGAAGAGGCAAAAAATACAACAGTTAACATAACCTATGGCAATGTGTTAATCCATTCCAAAAGTTTCGGCTTCACAGAGGTCTTAAACCTGTGTGATAAGAGAGTTCTGTCATGGATGAAGTTTCTCCTCCATGCTCTGAAAGTTGGTGTCTCATGCCTGAAAATTCTTCCATTTTGAATAATCCAGATATTCCAGGCCGCCATGAAAACAACTTCAAGGAAGAAAGGTTGGCCAAACCTTCTACTGGCTGAGAGGATACATTCTCTGGTTGACATACCAGCATGCCATTGAATCTGGAAATAGTTCCAAGCTCTGGTTGCAAAAATACAGTTGAAGAAGAGGTGATCCCTATCTTCCAGAGTTTGAGTTGGGCATAAGGGGCAGAAATTATCATCCTTGGTAGACCTCCAGTGCCTTCGAAGAAGCATATTTCTAGCATTTAGTCCGTCATTGAGCAATAACCAAGCACAGAATTTAATTTTCATTGTACATCTGCTATCCCATAGCCATTTGCAAAGGTCATCAACCAGTAAGTGAGCATGCATCATTGGGTAATAACTTTTTGCAGTAAAAGTTCCTTTACCAGGTACCCATGACCATATATCACATTCATCAACACTTCTGGTCAAAGACTGAAGTCCAGCATTAATCTCTTGCAACTCCTCCATGGCTTCCACTAACAAAGGCGGATGAACTAGGGATGTAGGATCTTGCTCATTGATGTAATCTTGTACTGAGAGCTTGTCATCTAGTACAAAGGAGAGTAATCTTGGAAATCTCTCTTTAATAGGTATTGCAGATCCTAAAAATTTCCAAGGTTCATGCCAGAAGAGTGCAGAGTCCCCCATCTAGATGATTGTTTCAGAATGCAGTCTGAAAGTATCATTAATAGGTTCACTCTTGTCCGCACTCGTACCTGTCTTTGTTCTCTTGAGATCATGCTTTGACGACGAACTCTAGGGTATCTTTGGCAGTGGAAGAGCTAGGATGTTGCCCTTATTTGCACCATTAGCAAGTGTTGCTGCAGCCACAGCAGTATATGCACGGTCAGTTGGAGCTACAAGTTCAAACGTGCATTTTCTGTTGTGATCGGCTTCATACATGGTTGCATCAGGGTGCTCGTAGCCATCCATAAACTCGCCCGGACCACCATCCTGGGAGTTCCTCCCTGCACCACGACCAGAACATCCACCACCACGCCCGCGTCCTCGGCCTCTGCCCCCGCCTAGGCCACGACCAACACCTCTAAACCAAGAGGTGCACAAATCTATAAAAACTAGAGCTGTGGGAGCATGAACTCCCTCACCACACTCCTTGTACACATGACCCAGATAGCCGCACAGTGCACACCAATACCATAAGCGTTCATATTCTACCAGAAATACCACAGACTTTTTCCCCTTGACAAGTGTCACCTCGTTCTTGAGTGGCTTGTTTATGTTCATCTTGAAACGCGGCCTGAAGAAATTGCCTTTAAAATCTTGTGACTTTGGCTCAGCATACACAAATTCCCCTACCTTCCCTGCAAGGGATTTGATCAATTGAAATACTCATATGGAAGATCATGGATGTGCATCCAAATTTCATGGTGTCAAGGGAAACGGAGGATGGTTTGGTGAAGCCATCATAGGAGCCAACATCCCTCACAAAGTCCATGGCCCCTCCTCCATCACTCTTTCCCAGTCACTGAAGCACATGAATTGGAGAGTGTACAAATTGTCATTCAGCGGTCTGAACTTTATTTCCTTGGCCAAGTCCCATGCAACCCTCATGTTTTTGTAAAACCAATATTGGCTATACGGCTTCACCATGTGCACCCTTGCTATGGCCATCCAGCGGACTGCTCCTCCGATATTGCTTCCTCTTCATCCACCATGACGTAATCGAGATCCTCCTCTGAGATCCCAGTGCCTTCATCGTTGCCTCGACATCGCCTGAATTTGTGCTCGAACTCAGATCGCTTGTCTCCATCTTGAAATCCTAGCCCGATGAGATTGGATCATGGGGCGTAAAACCCAAAGCCCTTCACCGAATGCATGTGGCAAGGCCAGGAAATGATCCAGAGATCATCCCTTTGTCAGCCCGAGCCGTTCCCGACGAAGAAGAGAGGTGGGGAGGGTAGAGCTCAACGGCGCCGCCTACGCTGCCGAGAGGATGTCTAACCCTAACAAGAGGGGACGGATACGGGTGCGGTTAAGGTATATATTTTAGCAGAATGAAATATATATCTGAAGTTTCATAAAGAAGGACCCGAGAACAACCGGAGGGGAATTACCCATCAAAAAAGCGAAATCACTAGTTAAAGGGTTACCTACCCCTTGCAAAGGTCACTCTCACCTTCTCAAGAGTTGCAACCTGGGAGTTTTCCCTTTTTCATAGTCATTTATTCAAAATGTTTTCTCTTAAACCGTGCGTCCAAATCCCGAACCGTTTCCACCGTTGGATTTCTCGCGTCGAGATCTTCGAAATATACCATGTTAATAGGTTTCGACAAACTTTTTTCACGAGAAAACGCAAAAGAAAAAACCCAGAGCCAAAAGCACTTTTCCCACTATTTTTTCTCCAAAACCTAGAAAAAACCAAAATGCCAAAAAAAACCATCTAAGACCCAAAAACACGTACAGAAAAAAAATCAGAGGGAGTGCCAGCATGCGACATGTGGCGGCGACTAGAGGCGCCACTTGGCTTGCTCTCAGGGCATCAAAAGTGACCCCGATGGCTGTGTGCATCAATTGATGCGGAGGCCAAAGGTAATCCTCCTTTTCGAAAAAGAAAAAGAAAACAAAAGTGACCCTGGAGGTCTCTCGCAAGGGTTTATTTTTCTTTTGTTTTTTGAGAACAAAACGGTCATGGCCTTTATTGATCTATAACAATGTTCATCGGAATTAGATCAGGATCATAGGAAAATCCTAAGCCGGTTTTTTTAGCGAATAACCAGTTTTTTTTTTGTTTGAGAAATGAGCGAATAACCAGGTAACCTGCAGTTAGTTGCTTTCTCGAAAAAGCCCAGTAGAGAGCTCAACGTGTGGGCCCATCCCATCACAAACGGGCCGTGACGAGGTCATGCTAACCAGCAACCGACCTACCGCGCGCGCGCGCTATAAAATGATCGATCGAAGCCAGTGCGACTGTGCGAGGCCAGCTCAGTCGTCGTTAACAGCGCCCTGCGCGATCGCGATCGCGATGCCGCCGCTGGCGAGGGCATCACAGCGAAGCCGGTATTCCAAGAAAAGGGCGCCGCCGGAGAGGGACTGGGCGGAGCTGCACCTGGACCTGATCTCGTGCATCCTCCACAGGCTGGACCAGGCCGAGCTCCTGATCGGCGGCGTGGCGGGCGTGTGCCGTTCATGGCGCCGCGCCGCCAGGGAGGAGCCGGAGCTGTGGCGCCGCATCGACCTTCGCGGCGGCCTGTGGTTCGTGCCGCCGTTTCGCCGCGAGTGGAGCCTCAAGACCATGGTGCGGAAGGCCCTGCGTCTCGGCGCCGGCCAGTGCGAGGCTTTCCTGTGCGAGCGCGTCGACGACGACATCCTCCTCATCCTCGCCAAGCTGTAAGATTTCGTTCTATCTTTTCCATAGTATAAATCATCCACAAACTGTGTCCTGTTCCTAGGTTTTCCACAAACCGTACAGAAAAGCAATTCGGCTCCGGGGAGCACGTGCTCCCGCCTATGGAAAATGATTTTCGAAATGTCAAAAAAATTGGGACAAAATTTTTTGGTGATCTTTGTCACATACAAATGCTACATGTAAATTTTGAGGCAAAAAGGTTAAGCATTTTGGCCTGCGCAAAAAAAACAAATCAAAGACAAAATGTCATCACAAAATGACAACCCAAATTTGTTTTTTTCACCGACGAAACACCGCTGCTCCGTTTCGCATGAAATTTGTCAAGCATGCTTGCGACACCAACACGATCATCTACAAATTTTTTCAGAATTTTTCGAAAACATTTTCTATTATTTTTGAGGTTACTGTTCATCCGGGTGCATTTGCACCCGGGAGCCAAAACGCCCGCCCCACAAACCGTACCTTAACTTTTCCGATCCACAAGCAGGGTTCTTTCTTGCTCCCTTCAGTTATCACCATTTTCTGAGAATTGTTACAAGCTCCGTCAATTTTGAATTAGTGGCCTACTTTATTTTTTTTGAACGAGAAATTGCATACTTAATTATTCGAAAATTTATCGTATCTCATGTTACCTTGCAGGGCACCCTCGCTAAAGAGCCTTCATCTCATTAGCTCATCTGTCTCCGATCAAGGATTTGAAAAAGCGATCAAGATGTTACCCCTGCTTGAGGAGCTCGAGATTTCCCACTGTTCAAGCGTAGATAGTATGAAGGTGTTTGAACTTGTTGCTAGAGCATGCCCATTGCTAAAGCACTTCAGACATGTCGCGGGAACGCACTTCGCAAATGGTAATGCAGTAGCATTTGCGGCTGCAAGTATGCACAAGCTACGTTCCTTGCATCTTGTCGGCCATACCTTCCACAGTGAAGGACTGGTAGCCATCCTTGACAACTGCCATGACCTAGAGTACCTTAACATGCGAGAGTGCAAACCTATTGCCATTGATGACAGCCTACAGGTGAAGCTTGCCCGGATCAACATCGATGATCGTGAGTACTCGAGCGACCATTACGAGGACTATGAGTACTTGGCTGGTTGTACTTACTACCATCCCTATTCCCCTGCGTGTGGAGGTCGTCCTTGTTGGCGGTCTGATCCAGAATTAGTCGAGGTTTACTTTGATTATTATATGGACTCCCTTAGATATGATGTTGATGATTATGATATTAATGATGATGACGATCTCGAAGAGTATGAGAAGATCCTTGACATCAAGAGCATGCGTAGGTACCTAAGCTAATGAAATAATGTATATGTGAATAATGTTCAAACGAAAAACTGCGCCTTTCTCAGACACATGCACACCCGCACGGCAATGGCCGGTGTTTTGTTGATTCGATTTTGCAGTGGGATTTCTGCATTATTGTTTGTTCAATGGCTGATCATCCGAATGTGTTGGATAATTCACAGAACTGAGATGTTAACTACTCCCTCCGTTCCAAAATAAGTGTCTTTTGTACTCCGTCCCAAAATAAGTGTCTTTGATTTAGTACAAAAGACACTTATTTTGGGACGGAGGGAGTCCGGTTTGCTATAAACAAGTTTAGTTGTTGTCAACTGGACATGCTAAATATAAGTGTTATTTATTTTTGTTTTTAGGAGTACTATTTTTACCTTACGACATTTGTGAACTTCACCGAGTACAATCCACATCTTGATGTTCCTAGCACAAGCAGATTGTGATCTTATGTTACTTAAAACTCCAAATCTCACATGGCATTAGAGCTAACTTTTATGTTTGCATACTCTGCATTCACGCCCCCGCGTCGCCCCTCCCAGGGGTGACACGGGCGGACACCAAAACCGCCGCCGCCGGCGTCCCCTCTCTCCGTCTACCCCCCTCGCCGCCGCCGGAGGATGCGGCTGGGTAAAGCCCGCGCGCGGACGGCGGAGGCGGGGCTTCCTCTTCTCTTGGTGGCGCGGGGCAGGGCTTGGCCCTGGTGCTGCAGCTGGCCGCTCGTAGGGCGGCGGCTGGGCTCGCGCCGCTGGCTGTGCTCGGGGCGGTGGTGACGCTCGGCGTCAGTGGAGGCTCGCGGCGGAGGGGAGGCGCAGTGCTGCGTCGGACAGCGGTGGTCGCAGCCTTGCGGGCTCGATCTGGGCCTGCGCGGGTCTGCGGCTTGGGCGCTCGATCCTGGCTGCGTGGTGGTCGGCCGGTGCGCCGACGACCGGATCCGGCGCTGGTGACTCCGTCTGGGGCCGGCTCTGCGGGCGGTGGCAGCGCGCGTGGAGCTCGGCAGAGTTCGGGTTGCGGGGGGAGCGGGCTGGCTGCGGATGGTCGCCTATGGCCGGGATTCTCTGGATCTAGGCCGGCGGCTTTGATTTCTGCCGTTGTTGTGGTTCCCTCTGGCTGGTGGAGCCCCGATGTGGTGCCGGTGGGCAGTAATGGGGTGTTGAGGACGCCGGGGCAGCGGCCCCGGAGCTGAGGTCGGCTATCTTGCCGGCAAGATGTGTGTTGTTGGCTGTCGCAGCGTGAGGTGCTGCGGTTGGCTGCTGCAGGGTGCGCCCTTGTGATGCTTGCGGGTGTGCAAGCTCGGGCGGTTGGGGTGGCGAGGTGCAGCGGCTGCTGCACCACGAGGTGGAGCCGGTGGACGTCGACCGGGGGATTGTGTGCTGTGCAGTGCTTCGGATCTGCTCGGATTCGGAGGTGTGGAGGAGCTCCGGGCGAAAGTCCAGCACTGACTTTGGGTCGGTGCCGGCAACAGCGGCGCCATGGCCATGGTGTCGTTCCCCTTCTTGGAGGTGTTGCCGTGGAGCTCCATTACACGACTCTCCGGGAGAAATCTCTAGCTTCGGATGGTCGAAGCGGGCGATGACGGCGGCTACGTCGTTTCCTTCTTTGAGGCATCGCCTTGGAGAGTCAGCATATTGCGGTTTGCACGGATCTCTTCGTTGGCGAGGACAGTGGACGTCGGGGCGGCGGCTCCGGGTGGTTTCTGATTGTGCGCCGAGATGGCGATCTCAGGAACAATGCGAGTGGCAGCTCTATGAGGTGGGGCTCTATCTCGACATTGGTTGGGTGGCATCCTTGACCCGCTTGGGCGGTGGGGGTGTCGGCTCGGTCGATGCGCCCCAGAGGGAGCGGTCTGACTTTATGTCGGGGCGGCGGCCCCGGATGTGGTGCGACGTTCGTGGTCTGCGAGCGGTTGCCCTGAGCAGCGTGGGCTGCGGGTAGCTGGGCTGTGCGGCGTTGCTGCTCGAGGGGAGCGGTGGTATGTCGGGGCGGCGGCCCCGGAAGGCGGTGCCGGTGGAGTGCGCTGGGCGCGACGGAGCGGTGGATGTCGGGGCGGCGGCCCCGAGAGGATCTCTGTGGCGACCAGGCTTCTGTGGCAACGATGATGGTGGGAGCGACGTCGACGACGCGGCAATGGTTGCGGTAGTCGGCTCTTCTCCGGCGTGTCCGCGGTATTGCCTCGGTTTGTTTGTTGCTGTGGAGTCGAAGCTGCGGCGGCGGGGCCCTGTGGTATACGATGACTGGCTGCAAGTGGCCCGTTCGGCGATCTTCCGTGGCGCCAGCTTTCGCCTGGTTTTGTTCTTCTGAGTTCTCCGTCAGAGTCGGAGCTGCGTTGTCTGGCTGTAGGTCGACATGTTGTCGATGAGGGTGGGCTTTGCCCTGTGTGTGTCAGTTGGGAGTGGGCTTGGCCTTTGTTGTTCCGGTTTTTGCCCGGTTTTCCATAATTAACTGGGCAATTCTCTTCTGCTTATTTAATAGATGAGGCAATCTTTGCCTCCGTTTCAAAAAAAAAAAAAAAATTATGTTTGCAGTTACTTAATTCAATAAGTTGTACAGTCTTGTCATGGTTCAATCTTCTAACAACGAAACCGAATCACAAAACATCCACCATCCGCTTGTGCTAGGAAAAACATGTGGATTTTGCTGTTCAATGAAAATATTTCTGTGCCATTAAATTAACTCTTTAAAAGCATATGGTCGCAATGGAGGTAGAAAGGGGAAATTGTTTACGGGAACATTGAATCTTTACTATTGCATTTTGTTTCCTTCTGCGCGCCGAATAGCAAGCTTTTTACTCCATGAGCGCAAGCTAAAAATGAGAGTCACCCGCAAAAAAAAAAAGAAAAAAAAATGAGAGTCACAGGGCCTAGTTGAATATAGAGCAAAACTAATCGCTATGTTGGACCAAAATAGCGAAAGCAGAGAGGATTTTTTTTACAACAAAAAGGAACTGCTCTATCATATTCCAAGTTGGGAAATGGAAATATCAACACGCATTTGACCCAGTTCTTAAAAAAAACATACCTTTTCCATTTCTCATCAAAAAGAGAAACATTAGAATCAATTAAAGGATTGGCCCAGGTGTGTCTCATATTTCGAAAATGTTTCTTTCTTGAAATTTTCTTCCAGAAAAAATATATTTTACTTATTTTTTATTTTTCTAGTTCGTAATGATTTCTTAGTCCATGTTTTTTTCAGATTATTTCATACTACTCCCTCCGTTTTTATTTACTCCTCATATAGCTTCTACCTAAGTCAAACTTTCTAAAGTTTGATCAAATCTTTTATCTTTTATATCTAAATAGCTAGCCCCCACTAACATATTTCTCTCAACATGCAAGCATGACACCTCATCAAGCAACATGCATTAGAAAAGGCCCACCTCAACATTCAATGATCATAGGAAAAGGTTCACCTCAACATGCAAACATGCATGATATATTTAATAAATATTTTACAAAAATACAATGATCAAACACAATAAACCATATGTATTTTTAGTTTTAGCTCTCATATTATTTCTCTGAATATTCATATTTCCATAAAATCAATATCTTTAAAATATATTGCAAAATATTCCCGCAATTCCCGCAACAACGTGCGGGGCATCATCTAGTAAATAGATATAATATAAACCTTCACAGTAACAAATGTAATGATGTGAAAATATATTTGATTCTAATGGCGTTGATTTGATAATATGGATGTTAATAATTTTTTGTATAAATTTGGTCAAAGTTTATAAAGTTTTACTTGAGACAAAGCTAATATGCAGAGTAAATAAAAACGGAGGGAGTATTTGACAAGTTTTTTTAATATAGTTTTTTATCATCTTCCGCTTACATCCTCCTCTAAGAAGCATACTCTTTTTCATTTTGTTGTTCATACTCTGTTTCTATAATTGAATTCCATCTTTTATGCTCGCGACAGTGTGCGGGGTAATCACCCCCCATTGGGAACCTACAAAAATGTCCGAGAACGGCGTTGTTGTTGCCTCTGTCACCAGTGACGGGACGATTCTGCCCACTCATGACTTCTACAGAGAGCTTATGTATGAGTAAACGGATAGCAGCAAGAGGTTTTCTTTTTTTTTGGGGGGGGGGGGGGGGGGGGGGGGGGGGGGGGGGGGGGGGGGTATTGATAGTTTGTGGTTGTGTGTAGGTAGCTAGTTGTAGAGCCAAAGTGAATTTCCACTGATATTCGTAGGTAGCTAGTTGTAGAGCCAAAGTGAATTTTCACTGATATTCTATATTCATTGAAACAAACTTTGGACAGGTCAATAGACCGTACAAAGCTCTCGTGTTTAACATCTACTTCACAAGCATAATGTGTTATACTTGACCCATGATTAACTATCTCTTGATGGTATGGAGCTCATGTAATTTTGGAATCTATGCCTTCCACTTCCTACTAGTAGGGATAAAACATGATGTCCTCTCTCTCATCACTTGAACACTCTTTTCTTACTTCAATACACAAAAGCTTTGTCGTTCACCGTTCAACAACTTCTAGTGTCTTTTCTCGTGCTCAATTTCAAGCGAATCATGCTAGAGCACGGGCATAAAGCAACCGAGTCCCACTTGAAAGAATCCAACGACACAATCTACCCATCGGTATTCGCAAGACCAGCGGACCACAACCTCGAAAGTTGTGGGCCAGCGGGAACAAAACACCACAACCTCCATGGCATTGGCCGCATCGGCAATGACAATCACCTTGATGCAGTTTGTTGGTGATAATCACAGCCTCGGCGGGACAGTGACATCCCATGGTGTATTTTCTGAGGTTTACTACTGAGAGACACTGGCGATGGAAGCATGGGATTGCCGGATTATCTCCAAGGTGGGATATCGGTGGTGGCGACTTCTCTCCTCTGCGGTCAGTGGCTCCATGACTGGCTATATTGTTTGGTGTGCATATGGTTTTGAGGTCTTGTGGATATCACACCGGACCATATGCGCTTACATAATTTTTGGTGGCTACAACAGCTCGACGAAATTCAATGTTGCTCTTTTTTCTTCCTTTCCTTTTTGTTTTTCATCTGCTTATGCATAGCATCAGTCTTCTATTATTTTGCTATTTGCCTACGTGATCCACTCTATGTGCATTGGTGTTGGTTGTGTACATCCTAACTATGCAGAGGTCAAGTGTATGCCAATTATGTTTTGTATCCCCTTGATGCTTCATTATGAGTTAATAAAAATGCCCTTTTTCAGATAAAAAAACTTGTATTATTAGATATTGGGAACGTGGAACATGCTCTGGTCCTGCGAGTTGACCAACAGATGCTCCCATCATCTGTCGGCAATATGGGAGTAGCCGACGGTGATGTTGCCACACAGTCGAGAACCTCGAGACGACGTGCAAGCAAGTGTTCCGACATCGACTACCAAAGGTGATGTGACGGTGACCACCGAATGTTGCGACGATGACGACAACTTGTGTGGGCGGCATTGCTACTAGTCGAAGGGCTATATCGATACTACGAGCGGGACGACGACATTGTGGACATGGGGGCAGGGAGGCTATGCCGATGTAGCAGAATGAGATATGGCAGGCCTCTTGTTTCCCCTCTTCCATGCACATGAGGTGGCAATAAGGGCGAAGATCAAGCGACCACATGGGAAGGCGATACCTATTTTGCACGTAGGTCATTGAATAGCGACCTACCACACGCTCGTCCTTTGTATGGGTTGGCCCAATCCGGTTTTTATGTTTAAATTCATGAACTTTTTCTGAAATACATGCTTTTTTGAAATACGAGAAAAAAATCATGAATTTTTTTAAGGTTCCACAAGATTTTCTAAAATTTATGAACATTTTTTGTATTTCAAAATCGTGATTTTTTTTAATTTGTTAACACATTTTATGAATTTATGAACTTTTTTGAATTCACAAACGTTTTTTTAGATCCCGAAAAAAAATTGATACACGAACATTTTATGATTTCAGCAACATTTTTTAAAATCACAAACACTTTTTGAATTCATGAACAATTTTTGTATTGGCGAAATTTATTTGTACTTGGCAAAAAATTGTAATCACAAACATTGACCAGTTCATGAACATTTTATTTATTCCAAACATTTTTTAATTCGTGACCAGTTTTTGAAATCTCGAACATTTTATCGAATATGAGATTTGTGAACAGTTCTCAAAGTAAGTAAAAAGTGAAATAAAAAACCAAAAAACAAAGAAGAAAAATGAAAATGAAAAGAAAATAGGGGCGCAAAGCCCGCACATGGGCTGGCCCAAAATGCATGATTGGTATCTATTTGCCGACCTACTCCCGCGATCCTATGGCACGCAAGGCGGCCCACCATGACAGGACGTTATACACCACGCGTAACACACATGAGTGAGCGTTGCTGAACTGGCCCATTGCAGCACACAGTGGCGAGAAGCAAAATCGGTACTGTAGCAACTCGGGTCGAGATGGCCACTGTAGCCTCATGCGCCTCGGTTCACTGTAGTGAACCCGACACTGTAGTTGCCCTTTTTTACTGATGTATATGAAAAATGTATAAAGTACATAGAATAAAAGTAGATATAAAAACATATATATATATATATATATATATATATATATATATATATATATATATAGGACTCCTATTATGTACTCCTGGGTGTATGTACTCCCATGTTCAATATACCTCATATATGCATTAATTATACCTCTTTATCATTCTAAATATACTTCATTAAATATTTTAAGATACCCCAATACGAGTTTTGCCAAAAAATATCATTTGTGACGTATTTTTTGTAATATACCTTTTTCACGTACGAATAAATCAGTATATACGTAAACCTTTAAAAATATGTAGACTCACATGATTTTTTTCATGAAACTCACTTTGGGGTATATAGTAATTATTAATGAAGTATATTAAAAATGATAAAGAGGTATAAATGATTCATCTATGTGGTATATGAGTCCTGGGAGTACGTACTCCCAGGAGTACACAGTCATTTTCCTATATATATATATATATATATATATATATATATATATATATATATATATATATATATATATATATATATATATATATATATATATATAAAAGTTAATTCTTTATTATAAAATGTTAAACATGTATAAAAAATGTTATCCGGTGTATTAAAAATGCACATTGTGTGGGAAAAAATGTTTATTCCGATTAAAAAAATCACCATTTATTTGTAAAATGTTAACCATGTATTCATAAAAGTGTTCTAAACTTGTATTTAAGAAAAAGATGTACATCATAAATTTGAAAACTGGAAAACCAAGAAAGAAACAAAGAAAAATGAAGAAAATAGATGAAAAACAGAAGAAAATAGAGGGAAAAAAGGAAAATAAATCAGTCAAAACTTACCACGAAACAGAATGAAAGGTGAAGAAAACAAAGAAACCGAGAAAGAAATAAAGAAAACCAACATATAAAGAAGAAGAAAAAAGGAAAATTCATAGAAAACTGGTGAAAAAAATATAATGAAGAAGAAAAAGAAAAAGAAAAAACAGAAGAAGGAAAAAGGAAAACAAGAAGAAAACCAAGAAAGCCCGACCCTAAACAGTCAAACGCGAGCCCATCCCATCACAAACGGGCCGCGAGAAAGGCACTTTAACCAGCAACCGACCTGCGTACGGACTAAAATAAACAGCCACCGGCCCACACTATAAACGATCGATCGAAGCCGGTGCGAGGCCAGCTCGGTCGTCGTTAACGGCACCCTTCGCGTTCGCGATGGCGATCGCGATGCCGCCGCTGGCGAGGGCATCACAGCGAATTCGATATTCCAAGAAAAAAAGGGCACCGTCCCCGCCGCCGCCGGAAAGGGACTGGGCGGAGGGTGCCGGCGGAGCTGCACCCGGACCTCATCTCCTGCATCCTCCACCAACTGGACCAGGCCGAGCTCCTGGTCGGCGGCGTGGCGGGCGTGTGCCGCTCCTGGCGCCGCGCCGCCCGGGAGGAGCCGGAGCTGTGGCGCCGCATCGACCTGCGCGGCGGCCTCTGGTACGTCCCGCCGTTCCGCCCCAAGTTCAGCATCGAGACCATGGTGCGTAAGGCCCTGCGTCTCGGCGCAGGACAGACAGAGGCCTTCCTGAGCGAGGGCGTCGGCAACCGCACGCTCCTCCTGCTCGCCGAGAGGTATGAGATTTAATTCGTTCTTTCCTGATCCCCAAACCACCCTTATCTTAGGGGTTTCCCTTGTTCCATTTGTTATTGTGTTCCGCTGGTGCTCGTTGTTTATTTGGTTCAGAAGAAGGTTTTAAAGTTTGGACCTCACCAAAAGTATATTTGTTTGAATGAGATGCTATGCTCATTCATCACTCATAAGTCATACTCTATCTAATGCTACCTTGCAGGGCACCCATGCTCAAGAGCCTTCATCTCATCACGTGCTCCTTGTCCAGCCAGGGATTTGCAAAGGCGATCAAGATGTTACCTCTGCTTGAGAAGCTTGAGATTGCACTACCTTCATATTTAGATACACTGGAGATGGTTGAACTAGTCTCGAGAACATGCCTACAGTTGAAGCACTTCAGACTTGTCATGCATGGCTACAGTGGCGGAGCCAAGAATGAAATGGAGGGTGTGCACACCTAATTTTTTTTCCTACCTAATCCAAGTGTCACACTATCTTGATCATTAAAATCATACTCTGAAATAGGAGTTCTTTTCGCTGGATCACCTAAAAAGACATGTGCACTTGGCTGTTGGGGTGATGGAAGACTTGGCGTTGCCTCTTCGATTTCAATATCGATCTCAGTATCGGAATGGATAGGAGATGGGGAATTAGGACACCCCGCATTTCCAATATCTTCAGTGTGATGTTCAGTAGCAATCTTCCTCGCTTTCTCTTCATGTTTTTGAAAAAGGTCCAGAATGGCACTATTCCTCTTCATGTTCTGCTCTGCAATTATATCAAAATTAAAACATCATTGCCAGCTGCAGCATACCAAATCAGTTCTACACAAATAGTTCTACTGATTTGCTCATCTCCGGTTTCATAATTTCTACACAAATAGTTCTATCAAATCAGCATACCAATTTCATAATTTCAGTTCTACCTTGCTGATTTCTACACAAATAGGACTACTGCTACTCTGTCACCAATTCATAATTTCAGTTCTACCTTGCTGATTTGTTCACCTCCGGTTTGGGGAAGGTGGTGAGGTTGATGGCTTGATGCAGTCAAGGGCTCGAGGCCGTCCGGCGATGAGGGACAGAGGGAGGCGCAGCTGGGGAGCCGCCGCAATCCAGCCGCAGTCCATAGCCGTAGCCCGCAGCCGCACTGGAGAGCTGTGGGCGGGCCGGCGCCCGGCGGGGCGAGCGGCGAGAGGAGGGGAGGGGCGAGCGGCGGCCGGCGAGAGGAGGGGAGGGGCGAGCGCGGTGGCCGCGGGAGGAGGGGAGCAGCGAGCGGCGGGCGGCGAGAAGAGGGCGAGACGAGGAGCCTGTGCGACAAGTGCGAGACCTAATGCTGTGAGCTGGGCCTTGGACAGTTTGGGCCGAATTACTAATACATACTAAAAAATTTCTCCAACTTCTGGGTGGGCCACGGCCCACCGTGCCTATACGCTGTATCCGCCAGTGCATGGCTATGAAGACAGGCGTAGTGGTGCCGGGGTTGCATCTATGGTTGCAAGGATGCACAAGCTACGCTCCTTGCATCTTGTCCGCCTTAAGCTCGACAATGGAGAGCTAGCAACCATCCTTGATAAGTGCGACGACCTAGAGTATCTTAACATGCGATATTGCAGCCTTGTTGACATGGATGCCATGGATGACAACCTACAAGTGAAGCTTGCACAGATCAATATGGATAACCATGAGTACTCCAGTGACCGAGAGGTTGACTATGAGTACAGGATTCGTCGTATTTATTACGACCTCAACAGCCGTGAACTAAGAGGTGGTTGGCTTTCCTACGATTACAACGACGAGTCCTATGATGAATATTGCTACTACATTGGTAGTGGTGATGGTATTGATGATGCCGAACTCGAAGAGTATGAGAAGATCCTTGACATCAAGAGCATGCGTAGGTACCTAAGATAATGAAATAATGTATATGTTTCTCGAAAGCATCCACACTCGCACAACAATGGCCAATGTTTTGTTGCTTCAGTTTCGCCGTGGATTTCTGCATTATTAATTGTTCAATGGTTGATTTCAAATTTATTTAATCATTCACATGGAAATGAGAGATATCAACATTTTTTTATTTCAATTTGCCAGAAAGAAGTTTAGCAACATGCTACATCAAAGTTTTTCTTTTTCTTACTTGTTTACCTTAATATTGCCTGAAACATCACCTCTTATTGTTCCTAGCACAAGCAGATTGTGAACTCGTGTGTACTTAAAACTCTAAAATCTGGGAGCTCGCCAGCTCGTGGAGGACCTGCAGGGACCGAGCACAAGATGTTGAATCGTACTCTCCCGAAGCCCTATGACGTTGGCTGGGGCATGGAGGGGGAAACTTGTGGGTTAACTAGTCGAGGAGGAATTTGTGTCTCGATCGAGCGACGACTTACAAAATTGCTACTCTCATTATTTATCAAACAAATTATTGCAGTTCTGGTGACTTGTTAGTAGGGGTGAGGCACCTCGTTCTGCAGCTCATGTACGACGATGGCAAGCTCCTGACCTCCGACGGTACCGTCGCCGTGTGTTTGGGGTTCATGTGCGCGGTTGCGGCGGCAACTGAGCTGGCCGGCGGGACAAGCAAGTGTTGTTCCCCATTAATAATAACATAATTAAAGGAGAGGAAACAGAGTTGCGGATCATTTGGCCAACTATAGCCGCTCCGAGTACGCCACGGCTGTGTGGGTGAACTCGATTCCACCTTGTATTGAGGATTTGTGGCCTCTTGATTGTAACACTACAACATTTCAATAAAACTCCCTTAATCCCACAAAAAAAAATAACATAATTAAAGGAGAGGAAAGAGAGCCTTTGGATTTAAATGGACAATGGATTTTAAAAGCAACAACATGTATATAGTAACATCACAACTGTAGAGGAGCCGAACCCACAATCTTGACATGGTTCAATCTAGTTTCCCATAATATTCAAGAACGGTGTCGCATGCGAGTCTTCCGGTGTGGCGGCCAACCCACATCTCTCTCATGTGCATGGAAAGAATGACATCAGTGAGATTTTCTCAACAATCTCAACACTAAAAAGGTTTTATCTTACAAACAGTTAATCCAATTGATGATCCACTTTTCTCATTGTTGGCTTCCTCATGGCGTAATCTGCAAAAACTTGATCTCAATTTTTGATAATTGGTTTTCGTCAATACTTGCCAGATTACTATCACTTACTTGGCATTTTATTATTAGCCACTCAATTGCCAGATAAAGTTAGCTTGATTGTTGGGGTACTGAACATCAATATATAGCAATGTAAAACTTGCTTCATTGTATTTCTATGAGTTGATGAATTTTCTATATTTTTGGTTAATATTTAAATATCTAGTTCGGCATAATATTGCAATGTATAAAAGTATATAAATTATTGCCTTGTAAAAATACACTCAGCACAGTAACATAATCTGGCAAGTAGTGACGACGATAAAAATTCGTCAAAACATGTCAACATGGAGTCTTATCCGAAGCCCTCGCGAGGACAAACCCACCAATGAAGACGGGTCGTGGATCGAATAACCGTTCGTTAGATATTTAGAATTTAGAATTTGGCAATTAATTTAGTGATGTCAAAATGATGTGGGAGATTCTTTTTTTTTTTACAAAATAACTCTTCGATTACTCAAAGTTTAAGGGATTACAATCTCGCAATACAATATCTAGGACATCCTCCGGATCCGAACCAAGCCAGGCCATGGTTCGGCCCTGAGTTCTACCAAAATTTTCTAAACCATGACTAGCACAATTTCCATTGCGACGAATATGAGTAATGTAAGAGTCCCGTTCTCCCATAGTTTGCTTTATCTCTCTGATCATGCAAGAAAACTTTAACATGTTGCCCTCAGCGCTCTTCAATATAGTCACAGCTTCTAGACAGACGGATTCAATTAGGTGGTAATCCATTGAAGAGCCTCTGCATGGGAGAGCACATTGTTTATGTGGGTGACATCGCCATGTTGGACTCAAATATCTAAAGGGCAAGGAAAATTTTGAAGAAACAAAATCAAACTGTCATATTCCAAATTGGGAAATAAAAACATGTGGACACATTTGACACTGTTACTTTGTTTTATTTACAGCCTTTCCTTTCCCATTCATCAAAATAAAATATTAGAAAAAAAAATGAAGGACTAGCCCAAGGTGTCTCCACAGTATGAAAATATTTTGCAGTTTTTCTTACTGAAAAAATCGACTTTATTTTAATTGTTTACTCTTTAATGATATTTCAGTCCTTTTTATTTAAAATAATCCATGGTTTTATCGGATTGTTGCATGCTATCAATCCAATTTTTAAATTTATTTAATATATTTTTTATCATCCTCATGTTGCTCCCTCCATTTAATACTCATAAAATATAGTGTATATAATATATTTAAAACTCAAACCTTGTAAATTTTGATTAGGTTTATAAAAAATTATCAACATTTGCAATACCAAATCAATACCATTAGATTCATCATGAAACATATATTTATATGGTATATATTCACTAACGTAAATATTCATATTTTGTTTGCTGGTTAAAATTTACAGAGTTTGACTTTTTCAAAAATGTTATATATACTACAATTAGCAAGAAGGGAGTTTTTAGCCAAGTTTCTCTTTAGTTCTTTACGCCTCCAGTAAAAGCAACTATACTCCTATGCCTAAAAAAAGCAAGTATATTCCTTTTCATCTTGATTGTTCATACTCCTACTTTATTCTTATATTTGAAGATCATCTTTTATGCTCGCAGGAGTGTGCGGGGTAATTGGGTGTATTATTCTTTCCCATGGAGCGTTGCTGCCTCTGTCACCGTTGATGCGATGATGCTTCATGTTCATTTCTTCGATCGAGAGCTCGTGTGTGAACAAATGGATAGCAGTGAGAGGTATTAATTGTGTGTAGAGGCTATTCATCAGTTGACCGAATATCGAAACCGGGCCAGTCAATTTCATGGAGCAGAGCCGAAGACAGGATGCTGCGGTGAGCGCTAGCAAGGCGCTGGGATGCCCACTAGGCCAAGCTAGGAATGAGCCGGAGCCAGCAACTTCACATGCGAGCTCGAAGTTAGACATGTGCGGGTGGGAGTACGTTCTCATTTTCTAGTTTAGCTCGGATTAGATGGCGCGGCGAGCGGCATCGAGGTGTACCGTCCCAGGCAGAGGAGAGGCAAGGAGGCAAGCTGGAGGCGAGGGGCTGGAAGAGGGGAGGCATGAGCCACAGGCGTGCAACTTGTAAGAAGGGATAGAGAGGGATGATTGGCGTAATGCGATGGTTATATTGCTTGAGCCTCGTGAACATATATATAGGAGTACATGATCAACTTGGAGTACAAGACAAGCCAGAACAAATCCTAGTCTATCTCATATTTCCTAACTAATCACGATACTCAACATCCCCCCGCAGTCACAACGGTAGCGACGCAGACGGTGAGACTGAAGAAGAATCCGAATGTAAGCCGACGGACATCCCCCCCACAGTCGTAACGGTCGATGCATCGCGGAAGTCGTGGCTGGAGTGGAAACCGACGAGGTTGCTCAAGCAAGGCGATAGCGCTTTGTGCCGATGTCGATGTAGTCGAGAGCGTAGGGTGGTGTAGCCGTGGTCGAGGTAGCCGTGCGAGGGACGCCGTGCTCGATGTCGAGTCGGGGTGGCCAGTGTCGACTGTCGAGGTAGTCGCCGTGGACCGGGAAGAAGAGCGGCGGCGGCGGCGGCTAGGTTAGGAGCGCGGCGACGATGCTCGAAGTAGGCGAGGAAGAACCCGACAACGTGACGAAGACCGACGCGGACGGTGGCGTTCCCGCGCCTAGGAAGGGGGCGCGGCGCTTACCACACAAAAGTCGACGCGCGTGGATGGCGAAGTGTACCGCATGCCGCTGTGCTAAGGCCCAAAGGGGAGAGGCAGCGGCAGCGCGCGGGTCGGGGCGACGGCGGGAAGACCTCAGGGCGGCGGCGTGGACCGCGTGCCGCAGCGCTACGGCCCGAAGGGGCGGCGCAACGGCGGTGCGCGGGTTGGTGCAGCCACGGGGACGGCCTCGGCCGCCGGCGGGAACCGCGTGCCGCGGCGCTATGGCCTGAGGGGGCGACGCAGCGGCAGCACGCGTGTTGGTGCAGTCGCGGGGAGAACCACGGGGCGGCAGCGCTGCGGCCCGATGGGGCGACGCAGCGGCAACCCGTTGCTCGATCGGTGGAGGGGCGTGCCGTACTCGGGGACAGTCTTCACATGACTTGTGGAGGCGCGCGCAACCGACAAGCCAGATCGGTCGCACGGCGTAGATGAGGCGGATTGCGGGCGGGCGGGTGATCAATCCGACCGCGCGCGAGGTCGGGGACGCCGCTCGATGGAGGCGGGGTGGCGGCAGAGTCCGAGATGAAGCCAGCGACGACGGTCGGCGTGGGACGACGTGCGGACAAGCGCAGCCGGCCCGAGGCAGCCGGCGAGCCCGACGCAGCTGGACGCAGCCCGCGAGCCTGAGGCAACCGGCGAGCCGGACGCAGCCGGCCCGAGGCAGCCGAACGCAGCTGGAGAGCTTGAGGCAGTCGGCCCGAGGCAGCTGGCCGAGGCAGCCGGCAGCCGGTGACGGGGCCGGCGAGGCAGACGGCCTGCGCAGGGCGACGGGCGGGCAAACGCGCGGACGACGGCCGTGACGGGCCGCCTCATCGCGCGTGGCCGCTGAGTCGGAGTAGATGCCGGTGGTCGTGCCGGTGTCGGAGTAGAGGCGTGGGGTCGACGGCGGCGGCGGGCGACGCAAACCAATCTTAGATCGGAAAACAAAAAAGAAAAACGCCGATCAAGACGACCGGCGAGAGAGAAAAACCCGGAGCAAGGGCTCGGGAAAAAGACTCTCTAGGGCAGCCGATCAGCTGGATCGGCGGATGAACCCTAGGTACGGGCGGCGCAGCCCCCGGCGGCGGTCATGGAGGCCGACCGCCCCGGGGACGGCGCGCGGGGCGGAGACGGCGGGCGGCGGCTAGGGTTTGGATCGGTTAGACTGATACCATGTAAGAAGGGATAGAGAGGGATGATTGATGTAATGCGATGGTTATATTGCTTGAGCCTCGTGAGCATATATATATATATATGATCTATTTGGAGTACAAGACAAGACAGAACAAATTTTAGTCTATCTCATATTTCCTAACTAATCATGATATTCAACACAACGGAAGAAGACCTAGTTGGCTGGAGAAAAAATAACAGAACGACGGCTGTTGGATGTTAAACGAACGGTTTGCGTACGCATCAATTGTGTGGTTGCATATAATTAGCTACTAGGGTTACGTGACAAAATTGTAGTGAAAACCTCTATTTATACAAAAAAAAATGGACGTGTCAAAACAAACGGTACAAAGCTCGTGTGTTTAACATCTATATGCTATGAGCATAGAACTCCAAACGTCAGACATCCGCTGCCTATACCTACCGTTTAGGTGACACCAGCGAGATCCATTTAAGGTAAGAAACTTCGTGTCGTGGCTGCTCCACTCCGCTACGGTGTTTTGAACTGAACTTCGTTGCCTTCCCGCGTGCGAAACAAATGGGCGTTGTGTCGTGGTTCAGTTTTGGGGCGGGGGGCAAGGAGAGACCAGAAGAATGATTCATTGGATCGACGAGCCATTTCGCGAATCAATAGAATGTCCCTCTATCCATATCTATTCCACCTTTATATGACATGCCATAAAAAATATTTTCTATGGCATGCCGGATGATCGCGCCTAGTAGCCACATATCAGCTGCGCTCAATATGCGGGATTTCCATTAGATCAGATCTTTCGCTTTGACGAATTTGGACCTCGGGAAAAGGACTGTAAGCCTTGGTGCAAACAAGCAAAGTAGAAGCAAGATGAGGAAGCGGAGCTGTAGTAGAAGCAGTAGCTTCCCCCAACAATATACAATACAACAGCAGCGACCATGGATAGAAAAGCCCCTAGTTTAACGAGTTCGCTGCTTTTCCCAGGCCGTAGAAGGGCAACTACTTATTGATTGATCGCCTTTCTTTGATATGTGTTCAATTTAGTACAATAACAACTACAACTAGATCAAAGCGGAAGGGCCACTCACTATAGAAGCTTTAATTAGAAAAGCCCTAGCCAATAGTCTAGCTTAGTAGTCGGCCAAATCCCCATACTCACGACATGTTCTTGATATTGATTGAGTTAGAGGGAGTCAAAGACTACCACGGAATCCTTCCATGGTCACCTCGGTGACCTTTGTCACCAAAGCATCATGACAGTTTCCAAGACCCTCATATAATCTCCAGTGGGAATCAGTCGGAGCACGTATGAATGTCGACCACTACAGAAGCCGCTGGCGGAGAAAGCTTGAAGAGCTTCCCTTCATTTGCTTCGCGGGAGTCGCACACAGCACATAGCTGGAAGTTAGAGAGCCCATACTACCTGCCTAATCATTCGCTCTGAGGGACTGTAGAACGAAAAGCGCCTTCGAAACAACTTGGCAGAAGGGAAGGGGCCTATGTATTTGCATGACTGATAACCCACAAGTATAGGGGATCAATTGTAGCTTTTTCGATAAATAAGAGTGTCGAACCCAACGAGGAGCTAAAGATAGAATCAATATTCCCTTCAAGTTCTATCGACCACCGATACAACTCTACGCGCACTTAACGTTCGCTTTACATAGAACAAGTATAAAACTATTTTGTAGGTGATAGAATAGATTTGCAAGAATAAAACTAGAAGTACTTTGCGAGAATAAAACTATGAGTAAATTGCAAGATAATAAAAGTTAGTTGTTTAGTAGAAAGTTTTTGTAACACAAGAAAGTTATTTGTCCCTAGGCAATCGATAACTAGACCGGTAATCATTGTTGCAATTTTATATGAGGGAGAGGCATGAGCTAACATACTTTCCGTACTTGGATCATATGCACTTATGATTGGAACTCTAACAAGCATCCGCAACTACCAAAGATCATTAAGGTAAAACCCAACCATAGCATTAAGTATCAAGTCCTCTTTACTCCCATACGCAACAACCCCCTTACTCGGGTGTAAGCTTCTGTCACTCTAGCCGCCCACCATAAGAGAATTATGAACGTATTGCAACACCCTACAGCGGGAATCCCTCACGCTTGCGCGACACGGAGGGCACCATAGGACACCACCAAAATAAAACATACAACTCAAACCAATCACGATCATCAATCAACCGATAGGACAAAACGGATCTACTCAAACATCATAGGATGGCCACAAATCATTGGATAATAATATGTAGCATTAAGCACCATGTTTAAGTAGAGATTACAGCGGGGAGAAGAGGTGTTACAGCGCTGCATAGAGGGGGAGAGAGTTGGTGTTGACGGTAGCGAGGTTGTTGATGTAGATCGCCGTCACGATCCTTGCCCCGGCGGCGTTCCGGTGCCACCGGGAGAGAGGGGGAGAGAGCCCCCCTCCTTCTTCTTCTTCTTCCTTGGCCTCCCCCTTAGATGGGAGAAGAGTTCCCCCTCTGGCCCTTCACCATTTCTTAAATTCCCGGAGATCCGTAACTCCGATTGCGCTGAAATTTTAACACGATTTTTTTCCGAATATTAGATTCCTTGCGCCCGAAGTAGAGCACCAACCGACCTTCGAGGACCTCACGAGGCACCACGGCGCGCCTGGCCCCCCTGGCGCGCCCTGGTGCCTCGTGGGTCCACGGGCACCGCCTTGCGTTGATTCCACCTCCCAAAAATCACATATATTCCAAAATAATTCTCCGTAAAAATTTATTGCATTTGGACTTCGTTTGATATGGATATTCTGCGAAACAAAAAACAAGCAAAAAACAGGAACTGGCACTGGGCACTCGATCAATATGTTAGTCCAAGAAATCATATAAAATGTTGCCAAAAGTATGTGGAAATTGTAGAATATTGGCATGAAACAATCAAAAATTATAGATACGACGGAGACGTATCAGCATCCCCAAGCTTGATTCCTACTCGTCCTCGAGTAGGTAAATGATAAAAAAGATAATTTTTGATGTGGAATGCCACCTAGCATAATCTTGATCATATAATCTAATCATGGCATGAATATTAAGACGCGAGTGATTCAAAGCAATTGTCTATAATTTGACATAAAGACATCAATACTCAGGCATCCCAACAAACAATCATGCTTTTCAGAATAAAAATGCTAAAGAACGTTATCCCTACAAAATCATATAGCCTTGTCATGCTCCATCTTCTTAACACAAAGTATAAATCATGTACTACCCTGGTGTCAGCCAAGCAATTGGTTCATACTTTTTAACGCGCTTCAGCTTTTTCAACCCCCACGCAATACATGAGCGCAAGCCATGGACATAGCACTATAGGTGGAATAGAATGATGATAGAGATTAATAAGGAAAAGTCAAAAAGAAAGAAAGTCTCACATCGCCGCGGCTCATCAACGGGCTGTGGAGATGCCCATCAATTGATATCAATGCGAGGAGTAGGGATTGCCATGCAACGAATGCACTAAGAGCTATAAGTGTATGAAAGCTCAAACTGAAAACTAAGTGGGTGTGCATCCAACTTGCTTGCTCATGAAAACCTCGGGCATTTGAGGAATCCCATCATCGGAATATACAAGCCAAGTTCTATAATGAAAAATTCCCACTAGTATATGAAAATGAAAGCATAGGAGACTCTCTATATGAAAAACATGGTGCTACTCTGAAGCACAAGTGTGGTAAAGGATAGTAACATTGCCCCTTCTCTCTTTTTCTCTCATTTCATTTTTTTTTGTTTTCTTTTTTTTTTCTTGGGCTCTTTTTGGCCTCACTTTTTTTTTCTTTTTTTTTTGTCCGAAGTCTCATCCCGACTTATGGGGGAATCATAGTCTCCATCATCCTTTCCTCACTGGGACAATGCTCTAATAATGAATAATGATGATCATCACACTTCTATTTACTTACAACTCAAAAAATTACAACTCGATACTAGAACAAAGTATGACTCTATATGAATGCCTCTGGCAGTGTACCAGGATGTGCAATGATCTAGCGTAGCAAAGATATCAAAAAACGGACAAGCCATGAAAATATCATGCTAGCTATCTTACGATCATGCAAAGCAATATGACAATGAATGCTCAAGTCATGTATATGATGATGATGGAAGTTGCATGGCAATATATCTCGGAATGGCTATGAAAATGCCATAATAGGTAGGTATGGTGGCTGTTTTGAGGAAGATATAAGGAGGCTTATATGTGATAGAGCGTATCATATCACGGGGTTTGGATGCACCGGCGAAATTTGCACCGACTCTTGAGGTGAGAAAGGGCAATGCACGGTACCGAAGAGGCTAGCAAATTGCAGAAAGGTGAGAGTGTGTATAATCCATGGACTCATATTAGTCATAAAGAACTCACATACTTATTGCGAAAGTTTATTAGCCCTCGAAACAAAGTACTACTACGCATGCCCCTAGGGGGGAGGTTGGTAGGAGTTAACCATCGCGCGCCCCCGACCTCCATGCAAAGGAAGACAATCAATAATAAATCATGCTCCAACTTCTTAGCATAACGAGAGACTATACGTGCATGCTTCGGGAATCACAAACCTTAACACCAATATTCCTACTAAACCACAATCATTCACTAGTACGCCCCACATATTACCATCTCTATATCGCAAAACTATTGCAAGGAATCAAACATATCATATTCAGTGATCTACAAGTTTTATGTAGGATTTTATGACTAACCATGTGAATGACCAATTCCTGTTGACTCTCTAAATAGATATAAGTGAAGCACGAGAGTTTAATTCTTTCTACAAAAGACTATGCTCTAATAAATATAAGTGAAGCAAAAGAGCATTCTACAAATAACGGTTTTCTATATGAAGAGAAACAGGCATCCAAACTTCAAATGATATAAGTGGAGCACATGAAGCATTCTATAAAGCCATACTCAAAAGATATAAGTGAAGTGCAAAGAGCATTCTATAAATCAACCAAGGACTATCTCATACCAGCATGGTGCATAAAAGAAAAGGGAAAAATAAACACAAAAGACGCTCCAAGAATTTACGCATATCATGTGAACAAAACAAAAAACCGAGACATACCGATAATTGTTGAATAAAGATAGGATGCCTTCCGGGGCATCCCCAAGCTTAGATGCTTGAGTCTCCTTGAATATTTACTTGGGTTGCCTTGGGCATCCCCAAGCTTGAGCTCTTGCCTCTCCTCATTCTTTTCATATCAATACCTCCTCGATCTTTGAACACTTCATCCACACAAAACTTAACAAAACCTTCGTGAGATCCGTTAGTATAATAAAGCAAATCACTACTTTAAGTACTGTTGCAAACCCATTCATATTTTATTTTTGTATTATACCTGCTGTATTCTAACTTCTCCATGGCTTATACCTTCTGATACAATCCATAGTTTCATCAAAACAAGCAAAACAATGCATCAAAAACAGAATCTGTCAAAAACATAACAGTCTGTAGTAATCTGAACATTGACCATACTTCTGTAACTCTAAAAATTCTGAAAAATTAGGAAAAAATAAAAAGTTTGCATAGCAGTACTGTACAAAACTTTCAGAATTTTTGCACGTTCCAGTAAAAAATGTAAATTCACGCACTACAGCAAAAGTTTCTGTTTTTGCACCGCACATACCAGACAAGCAATTTAAACATCCTAACGGTAAATCTTGGCACATTATTTTTATAATACAATGGATGTGTACAAGGGGATAATTATTTTTGTTGAAAAATTTCTGTAATCAAGGTTCACAAAGTTTCCATGGGCATGAACAAAGTTCAAGGCTAGCCCCCACTTCCACATTGCTCATCTGTCTCACTTTCACTTTTCTTTTTGTAAAAGTTTTAGGTTTCCCTCTACATTTTTTTGTTTTTAAACTTTATAAAAGCACTCAACAGAAATAAATGACTCTCTAAAAACTTCCGGGTTGTCTCCCTGGCAACGCTTTCTTTAAAGCCATTAAGCTAGGCATAAAGTGCTCATGTAACCGATTCACCCGGATCCCAAGGTATATCAAAGCCAATTTTAATTAACAATGATTTGTAATTTAGTAGTGAGCACAAAGCAACATATATCATGCAATGACGAAGTCTAACTCTCTTCATATGCATCGGCATGTCATAAAAGAACAATTCATGCACATCAAGTAAAGGCCAATGCATAGTATAAACAGTTTCTTGCAATTTTATCGTATTGGAAACATAGAGAGGCGGAGATGTAGTTCCTCTCTCATAATAATTGCAAGTAGGAGCAGCAAGCACATGCATATCATGTTCATCAAAATCATCATGTGTAGTAGTAAAACGCAACCCATCAATATAATCCTTAATAAGAGCAAACTTCTCCGATATAGTGTAGTTTGGAGAATTCAAAAAGATAATAGGACTATCATGTGTGGGTGCAATAGCAACAATTTCATGTTTAACATAAGGAACTATAGCAAGTTCATCTCCATAAGCATAATTCATATTGGCATCATGGCCACAATCATAGCAAGCATCAATTTCATCAAAAAGAGATATTTCAAACGAATCAAAGGGATCATAGCAATCATCATAGCATTCATCCTTCGGTAAGCACGAAGGGAAATTAAACAATGTATGAGTTGAAGAGTTACTCTCATTAGAAGGTGGGCACAGGTAGCTAATCCGCTCTTCCTCCTTTTGTTCTTCGCTCTCCTCATCATCTTTTTCATCCAATGAGCTCACAATGTCATCAATTTCTTCTTCCGTAGATTCCTGCAAAATATTAGTCTCTTCTTGGACAGCGGAGACTTTCTCAATAAATTCATTAATATCGACATTGTATTTATAATTCTCATAGCAATATTTAAGTATACCAAAATTTTCAGATATGTAAACGGCATCATCACAATCTTTATACTTTTCAAACAAAGATTCAATTTCATAAGCACCCTTAAAAGCAACAAATTCTTCTATTCATTCCACATCATAGTAATCATATATACTATTAGCATAAGAAGCTAAGGTTTCATTATCATTAAATTCACATGAAAAGGGAAGGTGTGGAGCCTTCATCCTAGAGCAGCAAGTATAATCATATCTTAAGCATAAATTCCGAGCATACCAATGCAAATAATAAATTTGATCCCATAAGAGTTTCCCTTTTTGAGACAAGCGATAATCCCTAAAGTATTCCCGTTGATCCAAAGTAACTCCCATTATCAAGTTGAATGGAGTTTTTTTCAGGATTATTAAAGTAGTATTTAATGTTTTCCACATAACGAGCATCGAGGGTTTTAGGAGGTTCCTCATCTCCATGAGTAGCAAGTACAACTAATTTTTTTTGGTGTTTCGTGTCCCATATCCATAAATAAAGATAGAGAACAACTTAGAACAGAAAATAAAATTTACTTAGTGATAAAGCAAACAAGCACACACGAGAATATCTACCCCACGCTATTGCTCCCCGGCAACGGCACCAGAAAAAGATCTTGATAACCCACAAGTATAGAGGATCAATTGTAGCTTTTTCGATAAATAAGAGTGTCGAACCCAACGAGGAGCTAAAGGTAGAATCAATATTCCCTTCAAGTTCTATCGACCACCGATACAACTCTACGCGCACTTAACGTTCGCTTTACATAAAACAAGTATAAAACTATTTTGTAGGTGATAGAATAGGTTTGCAAGAATAAAACTAGAAGTACTTTGAGAGAATAAAACTATGAGTAAATTGCAAGATAATAAAAGTTAGTTGTTTAGTAGAAAGTTTTTGTAACACAAGAAAGTTATTTGTCCCTAGGCAATCGATAACTAGACCGGTAATCATTATTGCAATTTTATATGAGGGAGAGGCATGAGCTAACATACTTTCCGTACTTGGATCATATGCACTTATGATTGGAACTCTAACAAGCATCCGCAACTACCAAAGATCATTAAGGTAAAACCCAACCATAGCATTAAGTATCAAGTCCTCTTTACTCCCATACGCAACAACCCCCTTACTCGGGTGTAAGCTTCTGTCACTCTAGCCGCCCACCATAAGAGAATTATGAACGTATTGCAACACCCTACAGCGGGAATCCCTCACGCTTGCGCGACATGGAGGGCACCATAGGACACCACCAAAATAAAACATACAACTCAAACCAATCACGATCATCAATCAACCGATAGGACAAAACGGATCTACTCAAACATCATAGGATGGCCACAAATCATTGGATAATAATATGTAGTATTAAGCACCATGTTTAAGTAGACATTACAGCGGGGAGAAGAGGTGTTACACCGCTGCATAGAGGGGGAGAGAGTTGGTGTTGACGGTAGCGAGGTTGTTGATGTAGATCGCCGTCACGATCCTTGCCCCGGCGGCGTTCCGGCGCCACCGGGAGAGAGGGGGGGAGAGCCCCCCTCCTTCTTCTTCCTTGGCCTCCCCCTTAGATGGGAGAAGAGTTGCCCCTCTGGTCCATGGCCGCCATGGCGGCGGAGGGGCAGCAGCCCCTCCGAAATTGGATCTCTCTCTGTTCTCTTCTGTTTCGCGTTCCTGTTTTCTGGCCCTTCACCGTTTCTTAAATTCCCGGAGATCCGTAACTCCGATTGCACTGAAATTTTAACACGATTTTTTTCCAGATATTAGCTTTCTTGCGCCCGAAGTAGAGCACCAACCGACCTTTGAGGGCCTCACGAGGCACCACGGCGCGCCTGGCCCCCCCTGGCGTGCCCTGGTGCCTCGTGGGGCCCACGAGCACCGCCTTGCGTTGATTCCACCTCCCAAAAATCACATATATTCCAAAATAATTCTCCGTAAAATTTTATTGCATTTGGAGTTCGTTTGATATGGATATTCTGCGAAACAAAAAACAAGCAAAAAACAGGAACTGGCACTGGGCACTGGATCAATATGTAGTCCAAGAAATCATATAAAATGTTGCCAAAAGTATGTGGAAATTGTAGAATATTGGCATGAAACAATCAAAAATTATAGATACGACGGAGACGTATCAATGACCCATGCGGATTTGAGCCTGCCTACACCCGGAGCCAAACCCCTGGCAGTCCTGCCACCACGCCGCAGAACATGAGCTCGTGTGGAACCTTGAATTTCTGGCGTAACAGCGGTGGAAGGTATCAAAATATTATGGCCACATAACATAGTATATACGCTAAGGTCGGCCAAAATATGGACAGCCGAAGGGCTCGACACGCACAATCCTATCCTATATGAGCCCGTCATAGCATGCACTTCGGACAGCCGTCCGTAGCATCATAAAGAGCACCTCCCTTTTGAGGTACCCAAATGGAACAGTCTTTATTTGTGTTGTTGGTTGGTCTTTTTCAATGTGGTTTCTAGCACGAAAAAAACATTCATTACAAGATAGGGCCGTTCGCATGAAAAATAATACAAATCCATTCTTCATGGTCGGGCGCATTTCTCCAAATCCTCCAGGATCACAAGTGGAATGCTAAGCAAGGGTGGGGATGTTGCAAGCTCCGTGTCGAACAGAAAGAAGCAAGCAGGGGTGTTGTCATAGCGCGCCAGAGAGCAAGCATAGGCAACCAAACTAAATAAGGCTACAAAAGTAGCTAGCTAGCGTTTTTAAGCTGGCTATCATTTCTAGTTGACATAAGGTGAACTGTCTCTAGATGGTATGGAGCTCATGTACCTTTTGAAATTAATCTATGCATTCTATACTTCTAGTAGAGAGATAAAACATCATATCCTCTCATCACTTGAACATCTCTCTTTTCTTTACAAGGACACGCAAAAACTTTGCCATCCACCGTCCTGCGACAACTAGTGTCCTTTCTCCCGCCAATTTCGATCAAACTACCCCAGAACACGGGACACTGCCACTAGTAGAAAACAGGGCTTTCGTCACAGCTCGATCTCCACATTAGTCCCGGTTGTATTACGAACCGGGACTAATGTGAGCATTAGTCCCGGTTCGAGCGGCTAGGGCATCAGTCCCGGTTCAAATGGGACCTTTAGTCCCGGTTGGAGACACCAACCGGGACTAAAGGGTCCGATACCCTTTAGTCCCGGTTGGTGTCACCTTTAGTCCCGGTTGGAGACACCAACCGGGACTAAAGGGGTTGAGGCTTTAGTCCCGGTTGTACTGTAGCTAACCCTTTTTTTTCTGTTTTTACATTTGTTTTCTGTTTTTAGTTTCTGTTTTAAATTGCTTATATCTTTTAGGATATTTGATGTTTTGGGTATTAGTCCCGACCCTTTAGTTCCGGTTCCAGAACCGGGACAAATGGCCCTCTGAAACCGGGACAAATGGCCCTTTTTCTACTAGTGTGCGTGAGCCGGGTCTCACTCGAAAGAATCCCGTGACACCATCTGCCCATCGTCGCTCCTCCGCGGCGAGAATGAAGGCTTGAGGTAGCTCGGTGTGGTTGGCCTCGACGATGACAATGATGATAGCGATGCCGACACGGTCATCTTCTTGCTGCCTCCCATGGACAATGTCCTCGTCACGTTCTTGAGGTTCTTTGGGAGTGCCCTGGCAACCGGTGACTCCACCGTGCTCTGCCCCTGCAGCCTCCTCTGGTCCTGAGAAAACCACGAACATGGTCATGTCCAAGGCTCGTTTTTGGACGCATGAATTGTACTATATATATATATATTCAAATGCATGCGAGATTTGATCTGTGATTCATGTTGCCCCCCCCCCCCCCCCCCCCCCCCCCCCCCCCCCCCCCCCCCCCGCGCGCGCCAGAAAAAACACGTGTACTTGTGCACAGATATTATTAGGAATGAAGTGTTAAGATTTGGTGGTTTGAGTTCATCAATACCCTCTGTCTCTTCCTCTCTTGTTCTTTCTCCTTCCTGGTGTTTTCGTACTCCTCCAACATGTCCAAAAGCCCCTCCTGCATTTGCACAGTCGATTATTTCTCATTTGCAAAATTGAAAAATGGAAGCCAGAGTACCTTCCCGTCAAATTTCGAAAGGGAAAGTGATAAGTAAAGAAAAAATGCAAACAAGGCATGCATACACCGTCGTACACGAACTTGGTGCCTCTGTCCTTCTCCCAGGCCACCACCTTCGCCGTCAAGGCCTCCGCCATTGCTGCACCCCGTAGAAACAGAACAAGAAAAATTCACAGGGCAGCATCAGTGCTCTGTTCATGAAAAGAGATTAATAAACAAACTCCAGTTTCTCATGAAGAACAAGATGAGCATCGCCGTGCACTCACCTGGCATCTTGCTGACCAAGGCGCGCGCCTTCTCGGCGCGCTTCAGCACGAGGTGCGTTCCTTTACCCACGTTGTATCTGTTCTCGTTCTGAAGATCACACACATGAAAAACAATTCAACGTTTCAAACGAAGAAGAAATTTTTTGAAGTGGATAAAGATCGCATAAATAGTTATCTCTCGGTCGACATTTTAGCTAACCAATATCAACATGTTAACTTGCACAAATATCATGTGTAGATCCGATGGTTGTTTCAAGAATAGTAAAACTGAAATATTTTAGGAAATTTTGATTTGCAGGAAATTTCTGTAAAATTCAGGTGAAGTTCAGAGAGTCTATCTGTCTGTCTCACCCTGTTGTACTCCTCGAGCCAGGATTCCTCCTCGAGGGCCGCCTGCCACCTCTCCATTCTCTCCAGCACCTCCTTCCGGCTGAACTCCTCGTCCCTGGCCTCCGAGATCCGAGCATCCAGCCGCTCAAGCGCCAGCGACTGCTCCGCCGCGCCTGCGCAGCCGTCGTCGGACACGACCTCCTCGCCGCCGTCGTCGTCGTCCTCCTCCTCCTCCTCCTCCTCCTCCTCCTCCTCCTCCTCCTCCTCCTCCTCCTGCGCGGAGACGATGCGCGCGCGGCGCCGGATCTCTCTGAGCTCGCCGCGCTTCTTGGCCAGCAGGTCCTTCATCCGGCGCCCCTTGAGGCCCTCCAGCCGCGCCACCTCCGCCTCGACCTCACCGATGGCGCCGGCCGAGAGCGCGCCGGGCTCAGTGATCTCGTCCTCCGAGGCCGCGACGTTGCAGGCCACGCCCTGGAACCGGCTCTGCTCCTCCGGCGGCGTGTCCATCAGGCTCCACAGCTCCAGCATGGCCACCACCAGGTCCTGCAGCCTCTGCATCCTTCCCCGCTTGGCCTCCCTCAGCCTCTCCGCCTCCGATTCCAGCCTCGCGATCGCCCCGTCGCTGATGTTGCCGGCGCCGGCACCTGCTTCTTGGAGGCTGGTGGTGATATCACTCGGATCCATGCCGAGAACCGAGGAGGACGCGTGTAGGGAGCTCGTGAGCTCTGCCACCTTCTTGATGCGATTCTCCTGCCAAGAACAAGAACAAATTTCATCAATCTCAGTGAGCAGATTAGTTTTGTTTTATTCTTTTCTGTCCGAACCAACTGGACCTTCTCGGATTGGAGATGCCGCAGGTGCGCTCTGAGCTCCTGGAGACTATTCATGGTGAGGTCGTCGGGGTCCGCGTCGACGCGAGGCGGGGGCGGCCGCTCGCCGGGCCTCATCTCCTGCTGGAGCCGGTCGATGAGCTCCGTGGCCTCCGCGAACTGCCGATGCATCTCGTCCCGCCGCCGCCTCATCTCCTCCAGCTCCGGCGCGATCGCGCGCAGCTCCTCCCTGAGGCTCCCGGCGCTGGTCCGGGCAGCAGTCCGCGGGTCATCGCCGACGGCGGCGCGGAGGGCGGCCAGCTCGGCGAGGGCAGCGGCGACCTCTGCCCGCAGGCGCGCGCCTTGCTGCCTCACCTGCGCGACCTTGGCCCTGTAGACGGCGAGGCAGTCCTCCTCGAGCGCCCGCAGCGCCTCCCGCCGGTCCTCCTCCGCCTCGCCGACCTCGTCCCACGCCTCCCGGAGCTCCCGCAGCAGCAGCTCGCGCCGGGGCTCCATTCTTTTTTGTGGAACGTACGGGGAACGGGATAACCCGCATGCAGCTTCAGGGAGACGGCCATGTCGCCCGCCGTTGGATGGCCGGCCTCATGGTTCCTCCTCCGAGGTCGATCGATCGGTGCCGGTGGTGTGTTACGTACGTCGAGGTCAAGGACGCGACCGTACGTGGATGAGACAACGTTGGACGGATCAGCGCGACGTGGTGGACTACGGCGGCGGCGACGGCCGGCCGGCCGGACGGACGAGCGACACGACGGCGACGGCTTCGGCTTCAGGGATTCGGGCGATCGGTCGAGAGGAAGTTGCGCGAGCGAGTCGATCGATGTGGGAGAGAAATGCGCGGGCGATTGGTGCGTGCATGACATGCGTGTGACTGGAGGAGCACTTTGCATGCCTGCTTGCTCCTCGCAATATGCTCCCTCACACGTGACGCTGTTGAGAAATTGGAGGTGCATATGGCCATGTATAAGTGATTGATAAAAACCCCTTTATCTTAAACCCGTCACATAATCTAGAGGAGATGATCTCTTAGTATAGATATCCCTAAATATGTGGTAAAAGAAATTGTGCTAAGGCATGTAGACTACTGATCCTCTGCCTCACATCAGACCCAGTCGTTTGCCGTAGGATCAACATCACGATACTCATCTGATTAGATACGATGGTTAGTCCAGTTGCTTCCTTCCTAATTAAATGCTTCGAGTAACTGCTTCCACGTATACTCCTATATGGCACGTCCTCCCGCTAATCTCTCCTATAATTTTGTGCTTCTACTAACTAACTGCTCCCGCTAATTCCCTTGTGTTGTGCTGCTTGTTCCTTCCGAATAGTGGAACGTGATGCATAAGATTGTTTATCGTCCATAAACTAATATTTGCTTTCGATGCAACTAATATTTGCTTCGACCATCTTTTCGGATGGTTTCCTTAGCAGTAAATTTATGTTTCCATTCACCGGAGATTTTATTTCCGTAGTGAATGAAATTTGTTCGATTAATATAAACTTATGTCCTACTTGATATTTTGCTTCGAAAGCATTGCATCGAAGAGAATGGATTCAGATAAAATAGTAATTTGTTTCCATCAAAGAGAAAAATATTCGGAAGTTTTGCTTTGGTCGACTAGAGAATTGCTTCCAATCAAATAGTAGTTTGCTTCCATCATAGAAAATAATATATATTTTTTTGAGAGAAGAAAATAATAATTCAGAAGCATAGCTCTCTTGTTTCCACCGACTAGAGAATTGCTTCCAATCAAATAGTAGTTTGCTTCCGTCAAAGAAAATAATAATTCAGAAGCATCGCTCTCTTGTTTCCATCGACTAGAGAATTGCTTCCAACCAAATAGTAATTTGTTTGCTTCAAAAGATAAAAATAGTTACATTCTCGCAATTACATAAGCATCAAAGGAATTACAGAGTTGTCTCCAAAGATAACAAAATGCTACTGACAATTCTTTTTACAACAAAAAATAAGAACAAATCATACAGCATTTTTTTCACCCTGGCCTAGCAGCATCGTAGCAATGTCATGGAGGAGCTCCACATATACTACTAGTTTTTCGCCAACAAGGAATTCACCCAACGAATAGTGACGCGTCATCCCGGTAGTAGTAATCCAGACATCATTCTTGCGATATGCATGCCACGTGCCCAAAAAAGAAGCATGTCTACAATTTGGTGCTGCAAAAATGTATATATAGCAGAATCATCAATCAGACATAGTGAAGCACAGTCAGGAGTAGTTGAGATAAGATAATTCACTAAAAGAAACAACATGATCGTTGTTGAAGCACTACGAGTACTGGTACTTAAACCAACATGTTTGTATAATAAAAGGGGCATACACTTGTAGTGGTTGGAGTAAAATTTCACCACCACAGAAGCATATGTGGCAAATATATGTAGGATGCGGTTGAAGCAAAATTTCAGCACGTTAGAAAGAATTGTGAGAAAAAAAGTGAAGCATTTAAGTAAAATTTGACTACACAGAAGCATATAAAAGAAATCAAAGTAGATAACAGTTGAAGCAAAATTTCACTACCATAGAAGCATATGCGAGAAATAAAAGTGGGAAACATAGAACTGAAATAAACTGGTAAAAATATATTATTGAAGTAGGGTAATGTAAGCAAGGATAAGATGTAAGCAATGATGTACTAAAATTGGATAATGAAAAAGAGCATAGAATAAGATGGAAATATCGAAGCAAATTAACAAGAAGTCAGAAATAGATTCTATACAGTGTGGGAGCATGGCATGTTTTAGTGGGCATAAAAGTGACAATAAGGCTAGGGGAAAAGGAAAAATCAACCGTTATGGAAGCAATTCAATTGGCGCAAGATGCATTCAGAATATGCTTTGGAAGTTCCATGTTTTTGTGCCATGTATGTAGTAATTTAAACAGGTTGATGTTGAATAACTGAAGCAATGGATGGACATATTTCAGAAGCAATGCATGGTTCTCTCGAGATCATGGAAAAATGAAGCATATGCCTTCACCCAAAATAAAGCAAACTCTATCGCCGAGGGAAGCATATGCATTACAATGTAGAAGCACAAATGGTTAGGAAGTATGAACAGCATGGCGTGCTTAACTACACATAGACTACTATTAGTTCGAAGCATGGATATTTGAAAATAGAGTCCTAAATGATATTGCCCCAAAAACGGGGACGCTGATGTGCTTCATGTATACAGTACATACCAGATGCAGAGATAATAGTCGACGACTGAGTCATACAGTACGCAATGGAGTGTCCAAATTCGGACCCAACAAAAGGGAATATACCAACATATTCGTGTGATGGCTTCGTTCCGCAACCGAGAGGACTTTCAGCGGCGGTGGATCGAAGGCTGCGGGGCACGGAGGCACTGTAGATGCCCGGGACGGCGAGGAGGCCGTGAGCTCGTTCCTTGTGCGCGCTGTGTAGAATGCCAGGCGCAATGAACGGGTGGGATGGCGCACCAACGCGGCTAATATCACGACCAAGGAGGTGGCTGAATCATGGCGGATGGATCCGGGTTGGCCATGGCAGGGGCAAGGTCGGGACGGAGGTAATACGGGAGTAGTCGATGAAGATGGGGATGAGGGACCGGGTGGGTTTGGGGCAGGTGCTATTAATGCGGGAGGGGTTATGGGCAGGTGCAATAAGTGGCGAGAAAATCGGCAGGCATTGACGGGATTTGGAATCAATTTCAGTCGTGAGATTAAAACTGCATCGACGACTCTTGATTGGTCTGACGATTGGCTCATACCAGACGTCTGCTAGCAAGTGTTTCCCTAGGATAAATGCTGAGGTGAACCAGAGCGAAACCATAAGAAAATGTTTCAGTTCATTCAAAATACCTCAGCTTGCTACACTAGCTAGCGGCGAGAGCATTTAGATGGGTTACCTGGGTTTGATTCCCAGGAGCTCCTCTTTTAGCTTTCTTTTATTTTTTACCACGATGGTATCTCCATTTACATGACAATTTTTCTCTACAAAAAATTAAGATGGCAGTTTGTAAAATTTTGAAAAATGTCACATGGCAATTTAGACATTTTTTTCACAAGTCAACTTTTTTTGTAAATAGCATTTTTATTATTAAGAGATGGCATTTTTTATTATTAAGAGATGAAATTTTATTATTTAAGATATGGCATTTTTTTAATATTTAAGAGATGGCTTTTTATTATTAAGAGATGGAATTTTTATATTTTTTAAGAGATGGCATTTCTTATTATTAAGAGATGGTATTTATTATTATTAAGAGATGGCGTTTTTATATTTTAAGAGATGACAGTTTTACAGGATGGCAGTTTTTAAAGTTTAGCATGGCATTTTTACAGGATGACAGTTTTTAAAATTTAACATGGCATTTTACAGGATGGCAGTTTTTAAAGTTTAGCATGGCAATTTTAACCTTTTCTAGATCACACGAGAGAGGAGACACATCAACTCTGAAACTTGTTAGCTTGAACACAAATGCAGCGCAAACGCTATCCTTCACAAATACACTCATCCACCGCACTAGCTAGTGCCTCAAGCCTCCACCTGAGAAACCAGAATCCCAATTCCTCCATTTTTTTTTCCTTTTTACTCGGTGGCAAAAATATGCGAATATACTTTTTAGGTACATGGAAATTATTTCAAAAAAAATGTACAAGGCTGATTTATAAATTTTTGAACTTGTCACATGGCAAATTTGAAAATATTTTTATAATTTTCACATGTCAAGTTGTTTTGTACACGTGGCAAATTTTAGAAAAAAAGTTCTCCTAATCCCATGGAAAATTCATAAATTTATAAATCAGCCATGTACATTTCATAATTAATTATCATGGCAATTTCATAAATTTTAACCTTTTAGGTCTTTTCGTAATGCTCCCATGGCTCGCTTTGAGAAATTTTATGACTTATTCATGGCAATTCTAAAAATTGTTTTCAACTTTCTCACATGGAAATTTTATTATTAAGAGCATGAAAAATTTATTATTAAGAGCATGGCAATTTTATTTATTTATTATCATGGCAATTTCCTATGTGTGATTTTATGTTTTTGAAAACGAAAATATAAAGCATGGCAAATTCTTGTACGTTTTTCATAATTAATATGCAAATTTGCCATGTATGATATTCTTTATCTGTATTTTTGGACCACGATATGTTTTTGTTGGTTTCTTCTTTCTTAGGTTTACTATGGCCTCTTTTCATGTAGGTATTTTTTTTATAGGCTATCATGGCAATTTCCAGTAGGTGTTTTGTAGTTTCTTATGGAATTTTTTGGTAGTAATTTTTTTTATCAAATTTTGCTTTTAGGAGGCCCAAAGGGAAGCTACACGCCCATTGAACTGAGCTGGCGCCCGATCGCACAGGCTGCGCGTACGTGTGAGCTGCTGCACGGTCGAGCCGTTTGGGGCGAACGAATCATTCGCGACCGCGACCTCAAGATTTGATGATCGCTACATATTGTGATTCAAAATGTAATACATAGGAAATTTCCATGACATCTCATCAAATGCTAAAATACGGTCGATATAGACACGGTCTTCGGCAATCTAGCACTTCCATTTATGTGAAACGAATACTACAGATAGAAAAAAAACTCAACGGTTAAACAGAAAGTCCTATAAAAGTACACGGAATGAGTCCTATGGCGTTGTTCCACCATTCTTCTCCCTGGTTGGAGATGGGTTAGCGTGTGCGCTGTGGGACGCATCTAAGTTAATAAGAGGCTAAGCTAGGGACTTTCAGTCGTCTTGAGAGAAAGCCTAACCGCCACTATATAAATCGCCCCTTCCCCGCCTCTAGCCATCCCTCCGTCATCATGGGGTAGAGGGAAAGGGAATATTGTCACTCATTCGTCATGTAGATAAAGACTTTGTTATGTTTTTTTTATTTCAACATTGCTTCAATGATGATGATGGTGTTGTCTCGAATGAAAGTCCTTTGGCTCCAATCCCTCCTCGTTCATGGTCAGTTTGGCGTTGCCGAGGAGCTCGGACGACGGGTTGGTATTCAATGTTGTTTGGCATCATGGTTCCATGGGCATCATCAGTGACAACGTCATCTTCTTCTACGGTCCTTTCTTTCAAGCCTTTGCAAGCAAGGTCGTTGACCTGGTATGGCGATACGAGCACGGTTGTCTGTCTAGATCATTATGGTGCCTCCTTTGGCAATGTGCTTGGCGTGATTGCGAAGCTCCGTCATATGTGACGGACTTCCATTGCAACGATTGGATCAAGTTTGGTCCTTTATAGGTCTTTGCATGTGCTTTAGTTGCTCAAATTTTCAATGGTGTCCATCATCAACGAGAGCTATGGTAGCAGAACAACGACAAGTTTGGATGTAGTTTCGACAAGATTTTTAAGTTATATGGTCGGGTTGTAATCTTCTCTTTGTTTAGAGTCATTTCTATGTCTAAGCATTGACTTTTGTCATCTATAGGTCACTTGTGCACCACCTCCATGCGAGATCGCCTCCTTCCTTCTTCAGAAACTCTTTGCTAGTCTGTAGTTTCCCCATATGTATCAATCTTTCTTCTTTTGTGGTGGTGGTGGGGGTTGTGGACATATGTATCGGTCTTCAAGGGCATAAAAGTCCTTGGCGCCTGATTTAGATAACCGGTGCAAGGGCATCAAGCCATCGCGAAGAAAAACCACAAAAGTGAGATTTAAGAGTTTCAAATAAAGTTATCCTAACGAGGCATGTTTATCTCTACTCTTTGAGTGTTCCTATTTTGAAGTGCGGGCACGTACTATTTTGGGACTTTTTTCCCTGTCCTAACATTCCCATGCACTAGTATGTACTAGTACCTTATCGCATTGCATATTTTTACTGCATTTTTTTTCTACATCACATCTTAGAAGTTGAGTATAATTCGTAAAATTCTTATTGTTGAAGTCCATAATTCAAGTCTCGAACTACAAAAACGGCAGAGATTACTGGGAAGTCTAGCCCCGCAAGAATGCAACCATAAACAATTAAGTGCAAATTTGATGCTTCAAATTGTATATCATTTAGAATATTTATTATACTTTAGCCTCTGCATTTAGATGATATACATGCGCGCAGCTTTGAATTTATTGCCTTGGCTCACTAGCCTCTGCTTCCATCTCCACCTTGGCACTCGCTCTCAACTAGCCACCGCATCCAGCTGGAAGCCGTCTACGCACACACCTTTATATGGCGAGTAGTGCATGTGGTTTTGAATTTTGGTTTCAGAAATATTTCGGCCATATCCTCCGAAATCAATATACTTTACTAATTTCGGTTATCATTAATCATCACTTGAATTAAATTCAAAACCAATAAAAAAATGCAAAGAATAATAAAAAAAAATACATATAACATTTTGACCGGAAGACAATTATTTTTGTATGCACCTAAATGACCTGCTTCGCAAGAGGATTTTCTTCTCACTACCTTGTATTGGTTCTGCCGTTAATGATTTATTTATAAAGTGGAGCGGGAGCCTATTTCGAGAAGAGGAACAAATGATCATTCCTCAGAGGGTTCGAGATGGAAACGGCGCAGAACAAACTGATGACAGAGCAAGAACCAGCAAAACGAAGACGCGGGTGCCGACCAAAGGGAGGAGAACCAAGGACCTGGGATCCTGGATGCAAACGGAACGGAACGGAATATATTTATGCCTCGCTCGAGAGGAAATTCTCGGCGAGGAGCTGGATGGGACGGAAGAAAGGGTCAAGGGGTCACGGTCGGCACGCACAGGCGCACGGAGATCTCCTGCTCCGGACGGAGGCGACCGTGGAAGATGGATGGAGACGGGTGGGTTTCTCCACGCGGAGTTGGACTCGCGTCGCCGTCGGTCCGCCGCTGGCGTATAGTATATAGTCATCACGCAGGAACCCCTCCCTCCGTTGGCCGGAGAGTCGGTGAGAAGCTTCGCCGTACATACATACGCACGCACGAGGGCGAGGCATCGACCCCACCGATCAAAGTCTCCGGTCAAACCAGCAAGCGGATACGGCTCCACGTACGTACGTTTGCATGCTGAGCTCGTCGTGTGCACCAAGGCTGGGTCCTGAGTGCCCCGAGGTCGAGACTGTTTTTTTTTTTTTTTTTTTTTTTTTTGCTGTGCTTTGACTTTCATTTCACAGAGATTTTCAGTAGGATTTTTTTTTGCGAGGATAACTTTCGATCTATTCATCAACTGTCAAAGGTAGATTTTCAGTAGGACTCCCTTTTCAGCCGGTGAAATAGCCAGGTCCACGACACGTGTTTTCATCGTTATTATGTGTCTTTTCATGTGTGTACATTCACATTTTTTTGCTAAAAAGACTCGAATCTATTATAAAAATTCATCAAAAGTATAAAGCACTTTAAATTTAATAAATGGAGAATTTTATTGGATAAATACATACAACATGGCGACAAATCATTTGTAGTACTAATTCTGATCACTCATTTAGAGAAGTCCAGCATTCACACATGCATACACATGAAAAATGAGGTAAAAAAGATATGACTGATTACAAGTTGAGACGTGAGAGTAAATTGTCAAATAAATTAATGAAAAAAAATTAAATAAACACTAAATTGGCACGAAAAAGTAGTATAGACCATGGAGAATTACTCCACCCGTTCATCAATAGATGCGGTTTTTGGACATTTACGTGATCTCCAATATGCATGTTGGAGCATTAGCTTTTCAAAATATTACTACAAAGAACTATGGTATGAAAAAAAATCATGAAAAATCCTTTTATACTATTTCCACTTTACTAATCAAACTTTCTTTTCTATTACTAGTCAGAGTTAGAAAAGTTTGAGTGCATGTTTTACATGTGTGTGTTTCTACTCGTTCTCTCTCTATATGTATGAGCTTGAAACTTAAAACTATTGTGTCATGGTGTAATTTCAATGGCTGACATGACCAAGAGGAGAGGTCAAGACTTGAGGCCTCCTTTGGTTCATAGGATAGGAATATCATAGGGATAGGAAAATCATATAGGAAGTGAGATGACATGTATCTCAACTATACCTGGGCAAAACTCGGGCCGGGCCGGGCCGGGCCTGACTAAGCCCGACGCAAAAAAGCTAGGCCCGGGCTCGGCCCGGCCATCGGGCCTAGAATCCAGGCCCAAGCCCGGCCCATCAGCAAAAAAGCCCGCCGGGCCTCTTCGTTAACTGGCTAATATGACGGGCCCGGGCTCGGCCCGGCCCGGCCTGTGGACAAGGTCGGGCCGGGCTTTTTCGGGCCGGGCCGTCCGGGCCGGGCTGCCCATGGCCAGGACTAATCTCAATTCCTATAGGGAAAGATATGTCATTTGATGCATATGTGTGACGCTCTCTGCTCGACCGTGCACTAATCATACACGCAAACGTGCATGCTCGAGAATAGAGACGCACGGGAAGATATCACAACACAACTCTAAACTCAAATTTAAACATAAATCTTCATATTACAAACCAGGGGTCACGAGGACCCGAATACATAAGTCATACACACAACTAATATCTGGATACAGACATAGTTAGTCAAGTTTGCCTTAAGAAGGCTAGCACAAACAGCGACATTGATCGAAAAGACGAAGGCCTCCTGCCTAGGGCCTCCGAACTACTCCTGGTCGGCTGGCTCAACCCAGTAGTACGTGCCTCCGGGGCTCTCCTGGTAGTAGTCTCCTGCGGTGGCGTCTGGCTCCAGAACTCCATCGACTGATTTCATCAAGCGGGTATGGGGAAAAAGATAGCAAAGCAACCGTGAGTACTCATCCAAAGTACTCGCAAGACTGACATCAGAACTATACTAATTATGCATCGGTATCAAAGGAATGGGGCTATATCTTTGGACTAAACTGCAGAAAATGCTGGAACAGAGGGGGAGAGGCCTAGCCTATCGAAGACTAGCATCTTGAAGCATTTCTTGCAGCATCAGAAGAGAATAGAGCAAGATAATAAATATCAATCATAGCTTAGTAAAGCCCTGAGATCCTTCCTCGACTATCCTGCGAGAAAGTGATCCCGAGAGCAGTAGTATTAGTTTAATATTGTGACAGTAACCATTTGTAGTTGTAGCAGATCAGGATACAACTCCGAGCGTCCTGTTACCGTGGACACGGCTATTCGAATAGATAACTTCCCTGCAGGGGTGCACTACTGTTACCCAACACGCTCGATCACATCTGGCCGGACACACTTGCTGGGTAATGCCCGGCCTCGGGAGATCGACACGACGCAGTCCTACCTAGGCTCAGCAGAGAGGTCAGCATGCCGGTCTAAATCCTAAGCACGAAGGGGTCTTGGGGCATCGCCCTTCGCACTCCTGCACGTTGCGTGACTGGCCGGGGCCCAGGCACGACACTGAATACACCAGTGACGTAACCAGCCCACCCCAGCAATCAGCCCGCATCTCTGAGCTGTGACGTCTGAAGAACTTTCGGCTGATACATACGACGTAGAGGGTCCCATAACCATTATCCCACGTGGTGGTAGTGCGTATAGGGCCAATGACCCACTCAGATCAAATACCCAAATCCGTAAAGCGTATTTAGTAACTCGCAGAGACGAACAGGGTTCCCGTCGCTTTGACTTGGTAATACATGACGCGCGGGTGCTCTTGGAGCCGACCCGTCTTTAGTAGTATTCTCTCGCGGGCACCCTTGGGGCCAGCCCGACTTTAACAGTTTAAGTATTGCAATATGTAAACATTTCCGTGATCATCACCCAGAGTGATCACGGCCCGGTAACAAGCATGGCAAACGGACAAGGGTGAAGGGCCACAGGTGGAACAATAGCACAGCTAACTAAGCATTATGGGGCAACAGGTAGGTATAACAGCAGGCGACAAAATCAGGCTATGCATCAGAATAGGAACTATTGGAATAACAACAGAAGCAATTCTAATGCAAGCATAAGAGAGAAGGAATGTGCGATATCTTATGATCAAGGGGGTTTTGCATGCCTGGAAGCTCTGCTGAGAGGGGCTGGTTGTCGGTAGGTTGCTCGTCTGGAGCGTAGTCATACTCAACTGCGTCGGCGGCGATCTCGGCGTCTATCGGGAGAGAAGCAGGGGGAAGAAACAATAAATACACGGCAACAATGCAAAAGCGATGCATGACATGCCTAAATGATATGCAAAGGTGATATAATGTCTCTCTAATTGTATTAGATAAATTAGGAATTCATCTGGATTTATTTTATCAAGGTTATGCACTATTCATCTATCGAATACGGGTAAAAAGTCCCATGTTCATCTAGATAGGAGTGATGGTCAAGCATTTTGACCACATATTCGGATTCTTCATATTTTTCTGATCATTTTTCATATATAAATTATTTTCATCCGAGTTACGGTTTATTTTATATGATTTTTCAAAGTTTTAATCAATTTCTGGAATTTATTTATTTACTAGTACATATGCCCATGCGTTGCAACGGGCTCCTCATCTCTGTTGTAACGTCCCCAAAGGGCGCGGCGGCCTCGATGAGCGCATGACCCCTCCCTCCTACCGCTCTACCCAACAATTCAGCCTAGGAATGCAACATCCAAACGATGCCACTCGGCGATGAGAAGATCGCGTTCCTCTGACTCCGACCTCCCTTATCATAACAACCACCTGACGCTGCGGCATGGCGTCATCTAAACAGTGCCAACCAAAATCATCTTTTTCGTAAATTGTACAAGTCAAAAAGGCATGATTTAGGAACGTAATCCCGAAACATGAGCTCACAAGTGGACCTAAAGATAGCATAGGAACAAACTCGAAGAAACTTCAATGCTAGTCCTTCACAAAGTAGAAAGAATTGCTGGATACTGATCTTGTAAAGCTTGAGAAATACAACTAATATATGAGTAACACCAAAAGATGAACATTATTAGAAGTAAGGCAGAATATAGCAACGAAAGGATTAAAAAAAATATGACACAATATACTGTTCTCTAAGCTGAATGCAATAACCATCAATTTTACAAATATACACCCAACCTTGAGCATTGTATCAAAGAAATAATTCATAGTGTTTCAATAAAGGAATTTTTCCAGTGATAATATGCACCTATAACTTGATTGGTGTTCATCATAGAACATGTTCCTCTGTTAGCATGCCTGCATGAATCTCTGTTAGCATGCTTGCATGAATATCTGTTAGCACGCACAAATCACTGGATTAGGTTGTGAACCTTAATTTTTCTAAAGAACCTGACATGACTTCTTTGAAATCTTCTTAATTAAGCTACAATCTACCGTGACCAAATTAGGATTCTTGATTAATTATTAGACTGAAGCGAGATAGCTGCTTTGTTTCAACGACAAAATATATGATGGTGTTTTGCTAAAGGAGTATATGGCAGGCAAACTATTATTTGAACCGAAGAGGGTAAAATTGAAATTCTCCTATAACTCAATTCTAAATCCCATCACAATTTTTAGTTACTTCTCTAAGTACTAACTAATATTACTACTCATTTATTACCTTGTTCTCTTCTGGAAAAAACAGGTTGTTGCAAAATCAGAACAAATAACCGCAGATTGTAAAAGGCAGAACTTACCCTGCCCTCATATTCTATGTGCAGGCACAGAACACAAAATATCTAGTGAATTACATGCCACATGTATTGTAAAGAAGCCTCATTTAAATTGAATATGTGAGTCACGCGGCTTCTAAGCCCCCGCCAGATCCGAAATGTAGATGCATATACATAGAAATCATGCACAAATAGGTGTATGGCAGAGCACATGTTACCTTGTTCATACTGGCCATGGTCCAATTATATTCACCAGAAATCATGCACAAATACTGCATTTTTACACCCTAGTCACAACCTGGGTCTTAACAACACAGAATAAGCCCAACTTTATCTGCTTTACTGCTATCGAGAAAAGCAAGTGAATGATCGTGGATGTCGCCTAGAGGGGGGGTGAATAGGCGCTTTAAAATAATTACGGTTAAGGCTTGAACAAATGCGGAATAAAACTAGCGTTTAATTTGTCAAGCACGAAACCTAAAACGACTAGGCTCACCTATGTGCACCAACAACTTATGCTAAGCAAGATAAACAACTAAGTGATAGCAAGATATATAACAAGAAACACTATGGCTATCACAAAGTAAAATGCATAAGAAAAGGCTCGGGTAAGAGATAACCGAGGCACGCGGAGACGACGATGTATCCCGAAGTTCACACCCTTGCGGATGCTAATCTCCGTTTGGAGCGGTGTGGAGGCACAATGCTCCCCAAGAAGCCACTAGGGCCACCGTAATCTCCTCACGCCCTCGCATAATGCAAGATGCCGTGATTCCACTAAGGGACCCTTGAGGGCGGTCACCGAACCCGTACAAACAAGATTGGGGCAAACTCCACAACTTAATTGGAGGCTCCCAACAACACCACGAAGCTTCACCACAATGGATTGTGGCTCCGAGGTGACCTCAAATGCTCGGGGCAATCTCCACAACCTAATTGGAGACCCCGAAGCTTGCCCGGAGCTTTGCACCACAATGATTGAGCTCCGAGACACCACCAACCGTCTAGGGCACCAAAGCACCCAAGAGGAACAAGCTCTAGGGTGCTCAAACACCCAAGAATAATAAGCTTCTCAATTTCTCACTTCCACGTATCACCGTGGAGAACTCAAACCTATGCACCAAATGCAATGGCAAGGGCACACGGAGTGCCCAAGTCCTTCTCTCCCAAATCCCACCAAAGCAACTAATGCTAGGGAGGAAAATGAGAGGAAGAACGAAGAAAAGAACACGAAGAACTCCAAGATCTAGATCCAAGGGGTTCCCCTCACATAGAGGAGAAAGTGATTGGTGGAAACGTAGATCTAGATCTCCTCTCTCTTTTCCCTCAAGAACTAGCAAGAATCATTGAAGGGATTGAGAGATAGCAAGCTCGAAGAAAGTCAACAATGGGGGAAGAACACGAGCTAAAAGGATAAGGTCCAATGGGGAAGAAGACCCCCTTTTATAGGAGGGGGAAAATCCAACCGTTATCTGCCCTGCGCCCGCAGCCAAGCGGTACTACCGCTCCTAGGAGCGGTACTACCGCTTAGGCGGTACAACCTCGCACTAGCCTGAAAACACACTAAGTGTACCACGGTAGTGCCGCCGGAGCGGTACTACCGCTGCCCTGGCGGTACTACCGCTTAGGGGGTTTAGACCAGGAGAGGCAGCAGTAGTAGAGGCAGCCAGGGCGGCAGTACCGTGCGAAGCGGTACTACCGTCCTAGTACCGCTCTACTACCGCTTAAGGGAAAATGGAAACAGAAGCGTGCACTGAGGAAACCCCGCAAGCGGTAGTGGCGGCGGTAGTAAGGGCGGTAGTACCGCCGGAGCGGTACTACCGTGCTACTACCGTGAATTGCAGACCGACAACAGAGAGTTGCATGCTCGGAGAAACCCCAAGCGGCAGTGCCATGGAAGTACCCAGCGGTACTACCGCATAAGCGGTACTACCGTGGGCACCAGCGGTACTACCGCTTGCATGCCACTGAAAATCCACAGAAAACAGAGGATACAAATAAAACCAGAACTGCCATAACTTCTGCAAATGAGCTCCGAATTGAGCAAACTCAAGCTTGTTGGATAGATGACGACAAATACTATCCAACAACGACTGGTTAAAATAAGAAGTGGCAGGGGAGATAAGCCTAAGATATAGAGATGAGAAACCTCTATGAATGAAGAACCGGCATAAACTCCAACATCGAAAACATCATAGACGATGCATATATGAACTCCGTTTTCGATGAACTCGAGCTTTTCATGAAGATGACCATAAGCTCAAAAACTCACAAAGAGAAACATCAAACAAGAACCAAGAAAGATGATGCAATGATGCAATGGTTTGAGCTCTCTACGAACGATACGATCAAGCTACTCACTTGAGAGCCCCCCTTGATAGTACGGCTATCGATCCTATAACCCGGTCTCCCAACTACCACCATGAGACCGGTAAAATAGAAAACCTATCAAGGACAAACCTTTGTCTTGCACATAGTCCACTTGAGCTAGATGATGACGATCTTGACTTCCTCAAGTTGGACCACCTTTCTTGATTGCGCTGGCTCGATGAAGACTAGTTGATTGCTCCCCCATACTCCACTATGGGTGAGCCACTCTTCGGCACATCTTCACAAGTCCGTTGTCACCACAATGGACGGCAAGCTTCAAGCATGTGATCTCTTCGTGATGCTCCACTTGAACTTGCACACCGCAATCTTGATGACGATCACCACTTGATGTCATCCTCCATGGGTTGTATGATATCTTCCTTTTGATGCACGCCCATGGAAACAAACCTAACCCCACAAAGAACTCTTGCATAAAACATGGGTTAGTACACAAAGCGTAATGGACAATGCTTACCATACCGTGAGATCACTTGATCCCACTCGATACATCTTCTACGCTTTGTGTGTTGATCAAATTGAATCACTCTTCATATTTAGTCTTGATCAACCTTGAATCTTTCCAATTCTCTTCATTAAGATGATGTCTTGAAGGTAACATGAATGTCCACACAATCTTCTTCTTCAAGACATGCTTGCAATAGGCTCATCTCTTACATGACCAATCTTTAGATAACTCCATGAATAACCACCTTGGTCATCTCAAAATCTCCTTGAAACCAACAAATGTACTTCAAGAAAAGACTATGGACAAACCCTTCAAATATAACTCGAGGCAACCATTAGTCCATAGGGATTGTCATCAATTACCAAAACCAAACATGGGGGCAGCGCATGTTCTTTCAGCAAGAACATGAGTTGCCGCTTCAACTGGCTTATCAACATGATGAATGTGACCATATGTTACACAGATGAGTTCCTATTACTCGTGCTCTCTCTTGCATTTTTCATTGAGTTGAAGTTTCGTTATCGTGCCTGGTTACGAAAAAATATGTTTGAGGAAAATATTCATGTTTCAATCGAAAGACTAAGTAGAATAGATAAAAGTACTCAGAAATCTGTTGTATCATGGCAAACCCCATGTTTTTAAATAACATGTACGCTAGTCTGTAGGCGCAGTTACTTATAACAGAAATATAAGATGAATTAGCATGTCATTATCAGTAAGAAACAATCCTATGAATGATCGCCACCTAACTACAACAACAAAATTATATATTTTCCATATGACTTGCTCCACCAAAGATTTTTGTGTCTCTATCTAGCAAAATGGCAGGATAAACTAAAATGTAACAGTTCTGGATGGATAACAAAAAAGATGAAGATCACTACAGAAAAGCAACAAAGAATATACACATACAGATGAAAGGCAGACATGTGAGATGAAATAGGCACAATAATTTTTTTCGCTGGTCAGCAACAATGTTCAGTATCTTTTTCGATGTGTTCCTGTATCAGAAGGCTATTAGGCAGCCAAAGTAGGATGAAGAAACATATGAAAGAGAGCTTGAATGCCTACTGTTGGGAAATAGTGTTTAATGTATGAGATACACTAACCCGATAAAACCCACTTTACCATAGTCTACAGAATCTAGATTCCTGCATGTATATAGTGAACCGGTAAAAAGGTTACACGAACCAATGGATGCATGCTAAGAGAGGGACACATATTAAAAGTAGTTTTCCCATGAATATCATGGAATCTTGTGATGATGCAACCGTAGCGTTCTGATAATAGCATGCTGATATCTGCTACATTTAAGTTAGGCACATCATGGAAGTCTAGAAATTATGTATATACTCCCTCCGTCCGGAAATACTTGTCATCGAAATGGATAAAATGGATGTATCTAGAACTATAATACATCTACATACATCCATTTCTCGGACAAGTATTTCCGGACGGAGAGATATAAGTTAGGCACATGAGACATTATTCTTTGTAAGTAACAGTAGAAGCAAAAATCTGCTAGTTCTAAATTTGAAGGCTGCAAATCTACACATTCAGATCCACAGATTAATGTGTTAACGCGGCAGAGACGACATCTCTACTGCTCTAGGATGCGCTTTTGAGTGTCTGCACCAACCTTTAGGAATTGCAGTTGGGCTGCAGAAGAGCTAAATAACAAACCACGAACTCCATATATCTATTGTGAAGATAAGTATAATAAGCACAGACAATTTTTGACATTTTACCTTCATACATCAACACAAATTGATGTATACTATCGTTGTTATGTAGCCATGGCCATCATACAAAACTATGATGCAAAAAAATTGAGGTTCGTCATTTATATTCCAAGATATGAGAATAAAAAGACCAGTTTACACAAAAGTTCACTGGGATGAATTTATAAAATTAGCTCGGAATTACTACAGTTTGTCTGTTGGTTCACTTTTCATAAATTTCCCTCTGATTCAGTCGCTGACAAACAATTTTATAACAGAAAACTAACTTTAAAGACTTCATGCATGTAAAAAATAATACGGCATAAGGTTTTTCTGTTCATTAGTGTTCACATCGCAAGAAAACAGAACTGAACATATACTAAAACTAAAGAAAGGTTCCTGCAACTCATAATATGACTAATCTGTACGGACTGGAACTGAACCACTTTGAATAAAAAAACATCCGCAGGCAAGACCAGAAAATCGGAATCTAGTTTCTCTAGATCACAAAGAATATATAAGATGAGTATGTAAAATATGGCAAAAGGGGAACAAACCATGCATGGAGGAGATGTTATAAAATGTCAGTTATATCATCAGTCCATTACTTGCGCATCTTCGACAACAAATCCATCAGGGATCACGACCTCCTGGAGCTAATCAAGGCTGAAGCAACACAAATTGTGAAGTACAACAGAACCAAGCCACCAATTTCCAAGTGATCCTGCATGACCAATGCCAACTATCATTATTACAAATTATCCGAATGTCGAGGTAAGGAGTATTTTAACTACCAAACTGTACTGCTAAAGCTTATATGTGGTACTTTCAACCCACAAACTAAACTGATTTCTTAGTTCAGATCATACTTTTATGTAGGAAAAAGCTAGCGCGGCTCTTAAGAACCCTAACCAATGTTGCTTTGGTTTTACAACTTTCATTGCCTCTAACCTCCAAATCAAACTGTTGTTACACACATGTTTGCTGTATAGATGTACCCTAAAAAAAACCTATATTTACTTTCTCAAATAGAATTGCATTTTTCTGGTTGTCAAAATAGGGTCAGCAGCAACTTTCTTGTCAACATCATGTCCTCTTGATAGCATCATATATAAAAGAACAGGGCACCAACGCAGAGTAAGTTTCCTTTGCACTCTTATGTTTGTAAATACACAACACCCATGATGGTGTTTCTGTAGGCCTCTCGTTTCCACACAAAAATTGAGGTCTGGATGCTTATTTCACTCCTTTCTTGACCTCAATTAGACTTCTTTTATCCAAAGTTAGGAGCATACATATATGATAGTACCCTGCAGCAATCCGGCAAGAGGTTCCTGCCTGCGAAGTGGTGCCATCAAGATGGTGCAAGAAGATGTCGCCGGGATGTGGACCTGCATGACAGAATAATCTGTAGCGAAGTCAAGATCCTCCCCCAAAAAAATACGGCTCTGATAAACAATTGTGGGAGCGCTGCTCTGTTTTGCACCTGCAAGTAGCTGGTGTGTCTCCGGCGGAAGGATGCGGACGGAGAGTTTGGACGGGGGATGCCGAGCAGCGAAAGCCACCAAAGCGCGACACCAGGGAAGGAGCTGAACATATGAATTTTACATCACTACTTTGAATCAATGTCATAAACATATTTTTGATTGAATGGAACTGTCGTAAACCTATCAAAATTGAAGAAAGACTACCAAGATGTGTTAGCATTACCTGAGATTTGGACCAGCAGAGACCGAGCACATCCTTTGATCGCCCTGCAAAGGTCCTCCTCTCTCAAACACGAGGCGCACACCAAGCTAGCCCTGGCCAACACACGGATCTCTTTTCCCCCAATTCCCATGCTCCATGTCTCCTTGTCCAGCTTGCTCTCTACGGATGAGTGAGGATTGAATTTGCTACTGGAACGGAAATCCCTTCTCTTTCCTGCTGCTATTCCTCTCCTTTTTCCCTATCACTTGGGGATCAAATCCCTTGATTTCAGTCTCTATTTTTGGGGTTGCAGATGCGTGCGGGGGTGGGGCTTGGTCCTGCTTGGGGAGGGGATCTTGCCGGAGGAGTGGGGGCCAGATGGAGGGCGACCTGGTGGCGGGAGTGGCAAGGTGATGCGGCCGGGGGACGCTCGCCGGCTGGATCCCACAGCCTCGATCCGTTCCTTCGGTTGGGGAGCAACTCGCCATCAGCAGGGCTGGAAAAGGCATGGAAAATTTGGTGCGTGCTCGCCGTCGGCGACGAACGGAACCGGAAGGAGGCCATCGCCAGGTGAAGCACAACGGCTGGGCGTTGCGTGAGATGCGGCGGATCCTGCCGATCTCATTCGGATTCGGCGACTGCGGAGCGAGGACGGGCACCGCGAGAGGATGGATGGGAGCGCGGCGGCGGCGGAGGGGGAGGGAACCCTCGTGTACTCGTGCGGGGCAGTAATGTCAACGACAGGTGAGTCACGGCTGCGTATGAAACGTTTTCTTTTCACTTATTATCGGGCAACTGTGGACTGCGGGTTGATTCCTGTAAACTATAGGGTCTTTTTCGTAAAAATTGCGCGACGGTGATTAGTAGGTAAAGATTAAATTCGAATTATCCAAAACAGTGCAACGGTGACGTCACAATGACGTCAGCAGTCAAACCCGGCTGGGCCAGGTCAAACCTGACCAGTGGGTCCCACTGGTCAGTGACTGTTTAGTCTTAACAGTAGTTAATTTAGTTAAATAGGTTAATTAGCAGGTGGGACCCGGTTGTCAGTGGTTAATTAATTATTTAATTTAATTAACGAAATAATTAACATTTTATTTATTTTTAAAAATGTTTTAAACGGCGGGGCCCGCATGTTAGTGGCCCACAGGTGCCCAGTCAACTGGGGCCCAGGGGTCAGCGGCACAGGGCGGGCCACGTGGCGCCACGTCGGACGCCGGCCACCGGAGCACTCCGGCGAGCCCGAGCGCGACGGTGATCTCCGGCGAGCCCGGATTTCCTCTGTGGTGCATCAAATCGGGCGCGGTTTGGCTCTCTGGAACGAGCAGTTCACGCCGCGTCCGATGGTGGGGGTCACGGCGGCTGGGATGGCCGGAACAGGGCAGTGCGACGACGGCGGGCGGCGGCGGATTCGGGCGGTGCTCGGTTTGGTTGCTACGGTGCGCGCGCGAGCAAATGAAGAGGCTAGGCGAGGCCTACGCGGCGCGGCGAGCACGATGGGCAGCAGCGCGTGACCAAATGGTCATCGGAGACTCGCCGGCGACGAGCTCCGCGGCGGCGGGTACGGCCAAGCTAATCACGACAGTTACGGCGCGAACGGAAGGGAAGGGAGGAGGGGATCCGGTGCGGCAGCTCACAGTGGTCCTGCAGAGGTGCGATAGTAGGCTCGGGGTGGCGTGACGGCGACGAATCGGGGCGGCGATCACCGGCGTCCGAAGCTTGAAGACGAGCTCGTGGGCGTCGCGGTGGCGGCTCCGAGCTCCAACGGCGAGGTGTAGGCGGCGTAGTCGAGGACGGCGGTGACGCTGGACACGGCGGAGCGGCGATCGGGGCATGGTGGCCGCGGGATCGAGCGGCGACGGCGGAGGGAGCTCGCGGGTGTGGGGGAAAAAGAGCGAGCGGGCGAGGGGGAAAAGATCTCGGGGCGGCTAGGGTTTCCAGGGGGGTGGTCTTATCCTCTCCGCCCTGTAGCGGCGCGGTCGGCGAGGAGGGCGCGGCTGCGACGGCTAGCCGGCGACGGGCGCGGTCGGGCGCGAGCGACCGCACGCGTGAGCAGTAGGAAGAAGGAGGTGGGGAGGTGGGCTGGGCCTGGCGCGGCTGACTTAGGCCCAGCTAGTGCGGCCCTTTTCCTTTTCTTTGTTTTTCTTTTCTGTTTTCTATTTTTGTTTCTGTTTTGCAAATAGTTTAGGCACCACTTGAGTTTAGTAAAATATGTGACTTGGCCCAATAAATAATATGCAATATTAACTAATACCAAAAATTGGTTTAGAGGTGATATGATTTCATTTGAATTTTAATTAAATAAAAAGGTATTAAATGATGCTGTTTGGTACTGTTTTGATGGTGTTAGACTCATATAGGTATTTTTGGTGATATTGTTTTTCTTAACATAATTAGTTATGGATTATTTTCTATTTAATGAACATTTTAGTTTCCAATTTGGAACAACTTTTATTTTCACTTTATATTTGAATTTCAATTTGAATTGGAATTTGAAATGAGATATGATGCAAATGATGATCAAGCACTATTAAGCATGGTGACTTGGCATTATCAAAATGTGATCACTGTTGCTATTACATGGGGGTGTTACAATATGGTAGGAATTTTTCCAATGAGTCTAGGCTAATGTTTTTTTCTTTAAAATGTGAAGGATTGATTCCTATCCTATAAATTCCTATCCTTTAGAATTCCTACAAAATTCATGTAAACTAAAGGAGGCCTGAAACATCTTTTGTACTAGCAAAAGAATTGAAGCCATTCATCAAACCTTTTTTTATGTGAGTTGCATGTACTCCCTCCATCCCACAATGTAAGATGTTTTTGCAAGCTGGACATATAGCTTGCAAAAATGTCTTAAATTGTGAGACCGAGGGAGTATATCATTAAGATATAAAAGAAAGACAACACCAAAAGTGGGACGACCCAAGAGGAGAGGCAGGCGCTGAACAACTCAAAACAACCAAAAGGTCGCCAATGCCATTTGTCAGGCTCACATGTAAACATTTTTCAGCCATTGCCAAGGAAACTGAGGAGTACGCATATCATCACTGACTAGTTCGTACAATTGTCCATGGAGACAAATAGCATTTCCTACCTAGTAATTAACCATGAAAAATCTCCTGCAGACAAAATTTAACCATGAACAATAGTGAAGAAAATAGTTGATGGATTTAATGATGAGTTGTCTCTCTCAGGAAATCTACAAAGTCCTGCTGTCATATGACTATTCATCCTGCCAAGTAAGAGAATTGTTGACCTGGAGGAGAGATAATAGAATTTACTCTTAGTCAAGAATCAACCCTGCGGTCTCTTCACACAATTCAGAGTCAAGAATAAAGTAGTTTGTATAATAGGGTATGGTTTAAGCAAACTTTGTATGAAGAGGCCATACAAAGGCAATAAGGTAGACCCTTAGCTAATTGTTTGATTGTCACTCTTGGCTAAGAGTCAATTTTATTCTCTATCTCCTCTCCTCTTTCCTCCACACCAAAAACTATAGTAGTTGTCATAATTAAAAAGCTGAAAGGTAGCTTATGTAGATGCCATATAAGATTTTAAAAGTCGACATCGATGCCTTTTGTACAGCACCTCAATAATGCCAAATGTAGAGTAAGATTAAATTTTTATCATGTTATGAGTTATTTTATAACCGACTCCAGATGATATGGAGAGATCGAAGAACCAAAGACACTAACTTGCCTTTATCAGGGTTTTATGCTGATAATGTCAAAAGTGGTGGACCTACCTATAGCGGGGGGAGGGGACTGCTAGCTAGATCTAACTAATGACTTTCATGCCACTCGTTTTGTTCAATAATGGATAATGATTTAGATAAAGGCAAAATCTCCCACGTGGTACTTTCATAGTTACTTCTCAAATCAGTAAGTAAATATAAGATTACAACATAATGTTAATTAAAAAACAATGATGCTATTTTCCTCTAAGCAATCAAAATACCTGCATAAAATATTATTATTGAATTTATAAAAAGTTTAGCCACGTAACTATTTAAAACCTCATCTGTTTTCGAATGGCGGTATAGTAAACACAAGGACCATCAATCAGCATCAGCGGCACTATCAAGCACAAGTAAAATCCAACTTGGGAACATAAAAGACGTCACTGGCACACAATGTGTACAAGTGGGGATTTTTTTCTATGGAAAATGAAGAAGTTTCTCCCTGCTAATCTAACATGTGTATAGTGATTGATAAATGATAAAGATGACACATCATGCATGCTCGGTAGCTTTTGAAAAGGAAAAAGTTGCTTATGGTAGCACTACGTAAAAGGAACTCAAGGTGCATGGTAGATCTAAATTTAGACTATTATATTGTTATCACATCTGAAGCCTTCTCCAAATTACAGACTCGAGAATATTAAACGACATCAGTGTTCAAAATTTCGGTAAAGTTTTTTTTGGAATTTCACCAAAAAATCAGAAATTGCAAAACATATTTTAGATTTTGATGGACCGAAATTCAGTTAACGTTAATGAATTTTAACTGAATTTAGTTCAGCTTGAGTCTACCCCAAAATTTTGAGGCTACAAATGTTTCGGTACCCATAGAAATTTCTGAGGTGTCTTTAAAAAATCGTTGAAGTTTAAACCTTGTGCGGTAGCAAAACAAAAGTGTAGTATCTACGAGTGAAAAAAGAATTGCTCCCCTCGACCAATATTAAGTTGTATCAAGTCAGCAACAATTAATATGAATCATAAGGAGTAGTAAAGAAACATGAGAAATTCAGGTCTTTGAACACTCTAAGCCGTCTCTTTCGGACTTTCGTCCTCGAGAAAGAGAGAACGAAACATAGAACATATCCAGTGCTCCCGCAGGTCCCGTTGCTACCGATCGAGCACAACCAAAAGGTATTCAAAAAATCCGAAACTTTTCGAGTGGATGGAGACAATAGACATGAGAGCACTACGTATACCTATGCCTAAAAGACTAAAACTATATATACATGCGTCTAGAAGACAAAGATTGGGCATATAGAAAACAACGATTCATGTAAGGCTAATTGGCTATGAATATACAAGGTGCACTACCTTTCCAGAGAGGACGAGGACAGCAGTGGCCGGGGAGCAGGGAAAAATGTGTGAAAGCAAGGTGTACTAACCATGACTGTTTAGTTGACTTAATCCGGTGTGGAACGAGAGCTCACTTCGGGCATCATGGGCGACGTGCTTGGGCCCACCGCCCCACTGCTCCGGAGTGGGGTCCGTTCCACTGGGGCCGTGTGGTGTGGGTTGGGTACATCCACTTTGCTCTCCCTTAATCAGCCCACGAGTTACAACAGGTGATTTTCAAAAGTTTGGTAAATACTTCCTCCGTATCAAAATATAAGACGTTTTTTAGTACATTTTGACACGGAGGGAGTACCAATTCAGCCAGATCGAAGTTTTCTTTTTCTGCGAGGGAGCTAGATCGAAGTTTATTCTTTTTCACACATACGCAATTAGAATATAGATATACGAGGACTATGTGCGCCTGATTATCATTAAACACACGAATGAACGATGATGCTCCCCCACAAAAAAAAACGATGATGCTCCTTGTAGTGTTGGAAACATGGCAAACAGTAGTCTTGCCATTCAAGTCCATTTCAAACTCACCCACAAAAAAAGAAAAGTCCAATTCAAACTTATTCTGCTTATCAAGACACGGACCGGGGGGGGGGGGGGGGGGGGGGGGTAACATCATACATTGTTTTGGATCCCCGGTTGTAATGAGCCCAATATTTTTTTAATATTTTCAGGTTTGGGAAAATACTCCCATTTATGCTCTACACAAATATAAAACAATTGTGTAGATTTCTAATAGGAGATAGTACATCCATTATAGATCCACATATATGGTTGTAGCCCGCCAAAAAAACATATTTTCTTCATGAGCATGTATACGCATTTGTGAAAATTTATATTTCTAAACTAGAAAAATATGTTTTAAAATTTTAGAACTTGGCTCTGAGGACCACGGGATTTATTCGGGTTTTCGCATACAAACTAGAAAACAAAAAAGAAAGTTATGACCGCAGAAACACGTACAAGATATAACAAGTAGGACTACACCGGCTCTGCATGAGCAAAAGCAAGAGGGGTGTCGCTAAAGTGAAGGCGTATGCGGTTGCATGATATGTGCTTCTCGGCATTTTTGCTTGTCAAAGTGGTTTTAGTTGTGTCTATGTTGTCTTTCTTGATGTGTTTCTCGCAGGTTGCAGCCGGTTGGCGGGGTCCCTTTGGGGAGTTTGCATGAGTAGCGTGCTGGGAGCATTTGCCGGTCTCTCTTTGTGGTAGCGTGGCTCCTTAGGTTAGCTTACTTTTAGGGTTGTTGCTTGATTATGGATATTGGACAAGTTTGTAACTTTTTTCATCCATTTTTTCGGTAATTAACCAGACAGCTCTTTTTTGCTTAATGAATTGATGAGGTAAAAAAATTGTCTCCGTTTGAACTTACAATCAAGGAAAACAATGATACGGTTTTATACGGAACTGCTCTGCACATGATGAATGATATGCACGACCATTGCACGATGGTCCATCGTGCGGTGGGCGGCCGTTTGGTGCCATGCATGGACGGCTTGGTAGGCTTGTCGTCCAAAAATCGTCTGCAGAGTGTCGTCTCCATAGCAGTGCTCGGTTTTATAAGGAGCAGTGCTGGCGGACGATAGTATTTAGACGATTTGCGGACGACGATTTAATCCAGCGGAGGAATCTTGTCCACAACCAAGCAGCGGCCGCTCGATTCTCTAGTCTCGTGTGTGGAGCAGTTCCGTTTTACAAGTCACTAGCCCATTGGTTTTTTAGGCATCTTCAAGGGAGACCCGTAAACCTCCAGTATATGTCCGACCGGACTCTTTTGTTCACTTTTGCAATCCAACGCGGTCCTGTATGGGTCCACGAAATGGTCCGGACGTCCGTTTTCCGGCAAAGAGACAAAGATTGGCGAGCTATACCGGAGTCCGGACATCCACTTGACCAACCAAAAGCCTCCGCGTGGTCCTCCTCTCTTCTCTCTCCGCACATGCATGATCCCCCTCTCCTCCAACCGGACACCACACCACAATATCCCACCACATGCATGGTCTCCACCTACTTTTTCTCCTTTCAGCCAGATACTTTGTAATTAGCGTTGGATGGCTCTCTCCTGTATCCTGTCCACGGGCCATATCCGGACACAAAAACGGACATATACCGAAGGAATTTACGGATCAGTGTTGGAGATGCCCTTAGAATGGTACTACAATAGGGCGGTCCAAATTATCATGCCAATCATACAATCGATCCGGGCGACAAACGTCATCGATCGTCTCGTTACATCTTTTGACACAATCCCTCTTAAATACAGATGATTTTGAAATGTTGGGTCCATCAACGAAAGTTGTTTTGACCAAGACCGCTTCCAAGGAGGAATCTACCGGGCTAGGACGCATGGGAAGTCAACACACGCTGAGTGCATATAGTACTACCAAAGTTCTTTCCCGGCATGACACCATTGAAACGACCAACATAGCGCTGTCAGGCAATCAAATCAAACTTAATTTGTAGGAGTACTATAATTAAGTGGTTGCTGGTATGGAACCACCAGGAAATTAACAGTGGCCGGTCAGCCTGCGAAAAAAAAAAGAAAAAAAGAATAGTGGCCGATCATAGCTAGATTTTTTTTTCGAAAAAGGAGGATTACCCCTGCCTCTGCATCACCATGATGCACACAGCCATCTTTATTAATCATTCATCAGAGTCTGATAAAATGAATACACGGATCAACCCGAAGCCCCCTTCTAGGTGAACAAAGTCGCTACACCTACAAGTATACAGATGTGCCATGTCCGCATAACAGACACAATCTAATCCAGAGGCCTTAAGACCATCCGGTCTAGGCGTCCCATAACGTGCACCGCCTGCGCACGCTCAAGGATCTGCCGCCGCCTTCTTCCGTCATCCCGTCTTCAGGAGGAATCACTGTATAGATCTTGCCAGTTCAATCTGTCGTCGACGTCACCACGACACCAGCCTGCGCCACCAGCCTGCGCGCGTCGATCAAACCACGTCCAACTCTGAGACTCCGCTACTCCATGCCGCCGAGACCCATCGTCGTCAATGCGGTCAATGTAACACCGCTCCACCTGTTGGCCTCTCCAGTGAATCACTGCTCCAAGACGATGCCCCCAGGAGGGAGAACGACACCAAAGTCTCCGTCATCATCTGATCCGGGAGACCCAGATCTAGGGTTTCCCCCGGTACAGCTACCACCTTGAGGAAGAGGGGCACACCATCTGCAACTGCCGACGCACCCAAGCGGTGCCCACCGTCACATAGCTCTCACGACGACGCCTTCAAGAAGGACACGACGCCAAGAGCGCCGTCGCCGCCCTAGGGTTTTCACCCCGAGAGACCGTGAGGTGGGAAAAGGTAGGGCGGACCCGAACGACGTCTCCAAGAAGAAAAACAACACCCTCGGGTGTCGTCGCCATCGCGGGCGGCATGAGCCGACCTGGGAATTATCCCAATCCGGATCCACCTCCCGCTCCATCCCAACCCGGTAACTGGCTAGCAGCACGACCATGTTTGGTAAGACGGAGTGCACGCAACATGGGTTGGAGGAAGAAGCAGCTCGGCGCCGTTGGCTACCGGGGCAGCAAGCCGCGGCACCAACCCGCCGGTGAATCGCCGGCCATCCGGTCCAATCCCCGGCAGCCCACCCGCCGACCGCGCCACCGGACAGGGAGGCCATCCCAAGGGCCGCCGCCCCTGATCCAAGGCCCTCCACCCCAGATCAGAAAGGACTGCGCCAGCCCTGCCGCCAAGGCCACCACTGGGACGCCGGTCGGCCGGCCGCCACGCCGTCGTTGTCCATCAGGGCACCTTGGTCCAGATCGGCGCCGCCACGATCCAGATCGGGATCACACCCTCGAGATGGGGCGTCCCGCGCCACCCAAAGACCCGAGAGGGGAGGCAGTACCTTCGCCGCCGCCGTCAGACGCACGGGCTTTACCTGGTGCCAACCACCGGCGGCGACGGAGGGGAGGGAGGGGAAGGTGAGGAGGACCGGATAGCTTGGGAGCACACCTTTTTACATCATGTATTCTTTTACAGTACGTAGACAAATCGATCAATAGCTTCCGCCTGTGTGGACCCATATTTTAGTTGATATTTCGAGGAAGGTCATAAAAAGATAGATGTTTGAGGACTATGAGCACCTTGTCCCAGATGAAATTTGCACATACCGATTCTGGAAAGAAAAGAATTAAAATCACACCTTGTACCAACCGTGTTGGAAGCATACCCAACACCAGCGTGTATTTACTTTAATTTCCTTGTGGTTTTCTCTTGATAACCCCAATACAAGATTTCCCGCAAAAAAATAACCCCAATACAAGATTAATTGGTACACACTCCCTCTGCTCTGAAAAGGCCATGCCCGTCTGCTTCCACCCCGTGCTCGTCCTCGCCAACATAGATCCCGAAGATGTACTCCAGCACCCCCATTGTTGCTGAGGGCGGCAAGGCATCGCCGGGGATGTCATCGTCTTGGGTGTGTGGTCCTAGTCGCATAATGTACTTCCATTGCACGGGACCATGTCGGCCATCGCCTTGAACGGCCTTGGAGGAGACTGAAGGACGCATGATGGAGTGGCGAATGGGGGCGAGCGATTAGGGATACGAAATGGCGGTCAAACAAGTAAAAATTGGGAAAGTGGATCATCAAGGGGAACCACACGAGTCATGAAGCTTCAAATTGATGAAGTCACTACGAACGCGCCGAACCATTCAGAATGAAAAGAGGATCTCTTAATAAGTATAACATAGATATGTCGTTACTCTAGATGAAAGGACACCAAGAATGTTGTAGCATAGCCTAAGGAGGACACTGTGATCAACCCCTGGCTCTCATTAAAGGTGAGGAGTCCAATCTTTTGTCGACTACTAGTAGGATATAACCACCCTTCTAACCATCCAATCACACAAGGTAGTTGGCGTCACTAAACATAACGAAGAGGTCAGACAAGTAATATGGCCAAACTAAACCGCCCTCGGTGTCGTTGCAACTTAAGCTAAACAGAAAATTTACCCAGGATAATAATAATTAAAAGAAAGAGACAAGGTTCCTTCCAAGAGGAGGGGGAAGAAAAGGTCTGAGAGAGGGGGGGCAGGGGGGTTGACAATGGGAGGCAGTTTGACGGTTTGACTGACTGACCAGCGACACGGGAAGGCCTCCTCCGCTCCGCTTCTTCTTCCCCTCTCGCTGTCTCCCCTCCTCCGCTCCCCCCTCACCTTCCTCTCCACCTTCCTCCTCCCCCCTCCCCCACCCCACCCCACCCCACCCGACCCAAACCCCCCTCCTCCGCCTGCCCCGGGCCTATATACCTCGCCCGCGCCCTCCCTATGCTGAGCTCCCACCCCCAAACCCCCGCTCCCCCGACGACGACGGCGACGACGAATACGGCCACGAGGACCAGGCATCATGGGCGCCTGCCTATCCTCCTCCAAGCAGGAGGCGGACGCGGAGCGGCGGCGGCGGCCGAGGGGCAAGGCCGGGCCCGCGCCGGAGAAGGACGCGGCGGAGGCGCCCGCGGTGGAGTTCGGCTACGAGCGGGACTTCGAGGGCAGGTACGAGGTCGGCCGCCTGCTCGGCCACGGCCAGTTCGGCTACACCTTCGCCGCCGTCGACCGCCTCTCCGGGGACCGCGTCGCCGTCAAGCGCATCGACAAGGCCAAGGTCCGTTTCCGAGGATTTTCCCCCGCATCTGCAGCTCGGTTCCCCGCGGTCTTCGTTTGGTCGGGAGATTGCGATAGAATCAGTCGCCGCCGCCGCCGGTCGCCGGGCGATTCATTCGGCTAGCTTGAGATCACTCGGCTCGTCGATTCAGCGGCGTTGCGCGGATTTAGACTTTAGAAGATAGATTACACGGGGAAGATGAAATTACTCCCCACAAGCCATTCTCGGTATAAGATTGCTGAATGCTGCTGCTGTCGCTGATGATGATATGTGGAGGAGGGTGGTCTACACTCCGTGTCGGCGAGGCCCTACACTCTTCCTCTTGTCAATTCATCGCTAGGTGCAGCTGTCCACTTTCCTTTTTGGGGGGTCCAGTACATGAGTGAAGCCCATCTTCGCGGGTTCGTTCCTGGTTTGGCACTTGAGTAGTTGTTCACCACGTCCATTTTGCTCCTGAAAATGGTACAAGTACCTGTACTTCTCCCCGGAATGGTGAAGACGCTTCGTCCTGACTCCTGACTGTTTGCGTAGATGCTTGGTCTTTTCAAACTCAGAGGGGGAATGTTGTGGTTGATAGTAGTTGTTTGTACGCTACCTTGTCGGCGCCTCTCGTTTCTGTTAAGAACTTGTGAAGCACCATTTCTGTCAAATACGTTTCACATGGAGCTCCAGTTTGCGTCTAGTGTATATGTCTTGGTTTTCAACCTTGATTGTTGTTTTTATATTATTTTTTGCAGTCTTTACGGATAATTTGGTGTAGGTGTTCATTTAGGATAGCTTATCTTTTTGCTCCTGGTAAGCTCACCAACCATTTCCTGGGGTGGACAACGCCTCCTTGGCTTCTTCCATGTTATGGGCGGATGACATTTTCTTCATTCCACTTAATTTGACCTGGGAATGCGTGTACTAATCAACACGGTGTTGATGTCTTCAAGACTTAGTACCTTGGTTCAAATGACAGTATTGTTTTATTATTTTCTACTAAAATGCAAAGCCATGGAGGAAAATTTCAATCACCACAGAATCTTAAATGACTTCCATAGTAAATTTGTGTCATAGGTATGCTAGAAATATGGGCCATTCATTCTGTGGCAGAATGCATAACAATTGAAAGTTGACCGCAGGATATCCTTGTGAAAGTCGTACTGACTATTGATTATTAACCTTCTGTGGAAATTATACCTCTTATTCCAAAGGAAAGAAAATGTAGCACCTGCACTGCTCTGTTGCGAACTATAATAGTAATAACTAATGATAATATAATAACTTCACTGCATGAATGCTAATTGCCCATGGTTCTATAAATCATTATGCTCTATTGTAGATAGATACTGTGTCGAGTCTTGTTCAGCTAATGTTCATCCATTCAGTTAATTGGAGTCTTGGATACGTGCAGTGTACAATTACACGTTTACATCTGTCTGCTATGCATCATCTTTGGCATATGTGATTAACACAATTATATTTATGGACTTTATAACAGATGACCCGACCTGTTGCTGTGGAAGATGTAAAGAGAGAAGTGAAGATTCTTAAAGCCCTTAAAGGCCATGAGAACATTGTTCACTTCGACAATGCATTCGAGGACGAATCATATGTGTATATTGTGATGGAGTAAGTAGTCTTGTACTTATTTAGCAGAATTTGCTCTCAGTAACATTTAATGATATGGTGGTCTGCAGATGTAACGGTGTTATTATGCCACAATTGTCGAAACAAATTACGATATCTTGTTCCTAGAGTCACAAGCATGCACTTGCTGAAATTTTCCTTCTAAATCATAGTAATTCTGTCTTGTCCTGAGATAGATTAAATTTCTATTCCTCGTAACACTGTGGGTAGACCAGCTGTATTGTCTATCTATCTTTTACATTATAGTATATGAATATGTATAGTGTAATGAAATGCTCAAATTTTGAGCGCACTTACTCATGTATGTTTTGAATTCTTCGCTGTTTCCTTGCGTTGTATCACACATATTTGGTTAGCATATATCATGATCTATTGGGCTATCGCACATAGGGATATTCATAGTTCTTTCTTTTAAAAGCATGATCATTCCTATGCTCTAGTACCAAGTACTAAGTCTTGCTTCTTTGCCTTTTCTTGCAGACTTTGTGAAGGTGGTGAACTATTGGACCGGATTTTGGCAAAGTAAGATCAGATATATTCTTCTTTTCTTGTTCCATATATCATTTTCTCTTCTGGTGCCATTCAGTTGCTAGATTTAGTGGCGTCTGTTAGTTCCCACAAATTTTAGCCTCAATGTTCTTGCTGTCTGCATTAATCGCTTTTGGTTGTGAAAACAAGAACCAGTTCTCATTGGCATTTCCCCTTTGACAGAAAAAACAGCCGCTATAGTGAGAAAGATGCTGCAGTAGTGGTGCGGCAGATGCTCAAAGTGGCTGCTGAGTGTCATCTGCGTGGGTTAGTCCACCGAGATATGAAGCCTGAGGTAAAAATTGATCGTTTTTGATATCTTGACACTTAGCGTACAGTTTTGGTGATACTTCACTACTTCTCAGGTCATGTAAGAATGTGCCTATTTTCCTTCCCAGAACTTCCTTTTCAAATCAACCAAGGAGGACTCGCCTCTGAAGGCAACAGATTTTGGTTTGTCAGACTTCATAAAACCAGGTGCCAACTTCAATATCTTTTGTATATGTGCATCATTGTTATGTGTATCATGTTGCATCAAACCTTAATGGGGCATAGAACTTGATAATTGCTCTGGCTCATACATCCTAAATGCATGATTACAGGGAAGAAGTTCCGTGATATAGTTGGCAGTGCCTATTATGTTGCACCAGAAGTATTAAAACGGCGGTCTGGACCTGAGTCGGATGTTTGGAGCATAGGAGTTATAACTTACATTTTGCTCTGTGGGAGGCGCCCCTTTTGGGATAAAACAGAGGACGGTATATTCAAGGAGGTAAATGGATTGTGTTGCATTGATTATGCTTCCATGTAAATTGTGCTTGGTGACTGTGGCGAGCTTTATCATAGTGTTTTCAGTGAACTGACAAAATGGAGAAGCTGTGTTTTTTGCAACTTTTTCACTATGTAATGTAGCAATTTTACCTTATTAAGTGTTAAACTTAAACATGTGCAGTCTCTGCTCTCTAGGCAATTTCTGTAGTAGCTGATGCCTACCAATTTGTTTGACACAATGCAGTCTTAAATTGTATAATCCTTCCCCAGACCCCACCTGGTGTGGGAGCTTCTAGCACCGGGTCTGTCCTTTTAATGCAGTCTTAAATTGCCTACCATCATTTGGACGTGTTAATGTATAACCGTTAGCCATCTCAGAAATGAATATATAAAAATAGTGTCCACTTTTATTTAATACCATGTATAAATGCACAATCTATGGTGCCAATCCTCTCAGGCAATCTGTGCATAGCTGCTGGTATAGCTACTGGGAATTTATTTATTTTCGCGAATACGCAAATGTTGCGTATCTTTTCATTGATAGAAGGAGAGAGTTACAGCATGGGATTACATCAACTCACTAAGCCATGTACACAACAAGGCTACTGGGAAATTTGATCCTAGGATTATCCATGTTAAATGTATGGTATATTGCCTTAGTTTCAGACAGGCACCTAAACATAGAAATTTATAGTACTACCTCCTGGTACAATTTTTCCAGCCAAATTATGTTATAACTATTTTTAGAACATGTCTAAATATTCTGGGTATTTCAAAAAAAGAGAACAATTTGCTGCCTTTCCTACTGACTTGCTAGAAAGTCTGGCCCCACATGCCATGACAGAACATTTGTAGTTAATTTAGAAAATAACCATAAGTTAAACATTTTACTCAACCAGTAAAAGGTGTTGGGTAATATGCCCGTCCACTTCAATCTATCATCATTTTTTTTTTTGTATATTTCTATGCATGTACATCAGCAAAGACAGAATCTTTGATAGCATACATGATCTTATGCATTCTATTAATTTCTTATAATCAGGTTCTACGAAACAAGCCTGATTTTCGTAAGAGACCTTGGCCAAGCATCAGTTCAAGTGCTAAAGATTTTGTTAAAAAATTACTGGTGAAGAACCCAAGGGCGAGATTGACAGCAGCTCAAGCTCTCTGTAAGTTCCATTATAATGTCAATACTTTACTAGTGTACCCATGATGCTTAGGGTTGCTATTTCGCCTATTCTTGTTTTATGCATGAGGAAACACACATACATAGTGCCAAAAAAGAATGCACATGAGTAAGTCTGCAATCTGCATGCTAAGTGTTGTGCATACATACAGCCTGAGGACAATTCTGTCTTTCATCACAAAAATTTCTGTCATTCTCAAAATATGATGCTAAAATCAGATGTTGCATTCTGATTTCAGAAGTAACATAAAGTCCTCTAACAAAAGAAGCCTTATGAAATCTAAAACTGCATGTGAGTTATTAAGTTTTTTTTAGTGAGCTCAGACACTGGACGTTTGCTGCAATACCTTTTTTCCCTGGATGTATCTTCTTATTGGAGTTTATTTGATTGTAGAAAGACACTTAGTGTTAACATGTACTCCCTCTGTTTTTATTTACTCTGCATATTAGCTTTGTCCCAAGTCAAACTTTATAAAGTTTGACCAACTTTATGAAGTTTACAAAGTTTGACTTAAGAGAAAGCTAATAATGCGGAGTAAATAAAAACAGAGGGAGTACTTGCTCTTTTTAAACATAAATTTATGAAGAGAATTACAGCAAGAATGTGTAGTACTCACCGTGTGTCATGTTTACTAATTCTGACTGTGCTTGACATGATTAGCACATCCATGGGTGAGAGAAGGAGGAGATGCATCTGAGATCCCTGTCGATATATCTGTATTGTACAACATGCGCCAATTTGTCAAGTACAGCCGTTTTAAGCAATTTGCGCTGCGGGTAATTATTGCGGTCTCAAAATTATTTTTACGGTACTCTCATTTTATTCCTTACATTATTGTTCCATTGCCTTTCAGGCTTTAGCAAGTACAGTCAATGAGGAAGAGCTAGCGGATCTGAAGGACCAATTTGATGCAATTGACGTTGATAAAAGTGGATCGATTAGCATTGAAGAAATGCGGCATGTAAGATTTAGCGTCCTTTTTATATGAGAAAGTTTTGCACTGGTACTGGATGGTGCTGACGATCTTTGTATGTTTCAATAGGCCCTTGCGAAGGATCTTCCTTGGAGATTGAAGGGCCCTCGTGTTCTCGAGATCATTCAAGCGGTAAGCTTTGAGAGACTTCTTTTCGGTCCCCCTTTTATTTCACAGCAAGCAGTTGACATAACCTCAACTGATCTTATTTTATATGGTAGATCGACAGCAACACGGATGGCCTTGTCGACTTCAAAGAGTTTGTTGCAGCAACTCTCCACATACATCAGATGGCTGAGCTGGACTCTGAAAGGTGGCGCCTGCGCTGCCAAGCTGCTTTCAGCAAATTTGATCTGGACGGTGATGGATACATCACCCCCGATGAACTTAGAATGGTAAGTTCTGATTCCTGTTGTGTTTGTATTGGTTCTTCGACTCACGCTGTCATGCATCATGTCACATGATCCATTTTGCGCTTTTTCTTCTCGTGATTAGCGAGTTGGCTTGACTTGGTCTGGATGAGACGTTCCATATTGTGCTTTGCTTCCAACTAGCTGGTTCTTCGTATTCAGTGAATGAAGTAATTCCTCGAGTTTGCGCATAGAAATTAAGATTTTTCCACCATAAAAAGAAAGTATGCATCGGGTTGTAGTCCGGTACATTCCAAGATTTGAAAGGCTCGTTTGTTTGTCCAAGCTGCATGCTTGAGCATTCATATTTGGACTATTACTACTATTCAGAGCCTAAATATATATTTACGGAGACAGACCAAACAGTGTACCAACAACTGCAGCATAGATACTGTAATGTAACCATTCTCACTCGTGATTTTCCTCCAATGCGCAGCACACGGGCCTAAAGGGATCCATCGAGCCATTGCTGGAGGAGGCCGACATCGACAAGGACGGGCGGATAAGCCTGTCCGAGTTCCGCAAGCTCCTACGAACCGCGAGCATGAGCAACCTGCCGAGCCCGTCCGGAGTTCCGAATCCCCAGGCTCTGTGAAAAATCGGCTAGGAGCGTCTGTAGGGGGAGATGGTGATGAGCACAGTAGTCTGTTTATTTCTTCTTCTTTCGTGCTGTTTTCCGCGTTCCGTGCGATGTGAGGGTTTCTGATTTGTTAGCATCCAGGTTCTGTGTGCAGTCACTGTATGGGTAGACAAGTTTCAAGGTAAATATTTACGGAGTTGTGTGGAAGGCCCAGATTACAGTTTCTTTCTTGTACAGCTTTTTCTAATTTTTTTTTTACGGAAAAGTACAGTATTTTCTTGTTTCAGCTCTCCTATGCATTATTCGGTGGCCCGCGACAAACAGGTTTGGAACCCCCACAAAGAAACCAAAGCTTGAAAAGTTAGGCTCTTCATCTTTCTAAAACTGAATTCAAGCATATTTAGCTGAGGTGTGGCAAATTATGCCACAACATGGTGATCTGCTGGCATGAACGCTACTCTGTAAATAGCTTCAGAGTTCAGACAACCAAGCATAATGTTCTTCCATGAACAGTGCCAAGCATAAGATTGCTGCGGAATAGCTCGTGTGTTTCGGCATTATTTAGGATACAAGTTGCTGAAGTGCAACCCAATGAAGGTCACTAGTAGATCCAAGTCAATGACTCCAGCATAGGTTTAACCAAAAAAGTCTGCTGCTACCGAAGATACACCAGGCAGGAGGGCAGACAGAAGTCGCATTTAGTATCCAGCCATTAACTTCATACAAAATGCTTACAACCAAAAGGTGAAGCTCAGACCAAAGAAATTCTACGGCAAGGAGTCATGCAACACTTTTGGGCTACGAAGAAACGTTTCTTCCGCTATGGATCCTTCGCCATTAAAGACGGATCGGAGATTAGGTTCTGAGAGGATAAGTGGCTAGGCAAGGCCACTCTCCAGGAACAATATCCTGCCCTATACAATATTGTGGGTCACAAGGGTGATACTATCGCCACGGTTATGGAATCCTTTCCGCCAAATGTGACGCTCATGAGAGATTTAATTGGTCCTAGACTTGAATCGTGAAACACTTTGGTACAGCGCCTGTCCACGGTGCAATTGTCGCAAGGGGCCGATGTATTTCGTTGGAACCTACACGCTAGTGGTAATTTCTCGATGGAGTCCATGTATAGAGCACTGATCCAGTCAGATGTGCTAGTTGATAATAATAAAATGATTTGGAAGATGAAGATACCACTCAAGAATAAAATCTTTGCGTGGTATCTTCGTCGAGGAGTCATTCTCACCAAAGATAACCTTATTAAGAGGAATTGGCATGAACCTTATTAAGAGGAATTGGCATGAAAGTGCGCAATGTGTTTTTTGTCACCATGATGAGACCATAAAACACTTGTTCTTCCAATGCAAATTGGCTCGTTCTATATGGCCAGTCATCCAAGTAGCTTCTGGCTTGTATCCTCCACGTAGTGTTGCTAATATTTTTGGCAACTGGTTACATGGGATCAATAACAAGTTTAGAATTCTTCTCAGGGTTGGAGCGCTTGCCGTTATTTGGTCGCTTTGGCTATATAGGAATGATAAGGTTTTTAACGATAAAAGTTCTTCTCTGCTGCAGGTTATCTACAGATGTACCGGTACGCTCCGTTTATGGTCGTCTCTACAACATGTGGAGAATCAAGGCCTGTTTACGGAGGTGTGTACACGCTAGAGGCTACGGCGAGGGATACTTTTACCCGACATGGATGGCAGCATGATCTTCAGATTGGCCCTCCTACGTCTTAGGCGTTATACAGTCTCCACATGATTACTTGTATTCCATCTTTTTTAGTTTTTTTTGGAACTTGGACTTGGTTATGGCTCAACCAAAAAGCTAAATGATGTAAGGTTCGTCAACCCGAAATCCAATGATGTAATACTTATGAAAAGAAAATCATTACAAACAACAATTCACACGAAACGGATTTGATCCCGATCATTGTTACATGTTTATGAATGCCCAAGTTCTTCGAAGTCAATTGCAGAAGATTTCCCTAAACATACTTGACGGTGTCCTGGATTAGGGGGTGCTAACCGGGCCGACCCGTCTCCTCGGTTGGGCCGATGTACTCCCGTACGTGACCAAGATGGACTCCGGAGGCTGTACGAGGGAGGCGTGATCAATGATGTCTCTGCCGAAGACTTGTAGTACACTTCAAGATTTGTCCAGCCGCCTTATTCCTAAATACCGACATTGTAACCCTAGATACCCTCCCTGGCGTGTATATAAGCCATAGGGTTTAGCCCGTAGGGGGAACATCAACGCAACATTGCTTACCTGGCCATAGAAGTTAGACTCACATTACGATCTCGAGGTAGATCAACTCTGTACTCGATACATCTTCATCAATATAACAGAAGCAGGATGTAGGGTTTTACCTCCATCAAGAGGGCCCGAACCTGGGTAAACACCGTCTCCATTGTCTCTGTTACCATCGATCCTAGATCCGCAGCTCGGGACCCCCTACCCCGAGGTCTGCCGGTTTTTACACCGACACTGGTGCTTTCATTGAGAGTTCCGCTGCGCGATCACCGGAAGGGTCGATGGCTCACCTGCGGATCAATCACACTAACGGCTGTGGGGACGTCTACGTCCCCGGACAGCTCTTCGTCTTCGGCAGCATGATGTTCTGCGCCGATTCGACGGGACACTTGACTTCCGTCGAGAACTACACGCCAGGACGGGTCATAACCTTCGGTGGCCTCGAGTACACTGCCGATTCCCGCGGCGAACTCCTCCTATCGGGATGGACGCCCGGCCTGATCGAAAGCTCGGCCGGTTTTGGAGGCTCGACCCCGGAACCGAACTCTGTCATGACGTCTTTTGAGACTACCGACGCCGCCACTCCGGCTGATCTCCCCTCGACCACTAGTTCGGAGAAAGATCTTGCTCCCACTCTCGAAGCGGCGCCAGAGATGATTTCGAATCAAAACTCCGAATTGCGTTCAGACTCCCATCGCTCCGAAGACACGCCTGGTCACATACCGGATGTGCTTCGAATCAGCCCTGCCTACGGCGCATCCATGGATCCCGAAGAGTTATCTCACCTTGATGAGATGCTTTGCCGCATCCAGAGCATGTCCATCTCGGACAGCAAGACTTCGGTTTACGATCAGGATCGGACTTAAAGCCGACGATAGGGAAATTTACATCCCACCCACCACCCACCTAGTCGCCACGATCGACGATTTAACCGACGTGTTGGACTACGGCGAACCCTCAGATATGGAGGAGGACACCGACGGCCCCATCGAGAACACCTTGCCCTCGGTCAACACGGGCAGGTGGACCGCCACATCCACCTACGATGTCTATATGGTGGACACCCCCAACTCCCCTCCCAGACGCCGGCGACGGCGTCGAAGGGGCAACAATGGGGAACCTAGTGGCAACGACGCAACAACCAATGACGGCAATGAGGAGGACGGCGACGCCGATAACCCTGAGGAGGACATTCAAGCCTCCCCAGTAAGGAACGGCACACCAGACCGACCTCTTGTGGACTCTGATCCCGATGACCTCTTCGAAGGGGCCGACGACAATTACATGCCGGAGTCTGGGGAAGACGACAACCTCGGTACCGAGGACTTCATCGTCCCCGAGGACCCCTTCGAACAAGAACGCTTCCGGCGACGCCTCATCGCGACGGCCCGGAGCTTAAAACGCAAGCAGCAGCAGGAAAATACGGACGCGCTAAATGAAAAGTGGGTTGAAGTGCTTTCTGCCGAGCAGGATATGGAGGACCGACGCCGTAGTGCACCGAGGTCTTACCCACGCAGGCCAAGACGAGAAGACCATGGTGAAAGGCCACCCCCACGCCATCATGGTAAAGACCCCGTGGACCACCTGGATCCTCGCGACGCTAGACGTCGTATTGAAGAAAATAGGGCTCCCCCTCGGTCCATCTATGGATCCAGGGGACGCGTCCCCGCTGGGCCCAACGGCTACGATGCCTGGATGGACAGGAACGATCGTGCCCGAGATCAAGCTTACTCACGGCTCTCTCCCGAGACCCAACGAGATCCTCCTCGGTCCCGAGGTCCAGCTCACCCAATCTGTTTTACAGACAGGGTGATGGAGCATCAGTTCCCGAAAGGGTTTAAACCCATTAACATAGAATCATACGACAGTACCACAGACCCAGCAGTCTGGATCGAGGATTTCCTCTTACATATACATATAGCCAATGGAGATGATCTCCATGCCATCAAATATCTGCCACTCAAGTTAAAGGGGCCGGCGAGACACTGGCTTAATAGCCTCCCCCCTCACTCTATCGGCAGCTGGGAGGCCCTAGAAGACGCTTTTCGGGCAAACTTCCAGGGCACGTATGTCCGACCTCTGGACGCTGATGACCTCAGCCGTGTTACCCAGCAGCCAGGCGAATCAGCCCGGAAATTCTGGAACAGGTTCCTCACCAAGAAGAACCAGATTATAGACTGTTCCGATGCCGAGGCCATCGCCGCCTTCAAAAATAATATTCGGGACGAATGGCTAGCCCGACAACTCGGCCAGGACAAGCCGAGGACTATGGCCGCCCTAACATCTCGGATGACCCGCTTTTGCGCGGGAGAGGATAGCTGGCTCGCCCGAAGTACTCATAACGGCGAGGCAGGCACCCCGGAAACCCGCGACGCCAATGGAAAACCGAAGCGCAATAAAAATAAGCGCAGGTATAAAAACGGCGGAAGCGACACTGAAGACGCCGCAGTTAATGCTGGATTCGCCGGACCTAAATCCGGGCAGAAGAGAAAACCCTATAAGGGGAACAAAGACGGACCTAGCCAGCTTGACAGGCTCCTGGACCGCCCATGTGGGATTCACGGTACTCAGGAAAAACCAGCAACACACACTAATAGGAATTGCTGGGTCTTCAAACAAGCTGGCAAGATAGCGGCAGAGGGTCAGAATAAAACCCAACACCGCAGCGACGACGAGGATGAACCTCGGCAGCCCAATAATGGAGGGCAAAAGAAATTTCCAAATGAGGTAACAGAGGTCAATATGATCTATGTCACCCACATCCCTAAACGGGAGAGAAAGCGTGTGCTTCGGGACATATATGCGTTGGAGCCAGTCGCCCCGAAGTATAACCCATGGTCAGCCTACCCGATCACCTTCGACAAGCATGATCATCTGACCAGCATCAGGCATGGCGGATCTGCGGCGCTCGTTCTGGACCCTATTGTTGATGGTTATCATCTAACACGCGTCCTGGTGGACGGGGGAAGCAGTCTTAACCTCATCTACGAGGACACGGTTTGGAAGATGGGCATTGACTCATCCCGGATAAAGCCGAGCTCTACCACCTTTAAAGGTGTCATTCCGGGCATCGAAGCCCGTTGTACCGGGGCAGTCACCCTCGAGGTAGTCTTCGGTTCGCCCGAGAACTTCAGAAGCGAGGAGTTAATCTTCGACATCATACCCTTCCAGAGTGGATACCATGCGCTCTTAGGACGCACGGCCTTTGCACGCTTCAACGCAGTCCCCCATTACGCCTACCTCAAGCTCAAAATGCTGGGACCCAACGGTGTCATCACAGTCAATGGTAACACCGAGCGTTCACTCCAGACAGAGGAACAAACCGTGGCTTTTGCAGCCGAGGTCCAAGCGTCCGAGGAGGCAGCCCGCAGCGATAAACGCGCCGCTCGCTCTTTGAAGTGAGCCCGGGCTGCACAAGTCGATCTCGGCCAGTTACCCCTGCACCCGAAATAGGGATACGGGCTCCTCGCGTGCCCTAGCTGCGGGCACTACATCCCCAGGGTGCACAACTTCGCACTCAAAATTCCCTGGGACGCCGAGGAGCCAATACAACTACCCACGCGTCACGCGCGGATTAACCACGCAAGGACAAGGCTTCGCGCCCCTGCACAGACAGGCATCTGTAAAAGAAGTAGCCGAGCGTCACTACGTCTCTGTGGCCTTAACCACAGAACGATGCCGGCAAACACCTCCCTTTGAGGAACTCGGTTAATCGAACACTTCGAGTGTATAAAGGGCCGGTCAGGCATTAGCCTTCACAAATCAGCCATCATCAATCAAGAGCGATCTGTTCAACAGTTCGGAAACGCAGACGTGCGGCAGGCTTCGGTCCGGATCTTCTCAAATCCGTCAGTAATTATCCGACCTTTTTTTTCCTTTCTTCCTTACTATTCACGTTGTACTCTTTCAATTACTCTCGTCACAACTGGGCTTGTACATGCTTGACACTATGATATAAAGAAACCGTGCCCTTTCAAGGTCTTTATTGTATTTCTTTATCAGCATAGCTCCGGGACGATGAAGTATTTAAAAAAGATGCAATTGTATAGGAAAGTCCGATGTATTCGGCGTCCCGGATTTTTGGCCTTATATGCATCAGTTTCGAACCTAGATTTCGGTCAATAGTTGGGTTGCCCGACTCCTATGTGTACCCCTTACGTTCCCGATGTATTCGGCTAAGGGTGTAACGGGAGAACCACTACGATTGCGCCGCCAGGTTAATTGGCATGGCGCCTCAGTGGAGAAAGCCGAAAACTGACTATCTGGGTAAGCGCAAACTGGTCTGCCATCCGGAGACCGCGTCAAGCGATGTGACGATAGAGATCACCCGTGTCAAACGAAGGGCTTTTATTTCTAGCCGAAGTGTGCCATGGCCTAGACCTCGGCCGCGTTGGCCGCACACTCCCTACGCCGGGGGCTGGTCCTCAGCCCCCACAGTCAAACTCCTACGACTAAATGAAAGCTGTCAAGCCACTATAGTCCGATTGCCTAGTTCCTTTAAGTCATTGACCGCCTCCGGGTACCGAGACGTCGGCCAAGGGTCAGATATGCCTTAAGGAGCACCCTCTGTATAACCTACACTGGGGCTGAAGCCGACGACTGGCCACTCTCATTTTGAACAGTCATATTGGAGGCATAATTGAATTATAAAATAAAAACATATGGAATCTCAAGCCATCTTCATTCAAACACAGGATAAAGTCTTTACATTATACACTCCGGCATTCCGAAGCATCACCTAAAAATACAGAGTGTCCTTGGAGCACATGGCCTCGGTCGCCCGAGCTCCGCCTCAACCTCGACGAAGAACTGTTCGGCAGTCCGCGGCTTGTTGGCAGGAGGGCCAGCGGCACACGTCTCCGCGTCAACCTTGCGGAAGTGAGTCTTCACGCAAGCGTATGCCCTCCGCGCCCCTTCGAAGCATGCGGACCTCTTCCAGCGCTCAACGCAGGGCACGACATTTTGGAGACGGACCGTCAGGCCGAAGAGACTCTTCGTCATGGCTTCGGCAGGCCACAAAGCGACGCAGAGGTCCTGGAGTGCCGGCCTTGTCATGCGGAACAGCTCGACCAGCTGCTTCACTTGATGATTCAGCAGCTGCCCGGACGGCGACCCCGGGAATTGACCCCAGAAGGCTTTCTCCGCCTCATGGCCCGCCAGTTGGCCGAAGTATGCCACCGCATCCTCCGCGCTCTACGGGAGATCCTTGAAGACCTCTGCGGAACGCCATAATTGGGTGAGCTCGACACACCCTTTGCTGCCAAACATACACTGCAGCAAAAATTTCTTACCCGAGGCGATTTGCTCCACTTGCTGGAGCACCTCGCGATCCGCTCGGGCCGAGGTCTTGAGCTCGGCGTGGGCGCGCTGCAGCTTCTCAAGCTCCTCCTTCGTCCGCTGCCCCTCCTCCTGAAGTTTGTCGCTTGCTTCGAACACGCCCTTCAGGGTCTCTTCTACTTATAGCACCCGTGCCTGGTGCTTCTCTCCGGCCGCCTTCTCGGCAGCCCGGGCCTTCTCGGCCGCGGCGACAGCATTCTCCTACTGCCGCACCTCTTTCCGAGCTCTGTCAAGCTCGGCCTTGAGCATCTCCAGCTCCGCTGTCAACACAGTTCGGCATTAGTTGTTTTCCTTCACACATATTACACATATATAGCAAATATGCACGGCAAGTTTCAACTTGCTTACCTTGAGACTGCTCAAGTTTCCGGTTCATCTCCGCCATCTCTTCGGAGACGGAGTCTGGGGTCGAGGTCGCAACCTGGAACCAAACGGATCCTTATTGTAAAGGGAATAATTAAGATCACTCATCGGCTCCTACTACGTCAAGCGACCCCGATGCCGGTTTCTTGAAACCGACTTCGGGCTCGGGGGCTACTCACTATGCCGTTTAGAAGGCTATACTCTTATATCCTCGGACAAAACTCACAAAAACGAAAAGCTTAAATAAACAACGTGAATGCACAGAAATCATACCTCGAAACCTGCTGCGAGGTTCTTAAAAACCTCATGCAGGACGGCCCCTGCGGACCGGTTGCTCTCCAGCGCCGTGCCCATCAAGGCACGGTGCTCCTCCTTGATGGAAGCACCCCTCAGGGTCTCCTCCACCTCCTTGGTCCACCCCACGCTAGCCCGTCCCTGGGCAGTAGGCTGGGGCGACAGACTGACCTCGGGTGTCTCCATCCGAGTGGCCTCCGCCCGTTGTGGTGGAGCCAAGGTAGACTCCGGCTGGGCCAACGACTGGCCCAACGGTTCTTTGATGACCTCGGGGCGCTCCGTCCCCGGATCTTGTCGGGCCGAGGTGTCGTCCTCGGCCGCGGTCACCACCTCGTCGGCCCCTGTCAAGTTGACTTCGGGGACCAGGGTGGACGTCGCCTCCCCCAGACCGTCAGGCTTTGGGGGAGAAGCAGCGGGCTCTGGAGTCCCGCTGGTTGATGGCAGCCCGTCTGAAGAGCCGCTGGGGATTACCCTCGGCGGACTGCACATGAAAAACTACTTGTGTAAGATTCCCCCTTGCTGAAAAAGTGACTTAAGGAAAGACGATAGAGACAAGGGCTTACCCTCGAGGTGCCGGTTTCTTTCTCCCCATTGCGAGGGGGTCTTCCTCTGAGTCATCGGAGAGCTCGGCCCTCTCCGATGACTTGTTGGCGGCCTCGGATGAGGCTCGCCTCGGCCTCTTTGAGCCTTTCGGCGGCATGACCGCGTCAGCGTCTTCTATCGCCAACCTCGAAGGGGGGGGGGGAATCTCCTCCTCGCCCTCCTCGGCGCCGCCGTCTTGAGCGGCGGAGGTGTGGGTCTCTTCTGACCGGGTGACCGAGGTCCCCCTGGTCCGAGCACTGGACCTCCCCGTCTGGGGCTTCGTCCCTTTGGAGGCCACCACATGTGGCTCCTCGGTCAGAAGCGCTGAGAGCAGGGGAGTTGGGGGCTGCTCCGGCAGTGGGGCTGGGCATCGTACCCCTTTTACCCGGGCCGACCACTTCTGCAAAATGTCAAAACACAACGATTTGAGTAAAAACTTTGATCCTCGACACAATTAACAAAGCACAGAGATTAAAGGGCAAAATTACTTACCGGGGGGCCTCATAGCCGTGCTCGAGGCCGCGGTCCTCTCCCGCCTGGGGGATCTTATTCTTGGCCAGCTTCATGAGCTTCGTCCACATGGTGGCCAAGGTGGAGCGGAAGAAGGTGTTGATGGTGTCCATGTCTTCGGGCTTTTGTGCCCACATCGGTTTAGCCCGAAACTGGAGGGGAAGTATACGGCGGTTGAGCATGACATTGATGACGTCGGCCAGCTCGACCTTCCCCGTCGTGGACCACCACAGGACCCTGTCGATCAGGGTCTCCACCTCTTCTGGCTTCCCCCAAGTAACGCCCTTCTCCTTCCAGGACTTGAGTTTCTTGGGTGGCCCGGCCGAGAAGGGCGGGACTTCGGTTTGACTAGGGGCAAGAGGTTCAGTGATATAAAACCACTCCCTCTGCCATTCCTTCACCGTTTCGATGAAGGTTCCTTTGAACCAGATGGCCCCCTGGTTCTTGCTGACCATGGCTCCCCCGCACTCCACGAGGTCCTGTCCACTGGATTTCGGTTTGATCCCGAAAAGCTTCAGCCACAGGCCGAAGTGTGGCTCGCAGCGGAGGAAAGCCTCACAAACTGTGATGAAAGCGGCGAGGTGGAGAATAGAGTTGGGGGCCATGTGGTGGAAGTCTAACCCGTAGTAGAACATTACCCCACGCACAAAGGGGTGCAGCGGGAACCCCATGCCTCGAATGAGGTGGGGGACGAAGACTACCCGCTCCCCGGCGTTGGGAGTGGGCACCAGTTGGTCGGCCGATGGAGCGCGGGCAGCGATGGTGGGGGCTAGGTACCCCGCGTCGCCCAGCTCGGTGATAGTCGCCGCTGTCACCGTGGAGCCGCCCCAGTGCCCCTTGAGGGTGTCGGCCATGGCTGGTTGAGAAGACTGAGCTCGCGAAAAGGGCGGGCGTGCTGGTTGGATCTGGGCGTTGGAGCTAGACGGCGTTGCAGTAGGGAAGGAATGGGAGCGTGCGTCGTTGCGTTGTTCTCCCTTTGGTTCTTATAGACCTATAAAAGGCCAAGAGTCCCCTGCCGCGCCGATAAATTCGCGGCCGCTATCAAAAATGCCGTTGAAACATATGGGGGGAAACAAAATCTTGATGATATCCCTGAGAAAGCGGGCACGATCTCTGTTTCGGAGGGACGTGCCAGTAAACAACTTGCCTCGAACCACGATTTGAGGATGAGGCGGTAACTGCTCAACTCATCATGGAGCGAGCCTCTCCGTTAAAGTTGTCAGGCAGGATTGGATTGTTCATACCTGTACGACCAGCCTTCGAGGCTAAGATACTTACACCCCTCGGGCAGGGTACCAGCTCGGTTGGACCACGGATATCGATGTCCTGTTAAGGAGAATCCGAAATGTAAAGTGGAACTCGTCTGTCAAGCCAAAGACTCCGGATCTGAAGTGATATCTGTCGACCATCGTCCTCGGCGTAGAAGACCAGTTCGGGGGCTACTGACGGTGTCCTGGATTAGGGGGTGCTAACCGGGCCGACCCGTCTCCTCGGTTGGGCCGATGTACCCCCGTACGTGACCAAGATGGACTCCGGAGGTTGTACGAGGGAGGTGTGATCAATGCTGTCTCTGCCGAAGACTTGTAGTACACTTCAAGATTTGTCCAGCCGCCTTATTCCTAGATACCGACATTGTAACCCTAGATACCCTCCCTGGCGTGTATATAAGCCATAGGGTTTAGCCCGTAGGGGGAACATCAACGCAACATTACTTACCTAGCCATAGAAGTTAAACTCACATTACGATCTCGAGGTAGATCAACTCTGTACTCGATACATCTTCATCAATATAACAGAATCAGGACGTAGGGTTTTACCTCCATTAAGAGGGCCCGAACCTGGGTAAACACCGTCTCCATTGTCTCTGTTACCATCGATCCTAGATCCGCAGCTCGGGACCCCCTACCCCGAGGTCTGCCGGTTTTTACACCGACGATACTCGACAGCAAAAGCTCGAGCTTCATTGCACAAAAAAGATAATTTTTAACCAACAATAAATATAAATTTGTTGTGATGAACAATCGGTCTACACATTCTACTGTAGAATAGGAGCTCTACATTCAAACATAAGCTCACTCAAGTTTTACACGAGCGTTTCCTTCCCTCATTCTCGGTGACTAGGGTAAACTCGACCCTTCCAGGCTTTGCCGGCGAGCCTTTGGATTCGCTTCCCTATGCCCGCCGCTCCAGCGGGCAGCGATTAGTGGTGGGAGGGTAATCTCGGTGCCTAGGCACCGACTAGTAGTTTAGGTTAGTGTATTTTAGTCCTCGCAGGTGCGGCGTTCGGGCGAATGGCAGCGCTTCTTCTTCGAATTGGTCTTCCGAACTCCGATCCTCCCCGAGTTCGTCCATTTGGACGGAATCGACGGAGCTACGACGTAGATTCCTACCATCTCCTTGAGGCAGCGAGGTTAGGGTTTCTCATCGTGCATGGGCGATGACGAGATTTGGTGTCAGGTTTTTCATATCGATTCAAGGGTTCAACGACAACGACTGCATCTCCAGATCGGTGGTCATTGGGGGGCCACACGCACGAAGACTTCTCGGCTGTCATCTACAAGATCAGATCGGCTCGGTAGGGGAGGAGCGACAGCGGCGCGGTGGCGGTAGTGGTTGTTAGGTGGTCTAGAGACCTCGATGTACTGTTTTTTTAATTATGTTTATGGTTTTTTGTACTTATGGTGAGCTTTTATAATAGATCCTCCGAGTGCTTTTCGCAAAAGAAATGTCATCATGTTAGTTTCAGTTGTTTGTGTTGGGTTGAATAAAACCCAAATGGTGTTTAAAAAAACAAATCCCTAAATATCAGAGCGTAAATAAATGGGAATTGATTGAAATCAACCGGTTGATCAACTCGTTGCGTCGGCCGCGTCCATCACAATTTGATCCTTGTTTTATCATGCGAACTGGAGCGTCCCACGTGTCGAACGAACCATCAACACAAATCTTATCCTCAGCTAGCCATTGTCTTCCTCTTTTCCCCTAGGCATCTCCTGAAGCAATCTCTCATCCAGCTCCGAGGACACCCCGCTCCCACTACTACCGTTGCAAGCAGGCCGCTCCACGGGTGTTGCTGTTGCAAAGCGTCATCGCCGTTGCCATCCCTTTCCTATGCCATCTCTCTCCTTCATCTCTCCTATTCGAATAGGATCCACTTATGGTGGTGCCGCCATGGCCAGCGGGAGATGCTGATGCTGCAATTGGAGATACACCAGCAACCTCCTTCCACTAGCAAGGCCGGGCACCGGTGATGCAATCCCGACCAACGCTCACCTGGCGATGTTGGCATATTGCCGCCATGGCCGGCCAGGAGACACAATCATAGATGCGCCACCGTCGGCTGCACGTGGTCGATGATGCGGAGCTCGGACGGGACCGCAACATCACCACTGCTGTAAAAACATTGTCAATGTTGCAGGAATGCAACGGTAGAGCGTGCTAGAGCGGCGACACTTTTGCAACATAATATCTGTTGCAAAAAAAATCTACGGCAACACCACAATTGCAAAAAAAAACTTCAATAAGACCTTTGTTGCAAAGATTTTTGCAACAAGACCTATGTTGCAACTTGCAAAAGACAAGTGATCCGCTCGGTCGCTGGATGCGTCAGCAGGCCGACACGTAGCACGCCCCAATAATAAAGGACCCCGATAAATCCGGAATATTCGGATTTTAAGCATGTCATCTCAAACGTTTTTTCATGGCAACTTTAGTTGTTAAAACATGACAACTTTGTTCCAATTTGTTTTTTTGTCAGAAAATTACCATATTTGTTAAACTCGCGTGAACTAAAGTTGCCATGAAAAACGTTCGGATTGCGAACGATCAGGATTTATCGTTTCCGATAATAAAATAGCCAAAAGCTGATACTCTCTTGTACGACATTAAACCACCAAGCAAAATAACGCTTCTTTTGAATGCTGCCGCCTCACTCCCTTCCGGTGGCGCCGAACCCCGCCGCCGTGCTCCACGCCGCGCTCCTCAGATCCTCCCCTTCCCACCTCCCTCCCCGCCTCTCCTTCAACTCCCTGCTCGCCGCCGTCTCCTCCTCCTCGCACCCCCGCCTCCGCTCCCTCGCCCTCCCGGCCCTCGCGCTCGCGCACCGCTACCCCGCCGCCGACGGCCCGCTCGACTCCTACGCGCTCTGCTCCGCGCTCCGCCACGCCTCCGCCGCCGAGGCGGGGCCCCTCCACGCGCTCGCCGCGAGGTCCGGGTGGCTCGGCAGCGTCTTCGTGTCCTGCGCGCTCGCCGCGTCCTATGGCGGGTCTGGCCGGTTCCTGGACGCCCGCAGGCTGTTCGACGAAAGCCCCGTCAGGAATGGCGTCTTCGGGAACGCCGTTCTCGCTGCCTACGTGGGCGCAGGGAAGTGGACTCCGGCGCTGGAGTTCGCGAGGAGGTTTCCGGAGTTTGGGCTGCCGGCTGACGGGTACACGATGACGGCCGTGGTGAGGGCCTGTGGAGAGACGGCGAATGCTGATCTGGGCGGCGAGGCGCACGGGCATGCTATCAGGAGGGTGAGAGGTGTGGGGTCCGACGTGTTCCTGATCAGCGCACTCGTGGACATGTATGCCAAATGCGGGCTTGTTGGACACTCGGAGCGGGTGTTCAGGCTGGCGCTGCGGGCCAACGCTGGTGGAGACGATGTTGTGCTATGGACGGCGATGCTGAACGCCTATGGGCGGCATGGGCAGTGCAAGGAGGTCATCCAGACTTATGACCAGATGGTGGCTTTCGGGGTCTGGCCTGACGAACTGGCTATTCTGGCCGTGCTCTCAGCATGCCAGCATGCTGGGGAGGTTGCCAAGGGGCTCATGTATTTTGAGTCTATGCGTGCAGATTACGGGCTGGTGCCCACACCAGAGCACTACGGTTGTGTGGTCAACATGCTATGCCGGGCAGGAGAAGTAGTCAGGGCATGGGAGATCGCTGCCAGGGAGGAATGTGGAGGTAATATTGGCGTCTCTACATGGGGCGCTCTTCTCAGTGCTTGCTGTGATTGCCACAATGTTGAGCTTGGGAAACTGGCAGCTCGGAAGGCAATTGAACTGGAGCCTAGGAATGTTGGGATTTATGTCGAGTTGTCAAATTTGTATGCGAATGCTGGCTTGTGGGAGGAGATTAACAAGCTGCGGGAGGTGATGATGGACAGGGGTTTCGAAAAGGATGTCGGGTCTACCTGGGTTGAGCAGAATTCTTGAAATGACCTACACAAATTCAGAATGTGAAAATATGATCTGATCATTATGATTAGAGTAAAGGAGGGGAATCTGATCTTTTTATGGGCTGCCACCAGATCTATGAGAAAACCAAGCGATATTTTTTGCTGGACTACAATATCTGAAGTGTAATCTTGCTGAGGCACAAGATAGTCAGGTGGAAACTAAGGTGAGCCCAATTGTGTCCATCTTTTCGCATGGCCTGCAAGAGTGAACATAAAATGATATGATACCGTCATTGAACCGTGACAAGCAAACAACGCAATGCATTTTTTGACATTCCATGAGCTCTTCTGAGTTCTGACAGCAAATAGTCTGTTTTTGCAGTACAATGACTTGTATCAAAACTGGAATTTACGTGAAGTGCCCTATCCATCTTCTAATTCAAGTGTCTACAATTGCGTGCTGTTTCTTGGAACTCAGAACATAAACTGATGGCCTCTAAAAGACATAAAAGGGAAACAGCAGTAGGAATCTCTCCTTTATGAGCTAAAGCATGGTTATTCAATTCGTCTTATGCAAGCAAAAGCATATACATGTGCCAGAAAGCACGTCTAGCATCATCCTTCTAGCTCAGCTCCATGTTCTACTAAAAAGCAATGTTAGAAGTTAGAATGCTTTAAAAATTACACTACCATAACTTAAAGCTTTTGAAGTTTGGCACCTCATTAACCTCAACGTATAAAATAGTCGGCTCTTATTATACAGCCACACATTCTTTCAGCAGTTGGGCCAAGCCTAAGTCACCTGGTAAATTTTGAGCAGAACATTCTTTAGGTGGTAAGAGAAACTAGACCTTAACCCTTATTGCAGAAACCCAACTAGCAGCCGAGTTGGTAGGTTTTCCCTCGAATGATTCCTGCAGCTCAAGAACCAGGCCAGCTCTAACTTCACTCCCAGGGCAGGAATCAACTAGAAAGGGCTGAAAGAGAACTTGTAGGACAAAAAGGGAAGAAAGGAATGCATTCCAAGCTTGCATTCCCTTGGTTCTCTCGGACTATATAAACACTCTAGTTCCCTAGATGGGTCTACCCGAAAAATCTCTCTGTCCTCTTGCTTGCACCAATAATGGGTCTTCCCTTCAGCGCGTTAAACAAGTTAGGTAAGTTCTCAAGTCTCAGTTCTTTCTATGGTTTTGTTTTGTTCTATATGCCGGTGCCACGTGATATTACATGGTTCTTGTGGTTCCGCGCTGTTCTATTTGTTGCTTGAACTTCTGTTCCATATTCTAACTTTGTTAACTTGTGCTGTCGTTCTTCTCAGGGGTGCCAGGATTGGGTGCAGTAACTACCGGACAAGTTTATGATCGACATTTTAAGGAGAGGGATACTAGCACCTTTGAAGAGTTTCATCTTGCATATGTCGAATTCTGCAAGTAAGCTTCCCGTTTGTGCAGTCACGTTGCCTGCACTTGTTGTGCCCAACTTTTTATTCATGTCATCATTTGAAAACGCTGCAGGTATTTCAACACTGTGTTGCCTGGCCAAGATTTCAATACTCCAGACCGTAAAAAAATAGAGGTAAACCCATCATTCATTTTTTTTTTCTTTTCTTTTCAAAGGGATGTGATTCGGTGTAAATATTTATGGACATCTGGCTATTGGCTGTTACATATGGTCCAAAGACTCAGCTGAACATTGTACATGCACATAATGCAGGAATGTTTCGAAGAATGGAAAGTTCTGACGGGCGAGGCAAAGAAGGATAAGTTCATTAAGTTCATGAAGGATAACGTCCACGAGGCCGAATTTGACGACAGCCTCTTCATCATGGCCGGCCTGGCTGCGCCAGCGGCGGCCATCATCGCCAAGAAGAGCGGCGAGAGCATCCCGCAGGTCAAGAAGTTCAAGGTGCATTTAATCCCCAACGTCGTCTTCGTGCCGGTGTGCACGCTGGTTGCCATCATGGGTGCCACTGCAGTTCAGATGAGCAAGATGAGCAAGAAGAGCAAAGACAAGCCTGCGAGCTGATCCCGTCTCGTTCTTGTCTGCTGTTTAAATAAGATGATGTAATAAACAAGAAACCTGGAACGCATATTATCATCCAAATGATTGTATAAAATTATACTAAGCTGCAAGTCATGGGTTAAATATATGTTTCTTTTGTTATTCAAATAGCCGATGAAAAGAAAGCAGATGTTGAAAAAATACCTGCTAAACAAGTTTGTCCCAGTTTGCTTTTTTTTTTGTTTCCGTATGCCCATTTTCTCACACTTTCTTTGCTGTTCTTTGAGCATCAACTGAAATGTGATAACGTTAGGCACCTGTTGTAAATTTGGTCAGAGTGCACAAATTTCTCGTTCAATCAAAAGTCTGTATCACTCCTCACTTGCAAGACACTGCACTTGCAAGTAAACCTAGATTCCTGACTGCTGCAAGAAAGCTATACATTTTAAGCTTGCAAAACACTGCACTTTTATGACCACTACAAGAAAGCTAATTTTAAGTGCGGTGCAAATCAAGCATGGAATCAAACAAGATGTTGCTTAAGAAAGAAAATTCACCGTGAAAACATAGCATACAGGCAGCTGAAATGCAAACAGAGGAGAAGTAATTTCATCACAAGAACTTTCACAGGATGATACTTTTATCTTACACAAGGGCCTAAAAATTTCCAAGAGAACAATCAGTACCACCACGTTCATATTTCAATGAGAGCCACAAACCACCAGAACATCAATGCCTCTGAATTAAGCTAGTACAGGATAACACACTTTTACCTCACAGAGCCTATTCTCTCTGGCAAAATATATTATATTACAATCAAATTTAGACGAGAACACAGAGAGGAACGTCTACTACGGCCTCAAGTTTGCAACCCTAGGAACTCAGGATACGTTGGTTGTTAGTTATCCTTGCAATAGAACAGTCACTGAGCTGTTGTTACTTTCCCCTGAAAAGCAAACATGAATAGCAAATACTAGGTAAGTATACGCCAAACTCAAATACAAAGGAAACTTGGTTTGCCTTTTTACTTACGTGTTCATCATTAGTGTAATGTTATCTCCTTTCAAGAGGATCCGACCTGCAAATGATTGAGGAAACATTATGGAGTTTTCACTAGTCTGAGAACCAAAAAAAAAAATTGAAGCAGAGTAATCATTTCATTACCGAGAAACTTCCTAGTGTTTTTCTTGATGTTGATCTCCTCAGCATCCTCCAAGACCAGATTCATGTATTCATCAAAGCCCTACAACACATGCTGCAGTAAGTATAAAGTGTTTGTTTAAAATTCAACAATTCTTCTGATCCACCCATGGTTTTCGAGTCGATGAGTCGTTCTGGGGTAGCGACTCGGAAAAAGTCGAGCCTGCAGTTGCGACTAGTCGTGACTCGAGTCATGAGTCGACACTAAGTTGAGTCGACATTTTTTTGCGACTCATCGACTAGTCGTGCGACTCGAAAACCATGGATCCACCAAAACTGTATGGAAACGCTACCTCGACGTGCATGCTGAAAGCCACAGATACAGTATTCAAGGTTTTGAACAAGGGTTTGTTTCTAGATCATAACAGTTATTCTTTAGAAAAATGAATAGATACAGAGCGGATAAGTTGTGGGGTATTTAAACAGAAATTGCAAGCATAAAGCCGGTAAAATAGAACCAAGCAATAGACTATCCCTTTGTGTAACAAGTGTGTCGTCAAATTATCGAAGTTTCCAGCCGATGTTTAGAGCTACTTTTCTTAATGTCAACACATGTCCGTTCAATCAGTAACAAACTAACAAGGAGAGGTGTCCAATGCATGAACAGGCACTCTGAGATGGCTACTTGTGTTCCATTTGATATGTGTTTATATTGTGTTTGTTTGGGCAATCTGATATGGCAAATTGGATTACGTGGAGATGCAGCAAGACAACTGCAAGAACCTACATGCCTGCTAGTTCCACATTTTTATTATCTCCTCATGTGGCTATAACGAAATTCAGCACAGGAGTGCCACACATTTTATCTGTTCATGTGGCTGCAACAAAATACTACTACCACATTTTCCATATACAGAGTGCAGAGCAACAATGGCTCGCAGCTTTAACAAGCTCACTCTTCCTCCCAAGGACAGGACAGAGCAGAAGCTCCCCTGAACTTCCCCCACACGGTGGAATTCTTTCCAGCACCACTAGCAGGCAACGTCCAACAGCACAAACACAGGATAAAAAATCCCAGAGAAATTAGAAACCACTTACGATGATCCTGCCCTCGATCCGCACGTCCTTCTGCTCGAAGAGCCAGATCTGGATGCGCGCCTTCTGCTCGGGCGGAGGAAACGAGGTCAGAGACACCCAGGCGCGAGCACGAGGAAACAAGGGGAAGGAGAAGAGAGGAGCGGGTGGGTCGGGAGGGGAGGGAGAGGCGTACGCTCTGGAGGAAGCGGAAGATGAGGTTGATGGGCTGGGTCATGATCCGCTGCACCTTGGTGGACGCCATGGCGGGCAGGCTAGGCTGCCGCCGTCTGCGCTCCCCCTCGCCGACGAGCTTGGGCCTGCAGGGTCCCCGGCGGAAGGAAAACCCTAGCGTGCTTTGCTTGCTTCCAGGAGGCTCTGCGGTTCGGAGGATGGGGTCGAATCGAACACGAGCTTAGCGAAGAGGAAGCTTCAGTCCCGGGCCGGATAATTGTCATTGCAAGAATATGAATATTCTTTTTTTTTAGAATAGAATATGAATATTCTGATATGTTAACCCGTGATTTATCTGCCCGTGTTAATATGATAGTGTAAATAAATAGAAATTTCTGCCCGTGATTATTTGTATTCCTATGAACCTTTGCAATTAATAAAGGGTGCCATGTCTCGAAAAAAAAACTAAATAAAAATCATTTGTTGGATAAAAAATATTGGTTTAACAAAAAAATATAATTTTATTTCGTAAGTCAATAAAAGGTGAGACAGTTAATATGTTTTTTTAAAGAAAACCGGTAAAAATAACAATTGATAGGAGAAAAAACTAAACGGAGAGAGGAAAGGGGAGGGAGCGTATGTAAGGTTGGACGAAGCACTCTGTCTCACGAAAAATACACAATTCATTTTTTAAGTAGTAGAGATGACTGCCCATGGATTGCAAAATGCATAAATATTTATTAAGTATGTAGTCACCTTGGTTTACAAGTTGTTTTATTAAAAATGTGAACATATTAAAATGATAGTTAAACCATTATTATTGACTTAAAAATATGTTTTTGTCTGATAAATCAATAAGACATGGACCGTTAAAGATGATTCTTGATGCATGTTTTAATAAAACCAGAAACAAAGGAGGTGGAAAGGAGGGGGGAAGAAAAAACGATGGATGACAAAACCCTATGCATTCCTTTAAGGAAACATGAGAGATTGTTTATTCGCCCCTCGGAGGATGAGATCTCCTAGGCCCGACTCCATAAAATTATCAAATCTGAAATTCAGCTCATGATAAGATTCCACGCTTGAGATCGTTGATCTAGCGAGCCATTTGGATGCATTCCTAGCTCCAAAACCAATGATCTATCATACATGGGCATGACCAATGACCTACCTCGTGAGGGCCAACTCTACATCATGTCGAAGACGTGGCACAGTAGTCCAAGACGATGAGTGATAGTCAGACATGAGGTCCCTAACCGTGGAGTCAAAGACGAGGCCGTCGGAGTCGAACTCAATGAGACGGCGGGGCGAACGTCGCAAACAGAATAGATCCTGCCCGGAATCGACAATAGTGCAATGACTCCTCATGTTTACGTTACCTTTTATTCGACCTAAGATGCACACAGACTAGTTTCATATGTAGGATATGTATATCGCTTTGTTTAGTTTACACATAGACTATAATAGCCTTGCACTCGCCACGGCTTACACAAAAAAGCATCAAATTTTCGTTGTAAAACTTTAATGTACTTTACTCCAATTGGTCTTGTACGACTATCATGCTTTTGGTCATGTTTCTTTGTCGTATTTGATTGACACTTGTTATATGTCTCGTCATCCTTTTGGCTCGAAAACTATGGACGAGATTGAAATTTAAATGCTTAGAACTTGAAAAGTATTGTCTAAAGTTGAGTTTTGAAATATTTGATTAATATAGATGTTAAATTGAAGTCCTAGTGTTTGCTTCATATGCATAGGAAAGTCAAAATTTGTGCAAATTCGTTTTTGCGTAAGGTCTTTACAGTACATGTTCTGTCAGAACCTGCTTCGTACCGTAAATATGTTTTAGGGCATACCCTAAAAACCCTTTACGACACGAGATTTTATGGTATTTTCTAGAGTTGCTTTTAGCAAAGAGAAAGCTCCCGGATGATGGTGTAGCCTATAGCCCCTCATGTTTGCAGTGACTACTAGATATCTACCCATGGATTGCAAAGGCAGAAATATTTCGTATGTACTCACTATGATTTACCAGTCATTTTATTATTAATGTGACTACATATAAAGATTGATAGTTAAACCATTATTGTTGATTTTAAATCAATTTTTATTTGACAACTCAATAAGACATGGACTAGTTAAAGCAGTTCTCAAGAAAAAACGGTGGAAAATTTTGATAAAACAAAGAAGGAAAAAAGATGGATGCCAAAGCACTACATACTTTTTTTTTATTATGGAAAAAATTAGGAAAGATTCTTCATTCGACTTTCGGAGGATGAGATCTCCGTGGCCTGGCTCCATGAAATCCTCAAATCTAAAATTTAGTTCGTGATTTTGACTCCATGCCTGAGATCGTTGATCCGCGAACTAGTCGGGAGGTAGTCCTAGCTCCACAACCGTGAGATGGGCATTAAAAATGACGTATGCCGAGAGGGCCAACTCTGCATCTTGTCGGAGACGCGACACAAAAGTCGAAGACGATGAGTGCCACGAAGAGAATATATCCCGGCCGGGATCAAATAGTAGTGCAATTTGACTCATGTTTGCGGTTACCTTTTATTCGACCTAAGATGTAGACGAACTAGTTTCATATGTGGCATAGATATATTGTCTTGTTTATTTACACATAGGAGTATACTATAATAGCCATGCGCCAAAAAATGTTCATAATCTTTAAAAAAATCATAAAGATAAATAAATGTTTATAATTAAAAAAAGGTCCACGAAAGTTTAAAAAATATTCGTGTTTTTCCAAAAGATGTCAACAAACATTTTAAGAAATATTAAAAATTTCACCAAAAAGTTCACATTTTAAAATAAATTATTTTTATCACGCAATAATTTTTTTCAATCTATATCAGCAGACGGGTTTCTCAAAGGAAAATCGGTTGAAAAACAGAGGAAAATCGCAAAAAAGGGATAACAAAATTGCTACAGAGGAGCGCTACACGAATGCCCTCGTGGGCTGGCCCACATCCGATTGCTACAATGCGATTCAACGACAAATTGGCGCAGAACGCGTCGCATAGGGGGTTCCCACTGAAAGCACCAACCCTAGCTCCGCACCCCCGTACCCTCGCCGCAGCCATGGCGGAAGAAGCAGCCGCCTCCGCCTCCGCCGCCGCCACCAACTTCGAGGTGGACCTGGGCCACCTCATGGCATACGACCCCTCGCACCACCTCGCCGCCGCCTCGTCCTCCCGGGCGGAGCTGCGGAACGAGTGCCTGCGGAAGGCCACGGAGCTCGCGCAGGCCGTCGCTAACGCCCTCTTCTCGCTGCCCGCCACCGAGGGCCGCGACGGCCCCGTCGTTCGCCTCCCGCCGCCCACCAACCGCCTGCCCCGCGAGAAGCATGTGAGAAGATTACTTCTCCCTCCCATCCCTCATACTATCTCTGCTCGCTAGTGTCGGATGATGTCGATCTGTTATAGTGAATAATGACTGCCGGCTACTGCTATTGTGCGAGTGCGAGAGTGATTGGTGTGCGGTTTCAGTGGAACGCTTGCTGCTTATTTTTTCGAATTTTCATGCTGAAGATGTGGAGTTGAAGTCCCTATGGGCTATATGGTGGTAATTGCTTCTTCAACATATGAGGAAATGATGTCGTTTGGCTGCCTAGGTTACAGATGCGAGAGTAACCTACTGCCATGAAACTACAGCTGCCCCCGCCAGCATATTACTTTAGTTATTGCTTGCATAGATTCTAGTTTTTCATTCCTGCTCTGCGCTACTCGGTAAACAAGATATCAAGCTGAACGGAGACCTGTTTTATGTTGATATATGGATGCATTTTTAAACCTCAAAATGCCTAATCTTTATCTTTCATGTTACCAGTTACCAAGGCCAAAGCCTCCTACCAAGTGGGAGCAGTTCGCAAAGTCGAAAGGTGAACTTCTAATACCCGCTGGCTTTCTGAGTGTTTTTTTTTTTGGAAGTGTATTTGCTTTGGATTTTGTGTAACAGTAACATTCTTGCAGGGATTATCAAGCACAAGAAGAACAAGCGTGCATGGGATGAGCAAACTAATTCCTGGAAGCGGACTTATGGCTATGATCGTGTTAATGATGACCGGGACGTTCCCATCATTGAAGCCAAATTGACAGATGGTTAGCAACTTTGTCTTCTGTGTCTATGGCTGGTGAATCTTGTTTTGTAGCAATATTAGTAATCTTTTAGAGCTTTCCCTGGGCTGAGTACACACTGCAGCTATCATGAGCTGCGACACAAACGCTTAACAGCCTGCATGCTTATGTACACTGATTTAATCCAGCTTTTATTTCAAATCTCCAATGCTCTTTTCATATATGACCAACTGAATCTAACGAGTCTTAGTTGTCAATGTAATTTGTTCTTAAATGTATATGTGTCTTGAAACCTATGGCTGGTGAATCTTGTTTTGTAGAAATATTAGTAATCTTTTCGAGCTTTCCCCATGCCCAGTACACATTGTAGTTATCATGAGCTGTGACATAATGTACAATGATTTGGTTCACCTATCATTTTGTAATTCCCAATTATCTTTTTCATTTTGTGACTGACACTGAATTTCTTGAGTCTTCATTATCAATGTAATTACTTCTAAAATGTATATGTTTCTTCAAACCTATTTGCATTCTGTTACCATTTTAACCAAATATGATTTATTACAGAGCCTGGTGTTGATCCTTTTGCTCAAAGAAGGGAAGAGAAGAAGAGCAGGGTCGATAAACAAGAAAAGAACAGACTTGGGAATTTGAAGAATGCTGCAAAAGTTGGTGCTCTGCCAAGGTAATCCTTTCCTACTAGCTACTATTATCTGTATACCTCATGCACTATGTGTGTTATTCATTACATTAGCAACTCAAGTTTCTCATATAACAACTTTCTGAAAAACATCATGCAGTCATATACAGCTCGCTGCCACGTCCGTGCCCATCACAGGAACTAAAGCTGATCTGCCAAGAAAAGCTAAGAAGGAAGACCTCGAGAATGTCGCTGGTATGGCTTCTGCAGCAACGGCTAGCGGTGGAAAGTTTGATAAAAAGTTGCCTGGCGAGAAACCTCTCAAGAAGGCTGGCAAAAACAGAAAGGTTTTTCTCCCATGAACTTGTTTGCCTTCAGTAAATCCATGCGCCTTTCGAAGCACCTTTGTAAGTTGATAGTTTGGTTAGCTTAACTGTTATCATTTCTGCAGTTCCTCCCTGTTGTTGAAGGGAAAGGAATGGGCAACCTAGAGAAACAACAAAACGACAAGATCCTGAACAGTCTACTGGCCAAGAACTTCGAGGAACCGTTGGATGTCAGCAAGGCAAGCTCCAGAATTCAGTATATATGTCACTTCCATTTTTCTAGTCCACCATCTAACAAGTGCTGTAAATAACTTTGATAACAGGCAATCACGATGTACAAGGTGAAGAAGGACAACAAGAGGAGGAAAGACAAGCAATCATCGTCGTCCGGATCAAATAAGTTGAAGCCCCAGAAGAAAATCCACAAGAAATCTTCAAAGAAAAGTGCCTAGGTCCACATCATCGTTGAGACATGCTGTGCTGTAGGCGGCGAGCGCAGTTTCCAAGCATCAAGGAGTGTCTTGGCAAATTTTGTATGGTCATTGTCCTGTTTAAGTCCCAAGGGAGAAATATTGTTATTCCAGTTACTACTGGATATGACGCAAGAAGCTGAATGCCGTGATGACATAGCTGTACACATATTATATTTTCAGAAGTTTGGGAAATGTTTCTGGAAAGCTTTGTTGGCAATATAGAAATCAACCTAACACCAAAGAGATTTGATGTCTGTGAGCACAAGCCATAATTTAGTCTGAGTTAAGTAGAGAGTTTCTATGCTTTGCCAACCCCATGCTTAACACAACGTTATATCTCTCGGGTGACTGAACCCTATACGAATAGTAAAATAAAAAATACCAGGAAAATAAAAAATCGGGATTGCTAAATCTGAGACTTAACCAAGTGTCAACCGATGCTATATTTATGAGATCTTGCATGAAGATTTGTGCAAAATTTTCTTAAAAAAATATTTTTTTTTATATGTTCTCTCACTCGATTGAGACTTGGTTAAGTCTGAGATCTAACCGCATCCACAAAAAATATCTGAAAATTCGGGTGTTAAACCTGAGCGATCATTCTAGAACCACTTGCTACTACTAATCATTCATCACAACCATACAAGAGAAAGCCATTTGATCTAGAACCACTTGATCATGCACGACTTCACCTAACACCAATTCATCTAGCACCACTTTAGGTCTTCATCATTAAAAACACACACAACACACAACACTATCACACTTACCATCACCAGCTTCAGCACAAACAGAATTTCTCTACCTAATCCAACTAGCATAGCAGCTTGCTGCTTGGTAGCTAAATTCCTCTCACTATAGCTGCCAAAATTAGCTCTGCATGCATGCAGTGCCTCTACTGGTACATTCATTCCTCCTCTCAGACTCTACCATTTTGTCCTCTGTTGCACCTATTGCATCCACAACAACATCACCAACAAGGACCCTTTGTACCAAACAGATGCTCCACAATACTCTAGCTTCCAGCGTCAAAAATCACAGGTGACCTATGTAGCAAACAGAAAAAATTACAACTTTTAAACTAGCAAGAACCATAACAAATAAACACTCACATTTAACTTATGGAGCAACATTACTTCATAGAGCAAACATATGAACTAGACATGAATCATACAGAGTGCTAGGCGGCAACGGCGATTTGGGAATTAGGGATATGGCGACGGGAGCTGGTCTGGTCGGGCGAGGGGGGAGCTGGTCCGGTTCGACTGAATCGCTGCGTGCTTTTGACCCATGGCACATTTGCGAAGAACCCCCTGCAACTCATGCATATTAAGAGCCACAAACATGAGTTACCGTACACTTCCGTGACCGTATTTCGGGTATTTTGAAGGGTGGTGAACAAAGTGAATTCCGCAACAAGATTAGTGATGAATATTTCTCTGAAAAAAACAAGCCAGATTTGCCAAGCGCCCATTCTCCGCTCTCCACGTAACCCTTCTCCCCTCCCCTCCAACCTCCGCGTCGTCGCAAACCCAAATCCTCCTCCCACTCCAACCCCCATCATCAGATCACGCGAGCAGGGGTGCCGGAACCGGATCGGGCGCGGCGGAGGAGGGTGACGGCGATGATGCACGGCGTGGGGCCGTCGGACGACGCGGCGGCGGCGGCGGCGCTGGAGCTGCAGGAGTCCGGGTGGGAGGAGCTGCGGCGGGAGGCGCGGAAGCTGGAGGGGGACCTGGACGTGAAGCTCTCCTCGTACGCGCGCCTCGCCGCGCGCTCCTCCTCCGCCTCGGCCTCGGCCTCGGCGGCCTCCCCCACCGCCGACCGCTCCTCCTGGAAGTCCACGGAGCTCGAGATCCAGGCGCTGCTCGACAAGCTGCAGGACGTCAACGACGCCATGAGCCGCTGCGCCGCCCCCGCCGCCCCCGCCACCGCCTCCGTCTCCCAGAAGCTCGCGCGCCACCGCGACATCCTGCACGAGTTCACGCAGGTCCCCCTCCTCCTCCTCCTCCCCCCGCCCACCCGCCGCCTCTCCTCTCTGCCCCGCTGCTCACCTCGCTGAAATGGTTGGTTGGTTGGCTGATCCGATCGATTCGGAACAGGAGTTCAGGAGGACGCGAGGGAACCTGAGCTCCATGAGGGAGCACGCCGACCTCCTCAGCTCCGTGCGCGGCGACATCACCGAGTCCAAGGTTTCGTGTCGCCTGTCTCCGGCTCTCCACTTCTCATCAAAAGTGTTGTTGCAGTGCGTATGCCCCTGTTGTGTCGTCTCAGTCTGATCACCGGAAATTTTCCCTCTAGGCTACTGGCGGCATGTCGCCGAGGGTGCATTTGCTCCGGGAGAGGGCTTCCATTCATGGCAGCGTCAACCAGGTATGGTTCCAGTAGTTGAGTTGGACCAAAGGATATCTAAAATTCTGTTCAATTACATGCCAGTTGCTTAGCGTCGCACACTCTCACCCATTTAGACTTGTAATGTTCATCATTAGATCTTGTCCACTCTGCATTCTCTGATCTGATGCACAAAATCATTAATATCTGCGAGTGGTATCCAATGTGATGTGCAACTTGGGGGAGGGTGTTAGGAAGAAGAAAGCAATAGGAATAACAGGGTGTTAGGAACACTTGCAAATGTGTTTTTTTGCACTGGTTGGTGAAACGACGTGTGAACATCGAACGATGATTCGAGCGGAGAAGAGAGAAAACGAGTTTACTTTTGTGCAGTGAAACTTTGTCACTGTCGATATGTGTTTGTGCCTTTGTGATAAACTCTAGCTCATCTAGCACAAGGCACTAAGTTCCTCCTTTTACCCCAATTCCAGATAGACGAGGTAATTGGGCAAGCTCAAAGCACAAGAGCAGCCCTATCCAATCAGAGGGCCTTGTTCGGAGATGTTCAGGGAAAAGTCAAGCAGCTGGGTGAAAAATTCCCTGTGGTCCGAGGCCTCCTTGGTAATCTATCGATCCCCAGTTCTTTCATTGGACATTAGTCTTTCGGCGGGCATCATCGTATGCTCTCTGCTATTTGACCCAATTCCAACACCCTAACAATTGAACACATTCTTGTTTGCAGGCGCCATCAAGAGGAAGAAATCAAAGGACACAATCATTCTTTCAGCAGTAATCGCGGCCTGCACCATCTTTTTGATCATCTACTGGCTCTCAAAATGATCGTTGCGTTGTTGGAAAAGCTCACGGCATGGACTTCCCCTCTCGGCACAGAATGGCTGACAAGTGACTACAGATGGCACGATAAAAGACTTGGTGATGATCCATCTGTTAGGGCTAAATACAAGGGAATGGGAGTTCCTATTGTGTTTAGCTCTCACCGTGCTGCCCTTGACATATCTTGTTCCTAGAGATCTCCCCTGTCATTTATACCTAGAGCAATTTTGTTTGGTGAATTGCCCGCGTGGCCATGCTGGTTCGAGTAAATACGATGACACACTTCTGATACTTCCATCTTACAATGAGAATTGAGCTGTTGCTTGTACAAATACTGTGTTCCATGGAACAAAACCCTTGCCTGTAACTGTGTTCAAACTTACAATGGGAGTTGAGCTGTTGCTTGCACTATTGCTTGCAAATTCATTTCCATGTGCCTAAAGATTAAAATGTCAATCTCAACATACACTCTGTCACTCAGGTAGTAGTTGCCAAAGAGGCCTTGTGACGGGCATGCAAAAAAGTTTGGGGATCAACAAGTACCAAGATCCCATAAACAACATTAATACACTTTTTAAGATATGTAGTAGCTTGTATCCAATCATCAGTTCCCTTTCTACTCTACAAAAAGAAAAGAAAAAACTATGTACACCAAAGTGACAGGTTTTCACCATTCTGGTGCCGAAGAAGAAACAGCTCGATTCCGTATGAAGAAGAAACACCGCTTAGTTAGCAGCCACATCCTATGATCTGTCTCACTTTACAGCCAGCCACCGAATTCTCATATTGTGCAGCCGAGGGAGATGATCCTGGCCATCTCATCATGGCCCCGTCGTGACGTTACATTGGGTGACAATGTCGTCGAAGGTACAAGGAAGGCACACAGAGACCGGTTTTTCTCGCTGCGGTAAATCAGACCCCATACAGGGGCAGAGCTACTCTGACGAAGGAATAACAAAGCGCCCCTGTGAAGACGTAGCTGTCGACCCGGTCAAGAATACCACCTGCATTGCAGCTCTGTGTTATGTTCGTGAAAAAGCAATGACGCGATGAAGTATAAGATGTGAGACACAGAATGTCAATGTATTATGCCCCCTTCAAGTACAGGGACAAAACCGATGGAAATAACATGCCTAACTTCGGAAAGTATGGGAGTAACTCTTAGCAAATAAATAAAGGTTGATACCAAAGTAGGCATGGAATAAATAAAATTGCATGGAGTAATGCTGCAGAAAACTTGACATGACACAACACGAGATTATGTGCCCAATGAGGCTCTAAGATAATCTCACGTCTCGCACATGATTGCAAGCAGTAGATGAATATATAACAAGAACAGAGCTAACAATGTTTACCATGGCCAGGAATGAGTGACCCAGAGTCCTTCACACCAGCATCGCGCTTAATCAGAGATTCAATGAGATCCCCGAATAATGAACCCAGAAAGATCAGGATCCCATAAGCTGTAGCACTGATATCAAGCAATGAAATAATTAGGCGTGGAAGCAAAGTTCTATGCAAATATATGTCATTCAAGATACAACTGTACAAACTATATGCGCATATAAACTCAACAAAGAGATAAACGCTATCACATGTATGTTGGGTCAACATTCCTTTTTAGGCTAATAGGGTATAACCATATAATATCTTTTTTATTTCAGTTCTGAAGGACAGTAGGAACAGCCTTGTTAAAAATTTAAAGTAGGTTAATACTACACAGATAGAATTACAAAAAGACAAAGAAAAGAACGCTACCCCTACTCCTGGCGGATACCAAAACCAACTTTTTGAGAAACTCTAATTGTTTGCAAATCTCAAAATTCAGGTGGTCTGGTTCGGCCCATTGGCCCGGTGGACCAAACCTGTGTTTTGTTACCAATAGGGTAACCTGGCGGCCCGGAAAACCTTTAGGGGCCAGCCGGGACAGACCCTTTCGACCCTAGGGTCGAACCCCACAACAACTACACACAGTCACCGACAGAGCCACCGCCGTCGCCGCAAGATGCAGGGTAGACAGTCGGCCCCCGGAATAAGCTCGCCGGAGTAAGCACGCCGGCACACCCCCTGCTGGTTCCTCTCCTATCCGCCTCTCCTCTCTGCTGCTGCTGTCCACTCTCCAAGTCTTCCCCGTAGCTGGAGCCCGCCAAGTCGCAGGACGCAGGCTGCCGGAACAATCTGCAGGGGATGGCACCCAAAGAGCGTCCGGTCAGTGCAGAGCACGTCGGGGAGAGAGTCAGCAAAGATCACGCCATCTCCTTCCACTTCCAGCAGAGCAGAGCACTCCGTCCCTTTCCAGCAGATCTCCCCTGTTTGCCTCTCTTCTCCCCTTCGATCACCAACTCCTCCAACTCCCCACCACAAGAATAGCAAGATGCCACCGGAGAAACAAGAAGATGGCTAGCTTCTTCGGCTGTGAGGTGGTCTCCAAATTCAAGACACAGAGATGAGATGCCTAGGTACTGGAGTACTGATCCCAGCCAACAGCTGTTGTATTGGTGTAGGGCCGAACCTAAGAACCTAAAAGGTTACCCGTTTACCCTACTAGAGAGGTGCAGGCCAAACCTTAAACCTGACAATTACCTGTATGTTTAGAGGTCCAACACCAGGGACGGACCGGACCGGACCACTTGAATCTTGAGGCAAATCCATATCAATAGAAGTTTTTCCATCTAAACTTTATTGAGAGGCATATATTCCTTTGCAACAAGCTAACATGCAATGACTAATGAGTTCCCATGGACTTATTAGAAAAAATTCTGGCAGTGGTGTATTTCTTGTTGATATGGTAGAAACAGCTAGGGCTCTACCAGGCCTAGGGCGTAGTTTGTAGGGGAAGGAGGCTGGACGTGGAGGATGGCGAGGTCGCCGGCGCTAGGGCGCCGTCGTGCGTGAGAGAGAGAGATGGCGCAGATGGCGGCGGCTAGGGTTAGGTCTCCCGGCTCCCTTGGGGAAGCCGAGCAAATATTGATTGCTTCTGCTTAATCTCAAAACGGGTCCACACATGAGTTTATATAATCTCCAAATACGATAACTGGGCTAAGCCCCTAATAACGATAAGATAACTGGGCCAAAGCCCCTACTGCCTGCGCCATGGGCTGCCGGTCATAACACTTCTCCCTACCTGCGCAAACAGCTCGTCCTCGAGCTGAAAGTCGGGAAAGTGCTGACGGAACTCGTCGAGGCGCTCCCCAGTGGCGTCCTCCTCCGGAAGTCCCTGCCACTGAATCAACAAGCGCCACGCTCCGCAGCTCTGCTGGGCCTTCAAGACCTTCGCTGGACCGGGAAGTAGACGGCCGTCGGAGGTCGGAGGAAGATCCCGCGTGGCCGCCGGTGGCTCGCCGCGAAAATGCCTCAACAAGCCCACATGGAAAACGTCGTGGATGCGAGCACCAGGTGGCAGCTGAAGGCGGTAGGCGATGCTGCTGATGCGCTCCAACACCTGAAAGGGCCCCGTGTAGCGGGGACCCAGCTTGCGCTTGACGCGCGGGTCCAGGGACTGTGTAGAGCGGTGAAGTAGACGCAGCCACACCCAATCGCCCACCGCGAACTCCGCCTCGCGGTGGTGGGCGTCGTAGTACTTCCTGGACAGCTGCTGGGCCTGAAGGAGACGCTGGCGCCCCTCGGCCAGGATCTCATCCCTGCCGCGGAGAAGCTCGGCCGCCGTCAGCTGAGGATGGGGGGGCGCGGAAGAGGGGGCTCTCACGCCCTCCCACCGGACGCAGCGACCCATGCGCCAAAAGACCATCGACATGGTGTCGAAGTCCCAAAGGATGGGACCAAGGGTCTGCAAAAAGTCGACGCCGAGGATGAAGTCGAAGCAGCCCAAGTCAATGCCGACGCACGTGATGGTGAAGTGCTCGTAGCCAACGCTGATGGGAACCTGACGCGCAATCCCGTGCGAGTGGCGCCGGTAACCGTTAGCGACGGTGACCCGGAGTTGCTCCCCGCCCGTCGGCTGAAGCGCCAGGCGGCGCATGGTCGACACGGGCAGAAAGTTATGGGTGGAGCCCGTATCCAGCAGGGCGAGGAGACGCTTGCCGTTGATCGTCACTGGCAGCAGCATAGTCTTCTCCGCTCGTATGCCCGCGAGGGCATGGAGGGAGACCACGAATGCCGTCGCCGGGGCGGGGGCCGGGACGACCTCCTCGGCGACGGGAGCGGGCAGGGTGTCAAGCCCCTCGGTGGCGGTGTCCTCCTCGACGAAATCCGCCGCCTCCAAGTAGAAGAGTCGCGGGCAGACATGGCCCGGCACGTAGGGCTCGTCACAGTTGTAGCACAGCCCCTGGCGACGCCGCTCGAGCTGTTCAGCCGTGGTCAGCCGACGGAACTGGCGTGGTGCGACGGGGGCGTTGGTCGCCGCGGGAGCCTGGGTAGGGCGCCCCGGAGCGGTCGGCGCCGGTGGTGGCCGAGGAGGCTGGTAGGTGCCCCGGGACGGCAGTTCCTGCTGCAGGGCCACCGTACGGCGCTCGAAGGCGCGGGCTTAGTACATGGCCGTCTGGAGATCCTGCGGCCCGCGCATCTCCACGTCCACGCGGATATGATCCGGCAGACCGCCAACAAATAACTCGGCCCGCTGGCGAGCCGTGACGCCAGGCGCGTGGCAAGCCAGGGCCTGGAAGCGGTCGGCGAAGTCTTGCACCGTGGAGGTGAAAGACAAACGTCCCAGCTCCGCCAGGCGGCTCCCACGAATCGGCGGCCCGAACCGTAAGAGGCATAGCTCGCGGAAACGCTCCCATGGAGGCATGCCGCCCTCGTCCTGTTCGAGGGCGTAATACCACGTCTGCGCGGCGCCCCGGAGGTGATACGAAGCGAGCCAGGTGCGGTCCGACGCGAGCGTGCGTTGCCCCCGGAAAAACTGCTCACACCGATTAAGCCAGTTCAGGGGGTCCTCGGTGCCGTCGTAGGTGGCGAAGTCGAGCTTGGCGAAGCGCGGCGGCGTATGGTGATGGCCGCCGTGGGGGTATGCCTCGTCGGCGCGGAGTAGCGAGGGGGCTGGCGCCGGCTCGGTGGCCTTGGAGTGGCCCCCGTGGAACGGAGGGCCCTCGGAGCCAGCGTAGGGGCCGGCGAAGCCAGAGGGCTCGCCGTCCAGCAGGGGTGGCGCCGGCTGGGAGTGGACGTGCGGCGGCCCCCACGCTGTTGTGTAGACCGGCTGCGACGTCTCGGCCAACCAGGCCGGTAACGGTGACGGCGAGGGGGGGGAACCGGACTTGGTGGATCGGAACCCCCGCCGCCGTGGTGAGGGCCGGCCCGGAGCTGGCGGGTGGTGGTGGCGGTAGCTGCAGCGGCTGCTGCAACGGCCCGGCAGTCGCAGCGGGTGGCGGTGGCGGTAGCTGCAGCGGCTGCTGCAGCGGCCCGATGGTCGCGGCCGAGGCCGCCAGGGGAGGCGGCAGCCACGGCGGGGCATACGGGGCAGCGCCCTGCTGATGCATATACGGAGAGGCAGCCGACGCAGCTCCCTGCTGATGCGTATACGACGCAGCTCCCTGCTGATGCGTATATGGGGCAGCTCCCTGCTGATGCGTATACGGAGCGGCGCCGTAGGAGCCTGCATGCGGGACTCCAAACGGATGCGGGACAGCGCCCTGCTGACTGGCGGCTGGAGCGGCCGGCGCGGGAGGAAGCGCAGCGTGCCACGGCAGCCACGACGGCCCGGTGGTGGCGGCGGCCGGCGGCGGCCCGTAGGGCCCGGCCAAGTAGAGCCGGATGTCTTGGACCGCCTGGGTTAGGTCACGCAGCACCCCGGTCATCTCCTCCGGTGTGAGGACAGGGGGGGTAGGCGCACCAGAGGAAACCGGCGCGGCCAGCAGCGAGGTGATGGCCGTGGTGGTCACCGGAGGCGCCGAGGAAGACATCGGGGGCGACGTGGCGACCGGCAGCGGAAGGGACGGAATTGGCGGCGGCGTAGACTAATGGGTTACGTTGCTACTATCTTGTTCACCCAACCTAAAATTTGATGGTTTATTGCGTCAAGTAACCAAATTTTAAGAATTCGGTAAAGAAAAATAATGTTTCGGAACTAGGACAATAACAAGAGAAATTCAGAAGTTAGCAATACCTCAACAGCGATCTTGGCCAGCGAAAGAGAATCGACAAAAGCACAGTGGTAAGCACACAGCCAGTCAGACCGGCTAAAGCACCCTCCAGGGTCTTCTTAGGGCTTATGTTAGTCAAAGGAGTACGGCCAAATGCCTGAAACAGAAAATGGATAACATGATGACATGATTAAACAGAAAATGGATAACACGATGGCATGATTTACTTCCTTTCAAATACACGACTCTCCAAATAAATCACTTGTCTGAAAAATTTCAGACAAGATGAATGCTTTTTCATTCAACAAACATACATGGCAAGGCAATCATATGCGTGTCTATAAATTTATAGTAGTTACTTTGGCAGGGAAAAACAATAAACTCGCAGTTCATCTGTGATCTGAAACACTTTTTTAGCAGTGTGGTTGTGTCACATCAATGGCAATCTTAACAGGTTGCCCAACAGTAGTTACACCATAAGCTGGATAGCTCCTAACTTCTGACAGGCTTCTGTAGGAAAAGTCTCTTGATGTACACTATATTGTTCAAAACAAGTAAAAAAAATATAGTAACCCACAGAAATATAGGCCAAGTTGTTTCCAGATAAATCACAACAAACTAAAAAAGGCTGTGTTTTATAATAACATGACAAAGTCAAATGGGGTCAACCAAAATAGAAGAGAATTAGGGGAGAGCATACCCTTCCACAAAGGAAAGCTGATGTATCAGCAGCAATAATGCTAGTAATAGATATCAAGGTTGCTACAAGTCCAACTGTCCAGTGAGCTTGCCCACCAAGAAGTACTGGCCAGTTATGTGCTATACCTGGCAAAGAACACTGGTTATAAATTTTAACACAAAAGAAAATATGAACTCACCAAGAACAGAAAAATAACATAATTACTTGCACTGGTAAGCACTTAAAAATGCACTTTCTTATGAACCCTTAAAATCAATTAAAACTACACATAAAATTAATCTCTTATAAACAAACTGTTTCTATTAATACTACAAATCAAACAGAAAGATGAATCGGTAGAGAAAGGTGACAACAAAGAAGTAGGCAGAGAGGTACAAAGAGAATTTGATCAACATACTTGTATTTAAGGCAGGAGCTGCTAATCCGCAACGGAGCTTAACCCAGAAAGAAGGAAGATAGCCACAATAAAATAAACCAAAAACTGAACTAGTTAGCTGCGCGAAACGGGGGTTTCCTCTTTGCAATACCAAAGATATTGCAATAATAAATGCCGATAACGTCAGGGGAACATCCATGCGGCCATAGTACCTACGCAAATATACAGGAGAAACATCAGAACTCGAAGCTGTAGCCATATTGACATGAACTGACAACCAAATGTAGCAGTCCTTCCTTCTTAAGCAACCCCTCCCCACCCCCATTACACACGCACACACAAAAAAACGTATAGTGCAAATTATTATAATCATCTAAAAAAATGCGACGAAGCTCTGATCTAGTATAAAATGCTACGAAGTTCAGAAGCTGAAGCAATAAAGCAACATCTGTAAGCTGATACCTCGAAAATATACAAAAATGCACTGATACTTAAAGTTCTTCCGACTCACGAAATTGAGTGATAAGATGGGGAATTCAATGACGAACTGGTAATTCGTGAGGCCTGATTCACATCGTGTCAAATGACCCCATGATCTGAATGGTAAGTATTTGCATCAAGCTAAAGCTACAACTTCCAGACTAAAAAGTTACAATGCCGACAAACAATTTGAGTTGATTGCTGCTACCTTCTTGCCTCTACCCATCTCAATAATTCCCAACAAACTTAAGAGTGGGTGACCCAAGGCAATATTATACTGGCAGCTCTCCTCTCAAGAACACCCAGGTACGCACTATGACAGTTGACCACAACGACTGCGAGCATAAGTAGCACATTTATACCGAAAATCCTGACTAAATACCACCTCAATTACAGTAGCCACAGCGAAGTTCTAGCTTATTCTGACACTGGAGCAGAACAAACAACAAATGCGGGGCTTCCTTACAGCGTAAGGATGGGCATGAGAGCGCAGATGGCGGAGCAGACGCGGGACACGTAGCGCGGCGGAGGGGTGCTGCCGCCGCTGGCGGTGCCACGGACGAGCCCGAAGTACTCGCGGGCACCGGCGAGGACGACGGCGGTCATGGCGGCGGTGAACACCCAGCCGCCGGCGACCACGACGCCGCCCGCGCCGACCCCGATGGCGATTCCCACGACCACCCTCCGCTGGAGCTGCCGGGCCTTGTCGCTCTTCTCGGCGGCCTCCTCCGCGCGGCCTTCGCCGGCGGAGGCGACGGCGAGGAGCGGGAGACAACGGCGGAGACGGAGCGGCGGTGGGGTGGGGAGGAGGAGGCGGAGGCGGAGCGTGGGCTGGGGCCGTGCGGCGGAGTGGAGGACGAGAGGAGGGTGGAGGCTGGCCGTCACCGCCACCGCCGCCGCCGCAGCCGCAGCCATGGGAGATGGGTGGGGGTCAGGTCGGGCGGAGAGTTCGATGTGAGCAAGGAATTTTCGCTACCGTTGATTTTTGGCCAGGAGCTGTAGACATCGAAAATTTGTACCTGTACTAGTACATCATGCCCAAAAGGAAAACAATACTATGTACTGTATCTACCGAAGAAAATGTACCACATTACCCTTTTTTTTCCGAGAAAACTTCTGATCTATTCATCAACTGTCAAGGTAGTACAAAGAACACTAGAAGTAAAATTTACATCCAGATCCATAGACCACCTAGCAACGATTACAAGCACTGGAGCGAGCCGAAAGCGCGCCGCCGTCATTGCCCTAACCGAAATTTTAAAATTGTAAGTTTAAAAGGAGGATTACAACCTATAAAACAAGAATTAACGGTATGATAAAAATACAGAATATGATGCATACCTCGCCATCGGTCTGAAAATGCATGCTTGAGGAAGAAGTGCGAGAAGGTGGAAGGACGGAAAGAAAGAAAAAGGAGGGGAGGGTCACTGAACGCCGACAATGTTGACACTCTTGAGGGTCTACCAGTGACGAACAATGTCAACATTCTTAGAGGAAATTGTTTGATAAAAATGTCGACGCCCCTCCTCATTGCTTGCGGCGAATGGACGATATGGAGAAATAAGATTTGGTTGGATAATTGTCAATGCGTGGTGTTTGCGTCATTGACAATGGAGAGGACAAAGCAAAGTAGGAGGAGAAATAACAGAGCAGGTGGATCGTAGACAGAAAATAGTGCATGGGGAGCCCCAAGGAGCCGGGTCATCCCACATCCTCCAAAGTTTAAGTGTCAACACCTAAAAAGAGAAAATTCAATTTAGCGGATGGTTCTCTGGAAAAAAAAAACCCACTAGCGGGTAGTTTGAAATCGTCCAGACCTAAGGTCTGTTCGAGTTAAGCCCATGAATCATGCTATAATTCATATTTTTTACTTGGTCATGGTGCATAGAATACCCAACGCCTCAATGAATATTTTTAGGCCAATGGACATTCATGAGATCTTGAAATTCACACATTCTTGAGGCAGCACCATGACTTCTTTGCTTGGCATCTGGAGAAAAAGCGGACGCTTCTCTGTCAAGAGCACGTATCGGTTAGTGACTACAGATCATGATGAGTTGTTTGCATGGGGCGCGTCTGGTAGCCACTTTGAAGGTGATCATTCGATCTGGAACTGTATTTGGTAGTCCTCTGTACCTCATAATATGAAGATCACGACTTGGAAGATAGCGACGGGTGCGCTGGCTACCTCGTCATGTAAAGATTATCGCCATCCGACTACATGAAGGCACTTGCCAGTTATTCGGTGTAGAGGAGGAGAGCAATTTTCAATGTTGGTCTCTTGAAGCCATGCTAGGAATGTTTGGGAACACATATGTGCTGTTTGGTCTTGACCTGAGAAGGATCGTCTGATAGATAATGAAAGGAACGACTCCTTGACGTGTTGCTTGAGTGCCCTGAAGTTACATAGGGTAGACTCATTATGTTGATATGTCGCACTTAAAACCTGCGTACTGATCTGATCTCCATAACAAAGAGGTATCTCCCGTTGATGCAAGGATGGAATATTTGGACAACTACATGAAGTGCGTTGGTCTCTCATCCAAATTCAGCAAGGAAGAAAATTTGAAGGAACAAAATGCATGATTTTGATAATGAGGTTGTGCCGATGATGAAAGATCCTATTGATGGCTCCCTTTTGGAGTCGGACGACTCAACAGCGGCAGTTATGATCTTGAGAAGGCATGCTGGACGATACGAGTTTTGCGGCTTATCGGTTTGTGCTCAATTGCAGTGATGCTTTGAAAGCGGAGTACATGCATTAATGCAAGGGATGACTCTTGCTGTCCAAGATACAACCCTTTCGGTCATTGTGCAATCGGACTCTTCAGAGGTTCTCTCCCTCTTATCACGTGATGGACTGGCTCGGGCGGCGGGCATCTTGCGGCGGAGATCAGATCGTTGATTGGTGATAGAGAGTTTAATTGGCAGAAGATTAGGAGGGAACAAAATAGCGTGGCCGGTCGTCAGACATACTGAGTGTGCTGTCGTCGTGTGCACCAAGGAGCTCTATGTATTGAGAAATTATTATCTCGTGGCTGTAACTCTATAATTTCGGAATAAAACTTCGTTCACCTCTGAAGAAACCAACATGAAAACAAACAAAAAATCCAAATCGTAAAATTTTGTAGGGGTTCGAAGTCCAAATCCTGCCAATAGGGGTGCTTGAAAAACCACCCCAAATGAGGGAAACAAACTGAAATAACGAACCGGCTCCGGGGCAGCACGGAAGCGGAAAGAAACAGAGCGCCCAATCCCACCCGGTCCGGTCCAGTCCAGTCCCGTCTCCACCCCGCCGGCCGAGTCAACCGACGCCTGAACCCCCTCGTCTCGTCATGGCGGCCGCGACGGCGACGGCGACGGCGGCGGAGGAGGAGGCGCGCCTGCTGCGGCTGGAGGAGCAGGCGGAGCACGGCGGCGGCGGCGCCTGGGAGTACCTCTCCCTCGCCCGCAGGCTCCGCGCGCGCCGCCCCGCCCCCGTCCTCCGCCTCGGCCTCTCCCTCCTCAACGACGCCTCCGCCCGCTCTCGCCTCGCCTCCGAACGTACGTCAGGCCCCACCTCCTCCTGATCCCCTCCCTCCCCCGCGCGCGGTACTGGGTCGTTGGCGGGCAGATAGATCTCGTGGTCCGCCTCCGGCCAGATCTCTCCCCCCGCGTTCCCGATCTGCCCGCGGGGTCGCGCTGCCCCGCGGCGGGGGTTCGGACCTGTACCCGATCTGCGCTTTGGCCCGTTTCGCGTTTAGACTGTTAGCCGGCCGTAGCTCTGCCTCTGCGGGGATCTCATCTGCTGAACTGGCCCTGGAGCCTTCCGGGCTCTCGTGCTTCGCTTGTTTGTCGCCTGCTAGCGCTGCGATTTTGCGATCTCTGGCCGTGCTCTTGGCTCCAGTACTGAACGTGAGATTGCTTTCTTTCCATGCATGCAGAGTGGACACTCTACGAGCAGGTGGCGGTGGCCGCCATGGACTGCCAGCGTCTTGATGTTGCAAAGGTGAGGTGCTCTGATTACGGAATCACTGTCCTTTTTATGATGATCTCTGGTCCGGTTCCGTTCTATGGTTCAATGTAATTTGATTTTCTCCGCTGAAAATGAAAATTTCAATTTCACCTCTTGATCAATGACTTCGTTTCATGGTTATGCAGGATTGTATTGGAGTCCTTTCCAAGCAGTTTCCTGGCAGCGCTCGTGTTGGTAAGTTCTTTTGGCCCATACAGTCATACACACAGGCAGTTTGCAACTTTAGTTACAATTAGGACACACTTTATGAGCCAAACCATCCAAAAGGGGTTGGCTACAAACAGGAAGCATCTGGTGGAGCCAAGCTAATCCTTTCCAAAAATGGGTTTAATATTTTCAAATGGAAAAGGAGCTTGTTCAAAGATTTGACTAAATTCTGACATGAAACTTCAAAATTATCAATCCTGTTCCATAAATTTATGCAAGGCTGTGATTGTTTTAAGATACCTCATGTTGCCAATAGCCTTAGAAGTGAGAACTACAATGCCAACGGTGAATTAAAGGGGAATGTGTATGTAGTCGTTTGTTTCCTTCCTTTCACCCCTCGTGCAACCTCCCTCATCCCCACCCCACCTCTAGTACTATTACTTTTAAAATATATAATAATATGAAATATGCATAATTGCTCCTCATGCAACGCTGGATCAAATCATGTAGGCGTGCTAAGTTGGTTTACTTGAACAAATAATCAAATATAGCTGCACGCTAGTTTACTATATCAAGCCACAATGATTTTGTGGTACACTCACAGGGAATCTAAATAGACGCAGAGCTTAGAAATTCTGAACTGTCTGGTCTAATGTAGGAGGGCAAGGTGTTGCTGGAGGGTAAAGCGTATAGCACATGACATTTTTGTTAACTAAGAACCGGCTACCTAGATCTAAAGATCAGGACCCCTTACTTTTTTATTCAAGTACGCCAGAACTGATATCTGCCGAGTCATATAATGCTGGTTATTATGGCCATGCTTTTGTATATGTTGAAAACACTTGCTCTAAATTGCAGGTCGGCTAGAAGCCCTGCTGTTTGAGGCAAAGGGTGATTGGGCTGAAGCTGAAAGAGCTTATGCACTAATCCTGAAAAACAACCCATTTGACCAGGTATCGTAATTTGTGATTCAGATGACGATTCTTATGTTGGTATGGAAATGTTGGTATGCAAGAGGAATTTGATTTCCTTGGCTTCTAGAACCATTCAATGCTAAGGATGATACTTTTGTGTACCTTAATACAATGTCATTTTACACAACAAACATCCTCCTTGTTTGGTTGGCAGATTGTCCACAAGAGAAAAATTGCTATTGCAAAAGCACAAGGTGACATGTCTTTAGCAGTTGATTATCTGAACAAGTATTTGGAATTGTAAGTACCTGCATCCACTTCTTTTATGGACCTGATACTGCCTCCTTTATTTTTCTTATTAGAACATATTAACCCTTTCCCTGTGTTAGATTCATGGCGGATCATGATGCATGGAGAGAGCTTGCTGAAATATATGTTTCCTTACAAATGTGAGATGTTCGTCTTGATTGATTCAACATAATATAATCGGATGTGAAAATACTAACTTATATGACAATTTTTTTGCCAGGTACAAACAAGCCGCTTTTTGTTATGAGGAACTAATATTGGCTCAACCAACCATTCCACTTTATCATCTAGCTTATGCTGAGGTAAGTGCACCAAACACAGCCTCTCGTGCAAATAAATAGAAAAGTTAGAATTATCTGTTATGAAATTTGTCATTATTCCATTGATGATTTACTGATGGTTTCTTTCTTCCAATGGTGAATGATGAATGACCGAGTACCACATGAGACGACAATAACTATCAAAGAGCCAACTAACATGAAGCATGCCAATTCAATATTGAAGTTAACAAAAAAAACCCGTTACAAAATAATTATATATAGTGATATAATGAGACCAAAGATTAGAAACAGCAAGTATATTAAGTTTTATAAGTTGTGTTTCTCAAGATAATGATCCATGTGAGATGAATTGAAATGTAAAAATGACACATCTTTATAAAACCTCTCAGTTATAGATGCATGAAGTATTTTGGCACGAACTTATAGGCTATCATAATCTGCAGTGAAACAACATGATTTGATGATTGCATCAACTCTGTATATTTTCTACTAATTGCTAGTCGGAGGTCCCACATCTGGTTGTGATCAGCCATGAAAATCCATTTTAGTAATTTAAAGATGAATACTGCTTTAGTTGTTGCTATGATCTTATAAAGGCGTTTTGTTGGGTATTTCTTCATGGTAGGAGTTTTTTTTCCTTTTTTTTTCAAGTGATATTATACTAAGTGGGCAGGGCAGGGCGTAGGCTGATAGGCGAATATGTAGCTTTAGGGTGATAGGCGAATGTGTAGCTTTAGGGTGGGAATCTGTCAGAGCTTATTCTTGTGAGCCTGCAAGAAACGGAAGATGCGTGGTTTTATCTTACTGGTTTTGTGTGGTAGGGGGAGAGAGAGGAAGCCTCTCCCAGAAGTAGGGTTTATTTGACGTGCATATATGGCAATGCCATGATCAATGCTATTTATTTTGTTTAATCTGTCTGGTGGAATGCAAATGCAAAATCCCCCACGTTTCTGATTCATATAAATGTGATTCTGCTGAAGGCTCAGTTGATTTCATGCAATACGAGTGCACAGATTATCCTTGCTGAGTGTCGCCTCTTCTTATTTGTTGAAGGTTTTGTACACACTGGGTGGTTTGGAAAACCTTCAAACCGCTAAAAAGTACTACGCGTCGACGATCCAGTTGACTGGGGGAAAGAACACGAGAGCTCTCTTTGGCGTGTGTCTGGTAAGACGGACGGACATCTCGAAGGGTCGCAGTTGCCTCTATATCTTTTTTATTTATCCACAGTAGTGATCCTTGATGCATATACATCCTTGATCCCCACAGTGCAGCGCAGCGATCAGCCAGCTGACCAAAGGGAGGAACAAGGAGGAGGAGAGCTCGGAGCTGCAGAGCCTGGCCGCAGAGGCGCTGATGAAGGATTACAAGCGGCGCGCGCCGTCCATGGAGGCGCTCGTCGCGGGCATGCTGAAGAACATGAAGCTCTCCTGATCTGACCCTTGTTGGTTCACAAGGGCTTTAGCTTTAGCTAGCTGAGCGAGCGAGCACTAGTGCCTCACGCATGCGGTGGGCTCTGTTTTGGAGACGGCAGATCCTTCCAGCAGCATTGTAAAACTTTATTTACGAAAGATCCTTCCTTGTTTCCATATATGCCGTTTTTTGATTTGTTTTTGTTGCCATAGAGCAATAAGGAAAACAACACTGTACCATTGTAGTTTTGAATATAGACGAAAGTTTTTGATCTGTAATAGATGAGCAAGTTAAATCTCTAAATGGATCACCTTTTCTTCTTCTCTGGATAGACGTTCAAGCCGTCATCTGTCCCAAATCACTTGTCTTAATTTGTCTAGATACGGATGTATCTAACATTAAAACGTGTCTAGATATGAATAAACGTGTATAGATACATTCGTATCTAGACAAATCTAAGTCAAGTAATTCTAGACGTGTCTAGATATGAATAAACGTGTGTAGATACATTCGTATCCAGACAAATCTAAGACAAGTAATTCTAGACGGAGGAAGTAGTTATAATCCACTATCTATCTTTTTTCATGTTCATAAATATTACTAGTACCTCTGTTTATAAATGTAAGATGGTTTTACAGTATAGGTGGCAGTTTAAATTAAATTACCAAAACGTTTAGTTTATTTAAATTAAACTGTCAAAATGTATTATATTTAGGTAGCAGTTATAGTCAAAAAAGAAATCTTCTTCCCTGGACGCGTGACAATTGTGTATGTTGACACCAGTTGAGCCCGCTGGTTTTATCCGACGTTAACCTTAGATTTTGCATGCCGTCGTAATCGTTAGGTGGCCTCCCTACAAATGCTGATTTGATCTATTTCCGCAGCGTTTCCATGTAACTTCAATGAATCGTAACCATCAATATTTCTTTCATCTTCTTTGACTTTTATGCTGATGTAGCAGATTTTTTAGTTCTTTTCGAGAAGGAGGTTAAACCTCCGGCCTCCGCATAATTGTGATGCACACATTCATTTTTGTTAAAGCTGATGCAAGACAAGAAAGCCAAGTCAAGGCCAATGTCATCAACAAGCAGAGTACAAACCCATTACAAAATATGAATTTTAACACATATGACTATATCAGCTTCTTCCACAACAATGCCTTCAGGAAGGGATAAACGCCCTTGCACCGCCATTGTCACATCGACAAGAGATGGCCAAGATATGGGTTTTCATCATCATTGTTGAGGCCATCATTGAAGACCAATACACCAGCAAGGAGATAACGCCTTCAACAAAGTAACGACGCAAGTATGCCTATTTGTTTTCTCATGACGAATACCCATTTTCTTCGGGAACACACCCGTCACTGCTAGAAGGATGAAGGGTGTATATCCATATATTTTTCAGATGCATCTGCAGGCGTTTCATTGAACATACGCCATTCAGCACACACAAAAAGATCCACTCGATGTTCATATATAATCACCATCCTCCTCTTCTTTCAGTTGTCATGCGACATTACTGCATTGTTATTTTTTGACATAAAAACAATACTCTTTATTGCAAGGTGATCACCATAGTCTTTTACAAGAGTATCAACAATCTCTATGGATGGATCTTTCATCCACCCCGCACACGCCTTACTTCTCGCTTGTTTTGGCTAAATCATAGGCAGCACAATTAGTCTCTCTAGGAGCATGCGCAAAAATAATATACGGGAAATCACACGCAAGGTGATATATATCATCAAAAACTGCCGCCGATAAACCGAAAGAGCGACCTCCATTTTTCATTGTCTCTATCACCTCAATATTGTCGGAGTTCATCTCTATGCGATTACACCCGACTGTAGTTGCCAAATTGAGACCAAACCTTAAGGCCAGTGCCTCGGCCATAAGCGCATCTCCGCACTAATCGATTTCGCCGTTTCCTGCCGCGACTAATCTGCCATTCGAGTCTCTGATGACAGCGGCATACGAGCCCTTGAGTAAATCTGGGTCAAAAGCCCCATCCATGTTTTGCTTCACATAGTTGCTCCTTGGTCTTTTCCAGCCATGTCGCTTGGTCGTCGCCTTTGCATCACTCACCATAGTATAGTTAGCAACCAAAGCTCTGATTGCCATTGCTATGAACTTAGGTTCCTGGACCTTTTTATTATGCACTAACTTTCTCCTCTCCCACCATAAATACCAGGAACCAATAGTAATTGCTTCTGTTGAATTTCCCAAACTGAGGACCACATATTCTTTAGCTGGTTGCAACAACAAATATTCTAGCACAGCTTCTCCCGCATGATCCACATCGCATGCTTTATCAATAGCAAAGTCCAAACCCAGTAGCCGTCATACCTCTTTAGCTTTTGCACAAGTGAATAACAGGTGATTGGTATCCTCCACTCCTATACTGCATGTAGGACATTGGCCACTTACTTTTATATGTCTGTTAGCCAAAATCACCGGACATGGTAGCGAGCCTAACAAAGTTCGCCAGAGGAAAATTTTAACCTTGGCAGGACAGCTTAAGCTCCAGATCGTCCCCCATATTGGTGAATTCCTTGAGGGTCCGACTGTATTTTCTCCTGATATTTTATGTCCATATTGGCTGTGCCACTCCGCAAAGTATGCCGATCTCACTGAGAATCTCCCATTTTTGCACAAGTTCCATGCTACAAAGTCCGACATATAAAATTCAGGCAACAAAATCTCAAGGATCCGCGCCACATCAACTTGCCAGAATGTTTGAGAAACCAACTCTTCATCCGACGACCCGTAACAGGGTCAATGGAATCACTTACTTTTGATAGTAAATTGCCTCCACGAGTTGTGATCACTTTCCTGGTAGGTGAGTTAGGGATCCATTCATCATCCCAAACATTGATCCTACTACTATCACCGACCCTCCATATATGACCTCTTTTTAGTTTATGCACCCTGATACGTCCATTTTGCATCATGTTTTCCTACTGTTATTTATTATGATTTGGATCATTATTTCACTTTATGATGCAATCCTAATGCCTTTTCCCTTTTATTTTGCAAATTTTACATGAAGAGGGAGATTGCAGGCAGCTAGAATTTTGGACCTAAAAGGGCTACAACAGAGATAGCTATTCTCCACAACTCCAAATGACCTAAAAATTTACGGAGAATTATTTTGGAATATATAAAAAATATTGGCGAAAGAATTACCAAAGGGAGGGCCACCAGGGAGCGACAAGCTCAGGGGGCGCGCCCTACCCCCCAGGGCGCGCCCTATGAGCTTGTGGGGCCCCTGGCAGGCCTTCGGGGCCCATCTTCTCCTATAAGATGCTATTTGCCCTAGAAAAAAAATCAGAAGAAGACTTTCGGGACGAAGCGCCGCCGTCTCGAGGCGGAACCTGGGCAGGAGCACTTTTGCTCTCCGGCGGAGCGATTCCGCCGGGGAAACTTCCCTCCGGGAGGGGGAAATCGAAGCCATCGACATCACCAACGATCATCTCATCGTGGGAGGACCAATCTTCATCAACATCTTCACCAGCACCATCTCCTCTCAAACCCTAGTTCATCTCTTGTATTCAATCTTTGTCCCAAAACCTCAGATTGGTACCTGTGGGTTGCTAGTAGTGTTGATTACTCCTTGTAGTTGATGCTAGTTGGTTTATTTGGTGGAAGATTATATGTTCAGATCCTTAATGATATTCAATACTCCTCTGATCTTGAATATGAATATGATTTGTGAGTAGTTACTTTTGTTCTTGAGGACATGGGAGAAGTCTTGTTATAAGTAATCATGTGAATTTGGTATTCGTTCGATATTTTGATGATATGTATGTTGTTGCTTCCTTTAGTTGTGTCATGTGAACGTCGACTACATGACACTTCACCATACTTGGGCCTAAGGGAAGGCATTGTGGAGTAATAAGTAGATGATGGGTTGCTAGAGTGACAGAAGCTTAAACCCTAGTTTATGCGTTATTCTGTAAAGGGCCGATTTGGATCCATATGTTTCATGCTATGGTTAGATTTATCTTAATTCTTCTTTCGTAGTTGCGGATGCTTGCGAGAGGGGGTAATCATAAGTGGGAGGCTTGTTCAAGTAAGAACAACACCCAAGCACCGGTCCACCCACATATCAAATTATCAATGTAGCGAACGCGAATCAACTAAACATGATGAAAGTGACTAGATGAAATTCCCATGTATCCTCAAGAACGCTTTGTTTACTATAAGAAACCATTCCGGCTTGTCCTTTGCTATAAAAAGGATTGGGCCACCTTGCTGCACCTTTGTTACTATTGTTACTTGTTACTTGTTACGAATTATCTTATCACAAAACTATCTGTTACCGCTACTTTCAGTACTTGCAGAGAATACCTTGCTGAAAACCGCTTGTCATTTCCTTCTGCTCCTCGTTGGGTTCGACACTCTTACTTATCGAAAGGACTACGATTGATCCTCTATACTTGTGGGTCATCACACCCCCGACATAATACTTTGCCATGTGAACGAGGCTCTCTTTTTCAGAGTTGCATTCAAAATATCACAATCTGGATAATATTTGGCTTTGAGAACACGGGCACAAAGGGAATCCGGATTATCAAAATCTCTAAGCCTGTTTCGCAAGCAGGGCTGGGTTAAAACAATGAATATCTTGAAATCCCATTCCACATTCTTTATTTGGCACACACAACTTCCACCACACAAACCAGTGCATTCTCCTCTAATTGTCACTGTCACCGCACCAATAATGCGACATCACGTCTGTAATTCCTTTACAAATCTGTTTTGGAATTTTGAAAACCGACATTGCATAAGATGGTGTAGCCTGTACAATTGATTTGAGTAGCACTTCCTTTCCTCCTGTTTAAAGTTGCCTTTCCTTCCATCCCGTAATTCTTTTCATAATCCGATCCATCAAAAACTGGAAACAATCTGTCCTATCTGGACCCACAGTAGATGGTAAGCCTAGATAAGTATCTGATAGTCACTACTGCAGGAATGCCTAGCAGTGGCTGGTGTAAAAAGCCCAGTAGTGGCGGGCAAGGCCCTCAGGGGCGCCCGCCACTGACCTCCCGCCACTGCTAGCAGGCATCAGTGGCGGGCGCGCGCCCGCCACTGTTAAAGACCTAGCAGTGGCGGGCTTTACCTATCGCCTGCCACAAGTATAATCCACTAATGGCACTAACAGCACTAACGGCACAAACTAGCAATGACGGGCATCAATATTCACCCGCCACTGTTATGATTTTACAAATTAAAAAAAAAATGCACATCCCGACGGCGCAACGCCGACACTCCGCGGTGCGATCCTGCCCCAACTCGAAAGCTAGCACACACACGCGCACGCAAAATCTAGGGTGTCACACACACACACACACACACACACCACCGCGCTGCTGGATCTGCCGTCGCATGAGCCCGCTGGATCCGCCGCCGTGATGGATCTGCCGCCGCACGCTCGCTGGATCCGCCGTCATGCGCGCTGGATCTGCCTCCTCGTGCCATTCTTCCCTCCATCCGCTGCAGCCCCGCCAGAGCCAGTGTCACCACAGCTTGCTCGGTGCTGCCATCGGAGCATCATCTCACATGGACCGGAGCACCATCTCATCTGCATGTACATAGGCGGTAGGGTTAGACGAGGCAATGCGAGGAGACAATCGGTGATCTCATTTGGTGAGGATGAGAGATGAGAATGCGACGGTGCTGGAGCTTGCTTGCCACCGGGGGAGATGGCCGGAGCTGGTCGGGATCGACTGGTGAAGACGAAGGCGAAAAGGGGATTGCAACTTCAGAGTGAGAGAGAGATCGAGGGAGAGACGCGGTTGTGTCCGGTGAGCCTGTGACTCCTCTCATCTCCACCAATCAGAGAAAGCACAGATGGGTGTGGACGTGCAGATGCGAGCCACGTCATCAATCCGGGGGATGGTCAGTTCGACCAATCATATGGAACCATTTTGTCCACGCCGGATCACGGAGGTACCTGTGGCGGGCTCTAGATCGCGCCCGCCACTGGTAACTGTATTACCCAGTGGCAGGCGAGCCAGTGCACCCGCCACTGCTATGTTTTTTTTTACTATTTTTCTATTATTTATTTGGTTATGTACTAAATAGCAATAGTAGGAAAGTAATTTGGTGATGATAGTGGTAATAGTGGTAATGTCAGAGAGTAAGTAATAGTGGTAATAGTGGTAACTTTTCTACGCTTACCACTTTCCCACTACGCTTACTCTGTGAATTTTCCACGATTGCCATGTACTGCAGAGTAAGTAATTTCTTGTGTTTTGTACTAAGTGGAAAAAAAATACTTGTGGCGGGCGCAAAACAAGCACCTCACGCGGGATTTTTTTTGTGGCGGGCCAAATTTACTGCCCGCCACTGCTGTTTAACCTACCACTGGTGGGTGGTAAGCAGTACCCGCCACAACTCTATTCTGCCAAAATTGGACATCCGGCAACGATAACTAGTGGCGGTTGCTAGGGAGAGCCCGCCACTGCTGGTTCATGTACCTGTGGCGGGTGTTAGCTAGTGCCCGTCACTGCTGAGTTACGCAAACAAGTCCTACCCGAAAGATCATAGCTATGACGGGCGACAAAAAGTGCCCGCCACTGTAACGCAGTTAACTGTGGCGGGCACTTTTTGTTACCCGCCACTGCTAGTTTTCAAAAATAGCTGTGGCGGGTGCCCCGCCTCGCCCGCCACTCATTTAGGGTCACCTATAAGCCCTTTCCCAGTAGTGAGTGCCTCGGTCATTATATTCAAACTGCTGCAAATTTGTATCTTCATCTCAACTCTAGTATTAGGGCTAAAAACACACTTGACTTTTCCACACTAATCTTCTGACCCAAAGCGGCACAATATGATGCAAGGATTTCATTCACACACTTAGCATTCTCAGTATTGACCTTCATCAGGATTAATGAATCATCTGCAAACAATATATTAGTGATGGCCGATGCTTCCCTACACACCTTCACTACCTCAAGCTTCCCTTCTTCCTCAGCTTTATTCAGCAAATCAGTCAATCCTTGAGTACATAACAGAAACAAATAAGGAGACAATGAATCACCTTGTCTCGAGCCTCTAGACAATTTAAAAGTTTCTGTTTCTTCTGAGTTAAAACGTACACGATATTCCACTGTACTAACACATTGCATAACCAGTTTAACCCACTCTTCACGAAATCCCAATTTCAGCAGAATACCTTCCAGGAACGACCATTCAACCCGGTCATATGCCTTATGAATGTCCAGCTTCACCGCACACCGACCATTATGGCCATCTCTCCTGTTCTTTATGGCATGAAAACTTTCATAAGCTACCAAGACATTGTCTATGATCAGACGCCCAGGAACAAAAGCACTCTGCGTTGGGCTAATAGTGTATGGTAAAAAAACTTTCAACCCTTGCTGCTAGCATCTTTGAGATTACCTTGTAAACATCATTGCATAGACTGATAGGCCGGAACTGGGTCACTTTCTCCGGAGAATTTATTTTCGGGATCAAAACTATAGCAGTGTCATTCCACCTCGGTGGGATTGTACCCGAATTGACGGCCTTCAACACTTCATCAACAAGATCTTCTCCAAGCATGGGCCAAAGCTCTTGTAAAATATCGCGTGCAAGCCATCCGGTCCTAGGGCCTTTAGATCCCCAATATCGAAGAGTGCCTTCTTGACCTCTTCAGCCAAATAAGGAGCTAGCAAAGCATTGTTCATGTCTTGTGTTACTATTCTTTTAACCAGTGCCAAGTCATTTGGATCAGGAGCATCAACTTCAGTTGTGAATAAACCAGAAAAGTACTGCATAATATGGTCACTAATTTCAGCTATACCTTGACGCCACAGTCCCGTGTCATCGAGCAGCTTCTTTATACAATTTCGTTTCTTTCTGGCCGTGGCCGCATTGTGGAAAAACTTCGTGTTTCTATGGTCATGTAACAAGCATTCCACCCTGCCTCTTTGAAGCCAGAAGATCTTCTCTTGCTCCATAATATTCTCCAACATAAGAAGAATTTACTTCTGTAGAAATGGAATCGGGAGACAAAACCCCACGTCTAAGTTTCTCAAGTTCCTTTTTTAATTTACCCACCCGCTTCTTCGGGCCTTTTAAGACATCTCTGTCCCATTGATGCAAATCTGCATGTATCGCCTTCATCCTATCAGCCAAGGACAGTCCTAGACCAGCTAACTTCGCTTTTTTCCACGCCGTATTAATGATTTCATTCACTATTTCTTCAAGTAACCAGCGGGTCTCAAAAATTTTGCAGGACGATTTCTTGAACTGAGATCGATTATAATACTGTGTCCAACAGCAGCGGCCGATGATCAGAGTGCACATGGTGCTCGTGAACAACCGCCACTAGTGGAAACTTTGTTGACCATCCCTCATTGCATAATGCCCGGTCCAGTCTCTCCCGGATATCACCTTGTCTCCATGTAAACTGATCTCCCAAAAACTCAACTTCGTCCAGGCCACATTCAAATAGATAGTCACTAAAAGCTTGAAGCATAGGTGGTGGTCGAGGATTGCCACCTTCCTTCTCACTTGGTATTAGAATTTCGTTAAAATCTCCAATTACTAGCCATGACCTGTACCATCTCCCTTAAGCTCCCGAAGATAGCGCCAAGACAAATGACGCCGGTCCCAAGCTGGTTCTTCATAGAACCCGGTCAAGCGCCAATCTGGCCTACCCCCCTTCATAATCAGAATATCGATAAAATTTGCTGTTATATAGTTTAGAACCACTTACTTCTCATTATTATAAAACAAAACGAGGCCACCAAAGGTGCCTTCGCTTTCAATAACATGAAGGGAATCGAACCCTAACTTAATCCTCAACTCAATTGCCTTAACTTTGTTCAGATGAGATTCAGACAAAAATATCACATCTGCTCTCACCCGCCCTTGAAGATCCAACAACTCATGTACTGTCGTCGTTGAGAGCATGCCGCGACAATTTCAAGAAAGGACTTTCATTGTCTGTTAACAACACTCTTCTCACATGCATCTATTCCTCATCAATTCGGATTACAAGCCATGGATTCACCAAGCTCTAGCCATTACAAAGGAGGAGAGGAACACCAGAGGAAGAGGAAGATAGAAGCAGAGGAGGCCGAAGCCGTCCTGATCCGAGCCGACCCGTCTGTTGCCAATTCCCTCGTATATGTAGTTGCTTCCTAGCCAGGCCTCCGTGCAGCCCAAGCCCAGCTGACAGTGTCCTGGACTAGGGGGTCCCGGCCTAGCTGATTTAGCACATGGGCCGGGCTCAAGGCCCGTCAAAGAGTGAGGACTTTGGAAGCTTCCAACCTGAAGAATCAACATATCAGGCCTCATCGAAGACTTGGCGTACACCCGAAGAATATCAGATTCGGCATGTGATCCCTAGATGATAATCGACTATGTGTAACCCTAGATACCCCTAGTGCCCATATAAACCAGAGGGTTTAGTCCATAGAGGCAAGGATCATTCATCATACCCCTAGGGTTAGACCACAACTTACGATCTCGAGGTAGATCAACTCTGTACCTTGATACTCCGTCAATATAAACAAGAGCAGGACGTAGGATTTTACCTCCATAGAGAGGGCCCGAACCTGGGTAAAACATCGTGTCCTACGTCTCCTGTTACCCATCGATCCGATCTCACAGCTCGGGCACCCCTACCCGAGGTCTGCCGGTTTTGACATCGACATTGGTGCTTTCATTGAGAGCCCGCTGTGTGATCGCCCGGGATCAATGGCTCACTTGCAGATCAACGACAGCATCGGCTATGGTGACAGCTTTGTCCCCAGCCAACTCTTCGCCTTTGGTAGCATAGTGCTGCACGCCAATTCGGCCGGTCGCCTCGGCCGCGTCGAGAACTTCCCCCCAAATCAAGTCATCAAGTTCGGGAGCCTGGAGTACGTCGCTGACGCCCGGGGTGACCTGATCCTCTCGGGATGGACCGTGGATCAACTTGAAAATCCTTCTGGTGTCGCAATCCCGGGGCTGACTCCCGATCTGATTCTCGGATCCGACCTTGCAACAAAACCTACCTCGGAGATAGATCCGATGACCACCGCGCCAGGCCCGATCGCTGTGTCATCGGACGCCGGTTTCGAGCTAAGCCCGCCAATGGGCCCGATGGCAGCACCCTCGTTGCCAATCGACGGCACAATTCCCCCTCCCTCCGGCCAGGAGTTAAGCCTAGACGAACAGGCGGACGACGCCGCGTCGGGCGGCCCGAGCAGACCACTCTAGATCAGCCCGGCCTATAGCCAGGCCTTGAGCACGGAGGAATTCTCACAGATAAATGAGGTGCTGGACCGAATCCAAAACCTAGCGATCTCATCCGCCGTCTACGATCAGATCAGATGTAAAGTCGACGATCGTGAGATTTTCGTCCCACCCACCGCCCACCTAGTCGCCACGGTTGAAGACTTGACCGATGCGCTTGACTACGACTCCGACGAGGCCACTGAGATGGATGAAGATGTCTATGGCGCTACCGGAGCAAATCCATCCGTCAAACCCGGTACAGGGGATTGGGCGACCATGTCTACTTATGACGTTTACATGGTCGATACTCCCAAGGATGACCCTGATGAGAAACCCAAGGAGAATTCTAAGCGCCGCCGCCACAGGAAGCGTACCAAGGGAGCCGACGGAAGCAAGAATACGACCAACTCTACGGGCGCCGCCGTTAATGGCATGGACCCCGACGCCGCCAAGAGCCCGGGCGAGGGCGATCAAGCCCCGCCCGCCCAACAGGATGGGCCCGTAGGAACTCCGATGTAGGAGGATGACGAAGCCAAGGACGACCACGATGACGAGGCGGACAAAGACTACCTCCCCGAATCCGAGGACGATGTCAGCCTCGGACCAAAGGACTTCATCATACCCGCAAACCCATCCGAGCAGATACGGTTTCAGCAGCGGCTAATTGCAACGGCGCGCAGTATGAAGAGGAAGCAACAGGAGTTGTACACTCACGAAAACACGCTAAATGACAAATGGGTCAAAATACTGGCGGCCGAAACGGACCTCGAGAACCGACGTATGTCCCCCAGATCGTTCCCAAAGCGGCGAATGTTACCCGACTTCGATGGCGAGGCAGTAGATGACAAGCTGTCTCACACATGGCCACGCAGGCCATGCTGATCGCCCCCCTAGAGGGCGAGATCGGCCAGCAGGGGTGACCACAAAACCTCTTGCAAAAACCCGCCCTCACGACAAGAGTACGGTCGGATTCGACGACCAATATGATCTGCTCGACAAGATGGAGGCAAACAAAGCCCCTCACCGATCCATATATGGCTCACGGGATCGCGCGCCCGCTGGCCTAGAAGGCTACGAGGCCTGGCTAGACAGGCACGACAGAGCTCAGGAAAAGGCGTAGGCTAGGACGATAGCTAACGCGCGATCAGAAGTGGCTCATTTCTGAGGACCCGCACACCCAGTCTGTTTTACAGACGAGGTCATGGAACATCAGTTCCCAGAGGGGTTCAAACCCATTAACATTGATCAATACGATGGAACGACCGACCCGACCGTCTGGATCGAGGATTTCCTTCTCCACATCCACATGGCCCGAGGTGATGATCTCCACGCCATAAAATACCTGCCGCTCAAACTTAAAGGACTGGCGAGGCATTGGCTCAACAGCCTTCCCGACAATTGTCAGGGCCGGTTTTCCGGGACATAAAATTCCAGTAAATGACCCTCGTGTCATCACCAGCCCCAGGATTACTGTTCGCTGGTGGACACATCCTTGATACAGATTTCCAAGCTATTACAAGAATTTGGATACAAGACCGTAAAGGTCTGAGGATTGTAACGATGATTTCTAACAGCGGATGATGGAAATGACTCGAGGATCTCCAACGTTGACGGGACTCCATTCCCATAGGAATAGCTGACCTGGATAATTCCTATCTCGCATGGCTGCTATCTCCGATTCCTAGGCTGCGGGTGTGTCTTCGTAGCGCTGTCCTCCGAATCATGATCTGGCCAAGACAATAGCCAGGGACAAGCCAGTGAGTACATTTGAATGTACTCGCAAACATCATGAACAAAAGATATAATAAAAGCAGGCAGAATGCATGCAATTAACTTTAAGTATGTCCTACAATGCCATGTCAAGAATTTAATGCAATCATGTGGGTATTATATTTGCATAGAAAATAAAGGTTAGCCATCCGATATTAGCAAGGTATAAGTAATCATGTTGTCATCAAGATTTTAAAGTCGGGTTTCAGGAGATAGAACCGTCCCGAAGAATCTTAGAAAATGAGTAAGTGGAAGCTTCGGGCGATAGACCTCCCGAAGATCCAAAGAGAACAAATGCCAGTCAGGTGTCTAAAGCGACGCCTCGAAAGGTCTTGAAAAGAAATACCAATCGAGTGTCTGAAGCGACGCCTCGAAAGGTCTTGAAAAGAAATGCCAATCGGGTGTCTGAAGCGACGCCTCGAAAGGTCTTGAAAAGGAATACCACAGTCGGGCATCTGAAGCGACACCTCATAAAGGGATTTAAAAATAAATAAAAACATGAGTATCCAGGTGGTAAAACCTTCCCATGAGATACTCAACATTTCATATATGAGAAAAGGTTAGTCCATAACAGCATCAGTGATAATAATCATCCATCATAATTCATGATCAACTTCTGATTTTGTTATTTCCTCTGAGACTGACACTAAGACCGACACTTGACCCATCCCAGACTGTAGCCCTTAACCGCAAACACGGCTATTCAAATAGATTTTTAAACTCTGCAGAGGTTGTACTCTTTACCCACAAGTAAATGATTTCTTTAGTCAACACCGAGACATTGACTAATTCCGATTACGGCCTTTGGGTTGAAAACACACCAGACCAGCACACACCAGCTTAACTTTCCCGATGCCCGGAATCACCCAAAGCATCATCCAAGAAAAACTCTAAGGCGGGGATACCAACACCTCGAATAGCATGGGATCACAATTTATATCCCGCGCAAACTAAGGGGTGCCCCCCTCTCGGCCCAGCCAGAAACACCCATGCCCCCTGACCTGATGACTGGCATTATTCCAGGGCCCTGCAAACCCTCATCGCGGCCCCTCTATACAGTGTGTGCAGAAAAGGGGTTAACAACTTACTGAACCATACCCTACCCGTGGCAGGGACAAGTGGCAGTACGAATCAAGTATGGGGGTTACCGGAACAAGACTCGATCTATGGTCGACTCAGGAGGTTTAAGTTTTCCTGCAGTGGTTAGCACTATATATTTCCTTGGTAATACCCAACAGGGTCACCACCTGGCATGTCCCGACATGCCATCATTGATCATTCTCGTCACAACGAGACATCTGTTTCACGGTCACTTTTATATGTGACAGATTCTCTCCTGCAGATTAGTCAGAACAAGCATAGGCATGTGTGGCACAAATGTTTCATGTCTAAGTGAACTCAAATACTCACAAGTAACCACATATGCATGATCATCTATATGCAAATTTCATTTGAGTCAACATAATCATGTTTCAAAATTCTAGCAAACAATCAACCAAGCAGTCATCATATCAAGTGTTCAAGATGCCTGCCTTGGGTATGTAGTGGTGCTGGTTCACTCCAAAATTTTGCAAAAAATATCTTCCCTCCATTTTTCCTATTTTCAAAATATTGCAAATATCACATAATTTCAAAACAGTGCAAAAAACTTGTTTGGAATTTTTTTAAATAAATACTAAAATAAACTAGATGAAAAATGAGAAATGTTGGAAAAAGAATCAATTCATTTGGAGTTGTGGTTTAAAAGTTGGAGGCAATTGAAGTTAGGGTCAAATCTGATTTTGATTTAAATCTAAAAAAAAAAGAAAACGTTCGGATGAACTGCGCTTTTAAAAGGGGAAGATGTACTCTGGAGAAAGGCGCCACCCTTTAGCCGGCTCGGGTGTGACCTCCAGTCACTGACGGTTGGTCCCAGGGACTCACCAGTCAGGTTTGACTGGTCCTTCACACGCGGAAACAGGGGAGGACGCGGCTGCCAGCGGCGATTGCCGGTGAACGGTGCTGCCCCTCGGGAAACTAAGCATGGGAACGAGCTCAGGGGGTCATGGCGATCCCGTGGAGGTGCACCATGATTGCCGGGGTGGCCGGAGTCGCCGGTGGCGAGCCCTCCCGAAGAGCTCCGGTGGAGTCGATTTGGAGTTTCCTCTCACGATCGATCTTGAGTGAAATTGGAGGGTGGAGTGTGTTCGTGGGGTCAAGGGGAAGCTACTCGAGAAGAGACAGAAGCGGGGGAAGATTTGGTGGCGTCAGAATCCTCCAGAGATTGGCGGCGGTTACCTCGGCCGGAAATGAGGAAGACGCCGCTTCTGGTCGCTTTGTTGCTTGGGGAGGATCACAAAGGGAGGAGGAGAAGTGTTGGTGATTCGAACGAGCTCGGGGTGGCCAATTTAGAGGCAGGCGACGTCGGTTCTTCGAGTTGCTATTTCAACCGACTCCGGCGGTGGCCATTAATGGCGACGAGGGCGGTGGCGAGGCCGGTGAGGGGGCGTTGGAGGTCGGCGGAGTTAGGTGAAGGCGGTGGCCGTCCAGATTTACGCCAGGGAGGGGCTGGTTGGCTCGGGGGCGACCCGCGTGTCTTGGGCGGTGGCTTGCCCAGCACAGCATCGGTCGTGGCCGGCGTGGGCGGCGGTGGTCGGCGCTAGAGGCCAGGGAAGGATGTCGGAGGGCTTCTAGGTGGTCGGGGTGGTCCAGAGGAGGGCTAGGGCGATTGAGGGAAGCAACAGGAGGGCGGCAGCAGCTCGATGCCACCGGCTGCAGTATAGGCGCTCTAGCCGCGCTCTGTGCACGCACACCACGTGTTCGACCGAATGTCAGAGTGCCCTAGGGTGACCTTGTGGAGTTGATCTTTGGCAGTGTGGTGTTTAGCTGAAAGGGAATGATGTTAGACATGCTGGTTGGGCAGGAGGAGCTAGTGCCACATGGAGTTCAGAGGATTGCAAGATTTCAGCCATGCCCACAAGCTGTTCGACAGAATGATAGATCTAGCTAGGGAAATCTTCTGGATGTGAGGCTTGGCAGGGTGGGGTCTCATTGGATGATAGAGATGATGGTATTATTGGTTCAATAAAAAGAGTAAGTGCCAAATGCAAGTTTTGAGGAAAATCAGTTCTGGACAGAAACTACAGGGGATTATTTGGTGGACTTGCAAGATGAAATTGGGGCTGCCCTTCTGGATTTAAGGGTTTAGTTAGAAGTACTACTAGGTGGAAAAGTTTCAGAATTTATTGAGCTAGCAAAAATAGGGTTGTAGTTATAACTTAAGGATGGGACAGAAATGAAAAGAGGATGTTTTGCTAATTTTTTTCAAAAGACCAAGTTGGCTTTTTACACAAAAGTGATTTATAGGACTAATAGGCTCTCCCAGAATTTTGTGGCATTAAATAAAAATTTATTTGAAATAGTTTTAGTTCAACAGAAGCATTTCAAAGCTTGAAAATACTTTTAAAGGAATTTATTTGAGGCTAATTTTATTATGAAAATATTTCCTACTGAATTTTAAAAGGTAAATGAAATGATTAAGAATTTTTTCCAAAACCTACAATATTTTCAAAAGTTTCTACATGGAGGGAAGAATTTTGGAAAACAGAAAACAGAAAATACTCTGAAATTAATAAAAGACCTAATATAATTCAAAATTTTATTTTGATCAAAATTTTATTTAGTAAAAACATGGGTTAAAATTTTGGGGTGTTACAGCAATTCTATCGGAAGCTGGGAAGAACTGGAGGAGGCCTTTAGGGCAAACTTCCAGGGTACTTACGTCCACCCCCCGGATGCCGATGACCTTAGTCACATCATCCAATAGGAGGGCGAATCTGCTAAGAAGAACCAGATCGTGGATTGCCCGGACGCCAAGGCTATCGTTGCATTCAAGCACAACATCCGAGACGAATGGCTCGCCCGACAGCTCGGGCAGGATAAACCAAGAACCATGGCAGCTCTGACCTCCCTGATGACCCGCTTTTGTGCAGGCGAGGACAGCTGGCTCGCTCGCAGCCCCCATAGGAGCGACCCTGGCACTTCTGAGCCACGTGACGGGAACGGTAAATCCAGGCGCAATCGAAACAAGAGCCGTAACAAGAATGGCGGGAGCGACACTGAGGACCCAGCAGTCAATGCCGGATTCAGTGGCGCACGGGCTGGACCCAAGAAAAAGCCCTTCAAAGGGAACAAGGATGGCCCAAGCGCCCTCGATATAATACTGGACAGGTCCTGCCAAATTCACGGCACCCCGGACAAGCCCGCCAACCACACCAATCGCAACTGCTGGGTGTTTAAACAGGCCAGCAAGGCAGTTTCCGAGGAGCCAAGCAGGGACCAGAGCCGGAGCGACGACGAGGATGAACCTCACCGGCCAAACAACGGTGGCCAAAAATAGTTTCCTTCGGATGTCAAGAATGTGAACATGATTTACGTCACGCACATCCCCAAAAGGGAAAGGAAGCGAGCACTTCGGGACGTCTACGCCATCGAGCCTGTAGCCCCAAAATTCAACCCGTGGTCGGCTTGCCCGATCACCTTCGACAAAAAGGACCAACCGACCAGCATCCGTCATGGCGGATTGGCAGCTCTGGTCCTTGACCCTAGTGTCGATGGCTTTCATTTAACCCGCGTCCTTATGGACGGCGGAAGCAGCCTAAACCTGATCTACGCAGATATGGTCAGACAAATGGGTATCGATTCGTCACGAATCAAGACCAGCAACACCACCTTCAAGGGTGTCATACTCGGCGTGGAGGCACGATGCACCGGCACTGTAACGCTTGAGGTAGTCTTCGGATCGCCCGAGAATTTCCGAGCGAGGACTTGATTTTTGATATAGTCCCCTTCCGCAACGGCTACCACGCGTTGCTCGATCGTACTGCTTTCGCCCGCTTTAACACGGTGCTGCACTATGCTTACCTGAAGCTCAAGATGCCGGGTCCCCACAGCGTCATTACCATTAATGGCAACATGGAGACCTCCCTCGGACAGAGGAGCAGACAGCGGCTTACGCAGCCGATTTCTAGGCGGCCGAGGAAGCAACCCGACATACAGCTCGGCATGCTCTACTAAGCTCTGCGAAACGGGTACGTACCATCTCCTTGGCCCCCGGTCAAGCTCGCGTCAATCCCAAATAGGGACGCGTGCTCCCCGTTTCCCCTCTCTTGGTAGCAGACTATGTGCCTCGGGTACACAATTTTGCACTAAAGATCCCATGGGAGGTTGGGGAGGACATTGATCAAAGGGGCGCGCTGTCTTGGAATAGCTAGGCACCCGCAACCTGGTTATCTCCTCGGCAACATAAAGGCCAACCAGGACTTACATTACGGCAGCGTCATGCTACCAATCTATGGCGCCAGCCTCGTCAGGGGCCCTGCTCCTCGGACGCGTTCAATGTAGTCAGGACGGAGTAGCCGGCAACATGCACCAAACCTTGGATTGGACAAGGATAGCTGTTCGACAACACGGAGGCGCTGACGTGCGACAGGGAAGGCACGGGGAACAGTCCCCGCTTTTTAAAGCCCTGTACTAAACAACTCTCTTTCTTTTGTTTTTACATGCTCTCTGTATCTTGTAAGGTTCCTCCTTATATTAGCTCGGCATACACAGCTAAACCCTTATGAATGAAAGAACAGGCCTTTTTTCGGTCTCCACACAAATTACGTGTTTTTTTTCTTCTGTTTTTGCCTCGTAGCCATGTGGACACCGTTGGAACTATACAGATGAGTCCGGATTTCGACCGGGGGCTCGGATATGAAATCGAGCTCATTTTCAAGTCCGATGCATGTTCGGCGTCTTGGATATTGCATTATATGCATCAGTTTCGAATCATGATTTTGGTCAATGATTGGGTTGCCCGGCTCCTGTGCTTGCCTCCTATGTTCCGCTTTGTTCGGCTAGGTGCGCAAAGGGAGAACCACTGCGATTGCGCTTCCAGATCGGCCTGGTCAAGCGCCTCAGGGAGAAAGCCGAAAATCGACTGTCACGCTCAGCGTAAACTAGTCGGCTATCCGAAGACAATGTCAAACTATGAATCGTTAGAGGTTAGGCCATGATAAACGAAGGGTTCTCTTTATATGAACCAAGGTGTTATAACTGGTGCACTTCGGCTTGTCCGATCACCACTACACCGGGGGCTATGTGGCACCCCGGCTCAGAGGAACCGGAACACCCCGTATTCCAGCCCAGAGATCAAGTCTTCTGGAATACGGAACTGCTTGGCATAGAACAAATCAGATCTTTATTACGAATAAAAGGGGTACAAGGGTCTGATATTACAAAGGTTACAGGGGCACGGCGAAACTATGCCTGCTCCGATAGCTCTATGCTAGCAGCGGAACATCTCAAAGCGGAATAAATTCTAGCAGCGGAACAACGGCGACGGTGATGAACTCCACTCCGCAGGGACTCTGGCTGGGATGCATCCTAGAGCGCAACCTCGGGATCCTCGACAAACAAGCAATCACGGCATCACCTGCAATTTGGCATGACACGCCAGGTGAGTACTTTGAATGTACTCGCAAGCTCACAGCAACCAAAGCAATCAAGACAACCAACAGCATGGCATTTACAGGTTAATTATCATTGATGAGCACAATACTACTAGAATAACATGAGCATGGCATGTACATATAATTCATGATATGAACATGATGATACTAACATGCAAGGGGGTCGACATTTAAGGTCTCCTGGACCAACTTACTCTGCTCGGAGGTTACCTCGTAACCACCTTAGGTATCGATCTTTCTTACCGTCGTGATCATCACACAATCACCTCATGATCAACCATCATCAAGAATACCATCATGATCATCTCGTGACCACATAAAGATCAACCAACTTCTTTCCTCATCGAACCGGGGTGGTTATTATTCAGATTATTATTAGTGTTGACCCATAGTGTGACCTACTACGAACTGTGTCCATGACTGAGGACGCGACTATCGATAGATTATACACTCTGCAGAGGTTAGTACACTGTACCCACACCACGGAACTCATGGCCTCGTGCTCCCATTCGGGTGGACCAATGACGTTCCGACAAAACCAATCTATTGCATGACACTCTCCTGGCCACTCTGACAAACTCCCCTTTGGGATATGTCCTGGGTGGCCCCGATGTCAACTCGTGACATCCACCACCTTTGTGGCCGCCACCGTCGTGGCCAAAACAAAACATCATCCCAAACGGGGACCTCGGTACTGTAAAACTCGGGCACACAAGGCTATGGCCGCCTACCTGATCAGGGTAGCGCGCACCCATAACCTTCGCTAGTAGGAGGCACCGGCGAGAGGCATGACAATAGACCGCATTAGGGCCTCCCCATCCAGGCAAGTGTGGCTGCACTGGTAAGCTCGATTTGGTGGCACCATGACTCAGCCAACAGATTTGTTCAAGTTCGATTAATGTCAGGTTCAACTTGAATGGTGATGAGCTGAGTCATAATAACATAATGAAATAACAATGCACATGAGCATGATATCAGTGTAACCATGGATGGGCAACATAACCATATATCAACATAACATCAACAATGATAACTCATTTAGTCTACGGGTTGCAGATGAGCATGGCATAAAGAGGATCATGAACATCACAAGTATTTTCATATCAATCCATAATGATTCATATGAGCATGTCATTATCACTAGCAGCTGAAATGATTACAAGAATAAATCATGATAAGAATAACATTAGCAACTAATCATTTCACTTACTAGATGAAAATGAACATGGCATAAGCATGGACATGGATTCACAAGCATTAACAAAATCATTAAATGAACAAGCAATTATTTAAATATTCCAGTGGAAACCATGGCTACTGCAATGCCATCATGCAAGTGGCTGTTGTGGCTTGCCTGGAGATGAAGGATTCATCGGGGAGAAGTGCGAGACACTCGCGGAAAAATTTGCCGGAAACGTTTCCCTCTCGAAGGGGGCTAAATAAGGGCAGGGGCAAAATGGTCATTTTCAGAATGTGACAACATAGTGAAAATGATACCAACAGAACGGGCTCGATGAATAGAGAATGTGGGCTTTGGAATCACCTGATTCGGAGTCACGGTTAAAAAGTTGTGGCCGTTCGTTCGTTAACCAGTGAAATGAATAAAAACTGTCCATTTCAGCTGCTAACGGGTGAACGTTCACAATATAAAGGTTTCGGCCGGCGGGGTTGAAACAGAAAGAATATTTCACATAATACGTCTTTGCTGCACGAAAGCGCATTTCAGCCCAAAGCCATATCCGAATACGCTTTCCCTAACAGAAAGCACATTTTCCGAAAAACCGCCTCCACTTAAAAATGGCGGGCCCGGGCGCTGAGTCGCTGGTGCGTGGGTCCCGCGTGCAGGTCGCCTCCCTCCCCTCATCGCCTTCAACCTCCCGTGTGCGCCCGCGGCAGAGGACAGAGGCGCCATCCTCCGGTGATCCCCGGCGCTACAGGGCATCTCCGGCGACGCTCCGGCCACCGGCGAGCTCAGCAGGACGAGGCGGTCCTATCCAGGTAGGGCACGACCACCGAGGAGGTTGGGAAGGAGCGGGACGTCGGACGCGGCGGACGGTGGCCACGTCGAAGTTGGGCACGACGCCCTGGGACACCGGAGGAGGAGGGGAAGGGCGGGGAAGCTCCAGGGGCTCGAGGGGTTCTACTGATGATAGAAAGAGGAGGGGAGGAGCTCAGCTTCGAGCTAATTTAAGCGGAGGGCCAAAGCGGTCATGGCGACCATGGGCGAGAAGGAGGAGTTCCGGGGCTCAAATGAGGGGTCAGGAGGGGTGCTAGGAGGGAGAGGGAGTGGCTGGCGAGGTCGATGGAGCTCGGGGAGGGCTATATGTAGCCGGGGCAAGATACTCGAGCCAGATGCTGCCGCGGAGGCAAATGGCGATGGCACTGGTACTCTAGGCCACGCGTAGGGGAGGGGGAGAGGGGCCAGAGGGTTTGCGCAATGCGGAGAGGCCACGGGGTGCTCGAGAGAGGTCGAGGAGGAAGAAGACAGGAGGAAGACGACGGCAGCCGCGGGCACGCGGTGCGGCATGGCACGCCGGGGAGGAAAGAGGAGGGGAGAGGGTGTTGGGGAACGCAGCAGAAAACAAAAAATTTCCGACCTACGCACCAGCCCAGGACCACTATGGAGACTGCATACAAGGTTTGATCATTTCGTTACCGACTCGTAGCGCAGCGGAAGTAGAGTCGATGACGATCGGCGGTGCAGATCCCCGCAGCTAGGATTTTACAACCTCCCAACCGCGAGGATGTATACCCTCATCTGCCCCGCGGACAGCCCTCCGGGAGGCGGTCGCACAGTCCCCCGGACGGTGTCGCGGACAGCCCTTCGGGAGGACCTCCGAAACTCGGACTGTCACTCGGACAGCCCTTCGGGAGGACCTCCAAAACTCGGACGGTCACACGGACAGCCCTTCGGGAGGCACTCTCGAACTAAGACCGAAACTACGATCTCTCTACAGAGTTGCACACATACGGTGTCATCTATCCAGCAGGGCTTCGCCGTCCAGAACTAGTTCCTGCCGGAACCCAGACAGCCTTTCGGCTCTACGAAACTATTTCGCTGGGAGGGAGAGAAGAATGCCAGATCATGCATGGCTTGTGTATGAGAGCAAGCGTCTGTGAGATGGCAGCCCACTCACCTCCTATTTATAGGAAAACCAAGGGGGAATATCCCTTTCTCAAAGGGAATATGCCTTTGGAATATCCCTTTCTCAAAAGGAATATGCCTTTCTCAAAAATATCCAAAAAGTGCTTTCACTATTCACGACGACATTTTTCAGCGTCTGATCGAACTGAAAATATTCATGTGGGCTTAGAACAATTCTAGTACCCACCAAAATAATTTTCAACGCGAGCCGGAACAATTCCGGTTTAGTGATTTCATCTGCGAAAAGCATCTGAAGCGGTTTCGGCAGCTCCGGAACATTTCCGGTTTTCATTCCAGAAAATTCCAAAAAGTTTCTAGAACGATTCTGGCACCCTCCAAGAATTATCAGGCATGTGCCAAGACCAATTTGACTTTATGGTATCCCCTGAAACAACTTTTCCAGTTTCACCGAAACTCATCCGGTGACCTCTCTCTGCGGAACTTTTCCGCTGTCCGAAACTTTTCCGGCGTCCGAAACTTTTTCGGTGTTTTTCTCTCAGACTCCCTGTCTAGTATTCAGCAGATAGATGACCCTTAAGCGTGTGACCCTATAGGTTCGGTGAAGCATAGACATGACCCGGAACCCCTTCCGATCAATGATCAACATCGGAGCCGTGGACACCCATATTGACCCCTATACCCACACGAATGAATATTCGAGTGAACCTCCAGTTGCCGTGTGCTATTCCTGTTGCTTCGCGATATGTTACAAATACCCGAGGTGAGAAACATCGGCATCCTCGTGGATCAACACTTGTCCACAATGCCAGTTACCTCGTTGCCGGTATTGTTCTCTTTTCTCGTTCCCGTGTTCCGGCATCCCTGTGATCAAATCACCTTGTGTCTGGCCAGACGATGATGGATATCGTAACACCGAGAGGGCCCAGAGATATCTCTCCATCGTCGGAGGAGCAAATCCCAATCTTGAGCTATCAAGTTACTTGACATACTTTTCCATGAACCCGTAAGCCGCCGTAATAGCCACCCATTTACGGATGACGTTTAACAAACCCCAAAGTTCATGAAGCAAGCATGAAGAAACTCGATACTCTCATGGTCTAAGGAATTATGCAAACATTAACTTCCTGTGTTATTAACCATTAACTTATGACGAATGTATCTCATAGCATAACATCAATTTGGGTCGATTCAACACAAGTGTTCTACCAACAATTGTGCCCTCAAAATTGCCGGCATAGTCATGCCCATGATCAGGAAAACAGGATCATCATGCAATACTTGAGCCAGTCATAGAGGCTTGACTAGGAATACTTTTTACTATTTATTATCCCACACGTGCACATGAGTTTCCCTCCAAGCCTCGTTTTATTTGCAGACTCGAGAATCATTGCAGTTATAGCATGGAACATAAACCTAATTATGAACAGGGAGATAATCAATAACATTTATTATTGCCTCTAGGGCATATCTCCTACAGACTCCCACTTGCACTAGAGTCAATAATCTAGTCAATGCTAATGCACTTTACACCTATGGCATACTGGTGTAAAATATGCTTCGCATGTGGTATAGCCTGATATCCAACGGATCTGACGACTTCAGCTCCGTGTGTAACTTTGCATATCCTCGCGTTTTCACGCTTTCACAAAATTCATATTTTGTGTGGACTTGGCTTTGCATATGTGTGAATCATTGGTCGAAACCTGATTCCTCAGACTGAGCTATGGAGCAACTATCTGCAATAGTGTCCCATAGACCAAAGCCATCTTGGAACCATACTAAGTTCATGAATGAACTATATGATTCAACAACTTCTTTGTCGCTTCTCAAGCGTCAACATACTTAGCCTTTGTTATAGAATTCGCCACAGTATCTTGTTTGGAACAATTTCCAACTACCGTGCCACCATATTGTGTTTTACACAAAACCCTTAATTTAAATCGAAAATCGCATGGAGCATTGATGAAGACTGTATCGATGTAATTACTTACAACGAGCACTTCATAATCTCTGCTTGCGAGAAAACATGTCATTACTACTACTCTAGTACTCAATGACATCTTTCACTGTTGTCCTATGATCAGTACTTTTGATCACTTTGGTATCTATACTCGCAACAACTTTGGAGTATTGGACATATCTGGTTGCTTTTACATACCATGGAATACATGATTAATCCAAACACAAGAGTGTGTGGAATCTCCATCATGTATTTTTCTCATCAGTGTTTTAAGACACCGAGTTTTGCAAAAACTCTTTCCATGTGACTTCGGCAAGAATCACTCCTTGGCGTTTTAAATGTTAAAAGGTTTTAGCATCTTGTCAATATGTATTCATTGCTTAGCCCCATTAGGTAAATCTATCTCCATAGATTATCATGCCTAATATTGAGGCTATTTAGCCTAAGCACTTCATCGGAAAACTATTTTCAAATGAAGTCCTAATTCGTGTCAAGAAATTTATTTCCAATTAACAATGTGTTAAGTACACAAGGTTTATAGAAATATTATTATGCTCCCACTTAATTTCTTGAATTACAAGCATCTTCGTTACCCATTGATGAAGTCAAACCCCTTTGACCATTTCATCAAAACACGAAGATTCCAACTCCATATTTGCTCTCTTCTGTCCATCGCTGGAACTCTGAAGTTTGCATACTTACTAGCATCCTCTGGATCGACAAATTACTTTGGACTGTATCACATACAAGTCCTAGGTTTCATTTCCATCAGATGGAAATCCTTTCGTCATCCATGTTTCATATCTCATGATTGAAATATGTATTAATTGCTAGTTCAACCCGAACCGACTTTAAGCATCGCTACGGTGAGACAATCTTATCGTAGTCAACTCCTTGAACTTGTTATTGCAACAAGTCGAGCTTTATGGATAAAACATTTTTATCCGTATCAGTTTTTAGTTCCATAAATATTCGTTAGACTCGATGTCTTCTGAAAGGTGTATCAAGATTTTAATCTCGAATCACTTATATGGAAACTATCTCGGATTGTATTGGCATTTAGCCAATTCCGGAGTCAGGGCCCATCAACGCTTCCTTGTGTATCGTAGGTATACTGTTGTCTAACAACAATATCTCGTATGCGCACCTGAGAGGTTTGCACGAGTTTTTCCTACGCGGTTCAGCTGCAAGTTCGACCGAAGTCCGTACATCTCATGTAGAGGCTTCCGTATCAGTCGCAGTAGGAAACTCCGGAATCACTTCCAAGGTTCCTTTCCTTTGACCTGATGACGAAGATACTGGTTATCTCGTCGAGTTGCACTGTCCTCCCACTCACCTTTTGTAAGAACTATTCTCTTTAAAAGCATACCGTTTTGCGGCAAAAACCCTTTGCCTCGGTATAGTGGTGGGGGAATACCCAATGACTTGGGATAACCTTACAAAGTAGCACTTGTCTGATTTGGAATAGGTTTGTAACCTTTTACACAAGCCCCATATTCCAAATGTTAAGAAAAGATATAACATGGTTGGGCGTACCACACCATGGCGTTATTTCAACAGACCTGATGGAGCTCTTTTCAGTGTAAAAGCCGCAGTCTCTAAAGCAGCACTCTATAAAAGGGGTAATGGCAAATCTATTCATGTCATCTTTGATCTTACCATGTCATAAATGGTTCGATTACATCTTCACGGACTCTCCACTTGCAGTGGTGTTCCGGGAGGTGCAAGTTATGAAACCCCTTTCATAACTCATCAGACATTCGCTAAACTTGTAACTCAAATATTCTTTTCTGCAATCGAATTGTAGAAACATAATTTTCTTGTTACAATAACTTCTACTTCATTTTGAAAACCTTTCGAATGATTTCAAAAGATCCAGACTCACGTCTCATCAAGTAAATATCCATATATCTACTTGAGTCATTTCTGAAGATAGATAAATCCACTACTTGCAACAACATTTATTGGACTACACACATCATAATGTATGATCACCAATATGTTCTATGCTCGTTCCTTATGGCCTGTGAACGGTATATCAGTCACTTCACTTTTCAGAGGAAAGTTGCAAGTGTCAGATGATTCAAAATCAAATGACTTCAAAATCCATCATAATGGAATTTTTCCATGCGGGTTTCTCCAATGTGACCAAATGCAGTGCCACACTTGTGTGGTATTCTTTTAGTCTTGCGACATTTAGCGTCAGTGTTATGGATGTATCATATTACCATCAATATTCATAGCATACATCCCATCCTGTATGGAAGCATGACCCTTCATGTTTTTCATAACACCGAACATCAAAAGTTCTCTTATGAATAACCTTTTTGCAAAATACCTTATGCAAAGGGCTAGAGTGTATGAAACTCTAAATGAATTATGAAAGTAAATACAGAGGCAATGTATTAATATCAATATTCATAACATACGTCTCATTCATAATGAAAGTATGGCCCTTATGTTATTCATAACACCGAACATCAAAAGTTCTCTTATGAACAACCTTCTTGCAAGATACCTTATGCAAAGGGCTAGAGTGTGAAACTCTAAAATGAATTATGAAAGTAAATACAGAGGCAATGTATTAATATCAATATTCATAACATACGTCTCATTCATAATGAAAGTATGGCCCTTATGTTATTCATAACACCGAACATCAAAAGTTCTCTTATGAACAACCTTCTTGCAAGATACCTTATGTAAAGGGCTAGAGTGTGAAACTCTAAAATGAATTATGAAAGTAAATACATAGGGAATACACCGATGGAAGGCATAGTAACTTTTACTATGTTCCCTATGTGTATCTTAACCTCATTCCTGGCTAGTCTTTCAGGCCATAGTAGTTCTTACATCGAGTTGCAACAGAATGCAATCAAGCGGGTATCTTTGTGATCAACTCACAATACCCAAGAATTAGTGATTAACATGTTTAACCATAATTCCCAGGAACTATATCTTTGACCAGCCTTCTATACATCAAAAACTTGTATGACATTCATACATGGGCTGGATATTCCAGTCTTCTTTCTTATTTGCCATTATACTTCTAACAGTTTAACTTTTAGTATTTCTCCTACTCTCAGAAGAAGCACCCAACTTAAGAGTGGCGTTAGCCCCGGATTTCCTAGGCGTGAAAGTTTCACTAACACCCTTCGGATACTTCCTTTCTCTTTAAGTTGTTGTTTTATTCACCATCATCATATGACAGGCGTTCTTCTGGATCCCTCTCTTATCAGTCAAATGCCCAGTAAACACTTTTACTAATAGTTTGCAAACAAACATTGCTTTGGATATCTTATATCTTTTAGCATTTGTCTGTCTCTGAAAATGATTTTCAGATTCCATGAATATCACATAACTATCCAAACTTTCGAAGTTCGGGTCTCATGGAAGCAAACACATTGCACTTTGACTGAAAAGGAATTCTAGCTATTGGATCGAAGGACGAGAGTCACATGATCCATAGCATTAGCGGGAGAATACCGAAAGTATGCGATAGGACAAAATCCTTCTCGGCACTCTAGAGGACAATCCTCACATTACGTTACCAACCGTAAAGTTTTAACCAGATATTTAACAGCTATTCAATTTTAATAGGGAAGGTGGAAACGCGAGCCATTATTCTACAACTATTATGCAAAACACACTTAGACAGTGTTCAAGATTAATTGCACTGAGAATTAAAGAATTCAATTCTACAGTGCGCTCCCACTCAAATCAATATCTCTCATAATTGATTGTGAGTGATTCAAGATCCAACTTTCAATTCAGCGTCAAGGATGTAACCATCTCAAGTGACGAGAATTTCAATTGGTAGGCCAACTTGCCAATCACATCTCTATGTGACTCTTGTTCATCTTTCGATGCGTGTGTTCCGAGCTCATGACTTTCATGCCTGAACGTCAAGACAACCAAGTGATCTCGCTGCGAGGTCTCAACTCACCCGCCTCACACTTCTCTAATCGTTCGTACCCATGTAACCATGTGATACCCCGAAGAGATAGGTGCCGTGACGGTGCTACACTTGGGAGAACACTAACTACTTGATATTTTTGTGAGAGATCACCCTAATAAAATGCGACTACCGCGCAATCAAGAAGGGTGCATCATAAGGGATAAACATCTCAGGCAATTCAAAATAGCAAGATATGGTATAGCCCTTTCTGACGGAGAAGTCTTTCATTTCTTCGTCTTTGGCATTCGCGTTGGTGGTCACCTTTGCGAAGATTGCCACCACCTTGTCGATGCACCAGATAATATTGCTATCTCTATAGCTAATAAAATAAGTGCATTACATAAGGTTGACACGCAGGTCATTAAAGTGCAATCATATGGCTCCAGCCATCATGCCGAATCATGACACGCAGGTCATGTTAATCAATTTACATCATATAGTCATCTCATACATAATCAAATTATTATGAGTACTGCTATACCACATCATATGCACATGCAAACCATCCTGCAAAACCAAGTTAGACGCCTCTAATCGGTTCATGCAAAATTTTATTTTACGTGGCTTCTAAGGTTTCGAAACAAACCGAAGCTACCAACGTCCATCATCAAGCATGATAATCCAAGTCGCTAGATTAACATTCCAGGGTGTATGAAACACGAGATAATAAAATCTCGAGCCCCATACTAAACTTCGTCATACGCGTGACCCCCGTGCAGATCACATCTGCATTGCCCTTTCGTCTGCAAAATTTCATCTTTCTTTTTAACTACGGTGGAATTCAATGAACTGTTAGCACTTCGTTGATGAATCAGGATCGCGGATTGCCAGAACATTGAAACTCCACCATACTGTTATCAAGATCAGAAATATGCAAATTCCAGGGAAGCAACAAGAAACATCGGGTAACAGACTTCATCTGCTACCCGCACAAATAATTTTCAGCAATAGATCTCATCTACTACCTAGTTATATTGTGCAACACCCATACATCTCTATGTATTCTAGATCGCAACCTGCATCTACGCATAGCACGGCTCTTGATGCCACTGTTGGGGAACGCAGCAGAAAACAAAAAATTTCCGACCTACGCACCAGCCCAGGACCACTATGGAGACTGCATACAAGGTTTGATCATTTCGTTACCGACTCGTAGCGCAGCGGAAGTAGAGTCGATGACGATCGGCGGTGCAGATCCCCGCAGCTAGGATTTTACAACCTCCCAACCGCGAGGATGTATACCCTCATCTGCCCCGCGGACAGCCCTCCGGGAGGCGGTCGCACAGTCCCCCGTACGGTGTCGCGGACAGCCCTTCGGGAGGACCTCCGAAACTCGGACTGTCACTCGGACAGCCCTTCGGGAGGACCTCCAAAACTCGGACGGTCACACGGACAGCCCTTCGGGAGGCACTCTCGAACTAAGACCGAAACTACGATCTCTCTACAGAGTTGCACACATACGGTGTCATCTATCCAGCAGGGCTTCGCCGTCCAGAACTAGTTCCTGCCGGAACCCAGACAGCCTTTCGGCTCTACGAAACTATTTCGCTGGGAGGGAGAGAAGAATGCCAGATCATGCATGGCTTGTGTATGAGAGCAAGCGTGTGTGAGATGGCAGCCCACTCACCTCCTATTTATAGGAAAACCAAGGGGGAATATCCCTTTCTCAAAGGGAATATGCCTTTGGAATATCCCTTTCTCAAAAGGAATATGCCTTTCTCAAAAATATCCAAAAAGTGCTTTCACTATTCACGACGACATTTTTCAGCGTCTGATCGAACTGAAAATATTCATGTGGGCTTAGAACAATTCTAGTACCCACCAAAATAATTTTCAACGCGAGCCGGAACAATTCCGGTTTAGTGATTTCATCTGCGAAAAGCATCTGAAGCGGTTTCGGCAGCTCCGGAACATTTCCGGTTTTCATTCCAGAAAATTCCAAAAAGTTTCCAGAACGATTCTGGCACCCTCCAAGAATTATCAGGCATGTGCCAAGACCAATTTGACTTTATGGTATCCCCTGAAACAACTTTTCCAGTTTCACCGAAACTCATCCGGTGACCTCTCTCTGCGGAACTTTTCCGCTGTCCGAAACTTTTCCGGCGTCCGAAACTTTTTCGGTGTTTTTCTCTCAGACTCCCTGTCTAGTATTCAGCAGATAGATGACCCTTAAGCGTGTGACCCTATAGGTTCGGTGAAGCATAGACATGACCCGGAACCCCTTCCGATCAATGATCAACATCGGAGCCGTGGACACCCATATTGACCCCTATACCCACACGAATGAATATTCGAGTGAACCTCCAGTTGCCGTGTGCTATTCCTGTTGCTTCGCGATATGTTACAAATACCCGAGGTGAGAAACATCGGCATCCTCATGGATCAACACTTGTCCACAATGCCAGTTACCTCGTTGCCGGTATTGTTCTCTTTTCTCGTTCCCGTGTTCCGGCATCCCTGTGATCAAATCACCTTGTGTCTGGCCAGACGATGATGGATACCGTAACACCGAGAGGGCCCAGAGATATCTCTCCATCGTCGGAGGAGCAAATCCCAATCTTGAGCTATCAAGTTACTTGACATACTTTTCCATGAACCCGTAAGCCGCCGTAATAGCCACCCATTTACGGATGACGTTTAACAAACCCCAAAGTTCATGAAGCAAGCATGAAGAAACTCGATACTCTCATGGTCTAAGGAATTATGCAAACATTAACTTCCTGTGTTATTAACCATTAACTTATGACGAATGTATCTCATAGCATAACATCAATTTGGGTCGATTCAACACAAGTGTTCTACCAACAATTGTGCCCTCAAAATTGCCGGCATAGTCATGCCCATGATCAGGAAAACAGGATCATCATGCAATACTTGAGCCAGTCATAGAGGCTTGACTAGGAATACTTTTTACTGTTTATTATCCCACACGTGCACATGAGTTTCCCTCCAAGCCTCGTTTTATTTGCAGACTCGAGAATCATTGCAGTTATAGCATGGAACATAAACCTAATTATGAACAGGGAGATAATCAATAACATTTATTATTGCCTCTAGGGCATATCTCCTACAGAGGGGTCCAGAGCGAGTGCGTGGCCACAGCAAAGCCGCTAGACATGTTCCGGTGGCGATACGTCGTGGTTTGGACGGCGGCAGAGGGGCCCGACGTCCAGAGCACGCAGTCTGCGCGCAGTGCACGCGCTCTACGCGTGGTCACCGCGTGCACTAGCGCTCTGCCACGGCTCTGCCCGTATGAGCTTGTCAAACAGTGCACTCACTGCTCAAAAAGGTTAGATCTGCGGCTAGGATCAAATGGGCGGTGCTGGGGATGAGCTGTGTGCAGAAAGCCACCTTGGCAGCAAGGTGTTTGTTCTGGGATGGTGGAGGATCACTTGGGGTAAGATGCTGAGCTTTGGCTGGGGGAGGTCAATCACTAAGGTGACCATCTTGCCAAAATATCAGCCCAAATGGAGGGGTCTAGATAACACTTCCTTCACAAACTGCCCCACTGGACAGAAATATGAACATGGAAGCTGTACTCACATGGAGTATTGGATTGAGCTGAAATTTGGTGGAGTATGATCATTTGAGCATATGAAGGCACTATGAAAATTTCATACCATTTTGATAAATATAAATGGTACTTCCTTCACAATGCTTTCTACTGGACAGAAACTTGGGGGAATTTTGTGGAGTAAAAGGATTGGCAAAATGATGTGAATTTTGGCATGCTCAAATGATATAGTGATATTTGAGTCCTGGATTAATTTCAGATTTTATGAAGCAATATAAAACATAGTTGCTTCACAAACTAAAATTATGACCAGAAACAAAGATTGGATGGTGTGCTCACATAGACTGTTGGATGGAGATGAAATTTTGTGGAGAGTAATGATTTGATCATATAGATGATCTGCCAAATTTTAACTCATTTGGATTAGCCTAGCTAGTACTTCCTTCACAAAGCTTCTCCCTGGACAGAAACTTTGGAAATTTGCCGAGGAAGATTTACTAGGCAAATGAAGCTGAATTTTGGCATGTGGCAATAATTTGGATATGAAAGAGTGCCCAAAATTTTTGAAGGCAATCAAGAAAAGATAAATAGCACTTCCTTCACAAAGTGCCATTCTGGACAGAATGGAAAATGAATATTCCTGAATTATTTTTGAACTAGGCAAGGATGGGTTTTGACATATTTGTGGAAGATATGATCCAAAGAATTTATGAGAATTTTGTTGGAATTTTGGAAATGACAGAAATATAGGTTGCTTCACAACCTAGGGCAAATAGGGTTATTCCTTTAATAGAAAAAGGAATATTCCCAATAAATAAATATTGGAGTTGGGCTAAGATGGAAATGTCATGGCCTTGAGATGGATTTGAGAGTGTCAAGCCACTTGGGAGAGGAAGAAGAGAAGATCTTCCCAGGCTTCAAGACCACAGAGCCACCGAAAAAAAATCCAAATAAAAAATCAAGGAAATCCAAAAGAAAAAGAAAGGGCCAAAAATCGGGGTGTTACAGGTTAGTTAAACTACCCCGCATTTTTTGAACCCCTATGACTAAGTGAAAGATATAAAGCCGCTATGGTCCGATTGCCTTGTTTCGTAAATACGCAACCGCCTTAGGGCGCCGAGACGTCTGCTAAGGGTTTACACGTTTTATGGAACACCATGCGTAGTATCTACAAAAGGGGGTAGAAGCCGACGACTGGCCTCTTTTAGTATAAATGGTCGCACGGGAATGAAACCAACATATTGAATACAAACAAATTACCAGCATAAATATTACTTTTTTTTTACAAAAGTCGCCACGAGAATCGGAGCTCGGTCTTAGAGCATTGCTCCTCAGTCACCCGAGCACCTTCGCGGACCTCGGACATAAACATCTTGGGCGTCCGCTTTTTCCTTTCTGGAGGCCCCGACGCGATCTCGAGCGGCTTGATCTTTGGGTAATGCGCCATTGTGGACGCATAGGCTCGCTCCGCGCCTTCCAGGCAGGCCGACCGCTTCCAGTTCTCCACCTGGGGGCTTGCGCCTCACAATCTCTGCACCTGGCCAAATAAGCTGGTCGGTAGCGGCTCCTGTGGCCAGAGATTGATGCAAATATCCTCCATCACTGGCCGAGCCATACGAATCAGCTCGGCCAGCTGCTTCATTTGGTTGTTCAGCAGAGGAGGATGCTCGGGCCCCTGGAATTGGGCCCAGAAGGTCTTCTCCGTAGACTCCTCGGGACGGGCGGCGAAGTAGGCGCCAGTGTCCGAAGCACTCCACGGCAGGTCCCTAAAGGCTTCTGAAGAACGTCAGACTCACGTAAGATGGGCAAACCGGCGGTCGCCAAAAACACGGCCAAGCAGGTAGGGCTTACCAGCGGCGATCCGCTTCACCTGTTGAAGCACCTCGCGGTCCGCTCTGGCCTGGGTCGTGGCCTCTTTCCAGGCTGAGCTCACGGTTTCGAGCTCGGAGGCGAGCTTGTTATTTTCTTCCTGGAGGGCGTCACGCTGCTTGTACAGCGCCTCCAGGCCCCCCTCGACCTCCGTGACCCAGGCCACGCACTTCACGCCGGCCTCTTTCTCCTTGGCCAGCTCTTCACCGGCCTGCTTTGCCGCAGCTTTTTGCTGTTCGGCTTCAGTCCGAGCTCTTTGAAGCTCGGAGCGGAGCTTCTCAAGCTCTGAGGAGGCAGCTGCAACACATTAGCACACACCTTAGAGCTCAACTCAGCTGCCTCATGGCCAAAAATACAATATTAACATTCAATTGGCTCTTGCTTACCTTCAGAGCGCTCCGTTTGCTTTCTAAGCAGATCCATGTCCTTCTCGGACCGATCAAGCTTATGGTTCAGCTCCTCTACCTCTCTCGAGGTAGATGCCGAAACCGAGGCCGAAACCTGCAAAATACATTGTTAGCTTCCTCGGATGACTAGATCCCCTGATCGGCTATTGGCATCCGATCAGGGTCTCGGGGGCTACAGTTTATTGGCTTTAAATTATCTACCCTCCTTCCCTATGATCCCTGAGTAAGATTATTGCATCTAACTCAAGGCTCGGGGGCTACTGTGGTTATATACTTGTAACAAGTCTTTGCAGTAGTAAACATCCTCGGGCATATTGAATTCTACTTATTCTTTAAGTACTATTGATCACATCTAGTGCTAATAAGTTCTACGCATGGACCTAAATCCAAAACCTGATTAAAACTTACCTCAAAACCTTTATAAAGGCCCTTGAAGGCCTCCTTGATACCGGCCTCCGTGGACCGGTAGTTCTTTAGCACCGCACCCAGAAGCACGCGGTACTCGACAACGATAGAGGAGCCCGTCAGGGCTGCCTCCATCTCCTCGGTCCACCCCGTGGACACCTGCCCTCCGGCAGGACATGATGGATGGGCCACCTCGGTCCTTTCCGTCGTAGGAGGGCTCGCCGATGTTGTTGGCTACCAAGGTGGCACTGAATCAATGGGAGCCGAGATTATCAACTGTTCCCGCTCTTCCCCTCCCTTCGAGGAGGGGGCCTTCTCCGGCGCACCTTTGGAGGCGGAGGCGGAGGCCTCAAACATTGAGACTTCGGCGCCGCCCCTCGTGGTAGGCATGGGTGGGGTCGGCTGGGAAGTCGCCTCCCCTTGCCCGTCATGGGCAGAAGGGGAGGGGTGATGTTCCTCCGAGGCGCTGCGGGGAGGAAGCCCGCTCGACGATGTCTTGTCGCTGAGGTGGGAACACTGTGGGCTAAGAACATGCAATCAATCATGTTAGACTCGCAAAGGGAAGGATTAGAGCGGGCTTAAAACGTGCAGGGGATGTGTACCTCCTCGGCTGGGGTCTCTCCCTCCGCGGCCCGATAAGGTCGTCCTCTGACTCGGAGGGGACGGCCTCGGCAGCAGCGGGGGCCTTGCTGGGGGCGGCATCGACATCCTTTGTAAGGCGCCGCCGTGATCGGCGAGCGGTGGCCCCCACGACGTCCTCGGACGCCGCCCTCTTCCTCCTCGGGGAAGAAGCACTCTCTTCCTCCTCATCTTCTTCCTCTTCTTCCTCCTCATCAGAGGAGAGAGCGTGGACTTCCTCGGACTTAGCGTCCGAGACATCTCGAATCCGAAGACCCGCCCTCTTCTTCCCCAGCTCCTTCCTCGCCTTTGCAGGAGCTTTTGGGGGAACTGCGGCCAGGAGGGCCTTGAGTTCGGGGGTCTGGTTGTCTTCGGGGAGAGACGCCGCGCACTGGATCAGCGCCACCTTCGTCGCCCATTTTTGATTACAATAAAGAAAGGTTTAGACAGGTACCGTTAAAAGACTCTTACTGAATACCCGAAATGATTCATACCTCGGATGGTCGTGTGCGACACTGTAGCCACGGTTGGGTCCGTCCTCAGGGAATAAATTCTGGGACGGCTTGAAGAGGGTGATACGTCCATTTTGCATCATGTTTTCCTACTATTATTTATATGTTTTTAATCAATATAACACTTTGTGGAGCAATTCTAATGCCTTTTCTCTCTTAATATGCAAGATTTACACAAGGAGGGAGATTGCCGGCAGCTGGAATTCTGGACCTGAAAAAGCTATGTCAGAGATACCTATTCTGCACATCTCCAAATGAGCTGAAATTTCACGGAGATTTATTTTGGAATAAATAAAAAATATTGGAAGAAAGAAGTACCAGAGGGGGCCACCCAGGTGCCCAAGAGGCACCAGGGCGCGCCACCCCCCAGGCGCGCCCTGGTGGCTTGTGGGGCCCCTGTCCAGCCTCCGGTGCCCATTTTTTGGTATATAAGCCCATTTTCCCTAGAAAAAATAAAGAGAAGACTTTTGGGACGGTGCGCCGCCGTCTCGAGGCGGAACTTGGGTAGGAGCACTTTTGCTCTCCGGCGGAATGATTTTGCCGGGGATACTTCCCTCCGGGAGGGGGAAATCGGAGCCATCGACATCACCAACGATCCTCTCATCGTGGGAGGACCAATCTTCATCAACATCTTCACCAGCACCATCTCATCTCAAACCCTAGTTCATCTCTTGTATTCAATCTTTGTCTCAAAACCTCAGATTGGTACCTGTGGGTTGCTAGTAGTGTTGATTACATCTTGTAGTTGATGCTAGTTGATTTATTTGGTGGAAGATTATATGTTCAGATCTATTATGCTATTCAATACCCCTCTAATCTTGGACATGAATATGATTTGTGAGTAGTTACTTTTGTTCTTGAGGACATGGGAGAAGTCTTGTCATAAGTAATCATGTGAATTTGGCATTCGTTCGATATTTTGATGATATGTATGTTGTTGATTCTCTTAGTGGTGTCATGTGAACGTCGACTACATGACACTTCACCATCTTTGGGCCTAAGGGAATGCATTGTGGAATAGTAATTAGATGATGGGTTGCTAGAGTGACAGAAGCTTAAACCCTAGTTTATGCGCTATTCCGTAAGGGTCTGATTTGGACCCATATGTTTAATGCTATGGTTAGATTTATCTTAATTCTTCTTTCGTAGTTGCGGATGCTTGCGAGAGGGGGTAATCATAAGTGGGAGGTTTGTTCAAGTAAGAACAGCACCCAAGCACCGGTCCACCCACATATCAAATTATGAAAGTAGCGAACACGAATCAAACAAACATAATGAAAGTGACTAGATGAAATTCCCGTGTGTCCTCAAGAGCGCTTTGCTTATTATAAGAAATCGTTCCGGCTTGTCCTTTGCTACAAAAAGGATTGGGCCACCTTACTGCTCTCTTTGTTACTATTGCTACTTGTCACTTGTTACAAATTATATTGCTATCAAACTACTCGTTACCGATAATTTCAGTGCTTGCAGAAAACACCTTGCTGAAAACCGCTTGTCATTTCCTTCTGCTCCTCGTTGGGTTCGACACTCTTACTTATTGAAAGGACTATGATTGATCCCCTATACTTGTGGGTCATCAAGGCTCTTTTCTGGCGCTGTTGCCGGGGAGTGACGTGCCTTTGGTGAGTGGAATTTGGTAAGGAAACATTTATATTACGTGCTGAAATTTACTGTTACTTGTCACTATGGAAAGTAATCCTTTGAGGGGTTTGTTCGGGGTATCTTCACCTCGACCGGAAGCACAAATAGTTGCTGCTCAACCTACTGCACCTACTGAATATATTTATTATGAGATTCCTTTGGGTATGATAGATAAACTTCTAGCTAATCCTTATGCAGGAGATGGAACGATATATCCTGATATGCACTTAATCTATGTGGATGAAATTTGTGGATTGTTTAAGCTTGCAGGTTTATCCGGAGATGAAGTTAAGAAGAAAGTATGCCCCTTATCTTTGGAGGGAAAGGCACTGACATGGTATCGGCTATGTGATGATACTGATACATGGGACTGGAACCGGTTGAAGCTGGAATTCCACCAGAAATTTTATCCTATGCATTTGGTTCATCGTGATCGGAATTATATATATAATTTTTGGCCTCGTGAGGGAGAAAGCATCGCTCAAGCTTGGGGGAGGCTTAAGTACATGATGTACACATGCCCCAACCATGAGCTCTCAAGAGAAATTATCTTACAGAATTTTTATGCTCGGCTTTCTCATGATGATCGAACCATGCTCGATTCTTCTTCGACTGGCTCCTTTATGAAGAAAACTATTGAATTCAGATGGGATCTTCTGGAAAGAATTAAACGCAACTCTGAAGATTGGGAACTCGACAAAGGTAATGAGTCAGGTATAATACTTGAGTTCGATTGTGTTAAATCTTTTATGGCTACCGATGCTTTTCATAAGTTTAGCACTAAATATGGACTTGACTCTGAGATAGTGGCTTCCTTTTGTGAATCATTTGCTACTCATGTTGATCTCCCTAAGGAGAAGTGGTTTAAATATCATCCCCCTGTTAAAGAAAAGATTGAGGAACCCGCTAGTGTAAAAGAAGAAACAATTGTTTACCATGTTGATCCAGTTGTGCCTACTGCTTATATTGAGAAACCACCTTTTCCTGTTAGGATTAAGGAACATGCTAAAGTTTCAACTGTGGTTAACAAAAGTAATATTAGAGCACCTAGACCCTCTGAACAAATTGAAGTTGAACCTAATGTTGCTATGGTTAAAGATCTCTTGGTCGATAATATAGACGGGCATGTTATTTACTTCTGTGATGAAGCAGCTAGGATTGCTAAACCAGATCCTAAAGATAAAAACAGACCTGTAGTAGGCATGCCTGTTGTCTCTGTTAAAATAGGAGATCATTGTTATCATGGCTTATGTGATTTGGGTGCTAGTGTGAGTGCTATTCCGTTTACCTTATACCAAGAAATTATGAATGATATTGCACCTATTGAAATAGAGGACATTGATGTTACTATTAAACTTGCAAACAGAGATACCATTACACTGCTTGGGATTGTGAGAGATGTTGAAGTCCTGTGTGGAAAAATAAAATACCCTACTGATTTTCTCGTCCTCGGTTCTCCACAAGATAATTTTTGTCCCATTATATTTGGTAGACCTTTCTTGAACACTGTTAATGCCAAGATTGATTGCGCTAAAGAAACTGTTAGTGTGGATTTTGGTGGTATGTCTCATGAGTTTAATTTCTCCAAGTTTCGTAGACAACCTCATGATAAAGAATTGCCTAGTAAAGATGAAATTATTGGTCTTACTTCTATTGCCGTACCTCCTACTGATCCGTTAGAACAATATTTGCTAGACCATGAAAATGACATGCATATGAATGAAAGAAATGAAATAGATAGGATGTTCTTTGATCAACCACCTATCCTTAAACACAATTTGCCTGTTGAAACTCTTGGAGGCCCTCCTCCACCTAAGGGTGACCCTGCATTTGAATTGAAACAATTGCCTGATACATTGAAATATGCTTATCTTGATGAAAAGAAGATATATCCTGTTATTATTAGTGCTAACCTTTCAGCGCATGAAGAGAAGAGATTACTTAAAAGCACCGAGCTGCTATTGGATATACTCTTGATGATCTTAAGAGCATTAGTCCCACTCTATGTCAGCACAAAATTAATATGGAGCCTGATGTTAAACCAGTTGTCGACCACCAACGACGATTAAATCCTAAGATGAAAGAGGTGGTAAGAATCGAGATATTAAAGCTTCTGGAAGTAGGTATAATTTATCCCATAGCTGATAGTAGATGGGTAAGTCCCGTTCATTGTGTCCCTAAGAAAGGAGGTATCACCGTTGTTCCTAATGATAAAAATGAACTCATTCCACAAAGAATTGTAACTGGTTATAGGATGGTAATTGATTTTAGAAAATTAAACAAAGCTACTAGAAAAGATCATTACCCCTTACCTTTTATTGATCAAATGTTAGAAAGATTGTCTAAGCATACACACTTTTGTTTCCTAGATGGTTATTCTGGTTTCTCTCAAATACCTGTATTACCTGAAGATCAAGAGAAAACCACCTTTACTTGTCCTTTTGGAACTTATGCTTATCGTCGTATGCCTTTTGGTTTATGTAATGCACCTGCTACCTTTCAAACATGTATGATTGCTATATTCTCTGACTTTTGTGAAAAGATTGTTGAGGTTTTCATGGATGATTTCTCCGTTTACGGAACTTCTTTTGATGATTGCTTAAGCAACCTTGATCGATTTTTGCAGAGATGTGAAGAAACTAATCTTGTCTTGAATTGGGAGAAGTGCCACTTTATGGTTAATGAAGGTATAGTCCTTGGGCATAAAATTTCTAAAAGAGGTATTGAAGTTGATAAAGCTAAGGTTGACGCTATTGAGAAAATGCCATGTCCTAACGATACTAAAGGTATAAGAAGTTTCCTAGGTCATGCTAGTTTCTATACAAGGTTTATAAAAGACTTCTCTAAAATTTCTAGACCTCTTACCAATCTCTTGCAAAAAGATGTTCCATTTGTTTTTGATGATGATCGTGTAGAAGCCTTTGAAACACTTAAGAAAGCCTTAACCACTGCACCTATTATCCAACCACCTGATTGGAACTTGCCTTTTGAAATTATGTGTGATGCTAGTGATTATGCTGTTGGTGCTGTTCTAGGACAAAGAGTTGATAAGAAATTAAATGTTATCCATTATGTTAGTAAAACCTTAGACAGTGCTCAAAGAAATTATGTTACTACCGAGAAAGAATTTCTAGCAGTCGTGTTTGCATGTGATAAATTCAGATCTTACATAGTTGATTCTAAAGTAACTGTTCACACCGATCATGCTGCTATTAAATATCTTATGGAAAAGAAAGATGCTAAACCTAGACTCATTAGGTGGGTTCTATTGCTACAAGAATTTGACCTGCATATTATTGATAGAAAGGGAGCTGAGAATCCTGTAGCAGATAATTTGTCTAGAATGGAAAACGTTCTTGATGAACCACTTCCCATTAATGATGATTTTCCTGATGAACAATTGGCTGTCATAAATGCTTCTTGTAATACTCCTTGGTATGCGGACTATGCTAATTATATTGTTGCTAAATTTATACCACCTAGTTTCACATACCAACAAAAGAAAAAGTTTTTCTTTGATTTAAGACATTACTTTTGGGATGACCCACATTTATATAAAGGAGTAGATGGTATTATTAGACGTTGTGTACCTGAGCATGAACAGGAACAAATCCTACGTAAGTGTCACTCCGAGGCCTACGGAGGACACCATGCGGGAGACAGAACTGCACATAAGGTACTTCAATCTGGTTTTTATTGGCCTACTCTTTTCAAGGATGCTCGTAAGTTTGTCTTATCTTGTGATGAATGTTAAAGAATTGGCAATATTGGTAGACGTCAGGAAATGCCTATGAATTATTCACTTGCTATTGAACCATTTGATGTTTAGGGATTTGATTATATGGGACCTTTTCCTAAATCCAATGGGTATACTCATATTTTAGTTGCTGTTGATTACGTTACTAAGTGGGTAAAAGCTATTCCAACTAGTAGTGCTGATCATAACACTTCTATTAAAATGCTTAAAGAAGTTATTTTCCCGAGGTTTGGAGTCCCTAGATATTTAATGACTGATGGTGGTTCACATTTTATTCATGGTGCATTCCGTAAATTGCTTGCTAAATATGATGTCAACCATAGAATTGCATCTCCTTATCACCCTCAATCTAGTGGTCAAGTAGATTTGAGAAATAGAGAAATAAAGTTAATTTTGCAAAAGACCGTTAATAGATCTAGAAAGAATTGGTCTAAGAAACTAGACGATGCATTATGGGCTTATAGAACTACTTATAAAAATCCTATGGGTATGTCTCCCTATAAAATGGTTTATGGAAAAGCATGTCATTTACCTCTTGAGTTAGAACATAAAGCATATTGGGCAATTAAAGAACTTAATTATGATTTTAAACTTGCCGGTGAAAAGAGGTTATTTGATATTAGCTCACTAGATGAATGGAGAACCCAAGCTTATGAAAATGCCAAATTGTTTAAAGAAAAAGTTAAAAGATGGCATGATAAAAGAATTCAAAAACAAGAATTCAAAGTGGGTGAATATGTTCTTTTGTACAATTCTCTTTTGAGGTTCTTTGCAGGAAAACTTCTCTCTAAATGGAAAGGGCCATATATTATCGAAGAAGTTTATCGCTCTGGAGCCATCAAAATAAACAACTCCGAAGGCACTAATCCGAGAGTGGTGAATGGGCAAAGAATTAAGCACTATATTTTATGTACCCCCATTAATGTTGAAACTAATATTATTGAAACAAATACACCAGAGGAATACATAAGAGAGACCTTCCGGAACACTCCAGAACCCTAAAAAGGAAGAGGTACGTGATACGGTAAGTAAACCGACTCCAAAAATTCCATAAAAATACTTTCTGTCAGTTTTGTAATATTAGAAAAAATACAAAAATAAGAAACATCCGAGGGGACCCACGAGGTGCACACGAGGCACCAGGGCGCGCCACCCCCCCAGGCCCGCCCTGGTGGCTTGTGGGCCCCTCGTGAGCCTTCCCGACTCCGTTTTCTCCTGGATTACTTGTTTTGCAAGATAAAAATTCTTTATATATATTCTCGGACGTTTTGACCACCGTATCATAGAAATATCCTCTGTTCTTGTTTCGTGCTATTTTTCTGACAGATCTAGATCGCCATGGCTCCCAAAAAGTTCCGTACCAAGCACCGTATTGTGCAACCATCGCCGGGCAAACGCCCTTACAACGAGGTTTACTATGAGTGGTCGTCGGGAGAGGAAGACGATGGCAAGGAGGACAAGGTCGAGGAAATTGAAGGAACCCAGGCTCCAGAAGGAGGGCAAGCGATTCCCATAGAGGAGACCGCAGAGAAGGGAGATATACTTCAACCCTTATATGATCATCTCTCCCCATCCGTAATTGAAGCCTTAAGAGCCTTTGAAATAGTTTCTGTTCAGAATACATCTCTCACTCGTGAAGTTATTTTGTTGGAAGAGCAAAACATCGCTCTTCGGAGCATCAACCGTAGATTGATGTATCTGCTACAACTAAAGGACAAGCTTGCCACTTCATCATCACCACCATCACCGAAGAAGGAAACTTGAGTACATGGGTATGGGCACTCCCCTTGGCTTGTGCCAAGCTTGGGGGAGGTGCCCCGGTATCGTATCACCATCACCTTTATTATCTTTACATATTTTTAGTTCGATCCTTAGTTATTTCGTGATCTAGATGAATAAAAGTTTAGTATGATCTATTTTCGAGTGCTAGTTTCATGATCTATCTATCTATGTAATTGAGTTGAGAGTTATATAATAAAGAGTAGTTTGAGTTTTTGCTTCTTTACTTTTATGTTCCAATCATAGCAATGAAAATAATGAAAAAGATCATATGCTAATCTTATGGAAAGTAATGACATTATATAAAGAAAAGTATAAGTGGTAAAATTTATTGGAAGTTAACAAACATAGCATTGGTCAATGATGCAATTCATGAAAAAATTAATAGGGAAGAGAAGATTCACATGCAAATACACTATCTTGGACATCTTTTATGATTGTGAGCCCCCATTAAGTATTTTATGTCAAATTGTTGACGTTGGACAAGGAAGACAACGTAATGAATTATGTTTGCCTATATTCACATAGAAGTTGTATTGTCATAGATCCTCCAACATGTGGTGCTTGCCCAATATCTTTGCTAGCCAAAAATCTGCACCAAGTAGAGATACTACTTGTGCATCCAAAACCCTTAAACCCATTTTCATGTCATGAGAGTCCACTATATCTACCTATGGATTGAATAAGATCCTTCAAGTAAGTTGTCATCGGTGCAAAAAACAATAAAAATTGCCTCTAAATATGTATGAACTTTTATTGTAAGGGAAAATAAGCTTTGTACGAACTTGTGATGGTAAAGAAATAAAAGCGACGGACTGCATAATAAAGGTTGCTATCACGAGGGGCATTATAAAGTGACATTCCTTTTCATTAAGAGCTTGTGCATCCAATAATAAAAAGCGCATGACAACCTCTGCTTCCCTCTGCGAAGGGCCTATCTTTTACTTTTATGTATTTACTTTTTATGCAAGAGTCAATAGTGTTCTCCCCTATTCCTTTTTATTTTTCTCTTTTGCAAGCATCATGTGGTGGGGAAGATCTAGGCATATATCTCCAGTTGGATATGAGTGATCATGAGTTATTATTGTTGACATCACCCTTGAGGTGAATAAGTTGGGAGGCGAAATTATAAGCCCCTATCTTTCTATGTGTCTGGCTGAAACTTTTTGCTCCATATATATGTTGTGAGTGTTAGCAATCATAGAAGACTAAATGATGGTTGAGTATGTGGACTTGCTAAAAAGCTCCGACATGAGACCCTTCCTGAAAATATGATGAATTGCAATTGCATTGTTGACTGAGAACATAGTTTGTTAGTTTTCAAGAAAGTTTTTGTCTTATACTTCGTTGTTGTGATGAATTGTTACTTGCTCATGAGAAGTTTTATGATAATGAATATTACTGTTATAATAATGATCATGATGCTACTATGTCCGTATTTTGTTTTTATCGACACCTCTCTCTTTAAACATGTGGACATGATTATCGATATCGGTTTTCGCTTGAGGACAAGCGAGGTCTAAGCTTGGGGGAGTTGATACGTCCATTTTGCATCATGTTTTCCTACTATTATTTATAGTGTTTTTAATCAATATAACACTTTGTGGAGCAATTCTAATGCCTTTTCTCTCTTAATATGCAAGATTTACACAAGGAGGGAGATTGCCGGCAGCTGGAATTCTGGACCTGAAAAAGCTATGTCAGAGATACCTATTCTGCACATCTCCAAATGAGCTGAAATTTCACAGAGATTTATTTTGGAATAAATAAAAAATATTGGAAGAAAGAAGTACCAGAGGGGGCCACCCAGGTGCCCACGAGGCACCAGGGCGCGCCACCCCCCCAGGCGCGCCCTGGTGGCTTGTGGGGCCCCTGGCCAGCCTCCGGTGCCCATTTTCTGGTATATAAGCCCATTTGCCCTAGAAAAAATAAAGAGAATACTTTTGGGACGGTGCGCCGCCGTCTCGAGGCGGAACTTGGGCAGGAGCACTTTTGCTCTCCGGTGGAGCGATTCTTCCGGGGATACTTTCCTCCGGGAGGGGGAAATCGGAGCCATTGACATCACCAACGATCATCTCATCATGGGAGGACCAATCTTCATCAACAACTTCACCAGCACCATCTCATCTCAAACCCTAGTTCATCTCTTGTATTCAATCTTTGTCTCAAAACCTCAGATTGGTACCTGTGGGTTGCTAGTAGTGTTGATTACATCTTGTAGTTGATGCTAGTTGATTTATTTGGTGGAAGATTATATGTTCAGATCTATTATGCTATTCAATACCCCTCTAATCTTGGACATGAATATGATTTGTGAGTAGTTACTTTTGTTCTTGAGGACATGGGAGAAGTCTTGTCATAAGTAATCATGTGAATTTGGCATTCGTTCGATATTTTGATGATATGTATGTTGTTGATTCTCTTAGTGGTGTCATGTGAACGTCGACTACATGACACTTCACCATCTTTGGGCCTAAGGGAATGCATTGTGGAATAGTAATTAGATGATGGGTTGCTAGAGTGATAGAAGCTTAAACCCTAGTTTATGCGCTATTCCGTAAGGGGCTGATTTGGATCCATATGTTTAGTGCTATGGTTAGATTTATCTTAATTCTTCTTTCGTAGTTGCGGATGCTTGCGAGAGGGGGTAATCATAAGTGGGAGGTTTGTTCAAGTAAGAACAGCACCCAAGCACCGGTCCACCCACATACCAAATTATCAAAGTAGCGAACGCGAATCAAACAAACATGATGAAAGTGACTAGATGAAATTCCCGTGTGTCCTCAAGAGCGCTTTGCTTATTATAAGAAATCATTTCGGCTTGTCCTTTGCTACAAAAAGGATTGGGCCACCTTGCTGCACTCTTTGTTACTATTGCTACTTGTCACTTGTTACAAATTATATTGCTATCAAACTACTCGTTACCGATAATTTCAGTGCTTGCAGAAAACACCTTGCTGAAAACCGCTTGTCATTTCCTTCTGCTCCTCGTTGGGTTTGACACTCTTACTTATCGAAAGGACTACGATTGATCCCCTATACTTGTGGGTCATCAGAGGGCCGTCCACATCCTGTCTAGGGAGGTGCGGAAGAAGTGCCGCACTGGAGCTTCGTCTTCGGGCTTGTACAGCCACATGGGGCTGGCCCGAAGTTGGAGGGGTAGGATGCGGCGATGGAGCATCCACCACATCCAGCAACTTGAATCTCTTCTGCAGAGATTGGATCCTCTCTTGGAGAGAGGTGACTTCGTCTGCATTGCCCCACTCTAGGTCCTGCATCTGCCAGGACACGAGCTTCTGAGGAGGCATGCCTGTGAAGGCGGGGACCTCGGCCTGGCCCAGAGCGAGCGGCTCGGTGATGTAGAACCATTCGCACTGCCAGAGCTTGACGATGTCGATGAAGGTGCCCTCCAGCCACTCCGGCTTCTGGAGCTTGCTAATCATGGCACCCCCGCACTCGGCGAATTCGTCCCCGGCGCTCTTCGGCTTTACGCAGAACGTCTTCAGCCAAAGGCCGAAGTGGGGTTCCACGCGCAGGAATGTTTCGCAGACGATGACGAAGGTGGTGAGGTGGAGAATGGAATTTGGAGCTAGATTGTGGAAATCCAACCCGTAGAAGAAAAGGATCCCCCGCACGAAGGGGTGCAGGGAGAATCCCAAACCTCGGATGAGGTGAGGGATGAACACAACCCGCTCCCCAGGTTGGGGAGTGGGGACACGCTGGCCCGGCTCAGGGGCCCTGCAGGTGGTGTCTACAGGGATGTACCCCGCCACCCAGAGCTCCATGATGGTGGCGTCGGTAACCTTGGAGGGCACCCACCTTCCCTTCAGATCCGCATCCGCCATGGTTGCGAAGCGCGGAGGACTGGAGAAGGCTGTCGGCATGGAAAGGGGATCGAGAGTGCAAGAGCTGGGAGGGTTTGAGCGCTGGAGTGGCAGGGGAGCGTGGGAAGATAGATTCACCGCCCCTGCTCTTTATAAGTCAGTAAAAATGTGGAGCGTCCCTCTACTGCACTGTAAAAATTGCCACATTTTGGCCTATTATGCCGTTGTGGCCACCTGGGGTGAAACAATCGATTGTTGATATCCCCTAAAATGCGGGGCAAGATCTCTGCTTTGATGAGACGTTCCAATGAGAGGGTTACCTCGAACTGCGATTCGAGTAAGTGATTACTGATTTATGTGATGTCACGGGTCATGACATTTTGGCAAAAGCTGTCACTAATTGACCGCCGAACAGGTTTACGATGCTAGACTTCGGGGCTTAGCAAGTCAGGTACTTTGGATAAACGAAGGTGCATTTTTTGGAAATACATGGCCGGTGGGCTACGTTCTCTGTTTAATGGTTGAAGCCATCTGGTTGGGGAATGGGCAAGCTTTGAGCAAGTGCTTAACCTAAGGCATGGTAAGGAACTTGCCTGCTAAGCCGAAGACCCTCACGCCGAAGACATTTATCCGAAGAAGGTTGTCCTCCTTGGCTTTCAAGACAAGTTCGGGGGCTACTGACAGTGTCCTGGACTAGGGGGTCCCGGCCTAACTGACTTAGTCCATGGGCCGGGCTCAAGGCCCGTCAAAGAGTGAGGACTTCGAAAGCTTCCAACCTGAAGAATCAACATATCGGGCCTCATCGAAGACTTGGCGTACACCCCAAGAATATCAGATTCGGCATGTGATCCCTAGATGATAACCTACTATGTGTAACCCTAGATACCCTGGTGCCTATATAAACTAGAGTGTTTAGTCCGTAGAGGCAAGGATCATTCATCATACCCCTAGGGTTAGACCACAACTTACGATCTCGAGGTAGATCAACTCTGTACCTTGATACTCCATCAATATAAACAAGAGAAGGACATAGGGTTTTACCTCCATAGAGAGGGCCCGAACCTGGGTAAAACATCGTGTCCTACATCTCTTGTTACCCATCGATCCGATCTCACAGCTCGGGCACCTCTACCCGAGGTATGCCGGTTTTGACACCGACACTAGCCCAGCACACTAGTTGGGTTGATCACTAACATTCCTCACTCCTTAAAATTCGGCTTGACCTCAAGCCGATGTCGTCTCGAACCTCCTGGATCCCATGGTACTTGAGGCTTCATGACTTCGCCGAGGTCACGGTGGGTGTCGTATTCGAGGCAGAACTGGACGAGGTTGAGGTAGCAGACGACATCGACTTGATCAAGGAAGTACTCGTGGCTCATGTTCGCTTGGTCATGATAACCGTCGAGGTAGCAATGTTGGTCAACACAGAAGTTGTCGAAGTAGTAAGCATGGTCGAGGCCGTGGCAGAGGTAGTAGGTTGGAGCTGTAGCATTCCTCTTTCCCGTTACTTCAGCTTGTTGGAAACAACTAAAGAAACAGAGAAGGGCCCAGATGCCTGGATCCCATGACAACTTCCCTTTACAAAATGCCAGACTTCGGAAGCTCCACATGGCAACATAAACAAAGAACTGAAATGGTACAGTACCTGCCATGCTGGCACAACAAGCTGAGTGAAGTGACCATGCAAATTGCCAAGCCAAACACTCAAAATCATATTGTGTAGCAGCTTCCACAATGAGCGTTTTGCAGGTTACGCAACCGAACTCCACCAAGTGAAGGCAGACTAGTGTTCTGTAATGACAGTTCGCACAGTTGTAGCCACCGGGATCCCATGGCAATTCTACATTCTGTGTAGGCAGTAATACTGAGAGGAGAGGATGGGGCTCACAGAGACTTTTGTCTTGTTTGCTGCCCTTGGGAAGTTCCATGTACTGATGTGCACTAGGTTGGCTTTGCAGTTCAATACCCATAAAGAGGATCACATGGAGTGCTACAATTAGTGCTCGTATAAATTTCTCACGGTTGTTGTGCTTCATGTTGTCAAGAAGGAAACATGCCCTGCTACTTGTGAGTTGCGTTGGGATTTTCCCCGAAGAGGAGAGGAGATGCAGCACAGTAGAGATAAGTATTTCCCTCAGTGAGAACCAAGGTTATCGAACCAATAGGAGAATCACGCAAAACCTCGTGAATAGCACCTGCACACACAAATGCAAATACTTGCACCCAACGCGGACAAGAGGGTTGTCAATCCCCTTGAACTCGTTACTTGCAAGGATCAAATCTTGTAGTGGTAGATAGATAAATTGCAAAAGAAAATAAAAGTAATAAAATTGTAGCAAGGTATTTTTAGTTTTCTTTTTATATGATTTAAGTAGACCCGGGGGCCATAGTTTTCACTAGAGGCTTCTCTTTTGAACGTATAGCATACGGTGGGTAAACAAATTACTGTTTGGCAATTGATATAAAAGCGCATAGTTATGATGTTATTCACGGCAATGATCACATATATAGGCATCACGTCCGAGACAAATAGACCGACTCCTGCCTGCATCTACTACTATTACTCCACCAATCGACCGCTATCCAGCATGCATGTATGGTATTAAGTTCATAACAAATGGAGTAACACCTTAAGCAAGATGACATGATGTAGACCAGGTAAACCCAATCAATATGAATAAACCCAGTCGTTTTACCCTTAATAGTAACAATACAATACGTGCCTCGTTAGCCTTTCTGTCACTGGGTGAGGACACCGCGAGATTGAACCCATTACAAAGCACCCCTCCCGCTGAAGTTAAATCAATCTAGTTGGCCAAACCAAACAGATAGATCACAGAGGAATACAAAGCTATAATAACCATGCATAATAAAGTTCAGAAAAGACTCAATTACTCTCAATGAATAATCTGATCATAAACCCACAATTCATCGGATCCCAACAAACACACCGCAAAAGAAGATTACATCGAATAGAACTCCAAGAAGATTGAGGCGAACGTTATATTGAAGATCAAAGAGAGCGAAGAAGCCATCTAGCTACTAGCTATGGACCCATAGGTCTGTGGTGAACTACCCACACATCATCAGAAGGGCGGCAGGGTTGATGTAGAAGCCCTCCGTGATCGATTCTCCCTCCGGCAGAGTGCCGGAAAAGGCCTCCAGATGGGATCGCGGAAGAACAGAAGCTTGCGGCGGCGGAAAAGGTATCTGGGTTGGCTCTCTATTGGTTTCCCAATATTAGAGAATTTATAGAGGTGGAATTAAGTCAAAAGGAGCCACAAGGGGCTGATACGTCTCCGTCGTATCTACTTTTCCAAACACTTTTGCTCTTGTTTTGGACTCTAATTTGCATGATTTGAATGAAACTAACCCGGACTGACGCTGTTTTCAGCAAAACTACCATGGTGTTGTTTTTGTGCAGAAATAAAAGTTCTCGGAATTGGACGAAACTTTTTTGAGATTTTTTATGGAATAAATAAAGAATACTGGAGCAAAGACCCACTGGAGGGGGCCACCAGGTGCCCACGAGGCACCAGGGCGCGCCCCCCCAGGGCGCGCCCTGGTGGCTTGTGGGGCCCACGTGGCTCCGCTGACCCTAATCTCAGCACTATACATTCCTATTCCCCAAGAAAAAAAAATCAGAGAAGAAGTTTCATTGCGTTTTACGATATGGTGCCACCGCCACCTCCTGTTCTTCATCGGGAGGCCAGATCTGGAGTCCGTTCGGGGCTCCGAAGAGGGGGATCTTCCATCATCGTCATCATCAACCATCCTCCATCACCAATTTCATGATGCTCACTGCCAGGAGTGAGTAATTCCTTCGTAGGCTTGCTGGACGGTGATGGGTTGGATGAGATTTATCATGTAATCGAGTTAGTTTTGTTAGGGCTTGATCCCTAGTATCCACTATGTTCTGAGATTGGTGTTGCTATGACTTTGCTATGCTTAATGTTTGTCACTAGGGCCTGAGTGCCATGATTTCAGATCTGAACCCTTTGTGTTTTCATGAATATATTTGTGTTCTTGATCCGATCTTGCAAGTTATACGCACCTACTATGTGTTATGATCCGCATACCCCAAGGTGACAATAATTGGGATTCTTTCCGGTGATTACCGTAGTTTGAGGAGTTCATGTATTCACTATGTGTTAATGCTTTGTTCCGGTTCTCTATTAAAAGAAGGCCTTAATATCCCTTAGTTTCCTTATGGACCCCGCTGCTACGGGAGGTTAGGACAAAAGATGTCATGCAAGTTCTTATCGCAAGCACGTAGGACTATATACGAAATACATGCCTACATTACATTGATGAATTGGAGCTAGTTCTGTGTCGCCCTAGGTTATGACTGTTACATGATGAATATCATCCAACATAATTATCATCACCGATCCAATGCCTACGAGCTTTTCACATATTGTTCTTTGCTAAGTTACTACTGCTACTACTATTGTCACAATTGCTACAAAACTATTGCTGCTACTGTTAATGTTACTGCTACTATTATTGCTATTGCTATCAAACTACCATACTACTGTGCTACTGATCACTCTGCTGTAGATATTTAGTCTCCAGGTGTGGTTGAATTGACAACTCAACTGCTAATACTTGCAAATATTCTTTGGCTCCCCTTGTGTCAAATCAATAAATTTGGGTTGAATACTCTACCCTCGAAAACTGTTGCGATCCCCTATACTTGTGGGTTATCAAGACCTTTTTCTAGTGCCGTTGCCGGGGAGCATAGTGTTATTTGCTAAGTCACTTGGGATTTATATCTGTTGATCACTATGAAGAATCTTAAGGATGATAGAACCAAGATCGCTCCCTCTAAGACGAGGGGAGGTAAGGAACTGTTATCTAGCTCTGCACTTGATTCACCTTCTGTTTTGAGTAAGCTTGCAACACCACCACCTGCTATTAATTTTGATATGTCGCAAGTTATTGATGATACTACTTCTGCTATGAATGATACTTATGATGATGCTAGTACTATGCTTGATAATACTGTGCCACTTGGTGAATTTCTTGATGAATAACTTGCTAAAGCTAATGAAATTTAGAATGCTAAAAATGTTGAAACTCTTAAGAATTATGATTCACCTATTATGCCTAGCTCTCCTACTAGAGTTTAATCACCTAATGAACATGTCTTTGATAGGGAGACGGCTAGAGCCATTCTTGCTTGTAATGATAGAGATGAGGTTATAAAATTGTTTGCTGAAATGAAAGAAAAATCTATGAGGGAGAGAATGAAATATGAACCTAAGTTTGCTACCTCTCCCATATTTGTTACTGATAAGGATTATGAATTCTCTATTGATCCTGAGTTAATTACTTTGGTTGAATCTGATCCTTTCCATGGCTATGAAACTGAAACAGTTGTGGCACATCTTACTAAATTAAATGATATAGCCACCCTATTTGCTCATGAGGAAAAAATTCGCTATTACTATATCCTCAAATTATTTCCTTTCTCGTTAAAGGGTGATGCTAAGATATGGTTTAATACTCTTGCTCCTGGTTGTGTGCGTAGTCCCCAGGATATGATATATTATTTCTCTGAAAAATGTTTTTCTGCTCATAAGAAACAAGCTGCCTTACAGGAAATATTTAACTTTGTGCAAATTGAAGAAGAGAGTCTCCCTCAAGCTTGGGGGAGGTTTCTCCAATTGCTTAATGCTTTGCTTGATCATCCTCTTAAGAAAAATGAAATACTTGATATCTTCTATAATGGACTAACCGATGCTTCTAGGGACTACCTAGATAGTTGTGCTGGTTGGGTTTTCAGGGAACGAACTATTGAACAAGCTGAGGAACTATTGAATAATATATTGAAGAATGATAATGATTGGACACTTCCTGAACCACCACCTAAACCAACTCTGAAGAAGAGAGGTATTCTATTTCTCAGTCCTGAAGATATGCAAGAGGCAAAGAAGTCTATGAAAGAAAAAGGTATTAAAGCTGAAGATGTTAAGAATTTACCACCTATTGAAGAAATATATGGTCTTGACACACCAACACAGGTGATTGAGGTAAATTCTCTTATAAAGTTTGATGAAGGTGATATTCCTTACAATAAACCTCCTAGTCAATGCTTGTATGAATTTGACAATTACATTATTAAGCAAGATCATTTCAATGCTTATGTTATGAAACAGTTGAAACAAAATGCCTACATGATTGATCGCTTGAGTGACTTGTTGTTTACAATTGCTAATGATGTCAAAGGTGTAGGTAAACATGCATCTATGGTTCAAACCCAGTTAGAACAAGTTGCTAAATCTCAAAGTGAATTGCTCAATGAAATGAATAACAATATGAATGATCGTGCTTTTAGAGTTGTTACTAGAGGAGGTAGAATGACTCAGGAACCACTTTATCCTGAAGGTCACCCTAAAAGAATTGAACAAGACTCTCAAATAATTAATGTTGATGCACCTAGTCCATCTAAAAAGAAAAAGGAAAAGAAAAATGATAGGACTTTGCATACTTCTAGTGAACCTGAGGTAGAAAAGCCCTCTAAGGATAATAATGATGTTTCTATTTCCGATGCTGAAACACGATTTGGCAATGAACATTCACCTAGTGATAATGATAATGATAATGATGATGCTCATGTGGATGCTCAACCAGATAATGATAAAGAACCTAATAATGATGTTGAAATAGAACCTGCGGTTGATCTTGATAACCCACCTTCTAAAAATAAACGTTATGATAGGAGAGACTTCGTTGCTAGAAAACATGGTAAGGAAAGAGAACCATGGGTTCAAAAACCATGCCCTTTCCTCCTAAACCATCTAAGAATAAGGATGAGGAAGAATTTGAACGCTTTGCTGAAATGCTTAGGCCAGTCTTTTTGCGTACTCGTTTGACTGATATTTTAAAGATGGCCCCATATGCTAAATACATGAAAGATATTGTCACTAATAAAAGAAAAATACCTGAAGCTGAAATTTCCACCATGCTTGCAAACTATTCTTTTAAGGATGGAGTACCTAAGAAACTAGGAGATCCAGGAATACCAACTATACCATGCTCCATTAAAAGAAATTATGTCAAAACTGCTTTGTGTGATTTAGGAGCCGGTGTTAGTGTTATGCCTTTCTCTTTATATAAAACACTTGATTTGAATAAACTCACTCCCACTGAAATATCATTGCAAATGGCTGACAAATCAACTGCCATATCTATCGGTGTTTGTGAGGATGTGCCCGTTGTAGTTGCAAATGTTACTATCTTAACAGACTTTGTTATACTGGATATACCTGAGGACGACAACATGTTGATTATCCTTGGTAGACCCTTTTTGAATACTGCAGGGGCTGTTATTGATTGCAAAAAAGCAAGGTCACTTTTCATATCAATGGTAATGAACATACGGTGCACTTTCTGAAGAAACAATTTCAAGTAAACGGTATTCATGTTATTGAAAAGACTCCGACAATTACCATTGGAAGTTTTAACTCCCTCTTCCTACTGTTAAAAAGAAACATGAAACACTTATAATTGGGGAGATGCATATCCCCGTTGAGGTAACCTAGTGTTTTACAAAGATTCTTCGGTTTCATGTTACTCGGAAATAGTTTGTTAATAGGACTTGATCAACCTTATTAATGGATTCTTTTTGAGGGGCATGTGGTCGATGAATTTAGTAAGCACAACCTTCTGTACCTACTGTTTGTTTTCTGTTATTTTTAGTTAAATGCAATAAAATGCCATGATTGTCCTGCTTTCTGAATTATCCATGCAATAAAAAGGTGCCCAAAAATGAAAGTGCTCAAAATGATCTAAATTTTTTACAGAATATTTAAGAATTTTTGGCACTGGAAACATCCCAGGGGGATGCCCCAGGTGCCCACGAGGAACCAGGGCGCGCCCACCCCACCTAGGCGCGCCCTGGTGGTTTGTGGGCCCCACAGGGACCCCCTCACTTATTCCTTCAGCCCACTTCGTCTCTTACCTCTAGAAAAAAATTCCTGGTAGCTCTCTCTCTCGTGTTCTTGCTCCCAAACCTGAGATTTTCGATCTCTTTGCTTGGAGCTCTATTTCCGAAACTGTTTTGGGGGATTGCTACTTGGTATGTGACTCGTCCATTGCTCCAATTAGTTTTTGCTCTAGTGGATTTTATTTTGCATAATTAGCTGCTCTTGGTGCTACTGAAAATGAGCTTGCATGTTGAATTCTTTGAGTTCGAAGTAGTTTGAATGCTTGATATAGCCTCTAGACATTCATATGAGTAGTTGCTATCAATCTTGTGAAGTTTTGTTAACATCTTTTTGTGGTCCAAAATTTTTCAAAAATTTGTTCATAGGAATATGAACATTTTCAGGAGGAGTTCTTCAAGGAGGAGGTCCTCTGAAGCATCATCGAGTGAAAGCCCAGTACACCAATCATATGTTGAACCAAGGGCAAGTTCGGTGCGAGGGGCCGAGGCAAAATCATGCCGGTGGCCGTGCAATGAGTTCATGTTAAATGCAGGCATTCAGGAAGAATTTGATCAATATATTCGTAACACCGAGCTCTCCGCCTTCATTGCAGATAAGTCCCCGCAGCACTACAACCTAGCTCATTCATTCACTCAACATTTTGAGTATCACCCTCATACCTCTAGAGTTTTATTTCGTCTCTATGATAGATCCTGTAGTATGTCCCTAGAAGAGTTTTGTGATGCATGCAAAATCCCATTTTGGGGCTCGCTTAGCGAACCGCAACAAGATGAATATGAATTGTTTCTCAGTAGTCTTTGCAATGGTGAGGATAGGGGAGTTACACAAGCTAGAATAAAAAGTATCCACTTTCCTTCTATTCGGTATTTTGCACTCTTTAATGGTAAATGCGTTGTTGGTAAACAAGACTGTAGTGCACTTTGTGCTCCTGACCTGAGCCTTATTCATGATGCTTTAACGGGAAGCAGACACTATAATCTTGGGGCTATTGTCGCACGAAGGTTGCATCGCAACTCGGGGAATGGTGATTTATATGGAGGAATTTATGCCTCCCGAGTAGCTGCAAGGCTAGGGGTCTCGCCCAGGCCTAATGACCCTCTCTTACCTTACAAATATTTGAATTTTGAGCCAATGAAGAAACATGAGTTTATTAAGCGCAACACTCGCAGATACGACTATAACTTAATATTCAATAAATCTCATTCCCTATTTGTTGTCTTGCCTGCTCCTGTCCTCTTTGATTTCCAGAGCAAACAGAGATATTGTCTTGCTGAGAATGAGGTGCACGAGTACAACGCGATAGTTGAAGCTGCCCGTCTGGCTGAGGAGGCGGCTCAGAACACCTCCACGAGTTACCACTTCGATTATTATCCTGGACAGCCGTGGCAGTAGACCAAGCTAGGCCAAAAGCCTAAGCTTGGGGGAGTACGTATTTCTCACCGACATTACATTCATGTTCACATATTTCATTTCAGTTGCCGGTGTTCATACTTTTTCATTGTATCATCCATGTTAGTTTTATTTTCGCTTTCTTCTTGTGTGTTTGAAAAACTTGAGAAAATCCAAAAAAATATTTCTCGTTTCTTTTCGGTTTTTCTTTCTAGTTTAATTAGTTGTAGTATTAAAAGAAAACCCAAAAAGATTTCCCATTTCTTCTTTTGTTTGTTGGGAGCTTTCCCGTGTAAATAGTTTTTCTCATTTTTTGTTTTGTCTTCTTTAATTTGCTTCCTTCAAGAAAAAACTAAAAACTCCAAAAATATTTCAGTGTGTTTCTCTGAAGTTCTTTTCTTTCATTGAGTTTTTGTAAGGAAAAGACCACGATGAAAATGTTAAGTGGCTCTCATATGCATTATTGTTGATCCAACAAAGAGCCCATATTACCTTGTCTTCTCCTTTGAATAAAATGTTTGCAGATTCCAGCTTGGTCCACGACACTCTTGCACTATTATTATTTTCACATCATTCGGTTGTGCAAGTGAAAGGCAATAATGACGATAATTTGATGAAGTGACTGTGGCAAGGAAAAGCGGGTATGAACTCAACTTGTTTTTGTTTTTGTAAATATGTTTAACTTAGTATCCATGATTCAGCATATTATGATTAAACATGTTTATGATGACAATTAGAGATTATAGTTGCTCATACCATGCTTAAGTAGCTAGGAGTGGATAATGATTTATCTTGGGTGTCAACATGCATTAAAATGATTGTGATGTAGTATGATGATATGGTATCCTCCTCTGAATGTTTCAAGTGGTGTTCGCACACGAACACGTCAACGTGTACCCGCAGAGCCGGGGGTGATGCACCGCAACTCGCCCCGCGGGAGGCCGGCTCACAGCGCGATACGCAAGACAGTAAGCCGACGCTTTTGGGACCAGACGCCCCGGTTCCTCAGGAAGGATCCCGTCGGAGGGAGCCGGCGACGATTGGCTGAACCGGGTCGATTCGCTCGCCCCCGGTTCTGTTGTCGATATTCGATGAACTTATGCTAAGTCGCCGAATAACGGAAGCATGAACAAGGGTTAAGGGGTAAAAAGTAGATTGTATTGATATGTTGATTGTGTGCTTGCTTCAATCGGCCATCACCTCTCACATATATATGAGGCGGCTGGACTTCCCGTACAAGTAAGAGACTCCTACACGGATTACAAGTTACAATCAGAGTCGGTTTCTAACCCTAACTAGGTAAGTCACCCGCCAGGGCCGTCTTGGGCTCGGACTCTCTATTAGGCCGGTTTACAGTGTGAGTCACCGAAAGCATGGGCCGGCCTTGGTCTTCTGAGTCCACCTTCAGCTTCTCGCAGTCAGCTTACCTTCTTCTAAGTTGTAGAGCCGGCTTATAGACCTTAGCTTTCTGAGTCGCCCTTTGCTCTTGGCTTCTGAATTGCCCGTTGCTCTTGGCTCCTTGAGTCGCCCGTTACTCCTGGCTCCTTGAGTCGCCCGTTGCTCCTGGCTCCTTGAGTCGCCCGTTGCTCTTTGGTTCCCTGAGTCGCCCGTTGCTCTTCTGTGTTGACATCATGATCAACAGCCTTTGAATATCACCGGCTCAATAAGCTGATGGCGGCTCATCAAGAGTCGCCAGTATGGTGAAGCTGCTTCCATGATGAGCCGGCTCTGTCTTGAGATCATTCCTATTGCCGGGTTACTGAACTGCTGAGCTGATAATCCATCTCTCTGGGCTGCTGCACCTCTTTCACAATGGCGCCTCTTTAGTAGTAATCCTTGAGCTGTCACTAGCCGAGTCATCGCCACACCGAGTCATCCTGGCGGCGGGTCATCAGTCTTGAGTCGCCTTCTGCCAAAAATGAGTGCTAACATATGCCCCCCTGTTTTCTAGCAGAGCTTGCGTGCTAGAAAATACTCCATGTAGGATTTTTGGCTAAGGACGATGCTTATGTTCTACGGCCACGTGGTCTAAGGGCGATGTTTGTACTCATCGGCCATAAGGTCTAAGGGCGATGTTTGTACTCATCGGCCATAACCGATCTTAGGCGGATTGCCACACACTTGGGTAGAACTTCTTTAAGTATTTTCCGTTGATAGCTCGAGGTAGCAAGTCGCCTTCCAAAGTTTCCACTAAATAAGAGTTGCCGGGTGTTATTCTGGCGACTCGCAGCGGTCCTTCCCAACTTGGTGACCACTTGCCAAATTTCCGGCTTCTGGAGCCGACTGGTAGTATAACCTTCCACACTAAGTCGCCAACTTGAAAATCTTTGAACCGGACTCTCTTATTGTAAGTCCTTGCCACCCGCAACTTTTCCTTCTCAATGTCACTTAGAGCTTTTAATCGTTTGTCGGCCACATCGTCTAGGTTATCCATCATTAAACCGTAGTAGTCTTCGGCCGACAAATCGTTCTGCTTAGCGAACCTTAAGGCGGCCAGATTCACCTCAACTGGTAAGACGGCTTCTTGCCCATATACCAACTCAAAAGGAGTAACCTTGGTAGCCCCATGTCTTGAGACCCGGTGAGCCCATAATGCTTCGGACAGTACCTCATGCCACCGCCTTGGGTGGTCTTTGACCTTCTTCTTAATCAATTTGATCAAGATCTTATTGCTAGACTCGGCCTGTCCATTGGCTTGAGCATAATATGGAGATGAATTGAGCATCTTGATCCCAAGTGATTCGGCAAACTGTTTAACCTCCTTTGCCATGAAGGAAGTTCCTTGATCCGTAGTGAGAGTCTGTGGAATACCGAATCTGTGAACAATATGCTCAGTAATGAATTTAATTACCTCCTTATGGGTCATGTTCCTGAGAGGTACTGCTTCAAACCACTTGGTAAAATAGTCTGTGGCAACTAGCACGAACCGATGCCCTTTTGATGAAGCCGGGTGAATCATGCCGATAAAGTCAAGTGCCCAACCCCGGAAAGGCCACGGTTTTATGATAGGATTGAGCTTGGAAGCCGGAACTAGTTGGACATCCCCAAACTTCTGGCAAGCCTCGCACCCCTTGTAATACTTGAAGCAGTCATTGATCATCGTCGGCCAATAAAATCCGGCTCGCCGGAGCATCCATTTCATCTTATGAGCCGACTGATGTGTTCCACATAAACCATCATGCACCTCTCCCATGGCGACTCTAGCTTGATCCTGGTCTAAGCATTTAAGCAGAAGACCATCAACCGTTCGGCGGCATAAGTCGCCATCATCCAGTGTATACTTGAGAGCAAGTCGCCGAACTGTTCTGTCTGTTTTCTGACTCGGGTTCTTCAGATAACTCACAATAGGTGCTCTCCAGTCAGAAATCCGGGTTACCCCTTCCTCAGTAGCCGATTCATCTGAGCCGGCTTCTTCTCCATCAGCCGGCTTACCTAAGCCGGTGTCTCCCTCGTCAGCCGGCTCGCCTGAGCCGGCTTTTCTTTCGCCAGCTGACTTACTTGAGCCGGCCTTCTCCGAGTTAGTAGCAATAAGCATCGGCTTTTCTGCTATGAAGAACATGCCTCTGTGGACATGATAGCCTGATGCCTGTTGTGCTAATTCATTGGCGAGCCAATTATCCTGCCTAGACACGTGAGAGATAGAAAAATAATCCAAACCTTCTATGATGTCCAGGCATTTATCAAGGTACATATTGAGTGATTCGTCATTGCACTGAAACACCTTTGCCACTTGTTGAACAACAAGTAACGAATCACCGTATGCCTCGATATGAGAGACCCCTGCATTGACTAAAAGCTCGAGCCCGAATAGAAGTGCTTCATATTCGGCTTGATTGTTAGTACAAAAGTAGTTAAGCCGGCAGGAGGCCTCAAAAACAGTGTCGTGGGGTGAGATGTATGCAACACCGGCTCCTTGCCCACTCTTGCAAACTGAGCCGTCAAAATAGAGCCGCCATGGCTTAGCCGACACAACATGTAAGCCGGCTTATTGCTCCGGGTCAATCCGATGCTCAACAATGAAATCAGCCACAACCTGGCCTTTCACAGATTTGAGAGGTTCATAAGCCAGGTCATACTCAATTAACCCATACGCCCACTTGCCGATTCGTCCACTAAGAATCGGCCTTTGAATCATGTGTCTGAGAACATCGGTCTGACCCACCACCTTACACTCACTAGATAAGAGGTAGTGGCGTAGCTTAGTGCAGGCATAATAAAGGGATACGCACAATTTTTCCACAAAGCTGTATCTTGACTCGGCGTCTATCAAACGGCGGCTTATGTATGTGATGACATACTCTTTCCCTTCGGCTTCTTGGGTTAAGGCGGCTCCTATCACCCTCTCTTCAGCAGCAATGTAGAGCCGGCATGGCCGACCGTGAGCCGGTGCTCTTAAAACCGGAGGGGTTGATAAGCACGTCTTTATCCTTTCAAACGCCTCTTGCTGTTCTGTCCCCCAAGTGAATTCATCATCGTTCTTAAGCCGAAGAATCTGAGTAAATGCATCGACTTTCCCGGACAGGTTAGCAATAAACCGCCTCAAGTAATTGACCTTACCGAGGAAGTTCTGCATGTCTCTTTTGCAAGCCGGCGCCTGTACCTTTTGAATAGCTTTAACCTTTTCCGGGTCAACCTCTATGCCATGCTCATGTATGATGAAACCCAGAAACTTCCCAGCTGATACGCCAAAGGGACACTTCAACGGATTCATCTTGAGCCCATATTTTCTCATCCTCTCAAACGCCAGTCGTAAGTCGGCCAAATGATTTAACCCGCCGTCCGACTTAACCACCACGTCATCAATGTAGACTTCTAGTATGACTCCAAGAAGGTCATGAAATATTAAGTTCATCGCTCTTTGATAAGTAGCACCAGCGTTCTTTAATCCAAAGGTCATCACTACCCACTCAAATAGACCAACAAAGCCGGGGCAGCAAAATGCTGTCTTAGCCGAGTCCTCTTCGGCCATGAATATCTAGTTATACCCTGCGTTACCATCCAAGAAGCTGATAATCTTGTGTCCTGAGGCTTCATTGATAAGCATATCGGCTATTGGCATAGGATATTCATCTTTGGGTGTAGCTCGATTTAAATCTCTGAAGTCTATGCATACCCTTATCTTTCCTGACCCCTTTTTCTCAACCGGGACAATATTTGAAACCCACTCAGCATATTTACAGGGCCGGATGAACTTTGCTTGGATAAGCCGGCCGATCTCTTCCTTGACCCGGCCATATATCTGTGGATTGAACTTTCGAGCCGGCTGCTTGTAAGGTCTAAAGCCGGCTTTGATGGGCAACCGATGCTCAACGAGCTGGCGGCTTAACCCAGGCATCTCATGATACTCCCATGCGAAGCAGTCTGCATACTCTTTGATCAGGGCGACTAACTCCTGCTTATAGCCGGCTTCCAGATTCCGGCTTACAAACGTCGGCCTTGGCACTGTGCCATCTCCAAGGTCCACCTCTTCAAGCGGGTCAGCCGACGTAAAGCCTTGCCCCAATTTATCTAAGTCGCCAGGCTCTTCAATAGTCTCAAACATATCGTTCCTGTTGGCCCGATACTTGTCAAGCCGGCTTTGGAGCCACTCGTCGTTGTTATCCATTTACTTGAGTCTGAGCCGGTTTTCTCCAACCGGCTTTAGAGATACTGGCACGAATCCATCCCGGGTTGCACTTAGGAAGTCAAACCCGGACAAGTCACGCCCCGAAAGACATGTAGCAGTGGAGTGTTGCCAGTCAACCAGTGACTCGGCCAATGCAATGCAGGCCGAGTTATCTGCAGGGACAATTTCCACTTCATCGTCAACCCATTGAACCGGCTGTTGATGCAGAGTAGATGGAACGCACTGGTTTGCATGTAACCAGTCTCGTCCTAGTAGCACATTGTAATTCCCTTGCACCTCAGCAACAAAGAAGGCAATGGCCAAGGTCTTGCTTCCAACGGTGAGCTCCAAACTGATAACCCCTTTAGCTTCCACTCCTTCTCCGCCTTCGAACCCGTTATGTACCATGTTCGTCTTCATCAAGTCATTATCGTCAAGTTGTAACCTTTTGAAGACTGAATAAGGCATCAGATTGACCACAGCACCGCCATCAACCATCATCCTGGTAACCGGCTTCCCATTGATGTGCCCTTTGATATACAAAGGATTGAGATGCTTAACCGGTTCCTCCGGCTTTTCAAAGATGACGTTCTTGGGTCCGAAGTTAATTTGAGCTACTGAACCGGTTTCGTCAACGGCACGAAACTCATCAGACAGATAGTATACCATGTTAATGTCCATGCTCATGTGAGTCGGCGTTCCTTCATAGTTTAGAAGCTCTTCATCATCTGCTGACTCGCCTGGCGGGTCATCAATGGCCGACTCTCCTGGGACTGGCGGCTCGTCTGTCACGAGGTTTGGAAGCTCCTCGTCAGCCGCTGACTCGCCAGACAGGTCATCCATGGCTGAGTCTATGGTTACCGGCTCTCTCAGCATTGGTTCTGTCATTGCTGACTCATTTACTGCTGAATCCTCTGAGGTGAGTTGTGACATTACCGACTCGTCAGCGGCTGGCTTATCTCTTGCTAGGTCTGCAGCTTCAACCGCATCAGCCCACGATGAATAAGTAACAGCCGGTATTTCAACCGGCCTTTTGCCCTTTTCCAGTGCAAAGTCCAGTACGCCGGGTGTTTGGGTTATGAACTCTGCCAGCTTAGGCACCCAGACTTGAGAACGTATCATTGGGCGATCCTTGTTAAAACCTGCATCCCTGAGCCGCTCAGCTTCTTCTGCAGTCTTCTCTTGATTCCTCAACCTTTGCAGTTTTCTCTTCTGCGTCTTGGTTAACCCGGCAGGGCACCATCTTGGTTGAGTGTATTTTGGGTCACGCAGCTCAGTCTGACTGGAGCTAGCTTCATAGTCATCTGCCGCGCCGTTAAGCCCGATAACAAGTATCGGTCTGCCTCTTGCCGGCTCTATAACCGGTTCTTTTATCTTCAGTATCTGGCTGCCGATGGTAAGTGAGCCGCCATACGTCTGGCTTGTCATGTTTTCCGGCCCACCAGCCCTAACAGCTCGCGGCTTGACACGCCACACCTTTCCTCTCTCTGAATTTGGCATATGCTCCTTGAGCCGGCTTACTGGCCCTAGCCGACTTTTGTCAAAAGTGCTTTTCAGAGGTGGCGTCTTTGCTACAGCCGGCTTAACGTACCGACTGAACTCTGCCGGCGACCTTGAACGCTTTCCATAGGGCCGGCTTGTGCTTGAGCCGGCTTGTCTGACATACTTGCTCATCAACATGTCGAAAGTCGGCTTAATGCGTTTGTACCTAGCATTAGCTGTGTTAACCCGCCACTGGCCGACTTCCGGGCTCTTCGGCTTAATGAACGTTTGCGGTGATCTGGGCGGCTCTTCCTGTTGCCCCCCGAGCGTAGGATTGCTGATGGTAATCTTGATAACCTCCTTGCCGCCGGGTTCTCGACTTATAGTCGCCTTCCTCCCAGTCACCATGTTGCCGGCTTGCGAGTCCCTGGGCTCACCAACAACAACGTTAGTTTTGTTAGATGATCCGGCCGTCTCTGGCCGAATGAGTACCTTTTTTCCCTCCAGGTCTGGTGCGTTCATTGGGAACGGCTGTTGATCAATTGCCATGCTGGCAAAGCACAATCGTCCGTCATTAAGGGCCGATTGGACCTGTCGACGAAAAACATTACAATCGTTAGTGGCATGAGAGAAATAATGATGATATTTGCAATAAGCCCGCCGCCTTATCTCTTCAAGCGGTGGTATGACATGATTGATCTTTATAATTTTGTCTTTCAATAAGGCGTCAAATATTCCATCACACTTGCCTACGTCGAAAGTACATTTAAACTCATCTTCCCGATTCTTACGAACCGGCTTAAGATCATCACACACATAAGGTTTGGCTTTACCCGGCCAAACAAACTCAGCAGTATAAATATCGGTTTCCTCGTCTGAGCCGGCACTTCCCTCAATGGTGTTAAGCCGGCTCCGACTCACCCGATGTGATTCTTTCATCTCATTGGCCCGGCTCTCCTGAACCAGAGCCTTTTCTTGCACTTGGCCGACACTTAGGAACTCATACCCCTCTAATTTTTCTTTTAAATGGGATCGTAAACCATCAAGTACTAAGTCGGCCATATCCCTCTCAGTTATAGCTAAGCTATAACATCGGTTTTTTGTATTCCTAAACCTTTTGACATAGTCGGATACCGACTCGTCATGCTTTTGCTTAACCGATGTAAGGTGAGATAATTTTAACTCAATTTCTCCGGCAAAAAAGTGTTCATGAAACTTCCGCTCTAAATGAAACCAAGTATGTATGGAATTAGGAGCTAAAGCAGAAAACCATGAAAAAGCAGTGCCGGTTAAAGATAATGAGAACAAGCGAACTTTATGAGGCTCATGATTGGCTTCACCTATTTGAGCCAAATACTGACTAATGTGTTCCCATGTTGATTTATTATCCACCCCATTGAACTTAGAAAATTCTGGAACTCGGTAACCAGGGGGATAAGGTTGTAAATCAAAATATTCGGGATAGGGCTTAGTATAATTCCTAGGCTTTAGTGTTATCCCGAATTTATCGTAAGCCATCTGATCCAACTCACTCCTCAGCTTGGCCACCATATCGTCCATGTTGTACGATTGAGCCGGCACAGTGGATGAGTTGGTCAAAGGGGCGGCTTGCGCCCAGAGAGCCGAATTCTGAGTCGGCGCCGGCTCATCTCCAAAATGTACTGCTTGATCCGGCTGTCAAGCCGAATAAGGTATGCTTTGGATGGGAGTCGGACTTGACAGCATAGGCATAAGCCGGTTATCTTTATTCTGGCTCATCGGCTGTAACTCCGATGGCCGGCTTAACGGCGTGTTTTCCTTAGCCTTATCACGTTCCAGCATCACATCATAAATATTATTTGTACTTTGTCCAATATGATAATGGATTTCGGCTAATTGCTCAGGAGTAAAGGGGCTATTGCTTACGGCGGGTTGGCTGATCTTGATGTTAAGAGGCACGTATTCCGGCTCTTTGATCGGTGAGATGACTCCTTGCCGATCCTTCTTGAGACTCGCCAGATACAGCTCCCGATCTGCTTCAGCCTGCTTCTGCCGCAACACCTTGAACTCCTCGTCACGCTTCTTCTCCCAAGCCGCCAAGCCTTGGCGTTGTGCTTCTGACAGCTCCTCAAGAGCCGGTTTGATGATGTTGTCAGTGCTGATGCCAGCGGCGTCGGTCTTAGAATTGGTCATTGCTGTCCAATTTTAGATCGAATCGTCCCCAGCGGGGTCGCCAAAAAGTGTGTTCGCACACGAACACGTCAACGTGTACCCGCAGAGCCGGGGGTGATGCACCGCAGCTCGCCCCGCGGGAGGCCGGCTCACAGCGCGATACGCAAGACAGTAAGCCGGCGCTTTTGGGACCAGACGCCCCGGTTCCTCGGGAAGGATCCCGTCGGAGGGAGCCGGCGACGATTGGCTGAACCGGGTCGATTCGCTCGCCCCCGGTTCTGTTGTCGATATTCGATGAACTTATGCTAAGTCGCCGAATAACGGAAGCATGAACAAGGGTTAAGGGGTAAAAAGTAGATTGTATTGATATGTTGATTGTGTGCTTGCTTCAATTGGCCATCACCTCTCACATATATATGAGGCGGCTGGACTTCCCGTACAAGTAAGAGACTCCTACACGGATTACAAGTTACAATCAGAGTCGGTTTCTAACCCTAACTAGGTAAGTCACCCGCCAGGGCCGTCTTGGGCTCAGACTCTCTATTAGGCCGGTATACAGTGTGAGTCACCGAAAGCATGGGCCGGCCTTGGTCTTCTGAGTCCACCTTCAGCTTCTCACAGTCAGCTTACCTTCTTCTAAGTTGTAGAGCCAGCTTATAGACCTTAGCTTTCTGAGTCGCCCTTTGCTCTTGGCTTCTGAATCGCCCGTTGCTCTTGGCTCCTTGAGTCGCCCGTTACTCCTGGCTCCTTGAGTCGCCAGTTGCTCCTGGCTCCTTGAGTCGCCCGTTGCTCTTTGGTTCCCTGAGTCGCCCGTTGCTCTTCTGTGTTGACATCATGATCAACAGCCTTTGAATATCACCGGCTCAATAAGCTGATGGCGGCTCATCAAGAGTCGCCAGTATGGTGAAGCTGCTTCCATGATGAACCGGCTCTGTCTTGAGCTGATTCCTGTTGCCGGGTTACCGAACTGCTGAGCTGATAATCCATCTCTCTGGGCTGCTGCACCTCTTTCACAATGGCGCCTCTTTAGTAGTAATCCTTGAGCTATCACTAGCCGAGTCATCGCCACACCGGGTCATCCTGGCGGCGGGTCATCAGCCTTGAGTCGCCTTCTGCCAAAAATGAGTGCTAACAAGTGGCTTGACTTGGCACATGTTCACGCATGTAGTTGATTCAAAACCAACATAGCCTCCATGATATTTATGTTCATGGTGCTTATATCCTACTCATGCTAGTATTCAATGTTGATTATTCATAATGCATGATTATGATCATTTTCGCTCTCTAGTTGGTCGCTTCTCAACCTATTTGCTAGCCTTCGCCTGTACTAAGTGGGAATACTGCTTGTGCATCAAAATCCTTAAACCAAAGTTATTCCAGATGAGTCCACTATATCTACCCATATGCGGTATTACCCTGCCGTTCTAAGTAAATTTGCATGTGCCACCTCTAAATATTCAAATGAACATCTGTTTTGTGTGCCCGTACCGCTCATGGAGCGACAGGGGGCGGTCAGTATCTTCCATGCTAAGCGGGTTATTCTCAAGATGAATGTTTATTCACTTGTCCTTGCACGAGAGGGGCTAGTAATCGGGATGCCCAGTCCCATAATTAAAATTGCAAAATAATAAAACAAACTCCCCCGAAAAGTTGTTGGTATGGAGGGCACCCGAGGATTCGGCTAGCCATGGCTTGTGTTTGTTGGTGGAGGGGGAGTACACTTTATTTTACCGCTTGGGAACCGCCGCTAATTTGTTTAGCATGGAAGATATTGAAAACTCCCAGTCGTGACGTTGACAGGAAAGGCATACCTCCCAAAATTATATTTATCTCTGATTTAAGCTTTGAGCCCTGGCACCTCTGCAAATCCCTGCTTCCCTCTACGAAGGGTCTATCTATTTACTTTTATGTTATTTTACTTTTATTGTTGACTCATCACCTTCTCAAACAAGCACCAGTCTTGAGAGCACTATTGTCATTCTCATGCATTGTGTATAGTTAATGTTGTGTGCATCATGACTGGATCTCTTCAACCATGAATTACAATGTTTAGGCGCTGCTTGAACTTTGGAGGTGCTCTGCATTTATGTTTTGCGGTATCAGAAAGGGCTAGCGAGATACCATGTTGTCATATTATATCATGATTGTTTTGACAAAGTGTTGGCATTTGAGATATTTTATTATTGCTCGTTAGTTGATTATGCCATTGATATGAGTGAATATAATTTCCAAGAGTTGTCATTTGCATGGTTAGTTATAATCTTTGCTGAAAATCTGGGTATTATTTAAGCATATATATAGATACAAGAACAAAAGAGTTCGTAAAAGTTTTTCTTTATCACTTTCAGTTTGTCAACTGAATTGCTTGAGGACAAGCAATGAGTTAAGCTTGGGGGAGTTGATACGTCTCCGTCGTATCTACTTTTCCAAGCACTTTTGCTCTTGTTTTGGACTCTAATTTGCATGATTTGAATGAAACTAACCCGGACAGACGCTGTTTTCAGCAGAACTACCATGGTGTTGTTTTTGTGCAGAAATAAAAGTTCTCAGAATTGGACAAAACTTTTTGGAGATTTTTATGGAATAAATAAAAAATACTGGAGCAAAGACCCACTTGAGGGGGGCCACCAGGTGCCCAAGAGGCACCAGTGCGCGCCCACCCCCTAGGGCGCGCCCTGGTGGCTTGTGGGGCCCACGTGGCTCCGCTGACCCTAATCTCAGCACTATAAATTCTTATTCCCCGAGAAAAAAATCAGAGAAGAAGTTTCATCACGTTTTACGATATGGAGCCGCCACCACCTCCTGTTCTTCATCGGGAGGCCAGATCTGGAGTCCGTTCGGGGCTCCAAAGAGGGGGATCTCCCTACATCGTCATCATCAACCATCCTCCATCACCAATTTCATGATGCTCACCGCCGGGAGTGAGTAATTCCTTCATAGGCTTGCTGGACGGTGATGGGTTGGATGAGATTTATCATGTAATCGAGTTAGTTTTGTTAGGGCTTGATCCCTAGTATCCACTATGTTCTGAGATTGATGTTGCTATGACTTTGCTATGCTTAATGTTTGTCACTAGGGCCTGAGTGCCATGATTTCAGATCTGAACCCTTTGTGTTTTCATGAATATATTTGTGTTCTTGATCCGATCTTGCAAGTTATACGCACCTGCTATGTGTTATGATCCGCATACCCCAAGGTGACAATAATTGGGATTCTTTCCGGTGATTACCATAGTTTGAGGAGTTCATGTATTCACTATGTGTTAGTGCTTTGTTCCGGTTCTCTATTAAAAGGAGGCCTTAATATCCCTTAGTTTCCTTATGGACCCCGCTGCCACAGGAGGGTAGGACAAAAGATGTCATGCAAGTTCTTATCGCAAGCACGTATGACTATATACAGAATACATGCCTACATTACATTGATGAATTGGAGCTAGTTCTGTGTCGCCCTAGGTTATGACTGTTACATGGTGAATATCATCCAACATAATTATCATCACCGATCCCATGCCTACGAGCTTTTCACATATTGTTCTTTGCTAAGTTACTACTGCTGCTACTATTGTCACAATTGCTACAAAACTATTGCTGCTACTGTTACTGCTACTATTATTGCTATTGCTATCAAACTACCATACTACTGTGCTACTGATCACTCTGCTGCAGATATTTAGCCTCCAGGTGTGGTTGAATTCACAACTCAACTGCTAATACTTGCAAATATTCTTTGTCTCCCCTTGTGTCGAATCAATAAATTTGGGTTGAATACTCTACCCTCGAAAACTGTTGCGATCCCCTATACTTGTGGGTTATCAGGGGCCCACAAGGCATCAGGGCGCGCCCCCCCAGGGCGTGCCCTGTTGCCTTGTCACCTCCTCATGACCCTTCTGGTCTCCTCCCGAAGCTTCTAGGGTGTGTTTTTTCCAGAAAAAGATCGTCAAATTGTTTCATAGCGCTTGGACTCCATTTGGTACTGATTTCCTGAAAAACCAAAAACAAGCAGAAAACAGCAAGTGGCACTGGGCACTGAGTTAATAGGTTAGTCCCAAAAAAATGATATAAAATAGCGTATAGATGCATATAAGACATCCAAGATTGATAATATAATAGCATGGAACAATAAAAAATTATAGATATGTTGGAGACGTATCAGCATCCCCAAGCTTAATTCTTGCTCGTCCTCGAGTAGGTAAATGATAAAAACATAATTTTTGATGTGGAATGCTAGCTAACATGTCTATCATGTAATCTCTTTTACGGCATAAATATTGTGAAGCGATGAGTTAACAATATCAACATAATAATATCCAAGAAGCATAATCATTAAACTTTCAAAATATACGATCCTTAACGAGTGTTATCCCTACTCACTTTCTCATATTAGCATGGCATGACTCTATCTTCACCGCAAATATATAAATCATGAGCACCCCAGTGTTAAACCAGGCAATTGGATCGTGCTTCTAACGCATTTCAGTATTTTCAACTCCCACGCAATACATGAGCATGAGCCATGGACATAGCACTAGGTGGAATAGAATGCGGTGATAGGAGTCAAATATTGAAAAGAGGAAGAAGAAAGTCTCGCATCAACTCGGTGGATCAACGGGCTATGGAGATGCCCACCAATTGATATCAATGCGAGGAGTAGGGATTGCCATGCAACTGATGCACTAAGAGCTATAAGTGTATGAAAGCTCAAACTGAAAACTAAGTGGGTGTGCATCGAACTTGCTTGCTCATCAAGACCTCGGGCATTTGAGGAAGCCCATCATCGGAATATACAAGCCAAGTTCTATAACATTAAATTCCCACTAGTATATGAAAGTGACAACTCATGAGACTCTATATGAAAAACATGGTGCTACTTTGAAGCACAAGTGTGTAAAAGGATAGTAACATTGCCTCTTCTCTTGTTTTCTCTCATTTTTTTGTTGGGCTCTTTTTGGCCTCTTTTTTTTCGTCTGGAGTCTCATCCCGACTTGTGGGGGAATCACGGTCTCCATCATCCTTTCCTCACTGGGACAATGCTCTAATAATGATATCTACTACACAACTTGTTCTTATAGACTCAATATTACAACTCGATACTAGAACAATATGACTCTATATGAATGCCTCTGGCAGTGTACTGATATCTACTACACAACTTGTTCTTGTAGACTCATTTGGGCCTCCAAGCGCAGAGTTTTGTAGGACAGTAGCAATTTTCCCTCAAGTGGATGACCTAAGGTTTATCAATCCGTGGGAGGCGTAGGTTGAAGATGGTATCTCTCAAACAACCCTGCAACCAAATACAAGAAATCTCTTGTGTCCCCAACACACCCAATACAATGGTAAATTGTATAGGTGCACTAGTTCGGTGAAGAGATGATGATAAAAGTGTAGTATGGATAGTAGATATAGGTTTTTGTAATATAAAAATATAAAAACAGCAAGGTAGCAAGTAACAAAAGTGAGCACAAACGGTATTGCAATGCTTAAAAACAAGGCCTAGGGTTCATACTTTCGCTAGTGCAATCTCTCAACAATGCTAATATAATTGGATCATATAACCATCCCTCAACGTGCAATAAAGAATCACTCCCAAGTTCCTATTAGCGGAGAACATAAGATAGAAATTGTTTGTAGGGTATGAAACCACCTCAAAGTTATCCTTTCCGATCGATCTATTGAGCTATTCCTATAAATGTCACAAACAGCCCTAGAGTTCATACTAAAATAACACCATATGATACACATGAACCAACTCTAATGTCACCTAGATACTCCAATGTCACCACAAGTATCCGTGAGTTGATTATACGATATGCATCAAACAACTTCATAATCATAATATTCAATCCACACAAAGAACTCCAAGGAGCACCCCAAAGTTTCTATCGGAGAAAAGATAATGAAAACGTGCATCAACCCCTATGCATAGATTACCCCAATGTCACCTCGGGAATCCGCGAGTTGAGTGCCAAAACATATATCAAGTGAATCAATATAATACCCCATTGTCACCACGGGTATTCATATGCAAGACATACATCAAGTGTTCTCAAATCTGAAATATTCAATCCGACAATAACGAAACCTCAAAGGGAAAAGATTCGATTCATCACAACAAGGATGGAGAGGGAGGAAACACCATATGATCCAACTATATTAACAAAGCTCGCGATACATCAAGATCGTGCCAAATCAAGAACACGAGAGAGAGAGAGATAAAACACATAGCTACTGGTACAAACCCTCAGCCTCGAGGGTGAACTACTCCCTCCTCGTCATGGAGACCGCCAGGATGATGAAGATGGCCTCCGGTGATGATTTCCCCCCTCCGGCAGGGTGCCGGAAAAGGACTGTAGATGAGATCGTGGAGGTACAGAGGCTTGCGGCGGCGTAAAAACTCATCTAGGGTTATTTCTGGGGGCTTCTCTATTTATAGGATTTTTCAGCGTTGGAATTAGATCAAACGGAGCCACGTGGGCCCCACGAGGTACCAGGGCACGCCTGGGGGGGGGGGGTGGCGTGCCCTGGTGCCTCGTGGGCACTGGGTGGCCGCCCTCCAGTGGGTCTTGTTTCCAGTATTTTTTATTTCCTTCATAAAAAATCTCCAAAAAGTTTCATCCAATTCCAAGAACTTTTATTTCTGCACAAAAAATAACACCATGGAAATTCTGCTGAAAACAGCGTCAGTCCGGGTTAGTTCTAATCAAATTATACCAAAACCATATAGAATTGTTATAAACATGGCATGAATACTTCATAAATTATAGATACGTTGGAGACATATCAGCATCCCCAAGCTTAATTCCTGCTCGTCCTCGAGTAGGTAAATGATAAAAGAAATAATTTATGAAGTGTGAATGCTAGCATAGTGCAAAAGTTTGATCAATGATAATTTCAATCACTTTCCCTAGCATTATAACAGCAACTTATTCTCATAAAAGTCATCATGATAAAGTAGCAATTAAAAACAGAAATTTTGATGTGGAATGCTACCTATCATAATCATCATATAATCCTTTCTTTTATAGCATGGACATTGGACTTGAATGATTCAAAGCAAGATCATTATTATAATAGCAATATTTATTATCATAAAACTTCTCATGAGCAAGTAACAATTTATCACAACAATGAAGTATAAGGCATAAACTTTCTTGGAAACTAACAAACTATTCTAGTCAACAATGCAATTGCAATTCATCATATTTTCAGGAAGGGTCTCATGTAGGAGCTTTTTAGCAAGTCCACATACTCAACCATCATTTAGTCTTCTATGATTGCTAACACTCACGACATATATATGGAGCAAAAGTTTCAGCCAGACACATAGAAAGATAGGGGCTTGTGATTTCGCCTCCCAACTTATTCACCTCAAGGGTGATGTCAACAATAATAACTCATGATCACTCATATCCAACTGGATATATGTGCCTAGATCTTTCCCCACCACATGATGCTTGCAAAAGAGAAAAATAAAAAGGAAGTAGAGGACAACACTATTGACTCTTGCATAAAAAATAAATTCATAAAAGTAAATGCATAAAAGTAAAAGATAGGCCCTTCGCAGAGGGAAGCATAGGTTGTCATGCGCTTTTTATTTTTGGATGCACAAGCTCTTAATGCAAAGGAACATCACGTTATATTGCCCCTTGTGATAGCAACCTTTATTATGTGGTCCATCACTTTTATTTCTTTACCATCACAAGTTCATACAACGCTTATTTTCCCTTGCAATAAAAGATCATACATATTTTAGGAGCAATTTTTATTGCTTTTTGCACCGATGACAACTTACTTGAAGGATCTTATTCAATCCATAGGTAGATATAGTGGACTCTCATGGCAAGAAACTGGGTTTAAGGGTTTTTGATGCACAAGTAGTATCTCTACTTGGTGCGGATATTTGGCTAGCAAAGATATTGGGCAAGCAGCACATGTTGGAGGATCTATAACAATATAACTTCTATGTGAATATGAACAAACATAATTCATTATGTTGTCTTCCTTGTCCAACGTCAACAATTTGACATAAAATACTTAATGGGGGCTCACAATCATAAAAGATGTCCAAGATAGTATATTTGCATGTGAATCTTCTCTTCCCTTATTAACTTTTTCATGAATTGCATCATTGACTAATGCTATGTTTGTTAACTTCCAATAAATTTTACCACTTATACTTTTCTTTATGTAATGTCATTACTCCCCATGGGACAAGCATATGAAGCATATAAATTTCAACTTTATGATATTCAATTCATTTCAACAATTTACTCATAGGATATAAGTGAAGCACAAGAGTAAATGACAAACTACTCCAAAAAGATATAAGCGAAGATCAATGAGTAGTGAAACAATTAAGTAGCTATGTGAGGACTCTCTCTCATTTAATTTTTTTCTTCAGATCTTGATATTTTATTCAAACAGCAAGCAAAACAAAGACACAGCCAAGTATATCACACATTATGTGAACAAGTAAAAACTTGGGTTCAATCGAGACTAACCGATAGTTGATGAAGAAAAGTGATGGGATGCCTACCGGGGCATCCCCAAGCTTGAATGCTTGATACTTCTTGGAATATTAACTTGGGGAGCCTTGGGCATCCCCAAGCTTGAACTCTTGTGTCTTGTTAATTCTTCTCATATAATAGTTTCCCTAAGTTTCAAAATTTTCATCCACACAAAACTTGACAAGAACTTGTGAGATATATTAGTATAAATCCACTCAAAACCATGACATTCTCTACTGTAGCAAATCACTAAAATTATAATTAAACATTGAATACTAAACGCCTCTGCATATTTAATACTCCTATCCTTAAATAGAATCATTAAACAAGCCAACATATGCAAACTATGGAAACATAACAGCAATCTGCCTAAACAGGACAGTCTGTAAAAGATAATTAAGAATCCATACTTAGATAACTCAAAAAATTCTGAAAATTTACCACACTGGAAATAATTTATCAAAGTTGAATGTGTCAAAATTTCAAGATTTTATCACATACTGACATTTTTGGGCAATTTAATCAATAGCAGCAAACTTTCTGTTTTGAAACAGCAACTCATGAACTTGCAAAATAAGCATGGTAAAGGCTATACTTGACATTTTTATTGAAATAAAAGATAAAAAACATGAATATAAGTAACAGCAAGCGAACACAAACAAAATAAAATGATGCTCCAAGCAAAACACATATCATGTGACGAATGAAAATATAGCTCCGAGTAAGGTTACCGATGGATTAAGACGAAAGAGGGGATGCCTTCCGGGGCATCCCCAAGCTTAGACGCTTAGGTATTCCTTTCATATTACCTTGGGGTACCTTGGGAATCCCCAAGATTAGGGTCTTGCCGCTCCTTATTCCTTCATCCATCGTCATCTCACCCAAAGCTTGAAAACTTCAATCACACAAAACTTAACGGAACTTTGTGAGAACGGTTAGTATGATAAAGAATAAACCATCACTTAGGTACTGTCCAAGACAAGATTCAAAATTGTTCCCATATAATTCCTACTGTATTCTATCATTTCCACAATTTATATCTCATAATATAAGCTATGGAAACATTAAAACAAGCAAACTATGCATTGAAAACAGAATCTGTCAAAAACAGAACAGTCTGTAATGATCTGAGCAGCTACCATACTTATGGAACTCTAAAATTCTGAAAACTTAGGACAACGACAACAATTTTCATATAAATACTGTGTAAAAATTTCAGAATTTTTTGACACTCCAGTAAAATCTGGGAAATTAAACACTAGAGGCAAAAGTTTCTGTTTTTGCACAGAATTGAATCAACAAGTATCCACACTATCCCAAAGGCTTTACTTGGCACATTATTGAAAGAAAACATATAAAACATGATTACCACAGTAGCTTAATCATGTGAACACAATAAAAACATTAGGTATAAATATTGGGTTGTCTCCCAACAAGCGCTTTTCTTTAATGCCTTTTAGCTAGGCATGATGGTTTCAATGATGCTCACATAAAAGTAAAGAATTGAAACATAACGGGAGCATCATGAATCATATGTTCCTCTCTCATAATAATTTTCAGTGGCATCATGAATGGATTCATCAATATAGGTATCACATAAAGCATTCTTTTTATGATCCACAAGCATAGAATTTTTATTACTCTCCACATAAGCAAATTTATTCTCATCAATAGGAGTGGGAGTATCATATGAAACTCGAATACTATAAATTGTTTCCACATTAAAAGAGTGATGTTCAGTAAAAGGATTTTCATAATTATAACAAGTATTATAATAATAATCATCACTATTTTTCATAACATAAGTATCATCACAATAATCATCATAGATAGGAGGCATGAAATCATCATAGCAAATTTGATCATTCAAAGTAGGGGGACTAGAAAGATCATCTTCATTAAGTATAGCATCTCCAAGCTTGGGACAATTATTAATTGCAGCAAATACATTCTCAAACATGTCATTCTCATCAAACATAGCATCCCCAAGCTTGTGGTTTTGCATATCATTAGCATAATCACTCTCATCATTAATAGTATGAATAGCACCAATAGTATAACAATTATTATCATCATAATTTTCCAAGTTGGTGCCATAAAGATTTTCAAGATCATAAGAAGTATCATTATCTTCCCAATCATAATCATCACAACAAGCAATAGGCATAACAAAATCATCATCAAGTGTATCATCTTCCACGATTATTTTTGATTCATTCTCATGAGGTACAACAATAGTAGGAGCAACATTATTTGGGAGGGATACCTTTTTACCTCTACTCTTTCTTCTTTTCTTCTTCTTCACCACATCATGTGTGGGTTTAATCAATTTTTCCGAGCTTCTTATTGATGAGATTGGTAGAATAGGAAGCTCCTCCTTGTCACCTATTTCATCATGAGAGACAATAGGAGGGAAAGTGGAAATCTTTACCCTTTCATTAGTGTTCCTTTTATATTCTATTGGTTTCCCCATCTTTCTGTAGTTGGCAATATAAGCATTCCCCTTGCAATTTACCATGCAAAACATATAGATTTCCTTTAGATTAGTTTCAATGTCATCTGTGAGAATGAATACTTCAATCCAACTATTTTTATGTGACAATTCCTCACACCCCAAAAATAGATAAAGCTCATTATATAGTTCGAGGGCGGTCAAGTCATTACAATATTTAGCCATGATTCGATCATGAAAAAGTATGCATTGAAAATTAAGGTGACCAACTTTATTGCAAAGTTCACAAGTAATAGGATAAAGAGAACATAATTTTGTAGCAAATTCATCTATCACCTTGAGCAAAAAATTGGTTCTATCATGTTTATGCTTCTTACAAAATCTATCATCCCTATAAGGCATGTCTTCACAAACTTTATGCACTCCACAAAAATTGACATGCTTATAAGAAACATTTTTGTCATGACTAGTGCAATCATCATTAGTATTTTGGATATTCATAGAATTCATACTGACAACATTGCAATCATGCTCATCATTCAAAGATTTTATGCCAAACATTTTATTGAATTCTTCTTCTATCAATTGAGCACAATTATCGGAATCCTTATTTTCAAGAAAGACATGATAAAGACGAATAATATGAGGCAACCTCAATTCCATTTTTTGTAGTTTTCTTTAATAAACCAAACTAGTGATAAACAAGAAACTAAAAGATTCGATTGCAAGATCTAAAGATATACCTTCAAGCACTCACCTCCCCGGCAACGGCGCCAGAAAAGAGCTTGATATCTACTACACAACTTGTTCTTGTAGACTCGTGTTGGGCCTCCAAGCGCAGAGTTTTGTAGGACAATAGCAATTTTCCCTCGAGTGGATGACCTAAGGTTTATCAATCCGTGGGAGGCGTAGGTTCAAGATGGTATCTCTCAAACAACTCTGCAACCAAATACAAGAAATCTCTTGTGTCCCCAACACACCCAATACAATGGTAAATTGTATAGGTGCACTAGTTCGGCGAAGAGATGATGATAAAAGTGTAGTATGGATAGTAGATATAGGTTTTAGTAATCTGAAAATAAAAAAACAGCAAGGTAGCAAGTAACAAAAGTGAGCACAAACAGTATTGCAATGCTTAGAAACAAGGCCTAGGGTTCATACTTTCGCTAGTGCAATCTCTCAACAATGCTAATATAATTGGATCATATAACCATCCCTCAACGTGCGATAAAGAATCACTCCCAAGTTCCTATTAGCAGAGAACATAAGATAGAAATTGTTTGTAGGGTATGAAACCAACTCAAAGTTATCCTTTCCGATCGATCTATTGAGCTATTCCTATAAATGTCACAAAGAACCCTAGAGTTCGTACTAAAATAACACCATATGATACACATGAACCAACTCTAATGTCACCTAGATACTCCAATGTCACCACAAGTATCCGTGAGTTGATTATACGATATGCATCAAACAACTTCATAATCATAATATTCAATCCACACAAAGAACTCCAAGGAGCACCCCAAAGTTTCTATCGGAGAAAAGATAATGAAAACATGCATCAACCCCTATGCATAGATTACCCCAATGTCACCTCGGGAATCCGCGAGTTGAGTGCCAAAACATATATCAAGTGAATCAATATAATACCCCCATTGTCACCACGGGTATTCATATGCAAGACATACATCAAGTGTTCTCAAATCTGAAATATTCAATCCGACAATAACGAAACCTTAAAGGGAAAAGATTCGATTCATCACAACAAGGATATAGAGGGAGGAAACACCATATGATCCAACTATATTAACAAAGCTCGCGATACATCAAGATCGTGCCAAATCAAGAACACGAGAGAGAGAGATAAAACACATAGCTACTGGTACAAACCCTCAGCCTCGAGGGTGAACTACTCCCTCCTCGTCATGGAAACCGCCAGGATTATGAAGATGGCCTCCGGTGATGATTTCCCCCCTCTGGTAGGGTGCCGAAAAAGGGCTGTAGATGAGACCGTGGAGGTACAGAGGCTTGCGGCGGCGTAAAAATTCATCTAGGGTTATTTCTGGGGGTGTCTCTATTTATATGATTTTTCAGCGTTGGAATCAGGTCAGACGGAGCCACGTGGGCCCCATGAGGTTCCAGGGTGTGCCTGGGGGGGTGGCATGCCCTGGTGCCTCGTGGGCACTGGGTGGCCCCCCTCAAGTGGGTCTTGTTTCCAGTATTTTTTATTTCCTCCATAAAAAATCTCCAAAAAGTTTCATCCAATTCCAAGAACTTTTATTTCTGCACAAAAAACAACACCATGACAATTCTGCTGAAAATAGCGTCAGTCCGGGTTAGTTCTAATCAAATTATACCAAAACCATATAGAATTGTTATAAACATGGCATGAATACTTCATAAATTATAGATACGTTGGAGACGTATCATGTACCAGGATGTGCAATGATCTAGCGTAACATGTATAAAAAATGATGAACGGTGTCTGAGCCAGAAATACTATGTCAGCTATATGATCATGCAAAGCAATATGACAATGATGATGTATGTCATATAAATGAAACGGTGGAAGTTGCATGGCAATATATCTCAGAATGGCTATGTAAATGTCATAATAGGTAGGTATGGTGGCTGTTTTGAGGAAGGTAAAAGGAGGCTTATGTGTGAAAGAGCGTATCATATCACGGGGTTTGGATGCACCGGCAAAGTTTGCGCCAACTCTCGAGGTGATAAAGGGCAATGCACGGTACCGAAGAGGCTAGCAAATTGCGGAAAGATAGGAGTGCGTATAATCCATGGACTCACATTAGTCGTAAAGAACTCACATACTTATTGTGAAAGCCTATTAGCCCTCGAAGCAAAGCACTAACCACATGCCCCTAGGGAGGAGGTTGGTAGGAGTTAACCATCGCGCGCCCCCGATTGTAATAGCACTCAAGGATTTCATTTCAAACCTATAAATGCTCGAACTTCCTCACCATGCCACTACCAATACTTTGATGAATAGTCATAACAAACTTTAATACCGATATTTCTACTAACCAATGATCATGAACCTATATCCTTTCATATTACGACATTAATAAAATTAACATGCACTTCATATTTAGTGATCTACATGAAAGTCTTTATTATATCCCCCTTGAATACCTTATCATATCAGGACCATTCTATTAACATGTGCAATTGCCATTACTAGTTATTAGGCTCTCAAAAAGATTTAAGTGAAGCATGAGAGTGCAATCATTTCTATAAAATATAACCACCACCGTGATCTAAAAGAAATAAGTGAAGCACTAGAGCAACTGCCTAGCTCAAAAGATATAAGTGAAGCACATAGAGTATTTGTCGGCCCAGTGGGAACCAGGGTACCACGGGCCGTCTGCCTGCGGCCCAGGAAGCACGCCTGGCGAAGGCCCAAGGAGCGGCCCAGCCGCGCACCCCGCAAAGCAAGACACCTCGCGAGGCTTCGGCCTCACGAAGCCCCCCTTGGAGGGACGGACCCAGGAGGACCTCCAGCAGCAGGCAGCCTCACGAGCCCCCTTCCCGCGAGGCGGCCTCCCAAGGCCACCGCGTGAGGGGCCGCCTGGCGCCGGCCACGCAGACGCGTGCCCATCACGTGGGTGACGTGCTTGGCGACAATAGTAGCACAAGCCGTACCGGTAGGTGCGGTCAGGGAGGATTTCCACTTTGGTGATAAAGGGGCAGCGCCAACTGCCCTCCCTCAAAGAAAGTCCGAAAGCTTGCCTGTTTGGTGCAAGGAGACCAGGACGATGCAACGCGCCAGGGCGGATGTCATCGCCGAGCCCACGAGCGCGTCATGGGCGGTGCCTTTTGCAGGCGAAGACTGCTTTTGTCAGGATAAGACTGTGCGCCTATCCCCATTTGAATCGCTGCATTGTGGCAAACCTTCCCGCCAATATTTTCGGGGAAGAGGACCAAGGCGCCTATAAAAGGGGCTGTGCTACCACCGTAGAGGGGGATCGATCTTTTGGCCTCCAATCTTGTACGCGAGAACACTCTCATCCATAGCAATCACAGACAAGCAGGAGTAGGGTTTTACACCTCGCGGTGGCCCGAACCTGGGTAGCTCCTCGTGTCCCTGCCATGCTCTGTGCGTGTGTGCGTCCCCGTCGTGCTCCGCCCGCCGTAGTCACCGTCAGGCCGTTAGGTTGCAAGCTAGCCCCCAGTGTTCGAACCAGGGTCCCAGGAGCCCCATCTCCGACATTTGGCGCGTCAGGTAGGGGGCTGCTTCCGCACCTTCGACCTCGACATCGACATGGCCGATGCCCGGCGCGAGCGTGCCCAGCGCAGGGCCGCCAGGGTGGCCCGCACGGAGCCGGTCGCCAACGACAACCGCCACCGCCGCGCTGGCGCTGCCACTGACCCCGCTGTGAGGGAGGAGGAGGCCTCTTCCCATCACCCATCCGTGCAGCCGCCTGGCCACACCGCCACGGCCTCCTCGCTCGCCCACCACGACCTGCCGGCCCCGCAAGCCGCGCTGCTCATGGCGCGTGAGCTGCTGCACTACCGCCCCACCATGGTCGAGTACGACGCCTAGCTCGCCCGCATCACCTAGCTCGTCAACGTCGCCGGAGATGCCCCGATGTCTTCTCGCTCTCTTCCTCCTGCATCGCCGCGCACCAGGGAAGTGACGCACGGCGCGCCTCCACCGCCTCTTCCATTCAACGAGGACGCAGGGCATCACCGTGGCGCACGCGCATGGGATCCGTCCCATGGCGAGTCCACGCCGAACCACGCCGACACGAGCTGCCAGATTGTCCGGCGCGCGGCGCCAGACGCGCGCGTGATCCTCGAGAAGCAGCGCCAGCACCAAGACTGCACCATCTAGGACATCGCGGCGGCTGGCCGCCAGAACCGGACCGCTCTCGCCGGCGGCGTCGCCTCCAGCTGCGGGGGCTGTCGCGCCTTCACTCACGAGCTGCGCCGCGTGGTGTGGCCCGTGAAGTTCAAGCCGGAGCTGCCTACTCGTAACGACGGCGCTCCCAACAACCCCGCGGAGTTCCTGCAGCTCTACACCTAGGGCATCGAGGCTGCGGGCAGTGACGACAAGTTCATGGCGAACTGGTTCCCCATGGCCCTCAAGGATGATGTGCGCTCGTGGCTGATGAACCTCCCCGAGGCCTCCATCTTCTCATGGTCCGAGCTGTGCCAGCAGTTCGTTGCCAACTTCAAGGGCACCTACAAGCGTCCTCTCACGCTCAATGACCTGCGCGCCGTGCGCCAGTGCCCTGGTGAAACTCCCCGCAAGTACATCCAGCGCTTCAGCCAAGTGCGCAACAAGGTCCCGCGCGCCTCCGACGCTGCGATCATCTCCACGTTCTCCACTGGCATCACGGACGTCAGGATGCGCGAGAAGCTCTCCATCAACGATGAGCTCAACATCGTGGTCGCGCTCTTCGACCTCGCCGACAAGTGTGCCAAGGCTGAAGAGGGCCGCCTCTTCGCCCACAACGACCCTGACACGGCGCCCGACTCCGCCAGGAGCAAGAGCAAAGACGCCAAGCGCAAGGGCCCTACCGTGCTTGCGGCGGAGCCTGAGCAGAAGCACGGCCACGAGCGCGATGAGCCCAAGAAGGATAGCCGTCCTCTCTGCGCCTACCACAACGTGCACTCCCACAGCACTAAGGACTGCCACGAGCTCAAGCTGCTTAGCGACGAGCGCCAGGGCCGCCGCGGTGACCGCAACGACCGGAGCAGCGGCCGCAGCGGCAACAGTTGGGGAGATCGCAACAACCACGGAGGCAGCAACAACTACCGGCAAGGCTGGCGCGACCCGCCGTGGCAAGCCAACCCTCAAGCCAATGCCGCCCTGCCGCCTCCTGGCAGGAACAATGGCAATCTCCCCGACGAGAACGCAGGAGGCTACCAGGAGCCTCGCGAGGTGGCTTGCATCCTTGGCGGGGCCCAGGCCCCATTGTCCAATCGCCACTCCAAGCAGTTCTCTCGCGAGGTCAACGCTGTCCTCCCGAGGCCTGAGGCTTCTCAGCCCCTCAAGTGGTTGCAGTACGCCATCTCCTTTGACTCCAAGGACCACCCCAAGTCCACGAGGGCTGTGGGCACCATCCCCATGCTATGTACGCCCACGATCAACAACATCGACATCACCAAGACGGTCATCGATGGCGGCGCAGGCCTCAACGTGATCTCCATCGAGACCTTCGAGAAGCTCCAAGTGCCCTACGAGCGCCTGATGCCGATGAGGCCCTTCTCAGGCATGACCGACGACTCCACTTTGCCCCTGGGGAAAGTGCGCCTTCCCGTCACCTTTGGCACCCGCAAGAACTACCGCACCGAGCTCATCGACTTTGATGTAGCGCACATCGGCTTGCCCTACAACGCCATTTTGGGCTACCCCGCGCTTGCCAAGTTCATGGCAGTGACGCACCACGCCTACAACATCCTCAAGATGCCGTGCTGCAGCGATACCATCACCGTCCGCTGTGATGAGAAGGACGCAGTCTGCTCCCTCGAGCGCACCTATAAGGCTGCCGCCACCGCACACCCTGTCGATGAGGACAACTTTGAGCCTGCTGAGGCCGCACCTACGAAGAAGCAGCTATTCTCTCAGGCACGCGCCGATACGAAGAAGGTGTCGCTGGACGGCAGCGGCTCTGGGCCCGCTTTTTTCATCGGCAGTGGCCTCCCTCCCAAATAGGAAGACGCGCTCGTCGCCTTCCTCCAGGCAAATGCGGATATGTTCGCATGGACAACATCTGATTTGTCCGGTGTGCCGAGGGAGGTGATCGAGCACCACTTGGCGGTGTGCCCCAACGCATGCCCCGTGAAGCAAAAGGCACGGCGCCAGGCGCCTGAGAAGCAAGAGTTCATTTTTCAAGAAGTTCCTAAGCTGCAGGAGGCAGGAGTCATCCGCGAGGTGTGCCATACCGAGTGGCTCGCCAACCCAGTCGTGGTCCCCAAGAAAGGCGGTGAGGGGCGGATGTGCGTCGACTTCACGAGCCTCAACAAGGCCTGCCCCCAAGACCCTTATCCGCTGCCGCGAATCGACCAGATCGTGGACTCCACCGCAGGATGCGATCTGCTGTGCTGTCTGGATGCCTTCTCAGGCTACCACCAGAAAAATATGGCGAAGGAAGACGAAGAGAGGACGGCCTTCATCACCCCCCTGCGGAGTGTACTGTTACATCTGCATGCCCTTCGGCCTGAAGAGTGCAGGGGCCACCTTCCAGAGGCTGATGCGTATCACCCTGGGGCCCCAGATGGGAAGAAATGTCGAGGCCTACGTCAACGACATCGTTGTCAAGATGCGCGAAGCGTGGCCCCTCATCACGGATCTCGAAGAAACCTTTGCCAACCTGTGCAAGGTCAACCTCAAGCTCAACCCCGCCAAGTGCATCTTCGGAGTCCCTTCCGGCAAGCTGCTCGGCTTCCTGGTCTCCCACCGCGACATCGAAGCTAACCCTGAGAAGGTAAAGGCCATCGAGTAGATGCGGCCTCCCCGGAACCTCAAGGAAATGCAGCGCCTAGTGGGATGCATGGCTGCGCTCGGGTGCTTCATCTCCAAGTTCGATGAGCGGGCCCTGTCGTTCTTCAAGCTCATGAAGAGATCGGGCCCCTTCAAGTGGACTCCTGAGGCTGACGCAGCCTTCGAGGACCTCAAGAGGTATCTGACGAGCCCTCCCATCATGGTTGCGCCACGCTCCCGCGAGCCTCTGCTCCTGTACTTGGCAGCCACCCCCCAGACGGCCAGCGCGACCCTTGTGGTGGTATGAGAAGAGCACACCTGCGCCAAGAAGAAGCCTGCCGCACCAGTGCCTGCTGAGGCAGCACCTTTGCCTGCTGAGGGCCCTCCTCAGGAGGCGTCGGGCGAGTCACCTGCCGAGCCTCACGAAGAACAAGCTGCCGCTCCTGCGACCACGCACCTCGTCGAGCACCCCGTCTACTTCGTCAGCACGGTGCCGCGGGACGCGCACGAGTGCTATCCCATGCAGCAGAAGCTCCTCTTCGTGCTACTCATCACCTCCAGGAAGCTGAGCCACTACTTCCAGGGCCACCCAATCAAGGTGGTCACGTCTTACCCATTGGAGCAGGTCTTGCACAGCCCCAATGCCACTGGTCGCGTCGCCGAGTGGAACATCGAGCTGTAAGCCTTTGAGCTAGAATTCTGCACCACGAGGATGATCAAGGGCGCAGCGTTGGCGGACTTCATGGCGGAATGGACGGATCTGCACCAAGAGGAGCCTCGCGAGGACGAGTCCCTCCTGCGTGGAAAGGACGCCCCTGGCGGCTGGACCATACACTTCGATGGCGCGTTCTCTCGACAGGGCGCGGGGGCTGGCGTCGTGCTCACCTCGCCAGCAGAAGACAAGCTCTACAACATCGTACAACTCTGCTTCAAGCATGACGACAAGGTCTCCAACAACATCGCTGAGTATGAGGACCTCATCGCCGGGCTCAAGGCGGCCTTTGCGTTGGGCATCAGGCGCATCCTCATCAAGGGAGACTCACAGCTCCTCGTCAACTTCTCCAACAAAAGCTATAAGCCCAAGGACGAACACATGGTCGCCTACTTGGAGGAGGTACGCAAGCTCGAGAAGTGCTTCCTCGGCCTGGAGCTCCAGCATGTCCCTCGCGGCAGCAACAAGGAAGCAGATGACATCGCCAAGCGGGCATCTCGCCGTGAGCCTCAAAACCCCAGCGTCTTTGAGGAGAGGCTCCTGAAGCCATCAGCTGCACCGCCTGCCGCAAGCGCCACAACACCTCATGAGGAACTCCCGCCCGCGCCCACCACAGGTGCACCAGACTGTGGTCAACCTTCAGGCACTCGCCTGCTGCTGGCGCTAGAGCCGCAAGCCAAAAGCTGGCTCACTGAGTTCAAGGCTTACTTGGAGAGCGGCACCCCCCAGAGAAGGACTCAAAGGCAGAGCGCATAGCCCGCCAGGCCATAGCTTACTGCCTTTGGGATGGCGATCTCTACCGAAGGCGCCCCAATGGAGTTGCGCTATGGTGCATCTCTGAGCAGCAAGGACGCGAGCTGCTTGCCGACATACATGGCGGAGACTGCGGCCACCACTCTTCATCGCGCGCCCTTGCCAGCAAGGTGTTCCGCAGCGACTTCTACTGGCCCACATCGCTTCAAGACGCCACCGAGCTGGTCCAATCCTGCGAGGCTTGCCAATTCCACGCCAAGCAAATCCACCAGCCGGCGCAAGGCCTCCAGACCATTCCCCTCTCGTGGCCCTTCGCGGTCTGGGGGCTGGACATCCTGGGCCCCTTCTCTCGCGCGGCTGGCGGCTACCGCTACCTCTACGTCGCCATCGACAAGTTCACCAAGTGGGCAGAGGTGGAGCCCGTCTGCTCCATCCCGGCAGGATCGGCCGTCAAGTTCATCAAGAGCCTCGTGTGCCGCTTCGGCGTCCCCAACCGCATCATCACTGACAACGGCTTGCAGTTCGCCAGCGGCCTCTTCAAGTCATACTGCACCAACCTGGGCACCCAGATCTGCTACGCCTCAGTGGCGCACCCTCGAAGCAACAGCCAGGCCGAGCGTGCTAACGCTGAGGTCCTCAAGGGCCTCAAGACACGAAGCTTCAAGAAAAAGCTCACAGCCCGCGGCAAAGGCTGGCTCGATGAGCTCCAGTCCGTGCTATGGTTGATCTGCACAACAGCGACCAAACCTACCGGCGAAACACCCTTCTTCCTCATTTACGGGGCGGAAGCGGTCCTCCCTTCTAAGCTCAAGCATGGGTCCCCGCGATCCTCGCCTTCGATGAGGCCCACCAGGACGGCCCGCGGGAAGCTGATCTGCTCCTCCTCGAGGAGGCACGTCGCTAGGCCGCCCTCCGCGCTACCCGATATCAGCAGGCGTTGCGTCGCTACCACAGCCGCAACATACGCCCCCGCACCCTTGAAGCTGGCGATCTTGTCCTACGAAGGATCCTCTCCAGGGAAGGACTCCACAAGTTCTCGCCCATGTGGGAAGTCTCGTTCAGGGTCATGCACGTTTCCCGGCCTGGCGCAGCACGGCTGGAGACGGAGGAGGGTGCTCTGGTACCAAACACATGGAACATCCAACACCTCCGCAAGTTCTACCCGTGACCTCACGGGCACGAATGAAGTGGAGCTGTACACGCTCCGGAGCCTCTCTTTGCGGTGCTTGCCGAGGCCGCGAGAGCTCCCGCCCACAACCCAGTGGAAGCCCCACGCTCATACGTGGCGGACTGATTGAATTGAGGGTGCCGCCTGGCCACCACATCCTCAAGCTGACCCGTGTCCATCACGGCAGCCTCATCTTTTTGGTTGTGTAAATGAAAGCCTTTTTATGCAGCAGTAATGTTTTATTTCCTAAGTATTGTGTATGCCCGGTAAGCTATCTACTTCAGGAGTCGTGCGCGCTCGCGATTTCCCTCCTGCGTGTCACGCGAGCGGGGGCTGGGCACGGTGCCTGCGCTTGGGTCAGTCCCAGTAGCGTCGCTAAACGTAAGTGACTGAGCCCTGGCTCACGGGCCTACTCCCGCGCATGTCGCCTCACCAAGGTCCTTGGTACTTTATCTCCTCGCGCAACACCCATGAGCGAACTAGCAAGCACCCGCTGCTCCGCTACTTGCAGAACTTGTTGGATATGGCTATTACTAAAACAGGGCACGCCGAAGGCCTCACGAGCGCTACCTCATGAGGCGACCCATGGCGCATCGCCTCTTCAAGAAGCCCACAGGAAGCCTCACGAGCGCTGCCTCGTGAGGCAGCCTGCGGCGCCCATCTCTGCCAAGTGCCAGCGGGAGGCCGCACGAACGAGTGCCTCGCGAGGCACACCTAGCAAGCCGTGGCACACCAAGCCTTATGATCCACCAAAAAGCTAAGTCCTAGCATCTCGCTGACCCTCCCGGGCACCTCTCGAGCTCTTTCTCTTCCTCGCAACCTCACTGAGTGCTGGTGTTTATGCCTTTGTGCAAGCTGCTTGCACGTCAAAGGGGGGGATTCTTGAGCATCGCGCCTTGGGAGCCCTTACCACCTCGCGGAGCCCTACACCCTCTGGCCTTGTCTAGGCACGCGTCCTAACATACCAGTGACGGTCGTAGCATGCTCGGGGGATGGGTCTTAACGACGTAGAGCATGAAAGCAAGCAAAAAGGAAAAGACAAGCCTCACGAGAATGCCTCACGAGGAGCATAAATACGGCAAAAATATTAAGTACTTAATTGCAAAAGTCATGTTTTCACACCCCCCACGGGGCTACATCTACTCTGATACATGAAGAAAGAAAAAGAAAAGGGGCCTGAGCAGATGAGGCGCTGTCTCCACCGTCATCGTCGCCGCCGCCGTCGCCAGCCTCGCCGGAGCTCTCGCTGCCGTGGGAGAACTTCTGGATCAGGGCCTCCACGTGCTCCCGCACCTCCTTCTCGAGCCCATCACAAAGCTCCGGAGGGACATGGCTCATCACCGTATCGAAGTCGAAGGAGGCATCGGCGCGGAAGAGATTGCTGAAGAGCCGTGTCGCCGCCTGGCTCAGGAGGTCGCGGCACTCCTCTTCGATGATGTCGTCCATCCGCTTGGCGCCGTCCTCCACCCACTCCACGAGCTTGGTGAAGAAGTCCAGGTAGCCGGTGTTGTCATCTTCGAGGGGGTCCGCGAGCCTCTCAACAGTGAAGCTCATGAGGGCGGCGCGGGCATGGTGTGCAAGGGCGCAGTACATCTTCGCACGCTCGTGTTGCCGCCCCCACACTCGGGCCACCTCATCCTTGGCCATCTCGACGACCTCGGAGACGTCGCCCACCTGTGCCTGGAGGGATGCTAGCTCCCCCTCAGCGTCTGCCTTGGCCTTCAGCACGAGCCACCAGGCGGCATCCACTTCCTTCACCTGCTTCTTGAGGTTGGAGATCTACTCGTTGAGCTCGCCCCGCTTCTTGGCAAAGCGATCCTCTTGAAGCTTCAGCTTCTTGCTGTGGTCCGCGGCGAGTGGCTCACGCGCATTCTTGATCTTTGCATCCGCGTCCGCCTGAACCTTCTTCTCCCTCTCGACCAACTGGGCATTGGCCTTAGAGAGGTGCTTGTCATAAGAGGCTTGGGCGGCCGCCACCTGGCGGTTAGTGTCGTCAGGCGCTCGCGCTCCACGTCCTGCTCGGTCGCCGTCCTCGTGAGCTCCCGCTCGCAGATCTCGGCGTCCGCCTCGTGGGCCGCAAGGGCTTCCTCATGCTTGTCGAGCTCGCCCTCGCAGGAGGCAAGCTACCCCTCGCAAACCGCGATGGCGTCTTCCCACGCCTGAAGCCCCTGCACCAGGGTAGCAGACTGCTCCCGGAGCAACTTCGCGTGGGCCTCCGCCTCCTCGCGGCGCCTGTCGGCCTCGTCGGCCTCCCTGACGGCGCTCTCGAAGATCTCCTTGGCGTCTTGGGCCGCTTTCTCGCGCCGCTCCCGCGCGGCTTCGTCCCGCCGGTGACCCAGCTTGATGGCCACGTCAAGCTGGCGCCATCCGTCCGCGAGGCGTAGGCGCTCAGTGGCGAGGCGCGCTGCTACTTGTGAGCTGCATTGGTAATTCCCCGAAGAGGAGAGGATGATGCAGTATAGTAGAGATAAATATTTCCCACAGTTAAGAACCAAGGTATTCAATCCAGTAGGAGAACCACACAAGATCCAGTGAGCAGTACCTACACACACAAAAGCAAACACTTGCACCCAGCACGAATAAGAGGGTTGTCAATCCTCCTAGCGGTTATTTGCAAGGATTAAGTCTGATAGAGATAAATTGATAAAGTAAATTACTAAACTAAATCAAAGTAAATAAATTGCAGCAAGGTATTTTTGGTTATATATATATATATATATATATATATATATATATATATATATATGATAAAATAGACCCGGGGGCCATAGTTTTCACTAGAGGCTTCTCTCTCAAACGAATAGCATACAGTGGGTAAACAAATTACTGTTGGGCAATTGATAGAAAATTTAGAAAAGCAAATAATGATGACGGATTCATGGCAATGATCATGTATATAGGCATCACGTCCGAGACAAGTAGACCGACTCCTGCCTTCATCTACTACTGTTGGGCAATTGATAGAAAAGCAAATAACCATGCATAATAAAGTTTAGAAAAGACTCAATTACTCTCAATGAATAATCTGATCATAAACCCACAATTCATCGGATCCCAAGAAACACACCGCAAAAGAAGATTACATCGAATAGAACTCCAAGAACATCGAGGAGAACATGGTATTGAAGATCAAAGAGAGAGAAGAAGCCATCTAGCTACTAGCTATGGACCCGTAGGTTGGTGGTAAACTACTCCCACATCATCGGTAGGGCAGCAAGGTTGATGTAGAAGCCCTCCGTGATCAATTCCCCCTCCGGCAGATTACCGGAGAAGGCCTCCAGATGGGATCGCGGAAGAACAGAGGCTTGCGGCGGCGGAAAGGTTTTTTCTTCTGTCTTTCTGGTGGTTATGGAATATTTGAGAATTTATAGTGGAAGAATTAGGCCAAGAGGTGCCACGAGGGGCCCACAAGCCTGGGGGGCGTGGCCACCCCCTGGGGCGCGCCCCCTGAGCTTGTCGCACCCTCGTAACTCCTCTGGTCTTCTCCCAAAGCTTCTTGGGTCACTTCTGGTCCAGAAAAAAATAATCCAAAGTTTTTTTTCTCGTTTGGACACTTTTTGATAATGATTTTCTGAAAAGGCAAAAACAAGCAAAAAACAGCAACTGGCACTGGGCACTGGGCACTGAGTTAATAGGTTAGTCCCAAAAAATGATATATAATTGCATAAAGTTGCATATAAAACATCCAAGATTGATACTATAATAGCATGGAACAATCAAAAATTATAGATACGTTGGAGACGTATCAAGCATCCCCAAGCTTAATTCCTGCTCGTCCTCGAGTAGGTAAATGATAAAAATAGAATTTTTGATGTGGAATGCTACCTAACATGTTTCATCGTGTAATCTCTTTTACGGTATGAATATTATGATCCAAATGATTCAAAGCAATAGTCTATAATTTGATATAAAGACATCAATACTCAGGCATACTAACAAACAATCATGCCTTTCAAAATAACAATGCTAAAGCAAGTTATCCCTACGAAATCATATAATCCTGTCATGCTCCATCTTCTTCACACAAAGTATTTATCATGCACTACCCCGATGACAAGCTGAGCAATTGGCTCATACTTTTTAACGCGCTTCAGCTTTTTCAACCCCCACGCAATACATGAGCGCAAGCCATGGATATAGCACTATGGGTGGAATAGAATATGATGATAGAGATAATAAGGGGAAGTCAAAAAGAAGAAGATAGTCTCACATCAACGCGGCTAATCAATGGGCTATGGAGATGCCCATCAATTGATGTTAATGCGAGGAGTAGGGATTGCCATGCAACGGATGCACTAAGAGCTATAAGTGTATGAAAGCTCAACAATGAAAACTAAGTGGGTGTGCATCCAACTTGCTTGCTCATGAAGACCTCGGGCATTTGAGGAAGCCCAACATCGGAATATACAAGCCAAGTTCTATAATGAAAAATTCCCACTAGTATATGAAAGTGATAACATAGGAGACTCTCTATATGAAAAACATGGTGCTACTTTGAAGCACAAGTGTGAAAAAGAGGATAGTAACATTGTCCCTTCTCTCTTATTCTCTCATTTTTTTGTGGGCTCTTTTGGCCTCTTTTTTTTCTTTTTCTTTTTTCGTCCGGAGCCTCATCCCGACTTGTGGGGGAATCATAGCCTCCATCATCCTTTCCTCACTGGGACAATGCTCTAATAATGATGATCATCACACTTTTATTTACTTACAACTCAACATTACAACTCGATACTTAGAACAAAATATGACTCTATATGAATGCCTTTGGCGGTGTACCAGGATCTAGCGTAACATGTATAAAAAATAATAAATGGAGGCTTTGCCACAAATACTATGTCAGCTATATGATCATGCAAAGCAATATGACAATGATGATGTGTGTCATATAAAAAGAACGGTGGAAGTTGCATGGCAATATATCTCGGAATGGCTATGGAAATGCCATGATAGGTAGGTATGGTGGCTGTTTTGAGGAAGATATAAAGAGGCTTATGTGGGATAGAGCGTATCATATCACGGGGTTTGGATGCACCGGCGAAATTTGCACCAACTCTCGATGTGAGAAAGGGCAATGCACGGTACCGAATAGGCTAGCAAATTGCGGAAGGGTGAGAGTGCGTATAATCCACGGACTCACATTAGTGATAAAGAACTCACATACTTATTGTGAAAGTTTATTACGCATGCCCCTAGGGGGATAAATTGGTAGGAAAAGACCATCGCTCGTCCCCGACCGCCACTCATAAGGTAGACAATCAATAATAAATCATGCTCCAATTTCATGGCATAACGACAGATCATACGTGCATGCTTCGGGAATCACAAACCTTAACACAATTATTCCTACTAAACCACAATCATCTACTAGTACCTCCCCCATATTACCATCTCAATATCGCAAAACTATTGCAAGGAATCAAATTTATCATATTTAGTGATCTACATGAAAGTTTTTATTATATCCCTCTTGAATACCTATCATATCAAGACCATTCTTTTAACATGTGCAAATTGCCACTGCTATTTATTAGACTCTCAAAAAGATATAAGTGAAGCATGAGAGTGCAACTATTTCTTTAAAATATAACCACCGTCGTCCTCTAAAAAATAAGTGAAGCACTAGATCAACTGCCTAGCTCGAAAGATATAAGTGAAGCACATAGAGTATTCTAACAAATTCCGAATAATGTGTGTCCCTCTCAAAAAGGTGTGTTCAACAATGATGATTGTGACAAACTAACAAGCAAACAAAAGCAAACAAACTATATCACAAGACGCTCCAAGTAAAACACATATCATGTGATGAATAAAAATATAGCTCCAAGTGAGTTATCGATAGATTGTAGACGAAAGAGGGGATGCCATCCTGGGCATCCCCAAGCTTAGACGCTTGAGTATTCCTTGAATATTACCTTGGGGTGCCTTGGGCATCCCCAAGCTTAGGCTCTTGCCACTCCTTATTCCTTTATCCATCGTAGTCTCACCCAAAACTTGAAAACTTCAGCACACAAAACTCAATAGAAATAGAGTAACGCCTTAAGCAAGATGACATGATGTAGAGAAGCAAATTCAATCAATATGAATAAACTCCATCTTTTTATCCTTAATGGCAACAATACAAATACGTGTCATGTCCCTTTCTGTCACTGGGATTGAGCACCGCAAGATTGAACCCATCACAAAGCACCTCTCCCATTTCAAGATAAACCAATCTAGTTGGCCAAACCAAATCGATAGATCGGAGAGAAATACAAAGCTATAATAATCACGCATAAAAGAGTGCAGCAAAAGACTCAAATATTTCTCATGAATAATCTGATCATAAACTCATAATTCATCGGATCCCAACAAACACACCGCAAAAGAAGATTACATTGGATAGAACTCCAAGAACATCGAGGAGAACATGGTATTGAAGATCAAAGAGAGAGAAGAAGCCATCTAGCTACTAGCTATGGACCCATAGGTCGGTGGTAAACTACTCACACATCATCGGTAGGGCGGCAAGGTTGATGTAGAAGCCCTCCGTGATTGATTCCCCTCCGGCAGATTACCGGAGAAGGCCTCCAGATGGGATCACAGAAGAACAGAGGCTTGCGGCGGTGGAAAGGTTTTCTCTTCTGTCTTTCTGGTGGTTATGGAATATTTGAGAATTTATAGTGGAAGAATTAGGTTAAGAGGTGCCACAAGGGGCCCACAAGCGTAGGGGGCGTGACCACACCCCTGGGGCACGCCCCCTGAGCTTGTCGCTCCCTTGTAACTCCTCTGGTCTTCTCCCGAAGCTTCGTGGGTCTCTTCTGGTCTAGAAAAAATTAATCCAAAGTTTTTTTCTCGTTTGGACACTTTTTGATAATGATTTTCTGAAAAGGCAAAAACAAGCAAAAAACAACAACTGGCACTGGGCACTGAGTTAATAGGTTAGTCCCAAAAAATGATATATAATTGCATAAAGTTGCATATAAAACATCCAAGATTGATACTATAATAGCATGGAACAATCAAAAATTATAGATACGTTGGAGACGTATCACGCGCCTCCTCTGCCTGGAGGTCCTCCTCGAGGGCATCGAGCACCGCCTTGGCGCCCTGTAGGGCATCGTGCTTGAGCACGACGCTACTGCTCACCAGCTGCAGGGCCCAGCCGGTGCGCGCGTCGACGCCACCCTCCACCGCCATGGCCTGTGAAGGCCCAGCGGCGCTCCCTGCGGGAGCTGCATCCCCTGTCGAGAGTGGCGGGCTCGTCGCCTCCTCCTCCGCCTGCCGCGCCGGCACGCTCCGTGTGCTTGTCGCGCCCGTGCCGGGCGCCTCGCGCGCTGGTGACCTCCGGCGGCTCGCCGTGGTTCCTTCCGTGGCCTCGGCTCCTTGGCGGGGGTAGGGCTTGGTGGAGGAGTTGGCTTTTCGGCCTCCATCATCGCCGCATCGCCTCCCGCGCCAGGTGCCTCAAGAGGCACGGCCCCTCCTCCAGAGGTCGCCTCCCGAGGCTCGCTCTCCTCGGCTTGGGGAGGCAAGTCCACGTGCGGCTCGGGAGGAGCTGCGTGCTCCTCTTCCACCTCCACGCGCCCCGTCTCTGCCTCGGGGCGGCGGGTGGATTCCTCCTGATCGTCGACGCCTGCGGTGGCTGGGGGCTTTCTTCTTCTTCTTCGTGGGCTCCCTGCATGGCGCAAGGGCTCAGCCCGGACCTCAGGAGGCGGAAAACAAAACTCGAAGCAAGAAACAAGGATCGGAATGAAAAGGGAAAGAGCAAGACAAGAAGACTCACTCATAATTGGGAACCCATTTCCTCTTCTTCAGCCTCGGCGGCGGGCGGCTGCCGCTGCCGCTCCTGCGAGGCTCACTCGCGCTTCCTCCAGAAGGCTCGGCGCGGGGCCTGCCGAGGTCACCTTCCACCGGGACGGTGCCCGTCCCCTCCGTGAGGGGCTCGGTGGCCTCACCGCTGGTGCCGGTCTTCTCCGCCGGGGGCTCGGTGGCCTCGCCGCTAGTGCCGGTCTTCTCCACGGGGGGCTCGATGGCCTCGCCGCTGGTGCCTGTCTTCTCCGCGGGGGTCTTGGTGGCCTTGCGGCTGGTGCCAGTCTTCTCCGCTGAGGGCTCGGTGGCCTCGTCGCTGGCGCCCTCCATCTCCACGCGGAGCTCGGTGGCCGCCGCGCTGGTGCTCCCTTCGCCCCCCGTGCTCACAAGCCGGGAGGGCCTGATCACGAACCGGCCGCCGCCGCCGTCGTCGTCATCATTGAGCTTGGCCAACAGCTGATGGCGGCTTCGCGGACCCGCCCCGCCATCGCTTTCCTTGGCGGCGCTTGCCAAGGCCTCGGTGTCGTCGCGGCCTCCCGAGCCGGGCACCACCACGAGCGGGTTGTCGCGAGGCCCCTCATGGCCCTCCTAGACCAGGCCCCACTGATCGAAGCGCGGCATCTCCTCGATCAACTCGTCCCTGTTGCTATAGTGGTACAATGGGAGCGCCCCCTTGGGTGGGTGCTCCGCGTTGTTGCCAAGCAAGAGTTGCATGATCTCATCCACCACCTCTCCCTTCAGGATGTCGACGCTTAGCCTCATCGGGTCCGTGGAGCCGGTGATGTCCCACACCGGGTGCGAGCGCTTTTGGAGTGGGGCAATACGCCGGCGCAAGAACTCCTTGACGACCATCGCCCCCATGAGCTTCGCGGCCCTCATCTCGTTCATCCTTTCCCAAAGTGGCGCCAGCCTCTCGTGCTCCCATCTGGAGCTCTTCGCGGTGGGGGTGGCCGGCATCATCATGAGGGGGTTGTACTGGCCTACATCCATGTAGATCCAGCACGCCCGGTAGCCCTCCACCTTCTTTGTGATCTTCATGGGGATGATGCGGCCCACCATGCCGTCGACCATGCGGAAGGAGACGCATCTGGAGCACTGGTTCCCCGCGGACACCCGCAGGCTATAGAAGTTGCGGAAGAGGGCCACCGAGGGCATCACGCACAGGAAGCCCTCGCAGAGGTAGGTGAACATGACGAGGAGGAGGATGGAGTTTGGCTGGATATGGAGCGCGTGGATCTAATAGTGGGCAAGAATGGCACAGCAGAAGTCGGAGAAGAGAGGTACCAACCCGGCAAAGACGGAGTGGAAGTAGAAGGGGAAGGTGGTGGCTTCCAGCTCACGGGCCGGCCGCGAGCCCGGCCAGATATTCGTGGCCTTCCACTCATTGTGGTCACAGGCGGTCATCGGACGCACCTTGTCGAGCCCCTCCTGGTTGCAGATGGTGGATCGCAGCAGGGCCGGCTCCAGAGCCGCGGCCGCCGCCTTGCCCTTCTTGCCGGTGGGAGCCATGGACGCCGGGAAGCTTTTTGGAGCAGAGAAGGGGGATGCAAGGAGTCGGGTGTAAGGGAGGCGAGAAGGAGCAGATGAAAGCAATGATGACCCTGCGCCCCGCGCAGGTCAGTTTTATGGTAGAGCAGGCTGTTACCTAGGCGTAGTGGGGGAAGCGGGGGCGTCCCACGTCCCGTCGTGCGCTACGCATCCCTGCCTGGGCCCGACAGTCTTCTTAGGCCCCGCGCCATTTTGTTCCCAACGGGCGGGAGCGTGCGTGTCGCGGGCCCGGGGGCTACTGTCGGCCCAGTGGGAACCGGGGTACCACGGGCCGTCTGCCTGCGGCCCAGGAAGCACGCTTCGCGAAGGCCCAAGGAGCGGCCCAGCCGCGCACCCCACGAAGCAAGACACATCGCGAGGCGTCGGCCTCACGAAGCCCCACTTGGAGGGCCGGACCCACGAGGACCTCCAGCGCAGGCAGCCTCGCGAGGCCCCTCCCGCGAGGCGGCCTCCCGATGCCACCGCGCGAGGGCCGCCTGGCGCCGGCCGCGCAGTCGTGTGCCCATCATGTGGGTGATGCGCTTAGCGACAATAGCAGCAGAGGCCGTACCGACAGGTGCGGTCAGGGAGGATTTCCACTTTGGTGATAAAGGGGCAGCGCCAACTGCCCTCCCTCAAAGCAAGTCCCAAAGCTTGCCTGTTTGGTGCAAGGAGACCAAGACGAGCAGTGCGCTAGGGCGGATGTCATCGCCGAGCCCACGAGCACATCATGGGCGATGCCTTTTGCAGGCGAAGACTACTTTTGTCAGGATAAGACTGTGCGCCTGTCCCCCTTTGAATCGCTGCATTGTGGCAACCCTTCCTGCCAATATTTTCAGGGAAGAGGACCGAGGCACCTATAAAAGGGGCAGTGCTGCCACCGTAGAGGGGGATCGATCTTTTGGCCTCCAATCTTGTATGCGAGAACACTCTTATCCTCCTCTTGTGAGGAGGGAGCATGGGTGTCCCCGGATCTAGTGTCCTGGGGTCCTCGGGAACGGAGGCCCTCTCTGGCCTCCCTCTTCTGGTCCTTCTTATTCTCCTTCCTCTCCGGCGCCTCGTATGGCTCCACGGCCAACATGGCCGTCAGTAGGGGTGTTCTGGTCCCCTCTGGCAGCAGCGCCGGACTGTCGATCCGCTCAGCCTTCTTCAGCCAGTTCTGCGGATGGGAAGTAAAAAAGCTAAGTACCTTGTCAAAAGGGAACAGTTTGGATATAAGAACAAAATTAGTCATACGTCCCGTGGGGGATTCACGGCGTGGAGTCCGATGTCTTCCTCCTCGGCCGACCAGTCTTTCTGCGGCTTGAACAGCGCCCTCCACAGCTGAGCATGGGAGGTGCGGAAGAAGTTGCGCACAGTGGCCGGGTCTTCAGACTTGTAGGCCCACATGGGGGAGGCCCTGTCCTGGCATGGGAGGATTCGGCGTCCGAGCACGTCATGGGCGATGCCTTTTGCAGGCGAAGACTACTTTTGTGAGGACAAGACTGTGCGCCTGTCCCCCTTTGAATCACTGCATTGTGGCAACCCTTCCCGCCAATATTTTCAGGGAAGAGGACCAAGGCGCCTATAAAAGGGGCAGTGCTGCCACCGTAGAGGGGGATCGATCTTTTGGCCTCCAATCTTGTATGCGAGAACACTCTTATCCATAGCAATCACAGACAAGCAGGAGTAGGGTTTTACACCTCGTGGTGGCCCGAACCTGGGTAGCTCCTCGTGTCCCTGCCGTCCTCTGTGCGTGTGTGCGTCCCTGTCGTGCTCCGCCCGCCGTAGTCACCATCAAACCATTAGGTTGCAAGCTAGTCCCCAGTGTTCGAACCAGGGTCCCCGGAGCCCCAGCTCCGACAGTATTCTAACAAATCACGATAATTGTGTGTCCCTCTCAAAAGGTGTGTACAGAAAAAGATGATTTTGTCAAACTAAAAAGCAAACAAAGAAAATAAAACTATGGCACAAGACGCTCCAAGTAAAACTCATATCATGTGATGAATAAGAATATAGCTCCAAGTGAGTTACCGATAGATTGTAGACGAAAGAGGGGATGCCATCCGGGGCATCCCCAAGCTTCGACGCTTGGGTCTTCCTTGAATATTACCTTGGGGTGCCTTGGGCATCCCCATGCTTAGGGTCTTGCCGCTCCTTATTCCTTTATCCATCGTGAGCTCACCCAAAACTTGAAAACTTCAGCATACAAAACTCAACAGAAACCTCGTGAGATCCGTTAGTATAATAAACATATCAAAACATTTAGGTACTGTTGTAAATTGATTCAAATTTAATCTTGGCATGATGCTACTGTACTCTAACTTCTCCATGACTTGTACTCCCATACAATCCATAGATTCATCAAAATAAGCAAACTATGCAATAAAAACATAATCTGTCTAAAACAATACAGTCTGTAATGATGGAATATTTGACTATACTTCTGGAACTCCACAAATTCTGAAAAACTAGGACAACGTAAACAATTCATATTCCATGTAAATGTTTTAGCAATTATTGACGTTCCAGCAAAGAACTAAAATTCCAGCACTGGACGCAAAAGTTTCCGTTTTCAAACAACATCAATAATACTATCATCCAAATCATCCTAAA